>JARGYO010000232.1:0-2756250 GCA_029206835.1 Rana muscosa
GTTCCGCAGCAGCTGGGGGGCCGCAGGTTGAGCACCCATGATCTGGAGGATATTAGTTATGAGGAAAGGTTGTGAGCTCTGAACTTATTCTCTCTGGAGAAGAGACGCTTGAGAGGGGATATCAATTTACAAACTGGTGACCCCACAATAGGGAGAAAACGTTTTTGCGAAAGGGGGTTTAACAAGACACATGGCCACTCATTAAAATGAGAAGAAAGGAGGTTTAACTTAAACTATGTCGAGGGTTCTTTACTGTAAGAGTGGCAAGGATGTGGAATTCCCTTCCACAGGCGGTGGTCTCGGAGATGGTTTAAAAAAAGATTAGATAATCGCCTGAACGACCACAACATACAGGGATATACAATGTAATCCTGACATATACCGTATTTATCGGCGTATAACACGCACCCTAATTTTAAGAGGGTAGTTTAAGGAAAAAATGTTTTCACAGCCCCCCTATCCAGTATACACCCCCGCCCCTATCCAGTATACACCCCCCCTATCCAGTATACACCCCCCTATCCAGTATACAACCCCCCTATCCAGTACACATCCCCCCCTATCCAGTACACATCCCCCCCCCCTATCCAGTACACATCCCCCCCCTATCCAGTACACATCCCCCCCCCCCATCCAGTACACATTCCCCCCCCCTATCCAGTACACATCCCCCCCTATCCAGTACACATCCCCCCCCTATCCAGTACACATCCCCCCCCCTATCCAGTACACATCCCCCCCCTATCCAGTACACATCCCCCCCCTATCCAGTACACATCCCCCCCCTATCCAGTACACATCCCCCCCATCCAGTACACATCCCCCCCCTATCCAGTACACATCCCCCCCATCCAGTACACATTCCCCCCCCTATCCAGTACACAGCCCCCCATCCATTACACAGCCCCCCCATACATTATACATCCCCCCCATCCATTATATATCCCCCATCCAGTATACATCCCCCCCCTATCCAGTACACAGCCCCCCATCCATTACACAGCCCCCCCATACATTATACAGCCCCCCATCCATTATATATCCCCCATCCATTATACATCCCCCCTCCCCAGTATACACCCCCCCATACATTATACATCCCCCCTTTCCAAGTATATACCCCCCATACATTATACAGCCCCCCCATACATTATACATCCCCCCTTCCCAAGTATATACCCCCCATACATTATACAGCCCCCCTCCCCAGTATACATCCCCCCCATACATTATACAGCCCCCCCTCCCCAGTATACATCCCCCCATACATTATACAGCCCCCCTCCCCAGTATACATCCCCCCATACATTATACAGTGCCCCCATACAGTACACAGCCCCTCTGCACTCCCAGGAGACCCCCAGTCTCCTGGGACAGCGCTGCCAGCATTCTCTACAGTTAAGTGAGAAAAAAATAAATCACTGTCAGCCCCTTCCACACACAGCTCCTCCTCCTGTGTCACTCCTATTGCAAAACGAAGCTTCCATATACCTCAATAGCTCAGTTTTTTTCCACTAACCTGGTCACATGACTGTTCTCTGATGTTACACAGATGGTCATGTGACCGCTCTCCTCCTTCAATCAAAGCTACACTCGGAGGAGGAGAGCAGGCATAAAAAACGTAGCTATAGAGATGTTTAAAAGCTTCGTTTTACACAATGACACCGACACAGGAGGAGCGGTGTACAAGGGGCTGGCAAGTGACAGTTTTTTCTCAACTTCATACTATGCAGGGAGCGCTGTTCCAGGGCCAGGGGAGGCAGGACGGCCAGCCTGACACCCCCCCAATGGGTGGCTCCTGGGGGCGGACCGCCCGATCCCCGCCCTCTGTTGGCAGAACATGATATTGGCGTATAACACGCAGGCACTGTTTACCCTCCGTTTTCAGGGGAAAAAAGTATGTGTGCTATACGCCGATAAATACGGTATTCACACACGTAGGTTGGACTTGGTGCACGATTCCCTGGTGGTTTCAATTGGAGCGGAAGTAACGCGATGACTACACAGGAAATCGTGCACCAGGACGCCGCTACAGGGGCTATTTCGTTCAGGGCCGATTACCCTTCTAATCAATCGCGGCGGAGGCTCTTTACCACGTGATCAGCTGTGTCCAATCACCGCTGATCACAATGTAAACAGGAAGAGCCGTTGATCGGCTCTTCCTCACTCACGTCTGACAGACGCGAGCCGATCGGCGGCTCTTCTGACAGGGGGGTTCGTGCTGATTGTTTATCAGCGCAGCCCCCCTCGGATGCCCACACTGGACCACCAGGATGCCGCCCACGACCACCAGGGAAGCACCTAACGTGTGGATGGCCAGGTAAGTGCCCCATGGCCATCCACATGTACAATAGTATGAACAACATATGCCGATCAGTGCCCACAAATGGGCACTGACTGTCACCATCATGGCACAAAAAAAATGTGATGCCCAGCAATTCCACCCACCAGTGTCCATCAGTGCCACCTATCGGTGCCCGTCAGTGCCACCCATAAGTACCCATCAGTGCCGCCTCATTGGTGCCACCTCATTGGTAACCGTCGGTGCAGCCATACCGTGCCCGTCAGTGCAGCCATACCGTGCCCGCCAGTGCAGCCATACCCGTGCCCGCCAGTGCAGCCATATCCGTGCCCGTCGGTGCAGCCATATCCGTGCCCGTCGGTGCAGCCATATCCGTGCCCGTCGGTGCAGCCATATCCGTGCCCGTCGGTGCAGCCATACCCGTGCCCGTCGGTGCAGCCATACCAGTGCCCGTCGGTGCAGCCATACCTTGCCCGTCGGTGCAGCCATACCGTGCCCGTCGGTGCAGCCATACCGTGCCCGTCAGTGCAGCCATACCGTGCCCGCCAGTGCAGCCATACCCGTGCCCGCCAGTGCAGCCATACCCGTGCCCGCCAGTGCAGCCATACCCGTGCCCGCCAGTGCAGCCATACCCGTGCCTGTCAGTGCAGCCATACCCGTGCCCGTCAGTGCAGCCATACCCGTGCCCGTCAGTGCAGCCATACCCGTGCCCGTTAGTTTTTTTCCAAATTTTCGCTCTTTATTTGTTGCGCAAAAAATAAAAATCGCAGAGGTGATCAAATACCACCAAAAGAAAGCTCTATTTGTGGGAACAAAATGATAACAAATTTGTTTGGGTACAGTGTAGCATGACCGCGCAATTGTCATTCAAATTGCGACAGCGCTGAAAGCTCAAAATTGGCCTGGGCAGGAAGGTGTATAAGTGCCTGGTATTGAAGTGGTTAAAGGGGTTGTAAACCCTCCTGTTTTTTCACCTTAATGCATCCTATGCATTAAGGTGAAAAAACACCTTGCAGTGTCCGAGCCCCCTCCGTTTTACTTACCTGAGCCCCGAATTTCCGTGGGCGCGATCCCACGTTGCTCTCTCCGCGGCTTCTCTGCTCTTCATTGGATAGATTGATGACAGCGCATCCATTGGCTCCAGCTGCTGTCAATCAAATCCAATGACGTGGGGGGGGCGGGGCCGAGTCAATCACTCGGCGGCTATGGGCGCCGAGTGTATGACACGGCAGCGCGCCCGCAAGATAACCCCCTCTAGGAAGCTCTCTCCCGAGGGGGTTATCTATTGCGGAGAGGAGCCAAGAGAGCCGCCGTGGGATCCCAGAAGAGGAGGATCAGGGCCACTCTGTGCAAAACGAACTGCACAGTGGAGGTAAGTATAACATGTTTGTTATTTATTTTTTTATTTTTTAAACGGGAACCTTTACAACCACTTTAAGAGCCCCTAGAAGTTTGTCCTGAAAAATGAACTGTTAGAGCAAATAAAAGGAAAGTGTCCTGCAGGGGACTGAACTGTGAATAACCCCCGGAGGACCGGGCCTGGTGCTGCAGCTCTGACACCCTCCCATTATGCGGTGCAGAATTTATGTGCCATTCAGGTCTTTCGCAGTCTTGAGCGTGGCCCGGCGCCGCTGAGGATTTTGGCATTCGTCTGGATACAGCTTTCTGGGCACACGGTGTGAACCCAAACCCCCCCCCCACCCCCCAGGGGGGCCGATGACTGCCCACATGGAATATGGGGGAAGCTTCTGATTTCTTCTACTGACTCCTGTTTACAGCGCATTCCTAAAGTACTCAGACCCCCCCAACTGTCTTCAATGTTATGTTGCAGCCGGATACTACAGATGTTTAAGTTTTAAATTATTAATGTATCCTAAATAGAAAACTATCTTTAGATTGATTTTTACTGCAAAAGTATTTTATTAAAATACATTTGATAACCATTTACCATAAATATGTAGAAGAATACATATTGGCCTAAATTTATGAAGAAATTTTATATTTTACATTTTTTCATATTTCATTGGACATGTTTTATAGCAAAAAGTAAAATATATATATATATATATATATATATATATATTTTTTTTTTTAAATTGTCTGTCTATTTTTTTTATTTGTAGCGCAAAAAATTAAAACCGCAGAGCTGATCAAATACCACCAAAAGAAAGCTCTATTTTTGGGAAGAAAATGATATAAGACCCCTTTTCACACTGAGGCAGTTTTCAGGCGTTTTAGTGCTAGAAAAAGCGCCTGAAAACTGCCTCCTATTCACTTCACACTGGGGGGAGGGGCGGTGCGCTTGCGGGACATTAGGAAAAGTCCTGCAAGCAGCATATTTGGGGGCGGCTTGGTAGTGCTATAAATAGCGTTCCACAAAATGCACCTGCCCATTGAAATAAATGAGCAGCGTCTTGAAAGCGCCGCAAAACGGGTCTTTTTTTTTTTTTTTTTTAGGTCCTGCTGTCACGTGACCTAAAAAAAAAAAAGCACTGCAAAAACGACCGGCGCTTAATCGCCGTTTTAGCAGCGCTGCAGTGTGAAAGGGGTCTATATGTCATAGGAATAGAGCGTCGCATCCACTGCGCCATTGTCAACGTAACGCAGTGCCGTATCACAAAAAAATTGCCTGGTCACAAAGGGGGGGGGGGGTAAATCTTCCTGAGGTCAGGTGGTTAAACAACTGTCGTATCCGGCTGCAACATAACATTGAAAAAAGTGAAGGGGGGTCTGAATACTTTAGAATGCTCTGTATATAGATGACAATGTACTGAGAAGGGAGCAATTGTATTCCTGGAAATTCCTGTATTTGTGATCGGTATGTGAAGTGATTCCAAGTCATGACATGTTAAAGACCGATCCTTCACTTTGACTTAAACTCTACCACCTTACCCACCCCCTTGTACCATTCTAATAAATAACGACTGACAAGGTTGTGGAGTAAAATTGGCCTTCCGGCCTATTTATTTTAACAACTTTTATATGAAATAAATAACCACTTAAATAACCGTTTAAATAACATTTATAACACTTCCAATACCACTGGTGGGCTTATAGACCACCAACTCCCAACTTGGGCACTGGGACTAACATATCCCTTAGGCCTCCAGTCGCAAGACACCGACTCGGAGACGGTACACCTGTCCACAGTGCCCTACCATTTACCCCCCTTCCTGGTTAACCCTTGTTGACCAGAAGGTACTCAAAAAACCCCATACCACGTATGGGTACCACCTTTTTCTCCAGACCTTCCCCTTTTACCTCCTTTTCCAGGAACCAAACTCCGCCACATCCAAATAAACACCGCCCATGACCCTCGCCCTTGTCTTACCCCTCACACAGGGAGGGTGGGTGGGAAGCTTTCTACCTCGTGAGTGAAAAGGAGGAAGTGAGAAAACGTCACTTCCTCCCTGACTAACTGCACTCCCCCTCCCCTTCTTCCCCACAGCCACCCCCCTTTTCTTAAAGGAACCACAACCTCTGCTGGCTACAGCCTGTCTCACCTGTCATGCCGTCCCTCCGCTTATTTCCCCTTTTGTCATTGCTCCAGGACTCTCTTAATAATAATGATGCAGAATTCCGGCCCTATCCGCGCCGCCCCGTCCGGGTGTCATGGGGTGACCATTGTCTCTTTGTCTCCTTGCAGGGAAGATTGACCTGGTGAAGTCAAAATGGGGTCTGGCGCTGGCGGCGGTGGTGACGGTCCTGAGCTCCCTGCTGATGTCGGTGGGTTTGTGCACCCTGTTCGGACTGACTCCCACCCTCAATGGCGGGTAAGTCGTTTTTGTTTTATCATTATAGACTGTTCTGTAAATTGGGGACCGGGGACCCGGTCTATGTTCTGTGGGTATAAACAGCCTCCTGTTTCTTGCAGGGAAATTTTCCCTTACCTGGTGGTGGTGATCGGTCTGGAGAACGTATTGGTGCTGACAAAGTCGGTCGTGTCCACTCCCGTTGACCTGGAAGTCAAGCTGCGGATAGCACAAGGTGGGTGATTGAGACCTATGGGAAGTCTTTCTGTAGACCCGTACCCAGGGCTGCTTTTTAGAAATCATGGGGGCCCCAATACAGCCTTCCTGACAGGGCCCGTCCCCCTTCCAGCTCGGGTGGATGCGCAGGTGTGTGTCCCCCCAAATACAGCTCCAGGTGCATGAAGAAACCACTCATTCTGGCAGCCAGAGTGAATGAGCCCTTAATTATTAAAAAAATATATACATTCTATAAATAATATTATTTATATATATATATATATATATATATATATATATATATATATATATTTTTTTTTTTTTAAATGTTATATTTAAAAAAATATATATATTTTTTTAATATTTTTTATAGGGTTTGGAGAATGTGTGTGTGTGTGTGTGTGTATATATATATATATGTGTATATATATATATATATATATATAATATATATATATATATATATATATATATATATATTTTTTTTTTTTTTTTTTTATTAAATATAATTATATATAATTTAATTATATATATTTTAATTAAAAAATTTAATAAAAATATTATATACATTTTATAAATAATATTATATATATATATATATATATATATATATATATATATATATATATATATATATATATTGTGACAGCAGGAAGGTAAAGTCACCTGGTTGCATCCAGGGGGGTAGATATATTTTGCCCAGATTCAGGCTTTACGCCGACTTATACAACTAGGTGGAGAGTTGTATAAGCCCAGCTGAGGCTAGTAGGCTCATGGATGACTCATACCTCTAGGGAGAGGGCTGGGCGTCGTGCAGGCAGGGAGTTGATGAGACCAGCTGAAGCCTGTCAGTTCGTTTAAGGCCTCTATAAAAACTCCCAGATTCATTAGGTGTTTGCTCATGCCTGGACCCAGACCTGTGTGGACTGTCTAGGGAGAGTGAACCCCTGTGCGGTGAGACAAAGCCTGTGTGGCTATTTGCTTGGACATTTAAAACCAGGGACTTAGGGACTAGGACAGCACTAGGCTGATCCCAGTTGTTAGTTAGGAAACCTGTATGTTTAGTCAGAGGTCAAGTTGACCAGGATTTATTTTGTTTATATTTTCTTTTGCTTTGCTGTGTTTTGTCACTGTAAATAGAAAATAAACCGCACCTTTTTGATTTTGAAAACCACAACCTCCGTTTGCTGGGCCTGTTTTTGTGTGGGGAGCCCATCTCGGGGGTCACACACACCCGCTGCCGAGCTAACCCCCTCACATTTGGTGGAGAATGCGGGCAGTTTTTTTTTAAGCCAGCATGGAGGAGATACTGAAGCAGCTGGCTCTAGCAAATGCCAATCAACAGCAGACAAATGCAGGTTTGCAAAAGAGCCTTGCAGCTCAACAACAGAACTTCGCAGCCCAGCAGCAAGCTCATCAACAGAGCCTTGCAGCCCAGCAGCAGACAAACGCAACTTTGCAACAGAGTCTGGAGGCTCAGCAACAAGCCCAGCAGCAATCTGAGGCCCGCTTCATAGACCTGTTGCAGAAGCAAGAGCAGAGACTACAACAACAGATGGAAGCAGCAATGCAGCAACGTCCGCAGACCAGTGAGGAAAGCCGTCCCACTAATACCGCGTCCTTTGGGGTGAGTCGTTTATTGACAAAAATGACTGGAGAGGATGATCCAGAGGTATTTTTGACCACATTTGAAAGGACCGCTGAAAGAGAAAAGTGGCCTGAGGAGCAGTGGGCTGGACTGGTGGCTCCTCTGTTAACTGGTGAATCGCAGAAAGCTTACTATGACCTAGAGCCTAACCAAGCAAAAGACTATGTGATGCTAAAAGCTGAAATATTGGCAAGGCTGGGTGTCACCCAGGCTGTCCGGGCTCAGCGTGTGCATAACTGGACTTTCCAGCTTGGAAAACCCCCCAGGTCTCAAATGTATGATCTCATTCACCTGAGCAGAAAGTGGCTACAGCCAGAGACTTTGTCCGCACCAAAGATTGTGGAACGTGTTGTAATGGATCGGTTTTTGAGAGCTCTTCCTACTGCCATCCAAAAGTGGGTAAGCCATGGAGACCCAGAGACGGCCGATGGTCTTGTGGATCGTGTGGAGAAATACTTGGCTACAGAGAACCTGACGGCCTCTTCCAGAGACACTCGGACTTTCCACCCTAAGACCAGACCATCCCCAGGGGCGGATAAGAGGATTCCAAGGGGTAAGGGTGGAGAGAGTGAGAGGGTGGGAGCTCTACCCCAAGTTTGGCGAGAACAGCCTGGGAAATCAGCGGCTCAAGAGGCCGCAAGAAGGATCGTTTGCTACCGCTGCCGGCAAGCGGGACATATTGCAGCCAATTGCCCGGTTGTGGAGGAACCCATGCAGTGTGACTTTCTGACGGGCAGACGTCAGTCGCTGTGTGCGACAGTCGCATGCACTGCCATTCGAGGAACTGAGAAACATTTATGCAAAATGTGTGTTAATGGTAGAAATGTTGTGGTATTGCTGGATTCAGGTAGCCTTGTGACCCTGATAAAGGCTGAGTTAGTTAAAACAGAGGTCTCTGGGAATAGCAAGGTAGCTGTTATTTGTGTGCATGGGGACACCCGAGAGTATCCAGTGACTACAGTGTGTTTCGAGACCCCCAAAGGTACCCTCTCTCATCCAGTGGGCTTAGTATCTCAGTTACCGCACGACGCCATTGTGGGAAGGGATTTTCCGAAGTTCTGGGAACTGTGGGATGATCCTGAGCCCCCCACTGGTGCCCCTATGTACCAGGAATGTGATAGCCAGAACTCCCCTGAGAGTGGTGAGGACTCTCCGGAATTTCCCTTATCAGTATTGGCAGGGGAGACTCAAGAAACTGGAGAGGAGCCCACCTCCTCAGACGAAAACCTACCGTCTGTGGAGTTTTCTGATCTGGAGGTTCACAGGGAAAATTTTGCCACAGAACAGTTAAAAGACCCCGCCCTAATAAAGGCACGGGAAAACGTAGTGGAAATAGATGGCGAGTTAGTGAACCCAGATAATACCTGCACTTACCCATACTTCAGCGTAGAGAAGGACCTACTGTATCGGGTGGCAAAAAGGGCAGAAGAAACCGTTGAGCAGCTTGTGGTGCCCAAACCTTACAGGAAGTTGGTGTTGGAGTTGGCCCATGGGCACATTCTTGGAGGTCATCTGGGGACAGAGAAAACCCGAGAGAGGGTATTACAGAGATTCTATTGGCCGGGGGTGATGAAGGACATAGAAAATTATTGTTCCTCCTGCCCTGTTTGTCAGAGGTCGGCCCCGATGCCACATTTCCGTAGCCCGCTGGTCCCTCTACCCATCATTGAGGTCCCGTTTGAGAGGATCGCCATGGATTTGGTAGGTCCTATAATCAAGTCCGCTAGGGGGCACCAGTACATATTAGTTATAATGGACTATGCCACCCGTTATCCAGAAGCGATCCCTCTCCGAAATACCTCGGCCAAAACCATAGCCAAAGAGCTATCTCTTGTGTTTAGCCGGGTGGGTATTTGTAAAGAACTGCTTACGGACCAAGGTACACCCTTTATGTCCCGGGTTATGAAGGAGCTGTGTAAATTGTTCAAAGTGACGCAATTACGTACATCTGTGTATCACCCCCAAACCGATGGGCTGGTTGAAAGGTTCAACAAAACCCTAAAACAAATGTTGAAGAAAGTGGTGGATAGAGATGGAAAGGATTGGGACTGTCTACTTCCTTATCTGATGTTTGCTATTAGGGAGGTGCCCCAATCCTCTACGGGATTCTCCCCCTTTGAGTTACTGTATGGGAGACACCCAAGAGGGCTGTTGGATATTGCCAAGGAAACTTGGGAAAGTGAGAGTTCTCCCCACAGGAGTGTGATTGAGCATGTCGCCCTGATGCAAGACCGAATTGCACAGGTAATGCCCATCGTGAAGGAACATTTGGCCCAAGCGCAGTTAGCACAGCAGAGAGTGTACAACCGTGGAGCCAAGACCCGTACCTTTTCCCCGGGGGATAGGATACTGGTACTTGTCCCTACGGTTGAAAGTAAATTCCTTGCCAAATGGCAAGGCCCCTACGAGATAATGGAAAAAGTGAGCGAAGTGAATTACAAGGTCAGACAACCAGGAAGGCGAAAGCCCGAACAGATCTATCACGTTAATCTGTTGAAAGCCTGGAGGGATAGAGAGTCCCTAGTCGCAGACACTTGGTCACCAGCTCAAACTGGTTGCGTGATTCCTGAGGTTGGAATAGCAGCCACCTTGTCACAACCCCAACAACAGGAGGTTAAGGAGTTTGTGCTTCGCAACAAGGAGGTATTCTCTGAGCTGCCGGGACAAACATCTGGGGTAGAGCATGACATCATTACCCCGCCCGGTGAAAGGGTGAAGTTAAAACCCTATCGGATCCCAGAGGCCCGACGGGAGGCAATACGGGAGGAAGTACAGAAAATGCTGAACTTAGGGGTGATAGAGGAGTCCCAAAGTGATTGGTCTAGTCCCATTGTGTTGGTGCCTAAACCGGATGGGAGCTGGCGATTTTGTAACGATTTTCGTCAGTTGAACAAAGTTACAGAATTTGACACCTACCCCATGCCATGTATAGATGAGTTGATCGACCGGCTGGGAACAGCCCGATACATGACGACTCTTGACCTCACAAAAGGGTATTGGCAAATCCCCCTGGCCAAGTCGGCCAAAGAGAAAACCGCATTTGTAACCCCAGACGGGGCGTTCCAATACAAAAGAATGCCGTTCGGGTTACAGAATGCGCCGGCCACATTCCAGCGGAAAATGGACCAGATGCTGAGGCCCCATCGGAAGTATGCTGCGGCTTACCTGGATGACATAATTGTCCATAGCACAGATTGGGCCTCACATCTGCCAAAAGTGCAAGCAGTCCTGGACTCTGTTCGGGAAGCGGGGTTTACGGCTAACCCCAAGAAGTGTACCATTGGGCAGGAGGAGGCTAAATATCTTGGGTACACCATTGGGAGGGGAGTAATAAAACCCCAACTCAACAAAGTCGAGGCCATCCAGAGTTGGCCACGTCCCAACAGCAAGAAGCAGGTACGAGCCTTTCTGGGAATCGCTGGGTATTATCGGCGATTCATTCCCCACTTTGCTTCTAAGCCTGTGCCCCTAACCAACCTGACGAAGGGGAAAGGGTCGGTCATGATTAAATGGACCCCCGAGGCTGAGGCAGCATTCCAATTCTTGAAACAAGCCTTATGTAGCCAGCCAGTGTTGTACTCACCCGACTTCTCTAAAGACTTTGTCGTACAAAGTGATGCGTCAGATGTGGGGTTAGGAGCAGTATTGTCCCAGGTCTGGAACGGGGAAGAGCACCCAGTCATTTACCTCAGCAGGAAGTTGAAGTCCCATGAGGTAAATTACGCCACCGTTGAAAAGGAGTGTTTAGCGGTGAAGTGGGCTCTAGATTCCCTTCGGTACTACCTGCTAGGTAGGCACTTTGACATGGTTACGGATCACGCTCCGTTAAAGTGGATGGCTCAAAACAAGGAAACAAATAGAAGAGTGAATAGGTGGTTCCTGGCCCTCCAGGAATTCAACTTCACAGTAAAGCATCGCCCTGGCGTTCAAATGGGGAATGTGGATGCTTTGTCTCGAGTACATGAATGCCTGATTGCTGGTGTTCCAACCCCGAGGTTAAAACAAGAGGGGGGGGTATGTGACAGCAGGAAGGTAAAGTCACCTGGTTGCATCCAGGGGGGTAGATATATTTCGCCCAGATTCAGGCTTTACGCCGACTTATACAACTAGGTGGAGAGTTGTATAAGCCCAGCTGAGGCTAGTAGGCTCATGGATGACTCATACCTCTAGGGAGAGGGCTGGGCGTCGTGCAGGCAGGGAGTTGATGAGACCAGCTGAAGCCTGTCAGTTCGTTTAAGGCCTCTATAAAAACTCCCAGATTCATTAGGTGTTTGCTCATGCCTGGACCCAGACCTGTGTGGACTGTCTAGGGAGAGTGAACCCCTGTGCGGTGAGACAAAGCCTGTGTGGCTATTTGCTTGGACATTTAAAACCAGGGACTTAGGGACTAGGACAGCACTAGGCTGATCCCAGTTGTTAGTTAGGAAACCTGTATGTTTAGTCAGAGGTCAAGTTGACCAGGATTTATTTTGTTTATGTTTTCTTTTGCTTTGCTGTGTTTTGTCACTGTAAATAGAAAATAAACCGCACCTTTTTGATTTTGAAAACCACAACCTCCGTTTGCTGGGCCTGTTTTTGTGTGGGGAGCCCATCTCGGGGGTCACACACACCCGCTGCCGAGCTAACCCCCTCACAATATATATATAAAATGTATATAATATTTTTATTTAATTTTTTATTTTATATATATATATATATATATATATATATATATATATATATATATATATATATATATATATGTGTGTGTGTGTGTGTGTATATAATATATATACACACACACAGTGGGTACAGAAAGTATTCATTCACTCTTTGTTATATTGCAGCCATTTGCTAAAATCATTTAAGCATATTTTTCCCTCATTAATGTACACACAGCACCCCATAATGTACACACAGCACCCCATAGTGACAGAAAAACACAGAATTGGTGACATTTTTGCAGATTTATTCAAAAAGAAAAAGTGAAATCTCACATGGTCCTAAGTATTCAGACCCTTTGCTCAGTATTTAGTATTTGAACCCTTTTGATGAGTCTTTTTGGGAAAGATGCAACAAGTTTTTCACCCCTGGATTTGGGGATCCTCTGCCATAACTCCTTGCAGATCCTCTCCAGTTCTGTCAGGTTGGACGGTAAACGTTGGTGGACGGCCATTTTTAGGTCTCTCCAGAGATGCTCAATTGGGTTTGTCAGGGCTCTGGCTGGGCCATTCAAGAACAGTCACGGAGTTGTTGTGAAGCCCCTCCTTCGTTATTTTAGCTGTGTGCTTAGGGTCATTGTCTTGTTGGGAGGTAAACCTTCCGCCCAGTCTGAGGTCCTGAGCACTCTGGAGAAGGTTTTCCTCCAGGATATCCCTGTACTTGGCCGCATTCATCTTTCCCTCCATTGCAACCTGTCGTCCTGTCCCTGCAGCTGAAAAACACCCCCACAGCATGATTTTGCCACCACCATGCTTCACTGTTGGGACTGTATTGGACAGGCGATGAGCAGTGCCTGGTTTTCTCCACACATACCGCTTAGAAATAAGGCCAAAAAGTTCTATCTTGGTCTCATCAGACCAGAGAATCTTATTTCTCACCATCTTGGAGTCCTTCAGGTGTTTTTTTTTAGCAAACTCCATGCGGCTTTCATGTGTCTTGTACTGGGGAGAGGCTTCCGTCGGGCCACTCTGCCATAAAGCCCCTACTGGGGGAGGGCTGCAGTGATGGTTGACTTTCTACAACTTTCTCCCGACTGCATCTCTGAAGCTCAGCCACAGTGATCTTTGGGTTCTTCTTTACCTCTCTCACCAAGGCTCTTCTCCCCCGATAGCTTAGTTTGGCCAGACGGCCGGCTCTAGGAAGGGTTCTGGTCGTCCCAAACATCTTCCATTTAAGGATTATGGAGGACACTGTGCTCTTAGGAACCTTAAGTGCAGCAGAATTTTTTTTTGTAACCTTGGCCAGATCTGTGCCTTGCCACAATTCTGTCTCTGAGCTCTTCAGGCAGTTCCTTTGACCTCATGAGTCTCATTTGCTCTGACATGCACTGTGAGCTGTAAGGTCTTCTATAGACAGGTGTGTGGCTTTCCTAATCAAGTCCAATCAGTATAATCAAACACAGCTGGACTCAAATGAAGGTGTAGAATCATCTCAAGGATGATCAGAAGAAATGGACAGCACCTGAGTTATATATATGAGTGTCACAGCAAAGGGTCTGAATACTTAGGAGCATGTGATATTTCACTTTTTTATTAAATCTGCAAAAATGTCAACAATTCTGTGTGTTTTTCTGTCCATATGGGGTGCTGTGTGTACATTAATGAGGAAAAGAAATGAACTTAAATGATTTTAGCAAATGGCTGCAATATAACAAAGATTGAAAAATTTAAGGGGGTCTGAATACTTTCTGTACCCACTGTGTGTATGTGTGTGTGTGTGTGTGTGTGTGTGTGTGTGTGTGTGTGTGTGTATATATGTATATATATGTGTGTGTGTCTGTTTTAATAAATAAATACAATTTTGGCGGCCGAAACCTATCGGCCGAAAGGTAAATATTGCCGAAAATGGCAGCTGAAAATCGTGCGGTGGCCGCGCCGCCGGGTGCCACCCATTGCAGGGCTGTCATCCTGGCTCAATGTCCTGTCCTCCTCCCCTCCCCTCCCTCCCTCCTCTCCTTGCAGAGCGGCGATCTCCCTGTGTCAGGGAGAGCTGAATTGTCCGGCCGTAATAACAATGTCCCGCCTCCTGTGATTGACGGCACACAGATCCAATGCCGGGACATTGAATCAGTGTGATGTGATCACAGGAGGCGGGACATTGTTACTGCGGCTCGGGCAATTCAAACCCTGCTCAGTGACCCACTGAGATCGCCACTCTGATTCTGGCACAGGGATGCTGCATATGATGGACACTGGTGAGGCTGCTGGGCACTGGGATGCTGCATATGACGGACACTGGTGAGGCTGCTGGGCACTGATAGGCTGCATATGAGGGACACTGGTGAGGCTCCTGGGCACTAATAGGCTGCATATGATGGGCACTGGTGAGGCTGCTGCGCACAGGCAGGCTGCATATCATGGGCACTGGTGAGACTGCTGCGCACAGGCAGGCTGCATATCATGGGCACTGGTAAGCTGCTGGTCACTGGCAGGCTGCATGACAGGCACTGGTAGGCTGCTGGGCACTGGTGAGGCACAGGCAGGCTGCAAATGATGGGCACTGGTGAGGCTGCATTGATCTCCTGTACCATGTCTGCAGTCTCTGGCCATCTCCTGTACTATGTCTGCAGTCTCTGATCATCCCCTGCATCATGTCTGCAGTCTTTGACCATCTCCTGTATCATGTCTGCAGTCTTTGACCATCTCCTGTATCATGTCTGCAGTCTCTAACCATCTCCTGTACTATGTCTGCAGTCTCTGACCATCTCCTGTACTATGTCTGCAGTCTCTGACCATCTCCTGTACTATGTCTGCAGTCTCTGACCATCTCCTGTACTATGTCTGCAGTCTCTAACCATCTCCTGTACTATGTCTGCAGTCTCTGACCATCTCCTGTACTATGTCTGCAGTCTCTGACCATCTCCTGTACTATGTCTGCAGTCTCTGACCATCTCCTGTACTATGTCTGCAGTCTCTGACCATCTCCTGTACTATGTCTGCAGTCTCTGACCATCTCCTGTACTATGTCTGCAGTCTCTGACCATCTCCTGTACTATGTCTGCAGTCTCTGACCATCTCCTGTACTATGTCTGCAGTCTCTGACCATCTCCTGTACTATGTCTGCAGTCTCTGACCATCTCCTGTACTATGTCTGCAGTCTCTGACCATCTCCTGTACTATGTCTGCAGTCTCTGACCATCTCCTGTACTATGTCTGCAGTCTCTGACCATCTCCTGTACTATGTCTGCAGTCTCTGAGCATCTCCTGTACCATGTCTGCAGTCTCTGACCATCTCATGTACCATGTCTGCAGTCTCTGACCATCTCCTGTTTCATGTCCGCAGTCTCTGACCATCTCCTGTATCATGTCCGCAGTCTCTGACCGTCTCCTGCATTAAATACTATTAGCAATGTGTTTATATAAATGTATACATTTTATTTAAAATATACAAAAATACAAATATTTTTCAAAAACAGTCATTTTCGGTATCGGTTTCGGCACCAAAAAAATCCATTCGGTGCACCCCTAATTTTAATGTGTATGTAATTATATATATATACACAGGTGATTCTCGAAAAATTTGAATATCGTGCAAAAGTTCATTTATTTCACTAATGCAACTTAAAAGGTGAAACTAATATATGAGAGAGACTCATTACATGCAAAGCAAGATAGTTCAAGCCGTGATTTGTCATCATTGTGATGATTATGGCTTACAGCTCATGAAAACCCCAAATCCACAATCTCAGAAAATTAGAATATTGTGAAAAGGTGCAATATTCTAGGCTCAAAGTGTCCCCCTCTAATCAGCCAATTAAGCCATAACACCGGCAAAGGGTTCCTGAGCCATTAAATGGTCTCTCAGTCTGGTCCAGTAGGAATCACAATCATGGGAAAGACTGCTGACTTGACAGTTGTGCAGAAAACCATCATTGACACCCTTCATAAGGAGGGAAAGCCTCAAAAGATAATTGCAAAAGAAGTTCCCAAAGTGCTGTATCAAAGCACATTAATAGAAAGTTATGTGGAAGGGAAAAGTGTGGAAGAAAAAGGTGCACAAGCAGCAGGGATGAGCGCAGCCTGGAGAGGATGGTCAGGAAAAGGCCATTCAAAAGTGTTGGGGACTTTCACAAGGAGTGGACTGAGGCTGGAGTCAGGGCATCAAGAGCCACCACACACAGACGGATCCTGGACATGGGCTTCAAATGTCGTATTCCTCTTGTCAAGCCGCTCCTGAGCAACAAACAAGGTCAGAAGCGTCTTACCTGGGATAGAGAACAACACACCTGGTCTGGTGCTCAGCGGTCCAAAGTCCTCTTTTCTGATGAGAGCAAATTTTGCATCTCATTTGGAAACCAAGGAGCCGGAGTATGGAGGAAGAATGGAGAGGGTCACACTGCAAGATGCCTGAAGTCCAGTGTGAAGTTTCCAGTCTGTGTTGATTTGGGGAGCCGTGTCATCTGCTGGTCCACTGAGCTTCATTAAGTCCGGGGTCACCGCAGCCGTCTACCAGGAGATTTTGGAGCACTTCATGCTTCCTTCCGCAGACGAGCTCTATGGGGATGCTGATTTTATTTTCCAGCAGGACTTGGCACCTCCCCCACACTGCCAAAAGCACCAAAACCTGGTCACATGACCGTGGGATTACTGTGCTTGATTGGCCAGGTAACTCGCCTGACCTGAACCCCATAGAGAATCTATGGGGCATTGCCAAGAGAAAGATGAGACATGAGACCCAACAATGCAGAAGAGCTGAAGGTCTTCCATAACACCTCAGCAGTGCCTCCATGTCACGCCGCATTGAGGGGCCCAAACCAAGTACTGAGTACATATGCAGCTTCTACTTTTCAGAGGTCCGATATTCTTCTATGTACAATCCTTGTTTTATTGATTGCATGTAATATTCGAATTTTCTGAGATTGTATATTTGGTGTTTTCATGAGCTGTAAGCCACAATCATCACAATGATGACAAATCACGGCTTGAACTATCTTGCTTTGCATGTAATGAGTCTCTCTCATATTGGTTTCACCTTTTAAGTTGCATTAGTGAAATAAATGAACATTTGCACGATATTCAAATTTTTCGAGTATCACCTGGGTGTGTGTGTGTGTGTATGTATATATATATAAATAATTTTTTTAATATATAATATATATATTTCTAATAAAAAAAATAATAATAATAATAATTTTATATATATATATATATATATATATATATATTTTTTTTTTTTTTTATTATATACACATACATTTTTTTGTTCTTCACATTTTTTTAACAGTCTTCATGGGCGGAGCCTTGGTGAAATCTCAGGGTTCTAAAGAGGCCCCTGATGCTTCACTTTTGAGACTGAGATTGAGGACAGCTGCACTGCTGAATGGATAAACAGGAAGCCCTCTGTATAGATGCTCCTTGTTCATTCACAAACTGAAGCATAGTAAACACTGTCTACAATGCTTCCGTTTTGAAAGAACACAGGAGTAATCGTGGCCTTCAGGGGAAGGGTATCGTTAACAAGAGAGGGGGTGACTGGGGGGGGGGATGTGGGGCAATCCCTGTTGATCCCCCTGCAGCAGCTGACAGACGGTGTTTTTTTATATATTTGCAAGATACTTTAAGGCCCCTTTTCACACTGAGGAGTTTTTCAGGAGTTTTAGCGCTAAAAATAGCGCCTGAAAAACTCCTGCCCCTGCAGTCTCAATGTGAGAGCCCGAGGGCTTTCACACTGAGGCGATGCGCTGGCAGGACCGCTCCAAAAGTCCTGCTAGCAGCATCTTTGGAGCAGTGAGAGGAGCGGTGTGTAGACCGCTCCTTCCCATTGAAAGCAATGGGAAACCGCAGTAACACCGCCGGCAATGCGCCTCTGCAGAGGCGCATTGCCGGCAGTATTGACCCTTTTTCAGCCGCTAACGGGGTTAAAACCGCACCGCTAGCGGCCGAATACTGCCGCAATTCTGACAGTAAAGCGCCGCTAAACACAGCGGCGCTATACCGCCACCGCACCTCCCGCCCCAGTGTGAAAGGGGCTTTAGATGGGATAAACCCAAAACTGCTGCAGGTATAAATGTGCAGGTAACTAGAGGTGTGTAATAATGGTAGCCAGGACTAGCGCCCCCTTGAGGTTCATGCTCATTATCATGGTACCTAACAAAAGAGGCTGCTATGCACACAAGGAGAACACCCGTTCATATTGGCCCAGCACTACCTCATATCTACCAGAACAAAAAGATTGTTGTCCATATTACAGGAACCTGCTAGGCCTCGTGCACACTGGGCATTTAGCCCCGGTGGATGATATTTTGGTGTGGGTGGAAGGGGCAGGGGCACCGTACAGTCCCGCCGCCAGCACAATGTGAAAATC
This sequence comes from Rana muscosa, assembly GCA_029206835.1. Classification (NCBI taxonomy): domain Eukaryota; kingdom Metazoa; phylum Chordata; class Amphibia; order Anura; family Ranidae; genus Rana; species Rana muscosa. The sequence continues at coordinate 18,923 of JARGYO010000232.1, forward strand.
TGAGAGGTTGAAAGCTGCTGCGGCTGGATGTTGTAGTGAAATGGTATTAGGCAACATGCACCCAGGGACAAATGCCCCGGAACACACACTGCTTGTATTTTGGACATTCGTCCCCGGGCCAGCCGCAGCGGCTTTTAGCCTCTCATAAAGTTCTACAGGTTGCTGGCAGCGCGCCTTCCAGCTGCACCAAAACACCGGGGACTAAATGCCCAGAGTGCATGAGGCCATAGGGGTCTCTGCTTTGTTACAGGAACCTGTTAAAGATGCTCAACATAACTATAAGGAAAGCTTCCCTGTGTGCAATAGGAATTCAAAACCATCCTCACCCTATGCAGCAAACCTGCAAGCTCTATTCTTCCATTACCCAATATCGCTTCTATTCGGGGGGGGGGGGGTAAGCGGCATGCTAACAGACTTTTAGGGTGAGCTCCTTTTGTTGAACTTACTATTTGATTTTCACCCGTCTCTCCTGTGTGCCGCAGGGTTAAGCAACGAGAGCTGGTCCATCATGAAGAACATGGCCACCGAGCTGGGAATCATCCTGATTGGTTATTTCACTCTGGTTCCCGCCATTCAGGTAAATGAAATCACTTGCTGCTCAGTCATGAATATTTGATTTTTCTCCAGTACGGGGCCCGAGCCAGCAAAGGGGGCCCAGGCAGTTGAGGGGAATCGGATGTGGGCAGGGAGGGTGATCGGCGCGGCAGGGGAGGCAATTACTGGAACCGATCCTCATTATGGCTCTCTCTGCAGCAGCTGAAAGCTGTCGTCTTCTTCTCTCCCTTCCGACGGCTTTCAGCTGCTGCAGAGAGCACCATACAGGGGATCCGTTACAGTAATTCGCCCCCTGCCGCACCGATCACCCTCCCTGTGCACCATACATTGCCCCCTGCTGCCCCGTCAGTGCTGCCATCTTCCGTCCTCCCCTTGCCACCGGCACACAGTAGGATCCTTCAGGATGGAGAGTGGGGGAAGGGTCCAGGAAATATATCACATTTACCAGCCCATTCCTTTCCTAAATTAACACAATGAGTGATCTGATCTGTACTGATCACTCACTGGGGGTTATTTTACGAAAGGCAAATCCACTTTGCACTTGAAATTGCACTGAAAGTGGACTTGGAAGTGCAGTCGCTGTAAATCTGAGGGGTAGATCTGAAATGAGGGGAAGCTCTGCTGATTTTATTATCCAATCATGTGCAAGCTAAAATGCTGTTTTATTTTCCTTGCATGTCCCCCTCGGATCTACAGCGACTGCCATTTCAAGTGCACTTTGCACTTGTAGTTTGCACTTGTAGTGCAAAGTGGATTTGCCTTTCGTAAATAACCCCCAATGTGTTCATTCATAACTGAAGCATAGTAAACTGTGATTGTTTGGGGGAAGGGACCGTGTCAGGTTGGCTGTATGGGGCCCCCTGTGGTATCTAACAGCAGCCCTGGTAACGCCCACATGTAATGCTGAACCTCTGTAATTGAAAGAACTGAAATTTAATGAATGAAAGAGGCAGGGCCAGGGACAGTCAGGCTGGGGGCGGGCCCGGATTTACTCCCTTTGCCGCCCCAAAGCCGGGTCATTCAATGCCGCCCCCGCCCCCACACACACACCATCACATAGGGGGCTTCTGAGCCCCCCCCCATGTGATAGAATGCTGTGCAGCATTCAGGCTTCATTAGCCTAGTGCAATTAGTGCTGCATTGACAGGAGCGAGGGGGGACCGACCAGACTGTACTCACCGCTGTCATGGCTCTGCTGGAGTGGGAGAAGAATGGGGAGCGCGCTGCTTTGCTGACCAATCGGCACATTAAGGGGGGGGTGATCTGACGATGGAGGACTCACTTGGGAGCGCTCACCACTGAAGGCATGGGGTGCTGCTGGCCGGGAGAGAGTGCATCCGTGCATTCCAGCCACAGGAGAGGGGGGGAGGTGATGGGGAGGGATGAAGCACTCACCACTGACACCATAGGAGGGGGCGGGGGGTTAGTGCGCCTGGAGCCTTTGCTGCTGTGTCCAGGTGTCAGGGGGACACAAACCCGGGCACAGCTGTCCCGTTTAGGTGGCAACCCTAGGCGCCGCCCCTGCTCGGTGGCCTTGTCTGGAATCCGGCCCTGGCTGGGGGGGAAGCAAGCGCTAAATGATGCTAGGCGTTCTCCAGCCAGGAAATGAAGCGGGCTGTATATGACTTGCTGCAGCTTCTAATGCACATTGTGAGAAGCTCACAGTGTGTGGTGAAATCGGAGGAAGCTATTTCAGTCTGGGGGGGGGGGGGAGGAGCCGGTACAACTGTGCAAAACTGAAGGGAGGATGTAAATAAAAGCGTGCGGACGGACGGACAACGGCGTTTAGGGTGCTGATATAGGACGGCGGCGTTGAGGGTGCAGGTGAAGGACGACGGCGTTGAGCGTGTGGATGAAGGACAACGGCGTTGAGGGTGCGGATGAAGGACGATAGGTGACCTCTGAACACAGTGCCGTCATTCATGAATTACCATACAGTACAGATAACAGAGGCTCTAGGAGTTCCCGGGCTCTCACTCTCTGCAGGATGGGACTCTTATCAGATTAGACGGTGAAGGTCGGCGCTCAGTGCCTTGTACTCACTGATACTGCTGAGCACTTCACACCGTCCTACAAGACCCATTTATACCCACAATTCCCAACTGGGGGCCATACTTGTGCTACTTTGTAGCACCAACGTATTCTGTAGTTCTGTATAGCCAAACATATACCGTATATACTCGAGTATAAGCCGAATTTTTCAGCACATTTTTTTGTGCTGAATATGCCCCCCTCGGCTTATACTCGAGTCACCTTTTTGCGCCTATTTTTCCGGATTTTTGGGGACCCGGTACCGGCCGTCCGTAGGTCCCCTGGACCCCAAACTTGGCAGACATGTAGCCTCACTCTTCCTCTACAAGTGTACAAAGTTTGTTGTCCGGGGGACCTACAACCGGGGAGCACCGATTTTTCAAAGCCGGGCACCCCTTCCATAGACTCCCATGTTAAACGGTCATTTCTCTGGTTACTTTGGGGACCCGGTATCGGCCTGTCGTAGGTCCCCTGGACCCAAAACTTGGCACACATGTAGTCCCATTTCTCCTCTACAAGTGCGCAAAGTTTTTTGTCTAGGAGACCTACAACCGGGGAGCACCGATTTTTTTTTAAAGCCATGCACCCCTTCCATAGACTCCCATGTTAAATGTCAGTCTAGTCATGGACACAGTGAGGCAAGAGCACAGTGAGGCATGGGCACAGTGAGGCATGGGCACAGTGAGGCATGCACATGGACACAGTGAGGCATGCAAATGGACACCCTAGGCTTATACTCGAGTCAATAAGTTTTCCCAGTTTTTTGTGGTAAAATTAGGTGCCTCGGCTTATATTCGGGTCGGCTTATACTCGAGTATATACGGTATTTGTAACTCTTGATACAATTGCAAATTATTTCTGGTTATTGTGCCAAGTCTTACCATTTGCAACACCCAGGCCCTGAAGAAGTTTGTTGGGCCCCCGAAACACGTCGGTTGTTTTTATGTCATCCTGTTGTGGTGTATTTTCATTATTAACCCCCTTTTTTTTAGGTTGGCCTCCCACATAGATGCAGCGTCACGGAGGGCCTGTATACATGCTGTAAGCACACTTTGTACTAAAGAAACGTGCTGCTCTCATATTAACCACTTCCGGAGCGCCACACGGCGATATACGTCGGCACTTTGAAGAGGGATATCCCCGTTATGGCAGTAGCTACCATAACCCAGGTATCCATCTCTTCAGGCGGTGGTCCGGTTTGCGATAATGGTGGTGTCTGCAGCGGATTTGCCGCTAGATCACCGTTATCGGCGGCGGGAGAGGGCCCCCGCCGCTTACCGGAGCCGTCGGCAGTGGTGGAGGTGATCGGGTCCTTCCTGTGGCTGGGTATGGAGACGAGGGGAAGGTGGCCCCCACCCATCTCCATATCACTGCAGGGCGGAAACAACGTCAAAACTTCACTTCCGCTCTCAGCTCTTAAAGGGCCTTTTATTTTTATTTATTTTTATTTTTTTTTCATTTTTTCAAATGACAATTTACATTTTTTTCAAATGACAATTTTTTTTTTTTTTTTTCATTTTTTTTAAATGACAACTTTTTTTTTTATTGCACTTTAGTGCAAATATGAAATGTGAAGTCTTTTTGACCCCCAGATCTCCTATTTAAGAGGACCTGTCATGCTTTTATCTATTACAAGGGATGTTTACATTCCTTGTAATAGGAATAAAAGTGACCCAATTTTTTTTTTTTTTAAAAAAGAACAGTGTAAAAAATAAAAATAAAAGGTAAAAAAAAAATAAAAAATTTAAACGCGCTCCCTGTCCCGCCGAGCTCACGCGCCGAAGCTCATGCATTCTTGAGCAGCGCCTGCATATGAAAACGGTGTTCAGCCCACACATGTGAGGTATCGCTGCGATCGTTGGAGCGAGAGCAATAATTCTAGCCCTAGACCTCCTCTGTAACTCAAAACATCCAACCTGTAGAATATTTTTTTAAACTTCTCCTATGGAGATTTTTAAGGGTAAAAGTTTGACGCCATTCCACGAGCGGGCGCAATTTAGAAGCGTGACATGTTGGGTATCCATTTACTCGGCGTAACATTATCTTTCACAATATAAAAAAAAGTTGGGCTAATTTTACTGTTTTATTTTTTAATTAAAAAAAAGTGAATTTTTTCCCCAAAAAAGGTAAGACCGATGCGCAAATACGGTGTGACAAAAAGTATTGCAATGACCGCCATTTTATTCTCTAGGGTGTTAGGAAAAAAAATGTATAATGTTTGGGGGTTCTAAGTAATTTTCTAGCAAAAAAAAACTTGTTTTTAACTTGTAAACACTGAGTCTGAAAAAGAGGCTCGGCCCTTAAGTGGTAATGATCTGGAGTGGGGTGACCTATCCTCCCAATCACATGATCGTTGTGATAGCCTGAGATGGTCCCCAGTCATCTTCTTTGACTGTCGGAGGCCCGGGCGCGACGTTATGACGTCATGACATTATGACGTCATGGCCCAGCTGGCGAAAGTGAACAAAGCCGAGCACTCGGCTGGTAAGAAAGAGGTCTTTTTTTTTTTTTCATCTCCATCTTTCCAGCCTGGAGGAGAGATGTGGAGGTCTTATTGACCCCACATCTTTCCATAAAGAGGACCTGTCACACACATTCCTATTACAAGGGATGTTTACATTCCTTGTAATGGGAATAAAAGTGATAAAAAAAAATAAAAAATTAAGAGAAAGTGTAAAAAAAAAAAATGGGAGTAAAATAAATAAAAATTTAAAGCGCCTCCTTCGCCGGTAGCTCGCGCACAGAAGCGAACGCACACGCAAGTCGTGGCCGCATATGTAAACGCCATTCAAATCACACGTGAGGTATCGCCGCGTGCGTTAGAGCGAGAGCAACAATTCTAGCTCTAGACCTCCTCTAACTCTAAACTGGTAACCTGTAAAAAAAAAATTAAACGTCGCCTATAGAGATTTTTAAAGTGGAGGTCCAACCTAAAAAAAAAAAAATTACACCAAAATGCAACAAAAAAAGGTAGAAAGGTGACTCGAGTATAAGCCGAGGGGGGCATATTCAGCACAAAAAAATGTGCTGAAAAATTCGTCTTATACTCGAGTATATACGGTATATGTTTGGCTATACAGAACTACAGAATACGTTGGTGCTACAAAGTAGCACAAGTATGGCCCCCAGTTGGGAATTGTGGGTATAAATGGGTCTTGTAGGACGGTGTGAAGTGCTCAGCAGTATCAGTGAGTACAAGGCACTGAGCGCCGACCTTCACCGTCTAATCTGATAAAGAGTCCTATCCTGCAGAGAGTGAGAGCCCGGGAACTCCTAGAGCCTCTGTTATCTGTACTGTATGGTAATTCATGAATGACGGCACTGTGTTCAGAGGTCACCTATCGTCCTTCATCCGCACCCTCAACGCCGTTGTCCTTCATCCACACGCTCAACGCCGTCGTCCTTCACCCGCACCCTCAACGCCGCCGTCCTATATCAGCACCCTAAACGCCGTTGTCCGTCCGTCCGTCCGCACGCTTTTATTTACATCCTCCCTTCAGTTTTGCACAGTTGTTCAGGCTCCTCCCCCCCCAGACTGAAATAGCTTCCTCCGATTTCACCACACACTGTGAGCTTCTCACAATGTGCATTAGAAGCTGCAGCAAGTCATATACAGCCCGCTTCATTTCCTGGCTGGAGAACGCCTAGCATCATTTAGCGCTTGCTTCCCCCCCAGCCAGGGCCGGATTCCAGACAAGGCCACCGAGCAGGGGCGGCGCCTAGGGTTGCCACCTAAACGGGACAGCTGTGCCCGGGTTTGTGTCCCCCTGACACCTGGACACAGCAGCAAAGGCTCCAGGCGCACTAACCCCCCGCCCCCTCCTATGGTGTCAGTGGTGAGTGCTTCATCCCTCCCCATCACCTCCCCCCCCTCTCCTGTGGCTGGAATGCACGGATGCACTCTCTCCCGGCCAGCAGCACCCCATGCCTTCAGTGGTGAGCGCTCCCAAGTGAGTCCTCCATCGTCAGATCACCCCCCCCCCCCTTGATGTGCCGATTGGTCAGCAAAGCAGCGCGCTCCCCATTCTTCTCCCACTCCAGCAGAGCCATGACAGCGGTGAGTACAGTCTGGTCGGTCCCCCCTCGCTCCTGTCAATTAGTGATGTCCAGTTCATGAACGAATCGTTCTTTTGAATCGGTTCTTTTCAGTGAACTGGATGAATCGATTCATCTGAGTGAACTGATTCGTTTGAAACAGTTCACTTGTATGCACTCAACATAGCAGAGCAGGCCTGGTAATATGATCCTAGTGTGAGAGAGCTCGGCCCCTCGCTGCAACCAATCAGCGTGCTCAAGGCACAGTGACACTCAGGAACTGTATAGAGTGAGGAGTACACACACAGTACACCGAGTTAAAGAATCATACCAGTTACCGAGTTAAAGAATCGAGTTGTTAGAATACAGTACACTGAAAGAACCCTGAGTCACCACCAGTAGAATACACTAAATCAATGATCAGGTAGCAGCAATACACTACAGACTGCTTTAAAGACATAGAGGACAAAGAGTCAGGTTAAGAAGATATCCTCCTCATTCAGATTAATTTTTTAACCCTTTAGTATTTAGTTTGCTTATCCTAAAGGAGATATGCATGTTAAAGGAGACAAACATCCCTTCTGGGACGTGTCTAATTTAGTAGCTGTATAACTGAATGAGAGAGCTGTCTCATTTTTTTAACACAAAAATACATTTATCCTGCTTTATAGTAATATTGTTCTGCGTTTTGGTCCTGAGATTTCTATGCCCCCTGGATCCTTGATTTTTTTTGAAAGTGGTTGTAAACCCTGGAAAACCTAAATAAATAAATCCCACCTGCAAGACAAAGTCATAATGAGCTAGTATGACTAGCATACTAGCTCATTATGCATAACTTACCTTAGATCGGGGCCCCCAAAGCCGTCCTCGTCTCCCTCTCCAGCCATCACTGCGGCGATACCCAGAAGGTTACTTCCGGGTATCGCCGCTCCAGCCAATCACAGTGCTCAGTAACCTGGGTAGCAGGTGTTCTGTCAGATCAAGCAATCTATAGGATCAGCCAATATTGCCACTTACGGTGATGCACAAACAGCTGTGTAAATGAAAAGCGTTTTTTTGTGCATGTGAACTGCATTCTGATGGGCCAACTTCACAGTTAAGATTGCTAGCCATCAGATTTGTCTGTAGTCTTTACAGTGCATAATGAGGCTCCTTTCACACTTGTGCGACTTGGGACTACAAAGTCGCAGGACAAGTGGTACTCCATGATTTCTAATCAGTACCATTCATATCTGTGCGTCTTCAAGTCGCAGCGACTTCAAAGTAGTCACTGCACTACTTTGGTCCGATTTTGATGGGACTTGAGGCAGAGACCTCAAGATTACATAGGTATTGCTTCAAGTCACATCAAAATCGCATCAAAGTCACGGTAAAAATCGTGGCAAAAATTGCACGACTTTCAAGTCGCACAAGTGTGAAAGGAGCCTAACGATTGGATTTTACTACTGTGGGTACTTCGCCGGCGGTAGTAAAATCCGATAATTTTTGCTGTGCATGCGCTAGGAAAAATATGATGGCTAGCAATGTTAACTGTGAAGTTGGCCCCTCAGAATGAGGTTCACATGCACAAAAACCCGCTTTTCCTTTACACAGCTTTTTGTGCGTCACCAAATTAATGACGCCGCTAATCTGACAAATTTGCTTGTGCTCTGAGCAAGGAACTAAATACAAGTAAAAGTCCCCAGGAGCTGCCAACCTTCTGTGGAGAATCATTCTATTGATTCTAATCATTTAAAAAGGTTGAGTGAGAGCTTTGATTCACTTGCTTGTCAGTATTCAGCAAGTGAACCGAAGAATCGAAGAATCGATTCATTGAATCGGTTCATTTCAGTGAGTGAATTGAAATGAACCGATTCACTTAAAAGATCCGAACTTCCCATCACTACTGTCAATGCAGCACTACTTGCACTAGGCTAATGAAGCCTGAATGCTGCACAGCATTCTATCACATGGGGGGGGGGCTCAGAAGCCCCCTATGTGATGGTGTGTGTGTGGGGGCGGGGGCGGCATTGAATGACCCGGCTTTGGGGCGGCAAAGGGAGTAAATCCGGGCCCGCCCCCAGCCTGACTGTCCCTGGCCCTGCCTCTTTCATTCATTAAATTTCAGTTCTTTCAATTACAGAGGTTCAGCATTACATGTGGGCGTTACCAGGGCTGCTGTTAGATACCACAGGGGGCCCCATACAGCCAACCTGACACGGCCCCTTCCCCCAAACAATCACAGTTTACTATGCTTCAGTTATGAATGAACACATTGGGGGTTATTTACGAAAGGCAAATCCACTTTGCACTACAAGTGCAAACTACAAGTGCAAAGTGCACTTGAAATGGCAGTCGCTGTAGATCCGAGGGGGACATGCAAGGAAAATAAAACAGCATTTTAGCTTGCACATGATTGGATAATAAAATCAGCAGAGCTTCCCCTCATTTCAGATCTACCCCTCAGATTTACAGCAACTGCACTTCCAAGTCCACTTTCAGTGCAATTTCAAGTGCAAAGTGGATTTGCCTTTCGTAAAATAACCCCCAGTGAGTGATCAGTACAGATCAGATCACTCATTGTGTTAATTTAGGAAAGGAATGGGCTGGTAAATGTAATATATTTCCTGGACCCTTCCCCCACTCTCCATCCTGAAGGATCCTACTGAGTGCCGGTGGCAAGGGGAGGACGGAAGATGGCAGCACTGACGGGGCAGCAGGGGGCAATGTATGGTGCACAGGGAGGGTGATCGGTGCGGCAGGGGGCGAATTACTGTAACGGATCCCCTGTATGGTGCTCTCTGCAGCAGCTGAAAGCCGTCGGAAGGGAGAGAAGAAGACGACAGCTTTCAGCTGCTGCAGAGAGAGCCATAATGAGGATCGGTTCCAGTAATTGCCTCCCCTGCCGCGCCGATCACCCTCCCTGCCCACATCCGATTCCCCTCAACTGCCTGGGCCCCCTTTGCTGGCTCGGGCCCCGTACCGGAGAAAAATCAAATATTCATGACTGAGCAGCAAGTGATTTCATTTACCTGAATGGCGGGAACCAGAGTGAAATAACCAATCAGGATGATTCCCAGCTCGGTGGCCATGTTCTTCATGATGGACCAGCTCTCGTTGCTTAACCCTGCGGCACACAGGAGAGACGGGTGAAAATCAAATAGTAAGTTCAACAAAAGGAGCTCACCCTAAAAGTCTGTTAGCATGCCGCTTACCCCCCCCCCCGAGTAGAAGCGATATTGGGTAATGGAAGAATAGAGCTTGCAGGTTTGCTGCATAGGGTGAGGATGGTTTTGAATTCCTATTGCACACAGGGAAGCTTTCCTTATAGTTATGTTGAGCATCTTTAACAGGTTCCTGTAACAAAGCAAAGACCCCTATGGCCTCATGCACTCTGGGCATTTAGTCCCCGGTGTTTTGGTGCAGCTGGAAGGCGCGCTGCCAGCAACCTGTAGAACTTTATGAGAGGCTAAAAGCCGCTACGGCTGGCCCGGGGACGAATGTCCAAAATACAAGCAGTGTGTGTTCCGGGGCATTTGTCCCTGGGTGCATGTTGCCTAATACCATTTCACTACAACATCCAGCCGCAGCAGCTTTCAACCTCTCAGATTTTCACATTGTGCTGGCGGCGGGACTGTACGGTGCCCCTGCCCCTTCCACCCACACCAAAATATCATCCACCGGGGCTAAATGCCCAGTGTGCACGAGGCCTAGCAGGTTCCTGTAATATGGACAACAATCTTTTTGTTCTGGTAGATATGAGGTAGTGCTGGGCCAATATGAACGGGTGTTCTCCTTGTGTGCATAGCAGCCTCTTTTGTTAGGTACCATGATAATGAGCATGAACCTCAAGGGGGCGCTAGTCCTGGCTACCATTATTACACACCTCTAGTTACCTGCACATTTATACCTGCAGCAGTTTTGGGTTTATCCCATCTAAAGCCCCTTTCACACTGGGGCGGGAGGTGCGGTGGCGGTATAGCGCCGCTGTGTTTAGCGGCGCTTTACTGTCAGAATTGTGGCAGTATTCGGCCGCTAGCGGTGCGGTTTTAACCCCCGTTAGCGGCTGAAAAAGGGTCAATACTGCCGGCAATGCGCCTCTGCAGAGGCGCATTGCCGGCGGTGTTACTGCGGTTTCCCATTGCTTTCAATGGGAAGGAGCGGTCTACACACCGCTCCTCTCACTGCTCCAAAGATGCTGCTAGCAGGACTTTTGGAGCGGTCCTGCCAGCGCATCGCCTCAGTGTGAAAGCCCTCGGGCTCTCACATTGAGACTGCAGGGGCAGGAGTTTTTCAGGCGCTATTTTTAGCGCTAAAACTCCTGAAAAACTCCTCAGTGTGAAAAGGGGCCTTAAAGTATCTTGCAAATATATAAAAAAACACCGTCTGTCAGCTGCTGCAGGGGGATCAACAGGGATTGCCCCACATCCCCCCCCCCAGTCACCCCCTCTCTTGTTAACGATACCCTTCCCCTGAAGGCCACGATTACTCCTGTGTTCTTTCAAAACGGAAGCATTGTAGACAGTGTTTACTATGCTTCAGTTTGTGAATGAACAAGGAGCATCTATACAGAGGGCTTCCTGTTTATCCATTCAGCAGTGCAGCTGTCCTCAATCTCAGTCTCAAAAGTGAAGCATCAGGGGCCTCTTTAGAACCCTGAGATTTCACCAAGGCTCCGCCCATGAAGACTGTTAAAAAAATGTGAAGAACAAAAAAATGTATGTGTATATAATTTAAAAAAAAATATATATATATATATATATATATATATATATAAAATTATTATTATTATTTTTTTTTATTAGAAATATATATATTATATATTAAAAAAAATATTTATATATATATATACATACACACACACACACACACACACACACCCAGGTGATACTCGAAAAATTTGAATATCGTGCAAATGTTCATTTATTTCACTAATGCAACTTAAAAGGTGAAACCAATATGAGAGAGACTCATTACATGCAAAGCAAGATAGTTCAAGCCGTGATTTGTCATCATTGTGATGATTCTGGCTTACAGCTCATGAAAACACCAAATATACAATCTCAGAAAATTCGAATATTACATGCAATCAATAAAACAAGGATTGTACATAGAAGAATATCGGACCTCTGAAAAGTAGAAGCTGCATATGTACTCAGTACTTGGTTTGGGCCCCTGAATGCGGCGTGACATGGAGGCACTGCTGAGGTGTTATGGAAGACCTTCAGCTCTTCTGCATTGTTGGGTCTCATGTCTCATCTTTCTCTTGGCAATGCCCCATAGATTCTCTATGGGGTTCAGGTCAGGCGAGTTACCTGGCCAATCAAGCACAGTAATCCCACGGTCATGTGACCAGGTTTTGGTGCTTTTGGCAGTGTGGGGGAGGTGCCAAGTCCTGCTGGAAAATAAAATCAGCATCCCCATAGAGCTCGTCTGCGGAAGGAAGCATGAAGTGCTCCAAAATCTCCTGGTAGACGGCTGCGGTGACCCCGGACTTAATGAAGCTCAGTGGACCAGCAGATGACACGGCTCCCCAAATCAACACAGACTGGAAACTTCACACTGGACTTCAGGCATCTTGCAGTGTGACCCTCTCCATTCTTCCTCCATACTCCGGCTCCTTGGTTTCCAAATGAGATGCAAAATTTGCTCTCATCAGAAAAGAGGACTTTGGACCGCTGAGCACCAGACCAGGTGTGTTGTTCTCTATCCCAGGTAAGACGCTTCTGACCTTGTTTGTTGCTCAGGAGCGGCTTGACAAGAGGAATACGACATTTGAAGCCCATGTCCAGGATCCGTCTGTGTGTGGTGGCTCTTGATGCCCTGACTCCAGCCTCAGTCCACTCCTTGTGAAAGTCCCCAACACTTTTGAATGGCCTTTTCCTGACCATCCTCTCCAGGCTGCGCTCATCCCTGCTGCTTGTGCACCTTTTTCTTCCACACTTTTCCCTTCCACATAACTTTCTATTAATGTGCTTTGATACAGCACTTTGGGAACTTCTTTTGCAATTATCTTTTGAGGCTTTCCCTCCTTATGAAGGGTGTCAATGATGGTTTTCTGCACAACTGTCAAGTCAGCAGTCTTTCCCATGATTGTGATTCCTACTGGACCAGACTGAGAGACCATTTAATGGCTCAGGAACCCTTTGCCGGTGTTATGGCTTAATTGGCTGATTAGAGGGGGACACTTTGAGCCTAGAATATTGCACCTTTTCACAATATTCTAATTTTCTGAGATTGTGGATTTGGGGTTTTCATGAGCTGGAAGCCATAATCATCACAATGATGACAAATCACGGCTTGAACTATCTTGCTTTGCATGTAATGAGTCTCTCTCATATATTAGTTTCACCTTTTAAGTTGCATTAGTGAAATAAATGAACTTTTGCACGATATTCAAATTTTTCGAGTATCACCTGTGTATATATATATAATTACATACACATTAAAATTAGGGGTGCACCGAATGGATTTTTTTGGTGCCGAAACCGATACCGAAAATGACTGTTTTTGAAAAATATTTTTATTTTTGTATATTTTAATTAAAATGTATACATTTATATAAACACATTGCTAATAGTATTTAATGCAGGAGATGGTCAGAGACTGCGGACATGATACAGGAGATGGTCAGAGACTGCGGACATGATACAGGAGATGGTCAGAGACTGCGGACATGATACAGGAGATGGTCAGAGACTGCAGACATGGTACATGAGATGGTCAGAGACTGCAGACATAGTACAGGAGATGGTCAGAGACTGCAGACATAGTACAGGAGATGGTCAGAGACTGCAGACATAGTACAGGAGATGGTCAGAGACTGCAGACATAGTACAGGAGATGGTCAGAGACTGCAGACATAGTACAGGAGATGGTCAGAGACTGCAGACATAGTACAGGAGATGGTCAGAGACTGCAGACATAGTACAGGAGATGGTCAGAGACTGCAGACATAGTACAGGAGATGGTCAGAGACTGCAGACATAGTACAGGAGATGGTCAGAGACTGCAGACATAGTACAGGAGATGGTCAGAGACTGCAGATATAGTACAGGAGATGGTCAGAGACTGCAGACATAGTACAGGAGATGGTCAGAGACTGCAGACATAGTACAGGAGATGGTCAGAGACTGCAGACATAGTACAGGAGATGGTCAGAGACTGCAGACATAGTACAGGAGATGGTCAGAGACTGCAGACATAGTACAGGAGATGGTCAGAGACTGCAGACATAGTACAGGAGATGGTCAGAGACTGCAGACATAGTACAGGAGATGGTCAGAGACTGCAGACAGTACAGGAGATAGTCAGAGACTGCAGACATAGTACAGGAGATGGTCAGAGACTGCAGACATACAGGAGATGGTCAGAGACTGCAGACATAGTACAGGAGATGGTCAGAGACTGCAGACATAGTACAGGAGATGGTCAGAGACTGCAGACATAGTACAGGAGATGGTCAGAGACTGCAGACATAGTACAGGAGATGGTCAGAGACTGCAGACATAGTACAGGAGATGGTCAGAGACTGCAGACATAGTACAGGAGATGGTCAGAGACTGCAGACATAGTACAGGAGATGGTTAGAGACTGCAGACATGATACAGGAGATGGTCAAAGACTGCAGACATGATACAGGAGATGGTCAAAGACTGCAGACATGATGCTGGGGATGATCAGAGACTGCAGACATAGTACAGGAGATGGCCAGAGACTGCAGACATGGTACAGGAGATCAATGCAGCCTCACCAGTGCCCATCATTTGCAGCCTGCCTGTGCCTCACCAGTGCCCAGCAGCCTACCAGTGCCTGTCATGCAGCCTGCCAGTGACCAGCAGCTTACCAGTGCCCATGATATGCAGCCTGCCTGTGCGCAGCAGTCTCACCAGTGCCCATGATATGCAGCCTGCCTGTGCGCAGCAGCCTCACCAGTGCCCATCATATGCAGCCTATTAGTGCCCAGGAGCCTCACCAGTGTCCCTCATATGCAGCCTATCAGTGCCCAGCAGCCTCACCAGTGTCCGTCATATGCAGCATCCCAGTGCCCAGCAGCCTCACCAGTGTCCATCATATGCAGCATCCCTGTGCCAGAATCAGAGTGGCGATCTCAGTGGGTCACTGAGCAGGGTTTGAATTGCCCGAGCCGCAGTAACAATGTCCCGCCTCCTGTGATCACATCACACTGATTCAATGTCCCGGCATTGGATCTGTGTGCCGTCAATCACAGGAGGCGGGACATTGTTATTACGGCCGGACAATTCAGCTCTCCCTGACACAGGGAGATCGCCGCTCTGCAAGGAGAGGAGGGAGGGAGGGGAGGGGGGGAGGACAGGACATTGAGCCAGGATGACAGCCCTGCAATGGGTGGCACCCGGCGGCGCGGCCACCGCACGATTTTCAGCTGCCATTTTCGGCAATATTTACCTTTCGGCCGATAGGTTTCAGCCGCCAAAATTGTATTTATTTATTAAAACAGACACACACACACATATATATACATATATACATATATATACACACACACACACACACACACACACACATACACACAGTGGGTACAGAAAGTATTCAGACCCCCTTAAATTTTTCACTCTTTGTTATATTGCAGCCATTTGCTAAAATCATTTAAGTTCATTTCTTTTCCTCATTAATGTACACACAGCACCCCATATGGACAGAAAAACACACAGAATTGTTGACATTTTTGCAGATTTAATAAAAAAGTGAAATATCACATGCTCCTAAGTATTCAGACCCTTTGCTGTGACACTCATATATATAACTCAGGTGCTGTCCATTTCTTCTGATCATCCTTGAGATGATTCTACACCTTCATTTGAGTCCAGCTGTGTTTGATTATACTGATTGGACTTGATTAGGAAAGCCACACACCTGTCTATAGAAGACCTTACAGCTCACAGTGCATGTCAGAGCAAATGAGACTCATGAGGTCAAAGGAACTGCCTGAAGAGCTCAGAGACAGAATTGTGGCAAGGCACAGATCTGGCCAAGGTTACAAAAAAAAATTCTGCTGCACTTAAGGTTCCTAAGAGCACAGTGTCCTCCATAATCCTTAAATGGAAGATGTTTGGGACGACCAGAACCCTTCCTAGAGCCGGCCGTCTAGCCAAACTGAGCTATCGGGGGAGAAGAGCCTTGGTGAGAGAGGTAAAGAAGAACCCAAAGATCACTGTGGCTGAGCTTCAGAGATGCAGTCGGGAGAAAGTTGTAGAAAGTCAACCATCACTGCAGCCCTCCCCCAGTAGGGGCTTTATGGCAGAGTGGCCCGACGGAAGCCTCTCCCCAGTACAAGACACATGAAAGCCGCATGGAGTTTGCTAAAAAAAAACACCTGAAGGACTCCAAGATGGTGAGAAATAAGATTCTCTGGTCTGATGAGACTAAGATAGAACTTTTTGGCCTTATTTCTAAGCGGTATGTGTGGAGAAAACCAGGCACTGCTCATCGCCTGTCCAATACAGTCCCAACAGTGAAGCATGGTGGTGGCAAAATCATGCTGTGGGGGTGTTTTTCAGCTGCAG
Source organism: Rana muscosa (assembly GCA_029206835.1). Lineage (NCBI taxonomy): Eukaryota > Metazoa > Chordata > Amphibia > Anura > Ranidae > Rana > Rana muscosa. The sequence continues at coordinate 35,068 of JARGYO010000232.1, forward strand.
GGACAGGACGACAGGTTGCAATGGAGGGAAAGATGAATGTGGCCAAGTACAGGGATATCCTGGAGGAAAACCTTCTCCAGAGTGCTCAGGACCTCAGACTGGGCGGAAGGTTTACCTCCCAACAAGACAATGACCCTAAGCACACAGCTAAAATAACGAAGGAGGGGCTTCACAACAACTCCGTGACTGTTCTTGAATGGCCCAGCCAGAGCCCTGACAAACCCAATTGAGCATCTCTGGAGAGACCTAAAAATGGCCGTCCACCAACGTTTACCGTCCAACCTAACAGAACTGGAGAGGATCTGCAAGGAGTTATGGCAGAGGATCCCCAAATCCAGGGGTGAAAAACTTGTTGCATCTTTCCCAAAAAGACTCATCAAAAGGGTGCAAATACTAAATACTGAGCAAAGGGTCTGAATACTTAGGACCATGTGAGATTTCACTTTTTCTTTTTGAATAAATCTGCAAAAATGTCACCAATTCTGTGTTTTTCTGTCACTATGGGGTGCTGTGTGTACATTATGGGGGGCTGTGTGTACATTATGGGGTGCTGTGTGTACATTAATGAGGGAAAAATATGCTTAAATGATTTTAGCAAATGGCTGCAATATAACAAAGAGTGAATGAATACTTTCTGTACCCACTGTGTGTGTGTATATATATTATATATACACACACACACACACACACACACACACACACACACACACATATATATATATATATATATATATATATAAAATAAAAAATTAAATAAAAATATTATATACATTTTATATATATATATTGTGAGGGGGTTAGCTCGGTAGCGGGTGTGTGTGACCCCCTGGATGGGCTCCCCACACAAAAACAGGCCCAGCAGACGGAGGTTGTGGTTTTCAAGATCAAAAGGTGCGGTTTATTTCTCTATTTACAGTGACAAAAACACAGTAAAGCAAAAAGAAACATAAACAAAATAAATCCTGGTCAGCTTGACCTCTGACTAAACATGCAGGTTTCCCTAACTAACAACTGGGATCAGCCTGGTGCTGTCCTAGTCCCTAGTTTAGTAAATGTCCAAACAAATAGCCACACAGGCTTTGTCTCACCGCACAGGGGTTCACTCTCCCTAGACAGTCCCCACAGGTCTGGTTCCAGGCATGAGCAAACACCTAATGAAGCTGGGAGTTTTTATAGAGGCCTTAAACGAGCTGACAAGCTTCAGCTGGTCTCATCAACTCCCTGCCTGCACGACGCCCAGCACTCTCCCTAGAGGTATGAATCATCCATGAGCCCACTAGCCTCAGCTGGGCTTCATCAACTCTCTCCCTAGTTGTATAAGTCGGCATAAAGCCTGAATCTGGGAGAAATATATCTACCCCCCTGGATGCAACCAGGTGACTTTACCTTCCTGCTGTCACAATATATATATATATATATATATATAATATTATTTATAAAATGTATATAATATTTTTATTAAATTTTTTAATTAAAATATATATAATTAAATTATATATAATTATATTTAATAAAATATATATATATATATATATATATACACATATATATATATATATATATATATACACACACACACACACACACACACACACATTCTCCAAACCCTATAAAAAATATTAAAAATATATATATTTTTTTTAAATATAACATTTAAAATATATATATATATATATATATATATATATATATATATATATATATATATATATATATATATATAATAATATTATTTATAGAATGTATATATTTTTTTAATAATTAAGGGCTCATTCACTCTGGCTGCCAGAATGAGTGGTTTCTTCATGCACCTGGAGCTGTATTTGGGGGGACACACACCTGCTCATCCACCCGAGCTGGAAGGGGGACGGGCCCTGTCAGGAAGGCTGTATTGGGGCCCCCATGATTTCTAAAAAGCAGCCCTGGGTACGGGTCTACAGAAAGACTTCCCATAGGTCTCAATCACCCACCTTGTGCTATCCGCAGCTTGACTTCCAGGTCAACGGGAGTGGACACGACCGACTTTGTCAGCACCAATACGTTCTCCAGACCGATCACCACCACCAGGTAAGGGAAAATTTCCCTGCAAGAAACAGGAGGCTGTTTATACCCACAGAACATAGACCGGGTCCCCGGTCCCCAATTTACAGAACAGTCTATAATGATAAAACAAAAACGACTTACCCGCCATTGAGGGTGGGAGTCAGTCCGAACAGGGTGCACAAACCCACCGACATCAGCAGGGAGCTCAGGACCGTCACCACCGCCGCCAGCGCCAGACCCCATTTCGACTTCACCAGGTCAATCTTCCCTGCAAGGAGACAAAGAGACAATGGTCACCCCATGACACCCGGACAGGGCGGCACAGATAGGGCCGGAATTCTGCATCATTATTATTATGACTTGGAATCACTCCACATACCGATCACAAATACAGGAATTTCCAGGAATACAATTGCTCCCTTCTCATTACATTGTCATCTATATACAGAGCATTCTAAAGTATTCAGACCCCCCTTCACTTTTTTCAGTGTTATGTTGCAGCCGGATACGACAGTTGTTTAACCACCTGACCTCAGGAAGATTTACCCCCCCTTTGTGACCAGGCAATTTTTTTGTGATACGGCACTGCGTTACGTTGACAATGGCGCAGTGGATGCGACGCTCTATTCCTATGACATATAGACCCCTTTCACACTGCAGCGCTGCTAAAACGGCGATTAAGCGCCGGTCGTTTTTGCAGTGCTTTTTTTTTTTTAGGTCACGTGACAGCAGGACCTAAAAAAAAACAAAAAACAAAAAAAAAAAGACCCGTTTTGCGGCGCTTTCAAGACGCTGCTCATTTATTTCAATGGGCAGGTGCATTTTGTGGAACACTATTTATAGCACTACCAAGCCGCCCCCAAATATGCTGCTTGCAGGACTTTTCCTAATGTCCCGCAAGCGCACCGCCCCTCCCCCCAGTGTGAAGTGAATAGGAGGCAGTTTTCAGGCGCTTTTTCTAGCACTAAAACGCCTGAAAACTGCCTCAGTGTGAAAAGGGGTCTTATATCATTTTCTTCCCAAAAATAGAGCTTTCTTTTGGTGGTATTTGATCAGCTCTGCGGTTTTAATTTTTTGCGCTACAAATAAAAAAAATAGACAGACAATTTAAAAAAAAAATATATATATATATATATATATATATATATATATATATATATTTTTTTTTTTTTACTTTTTGCTATAAAACATGTCCAATGAAATATGAAAAAATTTAAAATATAAAATTTCTTCATAAATTTAGGCCAATATGTATTCTGCTACATATTTATGGTAAATGGTTATCAAATGTATTTTAATAAAATACTTTTGCAGTAAAAATCAATCTAAAGATAGTTTTCTATTTAGGATACATTAATAATTTAAAACTTAAACATCTGTAGTATCCGGCTGCAACATAACATTGAAGACAGTTGGGGGGGTCTGAGTACTTTAGGAATGCGCTGTAAACAGGAGTCAGTAGAAGAAATCAGAAGCTTCCCCCATATTCCATGTGGGCAGTCATCGGCCCCCCTGGGGGGTGGGGGGGGGGGTTTGGGTTCACACCGTGTGCCCAGAAAGCTGTATCCAGACGAATGCCAAAATCCTCAGCGGCGCCGGGCCACGCTCAAAACTGCGAAAGACCTGAATGGCACATAAATTCTGCACCGCATAATGGGAGGGTGTCAGAGCTGCAGCACCAGGCCCGGTCCTCCGGGGGTTATTCACAGTTCAGTCCCCTGCAGGACACTTTCCTTTTATTTGCTCTAACAGTTCATTTTTCAGGACAAACTTCTAGGGGCTCTTAAAGTGGTTGTAAAGGTTCCCGTTTAAAAAATAAAAAAATAAATAACAAACATGTTATACTTACCTCCACTGTGCAGTTCGTTTTGCACAGAGTGGCCCTGATCCTCCTCTTCTGGGATCCCACGGCGGCTCTCTTGGCTCCTCTCCGCAATAGATAACCCCCTCGGGAGAGAGCTTCCTAGAGGGGGTTATCTTGCGGGCGCGCTGCCGTGTCATACACTCGGCGCCCATAGCCGCCGAGTGATTGACTCGGCCCCGCCCCCCCACGTCATTGGATTTGATTGACAGCAGCTGGAGCCAATGGATGCGCTGTCATCAATCTATCCAATGAAGAGCCGAGAAGCCGCGGAGAGAGCAACGTGGAATCGCGCCCACGGAAATTCGGGGCTCAGGTAAGTAAAACGGAGGGGGCTCGGACACTGCAAGGTGTTTTTTCACCTTAATGCATAGGATGCATTAAGGTGAAAAAACAGGAGGGTTTACAACCCCTTTAACCACTTCAATACCAGGCACTTATACACCTTCCTGCCCAGGCCAATTTTGAGCTTTCAGCGCTGTCGCAATTTGAATGACAATTGCGCGGTCATGCTACACTGTACCCAAACAAATTTGTTATCATTTTGTTCCCACAAATAGAGCTTTCTTTTGGTGGTATTTGATCACCTCTGCGATTTTTATTTTTTGCGCAACAAATAAAGAGCGAAAATTTGGAAAAAAACTAACGGGCACGGGTATGGCTGCACTGACGGGCACGGGTATGGCTGCACTGACGGGCACGGGTATGGCTGCACTGACAGGCACGGGTATGGCTGCACTGGCGGGCACGGGTATGGCTGCACTGGCGGGCACGGGTATGGCTGCACTGGCGGGCACAGGTATGGCTGCACTGGCGGGCACAGGTATGGCTGCACTGGCGGGCACGGTATGGCTGCACTGACGGGCACTGACGGGCACGGTATGGCTGCACCGACGGGCACGGTATGGCTGCACCGACGGGCACGGGTATGGCTGCACCGACGGGCACGGGTATGGCTGCACCGACGGGCACGGGTATGGCTGCACCGACGGGCACGGATATGGCTGCACCGACGGGCACTGATATGGCTGCACTGACGGGCACGGATATGGCTGCACCGACGGGCACTGATATGGCTGCACTAACGGGCACTGATATGGCTGCACTGACGGGCACCAATGAGGTGGCACCAATGAGGCGGCACTGATGGGTACTTATGGGTGGCACTGACGGGCACCGATAGGTGGCACTGATGGACACTGGTGGGTGGAATTGCTGGGCATCACATTTTTTTGTGCCATGATGGTGACAGTCAGTGCCCATTTGTGGGCACTGATCGGCATATGTTGTTCATACTATTGTACATGTGGATGGCTATGGGGCACTTACCTGGCCATCCACACGTTAGGTGCTTCCCTGGTGGTCGTGGGCGGCATCCTGGTGGTCCAGTGTGGGCATCCGAGGGGGGCTGCGCTGATAAACAATCAGCACGAACCCCCCTGTCAGAAGAGCCGCCGATCGGCTCGCGTCTGTCAGACGCGAGTGAGGAAGAGCCGATCAACGGCTCTTCCTGTTTACATTGTGATCAGCGGTGATTGGACACAGCTGATCACGTGGTAAAGAGCCTCCGCCGCGATTGATTAGAAGGGTAATCGGCCCTGAACGAAATAGCCCCTGTAGCAGCGTCCTGGTGCACGATTCCCTGTGTAGTCATCGCGTTACTTCCGCTCCAATTGAAACCACCAGGGAATCGTGCACCAAGTCCAACCTACGTGTGTGAATACCGTATTTATCGGCGTATAGCACACATACTTTTTTCCCCTGAAAACGGAGGGTAAACAGTGCCTGCGTGTTATACGCCAATATCATGTTCTGCCAACAGAGGGCGGGGATCGGGCGGTCCGCCCCCAGGAGCCACCCATTGGGGGGGTGTCAGGCTGGCCGTCCCGCCTCCCCTGGCCCTGGAACAGCGCTCCCTGCATAGTATGAAGTTGAGAAAAAAACTGTCACTTGCCAGCCCCTTGTACACCGCTCCTCCTGTGTCGGTGTCATTGTGTAAAACGAAGCTTTTAAACATCTCTATAGCTACGTTTTTTATGCCTGCTCTCCTCCTCCGAGTGTAGCTTTGATTGAAGGAGGAGAGCGGTCACATGACCATCTGTGTAACATCAGAGAACAGTCATGTGACCAGGTCAGTGGAAAAAAGCTGAGCTATTGAGGTATATGGAAGCTTCGTTTTGCAATAGGAGTGACACAGGAGGAGGAGCTGTGTGTGGAAGGGGCTGACAGTGATTTATTTTTTTCTCACTTAACTGTAGAGAATGCTGGCAGCGCTGTCCCAGGAGACTGGGGGTCTCCTGGGAGTGCAGAGGGGCTGTGTACTGTATGGGGGCGCTGTATAATGTATGGGGGGATGTATACTGGGGAGGGGGGCTGTATAATGTATGGGGGGATGTATACTGGGGAGGGGGGCTGTATAATGTATGGGGGGGATGTATACTGGGGAGGGGGGCTGTATAATGTATGGGGGGTATATACTTGGGAAGGGGGGATGTATAATGTATGGGGGGGCTGTATAATGTATGGGGGGTATATACTTGGAAAGGGGGGATGTATAATGTATGGGGGGGGTGTATACTGGGGAGGGGGGGATGTATAATGGATGGGGGATATATAATGGATGGGGGGCTGTATAATGTATGGGGGGCTGTGTAATGGATGGGGGGCTGTGTACTGGATAGGGGGGGGATGTATACTGGATGGGGGATATATAATGGATGGGGGGATGTATAATGTATGGGGGGGCTGTGTAATGGATGGGGGGCTGTGTACTGGATAGGGGGGATGTGTACTGGATAGGGGGGGGGGAATGTGTACTGGATGGGGGGGGATGTGTACTGGATAGGGGGGGATGTGTACTGGATGGGGGAGGGGGGATGTGTACTGGATAGGGGGGGGATGTGTACTGGATAGGGGGGGGATGTGTACTGGATAGGGGGGGATGTGTACTGGATAGGGGGGATGTGTACTGGATAGGGGGGGGAATGTGTACTGGATGGGGGGGATGTGTACTGGATAGGGGGGATGTGTACTGGATAGGGGGGGGATGTGTACTGGATAGGGGGGGTTGTATACTGGATAGGGGGGGTGTATACTGGATAGGGGGGGTGTATACTGGATAGGGGGGGTGTATACTGGATAGGGGGGCTGTGAAAACATTTTTTCCTTAAACTACCCTCTTAAAATTAGGGTGCGTGTTATACGCCGATAAATACGGTATATGTCAGGATTACATTGTATATCCCTGTATGTTGTGGTCGTTCAGGCGATTATCTAATCTTTTTTTAAACCATCTCCGAGACCACCGCCTGTGGAAGGGAATTCCACATCCTTGCCACTCTTACAGTAAAGAACCCTCGACATAGTTTAAGTTAAACCTCCTTTCTTCTCATTTTAATGAGTGGCTACGTGTCTTGTTAAACCCCCTTTCGCAAAAACGTTTTCTCCCTAGTGTGGGGTCACCAGTTTGTAAATTGATATCCCCTCTCAAGCGTCTCTTCTCCAGAGAGAATAAGTTCAGAGCTCACAACCTTTCCTCATAACTAATATCCTCCAGATCATGGGTGCTCAACCTGCGGCCCCCCAGCTGCTGCGGAACTACACGTCCCACAATGCATTGCAAGTCTGACAGGTAAAAAGTAGGATTTAAAAAGGCCCAAAGAAAAAGGGGAACACTGCGCTAGATAGAAACGTGAATTGGTTGATGAAAATTACACAGTGATAGTGTAAAAAGCTGCCGGTACTGAAAAATGGATACCAAATTTACATAAAATATATAGAAAAAAAGTACAGCGCTAATTCAATAATGAAAAAGTATCCAAAAAAATACTAGTGAAAAATATGAAGTGTATACAAAAAAAAAAAAAAAAAAAAATTTACATTTAATACAAAATATATAATATATTCAAAGACCATCGGTAATATACCTTTAAAATGAATAAAGTGAATATACCTCTAAGTGAATAAAGTGAATATACCTCTAAGTGAATTAACAATTAAAAAAACACAGTGAAAAACAATCCATAAATAAAGTGAAGTGAAAAGAGCTGAGGAATAACTGAAATCCCGCAGCATAAAAAATCTTTAAACAGTGTTCAAACAGAAAAGTGCCACAAAATAAAAGTGATCAATCCTGAAATGAATGTGAAAGGAAAGAGTATTCTTCATCCACCAGAATGGAGAGACCCCAGAAGAATAGTGATATATTCTCCTTACCACATCAGTATGATCACTCATACAGTGATCTCTTCAAGCACAGGGGTTTAGGGTCTCCTTCTAGACCAAAGAAAATGAATGTATCTCCGAAGTAGTATCTATTCAACTCCCAAAGAAAAGGAACCATAGCGTAATACTGCAAGCAAACGTTTATTATCCACACAGTATTGCACTTACAGTTAAGATGAACTTTTCAAGTGTGTCTTATCGTAGGGGACGCAGCGTCTCCTCGAGGCTTCTCCTGCTGATCTTGCTCCGTATCTCAGTATGTTAGAGCGTGATGACGTCACTTTTTCATTATTGAATTAGCGCTGTACTTTTTTTCTAGGTAAAAAGTAGGACTTCCAAAGGCAGAGACAGGATGGGAACTGTAGTTTGCCAACAGCTGGAGGGCCAAAGGTTGAGCACTCATGCTCCAGACCCTTTATTAGCTTTGTTGCCCTTCTTTGTACTCTCTCCATTTCCAGCACATCCTTCCTGAGGACTGGTGCCCAGAACTGGACGGCATACTCCAGGTGCGGCCGGACCAGAGTCTTGTAGAGCGGGAGAATTATCGCTTTATCTCTGGAGTTAATCCCCTTTATAATGCCAATGTTCCAAAACATCTGGGGTGCCAAGGTTCGCCATCACTGATCTAGAGTAATGGGTAGATGCAGCTGTTTACAAAAGCAATGATAGGCTGACAGTGGCCTCAGCTGTCCGCAGGCGTTTGATCACCTGCGGTTTGGGACAGATGACACAACCCCCCCCCACCTCCCCCAATGCTTACGTTTGCACCCAGGAGCATTCTTTGAGATACCGCTTTTCATCAACTGCGTCTGTATTGCTGGTCTTTTCTCAATACTGAAGCCTCGTACACGCGATTGGATTTTCCAACGGGAATCGCGCGATGACAGGCTGTTGGCGGAAAATCTGACCATTTGTAGGCACCATGGCAGGCGTTAAAAATCCGTTGGATGGCAGGCGTTAAAAATTTTCCGTGGACAAAGGTCTGTTGTCGGATTTTTCCGATCCAGTGTACACAAGTCCGTCGGACAAAAGTCAAAAGTACTGCATGCTCAGAATCAATGCTCACCAAACACGACATTAGCAGAAGGTGCCCAAAGGGTGGCGCTAAAGAGCTGAAAGAAATCACATAGTACGTGTTTGTTGGCCGACAATTCTGTGCCGTTTGTATGCAAAGACAAGTTCATGGCCAACGCCCTTCGGACAAAAGTCTGAAGCCCCATACACACTATCAGTTTTCTTGCAGGTTTTTCTCTTCAGGTTTACCAAAACCATCTAATATGAGGTCAAACCTTAAGAGTTTCAATTCGTATGCAATCAGGCAGGCCCTTGCACTACATGGTTTTGGTAAACCTGAAGAGAAAAACCTGCAAGAAAACTGATAGTGTGTATGGGGCTTGAGGCTTTGTCCGCGGAAAACTTGATCGTGTGTACGAGGCTTAAGAGCGAGTTTGGTGGGGGAAAGGCCAGCAGGCTCCTGTAAAAAAAAAAAAATTACAGCACCCTTCCTGATGTGTTATAGCAGGGGTCTCCAAACTTTCTAAACAAAGGGCCAGTTTAATGACCTTCAGACTTTAGGGGGGCCGGACTATGGCCAGTGGTAGTGGACATTTTCTTGGCATCGGTGGGAGTAAACCTCGCCATAATTGGTATTGGGGAGAAGCAGTGCCCCATCATTGGGAGGGATAGTGCCCCGTCATTGGTTTAATTGGAAGGAACAATGCCCCTTCATTGGTATCATTGGGAGGGGAGGAATAATACCCCATCATTGGTATCATTGGAAGGAACAATGCCCCATCATTGGTATCATTGGAAAACAATAATGCCCCATCGTTAGTATCAGTGGGAGGAATAGCGTCCCATTATTGGTGTCAGTGGGCGATATTGGGCTTCATTGCTGATGTCAGAATAGTGTCTTGTATCTTTGGGAGTAGTGAGCCAAGGGCCAGATAAAGACAGACAAAGGGCCTCATCCGGCCCCAGGGCCGCAGTTTGGAGACCACTGTGTTATACGAAAGAACACATCCCCAGCATCCCTTTAGACGCGCATCCCCCACCAGCCACCAGAGAGTTTAGCTGTGCAATCTGTTGAGCGTAATGAGTAAATTACATAGTAATGAGTGTAATCAAGCAAATGCTAAACCTGATTTGCTCTGCTAAAAAGTCTGCAGCACCCAAGCAGGGAGGAGAATGCATCTCCGAAGGGATGTCAGGCATGTGTTCTTTTATATAAATGCTTAGAATCAGCAGTACAGTGACTTGACGTCAGCCCTTTAGATCACGACCACACATAATGAAGAGTAAAAATGATCGATGTAAGAAAAAGGAAATGGAGAAGCAGGCCGACGATAGTGTGAATCGAGAGGAGAGGAGAGGGGATTGATGTTGATTGGAGTCAGACAGACAGGAAATGAAGGCCAGCTCAAAATTTAAAGGGGTTTTCCGTGGAGATGATCAGTTTTTCAATATCAGAGAGAACATTGCTACAAGTGGGAGGGGAAAAAAAAGAAGGACAAGGTTGGAGTTCAGCTTTAACCACTTGCCGACCGGCGAACACCGATATACGTTGGCAGAATGGCACGGCTGGGCAAAGCAACGTACCTGTACGCCGCTTTGAATTTGCTGCCGTGCAGGCGCATGCGAGCGCCCGCCGCGTGCTCCGTGAGCGGTGAACTCGATGCTCGCTAGTGTCACGGAGCTGCAGAACGGGGAGATTCCTATGTAAACAAGGCATTTCCCTGTTCTGCCTTGTGACAGGACACTGATCGTCTGTTTCTTGTGATCGGGAGCAGTGATCGCTGTCATGTCAGTGGTAGCCCATCCCCCCCCACAGTCAGGCCCCTTTCACACTGGGGCGGTTTGCAGGCGCTATTGCGCTAAAAAAATAGCGCCTGAAAACCGACCCTAAACAGCGGCTGCTGTTTCTTTAGTGTGAGGCCCCGAGGGCTTTCACACTGAGGCGGTGCGCTGACAGGACCGCTCCAAAAGTCCTGCTAGCCGCATCTTTGGAGCGGTGCGTTTACCGCTCCTGCCCATTGAAATCAATGGGACAGTGCGGCTATACCGCCCGCAATGCGCCTCTGCAGAGGTTTTTAACCCTTTTTCCGGCCGCTAGCGGGGGTTAAAACAGCACCGCTAGCGGCCGAATACCGCCGCAATTCCGACGGTAAAGCGCCTCTAAAAATAGCGGCGCTTTACCGTCACAGCCCTGCTCGCCCCAGTGTGAAAGGGGTCTTAGAATCACTCCCTAGGACACACAAATAACCCCTTCATCGCCCCCCTAATTTTTAAAGCGGAGCTCCACCCACATTTTTTTTTTTTTTAAAGTCAGCAGCTACTAACACTGTAGCTGCTGACTTTTTAATCAGGATACTTACCTGTCCTACTCTCCCGCGCTGATGGCCCCCCCCCCCCCCCCGATGCCAATCCCTCGATCGGTGCAGGTCCCGCGCCGCCATCCACACTAACGGCTTCACTGCCCGTTTCCTACCGCGCATGTGCGAGTCTCACGCCGACTTGTGAATGGGCCGGCTGCTCTCTGGGATTACACACCAGTTCCCAGAAAGCAGCGCGCCCCATTCACCAGAAGAGGATGGGGAAGAAAAAAAGACTGCGGTGACGGAAGAGGCAGATTACGGACTTCCCGCATAGCAACGGGTATTTCGGGTGAGTATAAAAAAAATATTTTTATTTTTTTTAAAAATTCATTTTTTTTTTTGTTTTTTTGGTGAATTGGGTGGAACTCCACTTTAACCCCTTCACTGCCAGTGTCATTTACACAGTAATCAGTGCATTTTTATAGCACTGATCTCTGTATAAATTACAATGGTCCCAAAATAGTGTCAAAAGTGTCCGATGTGTCCGCCATAATGTCGCAGTCCCGATAAAAAAAAAAAAAAATCGCTGATCGCCGCCATTACTAATAAAAAAATAATAATAATAATAAAAATGCCGTAAAATTATCCCCTATTTTGTAGACGCTCTAACTTTTGCGCAAAGCAATCAATAAACGCTTGTTGCGATTTTTTTTAACCAAAAATATGTAGAAGAATACGTATCGGCCTAAACGGAGGAAAAAAAAAATTTTTTAGCGATTTTTGGGGGATATTTATTATAGCCAAAAGTAAAAAATATTGCTTTTTTTTTTCAAAATTGTCGCTCTTTTTTTTGTTTATAGCGCAAAAAATAAAAATAAATAAAAATGCCATAAAACTATCCCCTATTTTGTAGACGCTATAACTTTTGCACAAACCAATCAATAAACGCTTATTGCAATATTTTTGGTAAAAAAAAAAAAAAAAAAAATATGTAGAAGAATATGTATCGGCCTAAACTGAGGAAATTTTTATTTATTTTTTTATAGATTTTTGGTGGATATTTATTATAGCAAAAAGTAAAAAAATATTGCTTTTTTTTAAAAAAAATTGTCGCTCTATTTTTGTTTATAGCGCATAAAATAAAAACCACAGAGGTGATCAAATACCACCAAAAGAAAGTTCTATTTGTGGGAAAAAAAGGACGTCAATTTTGTTCGGGAGCCACGTCGCCACGACCGCGCAATTGTCAGTTAAAGTGACGCAGTGCCGAATCGCAAAAAGCGCTCTGGTCAGGAAAGGGGGGGGGGTTTAAATTCTTCCGGGGCTGAAGGGGTTAACATAATACGGCTTGCTGCTCAGCTATGGATGGTGACCTCAGTGCGGCTCTCTATCTGTAGGACTCGGAGAGGCTCCATACGAATCAAATCAGTTACACCTGAGGAGGTCCAGCAATTCGGCAGCAACGCTAATGATATAATTTGTGGAGAGATGTACTCACTAGTGGAGAAATAAATATAAGCAAACAGGATGATGTAGGTGGTGACCAGAGGGATCAGCTCGGCGATGCCGATCTCTTCCTTGAAATGGACGTGGACCGTGTTCTTCCCCCGGGAGGTGCTGTTGGTGTGAGGATACAGCTGTGTCAGATGGGACCTCAGACTGTTCAGAAACCTGAAAAAAAAAAAACAATAAAAAGAAAAACACTTACAGGAAATTCATCACCAGCACCACTCCAATCCTTCATAACCCAACAGGTAGTGACGCAAAACTGAAAGGTTGGTGACACTAACGGTGTCACCAACCTGGCTCTGCAGCGTGGCAGGTGTGTGAGAGACAAACGGGTTTCCAAATCCTTCACAGAGTTAGAGGATTCCCATTTATTATTTGACGTGTGAATTAAAGCGGAGGTCCACCCCAAAAAAAAAAAAAAAAAATTACACAAAAAGGCTCCAAAAAATGTGATTTATTTTTTTTTATAATTACCAGAAATGGCTGTTGCTAGGCAGATCATCCTAATCTGCCACTTCCTAGAACGTGGTAGTCTTCAGTCTTCTCCTCGCGTTGTCTTCTGGGACATTTGGGTGCGCTGTCTTCTGGGACCTGTGTGTGTGTCCCAGAAGACAGCCGGGCCATTCACAAAGCGTGGCGCGACTCGCGCATGCGCAGTAGGAAACGGGCAGTGAAGCCCCGCAAGGCTCCACTGCCTGTTTCCCTTACTTCGAATGGCGGCGCCGGGACCCGATCCGATGGACGGATCGGCCTCGGGCGGCCGACATTGCAGGTGAGTAGGACAGGTAAGTGTGCTTATTAAAAGTCAGCAGCTACAGTGTTTTTAATTTTTTTTTCTTTTTTTTTTACAGCTGGACCTTTTAAAGTGAATGGTAAACTCCAAAAAATAACTTTCCTAAAGTCAATTCCCCTCAGTACATTTTATATCTTTTATATCATTTTATATCTCAAACTCTTTTATAGATTGAATGCCAAATACAGTCTAAAGACCTGGAGATCCTGCCAGTCTCCTTGCTGTATCCCTGCTTCCTGCCAACGCTAACCATGGGTTCAGACCTGTGCTTGCGGTGCCAGACATGCAGTACTTCCTGTAATAGAAACAGCGGATCGCATTGCAGCTGGTAGGTGCAGAACAGGAGGGGTGGAGCACTTGTTGGCTCCTCCCAACCACTTACCCCTGTAAAAGATTGGACCATGACATAGGGCATGGGCGCTCAACCTGTGCCCCTCCAGCTGTTGTGGAACTACAAGTCCCATCATGCTTCTGCTTTTGGGGGTCACGCTTGTAACGGTCAGCCTTGCAATGCCTCATGGGACTTGTAGTTCTGCAACAACAGCTGTAGGGCTTCAGGTTGAGTACCCATGATGTAGGGCAGGGGTGTCAAACTCAATTTCATCATGGGCCGCATCAGCAGTATGTTTGCTCTGAAAGGGTCAGTTGTATCAGGGTGTGCGCCCAGGGATCAGCGGCGCGCGTCCAGGGATCAGCGGCGCGCGTCCAGGGATCAGCGGCGCACGCCCAGGGATCAGCGGCGCACGCCCAGGGATCACGCGCGAGAGCAGGGAACACTATCATCATTTAAATGCTACAAAGAATATAACAGAATATGTAAAAAGGAAATTAAGGATGCAAAAATTCAAAACTGGCAGATTGCAAAACATAGGACAAACCCCCAAAAATTCTTCAAATATATTAATAGTAAAAAGGTCAGGTCTGAGCATGTAGGCCGTTTGCAAAATAATCTAGAGAGTGGGTGACTGGGGACAAAGAGAAGGCCAATTTATTAAATACTTTCTTCAGCTCTGTGTATACAAAGGATCATGGGGGGGGGGGGGCTTATGTCCATAATGGGGGTGGTAGTGACACAGCCCCAAATGATCCACAATGGCTCAAAAGTGATCTGGTCCAGGAATATTAATGCCGCGTACACACGGTCGGAATTTCTGACAGAAAAAGTCCGATGGGAGCTTTTCGCCGGATATTCCGACCGTGTGTATGCCCCATCTGACTTTTTCTTCGGAATTTCCGACTGACTTAGATAGAGTGTACACGCCATTAGACAGAATAAAAGGTGGATAAAGCACCTGGACCAGATGGCATACAGCCACGGATCCTAAAATAATTGAGCTCTGTAATTTCAAAGCCATTGTATCTCATTTTTAGGGACTCGTTAATGACAGGAATAGTACCACTGGATTGGCGCAGGGCCAATGTGGTGCCGATATTTAAATAGGGATCAAAGTCTTTCCCAAGTAACTATAGACCTGTTAGTGTAACTTCTATAGTTGGGAAGATACTGGAGAGAGAGATTAATAAAAGACACAGAGGAGTTCTTGCTGGAAAACATTTTTTTAAGCAACAGACGGCATGGAGTCATGAGAGAGCGAGACCACAGCCGGCGTTCCCCCGGTTTACTCACTTGGCGTCATATCTGCGCAGCACCAGGGTGATGGTGTAGGACACGATCCGCTTGCGGTTGTACAGACTGACTCCGCTCTGCTTTCCCGGAACCCCAAACAGCAAATCTGTTCAAAGAAAAAAACTATTTTACAAATGGGGCCAATTAATAAATGATAAAAGAAAAAAAAAAAAAAAGGGAGGAACAACAATTAATAAGATGGGACATTAGAGTGTAAGCTCCTCTGTACAGAGACTGATATGACTGTGGGGGGGGGGAGGGGACATTAGAGTGTAAGCTCCTCTGTACAGAGACTGATGTGATGTGGGGGGAGGGGACATTAGAGTGTAAGCTCCTCTGTACAGAGACTGATGTGATGTGGGGGAGGGGACATTAGAGTGTAAGCTCCTCCTGTATAGAGACTGATGTGATGTGGGGGGGAGGGGACATTACAGTGTAAGCTCCTCTGTACAGAGACTGATGTGATGTGGGGGGAGGGGACATTAGAGTGTAAGCTCCTCTGGTACAGAGACTGATGTGACTGTGGGGGGGGAGGGGACATTAGAGTGTAAGCTCCTCTGGTACAGAGACAGATGTGATTTGGCTCAGTGTTCTCTGTACAGCACTGCAGTATATGTCAGAGCTACAGTTGTGCTCAAAAGTTTGCATACCCTGGCAGAAATGGTGACATTTTTGGATTAATATTGAAAATATGACTGACCATGCCAGAAAACTGTCTTTTATTCGAGGATAGTGATCACACAAAGACATTTATTATCTCTGTTTTTTTGGATCCTTTTTAAATCACAATAACAGAAATCACCCAAATGGCCCTGATAAAAAGTTTACATACCCTGGAATGTTTTGGCCTTGGTACAGGCATAGAAGGTGGCACACGCGGGTTAAAATGGCAATTAAAGGGTTACCCGTATATACTCGAATATAAGCCGAGGCACCCAATTTTAACCCCAAAAAACTGGGAAAACGTATTGACTCGAGTATAAGCCTTGGGTGTCCATCTGCATAAAATAAAGAAAAAATATTGCGCTAATCACAAAAATAAGTGAAGAAACGTGCAGAGAAAACAAAACAAAAAAGCTGCTACATAAAATGTGACTAAAATTGATAAACGTGGAATTGGAATGTAGCGCTGTATGAAAAAAAAAAAAAAAAGGCCCAATGATTTAGGGCCTCAAAATAAACAATATCAATATAGTGAGTCCCACACAGTGTCCAGAAATGAATCCGTATTGTGAAGAAAGAACCATAAGGCACTGAAGGGTCATCACATAACTCCTGTAGATAAAGAGAGGTAGAATACTCTTACCAGAACGCGCAATTGCGGGGTGCACGCAGAGGGCGGAGCAGGAACCCGGGGTGCACGCAGGGGGCGGAGCAGGAATCGGTGTGGAGGCAGAGGGCGGAGCAGGAATCGGTGTGGAGGCAGAGGGCGGAGCAGGAATCGGTGTGGAGGCAGAGGGCGGAGCAGGAATCGGTGTGGAAGCAGAGGGCGGAGCAGGAATCGGTGTGGAGGCAGAGGGCGGAGCAGGAATCGGTGTGTAGGCAGAGGGCGGAGCAGGAATCGGTGTGGAGGCAGAGGGCGGAGCAGGAACCCGGGGTGCACGCAGAGGGCGGAGCAGGAACCCGGGGTGCACGCAGAGGGCGGAGCAGGAACCCGGGGTGCACGCAGAGGGCGGAGCAGGAACCCGGGGTGCACGCAGAGGGCGGAGCAGGAACCCGGGGTGCACGCAGAGGGCGGAGCAGGAACCCGGGGTGCACAGGCAGAGGGCGGAGCAGGAACCCGGGGTGCACAGGCAGAGGGCGGAGCAGGAATCGGTGTGGAGGCAGAGGGCGGAGCAGGAATCGGTGTGGAGGCAGAGGGCGGAGCAGGAATCGGTGTGGAGGCAGAGGGCGGAGCAGGAATCGGTGTGGAGGCAGAGGGCGGAGCAGGAATCGGTGTGGAGGCAGAGGGCGGAGCAGGAATCGGTGTGGAGGCAGAGGGCGGAGCAGGAATCGGTGTGGAGGCAGAGGGCGGAGCAGGAATCGGTGTGGAGGAGGAATCGGTGTGGAGGCAGAGGGCGGAGCAGGAATCGGTGTGGAGGCAGAGGGCGGAGCAGGAATCGGTGTGGAGGCAGAGGGCAGAGCAGGAATCGGTGTGGAGGCAGAGGGCGGAGCAGGAATCGGTGTGGAGGCAGAGGGCGGAGCAGGAATCGGTGTGGAGGCAGAGGGCGGAGCAGGAATCGGGGGGAGGAAGAAGAGAAGCAAGGGGGGAGGAAGAAGAGAAGCAAGGGGGGGATGAAGAAGAGAAGCAAGGGGGAGGAGAGAAGAAGAGAAGCAAGGGGGAGGAGAGAAGAAGAGAAGCAAGGGGGGAGGAGAGAAGAAGAGAAGCAAGGGGGGGATGAAGAAGAGAAGCAAGGGGGGGGAGAGAAGAAGAGAAGCAAGGGGGGGAGAGAAGAAGAGAAGCAAGGGGTCCCCCTTGCTTCTCTTCTTCACCCCCCCTCTTGCTTCTCTTCTTCTCTCCTCCCCCCTTGCTTCTCTTCTTCTCTCCTCCCCCCTTGCTTCTCTTTTTCTCTCCTCCCCCTTGCTTCTCTTCTTCATCCCCCCTTGCTTCTCTTCTTCTCTCCTCCCCCCTTGCTTCTCTTCTTCTCTCCTCCCCCCTTGCTTCTCTTCTTCTCTCCTCCCCCTTGCTTCTCTTCTTCTCCCCCCCCTTTCCTTCTCTCCCCCCCCTTTCCTTCTCTTCCCCCCCCTTTCCTTCTCTACCCCCCCCCTTCCTTCTCTCCCCCCCTTCCTTCTCTTCCCCCCCCTTTTCCTTCTCTTCCCCCCCCCTTTTTCCTTCTCTTCCCCCCCTTTTCCTTCTCTTCCCCCCCTTCCTTCTCTTTTTCCTTCTCTTTCCCCCCCCCATCCTTTTCTTTTTTCTTTTTTTTTCTCTCTCTCTCCCCCCCCCCTTATTTCTTTTTGCTCAATCAACTCCAAAACCCCCCTCTATTCTCCTCCCTTCTCTCCTTTTTTCTCTTCTTTTCTTTCCTTTCCTTTTCTTTCTCCCTGCATTATTCTCCTGCCCAGTTACCCCCTGTTGAAGCTGCCTCTTCCAGGGACGGGCCCCGTGGAATACATCACCCCTGTGAAGGATTATTCCCCACCTCCAGCTGAAGTGAACCCCAATGACCGACGTGAGCGCCCCGATTGGGTAAGCCGTGTTGTTCATGCCTCACCCCCCTGGGATTATCATACCACAGTATTCCCTTATGGATCAGTACAAGGGAGGGGGAGGGGAGGGGGGGCGCCTGACATTACTGCAGGTTCTGTGTGTAAACTGTGCATGACTGTGTGATGATCGGAGCCCAGACTGGGCAATGTGAGGGGGGTGATGTGGTGTTACTGGGGAGTACGTCCCCCTTTTCCTGACACCTAAAGGGTTCATATGCACAAGCTTTCGTTAGGGTTTGATCTGCTTCCCCCATACAAGTCCGGTGTAAATCACAGGAAACAAGAGAAGCAGCTCAATGCAACTCCCGGAGCAACTGAAAGGCAAATCGGAGTAACGAAGAAATGTGTCCCTAAGCAAACCCCCCCCCCACCACAGAGCCCACAAGGGGCAGCCTGACACTCCTGAATGTGGCCCCTCCGGGCTCTAGCCTGCTCTGCTTCCACCTAGTACTGTCCCCGCCCCCCCCCCCCGCCGTCCTGTACTGGAGGGAAAAGATCAGATAAATCCTGCCTGTGACCTTGGCCGGGTCTGTTTTTCTTTTCTGTTATCTGTCCACGTGTCTGATCCCATCTCCACTCCAAGGATCTGATTTCCTGACCTTGGAACCGCATGATGAGCTTTATACACCGAGTCCGATAGAACCGCGGCGGGATCGCCACTTGTTGTGTCTGTCCTTTGCTGCAACACCAAACACACCGATCGCTTTCTGGCTGTGGGTAGGGCCACCTACCACATTACACCTGGCTGCTCTCTGCCCCGGGGAAGGTTGGAGGTTCATCATGCTAAATAAACTGCTCTGCCCTGTCTGGCCACCCATGCAGAGGTCCTGGCTTCAGCTTCCACCAGGGGAACTGCTGTATGCATGTAGCGTGTCTGTACTATTATTATTATACATTTCTATAGTGCTGACATATACCGCAGTGCTGTACAGAGAACACTGAGCCAGTCACATCAGTCTCTGTACAGAGGAGCTTACACTCTAATGTCCCCTCCCCCCCACATCACATCAGTCTCTATACAGAGGAGCTTACACTCTAATGTCCCCTCCCCCCCACATCACATCAGTCTCTGTACAGAGGAGCTTACACTCTAATGTCCCCTCCCCCCACATCACATCAGTCTCTATACAGAGGAGCTTACACTCTAATGGCCCCTCCCCCACATCACATCAGTCTCTATACAGAGGAGCTTACACTCTAATGTCCCCTCCCCCCACATCACATCAGTCTCTGTACAGAGGAGCTTACACTCTAATGTCCCCTCCCCCCACATCACTTCAGTCTCTGTACAGAGGAGCTTACACTCTAATGTCCCCTCCCCCCACATCACATCAGTCTCTGTACAGAGGAGCTTACACTCTAATGTCCCCTCCCCCCCACATCACATCAGTCTCTATACAGAGGAGCTTACACTCTAATGTCCCCTCCCCCCACATCACATCAGTCTCTATACAGAGGAGCTTACACTCTAATGTCCCCTCCCCCCCACATCACATCAGTCTCTGTACAGAGGAGCTTACACTCTAATGTCCCCTCCCCCCCACATCACATCAGTCTCTATACAGAGGAGCTTACACTCTAATGTCCCCTCCCCCCCACATCACATCAGTCTCTGTACAGAGGAGCTTACACTCTAATGTCCCCCCCCCCACATCACATCAGTCTCTGCACCAGAGGAGCTTACACTCTAATGTCCCCTCCCCCCCACATCACATCAGTCTCTGTACAGAGGAGCTTACACTCTAATGTCCCCTCCCCCCCACATCACATCAGTCTCTATACAGAGGAGCTTACACTCTAATGTCCCCTCCCCCCCACATCACATCAGTCTCTATACAGAGGAGCTTACACTCTAATGTCCCCTCCCCCCCACATCACATCAGTCTCTGTACCAGAGGAGCTTACACTCTAATGTCCCCTCCCCCCCCACATCACATCAGTCTCTGTACAGAGGAGCTTACACTCTAATGTCCCCTCCCCCCACATCACTTCAGTCTCTGTACAGAGGAGCTTACACTCTAATGTCCCCTCCCCCCACATCACATCAGTCTCTGTACAGAGGAGCTTACACTCTAATGTCCCCTCCCCCCCCCACATGACATCAGTCTCTGTACAGAGGAGCATACACTCTAATGTCCCCTCCCCCCCCCCACATGACATCAGTCTCTCTACAGAGGAGCTTACACTCTAATGTCCCCTCCCCCCACATCACATCAGTCTCTGTACAGAGGAGCTTACACTCTAATGTCCCCTCCCCCACATCACATCCATCTCTATACAGAGGAGCTTACACTCTAATGTCCCCTCCCCCCCCCACATCACATCCGTCTCTATACAGAGGAGCTTACACTATAATGTCCCCTCCCCCCCCCCACATCACATCAGTCTCTGTACAGAGGAGCTTACAATCTAATGTCCCCTCCCCCACAGTCACATCAGTCTCTATACAGAGGAGCTTACACTCTAATGTCCCCTCCCCCACATCACATCAGTCTCTATACAGAGGAGCTTACACTCTAATGTCCCCTCCCCCCACATCACATCAGTCTCTGTACATAGGAGCTTACACTCTAATGTCCCCTCCCCCCACATCACTTCAGTCTCTGTACAGAGGAGCTTACACTCTAATGTCCCCTCCCCCCACATCACATCAGTCTCTGTACAGAGGAGCTTACACTCTAATGTCCCCTCCCCCCCACATCACATCAGTCTCTATACAGAGGAGCTTACACTCTAATGTCCCCTCCCCCCACATCACATCAGTCTCTATACAGAGGAGCTTACACTCTAATGTCCCCTCCCCCCCACATCACATCAGTCTCTGTACAGAGGAGCTTACACTCTAATGTCCCCTCCCCCCCACATCACATCAGTCTCTATACAGAGGAGCTTACACTCTAATGTCCCCTCCCCCCCACATCACATCAGTCTCTGTACAGAGGAGCTTACACTCTAATGTCCCCCCCCCCACATCACATCAGTCTCTGCACCAGAGGAGCTTACACTCTAATGTCCCCTCCCCCCCACATCACATCAGTCTCTGTACAGAGGAGCTTACACTCTAATGTCCCCTCCCCCCCACATCACATCAGTCTCTATACAGAGGAGCTTACACTCTAATGTCCCCTCCCCCCCACATCACATCAGTCTCTATACAGAGGAGCTTACACTCTAATGTCCCCTCCCCCCCACATCACATCAGTCTCTGTACAGAGGAGCTTACACTCTAATGTCCCCTCCCCCCCACATCACATCAGTCTCTATACAGAGGAGCTTACACTCTAATGTCCCCTCCCCCCCACATCACATCAGTCTCTGTACAGAGGAGCTTACACTCTAATGTCCCCTCCCCCCACATCACATCAGTCTCTATACAGAGGAGCTTACACTCTAATGTCCCCTCCCCCCCCACATCACATCAGTCTCTGTACCAGAGGAGCTTACACTCTAATGTCCCCTCCCCCCCCACATCACATCAGTCTCTGTACAGAGGAGCTTACACTCTAATGTCCCCTCCCCCCACATCACTTCAGTCTCTGTACAGAGGAGCTTACACTCTAATGTCCCCTCCCCCCACATCACATCAGTCTCTGTACAGAGGAGCTTACACTCTAATGTCCCCTCCCCCCCCCACATGACATCAGTCTCTGTACAGAGGAGCATACACTCTAATGTCCCCTCCCCCCCCCACATGACATCAGTCTCTCTACAGAGGAGCTTACACTCTAATGTCCCCTCCCCCCACATCACATCAGTCTCTGTACAGAGGAGCTTACACTCTAATGTCCCCTCCCCCACATCACATCCATCTCTATACAGAGGAGCTTACACTCTAATGTCCCCTCCCCCCCCCACATCACATCCGTCTCTATACAGAGGAGCTTACACTATAATGTCCCCTCCCCCCCCCCACATCACATCAGTCTCTGTACAGAGGAGCTTACAATCTAATGTCCCCTCCCCCACAGTCACATCAGTCTCTATACAGAGGAGCTTACACTCTAATGTCCCCTCCCCCACATCACATCAGTCTCTATACAGAGGAGCTTACACTCTAATGTCCCCTCCCCCCACATCACATCAGTCTCTGTACAGAGGAGCTTACACTCTAATGTCCCCTCCCCCCACATCACTTCAGTCTCTGTACAGAGGAGCTTACACTCTAATGTCCCCTCCCCCCCACATCACATCAGTCTCTATACAGAGGAGCTTACACTCTAATGTCCCCTCCCCCCCCCACATCACATCAGTCTCTATACAGAGGAGCTTACACTCTAATGTCCCCTCCCCCCACATCACATCAGTCTCTGTACAGAGGAGCTTACACTCTAATGTCCCCTCCCCCCCACATCACATCAGTCTCTATACAGAGGAGCTTACACTCTAATGTCCCCTCCCCCCCACATCACATCAGTCTCTGTACAGAGGAGCTTACACTCTAATGTCCCCTCCCCCCACATCACATCAGTCTCTATACAGAGGAGCTTACACTCTAATGTCCCCTCCCCCCCACATCACATCAGTCTCTGTACAGAGGAGCTTACACTCTAATGTCCCCTCCCCCACAGTCACATCAGTCTCTATACAGAGGAGCTTACACTCTAATGTCCCCTCCCCCCCACATCACATCAGTCTCTGTACAGAGGAGCTTACACTCTAATGTCCCCTCCCCCCCACATCACATCAGTCTCTATACAGAGGAGCTTACACTCTAATGTCCCCTCCCCCCCACATCACATCAGTCTCTATACAGAGGAGCTTACACTCTAATGTCCCCTCCCCCCCCCACATCACATCAGTCTCTGTACCAGAGGAGCTTACACTCTAATGTCCCCTCCCCCCCACATCACATCAGTCTCTATACAGAGGAGCTTACACTCTAATGTCCCCTCCCCCCCACATCACATCAGTCTCTGTACAGAGGAGCTTACACTCTAATGTCCCCTCCCCCCACATCACTTCAGTCTCTGTACAGAGGAGCTTACACTCTAATGTCCCCTCCCCCCACATCACATCAGTCTCTGTACAGAGGAGCTTACACTCTAATGTCCCCTCCCCCCCCCACATGACATCAGTCTCTGTACAGAGGAGCTTACACTCTAATGTCCCCTCCCCCCCCCCCACATGACATCAGTCTCAGTACAGAGGAGCTTACACTCTAATGTCCCCTCCCCCCACATCACATCAGTCTCTGTACAGAGGAGCTTACACTCTAATGTCCCCTCCCCCACATCACATCCGTCTCTATACAGAGGAGCTTACACTCTAATGTCCCCTCCCCCCCCCCACATCACATCCGTCTCTATACAGAGGAGCTTACACTATAATGTCCCCTCCCCCCCCCCCCACATCACATCAGTCTCTGTACAGAGGAGCTTACACTCTAATGTCCCCTCCCCCACAGTCACATCAGTCTCTATACAGAGGAGCTTACACTCTAATGTCCCCTCCCCCCCACATCACATCAGTCTCTGTACAGAGGAGCTTACACTCTAATGTCCCCTCCCCCCACATCACATCAGTCTCTGTACAAAGGAGCTTACACTCTAATGTCCCCTCCCCCACATCACATCAGTCTCTATACAGAGGAGCTTACACTCTAATGTCCCCTCCCCCCACATCACTTCAGTCTCTGTACAGAGGAGCTTACACTCTAATGTCCCCTCCCCCCACATCACATCAGTCTCTGTACAGAGGAGCTTACACTCTAATGTCCCCTCCCCCCCCACATGACATCAGTCTCTGTACAGAGGAGCTTACACTCTAATGTCCCCTCCCCCCCCCCACATGACATCAGTCTCAGTACAGAGGAGCTTACACTCTAATGTCCCCTCCCCCCACATCACATCAGTCTCTGTACAGAGGAGCTTACACTCTAATGTCCCCTCCCCCACATCACATCCGTCTCTATACAGAGGAGCTTACACTCTAATGTCCACTCCCCCCCCCCACATCACATCCGTCTCTATACAGAGGAGCTTACACTATAATGTCCCCTGCCCCCCCCCCACATCACATCAGTCTCTGTACAGAGGAGCTTACACTCTAATGTCCCCTCCCCCACAGTCACATCAGTCTCTATACAGAGGAGCTTACACTCTAATGTCCCCTCCCCCCCACATCACATCAGTCTCTGTACAGAGGAGCTTACACTCTAATGTCCCCTCCCCCCACATCACATCAGTCTCTGTACAGAGGAGCTTACACTCTAATGTCCCCTCCCCCACATCACATCAGTCTCTATACAGAGGAGCTTACACTCTAATGTCCCCTCCCCCCACATCACATCAGTCTCTGTACAGAGGAGCTTACACTCTAATGTCCCCTCCCCCCACATCACATCAGTCTCTGTACAGAGGAGCTTACACTCTAATGTCCCCTCCCCCCACATCACATCAGTCTCTGTACAGAGGAGCTTACACTCTAATGTCCCCTCCCCCCACAGTGACATCAGTCTCTATACAGAGGAGCTTACACTCTAATGTCCCCTCCCCCCACATCACATCAGTCTCTATACAGAGGAGCTTACACTCTAATGTCCCCTCCCCCCACATCACATCAGTCTCTGTACAGAGGAGCTTACACTCTAATGTCCCCTCCCCCCCCCCACACCACATCCGTCTCTATACAGAGGAGCTTACACTCTAATGTCCCCTCCCCCCACATCACATCAGTCTCTATACAGAGGAGCTTACACTCTAATGTCCCCTCCCCCCCCCACACCACATCCGTCTCTGTACAGAGGAGCTTACACTCTAATGTCCCCTCCCCCCCACATCACATCAGTCTCTATATAGAGGAGCTTACACTCTAATGTCCCCTCCCCCCACATCACAACAGTCTCTGTACAGAGGAGCTTACACTCTAATGTCCCCTCCCCCCCACATCACATCAGTCTCTATATAGAGGAGCTTACACTCTAATGTCCCCTCCCCCCCACATCACATTAGTCTCTGTACAGAGGAGCTTACACTCTAATGTCCCCTCCCCCCCACATCACATCAGTCTCTGTACCAGAGGAGCTTACACTCTAATGTCCCCTCCCCCACATCACATCAGTCTCTATACAGAGGAGCTTACACTCTAATGTCCCCTCCCCCACATCACATCCGTCTCTATACAGAGGAGCTTACACTCTAATGTCCCCTCCCCCCACACATCACATCAGTCTCTATACAGAGGAGCTTACACTCTAATGTCCCCTCCCCCCACAGTCACATCAGTCTCTGTACAGAGGAGCTTACACTCTAATGTCCCCTCCCCCCACATCACATCAGTCTCTATACAGAGGAGCTTACACTCTAATGTCCCCTCCCCCCCCCCACATCACATCAGTCTCTGTACAGAGGAGCTTACACTCTAATGTCCCCTCCCCCCACATCACATCAGTCTCTATACAGAGGAGCTTACACTCTAATGTCCCCTCCCCCCCATATCACATCAGTCTCTGTACAGGGGAGCTTACACTCTAATGTCCCCTCCCCCCCACATCACATCAGTCTCTATACAGAGGAGCTTACACTCTAATGTCCCCTCCCCCCCACATCACATCAGTCTCTATACAGAGGAGCTTACACTCTAATGTCCCCTCCCCCCACAGTCACATCAGTCTCTATACAGAGGAGCTTACACTCTAATGTCCCCCCCCACATCACATCCGTCTCTATACAGAGGAGCTTACACTCGAATGTCCCCTCCCCCACATCACATCAGTCTCTGTACCAGAGGGGCTTACACTCTAATGTCCCCTCCCCCCCCACAACACATCCGTCTCTGTACAGAGGAGCTTACACTCTAATGTCCCCGCCCCCACATCACATCAGTCTCTGTACCAGAGGAGCTTACACTCTAATGTCCCCTCCCCCACATCACATCAGTCTCTGTACAGAGGAGCTTACACTCTAATGTCCCCTCCCCCCACATCACATCAGTCTCTGTACAGAGGAGCTTACACTCTAATGTCCCCTCCCCCCACATCACATCAGTCTCTGTACAGAGGAGCTTACACTCTAATGTCCCCTCCCCCCCCCCCCACATCACATCAGTCTCTGTACAGAGGAGCTTACACTCTAATGTCCCCTCCCCCACATACCACATCAGTCTCTGTACCAGAGGAGCTTACACTCTAATGTCCCCTCCCCCACATCACATCAGTCTCTATACAGAGGAGCTTACACTCTAATGTCCCCTCCCCCCCCACATCACATCAGTCTCTATACAGAGGAGCTTACACTCTAATGTCCCCTCCCCCCCACATCACATCAGTCTCTATACAGAGGAGCTTACACTCTAATGTCCCCTCCCCCCACAGTCACACTCTATTATTATTATTATTATTATTATTATTATTATTATTATAATTATACATTTTATATAGCTCTGACATATACCGCAGTGCTGTACAGAGAACAGAGCTATATAAATGTATAATAATAATAGTGTGTGACTGTGGGGGGAGGGGACATTAGAGTGTAAGCTCCTCTGGTACAGAGACTGATGTGATGTGGGGGAGGGGACATTAGAGTGTAAGCTCCTCTGTATAGAGACTGATGTGATGTGGGGGGAGGGGACATTAGAGTGTAAGCTCCTCTGTACAGAGACTGATGTGACTGTGGGGGGAGGGGACATTAGAGTGTAAGCTCCTCTGGTACAGAGACTGATGTGATGTGGGGGAGGGGACATTAGAGTGTAAGCTCCTCTGTATAGAGACTGATGTGATGTGGGGGGGAGGGGACATTAGAGTGTAAGCTCCTCTGTATAGAGACTGATGTGATGTGGGGGGAGGGGACATTAGAGTGTAAGCTCCTCTGTACAGAGACTGATGTGATGTGGGGGGGAGGGGACATTAGAGTGTAAGCTCCTCTGTATAGAGACTGATGTGATGTGGGGGGGAGGGGACATTAGAGTGTAAGCTCCTCTGTACAGAGACTGATGTGATGTGGGGGGAGGGGACATTAGAGTGTAAGCTCCTCTGTACAGAGACTGATGTGATGTGGGGGAGGGGACATTAGAGTGTAAGCTCCTCCTGTATAGAGACTGATGTGATGTGGGGGGGAGGGGACATTACAGTGTAAGCTCCTCTGTACAGAGACTGATGTGATGTGGGGGGAGGGGACATTAGAGTGTAAGCTCCTCTGGTACAGAGACTGATGTGACTGTGGGGGGGGGGGAGGGGACATTAGAGTGTAAGCTCCTCTGGTACAGAGACAGATGTGATTTGGCTCAGTGTTCTCTGTACAGCACTGCAGTATATGTCAGAGCTACAGTTGTGCTCAAAATTTTGCATACCCTGGCAGAAATGGTGACATTTTTGGATTAATATTGAAAATATGACTGACCATGCCAGAAAACTGTCTTTTATTCGAGGATAGTGATCACACAAAGACATTTATTATCTCTGTTTTTTTGGATCCTTTTTAAATCACAATAACAGAAATCACCCAAATGGCCCTGATAAAAAGTTTACATACCCTGGAATGTTTTGGCCTTGGTACAGGCATAGAAGGTGGCACACGCGGGTTAAAATGGCAATTAAAGGGTTACCCGTATATACTCGAATATAAGCCGAGGCACCCAATTTTAACCCCAAAAAACTGGGAAAACGTATTGACTCGAGTATAAGCCTTGGGTGTCCATCTGCATAAAATAAAGAAAAAATATTGCGCTAATCACAAAAATAAGTGAAGAAACGTGCAGAGAAAACAAAACAAAAAAGCTGCTACATAAAATGTGACTAAAATTGATAAACGTGGAATTGGAATGTAGCGCTGTATGAAAAAAAAAAAAAAAAAGGCCCAATGATTTAGGGCCTCAAAATAAACAATATCAATATAGTGAGTCCCACACAGTGTCCAGAAATGAATCCGTATTGTGAAGAAAGAACCATAAGGCACTGAAGGGTCATCACATAACTCCTGTAGATAAAGAGAGGTAGAATACTCTTACCAGAACGTTGACCCCGCATCTCTCCATAAAGAGGACCTGTCACACACCATTCCTATTACAGGGGATGTTTACATTTCTTGTAATAGGAATAAAAGTGATAAAAAAAAATTTAAAAAAAAGGAAAATAATTGTAAAAAAATAAATAAATAAGTAAAATAAATAAATATTAAAATAAAAAAAGGAAAACGCCCCTGTCCCCGGTAGCTCGCGATCAGAAGCGAATGCACGCGTAAGTCGTCCACATATGTAAACGCCGTTCAAACCACATATGTGAGGTATCGCCGCGTGCGTAACCTGGTAACCTGTAAAAAAAATGAAAGCGTCGCCTATGGAGATTTTTAAGTACTGAAGTTTGGCGCCATTCCATGAGTGTGCGCAATTTTAAAGTGTGACATGTTGGGTATCTATTTACTCTGCGTAACATCATCTTTCATATTTTTCCAAAAAATTGCGCTAAATTTACTGTTTTTTGTTATTTTTTAATTCATGAAACCATTTTTTTTTTTTTTTAAAAAGGCGTTTGAAAAATTATGGCACAAATATCGTGCAAGAAAAAAAGTTGCAATGGCCGTCATTTTATTCCCTAGGGTGTCTGCTAAAAAAAACATATTATAATGTTTGGGGGTTCTGAGTAATTTTCTAGCAAAAGAATGATGATTTGTACATGTAGGAGAGAAGTGCTAGAATAGGCCCGATATGGAAGTGGTATAAAAAGCCCCGGGGTTGAAGTGGTTAAATCATTGAACAGTACTGACTGGCATAGTCAAGGCTTTGGCTATCCTTTTCCATCTTTATAAAGTTCCATTATCTTGTTACGCAGGTCTTTTCTGCCCCCAATGGCTCAGTATCTAGGCTGCTTAGTGCATCCATGTGAGAGCTAACAAACTCATTGACTTCTTATACACAGACACCAATTGTGATTTAAAAAGCCACAAATGTGGGAAATTAAAGGGGTTGTAAAGGTAAAAGGTTTTTTCACCTTAATGCATTCTATGCATTAAGGTGAAAAAACATCTGCGGATTTACTTACCTGACCCCTCGAAAGTCCCGCGCCGTGAACGCGCTGGCTTCTCGGCTCATTCATTGGTTGATTGAAAGCAGCGCAGCCATTGGCTCGGGCTGCTGTCAATCACATCCAATGACGCGGCGCGCCGGGGGCGGGGCTGAGTGATACAGTGAGCGGCTATGGCCACCGGCTGTATCACGAGAGCGCGCCCGCAAGAACTCCTCACCATGCGAGCTTGCATGAAGGTGAGGAGCCGAGAGAGCCGCCGAGGGACCCCAGAAGACCAGGTTCGGGGGCCACTCTGTGCAGAACGAGCTGCACAGTGGAGGCAAGTATAACATGTTTGTTATTTAAAAAAAACAAAGCTTTAGTGTTCCTTTTAACCTTTAACCACTTCAGCCCCGGAAGAATTTACCCCCCTTCCTGACCAGGGCACTTTTTGCGATTCGGCACTGCGTCGCTTTAACTGACAATTGCGCGGTCGTGCGACGTGGCTCCCCAACAAAATTGACGTCCCTTTTTCCCCACAAATAGAGATTTCTTTTGGTGGTATTTGATCACCTCTGCGGTTTTTATTTTTTGCGCTATAAACAAAAATAGAGCGACAATTTTGAAAAAAAATGCAATATTCTTTACGTTTTGCTATAATAAATATCCCACAAAAATATATAAAAAAATATATATATATTTTTTTCTTCCTCAGTTTAGTCCGATACGTATTCTTCTACATATTTTTGGTAAAAAAAAGTCATATCGTCTACAAAATACGGGATAGAATTGTAGCATTTTTTTTTATAATTATATTTTTTTATTCGTAATGGGGGCGATCAGCGACACTGGCCAGGAGGGGGTTAACCACTCAGGGGCGAGGAAGGGGTTATGTGTGTCCTAGGGAGTGATTCTAACTGTGGGGGGGCGCAAACAAACTGAAAAACAAACAAACATCAATTGCCGCCACTGTGCCCATTAAACGCAGCCACTGTGCCCAAACGCCACCAGTTTGCCCCCCAAATGCAGCCAGTTTCCCCCCAGCCCGGCACTTACCTTCCTCGGGTCAGCGCCGTCCTCCTCCACGCTCCCTCATGTCTTCTCCCGCCCTCAATGTCGCTTCAGCCAATCAGGTTACCGGTAACCAGACCCGGTGAACCTGATTGGCTGAGACGCGTGTCAGTGTTAACCAAGGAACGCACAACCTGTGCACCCCCTGGTTAACTATTTGGTAGCTGATTTACAGCCCACAGGCTGTAATCCGGAAGCCTATCAGAGCCGCTGGCACTGATAGGCACTTCCAAAAACCAACAAACTGCTGTTATTCAGACGGCGACAATACATACATTCATGCAATGCATTGTAATGCAATGTATTGTTGACTTGATTGACGGTGCAGGGGAGAGAGGGGGCGGCGCTCCTGCGCCCACTATGGACGCACCGCCACTGGCTACCAGTGACACGACACTTATCACTGCTCCTGATCACAGGGAGCAGTAGATTTCTGTCCTGTCACAAGGCAGAACAGGGAAATGCCTTGTTTACATAGGAATCTCCCCGTTCTGCAGCTCTGTGACATGATCGTGGGGACAACCAGTGGACATCGAGTCCACGGGACCCGCGGTCACACTCCCGGAGCTCGCGGCGGGCGCGCGCAATTACACGATTTAAAGGGGACGAACAGGTACGTCCATATGTGCAGCCGTGCCATTCTGCCGACGTAAATAGTCATGCAGCGGTCAGTCGGCAAGCGGTTTATTGCCATTGTAACCCGTGTGTGCCACCTTCTGTGTCTGTACCGAGGCCCAAACATTCCAGGGTATGTAAACTTTTGTATCAGGGCCATTTGGGGGACTTTCTGTTATTATGATTTTAAAAGGAGCCAAAAAACGAAGTAATTATTAATGGCTTCATGTGATCGCTATATTTTGAATAAAAGACAGTTTTTTGGCATGATCAGTCATGTTCAATATTAATGCCAAAATATCACAATTTCTGCCATGGTATGCAAACTTTTGAGCACAACTGTATATAAATGTATAATAGTGTGTGACTGTGGGGGAGGGGGGGACATTAGAGTGTAAGCTCCTCTGTACAGAGACTGATGTGATGTGGAGGAGGGGACATTAGAGTGTAAGCTCCTCTGTATAGAAACTGATGTGATATGGGGGGAGGGGACATTAGAGTGTAAGCTCCTCTGTATAGAAACTGATGTGATGTGGGGGGAGGGGACATTAGAGTGTAAGCTCCTCTGTACAGAGACTGATGTGACTGTGGGGGAGGGGACATTGGAGTGTAAGCTCCTTTAACACAGAGACTGATGTGATTGGCTCAGTGTTCTCTGTACAGCACTTCGGTATATGTCAGAGCTATAGAAATGTATAATAATAATGGTGTGTGGGGGAGGGGGGATATTAGAGTGTAAGCTCCTCGGGTACTGGGACTGGCTCCAGTGTTCTATGTAATGTGGTTCTATACTTTGTCTATCCCTGCAGTATCTTGGACCTCCGGTGGCCTACATCCAGCAGGTCCTGGTGAAGGGGGTGGTATCTCCGTGGGACAAGAACTTCCTGGCTGTGGACGTGTTTCGTTCTCCTTTGTCACGAGTGTTCTCCTTAGTCGAGGAAATCCGGAACCATGTGCTCAGGGACAGGTACTTCCAGCTCCCCGATATCCTGCTGAGGCATTCACTCAGAATACACCCAGAGATTGGGGGGTCCACGTGTTCAACAAAGGCCTGGGGTTTCATGAAAAAGGAATCGTAGACCTAATGCTGTGAGAGACTAGTAATGTAGTATTAGGGGTTGGGTTATGGTCATTCTAGGTGCTGCTAAGTAGAAGCAAACTATAACTAGTCTTAAAAATGTTGCCGCCCCCTTCCCACTACCTATCCTACCTAAACGATACCTTACCTATTGTAGCCCGCTTCAGTCAGGCCAGGTTATCCCACTGGCCCAGCTTTCCTGTGTCCGTGAACGGCTGCTGCAGGGGAAATGAGAGACTGCCGGTCTGGTCATATGATCCCGCAGGCTCCAGCTCTCCTGTGTCAGTGAGTGGCTGCTGCAGAGGAAAAGAGAGACTGCCGGTCTGGTCATATGATCCCGCAGGCTCCAGCTCTCCTGTGTTAGTGAGTGGCTGCTGCAGAGGAAAAGAGAGACTGCCGGTCTGGTCATATGATCCCGCAGGCTCCAGCTCTCCTGTGTCAGTGAATGGAGGGAGGAGCCTATGGGTGATGTTGCGGGTTCTACAGCCGTTGTGCGCTCCCTTACACAGGATTACGTGACCCAACCGGAGTGGTTTGAAAATGGGTAAGTACAGAGATAATTGTATACAGAATAGGTAGAAGGAGGGAATATTTTCAAGAATAGTTCTAGTTGGGCTTTTCATTCCAAGGAGGCAATTCTTTCTTCACACAGTGCCAGCTGTTATAAACAAAATATCTTTTCATAAATGGCGTCCATAAAAATGGAATATTGGCCCCCCGAGGTGTCCTTTATCCACTCTATAGTCTTGGATTTGCTTAGAAAACCCAGAAGAATATCTAAAGCCAGAAGGTTTGGATGGAGCTGTGAAGGGTTAGAACCTCTGTCAGGTGTCCCCGCCGGGTAGATTCATCCTTGTTTGTCTTGGTGACCACTTGAGACAAAGTTATGGGAAATGTTAATGTCGCCAAAGCAGGAGGTGAGGGAAAATCTTCCAATAGGGACATAAGAGGGGATCTCCTCTTATTTTGGAGAAGGTTCCTCCTTCAGTCGGGGCACAGACTGCAAACACACTGATAGGACTTTCCCTGGTCTATCCGAAACAAACCCATCCGTATCAAAATATTTGCACAAATAGATGAAATCGGGAGAAGGGATCCTTTTTTTTTTTTAAGGTGCTCTGCATGCAATGATGGTTGGGTGGTCGGTGTTCAGCCATTGGTTCTCATATCCTGGATCCCTCTGCAGAGCCGGTCAGAAGAGCCTGGAGGACGTGTGTCTGCAGGTGACCGATCTGCTGCCTGGACTCCGGAAGCTCCGGGACAAACTGCCGGAACATGGCTGCCTCCTCCTGTCTCCGGCCAACTTCTGGCAGAACAACCGCGATCTGTTCAACAACGACCCCGACCTTATCCGGACCATCCAGCAACATGAACCCAAGACCCTGCAGACCTCCGCCACCCTCCGAGGTAAGCAAACCCCTCTCACCTCGCACTGAAGGGCCCCGATTCCTGCTCCGCCCTCTGCGTGCACCCCGATTCCTGCTCTGCGTGCACCCCGATTCCTGCTCTGCCCTCTGCGTGCACCCCGATTCCTGCTCCGCCCTCTGCGTGCACCCCGGGTTCCTGCTCCGCCCTCTGCGTGCACCCCGGGTTCCTGCTCCGCCCTCTGCGTGCACCCCGGGTTCCTGCTCCGCCCTCTGCGTGCACCCCGGGTTCCTGCTCCGCCCTCTGCGTGCACCCCGGGTTCCTGCTCCGCCCTCTGCGTGCACCCCGATTCCTGCTCTGCGCGCACCCCGATTCCTGCTCTGCCCTCTGCGTGCACCCCGATTCCTGCTCCGCCCAATGCGTGCACCCCGATTCCTGCTCCGCCCTCTGCGTGCACCCCGGGTTCCTGCTCCGCCCTCTGCGTGCACCCCGGGTTCCTGCTCCGCCCTCTGCGTGCACCCCGGGTTCCTGCTCCGCCCTCTGCGTGCACCCCGGGTTCCTGCTCCGCCCTCTGCGTGCACCCCGGGTTCCTGCCCCGCCCTCTGCGTGCACCCCGGGTTCCTGCCCCGCCCTCTGCGTGCACCCCGGGTTCCTGCTCCGCCCTCTGCGTTCACCCCGAGTTCCTGCTCCGCCCTCTGCGTGCACCCCGGGTTCCTGCTCCGCCCTCTGCGTGCACCCCGGGTTCCTGCTCCGCCCTCTGCGTGCACCCCGGGTTCCTGCTCCGCCCTCTGCGTGCACCCCGGGTTCCTGCTCCGCCCTCTGCGTGCACCCCGGGTTCCTGCTCCGTCCTCTGCGTGCACCCCGGGTTCCTGCTCCGTCCTCTGCGTGCACCCCGGGTTCCTGCTCCGCCCTCTGCGTGCACCCCGGGTTCCTGCTCCGCCCTCTGCGTGCACCCCGGGTTCCTGCTCTGCCCTCTGCGTGCACCCCGGGTTCCTGCTCTGCCCTCTGCGTGCACCCCGGGTTCCTGCTCTGCCCTCTGTGTGCACCCCGGGTTTCTGCTCTGCCCTCTGCCTCCACACCGATTCCTGCTCCGCCCTCTGCCTCCACACCGATTCCTGCTCCGCCCTCTGCCTCCACACCGATTCCTGCTCCGCCCTCTGCCTCCACACCGATTCCTGCTCCGCCCTCTGCCTCCACACCGATTCCTGCTCCGCCCTCTGCCTCCACACCGATTCCTGCTCCGCCCTCTGCCTCCACACCGATTCCTGCTCCGCCCTCTGCCTCCACACCGATTCCTCCTCCACACCGATTCCTGCTCCGCCCTCTGCCTCCACACCGATTCCTCCTCCACACCGATTCCTGCTCTGCCCTCTGCCTCCACACCAATTCCTGCTCCGCCCTCTGCCTCCACACCGATTCCTGCTCCGCCCTCTGCCTCCACACCGATTCCTGCTCCGCCCTCTGCCTCCACACCGATTCCTGCTCCGCCCTCTGCCTCCACACCGATTCCTGCTCCGCCCTCTGCCTCCACACCGATTCCTGCTCCGCCCTCTGCCTCCACACCGATTCCTCCTCCACACCGATACCTGCTCCGCCCTCTGCCTCCACACCGATTCCTGCTCCGCCCTCTGCCTCCACACCGATTCCTGCTCCGCCCTCTGCCTCCACACCGATTCCTGCTCCGCCCTCTGCCTCCACACCGATTCCTGCTCCGCCCTCTGCCTCCACACCGATTCCTGCTCCGCCCTCTGCCTGTGCACCCCGGGTTCCTGCTCCGCCCTCTGCGTGCACCCCGGGTTCCTGCTCCGCCCTCTGCGTGCACCCCGGGTTCCTGCTCCGCCCTCTGCGTGCACCCCGGGTTCCTGCTCCACCCTCTGCGTGCACCCCGGGTTCCTGCTCCGCCCTCTGCCTCCACACCGATTCCTGCTCCGCCCTCTGCCTCCACACCGATTCCTGCTCCGCCCTCTGCCTCCACAACGATTCCTGCTCCGCCCTCTGCCTCCACACCGATTCCTGCTCCGACCTCTGCCTCCACACCGATTCCTGCTCCGCCCTCTGCCTCCACACCGATTCCTGCTCCGCCCTCTGCCTCCACACCGATTCCTGCTCCGCCCCCTGCGTGCACCCCGGGTTCCTGCTCCGCCCTCTGCGTGCACCCCGGGTTCCTGCTCCGCCCTCTGCGTGCACCCCGGGTTCCTGCTCCGCCCTCTGCGTGCACCCCGGGTTCCTGCTCCGCCCTCTGCGTGCACCCCGGGTTCCTGCTCCGCCCTCTGCGTGCACCCCGGGTTCCTGCTCCGCCCTCTGCGTGCACCCCGGGTTCCTGCTCCGCCCCCTGCGTGCACCCCGGGTTCCTGCTCCGCCCTCTGCGTGCACCCCGGGTTCCTGCTCCGCCCTCTGCGTGCACCCCGGGTTCCTGCTCCGCCCTCTGCGTGCACCCCGGGTTTCTGCTCCGCCCTCTGCGTGCACCCCGGGTTTCTGCTCCGCCCTCTGCGTGCACCTCGGGTTCCTGCTCCGCCCTCTGCGTGCACCCCGGGTTCCTGCTCCGCCCTCTGCGTGCACCCCGGGTTCCTGCTCCACCCTCTGCGTGCACCCCGGGTTTTTGCTCCGCCCTCTGCGTGCACCCCGGGTTCCTGCTCCGCCCTCTGCGTGCACCCCGGGTTCCTTCTCCGCCCTCTGCGTGCACCCCGGGTTCCTGCTCCGCCCTCTGCGTGCACCCCGGGTTCCTGCCCCGCCCTCTGCGTGCACCCCGGGTTCCTGCCCCGCCCTCTGCGTGCACCCCGGGTTCCTGCCCCGCCCTCTGTCTGGTCCCTGTGGGGTGTGGTGGTTCACTTTAAATTTGAATTATCTTATTAATTGTTGTTCCTCCCTTCTTTTTTTTTTTTTTTCTTTTATCATTTATTAATTGGCCCCATTTGTAAAATAGTTTTTTTCTTTGAACAGATTTGCTGTTTGGGGTTCCTGGAAAGCAGAGCGGAGTCAGTCTGTACAACCGCAAGCGGATCGTGTCCTACACCATCACCCTGGTGCTGCGCAGATATGACGCCAAGTGAGTAAACCGGGGGAACGCCGGCTGTGGTCTCGCTCTCTCATGACTCCATGCCGTCTGTTGCTTAAAAAAATGTTTTCCAGCAAGAACTCCTCTGTGTCTTTTATTAATCTCTCTCTCCAGTATCTTCCCAACTATAGAAGTTACACTAACAGGTCTATAGTTACTTGGGAAAGACTTTGATCCCTATTTAAATATCGGCACCACATTGGCCCTGCGCCAATCCAGTGGTACTATTCCTGTCATTAACGAGTCCCTAAAAATGAGATACAATGGCTTTGAAATTACAGAGCTCAATTATTTTAGGATCCGTGGCTGTATGCCATCTGGTCCAGGTGCTTTATCCACCTTTTATTCTGTCTAATGGCGCGTACACACGAACGGATTTTCCGCCGGCAAAGACTTGGATGGTTTTACCGACGGAATTCCGCTCAAGCTTGGCTTGCATACACACGGTCAGAAAAACGTTCTCCGAACTTTCGTGCGTTAAGAACGCGGTGACGTACAACACTACGACGAGGCGAGAAAAAGAAGTTCAATGCTTCCGAGCATGCGTGTGTTTTTTTTTTTTTCCGGTCGGAATGGCATACAGACGAACGGATTTTCCGAACAAATTTTTTTCCGTTGGGAATAATAGAGAACCAGCTCTCTATCTAAGTCAGTCGGAAATTCCGAAGAAAAAGTCAGATGGGGCATACACATGGTCGGAATATCCGGCGAAAAGCTCCCATCGGACTTTTTCTGTCAGAAATTCCGACCGTGTGTACGCGGCATTAATATTCCTGGACCAGATCACTTTTGAGCCATTGTGGATCATTTGGGGCTGTGTCACTACCACCCCCATTATGGACATAAGCCCCCCCCCCATGATCCTTTGTATACACAGAGCTGAAGAAAGTATTTAATAAATTGGCCTTCTCTTTGTCCCCAGTCACCCACTCTCTAGATTATTTTGCAAACGGCCTACATGCTCAGACCTGACCTTTTTACTATTAATATATTTGAAGAATTTTTGGGGGTTTGTCCTATGTTTTGCAATCTGCCAGTTTTGAATTTTTGCATCCTTAATTTCCTTTTTACATATTCTGTTATATTCTTTGTAGCATTTAAACGATGATAGTGTTCCCTGCTCTCGCGCGTGATCCCTGGGCGTGCGCCGCTGATCCCTGGGCGTGCGCCGCTGATCCCTGGACGCGCGCCGCTGATCCCTGGGCGCACACCCTGATACAACTGACCCTTTCAGAGCAAACATACTGCTGATGCGGCCCTTGATGAAATTGAGTTTGACACCCCTGCCCTACATCATGGGTACTCAACCTGCAGCCCTACAGCTGTTGTTGCAGAACTACAAGTCCCATGAGGCATTGCAAGGCTGACCGTTACAAGCGTGACCCCCAAAAGCAGAAGCATGATGGGACTTGTAGTTCCACAACAGCTGGAGGGGCACAGGTTGAGCGCCCATGCCCTATGTCATGGTCCAATCTTTTACAGGGGTAAGTGGTTGGGAGGAGCCAACAAGTGCTCCACCCCTCCTGTTCTGCACCTACCAGCTGCAATGCGATCCGCTGTTTCTATTACAGGAAGTACTGCATGTCTGGCACCGCAAGCACAGGTCTGAACCCATGGTTAGCGTTGGCAGGAAGCAGGGATACAGCAAGGAGACTGGCAGGATCTCCAGGTCTTTAGACTGTATTTGGCATTCACTCTATAAAAGAGTTTGAGATATAAAATGATATAAAAGATATAAAATGTACTGAGGGGAATTGACTTTAGGAAAGTTATTTTTTGGAGTTTACCATTCACTTTAAAAGGTCCAGCTGTAAAAAAAAAAGAAAAAAAAATTAAAAACACTGTAGCTGCTGACTTTTAATAAGCACACTTACCTGTCCTACTCACCTGCAATGTCGGCCGCCCGAGGCCGATCCGTCCATCGGATCGGGTCCCGGCGCCGCCATTCGAAGTAAGGGAAACAGGCAGTGGAGCCTTGCGGGGCTTCACTGCCCGTTTCCTACTGTGCATGCGCGAGTCGCGCCACGCTTTGTGAATGGCCCGGCTGTCTTCTGGGACACACACACAGGTCCCAGAAGACAGCGCACCCAAATGTCCCAGAAGACAATGCGAGGAGAAGACTGAAGACTACCGCGTTCTAGGAAGTGGCAGATTAGGATGATCTGCCTAGCAACAGCCATTTCTGGTAATTATTAAAAAAAAAAAAAAAAATTCACATTTTTTGGAGCCTTTTTGTGTAATTTTTTATTTTTTTTTGGGGTGGACCTCCGCTTTAATTCACACGTCAAATAATAAATGGGAATCCTCTAACTCTGTGAAGGATTTGGAAACCCGTTTGTCTCTCACACACCTGCCACACTGCAGAGCCAGGTTGGTGACACCGTTAGTGTCACCAACCTTTCAGTTTTGCGTCACTACCTGTTGGGTTATGAAGGATTGGAGTGGTGCTGGTGATGAATTTCCTGTAAGTGTTTTTCTTTTTATTGTTTTTTTTTTTTCAGGTTTCTGAACAGTCTGAGGTCCCATCTGACACAGCTGTATCCTCACACCAACAGCACCTCCCGGGGGAAGAACACGGTCCACGTCCATTTCAAGGAAGAGATCGGCATCGCCGAGCTGATCCCTCTGGTCACCACCTACATCATCCTGTTTGCTTATATTTATTTCTCCACTAGTGAGTACATCTCTCCACAAATTATATCATTAGCGTTGCTGCCGAATTGCTGGACCTCCTCAGGTGTAACTGATTTGATTCGTATGGAGCCTCTCCGAGTCCTTCAGATAGAGAGCCGCACTGAGGTCACCATCCATAGCTGAGCAGCAAGCCGTATTATGTTAACCCCTTCAGCCCCGGAAGAATTTAAACCCCCCCCTTTCCTGACCAGAGCGCTTTTTGCGATTCGGCACTGCGTCGCTTTAACTGACAATTGCGCGGTCGTGGCGACGTGGCTCCCGAACAAAATTGACGTCCTTTTTTTCCCACAAATAGAACTTTCTTTTGGTGGTATTTGATCACCTCTGTGGTTTTTATTTTATGCGCTATAAACAAAAATAGAGCGACAATTTTTTTTAAAAAAAAGCAATATTTTTTTACTTTTTGCTATAATAAATATCCACCAAAAATCTATAAAAAAATAAATAAAAATTTCCTCAGTTTAGGCCGATACATATTCTTCTACATATTTTTTTTTTCTTTTTTACCAAAAATATTGCAATAAGCGTTTATTGATTGGTTTGTGCAAAAGTTATAGCGTCTACAAAATAGGGGATAGTTTTATGGCATTTTTATTTATTTTTATTTTTTGCGCTATAAACAAAAAAAAGAGCGACAATTTTGAAAAAAAAAGCAATATTTTTTACTTTTGGCTATAATAAATATCCCCCAAAAATCGCGAAAAAAATTTTTTTTCCTCCGTTTAGGCCGATACGTATTCTTCTACATATTTTTGGTTAAAAAAAAATCGCAACAAGCGTTTATTGATTGCTTTGCGCAAAAGTTAGAGCGTCTACAAAATAGGGGATAATTTTACGGCATTTTTATTATTATTTCTTTTTTTATTAGTAATGGCGGCGATCAGCGATTTTTTTTTTTTTTTATCGGGACTGCGACATTATGGCGGACACATCGGACACTTTTGACACTATTTTGGGACCATTGTAATTTATACAGAGATCAGTGCTATAAAAATGCACTGATTACTGTGTAAATGACACTGGCAGGGAAGGGGTTAAAGTGGAGTTCCACCCAATTCACCAAAAAAACTAAAAAAAATATGAATTTTTAAAAAAAATAAAAATATTTTTTTATACTCACCCGAAATACCCGTTGCTATGCGGGAAGTCCGTAATCTGCCTCTTCCGTCACCGCAGTCTTTTTTTCTTCCCCATCCTCTTCTGGTGAATGGGGCGCGCTGCTTTCTGGGAACTGGTGTGTAATCCCAGAGAGCAGCCGGCCCATTCACAAGTCGGCGTGAGACTCGCACATGCGCGGTAGGAAACGGGCAGTGAAGCCGTTAGTGTGGATGGCGGCGCGGGACCTGCACCGATCGAGGGATTGGCATCGGGGGGGGGGGGGCCATCAGCGCGGGAGAGTAGGACAGGTAAGTATCCTGATTAAAAAGTCAGCAGCTACAGTGTTAGTAGCTGCTGACTTTAAAAAAAAAAAAAATGTGGGTGGAGCTCCGCTTTAAAAATTAGGGGGGCGATGAAGGGGTTATTTGTGTGTCCTAGGGAGTGATTCTAAGACCCCTTTCACACTGGGGCGAGCAGGGCTGTGACGGTAAAGCGCCGCTATTTTTAGAGGCGCTTTACCGTCGGAATTGCGGCGGTATTCGGCCGCTAGCGGTGCTGTTTTAACCCCCGCTAGCGGCCGGAAAAAGGGTTAAAAACCTCTGCAGAGGCGCATTGCGGGTGGTATAGCCGCGCTGTCCCATTGATTTCAATGGAGAAGGAGCGGTAAACGCACCGCTCCAAAGATGCGGCTAGCAGGACTTTTGGAGCGGTCCTGTCAGCGCACCGCCTCAGTGTGAAAGCCCTCGGGGCCTCACACTAAAGAAACAGCAGCCGCTGTTTAGGGTCGGTTTGCAGGCGCTATTTTTTTAGCGCAATAGCGCCTGCAAACCGCCCCAGTGTGAAAGGGGCCTGACTGTGGGGGGGGATGGGCTACCACTGACATGACAGCGATCACTGCTCCCGATCACAAGGAACAGACGATCAGTGTCCTGTCACAAGGCAGAACAGGGAAATGCCTTGTTTACATAGGAATCTCCCCGTTCTGCAGCTCCGTGACACTAGCGAGCATCGAGTTCACCGCTCACGGAGCACGCGGCGGGCGCTCGCATGCGCCTGCACGGCAGCAAATTCAAAGCGGCGTACAGGTACGTTGCTTTGCCCAGCCGTGCCATTCCGCCAACGTATATCGGTGTTCGCCGGTCGGCAAGTGGTTAAAGCTGAACTCCAACCTTGTCCTTCTTTTTTTTCCCCTCCCACTTGTAGCAATGTTCTCTCTGATATTGAAAAACTGATCATCTCCACGGAAAACCCCTTTAAATTTTGAGCTGGCCTTCATTTCCTGTCTGTCTGACTCCAATCATCATCAATCCCCTCTCCTCTCCTCTCGATTCACACTATCGTCGGCCTGCTTCTCCATTTCCTTTTTCTTACATCGATCATTTTTACTCTTCATTATGTGTGGTCGTGATCTAAAGGGCTGACGTCAAGTCACTGTACTGCTGATTCTAAGCATTTATATAAAAGAACACATGCCTGACATCCCTTCGGCGATGCATTCTCCTCCCTGCTTGGGTGCTGCAGACTTTTTAGCAGAGCAAATCAGGTTTAGCATTTGCTTGATTACACTCATTACTATGTAATTTACTCATTACGCTCAACAGATTGCACAGCTAAACTCTCTGGTGGCTGGTGGGGGATGCGCGTCTAAAGGGATGCTGGGGATGTGTTCTTTCGTATAACACAGTGGTCTCCAAACTGCGGCCCTGGGGCCGGATGAGGCCCTTTGTCTGTCTTTATCTGGCCCTTGGCTCACTACTCCCAAAGATACAAGACACTATTCTGACATCAGCAATGAAGCCCAATATCGCCCACTGACACCAATAATGGGACGCTATTCCTCCCACTGATACTAACGATGGGGCATTATTGCTTTCCAATGATACCAATGATGGGGCATTGTTCCTTCCAATGATACCAATGATGGGGTATTATTCCTCCCCTCCCAATGATACCAATGAAGGGGCATTGTTCCTTCCAATTAAACCAATGACGGGGCACTATCCCTCCCAATGATGGGGCACTGCTTCTCCCCAATACCAATTATGGCGAGGTTTACTCCCACCGATGCCAAGAAAATGTCCACTACCACTGGCCATAGTCCGGCCCCCCTAAAGTCTGAAGGTCATTAAACTGGCCCTTTGTTTAGAAAGTTTGGAGACCCCTGCTATAACACATCAGGAAGGGTGCTGTAATTTTTTTTTTTTTACAGGAGCCTGCTGGCCTTTCCCCCACCAAACTCGCTCTTAAGCCTCGTACACACGATCAAGTTTTCCGCGGACAAAGCCTCAAGCCCCATACACACTATCAGTTTTCTTGCAGGTTTTTCTCTTCAGGTTTACCAAAACCATGTAGTGCAAGGGCCTGCCTGATTGCATACGAATTGAAACTCTTAAGGTTTGACCTCATATTAGATGGTTTTGGTAAACCTGAAGAGAAAAACCTGCAAGAAAACTGATAGTGTGTATGGGGCTTCAGACTTTTGTCCGAAGGGCGTTGGCCATGAACTTGTCTTTGCATACAAACGGCACAGAATTGTCGGCCAACAAACACGTACTATGTGATTTCTTTCAGCTCTTTAGCGCCACCCTTTGGGCACCTTCTGCTAATGTCGTGTTTGGTGAGCATTGATTCTGAGCATGCAGTGCTTTTGACTTTTGTCCGACG
The DNA here is from genome assembly GCA_029206835.1 of Rana muscosa. Lineage (NCBI taxonomy): Eukaryota > Metazoa > Chordata > Amphibia > Anura > Ranidae > Rana > Rana muscosa. The sequence continues at coordinate 78,204 of JARGYO010000232.1, forward strand.
GACTTGTGTACACTGGATCGGAAAAATCCGACAACAGACCTTTGTCCACGGAAAATTTTTAATGCCTGCCATCCAACGGATTTTTAACGCCTGCCATGGTGCCTACAAACGGTCAGATTTTCCGCCAACAGCCTGTCATCGCGCGATTCCCGTCGGAAAATCCGATCGCGTGTACGAGGCTTCAGTATTGAGAAAAGACCAGCAATACAGACGCAGTTGATGAAAAGCGGTATCTCAAAGAATGCTCCTGGGTGCAAACGTAAGCATTGGGGGAGGTGGGGGGGGGGGGTGTGTCATCTGTCCCAAACTGCAGGTGATCAAACGCCTGCGGACAGCTGAGGCCACTGTCAGCCTATCATTGCTTTTGTAAACAGCTGCATCTACCCATTACTCTAGATCAGTGATGGCGAACCTTGGCACCCCAGATGTTTTGGAACATTGGCATTATAAAGGGGATTAACTCCAGAGATAAAGCGATAATTCTCCCGCTCTACAAGACTCTGGTCCGGCCGCACCGGGAGTATGCCGTCCAGTTCTGGGCACCAGTCCTCAGGAAGGATGTGCTGGAAATGGAGAGAGTACAAAGAAGGGCAACAAAGCTAATAAAGGGTCTGGAGCATGAGTGCTCAACCTTTGGCCCTCCAGCTGTTGGCAAACTACAGTTCCCATCCTGTCTCTGCCTTTGGAAGTCCTACTTTTTACCTGTCAGCCTTGCAATGCATTGTGGGACGTGTAGTTCCGCAGCAGCTGGGGGGCCGCAGGTTGAGCACCCATGATCTGGAGGATATTAGTTATGAGGAAAGGTTGTGAGCTCTGAACTTATTCTCTCTGGAGAAGAGACGCTTGAGAGGGGATATCAATTTACAAACTGGTGACCCCACAATAGGGAGAAAACGTTTTTGCGAAAGGGGGTTTAACAAGACACGTGGCCACTCAATAAAATGAGAAGAAAAGAGGTTTAACTTAAACTATGTCGAGGGTTCTTTACTGTAAGAGTGGCAAGGATGTGAAATTCCCTTCCACAGGCGGTGGTCTCGGAGATGGTTTAAAAAAAGATAAGATAATCACCTGAACGACCACAACATACAGGGATATACAATGTAATCCTGACATATACCGTATTTATCGGCGTATAACACGCACCCTAATTTTAAGAGGGTAGTTTAAGGAAAAAATGTTTTCACAGCCCCCCTATCCAGTATACACCCCCCCATCCAGTATACACCCCCCTATCCAGTATACACCCCCCCTATCCAGTATACACCCCCCCTATCCAGTATACACCCCCCCCTATCCAGTACACATCCCCCCCCATCCAGTACACATCCCCCCCCTATCCAGTACACATCCCCCCCTATCCAGTACACATCCCCCCCCATCCAGTACACATTCCCCCCCCTATCCAGTACACATCCCCCCCTATCCAGTACACATCCCCCCCCTATCCAGTACACATCCCCCCCTATCCAGTACACATCCCCCCCCCTATCCAGTACACATCCCCCCCATCCAGTACACATCCCCCCCCTATCCAGTACACACCCCCCCATCCAGTACACATTCCCCCCCCCTATCCAGTACACATCCCCCCTATCCAGTACACAGCCCCCCCATCCATTACACAGCCCCCCCATACATTATACATCCCCCCATCCATTATATATCCCCCATCCAGTATACATCCCCCCTATCCAGTACACAGCCCCCCATCCATTACACAGCCCCCCATACATTATACAGCCCCCCATCCATTATATATCCCCCATCCATTATACATCCCCCCCTTTCCAAGTATATACCCCCCATACATTATACAGCCCCCCCATACATTATACATCCCCCCTTCCCAAGTATATACCCCCCCATACAATATACAGCCCCCCCTCCCCAGTATACATCCCCCCCATACATTATACAGCCCCCCTCCCCAGTATACATCCCCCCATACATTATACAGCCCCCCTCCCCAGTATACATCCCCCCATACATTATACAGCGCCCCCATACAGTACACAGCCCCTCTGCACTCCCAGGAGACCCCCAGTCTCCTGGGACAGCGCTGCCAGCATTCTCTACAGTTAAGTGAGAAAAAAATAAATCACTGTCAGCCCCTTCCACACACAGCTCCTCCTCCTGTGTCACTCCTATTGCAAAACGAAGCTTCCATATACCTCAATAGCTCAGTTTTTTTCCACTGACCTGGTCACATGACTGTTCTCTGATGTTACACAGATGGTCATGTGACCGCTCTCCTCCTTCAATCAAAGCTACACTCGGAGGAGGAGAGCAGGCATAAAAAACGTAGCTATAGAGATGTTTAAAAGCTTCGTTTTACACAATGACACCGACACAGGAGGAGCGGTGTACAAGGGGCTGGCAAGTGACAGTTTTTTTCTCAACTTCATACTATGCAGGGAGCGCTGTTCCAGGGCCAGGGGAGGCGGGACGGCCAGCCTGACACCCCCCCAATGGGTGGCTCCTGGGGGCGGACCGCCCGATCCCCGCCCTCTGTTGGCAGAACATGATATTGGCGTATAACACGCAGGCACTGTTTACCCTCCGTTTTCAGGGGAAAAAAGTATGTGTGCTATACGCCGATAAATACGGTATTCACACACGTAGGTTGGACTTGGTGCACGATTCCCTGGTGGTTTCAATTGGAGCGGAAGTAACGCGATGACTACACAGGGAATCGTGCACCAGGACGCCGCTACAGGGGCTATTTCGTTCAGGGCCGATTACCCTTCTAATCAATCGCGGCGGAGGCTCTTTACCACGTGATCAGCTGTGTCCAATCACCGCTGATCACAATGTAAACAGGAAGAGCCGTTGATCGGCTCTTCCTCACTCGCGTCTGACAGACGCGAGCCGATCGGCGGCTCTTCTGACAGGGGGGTTCGTGCTGATTGTTTATCAGCGCATCCCCCCTCGGATGCCCACACTGGACCACCAGGATGCCGCCCACGACCACCAGGGAAGCACCTAACGTGTGGATGGCCAGGTAAGTGCCCCATGGCCATCCACATGTACAATAGTATGAACAACATATGCCGATCAGTGCCCACAAATGGGCACTGACTGTCACCATCATGGCACAAAAAAAATGTGATGCCCAGCAATTCCACCCACCAGTGTCCATCAGTGCCACCTATCGGTGCCCGTCAGTGCCACCCATAAGTACCCATCAGTGCCGCCTCATTGGTGCCACCTCATTGTTGCCCGTCAGTGCAGCCATATCAGTGCCCGTTAGTGCAGCCATATCAGTGCCCGTCGGTGCAGCCATATCCGTGCCCGTCAGTGCAGCCATATCAGTGCCCGTCGGTGCAGCCATATCCGTGCCCGTCGGTGCAGCCATATCCGTGCCCGTCGGTGCAGCCATATCCGTGCCCGTCGGTGCAGCCATACCGTGCCCGTCGGTGCAGCCATACCATGCCCGTCAGTGCAGCCATACAGTGCCCGTCGGTGCACCCATACAGTGCCCGTCGGTGCAGCCATACCGTGCCCGTCGGTGCAGCCATACAGTGCCCGCCAGTGCAGCCATACCCGTGCCCGCCAGTGCAGCCATACCCGTGCCCACCAGTGCAGCCATACCCGTGCCTGTCAGTGCAGCCATACCCATGCCCGTCAGTGCAGCCATACCCGTGCCCGTCAGTGCAGCCATACCCGTGCCCGTCAGTGCAGCCATACCCGTGCCCGTCAGTGCAGCCATACCCGTTAGTTTTTTTCCAAATTTTCGCTCTTTATTTGTTGCGCAAAAAATAAAAATCGCAGAGGTGATCAAATACCACCAAAAGAAAGCTCTATTTGTGGGAACAAAATGATAACAAATTTGTTTGGGTACAGTGTAGCATGACCGCGCAATTGTCATTCAAATTGCGACAGCGCTGAAAGCTCAAAATTGGCCTGGGCAGGAAGGTGTATAAGTGCCTGGTATTGAAGTGGTTAAAGGGGTTGTAAACCCTCCTGTTTTTTCACCTTAATGCATCCTATGCATTAAGGTGAAAAAACACCTTGCAGTGTCCGAGCCCCCTCCGTTTTACTTACCTGAGCCCCGAATTTACGTGGGCGCGATCCCACGTTGCTCTCTCCGCGGCTTCTCGGCTCTTCATTGGATAGATTGATGACAGCGCATCCATTGGTTCCAGCTGCTGTCAATCAAATCCAATGACGTGGGGGGGGGGCGGGGCCGAGTCAATCACTCGGCGGCTATGGGCGCCGAGTGTATGACACGGCAGCGCGCCCGCAAGATAACCCCCTCTAGGAAGCTCTCTCCCGAGGGGGTTATCTATTGCGGAGAGGAGCCAAGAGAGCCGCCGTGGGATCCCAGAAGAGGAGGATCAGGGCCACTCTGTGCAAAACGAACTGCACAGTGGAGGTAAGTATAACATGTTTGTTATTTATTTTTTTATTTTTTAAACGGGAACCTTTACAACCACTTTAAGAGCCCCTAGAAGTTTGTCCTGAAAAATGAACTGTTAGAGCAAATAAAAGGAAAGTGTCCTGCAGGGGACTGAACTGTGAATAACCCCCGGAGGACCGGGCCTGGTGCTGCAGCTCTGACACCCTCCCATTATGTGGTGCAGAATTTATGTGCCATTCAGGTCTTTCGCAGTCTTGAGCGTGGCCCGGCGCCGCTGAGGATTTTGGCATTCGTCTGGATACAGCTTTCTGGGCACACGGTGTGAACCCAAACCCCCCCCCACCCCCCAGGGGGGCCGATGACTGCCCACATGGAATATGGGGGAAGCTTCTGATTTCTTCTACTGACTCCTGTTTACAGCGCATTCCTAAAGTACTCAGACCCCCCCAACTGTCTTCAATGTTATGTTGCAGCCGGATACTACAGATGTTTAAGTTTTAAATTATTAATGTATCCTAAATAGAAAACTATCTTTAGATTGATTTTTACTGCAAAAGTATTTTATTAAAATACATTTGATAACCATTTACCATAAATATGTAGCAGAATACATATTGGCCTAAATTTATGAAGAAATTTTATATTTTACATTTTTTCATATTTCATTGGACATGTTTTATAGCAAAAAGTAAATATATATATATATATATATATTTTTTTTTAAATTGTCTGTCTATTTTTTTTATTTGTAGCGCAAAAAATTAAAACCGCAGAGCTGATCAAATACCACCAAAAGAAAGCTCTATTTTTGGGAAGAAAATGATATAAGACCCCTTTTCACACTGAGGCAGTTTTCAGGCGTTTTAGTGCTAGAAAAAGCGCCTGAAAACTGCCTCCTATTCACTTCACACTGGGGGGAGGGGCGGTGCGCTTGCGGGACGTTAGGAAAAGTCCTGCAAGCAGCATATTTGGGGGCGGCTTGGTAGTGCTATAAATAGCGTTCCACAAAATGCACCTGCCCATTGAAATAAATGAGCAGCGTCTTGAAAGCGCCGCAAAACGGGTCTTTTTTTTTTTGTTTTTTGTTTTTTTTAGGTCCTGCTGTCACGTGACCTAAAAAAAAAAAAGCACTGCAAAAACGACCGGCGCTTAATCGCTGTTTTAGCAGCGCTGCAGTGTGAAAGGGGTCTATATGTCATAGGAATAGAGCGTCGCATCCACTGCGCCATTGTCAACGTAACGCAGTGCCGTATCACAAAAAAATTGCCTGGTCACAAAGGGGGGGTAAATCTTCCTGAGGTCAGGTGGTTAAACAACTGTCGTATCCGGCTGCAACATAACATTGAAAAAAGTGAAGGGGGGTCTGAATACTTTAGAATGCTCTGTATATAGATGACAATGTAATGAGAAGGGAGCAATTGTATACCTGGAAATTCCTGTATTTGTGATCGGTATGTGGAGTGATTCCAAGTCATAATAATAATGATGCAGAATTCCGGCCCTATCTGCGCCGCCCCATCCGGGTGTCATGGGGTGACCATTGTCTCTTTGTCTCCTTGCAGGGAAGATTGACCTGGTGAAGTCGAAATGGGGTCTGGCGCTGGCGGCGGTGGTGACGGTCCTGAGCTCCCTGCTGATGTCGGTGGGTTTGTGCACCCTGTTCGGACTGACTCCCACCCTCAATGGCGGGTAAGTCGTTTTTGTTTTATCATTATAGACTGTTCTGTAAATTGGGGACCGGGGACCCGGTCTATGTTCTGTGGGTATAAACAGCCTCCTGTTTCTTGCAGGGAAATTTTCCCTTACCTGGTGGTGGTGATCGGTCTGGAGAACGTATTGGTGCTGACAAAGTCGGTCGTGTCCACTCCCGTTGACCTGGAAGTCAAGCTGCGGATAGCACAAGGTGGGTGATTGAGACCTATGGGAAGTCTTTCTGTAGACCCGTACCCAGGGCTGCTTTTTAGAAATCATGGGGGCCCCAATACAGCCTTCCTGACAGGGCCCGTCCCCCTTCCAGCTCGGGTGGATGCGCAGGTGTGTGTCCCCCCAAATACAGCTCCAGGTGCATGAAGAAACCACTCATTCTGGCAGCCAGAGTGAATGAGCCCTTAATTATTAAAAAAATATATACATTCTATAAATAATATTATTTATATATATATATATATATATTTTTTTTTTTAAATGTTATATTTAAAAAAATATATATATTTTTTTAATATTTTTTATAGGGTTTGGAGAATGTGTGTGTGTGTATATATATATATATATATATATATATATATATATATATATATATATATATGTGTATATATATATATATATATATATGTGTATATATATATATATATATATATTGTGACAGCAGGAAGGTAAAGTCACCTGGTTGCATCCAGGGGGGTAGATATATTTCGCCCAGATTCAGGCTTTACGCCGACTTATACAACTAGGTGGAGAGTTGTATAAGGCTAGTGGGCTCATGGATGACTCATACCTCTAGGGAGAGGGCTGGGCGTCGTGCAGACAGGGAGTTGATGAGACCAGCTGAAGCCTGTCAGTTCGTTTAAGGCCTCTATAAAAACTCCCAGCTTCATTAGATGTTAGCTCATGCCTGGAACCAGACCTGTGTGGACTGTCTAGGGAGAGTGAACCCCTGTGCGGTGAGAAAAAGCCTGTGTGGCTATTTGCTTGGACATTTAAAACCAGGGACTTAGGGACTAGGACAGCACTAGGCTGATCCCAGTTGTTAGTTAGGAAACCTGTATGTTTAGTCAGAGGTCAACTTGACCAGGATTTATTTTGGTTATGTTTCTTTTGCTTTGCTGTGTTTTGTCACTGTAAATAGAAAATAAACCGCACCTTTTTGATTTTGAAAACCACAACCTCCGTTTGCTGGGCCTGTTTTGTGTGGGGAGCCCATCCCGGGGGTCACACACACCCGCTGCCGAGCTAACCCCCTCACAGTTGGTGGAGAACCAGTGGCAGTTTTTTTTAAGCCAGCATGGAGGAGATACTGAAACAGCTGGCTCTAGCAAATGCCAATCAACAGCAGACAAATGCAGGTTTGCAAAGGAGCCTTGCAGCCCAGCAGCAGACAAACGCAACTTTGCAACAGAATCTGGAGGCTCAGCAACGAGCCCAGCAGCAATCTGAGGCCCGCTTCATAGACCTGTTGCAGAAGCAAGAGCAGAGACTACAACAACAGATGGAAGCAGTAATGCAGCAACGTCCGCAGACCAGTGAGGAAAGCCGTCCCACTAATACCGCGTCCTTTGGGGTGAGTCGTTTATTGACAAAAATGACTGGAGAGGATGATCCAGAGGTATTTTTGACCACATTTGAAAGGACCGCTGAAAGAGAAAAGTGGCCTGAGGAGCAGTGGGCTGGACTGGTGGCTCCTCTGTTAACTGGTGAATCGCAGAAAGCTTACTATGACCTAGAGCCTAACCAAGCAAAAGACTATGTGATGCTAAAAGCTGAAATATTGGCAAGGCTGGGTGTCACCCAGGCTGTCCGGGCTCAGCGTGTGCATAACTGGACTTTCCAGCTTGGAAAACCCCCCAGGTCTCAAATGTATGATCTCATTCACCTGAGCAGAAAGTGGCTACAGCCAGAGACTTTGTCCGCACCAAAGACTGTGGAACGTGTTGTAATGGATCGGTTTTTGAGAGCTCTTCCTACTGCCATCCAAAAGTGGGTAAGCCATGGAGACCCAGAGACGGCCGATGGTCTTGTGGATCGTGTGGAGAAATACTTGGCTACAGAGAACCTGACGGCCTCTTCCAGAGACACTCGGACTTTCCACCCTAAGACCAGACCATCCCCAGGGGCGGATAAGAGGATTCCAAGGGGTGAGGGTGGAGAGAGTGAGAGGGTGGGAGCTCTACCCCAAGTTTGGCGAGAACAGCCTGGGAAATCAGCGGCTCAAGAGGCGGCAAGAAGGATCATTTGCTACCGCTGCCGGCAAGCGGGACATATTGCAGCCAATTGCCCGGTTGTGGAGGAACCCATGCAGTGTGACTTTCTGACGGGCAGACGTCAGTCGCTGTGTGCGACAGTCGCATGCACTGCCATTCGAGGAACTGAGAAACATTTATGCAAAATGTGTGTTAATGGTAGAAATGTTGTGGTATTGCTGGATTCAGGTAGCCTTGTGACCCTGATAAAGGCTGAGTTAGTTAAAACAGAGGTCTCTGGGAATAGCAAGGTAGCTGTTATTTGTGTGCATGGGGACACCCGAGAGTATCCAGTGACTACAGTGTGTTTCGAGACCCCCAAAGGTACCCTCTCTCATCCAGTGGGCTTAGTATCTCAGTTACCGTATGAAGCCATTGTGGGAAGGGATTTTCCGAAGTTCTGGGAACTGTGGGATGATCCTGAGCCCCTCACTGGTGCCCCTATGTACCAGGAATGTGATAGCCAGAACTCCCCTGAGAGTGGTGAGGACTCTCCGGAATTTCCCTTATCAGTATTGGCAGGGGAGACTCAAGAAACTGGAGAGGAGCCCACCTCCTCAGACGAAAACCTACCGTCTGTGGAGTTTTCTGATCTTGAGGTTCACAGGGAAAACTTTGCCACAGAACAGTTGAAAGACCCCGCCCTAATAAAGGCACGGGAAAACGTAGTGAAAATAGATGGCGAGTTAGTGAACCCAGATAATACCTGCACTTACCCATACTTCAGCGTAGAGAAGGACCTACTGTATCGGGTGGCAAAAAGGGCAGAAGAAACGGTTGAGCAGCTTGTGGTGCCCAAAACTTACAGGAAGTTGGTGTTGGAGTTGGCCCATGGGCACATTCTTGGAGGTCATCTGGGGACAGAGAAAACCCGAGAGAGGGTATTACAGAGATTCTATTGGCCGGGGGTGATGAAGGACGTAGAAAATTATTGTTCCTCCTGCCCTGTGTGTCAGAGGTTGGCCCCGATGCCACATTTCCGTAGCCCGCTGGTCCCTCTACCCATTATTGAGGTCCCGTTTGAGAGGATCGCCATGGATTTGGTAGGTCCTATAATCAAGTCCGCTAGGGGGCACCAGTACATATTAGTTATAATGGACTATGCCACCCGTTATCCAGAAGCGATCCCTCTCCGAAATACCTCGGCCAAAACCATAGCCAAAGAGCTATCTCTTGTTTTTAGCCGGGTGGGTATTTGTAAAGAACTGCTTACGGACCAAGGTACACCCTTTATGTCCCGGGTTATGAAAGAGCTGTGTAAATTGTTCAAAGTGACGCAATTGCGTACGTCTGTGTATCACCCCCAAACCGATGGGCTGGTTGAAAGATTCAACAAAACCCTAAAACAAATGTTGAAGAAAGTGGTGGATAGAGATGGAAAGGATTGGGACTGTTTACTTCCTTATTTGATGTTTGCTATTAGGGAGGTGCCCCAATCCTCTACGGGATTCTCCCCCTTTGAGTTACTGTATGGGAGACACCCAAGAGGGCTGTTGGATATTGCCAAGGAAACTTGGGAAAGTGAGAGTTCTCCCCACAGGAGTGTGATTGAGCATGTCGCCCTGATGCAAGATCGAATTGCACAGGTAATGCCCATCGTGAAGGAACATTTGGCCCAAGCGCAGTTGGCACAGCAGAGAGTGTACAACCGTGGAGCCAAGACCCGTACCTTTTCCCCGGGGGATAGGATATTGGTACTTGTCCCTACGGTTGAAAGTAAATTCCTTGCCAAATGGCAAGGCCCCTACGAGATAATGGAAAAAGTGAGCGAAGTGAATTACAAGGTCAGACAACCAGGAAGGCGAAAGCCCGAACAGATCTATCACGTTAATCTGTTGAAAGCCTGGAGGGATAGAGAGTCCCTAGTCGCAGACACTTGGTCACCAGCTCAAACTGGTTGCGTGATTCCTGAGGTTGGAATAGCAGCCACCTTGTCACAACCCCAACAACAGGAGGTTAAGGAGTTTGTGCTTCGCAACAAGGAGGTATTCTCTGAGCTGCCGGGACAAACATCTGGGGTAGAGCATGACATCATTACCCCGCCCGGTGAACGGGTGAAGTTAAAACCCTGGAAAGATGTATATTTAGACTAAAGATGGACTTTAAACGGCACACAGATAAATATTGTAAAAATTCTAAGGGTTTTATTGTTGGTAGAAAAATATAATTGAATTTAGGTAAAAAGTACATTAATATAGGACACTGACATTATATAACAGTTATCTATAATTGATAGAGGGTCCCATTTACAAGACTCGACACATCTCCCAAAAATTACATTTACATGTAAAGTATACGAGGTAAAATAGAATATTGTATAGCCAACAAACAAAAATGAGGAGTTGGACGGTATGCACGAGAGATGGCTGGTTTTGTTGATGGGTCCAATAAATTCAAAGATAAAGATCTTGCTTTCGCTCGACTAGTTTCGCGTTCCAAAACGCTTCTTCGGGAGCATAGTATTCTGTCAAGATTATACATAAACAGTTCAAAAAGAGATACTTCAGTTAATACAATATAATTTTAATACTTGTATCTAGAATAGAACTGATAAAAAACACATTATAAAGAAAAAGCTAATATACATTAATTAAAAGTTTTCGACTGACCACAGGGGGATAAAACACCCACCACCTATAGACTGCCACCACCGAGACTAGTCAGACAGCAGATGGAGCATGAAAGTAGCTGTGCAAAGTTGTAAAGAAGTGGGACATGGGAGAAGGGGGGGGGGTGGTGAGGGGAAAAGGAAAGAAACAGGGGATGGGAAGAGGGGAGGGAAGGGGGGAGGGGGGGGGGAGGGGGGTGATAAAGGAAAAAGGAAAAAAAAGAAGAAAGGACTGGAATATGGAATAGTTCATATCCATGGATACTATTAAAAAATTTACTTTAAAAATTATTATACAAAATTTAGATAACGGGTGCAAAAATTCTTATAAAAACGTAGGTGAAATAAATAAGTGTGTCAATGATCACCGTCGAGGCAGACCAGAAACAAGGAGGTGAAAACGGGGAAAAAAGGAAAAGAGTATATATATGTATAATAATTTCTATACTTACGAACAAGGCCGTGTTAGGTAGTGAAACCAGCCTAGGTATTCCTACCTGGCAGTCCGTGTATCACAGGGTGCCAGTAATATCTAAACACATTCTAAAAGTAAAACACATGACGTGACCCATAAGTGTCAAAAATGGGTGTTTTGAGACAAATTAGAGCATGAAAAGTAAAGGTGGTAAAGGGGGAGGGGAAAAGAGGAAGGAGGGAAGAGGGAGGGGGAAGAAAGGGAAGTTTGTTCATGTATGTATAATTATCCAAAGGCTCACCGTGGTAAACATTCATGCGTGATATGAGTCAAAAAAATATATATAACTATGCACAGGCTACTGGTAGGTAGGGAACGTGAATCCAGGTGTAGCAGACCAAACGATACTGTAAAGATGTGTGTCAATCAAGAGCAATTGCTCGAGCCACACTATGGTACTCTGTTAGGGTAACCCCTAATGATAGACTGACCCAGCTGAAAAACATAATTGCAAAAAAGAAATTTTAGGGAGGACCCGCTTACCTAGATCTAACTGCTAATATCCCAGATGGAAAGTTCTTACCTTATAGTTTGTCAGAGATTGTAAGTCAGTAGGCCTGGACGGAACCTCTCCTGTGGACAGCTTCACAGTGCATAGTGCACCGTTTTTATGTGTCCCTACAGGAAGGCGTCATCACACCCGGAAATGACGCTGGTGCGCGAGTTCGAACGGTCATGCGCATGCGCCGTAGGCGCTGCTCACGCAGCAGCCTGGGGCCAATGAGCGAATGACAGGGCGGAACCCGGGAAGTATTCCGGGAGCCTGCATACGTCATGCCGCTCTAGCTGGCAAACACGTCATCATGGGGAATCAAGCAGTTCATGTTTGTGCGCCGTATTCACTGCCACCGCAAAGACCATGACCAGTGCGGCAGTGAAAGAGCATACCATAGGGGAAGCCGATTGCTCCCTTAAAGCAGGTCAAAGGGTCATTTTCTAAATATCAGCGATGGTCAATAAGTCCACCCATCATTGCAGCCATCAGTGTGGGCACATAGGCTTCGGGACACAGCAGGAACAGGGGGTGAAAGAGGGGTGAATACACCCACCTGTGGTCATCGAAAAGAAAATCAGACATAGTATACAGAGCTAAATAAAAATGCAGAAGGCATATAAATAACCAAAAATACATAGTTTACATATATATATATACATCCAGGAATAGTACCTTTAAACTGGTAAACAGTAACTAATTTAAATACAGGGGTTCCAATACAGCAGCTTAACCACTTAGGAGCATGATTTAGAGTGTATATTCTGTGTGTCTATTTTGTAACATATTCGGTTTGTCGGCTGTAGTAGGGGGGGTAAAGTTAGCATACAACACAAGTTTAGTGACACTGATGAAACTAACATACAGCATTCCTTGTGCAACTTATCCTAAAGAAGGATTATTTTTATAGTATTATACAACTGGATGAAACATCCAATCGAGATGCGATCAGAATTTAAATGAGATAGACATAAAATGATACAAAAGGAAGGGGGGGGGAAAAAAAAAAAAAAAAATGGGGATGTTAACGTGAGTAGACACATAGCATATATGAAAAAGTATGTATGGCATTAGTGTGACAATAAATATTCACCCTCATCCACAGCCCGTAAGATGTTCTAATGTCGGTCAAAGTGGTATATATGACAGTGACAAAAATCATGTTCCAAATGGTTAGAGGTAATGGAGATCAGTCATTTACAGAAATGGTCTGTATGACTGGGTTTCGTTTAAACCCGGGGGGTGTGTGGCATTCAACCTCTCAACCCAGATGGTTTCTCTCTGGAGGATGATCTTATCCCACTCACCTCCTCTGGGACTTTTGGGAACAACGGCCAGAACAAAGAAAGACACAACTGAGGTGTCAAAACGGTGGTAGAGGTCCAGATGTCGACTAATAGGTGTCAACATCTTCCCGTTATCCGAGTAGTAAATGTGATCGTTGATACGTTGTCTTAGCTGTCTGGCTGTTTTACCTACATAGAAACTACCGCATTTGCAGGTCATGAGGTAAACCACGCCTTCAGTGCGGCAGTTAGCAGAGAATTTTGGGAAAAAAGTCTCACCATTGGGGAGTATAGTATTTTGACAGGGTGAAACCCATTTACAGAAAGAGCATTTCCCACATTGTAACGTCCCTAAAGTTCGATTAGTGACATTATTGCAGTTTCGAACATAGTGGCTAGCAGTAAGTTTGTCTCTAAGCGAGGTTGCCCGCCTGAAAATGATCTCTGGTTGTACCCCTACATATTTGCCCAGGGTGGGATCATCTTGTATTAGGTGCCAATGGTTCTTGAGTATGGACCGTATGTCCATATGTTGATTGGAAAACCTGGTGATTACTTTAACGGTGGATTGAGAAGGGTTATTTTTTACTTTATACAGGAGTTCATTTCTGGTTTGGCTATTGGCCTTGTTATACGCCTGGCGTAATAGAGATTTACTGTAGCCTCTGGCCAGTAACCTATTCCTTAGTAGTTTAGCCTGTATTTGGAAATCGGATGGCAGTGTACAATTCCGTCTCAGCCTGATATACTGAGCGTAGGGAATGCTACGTATCAAGGCTGGTGGATGAGCACTGTTTGCATGCAGTAGCGTGTTCCCTGCTGTACTTTTGCGAAACAGGCTCGTAGAGAGCACATTGTCTATGTTCTTAGAGATTGTCAAATCCAGGAAGGTGGCTACATTAGGATCACGGCTGAAAGTAAATTTTAGATTATATTGATTTACATTTAACTTTTGGATGAACTCATCGAACAGTGTTCCCGTACCTGTCCACACGATGAACACGTCATCGATGTAGCGCATCCAGACGAGAACACTGTCAGTAAACCTAGTCATGGACTCGTTCGAAAACAGGTCCCTCTCCCACCCCCCCAGGTACAGATTGGCGTAGCCAGGGGCACAACAAGTGCCCATGGCTACGCCCTGCACCTGGAGGTAGTGGGAGTTATTAAAGCTGAACCAGTTATGGGTAAGAATGAACTGTAGTAGTCCAACAATGAAATCGTTATAGGGCCACTGGTGGTGGTCTTCTTCATAGAGGAAGGTACGTATCATCCCGACTCCCTGCTCGTGAGGGATGCTAGAGTATAAAGCCTCCACATCCAATGTCACGAGGAGGGAGTCTGGAGGAACGACCATACCCTCTATTTGTTTCAGGAGAGCTAACGTGTCCTTAATGTAGGAGGGAAGAGCCATGACATGTGGCATTAACACTGAATCCACCAACTTGCTGGCATTTTCCGTTAAACATCCGATCCCCGAAATAATCGGTCTCCCAGGGGGCGACACCGGACTCTTATGCACCTTCGGTAGTGCATAGAATGTCGCCACCCTGGGGGACCGAGTATTCAGGTAATCGTAGACATCTTGGTTAATTAGCCCCTTGCTGAAGGCATCGTTGATGATACCCAGGAATTGGATTTTATAAGGTGCAGTGTGTGCAACAGTAATGGGCCGGTACCATTCAAGATTTGACAGGATCTTGAGGCACATGTTTTCATAGAAGTCTTTAGTCATAAGAACAATGTTACCCCCCTTATCAGCTCCCTTAACAACCACGTCAGGGTGATTCTGTATTTTAGAAATGCCCAATCGTTGCGCACGAGTAAGATTACTATGTTTGGGCAATATCTTAAGGCGCTTTGTATCACTGATAACATTACATAAAAAAGCCCAAGCTTGTGGGCTAGTAGCAAGGTCTGGAAAATTCTTAGATTTGGGTTTAAACTTCCTTACAAGGGGCTTGATTAATACAGGCGTAGCTTCATCCTGCACATCCCCACTATCGTTCTCATCTAGGAGTAGTATCAGATCCCGTAATGCCCTGAACTCTTCCATTTTGAAGTGCTTGATACTTTCAGAAAATTCTTTCTCATTTTTTGTGCGGATACGGTCCCTATCAAATATATATTTAAAAGTAAGATTTCTAACGAACATGTGAATGTCCTTAATGAATTCGTACCTATCTATGTTTTGTGTGGGGCAAAAATTTAACCCAAATTTGAGTACATTAAGTTCATCCCTAGAAAATCGGTAAGGAGTGAGATTCAGTACATCCATCTCTACGTTGGATGCTGATGCACTCCTAGTGTCTGAAAATTTAGGATCTGCGTATTGCCTTGATTAATATGGCAATCAAGGGTACTTTGCTTCTTGAAATTTTGTAATTGAATTGATGGGTGTAAAGTGGGTGTTTGGGACAGGCTGGGAAATGGAGCTTGCGCGCTAGCCTCCGCTGCTGTACTGGATACCTGCATATTGGTAGGTCCCAACCCTGCAGGGAATGAAGTTGATGGAATACTGGTATTTCCATTTTGTTGGGTCATCATCTGTAGGGCCTTTTGTGCAATAGGGCCTATATAGGTGAGTGGATTACTTTCATTACCTTTACTCGGTGTCAGATCATGTCGGGTCACAGGGTCAGTAGGTCTTGTATTATGATTGTCAGGTCTTTTTTTGGGGTAGGGAGTGAATTGCCCACCACCATAGGTCCTTTTTCGTCCACCGTTATTACCGTGTGCATTCGGTTGTCCTCTCGTAGTCGACTGTTGGGAAGAAAACGTAGACACAGATGAGTCAGACTCAACATCGTCATCATCAGTCGCACCCATCCCGTTACCCCTGCCTACTTTGGATTTTCTGAACCTAGTTTTCTTGGGGCCACGATTCTGAAATGGCAATTGCCAGTGATAGGCAAAGCCTTCTAGAAAGGCAGCCCTATCCTTGACCAACTTGCTTTGTTTTTTGAAAATAATATCTTTATTAATTTTGGTGATATAATCTTTTACTTCCTGCCATTTGACAGTGAAGTGTTCATGACCCTTCAAGGCCTCACTGGTGGCCTGGAGGGACAAGATATCTTGGTCTAAATTTTTTAGCTCAATCTGATAGTGGGAAACCAGCAAGTTGATTAGGTTGATACTACATTGTGTAAGAATTTGTTCCCAAGCTAGTTTAAACTCAGCTCCATAGTTGTCAAAGGAGGGGTAAATCTGAATTCTGAGCCCTATAGGGCTAATATTCTCTCGCACATATTGCTGGAGAAAGTCCACGTGCCAGTGCAGGTTTGACTTTTTCTTGAGCAGTTTTTTCATTTTGGAAATATATTGCGTTAATCCTATTTCCTGACCTGTATTGACCCTGCATTCTGACTGAATCCCACTAATATAGCCTAGCCAGGCTGTACCTACGTAATCCATCAAAAAGTCAAGCAGGAGGGAGGGGGGGGGGGGAAGGGGAGAAAAAAGGAAAAATACCTGGATTATATATAGATACTAACTTATAAGAATTATCTATATGAACACCTAGAGGCAAAAAATGGGTGCTTCCACCCCAATAGTGATTTAGAAGGAAATTGCTAAGTTGTGCATCACCACAGGGTGACACTGTGGATGCACCTAGTATAAATGTGCCAACGTCCCGATATTCAATGGAAAGATGTATATTTAGACTAAAGATGGACTTTAAACGGCACACAGATAAATATTGTAAAAATTCTAAGGGTTTTATTGTTGGTAGAAAAATATAATTGAATTTAGGTAAAAAGTACATTAATATAGGACACTGACATTATATAACAGTTATCTATAATTGATAGAGGGTCCCATTTACAAGACTCGACACATCTCCCAAAAATTACATTTACATGTAAAGTATACGAGGTAAAATAGAATATTGTATAGCCAACAAACAAAAATGAGGAGTTGGACGGTATGCACGAGAGATGGCTGGTTTTGTTGATGGGTCCAATAAATTCAAAGATAAAGATCTTGCTTTCGCTCGACTAGTTTCGCGTTCCAAAACGCTTCTTCGGGAGCATAGTATTCTGTCAAGATTATACATAAACAGTTCAAAAAGAGATACTTCAGTTAATACAATATAATTTTAATACTTGTATCTAGAATAGAACTGATAAAAAACACATTATAAAGAAAAAGCTAATATACATTAATTAAAAGTTTTCGACTGACCACAGGGGGATAAAACACCCACCACCTATAGACTGCCACCACCGAGACTAGTCAGACAGCAGATGGAGCATGAAAGTAGCTGTGCAAAGTTGTAAAGAAGTGGGACATGGGAGAAGGGGGGGGGGTGGTGAGGGGAAAAGGAAAGAAACAGGGGATGGAAGAGGGGAGGGAAGGGGGAGGGGGGGGGGGGAGGGGGGTGATAAAGGAAAAAGGAAAAAAAAGAAGAAAGGACTGGAATATGGAATAGTTCATATCCATGGATACTATTAAAAAATTTACTTTAAAAATTATTATACAAAATTTAGATAACGGGTGCAAAAATTCTTATAAAAACGTAGGTGAAATAAATAAGTGTGTCAATGATCACCGTCGAGGCAGACCAGAAACAAGGAGGTGAAAACGGGGAAAAAAGGAAAAGAGTATATATATGTATAATAATTTCTATACTTACGAACAAGGCCGTGTTAGGTAGTGAAACCAGCCTAGGTATTCCTACCTGGCAGTCCGTGTATCACAGGGTGCCAGTAATATCTAAACACATTCTAAAAGTAAAACACATGACGTGACCCATAAGTGTCAAAAATGGGTGTTTTGAGACAAATTAGAGCATGAAAAGTAAAGGTGGTAAAGGGGGAGGGGAAAAGAGGAAGGAGGGAAGAGGGAGGGGGAAGAAAGGGAAGTTTGTTCATGTATGTATAATTATCCAAAGGCTCACCGTGGTAAACATTCATGCGTGATATGAGTCAAAAAAATATATATAACTATGCACAGGCTACTGGTAGGTAGGGAACGTGAATCCAGGTGTAGCAGACCAAACGATACTGTAAAGATGTGTGTCAATCAAGAGCAATTGCTCGAGCCACACTATGGTACTCTGTTAGGGTAACCCCTAATGATAGACTGACCCAGCTGAAAAACATAATTGCAAAAAAGAAATTTTAGGGAGGACCCGCTTACCTAGATCTAACTGCTAATATCCCAGATGGAAAGTTCTTACCTTATAGTTTGTCAGAGATTGTAAGTCAGTAGGCCTGGACGGAACCTCTCCTGTGGACAGCTTCACAGTGCATAGTGCACCGTTTTTATGTGTCCCTACAGGAAGGCGTCATCACACCCGGAAATGACGCTGGTGCGCGAGTTCGAACGGTCATGCGCATGCGCCGTAGGCGCTGCTCACGCAGCAGCCTGGGGCCAATGAGCGAATGACAGGGCGGAACCCGGGAAGTATTCCGGGAGCCTGCATACGTCATGCCGCTCTAGCTGGCAAACACGTCATCATGGGGAATCAAGCAGTTCATGTTTGTGCGCCGTATTCACTGCCACCGCAAAGACCATGACCAGTGCGGCAGTGAAAGAGCATACCATAGGGGAAGCCGATTGCTCCCTTAAAGCAGGTCAAAGGGTCATTTTCTAAATATCAGCGATGGTCAATAAGTCCACCCATCATTGCAGCCATCAGTGTGGGCACATAGGCTTCGGGACACAGCAGGAACAGGGGGTGAAAGAGGGGTGAATACACCCACCTGTGGTCATCGAAAAGAAAATCAGACATAGTATACAGAGCTAAATAAAAATGCAGAAGGCATATAAATAACCAAAAATACATAGTTTACATATATATATATACATCCAGGAATAGTACCTTTAAACTGGTAAACAGTAACTAATTTAAATACAGGGGTTCCAATACAGCAGCTTAACCACTTAGGAGCATGATTTAGAGTGTATATTCTGTGTGTCTATTTTGTAACATATTCGGTTTGTCGGCTGTAGTAGGGGGGGTAAAGTTAGCATACAACACAAGTTTAGTGACACTGATGAAACTAACATACAGCATTCCTTGTGCAACTTATCCTAAAGAAGGATTATTTTTATAGTATTATACAACTGGATGAAACATCCAATCGAGATGCGATCAGAATTTAAATGAGATAGACATAAAATGATACAAAAGGAAGGGGGGGAAAAAAAAAAAAAAAAATGGGGATGTTAACGTGAGTAGACACATAGCATATATGAAAAAGTATGTATGGCATTAGTGTGACAATAAATATTCACCCTCATCCACAGCCCGTAAGATGTTCTAATGTCGGTCAAAGTGGTATATATGACAGTGACAAAAATCATGTTCCAAATGGTTAGAGGTAATGGAGATCAGTCATTTACAGAAATGGTCTGTATGACTGGGTTTCGTTTAAACCCGGGGGGTGTGTGGCATTCAACCTCTCAACCCAGATGGTTTCTCTCTGGAGGATGATCTTATCCCACTCACCTCCTCTGGGACTTTTGGGAACAACGGCCAGAACAAAGAAAGACACAACTGAGGTGTCAAAACGGTGGTAGAGGTCCAGATGTCGACTAATAGGTGTCAACATCTTCCCGTTACCCGAGTAGTAAATGTGATCGTTGATACGTTGTCTTAGCTGTCTGGCTGTTTTACCTACATAGAAACTACCGCATTTGCAGGTCATGAGGTAAACCACGCCTTCAGTGCGGCAGTTAGCAGAGAATTTTGGGAAAAAAGTCTCACCATTGGGGAGTATAGTATTTTGACAGGGTGAAACCCATTTACAGAAAGAGCATTTCCCACATTGTAACGTCCCTAAAGTTCGATTAGTGACATTATTGCAGTTTCGAACATAGTGGCTAGCAGTAAGTTTGTCTCTAAGCGAGGTTGCCCGCCTGAAAATGATCTCTGGTTGTACCCCTACATATTTGCCCAGGGTGGGATCATCTTGTATTAGGTGCCAATGGTTCTTGAGTATGGACCGTATGTCCATATGTTGATTGGAAAACCTGGTGATTACTTTAACGGTGGATTGGAGAAGGGTTATTTTTTACTTTATACAGGAGTTCATTTCTGGTTTGGCTATTGGCCTTGTTATACGCCTGGCGTAATAGAGATTTACTGTAGCCTCTGGCCAGTAACCTATTCCTTAGTAGTTTAGCCTGTATTTGGAAATCGGATGGCAGTGTACAATTCCGTCTCAGCCTGATGGGATGTTGGCACATTTATACTAGGTGCATCCACAGTGTCACCCTGTGGTGATGCACAACTTAGCAATTTCCTTCTAGAAGTTAAAACCCTATCGGATCCCAGAGGCTCGACGGGAGGCAATACGGGAGGAAGTACAGAAAATGCTGAACTTAGGGGTGATAGAGGAGTCCCAAAGTGATTGGTCTAGTCCCATCGTGTTGGTGCCTAAACCGGATGGGAGCTGGCGATTTTGTAACAATTTTCGTCAGTTGAACAAAGTTACAAAATTTGACACCTACCCCATGCCACGTATAGATGAGTTGATCGACCGGCTGGGAACAGCCCGATACATGACGACTCTTGACCTCACAAAAGGGTATTGGCAAATCCCCCTGGCCAAGTCGGCCAAAGAGAAAACCGCATTTGTAACCCCAGACGGGGCGTTCCAATATAACAGAATGCCGTTCGGGTTACAGAATGCGCCGGCCACATTCCAGCGGAAAATGGACCAGATGCTGAGGCCCCATCGGAAGTATGCTGCGGCTTACCTGGATGACGTAATTGTCCATAGCACAGATTGGGCCTCACATCTGCCAAAAGTGCAAGCAGTCCTGGACTCTGTTCGGGAAGCGGGGTTTACGGCTAACCCCAAGAAGTGTACCATTGGGCAGGAGGAGGCCAAATATCTTGGGTACACCATTGGGAGGGGAGTAATAAAACCCCAACTCAACAAAGTCGAGGCCATCCAGAGTTGGCCACGTCCCAACAGCAAGAAGCAGGTACGAGCCTTTCTGGGAATCGCTGGGTATTATCGGCGATTCATTCCCCACTTTGCTTCTAAGGCTGTGCCCCTAACCAACCTGACGAAGGGGAAAGGGTCGGTCATGATTAAATGGACCCCCGAGGCTGAGGCAGCATTCCAATTCTTGAAACAAGCCTTATGTAGCCAGCCAGTGTTGTACTCACCCGACTTCTCTAAAGACTTTGTCGTACAAAGTGATGCGTCAGATGTGGGGTTAGGAGCAGTATTGTCCCAGGTCTGGAACGGGGAAGAGCACCCAGTCATTTACCTCAGCAGGAAGTTGAAGTCCCATGAGGTAAATTACGCCACCGTTGAAAAGGAGTGTTTAGCGGTGAAGTGGGCTCTAGATTCCCTTCGGTACTACCTGCTAGGTAGGCACTTTGACATGGTTACGGATCACGCTCCGTTAAAGTGGATGGCTCAAAACAAGGAAACAAATAGAAGAGTGAATAGGTGGTTCCTGGCCCTCCAGGAATTCAACTTCACAGTAAAGCATCGCCCTGGCGTTCAAATGGGGAATGTGGATGCTTTGTCTCGAGTACATGAATGCCTGATTGCTGGTGTTCCAACCCCGAGGTTAAAACAAGAGGGGGGGGGGTATGTGACAGCAGGAAGGTAAAGTCACCTGGTTGCATCCAGGGGGGTAGATATATTTCGCCCAGATTCAGGCTTTACGCCGACTTATACAACTAGGTGGAGAGTTGTATAAGGCTAGTGGGCTCATGGATGACTCATACCTCTAGGGAGAGGGCTGGGCGTCGTGCAGACAGGGAGTTGATGAGACCAGCTGAAGCCTGTCAGTTCGTTTAAGGCCTCTATAAAAACTCCCAGCTTCATTAGATGTTAGCTCATGCCTGGAACCAGACCTGTGTGGACTGTCTAGGGAGAGTGAACCCCTGTGCGGTGAGAAAAAGCCTGTGTGGCTATTTGCTTGGACATTTAAAACCAGGGACTTAGGGACTAGGACAGCACTAGGCTGATCCCAGTTGTTAGTTAGGAAACCTGTATGTTTAGTCAGAGGTCAACTTGACCAGGATTTATTTTGGTTATGTTTCTTTTGCTTTGCTGTGTTTTGTCACTGTAAATAGAAAATAAACCGCACCTTTTTGATTTTGAAAACCACAACCTCCGTTTGCTGGGCCTGTTTTGTGTGGGGAGCCCATCCCGGGGGTCACACACACCCGCTGCCGAGCTAACCCCCTCACAATATATATATATATATATATATATATATTTTTTTTTTTATTAAATATAATTATATATAATTTAAT
Source organism: Rana muscosa (assembly GCA_029206835.1). NCBI lineage: Eukaryota > Metazoa > Chordata > Amphibia > Anura > Ranidae > Rana > Rana muscosa. Next base: position 100,620 of record JARGYO010000232.1, read on the forward strand.
TATATATATTTTAATTATATATATTTTAATTAAAAATTTTTATAAAAATATTATATACATTTTATAAATAATATTATATATATATATATATATATATATATATATATATATATATATATAAATGTATATAATATTTTTATTTAATTTTTTATTTTATATATATATATATATATATATATATATATATATATATATATATATGTGTGTGTGTGTGTGTATATATAATATATATACACACACACAGTGGGTACAGAAAGTATTCATTCACTCTTTGTTATATTGCAGCCATTTGCTAAAATCATTTAAGCATATTTTTCCCTCATTAATGTACACACAGCACCCCATAATGTACACACAGCCCCCCATAATGTACACACAGCACCCCATAGTGACAGAAAAACACAGAATTGGTGACATTTTTGCAGATTTATTCAAAAAGAAAAAGTGAAATCTCACATGGTCCTAAGTATTCAGACCCTTTGCTCAGTATTTAGTATTTGCACCCTTTTGATGAGTCTTTTTGGGAAAGATGCAACAAGTTTTTCACCCCTGGATTTGGGGATCCTCTGCCATAACTCCTTGCAGATCCTCTCCAGTTCTGTCAGGTTGGACGGTAAACGTTGGTGGACGGCCATTTTTAGGTCTCTCCAGAGATGCTCAATTGGGTTTGTCAGGGCTCTGGCTGGGCCATTCAAGAACAGTCACGGAGTTGTTGTGAAGCCCCACCTTCGTTATTTTAGCTGTGTGCTTAGGGTCATTGTCTTGTTGGGAGGTAAACCTTCCGCCCAGTCTGAGGTCCTGAGCACTCTGGAGAAGGTTTTCCTCCAGGATATCCCTGTACTTGGCCGCATTCATCTTTCCCTCCATTGCAACCTGTCGTCCTGTCCCTGCAGCTGAAAAACACCCCCACAGCATGATTTTGCCACCACCATGCTTCACTGTTGGGACTGTATTGGACAGGCGATGAGCAGTGCCTGGTTTTTTCCACACATACCGCTTAGAAATAAGGCCAAAAAGTTCTATCTTGGTCTCATCAGACCAGAGAATCTTATTTCTCACCATCTTGGAGTCCTTCAGGTGTTTTTTTTTAGCAAACTCCATGCGGCTTTCATGTGTCTTGTACTGGGGAGAGGCTTCCGTCGGGCCACTCTGCCATAAAGCCCCTACTGGGGGAGGGCTGCAGTGATGGTTGACTTTCTACAACTTTCTCCCGACTGCATCTCTGAAGCTCAGCCACAGTGATCTTTGGGTTCTTCTTTACCTCTCTCACCAAGGCTCTTCTCCCCCGATAGCTCAGTTTGGCCAGACGGCCGGCTCTAGGAAGGGTTCTGGTCGTCCAAAACATCTTCCATTTAAGGATTATGGAGGACACTGTGCTCTTAGGAACCTTAAGTGCAGCAGAATTTTTTTTTGTAACCTTGGCCAGATCTGTGCCTTGCCACAATTCTGTCTCTGAGCTCTTCAGGCAGTTCCTTTGACCTCATGAGTCTCATTTGCTCTGACATGCACTGTGAGCTGTAAGGTCTTCTATAGACAGGTGTGTGGCTTTCCTAATCAAGTCCAATCAGTATAATCAAACACAGCTGGACTCAAATGAAGGTGTAGAATCATCTCAAGGATGTTCAGAAGAAATGGACAGCACCTGAGTTATATATATGAGTGTCACAGCAAAGGGTCTGAATACTTAGGAGCATGTGATATTTCACTTTTTTATTAAATCTGCAAAAATGTCAACAATTCTGTGTGTTTTTCTGTCCATATGGGGTGCTGTGTGTACATTAATGAGGAAAAGAAATGAACTTAAATGATTTTAGCAAATGACTGCAATATAACAAAGAGTGAAAAATTTAAGGGGGTCTGAATACTTTCTGTACCCACTGTGTGTATGTGTGTGTGTGTGTGTGTATATATATGTATATATATGTGTGTGTGTCTGTTTTAATAAATAAATACAATTTTGGCGGCCGAAACCTATCGGCCGAAAGGTAAATATTGCCGAAAATGGCAGCTGAAAATCGTGCGGTGGCCGCGCCGCCGGGTGCCACCCATTGCAGGGCTGTCATCCTGGCTCAATGTCCTGTCCTCCTCCCCTCCCCTCCCTCCCTCCTCTCCTTGCAGAGCGGCGATCTCCCTGTGTCAGGGAGAGCTGAATTGTCCGGCCGTAATAACAATGTCCCGCCTCCTGTGATTGACGGCACACAGATCCAATGCCGGGACATTGAATCAGTGTGATGTGATCACAGGAGGCGGGACATTGTTACTGCGGCTCGGGCAATTCAAACCCTGCTCAGTGACCCACTGAGATCGCCACTCTGATTCTGGCACAGGGATGCTGCATATGATGGACACTGGTGAGGCTGCTGGGCACTGGGATGCTGCATATGACGGACACTGGTGAGGCTGCTGGGCACTGATAGGCTGCATATGAGGGACACTGGTGAGGCTCCTGGGCACTAATAGGCTGCATATGATGGGCACTGGTGAGGCTGCTGCGCACAGGCAGGCTGCATATCATGGGCACTGGTGAGACTGCTGCGCACAGGCAGGCTGCATATCATGGGCACTGGTAAGCTGCTGGTCACTGGCAGGCTGCATGACAGGCACTGGTAGGCTGCTGGGCACTGGTGAGGCACAGGCAGGCTGCAAATGATGGGCACTGGTGAGGCTGCATTGATCTCCTGTACCATGTCTGCAGTCTCTGGCCATCTCCTGTACTATGTCTGCAGTCTCTGATCATCCCCTGCATCATGTCTGCAGTCTTTGACCATCTCCTGTATCATGTCTGCAGTCTTTGACCATCTCCTGTATCATGTCTGCAGTCTCTAACCATCTCCTGTACTATGTCTGCAGTCTCTGACCATCTCCTGTACTATGTCTGCAGTCTCTGACCATCTCCTGTACTATGTCTGCAGTCTCTGACCATCTCCTGTACTATGTCTGCAGTCTCTGACCATCTCCTGTACTATGTCTGCAGTCTCTGACCATCTCCTGTACTATGTCTGCAGTCTCTGACCATCTCCTGTACTATGTCTGCAGTCTCTGACCATCTCCTGTACTATGTCTGCAGTCTCTGACCATCTCCTGTACTATGTCTGCAGTCTCTGACCATCTCCTGTACTATGTCTGCAGTCTCTGACCATCTCCTGTACTATGTCTGCAGTCTCTGACCATCTCCTGTACTATGTCTGCAGTCTCTGACCATCTCCTGTACTATGTCTGCAGTCTCTGACCATCTCCTGTACTATGTCTGCAGTCTCTGACCATCTCCTGTACTATGTCTGCAGTCTCTGACCATCTCCTGTACTATGTCTGCAGTCTCTGACCATCTCCTGTACTATGTCTGCAGTCTCTGACCATCTCCTGTACTATGTCTGCAGTCTCTGACCATCTCCTGTACTATGTCTGCAGTCTCTGACCATCTCCTGTACTATGTCTGCAGTCTCTGACCATCTCCTGTACTATGTCTGCAGTCTCTGACCATCTCATGTACCATGTCTGCAGTCTCTGACCATCTCCTGTATCATGTCCGCAGTCTCTGACCATCTCCTGTATCATGTCCGCAGTCTCTGACCATCTCCTGTATCATGTCCGCAGTCTCTGACCGTCTCCTGCATTAAATACTATTAGCAATGTGTTTATATAAATGTATACATTTTATTTAAAATATACAAAAATAAAAATATTTTTCAAAAACAGTCATTTTCGGTATCGGTTTCGGCACCAAAAAAATCCATTCGGTGCACCCCTAATTTTAATGTGTATGTAATTATATATATATACACAGGTGATACTCGAAAAATTTGAATATCGTGCAAAAGTTCATTTATTTCACTAATGCAACTTAAAAGGTGAAACTAATATATGAGAGAGACTCATTACATGCAAAGCAAGATAGTTCAAGCCGTGATTTGTCATCATTGTGATGATTATGGCTTCCAGCTCATGAAAACCCCAAATCCACAATCTCAGAAAATTAGAATATTGTGAAAAGGTGCAATATTCTAGGCTCAAAGTGTCCCCCTCTAATCAGCCAATTAAGCCATAACACCGGCAAAGGGTTCCTGAGCCATTAAATGGTCTCTCAGTCTGGTCCAGTAGGAATCACAATCATGGGAAAGACTGCTGACTTGACAGTTGTGCAGAAAACCATCATTGACACCCTTCATAAGGAGGGAAAGCCTCAAAAGATAATTGCAAAAGAAGTTCCCAAAGTGCTGTATCAAAGCACATTAATAGAAAGTTATGTGGAAGGGAAAAGTGTGGAAGAAAAAGGTGCACAAGCAGCAGGGATGAGCGCAGCCTGGAGAGGATGGTCAGGAAAAGGCCATTCAAAAGTGTTGGGGACTTTCACAAGGAGTGGACTGAGGCTGGAGTCAGGGCATCAAGAGCCACCACACACAGACGGATCCTGGACATGGGCTTCAAATGTCGTATTCCTCTTGTCAAGCCGCTCCTGAGCAACAAACAAGGTCAGAAGCGTCTTACCTGGGATAGAGAACAACACACCTGGTCTGGTGCTCAGCGGTCCAAAGTCCTCTTTTCTGATGAGAGCAAATTTTGCATCTCATTTGGAAACCAAGGAGCCGGAGTATGGAGGAAGAATGGAGAGGGTCACACTGCAAGATGCCTGAAGTCCAGTGTGAAGTTTCCAGTCTGTGTTGATTTGGGGAGCCGTGTCATCTGCTGGTCCACTGAGCTTCATTAAGTCCGGGGTCACCGCAGCCGTCTACCAGGAGATTTTGGAGCACTTCATGCTTCCTTCCGCAGACGAGCTCTATGGGGATGCTGATTTTATTTTCCAGCAGGACTTGGCACCTCCCCCACACTGCCAAAAGCACCAAAACCTGGTCACATGACCGTGGGATTACTGTGCTTGATTGGCCAGGTAACTCGCCTGACCTGAACCCCATAGAGAATCTATGGGGCATTGCCAAGAGAAAGATGAGACATGAGACCCAACAATGCAGAAGAGCTGAAGGTCTTCCATAACACCTCAGCAGTGCCTCCATGTCACGCCGCATTGAGGGGCCCAAACCAAGTACTGAGTACATATGCAGCTTCTACTTTTCAGAGGTCCGATATTCTTCTATGTACAATCCTTGTTTTATTGATTGCATGTAATATTCAAATTTTCTGAGATTGTATATTTGGTGTTTTCATGAGCTGTAAGCCACAATCATCACAATGATGACAAATCACGGCTTGAACTATCTTGATTTGCATGTAATGAGTCTCTCTCATATTGGTTTCACCTTTTAAGTTGCATTAGTGAAATAAATGAACATTTGCACGATATTCAAATTTTTTGAGTATCACCTGGGTGTGTGTGTATGTATATATATATAAATATTTTTTTTAATATATAATATATATATTTCTAATAAAAAAAAAATAATAATAATAATTTTATATATATATATATATATATATATATTGTGAGGGGGTTAACTCGGTAGCGGGTGTGTGTGACCCCCTGGTTGGGCTCCCCACACAAAAACAGGGCCAGCAGACGGAGGTTGTGGTTTTCAAAATCAAAAGGTGCGGTTTATTTCTCTATGTACAGTGACAAAAACACAGCAAAGCCAAAAAGAAACAAACAAAATAAATCCTGGTCAGTTTGACCTCTGACTAAACATGCAGGTTTCCTAAACTAACAACTGGGATCAGCCTGGTGCTGTCCTAGTCCCTAAGTCCCTGGTTTAGTAAAAGTCCAAACAAATAGCCACACAGGCTTTGCCTCACCGCACAGGGGTTCACTCTCCCTAGACAGTCCACACAGGTCTGGTTCCAGGCATGAGCTAACACCTAATGAATCTGGGAGTTTTTTATAGAGGCCTAAATGAGCTGACAAGCTTCAGCTGGCCTCATCAACTCCCTGTCTGCACGACGCCCAGCCCTCTCCCTAGAGGTATGAGTCATCCATGAGCACACTAGCCTCAGCTGGGCTTCATCAACTCCCTAGTTGTATAAGTCGGCATAAAGCCTGAATCTGGGAGAAATATATCTACCCCCCTGGATGCAACCAGGTGACTTTACCTTCCTGCTGTCACATACCCCCCCCTCTTGTTTTAACCTTGGGGTTGGAACACCAGCAATCAGGCATTCATGTACTCGAGACAAAGCATCCACATTCCCCATTTGAACGCCAGGGCGATGCTTTACTGTGAAGTTGAATTCCTGGAGGGCCAGGAACCACCTATTCACTCTTCTATTTGTTTCCTTGTTTTGAGCCATCCACTTTAACGGAGCGTGATCCGTAACCATGTCAAAGTGCCTACCTAGCAGATAGTACCGAAGGGAATCTAGAGCCCACTTCACCGCTAAACACTCCTTTTCAACCGTGGCGTAATTTACCTCATGGGACTTCAACTTCCTGCTGAGGTAAATGACTGGGTGCTCTTCCCCGTTCCAGACCTGGGACAATACTGCTCCTAACCCCACATCTGACGCATCACTTTGTACGACAAAGTCTTTAGAGAAGTCGGGTGAGTACAACACTGGCTGGCTACATAAGGCTTGTTTCAAGAATTGGAATGCTGCCTCAGCCTCGGGGGTCCATTTAATCATGACCGACCCTTTCCCTTTCGTCAGGTTGGTTAGGGGCACAGCCTTAGAAGCAAAGTGGGGAATGAAGCGCCGATAATAACCCGCGATTCCCAGAAAGGCTCGTACCTGCTTCTTGCTGTTGGGACGTGGCCAACTCTGGATGGCCTCGACTTTGTTGAGTTGGGGTTTTATTACTCCCCTGCCAATGGTGTACCCAAGATATTTGGCCTCCTCCTGCCCAATGGTACACTTCTTGGGGTTAGCCGTAAACCCCGCTTCCCGAACAGAGTCCAGGACTGCTTGCACTTTTGGCAGATGTGAGGCCCAATCTGTGCTATGGACAATTACGTCATCCAGGTAAGCCGCAGCATACTTCCGATGGGGCCTCAGCATCTGGTCCATTTTCCGCTGGAATGTGGCCGGCGCATTCTGTAACCCGAACGGCATTCTCTTATATTGGAACGCCCCGTCTGGGGTTACAAATGCGGTTTTCTCTTTGGCCGACTTGGCCAGGGGAATTTGCCAATACCCTTTTGTGAGGTCAAGAGTCGTCATGTATCGGGCTGTTCCCAGCCGGTCGATCAACTCATCTATACGTGGCATGGGGTAGGTGTCAAATTTTGTAACTTTGTTCAACTGACGAAAATCGTTACAAAATCGCCAGCTCCCATCCGGTTTAGGCACCAACACAATGGGACTAGACCAATCACTTTGGGACTCCTCTATCACCCCTAAGTTCAGCATTTTCTGTACTTCCTCCCGTATTGCCTCCCGTCGGGCCTCTGGGATCCGATAGGGTTTTAACTTCACCCTTTCACCGGGCGGGGTAATAATATCATGCTCTACCCCAGATGTTTGTCCCGGCAGCTCAGAGAACACCTCCTTGTTGCGAAGCACAAACTCCTTAACCTCCTGTTGTTGGGGTTGTGACAAGGTGGCTGCTATTCCAACCTCCGGAATCACGCAACCAGTTTGAGCTGGTGACCAAGTTTCTGCGACTAGGGACTCTCTATCCCTCCAGGCTTTCAACAGATTAACGTGATATATCTGTTCGGGCTTTCGCCTTCCTGGTTGTCTGACCTTGTAATTCACTTCGCTCACTTTTTCCATTATCTCGTAGGGGCCTTGCCATTTGGCAAGGAATTTACTTTCAACCGTAGGGACAAGTACCAATATCCTATCCCCCGGGGAAAAGGTACGGGTCTTTGCTCCACGGTTGTACACTCTCTGCTGTGCCAACTGCGCTTGGGCCAAATGTTCCTTCACGATGGGCATTACCTGTGCAATTCGATCTTGCATCAGGGCGACATGCTCAATCACACTCCTGTGGGGAGAACTCTCACTTTCCCAAGTTTCCTTGGCAATATCCAACAGCCCTCTTGGGTGTCTCCCATACAGTAACTCAAAGGGGGAGAATCCCGTAGAGGATTGGGGCACCTCCCTAATAGCAAACATCAAATAAGGAAGTAGACAGTCCCAATCCTTTCCATCTCTATCCACCACTTTCTTCAACATTTGTTTTAGGGTTTTGTTGAATCTTTCAACCAGCCCATCGGTTTGGGGGTGATACACAGATGTACGCAATTGCGTCACTTTGAACAATTTACACAGCTCTTTCATAACCCGGGACATAAAGGGTGTACCTTGGTCCGTAAGCAGTTCTTTACAAATACCCACCCGGCTAAAAACAAGAGATAGCTCTTTGGCTATGGTTTTGGCCGAGGTATTTCTGAGAGGGATCGCTTCTGGATAACGGGTGGCATAGTCCATTATAACCAATATGTACTGGTGCCCCCTAGCGGACTTGATTATAGGACCTACCAAATCCATTGCGATTCTCTCAAACGGGACCTCAATGATGGGTAGAGGGACCAGCGGGCTACGGAAATGTGGCATCGGGGCCGACCTCTGACACACAGGGCAGGAGGAACAATAATTTTCTATGTCCTTCATCACCCCAGGCCAATAGAATCTCTGTAATACCCTCTCTCGGGTTTTCTCTGTCCCCAGATGACCTCCAAGAATGTGCCCATGGGCCAACTCCAACACCAACTTCCTGTAAGGTTTGGGCACCACCAGCTGCTCAACGGTTTCTTCTGCCCTTTTTGCCACCCGATACAGTAGGTCCTTCTCTACGCTGAAGTATGGGTAAGTGCAGGTATTATCTGGGTTCACTAACTCGCCATCTATTTCCACTACGTTTTCCCGTGCCTTTATTAGGGCGGGGTCTTTTAACTGTTCTGTGGCAAAATTTTCCCTGTGAACCTTCAGATCAGAAAACTCCACAGACGGTAGGTTTTCGTCTGAGGAGGTGGGCTCCTCTCCAGTTTCTTGAGTCTCCCCTGCCAATACTGACAAGGGAAATTCTGGAGAGTCCTCACCACTCTCAGAGGAGTTCTGGCTATCACATTCCTGGTACATAGGGGCACCAGTGGGGGGCTCAGGATCATCCCACAGTTCCCAGAACTTCGGAAAATCCCTTCCCACAATGGCGTCATGCGGTAACTGAGATACTAAGCCCACTGGATGAGAGAGGGTACCTTTGGGGGTCTCGAAACACACTGTAGTCACTGGATACTCTCGGGTGTCCCCATGCACACAAATAACAGCTACCTTGCTATTCCCAGAGACCTCTGTTTTAACTAACTCAGCCTTTATCAGGGTCACAAGGCTACCTGAATCCAACAATACCACAACATTTCTACCATTAACACACATTTTGCATAAATGTTTCTCAGTTCCTCGAATGGCAGTGCATGCGACTGTCGCACACAGCGACTGACGTCTGCCCGTCAGAAAGTCACACTGCATGGGTTCCTCCACAACCGGGCAATTGGCTGCAATATGTCCCGCTTGCCGGCAGCGGTAGCAAACGATCCTTCTTGCGGCCTCTTGAGCCGCTGATTTCCCAGGCTGTTCTCGCCAAACTTGGGGTAGAGCTCCCACCCTCTCACTCTCTCCACCCTCACCCCTTGGAATCCTCTTATCCGCCCCTGGGGATGGTCTGGTCTTAGGGTGGAAAGTCCGAGAGTCTCTGGAAGAGGCCGTCAGGTTCTCTGTAGCCAAGTATCTCTCTACACGATCCACAAGTTTACCGGCCGTTTCTGGGTCTCCGTGGCTTACCCACTTTTGAATGGCGGTAGGAAGAGCTCTCAAGAAACGATCCATCACAACACGTTCCACAATCTCCGGTGCGGACAAAGTCTCTGGCTGTAGCCACTTCCTGCTCAGGTGAATGAGATCATACATTTGAGACCTGGGGGGTTTTCCAAGCTGGAAAGTCCAGTTATGCACACGCTGAGCCCGGACAGCCAGGGTGACACCCAGCCTTGCCAATATTTCAGCTTTTAGCATCACATAGTCTTTTGCTTGGTCAGGCTCTAGGTCATAGTAAGCCTTCTGCGATTCACCAGTTAACAGAGGAGCCACCAGTCCAGCCCACTGCTCCTCAGGCCACTTTTCTCTTTCAGCAGTCCTTTCAAACGTGGTCAAAAATACCTCTGGATCATCCTCTCCAGTCATTTTTGTCAATAAACGACTCACCCCAAAGGACGCGGTATTAGTGGGACGGCTTTCCTCACTGGTCTGCGGACGTTGCTGCATTACTGCTTCCATTTGTTGTAGTCTCTGATCTTGCTTCTGTAACAGGTCTATGAAGCGGGCCTCAGATTGCTGCTGGGCTTGTTGATGAGCTTGCTGCTGGGCTGCAAGGCTCCTTTGCAAACCTGCATTTGTCTGCTGTTGATTGGCATTTGCTAGAGCCAGCTGTTTCAGTATCTCCTCCATGCTGGCTTAAAAAAAACTGCCACTGGTTCTCCACCAACTGTGAGGGGGTTAACTCGGTAGCGGGTGTGTGTGACCCCCTGGTTGGGCTCCCCACACAAAAACAGGGCCAGCAGACGGAGGTTGTGGTTTTCAAAATCAAAAGGTGCGGTTTATTTCTCTATGTACAGTGACAAAAACACAGCAAAGCCAAAAAGAAACAAACAAAATAAATCCTGGTCAGTTTGACCTCTGACTAAACATGCAGGTTTCCTAAACTAACAACTGGGATCAGCCTGGTGCTGTCCTAGTCCCTAAGTCCCTGGTTTAGTAAAAGTCCAAACAAATAGCCACACAGGCTTTGCCTCACCGCACAGGGGTTCACTCTCCCTAGACAGTCCACACAGGTCTGGTTCCAGGCATGAGCTAACACCTAATGAATCTGGGAGTTTTTTATAGAGGCCTAAATGAGCTGACAAGCTTCAGCTGGCCTCATCAACTCCCTGTCTGCACGACGCCCAGCCCTCTCCCTAGAGGTATGAGTCATCCATGAGCACACTAGCCTCAGCTGGGCTTCATCAACTCCCTAGTTGTATAAGTCGGCATAAAGCCTGAATCTGGGAGAAATATATCTACCCCCCTGGATGCAACCAGGTGACTTTACCTTCCTGCTGTCACAATATATATATATATTTTAATTATATACACATACATTTTTTTGTTCTTCACATTTTTTTAACAGTCTTCATGGGCGGAGCCTTGGTGAAATCTCAGGGTTCTAAAGAGGCCCCTGATGCTTCACTTTTGAGACTGAGATTGAGGACAGCTGCACTGCTGAATGGATAAACAGGAAGCCCTCTGTATAGATGCTCCTTGTTCATTCACAAACTGAAGCATAGTAAACACTGTCTACAATGCTTCCGTTTTGAAAGAACACAGGAGTAATCGTGGCCTTCAGGGGAAGGGTATCGTTAACAAGAGAGGGGGTGACTGGGGGGGGGATGTGGGGCAATCCCTGTTGATCCCCCTGCAGCAGCTGACAGACGGTGTTTTTTTATATATTTGCAAGATACTTTAAGGCCCCTTTTCACACTGAGGAGTTTTTCAGGAGTTTTAGTGCTAAAAATAGCGCCTGAAAAACTCCTGCCCCTGCAGTCTCAATGTGAGAGCCCGAGGGCTTTCACACTGAGGCGATGCGCTGGCAGGACCGCTCCAAAAGTCCTGCTAGCAGCATCTTTGGAGCAGTGAGAGGAGCGGTGTGTAGACCGCTCCTTCCCATTGAAAGCAATGGGAAACCGCAGTAACACCGCCGGCAATGCGCCTCTGCAGAGGCGCATTGCCGGCAGTATTGACCCTTTTTCAGCCGCTAACAGGGGTTAAAACCGCACCGCTAGCGGCCGAATACTGCCGCAATTCTGACAGTAAAGCGCCGCTAAACACAGCAGCGCTATACCGCCACCGCACCTCCCGCCCCAGTGTGAAAGGGGCTTTAGATGGGATAAACCCAAAACTGCTGCAGGTATAAATGTGCAGGTAACTAGAGGTGTGTAATAATGGTAGCCAGGACTAGCGCCCCCTTGAGGTTCATGCTCATTATCATGGTACCTAACAAAAGAGGCTGCTATGCACACAAGGAGAACACCCGTTCATATTGGCCCAGCACTACCTCATATCTACCAGAACAAAAAGATTGTTGTCCATATTACAGGAACCTGCTAGGCCTCGTGCACACTGGGCATTTAGCCCCGGTGGATGATATTTTGGTGTGGGTGGAAGGGGCAGGGGCACCGTACAGTCCCGCCGCCAGCACAATGTGAAAATCTGAGAGGTTGAAAGCTGCTGCGGCTGGATGTTGTAGTGAAATGGTATTAGGCAACATGCACCCAGGGACAAATGCCCCGGAACACACACTGCTTGTATTTTGGACATTCGTCCCCGGGCCAGCCGCAGCGGCTTTTAGCCTCTCATAAAGTTCTACAGGTTGCTGGCAGCGCGCCTTCCAGCTGCACCAAAACACCGGGGACTAAATGCCCAGAGTGCATGAGGCCATAGGGGTCTCTGCTTTGTTACAGGAACCTGTTAAAGATGCTCAACATAACTATAAGGAAAGCTTCCCTGTGTGCAATAGGAATTCAAAACCATCCTCACCCTATGCAGCAAACCTGCAAGCTCTATTCTTCCATTACCCAATATCGCTTCTACTCGGGGGGGGGGGGGTAAGCGGCATGCTAACAGACTTTTAGGGTGAGCTCCTTTTGTTGAACTTACTATTTGATTTTCACCCGTCTCTCCTGTGTGCCGCAGGGTTAAGCAACGAGAGCTGGTCCATCATGAAGAACATGGCCACCGAGCTGGGAATCATCCTGATTGGTTATTTCACTCTGGTTCCCGCCATTCAGGTAAATGAAATCACTTGCTGCTCAGTCATGAATATTTGATTTTTCTCCGGTACGGGGCCCGAGTCAGCAAAGGGGGCCCAGGGAGTTGAGGGGAATCGGATGTGGGCAGGGAGGGTGATCGGCGCGGCAGGGGAGGCAATTACTGGAACCGATCCTCATTATGGCTCTCTCTGCAGCAGCTGAAAGCTGTCGTCTTCTTCTCTCCCTTCCAACGGCTTTCAGCTGCTGCAGAGAGCACCATACAGGGGATCCGTTACAGTAATTCGCCCCCTGCCGCACCGATCACCCTCCCTGTGCACCATACATTGCCCCCTGCTGCCCCGTCAGTGCTGCCATCTTCCGTCCTCCCCTTGCCACCGGCACACAGTAGGATCCTTCAGGATGGAGAGTGGGGGAAGGGTCCAGGAAATATATCACATTTACCAGCCCATTCCTTTCCTAAATTAACACAATGAGTGATCTGATCTGTACTGATCACTCACTGGGGGTTATTTTACGAAAGGCAAATCCACTTTGCACTTGAAATTGCACTGAAAGTGGACTTGGAAGTGCAGTCGCTGTAAATCTGAGGGGTAGATCTGAAATGAGGGGAAGCTCTGCTGATTTTATTATCCAATCATGTGCAAGCTAAAATGCTGTTTTATTTTCCTTGCATGTCCCCCTCGGATCTACAGCGACTGCCATTTCAAGTGCACTTTGCACTTGTAGTTTGCACTTGTAGTGCAAAGTGGATTTGCCTTTCGTAAATAACCCCCAATGTGTTCATTCATAACTGAAGCATAGTAAACTGTGATTGTTTGGGGGAAGGGGCCGTGTCAGGTTGGCTGTATGGGGCCCCCTGTGGTATCTAACAGCAGCCCTGGTAACGCCCACATGTAATGCTGAACCTCTGTAATTGAAAGAACTGAAATGTAATGAATGAAAGAGGCAGGGCCAGGGACAGTCAGGCTGGGGGTGGGCCCGGATTTACTCCCTTTGCCGCCCCAAAGCCGGGTCATTCAATGCCGCCCCCGCCCCCACACACACACCATCACATAGGGGGCTTCTGAGCCCCCCCCCCCATGTGATAGAATGCTGTGCAGCATTCAGGCTTCATTAGCCTAGTGCAAGTAGTGCTGCATTGACAGTAGTGATGGGAAGTTCGGATCTTTTAAGTGAATCGGTTCATTTCAATTCACTCACTGAAATGAACCGATTCAATTAATCGATTCTTCGATTCTTCGGTTCACTTGCTGAATACTGACAAGCAAGTGAATCAAAGCTCTCACTCAACCTTTTTAAATGATTAGAATCAATAGAATGATTCTCCACAGAAGGTTGGCAGCTCCTGGGGACTTTTACTTGTATTTAGTTCCTTGCTCAGAGCACAAGCAAATTTGTCAGATTAGCGGCGTCATTAATTTGGTGACGCACAAAAAGCTGTGTAAAGGAAAAGCGGGTTTTTGTGCATGTGAACCTCATTCTGAGGGGCCAACTTCACAGTTAACATTGCTAGCCATCATATTTTTCCTAGCGCATGCACAGCAAAAATTATCGGATTTTACTACCGCCCGCGAAGTACCCACAGTAGTAAAATCCAATCGTTAGGCTCCTTTCACACTTGTGCGACTTGAAAGTCGTGCAATTTTTGCCACGATTTTTACCGTGACTTTGATGCGATTTTGATGTGACTTGAAGCAATACCTATGTAATCTTGAGGTCTCTGCCTCAAGTCCCATCAAAATCGGACCAAAGTAGTGCAGTGACTACTTTGAAGTCGCTGCGACTTGAAGACGCACAGATATGAATAGTACTGATTAGAAATCATGGAGTACCACTTGTCCTGCGACTTTGTAGTCCCAAGTCGCACAAGTGTGAAAGGAGCCTCATTATGCACTGTAAAGACTACAGACAAATCTGATGGCTAGCAATCTTAACTGTGAAGTTGGCCCATCAGAATGCAGTTCACATGCACAAAAAAACGCTTTTCATTTACACAGCTGTTTGTGCATCACCGTAAGTGGCAATATTGGCTGATCCTATAGATTGCTTGATCTGACAGAACACCTGCTACCCAGGTTACTGAGCACTGTGATTGGCTGGAGCGGCGATACCTGGAAGTAACCTTCTGGGTATCGCCGCAGTGATGGCTGGAGAGGGAGACGAGGATGGCTTTGGGGGCCCCGATCTAAGGTAAGTGATGCATAATGAGCTAGTATGCTAGTCATACTAGCTCATTATGACTTTGTCTTGCAGGTGGGATTTATTTATTTAGGTTTTCCAGGGTTTACAACCACTTTCAAAAAAAATCAAGGATCCAGGGGGCATAGAAATCTCAGGACCAAAACGCAGAACAATATTACTATAAAGCAGGATAAATGTATTTTTGTGTTAAAAAAATGAGACAGCTCTCTCATTCAGTTATACAGCTACTAAATTAGACACGTCCCAGAAGGGATGTTTGTCTCCTTTAACATGCATATCTCCTTTAGGATAAGCAAACTATATACTAAAGGGTTAAAGAATTAATCTGAATGAGGAGGATATCTTCTTAACCTGACTCTTTGTCCTCTATGTCTTTAAAGCAGTCTGTAGTGTATTGCTGCTACCTGATCATTGATTTAGTGTATTCTACTGGTGGTGACTCAGGGTTCTTTCAGTGTACTGTATTCTAACAACTCGATTCTTTAACTCGGTGTACTGTGTGTGTACTCCTCACTCTATACAGTTCCTGAGTGTCACTGTGCCTTGAGCACGCTGATTGGTTGCAGCGAGGGGCCGAGCTCTCTCACACTAGGATCATATTACCAGGCCTGCTCTGCTATGTTGAGTGCATACAAGTGAACTGTTTCAAACGAATCAGTTCACTCAGATGAATCGATTCATCCAGTTCACTGAAAAGAACCGATTCAAAAGAACGATTCGTTCATGAACTGGACATCACTAATTGACAGGAGCGAGGGGGGACCGACCAGACTGTACTCACCGCTGTCATGGCTCTGCTGGAGTGGGAGAAGAATGGGGAGCGCGCTGCTTTGCTGACCAATCGGCACATCAAGGGGGGGGGGGGTGATCTGACGATGGAGGACTCACTTGGGAGCGCTCACCACTGAAGGCATGGGGTGCTGCTGGCCGGGAGAGAGTGCATCCGTGCATTCCAGCCACAGGAGAGGGGGGGGAGGTGATGGGGAGGGATGAAGCACTCACCACTGACACCATAGGAGGGGGCGGGGGGTTAGTGCGCCTGGAGCCTTTGCTGCTGTGTCCAGGTGTCAGGGGGACACAAACCCGGGCACAGCTGTCCCGTTTAGGTGGCAACCCTAGGCGCCGCCCCTGCTCGGTGGCCTTGTCTGGAATCCGGCCCTGGCTGGGGGGGAAGCAAGCGCTAAATGATGCTAGGCGTTCTCCAGCCAGGAAATGAAGCGGGCTGTATATGACTTGCTGCAGCTTCTAATGCACATTGTGAGAAGCTCACAGTGTGTGGTGAAATCGGAGGAAGCTATTTCAGTCTGGGGGGGGGGGGGGGAGCCGGTACAACTGTGCAAAACTGAAGGGAGGACGTAAATAAAAGCGTGCGGACGGACGGACGGACAACGGCGTTTAGGGTGCTGATATAGGACGGCGGCGTTGAGGGTGCGGGTGAAGGACGACGGCGTTGAGCGTGTGGGTGAAGGACAACGGCGTTGAGGGTGCCGGTGAAGGACGATAGGTGACCTCTGAACACAGTGCCGTCATTCATGAATTACCATACAGTACAGATAACAGAGGCTCTAGGAGTTCCCGGGCTCTCACTCTCTGCAGGATAGGACTCTTTATCAGATTAGACGGTGAAGGTCGGCGCTCAGTGCCTTGTACTCACTGATACTGCTGAGCACTTCACACCGTCCTACAAGACCCATTTATACCCACAATTCCCAACTGGGGGCCATACTTGTGCTACTTTGTAGCACCAACGTATTCTGTAGTTCTGTATAGCCAAACATATACCGTATATACTCGAGTATAAGCCGAATTTTTCAGCACATTTTTTTGTGCTGAATATGCCCCCCTCGGCTTATACTCGAGTCACCTTTCTACCTTTTTTTGTTGCATTTTGGTGTAATTTTTTTTTTTTAGGTTGGACCTCCACTTTAAAAATCTCTATAGGCGACGTTTAATTTTTTTTTTACAGGTTACCAGTTTAGAGTTAGAGGAGGTCTAGAGCTAGAATTGTTGCTCTCGCTCTAATGCACGCGGCGATACCTCACGTGTGATTTGAATGGCGTTTACATATGCGGCCACGACTTGCGTGTGCGTTCGCTTCTGTGCGCGAGCTACCGGCGAAGGAGGCGCTTTAAATTTTTATTTATTTTACTCCCATTTTTTTTTTTACACTTTCTCTTAATTTTTTATTTTTTTTTATCACTTTTATTCCCATTACAAGGAATGTAAATATCCCTTGTAATAGGAATGTGTGTGACAGGTCCTCTTTATGGAAAGATGTGGGGTCAATAAGACCTCCACATCTCTCCTCCAGGCTGGAAAGATGGAGATGAAAAAAAAAAAAAGACCTCTTCCTTACCAGCCGAGTGCTCGGCTTTGTTCACTTTTGCCAGCTGGGCCATGACGTCATAATGTCATGACGTCATAACGTCGCGCCCGGGCCTCCGACAGTCAAAGAAGATGACTGGGGACCATCTCAGGCTATCACAACGATCATGTGATTGGGAGGATAGGTCTCCCCACTCCAGATCATTACCACTTAAGGGCCGAGCCTCTTTTTCAGACTCAGTGTTTACAAGTTAAAAACAAGCTTTTTTTTGCTAGAAAATTACTTAGAACCCCCAAACATTAAAAAAAAATTTTCCTAACACCCTAGAGAATAAAATGGCGGTCATTGCAATACTTTTTGTCACACCGTATTTGCGCATCGGTCTTACAAGCGCACTTTTTTGGGGAAAAAATGCACTTTTTTTTAATTAAAAAATAAAACAGTAAAATTAGCCCAACTTTTTTTTATATTGTGAAAGATAATGTTACGCCGAGTAAATGGATACCCAACATGTCACGCTTCTAAATTGCGCCCGCTCGTGGAATGGCGTCAAACTTTTACCCTTAAAAATCTCCATAGGAGAAGTTTAAAAAAATATTCTACAGGTTGGATGTTTTGAGTTACAGAGGAGGTCTAGGGCTAGAATTATTGCTCTCGCTCCAACGATCACAGCGATACCTCACATGTGTCGGCTGAACACCGTTTTCATATGCAGGCGCTGCTCAAGAATGCATGAGCTTCGGCGCGTGAGCTCGGCGGGACAGGGAGCGCGTTTAAATTTTTTATTTTTTTTTTACCTTTTATTTTTATTTTTTACACTGTTCTTTTTAAAAAAAAAAAAAAATTGGGTCACTTTTATTCCTATTACAAGGAATGTAAACATCCCTTGTAATAGATAAAAGCATGACAGGTCCTCTTAAATAGGAGATCTGGGGGTCAAAAAGACTTCACATTTCATATTTGCACTAAAGTGCAATAAAAAAAAAAAAAAAAAAAAAAAGTTGTCATTTAAAAAAAATGAAACAAAATAAAAAAAATTGTCATTTGAAAAAATGACAAAAAAAAATAAAAAATTGTCATTTGAAAAAAATTTAAATTGTCATTTGAAAAAATGAAAAAAAAAAAAAAAAAAAGGCCCTTTAAGAGCTGAGAGCGGAAGTGAAGTTTTGACGTTGTTTCCGCCCTGCAGTGATATGGAGATGGGTGGGGGCCACCTTCCCCTCGTCTCCATACCCAGCCACAGGAAGGACCCGATCACCTCCACCACTGCCGACGGCTCCGGTAAGCGGCGGGGGCCCTCTCCCGCCGCCGATAACGGTGATCTAGCGGCAAATCCGCTGCAGACACCACCATTATCGCAAACCGGACCACCGCCTGAAGAGATGGATACCTGGGTTATGGTAGCTACTGCCATAACGGGGATATCCCTCTTCAAAGTGCCGACGTATATCGCCGTGTGGCGCTCCGGAAGTGGTTAATATGAGAGCAGCACGTTTCTTTAGTACAAAGTGTGCTTACAGCATGTATACAGGCCCTCCGTGACGCTGCATCTATGTGGGAGGCCAACCTAAAAAAAGGGGGTTAATAATGAAAATACACCACAACAGGATGACATAAAAACAACCAACGTGTTTCGGGGGCCCAACAAACTTCTTCAGGGCCTGGGTGTTGCAAATGGTAAGACTTGGCACAATAACCAGAAATAATTTGCAATTGTATCAAGAGTTACAAATACCGTATATACTCGAGTATAAGCCGACCCGAATATAAGCCGAGGCACCTAATTTTACCACAAAAAACTGGGAAAACTTATTGACTCGAGTATAAGCCTAGGGTGTCCATTTGCATGCCTCACTGTGTCCATGTGCATGCCTCACTGTGCCCATGCCTCACTGTGCCCATGCCTCACTGTGCTCTTGCCTCACTGTGCTCTTGCCTCACTGTGTCCATGACTAGACTGACGTTTAACATGGGAGTCTATGGAAGGGGTGCATGGCTTTAAAAAAAAATCGGTGCTCCCCGGTTGTAGGTCTCCTAGACAAAAAACTTTGCGCACTTGTAGAGGAGAAATGGGACTACATGTGTGCCAAGTTTTGGGTCCAGGGGACCTACGACAGGCCGATACTGGGTCCCCAAAGTAACCAGAGAAATGACCGTTTAACATGGGAGTCTATGGAAGGGGTGCCCGGCTTTGAAAAATCGGTGCTCCCCGGCTGTAGGTCCCCCGGACAACAAACTTTGTACACTTGTAGAGGAAGAGTGGGGCTACATGTCTGCCAAGTTTGGGGTCCAGGGGACCTACGGACGGCCGGTACCGGGTCCCCAAAAATCCGGAAAAATAGGCGCAAAAGGTGACTCGAGTATAAGCCGAGGGGGGGCATATTCAGCACAAAAAAGTGCTGAAAAATTCGGCTTATACTCGAGTATATACGGTATATGTTTGGCTATACAGAACTACAGAATACGTTCGTGCTACAAAGTAGCACAAGTATGGCCCCCAGTTGGGAATTGTGGGTATAAATGGGTCTTGTAGGACGGTGTGAAGTGCTCAGCAGTATCAGTGAGTACAAGGCACTGAGCGCCGACCTTCACCGTCTAATCTGATAAAGAGTCCCATCCTGCAGAGAGTGAGAGCCCGGGAACTCCTAGAGCCTCTGTTATCTGTACTGTATGGTAATTCATGAATGACGGCACTGTGTTCAGAGGTCACCTATCGTCCTTCATCCGCACCCTCAACGCCGTTGTCCTTCATCCACACGCTCAACGCCGTCGTCCTTCACCCGCACCCTCAACGCCGCCGTCCTATATCAGCACCCTAAACGCCGTTGTCCGTCCGTCCGTCCGCACGCTTTTATTTACATCCTCCCTTCAGTTTTGCACAGTTGTACCAGCTCCTCCCCCCCCCCCCCACAGACTGAAATAGCTTCCTCCGATTTCACCACACACTGTGAGCTTCTCACAATGTGCATTAGAAGCTGCAGCAAGTCATATACAGCCCGCTTCATTTCCTGGCTGGAGAACGCCTAGCATCATTTAGCGCTTGCTTCCCCCCCAGCCAGGGCCGGATTCCAGACAAGGCCACGAGCAGGGGCGGCGCCTAGGGTTGCCACCTAAACGGGACAGCTGTGCCCGGGTTTGTGTCCCCCTGACACCTGGACACAGCAGCAAAGGCTCCAGGTGCACTAACCCCCCGCCCCCTCCTATGGTGTCAGTGGTGAGTGCTTCATCCCTCCCCATCACCTCCCCCCCCTCTCCTGTGGCTGGAATGCACGGATGCACTCTCTCCCGGCCAGCAGCACCCCATGCCTTCAGTGGTGAGCGCTCCCAAGTGAGTCCTCCATCGTCAGATCACCCCCCCCTTGATGTGCCGATTGGTCAGCAAAGCAGCGCGCTCCCCATTCTTTTCCCACTCCAGCAGAGCCATGACAGCGGTGAGTACAGTCTGGTCGGTCTCCCCTCGCTCCTGTCAATGCAGCACTACTTGCACTAGGCTAATGAAGCCTGAATGCTGCACAGCATTCTATCACATGGGGGGGGGGGGCTCAGAAGCCCCCTATGTGATGGTGTGTGTGTGGGGGCGGGGGAGGCATTGAATGACCCGGCTTTGGGGCGGCAAAGGGAGTAAATCCGGGCCCGCCCCGAGCCTGACTGTCCCTGGCCCTGCCTCTTTCATTCATTAAATTTCAGTTCTTTCAATTACAGAGGTTCAGCATTACATGTGGGCGTTACCAGGGCTGCTGTTAGATACCACAGGGGGCCCCATACAGCCAACCTGACACGGCCCCTTCCCCCAAACAATCACAGTTTACTATGCTTCAGTTATGAATGAACACATTGGGGGTTATTTACGAAAGGCAAATCCACTTTGCACTACAAGTGCAAACTACAAGTGCAAAGTGCACTTGAAATGGCAGTCGCTGTAGATCCGAGGGGGACATGCAAGGAAAATAAAACAGCATTTTAGCTTGCACATGATTGGATAATAAAATCAGCAGAGCTTCCCCTCATTTCAGATCTACCCCTCAGATTTACAGCGACTGCACTTCCAAGTCCACTTTCAGTGCAATTTCAAGTGCAAAGTGGATTTGCCTTTCGTAAAATAACCCCCAGTGAGTGATCAGTACAGATCAGATCACTCATTGTGTTAATTTAGGAAAGGAATGGGCTGGTAAATGTGATATATTTCCTGGACCCTTCCCCCACTCTCCATCCTGAAGGATCCTACTGTGTGCCGGTGGCAAGGGGAGGACGGAAGATGGCAGCACTGACGGGGCAGCAGGGGGCAATGTATGGTGCACAGGGAGGGTGATCGGTGCGGCAGGGGGCGAATTACTGTAACGGATCCCCTGTATGGTGCTCTCTGCAGCAGCTGAAAGCCGTCGGAAGGGAGAGAAGAAGACGACAGCTTTCAGCTGCTGCAGAGAGAGCCATAATGAGGATCGGTTCCAGTAATTGCCTCCCCTGCCGCGCCGATCACCCTCCCTGCCCACATCCGATTCCCCTCAACTGCCTGGGCCCCCTTTGCTGGCTCGGGCCCCGTACCGGAGAAAAATCAAATATTCATGACTGAGCAGCAAGTGATTTCATTTACCTGAATGGCGGGAACCAGAGTGAAATAACCAATCAGGATGATTCCCAGCTCGGTGGCCATGTTCTTCATGATGGACCAGCTCTCGTTGCTTAACCCTGCGGCACACAGGAGAGACGGGTGAAAATCAAATAGTAAGTTCAACAAAAGGAGCTCACCCTAAAAGTCTGTTAGCATGCCGCTTACCCCCCCCCCCCCCCCCGAGTAGAAGCGATAATGGGTAATGGAAGAATAGAGCTTGCAGGTTTGCTGCATAGGGTGAGGATGGTTTTGAATTCCTATTGCACACAGGGAAGCTTTCCTTATAGTTATGTTGAGCATCTTTAACAGGTTCCTGTAACAAAGCAGAGACCCCTATGGCCTCATGCACTCTGGGCATTTAGTCCCCGGTGTTTTGGTGCAGCTGGAAGGCGCGCTGCCAGCAACCTGTAGAACTTTATGAGAGGCTAAAAGCCGCTGCGGCTGGCCCGGGGAAGAATGTCCAAAATACAAGCAGTGTGTGTTCCGGGGCATTTGTCCCTGGGTGCATGTTGCCTAATACCATTTCACTACAACATCCAGCCGCAGCAGCTTTCAACCTCTCAGATTTTCACATTGTGCTGGCGGCGGGACTGTACGGTGCCCCTGCCCCTTCCACCCACACCAAAATATCATCCACCGGGGCTAAATGCCCAGTGTGCACGAGGCCTAGCAGGTTCCTGTAATATGGACAACAATCTTTTTGTACTGGTAGATATGAGGTAGTGCTGGGCCAATATGAACGGGTGTTCTCCTTGTGTGCATAGCAGCCTCTTTTGTTAGGTACCATGATAATGAGCATGAACCTCAAGGGGGCGCTAGTCCTGGCTACCATTATTACACACCTCTAGTTACCTGCACATTTATACCTGCAGCAGTTTTGGGTTTATCCCATCTAAAGCCCCTTTCACACTGGGGCGGGAGGTGCGGTGGCGGTATAGCACCGCTGTGTTTAGCGGCGCTTTACTGTCAGAATTGCGGCAGTATTCGGCCGCTAGCGGTGCGGTTTTAACCCCCGTTAGCGGCTGAAAAAGGGTCAATACTGCCGGCAATGCGCCTCTGCAGAGGCGCATTGCCGGCGGTGTTACTGCGGTTTCCCATTGCTTTCAATGGGAAGGAGCGGTCTACACACCGCTCCTCTCACTGCTCCAAAGATGCTGCTAGCAGGACTTTTGGAGCGGTCCTGCCAGCGCATCGCCTCAGTGTGAAAGCCCTCGGGCTCTCACATTGAGACTGCAGGGGCAGGAGTTTTTCAGGCTCTATTTTTAGCGCTAAAACTCCTGAAAAACTCCTCAGTGTGAAAAGGGGCCTTAAAGTATCTTGCAAATATATAAAAAAACACCGTCTGTCAGCTGCTGCAGGGGGATCAACAGGGATTGCCCCACATCCCCCCCCCAGTCACCCCCTCTCTTGTTAACGATACCCTTCCCCTGAAGGCCACGATTACTCCTGTGTTCTTTCAAAACGGAAGCATTGTAGACAGTGTTTACTATGCTTCAGTTTGTGAATGAACAAGGAGCATCTATACAGAGGGCTTCCTGTTTATCCATTCAGCAGTGCAGCTGTCCTCAATCTCAGTCTCAAAAGTGAAGCATCAGGGGCCTCTTTAGAACCCTGAGATTTCACCAAGGCTCCGCCCATGAAGACTGTTAAAAAAATGTGAAGAACAAAAAAATGTATGTGTATATAATTAAAAATATATATATATATATATATATATATATATATAAAATTATTATTATTATTATTTTTATTAGAAATATATATATTATATATTAAAAAAATTATTTATATATATATATATATATATATACATACACACACACACACACACACACCCAGGTGATACTCGAAAAATTTGAATATCGTGCAAATGTTCATTTATTTCACTAATGCAACTTAAAAGGTGAAACCAATATGAGAGAGACTCATTACATGCAAAGCAAGATAGTTCAAGCCGTGATTTGTCATCATTGTGGTGATTGTGGCTTACAGCTCATGAAAACAACAAATATACAATCTCAGAAAATTCGAATATTACATGCAATCAATAAAACAAGGATTGTACATAGAAGAATATCGGACCTCTGAAAAGTAGAAGCTGCATATGTACTCAGTACTTGGTTTGGGCCCCTCAATGCGGCGTGACATGGAGGCACTGCTGAGGTGTTATGGAAGACCTTCAGCTCTTCTGCATTGTTGGGTCTCATGTCTCATCTTTCTCTTGGCAATGCCCCATAGATTCTCTATGGGGTTCAGGTCAGGCGAGTTACCTGGCCAATCAAACACAGTAATCCCACGGTCATGTGACCAGGTTTTGGTGCTTTTGGCAGTGTGGGGGAGGTGCCAAGTCCTGCTGGAAAATAAAATCAGCATCCCCATAGAGCTCGTCTGCGGAAGGAAGCATGAAGTGCTCCAAAATCTCCTGGTAGACGGCTGCGGTGACCCCGGACTTAATGAAGCTCAGTGGACCAGCAGATGACACGGCTCCCCAAATCAACACAGACTGGAAACTTCACACTGGACTTCAGGCATCTTGCAGTGTGACCCTCTCCATTCTTCCTCCATACTCCGGCTCCTTGGTTTCCAAATGAGATGCAAAATTTGCTCTCATCAGAAAAGAGGACTTTGGACCGCTGAGCACCAGACCAGGTGTGTTGTTCTCTATCCCAGGTAAGACGCTTCTGACCTTGTTTGTTGCTCAGGAGCGGCTTGACAAGAGGAATACGACATTTGAAGCCCATGTCCAGGATCCGTCTGTGTGTGGTGGCTCTTGATGCCCTGACTCCAGCCTCAGTCCACTCCTTGTGAAAGTCCCCAACACTTTTGAATGGCCTTTTCCTGACCATCCTCTCCAGGCTGCGCTCATCCCTGCTGCTTGTGCACCTTTTTCTTCCACACTTTTCCCTTCCACATAACTTTCTATTAATGTGCTTTGATACAGCACTTTGGGAACTTCTTTTGCAATTATCTTTTGAGGCTTTCCCTCCTTATGAAGGGTGTCAATGATGGTTTTCTGCACAACTGTCAAGTCAGCAGTCTTTCACATGATTGTGATTCCTACTGGACCAGACTGAGAGACCATTTAATGGCTCAGGAACCCTTTGCCGGTGTTATGGCTTAATTGGCTGATTAGAGGGGGACACTTTGAGCCTAGAATATTGCACCTTTTCACAATATTCTAATTTTCTGAGATTGTGGATTTGGGGTTTTCATGAGCTGGAAGCCATAATCATCACAATGATGACAAATCACGGCTTGAACTATCTTGCTTTGCATGTAATGAGTCTCTCTCATATATTAGTTTCACCTTTTAAGTTGCATTAGTGAAATAAATGAACTTTTGCACGATATTCAAATTTTTCGAGTATCACCTGTGTATATATATATAATTACATAAACATTAAAATTAGGGGTGCACCGAATGGATTTTTTTGGTGCCGAAACCGATACCGAAAATGACTGTTTTTGAAAAATATTTTTATTTTTGTATATTTTAAATAAAATGTATACATTTATATAAACACATTGCTAATAGTATTTAATGCAGGAGACGGTCAGAGACTGCGGACATGATACAGGAGATGGTCAGAGACTGCGGACATGATACAGGAGATGGTCAGAGACTGCGGACATGATACAGGAGATGGTCAGAGACTGCAGACATGGTACATGAGATGGTCAGAGACTGCAGACATGGTACATGAGATGGTCAGAGACTGCAGACATAGTACAGGAGATGGTCAGAGACTGCAGACATAGTACAGGAGATGGTCAGAGACTGCAGACATAGTACAGGAGATGGTCAGAGACTGCAGACATAGTACAGGAGATGGTCAGAGACTGCAGACCTAGTACAGGAGATGGTCAGAGACTGCAGACCTAGTACAGGAGATGGTCAGAGACTGCAGACATAGTACAGGAGATGGTCAGAGACTGCAGACATAGTACAGGAGATGGTCAGAGACTGCAGACATAGTACAGGAGATGGTCAGAGACTGCAGACATAGTACAGGAGATGGTCAGAGACTGCAGACATAGTACAGGAGATGGTCAGAGACTGCAGACATAGTACAGGAGATGGTCAGAGACTGCAGACATAGTACAGGAGATGGTCAGAGACTGCAGACATAGTACAGGAGATGGTCAGAGACTGCAGACATAGTACAGGAGATGGCCAGAGACTGCAGACATGGTACAGGAGATCAATGCAGCCTCACCAGTGCCCATCATTTGCAGCCTGCCTGTGCCTCACCAGTGCCCAGCAGCCTACCAGTGCCTGTCATGCAGCCTGCCAGTGACCAGCAGCTTACCAGTGCCCATGATATGCAGCCTGCCTGTGCGCAGCAGTCTCACCAGTGCCCATGATATGCAGCCTGCCTGTGCGCAGCAGCCTCACCAGTGCCCATCATATGCAGCCTATTAGTGCCCAGGAGCCTCACCAGTGTCCCTCATATGCAGCCTATCAGTGCCCAGCAGCCTCACCAGTGTCCGTCATATGCAGCATCCCAGTGCCCAGCAGCCTCACCAGTGTCCATCATATGCAGCATCCCTGTGCCAGAATCAGAGTGGCGATCTCAGTGGGTCACTGAGCAGGGTTTGAATTGCCCGAGCCGCAGTAACAATGTCCCGCCTCCTGTGATCACATCACACTGATTCAATGTCCCGGCATTGGATCTGTGTGCCGTCAATCACAGGAGGCGGGACATTGTTATTACGGCCGGACAATTCAGCTCTCCCTGACACAGGGAGATCGCCGCTCTGCAAGGAGAGGAGGGAGGGAGGGGAGGGGAGGAGGACAGGACATTGAGCCAGGATGACAGCCCTGCAATGGGTGGCACCCGGCGGCGCGGCCACCGCACGATTTTCAGCTGCCATTTTCGGCAATATTTACCTTTCGGCCGATAGGTTTCGGCCGCCAAAATTGTATTTATTTATTAAAACAGACACACACACATATATATACATATATACACACACACACACACACACACACACATACACACAGTGGGTACAGAAAGTATTCAGACCCCCTTAAATTTTTCACTCTTTGTTATATTGCAGCCATTTGCTAAAATCATTTAAGTTCATTTCTTTTCCTCATTAATGTACACACAGCACCCCATATGGACAGAAAAACACACAGAATTGTTGACATTTTTGCAGATTTAATAAAAAAGTGAAATATCACATGCTCCTAAGTATTCAGACCCTTTGCTGTGACACTCATATATATAACTCAGGTGCTGTCCATTTCTTCTGATCATCCTTGAGATGATTCTACACCTTCATTTGAGTCCAGCTGTGTTTGATTATACTGATTGGACTTGATTAGGAAAGCCACACACCTGTCTATAGAAGACCTTACAGCTCACAGTGCATGTCAGAGCAAATGAGACTCATGAGGTCAAAGGAACTGCCTGAAGAGCTCAGAGACAGAATTGTGGCAAGGCACAGATCTGGCCAAGGTTACAAAAAAAAATTCTGCTGCACTTAAGGTTCCTAAGAGCACAGTGTCCTCCATAATCCTTAAATGGAAGATGTTTGGGACGACCAGAACCCTTCCTAGAGCCGGCCGTCTGGCCAAACTGAGCTATCGGGGGAGAAGAGCCTTGGTGAGAGAGGTAAAGAAGAACCCAAAGATCACTGTGGCTGAGCTTCAGAGATGCAGTCGGGAGAAAGTTGTAGAAAGTCAACCATCACTGCAGCCCTCCCCCAGTAGGGGCTTTATGGCAGAGTGGCCCGACGGAAGCCTCTCCCCAGTACAAGACACATGAAAGCCGCATGGAGTTTGCTAAAAAAAACACCTGAAGGACTCCAAGATGGTGAGAAATAAGATTCTCTGGTCTGATGAGACCAAGATAGAACTTTTTGGCCTTATTTCTAAGCGGTATGTGTGGAGAAAACCAGGCACTGCTCATCGCCTGTCCAATACAGTCCCAACAGTGAAGCATGGTGGTGGCAAAATCATGCTGTGGGGGTGTTTTTCAGCTGCAGGGACAGGACGACAGGTTGCAATGGAGGGAAAGATGAATGCGGCCAAGTACAGGGATATCCTGGAGGAAAACCTTCTCCAGAGTGCTCAGGACCTCAGACTGGGCGGAAGGTTTACCTCCCAACAAGACAATGACCCTAAGCACACAGCTAAAATAATGAAGGAGGGGCTTCACAACAACTCCGTGACTGTTCTTGAATGGCCCAGCCAGAGCCCTGACAAACCCAATTGAGCATCTCTGGAGAGACCTAAAAATGGCCGTCCACCAACGTTTACCGTCCAACCTGACAGAACTGGAGAGGATCTGCAAGGAGTTATGGCAGAGGATCCCCAAATCCAGGGGTGAAAAACTTGTTGCATCTTTCCCAAAAAGACTCATCAAAAGGGTGCAAATACTAAATACTGAGCAAAGGGTCTGAATACTTAGGACCATGTGAGATTTCACTTTTTCTTTTTGAATAAATCTGCAAAAATGTCACCAATTCTGTGTTTTTCTGTCACTATGGGGTGCTGTGTGTACATTATGGGGGGCTGTGTGTACATTATGGGGTGCTGTGTGTACATTAATGAGGGAAAAATATGCTTAAATGATTTTAGCAAATGGCTGCAATATAACAAAGAGTGAATGAATACTTTCTGTACCCACTGTGTGTGTGTATATATATTATATATACACACACACACATATATATATATATATATATATAAAATAAAAAATTAAATAAAAATATTATATACATTTTATATATATATATATATATATATATATATATATATATATATATATATAATATTATTTATAAAATGTATATAATATTTTTATTAAATTTTTTAATTAAAATATATATAATTAAATTATATATAATTATATTTAATAAAAAAAAAAATATATATATACATATATATATATATATATATATATATATATATATACACACACACACACACACACACATTCTCCAAACCCTATAAAAAATATTAAAAAAAAATATATATTTTTTTAAATATAACATTTAAAAAAAAAAAAAAAAATATATATATATATATATATATATATATATATATATAAATAATATTATTTATAGAATGTATATATTTTTTTAATAATTAAGGGCTCATTCACTCTGGCTGCCAGAATGAGTGGTTTCTTCATGCACCTGGAGCTGTATTTGGGGGGACACACACCTGCGCATCCACCCGAGCTGGAAGGGGGACGGGCCCTGTCAGGAAGGCTGTATTGGGGCCCCCATGATTTCTAAAAAGCAGCCCTGGGTACGGGTCTACAGAAAGACTTCCCATAGGTCTCAATCACCCACCTTGTGCTATCCGCAGCTTGACTTCCAGGTCAACGGGAGTGGACACGACCGACTTTGTCAGCACCAATACGTTCTCCAGACCGATCACCACCACCAGGTAAGGGAAAATTTCCCTGCAAGAAACAGGAGGCTGTTTATACCCACAGAACATAGACCGGGTCCCCGGTCCCCAATTTACAGAACAGTCTATAATGATAAAACAAAAACGGCTTACCCGCCATTGAGGGTGGGAGTCAGTCCGAACAGGGTGCACAAACCCACTGACATCAGCAGGGAGCTCAGGACCGTCACCACCACCGCCAGCGCCAGACCCCATTTCGACTTCACCAGGTCAATCTTCCCTGCAAGGAGACAAAGAGACAATGGTCACCCCATGACACCCGGACGGGGCGGCGCAGATAGGGCCGGAATTCTGCATCATTATTATTATGACTTGGAATCACTCCACATACCGATCACAAATACAGGAATTTCCAGGAATACAATTGCTCCCTTCTCATTACATTGTCATCTATATACAGAGCATTCTAAAGTATTCAGACCCCCCTTCACTTTTTTCAATGTTATGTTGCAGCCGGATACGACAGTTGTTTAACCACCTGACCTCAGGAAGATTTACCCCCCCTTTGTGACCAGGCAATTTTTTTGTGATACGGCACTGCGTTACGTTGACAATGGCGCAGTGGATGCGACGCTCTATTCCTATGACATATAGACCCCTTTCACACTGCAGCGCTGCTAAAACGGCGATTAAGCGCCGGTCGTTTTTGCAGTGCTTTTTTTTTTTTAGGTCACGTGACAGCAGGACCTAAAAAAAAACAAAAAACAAAAAAAAAAGACCCGTTTTGCGGCGCTTTCAAGACGCTGCTCATTTATTTCAATGGGCAGGTGCATTTTGTGGAACGCTATTTATAGCACTACCAAGCCGCCCCCAAATATGCTGCTTGCAGGACTTTTCCTAATGTCCCGCAAGCGCACCGCCCCTCCCCCCAGTGTGAAGTGAATAGGAGGCAGTTTTCAGGCGCTTTTTCTAGCACTAAAACGCCTGAAAACTGCCTCAGTGTGAAAAGGGGTCTTATATCATTTTCTTCCCAAAAATAGAGCTTTCTTTTGGTGGTATTTGATCAGCTCTGCGGTTTTAATTTTTTGCGCTACGAATAAAAAAAATAGACAGACAATTTAAAAAAATATATATATATATATATATATATATATATATATATATATATATATATATATATATATATATATTTTTTTTTTTTTACTTTTTGCTATAAAACATGTCCAATGAAATATGAAAAAATGTAAAATATAACATTTCTTCATAAATTTAGGCCAATATGTATTCTGCTACATATTTATGGTAAATGGTTATCAAATGTATTTTAATAAAATACTTTTGCAGTAAAAATCAATCTAAAGATAGTTTTCTATTTAGGATACATTAATAATTTAAAACTTAAACATCTGTAGTATCCGGCTGCAACATAACATTGAAGACAGTTGGGGGGGTCTGAGTACTTTAGGAATGCGCTGTAAACAGGAGTCAGTAGAAGAAATCAGAAGCTTCCCCCATATTCCATGTGGGCAGTTATCGGCCCCCCTGGGGGGTGGGGGGGGGGGTTTGGGTTAACACCGTGTGCCCAGAAAGCTGTATCCAGACGAATGCCAAAATCCTCAGCGGCGCCGGGCCACGCTCAAGACTGCGAAAGACCTGAATGGCACATAAATTCTGCACCGCATAATGGGAGGGTGTCAGAGCTGCAGCACCAGGCCCGGTCCTCCGGGGGTTATTCACAGTTCAGTCCCCTGCAGGACACTTTCCTTTTATTTGCTCTAACAGTTCATTTTTCAGGACAAACTTCTAGGGGCTCTTAAAGTGGTTGTAAAGGTTCCCGTTTAAAAAATAAAAAAATAAATAACAAACATGTTATACTTACCTCCACTGTGCAGTTCGTTTTGCACAGAGTGGCCCTGATCCTCCTCTTCTGGGATCCCACGGCGGCTCTCTTGGCTCCTCTCCGCAATAGATAACCCCCTCGGGAGAGAGCTTCCTAGAGGGGGTTATCTTGCGGGCGCGCTGCCGTGTCATACACTCGGCGCCCATAGCCGCCGAGTGATTGACTCGGCCCCGCCCCCCCCCCACGTCATTGGATTTGATTGACAGCAGCTGGAGCCAATGGATGCGCTGTCATCAATCTATCCAATGAAGAGCCGAGAAGCCGCGGAGAGAGCAACGTGGGATCGCGCCCACGGAAATTCGGGGCTCAGGTAAGTAAAACGGAGGGGGCTCGGACACTGCAAGGTGTTTTTTCACCTTAATGCATAGGATGCATTAAGGTGAAAAAACAGGAGGGTTTACAACCCCTTTAACCACTTCAATACCAGGCACTTATACACCTTCCTGCCCAGGCCAATTTTGAGCTTTCAGCGCTGTCGCAATTTGAATGACAATTGCGCGGTCATGCTACACTGTACCCAAACAAATTTGTTATCATTTTGTTCCCACAAATAGAGCTTTCTTTTGGTGGTATTTGATCACCTCTGCGATTTTTATTTTTTGCGCAACAAATAAAGAGCGAAAATTTGGAAAAAAACTAACGGGCACGGGTATGGCTGCACTGACGGGCACGGGTATGGCTGCACTGATGGGCACGGGTATGGCTGCACTGACAGGCACGGGTATGGCTGCACTGGCGGGCACAGGTATGACTGCACTGGCGGGCATGGGTATGGCTGCACCGGCGGGCACTGTATGGCTGCACCGACGTGCACGGTATGGCTGCACCGACGGGCACTGTATGGGTGCACCGACGGGCACTGTATGGCTGCACCGATGGGCACGGTATGGCTGCACCGACGGGCACGGTATGGCTGCACCGACGGGCACGGTATGGCTGCACCGACGGGCACGGATATGGCTGCACCGACGGGCACGGATATGGCTGCACCGACGGGCACGGATATGGCTGCACCGACGGGCACTGATATGGCTGCACCGACGGGCACTGATATGGCTGCACTGACGGGCACGGATATGGCTGCACCGACGGGCACTGATATGGCTGCACTAACGGGCACTGATGGGCAACAATGAGGTGGCACCAATGAGGCGGCACTGATGGGTACTTATGGGTGGCACTGACGGGCACCGATAGGTGGCACTGATGGACACTGGTGGGTGGAATTGCTGGGCATCACATTTTTTTTGTGCCATGATGGTGACAGTCAGTGCCCATTTGTGGGCACTGATCGGCATATGTTGTTCATACTATTGTACATGTGGATGGCCATGGGGCACTTACCTGGCCATCCACACGTTAGGTGCTTCCCTGGTGGTCGTGGGCGGCATCCTGGTGGTCCAGTGTGGGCATCCGAGGGGGGCTGCGCTGATAAACAATCAGCACGAACCCCCCTGTCAGAAGAGCCGCCGATCGGCTCGCGTCTGTCAGACGCGAGTGAGGAAGAGCCGATCAACGGCTCTTCCTGTTTACATTGTGATCAGCGGTGATTGGACACAGCTGATCACGTGGTAAAGAGCCTCCGCCGCGATTGATTAGAAGGGTAATCGGCCCTGAACGAAATAGCCCCTGTAGCGGCGTCCTGGTGCACGATTCCCTGTGTAGTCATCGCGTTACTTCCGCTCCAATTGAAACCACCAGGGAATCGTGCACCAAGTCCAACCTACGTGTGTGAATACCGTATTTATCGGCGTATAGCACACATACTTTTTTCCCCTGAAAACGGAGGGTAAACAGTGCCTGCGTGTTATACGCCAATATCATGTTCTGCCAACAGAGGGCGGGGATCGGGCGGTCCGCCCCCAGGAGCCACCCATTGGGGGGGTGTCAGGCTGGCCGTCCCGCCTCCCCTGGCCCTGGAACAGCGCTCCCTGCATAGTATGAAGTTGAGAAAAAAACTGTCACTTGCCAGCCCCTTGTACACCGCTCCTCCTGTGTCGGTGTCATTGTGTAAAACGAAGCTTTTAAACATCTCTATAGCTACGTTTTTTATGCCTGCTCTCCTCCTCCGAGTGTAGCTTTGATTGAAGGAGGAGAGCGGTCACATGACCATCTGTGTAACATCAGAGAACAGTCATGTGACCAGGTCAGTGGAAAAAAACTGAGCTATTGAGGTATATGGAAGCTTCGTTTTGCAATAGGAGTGACACAGGAGGAGGAGCTGTGTGTGGAAGGGGCTGACAGTGATTTATTTTTTTCTCACTTAACTGTAGAGAATGCTGGCAGCACGGTCCCAGGAGACTGGGGGTCTCCTGGGAGTGCAGAGGGGCTGTGTACTGTATGGGGGCGCTGTATAATGTATGGGGGGATGTATACTGGGGAGGGGGGCTGTATAATGTATGGGGGGATGTATACTGGGGAGGGGGGCTGTATAATGTATGGGGGGGATGTATACTGGGGAGGGGGGGCTGTATAATGTATGGGGGGGTATATACTTGGGAAGGGGGGATGTATAATGTATGGGGGGGCTGTATAATGTATGGGGGGTATATACTTGGAAAGGGGGGGATGTATAATGGATGGAGGATATATAATGGATGGGGGGCTGTATAATGTATGGGGGGGCTGTGTAATGGATGGGGGGCTGTGTACTGGATAGGGGGGGGATGTATACTGGATGGGGGATATATAATGGATGGGGGGATGTATAATGTATGGGGGGGCTGTGTAATGGATGGGGGGCTGTGTACTGGATAGGGGGATGTGTACTGGATAGGGGGGGGAATGTGTACTGGATGGGGGGGGGATGTGTACTGGATAGGGGGGGGATGTGTACTGGATGGGGGGGGGGGATGTGTACTGGATGGGGGGGGATGTGTACTGGATAGGGGGGGGATGTGTACTGGATAGGGGGGGATGTGTACTGGATAGGGGGGGATGTGTACTGGATAGGGGGGGGAATGTGTACTGGATGGGGGGGGGATGTGTACTGGATAGGGGGGGGATGTGTACTGGATAGGGGGGGGGATGTGTACTGGATAGGGGGGGGATGTGTACTGGATAGGGGGGGTTGTATACTGGATAGGGGGGGTGTATACTGGATAGGGGGGGGTGTATACTGGATAGGGGGGGTGTATACTGGATAGGGGGGGGTGTATACTGGATAGGTGGGCTGTGAAAACATTTTTTCCTTAAACTACCCTCTTAAAATTAGGGTGCGTGTTATACGCCGATAAATACGGTATATGTCAGGATTACATTGTATATCCCTGTATGTTGTGGTCGTTCAGGCGATTATCTAATCTTTTTTTAAACCATCTCCGAGACCACCGCCTGTGGAAGGGAATTCCACATCCTTGCCACTCTTACAGTAAAGAACCCTCGACATAGTTTAAGTTAAACCTCTTTTCTTCTCATTTTAATGAGTGGCCACGTGTCTTGTTAAACCCCCTTTCGCAAAAACGTTTTCTCCCTATTGTGGGGTCACCAGTTTGTAAATTGATATCCCCTCTCAAGCGTCTCTTCTCCAGAGAGAATAAGTTCAGAGCTCACAACCTTTCCTCATAACTAATATCCTCCAGATCATGGGTGCTCAACCTGCGGCCCCCCAGCTGCTGCGGAACTACACGTCCCACAATGCATTGCAAGGCTGACAGGTAAAAAGTAGGACTTCCAAAGGCAGAGACAGGATGGGAACTGTAGTTTGCCAACAGCTGGAGGGCCAAAGGTTGAGCACTCATGCTCCAGACCCTTTATTAGCTTTGTTGCCCTTCTTTGTACTCTCTCCATTTCCAGCACATCCTTCCAGAGGACTGGTGCCCAGAACTGGACGGCATACTCCAGGTGCGGCCGGACCAGAGTCTTGTAGAGCGGGAGAATTATCGCTTTATCTCTGGAGTTAATCCCCTTTATAATGCCAATGTTCCAAAACATCTGGGGTGCCAAGGTTCGCCATCACTGATCTAGAGTAATGGGTAGATGCAGCTGTTTACAAAAGCAATGATAGGCTGACAGTGGCCTCAGCTGTCCGCAGGCGTTTGATCACCTGCGGTTTGGGACAGATGACACACCCCCCCCACCTCCCCCAATGCTTACGTTTGCACCCAGGAGCATTCTTTGAGATACCGCTTTTCATCAACTGCGTCTGTATTGCTGGTCTTTTCTCAATACTGAAGCCTCGTACACGCGATCGGATTTTCCGACGGGAATCGCGCAATAACAGGCTGTTGGCGGAAAATCTGACCGTTTGTAGGCACCATGGCAGGCGTTAAAAATCCGTTGGATGGCAGGCGTTAAAAATTTTCCGTGGACAAAGGTCTGTTGTCGGATTTTTCCGATCCAGTGTACACAAGTCCGTCGGACAAAAGTCAAAAGTACTGCATGCTCAGAATCAATGCTCACCAAACACGACATTAGCAGAAGGTGCCCAAAGGGTGGCACTAAAGAGCTGAAAGAAATCACATAGTACGTGTTTGTTGGCCGACAATTCTGTGCCGTTTGTATGCAAAGACAAGTTCATGGCCAACGCCCTTCGGACAAAAGTCTGAAGCCCCATACACACTATCAGTTTTCTTGCAGGTTTTTCTCTTCAGGTTTACCAAAACCATCTAATATGAGGTCAAACCTTAAGAGTTTTAATTCGTATGCAATCAGGCAGGCCCTTGCACTACATGGTTTTGGTAAACCTGAAGAGAAAAACCTGCAAGAAAACTGATAGTGTGTATGGGGCTTGAGGCTTTGTCCGCGGAAAACTTGATCGTGTGTACGAGGCTTAAGAGCGAGTTTGGTGGGGGAAAGGCCAGCAGGCTCCTGTAAAAAAAAAAAAAATACAGCACCCTTCCTGATGTGTTATAGCAGGGGTCTCCAAACTTTCTAAACAAAGGGCCAGTTTAATGACCTTCAGACTTTAGGGGGGCCGGACTATGGCCAGTGGTAGTGGACATTTTCTTGGCATCGGTGGGAGTAAACCTCGCCATAATTGGTATTGGGGAGAAGCAGTGCCCCATCATTGGGAGGGATAGTGCCCCATCATTGGTTTAATTGGAAGGAACAATGCCCCTTCATTGGTATCATTGGGAGGGGAGGAATAATACCCCATCATTGGTATCATTGGAAGGAACAATGCCCCATCATTGGTATCATTGGAAAGCAATAATGCCCCATCGTTAGTATCAGTGGGAGGAATAGCGTCCCATTATTGGTGTCAGTGGGCGATATTGGGCTTCATTGCTGATGTCAGAATAGTGTCTTGTATCTTTGGGAGTAGTGACCCAAGGGCCAGATAAAGACAGACAAAGGGCCTCATCCGGCCCCAGGGCCGCAGTTTGGAGACCACTGTGTTATACGAAAGAACACATCCCCAGCATCCCTTTAGACGCGCATCCCCCACCAGCCACCAGAGAGTTTAGCTGTGCAATCTGTTGAGCGTAATGAGTAAATTACATAGTAATGAGTGTAATCAAGCAAATGCTAAACCTGATTTGCTCTGCTAAAAAGTCTGCAGCACCCAAGCAGGGAGGAGAATGCATCTCCGAAGGGATGTCAGGCATGTGTTCTTTTATATAAATGCTTAGAATCAGCAGTACAGTGACTTGACGTCAGCCCTTTAGATCACGACCACACATAATGAAGAGTAAAAATGATCGATGTAAGAAAAAGGAAATGGAGAAGCAGGCCGACGATAGTGTGAATCGAGAGGAGAGGAGAGGGGATTGATGATGATTGGAGTCAGACAGACAGGAAATGAAGGCCAGCTCAAAATTTAAAGGGGTTTTCCGTGGAGATGATCAGTTTTTCAATATCAGAGAGAACATTGCTACAAGTGGGAGGGGAAAAAAAAGAAGGACAAGGTTGGAGTTCAGCTTTAACCACTTGCCGACCGGCGAACACCGATATACGTTGGCGGAATGGCACGGCTGGGCAAAGCAACGTACCTGTACGCCGCTTTGAATTTGCTGCCGTGCAGGCGCATGCGAGCGCCCGCCGCGTGCTCCGTGAGCGGTGAACTCGATGCTCGCTAGTGTCACGGAGCTGCAGAACGGGGAGATTCCTATGTAAACAAGGCATTTCCCTGTTCTGCCTTGTGACAGGACACTGATCGTCTGTTCCTTGTGATCGGGAGCAGTGATCGCTGTCATGTCAGTGGTAGCCCATCCCCCCCCACAGTCAGGCCCCTTTCACACTGGGGCGGTTTGCAGGCGCTATTGCGCTAAAAAAATAGCGCCTGCAAACCGACCCTAAACAGCGGCTGCTGTTTCTTTAGTGTGAGGCCCCGAGGGCTTTCACACTGAGGCGGTGCGCTGACAGGACCGCTCCAAAAGTCCTGCTAGCCACATCTTTGGAGCGGTGCGTTTACCGCTCCTTCCCATTGAAATCAATGGGACAGCGCGGCTATACCGCCCGCAATGCGCCTCTGCAGAGGTTTTTAACCCTTTTTCCGGCCGCTAGCGGGGGTTAAAACAGCACCGCTAGCGGCCGAATACCGCCGCAATTCCGACGGTAAAGCGCCTCTAAAAATAGCGGCGCTTTACCGTCACAGCCCTGCTCGCCCCAGTGTGAAAGGGGTCTTAGAATCACTCCCTAGGACACACAAATAACCCCTTCATCGCCCCCCTAATTTTTAAAGCGGAGCTCCACCCACATTTTTTATTTTTTTTTAAAGTCAGCAGCTACTAACACTGTAGCTGCTGACTTTTTAATCAGGATACTTACCTGTCCTACTCTCCCGCGCTGATGGCCCCCCCCGATGCCAATCCCTCGATCGGTGCAGGTCCCGCGCCGCCATCCACACTAACGGCTTCACTGCCCGTTTCCTACCGCCCATGTGCGAGTCTCACGCCGACTTGTGATTGGGCCGGCTGCTCTCTGGGATTACACACCAGTTCCCAGAAAGCAGCGCGCCTCATTCACCAGAAGAGGATGGGGAAGAAAAAAAGACTGCGGTGACGGAAGAGGCAGATTACGGACTTCCCGCATAGCAACGGGTATTTCGGGTGAGTATAAAAAAAATATATATATTTTTTTTAATTCATTTTTTTTTTTGTTTTTTTGGTGAATTGGGTGGAACTCCACTTTAACCCCTTCACTGTCAGTGTCATTTACACAGTAATCAGTGCATTTTTATAGCACTGATCTCTGTATAAATTACAATGGTCCCAAAATAGTGTCAAAAGTGTCCGATGTGTCCGCCATAATGTCGCAGTCCCGATAAAAAAAAAAAAAAAAATCGCTGATCGCCGCCATTACTAATAAAAAAAAAAATAATAATAAAAATGCCGTAAAATTATCCCCTATTTTGTAGACGCTCTAACTTTAACCAAAAATATGTAGAAGAATACGTATCGGCCTAAACGGAGGTTATCTTGCGGGCGCGCTGCCGTGTCATACACTCGGCGCCCATAGCCGCCGAGTGATTGACTCGGCCCCGCCCCCCCACGTCATTGGATTTGATTGACAGCAGCTGGAGCCAATGGATGCGCTGTCATCAATCTATCCAATGAAGAGCCGAGAAGCCGCGGAGAGAGCAACGTGGGATCGCGCCCACGGAAAT
Source organism: Rana muscosa (assembly GCA_029206835.1). Classification (NCBI taxonomy): domain Eukaryota; kingdom Metazoa; phylum Chordata; class Amphibia; order Anura; family Ranidae; genus Rana; species Rana muscosa. Next base: position 139,264 of record JARGYO010000232.1, read on the forward strand.
TCGGGGCTCAGGTAAGTAAAACGGAGGGGGCTCGGACACTGCAAGGTGTTTTTTCACCTTAATGCATAGGATGCATTAAGGTGAAAAAACAGGAGGGTTTACAACCCCTTTAACCACTTCAATACCAGGCACTTATACACCTTCCTGCCCAGGCCAATTTTGAGCTTTCAGCGCTGTCGCAATTTGAATGACAATTGCGCGGTCATGCTACACTGTACCCAAACAAATTTGTTATCATTTTGTTCCCACAAATAGAGCTTTCTTTTGGTGGTATTTGATCACCTCTGCGATTTTTATTTTTTGCGCAACAAATAAAGAGCGAAAATTTGGAAAAAAACTAACGGGCACGGGTATGGCTGCACTGACGGGCACGGGTATGGCTGCACTGACGGGCACGGGTATGGCTGCACTGACAGGCACGGGTATGGCTGCACTGGCGGGCACGGGGTATGGCTGCACCGGCGGGCATGGGTATGACTGCACCGGCGGGCACTGTATGGCTGCACCGACGGGCACGGTATGGCTGCACCGACGGGCACTGTATGGGTGCACCGACGGGCACTGTATGGCTGCACCGATGGGCACGGTATGGCTGCACCGACGGGCACGGTATGGCTGCACCGACGGGCACGGATATGGCTGCACCGACGGGCACGGATATGGCTGCACCGACGGGCACGGATATGGCTGCACTGACGGGCACGGATATGGCTGCACCGACGGGCACTGATATGGCTGCACTAACGGGCACTGATATGGCTGCACTGACGGGCAACAATGAGGTGGCACCAATGAGGCGGCACTGATGGGTACTTATGGGTGGCACTGACGGGCACCGATAGGTGGCACTGATGGACACTGGTGGGTGGAATTGCTGGGCATCACATTTTTTTTGTGCCATGATGGTGACAGTCAGTGCCCATTTGTGGGCACTGATCGGCATATGTTGTTCATACTATTGTACATGTGGATGGCCATGGGGCACTTACCTGGCCATCCACACGTTAGGTGCTTCCCTGGTGGTCGTGGGCGGCATCCTGGTGGTCCAGTGTGGGCATCCGAGGGGGGCTGCGCTGATAAACAATCAGCACGAACCCCCCTGTCAGAAGAGCCGCCGATCGGCTCGCGTCTGTCAGACGCGAGTGAGGAAGAGCCGATCAACGGCTCTTCCTGTTTACATTGTGATCAGCGGTGATTGGACACAGCTGATCACGTGGTAAAGAGCCTCCGCCGCGATTGATTAGAAGGGTAATCGGCCCTGAACGAAATAGCCCCTGTAGCGGCGTCCTGGTGCACGATTCCCTGTGTAGTCATCGCGTTACTTCCGCTCCAATTGAAACCACCAGGGAATCGTGCACCAAGTCCAACCTACGTGTGTGAATACCGTATTTATCGGCGTATAGCACACATACTTTTTTCCCCTGAAAACGGAGGGTAAACAGTGCCTGCGTGTTATACGCCAATATCATGTTCTGCCAACAGAGGGTGGGGATCGGGCGGTCCGCCCCCAGGAGCCACCCATTGGGGGGGTGTCAGGCTGGCCGTCCCGCCTCCCCTGGCCCTGGAACAGCGCTCCCTGCATAGTATGAAGTTGAGAAAAAAACTGTCACTTGCCAGCCCCTTGTACACCGCTCCTCCTGTGTCGGTGTCATTGTGTAAAACGAAGCTTTTAAACATCTCTATAGCTACGTTTTTTATGCCTGCTCTCCTCCTCCGAGTGTAGCTTTGATTGAAGGAGGAGAGCGGTCACATGACCATCTGTGTAACATCAGAGAACAGTCATGTGACCAGGTCAGTGGAAAACAACTGAGCTATTGAGGTATATGGAAGCTTCGTTTTGCAATAGGAGTGACACAGGAGGAGGAGCTGTGTGTGGAAGGGGCTGACAGTGATTTATTTTTTTCTCACTTAACTGTAGAGAATGCTGGCAGCGCTGTCCCAGGAGACTGGGGGTCTCCTGGGAGTGCAGAGGGGCTGTGTACTGTATGGGGGCGCTGTATAATGTATGGGGGGAATGTATACTGGGGAGGGGGGCTGTATAATGTATGGGGGGATGTATACTGGGGAGGGGGGCTGTATAATGTATGGGGGGATGTATACTGGGGAGGGGGGGGGGCTGTATAATGTATGGGGGGGTATATACTTGGGAAGGGGGGATGTATAATGTATGGGGGGGCTGTATAATGTATGGGGGGTATATACTTGGAAAGGGGGGATGTATAATGGATGGAGGATATATAATGGATGGGGGGCTGTATAATGTATGGGGGGGCTGTGTAATGGATGGGGGGCTGTGTACTGGATAGGGGGGGATGTATACTGGATGGGGGATATATAATGGATGGGGGGATGTATAATGTATGGGGGGCTGTGTAATGGATGGGGGGCTGTGTACTGGATAGGGGGGATGTGTACTGGATAGGGGGGGGGAATGTGTACTGGATGGGGGGGGGGTGTGTACTGGATAGGGGGGGATGTGTACTGGATGGGGGGGGGTGTGTACTGGATAGGGGGGGATGTGTACTGGATAGGGGGGGGGATGTGTACTGGATAGGGGGGGGATGTGTACTGGATAGGGGGGGGAATGTGTACTGGATGGGGGGGGATGTGTACTGGATAGGGGGGGATGTGTACTGGATAGGGGGGGGATGTGTACTGGATAGGGGGGGGATGTATACTGGATAGGGGGGGTGTATACTGGATTGGGGGGGGTGTATACTGGATAGGGGGGGTGTATACTGGATAGGGGGGGTGTATACTGGATAGGGGGGCTGTGAAAACATTTTTTCCTTAAACTACCCTCTTAAAATTAGGGTGCGTGTTATACGCCGATAAATACGGTATATGTCAGGATTACATTGTATATCCCTGTATGTTGTGGTCGTTCAGGCGATTACCTAATCTTTTTTTAAACCATCTCCGAGACCACCGCCTGTGGAAGGGAATTCCACATCCTTGCCACTCTTACAGTAAAGAACCCTCGACATAGTTTAAGTTAAACCTCTTTTCTTCTCATTTTAATGAGTGGCCACGTGTCTTGTTAAACCCCCTTTCGCAAAAACGTTTTCTCCCTATTGTGGGGTCACCAGTTTGTAAATTGATATCCCCTCTCAAGCGTCTCTTCTCCAGAGAGAATAAGTTCAGAGCTCACAACCTTTCCTCATAACTAATATCCTCCAGATCATGGGTGCTCAACCTGCGGCCCCCCAGCTGCTGCGGAACTACACGTCCCACAATGCATTGCAAGGCTGACAGGTAAAAAGTAGGACTTCCAAAGGCAGAGACAGGATGGGAACTGTAGTTTGCCAACAGCTGGAGGGCCAAAGGTTGAGCACTCATGCTCCAGACCCTTTATTAGCTTTGTTGCCCTTCTTTGTACTCTCTCCATTTCCAGCACATCCTTCCTGAGGACTGGTGCCCAGAACTGGACGGCATACTCCAGGTGCGGCCGGACCAGAGTCTTGTAGAGCGGGAGAATTATCGCTTTATCTCTGGAGTTAATCCCCTTTATAATGCCAATGTTCCAAAACATCTGGGGTGCCAAGGTTCGCCATCACTGATCTAGAGTAATGGGTAGATGCAGCTGTTTACAAAAGCAATGATAGGCTGACAGTGGCCTCAGCTGTCCGCAGGCGTTTGATCACCTGCGGTTTGGGACAGATGACACACCCCCCCCCCCCCCCCACCTCCCCCAATGCTTACGTTTGCACCCAGGAGCATTCTTTGAGATACCGCTTTTCATCAACTGCGTCTGTATTGCTGGTCTTTTCTCAATACTGAAGCCTCGTACACGCGATCGGATTTTCCGACGGGAATCGCGCGATGACAGGCTGTTGGCGGAAAATCTGACCGTTTGTAGGCACCATGGCAGGCGTTAAAAATCCGTTGGATGGCAGGCGTTAAAAATTTTCCGTGGACAAAGGTCTGTTGTCGGATTTTTCCGATCCAGTGTACACAAGTCCGTCGGACAAAAGTCAAAAGTACTGCATGCTCAGAATCAATGCTCACCAAACACGACATTAGCAGAAGGTGCCCAAAGGGTGGCGCTAAAGAGCTGAAAGAAATCACATAGTACGTGTTTGTTGGCCGACAATTCTGTGCCGTTTGTATGCAAAGACAAGTTCATGGCCAACGCCCTTCGGACAAAAGTCTGAAGCCCCATACACACTATCAGTTTTCTTGCAGGTTTTTCTCTTCAGGTTTACCAAAACCATCTAATATGAGGTCAAACCTTAAGAGTTTCAATTCGTATGCAATCAGGCAGGCCCTTGCACTACATGGTTTTGGTAAACCTGAAGAGAAAAACCTGCAAGAAAACTGATAGTGTGTATGGGGCTTGAGGCTTTGTCCGCGGAAAACTTGATCGTGTGTACGAGGCTTAAGAGCGAGTTTGGTGGAGGAAAGGCCAGCAGGCTCCTGTAAAAAAAAAAAAAATTACAGCACCCTTCCTGATGTGTTATAGCAGGGGTCTCCAAACTTTCTAAACAAAGGGCCAGTTTAATGACCTTCAGACTTTAGGGGGGCCGGACTATGGCCAGTGGTAGTGGACATTTTCTTGGCATCGGTGGGAGTAAACCTCGCCATAATTGGTATTGGGGAGAAGCAGTGCCCCATCATTGGGAGGGATAGTGCCCCGTCATTGGTTTAATTGGAAGGAACAATGCCCCTTCATTGGTATCATTGGGAGGGGAGGAATAATACCCCATCATTGGTATCATTGGAAGGAACAATGCCCCATCATTGGTATCATTGGAAAGCAATAATGCCCCATTGTTAGTATCAGTGGGAGGAATAGCGTCCCATTATTGGTGTCAGTGGGCGATATTGGGCTTCATTGCTGATGTCAGAATAGTGTCTTGTATCTTTGGGAGTAGTGACCCAAGGGCCAGATAAAGACAGACAAAGGGCCTCATCCGGCCCCAGGGCTGCAGTTTGGAGACCACTGTGTTATACGAAAGAACACATCCCCAGCATCCCTTTAGACGCGCATCCCCCACCAGCCACCAGAGAGTTTAGCTGTGCAATCTGTTGAGCGTAATGAGTAAATTACATAGTAATGAGTGTAATCAAGCAAATGCTAAACCTGATTTGCTCTGCTAAAAAGTCTGCAGCACCCAAGCAGGGAGGAGAATGCATCTCCGAAGGGATGTCAGGCATGTGTTCTTTTATATAAATGCTTAGAATCAGCAGTACAGTGACTTGACGTCAGCCCTTTAGATCACGACCACACATAATGAAGAGTAAAAATGATCGATGTAAGAAAAAGGAAATGGAGAAGCAGGCCGACGATAGTGTGAATCGAGAGGAGAGGAGAGGGGATTGATGATGATTGGAGTCAGACAGACAGGAAATGAAGGCCAGCTCAAAATTTAAAGGGGTTTTCCGTGGAGATGATCAGTTTTTCAATATCAGAGAGAACATTGCTACAAGTGGGAGGGGAAAAAAAAGAAGGACAAGGTTGGAGTTCAGCTTTAACCACTTGCCGACCAGCGAACACCGATATACGTTGGTGGAATGGCACGGCTGGGCAAAGCAACGTACCTGTACGCCGTGAGCGGTGAACTCGATGCTCGCTAGTGTCACGGAGCTGCAGAACGGGGAGATTCCTATGTAAACAAGGCATTTCCCTGTTCTGCCTTGTGACAGGACACTGATCGTCTGTTCCTTGTGATCGGGAGCAGTGATCGCTGTCATGTCAGTGGTAGCCCATCCCCCCCCACAGTCAGGCCCCTTTCACACTGGGGCGGTTTGCAGGCGCTATTGCGCTAAAAAAATAGCGCCTGCAAACCGACCCTAAACAGCGGCTGCTGTTTCTTTAGTGTGAGGCCCCGAGGGCTTTCACACTGAGGCGGTGCGCTGACAGGACCGCTCCAAAAGTCCTGCTAGCCGCATCTTTGGAGCGGTGCGTTTACCGCTCCTTCCCATTGAAATCAATGGGACAGCGCGGCTATACCGCCCGCAATGCGCCTCTGCAGAGGTTTTTAACCCTTTTTCCGGCCGCTAGCGGGGGTTAAAACAGCACCGCTAGCGGCCGAATACCGCCGCAATTCCGACGGTAAAGCGCCTCTAAAAATAGCGGCGCTTTACCGTCACAGCCCTGCTCGCCCCAGTGTGAAAGGGGTCTTAGAATCACTCCCTAGGACACACAAATAACCCCTTCATCGCCCCCCTAATTTTTAAAGCGGAGCTCCACCCACATTTTTTTTTTTTTTTAAAGTCAACAGCTACTAACACTGTAGCTGCTGACTTTTTAATCAGGATACTTACCTGTCCTACTCTCCCGCGCTGATGGCCCCCCCCCCCCCCGATGCCAATCCCTCGATCGGTGCAGGTCCCGCGCCGCCATCCACACTAACGGCTTCACTGCCCGTTTCCTACCGCGCATGTGCGAGTCTCACGCCGACTTGTGAATGGGCCGGCTGCTCTCTGGGATTACACACCAGTTCCCAGAAAGCAGCGCGCCTCATTCACCAGAAGAGGATGGGGAAGAAAAAAAGACTGCGGTGACGGAAGAGGCAGATTACGGACTTCCCGCATAGCAACGGGTATTTCGGGTGAGTATAAAAAAAATATTTTTATTTTTTTTAAAAATTAATTTATTTTTTTGGTGAATTGGGTGGAACTCCACTTTAACCCCTTCACTGTCAGTGTCATTTACACAGTAATCAGTGCATTTTTATAGCACTGATCTCTGTATAAATTACAATGGTCCCAAAATAGTGTCAAAAGTGTCCGATGTGTCCGCCATAATGTCGCAGTCCCGATAAAAAAATAAAAATAAATCGCTGATCGCCGCCATTACTAATAAAAAAAATAATAATAATAAAAATGCCGTAAAATTATCCCCTATTTTGTAGACGCTCTAACTTTTGCGCAAAGCAATCAATAAACGCTTGTTGCGATTTTTTTTTTAACCAAAAATATGTAGAAGAATACGTATCGGCCTAAACGGAGGAAAAAAAATTTTTTTTAGCGATTTTTGGGGGATATTTATTATAGCCAAAAGTAAAAAATATTGCTTTTTTTTTCAAAATTGTCGCTCTTTTTTTTGTTTATAGCGCAAAAAATAAAAATAAATAAAAATGCCATAAAACTATCCCCTATTTTGTAGACGCTATAACTTTTGCACAAACCAATCAGTAAACGCTTATTGCAATATTTTTGGTAAAAAATAAATAAAAAATATGTAGAAGAATATGTATCGGCCTAAACTGAGGAAATTTTTATTTATTTTTTTATAGATTTTTGGTGGATATTTATTATAGCAAAAAGTAAAAAAATATTGCTGTTTTTTAAAAAAAATTGTCGCTCTATTTTTGTTTATAGCGCATAAAATAAAAACCACAGAGGTGATCAAATACCACCAAAAGAAAGTTCTATTTGTGGGAAAAAAAGGACGTCAATTTTGTTCGGGAGCCACGTCGCCACGACCGCGCAATTGTCAGTTAAAGTGACGCAGTGCCGAATCGCAAAAAGCGCTCTGGTCAGGAAAGGGGGGGGTTTAAATTCTTCCGGGGCTGAAGGGGTTAACATAATACGGCTTGCTGCTCAGCTATGGATGGTGACCTCAGTGCGGCTCTCTATCTGTAGGACTCGGAGAGGCTCCATACGAATCAAATCAGTTACACCTGAGGAGGTCCAGCAATTCGGCAGCAACGCTAATGATATAATTTGTGGAGAGATGTACTCACTAGTGGAGAAATAAATATAAGCAAACAGGATGATGTAGGTGGTGACCAGAGGGATCAGCTCGGCGATGCCGATCTCTTCCTTGAAATGGACGTGGACCGTGTTCTTCCCCCGGGAGGTGCTGTTGGTGTGAGGATACAGCTGTGTCAGATGGGACCTCAGACTGTTCAGAAACCTGAAAAAAAAAAAACAATAAAAAGAAAAACACTTACAGGAAATTCATCACCAGCACCACTCCAATCCTTCATAACCCAACAGGTAGTGACGCAAAACTGAAAGGTTGGTGACACTAACGGTGTCACCAACCTGGCTCTGCAGCGTGGCAGGTGTGTGAGAGACAAACGGGTTTCCAAATCCTTCACAGAGTTAGAGGATTCCCATTTATTATTTGACGTGTGAATTAAAGCGGAGGTCCACCCCAAAAAAAAAAAAAAAAATTACACAAAAAGGCTCCAAAAAATGTGAATTTTTTTTTTTTTTTTTTAATAATTACCAGAAATGGCTGTTGCTAGGCAGATCATCCTAATCTGCCACTTCCTAGAACGCGGTAGTCTTCAGTCTTCTCCTCGCGTTGTCTTCTGGGACATTTGGGTGTGCTGTCTTCTGGGACCTGTGTGTGTGTCCCAGAAGACAGCCGGGCCATTCACAAAGCGTGGCGCGACTCGCGCATGCGCAGTAGGAAACGGGCAGTGAAGCCCCGCAAGGCTCCACTGCCTGTTTCCCTTACTTCGAATGGCGGCGCCGGGACCCGATCCGATGGACGGATCGGCCTCGGGCGGCCGACATTGCAGGTGAGTAGGACAGGTAAGTGTGCTTATTAAAAGTCAGCAGCTACAGTGTTTTTAATTTTTTTTCTTTTTTTTTTACAGCTGGACCTTTTAAAGTGAATGGTAAACTCCAAAAAATAACTTTCCTAAAGTCAATTCCCCTCAGTACATTTTATATCTTTTATATCATTTTATATCTCAAACTCTTTTATAGAGTGAATGCCAAATACAGTCTAAAGACCTGGAGATCCTGCCAGTCTCCTTGCTGTATCCCTGCTTCCTGCCAACGCTAACCATGGGTTCAGACCTGTGCTTGCGGTGCCAGACATGCAGTACTTCCTGTAATAGAAACAGCGGATCGCATTGCAGCTGGTAGGTGCAGAACAGGAGGGGTGGAGCACTTGTTGGCTCCTCCCAACCACTTACCCCTGTAAAAGATTGGACCATGACATAGGGCATGGGCGCTCAACCTGTGCCCCTCCAGCTGTTGTGGAACTACAAGTCCCATCATGCTTCTGCTTTTGGGGGTCACGCTTGTAACGGTCAGCCTTGCAATGCCTCATGGGACTTGTAGTTCTGCAACAACAGCTGTAGGGCTGCAGGTTGAGTACCCATGATGTAGGGCAGGGGTGTCAAACTCAATTTCATCATGGGCCGCATCAGCAGTATGTTTGCTCTGAAAGGGTCAGTTGTATCAGGGTGTGCGCCCAGGGATCAGCGGCGCACGCCCAGGGATCACGCGCGAGAGCAGGGAACACTATCATCGTTTAAATGCTACAAAGAATATAACAGAATATGTAAAAAGGAAATTAAGGATGCAAAAATTCAAAACTGGCAGATTGCAAAACATAGGACAAACCCCCAAAAATTCTTCAAATATATTAATAGTAAAAAGGTCAGGTCTGAGCATGTAGGCCGTTTGCAAAATAATCTAGAGAGTGGGTGACTGGGGACAAAGAGAAGGCCAATTTATTAAATACTTTCTTCAGCTCTGTGTATACAAAGGATCATGGGGGGGGGGGGCTTATGTCCATAATGGGGGTGGTAGTGACACAGCCCCAAACGATCCAATAATGGCTCAAAAGTGATCTGGTCCAGGAATATTAATGCCGCGTACACACGGTCGGAATTTCTGACAGAAAAAGTCCGATGGGAGCTTTTCGCCGGATATTCCGACCGTGTGTATGCCCCATCTGACTTTTTCTTCGGAATTTCCGACTGACTTAGATAGAGAGCCGGTTCTCTATTTTTCCCAACGGAAAAAAATTTGTTCGGAAAATCCGTTCGTCTGTATGCCATTCCGACCGGAAAAAAAAAAAAACACACGCATGCTCGGAAGCATTGAACTTCTTTTTCTCGCCTCGTCGTAGTGTTGTACGTCACCGCGTTCTTAACGCACAAAAGTTCGGAGAACGTTTGTCTGACCATGTGTATGCAAGCCAAGCTTGAGCGGAATTCCGTCGGTAAAACCATCCAAGTCTTTGCCGGCGGAAAATCCGTTCGTGTGTACGCGCCAATAGACAGAATAAAAGGTGGATAAAGCACCTGGACCAGATGGCATACAGCCACGGATCCTAAAATAATTGAGCTCTGTAATTTCAAAGCCATTGTATCTCATTTTTAGGGACTCGTTAATGACAGGAATAGTACCACTGGATTGGCGCAGGGCCAATGTGGTGCCGATATTTAAATAGGGATAAAGTCTTTCCCAAGTAACTATAGACCTGTTAGTGTAACTTCTATAGTTGGGAAGATACTGGAGAGAGAGATTAATAAAAGACACAGAGGAGTTCTTGCTGGAAAACATTTTTTTAAGCAACAGACGGCATGGAGTCATGAGAGAGCGAGACCACAGCCGGCGTTCCCCCGGTTTACTCACTTGGCGTCATATCTGCGCAGCACCAGGGTGATGGTGTAGGACACGATCCGCTTGCGGTTGTACAGACTGACTCCGCTCTGCTTTCCCGGAACCCCAAACAGCAAATCTGTTCAAAGAAAAAAACTATTTTACAAATGGGGCCAATTAATAAATGATAAAAGAAAAAAAAAAAAAAAAGGGAGGAACAACAATTAATAAGATAATTCAAATTTAAAGTGAACCACCACACCCCACAGGGACCAGACAGAGGGCGGGGCATGGGACTTGTAGTTCTGCAACAACAGCTGTAGGGCTGCAGGTTGAGTACCCATGATGTAGGGCAGGGGTGTCAAACTCAATTTCATCATGGGCCGCATCAGCAGTATGTTTGCTCTGAAAGGGTCAGTTGTATCAGGGTGTGCGCCCAGGGATCAGCGGCGCACGCCCAGGGATCACGCGCAAGAGCAGGGAACACTATCATCGTTTAAATGCTACAAAGAATATAACAGAATATGTAAAAAGGAAATTAAGGATGCAAAAATTCAAAACTGGCAGATTGCAAAACATAGGACAAACCCCCAAAAATTCTTCAAATATATTAATAGTAAAAAGGTCAGGTCTGAGCATGTAGGCCGTTTGCAAAATAATCTAGAGAGTGGGTGACTGGGGACAAAGAGAAGGCCAATTTATTAAATACTTTCTTCAGCTCTGTGTATACAAAGGATCATGGGGGGGGGGGGCTTATGTCCATAATGGGGGTGGTAGTGACACAGCCCCAAACGATCCACAATGGCTCAAAAGTGATCTGGTCCAGGAATATTAATGCCGCGTACACACGGTCGGAATTTCTGACAGAAAAAGTCCGATGGGAGCTTTTCGCCGGATATTCCGACCGTGTGTATGCCCCATCTGACTTTTTCTTCGGAATTTCCGACTGACTTAGATAGAGAGCCGGTTCTCTATTTTTCCCAACGGAAAAAAATTTGTTCGGAAAATCCGTTCGTCTGTATGCCATTCCGACCGGAAAAAAAAAAAAAACACACGCATGCTCAGAAGCATTGAACTTCTTTTTCTCGCCTCGTCGTAGTGTTGTACGTCACCGCGTTCTTAACGCACAAAAGTTCGGAGAACGTTTGTCTGACCGTGTGTATGCAAGCCAAGCTTGAGCGGAATTCCGTCGGTAAAACCATCCAAGTCTTTGCCGGCGGAAAATCCGTTCGTGTGTACGCGCCATTAGACAGAATAAAAGGTGGATAAAGCACCTGGACCAGATGGCATACAGCCACGGATCCTAAAATAATTGAGCTCTGTAATTTCAAAGCCATTGTATCTCATTTTTAGGGACTCGTTAATGACAGGAATAGTACCACTGGATTGGCGCAGGGCCAATGTGGTGCCGATATTTAAATAGGGATAAAGTCTTTCCCAAGTAACTATAGACCTGTTAGTGTAACTTCTATAGTTGGGAAGATACTGGAGAGAGAGATTAATAAAAGACACAGAGGAGTTCTTGCTGGAAAACATTTTTTTAAGCAACAGACGGCATGGAGTCATGAGAGAGCGAGACCACAGCCGGCGTTCCCCCGGTTTACTCACTTGGCGTCATATCTGCGCAGCACCAGGGTGATGGTGTAGGACACGATCCGCTTGCGGTTGTACAGACTGAAAAAAAAAAAAAAAAGGGAGGAACAACAATTAATAAGATAATTCAAATTTAAAGTGAACCACCACACCCCACAGGGACCAGACAGAGGGCGGGGCAGGAACCCGGGGTGCACGCAGAGGGCGGGGCAGGAACCCGGGGTGCATGCAGAGGGCGGGGCAGGAACCCGGGGTGCACGCAGAGGGCGGGGCAGGAACCCGGGGTGCACGCAGAGGGCGGAGCAGGAACCCGGGGTGCACGCAGAGGGCGGAGCAGGAACCCGGGGTGCACGCAGAGGGCGGAGCAGGAACCCGGGGTGCACGCAGAGGGCGGAGCAGGAACCCGGGGTGCACGCAGAGGGCGGAGCAGGAACCCGGGGTGCACGCAGAGGGCGGAGCAGGAACCCGGGGTGCACGCAGAGGGCGGAGCAGGAACCCGGGGTGCACGCAGAGGGCGGAGCAGGAACCCGGGGTGCACGCAGAGGGCAGAGCAGAAACCCGGGGTGCACGCAGAGGGCGGAGCAGAAACCCAGGGTGCACGCAGAGGGCGGAGCAGGAACCCGGGGTGCACGCAGAGGGCGGAGCAGGAACCCGGGGTGCACGCAGAGGGCGGAGCAGGAACCCGGGGTGCACGCAGAGGGCGGAGCAGGAACCCGGGGTGCACGCAGAGGGCGGAGCAGGAACCCGGGTTGCACGCAGAGGGCGGAGCAGGAACCCGGGGTGCACGCAGGGGGCGGAGCAGGAATCGGTGTGGAGGCAGAGGGCGGAGCAGGAATCGGTGTGGAGGCAGAGGGCGGAGCAGGAATCGGTGTGGAGGCAGAGGGCGGAGCAGGAATCGGTGTGGAGGCAGAGGGCGGAGCAGGAATTGGTGTGGAGGCAGAGGGCGGAGCAGGAACCCGGGGTGCACGCAGAGGGCGGAGCAGGAACCCGGGGTGCACGCAGAGGGCGGAGCAGGAACCCGGGGTGCACGCAGAGGGCGGAGCAGGAACCCGGGGTGCACAGGCAGAGGGCGGAGCAGGAACCCGGGGTGCACAGGCAGAGGGTGGAGCAGGAATCGGTGTGGAGGCAGAGGGCGGAGCAGGAATCGGTGTGGAGGCAGAGGGCGGAGCAGGAATCGGTGTGGAGGCAGAGGGCGGAGCAGGAATCGGTGTGGAGGCAGAGGGCGGAGCAGGAATCGGTGTGGAGGCAGAGGGCGGAGCAGGAATCGGTGTGGAGGCAGAGGGCGGAGCAGGAATCGGTGTGGAGGAGGAATCGGTGTGGAGGCAGAGGGCGGAGCAGGAATCGGTGTGGAGGCAGAGGGCGGAGCAGGAATCGGTGTGGAGGCAGAGGGCGGAGCAGGAATCGGTGTGGAGGCAGAGGGCGGAGCAGGAATCGGTGTGGAGGCAGAGGGCGGAGCAGGAATCGGTGTGGAGGCAGAGGGCGGAGCAGGAATCGGTGTGGAGGCAGAGGGCGGAGCAGGAATCGGTGTGGAGGCAGAGGGCGGAGCAGGAATCGGTGTGGAGGAGGAATCGGTGTGGAGGCAGAGGGCGGAGCAGGAATCGGTGTGGAGGAGGAATCGGTGTGGAGGCAGAGGGCGGAGCAGGAATCGGTGTGGAGGCAGAGGGCGGAGCAGGAATCGGTGTGGAGGCAGAGGGCGGAGCAGGAATCGGTGTGGAGGCAGAGGGCGGAGCAGGAATCGGTGTGGAGGCAGAGGGCGGAGCAGGAATCGGTGTGGAGGCAGAGGGCGGAGCAGGAATCGGTGTGGAGGCAGAGGGCGGAGCAGGAACCCGGGGTGCACGCAGAGGGCAGAGCAGGAACCCGGGGTGCACGCAGAGGGAAGAGCAGGAACCCGGGGTGCACGCAGAGGACGGAGCAGGAACCCGGGGAGCACGCAGAGGGCGGAGCAGGAACCCGGGGTGCACGCAGAGGGCGGAGCAGGAACCCGGGGTGCACGCAGAGGGCGGAGCAGGAACCCGGGGTGCACGCAGAGGGCGGAGCAGGAACCCGGGGTGCACGCAGAGGGCGGAGCAGGAACCCGGGGTGCACGCAGAGGGCGGAGCAGGAACCCGGGGTGCACGCAGAGGGCGGGGCAGGAACCCGGGGTGCACGCAGAGGGCGGGGCAGGAACCCGGGGTGCACGCAGAGGGCGGAGCAGGAACCCGGGGTGCACGCAGAGGGCGGAGCAGGAACCCGGGGTGCACGCAGAGGGCGGAGCAGGAACCCGGGGTGCACGCAGAGGGCGGAGCAGGAACCCGGGGTGCACGCAGAGGGCGGAGCAGGAACCCGGGGTGCACGCAGAGGGCGGAGCAGGAACCCGGGGTGCACGCAGAGGGCGGAGCAGGAATCGGGGTGCACGCAGAGGGCGGAGCAGGAATCGGGGTGCACGCAGAGGGCGGAGCAGGAATCGGGGTGCACGCAGAGCAGGAATCGGGGTGCACGCAGAGGGCGGAGCAGGAACCCGGGGTGCACGCAGAGGGCGGAGCAGGAACCCGGGGTGCACGCAGAGGGCGGAGCAGGAACCCGGGGTGCACGCAGAGGGCGGGGCAGGAACCCGGGGTGCACGCAGAAGGCGGAGCAGGAACCCGGGGTGCACGCAGAGGGCGGAGCAGGAACCCGGGGTGCACGCAGAGGGCGGAGCAGGAACTCGGGGTGCACGCAGAGGGCGGAGCAGGAACCCGGGGTGCACGCAGAGGGCGGAGCAGGAATCGGGGTGCACGCAGAGGGCGGAGCAGGAATCGGGGTGCACGCAGAGGGCGGAGCAGGAATCGGGGTGCACGCAGAGCAGGAATCGGGGTTCACGCAGAGGGCGGAGCAGGAACCCGGGGTTCACGCAGAGGGCGGAGCAGGAACCCGGGGTGCACGCAGAGGGCGGAGCAGGAACCCGGGGTGCACGCAGAGGGCGGAGCAGGAATCGGGGTGCACGCAGAGGGCGGAGCAGGAATCGGGGTGCACGCAGAGGGCAGAGCAGGAATCAGGGTGCACGCAGAGCAGGAATCGGGGTGCACGCAGAGGGCGGAGCAGGAATCGGGGCCCTTCAGTGCGAGGTGAGAGGGGTTTGCTTACCTCGGAGGGTGGCGGAGGTATGCAGGGTCTTGGGTTCATGTTGCTGGATGGTCCGGATAAGGTCGGGGTCGTTGTTGAACAGATCGCGGTTGTTCTGCCAGAAGTTGGCCGGAGACAGGAGGAGGCAGCCATGTTCCGGCAGTTTGTCCCGGAGCTTCCGGAGTCCAGGCAGCAGATCGGTCACCTGCAGACACACGTCCTCCAGGCTCTTCTGACCGGCTCTGCAGAGGGATCCAGGATATGAGAACCAATGGCTGAACACCGACCACCCAACCATCATTGCATGCAGAGCACCTTAAAAAAAAAAAGGATCCCTTCTCCCGATTTCATCTATTTGTGCAAATATTTTGATACGGATGGGTTTGTTTCGGATAGACCAGGGAAAGTCCTATCAGTGTGTTTGCAGTCTGTGCCCCGACTGAAGGAGGAACCTTCTCCAAAATAAGAGGAGATCCCCTCTTATGTCCCTATTGGAAGATTTTCCCTCACCTCCTGCTTTGGCGACATTAACATTTCCCATAACTTTGTCTCAAGTGGTCACCAAGACAAACAAGGATGAATCTACCCGGCGGGGACACCTGACAGAGGTTCTAACCCTTCACAGCTCCATCCAAACCTTCTGGCTTTAGATATTCTTCTGGGTTTTCTAAGCAAATCCAAGACTATAGAGTGGATAAAGGACACCTCGGGGGGCCAATATTCCATTTTTATGGACGCCATTTATGAAAAGATATTTTGTTTATAACAGCTGGCACTGTGTGAAGAAAGAATTGCCTCCTTGGAATGAAAAGCCCAACTGGAACTATTCTTGAAAATATTCCCTCCTTCTACCTATTCTGTATACAATTATCTCTGTACTTACCCATTTTCAAACCACTCCGGTTGGGTCACGTAATCCTGTGTAAGGGAGCGCACAACGGCTGTGAATTCTAGAACCCGCAACATCACCCATAGGCTCCTCCCTCCATTCACTGACACAGGAGAGCTGGAGCCTGCGGGATCATATGACCAGACCGGCAGTCTCTCTTTTCCTCTGCAGCAGCCACTCACTGACACAGGAGAGCTGGAGCCTGCGGGATCATATGACCAGACCGGCAGTCTCTCTTTTCCTCTGCAGCAGCCACTCACTGACACAGGAGAGCTGGAGCCTGCGGGATCATATGACCAGACCGGCAGTCTCTCATTTCCCCTGCAGCAGCCGTTCACGGACACAGGAAAGCTGGGCCAGTGGGATAACCTGGCCTGACTGAAGCGGGCTACAATAGGTAAGGTATCGTTTAGGTAGGATAGGTAGTGGGAAGGGGGCGGCAACATTTTTAAGACTAGTTATAGTTTGCTTCCACTTAGCAGCACCTAGAATGACCATAACCCAACCCCTAATACTACATTACTAGTCTCTCACAGCATTAGGTCTACGATTCCTTTTTCATTAAACCCCAGGCCTTTGTTGAACACGTGGACCCCCCAATCTCTGGGTGTATTCTGAGCGAATGCCTCAGCAGGATATCGGGGAGCTGGAAGTACCTGTCCCTGAGCACATGGTTCTGGATTTCCTCGACTAAGGAGAACACTCGTGACAAAGGAGAACGAAACACGTCCACAGTTCTTGTCCCACGGAGATACCACCCCCTTCACCAGGACCTGCTGGATGTAGGCCACCGGAGGTCCAAGATACTGCAGGGATAGACAAAGTATAGAACCACATTACATAGAACACTGGAGCCAGTCCCAGTACCCGAGGAGCTTACACTCTAATATCCCCCCTCCCCCACACACCATTATTATTATACATTTCTATAGCTCTGACATATACCGAAGTGCTGTACAGAGAACACTGAGCCAATCACATCAGTCTCTGTGTTAAAGGAGCTTACACTCCAATGTCCCCTCCCCCACAGTCACATCAGTCTCTGTACAGAGGAGCTTACACTCTAATGTCCCCTCCCCCCACATCACATCAGTTTCTATACAGAGGAGATTACACTCTAATGTCCCCTCCCCCCATATCACATCAGTTTCTATACAGAGGAGCTTACACTCTAATGTCCCCTCCTCCACATCACATCAGTCTCTGTACAGAGGAGCTTACACTCTAATGTCCCCCCCCCTCCCCCACAGTCACACACTATTATACATTTATATACAGTTGTGCTCAAAAGTTTGCATACCATGGCAGAAATTGTGATATTTTGGCATTAATATTGAACATGACTGATCATGCCAAAAAACTGTCTTTTATTCAAAATATAGCGATCACATGAAGCCATTAATAATTACTTCGTTTTTTGGCTCCTTTTAAAATCATAATAACAGAAAGTCCCCCAAATGGCCCTGATACAAAAGTTTACATACCCTGGAATGTTTGGGCCTCGGTACAGACACAGAAGGTGGCACACACGGGTTACAATGGCAATAAACCGCTTGCCGACTGACCGCTGCATGACTATTTACGTCGGCAGAATGGCACGGCTGCACATATGGACGTACCTGTTCGTCCCCTTTAAATCGTGTAATTGCGCGCGCCCGCCGCGAGCTCCGGGAGTGTGACCGCGGGTCCCGTGGACTCGATGTCCACTGGTTGTCCCCACGATCATGTCACAGAGCTGCAGAACGGGGAGATTCCTATGTAAACAAGGCATTTCCCTGTTCTGCCTTGTGACAGGACAGAAATCTACTGCTCCCTGTGATCGGGAGCAGTGATAAGTGTCGTGTCACTGGTAGCCAGTGGCGGTGCGTCCATAGTGGGCGCAGGAGCGCCGCCCCCTCTCTCCCCTGCACCGTCAATCAAGTCAACAATACATTGCATTACAATGCATTGCATGAATGTATGTATTGTCGCCGTCTGAATAACAGCAGTTTGTTGGTTTTTGGAAGTGCCTATCAGTGCCAGCGGCTCTGATAGGCTTCCGGATTACAGCCTGTGGGCTGTAAATCAGCTACCAAATAGTTAACCAGGGGGTGCACAGGTTGTGCGTTCCTTGGTTAACACTGACACGCGTCTCAGCCAATCAGGTTCACCGGGTCTGGTTACCGGTAACCTGATTGGCTGAAGCGACATTTGAGGGCGGGAGAAGACATGAGGGAGCGTGGAGGAGGACGGCGCTGACCCGAGGAAGGTAAGTGCCGGGCTGGGGGGAAACTGGCTGCATTTGGGGGGCAAACTGGTGGCGTTTGGGCACAGTGGCTGCGTTTAATGGGCACAGTGGCGGCAATTGATGTTTGTTTGTTTTTCAGTTTGTTTGCGCCCCCCCACAGTTAGAATCACTCCCTAGGACACACATAACCCCTTCCTCGCCCCTGAGTGGTTAACCCCCTCCTGGCCAGTGTCGCTGATCGCCCCCATTACGAATAAAAAAATATAATTATAAAAAAAAATGCTACAATTCTATCCCGTATTTTGTAGACGATATGACTTTTTTTTACCAAAAATATGTAGAAGAATACGTATCGGACTAAACTGAGGAAGAAAAAAAAATATATATATTTTTTTATATATTTTTGTGGGATATTTATTATAGCAAAACGTAAAGAATATTGCATTTTTTTTTCAAAATTGTCGCTCTATTTTTGTTTATAGCGCAAAAAATAAAAACCGCAGAGGTGATCAAATACCACCAAAATAAATCTCTTTGTGGGGAAAAAGGGACGTCAATTTTGTTAGGGAGCCACGTCGCACGACCGCGCAATTGTCAGTTAAAGCGACGCAGTGCCGAATCGCAAAAAGTGCCCTGGTCAGGAAGGGGGGTAAATTCTTCCGGGGCTGAAGTGGTTAAAGGTTAAAAGGAACACTAAAGCTTTGTTTTTTTTAAATAACAAACATGTTATACTTGCCTCCACTGTGCAGCTCGTTCTGCACAGAGTGGCCCCCGAACCTGGTCTTCTGGGGTCCCTCGGCGGCTCTCTCGGCTCCTCACCTTCATGCAAGCTCGCATGGTGAGGAGTTCTTGCGGGCGCGCTCTCGTGATACAGCCGGTGGCCATAGCCGCTCACTGTATCACTCAGCCCCGCCCCCGGCGCGCCGCGTCATTGGATGTGATTGACAGCAGCCCGAGCCAATGGCTGCGCTGCTTTCAATCAACCAATGAATGAGCCGAGAAGCCAGCGCGTTCACGGCGCGGGACTTTCGAGGGGTCAGGTAAGTAAATCCGCAGATGTTTTTTCACCTTAATGCATAGAATGCATTAAGGTGAAAAAACCTTTTACCTTTACAACCCCTTTAATTTCCCACATGTGTGGCTTTTTAAATCACAATTGGTGTCTGTGTATAAAAAGTCAATGAGTTTGTTAGCTCTCACATGGATGCACTAAGCAGCCTAGATACTGAGCCATTGGGGGCAGAAAAGACCTGCGTAACAAGATAATGGAACTTTATAAAGATGGAAAAGGATAGCCAAAGCCTTGACTATGCCAGTCAGTACTGTTCAATGATTTAACCACTTCCATACCGGGCCTATTCTAGCACTTCTCTCCTACATGTACAAATCATCATTCTTTTGCTAGAAAATTACTCAGAACCCCCAAACATTATAATATGTTTTTTTTAGCAGACACCCTAGGGAATAAAATGACGGCCATTGCAACTTTTTTTCTTGCACGATATTTGTGCCATAATTTTTCAAACGCCTTTTAAAAAAAAAAAAAAATGGTTTCATGAATTAAAAAATAACAAAAAACAGTAAATTTAGCGCAATTTTTGGGAAAATATGAAAGATGATGTTACGCAGAGTAAATAGATACCCAACATGTCACGCTTTAAAATTGCGCACACTCATGGAATGGCGCCAAACTTCAGTACTTAAAAATCTCCATAGGCGACGCTTTCATTTTTTTTATTGGTTACCAGGTTACGCATGCGGCGATACCTCACATATGTGGTTTGAACGGCGTTTACATATGTGGACGACTTACGCGTGCATTCGCTTCTGATCGCGAGCTACCGGGGACAGGGGCGTTTTCCTTTTTTTATTTTAATATTTATTTATTTTACTTATTTATTTATTTTTTTACAATTATTTTCCTTTTTTTTAAATTTTTTTTATCACTTTTATTCCTATTACAAGAAATGTAAACATCCCCTGTAATAGGAATGGTGTGTGACAGGTCCTCTTTATGGAGAGATGCGGGGTCAACGTTCTGGTAAGAGTATTCTACCTCTCTTTATCTACAGGAGTTATGTGATGACCCTTCAGTGCCTTATGGTTCTTTCTTCACAATACGGATTCATTTCTGGACACTGTGTGGGACTCACTATATTGATATTGTTTATTTTGAGGCCCTAAATCATTGGGCCTTTTTTTTTTTTTTTTCATACAGCGCTACATTCCAATTCCACGTTTATCAATTTTAGTCACATTTTATGTAGCAGCTTTTTTGTTTTGTTTTCTCTGCACGTTTCTTCACTTATTTTTGTGATTAGCGCAATATTTTTTCTTTATTTTATGCAGATGGACACCCAAGGCTTATACTCGAGTCAATACGTTTTCCCAGTTTTTTGGGGTTAAAATTGGGTGCCTCGGCTTATATTCAAGTATATACGGGTAACCCTTTAATTGCCATTTTAACCCGCGTGTGCCACCTTCTATGCCTGTACCAAGGCCAAAACATTCCAGGGTATGTAAACTTTTTATCAGGGCCATTTGGGTGATTTCTGTTATTGTGATTTAAAAAGGATCCAAAAAAACAGAGATAATAAATGTCTTTGTGTGATCACTATCCTCGAATAAAAGACAGTTTTCTGGCATGGTCAGTCATATTTTCAATATTAATCCAAAAATGTCACCATTTCTGCCAGGGTATGCAAACTTTTGAGCACAACTGTAGCTCTGACATATACTGCAGTGCTGTACAGAGAACACTGAGCCAAATCACATCTGTCTCTGTACCAGAGGAGCTTACACTCTAATGTCCCCTCCCCCCCCCACAGTCACATCAGTCTCTGTACCAGAGGAGCTTACACTCTAATGTCCCCTCCCCCTACATCACATCAGTCTCTGTACAGAGGAGCTTACACTGTAATGTCCCCTCCCCCCCACATCACATCAGTCTCTATACAGGAGGAGCTTACACTCTAATGTCCCCTCCCCCACATCACATCAGTCTCTGTACAGAGGAGCTATGGCCTGAAGAAGTCTGGCAGAGAATAGGCAAGGTCCCCTGAGTAACCGGGCCTGATTTAATACCGGAGCCGTCAGCCAGATGGACATGGAACCCTTGCCTCTTGGTACCCAAGGGCAGCTGCTGAAGAGAAGCAAATGCAGAGTCCACAAAACAGCTGCAGGCCCCAGAGTCTATGATTGCAAGTACTGAAACCGTCTTTTCGGGGAGCTGAAGCTTGATGGGAAGAGAGACATGTGACTGATCCTTCCCAGGGAGATGCATCACAAGAGGCTGACGGGAAGAGACCCTGCAGGTCTCTGCCGGACAAGTTCGTATGAAGTGGCCAACCTCCCCGCAGTAGAGACACAGACTGCCTTGGACTCGACGTAGACGTTCAGCAGGAGAAAGAGGTAACCTACGAAAACTGCTGTGAGGTGCCTTATGCTGTTCCCTCCTTCTGGGGGAAGGAACAGGTAGAGGAGCAGGGGCGGCTAGCCTTGAAACCACAGAAAGAGTCCCTTTAGATTTTTCCGATTGCCTTTCTCGAAACCGCCGATCGATCTGAATAGTTAAATTTATCAGATCTTCCAGGGACGCGGGTATTCCCACTCTGGCAAGTTCATCTTTTACGGTGTCAGAAAGTCCTAGACGGAACTGGTGACGAAGTGCAGAGTGATTCCATTGGGTATCTGCGCTCCAAACAGGAAAGTCAGTTACGTAATCTTCAACAGGCCTTGGCCCTTGCTGTAATTTGTCAAGCATGGATTCGGCAGTTTGCTGGGAAAAGGGGTCAGTGTATAACTGAGCCATGGCTGAGAAGAATGAACAGGGTCATGTTGTTCCCGAAGGTGATGAGCCCAGGAGAGTGGTTCGTTCAGTAGTAGTGTAATAATAAACCCTACCTTGATGTCCTCTGATGCAAAGGTTCGGGGTAGCAGAGAAAAATAAAGTTCACAAGAATTCCGGAAGGTACGAAACTTCTTGCGTTCTCCAGAAAACCGTTCAGGGATAGGCACTTTGGGTTCCGGAGGGGGAGTGGCATCACGGAACAGACCAGACTCTGTTTGAGTAGAAAAATTCCATGGCGGTGAAAGGAGCACAGGCCGATGCGACGGTCACCTCATGCGGAAGTCGCTCTTCCATGCGACCAAGATTCTCTTGTAACTTCTGCACAATATTTGAGAGCGCAGAAATAGTTTGGTAAATGTCCTTCGGTGGAGAGGCCTCCCTTCCAGACTCCATCTCTGGCTGACTGGTACTGTCACGTACCTGGTAGGAGTCTGGAATGACGAGGTCGGCCTCCCTTGTATCTCCAACCCAAGCCCCACTGAGGATGGGACAGACCTAGGGTGAGGAGTTACACGAGTGCCTGTAGTTGCGTGCAGAACTTGTCAGCTGAGTTGCAGACGTGGAGATGCAGGCAGAGCATCTGGTAAGGAACTGGACTCAGGAAAGCTGGTAGGATGGACAGCTAGCACAGGCACTGGAGACAGCGTTAAGCCAAGCAGGAGGCTGGTGCAGGATCACAAGGGTGGCCGGGTTCGGTAGCAGACGGGCAGCGAGGTACAAGGCACAGGCAGGAGGGAGGTCAGATGGGAAGCCGAGATCAGGAACCAGTAATCAAGTATTCAAGTCCGGAAGCAAGGTCAAAGGGAAGCCAAGGTTCAGCAACAGGGATCAAGCCAGGTTTAAACAGAGTTCAGGTATCAGGGTACTTGCTGAAGACCAGTCAGCACTTGTCAGAAGTCAGAGCATCCTTTAAGTAGGCAGGCTGGTGCCAAAGGGAATTAGGAGCGTGCTCCTGCGCGCGCACGTTGCCCGTGCGCACGCGCATGCGCGAATTGCGCACACGCATGCGCAATGGTACTCCGGAAAGGCCGCTGCGTACTGGGGATGCGCGCGCGCGCGCCAGCATTCCGAGACTGTTGACGAATGCGCGCATGCGCAGACGGATTCCCGGCAGCTTCCTTACATTGCCCCCCCTTAGGGGCAGCCTCTGGATGCCCCTCAGGACCTCTTTTTCCGGGTGGCGTAGAAAGAAAGCTCGTACCAGTCTTGGAGCATGCACATCAGAAGCTGGTTCCCAGGAACTTTCTTCCGGCCCGTAGCCTTTCCATTTAATGAGAAACTGTGTTTGGTTACCTCTCTTCCTACAGTCCAATACGGCCTCCACCTCAAATTCCTCATTCCCTTCGATAAGTAGCGGTGGAGGGGTTTCAGAAATCTGATTTGGGAAAGGATTTGGCACTGTAGGCTTCAACAAAGAAACATGGAATACTGGGTGGATTCTCAGGTTCTTGGGTAACACTAATTCGAATGCTACTGCATTAATCTTTCTCTTGACTGGAAAAGGCCCCAAAAATCTTGGGCCAAGCTTCCTCGAGGGGCAACTTAGTTTCAAGTTCGCTGTGGAAAGCCAGACCTTATCTCCAGGTTCAAGATTCAAATTGCCTCTTCTCTTCTTGTCGAAGAACTTTTTATTATCTGCCTGGGTCTTGGAGATTGTATCCTGCAGTAATTGGTAGTTGGAGTTAAGGAAGTTCAACCTGTCTTGTACGGCAGGTACAGAAGAATCAATAGGCAGCTCAGGCAAGAAAGAAGGATGGTATCCATAATTGGCGAAAAAAGGTGACTGTTTGGTTGCCGAATGGGTGGAATTATTGTATGAAAATTCCGCGAGTGGGAGAAGTGATAGCCAGTCATCCTGCGCAAAAGAAGAAAACCATCGTAGGTACTGTTCAAGGGTTTGATTGACCCTTTCAGTCTGTCCATTAGTTTGTTGGTGATAAGCTGTGGAGAGGCGGAGTTCAATGTTCAAAGTTTCACATAAGGCCCTCCAAAATCTAGAAGTGAACTGCACCCCTCGATCAGAAACTATGCTGTCAGGGATGCCATGCAACCTTACAATCTCCTTGATAAAAGTTGAGGCAGTCTCCGGGGCAGAAGGAGTTCCTTGCAGAGGTACAAAGTGGGCCATTTTGGTCAAACGATCAACCACAACGAAAATGGTAGTGAAGTCTTCAGATGGGGGAAGTTCTACTATAAAATCCATGGAGATCATGCTCCATGGTTTCTCAGGTACAGGAAGGGGCTCAAGTAGACCCCAAGTTCTGGCTCTGTCTGTCTTATTCCGAAGGCATGAAATACAAAATCTTACATATTTCTTGCAGTCGTTCATCAAGTTTGGCCACCAGAATGTACGGGAGATCGAATTAGCCGTCTTGTGAATCCCAAAGTGACCCGCTAGGGGATGATCATGACATCGCCCTAGGACGGCAACTCTGAACTGTTCTGGGACCTGCAGTAATTGGTAGTTGGAGTTAAGGAAGTTCAACCTGTCTTGTACGGCAGGTACAGAAGAATCAATAGGCAGCTCAGGCAAGAAAGAAGGATGGTATCCATAATTGGCGTAAAAAGGTGACTGTTTGGTTACCGAATGGGTGGAATTATTGTATGAAAATTCCGCGAGTGGGAGAAGTGATAGCCAGTCATCCTGTGCAAAAGAAGAAAAGCATCGTAGGTACTGTTCAAGGGTTTGATTGATGGCCTTGCAGAGGTACAAAGAGGGCCATTTTGGTCAAACGATCAACCACAACGAAAATGGTAGTGAAGTCTTCAGATGGGGAAAGTTCTACTATAAAATCCATGGAGATCATGCTCCATGGTTTCTCAGGTACAGGAAGGGGCCAATTATGGATACCATCCTTCTTTCTTGCCTGAGCTGCCTATTGATTTTTCTGTACCTGCCGTACAAGACAGGTTGAACTTCCTTAACTCCAACTACCAATTACTGCAGGATACAATCTCCAAGACCCAGGCAGATAATAAAAAGTTCTTCGACAAGAAGAGAAGAGGCAATTTGAATCTTGAACCTTTTCCAGTACCTCGCTGCCCGTCTGCTACCGAACCCGGCCACCCTTGTGATCCTGCACCAGCCTCCTGCTTGGCTTAACGCTGTCTCCAGTGCCTGTGCTAGCTGTCCATCCTACCAGCTTTCCTGAGTCCAGTTCCTTACCAGATGCTCTGCCTGCATCTCCACGTCTGCAACTCAGCTGACAAGTTCTGCACGCAACTACAGGCACTCGTGTAACTCCTCACCCTAGGTCTGTCCCATCCTCAGTGGGGCTTGGGTTGGAGATACAAGGGAGGCCGACCTCGTCATTCCAGACTCCTACCAGGTACGTGACAGTACCAGTCAGCCAGAGATGGAGTCTGGAAGGGAGGCCTCTCCACCGAAGGACATTTACCAAACTATTTCTGCGCTCTCAAATATTGTGCAGAAGTTACAAGAGCGGGTCACTTTGGGATTCACAAGACGGCTAATTTGATCTCCCGTACATTCTAGTGGCCAGCTTATCACCCACAAACTAATGGACAGACTGAAAGGGTCAATCAAACCCTTGAACAGTACCTACGATGCTTTTCTTCTTTTGCGCAGGATGACTGGCTATCACTTCTCCCACTCGCGGAATTTTCATACAATAATTCCACCCATTCGGCAACCAAACAGTCACCTTTTTTCGTCAATTATGGATACCATCCTTCTTTCTTGCCTGAGCTGCCTATTGATTCTTCTGTACCTGCCGTACAAGACAGGTTGAACTTCCTTAACTCCAACTACCAATTACTGCAGGATACAATCTCCAAGACCCAGGCAGATAATAAAAAGTTCTTCGACAAGAACAGAAGAGGCAATTTGAATCTTGAACCTGGAGATAAGGTCTGGCTTTCCACAGCGAACTTGAAACTAAGTTGCCCCTTGAGGAAGCTTGGCCCAAGATTTTTGGGGCCTTTTCCAGTACCTCGCTGCCCGTCTGCTACCGAACCCGGCCACCCTTGTGATCCTGCACCAGCCTCCTGCTTGGCTTAACGCTGTCTCCAGTGCCTGTGCTAGCTGTCCATCCTACCAGCTTTCCTGAGTCCAGTTCCTTACCAGATGCTCTGCCTGCATCTCCACGTCTGCAACTCAGCTGACAAGTTCTGCACGCAACTACAGGCACTCGTGTAACTCCTCACCCTTGGTCTGTCCCATCCTCAGTGGGGCTTGGGTTGGAGATACAAGGGAGGCCGACCTCGTCATTCCAGACTCCTACCAGGTACGTGACAGTACCAGTCAGCCAGAGATGGAGTCTGGAAGGGAGGCCTCTCCACCGAAGGACATTTAGAAAACTATTTCTGCGCTCTCAAATTTTGTGCAGAAGTTACAAGAGCGGGTCACTTTGGGATTCACAAGACGGCTAATTTGATCTCCCGTACATTCTGGTGGCCAAACTTGATGAACGACTGCAAGAAATATGTAAGATCTTGTATTTCATGCCTTCGGAATAAGACAGACAGAGCCAGAACTTGGGGTCTACTTGAGCCCCTTCCTGTACCTGAGAAACCATGGAGCATGATCTCCATGGATTTTATAGTAGAACTTCCCCCATCTGAAGACTTTACTACCATTTTTGTTGTGGTTGATCGTTTGACCAAAATGGCCCACTTTGTACCTCTGCAAGGAACTCCTTCTGCCCCGGAGACTGCCTCAACTTTTATCAAGGAGATTGTAAGGTTGCATGGCATCCCTGACAGCATAGTTTCTGATCGAGGGGTGCAGTTCACTTCTAGATTTTGGAGGGCCTTATGTGAAACATTGAACTCCGCCTCTCCACAGCTTATCACCCACAAACTAATGGACAGACTGAAAGGGTCAATCAAACCCTTGAACAGTACCTACGATGCTTTTCTTCTTTTGCACAGGATGACTGGCTATCACTTCTCCCACTCGCGG
Organism: Rana muscosa; assembly: GCA_029206835.1. Classification (NCBI taxonomy): domain Eukaryota; kingdom Metazoa; phylum Chordata; class Amphibia; order Anura; family Ranidae; genus Rana; species Rana muscosa. The sequence continues at coordinate 166,130 of JARGYO010000232.1, forward strand.
AATTTTCATACAATAATTCCACCCATTCGGTAACCAAACAGTCACCTTTTTTCGCCAATTATGGATACCATCCTTCTTTCTTGCCTGAGCTGCCTATTGATTCTTCTGTACCTGCCGTACAAGACAGGTTGAACTTCCTTAACTCCAACTACCAATTACTGCAGGTCCCAGAACAGTTCAGAGTTGCCGTCCTAGGGCGATGTCATGATCATCCCCTAGCGGGTCACTTTGGGAATCACAAGACGGCTAATTTGATCTCCTGTACATTCTGGTGGCCAAACTTGATGAACGACTGCAAGAAATATGTAAGATCTTGTATTTCATGCCTTCGGAATAAGACAGACAGAGCCAGAACTTGGGGTCTACTTGAGCCCCTTCCTGTACCTGAGAAACCATGGAGCATGATCTCCATGGATTTTATAGTAGAACTTCCCCCATCTGAAGACTTCACTACCATTTTCGTTGTGGTTGATCGTTTGACCAAAATGGCCCACTTTGTACCTCTGCAAGGAACTCCTTCTGCCCCGGAGACTGCCTCAACTTTTATCAAGGAGATTGTAAGGTTGCATGGCATCCCTGACAGCATAGTTTCTGATCGAGGGGTGCAGTTCACTTCTAGATGTTGGAGGGCCTTATGTGAAACTTTGAACATTGAACTCCGCCTCTCCACAGCTTATCACCCACAAACTAATGGACAGACTGAAAGGGTCAATCAAACCCTTGAACAGTACCTACGATGCTTTTCTTCTTTTGCGCAGGATGACTGGCTATCACTTCTCCCACTCGCGGAATTTTCATACAATAATTCCACCCATTCGGCAACCAAACAGTCACCTTTTTTCGCCAATTATGGATACCATCCTTCTTTCTTGCCTGAGCTGCCTATTGATTCTTCTGTACCTGCCGTACAAGACAGGTTGAACTTCCTTAACTCAAACTACCAATTACTGCAGGATACAATCTCCAAGACCCAGGCAGATAATAAAAAGTTCTTCGACAAGAACAGAAGAGGCAATTTGAATCTTGAACCTTTTCCAGTACCTCGCTGCCCGTCTGCTACCGAACCCGGCCACCCTTGTGATCCTGCACCAGTTTCCTGCTTGGCTTAACGCTGTCTCCAGTGCCTGTGCTAGCTGTCCATCCTACCAGCTTTCCTGAGTCCAGTTCCTTACCAGATGCTCTGCCTGCATCTCCACGTCTGCAACTCAGCTGACAAGTTCTGTACGCAACTACAGGCACTCGTGTAACTCCTCACCCTAGGTCTGTCCCATCCTCAGTGGGGCTTGGGTTGGAGATACAAGGGAGGCCGACCTCGTCATTCCAGACTCCTACCAGGTACGTGACAGTACCAGTCAGCCAGAGATGGAGTCTGGAAGGGAGGCCTCTCCACCGAAGGACATTTACCAAACTATTTCTGCGCTCTCAAATATTGTGCAGAAGTTACAAGAGCGGGTCACTTTGGGATTCACAAGACGGCCAATTTGATCTCCCGTACATTCTGGTGGCCAAATTTGATGAACGACTGCAAGAAATATGTAAGATCTTGTATTTCATGCCTTCGGAATAAGACAGACAGAGCCAGAACTTGGGGTCTACTTGAGCCCCTTCCTGTACCTGAGAAACCATGGAGCATGATCTCCATGGATTTTATAGTAGAACTTCCCCCATCTGAAGACTTCACTACCATTTTCGTTGTGGTTGATCGTTTGACCAAAATGGCCCACTTTGTACCTCTGCAAGGAACTCCTTCTGCCCCAGGGACTGCCTCAACTTTTATCAAGGAGATTGTAAGGTTGCATGGCATCCCTGACAGCATAGTTTCTGATCGAGGGGTGCAGTTCACTTCTAGATTTTGGAGGGCCTTATGTGAAACTTTGAACATTGAACTCCGCCTCTCCACAGCTTATCACCCACAAACTAATGGACAGACTGAAAGGGTCAATCAAACCCTTGAACAGTACCTACGATGCTTTTCTTCTTTTGCACAGGATGACTGGCTATCACTTCTCCCACTCGTGGAATTTTCCTACAATAATTCCACCCATTCGGTAACCAAACAGTCACCTTTTTTCGCCAATTATGGATACCATCCTTCTTTCTTGCCTGAGCTGCCTATTAGTTCTTCTGTACCTGCCGTACAAGACAGGTTGAACTTCCTTAACTCCAACTACCAATTACTGCAGGTCCCAGAACAGTTCAGAGTTGCCGTCCTAGGGCGATGTCATGATCATCCCCTAGCGGGTCACTTTGGGATTCACAAGACGGCTAATTTGATCTCCTGTACATTCTGGTGGCCAAACTTGATGAACGACTGCAAGAAATATGTAAGATCTTGTATTTCATGCCTTCGGAATAAGACAGACAGAGCCAGAACTTGGGGTCTACTTGAGCCCCTTCCTGTACCTGAGAAACCATGGAGCATGATCTCCATGGATTTTATAGTAGAACTTCCCCCATCTGAAGACTTCACTACCATTTTCGTTGTGGTTGATCGTTTGACCAAAATGGCCCACTTTGTACCTCTGCAAGGAACTCCTTCTGCCCCGAGACTGCCTCAACTTTTATCAAGGAGATTGTAAGGTTGCATGGCATCCCTGACAGCATAATTTCTGATCGAGGGGTGCAGTTCACTTCTAGATTTTGGAGGGCCTTATGTGAAACTTTGAACATTGAACTCCGCCTCTCCACAGCTTATCACCCACAAACTAATGGACAGACTGAAAGGGTCAATCAAACCCTTGAACAGTACCTACGATGCTTTTCTTCTTTTGCACAGGATGACTGACTATCACTTCTCCCACTCGCGGAATTTTCATACAATAATTCCACCCATTCGGTAACCAAACAGTCACCTTTTTTCGCCAATTATGGATACCATCCTTCTTTCTTGCCTGAGCTGCCTATTGATTCTTCTGTACCTGCCGTACAAGACAGGTTGAACTTCCTTAACTCCAACTACCAATTACTGCAGGATACAATCTCCAAGACCCAGGCAGATAATAAAAAGTTCTTCGACAAGAAGAGAAGAGGCAATTTGAATCTTGAACCTTTTCCAGTACCTCGCTGCCCGTCTGCTACCGAACCCGGCCACCCTTGTGATCCTGCACAGCCTCCTGCTTGGCTTAACGCTTTCTCCAGTGCCTGTGCTAGCTGTCCATCCTACCAGCTTTCCTGAGTCCAGTTCCTTACCAGATGCTCTGCCTGCATCTCCACGTCTGCAACTCAGCTGACAAGTTCTGCACGCAACTACAGGCACTCGTGTAACTCCTCACCCTAGGTCTGTCTCATTCTCAGTGGGGCTTGGGTTGGAGATACAAGGGAGGCCGACCTCGTCATTCCAGACTCCTACCAGGTACGTGACAGTACCAGTCAGCCAGAGATGGAGTCTGGAAGGGAGGCCTCTCCACCGAAGGACATTTAGAAAACTATTTCTGCGCTCTCAAATTTTGTGCAGAAGTTACAAGAGCGGGTCACTTTGGGATTCACAAGACGGCTAATTTGATCTCCCGTACATTCTGGTGGCCAAACTTGATGAACGACTGCAAGAAATATGTAAGATCTTGTATTTCATGCCTTCGGAATAAGACAGACAGAGCCAGAACTTGGGGTCTACTTGAGCCCCTTCCTGTACCTGAGAAACCATGGAGCATGATCTCCATGGATTTTATAGTAGAACTTCCCCCATCTGAAGACTTTACTACCATTTTTGTTGTGGTTGATCGTTTGACCAAAATGGCCCACTTTGTACCTCTGCAAGGAACTCCTTCTGCCCCGGAGACTGCCTCAACTTTTATCAAGGAGATTGTAAGGTTGCATGGCATCCCTGACAGCATAGTTTCTGATCGAGGGGTGCAGTTCACTTCTAGATTTTGGAGGGCCTTATGTGAAACATTGAACTCCGCCTCTCCACAGCTTATCACCCACAAACTAATGGACAGACTGAAAGGGTCAATCAAACCCTTGAACAGTACCTACGATGCTTTTCTTCTTTTGCACAGGATGACTGGCTATCACTTCTCCCACTCGCGGAATTTTCATACAATAATTCCACCCATTCGGTAACCAAACAGTCACCTTTTTTCGCCAATTATGGATACCATCCTTCTTTCTTGCCTGAGCTGCCTATTGATTCTTCTGTACCTGCCGTACAAGACAGGTTGAACTTCCTTAACTCCAACTACCAATTACTGCAGGTCCCAGAACAGTTCAGAGTTGCCGTCCTAGGGCGAAGTCATGATCATCCCCTAGCGGGTCACTTTGGGAATCACAAGACGGCTAATTTGATCTCCCGTACATTCTGGTGGCCAAACTTGATGAACGACTGCAAGAAATATGTAAGATCTTGTATTTCATGCCTTCGGAATAAGACAGACAGAGCCAGAACTTGGGGTCTACTTGAGCCCCTTCCTGTACCTGAGAAACCATGGAGCATGATCTCCATGGATTTTATAGTAGAACTTCCCCCATCTGAAGACTTCACTACCATTTTCGTTGTGGTTGATCGTTTGACCAAAATGGCCCACTTTGTACCTCTGCAAGGAACTCCTTCTGCCCCGGAGACTGCCTCAACTTTTATCAAGGAGATTGTAAGGTTGCATGGCATCCCTGACAGCATAGTTTCTGATCGAGGGGTGCAGTTCACTTCTAGATTTTGGAGGGCCTTATGTGAAACTTTGAACATTGAACTCCGCCTCTCCACAGCTTATCACCCACAAACTAATGGACAGACTGAAAGGGTCAATCAAACCCTTGAACAGTACCTACGATGCTTTTCTTCTTTTGCACAGGATGACTGGCTATCACTTCTCCCACTCGTGGAATTTTCATACAATAATTCCACCCATTCGGTAACCAAACAGTCACCTTTTTTCGCCAATTATGGATACCATCCTTCTTTCTTGCCTGAGCTGCCTATTGGTTCTTCTGTACCTGCCGTACAAGACAGGTTGAACTTCCTTAACTCCAACTACCAATTACTGCAGGTCCCAGAACAGTTCAGAGTTGCCGTCCTAGGGCGATGTCATGATCATCCCCTAGCGGGTCACTTTGGGATTCACAAGACGGCTAATTTGATCTCCCCTACATTCTGGTGGCCAAACTTGATGAACGACTGCAAGAAATATGTAAGATCTTGTATTTCATGCCTTCGGAATAAGACAGACAGAGCCAGAACTTGGGGTCTACTTGAGCCCCTTCCTGTACCTGAGAAACCATGGAGCATGATCTCCATGGATTTTATAGTAGAACTTCCCCCATCTGAAGACTTCACTACCATTTTCGTTGTGGTTGATCGTTTGACCAAAATGGCCCACTTTGTACCTCTGCAAGGAACTCCTTCTGCCCCGGAGACTGCCTCAACTTTTATCAAGGAGATTGTAAGGTTGCATGGCATCCCTGACAGCATAGTTTCTGATCGAGGGGTGCAGTTCACTTCTAGATTTTGGAGGGCCTTATGTGAAACTTTGAACATTGAACTCCGCCTCTCCACAGCTTATCACCCACAAACTAATGGACAGACTGAAAGGGTCAATCAAACCCTTGAACAGTACCTACGATGCTTTTCTTCTTTTGCACAGGATGACTGGCTATCACTTCTCCCACTCGCGGAATTTTCATACAATAATTCCACCCATTCGGCAACCAAACAGTCACCTTTTTTCGCCAATTATGGATACCATCCTTCTTTCTTGCCTGAGCTGCCTATTGATTCTTCTGTACCTGCCGTACAAGACAGGTTGAACTTCCTTAACTCCAACTACCAATTACTGCAGGATACAATCTCCAAGACCCAGGCAGATAATAAAAAGTTCTTCGACAAGAACAGAAGAGGCAATTTGAATCTTGAACCTGGAGATAAGGTCTGGCTTTCCACAGCGAACTTGAAACTAAGTTGCCCCTCGAGGAAGCTTGGCCCAAGATTTTTGGGGCCTTTTCCAGTACCTCGCTGCCCGTCTGCTACCGAACCCGGCCACCCTTTTGATCCTGCACCAGCCTCCTGCTTGGCTTAACGCTGTCTCCAGTGCCTGTGCTAGCTGTCCATCCTACCAGCTTTCCTGAGTCCAGTTCCTTACCAGATGCTCTGCCTGCATCTCCACGTCTGCAACTCAGCTGACAAGTTCTGCACGCAACTACAGGCTCTCGTGTAACTCCTCACCCTAGGTCTGTCCCATCCTCAGTGGGGCTTGGGTTGGAGATACAAGGGAGGCCGACCTCGTCATTCCAGACTCCTACCAGGTACGTGACAGTACCAGTCAGCCAGAGATTGAGTCTGGAAGGGAGGCCTCTCCACCGAAGGACATTTACCAAACTATTTCTGCGCTCTCAAATATTGTGCAGAAGTTACAAGAGCGGGTCACTTTGGGATTCACAAGACGGCTAATTTGATCTCCCGTACATTCTAGTGGCCAAACTTGATGAACGACTGCAAGAAATATGTAAGACCTTGTATTTCATGCCTTCGGAATAAGACAGACAGAGCCAGAACTTGGGGTCTACTTGAGCCCCTTCCTGTACCTGAGAAACCATGGAGCATGATCTCCATGGATTTTATAGTAGAACTTCCCCCATCTGAAGACTTTACTACCATTTTCGTTGTGGTTGATCGTTTGACCAAAATGGCCCACTTTGTACCTCTGCAAGGAACTCCTTCTGCCCCGGAGACTGCCTCAACTTTTATCAAGGAGATTGTAAGGTTGCATGGCATCCCTGACAGCATAGTTTCTGATCGAGGGGTGCAGTTCACTTCTAGATTTTGGAGGGCCTTATGTGAAACTTTGAACATTGAACTCCGCCTCTCCACAGCTTATCACCCACAAAGTAATGGACAGACTGAAAGGGTCAATCAAACCCTTGAACAGTACCTACGATGCTTTTCTTCTATTGCACAGGATGACTGGCTATCACTTCTCCCACTCGCGGAATTTTCATACAATAATTCCACCCATTCGGTAACCAAACAGTCACCTTTTTTCGCCAATTATGGATACCATCCTTCTTTCTTGCCTGAGCTGCCTATTGATTCTTCTGTACCTGCCGTACAAGACAGGTTGAACTTCCTTAACTCCAACTACCAATTACTGCAGGTCCCAGAACAGTTCAGAGTTGCCGTCCTAGGGCGATGTCATGATCATCCCCTAGCGGGTCACTTTGGGATTCACAAGACGGCTAATTTGATCTCCCGTACATTCTGGTGGCCAAACTTGATGAACGACTGCAAGAAATATGTAAGATCTTGTATTTCATGCCTTCGGAATAAGACAGACAGAGCCAGAACTTGGGGTCTACTTGAGCCCCTTCCTGTACCTGAGAAACCATGGAGCATGATCTCCATGGATTTTATAGTAGATCTTCCCCCATCTGAAGACTTCACTACCATTTTCGTTGTGGTTGATCGTTTGACCAAAATGGCCCACTTTGTACCTCTGCAAGGAAATCCTTCTGCCCCGGAGACTGCCTCAACTTTTATCAAGGAGATTGTAAGGTTGCATGGCATCCCTGACAGCATAGTTTCTGATCGAGGGGTGCAGTTCACTTCTAGATGTTGGAGGGCCTTATGTGAAACTTTGAACATTGAACTCCGCCTCTCCACAGCTTATCACCCACAAACTAATGGACAGACTGAAAGGGTCAATCAAACCCTTGAACAGTACCTACGATGCTTTTCTTCTTTTGCACAGGATGACTGGCTATCACTTCTCCCACTCGCGGAATTTTCATACAATAATTCCACCCATTCGGCAACCAAACAGTCACCTTTTTTCGCCAATTATGGATACCATCCTTCTTTCTTGCCTGAGCTGCCTATTGATTCTTCTGTACCTGCCGTACAAGACAGGTTGAACTTCCTTAACTCCAACTACCAATTACTGCAGGATACAATCTCCAAGACCCAGGCAGATAATAAAAAGTTCTTCGACAAGAAGAGAAGAGGCAATTTGAATCTTGAACCTTTTCCAGTACCTCGCTGCCCGTCTGCTACCGAACCCGGCCACCCTTGTGATCCTGCACCAGTTTCCTGCTTGGCTTAACGCTGTCTCCAGTGCCTGTGCTAGCTGTCCATCCTACCAGCTTTCCTGAGTCCAGTTCCTTACCAGATGCTCTGCCTGCATCTCCACGTCTGCAACTCAGCTGACAAGTTCTGCACGCAACTACAGGCACTCGTGTAACTCCTCACCCTAGGTCTGTCCCATCCTCAGTGGGGCTTGGGTTGGAGATACAAGGGAGGCCGACCTCGTCATTCCAGACTCCTACCAGGTACGTGACAGTACCAGTCAGCCAGAGATGGAGTCTGGAAGGGAGGCCTCTCCACCGAAGGACATTTACCAAACTATTTCTGCGCTCTCAAATATTGTGCAGAAGTTACAAGAGCGGGTCACTTTGGGATTCACAAGACGGCCAATTTGATCTCCCGTACATTCTGGTGGCCAAATTTGATGAACGACTGCAAGAAATATGTAAGATCTTGTATTTCATGCCTTCGGAATAAGACAGACAGAGCCAGAACTTGGGGTCTACTTGAGCCCCTTCCTGTACCTGAGAAACCATGGAGCATGATCTCCATGGATTTTATAGTAGAACTTCCCCCATCTGAAGACTTCACTACCATTTTCGTTGTGGTTGATCGTTTGACCAAAATGGCCCACTTTGTACCTCTGCAAGGAACCCCTTCTGCCCCGGAGACTGCCTCAACTTTTATCAAGGAGATTGTAAGGTTGCATGGCATCCCTGACAGCATAGTTTCTGATCGAGGGGTGCAGTTCACTTCTAGATTTTGGAGGGCCTTATGTGAAACTTTGAACATTGAACTCCGCCTCTCCACAGCTTATCACCCACAAACTAATGGACAGACTGAAAGGGTCAATCAAACCCTTGAACAGTACCTACGATGCTTTTCTTCTTTTGCACAGGATGACTGGCTATCACTTCTCCCACTCGCGGAATTTTCATACAATAATTCCACCCATTCGGTAACCAAACAGTCACCTTTTTTCGTCAATTATGGATACCATCCTTCTTTCTTGCCTGAGCTGCCTATTGATTCTTCTGTACCTGCCGTACAAGACAGGTTGAACTTCCTTAACTCCAACTACCAATTACTGCAGGATACAATCTCCAAGACCCAGGCGGATAATAAAATGTTCTTCGACAAGAAGAGAAGAGGCAATTTGAATCTTGAACCTGGAGATAAGGTCTGGCTTTCCACAGCGAACTTGAAACTAAGTTGCCCCTCGAGGAAGCTTGGCCCAAGATTTTTGGGGCCTTTTCCAGTACCTCGCTGCCCGTCTGCTACCGAACCCGGCCACCCTTGTGATCCTGCACCAGCCTCCTGCTTGGCTTAACGCTGTCTCCAGTGCCTGTGCTAGCTGTCCATCCTACCAGCTTTCCTGAGTCCAGTTCCTTACCAGATGCTCTGCCTGCATCTCCACGTCTGCAACTCAGCTGACAAGTTCTGCACGCAACTACAGGCACTCGTGTAACTCCTCACCCTAGGTCTGTCCCATCCTCAGTGGGGCTTGGGTTGGAGATACAAGGGAGGCCGACCTCGTCATTCCAGACTCCTACCAGGTACGTGACAGTACCAGTCAGCCAGAGATGGAGTCTGGAAGGGAGGCCTCTCCACCGAAGGACATTTACCAAACTATTTCTGCGCTCTCAAATATTGTGCAGAAGATACAAGAGAATCTTGGTCGCATGGAAGAGCGACTTCCGCATGAGGTGACCGTTGCATCGGCCTGTGCTCCTTTCACCGCCATGGAATTTTTCTACTCAAACAGAGTCTGGTCTGTTCCGTGATGCCACTCCCCCTCCGGAACCCAAAGTGCCTATCCCTGAACGGTTTTCTGGAGAACGCAAGAAGTTTCGTACCTTCCGGAATTCTTGTGAACTTTATTTTTCTCTGCTACCCCGAACCTTTGCATCAGAGGACATCAAGGTAGGGTTTATTATTACACTATTACTGAACGAACCACTCTCCTGGGCTCATCACCTTCGGGAACAACATGACCCTGTTCTGACTGCCACGGGTTCATTCTTCTCAGCCATGGCTCAGTTATACACTGACCCCTTTTCCCAGCAAACTGCCAAATCCATGCTTGACAAATTACAGCAAGGGCCAAGGCCTGTTGAAGATTACGTAACTGACTTTCGTGTTTGGAGCGCAGATACCCAATGGAATCACTCTGCACTTCGTCACCAGTTCCGTCTAGGTCTTTCTGACACCGTAAAAGATGAACTTGCCAGAGTGGGAATACCCGCGTCCCTGGAAGATCTGATAAATTTAACTATTCAGATCGATCGGCGGTTTCGAGAAAGGCAATCGGAAAAATCTAAAGGGACTCTTTCTGTGGTTTCAAGGCCAGCCGCCCCTGCTCCTCTACCTGTTCCTTCCCCCAGAAGGAGGGAACAGCATACGGCACCTCACAGCAGTTTTCGTAGGTTACCTCTTTCTCCTGCTGAACGTCTACGTCGAGTCCAAGGCAGTCTGTGTCTCTACTGCGGGGAGGTTGGCCACTTCATACGAACTTGTCCGGCAGAGACCTGCAGGGTCTCTTCCCGTCAGCCTCTTGTGATGCATCTCCCTGGGAAGGATCAGTCACATGTCTCTCTTCCCATCAAGCTTCAGCTCCCCGAAAAGATGGTTTCAGTACTTGCAATCATAGACTCTGGGGCCTGCAGCTGTTTTGTGGACTCTGCATTTGCTTCTCTTCAGCAGCTGCCCTTGGGTACCAAGAGGCAAGGGTTCCATGTCCATCTGGCTGACGGCTCCGGTATTAAATCAGGCCCGGTTACTCAGGGGACCTTGCCTATTCTCTGCCAGACTTCTTCAGGCCATAGCGAACTCCTCCGTTTGGATGTCATAGCTTCTCCCATGTTTCCCGTTATCCTCGGCATTCCATGGTTGAAGGCACACAACCCTCACGTTGACTGGCTTACCGGAGATATCTCTTTTTCGTCCAACTACTGCCAGACGCACTGCCTCTTGGGAGGAACTGTCAACTCCACGCACCTCCTGGGTATCCACCCTGACCATGAAGCCTCTAAACTGATCCCGGTTGCTTTTCACGAATTTCTGGACGTCTTTAATAAAAAGGGTGCAGACACTCTTACACCTCATAGAACTTACGATTGCCCCATTGAACTTCTACCGGGAGCCAAGATCCCGTTTGGTCGGATTTACCCTCTCTCTGAGCCTGAATTGGAAGCCCTGCGTACCTATATCGACGAGAGCCTTGAAAAGCAGTTCATTCGGCCTTCCACTTCACCAGCAGGAGCCGGTATTTTCTTCGTTGAGAAAAAAGACCACACCTTGAGGCCCTGTGTGGACTATCGTGACCTTAACAGGGTCACTGTCAAGAATCGGTACCCTCTTCCTCTGATTCCCGAACTATTCCAGAGGCTGCGAGGGGCACGAGTGTTCTCCAAACTGGACTTGAGGGGTGCCTATAATCTTGTCAGAATCAGGGAGGGAGACGAATGGAAGACGGCCTTCCGGACACGTTTTGGCCACTTTGAGTATTTAGTCATGCCATTCGGGCTCTGCAATGCTCCAGCCACATTCCAGCATCTGGTAAACGATTTTTTTCGGGACTTTCTTGATTTATTCGTCATCGTGTATCTGGATGACATCCTTGTATTCTCTGAAACTTTAGAATCCCATCGGACTCATGTAAAAAAGGTATTAGCTCGATTGCGGGAACACTGACTTTACGCAAAGGCTGAAAAATGCGACTTTGAAAAGCAAGTTGTGCATTTCCTAGGGCTTGTCATCTCCGCCGAGGGAATCTCCATGGACCCGTACAAAGTCGCTTCTGTCTTGGAATGGTCTGCTCCTACTGACAGAAAAGCTGTACAGAGGTTCGTGGGGTTTGCTAACTTTTATAGAACATTTATTAAGGACTTTTCTGGCATCATCACTCCCATTACTCAGCTAACGAAACAGCATGTTCCCTTTCAATGGACCCCAGAGGCTCAGACAGCGTTTGAACAGTTGAAAGCCTTATTCACCTCAGCTCCCATCTTGAAACATCCCGATCCCTCCTTAGCTTATGTTTTGGAGGTAGACGCCTCGGAAAATGCAGTTGAGGCTATTATTTCCCAACGCCAAGGGCCCAAATCATTGCTCCACCCTGTGGCCTTCTTCTCTGAAAAAATTAAATCCTTCCGAAAGGAATTATGATGTTGGTGACCGAGAGCTACTGGCTATCAAGGCCGCTCTTGAAGAATGGCGTTACCTTTTGGAGGGAGCTTCTCACCCAATTCTTATCTTCACAGATCACAAGAATCTTGAGTATTTGAAGACAGCTAAACGCCTAAGACCTCGACAGGCAAGATGGGCACTTTTTTTCTCTCGTTTCATGTTTCATATAACCTACCGTCCTGGCTCAAAGAACGGGAAACCAGATGCCTTGTCCCGCATGTTCAGTGATCCAGTTGTATCCTCGGAACCTGATACTATTCTACCAGCCAATAATTTTTTACTTCTTCAGGCGGATCTGATGTCACAAATAAGAAAATATGTGGAAGACCAACCGCCTTCCAAGGACCTGGCTCTTCAACTAAGGGATGGCCTGTACTAAGAGGCCTATTTGTCTAAGAGGCCAATCTTTATCCCAGAACAGTTCAGAGTTGCCGTCCTAGGGCGATGCCATGATCATCCCCTAGCGGGTCACTTTGGGATTCACAAGACGGCTAATTCGATCTCCCGTACATTCTGGTGGCCAAACTTGATGAACGACTGCAAGAAATATGTAAGATCTTGTATTTCATGCCTTCGGAATAAGACCGACAGAGCCAGAACTTGGGGTCTACTTGAGCCCCTTCCTGTACCTGAGAAACCATGGAGCATGATCTCCATGGATTTTATAGTAGAACTTCCCCCATCTGAAGACTTCACTACCATTTTCGTTGTGGTTGATCGTTTGACCAAAATGGCCCACTTTGTACCTCTGCAAGGAACTCCTTCTGCCCCGGAGACTGCCTCAACTTTTATCAAGGAGATTGTAAGGTTGCATGGCATCCCTGACAGCATAGTTTCTGATCGAGGGGTGCAGTTCACTTCTAGATTTTAGAGGGCCTTATGTGAAACTTTGAACATTGAACTCCGCCTCTCCACAGCTTATCACCCACAAACTAATGGACAGACTGAAAGGGTCAATCAAACCCTTGAACAGTACCTACGATGCTTTTCTTCTTTTGCACAGGATGACTGGCTATCACTTCTCCCACTCCGGAATTTTCATACAATAATTCCACCCATTCGGCAACCAAACAGTCACCTTTTTTCGCCAATTATGGATACCATCCTTCTTTCTTGCCTGAGCTGCCTATTGATTCTTCTGTACCTGCCGTACAAGACAGGTTGAACTTCCTTAACTCCAACTACCAATTACTGCAGGATACAATCTCCAAGACCCAGGCAGATAATAAAAAGTTCTTCGACAAGAAGAGAAGAGGCAATTTGAATCTTGAACCTTTTCCAGTACCTCGCTGCCCGTCTGCTACCGAACCCGGCCACCCTTGTGATCCTGCACCAGCCTCCTGCTTGGCTTAACGCTTTCTCCAGTGCCTGTGCTAGCTGTCCATCCTACCAGCTTTCCTGAGTCCAGTTCCTTACCAGATGCTCTGCCTGCATCTCCACGTCTGCAACTCAGCTGACAAGTTCTGCACGCAACTACAGGCACTCGTGTAACTCCTCACCCTAGGTCTGTCCCATTCTCAGTGGGGCTTGGGTTGGAGACACAAGGGAGGCCGACCTCGTCATTCCAGACTCCTACCAGGTACGTGACAGTACCAGTCAGCCAGAGATGGAGTCTGGAAGGGAGGCCTCTCCACCGAAGGACATTTACCAAACTATTTCTGCGCTCTCAAATATTGTGCAGAAGTTACAAGAGCGGGTCACTTTGGGATTCACAAGACGGCTAATTTGATCTCCCGTACATTCTGGTGGCCAAACTTGATGAACGACTGCAAGAACTATGTAAGATCTTGTATTTCATGCCTTCGGAATAAGACAGACAGAGCCAGAACTTGGGGTCTATTTGAGCCCCTTCCTGTACCTGAGAAACCATGGAGCATGATCTCCATGGATTTTATAGTAGAACTTCCCCCATCTGAAGACTTTACTACCATTTTTGTTGTGGTTGATCGTTTGACCAAAATGGCCCACTTTGTACCTCTGCAAGGAACTCCTTCTGCCCCGGAGACTGCCTCAACTTTTATCAAGGAGATTGTAAGGTTGCATGGCATCCCTGACAGCATAGTTTCTGATCGAGGGGTGCAGTTCACTTCTAGATTTTGGAGGGCCCTATGTGAAACATTGAACATTGAACTCCGCCTCTCCACAGCTTATCACCCACAAACTAATGGACAGACTGAAAGGGTCAATCAAACCCTTGAACAGTACCTACGATGCTTTTCTTCTTTTGCACAGGATGACTGGCTATCATTTCTCCCACTCGCGGAATTTTCATACAATAATTCCACCCATTCGGTAACCAAACAGTCACCTTTTTTCGCCAATTATGGATACCATCCTTCTTTCTTGCCTGAGCTGCCTATTGATTCTTCTGTACCTGCCGTACAAGACAAGTTGAACTTCCTTAACTCCAACTACCAATTACTGCAGGTCCCAGAACAGTTCAGAGTTGCCGTCCTAGGGCGATGTCATGATCATCCCCTAGCGGGTCACTTTGGGATTCACAAGACGGCTAATTTGATCTCTCGTACATTCTGGTGGCCAAACTTGATGAACGACTGCAAGAAATATGTAAGATCTTGTATTTCATGCCTTCGGAATAAGACAGACAGAGCCAGAACTTGGGGTCTACTTGAGCCCCTTCCTGTACCTGAGAAACCATGGAGCATGATCTCCATGGATTTTATAGTAGAACTTCCCCCATCTGAAGACTTCACTACCATTTTCGTTGTGGTTGATCGTTTGACCAAAATGGCCCACTTTGTACCTCTGCAAGGAACTCCTTCTGCCCCGGAGACTGCCTCAACTTTTATCAAGGAGATTGTAAGGTTGCATGGCATCCCTGACAGCATATAGTTTCTGATCGAGGGGTGCAGTTCACTTCTAGATGTTGGAGGGCCTTATGTGAAACTTTGAACATTGAACTCCGCCTCTCCACAGCTTATCACCCACAAACTAATGGACAGACTGAAAGGGTCAATCAAACCCTTGAACAGTACCTACGATGCTTTTCTTCTTTTGCGCAGGATGACTGGCTATCACTTCTCCCACTCGCGGAATTTTCATACAATAATTCCACCCATTCGGTAACCAAACAGTCACCTTTTTTCGCCAATTATGGATACCATCCTTCTTTCTTGCCTGAGCTGCCTATTGATTCTTCTGTACCTGCCGTACAAGACAGGTTGAACTTCCTTAACTCCAACTACCAATTACTGCAGGTCCCAGAACAGTTCAGAGTTGCCGTCCTAGGGCGATGTCATGATCATCCCCTAGCGGGTCACTTTGGGATTCACAAGACGGCTAATTTGATCTCCCGTACATTCTGGTGGCCAAACTTGATGAACGACTGCAAGAAATATGTAAGATCTTGTATTTCATGCCTTCGGAATAAGACAGACAGAGCCAGAACTTGGGGTCTACTTGAGCCCCTTCCTGTACCTGAGAAACCATGGAGCATGATCTCCATGGATGTTATAGTAGAACTTCCCCCATCTGAAGACTTCACTACCATTTTCGTTGTGGTTGATCGTTTGACCAAAATGGCCCACTTTGTACCTCTGCAAGGAACTCCTTCTGCCCCGGAGACTGCCTCAACTTTTATCAAGGAGATTGTAAGGTTGCATGGCATCCCTGACAGCATAGTTTCTGATCGAGGGGTGCAGTTCACTTCTAGATGTTGGAGGGCCTTATGTGAAACTTTGAACATTGAACTCTGCCTCTCCACAGCTTATCACCCACAAACTAATGGACAGACTGAAAGGGTCAATCAAACCCTTGAACAGTACCTACGATGCTTTTCTTCTTTTGCGCAGGATGACTGGCTATCACTTCTCCCACTCGCGGAATTTTCATACAATAATTCCACCCATTCGGCAACCAAACAGTCACCTTTTTTCGCCAATTATGGATACCATCCTTCTTTCTTGCCTGAGCTGCCTATTGATTCTTCTGTACCTGCCGTACAAGACAGGTTGAACTTCCTTAACTCAAACTACCAATTACTGCAGGATACAATCTCCAAGACCCAGGCAGATAATAAAAAGTTCTTCGACAAGAAGAGAAGAGGCAATTTGAATCTTGAACCTTTTCCAGTACCTCGCTGCCCGTCTGCTACCGAACCCGGCCACCCTTGTGATCCTGCACCAGCCTCCTGCTTGGCTTAACGCTGTCTCCAGTGCCTGTGCTAGCTGTCCATCCTACCAGCTTTCCTGAGTCCAGTTCCTTACCAGATGCTCTGCCTGCATCTCCACGTCTGCAACTCAGCTGACAAGTTCTGCACGCAACTACAGGCACTCGTGTAACTCCTCACCCTAGGTCTGTCCCATCCTCAGTGGGGCTTGGGTTGGAGATACAAGGGAGGCCGACCTCGTCATTCCAGACTCCTACCAGGTACGTGACAGTACCAGTCAGCCAGAGATGGAGTCTGGAAGGGAGGCCTCTCCACCGAAGGACATTTACCAAACTATTTCTGCGCTCTCAAATATTGTGCAGAAGTTACAAGAGCGGGTCACTTTGGGATTCACAAGACGGCCAATTTGATCTCCCGTACATTCTGGTGGCCAAATTTGATGAACGACTGCAAGAAATATGTAAGATCTTGTATTTCATGCCTTCGGAATAAGACAGACAGAGCCAGAACTTGGGGTCTACTTGAGCCCCTTCCTGTACCTGAGAAACCATGGAGCATGATCTCCATGGATTTTATAGTAGAACTTCCCCATCTGAAGACTTCACTACCATTTTCGTTGTGGTTGATCGTTTGACCAAAATGGCCCACTTTGTACCTCTGCAAGGAACTCCTTCTGCCCCGGAGACTGCCTCAACTTTTATCAAGGAGATTGTAAGGTTGCATGGCATCCCTGACAGCATAGTTTCTGATCGAGGGGTGCAGTTCACTTCTAGATTTTGGAGGGCCTTATGTGAAACTTTGAACATTGAACTCCGCCTCTCCACAGCTTATCACCCACAAACTAATGGACAGACTGAAAGGGTCAATCAAACCCTTGAACAGTACCTACGATGCTTTTCTTCTTTTGCACAGGATGACTGGCTATCACTTCTCCCACTCGCGGAATTTTCATACAATAATTCCACCCATTCGGCAACCAAACAGTCACCTTTTTTCGCCAATTATGGATACCATCCTTCTTTCTTGCCTGAGCTGCCTATTGATTCTTCTGTACCTGCCGTACAAGACAGGTTGAACTTCCTTAACTCCAACTACCAATTACTGCAGGATACAATCTCCAAGACCCAGGCAGATAATAAAAAGTTCTTCGACAAGAAGAGAAGAGGCAATTTGAATCTTGAACCTGGAGATAAGGTCTGGCTTTCCACAGCGAACTTGAAACTAAGTTGCCCCTCGAGGAAGCTTGGCCCAAGATTTTTGGGGCCTTTCCAGTACCTCGCTGCCCGTCTGCTACCGAACCCGGCCACCCTTGTGATCCTGCACCAGCCTCCTGCTTGGCTTAACGCTGTCTCCAGTGCCTGTGCTAGCTGTCCATCCTACCAGCTTTCCTGAGTCCAGTTCCTTACCAGATGCTCTGCCTGCATCTCCACGTCTGCAACTCAGCTGACAAGTTCTGCACGCAACTACAGGCACTCGTGTAACTCCTCACCCTAGGTCTGTCCCATCCTCAGTGGGGCTTGGGTTGGAGATACAAGGGAGGCCGACCTCGTCATTCCAGACTCCTACCAGGTACGTGACAGTACCAGTCAGCCAGAGATGGAGTCTGGAAGGGAGGCCTCTCCACCGAAGGACATTTACCAAACTATTTCTGCGCTCTCAAATATTGTGCAGAAGTTACAAGAGCGGGTCACTTTGGGATTCACAAGACGGCTAATTTGATCTCCCGTACATTCTGGTGGCCAAACTTGATGAACGACTGCAAGAAATATGTAAGATCTTGTATTTCATGCCTTCGGAATAAGACAGACAGAGCCAGAACTTGGGGTCTACTTGAGCCCCGTCCTGTACCTGAGAAACCATGGAGCATGATCTCCATGGATTTTATAGTAGAACTTCCCCCATCTGAAGACTTCACTACCATTTTCGTTGTGGTTGATCGTTTGACCAAAATGGCCCACTTTGTACCTCTGCAAGGAACTCCTTCTGCCCCGGAGACTGCCTCAACTTTTATCAAGGAGATTGTAAGGTTGCATGGCATCCCTGACAGCATAGTTTCTGATCGAGGGGTGCAGTTCACTTCTAGATTTTGGAGGGCCTTATGTGAAACTTTGAACATTGAACTCCGCCTCTCCACAGCTTATCACCCACAAACTAATGGACAGACTGAAAGGGTCAATCAAACCCTTGAACAGTACCTACGATGCTTTTCTTCTTTTGCACAGGATGACTGGCTATCACTTCTCCCACTCGCGGAATTTTCATACAATAATTCCACCCATTCGGCAACCAAACAGTCACCTTTTTTCGCCAATTATGGATACCATCCTTCTTTCTTGCCTGAGCTGCCCATTGATTCTTCTGTACCTGCCGTACAAGACAGGTTGAACTTCCTTAACTCCAACTACCAATTACTGCAGGATACAATCTCCAAGACCCAGGCAGATAATAAAAAGTTCTTCGACAAGAAGAGAAGAGGCAATTTGAATCTTGAACCTGGAGATAAGGTCTGGCTTTCCACAGCGAACTTGAAACTAAGTTGCCCCTCGAGGAAGCTTGGCCCAAGATTTTTGGGGCCTTTTCCAGTACCTCGCTGCCCGTCTGCTACCGAACCCGGCCACCCTTGTGATCCTGCACCAGCCTCCTGCTTGGCTTAACGCTGTCTCCAGTGCCTGTGCTAGCTGTCCATCCTACCAGCTTTCCTGAGTCCAGTTCCTTACCAGATGCTCTGCCTGCATCTCCACGTCTGCAACTCAGCTGACAAGTTCTGCACGCAACTACAGGCACTCGTGTAACTCCTCACCCTAGGTCTGTCCCATCCTCAGTGGGGCTTGGGTTGGAGATACAAGGGAGGCCGACCTCGTCATTCCAGACTCCTACCAGGTACGTGACAGTACCAGTCAGCCAGAGATGGAGTCTGGAAGGGAGGCCTCTCCACCGAAGGACATTTACCAAACTATTTCTGCGCTCTCAAATATTGTGCAGAAGTTACAAGAGCGGGTCACTTTGGGATTCACAAGACGGCTAATTTGATCTCCCGTACATTCTAGTGGCCAAACTTGATGAACGACTGCAAGAAATATGTAAGATCTTGTATTTCATGCTTTCGGAATAAGACAGACAGAGCCAGAACTTGGGGTCTACTTGAGCCCCTTCCTGTACCTGAGAAACCATGGAGCATGATCTCCATGGATTTTATAGTAGAACTTCCCCCATCTGAAGACTTTACTACCATTTTCGTTGTGGTTGATCGTTTGACCAAAATGGCCCACTTTGTACCTCTGCAAGGAACTCCTTCTGCCCCGGAGACTGCCTCAACTTTTATCAAGGAGATTGTAAGGTTGCATGGCATCCCTGACAGCATAGTTTCTGATCGAGGGGTGCAGTTCACTTCTAGATTTTGGAGGGCCTTATGTGAAACTTTGAACATTGAACTCCGCC
This sequence comes from Rana muscosa, assembly GCA_029206835.1. Classification (NCBI taxonomy): domain Eukaryota; kingdom Metazoa; phylum Chordata; class Amphibia; order Anura; family Ranidae; genus Rana; species Rana muscosa. Next base: position 185,893 of record JARGYO010000232.1, read on the forward strand.
TCTCCACAGCTTATCACCCACAAACTAATGGACAGACTGAAAGGGTCAATCAAACCCTTGAACAGTACCTACGATGCTTTTCTTCTTTTGCACAGGATGACTGGCTATCACTTCTCCCACTCGCGGAATTTTCATACAATAATTCCACCCATTCGGTAACCAAACAGTCACCTTTTTTCGCCAATTATGGATACCATCCTTCTTTCTTGCCTGAGCTGCCTATTGATTCTTCTGTACCTGCCGTACAAGACAGGTTGAACTTCCTTAACTTCAACTACCAATTACTGCAGGTCCCAGAACAGTTCAGAGTTGCCGTCCTAGGGCGATGTCATGATCATCCCCTAGCGGGTCACTTTGGGATTCACAAGACGGCTAATTTGATCTCCCGTACATTCTGGTGGCCAAACTTGATGAACGACTGCAAGAAATATGTAAGATCTTGTATTTCATGCCTTCGGAATAAGACAGACAGAGCCAGAACTTGGGGTCTACTTGAGCCCCTTCCTGTACCTGAGAAACCATGGAGCATGATCTCCATGGATTTTATAGTAGAACTTCCCCCATCTGAAGACTTCACTACCATTTTCGTTGTGGTTGATCGTTTGACCAAAATGGCCCACTTTGTACCTCTGCAAGGAACTCCTTCTGCCCCGGAGACTGCCTCAACTTTTATCAAGGAGATTGTAAGGTTGCATGGCATCCCTGACAGCATAGTTTCTGATCGAGGGGTGCAGTTCACTTCTAGATTTTGGAGGGCCTTATGTGAAACTTTGAACATTGAACTCCGCCTCTCCACAGCTTATCACCCACAAACTAATGGACAGACTGAAAGGGTCAATCAAACCCTTGAACAGTACCTACGATGCTTTTCTTCTTTTGCACAGGATGACTGGCTATCACTTCTCCCACTCGCGGAATTTTCATACAATAATTCCACCCATTCGGCAACCAAACAGTCACCTTTTTTCGCCAATTATGGATACCATCCTTCTTTCTTGCCTGAGCTGCCTATTGATTCTTCTGTACCTGCCGTACAAGACAGGTTGAACTTCCTTAACTCCAACTACCAATTACTGCAGGATACAATCTCCAAGACCCAGGCAGATAATAAAAAGTTCTTCGACAAGAAGAGAAGAGGCAATTTGAATCTTGAACCTGGAGATAAGGTCTGGCTTTCCACAGCGAACTTGAAACTAAGTTGCCCCTCGAGGAAGCTTGGCCCAAGATTTTTGGGGCCTTTTCCAGTACCTCGCTGCCCGTCTGCTACCGAACCCGGCCACCCTTGTGATCCTGCACCAGCCTCCTGCTTGGCTTAACGCTGTCTCCAGTGCCTGTGCTAGCTGTCCATCCTACCAGCTTTCCTGAGTCCAGTTCCTTACCAGATGCTCTGCCTGCATCTCCACGTCTGCAACTCAGCTGACAAGTTCTGCACGCAACTACAGGCTCTCGTGTAACTCCTCACCCTAGGTCTGTCCCATCCTCAGTGGGGCTTGGGTTGGAGATACAAGGGAGGCCGACCTCATCATTCCAGACTCCTACCAGGTACGTGACAGTACCAGTCAGCCAGAGATGGAGTCTGGAAGGGAGGCCTCTCCACCGAAGGACATTTACCAAACTATTTCTGCGCTCTCAAATATTGTGCAGAAGTTACAAGAGCGGGTCACTTTGGGATTCACAAGACGGCTAATTTGATCTCCCGTACATTCTGGTGGCCAAACTTGATGAACGACTGCAAGAAATATGTAAGATCTTGTATTTCATGCCTTCGGAATAAGACAGACAGAGCCAGAACTTGGGGTCTACTTGAGCCCCGTCCTGTACCTGAGAAACCATGGAGCATGATCTCCATGGATTTTATAGTAGAACTTCCCCCATCTGAAGACTTCACTACCATTTTCGTTGTGGTTGATCGTTTGACCAAAATGGCCCACTTTGTACCTCTGCAAGGAACTCCTTCTGCCCCGGAGACTGCCTCAACTTTTATCAAGGAGATTGTAAGGTTGCATGGCATCCCTGACAGCATAGTTTCTGATCAAGGGGTGCAGTTCACTTCTAGATTTTGGAGGGCCTTATGTGAAACTTTGAACATTGAACTCCGCCTCTCCACAGCTTATCACCCACAAACTAATGGACAGACTGAAAGGGTCAATCAAACCCTTGAACAGTACCTACGATGCTTTTCTTCTTTTGCACAGGATGACTGGCTATCACTTCTCCCACTCGCGGAATTTTCATACAATAATTCCACCCATTCGGCAACCAAACAGTCACCTTTTTTCGCCAATTATGGATACCATCCTTCTTTCTTGCCTGAGCTGCCTATTGATTCTTCTGTACCTGCCGTACAAGACAGGTTGAACTTCCTTAACTCCAACTACCAATTACTGCAGGATACAATCTCCAAGACCCAGGCAGATAATAAAAAGTTCTTCGACAAGAAGAGAAGAGGCAATTTGAATCTTGAACCTGGAGATAAGGTCTGGCTTTCCACAGCGAACTTGAAACTAAGTTGCCCCTCGAGGAAGCTTGGCCCAAGATTTTTGGGGCCTTTTCCAGTACCTCGCTGCCCGTCTGCTACCGAACCCGGCCACCCTTGTGATCCTGCACCAGCCTCCTGCTTGGCTTAACGCTGTCTCCAGTGCCTGTGCTAGCTGTCCATCCTACCAGCTTTCCTGAGTCCAGTTCCTTACCAGATGCTCTGCCTGCATCTCCACGTCTGCAACTCAGCTGACAAGTTCTGCACGCAACTACAGGCTCTCGTGTAACTCCTCACCCTAGGTCTGTCCCATCCTCAGTGGGGCTTTGGTTGGAGATACAAGGGAGGCCGACCTCGTCATTCCAGACTCCTACCAGGTACGTGACAGTACCAGTCAGCCAGAGATGGAGTCTGGAAGGGAGGCCTCTCCACCGAAGGACATTTACCAAACTATTTCTGCGCTCTCAAATATTGTGCAGAAGTTACAAGAGCGGGTCACTTTGGGATTCACAAGACGGCTAATTTGATCTCCCGTACATTCTGGTGGCCAAACTTGATGAACGACTGCAAGAAATATGTAAGATCTTGTATTTCATGCCTTCGGAATAAGACAGACAGAGCCAGAACTTGGGGTCTACTTGAGCCCCTTCCTGTACCTGAGAAACCATGGAGCATGATCTCCATGGATTTTATAGTAGAACTTCCCCCATCTGAAGACTTTACTACCATTTTCGTTGTGGTTGATCGTTTGACCAAAATGGCCCACTTTGTACCTCTGCAAGGAACTCCTTCTGCCCCGGAGACTGCCTCAACTTTTATCAAGGAGATTGTAAGGTTGCATGGCATCCCTGACAGCATAGTTTCTGATCGAGGGGTGCAGTTCACTTCTAGATGTTGGAGGGCCTTATGTGAAACTTTGAACATTGAACTCCGCCTCTCCACAGCTTATCACCCACAAACTAATGGACAGACTGAAAGGGTCAATCAAACCCTTGAACAGTACCTACGATGCTTTTCTTCTTTTGCGCAGGATGACTGGCTATCACTTCTCCCACTCGCGGAATTTTCATACAATAATTCCACCCATTCGGCAACCAAACAGTCACCTTTTTTCGCCAATTATGGATACCATCCTTCTTTCTTGCCTGAGCTGCCTATTGATTCTTCTGTACCTGCCGTACAAGACAGGTTGAACTTCCTTAACTCAAACTACCAATTACTGCAGGATACAATCTCCAAGACCCAGGCAGATAATAAAAAGTTCTTCGACAAGAAGAGAAGAGGCAATTTGAATCTTGAACCTTTTCCAGTACCTCGCTGCCCGTCTGCTACCGAACCCGGCCACCCTTGTGATCCTGCACCAGCCTCCTGCTTGGCTTAACGCTGTCTCCAGTGCCTGTGCTAGCTGTCCATCCTACCAGCTTTCCTGAGTCCAGTTCCTTACCAGATGCTCTGCCTGCATCTCCACGTCTGCAACTCAGCTGACAAGTTCTGCACGCAACTACAGGCACTAGTATAAATCATCACTGATGTACTATGGGGCATAGTGTACTATGGATCATCACTGATGTACTATGGATCATCACTGATGTACTATGGATCATCACTGATGTACTATGGATCATCACTGATGTACTATGGATCATCACTGATGTATTATGGATCATCACTGATGTATTATGGATCATCACTGGTGTACTATGGACCATCACTGATGTACTGTGGACCATCCCCGATGTACTGTGGATCATCACTGATGTACTGTGATAATCCACAGTTCATCAGTGATGATCCACAGTACATCAGGGATGATCCACAGTACATCAGGGATGATCCACAGTACATCAGGGATGGTCCATAGTACATCAGTGATGATCCATAATACATCAGTGATGATCCATAGTACATCAGTGATGATCCATAGTACATCAGTGATGATCCATAGTACATCAGTGATGATCCATAGTACACTATGGCCCATAGTACATCAGTGATGATTTATACTACATCAGTGATGATCCACAGTACATCAGTGATGATCCTCAGTACATCAGTGATGATCCTCAGTACATCAGTGATGATCCTCAGTACATCAGTGATGATCCACAGTACATCAGTGATGATCCACAGTACATCAGTGATGATCCACAGTACATCAGTGATGGTCCATAGTACACCAGTGATGATCCATACTACACCAGTGATGGCCCATAGTACACCAGTGATGGTGATGATCTATGGTGATGATCTATACTACATCAGTGATGATCCACAGTACATCAGTGATGATCCTCAGTACATCAGTGATGATCCTCAGTACATCTGAGGATCCTCAGTACATCAGTGATGATCTATACTACATCAGTGATGATCCACAGTACATCAGTGATGATCCTCAGTACATCAGTGATGATCCTCAGTACATCAGTGATGATCCACAGTACATCAGTGATGATCCACAGTACATCAGTGATGGTCCATAGTACATCAGTGATGGTCCATAGTACACCAGTGATGATCCATACTACACCAGTGATGATCCATAATACACCAGTGATGGCCCATAGTACACCAGTGATGGCCCATAGTACATCAGTGATGATCTATAGTACATCAGTGATGATCCACAGTACATCAGTGATGATCCGCAGTACACCAGTGATGGCCCATAGTACATCAGTGATGATCCACTTTACATCAGTGATTATCTATAGTACATCAGTGATGATCCACAGTACACCAGTGATGATTCACAGTACATCAGTGATGGTCCATAGTACATCAGGGATGGTCCATAGTACATCAGGGATGATCTATAGTACATCAGTGATGATCCATAGTACACCAGTGATGATTAATAGTACACCAGTGATGATTCATAGTACACCAGTGATGGTCCATAGTACATCAGTGATGATCTATAGTACATCAGTGATGATCCACAGTACATCAGTGATGATCCACAGTACACCAGTGATGGCCCATAGTACATCAGTGATGATCTATAGTACATCAGTGATGATCCTCAGTACATCAGTGATGATCCACAGTACATCAGGGATGATCCACAGTACATCAGGGATGATCCACAGTACATCAGGGATGGTCCATAGTACATCAGTGATGATCCATAATACATCAGTGATGATCCATAGTACCTCATTGATGATCCATAGTACATCAGTGATGATCCATAGTACACTATGGCCCATAGTACATCAGTGATGATTTATACTACATCAGTGATGATCCACAGTACATCAGTGATGATCCTCAGTACATCAGTGATGATCCTCAGTACATCAGTGATGATCATCAGTACATCAGTGATGATCCACAGTACATCAGTGATGATCCACAGTACATCAGTGATGGTCCATAGTACATCAGTGATGGTCCATAGTACACCAGTGATGATCCATACTACACCAGTGACGATCCATAATACACCAGTGATGGCCCATAGTACACCAGTGATGGTGATGATCTATGGTGATGATCTATACTACATCAGTGATGATCCACAGTACATCAGTGATGATCCTCAGTACATCAGTGATGATCCTCAGTACATCTGAGGATCCTCAGTACATCAGTGATGATCTATACTACATCTGTGATGATCCACAGTACATCAGTGATGATCCTCAGTACATCAGTGATGATCCTCACTACATCAGTGATGATCCACAGTACATCAGTGATGATCCACAGTACATCAGTAATGGTCCAAAGTACATCAGTGATGGTCCATAGTACACCAGTGATGATCCATACTACACCAGTGATGATCCATAATACACCAGTGATGGCCCATAGTACACCAGTGATGGCCCATAGTACATCAGTGATGATCTATAGTACATCAGTGATGATCCACAGTACATCAGGGATGGTCCATAGTACATCAGGGATGGTCCATAGTACATCAGGGATGATCCATAGTACACCAGTGATGATCCATAGTACACAAGTGATGGCCCATAGTACATCAGTGATGATCTATAGTACATCAGTGATTATCCATAGTACACCAGTGATGATCCATAGTACACCAGTGATGATTCATAGTACACCAGTGATGGTCCATAGTACATCAGTGATGATCTATAGTACATCAGTGATGATCCATAGTACACCAGTGATGATTAATAGTACACCAGTGATGATTCATAGTACACCAGTGATGGTCCATAGTACATCAGTGATGATCTATAGTACATCAGTGATGATCCACAGTACATCAGTGATGATCCACAGTACACCAGTGATGGCCCATAGTACATCAGTGATGATCTATAGTACATCAGTGATGATCCTCAGTACATCAGTGATGATCCACAGTACATCAGTGATGATCCACAGTACATCAGTGATGGTCCACAGTACATCAGTGATGATCCATAGTACATCAGTGATGGCCCATAGTACATCAGTGATGATCCATAGTACACCAGTGATTATCCATAGTACACCAGGGATGATCCACAGTACATCAGTGATGATCCACAGTACATCAGTGATGGTCCATAGTAAATTAGTGATGGTCCATAGTACACCAGTGATGATCCATAGTACTCCAGTGATGGCCCATAGTACACCAGTGATGGCCCATAGTACATCAGTGATGATCTATAGTACATCAGTGATGATCCACACTACATCAGGGATGGTCCATAGTACATCAGTGATGATCCATAGTACATCAGTGATGATCCACAGTACATCAGTGATGATCCACAGTACATCAGTGATGATCCACAGTACATCAGGGATGGTCCACAGTACATCAGTGATGATCCATAGTACACCAGTCATGATCCATAGTACATCAGTGATGATCCATAGTACATCAGTGATGGCCCACAGTACATCAGGGATGATCCACAGTACATCAGTGATGATCCATAGTACACCAGTGATGGCCCATAGAACACCAGTGATGGCCCATAGTACATCAGTGATGATCCACAGTACATCAGTGATGATCAACAGTACACCAGTGATGATTCACAGTACATCAGGGATGGTCCATAGTACATCAGGGATGGTCCATAGTACATCAGGGATGATCCATAGTACACCAGTGATGATCCATAGTACAAGAGTGATGGCCCATAGTACATCAGTGATGATCTATAGTACATCAGTGATGATCCATAGTACACCAGTGATGATCCATAGTACACCAGTGATGGTCCATAGTACATCAGTGATGATCTATAGTTCATCAGTGATGATCCTCAGTACATCAGTGATGATCCACAGTACATCAGTGATGATCCACAGTACATCAGTGATGATCCACAGTACATCAGGGATGGTCCACAGTACATCAGTGATGATCCACAGTACATCAGTGATGGCCCATAGTACATCAGTGATGATCCATATTACACCAGTGATGATCCATAGTACACCAGGGATGATCCACAGTACATCAGTGATGATCCACAGTACATCAGTGATGGTCCATAGTAAATCAGCGATGGTCCATAAAACCTTTTTGTGCATTGATACATGTCCCCTGGGGCAGGACCCAGGTCCCCAGACACTTTTTAGGACAATAACTTGCATATTAGCCTTTATAATTAGCACTTTAGATTTCGAACGTTCGAGTCCATTGTATTTAATAGGGTTCTAATGTTCGTGCGAACTTTCGGTCCGTTCGCGGGTTCTGGTGTGAACCGAACCCGGGGGTGTTCGGCTCATCACTAATCATCACTGATGTACTATAGATCATCACTGATGTGCTATAGATCATCACTGATGTACTATGCGCCATCACTGATGTACTATGGATCATCACTGATGTACTATGGACCATCACTGATGTACTATGGGCCATCACTGGTGTACTATGGATCATCACCGATGTACTGTGGACCATCCCTGATGTACTATGAGCCATCACTGATGTACTGTGGATCATCACTGATGTACTATGGACCATCACTGATGTACTGTGGATCATCACTGATGTACTATAGATCATCACTGATGTACTATGGACCATCACTGATGTAACATAGATCATCACTGATGTACTATGGACCATCACTGGTGTACTATGGATCATCACTGGTGTACTGTGGATCATCACTGGTGTACTATGGACCATCCCTGATGTACTGTGGATCATCACTGATGTACTGTGGATCATCACTGATGTACTATAGTTCATCACTGATGTACTATGGGCCATCACTGGTGTACTATGGATCATCACTGGTGTACTATGGATCATCACTGATGTACTATGGACCATCCCTGATGTACTGTGGATCATCACTGATGTACTGTGGATCATCACTGATGTACTATGGATCATCACTGATGTACTGTGTATCATCACTGATGTACTATAGTTCATCACTGATGTACTATGGGCCATCACTGGTGTACTATGGATCATCACTGGTGTACTATGGATCATCACTGATGTACTATGGACCATCCCTGATGTACTGTGGATCATCACTGATGTACTATAGTTCATCACTGATGTACTATGGGCCATCACTGGTGTACTATGGATCATCACTGGTGTACTATGGATCATCACTGATGTACTATAGATCATCACTGATGTACTATAGCTCATCACTGATGTACTATGGACCATCACTGATGTACTATAGATCATCACTGATGTACTATGGACCATCACTGGTGTACTATCGATCATCACTGGTGTACTGTGGATCATCACTGGTGTACTGTGGATCATCACTGATGTACTATAGTTCATCACTAAAGTACTATGGGCCATCACTGGTGTACTATGGATCATCACTGGTGTACTATGGATCATCACTGATGTACTATGGACCATCCCTGATGTACTGTGGATCATCACTGATGTACTATGGACCATCCCTGATGTATTGTGGATCATCACTGATGTACTGTGGATCATCACTGATGTACTATGGATCATCACTGATGTACTACGGATCATCACTGATGTACTATAGTTCATCACTGATGTACTATGGGCCATCACTGGTGTACTATGGATCATCACTGGTGTACTATGGATCATCACTGATGTACTATGGACCATCCCTGATGTACTCTGGATCATCACTGATGTACTATAGTTCATCACTGATGTACTATGGGCCATCACTGGTGTACTATGGATCATCACTGGTGTACTATGGATCATCACTGATGTACTATGGACCATCCCTGATGTACTGTGGATCATCACTGATGTACTGTGGATCATCACTGATGTACTGTGGATCATCACTGATGTACTATGGATCATCACTAATGTACTATGGGCCATCACTGGTGTACTATGGGCCATCACTGGTGTACTATGGATCATCACTGGTGTACTATTGACCATCACTGATGTACTATGGACCATCACTGATGTACTATGGATCATCACTGATGTACTGTGGATCATCACTGATGTACTATGGATCATCACTGATGTACTATGGGCCATCACTGGTGTACTATGGGCCATCACTGGTGTACTATGGATCATCACTGGTGTACTATGGACCATCACTGATGTACTATGGACCATCCCTGATGTACTGTGGATCATCACTGATGTACTGTGGATCATCACTGAAGTATTGTGGATCATCACTGATGTACTGTGGATCATCACTGATGTACTGTGTATCATAACTGATGTACTGTGGATCATCACTGATGTACTATAGATCATCACTGATGTACTATGGACCATCACTGCTGTACTATAGATCATCACTGATGTAGTATGGACCATCACTGGTGTACTATGGATCATCACTGGTGTACTGTGGATCATCACTGGTGTACTATGGACCATCCCTGATGTACTGTGGATCATCACTGATGTACTGTGGATCATCACTGATGTACTATAGTTCATCACTGATGTACTATGGGCCATCACTGGTGTACTATGGATCATCACTGGTGTTCTATGGATCATCACTGATGTACTATGGACCATCCCTGATGTACTGTGGATCATCACTGATGTACTGTGGATCATCACTGATGTACTATGGATCATCACTGATGTACTGTGGATCATCACTGATGTACTATGGGCCATCACTGGTGTACTATGGGCCATCACTGGTGTACTATGGATCATCACTGATGTACTATGGATCATCACTGATGTACTATGGACCATCACTGATGTACTATGGGCCATCACTGGTGTACTATGGATCATCACCGATGTACTGTGGACCATCCCTGATGTACTGTGGACCATCACTGATGTACTGTGGATCATCACTGATGTACTATGGATCATCACTGATGTACTATAGATCATCACTGATGTACTATAGATCATCACTGATGTACTATGGACCATCACTGATGTACTATAGATCATCACTGATGTACTATGGACCATCACTGGTGTACTATGGATCATCACTGGTGTACTGTGGATCATCACTGGTGTACTATGGACCATCCCTGGTGTACTGTGGATCATCACTGATGTACTGTGGATCATCACTGATGTACTATAGTTCATCACTGATGTACTATGGGCCATCACTGGTGTACTATGGATCATCACTGGTGTACTATGGATCATCACTGATGTACTATGGACCATCCCTGATGTACTGTGGATCATCACTGATGTACTGTGGATCATCACTGATGTACTATGGATCATCACTGATGTACTGTGGATCATCACTGATGTACTATAGTTCATCACTGATGTACTATGGGCCATCACTGGTGTACTATGTATCATCACTGGTGTACTATGGATCATCCCTGATGTACTATGGACCATCCCTGATGTACTGTGGATCATCACTGATGTACTATAGTTCATCACTGATGTACTATGGGCCATCACTGGTGTACTATGGATCATCACTGGTGTACTATGGATCATCACTGATGTACTATAGATCATCACTCATGTACTATAGCTCATCACTGATGTACTATGGACCATCACTGATGTACTATAGATCATCACTGATGTACTATGGACCATCACTGGTGTACTATGGATCATCCCTGGTGTACTGTGGATCATCACTGATGTACTATAGTTCATCACTGATGTACTATGGGCCATCACTGGTGTACTATGGATCATCACTAGTGTACTATGGATCATCACTGATGTACTATGGACCATCCCTGATGTACTGTGGATCATCACTGATATACTGTGGATCATCACTGATGTACTATGGATCATCACTGATGTACTGTGGATCATCACTGATGTACTGTGGATCATCACTGATGTACTATAGTTCATCACTGATGTACTATGGGCCATCACTGGTGTACTATGGATCATCACTGGTGTACTATGGATCATCACTGATGTACTATGGACCATCCCTTATGTACTGTGGATCATCACTGATGTACTATAGTTCATCACTGATGTACTATGGGCCATCACTGGTGTACTATGGATCATCACTGGTGTACTATGAATCATCACTGATGTACTATGGACCATCCCTGATGTACTGTGGATCATCACTGATGTACTGTGGATCATCACTGATGTACTATGGATCATCACTGATGTACTATGGGCCATCACTGGTGTACTATGGGCCATCACTGGTGTACTATAGATCATCACTGGTGTACTATGGACCATCACTGATGTACTATGGATCATCACTGATATACTGTGGACCATCCCTGATGTACTGTGGATCATCACTGATGTACTGTGGATCATCACTGAAGTATTGTGGATCATCACTGATGTACTGTGGATCATCACTGATGTACTGTGTATCATAACTGATGTACTGTGGATCATCACTGATGTACTATAGATCATCACTGATGTACTATGGACCATCACTGATGTACTATAGATCATCACTGATGTACTATGGACCATCACTGGTGTACTATGGATCATCACTGGTGTACTGTGGATCATCACTGGTGTACTATGGACCATCCCTGATGTACTGTGGATCATCACTGATGTACTGTGGATCATCACTGATGTACTATAGTTCATCACTGATGTACTATGGGCCATCACTGGTGTACTATGGATCATCACTGGTGTACTATTGACCATCACTGATGTACTATGGACCATCACTGATGTACTATGGATCATCACTGATGTACTGTGGATCATCACTGATGTACTATGGATCATCACTGATGTACTATGGATCATCACTGGTGTACTATGGACCATCACTGATGTACTATGGACCATCCCTGATGTACTGTGGATCATCACTGATGTACTGTGGATCATCACTGAAGTATTGTGGATCATCACTGATGTACTGTGGATCATCACTGATGTACTGTGTATCATAACTGATGTACTGTGGATCATCACTGATGTACTATAGATCATCACTGATGTACTATGGACCATCACTGCTGTACTATAGATCATCACTGATGTAGTATGGACCATCACTGGTGTACTATGGATCATCACTGGTGTACTATGGACCATCCCTGATGTACTGTGGATCATCACTGATGTACTGTGGATCATCACTGATGTACTATAGTTCATCACTGATGTACTATGGGCCATCACTGGTGTACTATGGATCATCACTGGTGTACTATGGATCATCACTGATGTACTATGGACCATCCCTGATGTACTGTGGATCATCACTGATGTACTGTGGATCATCACTGATGTACTATGGATCATCACTGATGTACTGTGGATCATCACTGATGTACTGTGGATCATCACTGATGTACTATGGATCATCACTGATGTACTGTGGATCATCACTGATGTACTATGGGCCATCACTGGTGTACTATGGGCCATCACTGGTGTACTATGGATCATCACTGATGTACTATGGATCATCACTGATGTACTATGGACCATCACTGATGTACTATGGGCCATCACTGGTGTACTATGGATCATCACCGATGTACTGTGGACCATCCCTGATGTACTGTGGAAAATCACTGATGTACTGTGGATCATCACTGATGTACTATGGATCATCACTGATGTACTATAGATCATCACTGATGTACTATAGATCATCACTGATGTACTATGGACCATCACTGATGTACTATGGATCATCACTGATGTACTATGGACCATCACTGGTGTACTATGGATCATCACTGGTGTACTGTGGATCATCACTGGTGTACTATGGACCATCCCTGGTGTACTGTGGATCATCACTGATGTACTGTGGATCATCACTGATGTACTATAGTTCATCACTGATGTACTATGGGCCATCACTGGTGTACTATGGATCATCACTGGTGTACTATGGATCATCACTGATGTACTATGGACCATCCCTGATGTACTGTGGATCATCACTGATGTACTGTGGATCATCACTGATGTACTATGGATCATCACTGATGTACTGTGGATCATCACTGATGTACTATAGTTCATCACTGATGTACTATGGGCCATCACTGGTGTACTATGGATCATCACTGGTGTACTATGGATCATCACTGATGTACTATGGACCATCCCTGATGTACTGTGGATCATCACTGATGTACTATAGTTCATCACTGATGTACTATGGGCCATCACTGGTGTACTATGGATCATCACTGGTGTACTATGGATCATCACTGATGTACTATAGATCATCACTCATGTACTATAGCTCATCACTGATGTACTATGGACCATCACTGATGTACTATAGATCATCACTGATGTACTATGGACCATCACTGGTGTACTATGGATCATCACTGGTGTACTGTGGATCATCACTGGTGTACTGTGGATCATCACTGATGTACTGTGGATCATCACTGATGTACTATAGTTCATCACTGATGTACTATGGGCCATCACTGGTGTACTATGGATCATCACTGGTGTACTATGGATCATCACTGATGTACTATGGACCATCCCTGATGTACTGTGGATCATCACTGATATACTGTGGATCATCACTGATGTACTATGGATCATCACTGATGTACTGTGGATCATCACTGATGTACTATAGTTCATCACTGATGTACTATGGGCCATCACTGGTGTACTATGGATCATCACTGGTCTACTATGGATCATCACTGATGTACTATGGACCATCCCTTATGTACTGTGGATCATCACTGATGTACTATGGTTCATCACTGATGTACTATGGGCCATCACTGGTGTACTATGGATCATCACTGATGTACTATGGATCATCACTGATGTACTATGGACCATCACTGATGTACTATGGGCCATCACTGGTGTACTATGGATCATCACCGATGTACTGTGGACCATCCCTGATGTACTGTGGACCATCACTGATGTACTGTGGATCATCACTGATGTACTATGGATCATCACTGATGTACTATAGATCATCACTGATGTACTATAGATCATCACTGATGTACTATGGACCATCACTGATGTACTATAGATCATCACTGATGTACTATGGACCATCACTGGTGTACTATGGATCATCACTGGTGTACTGTGGATCATCACTGGTGTACTATGGACCATCCCTGGTGTACTGTGGATCATCACTGATGTACTGTGGATCATCACTGATGTACTATAGTTCATCACTGATGTACTATGGGCCATCACTGGTGTACTATGGATCATCACTGATGTACTATGGACCATCCCTGATGTACTGTGGATCATCACTGATGTACTGTGGATCATCACTGATGTACTATGGATCATCACTGATGTACTGTGGATCATCACTGATGTACTATAGTTCATCACTGATGTACTATGGGCCATCACTGGTGTACTATGGATCATCACTGGTGTACTATGGATCATCACTGATGTACTATGGACCATCCCTGATGTACTGTGGATCATCACTGATGTACTATAGTTCATCACTGATGTACTATGGGCCATCACTGGTGTACTATGGATCATCACTGGTGTACTATGGATCATCACTGATGTACTATAGATCATCACTCATGTACTATAGCTCATCACTGATGTACTATGGACCATCACTGATGTACTATAGATCATCACTGATGTACTATGGACCATCACTGGTGTACTATGGATCATCACTGGTGTACTGTGGATCATCACTGATGTACTATAGTTCATCACTGATGTACTATGGGCCATCACTGGTGTACTATGGATCATCACTAGTGTACTATGGATCATCACTGATGTACTATGGACCATCCCTGATGTACTGTGGATCATCACTGATATACTGTGGATCATCACTGATGTACTATGGATCATCACTGATGTACTGTGGATCATCACTGATGTACTGTGGATCATCACTGATGTACTATAGTTCATCACTGATGTACTATGGGCCATCACTGGTGTACTATGGATCATCACTGGTGTACTATGGATCATCACTGATGTACTATGGACCATCCCTTATGTACTGTGGATCATCACTGATGTACTATAGTTCATCACTGATGTACTATGGGCCATCACTGGTGTACTATGGATCATCACTGGTGTACTATGAATCATCACTGATGTACTATGGACCATCCCTGATGTACTGTGGATCATCACTGATGTACTGTGGATCATCACTGATGTACTATGGATCATCACTGATGTACTATGGGCCATCACTGGTGTACTATGGGCCATCACTGGTGTACTATAGATCATCACTGGTGTACTATGGACCATCACTGATGTACTATGGATCATCACTGATATACTGTGGACCATCCCTGATGTACTGTGGATCATCACTGATGTACTGTGGATCATTACTGAAGTATTGTGGATCATCACTGATGTACTGTGGATCATCACTGATGTACTGTGTATCATAACTGATGTACTGTGGATCATCACTGATGTACTATAGATCATCACTGATGTACTATGGACCATCACTGATGTACTATAGATCATCACTGATGTACTATGGACCATCACTGGTGTACTATGGATCATCACTGGTGTACTGTGGATCATCACTGGTGTACTATGGACCATCCCTGATGTACTGTGGATCATCACTGATGTACTGTGGATCATCACTGATGTACTATAGTTCATCACTGATGTACTATGGGCCATCACTGGTGTACTATGGATCATCACTGGTGTACTATTGACCATCACTGATGTACTATGGACCATCACTGATGTACTATGGATCATCACTGATGTACTGTGGATCATCACTGATGTACTATGGATCATCACTGATGTACTATGGATCATCACTGGTGTACTATGGACCATCACTGATGTACTATGGACCATCCCTGATGTATTGTGGATCATCACTGATGTACTGTGGATCATCACTGAAGTATTGTGGATCATCACTGATGTACTGTGGATCATCACTGATGTACTGTGTATCATAACTGATGTACTGTGGATCATCACTGATGTACTATAGATCATCACTGATGTACTATGGACCATCACTGCTGTACTATAGATCATCACTGATGTAGTATGGACCATCACTGGTGTACTATGGATCATCACTGGTGAACTATGGACCATCCCTGATGTACTGTGGATCATCACTGATGTACTGTGGATCATCACTGATGTACTATAGTTCATCACTGATGTACTATGGGCCATCACTGGTGTACTATGGATCATCACTGGTGTACTATGGATCATCACTGATGTACTATGGACCATCCCTGATGTACTGTGGATCATCACTGATGTACTGTGGATCATCACTGATGTACTATGGATCATCACTGATGTACTGTGGATCATCACTGATGTACTGTGGATCATCACTGATGTACTATGGATCATCACTGATGTACTGTGGATCATCACTGATGTACTATGGGCCATCACTGGTGTACTATGGGCCATCACTGGTGTACTATGGATCATCACTGATGTACTATGGATCATCACTGATGTACTATGGACCATCACTGATGTACTATGGGCCATCACTGGTGTACTATGGATCATCACCGATGTACTGTGGACCATCCCTGATGTACTGTGGACCATCACTGATGTACTGTGGATCATCACTGATGTACTATGGATCATCACTGATGTACTATAGATCATCACTGATGTACTATAGATCATCACTGATGTACTATGGACCATCACTGATGTACTATGGATCATCACTGATGTACTATGGACCATCACTGGTGTACTATGGATCATCACTGGTGTACTGTGGATCATCACTGGTGTACTATGGACCATCCCTGGTGTACTGTGGATCATCACTGATGTACTGTGGATCATCACTGATGTACTATAGTTCATCACTGATGTACTATGGGCCATCACTGGTGTACTATGGATCATCACTGGTGTACTATGGATCATCACTGATGTACTATGGACCATCCCTGATGTACTGTGGATCATCACTGATGTACTGTGGATCATCACTGATGTACTATGGATCATCACTGATGTACTGTGGATCATCACTGATGTACTATAGTTCATCACTGATGTACTATGGGCCATCACTGGTGTACTATGGATCATCACTGGTGTACTATGGATCATCACTGATGTACTATGGACCATCCCTGATGTACTGTGGATCATCACTGATGTACTATAGTTCATCACTGATGTACTATGGGCCATCACTGGTGTACTATGGATCATCACTGGTGTACTATGGATCATCACTGATGTACTATAGATCATCACTCATGTACTATAGCTCATCACTGATGTACTATGGACCATCACTGATGTACTATAGATCATCACTGATGTACTATGGACCATCACTGGTGTACTATGGATCATCACTGGTGTACTGTGGATCATCACTGGTGTACTGTGGATCATCACTGATGTACTGTGGATCATCACTGATGTACTATAGTTCATCACTGATGTACTATGGGCCATCACTGGTGTACTATGGATCATCACTGGTGTACTATGGATCATCACTGATGTACTATGGACCATCCCTGATGTACTGTGGATCATCACTGATATACTGTGGATCATCACTGATGTACTATGGATCATCACTGATGTACTGTGGATCATCACTGATGTACTATAGTTCATCACTGATGTACTATGGGCCATCACTGGTGTACTATGGATCATCACTGGTGTACTATGGATCATCACTGATGTACTATGGACCATCCCTTATGTACTGTGGATCATCACTGATGTACTATAGTTCATCACTGATGTACTATGGGCCATCACTGGTGTACTATGGATCATCACTGGTGTACTATGAATCATCACTGATGTACTTTGGACCATCCCTGATGTACTGTGGATCATCACTGATGTACTGTGGATCATCACTGATGTACTATGGATCATCACTGATGTACTATGGGCCATCACTGGTGTACTATGGGCCATCACTGGTGTACTATAGATCATCACTGGTGTACTATGGACCATCACTGATGTACTATGGATCATCACTGATATACTGTGGACCATCCCTGATGTACTGTGGATCATCACTGATGTACTGTGGATCATCACTGAAGTATTGTGGATCATCACTGATGTACTGTGGATCATCACTGATGTACTGTGTATCATAACTGATGTACTGTGGATCATCACTGATGTACTATAGATCATCACTGATGTACTATGGACCATCACTGATGTACTATAGATCATCACTGATGTACTATGGACCATCACTGGTGTACTATGGATCATCAATGGTGTACTGTGGATCATCACTGGTGTACTATGGACCATCCCTGATGTACTGTGGATCATCACTGATGTACTGTGGATCATCACTGATGTACTATAGTTCATCACTGATGTACTATAGGCCATCACTGGTGTACTATGGATCATCACTGGTGTACTATGGATCATCACTGATGTACTATGGACCATCCCTGATGTACTGTGGATCATCACTGATGTACTGTGGATCATTACTGATGTACTGTGGATCATCACTGATGTACTATTGTTCATCACTGATGTACTATGGGCCATCACTGGTGTACTATGGATCATCACTGGTGTACTATGGATCATCACTGATGTACTATGGACCATCCCTGATGTACTGTGGATCATCACTGATGTACTATAGTTCATCACTGATGTACTATGGGCCATCACTGGTGTACTATGGATCATCACTGGTGTACTATGGATCATCACTGATGTACTATGGACCATCCCTGATGTACTGTGGATCATCACTGATGTACTGTGGATCATCACTGATGTACTATGGATCATCACTGATGTACTATGGGCCATCACTGGTGTACTATGGGCCATCACTGGTGTACTATGGATCATCACTGGTGTACTATGGACCATCACTGATGTACTATGGACCATCACTGATGTACTATAGATCATCACTGATGTACTATGGACCATCACTGGTGTACTATCGATCATCACTTTTGTACTGTGGATCATCACTGGTGTACTGTGGATCATCACTGATGTACTATAGTTCATCACTAAAGTACTATGGGCCATCACTGGTGTACTATGGATCATCACTGGTGTACTATGGATCATCACTGATGTACTATGGACCATCCCTGATGTACTGTGGATCATCACTGATGTACTATGGACCATCCCTGATGTATTGTGGATCATCACTGATGTACTGTGGATCATCACTGATGTACTATGGATCATCACTGATGTACTATGGATCATCACTGATGTACTATAGTTCATCACTGATGTACTATGGGCCATCACTGGTGTACTATGGATCATCACTGGTGTACTATGGATCATAACTGATGTACTATGGACCATCCCTGATGTACTCTGGATCATCACTGATGTACTATAGTTCATCACTGATGTACTATGGGCCATCACTGGTGTACTATGGATCATCACTGGTGTACTATGGATCATCACTGATGTACTATGGACCATCCCTGATGTACTGTGGATCATCACTGATGTACTGTGGATCATCACTGATGTACTGTGGATCATCACTGATGTACTATGGATCATCACTAATGTACTATGGGCCATCACTGGTGTACTATGGGCCATCACTGGTGTACTATGGATCATCACTGGTGTACTATTGACCATCACTGATGTACTATGGACCATCACTGATGTACTATGGATCATCACTGATGTACTGTGGATCATCACTGATGTACTATGGATCATCACTGATGTACTATGGGCCATCACTGGTGTACTATGGGCCATCACTGGTGTACTATGGATCATCACTGGTGTACTATGGACCATCACTGATGTACTATGGACCATCCCTGATGTACTGTGGATCATCACTGATGTACTGTGGATCATCACTGAAGTATTGTGGATCATCACTGATGTACTGTGGATCATCACTGATGTACTGTGTATCATAACTGATGTACTGTGGATCATCACTGATGTACTATAGATCATCACTGATGTACTATGGACCATCATTGCTGTACTATAGATCATCACTGATGTAGTATGGACCATCACTGGTGTACTATGGATCATCACTGGTGTACTGTGGATCATCACTGGTGTACTATGGACCATCCCTGATGTACTGTGGATCATCACTGATGTACTGTGGATCATCACTGATGTACTATGGATCATCACTGATGTACTATAGATCATCACTGATGTACTATAGATCATCACTGATGTACTATGGACCATCACTGATGTACTATGGATCATCACTGATGTACTATGGACCATCACTGGTGTACTATGGATCATCACTGGTGTACTGTGGATCATCACTGGTGTACTATGGACCATCCCTGGTGTACTGTGGATCATCACTGATGTACTGTGGATCATCACTGATGTACTATAGTTCATCACTGATGTACTATGGGCCATCACTGGTGTACTATGGATCATCACTGGTGTACTATGGATCATCACTGATGTACTATGGACCATCCCTGATGTACTGTGGATCATCACTGATGTACTGTGGATCATCACTGATGTACTATGGATCATCACTGATGTACTGTGGATCATCACTGATGTACTATAGTTCATCACTGATGTACTATGGGCCATCACTGGTGTACTATGGATCATCACTGGTGTACTATGGATCATCACTGATGTACTATGGACCATCCCTGATGTACTGTGGATCATCACTGATGTACTATAGTTCATCACTGATGTACTATGGGCCATCACTGGTGTACTATGGATCATCACTGGTGTACTATGGATCATCACTGATGTACTATAGATCATCACTCATGTACTATAGCTCATCACTGATGTACTATGGACCATCACTGATGTACTATAGATCATCACTGATGTACTATGGACCATCACTGGTGTACTATGGATCATCACTGGTGTACTGTGGATCATCACTGGTGTACTGTGGATCATCACTGATGTACTGTGGATCATCACTGATGTACTATAGTTCATCACTGATGTACTATGGGCCATCACTGGTGTACTATGGATCATCACTGGTGTACTATGGATCATCACTGATGTACTATGGACCATCCCTGATGTACTGTGGATCATCACTGATATACTGTGGATCATCACTGATGTACTATGGATCATCACTGATGTACTGTGGATCATCACTGATGTACTATAGTTCATCACTGATGTACTATGGGCCATCACTGGTGTACTATGGATCATCACTGGTGTACTATGGATCATCACTGATGTACTATGGACCATCCCTTATGTACTGTGGATCATCACTGATGTACTATAGTTCATCACTGATGTACTATGGGCCATCACTGGTGTACTATGGATCATCACTGGTGTACTATGAATCATCACTGATGTACTATGGACCATCCCTGATGTACTGTGGATCATCACTGATGTACTGTGGATCATCACTGATGTACTATGGATCATCACTGATGTACTATGGGCCATCACTGGTGTACTATGGGCCATCACTGGTGTACTATAGATCATCACTGGTGTACTATGGACCATCACTGATGTACTATGGATCATCACTGATATACTGTGGACCATCCCTGATGTACTGTGGATCATCACTGATGTACTGTGGATCATCACTGAAGTATTGTGGATCATCACTGATGTACTGTGGATCATCACTGATGTACTGTGTATCATAACTGATGTACTGTGGATCATCACTGATGTACTATAGATCATCACTGATGTACTATGGACCATCACTGATGTACTATAGATCATCACTGATGTACTATGGACCATCACTGGTGTACTATGGATCATCACTGGTGTACTGTGGATCATCACTGGTGTACTATGGACCATCCCTGATGTACTGTGGATCATCACTGATGTACTGTGGATCATCACTGATGTACTATAGTTCATCACTGATGTACTATAGGCCATCACTGGTGTACTATGGATCATCACTGGTGTACTATGGATCATCACTGATGTACTATGGACCATCCCTGATGTACTGTGGATCATCACTGATGTACTGTGGATCATTACTGATGTACTGTGGATCATCACTGATGTACTATTGTTCATCACTGATGTACTATGGGCCGTCACTGGTGTACTATGGATCATCACTGGTGTACTATGGATCATCACTGATGTACTATGGACCATCCCTGATGTACTGTGGATCATCACTGATGTACTATAGTTCATCACTGATGTACTATGGGCCATCACTGGTGTACTATGGATCATCACTGGTGTACTATGGATCATCACTGATGTACTATGGACCATCCCTGATGTACTGTGGATCATCACTGATGTACTGTGGATCATCACTGATGTACTATGGATCATCACTGATGTACTATGGGCCATCACTGGTGTACTATGGGCCATCACTGGTGTACTATGGATCATCACTGGTGTACTATGGACCATCACTGATGTACTATGGACCATCACTGATGTACTATAGATCATCACTGATGTACTATGGACCATCACTGGTGTACTATCGATCATCACTGGTGTACTGTGGATCATCACTGGTGTACTGTGGATCATCACTGATGTACTATAGTTCATCACTAAAGTACTATGGGCCATCACTGGTGTACTATGGATCATCACTGGTGTACTATGGATCATCACTGATGTACTATGGACCATCCCTGATGTACTGTGGATCATCACTGATGTACTATGGACCATCCCTGTTGTATTGTGGATCATCACTGATGTACTGTGGATCATCACTGATGTACTATGGATCATCACTGATGTACTATGGATCATCACTGATGTACTATAGTTCATCACTGATGTACTATGGGCCATCACTGGTGTACTATGGATCATCACTGGTGTACTATGGATCATAACTGATGTACTATGGACCATCCCTGATGTACTCTGGATCATCACTGATGTACTATAGTTCATCACTGATGTACTATGGGCCATCACTGGTGTACTATGGATCATCACTGGTGTACTATGGATCATCACTGATGTACTATGGACCATCCCTGATGTACTGTGGATCATCACTGATGTACTGTGGATCATCACTGAAGTATTGTGGATCATCACTGATGTACTGTGGATCATCACTGATGTACTGTGTATCATAACTGATGTACTGTGGATCATCACTGATGTACTATAGATCATCACTGATGTACTATGGACCATCACTGCTGTACTATAGATCATCACTGATGTAGTATGGACCATCACTGGTGTACTATGGATCATCACTGGTGTACTGTGGATCATCACTGGTGTACTATGGACCATCCCTGATGTACTGTGGATCATCACTGATGTACTGTGGATCATCACTGATGTACTATGGATCATCACTGATGTACTATAGATCATCACTGATGTACTATAGATCATCACTGATGTACTATAGATCATCACTGATGTACTATGGACCATCACTGATGTACTATGGATCATCACTGATGTACTATGGACCATCACTGGTGTACTATGGATCATCACTGGTGTACTGTGGATCATCACTGGTGTACTATGGACCATCCCTGGTGTACTGTGGATCATCACTGATGTACTGTGGATCATCACTGATGTACTATAGTTCATCACTGATGTACTATGGGCCATCACTGGTGTACTATGGATCATCACTGGTGTACTATGGATCATCACTGATGTACTATGGACCATCCCTGATGTACTGTGGATCATCACTGATGTACTGTGGATCATCACTGATGTACTATGGATCATCACTGATGTACTGTGGATCATCACTGATGTACTATAGTTCATCACTGATGTACTATGGGCCATCACTGGTGTACTATGGATCATCACTGGTGTACTATGGATCATCACTGATGTACTATGGACCATCCCTGATGTACTGTGGATCATCACTGATGTACTATAGTTCATCACTGATGTACTATGGGCCATCACTGGTGTACTATGGATCATCACTGGTGTACTATGGATCATCACTGATGTACTATAGATCATCACTCATGTACTATAGCTCATCACTGATGTACTATGGACCATCACTGATGTACTATAGATCATCACTGATGTACTATGGACCATCACTGGTGTACTATGGATCATCACTGGTGTACTGTGGATCATCACTGGTGTACTGTGGATCATCACTGATGTACGGTGGATCATCACTGATGTACTATAGTTCATCACTGATGTACTATGGGCCATCACTGGTGTACTATGGATCATCACTGGTGTACTATGGATCATCACTGATGTACTATGGACCATCCCTGATGTACTGTGGATCATCACTGATATACTGTGGATCATCACTGATGTACTATGGATCATCACTGATGTACTGTGGATCATCACTGATGTACTATAGTTCATCACTGATGTACTATGGGCCATCACTGGTGTACTATGGATCATCACTGGTGTACTATGGATCATCACTGATGTACTATGGACCATCCCTTATGTACTGTGGATCATCACTGATGTACTATAGTTCATCACTGATGTACTATGGGCCATCACTGGTGTACTATGGATCATCACTGGTGTACTATGAATCATCACTGATGTACTATGGACCATCCCTGATGTACTGTGGATCATCACTGATGTACTGTGGATCATCACTGATGTACTATGGATCATCACTGATGTACTATGGGCCATCACTGGTGTACTATGGGCCATCACTGGTGTACTACAGATCATCACTGGTGTACTATGGACCATCACTGATGTACTATGGATCATCACTGATATACTGTGGACCATCCCTGATGTACTGTGGATCATCACTGATGTACTGTGGATCATCACTGAAGTATTGTGGATCATCACTGATGTACTGTGGATCATCACTGATGTACTGTGTATCATAACTGATGTACTGTGGATCATCACTGATGTACTATAGATCATCACTGATGTACTATGGACCATCACTGATGTACTATAGATCATCACTGATGTACTATGGACCATCACTGGTGTACTATTGATCATCACTGGTGTACTGTGGATCATCACTGGTGTACTATGGACCATCCCTGATGTACTGTGGATCATCACTGATGTACTGTGGATCATCACTGATGTACTATAGTTCATCACTGATGTACTATAGGCCATCACTGGTGTACTATGGATCATCACTGGTGTACTATGGATCATCACTGATGTACTATGGACCATCCCTGATGTACTGTGGATCATCACTGATGTACTGTGGATCATTACTGATGTACTGTGGATCATCACTGATGTACTATTGTTCATCACTGATGTACTATGGGCCGTCACTGGTGTACTATGGATCATCACTGGTGTACTATGGATCATCACTGATGTACTATGGACCATCCCTGATGTACTGTGGATCATCACTGATGTACTATAGTTCATCACTGATGTACTATGGGCCATCACTGATGTACTATGGACCATCCCTGATGTACTGTGGATCATCACTGATGTACTGTGGATCATCACTGATGTACTATGGATCATCACTGATGTACTATGGGCCATCACTGGTGTACTATGGGCCATCACTGGTGTACTATGGATCATCACTGGTGTACTATGGACCATCACTGATGTACTATGGACCATCACTGATGTACTATAGATCATCACTGATGTACTATGGACCATCACTGGTGTACTATCGATCATCACTGGTGTACTGTGGATCATCACTGGTGTACTGTGGATCATCACTGATGTACTATAGTTCATCACTAAAGTACTATGGGCCATCACTGGTGTACTATGGATCATCACTGGTGTACTATGGATCATCACTGATGTACTATGGACCATCCCTGATGTACTGTGGATCATCACTGATGTACTATGGACCATCCCTGATGTATTGTGGATCATCACTGATGTACTGTGGATCATCACTGATGTACTATGGATCATCACTGATGTACTATGGATCATCACTGATGTACTATAGTTCATCACTGATGTACTATGGGCCATCACTGGTGTACTATGGATCATCACTGGTGTACTATGGATCATAACTGATGTACTATGGACCATCCCTGATGAACTCTGGATCATCACTGATGTACTATAGTTCATCACTGATGTACTATGGGCCATCACTGGTGTACTATGGATCATCACTGGTGTACTATGGATCATCACTGATGTACTATGGACCATCCCTGATGTACTGTGGATCATCACTGATGTACTGTGGATCATCACTGAAGTATTGTGGATCATCACTGATGTACTGTGGATCATCACTGATGTACTGTGTATCATAACTGATGTACTGTGGATCATCACTGATGTACTATAGATCATCACTGATGTACTATGGACCATCACTGCTGTACTATAGATCATCACTGATGTAGTATGGACCATCACTGGTGTACTATGGATCATCACTGGTGTACTGTGGATCATCACTGGTGTACTATGGACCATCCCTGATGTACTGTGGATCATCACTGATGTACTGTGGATCATCACTGATGTACTATGGATCATCACTGATGTACTATAGATCATCACTGATGTACTATAGATCATCACTGATGTACTATAGATCATCACTGATGTACTATGGACCATCACTGATGTACTATGGATCATCACTGATGTACTATGGACCATCACTGGTGTACTATGGATCATCACTGGTGTACTGTGGATCATCACTGGTGTACTATGGACCATCCCTGGTGTACTGTGGATCATCACTGATGTACTGTGGATCATCACTGATGTACTATAGTTCATCACTGATGTACTATGGGCCATCACTGGTGTACTATGGATCATCACTGGTGTACTATGGATCATCACTGATGTACTATGGACCATCCCTGATGTACTGTGGATCATCACTGATGTACTGTGGATCATCACTGATGTACTATGGATCATCACTGATGTACTGTGGATCATCACTGATGTACTATAGTTCATCACTGATGTACTATGGGCCATCACTGGTGTACTATGGATCATCACTGGTGTACTATGGATCATCACTGATGTACTATGGACCATCCCTGATGTACTGTGGATCATCACTGATGTACTATAGTTCATCACTGATGTACTATGGGCCATCACTGGTGTACTATGGATCATCACTGGTGTACTATGGATCATCACTGATGTACTATAGATCATCACTCATGTACTATAGCTCATCACTGATGTACTATGGACCATCACTGATGTACTATAGATCATCACTGATGTACTATGGACCATCACTGGTGTACTATGGATCATCACTGGTGTACTGTGGATCATCACTGGTGTACTGTGGATCATCACTGATGTACGGTGGATCATCACTGATGTACTATAGTTCATCACTGATGTACTATGGGCCATCACTGGTGTACTATGGATCATCACTGGTGTACTATGGATCATCACTGATGTACTATGGACCATCCCTGATGTACTGTGGATCATCACTGATATACTGTGGATCATCACTGATGTACTATGGATCATCACTGATGTACTGTGGATCATCACTGATGTACTATAGTTCATCACTGATGTACTATGGGCCATCACTGGTGTACTATGGATCATCACTGGTGTACTATGGATCATCACTGATGTACTATGGACCATCCCTTATGTACTGTGGATCATCACTGATGTACTATAGTTCATCACTGATGTACTATGGGCCATCACTGGTGTACTATGGATCATCACTGGTGTACTATGAATCATCACTGATGTACTATGGACCATCCCTGATGTACTGTGGATCATCACTGATGTACTGTGGATCATCACTGATGTACTATGGATCATCACTGATGTACTATGGGCCATCACTGGTGTACTATGGGCCATCACTGGTGTACTACAGATCATCACTGGTGTACTATGGACCATCACTGATGTACTATGGATCATCACTGATATACTGTGGACCATCCCTGATGTACTGTGGATCATCACTGATGTACTGTGGATCATCACTGAAGTATTGTGGATCATCACTGATGTACTGTGGATCATCACTGATGTACTGTGTATCATAACTGATGTACTGTGGATCATCACTGATGTACTATAGATCATCACTGATGTACTATGGACCATCACTGATGTACTATAGATCATCACTGATGTACTATGGACCATCACTGGTGTACTATGGATCATCACTGGTGTACTGTGGATCATCACTGGTGTACTATGGACCATCCCTGATGTACTGTGGATCATCACTGATGTACTGTGGATCATCACTGATGTACTATAGTTCATCACTGATGTACTATAGGCCATCACTGGTGTACTATGGATCATCACTGGTGTACTATGGATCATCACTGATGTACTATGGACCATCCCTGATGTACTGTGGATCATCACTGATGTACTGTGGATCATTACTGATGTACTGTGGATCATCACTGATGTACTATTGTTCATCACTAATGTACTATGGGCCGTCACTGGTGTACTATGGATCATCACTGGTGTACTATGGATCATCACTGATGTACTATGGACCATCCCTGATGTACTGTGGATCATCACTGATGTACTATAGTTCATCACTGATGTACTATGGGCCATCACTGATGTACTATGGACCATCCCTGATGTACTGTGGATCATCACTGATGTACTGTGGATCATCACTGATGTACTATGGATCATCACTGATGTACTATGGGCCATCACTGGTGTACTATGGGCCATCACTGGTGTACTATGGATCATCACTGGTGTACTATGGACCATCACTGATGTACTATGGACCATCACTGATGTACTATAGATCATCACTGATGTACTATGGACCATCACTGGTGTACTATCGATCATCACTGGTGTACTGTGGATCATCACTGGTGTACTGTGGATCATCACTGATGTACTATAGTTCATCACTAAAGTACTATGGGCCATCACTGGTGTACTATGGATCATCACTGGTGTACTATGGATCATCACTGATGTACTATGGACCATCCCTGATGTACTGTGGATCATCACTGATGTACTATGGACCATCCCTGATGTATTGTGGATCATCACTGATGTACTGTGGATCATCACTGATGTACTATGGATCATCACTGATGTACTATGGATCATCACTGATGTACTATAGTTCATCACTGATGTACTATGGGCCATCACTGGTGTACTATGGATCATCACTGGTGTACTATGGATCATAACTGATGTACTATGGACCATCCCTGATGAACTCTGGATCATCACTGATGTACTATAGTTCATCACTGATGTACTATGGGCCATCACTGGTGTACTATGGATCATCACTGGTGTACTATGGATCATCACTGATGTACTATGGACCATCCCTGATGTACTGTGGATCATCACTGATGTACTGTGGATCATCACTGATGTACTGTGGATCATCACTGATGTACTATGGATCATCACTAATGCACTATGGGCCATCACTGGTGTACTATGGGCCATCACTGGTGTACTATGGATCATCACTGGTGTACTATTGACCATCACTGATGTACTATGGACCATCACTGATGTACTATGGATCATCACTGATGTACTGTGGATCATCACTGATGTACTATGGATCATCACTGATGTACTATGGGCCATCACTGGTGTACTATGGGCCATCACTGGTGTAC
Source organism: Rana muscosa (assembly GCA_029206835.1). Classification (NCBI taxonomy): domain Eukaryota; kingdom Metazoa; phylum Chordata; class Amphibia; order Anura; family Ranidae; genus Rana; species Rana muscosa. The sequence goes on from JARGYO010000232.1 coordinate 216,446, forward strand.
TATGGATCATCACTGGTGTACTATGGACCATCACTGATGTACTATGGACCATCCCTGATGTACTGTGGATCATCACTGATGTACTGTGGATCATCACTGAAGTATTGTGGATCATCACTGATGTACTGTGGATCATCACTGATGTACTGTGTATCATAACTGATGTACTGTGGATCATCACTGATGTACTATAGATCATCACTGATGTACTATGGACCATCACTGCTGTACTATAGATCATCACTGATGTAGTATGGACCATCACTGGTGTACTATGGATCATCACTGGTGTACTGTGGATCATCACTGGTGTACTATGGACCATCCCTGATGTACTGTGGATCATCACTGATGTACTGTGGATCATCACTGATGTACTATAGTTCATCACTGATGTACTATGGGCCATCACTGGTGTACTATGGATCATCACTGGTGTTCTATGGATCATCACTGATGTACTATGGACCATCCCTGATGTACTGTGGATCATCACTGATGTACTGTGGATCATCACTGATGTACTATGGATCATCGCTGATGTACTGTGGATCATCACTGATGTACTATGGGCCATCACTGGTGTACTATGGGCCATCACTGGTGTACTATGGATCATCACTGATGTACTATGGATCATCACTGATGTACTATGGACCATCACTGATGTACTATGGGCCATCACTGGTGTACTATGGATCATCACCGATGTACTGTGGACCATCCCTGATGTACTGTGGACCATCACTGATGTACTGTGGATCATCACTGATGTACTATGGATCATCACTGATGTACTATAGATCATCACTGATGTACTATAGATCATCACTGATGTACTATGGACCATCACTGATGTACTATAGATCTTCACTGATGTACTATGGACCATCACTGGTGTACTATGGATCATCACTGGTGTACTATGGATCATCACTGGTGTACTATGGACCATCCCTGGTGTACTGTGGATCATCACTGATGTACTGTGGATCATCACTGATGTACTATAGTTCATCACTGATGTATTATGGGCCATCACTGGTGTACTATGGATCATCACTGGTGTACTATGGATCATCACTGATGTACTATGGACCATCCCTGATGTACTGTGGATCATCACTGATGTACTGTGGATCATCACTGATGTACTATGGATCATCACTGATGTACTGTGGATCATCACTGATGTACTATAGTTCATCACTGATGTACTATGGGCCATCACTGGTGTACTATGGATCATCACTGGTGTACTATGGATCATCACTGATGTACTATGGACCATCCCTGATGTACTGTGGATCATCACTGATGTACTATAGTTCATCACTGATGTACTATGGGCCATCACTGGTGTACTATGGATCATCACTGGTGTACTATGGATCATCACTGATGTACTATAGATCATCACTCATGTACTATAGCTCATCACTCATGTACTATGGACCATCACTGATGTACTATAGATCATCACTGATGTACTATGGACCATCACTGGTGTACTATGGATCATCACTGGTGTACTGTGGATCATCACTGATGTACTATAGTTCATCACTGATGTACTATGGGCCATCACTGGTGTACTATGGATCATCACTGGTGTACTATGGATCATCACTGATGTACTATGGACCATCCCTGATGTACTGTGGATCATCACTGATATACTGTGGATCATCACTGATGTACTATGGATCATCACTGATGTACTGTGGATCATCACTGATGTACTGTGGATCATCACTGATGTACTATAGTTCATCACTGATGTACTATGGGCCATCACTGGTGTACTATGGATCATCACTGGTGTACTATGGATCATCACTGATGTACTATGGACCATCCCTTATGTACTGTGGATCATCACTGATGTACTATAGTTCATCACTGATGTACTATGGGCCATCACTGGTGTACTATGGATCATCACTGGTGTACTATGAATCATCACTGATGTACTATGGACCATCCCTGATGTACTGTGGATCATCACTGATGTACTGTGGATCATCACTGATGTACTATGGATCATCACTGATGTACTATGGGCCATCACTGGTGTACTATGGGCCATCACTGGTGTACTATAGATCATCACTGGTGTACTATGGACCATCACTGATGTACTATGGATCATCACTGATATACTGTGGACCATCCCTGATGTACTGTGGATCATCACTGATGTACTGTGGATCATCACTGAAGTATTGTGGATCATCACTGATGTACTGTGGATCATCACTGATGTACTGTGTATCATAACTGATGTACTGTGGATCATCACTGATGTACTATAGATCATCACTGATGTACTATGGACCATCACTGATGTACTATAGATCATCACTGATGTACTATGGATCATCACTGATGTACTATAGTTCATCACTGATGTACTATGGGCCATCACTGGTGTACTATGGATCATCACTGGTGTACTATGGATCATCACTGATGTACTATAGATCATCACTCATGTACTATAGCTCATCACTCATGTACTATGGACCATCACTGATGTACTATAGATCATCACTGATGTACTATGGACCATCACTGGTGTACTATGGATCATCACTGGTGTACTGTGGATCATCACTGATGTACTATAGTTCATCACTGATGTACTATGGGCCATCACTGGTGTACTATGGATCATCACTGGTGTACTATGGATCATCACTGATGTACTATGGACCATCCCTGATGTACTGTGGATCATCACTGATATACTGTGGATCATCACTGATGTACTATGGATCATCACTGATGTACTGTGGATCATCACTGATGTACTGTGGATCATCACTGATGTACTATAGTTCATCACTGATGTACTATGGGCCATCACTGGTGTACTATGGATCATCACTGGTGTACTATGGATCATCACTGATGTACTATGGACCATCCCTTATGTACTGTGGATCATCACTGATGTACTATAGTTCATCACTGATGTACTATGGGCCATCACTGGTGTACTATGGATCATCACTGGTGTACTATGAATAATCACTGATGTACTATGGACCATCCCTGATGTACTGTGGATCATCACTGATGTACTGTGGATCATCACTGATGTACTATGGATCATCACTGATGTACTATGGGCCATCACTGGTGTACTATGGGCCATCACTGGTGTACTATAGATCATCACTGGTGTACTATGGACCATCACTGATGTACTATGGATCATCACTGATATACTGTGGACCATCCCTGATGTACTGTGGATCATCACTGATGTACTGTGGATCATCACTGAAGTATTGTGGATCATCACTGATGTACTGTGGATCATCACTGATGTACTGTGTATCATAACTGATGTACTGTGGATCATCACTGATGTACTATAGATCATCACTGATGTACTATGGACCATCACTGATGTACTATAGATCATCACTGATGTACTATGGACCATCACTGGTGTACTATGGATCATCACTGGTGTACTGTGGATCATCACTGGTGTACTATGGACCATCCCTGATGTACTGTGGATCATCACTGATGTACTGTGGATCATCACTGATGTACTATAGTTCATCACTGATGTACTATGGGCCATCACTGGTGTACTATGGATCATCACTGGTGTACTATTGACCATCACTGATGTACTATGGACCATCACTGATGTACTATGGATCATCACTGATGTACTGTGGATCATCACTGATGTACTATGGATCATCACTGATGTACTATGGATCATCACTGGTGTACTATGGACCATCACTGATGTACTATGGACCATCCCTGATGTACTGTGGATCATCACTGATGTACTGTGGATCATCACTGAAGTATTGTGGATCATCACTGATGTACTGTGGATCATCACTGATGTACTGTGTATCATAACTGATGTACTGTGGATCATCACTGATGTACTATAGATCATCACTGATGTACTATGGACCATCACTGCTGTACTATAGATCATCACTGATGTAGTATGGACCATCACTGGTGTACTATGGATCATCACTGGTGTACTATGGACCATCCCTGATGTACTGTGGATCATCACTGATGTACTGTGGATCATCACTGATGTACTATAGTTCATCACTGATGTACTATGGGCCATCACTGGTGTACTATGGATCATCACTGGTGTACTATGGATCATCACTGATGTACTATAGATCATCACTCATGTACTATAGCTCATCACTCATGTACTATGGACCATCACTGATGTACTATAGCTCATCACTCATGTACTATGGACCATCACTGATGTACTATAGATCATCACTGATGTACTATGGACCATCACTGGTGTACTATGGATCATCACTGGTGTACTGTGGATCATCACTGATGTACTATAGTTCATCACTGATGTACTATGGGCCATCACTGGTGTACTATGGATCATCACTGGTGTACTATGGATCATCACTGATGTACTATGGACCATCCCTGATGTACTGTGGATCATCACTGATATACTGTGGATCATCACTGATGTACTATGGATCATCACTGATGTACTGTGGATCATCACTGATGTACTGTGGATCATCACTGATGTACTATAGTTCATCACTGATGTACTATGGGCCATCACTGGTGTACTATGGATCATCACTGGTGTACTATGGATCATCACTGATGTACTATGGACCATCCCTTATGTACTGTGGATCATCACTGATGTACTATAGTTCATCACTGATGTACTATGGGCCATCACTGGTGTACTATGGATCATCACTGGTGTACTATGAATCATCACTGATGTACTATGGACCATCCCTGATGTACTGTGGATCATCACTGATGTACTGTGGATCATCACTGATGTACTATGGATCATCACTGATGTACTATGGGCCATCACTGGTGTACTATGGGCCATCACTGGTGTACTATAGATCATCACTGGTGTACTATGGACCATCACTGATGTACTATGGATCATCACTGATATACTGTGGACCATCCCTAATGTACTGTGGATCATCACTGATGTACTGTGGATCATCACTGAAGTATTGTGGATCATCACTGATGTACTGTGGATCATCACTGATGTACTGTGTATCATAACTGATGTACTGTGGATCATCACTGATGTACTATAGATCATCACTGATGTACTATGGACCATCACTGATGTACTATAGATCATCACTGATGTACTATGGATCATCACTGATGTACTATAGTTCATCACTGATGTACTATGGGCCATCACTGGTGTACTATGGATCATCACTGGTGTACTATGGATCATCACTGATGTACTATAGATCATCACTCATGTACTATAGCTCATCACTCATGTACTATGGACCATCACTGATGTACTATAGATCATCACTGATGTACTATGGACCATCACTGGTGTACTATGGATCATCACTGGTGTACTGTGGATCATCACTGATGTACTATAGTTCATCACTGATGTACTATGGGCCATCACTGGTGTACTATGGATCATCACTGGTGTACTATGGATCATCACTGATGTACTATGGACCATCCCTGATGTACTGTGGATCATCACTGATATACTGTGGATCATCACTGATGTACTATGGATCATCACTGATGTACTGTGGATCATCACTGATGTACTGTGGATCATCACTGATGTACTATAGTTCATCACTGATGTACTATGGGCCATCACTGGTGTACTATGGATCATCACTGGTGTACTATGGATCATCACTGATGTACTATGGACCATCCCTTATGTACTGTGGATCATCACTGATGTACTATAGTTCATCACTGATGTACTATGGGCCATCACTGGTGTACTATGGATCATCACTGGTGTACTATGAATCATCACTGATGTACTATGGACCATCCCTGATGTACTGTGGATCATCACTGATGTACTGTGGATCATCACTGATGTACTATGGATCATCACTGATGTACTATGGGCCATCACTGGTGTACTATGGGCCATCACTGGTGTACTATAGATCATCACTGGTGTACTATGGACCATCACTGATGTACTATGGATCATCACTGATATACTGTGGACCATCCCTGATGTACTGTGGATCATCACTGATGTACTGTGGATCATCACTGAAGTATTGTGGATCATCACTGATGTACTGTGGATCATCACTGATGTACTGTGTATCATAACTGATGTACTGTGGATCATCACTGATGTACTATAGATCATCACTGATGTACTATGGACCATCACTGATGTACTATAGATCATCACTGATGTACTATGGACCATCACTGGTGTACTATGGATCATCACTGGTGTACTGTGGATCATCACTGGTGTACTATGGACCATCCCTGATGTACTGTGGATCATCACTGATGTACTGTGGATCATCACTGATGTACTATAGTTCATCACTGATGTACTATGGGCCATCACTGGTGTACTATGGATCATCACTGGTGTACTATGAATCATCACTGATGTACTATGGGCCATCACTGGTGTACTATGGATCATCACTGGTGTACTATTGACCATCACTGATGTACTATGGACCATCACTGATGTACTATGGATCATCACTGATGTACTGTGGATCATCACTGATGTACTATGGATCATCACTGATGTACTATGGATCATCACTGGTGTACTATGGACCATCACTGATGTACTATGGACCATCCCTGATGTACTGTGGATCATCACTGATGTACTGTGGATCATCACTGAAGTATTGTGGATCATCACTGATGTACTGTGGAGCATCACTGATGTACTGTGTATCATAACTGATGTACTGTGGATCATCACTGATTTACTATAGATCATCACTGATGTACTATGGACCATCACTGCTGTACTATAGATCATCACTGATGTAGTATGGACCATCACTGGTGTACTATGGATCATCACTGGTGTACTATGGACCATCCCTGATGTACTGTGGATCATCACTGATGTACTGTGGATCATCACTGATGTACTATAGTTCATCACTGATGTACTATGGGCCATCACTGGTGTACTATGGATCATCACTGGTGTACTATGGATCATCACTGATGTACTATGGACCATCCCTGATGTACTGTGGATCATCACTGATGTACTGTGGATCATCACTGATGTACTATGGATCATCACTGATGTACTGTGGATCATCACTGATGTACTGTGGATCATCACTGATGTACTATGGATCATCACTGATGTACTGTGGATCATCACTGATGTACTATGGGCCATCACTGGTGTACTATGGGCCATCACTGGTGTACTATGGATCATCACTGATGTACTATGGATCATCACTGATGTACTATGGACCATCACTGATGTACTATGGGCCATCACTGGTGTACTATGGATCATCACCGATGTACTGTGGACCATCCCTGATGTACTGTGGACCATCACTGATGTACTGTGGATCATCACTGATGTACTATGGATCATCACTGATGTACTATAGATCATCACTGATGTACTATAGATCATCACTGATGTACTATGGACCATCACTGATGTACTATGGATCATCACTGATGTACTATGGACCATCACTGGTGTACTATGGATCATCACTGGTGTACTGTGGATCATCACTGATGTACTATGGACCATCACTGGTGTACTATGGATCATCACTGGTGTACTGTGGATCATCACTGGTGTACTATGGACCATCCCTGGTGTACTGTGGATCATCACTGATGTACTGTGGATCATCACTGATGTACTATAGTTCATCACTGATGTACTATGGGCCATCACTGGTGTACTATGGATCATCACTGGTGTACTATGGATCATCACTGATGTACTATGGACCATCCCTGATGTACTGTGGATCATCACTGATGTACTGTGGATCATCACTGATGTACTATGGATCATCACTGATGTACTGTGGATCATCACTGATGTACTATAGTTCATCACTGATGTACTATGGGCCATCACTGGTGTACTATGGATCATCACTGGTGTACTATGGATCATCACTGATGTACTATGGACCATCCCTGATGTACTGTGGATCATCACTGATGTACTATAGTTCATCACTGATGTACTATGGGCCATCACTGGTGTACTATGGATCATCACTGGTGTACTATGGATCATCACTGATGTACTATAGATCATCACTCATGTACTATAGCTCATCACTGATGTACTATGGACCATCACTGATGTACTATAGATCATCACTGATGTACTATGGACCATCACTGGTGTACTATGGATCATCACTGGTGTACTGTGGATCATCACTGGTGTACTGTGGATCATCACTGGTGTACTGTGGATCATCACTGATGTACTGTGGATCATCACTGATGTACTATAGTTCATCACTGATGTACTATGGGCCATCACTGGTGTACTATGGATCATCACTGGTGTACTATGGATCATCACTGATGTACTATGGACCATCCCTGATGTACTGTGGATCATCACTGATATACTGTGGATCATCACTGATGTACTATGGATCATCACTGATGTACTGTGGATCATCACTGATGTACTATAGTTCATCACTGATGTACTATGGGCCATCACTGGTGTACTATGGATCATCACTGGTGTACTATGGATCATCACTGATGTACTATGGACCATCCCTTATGTACTGTGGATCATCACTGATGTACTATAGTTCATCACTGATGTACTATGGGCCATCACTGGTGTACTATGGATCATCACTGGTGTACTATGAATCATCACTGATGTACTATGGACCATCCCTGATGTACTGTGGATCATCACTGATGTACTGTGGATCATCACTGATGTACTATGGATCATCACTGATGTACTATGGGCCATCACTGGTGTACTATGGGCCATCACTGGTGTACTATAGATCATCACTGGTGTACTATGGACCATCACTGATGTACTATGGATCATCACTGATATACTGTGGACCATCCCTGATGTACTGTGGATCATCACTGATGTACTGTGGATCATCACTGAAGTATTGTGGATCATCACTGATGTACTGTGGATCATCACTGATGTACTGTGTATCATAACTGATGTACTGTGGATCATCACTGATGTACTATAGATCATCACTGATGTACTATGGACCATCACTGATGTACTATAGATCATCACTGATGTACTATGGACCATCACTGGTGTACTATGGATCATCACTGGTGTACTGTGGATCATCACTGGTGTACTATGGACCATCCCTGATGTACTGTGGATCATCACTGATGTACTGTGGATCATCACTGATGTACTATAGTTCATCACTGATGTACTATAGGCCATCACTGGTGTACTATGGATCATCACTGGTGTACTATGGATCATCACTGATGTACTATGGACCATCCCTGATGTACTGTGGATCATCACTGATGTACTGTGGATCATCACTGATGTACTATGGATCATTACTGATGTACTGTGGATCATCACTGATGTACTATTGTTCATCACTGATGTACTATGGGCCATCACTGGTGTACTATGGATCATCACTGGTGTACTATGGATCATCACTGATGTACTATGGACCATCCCTGATGTACTGTGGATCATCACTGATGTACTATAGTTCATCACTGATGTACTATGGGCCATCACTGGTGTACTATGGATCATCACTGGTGTACTGTGGATCATCACTGGTGTACTATGGACCATCCCTGATGTACTGTGGATCATCACTGATGTACTGTGGATCATTACTGATGTACTATAGTTCATCACTGATGTACTATAGGCCATCACTGGTGTACTATGGATCATCACTGGTGTACTATGGATCATCACTGATGTACTATGGACCATCCCTGATGTACTGTGGATCATCACTGATGTACTGTGGATCATCACTGATGTACTATGGATCATTACTGATGTACTGTGGATCATCACTGATGTACTATTGTTCATCACTGATGTACTATGGGCCATCACTGGTGTACTATGGATCATCACTGGTGTACTATGGATCATCACTGATGTACTATGGACCATCCCTTGATGTACTGTGGATCATCACTGATGTACTATAGTTCATCACTGATGTACTATGGGCCATCACTGGTGTACTATGGATCATCACTGGTGTACTATGGATCATCACTGATGTACTATGGACCATCCCTGATGTACTGTGGATCATCACTGATGTACTGTGGATCATCACTGATGTACTATGGATCATCACTGATGTACTATGGGCCATCACTGGTGTACTATGGGCCATCACTGGTGTACTATGGATCATCACTGGTGTACTATGGACCATCACTGATGTACTATGGACCATCACTGATGTACTATGGATCATCACTGATATACTGTGGACCATCCCTGATGTACTGTGGATCATCACTGATGTACTGTGGATCATCACTGAAGTATTGTGGATCATCACTGATGTACTGTGGATCATCACTAATGTACTGTGGATCATAACTGATGTACTGTAGATCATCACTGATGTACTATAGATCATCACTGGTGTACTATGTATATAGATCATCACTGATGTACTATGGACCATCACTGATGTACTATAGATCATCACTGATGTACTATGGACCATCACTGGTGTACTATGGATCATCACTGGTGTACTGTGGATCATCACTGGTGTACTATGGACCATCCCTGATGTACTGTGGATCATCACTGATGTACTGTGGATCATCACTGATGTACTATAGTTCATCACTGATGTACTATGGGCCATCACTGGTGTACTATGGATCATCACTGATGTACTATGGACCATCCCTGATGTACTGTGGATCATCACTGATGTACTATAGTTCATCACTGATGTACTATGGGCCATCACTGGTGTACTATGGATCATCACTGGTGTACTATGGATCATCACTCATGTACTATAGATCATCACTCATGTACTATAGCTCATCACTCATGTACTATAGCTCATCACTGATGTACTATGGACCATCACTGATGTACTATAGATCATCACTGATGTACTATGGACATCACTGGTGTACTATGGATCATCACTGGTGTACTGTGGATCATCACTGGTGTACTGTGGATCATCACTGATGTACTGTGGATCATCACTGATGTACTATAGTTCATCACTGATGTACTATGGGCCATCACTGGTGTACTATGGATCATCACTGGTGTACTATGGATCATCACTGATGTACTATGGACCATCCCTGATGTACTGTGGATCATCACTGATATACTGTGGATCATCACTGATGTACTATGGATCATCACTGATGTACTGTGGATCATCACTGATGTACTATAGTTCATCACTGATGTACTATGGGCCATCACTGGTGTACTATGGATCATCACTGGTGTACTATGGATCATCACTGATGTACTATGGACCATCCCTGATGTACTGTGGATCATCACTGATGTACTATAGTTCATCACTGATGTACTATGGGCCATCACTGGTGTACTATGGATCATCACTGGTGTACTATGGATCATCACTGATGTACTATGGACCATCCCTGATGTACTGTGGATCATCACTGATGTACTGTGGATCATCACTGATGTACTATGGGCCATCACTGGTGTACTATGGGCCATCACTGGTGTACTATAGATCATCACTGGTGTACTATGGACCATCACTGATGTACTATGGATCATCACTGATATACTGTGGACCATCCCTGATGTACTGTGGATCATCACTGATGTACTGTGGATCATCACTGAAGTATTGTGGATCATCACTGATGTTCTGTGGATCATCACTGATGTACTGTGTATCATAACTGATGTACTGTGGATCATCACTGATGTACTATAGATCATCACTGATGTACTATGGACCATCACTGATGTACTATAGATCATCACTGATGTACTATGGACCATCACTGGTGTACTATGGATCATCACTGGTGTACTGTGGATCATCACTGGTGTACTATGGACCATCCCTGATGTACTGTGGATCATCACTGATGTACTGTGGATCATCACTGATGTACTATAGTTCATCACTGATGTACTATGGGCCATCACTGGTGTACTATGGATCATCACTGGTGTACTATGGATCATCACTGATGTACTATGGACCATCCCTGATGTACAGTGGATCATCACTGATGTACTGTGGATCATCACTGATGTACTATGGATCATCACTGATGTACTATGGACCATCACTGATGTACTATGGACCATCACTGATGTACTATAGATCATCACTGATGTACTATGGACCATCACTGGTGTACTATGGATCATCACTGGTGTACTGTGGATCATCACTGGTGTACTATGGACCACCCCTGATGTACTGTGGATCATCACTGATGTACTGTGGATCATCACTGATGTACTATAGTTCATCACTGATGTACTATAGGCCATCACTGGTGTACTATGGATCATCACTGGTGTACTATGGATCATCACTGATGTACTATAGACCATCCCTGATGTACTGTGAATCATCACTGATGTACTGTGGATCATCACTGATGTACTATGGATCATCACTGATGTACTGTGGATCATCACTGATGTACTATTGTTCATCACTGATGTACTATGGGCCATCACTGGTGTACTATGGATCATCACTGGTGTACTATGGATCATCACTGATGTACTATGGACCATCCCTGATGTACTGTGGATCATCACTGATGTACTATAGTTCATCACTGATGTACTATGGGCCATCACTGGTGTACTATGGATCATCACTGGTGTACTATGGATCATCACTGATGTACTATGGGCCATCCCTGATGTACTGTGGATCATCACTGATGTACTGTGGATCATCACTGATGTACTATGGATCATCACTGATGTACTATGGGCCATCACTGGTGTACTATGGGCCATCACTGGTGTACTATGGATCATCACTGGTGTACTATGGACCATCACTGATGTTCTATGGACCATCACTGATGTACTATGGATCATCACTGATATACTGTGGACCATCCCTGATGTACTGTGGATCATCACTGATGTACTGTGGATCATCACTGAAGTATTGTGGATCATCACTGATGTACTGTGGATCATCACTAATGTACTGTGGATCATAACTGATGTACTGTAGATCAACACTGATGTACTATAGATCATCACTGGTGTACTATGTATATAGATCATCACTGATGTACTATGGACCATCACTGATGTACTATAGATCATCACTGATGTACTATGGACCATCACTGGTGTACTATGGATCATCACTGGTGTACTGTGGATCATCACTGGTGTACTATGGACCATCCCTGATGTACTGTGGATCATCACTGATGTACTGTGGATCATCACTGATGTACTATAGTTCATCACTGATGTACTATGGGCCATCACTGGTGTACTATGGATCATCACTGATGTACTATGGACCATCCCTGATGTACTGTGGATCATCACTGATGTACTATAGTTCATCACTGATGTACTATGGGCCATCACTGGTGTACTATGGATCATCACTGGTGTACTATGGATCATCACTGATGTACTATAGATCATCACTCATGTACTATAGCTCATCACTGATGTACTATGGACCATCACTGATGTACTATAGATCATCACTGATGTACTATGGACCATCACTGGTGTACTATGGATCATCACTGGTGTACTGTGGATCATCACTGGTGTACTGTGGATCATCACTGATGTACTGTGGATCATCACTGATGTACTATAGGCCATCACTGGTGTACTATGGATCATCACTGGTGTACTATGGATCATCACTGATGTACTATGGACCATCCCTGATGTACTGTGAATCATCACTGATGTACTGTGGATCATCACTGATGTACTATGGATCATCACTGATGTACTGTGGATCATCACTGATGTACTATTGTTCATCACTGATGTACTATGGGCCATCACTGGTGTACTATGGATCATCACTGGTGTACTATGGATCATCACTGATGTACTATGGACCATCCCTGATGTACTGTGGATCATCACTGATGTACTATAGTTCATCACTGATGTACTATGGGCCATCACTGGTGTACTATGGATCATCACTGGTGTACTATGGATCATCACTGATGTACTATGGACCATCCCTGATGTACTGTGGATCATCACTGATGTACTGTGGATCATCACTGATGTACTATGGATCATCACTGATGTACTATGGGCCATCACTGGTGTATTATGGGCTATCACTGGTGTACTATGGATCATCACTGGTGTACTATGGACCATCACTGATGTTCTATGGACCATCACTGATGTACTATGGATCATCACTGATATACTATGGACCATCCCTGATGTACTGTGGATCATCACTGATGTACTGTGGATCATCACTGAAGTATTGTGGATCATCACTGATGTACTGTGGATCATCACTAATGTACTGTGGATCATAACTGATGTACTGTAGATCAACACTGATGTACTATAGATCATCACTGGTGTACTATGTATATAGATCATCACTGATGTACTATGGACCATCACTGATGTACTATAGATCATCACTGATGTACTATGGACCATCACTGGTGTACTATGGATCATCACTGGTGTACTGTGGATCATCACTGGTGTACTATGGACCATCCCTGATGTACTGTGGATCATCACTGATGTACTGTGGATCATCACTGATGTACTATAGTTCATCACTGATGTACTATGGGCCATCACTGGTGTACTATGGATCATCACTGATGTACTATGGACCATCCCTGATGTACTGTGGATCATCACTGATGTACTATAGTTCATCACTGATGTACTATGGGCCATCACTGGTGTACTATGGATCATCACTGGTGTACTATGGATCATCACTGATGTACTATAGATCATCACTCATGTACTATAGCTCATCACTGATGTACTATGGACCATCACTGATGTACTATAGATCATCACTGATGTACTATGGACCATCACTGGTGTACTATGGATCATCACTGGTGTACTGTGGATCATCACTGGTGTACTGTGGATCATCACTGATGTACTGTGGATCATCACTGATGTACTATAGTTCATCACTGATGTACTATGGGCCATCACTGATGTACTATGGACCATCACTGATGTACTATAGATCATCACTGATGTACTATGGACCATCACTGGTGTACTATGGATCATCACTGGTGTACTGTGGATCATCACTGGTGTACTGTGGATCATCACTGATGTACTGTGGATCATCACTGATGTACTATAGTTCATCACTGATGTACTATGGGCCATCACTGGTGTACTATGGATCATCACTGGTGTACTATGGATCATCACTGATGTACTATGGACCATCCCTGATGCACTGTGGATCATCACTGATGTACTGTGGATCATCACTGATGTACTATGGATCATCACTGATGTACTGTGGATCATCACTGATGTACTATAGTTCATCACTGATGTACTATGGGCCATCACTGGTGTACTATGGATCATCACTGGTGTACTATGGATCATCACTGATGTACTATGGACCATCCCTGATGTACTGTGGATCATCACTGATGTACTATAGTTCATCACTGATGTACTATGGGCCATCACTGGTGTACTATGGATCATCACTGATGTACTATGGGCCATCACTGGTGTACTATGGATCATCACTGGTGTACTATGGATCATCACTGATGTACTATGGACCATCCCTGATGTACTGTGGATCATCACTGATGTACTGTGGATCATCACTGATGTACTATGGATCATCACTGATGTACTATGGGCCATCACTGGTGTACTATGGGCCATCACTGGTGTACTATAGATCATCACTGGTGTACTATGGACCATCACTGATGTACTATGGATCATCACTGATATACTATGGACCATCCCTGATGTACTGTGGATCATCACTGATGTACTGTGGATCATCACTGATGTACTATAGTTCATCACTGATGTACTATAGGCCATCACTGGTGTACTATGGATCATCACTGGTGTACTTTGGATCATCACTGATGTACTATGGACCATCCCTGATGTACTGTGGATCATCACTGATGTACTGTGGATCATCACTGATATACTATGGATCATCACTGATGTACTGTGGATCATCAATGATGTACTATTGTTCATCACTGATGTACTATGGGCCATCACTGGTGTACTATGGATCATCACTGGTGTACTATGGATCATCACTGATGTACTATGGACCATCCCTGATGTACTGTGGATCATCACTGATGTACTATAGTTCATCACTGATGTACTATGGGCCATCACTGGTGTACTATGGATCATCACTGGTGTACTATGGATCATCACTGATGTACTATGGACCATCCCTGATGTACTGTGGATCATCACTGATGTACTGTGGATCATCACTGATGTACTATGGATCATCACTGATGTACTATGGGCCATCACTGGTGTACTATGGGCCATCACTGGTGTACTATGGGCCATCACTGGTGTACTATGGATCATCACTGGTGTACTATGGACCATCACTGATGTACTATGGACCATCACTGATGTACTATGGATCATCACTGATATACTGTGGATCATCCCTGATATACTGTGGATCATCACTGATGTACTGTGGATCATCACTGAAGTATTGTGGATCATCACTGATGTACTGTGGATCATCACTAATGTACTGTGGATCATAACTGATGTACTGTGGATCATCACTGATGTACTATAGATCATCAGTGATGTACTATGGACCATCACTGATGTACTATAGATCATCACTGATGTACAATGGACCATCACTGGTGTACTATGGATCATCACTGGTGTACTGTGGATCATCACTGGTGTACTATGGACCATCCCTGATGTACTGTGGATCATCACTGATGTACTGTGGATCATCACTGATGTACTATAGTTCATCACTGATGTACTATGGGCCATCACTGGTGTACTATGGATCATCACTGATGTACTATGGACCATCCCTGATGTACTGTGGATCATCACTGATGTACTATAGTTCATCACTGATGTACTATGGGCCATCACTGGTGTACTATGGATCATCACTGGTGTACTATGGATCATCACTGGTGTACTATGGATCATCACTGATGTACTATAGATCATCACTCATGTACTATAGCTCATCACTGATGTACTATGGACCATCACTGATGTACTATAGATCATCACTGATGTACTATGGACCATCACTGGTGTACTATGGATCATCACTGGTGTACTGTGGATCATCACTGGTGTACTGTGGATCATCACTGATGTACTGTGGATCATCACTGATGTACTATGGATCATCACTGATGTACTATGGACCATCCCTGATGTACTGTGGATCATCACTGATATACTGTGGATCATCACTGATGTACTATGGATCATCACTGATGTACTGTGGATCATCACTGATGTACTATAGTTCATCACTGATGTACTATGGGCCATCACTGGTGTACTATGGATCATCACTGGTGTACTATGGATCATCACTGGTGTACTATGGATCATCACTGATGTACTATGGACCATCCCTGATGTACTGTGGATCATCACTGATGTACTATAGTTCATCACTGATGTACTATGGGCCATCACTGGTGTACTATGGATCATCACTGGTGTACTATGGATCATCACTGATGTACTATGGACCATCCCTGATGTACTGTGGATCATCACTGATGTACTGTGGATCATCACTGATGTACTATAGTTCATCACTGATGTACTATGGGCCATCACTGGTGTACTATGGGCCATCACTGGTGTACTATGGATCATCACTGATGTACTATGGACCATCCCTGATGTACTGTGGATCATCACTGATGTACTGTGGATCATCACTGATGTACTATGGATCATCACTGATGTACTGTGGATCATCACTGATGTACTATAGTTCATCACTGATGTACTATGGGCCATCACTGGTGTACTATGGATCATCACTGGTGTACTATGGATCATCACTGATGTACTATGGACCATCCCTGATGTACTGTGGATCATCACTGATGTACTATAGTTCATCACTGATGTACTATGGGCCATCACTGGTGTACTATGGATCATCACTGGTGTACTATGGATCATCACTGATGTACTATAGATCATCACTCATGTACTATAGCTCATCACTGATGTACTATGGACCATCACTGATGTACTATAGATCATCACTGATGTACTATGGACCATCACTGGTGTACTATGGATCATCACTGGTGTGCTGTGGATCATCACTGGTGTACTGTGGATCATCACTGATGTACTGTGGATCATCACTGATGTACTATAGTTCATCACTGATGTACTATGGGCCATCACTGGTGTACTAAGGATCATCACTGGTGTACTATGGATCATCACTGATGTACTATGGACCATCCCTGATGTACTGTGGATCATCACTGATATACTGTGGATCATCACTGATGTACTATGGATCATCACTGATGTACTGTGGATCATCACTGTTGTACTATAGTTCATCACTGATGTACTATGGGCCATCACTGGTGTACTATGGATCATCACTGGTGTACTATGGATCATCACTGATGTACTATGGACCATCCCTTATGTACTGTGGATCATCACTGATGTACTATTGTTCATCACTGGTGTACTATGGATCATCACTGGTGTACTATGAATCATCACTGATGTACTATGGACCATCCCTGATGTACTGTGGATCATCACTTATGTACTGTGGATCATCACTGATGTACTATGGATCATCACTGATGTACTATGGGCCATCACTGGTGTACTATGGGCCATCACTGGTGTACTATAGATCATCACTGGTGTACTATGGACCATCACTGATGTACTATGGATCATCACTGATATACTGTGGACCATCCCTGATGTACTGTGGATCATCACTGATGTACTGTGGATTATCACTGAAGTATTGTGGATCATCACTGATGTACTGTGGATCATCACTGATGTACTGTGTATCATAACTGATGTACTGTGGATCATCACTGATGTACTATAGATCATCACTGATGTACTATGGACCATCACTGATGTACTATAGATCATCACTGATGTACTATGGACCATCACTGGTGTACTATTGATCATCACTGGTGTACTGTGGATCATCACTGGTGTACTATGGACCATCCCTGATGTACTGTGGATCATCACTGATGTACTGTGGATCATCACTGATGTACTATAGTTCATCACTGATGTACTATAGGCCATCACTGGTGTACTATGGATCATCACTGGTGTACTATGGATCATCACTGATGTACTATGGACCATCCCTGATGTACTGTGGATCATCACTGATGTACTGTGGATCATCACTGATGTACTATGGATCATCACTGATGTACTGTGGATCATCACTGATGTACTATTGTTCATCACTGATGTACTATGGGCCATCACTGGTGTACTATGGATCATCACTGGTGTACTATGGATCATCACTGATGTACTATGGACCATCCCTGATGTACTGTGGATCATCACTGATGTACTATAGTTCATCACTGATGTACTATGGGCCATCACTGGTGTACTATGGATCATCACTGGTGTACTATGGATCATCACTGATGTACTATGGACCATCCCTGATGTACTGTGGATCATCACTGATGTACTGTGGATCATCACTGATGTACTATGGATCATCACTGATGTACTATGGGCCATCACTGGTGTACTATGGGCCATCACTGGTGTACTATGGATCATCACTGGTGTACTATGGACCATCACTGATGTACTATGGACCATCACTGATGTACTATGGATCATCACTGATATACTGTGGACCATCCCTGATGTACTGTGGATCATCACTGATGTACTGTGGATCATCACTGAAGTATTGTGGATCATCACTGATGTACTGTGGATCATCACTAATGTACTGTGGATCATAACTGATGTACTGTAGATCATCACTGATGTACTATAGATCATCACTGGTGTACTATGTATATAGATCATCACTGATGTACTATGGACCATCACTGATGTACTATAGATCATCACTGATGTACTATGGACCATCACTGGTGTACTATGGATCATCACTGGTGTACTGTGGATCATCACTGGTGTACTATGGACCATCCCTGATGTACTGTGGATCATCACTGATGTACTGTGGATCATCACTGAAGTACTATAGTTCATCACTGATGTACTATGGGCCATCACTGGTGTACTATGGATCATCACTGATGTACTATGGACCATCCCTGATGTACTGTGGATCATCACTGATGTACTATAGTTCATCACTGATGTACTATGGGCCATCACTCGTGTACTATGGATCATCACTGGTGTACTATGGATCATCACTGATGTACTATAGATCATCACTCATGTACTATAGCTCATCACTGATGTACTATGGACCATCACTGATGTACTATAGATCATCACTGGTGTACTATGTATATAGATCATCACTGATGTACTATGGACCATCACTGATGTACTATAGATCATCACTGATGTACTATGGACCATCACTGATGTACTATAGATCATCACTGATGTACTATGGACCATCACTGGTGTACTATGGATCATCACTGGTGTACTGTGGATCATCACTGGTGTACTATGGACCATCCCTGATGTACTGTGGATCATCACTGATGTACTGTGGATCATCACTGATGTACTATAGTTCATCACTGATGTACTATGGGCCATCACTGGTGTACTATGGATCATCACTGGTGTACTATGGATCATCACTGATGTACTATGGACCATCCCTGATGTACTGTGGATCATCACTGATGTACTGTGGATCATCACTGATGTACTATGGATCATCACTGATGTACTATGGACCATCACTGATGTACTATAGATCATCACTGATGTACTATGGACCATCACTGGTGTACTATGGATCATCACTGCTGTACTGTGGATCATCACTGGTGTACTATGGACCATCCCTGATGTACTGTGGATCATCACTGATGTACTGTGGATCATCACTGATGTACTATAGTTCATCACTGATGTACTATAGGCCATCACTGGTGTACTATGGATCATTACTGGTGTACTATGGATCATCACTGATGTACTATGGACCATCCCTGATGTACTGTGGATCATCACTGATGTACTGTGGATCATCACTGATGTACTATGGATCATCACTGATGTACTGTGGATCATCACTGATGTACTATTGTTCATCACTGATGTACTATGGGCCATCACTGGTGTACTATGGATCATCACTGGTGTACTATGGATCATCACTGATGTACTATGGACCATCCCTGATGTACTGTGGATCATCACTGATGTACTATAGTTCATCACTGATGTACTATGGGCCATCACTGGTGTACTATGGATCATCACTGGTGTACTATGGATCATCACTGATGTACTATGGACCATCCCTGATGTACTGTGGATCATCACTGATGTACTGTGGATCATCACTGATGTACTATGGATCATCACTGATGTACTATGGGCCATCACTGGTGTACTATGGGCCATCACTGGTGTACTATGGATCATCACTGGTGTACTATGGACCATCACTGATGTTCTATGGACCATCACTGATGTACTATGGATCATCACTGATATACTGTGGACCATCCCTGATGTACTGTGGATCATCACTGATGTACTGTGGATCATCACTGAAGTATTGTGGATCATCACTGATGTACTGTGGATCATCACTAATGTACTGTGGATCATAACTGATGTACTGTAGATCAACACTGATGTACTATAGATCATCACTGGTGTACTATGTATATAGATCATCACTGATGTACTATGGACCATCACTGATGTACTATAGATCATCACTGATGTACTATGGACCATCACTGGTGTACTATGGATCATCACTGGTGTACTGTGGATCATCACTGGTGTACTATGGACCATCCCTGATGTACTGTGGATCATCACTGATGTACTGTGGATCATCACTGATGTACTATAGTTCATCACTGATGTACTATGGGCCATCACTGGTGTACTATGGATCATCACTGATGTACTATGGACCATCCCCGATGTACTGTGGATCATCACTGATGTACTATAGTTCATCACTGATGTACTATGGGCCATCACTGGTGTACTATGGATCATCACTGGTGTACTATGGATCATCACTGATGTACTATAGATCATCACTCATGTACTATAGCTCATCACTGATGTACTATGGACCATCACTGATGTACTATAGATCATCACTGATGTACTATGGACCATCACTGGTGTACTATGGATCATCACTGGTGTACTGTGGATCATCACTGGTGTACTGTGGATCATCACTGATGTACTGTGGATCATCACTGATGTACTATAGTTCATCACTGATGTACTATGGGCCATCACTGATGTACTATGGACCATCACTGATGTACTATAGATCATCACTGATGTACTATGGACCATCACTGGTGTACTATGGATCATCACTGGTGTACTGTGGATCATCACTGATGTACTGTGGATCATCACTGATGTACTATAGTTCATCACTGATGTACTATGGGCCATCACTGGTGTACTATGGATCATCACTGGTGTACTATGGATCATCACTGATGTACTATGGACCATCCCTGATGTACTGTGGATCATCACTGATATACTGTGGATCATCACTGATGTACTATGGATCATCACTGATGTACTGTGGATCATCACTGATGTACTATAGTTCATCACTGATGTACTATGGGCCATCACTGGTGTACTATGGATCATCACTGGTGTACTATGGATCATCACTGATGTACTATGGACCATCCCTGATGTACTGTGGATCATCACTGATGTACTATAGTTCATCACTGATGTACTATGGGCCATCACTGGTGTACTATGGATCATCACTGGTGTACTATGGATCATCACTGATGTACTATGGACCATCCCTGATGTACTGTGGATCATCACTGATGTACTGTGGATCATCACTGATGTACTATGGATCATCACTGATGTACTATGGGCCATCACTGGTGTACTATGGGCCATCACTGGTGTACTATAGATCATCACTGGTGTACTATGGACCATCACTGATGTACTATGGATCATCACTGATATACTGTGGACCATCCCTGATGTACTGTGGATCATCACTGATGTACTGTGGATCATCACTGATGTACTGTGGATCATCACTGAAGTATTGTGGATCATCACTGATGTACTGTGGATCATCACTGATGTACTGTGTATCATAACTGATGTACTGTGGATAATCACTGATGTACTATAGATCATCACTGATGTACTATGGACCATCACTGATGTACTATAGATCATCACTGATGTACTATGGACCATCACTGGTGTACTATGGATCATCACTGGTGTACTTTGGTCATCACTGGTGTACTATGGACCATCCCTGATGTACTGTGGATCATCACTGATGTACTGTGGATCATCACTGATGTACTATAGTTCATCACTGATGTACTATAGGCCATCACTGGTGTACTATGGATCATCACTGGTGTACTATGGATCATCACTGATGTACTATGGACCATCCCTGATGTACTGTGGATCATCACTGATGTACTGTGGATCATCACTGATGTACTATGGATCATCACTGATGTACTGTGGATCATCACTGATGTACTATTGTTCATCACTGATGTACTATTGTTCATCACTGATGTACTATGGGCCATCACTGGTGTACTATGGATCATCACTGGTGTACTATGGATCATCACTGATGTACTATGGACCATCCCTGATGTACTGTGGATCATCACTGATGTACTATAGTTCATCACTGATGTACTATGGGCCATCACTGGTGTACTATGGATCATCACTGGTGTACTATGGATCATCACTGATGTACTATGGATCATCACTGATGTACTATGGACCATCCCTGATGTACTGTGGATCATCACTGATGTACTGTGGATCATCACTGATGTACTATGGATCATCATTGATGTACTATGGGCCATCACTGGTGTACTATGGGCCATCACTGGTGTACTATGGGCCATCACTGGTGTACTATGGATCATCACTGGTGTACTATGGACCATCACTGATGTACTATGGACCATCACTGATGTACTATGGATCATCACTGATATACTGTGGACCATCCCTGATATACTGTGGATCATCACTGATGTACTGTGGATCATCACTGAAGTATTGTGGATCATCACTGATGTACTGTGGATCATCACTAATGTACTGTGGATCATAACTGATGTACTGTAGATCATCACTGATGTACTATAGATCATCACTGGTGTACTATGTATATAGATCATCACTGATGTACTATGGACCATCACTGATGTACTATAGATCATCACTGATGTACTATGGACCATCACTGGTGTACTATGGATCATCACTGGTGTACTGTGGATCATCACTGGTGTACTATGGACCATCCCTGATGTACTGTGGATCATCACTGATGTACTGTGGATCATCACTGATGTACTATAGTTCATCACTGATGTACTATGGGCCATCACTGGTGTACTATGGATCATCACTGATGTACTATGGACCATCCCTGATGTACTGTGGATCATCACTGATGTACTATAGTTCATCACTGATGTACTATGGGCCATCACTGGTGTACTATGGATCATCACTGGTGTACTATGGATCATCACTGATGTACTATAGATCATCACTCATGTACTATAGCTCATCACTGATGTACTATGGACCATCACTGATGTACTATAGATCATCACTGATGTACTATGGACCATCACTGGTGTACTATGGATCATCACTGGTGTACTGTGGATCATCACTGGTGTACTGTGGATCATCACTGATGTACTGTGGATCATCACTGATGTACTATAGTTCATCACTGATGTACTATGGGCCATCACTGGTGTACTATGGATCATCACTGGTGTACTATGGATCATCACTGATGTACTATGGACCATCCCTGATGTACTGTGGATCATCACTGATATACTGTGGATCATCACTGATGTACTATGGATCATCACTGATGTACTGTGGATCATCACTGATGTACTATAGTTCATCACTGATGTACTATGGGCCATCACTGGTGTACTATGGATCATCACTGGTGTACTATGGATCATCACTGATGTACTATGGACCATCCCTGATGTACTGTGGATCATCACTGATGTACTATAGTTCATCACTGATGTACTATGGGCCATCACTGGTGTACTATGGATCATCACTGGTGTACTATGGATCATCACTGATGTACTATGGACCATCCCTGATGTACTGTGGATCATCACTGATGTACTGTGGATCATCACTGATGTACTATGGATCATCACTGATGTACTATGGGCCATCACTGGTGTATTATAGATCATCACTGGTGTACTATGGACCATCACTGATGTACTATGGATCATCACTGATATACTGTGGACCATCCCTGATGTACTGTGGATCATCACTGATGTACTGTGGATCATCACTGAAGTATTGTGGATCATCACTGATGTACTGTGGATCATCACTGATGTACTGTGTATCATAACTGATGTACTGTGGATCATCACTGATGTACTATAGATCATCACTGATGTACTATGGACCATCACTGATGTACTATAGATCATCACTGATGTACTATGGACCATCACTGGTGTACTATGGATCATCACTAATGTACTGTGGATCATCACTGGTGTACTATAGACCATCCCTGATGTACTGTGGATCATCACTGATGTACTGTGGATCATCACTGATGTACTATAGTTCATCACTGATGTACTATGGGCCATCACTGGTGTACTATGGATCATCACTGGTGTACTATGGATCATCACTGATGTACTATGGACCATCCCTGATGTACTGTGGATCATCACTGATGTACTGTGGATCATCACTGATGTACTATGGATCATCACTGATGTACTATGGACCATCACTGATGTACTATAGATCATCACTGATGTACTATGGACCATCACTGGTGTACTATGGATCATCACTGGTGTACTGTGGATCATCACTGGTGTACTATGGACCATCCCTGATGTACTGTGGATCATCACTGATGTACTGTGGATCATCACTGATGTACTATAGTTCATCACTGATGTACTATAGGCCATCACTGGTGTACTATGGATCATCACTGGTGTACTATGGATCATCACTGATGTACTATGGACCATCCCTGATGTACTGTGGATCATCACTGATGTACTGTGGATCATCACTGATGTACTATGGATCATCACTGATGTACTGTGGATCATCACTGATGTACTATTGTTCATCACTGATGTACTATGGGCCATCACTGGTGTACTATGGATCATCACTGGTGTACTATGGATCATCACTGATGTACTATGGACCATCCCTGATGTACTGTGGATCATCACTGATGTACTATAGTTCATCACTGATGTACTATGGGCCATCACTGGTGTACTATGGATCATCACTGGTGTACTATGGATCATCACTGATGTACTATGGACCATCCCTGATGTACTGTGGATCATCACTGATGTACTGTGGATCATCACTGATGTACTATGGATCATCACTGATGTACTATGGGCCATCACTGGTGTACTATGGGCCATCACTGGTGTACTATGGGCCATCATGGGCCATCACTGGTGTACTATGGGCCATCACTGGTGTACTATGGATCATCACTGGTGTACTATGGACCATCACTGATGTTCTATGGACCATCACTGATGTACTATGGATCATCACTGATATACTGTGGACCATCCCTGATGTACTGTGGATCATCACTGATGTACTGTGGATCATCACTGAAGTATTGTGGATCATCACTGATGTACTGTGGATCATCACTAATGTACTGTGGATCATAACTGATGTACTGTAGATCATCACTGATGTACTATAGATCATCACTGGTGTACTATGTATATAGATCATCACTGATGTACTATGGACCATCACTGATGTACTATAGATCATCACTGATGTACTATGGACCATCACTGGTGTACTATGGATCATCACTGGTGTACTGTGGATCATCACTGGTGTACTATGGACCATCCCTGATGTACTGTGGATCATCACTGATGTACTGTGGATCATCACTGATGTACTATAGTTCATCACTGATGTACTATGGGCCATCACTGGTGTACTTTGGATCATCACTGATGTACAATGGACCATCCCTGATGTACTGTGGATCATCACTGATGTACTATAGTTCATCACTGATGTACTATGGGCCATCACTGGTGTACTATGGATCATCACTGGTGTACTATGGATCATCACTGATGTACTATAGATCATCACTCATGTACTATAGCTCATCACTGATGTACTATGGACCATCACTGATGTACTATAGATCATCACTGATGTACTATGGACCATCACTGGTGTACTATGGATCATCACTGGTGTACTGTGGATCATCACTGGTGTACTGTGGATCATCACTGATGTACTGTGGATCATCACTGATGTACTATAGTTCATCACTGATGTACTATGGGCCATCACTGGTGTACTATGGATCATCACTGGTGTACTATGGATCATCACTGATGTACTATGGACCATCCCTGATGTACTGTGGATCATCACTGATATACTGTGGATCATCACTGATGTACTATCGATCATCACTGATGTACTGTGGATCATCACTGATGTACTATAGTTCATCACTGATGTACTATGGGCCATCACTGGTGTACTATGGATCATCACTGGTGTACTATGGATCATCACTGATGTACTATGGACCATCCCTGATGTACTGTGAATCATCACTGATGTACTATAGTTCATCACTGATGTACTATGGGCCATCACTGGTGTACTATGGATCATCACTGGTGTACTATGGATCATCACTGATGTACTGTGGATCATCACTGATGTACTGTGGATCATCACTGAAGTATTGTGGATCATCACTGATGTACTGTGGATCATCACTGATGTACTGTGTATCATAACTGATGTACTGTGGATCATCACTGATGTACTATAGATCATCACTGATGTACTATGGACCATCACTGATGTACTATAGATCATCACTGATGTACTATGGACCATCACTGGTGTACTATGGATCATCACTGGTGTACTGTGGATCATCACTGGTGTACTATGGACCATCCCTGATGTACTGTGGATCATCACTGATGTACTGTGGATCATCACTGATGTACTATAGTTCATCACTGATGTACTATGGGCCATCACTGGTGTACTATGGATCATCACTGGTGTACTATGGATCATCACTGATGTACTATGGACCATCCCTGATGTACTGTGGATCATCACTGATGTACTGTGGATCATCACTGATGTATTATGGATCATCACTGATGTACTGTGGATCATCACTGATGTACTATGGACCATCCCTGATGTACTGTGGATCATCACTGATGTACTGTGGATCATCACTGATGTACTATGGATCATCACTGATGTACTGTGGATCATCACTGATGTACTATTGTTCATCACTGATGTACTATGGGCCATCACTGGTGTACTATGGATCATCACTGGTGTACTATGGATCATCACTGATGTACTATGAACCATCCCTGATGTACTGTGGATCATCACTGATGTACTATAGTTCATCACTGATGTACTATGGGCCATCACTGGTGTACTATGGATCATCACTGGTGTACTATGGATCATCACTGATGTACTATGGACCATCCCTGATGTACTGTGGATCATCACTGATGTACTGTGGATCATCACTGATGTACTATGGATCATCACTGATGTACTATGGGCCATCTCTGGTGTACTATGGGCCATCACTGGTGTACTATGGATCATCACTGGTGTACTATGGATCATCACTGGTGTACTATGGACCATCACTGATGTACTATGGACCATCACTGATGTACTATGGATCATCACTGATATACTGTGGACCATCCCTGATGTACTGTGGATCATCACTGATGTACTGTGGATCATCACTGAAGTATTGTGGATCATCACTGATGTACTGTGGATCATCACTAATGTACTGTGGATCATAACTGATGTACTGTAGATCATCACTGATGTACTATAGATCATCACTGGTGTACTATGTATATAGATCATCACTGATGTTCTATGGACCATCACTGATTTACTATAGATCATCACTGATGTACTATGGACCATCACTGGTGTACTATGGATCATCACTGGTGTACTGTGGATCATCACTGGTGTACTATGGACCATCCCTGATGTACTGTGGATCATCACTGATGTACTGTGGATCATCACTGATGTACTATAGTTCATCACTGATGTACTATGGGCCATCACTGGTGTACTATGGATCATCACTGGTGTACTATGGATCATCACTGATGTACTATGGACCATCCCTGATGTACTGTGGATCATCACTGATGTACTATAGTTCATCACTGATGTACTATGGGCCATCACTGGTGTACTATGGATCATCACTGGTGTACTATGGATCATCACTGATGTACTATGGACCATCCCTGATGTACTGTGGATCATCACTGATGTACTGTGGATCATCACTGGTGTACTATGGACCATCACTGATGTACTGTGGACCACCACTGATGTACCGTGGATCATCACTGATGTACTGTGGATCATCCCTGGTGTACTATGGAACATTACTGGTGTACTATGGATCATCACTGGTGTACTATGGATCATCACTGATGTACTATGGGCCATCACTGATGTACTATGGATCATCACTGATATACTGTGGACCATCCCTGATGTACTGTGGATCATCACTGATTTACTGTGGATCATCACTGAAGTATTGTGGATCATCACTGATGTACTGTGGATCATCACTGATGTACTGTGGATCATAACTGATGTACTGTGGATCATCACTGGTGTACTATGGATCATCACTGATGTACTATGGATCATCACTGATGTACTATGGACCATCACTGATGTACTATGGGCCATCACTGGTGTACTATGGATCATCACTGATGTACTGTGGATCATCACTGATGTACTGTGGGCCATCACTGATGTACTATGGATCATCACTGATATACTGTGGACCATCCCTGATGTATTGTGGATCATCACTGATGTACTGTGGATCATCACTGATGTACTATTAATTATCACTGAAGTACTATGGGCCATCACTGGTGTACTATGGATCATCACTGGTGTACTATGGATCATCACTGATGTACTATGGATCATCACTGATGTACTATTGATCATGACTGGTGTACTATGGATCATCACTGATGTACTGTGGACCATCCCTGATGTACTGTGGATCATCACTGATGTACTGTGGATCATCACTGATGTACTGTGGATCATCACTGATGTACTGAGGATCATCACTGATGTACTATGGATCATCACTGATGTACCTTGGATCATCACTGATGTACTGTGGATCATCACTGATGTACTGTGGATCATCACTGATGTACTATAGATCATCACTGTAGTACTATGGGCCATGACTGGTGTACTATGGATCATCACTGATGTACTATGGATCATCACTGATGTATTATGGATCATCACTGATGTACTATGAGCCATCACTGATGTACTATGGATCATCACTGGTGTACTATGGATCATCACTGATGTACTATGAGCCATCACTGATGTACTATGGATCATCACTGGTGTACTATGGATCATCACTGATGTACTATGGATCATCACTGATGTACTATGAGCCATCACTGATGTACTATGGGCCATCCCTGGTGTACTATGGATCATCACTGATGTACTGTGGATCATCACTGATGTACTATGGGACATCACTGGTGTACTATGGGCCATCACTGGTGTACTATGGATCATCACTGGTGTACTATGGGCCATCACTGGTGTACTATGGGCCATCACTGGTGTACTATGGATCATCACTGGTGTACTATGGACCATCACTGATGTACTATGGCTCATCACTGATATACTGTGGACCATCCCTGATATACTGTGGATCATCCCTGATGTACTGTGGATCATCACTGATCTACTGTGGGCCATCACAGGTGTACTGTGGGCCATCACAGGTGTACTATGGAGCATCACTGATGTACTATGGATCATCACTGGTGTACTATGGATCATCACTGATGTACTGTGGACCATCCCTGATGTACTATAGATCATCACTGATGTACTGTGGATCATCACTGATGTACTATGGGCCATCACTGGTGTACTATGGGCCATCACTGGTGTACTATGGATCATCACTGGATTACTATGGATCATCCCTGGTGTACTATGGACCATCAGTGATGTGCTTTGGGCCATCACTGGTGTACTATGGATCATCACTGATGTTCTGTGGACCATCCCTGATGTACTGTGGATCATCACTGATGTACTATGGATCATCACTGATGTACTATGGACCATCACTGGTGTACTATGGACCATCACTGGTGTACTATGGATCATCACTGATGTACTGTGGATCATCACTGATGTACTGTGGGCCATCACTGATGTACTATGGATCATCACTGATATACTGTGGACAATCCCTGATGTATTGTGGATCATCACTTATGTACTGTGGATCATCACTGATGTACTATAGATCATCACTGAAGTACTATGGGCCATCACTGGTGTACTATGGATCATCACTGGTGTACTATGGGCCATCACTGGTGTACTATGGATCATCACTGATGTACTATGGATCATCACTGATGTACTATGGATCATGACTGGTTTACTATGGATCATCACTGATGTACTGTGGACCATCCCTGATGTCCTGTGGATCATCACTGATGTACTGTGGATCATCACTGATGTACTGTGGATCATCACTGATGTACTGTGGATCATCATTGATGTACTGAGGATCATCACTGATGTACTATGGATCATCACTGATGTACCGTGGATCATCACTGATGTACTGTGGATCATCACTGATGTACTGTGGATCATCACTGATGTACTATAGATCATCACTGAAGTACTATGGGCCATCACTGGTGTACTATGGATCATCACTGATGTATTATGGATCATCACTGATGTACTATGAGCCATCACTGATGTACTATGGATCATCACTGGTGTACTATGGATCATCACTGATGTACTATGGATCATCACTGATGTACTATGAGCCATCACTGATGTACTATGGATCATCACTGGTGTACTATGGATCATCACTGATGTACTATGGATCATCACTGATGTACTATGAGCCATCACTGATGTACTATGGGCCATCCCTGGTGTACTATGGATCATCACTGATGTACTGTGGATCATCACTGATGTACTATGGGACATCACTGGTATACTATGGGCCATCTCTGGTGTACTATGGATCATCACTGGTGTACTATGGGCCATCACTGGTGAACTATGGATCATCACTGGTGTACTATGGACCATCACTGATTTACTATGGACCATCACTGATGTACTGTGGATCATCACTGGTGTACTGTGGGTCATCCCTGGTGTACTATGGATCATCACTGGTGTAATATGGATCATCACTGATGTACTATGGGCCATCACTGATGTACTATGGATCATCACTGATGTGCTGTGGATCATCACTGATGTACTGTGAATCATCACTGGTGTACTGTGGATCATCACTGATGTACTATGGACCATCACTGATGTACTATGGACCATCCCTGATGTACTGTGAATCATCACTGGTGTACTGTGGTTCATCACTGATGTACTATAGATCATCACTGATGTACTGTGGATCATCACTGATGTACTATGGGCCATCACTGGTGTACTATGGGCCATCACTGGTGTACTATGGATCATCACTAATGTACTGTGGATCATCCCTGATGTACTGTGGGCCATCACTGATGTACTGTGGATCATCACTGATGTACTATGGATCATCACTGATGTACTATGGGCCATCACTGGTGTACTATGGGCCATCACTGGTGTACTATAGATCATCACTGGTGTACTATGGACCATCACTGATGTACTATGGATCATCACTGATATACTGTGGACCATCCCTGATGTACTGTGGATCATCACTGATGTACTGTGGATCATCACTGAAGTATTGTGGATCATCACTGATGTACTGTGGATCATCACTGATGTACTGTGTATCATAACTGATGTACTGTGGATCATCACTGATGTACTATAGATCATCACTGATGTACTATGGACCATCACTGATGTACTATAGATCATCACTGATGTACTATGGACCATCACTGGTGTACTATGGATCATCACTGGTGTACTGTGGATCATCACTGGTGTACTATGGACCATCCCTGATGTACTGTGGATCATCACTGATGTACTGTGGATCATCACTGATGTACTATAGTTCATCACTGATGTACTATGGGCCATCACTGGTGTACTATGGATCATCACTGGTGTACTATGGATCATCACTGATGTACTATGGACCATCCCTGATGTACTGTGGATCATCACTGATGTACTGTGGATCATCACTGATGTACTATGGATCATCACTGATGTACTGTGGATCATCACTGATGTACTATTGTTCATCACTGATGTACTATGGGCCATCACTGGTGTACTATGGATCATCACTGGTGTACTATGGATCATCACTGATGTACTATGGACCATCCCTGATGTACTGTGGATCATCACTGATGTACTATAGTTCATCACTGATGTACTATGGGCCATCACTGGTGTACTATGGATCATCACTGGTGTACTATGGATCATCACTGATGTACTATGGACCATCCCTGATGTACTATGGGCCATCACTGGTGTACTATGGGCCATCACTGGTGTACTATGGATCATCACTGGTGTACTATGGATCATCACTGGTGTACTATGGACCATCACTGATGTACTATGGACCATCACTGATGTACTATGGATCATCACTGATATACTGTGGACCATCCCTGATGTACTGTGGATCATCACTGATGTACTGTGGATCATCACTGAAGTATTGTGGATCATCACTGATGTACTGTGGATCATCACTGATGTACTGTAGATCATCACTGATGTACTATAGATCATCACTGGTGTACTATGTATATAGATCATCACTGATGTACTATGGACCATCACTGATGTACTATAGATCATCACTGATGTACTATGGACCATCACTGGTGTACTATGGATCATCACTGGTGTACTGTGGATCATCACTGGTGTACTATGGACCATCCCTGATGTACTGTGGATCATCACTGATGTACTGTGGATCATCACTGATGTACTATAGTTCATCACTGATGTACTATGGGCCATCACTGGTGTACTATGGATCATCACTGGTGTACTATGGATCATCACTGATGTACTATGGACCATCCCTGATGTACTGTGGATCATCACTGATGTACTGTGGATCATCACTGATGTACTATGGATCATCACTGATGTACTGTGGATCATCACTGATGTACTATAGTTCATCACTGATGTACTATAGTTCATCACTGATGTACTATGGGCCATCACTGGTGTACTATGGATCATCACTGGTGTACTATGGATCATCACTGATGTACTATGGACCATCCCTGATGTACTGTGGATCATCACTGATGTACTGTGGATCATCATTGATGTACTATGGATCATCACTGATGTACTATGGGCCATCACTGGTGTACTACGGGCCATCACTGGTGTACTATGGATCATCACTGGTGTACTATGGACCATCACTGATGTACTATGGATCATCACTGATATACTGTGGACCATCCCTGATGTACTGTGGATCATCACTGATGTACTGTGGATCATCACTGAAGTATTGTGGATCATCACTGATGTACTGTGGATCATCACTGATGTACTGTGGATCATAACTGATGTACTGTGGATCATCACTGATGTACTGTGGATCATCACTGATGTACTGAGGATCATCACTGATGTACTATGGATCATCACTGATGTACTATGGATCATCACTGATGTACCTTGGATCATCACTGATGTACTGTGGATCATCACTGATGTACTATAGATCATCACTGTAGTACTATGGGCCATGACTGGTGTACTATGGATCATCACTGATGTACTATGGATCATCACTGATGTATTATGGATCATCACTGATGTACTATGAGCCATCACTGATGTACTATGGATCATCACTGGTGTACTATGGATCATCACTGATGTACTATGAGCCATCACTGATGTACTATGGATCATCACTGGTGTACTATGGATCATCACTGATGTACTATGGATCATCACTGATGTACTATGAGCCATCACTGATGTACTATGGGCCATCCCTGGTGTACTATGGATCATCACTGATGTACTGTGGATCATCACTGATGTACTATGGGACATCACTGGTGTACTATGGGCCATCACTGGTGTACTATGGATCATCACTGGTGTACTATGGGCCATCACTGGTGTACTATGGGCCATCACTGGTGTACTATGGATCATCACTGGTGTACTATGGACCATCACTGATGTACTATGGCTCATCACTGATATACTGTGGACCATCCCTGATATACTGTGGATCATCCCTGATGTACTGTGGATCATCACTGATCTACTGTGGGCCATCACAGGTGTACTGTGGGCCATCACAGGTGTACTATGGAGCATCACTGATGTACTATGGATCATCACTGGTGTACTATGGATCATCACTGATGTACTGTGGACCATCCCTGATGTACTATAGATCATCACTGATGTACTGTGGATCATCACTGATGTACTATGGGCCATCACTGGTGTACTATGGGCCATCACTGGTGTACTATGGATCATCACTGGATTACTATGGATCATCCGTGGTGTACTATGGACCATCACTGATGTGCTTTGGGCCATCACTGGTGTACTATGGATCATCACTGATGTACTGTGGACCATCCCTGATGTACTGTGGATCATCACTGATGTACTATGGATCATCACTAGTGTACTATGGACCATCACTGGTGTACTATGGACCATCACTGGTGTACTATGGATCATCACTGATGTACTGTGGATCATCACTGATGTACTGTGGGCCATCACTGATGTACTATGGATCATCACTGATATACTGTGGACCATCCCTGATGTATTGTGGATCATCACTGATGTACTGTGGATCATCACTGATGTACTATAGATCATCACTGAAGTACTATGGGCCATCACTGGTGTACTATGGATCATCACTGGTGTACTATGGGCCATCACTGGTGTACTATGGATCATCACTGATGTACTATGGATCATCACTGATGTACTATGGATCATGACTGGTTTACTATGGATCATCACTGATGTACTGTGGACCATCCCTGATGTCCTGTGGATCATCACTGATGTACTGTGGATCATCACTGATGTACTGTTGATCATCACTGATGTACTGTGGATCATCATTGATGTACTGAGGATCATCACTGATGTACTATGGATCATCACTGATGTACTGTGGATCATCACTGATGTACTGTGGATCATCACTGATGTACTATAGATCATCACTGAAGTACTATGGGCCATCACTGGTGTACTATGGATCATCACTGATGTATTATGGATCATCACTGATGTACTATGAGCCATCACTGATGTACTATGGACCATCCCTGATGTACTGTGGATCATCACTGATGTACTATGGACCATCCCTGATGTACTATGGACCATCCCTGATGTACTGTGAATCATCACTGGTGTACTGTGGATCATCACTGATGAACTATAGATCATCACTGATGTACTGTGGATCATCACTGATGTACTATGGGCCATCACTGGTGTACTATGGGCCATCACTGGTGTACTATGGATCATCACTGATGTACTGTGGATCATCCCTGATGTACTGTGGGCCATCACTGATGTACTATGGATCATCACTGATGTACTATGGATCATGACTGGTGTACTATGGATCATCACTGATGTACTGTGGACCATCCCTGATGTACTGTGGATCATCACTGATGTACTGTGGATCATCACTGATGTACTGTGGATCATCACTGATGTACTATGGATCATCCCTGATGTACTATGGACCATCCCTGATGTACTGTGGATCATCACTGATGTACTATAGATCATCACTGATGTACTATGGATCATCACTGATGTACTGTGGATCATCACTGATGTACTATAGTTCATCACTGATGTACTATGGGCCATCACTGGTGTACTATGGATCATCACTGGTGTACTATGGATCATCACTGATGTACTATGGACCATCCCTGATGTACTGTGGATCATCACTGATGTACTATAGTTCATCACTGATGTACTATGGGCAATCACTGGTGTACTATGGATCATCACTGGTGTACTATGGATCATCACTGATGTACTATGGACCATCCCTGATGTACTGTGGATCATCACTGATGTACTGTGGATCATCACTGATGTACTATGGATCATCACTGATGTACTATGGGCCATCACTGGTGTACTATGGGCCATCACTGGTGTACTATGGATCATCACTGGTGTACTATGGATCATCACTGGTGTACTATGGATCATCACTGGTGTACTATGGACCATCACTGATGTACTATGGACCATCACTGATGTACTATGGATCATCACTGATATACTGTGGACCATCCCTGATGTACTGTGGATCATCACTGATGTACTGTGGATCATCACTGAAGTATTGTGGATCATCACTGATGTACTGTGGATCATCACTGATGTACTGTGTATCATAACTGATGTACTGTGGATCATCACTGATGTACTATAGATCATCACTGATGTACTATGGACCATCACTGATGTACTATAGATCATCACTGATGTACTATGGACCATCACTGGTGTACTATGGATCATCACTGGTGTACTGTGGATCATCACTGGTGTACTATGGACCATCCCTGATGTACTGTGGATCATCACTGATGTACTGTGGATCATCACTGATGTACTATAGTTCATCACTGATGTACTATGGGCCATCACTGGTGTACTATGGATCATCACTGGTGTACTATGGATCATCACTGATGTACTATGGACCATCCCTGATGTACTGTGGATCATCACTGATGTACTGTGGATCATCACTGATGTACTATGGATCATCACTGATGTACTGTGGATCATCACTGATGTACTATGGGCCATCACTGGTGTACTATGGGCCATCACTGGTGTACTATGGATCATCACTGATCTACTATGGATCATCACTGATGTACTATGGACCATCACTGATGTACTATGGGCCATCACTGGTGTACTATGGATCATCACCGATGTACTGTGGACCATCCCTGATGTACTGTGGACCATCACTGATGTACTGTGGATCATCACTGATGTACTATGGATCATCACTGATGTACTATAGATCATCACTGATGTACTGTATATCATAACTGATGTACTGTGGATCATCACTGATGTACTATAGATCATCACTGATGTACTATGGACCATCACTGATGTACTATAGATCATCACTGATGTACTATGGACCATCACTGGTGTACTATGGATCATCACTGGTGTACTGTGGATCATCACTGGTGTACTATGGACCATCCCTGATGTACTGTGGATCATCACTGATGTACTGTGGATCATCACTGATGTACTATAGTTCATCACTGATGTACTATGGGCCATCACTGGTGTACTATGGATCATCACTGGTGTACTATGGATCATCACTGATGTACTATGGACCATCCCTGATGTACTGTGGATCATCACTGATGTACTGTGGATCATCACTGATGTACTATGGATCATCACTGATGTACTGTGGATCATCACTGATGTACTATGGGCCATCACTGGTGTACTATGGGCCATCACTGGTGTACTATGGATCATCACTGATCTACTATGGATCATCACTGATGTACTATGGACCATCACTGATGTACTATGGGCCATCACTGGTGTACTATGGATCATCACCGATGTACTGTGGACCATTCCTGATGTACTGTGGACCATCACTGATGTACTGTGGATCATCACTGATGTACTATGGATCATCACTGATGTACTATAGATCATCACTGATGTACTATAGATCATCACTGATGTACTATGGACCATCACTGATGTACTATAGATCATCACTGATGTACTATGGACCATCACTGGTGTACTATGGATGATCACTGGTGTACTGTGGATCATCACTGGTGTACTATGGACCATCCCTGATGTACTGTGGATCATCACTGATGTACTGTGGATCATCACTGATGTACTATAGTTCATCACTGATGTACTATGGGCCATCACTGGTGTACTATGGATCATCACTGGTGTACTATGCATCATCACTGATGTACTATGGACCATCCCTGATGTACTGTGGATCATCACTGATGTACTATGGATCATCACTGATGTACTGTGGATCATCACTGATGTACTATAGTTCATCACTGATGTACTATGGGCCATCACTGGTGTACTATGGATCATCACTGTTGTACTATGGATCATCACTGATGTACTATGGACCATCCCTGATGTACTGTGGATCATCACTGATGTACTATAGTTCATCACTGATGTACTATGGGCCATCACTGGTGTACTATGGATCATCACTGGTGTACTATGGATCATCACTGATGTACTATAGATCATCACTGATGTACTATAGCTCATCACTGATGTACTATGGACCATCACTGATGTACTATAGATCATCACTGATGTACTATGGACCATCACTGGTGTACTGTGGATCATCACTGGTGTACTATGGACCATCCCTGATGTACTGTGGATCATCACTGATGTACTGTGGATCATCACTGATGTACTATAGTTCATCACTGATGTACTATGGGCCATCACTGGTGTACTATGAATCATCACTGGTGTACTATGGATCATCACTGGTGTACTATGGATAATCACTGATGTACTATGGACCATCCCTGGTGTACTGTGGATCATCACTGATGTACTGTGGATCATCACTGATGTACTATGGATCATCACTGATGTACTGTGGATCATCACTGATGTACTATGGGCCATCACTGGTGTACTATGGGCCATCACTGGTGTACTATGGATCATCACTGATGTACTATGGATCATCACTGATGTACTATGGACCATCACTGATGTACTGTGGATCATCACTGATGTACTATAGTTCATCACTGATGTACTATGGGCCATCACTGGTGTACTATGGATCATCACTGGTGTAGTATGGATCATCACTGATGTACTATAGATCATCACTCATGTACTATAGCTCATCACTGATGTACTATGGACCATCACTGATGTACTATAGATCATCACTGATGTACTATGGACCATCACTGGTGTACTATGGATCATCACTGGTGTACTGTGGATCATTACTGGTGTACTGTGGATCATCACTGATGTACTGTGGATCATCACTGATGTACTATAGTTCATCACTGATGTACTATGGGCCATCACTGGTGTACTATGGATCATCACTGATGTACTATGGACCATCCCTGATGTACTGTGGATCATCACTGATATACTGTGGATCATCACTGATGTACTATGGATCATCACTGATGTACTGTGGATCATCACTGATGTACTATAGTTCATCACTGATGTACTATGGGCCATCACTGGTGTACTATGGATCATCACTGGTGTACTATGGATCATCACTGATGTACTATGGACCATCCCTGATGTACTGTGGATCATCACTGATGTACTATAGTTCATCACTCATGTACTATGGGCCATCACTGGTGTACTATGGATCATCACTGGTGTACTATGGATCATCACTGATGTACTATGGACCATCCCTGATGTACTGTGGATCATCACTGATGTACTGTGGATCATCACTGATGTACTATGGATCATCACTGATGTACTATGGGCCATCACTGGTGTACTATGGGCCATCACTGGTGTACTATAGATCATCACTGGTGTACTATGGACCATCACTGATGTACTATGGATCATCACTGATATACTGTGGACCATCCCTGATGTACTGTGGATCATCACTGATGTACTGTGGATCATCACTGAAGTATTGTGGATCATCACTGATGTACTGTGGATCATCACTGATGTACTGTGTATCATAACTGATGTACTGTGGATCATCACTGATGTACTATAGATCATCACTGATGTACTATGGACCATCACTGATGTACTATAGATCATCACTGATGTACTATGGACCATCACTGGTGTACTATGGATCATCACTGGTGTACTGTGGATCATCACTGGTGTACTATGGACCATCCCTGATGTACTGTGGATCATCACTGATGTACTGTGGATCATCACTGACGTACTATAGTTCATCACTGATGTACTATAGGCCATCACTGGTGTACTATGGATCATCACTGGTGTACTATGGATCATCACTGATGTACTATGGACCATCCCTGATGTACTGTGGATCATCACTGATGTATTGTGGATCATCACTGATGTACTATGGATCATCACTGATGTACTGTGGATCATCACTGATGTACTATTGTTCATCACTGATGTACTATGGGCCATCACTGGTGTACTATGGATCATCACTGGTGTACTATGGATCATCACTGATGTACTATGGACCATCCCTGATGTACTGTGGATCATCACTGATGTACTATAGTTCATCACTGATGTACTATGGGCCATCACTGGTGATCGGGTAAATGGAATAGCCATTTACTTATCAAACATTTATTCATGATTATCAAAGCATGTGTTTCTGATCTGATGTATGTGTATGTATATGTGTATATATGGGTATATATATATATATGAATATGTATGTGTGTATACATATATACATGTATGTATGCGTATGTGTTTAGAGTTGGTTGTATAATCTGTTAAAAGTCATATTATGTAATATGATGATGTTTCTGTGTTCAGAGATTGATCAAGCAATCTCTGGGTCACAGGATATAACAAAGGGACACCTTCTCTTTGTAGTCAAAGTTACATTCACACCCCCAGCTAGGAGAGAGGTCCTGTGTGACATTTCCCAGAGGTGGCTGGAAGTAACACATAGATGCTAAATGTCCATTTGTTCTTCATGTAAACATCAACAAATTGCCTTGTATTTGAAAGAAGTAATGTGCCTCCCCCTTTGTCTTGCATAAAAGGACAGGGGCAACTCAGTCTAATCAGAGCAATTATTTTGAATGTATCACCATGTACTGTGTGCTCTCCAGGCTAGCAGTTTTAGCTGCTTGCCTGAATATTAAATACA
Source organism: Rana muscosa (assembly GCA_029206835.1). NCBI lineage: Eukaryota > Metazoa > Chordata > Amphibia > Anura > Ranidae > Rana > Rana muscosa. Next base: position 258,769 of record JARGYO010000232.1, read on the forward strand.
TTTTGTGAATTTGGATTCAGCAGTCAACGTTACTGGAAGTCCTTAAAGTTTGGACTTTCCCTTTCACTGGTGTACTATGGATCATCACTGGTGTACTATGGATCATCACTGATGTACTATGGACCATCCCTGATGTACTGTGGATCATCACTGATGTACTGTGGATCATCACTGATGTACTATGGATCATCACTGATGTACTATGGGCCATCACTGGTGTACTATGGGCCATCACTGGTGTACTATGGGCCATCACTGGTGTACTATGGATCATCACTGGTGTACTATGGACCATCACTGATGTACTATGGACCATCACTGATGTACTATGGATCATCACTGATATACTGTGGACCATCCCTGATGTACTGTGGATCATCACTGATGTACTGTGGATCATCACTGAAGTATTGTGGATCATCACTGATGTACTGTGGATCATCACTAATGTACTGTGGATCATAACTGATGTACTGTAGATCATCACTGATGTACTATAGATCATCACTGGTGTACTATGTATATAGATCATCACTGATGTACTATGGACCATCACTGATGTACTATAGATCATCACTGATGTACTATGGACCATCACTGGTGTACTATGGATCATCACTGGTGTACTGTGGATCATCACTGGTGTACTATGGACCATCCCTGATGTACTGTGGATCATCACTGATGTACTGTGGATCATCACTGATGTACTATAGTTCATCACTGATGTACTATGGGCCATCACTGGTGTACTATGGATCATCACTGATGTACTATGGACCATCCCTGATGTACTGTGGATCATCACTGATGTACTATAGTTCATCACTGATGTACTATGGGCCATCACTGGTGTACTATGGATCATCACTGGTGTACTATGGATCATCACTGATGTACTATAGATCATCACTCATGTACTATAGCTCATCACTGATGTACTATGGACCATCACTGATGTACTATAGATCATCACTGATGTACTATGGACCATCACTGGTGTACTATGGATCATCACTGGTGTACTGTGGATCATCACTGGTGTACTGTGGATCATCACTGATGTACTATAGTTCATCACTGATGTACTATGGGCCATCACTGGTGTACTATGGATCATCACTGGTGTACTATGGATCATCACTGATGTACTATGGACCATCCCTGATGTACTGTGGATCATCACTGATATACTGTGGATCATCACTGATGTACTATGGATCATCACTGATGTACTGTGGATCATCACTGATGTACTATAGTTCATCACTGATGTACTATGGGCCATCACTGGTGTACTATGGATCATCACTGGTGTACTATGGATCATCACTGATGTACTATGGACCATCCCTGATGTACTGTGGATCATCACTGATGTACTATAGTTCATCACTGATGTACTATGGGCCATCACTGGTGTACTATGGATCATCACTGGTGTACTATGGATCATCACTGATGTACTATGGACCATCCCTGATGTACTGTGGATCATCACTGATGTACTGTGGATCATCACTGATGTACTATGGATCATCACTGATGTACTATGGGCCATCACTGGTGTACTATGGGCCATCACTGGTGTACTATAGATCATCACTGGTGTACTATGGACCATCACTGATGTACTATGGATCATCACTGATATACTGTGGACCATCCCTGATGTACTGTGGATCATCACTGATGTACTGTGGATCATCACTGAAGTATTGTGGATCATCACTGATGTACTGTGGATCATCACTGATGTACTGTGTATCATAACTGATGTACTGTGGATCATCACTGATGTACTATAGATCATCACTGATGTACTATGGACCATCACTGATGTACTATAGATCATCACTGATGTACTATGGACCATCACTGGTGTACTATGGATCATCACTGGTGTACTGTGGATCATCACTGGTGTACTATGGACCATCCCTGATAAACTGTGAATCATCACTGATGTACTGTGGATCATCACTGATGTACTATAGTTCATCACTGATGTACTATGGGCCATCACTGGTGTACTATGGATCATCACTGGTGTACTATGGATCATCACTGATGTACTATGGACCATCCCTGATGTACTGTGGATCATCACTGATGTACTGTGGATCATCACTGATGTACTATGGATCATCACTGATGTACTGTGGATCATCACTGATGTACTATTGTTCATCACTGATGTACTATGGGCCATCACTGGTGTACTATGGATCATCACTGGTGTACTATGGATCATCACTGATGTACTATGGACCATCCCTGATGTACTGTGGATCATCACTGATGTACTATAGTTCATCACTGATGTACTATGGGCCATCACTGGTGTACTATGGATCATCACTGGTGTACTATGGATCATCACTGATGTACTATGGACCATCCCTGATGTACTGTGGATCATCACTGATGTACTGTGGATCATCACTGATGTACTATGGATCATCACTGATGTACTATGGGCCATCAAAGGTGTACTATGGGCCATCACTGGTGTACTATGGATCATCACTGGTGTACTATGGATCATCACTGGTGTACTATGGACCATCACTGATGTACTATGGACCATCACTGATGTACTATGGATCATCACTGATATACTGTGGACCATCCCTGATGTACTGTGGATCATCACTGATGTACTGTGGATCATCACTGAAGTATTGTGGATCATCACTGATGTACTGTGGATCATCACTAATGTACTGTGGATCATAACTGATGTACTGTAAATCATCACTGATGTACTATAGATCATCACTGGTGTACTATGTATATAGATCATCACTGATGTACTATGGACCATCACTGATGTACTATAGATCATCACTGATGTACTATGGACCATCACTGGTGTACTATGGATCATCACTGGTGTACTGTGGATCATCACTGGTGTACTATGGACCATCCCTGATGTACTGTGGATCATCACTGATGTACTGTGGATCATCACTGATGTACTATAGTTCATCACTGATGTACTATGGGCCATCACTGGTGTACTATGGATCATCACTGGTGTACTATGGATCATCACTGATGTACTATGGACCATCCCTGATGTACTGTGGATCATCACTGATGTACTATAGTTCATCACTGATGTACTATGGGCCATCACTGGTGTACTATGGATCATCACTGGTGTACTATGGATCATCACTGATGTACTATGGGCCATCACTGGTGATCGGGTAAATGGAATAGCCATTTACTTATCAAACATTTATTCATGATTATCAAAGCATGTGTTTCTGATCTGATGTATGTGTATGTATATGTGTATATATGGGTATATATATATATGAATATGTATGTGTGTATACATATATACATGTATGTATGCGTATGTGTTTAGAGTTGGTTGTATAATCTGTTAAAAGTCATATTATGTAATATGATGATGTTTCTGTGTTCAGAGATTGATCAAGCAATCTCTGGGTCACAGGATATAACAAAGGGACACCTTCTCTTTGTAGTCAAAGTTACATTCACACCCCCAGCTAGGAGAGAGGTCCTGTGTGACATTTCCCAGAGGTGGCTGGAAGTAACACATAGATGCTAAATGTCCATTTGTTCTTCATGTAAACATCAACAAATTGCCTTGTATTTGAAAGAAGTAATGTGCCTCCCCCTTTGTCTTGCATAAAAGGACAGGGGCAACTCAGTCTAATCAGAGCAATTATTTTGAATGTATCACCATGTACTGTGTGCTCTCCAGGCTAGCAGTTTTAGCTGATTGCCTGAATATTAAATACATTTTGTGAATTTGGATTCAGCAGTCAACGTTACTGGAAGTCCTTAAAGTTTGGACTTTCCCTTTCACTGGTGTACTATGGATCATCACTGGTGTACTATGGATCATCACTGATGTACTATGGACCATCCCTGATGTACTGTGGATCATCACTGATGTACTGTGGATCATCACTGATGTACTATGGATCATCACTGATGTACTATGGGCCATCACTGGTGTACTATGGGCCATCACTGGTGTACTATGGGCCATCACTGGTGTACTATGGATCATCACTGGTGTACTATGGACCATCACTGATGTACTATGGACCATCACTGATGTACTATGGATCATCACTGATATACTGTGGACCATCCCTGATGTACTGTGGATCATCACTGATGTACTGTGGATCATCACTGAAGTATTGTGGATCATCACTGATGTACTGTGGATCATCACTAATGTACTGTGGATCATAACTGATGTACTGTAGATCATCACTGATGTACTATAGATCATCACTGGTGTACTATGTATATAGATCATCACTGATGTACTATGGACCATCACTGATGTACTATAGATCATCACTGATGTACTATGGACCATCACTGGTGTACTATGGATCATCACTGGTGTACTGTGGATCATCACTGGTGTACTATGGACCATCCCTGATGTACTGTGGATCATCACTGATGTACTGTGGATCATCACTGATGTACTATAGTTCATCACTGATGTACTATGGGCCATCACTGGTGTACTATGGATCATCACTGATGTACTATGGACCATCCCTGATGTACTGTGGATCATCACTGCTGTACTATAGTTCATCACTGATGTACTATGGGCCATCACTGGTGTACTATGGATCATCACTGGTGTACTATGGATCATCACTGATGTACTATAGATCATCAATCATGTACTATAGCTCATCACTGATGTACTATGGACCATCACTGATGTACTATAGATCATCACTGATGTACTATGGACCATCACTGGTGTACTATGGATCATCACTGGTGTACTGTGGATCATCACTGGTGTACTGTGGATCATCACTGATGTACTATAGTTCATCACTGATGTACTATGGGCCATCACTGGTGTACTATGGATCATCACTGGTGTACTATGGATCATCACTGATGTACTATGGACCATCCCTGATGTACTGTGGATCATCACTGATATACTGTGGATCATCACTGATGTACTATGGATCATCACTGATGTACTGTGGATCATCACTGATGTACTATAGTTCATCACTGATGTACTATGGGCCATCACTGGTGTACTATGGATCATCACTGGTGTACTATGGATCATCACTGATGTACTATGGACCATCCCTGATGTACTGTGGATCATCACTGATGTACTATAGTTCATCACTGATGTACTATAGTTCATCACTGATGTACTATGGGCCATCACTGGTGTACTATGGATCATCACTGGTGTACTATGGATCATCACTGATGTACTATGGACCATCCCTGATGTACTGTGGATCATCACTGATGTACTGTGGATCATCACTGATGTACTATGGATCATCACTGATGTACTATGGGCCATCACTGGTGTACTATGGGCCATCACTGGTGTACTATAGATCATCACTGGTGTACTATGGACCATCACTGATGTACTATGGATCATCACTGATATACTGTGGACCATCCCTGATGTACTGTGGATCATCACTGATGTACTGTGGATCATCACTGAAGTATTGTGGATCATCACTGATGTACTGTGGATCATCACTGATGTACTGTGTATCATAACTGATGTACTGTGGATCATCACTGATGTACTATAGATCATCACTGATGTACTATGGACCATCACTGATGTACTATAGATCATCACTGATGTACTATGGACCATCACTGGTGTACTATGGATCATCACTGGTGTACTGTGGATCATCACTGGTGTACTATGGACCATCCCTGATAAACTGTGAATCATCACTGATGTACTGTGGATCATCACTGATGTACTATAGTTCATCACTGATGTACTATGGGCCATCACTGGTGTACTATGGATCATCACTGGTGTACTATGGATCATCACTGATGTACTATGGACCATCCCTGATGTACTGTGGATCATCACTGATGTACTGTGGATCATCACTGATGTACTATGGATCATCACTGATGTACTGTGGATCATCACTGATGTACTATTGTTCATCACTGATGTACTATGGGCCATCACTGGTGTACTATGGATCATCACTGGTGTACTATGGATCATCACTGATGTACTATGGACCATCCCTGATGTACTGTGGATCATCACTGATGTACTATAGTTCATCACTGATGTACTATGGGCCATCACTGGTGTACTATGGATCATCACTGGTGTACTATGGATCATCACTGATGTACTATGGACCATCCCTGATGTACTGTGGATCATCACTGATGTACTGTGGATCATCACTGATGTACTATGGATCATCACTGATGTACTATGGGCCATCACTGGTGTACTATGGGCCATCACTGGTGTACTATGGATCATCACTGGTGTACTATGGATCATCACTGGTGTACTATGGACCATCACTGATGTACTATGGGCCATCACTGATGTACTATGGATCATCACTGATATACTGTGGACCATCCCTGATGTACTGTGGATCATCACTGATGTACTGTGGATCATCACTGAAGTATTGTGGATCATCACTGATGTACTGTGGATCATCACTAATGTACTGTGGATCATAACTGATGTACTGTAAATCATCACTGATGTACTATAGATCATCACTGGTGTACTATGTATATAGATCATCACTGATGTACTATGGACCATCACTGATGTACTATAGATCATCACTGATGTACTATGGACCATCACTGGTGTACTATGGATCATCACTGGTGTACTGTGGATCATCACTGGTGTACTATGGACCATCCCTGATGTACTGTGGATCATCACTGATGTACTGTGGATCATCACTGATGTACTATAGTTCATCACTGATGTACTATGGGCCATCACTGGTGTACTATGGATCATCACTGGTGTACTATGGATCATCACTGATGTACTATGGACCATCCCTGATGTACTGTGGATCATCACTGATGTACTATAGTTCATCACTGATGTACTATGGGCCATCACTGGTGTACTATGGATCATCACTGGTGTACTATGGATCATCACTGATGTACTATGGGCCATCCCTGATGTACTGTGGATCATCACTGATGTACTGTGGATCATCATTGATGTACTATGGATCATCACTGATGTACTATGGGCCATCACTGGTGTACTACGGGCCATCACTGGTGTACTATGGATCATCACTGGTGTACTATGGATCATCACTGGTGTACTATGGACCATCACTGATGTACTGTGGACCACCACTGATGTACTGTGGATCATCACTGATGTACTGTGGATCATCCCTGGTGTACTATGGAACATTACTGGTGTACTATGGATCATCACTGGTGTACTATGGATCATCACTGATGTACTATGGGCCATCACTGATGTACTATGGATCATCACTGATATACTGTGGACCATCCCTGATGTACTGTGGATCATCACTGATGTACTGTGGATCATCACTGAAGTATTGTGGATCATCACTGATGTACTGTGGATCATCACTGATGTACTGTGGATCATAACTGATGTACTGTGGATCATCACTGGTGTACTATGGATCATCACTGATGTACTATGGATCATCACTGATGTACTATGGACCATCACTGATGTACTATGGGCCATCACTGGTGTACTATGGATCATCACTGGTGTACTATGGATCATCACTGATGTACTGTGGATCATCACTGATGTACTGTGGGCCATCACTGATGTACTATGGATCATCACTGATATACTGTGGACCATCCCTGATGTACTGTGGATCATCACTGATGTACTATTAATTATCACTGAAGTACTATGGGCCATCACTGGTGTACTATGGATCATCACTGGTGTACTATGGATCATCACTGATGTACTATGGATCATCACTGATGTACTATGGATCATGACTGGTGTACTATGGATCATCACTGATGTACTGTGGACCATCCCTGATGTACTGTGGATCATCACTGATGTACTGTGGATCATCACTGATGTACTGTGGATCATCACTGATGTACTGAGGATCATCACTGATGTACTATGGATCATCACTGATGTACCTTGGATCATCACTGATGTACTGTGGATCATCACTGATGTACTATGGATCATCACTGATGTACTATAGATCATCACTGTAGTACTATGGGCCATGACTGGTGTACTATGGATCATCACTGATGTACTATGGATCATCACTGATGTATTATGGATCATCACTGATGTACTATGAGCCATCACTGATGTACTATGGATCATCACTGGTGTACTATGGATCATCACTGATGTACTATGAGCCATCACTGATGTACTATGGATCATCACTGGTGTACTATGGATCATCACTGATGTACTATGGATCATCACTGATGTACTATGAGCCATCACTGATGTACTATGGGCCATCCCTGGTGTACTATGGATCATCACTGATGTACTGTGGATCATCACTGATGTACTATGGGACATCACTGGTGTACTATGGGCCATCACTGGTGTACTATGGATCATCACTGGTGTACTATGGGCCATCACTGGTGTACTATGGGCCATCACTGGTGTACTATGGATCATCACTGGTGTACTATGGACCATCACTGATGTACTATGGCTCATCACTGATATACTGTGGACCATCCCTGATATACTGTGGATCATCCCTGATGTACTGTGGATCATCACTGATCTACTGTGGGCCATCACATGTGTACTGTGGGCCATCACAGGTGTACTATGGAGCATCACTGATGTACTATGGATCATCACTGGTGTACTATGGATCATCACTGATGTACTGTGGACCATCCCTGATTTACTATAGATCATCACTGATGTACTGTGGATCATCACTGATGTACTATGGGCCATCACTGGTGTACTATGGACCATCACTGATGTGCTTTGGGCCATCACTGGTGTACTATGGATCATCACTGATGTACTGTGGACCATCCCTGATGTACTGTGGATCATCACTGATGTACTATGGACCATCACTGGTGTACTATGGACCATCACTGGTGTACTATGGATCATCACTGATGTACTGTGGATCATCACTGATGTACTGTGGGCCATCACTGATGTACTATGGATCATCAATGATATACTGTGGACCATCCCTGATGTATTTTGGATCATCACTGATGTACTGTTGATCATCACTGATGTACTATAGATCATCACTGAAGTACTATGGGCCATCACTGGTGTACTATGGATCATCACTGGTGTACTATGGGCCATCACTGGTGTACTATGGATCATCACTGATGTACTATGGATCATCACTGATGTACTATGGATCATGACTGGTTTACTATGGATCATCACTGATGTACTGTGGACCATCCCTGATGTCCTGTGGATCATCACTGATGTACTGTGGATCATCACTGATGTACTGTGGATCATCACTGATGTACTGTGGATCATCATTGATGTACTGAGGATCATCACTGATGTACTATGGATCATCACTGATGTACCGTGGATCATCACTGATGTACTGTGGATCATCACTGATGTACTGTGGATCATCACTGATGTACTATAGATCATCACTGAAGTACTATGGGCCATCACTGATGTACTATAGATCATCACTGAAGTACTATGGGCCATCACTGGTGTACTATGGATAATCACTGATGTATTATGGATCATCACTGATGTACTATGAGCCATCACTGATGTACTATGGATCATCACTGGTGTACTATGGATCATCACTGATGTACTATGGATCATTACTGATGTACTATGAGCCATCACTGATGTACTATGGATCATCACTGGTGTACTATGGATCATCACTGATGTACTATGGATCATCACTGATGTACTATGAGCCATCACTGATGTACTATGGGCCATCCCTGGTGTACTATGGATCATCACTGATGTACTGTGGATCATCACTGATGTACTGTGGATCATCACTGGTATACTATGGGCCATCTCTGGTGTACTATGGATCATCACTGGTGTACTATGGACCATCACTGATTTACTATGGACCATCACTGATGTACTGTGGATCATCACTGATGTACTGTGGGTCATCCCTGGTGTACTATGGATCATCACTGGTGTAATATGGATCATCACTGATGTACTATGGGCCATCACTGATGTACTATGGATCATCACTGATGTACTGTGGACCATCCCTGATGTACTGTGAATCATCACTGATGTACTATGGACCATCCCTGATGTACTATGGACCATCCCTGATGTACTGTGAATCATCACTGGTGTACTGTGGATCATCACTGATGTACTATAGATCATCACTGATGTACTGTGGATCATCACTGATGTACTATGGGCCATCACTGGTGTACTATGGGCCATCACTGGTGTACTATGGATCATCACTGATGTACTGTGGATCATCCCTGATGTACTGTGGGCCATCACTGATGTACTATGGATCATCACTGATGTACTATGGATCATGACTGGTGTACTATGGATCATCACTGATGTACTGTGGACCATCCCTGATGTACTGTGGATCATCACTGATGTACTGTGGATCATCACTGATGTACTGTGGATCATCACTGATGTACTGTGGATCATCACTGATGTACTATGGATCATCCCTGATGTAATATGGACCATCCCTGATGTACTGTGGATCATCACTGATGTACTGTGGATCATCACTGATGTACTATGGATCATCACTGATGTACTGTGGATCATCACTGATGTACTATAGTTCATCACTGATGTAATATGGACCATCACTGATGTACTATGGATCATCACTGATATACTGTGGACCATCCCTGATGTACTGTGGATCATCACTGATGTACTGTGGATCATCACTGAAGTATTGTGGATCATCACTGATGTACTGTGGATCATCACTGATGTACTGTGGATCATCACTGATGTAATATGGATCATCACTGATGTACTATGGGCCATCACTGGTGTACTATGGGCCATCACTGGTGTACTATGGATCATCACTGGTGTACTATGGATCATCACTGGTGTACTATGGACCATCACTGATGTACTATGGACCATCACTGATGTACTATGGATCATCACTGATATACTGTGGACCATCCCTGATGTACTGTGGATCATCACTGATGTACTGTGGATCATCACTGAAGTATTGTGGATCATCACTGATGTACTGTGGATCATCACTGATGTACTGTGTATCATAACTGATGTACTATGGATCATCACTGATGTACTATAGATCATCACTGATGTACTATGGACCATCACTGATGTACTATGGACCATCACTGGTGTACTATGGATCATCACTGGTGTACTGTGGATCATCACTGGTGTACTATGGACCATCCCTGATGTACTGTGGATCATCACTGATGTACTGTGGATCATCACTGATGTACTATAGTTCATCACTGATGTACTATGGGCCATCACTGGTGTACTATGGATCATCACTGGTGTACTATGGATCATCACTGATGTACTATGGACCATCCCTGATGTACTGTGGATCATCACTGATGTACTGTGGATCATCACTGATGTACTGTGGATCATCACTGATGTACTATGGATCATCACTGATGTACTGTGGATCATCACTGATGTACTATGGGCCATCACTGGTGTACTATGGGCCATCACTGGTGTACTATGGATCATCACTGATCTACTATGGATCATCACTGATGTACTATGGACCATCACTGATGTACTATGGGCCATCATTGGTGTACTATGGATCATCACCGATGTACTGTGGACCATCCCTGATGTACTGTGGACCATCACTGATGTACTGTGGATCATCACTGATGTACTATAGATCATCACTGATGTACTATAGATCATCACTGATGTACTATGGACCATCACTGATGTACTATAGATCATCACTGATGTACTATGGACCATCACTGGTGCACTATGGATCATCACTGGTGTACTGTGGATCATCACTGGTGTACTATGGACCATCCCTGATGTACTGTGGATCATCACTGATGTACTGTGGATCATCACTGATGTACTATAGTTCATCACTGATGTACTATGGGCCATCACTGGTGTACTATGGATCATCACTGGTGTACTATGGATCATCACTGATGTACTATGGACCATCCCTGATGTACTGTGGATCATCACTGATGTACTGTGGATCATCACTGATGTACTATGGATCATCACTGATGTACTGTGGATCATCACTGATGTACTATAGTTCATCACTGATGTACTATGGGCCATCACTGGTGTACTATGGATCATCACTGATGTACTATGGACCATCCCTGATGTACTGTGGATCATCACTGATGTACTATAGTTCATCACTGATGTACTATGGGCCATCACTGGTGTACTATGGATCATCACTGGTGTACTATGGATCATCACTGATGTACTATAGATCATCACTGATGTACTATAGCTCATCACTGATGTACTATGGACCACCACTGATGTACTATAGATCATCACTGATGTACTATGGACCATCACTGGTGTACTATGGATCATCACTGGTGTACTGTGGATCATCACTGGTGTACTATGGACCATCCCAGATTTACTGTGGATCATCACTGATGTACTGTGGATCATCACTGATGTACTATAGTTCATCACTGATGTACTATGGGCCATCACTGGTGTACTATGGATTATCACTGGTGTACTATGGATCATCACTGACATACTATGGACCATCCCTGATGTACTGTGGATCATCACTGATGTACTGTGGATCATCACTGATGTACTGTGGATCATCACTGATGTACTATGGATCATCACTGATGTACTGTGGATCATCACTGATGTACTATAGTTCATCACTGATGTACTATGGGCCATCACTGGTGTACTATGGATCATCACTGGTATACTATGGATCATCACTGATGTACTATGGACCATCCCTGATGTACTGTGGATCATCACTGATGTACTGTGGATCATCACTGATGTACTATGGATCATCACTGATGTACTATGGGCCATCACTGGTGTACTATGGGCCATCACTGGTGTACTATGGATCATCACTGGCGTACTATGGACCATCACTGATGTACTATGGACCATCACTGATGTACTATGGATCATCACTGATATACTGTGGACCATCCCTGATGTACTGTGGATCATCACTGATCTACTGTGGATCATCACTGAAGTATTGTGGATCATCACTGATGTACTGTGGATCATCACTGATGTACTGTGTATCATAACTGATGTACTGTGGATCATCACTGATGTACTATAGATCATCACTGATGTACTATAGATCATCACTGATGTACTATGGACCATCACTGGTGTACTGTGGATCATCACTGGTGTACTATGGATCATCACTGATGTACTATGGGCCATCACTGGTGTACTATGGGCCATCACTGGTGTACTATGGATCATCACTGGTGTACTATGGACCATCACTGATGTACTATGGACCATCACTGATGTACTATGGATCATCACTGATATACTGTGGACCATCACTGATGTACTGTGGACCATCCCTGATGTACAGTGGATCATCACTGAAGTATTGTGGATCATCACTGATGTACTGTGGATCATCACTGATGTACTGTGGATCATCACTAATGTACTGTGGATCATAACTGATGTACTGTGGATCATCACTGGTGTACTATGGACCATCCCTGATGTACTGTGGATCATCACTGATGTACTGTGGATCATCACTGATGTACTATAGTTCATCACTGATGTACTATGGGCCATCACTGGTGTACTATGGATCATCACTGGTGTACTATGGATCATCACTGATGTACTATGGACCATCCCTGATGTACTGTGGATCATCACTGATGTACTGTGGATCATCACTGATGTACTATGGATCATCACTGATGTACTATGGGCCATCACTGGTGTACTATGGATCATCACTGATGTACTATGGATCATCACTGATGTACTATGGATCATCACTGATGTACTATGGACCATCACTGATGTACTATGGGCCATCACTGGTGTACTATGGATCATCACCGATGTACTGTGGACCATCCCTCATGTACTGTGGAACATCACTGATGTACTGTGGATCATCACTGATGTACTATGGATCATCACTGATGTACTATGGATCATCACTGATGTACTATAGATCATCACTGATGTACTATAGATCATCACTGATGTACTATGGACCATCACTGATGTACTATAGATCATCACTGATGTACTATGGACCATCACTGGTGTACTATGGATCATCACTGGTGTACTGTGGATCATCACTGGTGTACTATGGACCATCCCTGATGTACTGTGGATCATCACTGATGTACTGTGGATCATCACTGATGTACTATAGTTCATCACTGATATACTGTGGGCCATCACTGGTGTACTATGGATCATCACTGGTGTACTATGGATCATCACTGATGTACTATGGACCATCCCTGATGTACTGTGGATCATCACTGATGTACTGTGGATCATCACTGATGTACTATGGATCATCACTGATGTACTGTGGATCATCACTGATGTACTATAGTTCATCACTGATGTACTATGGGCCATCACTGGTGTACTATGGATCATCACTGGTGTACTATGGATCATGACTGATGTACTATGGACCATCCCTGATGTACTGTGGATCATCTCTGATGTACTATAGTTCATCACTGATGTACTATGGGCCATCACTGGTGTACTATGGATCATCACTGGTGTACTATGGATCATCACTGATGTACTATGGACCATCCCTGATGTACTGTGGATCATCACTGATGTACTGTGGATCATCACTGATGTACTATGGATCATCACTGATGTACTATGGGCCATCACTGGTGTACTATGGGCCATCACTGGTGTACTATGGATCATCACTGGTGTACTATGGACCATCACTGATGTACTATGGACCATCACTGATGTACTATGGATCATCACTGATATACTGTGGACCATCACTGATGTACTGTGGACCATCCCTGATGTACTGTGGATCATCACTGAAGTATTGTGGATCATCACTGATGTACTGTGGATCATCACTGATGTACTGTGGATCATCACTAATGTACTGTGGATCATAACTGATGTACTGTGGATCATCACTGGTGTACTATGGACCATCCCTGATGTACTGTGGATCATCACTGATGTACTGTGGATCATCACTGATGTACTATGGGCCATCACTGGTGTACTATGGATCATCACTGGTGTACTATGGATCATCACTGATGTACTATGGACCATCCCTGATGTACTGTGGATCATCACTGATGTACTGTGGATCATCACTGATGTACTAGGGATCATCACTGATGTACTATGGGCCATCACTGGTGTACTGTGGATCTTCACTGATGTACTATGGATCATCACTGATGTACTATGGACCATCACTGATGTACTATGGGCCATCACTGGTGTACTATGGATCATCACCGATGTACTGTGGACCATCCCTGATGTACTGTGGAACATCACTGATGTACTGTGGATCATCACTGATGTACTATGGATCATCACTGATGTACTATAGATCATCACTGATGTACTATAGATTATCACTGATGTACTATGGACCATCACTGATGTACTATAGATCATCACTGATGTACTATGGACCATCACTGGTGTACTATGGACCATCCCTGATGTACTGTGGATCATCACTGATGTACTGTGGATCATCCCTGATGTACTGTGGATCATCACTGATGTACTGTGGATCATCACTGATGTACTATAGTTCATCACTGATATACTGTGGGCCATCACTGGTGTACTATGGATCATCACTGGTGTACTATGGATCATCCCTGATGTACTATGGACCATCCCTGATGTACTGTGGATCATCACTGATGTACTGTGGATCATCACTGATGTACTATGGATCATCACTGATGTACTGTGGATCATCACTGATGTACTATAGTTCATCACTGATGTACTATGGTCCATCACTGGTGTACTATGGATCATCACTGGTGTACTATGGATCATCACTGATGTACTATGGGCCATCACTGGTGTACTATGGATCATCACTGGTGTACTATGGATCATCACTGATGTACTATAGATCATCACTGATGTACTATAGCTCATCACTGATGTACTATGGACCATCACTGATGTACTATAGATCATCACTGATGTACTATGGACCATCACTGGTGTACTATGGATCATCACTGGTGTACTGTGGATCATCACTGGTGTACTATGGACCATCCCTGATGTACTGTGGATCATCACTGATGTACTGTGGATCATCACTGATGTACTATAGTTCATCACTGATGTACTATGGGCCATCACTGGTGTACTATGGATCATCACTGGTGTACTATGGATCATCACTGATGTACTATGGACCATCCCTGATGTACTGTGGATCATCACTGATGTACTGTGGATCATCACTGATGTACTATGGATCATCACTGATGTACTGTGGATCATCACTGATGTACTATAGTTCATCACTGATGTACTATGGACCATCCCTGATGTACTGTGGATCATCACTGGTGTACTATGGATCATCACTGATGTACTATGGACCATCCCTGATGTACTGTGGATCATCACTGATGTACTATAGTTCATCACTGATGTACTATGGGCCATCACTGGTGTACTATGGGCCATCACTGGTGTACTATGGATCATCACTGGTGTACTATGGACCATCACTGATGTACTATGGACCATCACTGATGTACTGTGGATCATCACTGATATACTGTGGACCATCCCTGATGTACTGTGGATCATCACTGATGTACTGTGGATCATCACTGAAGTATTGTGGATCATCACTGATGTACTGTGGATCATCACTGATGTACTGTGTATCATAACTGATGTACTGTGGATCATCACTGATGTACTATAGATCATCACTGATGTACTATAGATCATCACTGATATACTATGGACCATCACTGATGTACTATAGATCATCACTGATGTACTATGGACCATCACTGGTGTACTATGGATCATCACTGGTGTACTGTGGATCATCACTGGTGTACTATGGACCATCCCTGATGTACTGTGGATCATCACTGATGTACTGTGGATCATCACTGATGTACTATAGTTCATCACTGATGTACTATGGGCCATCACTGGTGTACTATGGATCATCACTGTTGTACTATGGATCATCACTGATGTACTATGGACCATCCCTGATGTACTATGGACCATCACTGGTGTACTATGGATCATCACTGGTGTACTGTGGATCATCACTGGTGTACTATGGACCATCCCTGATGTACTGTGGATCATCACTGATGTACTGTGGATCATCACTGATGTACTATAGTTCATCACTGAAGTACTATGGGCCATCACTGGTGTACTATGGATCATCACTGGTGTACTATGGATCATCACTGATGTACTATGGACCATCCCTGATGTACTGTGGATCATCACTGATGTACTGTGGATCATCACTGATGTACTATGGATCATCACTGATGTACTGTGGATCATCACTGATGTACTATAGTTCATCACTGATGTACTATGGGCCATCACTGGTGTACTATGGATCATCACTGGTGTACTATGGATCATTCATCACTGATGTACTATGGACCATCCCTGATGTACTGTGGATCATCACTGATGTACTATAGTTCATCACTGATGTACTATGGGCCATCACTGGTGTACTATGGATCATCACTGGTGTACTATGGATCATCACTGATGTACTATGGACCATCCCTGATGTACTGTGGATCATCACTGATGTACTGTGGATCATCACTGATGTACTATGGATCATCACTGATGTACTATGGGCCATCACTGGTGTACTATAGGCCATCACTGGTGTACTATGGATCATCACTGGTGTACTATGGATCATCACTGGTGTACTATGGACCATCACTGATGTACTATGGACCATCACTGATGTACTATGGATCATCACTGATATACTGTGGACCATCCCTGATGTACTGTGGATCATCACTGATGTACTGTGGATCATCACTGAAGTATTGTGGATCATCACTGATGTACTGTGGATCATTACTGATGTACTGTGTATCATAACTGATGTACTGTGGATCATCACTGATGTACTATAGATCATCACTGATGTACTATAGATCATCACTGATGTACTATGGACCATCACTGATGTACTATAGATCATCACTGATGTACTATGGACCATCACTGGTGTACTATGGATCATCACTGGTGTACTGTGGATCATCACTGGTGTACTATGGACCATCCCTGATGTACTGTGGATCATCACTGATGTACTGTGGATCATCACTGATGTACTATAGTTCATCACTGATGTACTATGGGCCATCACTGGTGTACTATGGATCATCACTGGTGTACTATGGATCATCACTGATGTACTATGGACCATCCCTGATGTACTGTGGATCATCACTGATGTACTGTGGATCATCACTGATGTACTATGGATCATCACTGATGTACTGTGGATCATCACTGATGTACTATGGGCCATCACTGGTGTACTATGGGCCATCACTGGTGTACTATGGATCATCACCGATGTACTGTGGACCATCCCTGATGTACTGTGGACCATCACTGATGTACTGTGGATCATCACTGATGTACTATGGATCATCACTGATGTACTATAGATCATCACTGATGTACTATAGATCATCACTGATGTACTATGGACCATCACTGATGTACTGTGGATCATCACTGATGTACTGTGGATCATCACTGATGTACTATAGTTCATCACTGATGTACTATGGGCCATCACTGGTGTACTATGGATCATCACTGATGTACTATGGACCATCCCTGATGTACTGTGGATCATCACTGATGTACTATAGTTCATCACTGATGTACTATGGGCCATCACTGGTGTACTATGGATCATCACTGGTGTACTATGGATCATCACTGATGTACTATAGATCATCACTCATGTACTATAGCTCATCACTGATGTACTATGGACCATCACTGATGTACTATAGATCATCACTGATGTACTATGGACCATCACTGGTGTACTATGGATCATCACTGGTGTACTGTGGATCATCACTGGTGTACTGTGGATCATCACTGATGTACTGTGGATCATCACTGATGTACTATAGTTTATCACTGATGTACTATGGGCCATCACTGGTGTACTATGGATCATCACTGGTGTACTATGAATCATCACTGATGTACTATGGACCATCCCTGATGTACTGTGGATCATCACTGATATACTGTGGATCATCACTGATGTACTATGGATCATCACTGATGTACTGTGGATCATCACTGATATACTATGGATCATCACTGATGTACTATGGACCATCCCTGATGTACTGTGGACCATCACTGATGTACTGTGGATCATCACCGATGTACTGTGGACCATCCCTGATGGACTGTGGACCATCACTGATGTACTGTGGATCATCACTGATGTACTATGGATCATCACTGATGTACTATAGATCATCACTGATGTACTATAGATCATCACTGATGTACTATGGACCATCACTGATGTACTATAGATCATCACTGATGTACTATGGACCATCACTGGTGTACTATGGATCATCACTGGTGTACTGTGGATCATCACTGGTGTACTATGGACCATCCCTGATGTACTGTGGATCATCACTGATGTACTGTGGATCATCACTGATGTACTATAGTTCATCACTGATGTACTATGGGCCATCACTGGTGTACTATGGATCATCACTGGTGTACTATGGATCATCACTGATGTACTATGGACCATCCCTGATGTACTGTGGATCATCACTGATGTACTGTGGATCATCACTGATGTACTATGGATCATCACTGATGTACTGTGGATCATCACTGATGTACTATAGTTCATCACTGATGTACTATGGGCCATCACTGGTGTACTATGGATCATCACTGATGTACTATGGATCATCACTGATGTACTATGGACCATCCCTGATGTACTGTGGATCATCACTGATGTACTATAGTTCATCACTGATGTACTATGGGCCATCACTGGTGTACTATGGATCATCACTGGTGTACTATGGATCATCAGTGATGTACTATAGATCATCACTGATGTACTATAGCTCATCACTGATGTACTATGGACCATCACTGATGTACTATAGATCATCACTGATGTACTATGGACCATCACTGGTGTACTATGGATCATCACTGGTGTACTGTGGATCATCACTGGTGTACTATGGACCATCCCTGATGTACTGTGGATCATCACTGATGTACTGTGGATCATCACTGATGTACTATTGTTCATCACTGATGTACTATGGGCCATCACTGGTGTACTATGGATCATCACTGGTGTACTATGGATCATCACTGATGTACTATGGACCATCCCTGATGTACTGTGGATCATCACTGATGTACTGTGGATCATCACTGATGTACTATGGATCATCACTGATGTACTGTGGATCATCACTGATGTACTATAGTTCATCACTGATGTACTATGGGCCATCACTGGTGTACTATGGATCATCACTGGTGTACTAAGGATCATCACTGATGTACTATGGACCATTCCTGATGTACTGTGGATCATCACTGATGTACTATAGTTCATCACTGATGTACTATGGGCCATCACTGGTGTACTATGGATCATCACTGGTGTACTATGGATCATCACTGATGTACTATGGACCATCCCTGATGTACTGTGGATCATCACTGATGTACTGTGGATCATCACTGATGTACTATGGATCATCACTGATGTACTATGGGCCATCACTGGTGTACTATGGATCATCACTGGTGTACTATGGACCATCACTGATGTACTATGGACCATCACTGATGTACTATGGACCATCACTGATGTACTATGGATCATCACTGATATACTGTGGACCATCCCTGATGTACTGTGGATCATCACTGATGTACTGTGGATCATCACTGAAGTATTGTGGATCATCACTGATGTACTGTGTATCATAACTGATGTACTGTGGATCATCACTGATGTACTATAGATCATCACTGATGTACTATGGACCATCACTGGTGTACTATGGATCATCACTGGTGTACTATGGATCATCACTGATGTACTATGGACCATCCCTGATGTACTGTGGATCATCACTGATGTACTATGGATCATCACTGATGTACTGTGGATCATCACTGATGTACTATAGTTCATCACTGATGTACTATGGGCCATCACTGGTGTACTATGGATCATCACTGGTGTACTATGGATCATCACTGATGTACTATGGACCATCCCTGATGTACTGTGGATCATCACTGATATACTGTGGATCATCACTGATGTACTATGGATCATCACTGATGTACTGTGGATCATCACTGATGTACTATGGGCCATCACTGGTGTACTATGGGCCATCACTGGTGTACTATAGATCATCACTGGTGTACTATGGACCATCACTGATGTACTATGGATCATCACTGATATACTGTGGACCATCCCTGATGTACTGTGGATCATCACTGATGTACTGTGGATCATCACTGAAGTATTGTGGATCATCACTAATGTACTGTGGATCATCACTGATGTACTGTGTATCATAACTGATGTACTGTGGATCATCACTGATGTACTATAGATCATCACTGATGTACTATGGACCATCACTGATGTACTATAGATCATCACTGATGTACTATGGACCATCACTGGTGTACTATGGATCATCACTGGTGTACTGTGGATCATCACTGGTGTACTATGGACCATCACTGATGTACTGTGGATCATCACTGATGTACTGTAGATCATCACTGATGTACTATAGTTCATCACTGATGTACTATAGGCCATCACTGGTGTACTATGGATCATCACTGGTGTACTATGGATCATCACTGATGTACTATGGACCATCCCTGATGTACTGTGGATCATCACTGATGTACTGTGGATCATCACTGATGTACTATGGATCATCACTGATGTACTGTGGATCATCACTGATGTACTATTGTTCATCACTGATGTACTATGGGCCATCACTGGTGTACTATGGATCATCACTGGTGTACTATGGATCATCACTGATGTACTATGGACCATCCCTGATGTACTGTGGATCATCACTGATGTACTATAGTTCATCACTGATGTACTATGGGCCATCACTGGTGTACTATGGATCATCACTGGTGTACTATGGATCATCACTGATGTACTATGGACCATCACTGATGTACTATGGACCATCCCTGATGTACTGTGGATCATCACTGATGTACTGTGGATCATCACTGATGTACTATGGATCATCACTGATGTAGTATGGGCCATCACTGGTGTACTATGGGCCATCACTGGTGTACTATGGATCATCACTGGTGTACTATGGACCATCACTGATGTACTATGGACCATCACTGATGTACTATGGATCATCACTGATATACTGTGGACCATCCCTGATGTACTGTGGATCATCACTGATGTACTGTGGATCATCACTGATGTACTGTGGATCATCACTAATGTACTGTGGATCATAACTGATGTACTGTAGATCATCACTGATGTACTATAGATCATCACTGGTGTACTATGTATATAGATCATCACTGATGTACTATGGACCATCACTGGTGTACTATGGATCATCACTGGTGTACTGTGGATCATCACTGGTGTACTATGGACCATCCCTGATGTACTGTGGATCATCACTGATGTACTGTGGATCATCACTGATGTACTATAGTTCATCACTGATGTACTATGGGCCATCACTGGTGTACTATGGATCATCACTGATGTACTATGGACCATCCCTGATGTACTGTGGGTCATCACTGATGTACTATAGTTCATCACTGATGTACTATGGGCCATCACTGGTGTACTATGGATCATCACTGGTGTACTATGGATCATCACTGATGTACTATAGATCATCACTCATGTACTATAGCTCATCACTGATGTACTATGGACCATCACTGATGTACTATAGATCATCACTGATGTACTATGGACCATCACTGGTGTACTATGGATCATCACTGGTGTACTGTGGATCATCACTGGTGTACTGTGGATCATCACTGATGTACTGTGGATCATCACTGATGTACTATAGTTTATCACTGATGTACTATGGGCCATCACTGGTGTACTATGGATCATCACTGGTGTACTATGAATCATCACTGATGTACTATGGACCATCCCTGATGTACTGTGGATCATCACTGATATACTGTGGATCATCACTGATGTACTATGGATCATCACTGATGTACTGTGGATCATCACTGATGTACTATAGTTCATCACTGATGTACTATGGGCCATCACTGGTGTACTATGGATCATCACTGGTGTACTATGGATCATCACTGATGTACTATGGACCATCCCTGATGTACTGTGGATCATCACTGATGTACTATAGTTCATCACTGATGTACTATGGGCCATCACTGGTGTACTATGGATCATCACTGGTGTACTATGGATCATCACTGATGTACTATGGACCATCCCTGATGTACTGTGGATCATCACTGAGGTACTGTGGATCATCACTGATGTACTATGGATCATCACTGATGTACTATGGGCCATCACTGGTGTACTATGGGCCATCACTGGTGTACTATAGATCATCACTGGTGTACTATGGACCATCACTGATGTACTATGGATCATCACTGATATACTGTGGACCATCCCTGATGTACTGTGGATCATTACTGATGTACTGTGGATCATCACTGAAGTATTGTGGATCATCACTGATGTACTGTGGATCATCACTGATGTACTGTGTATCATAACTGATGTACTGTGGATCATCACTGATGTACTATAGATCATCACTGATGTACTATGGACCATCACTGATGTACTATAGATCATCACTGATGTACTATGGACCATCACTGGTGTACTATGGATCATCACTGGTGTACTGTGGATCATCACTGGTGTACTATGGACCATCCCTGATGTACTGTGGATCATCACTGATGTACTGTGGATCATCACTGATGTACTATAGTTCATCACTGATGTACTATGGGCCATCACTGGTGTACTATGGATCATCACTGGTGTACTATGGATCATCACTGATGTACTATGGACCATCCCTGATGTACTGTGGATCATCACTGATGTACTGTGGATCATCACTGATGTACTATGGATCATCACTGATGTACTATGGATCATCACTGATGTACTATTGTTCATCACTGATGTACTATGGGCCATCACTGATGTACTATGGACCATCCCTGGTGTACTATGGATCATCACTGATGTACTATGGACCATCCCTGATGTACTGTGGATCATCACTGATGTACTGTGGATCATCACTGATGTACTATAGTTCATCACTGATGTACTATGGGCCATCACTGGTGTACTATGGATCATCACTGGTGTACTATGGATCATCACTGATGTACTATGGACCATCCCTGATGTACTGTGGATCATCACTGATGTACTGTGGATCATCACTGATGTACTATGGATCATCACTGATGTACTATGGATCATCACTGATGTACTATTGTTCATCACTGATGTACTATGGGCCATCACTGATGTACTATGGACCATCACTGGTGTACTATGGATCATCACTGGTGTACTGTGGATCATCACTGGTGTACTATGGACCATCCCTGATGTACTGTGGATCATCACTGATGTACTGTGGATCATCACTGATGTACTATAGTTCATCACTGATGTACTATGGGCCATCACTGGTGTACTATGGATCATCACTGAAGTATTGTGGATCATCACTGATGTACGGTGGATCATCACTGATGTACTGTGTATCATAACTGATGTACTGTGGATCATCACTGATGTACTATAGATCATCACTGATGTACTATGGACCATCACTGATGTACTATAGATCATCACTGATGTACTATGGACCATCACTGGTGTACTATGGATCATCACTGGTGTACTGTGGATCATCACTGGTGTACTATGGACCATCCCTGATGTACTGTGGATCATCACTGATGTACTGTGGATCATCACTGATGTACTATAGTTCATCACTGATGTACTATGGGCCATCACTGGTGTACTATGGATCATCACTGGTGTACTATGGATCATCACTGATGTACTATGGACCATCCCTGATGTACTGTGGATCATCACTGATGTACTGTGGATCATCACTGATGTACTATGGATCATCACTGATGTACTATGGATCATCACTGATGTACTATTGTTCATCACTGATGTACTATGGGCCATCACTGATGTACTATGGACCATCACTGGTGTACTATGGATCATCACTGGTGTACTGTGGATCATCACTGGTGTACTATGGACCATCCCTGATGTACTGTGGATCATCACTGATGTACTGTGGATCATCACTGATGTACTATAGTTCATCACTGATGTACTATGGGCCATCACTGGTGTACTATGGATCATCACTGGTGTACTATGGATCATCACTGATGTACTATGGACCATCCCTGATGTACTATGGACCATCACTGGTGTACTATGGATCATCACTGGTGTACTGTGGATCATCACTGGTGTACTATGGACCATCCCTGATGTACTGTGGATCATCACTGATGTACTGTGGATCATCACTGATGTACTATAGTTCATCACTGAAGTACTATGGGCCATCACTGGTGTACTATGGATCATCACTGGTGTACTATGGATCATCACTGATGTACTATGGACCATCCCTGATGTACTGTGGATCATCACTGATGTACTGTGGATCATCACTGATGTACTATGGATCATCACTGATGTACTGTGGATCATCACTGATGTACTATAGTTCATCACTGATGTACTATGGGCCATCACTGGTGTACTATGGATCATCACTGGTGTACTATGGATCATTCATCACTGATGTACTATGGACCATCCCTGATGTACTGTGGATCATCACTGATGTACTATAGTTCATCACTGATGTACTATGGGCCATCACTGGTGTACTATGGATCATCACTGGTGTACTATGGATCATCACTGATGTACTATGGACCATCCCTGATGTACTGTGGATCATCACTGATGTACTGTGGATCATCACTGATGTACTATGGATCATCACTGATGTACTATGGGCCATCACTGGTGTACTATAGGCCATCACTGGTGTACTATGGATCATCACTGGTGTACTATGGATCATCACTGGTGTACTATGGACCATCACTGATGTACTATGGACCATCACTGATGTACTATGGATCATCACTGATATACTGTGGACCATCCCTGATGTACTGTGGATCATCACTGATGTACTGTGGATCATCACTGAAGTATTGTGGATCATCACTGATGTACTGTGGATCATCACTGATGTACTGTGTATCATAACTGATGTACTGTGGATCATCACTGATGTACTATAGATCATCACTGATGTACTATAGATCATCACTGATGTACTATGGACCATCACTGATGTACTATAGATCATCACTGATGTACTATGGACCATCACTGGTGTACTATGGATCATCACTGGTGTACTGTGGATCATCACTGGTGTACTATGGACCATCCCTGATGTACTGTGGATCATCACTGATGTACTGTGGATCATCACTGATGTACTATAGTTCATCACTGATGTACTATGGGCCATCACTGGTGTACTATGGATCATCACTGGTGTACTATGGATCATCACTGATGTACTATGGACCATCCCTGATGTACTGTGGATCATCACTGATGTACTGTGGATCATCACTGATGTACTATGGATCATCACTGATGTACTGTGGATCATCACTGATGTACTATGGGCCATCACTGGTGTACTATGGGCCATCACTGGTGTACTATGGATCATCACCGATGTACTGTGGACCATCCCTGATGTACTGTGGACCATCACTGATGTACTGTGGATCATCACTGATGTACTATGGATCATCACTGATGTACTATAGATCATCACTGATGTACTATAGATCATCACTGATGTACTATGGACCATCACTGATGTACTGTGGATCATCACTGATGTACTGTGGATCATCACTGATGTACTATAGTTCATCACTGATGTACTATGGGCCATCACTGGTGTACTATGGATCATCACTGATGTACTATGGACCATCCCTGATGTACTGTGGATCATCACTGATGTACTATAGTTCATCACTGATGTACTATGGGCCATCACTGGTGTACTATGGATCATCACTGGTGTACTATGGATCATCACTGATGTACTATAGATCATCACTCATGTACTATAGCTCATCACTGATGTACTATGGACCATCACTGATGTACTATAGATCATCACTGATGTACTATGGACCATCACTGGTGTACTATGGATCATCACTGGTGTACTGTGGATCATCACTGGTGTACTGTGGATCATCACTGATGTACTGTGGATCATCACTGATGTACTATAGT
Source organism: Rana muscosa (assembly GCA_029206835.1). NCBI lineage: Eukaryota > Metazoa > Chordata > Amphibia > Anura > Ranidae > Rana > Rana muscosa. Next base: position 286,263 of record JARGYO010000232.1, read on the forward strand.
TTATCACTGATGTACTATGGGCCATCACTGGTGTACTATGGATCATCACTGGTGTACTATGAATCATCACTGATGTACTATGGACCATCCCTGATGTACTGTGGATCATCACTGATATACTGTGGATCATCACTGATGTACTATGGATCATCACTGATGTACTGTGGATCATCACTGATCTACTATGGATCATCACTGATGTACTATGGACCATCCCTGATGTACTGTGGACCATCACTGATGTACTGTGGATCATCACCGATGTACTGTGGACCATCCCTGATGGACTGTGGACCATCACTGATGTACTGTGGATCATCACTGATGTACTATGGATCATCACTGATGTACTATAGATCATCACTGATGTACTATAGATCATCACTGATGTACTATGGACCATCACTGATGTACTATAGATCATCACTGATGTACTATGGACCATCACTGGTGTACTATGGATCATCACTGGTGTACTGTGGATCATCACTGGTGTACTATGGACCATCCCTGATGTACTGTGGATCATCACTGATGTACTGTGGATCATCACTGATGTACTATAGTTCATCACTGATGTACTATGGGCCATCACTGGTGTACTATGGATCATCACTGGTGTACTATGGATCATCACTGATGTACTATGGACCATCCCTGATGTACTGTGGATCATCACTGATGTACTGTGGATCATCACTGATGTACTATGGATCATCACTGATGTACTGTGGATCATCACTGATGTACTATAGTTCATCACTGATGTACTATGGGCCATCACTGGTGTACTATGGATCATCACTGATGTACTATGGATCATCACTGATGTACTATGGACCATCCCTGATGTACTGTGGATCATCACTGATGTACTATAGTTCATCACTGATGTACTATGGGCCATCACTGGTGTACTATGGATCATCACTGGTGTACTATGGATCATCAGTGATGTACTATAGATCATCACTGATGTACTATAGCTCATCACTGATGTACTATGGACCATCACTGATGTACTATAGATCATCACTGATGTACTATGGACCATCACTGGTGTACTATGGATCATCACTGGTGTACTGTGGATCATCACTGGTGTACTATGGACCATCCCTGATGTACTGTGGATCATCACTGATGTACTGTGGATCATCACTGATGTACTATTGTTCATCACTGATGTACTATGGGCTATCACTGGTGTACTATGGATCATCACTGGTGTACTATGGATCATCACTGATGTACTATGGACCATCCCTGTTGTACTGTGGATCATCACTGATGTACTGTGGATCATCACTGATGTACTATGGATCATCACTGATGTACTGTGGATCATCACTGATGTACTATAGTTCATCACTGATGTACTATGGGCCATCACTGGTGTACTATGGATCATCACTGGTGTACTAAGGATCATCACTGATGTACTATGGACCATTCCTGATGTACTGTGGATCATCACTGATGTACTATAGTTCATCACTGATGTACTATGGGCCATCACTGGTGTACTATGGATCATCACTGGTGTACTATGGATCATCACTGATGTACTATGGACCATCCCTGATGTACTGTGGATCATCACTGATGTACTGTGGATCATCACTGATGTACTATGGATCATCACTGATGTACTATGGGCCATCACTGGTGTACTATGGGCCATCACTGGTGTACTATGGATCATCACTGGTGTACTATGGACCATCACTGATGTACTATGGACCATCACTGATGTACTATGGACCATCACTGATGTACTATGGATCATCACTGATATACTGTGGACCATCCCTGATGTACTGTGGATCATCACTGATGTACTGTGGATCATCACTGAAGTATTGTGGATCATCACTGATGTACTGTGTATCATAACTGATGTACTGTGGATCATCACTGATGTACTATAGATCATCACTGATGTACTATAGATTATCACTGATGTACTATGGACCATCACTGGTGTACTATGGATCATCACTGGTGTACTATGGATCATCACTGATGTACTATGGACCATCCCTGATGTACTGTGGATCATCACTGATGTACTATGGATCATCACTGATGTACTGTGGATCATCACTGATGTACTATAGTTCATCACTGATGTACTATGGGCCATCACTGGTGTACTATGGATCATCACTGGTGTACTATGGATCATCACTGATGTACTATGGACCATCCCTGATGTACTGTGGATCATCACTGATATACTGTGGATCATCACTGATGTACTATGGATCATCACTGATGTACTGTGGATCATCACTGATGTACTATGGGCCATCACTGGTGTACTATGGGCCATCACTGGTGTACTATAGATCATCACTGGTGTACTATGGACCATCACTGATGTACTATGGATCATCACTGATATACTGTGGACCATCCCTGATGTACTGTGGATCATCCCTGATGTACTGTGGATCATCACTGATGTACTGTGGATCATCACTGAAGTATTGTGGATCATCACTAATGTACTGTGGATCATCACTGATGTACTGTGTATCATAACTGATGTACTGTGGATCATCACTGATGTACTATAGATCATCACTGATGTACTATGGACCATCACTGATGTACTATAGATCATCACTGATGTACTATGGACCATCACTGGTGTACTATGGATCATCACTGGTGTACTGTGGATCATCACTGGTGTACTATGGACCATCACTGATGTACTGTGGATCATCACTGATGTACTGTAGATCATCACTGATGTACTATAGTTCATCACTGATGTACTATAGGCCATCACTGGTGTACTATGGATCATCACTGGTGTACTATGGATCATCACTGATGTACTATGGACCATCCCTGATGTACTGTGGATCATCACTGATGTACTGTGGATCATCACTGATGTACTATGGATCATCACTGATGTACTGTGGATCATCACTGATGTACTATTGTTCATCACTGATGTACTATGGGCCATCACTGGTGTACTATGGATCATCACTGGTGTACTATGGATCATCACTGATGTACTATGGACCATCCCTGATGTACTGTGGATCATCACTGATGTACTATAGTTCATCACTGATGTACTATGGGCCATCACTGGTGTACTATGGATCATCACTGGTGTACTATGGATGATCACTGATGTACTATGGACCATCCCTGATGTACTGTGGATCATCACTGATGTACTGTGGATCATCACTGATGTACTATGGATCATCACTGATGTAGTATGGGCCATCACTGGTGTACTATGGGCCATCACTGGTGTACTATGGATCATCACTGGTGTACTATGGACCATCACTGATGTACTATGGACCATCACTGATGTACTATGGATCATCACTGATATACTGTGGACCATCCCTGATGTACTGTGGATCATCACTGATGTACTGTGGATCATCACTGAAGTATTGTGGATCATCACTGATGTACTGTGGATCATCACTAATGTACTGTGGATCATAACTGATGTACTGTAGATCATCACTGATGTACTATAGATCATCACTGGTGTACTATGTATATAGATCATCACTGATGTACTATGGACCATCACTGGTGTACTATGGATCATCACTGGTGTACTGTGGATCATCACTGGTGTACTATGGACCATCCCTGATGTACTGTGGATCATCACTGATGTACTGTTGATCATCACTGATGTACTATAGTTCATCACTGATGTACTATGGGCCATCACTGGTGTACTATGGATCATCACTGATGTACTATGGACCATCCCTGATGTACTGTGGATCATCACTGATGTACTATAGTTCATCACTGATGTACTATGGGCCATCACTGGTGTACTATGGATCATCACTGGTGTACTATGGATCATCACTGATGTACTATAGATCATCACTCATGTACTATAGCTCATCACTGATGTACTATGGACCATCACTGATGTACTATAGATCATCACTGATGTACTATGGACCATCACTGGTGTACTATGGATCATCACTGGTGTACTGTGGATCATCACTGGTGTACTGTGGATCATCACTGATGTACTGTGGATCATCACTGATGTACTATAGTTTATCACTGATGTACTATGGGCCATCACTGGTGTACTATGGATCATCACTGGTGTACTATGAATCATCACTGATGTACTATGGACCATCCCTGATGTACTGTGGATCATCACTGATATACTGTGGATCATCACTGATGTACTATGGATCATCACTGATGTACTGTGGATCATCACTGATGTACTATAGTTCATCACTGATGTACTATGGGCCATCACTGGTGTACTATGGATCATCACTGGTGTACTATGGATCATCACTGATGTACTATGGACCATCCCTGATGTACTGTGGATCATCACTGATGTACTATAGTTCATCACTGATGTACTATGGGCCATCACTGGTGTACTATGGATCATCACTGGTGTACTATGGATCATCACTGATGTACTATGGACCATCCCTGATGTACTGTGGATCATCACTGATGTACTGTGGATCATCACTGATGTACTATGGATCATCACTGATGTACTATGGGCCATCACTGGTGTACTATGGGCCATCACTGGTGTACTATAGATCATCACTGGTGTACTATGGACCATCACTGATGTACTATGGATCATCACTGATATACTGTGGACCATCCCTGATGTACTGTGGATCATTACTGATGTACTGTGGATCATCACTGAAGTATTGTGGATCATCACTGATGTACTGTGGATCATCACTGATGTACTGTGTATCATAACTGATGTACTGTGGATCATCACTGATGTACTATAGATCATCACTGATGTACTATGGACCATCACTGATGTACTATAGATCATCACTGATGTACTATGGACCATCACTGGTGTACTATGGATCATCACTGGTGTACTGTGGATCATCACTGGTGTACTATGGACCATCCCTGATGTACTGTGGATCATCACTGATGTACTGTGGATCATCACTGATGTACTATAGTTCATCACTGATGTACTATGGGCCATCACTGGTGTACTATGGATCATCACTGGTGTACTATGGATCATCACTGATGTACTATGGACCATCCCTGATGTACTGTGGATCATCACTGATGTACTGTGGATCATCACTGATGTACTATGGATCATCACTGATGTACTATGGATCATCACTGATGTACTATTGTTCATCACTGATGTACTATGGGCCATCACTGATGTACTATGGACCATCCCTGGTGTACTATGGATCATCACTGATGTACTATGGACCATCCCTGATGTACTGTGGATCATCACTGATGTACTATAGTTCATCACTGATGTACTATGGGCCATCACTGGTGTACTATGGATCATCACTGGTGTACTATGGATCATCACTGATGTACTATGGACCATCCCTGATGTACTGTGGATCATCACTGATGTACTGTGGATCATCACTGATGTACTATGGATCATCACTGATGTACTATGGGCCCTCACTGGTGTACTATGGGCCATCACTGGTGTACTATGGATCATCACTGGTGTACTATGGATCATCACTGGTGTACTATGGACCATCACTGATGTACTATGGACCATCACTGATGTACTATGGATCATCACTGATATGCTGTGGACCATCCCTGATGTACTGTGGATCATCACTGATGTACTGTGGATCATCACTGAAGTATTGTGGATCATCACTGATGTACTGTGGATCATCACTAATGTACTGTGGATCATAACTGATGTACTGTAGATCATCACTGATGTACTATAGATCATCACTGGTGTACTATGTATATAGATCATCACTGATGTACTATGGACCATCACTGGTGTACTATGGATCATCACTGGTGTACTGTGGATCATCACTGGTGTACTATGGACCATCCCTGATGTACTGTGGATCATCACTGATGTACTGTGGATCATCACTGATGTACTATAGTTCATCACTGATGTACTATGGGCCATCACTGGTGTACTATGGATCATCACTGGTGTACTATGGATCATCACCGATGTACTATGGACCATCCCTGATGTACTGTGGATCATCACTGATGTACTATAGTTCATCACTGATGTACTATGGGCCATCACTGGTGTACTATGGATCATCACTGGTGTACTATGGATCATCACTGATGTACTATGGACCATCCCTGATGTACTGTGGATCATCACTGATGTACTGTGGATCATCATTGATGTACTATGGATCATCACTGATGTACTATGGGCCATCACTGGTGTACTACGGGCCATCACTGGTGTACTATGGATCATCACTGGTGTACTATGGATCATCACTGGTGTACTATGGACCATCACTGATGTACTGTGGACCACCACTGATGTACTGTGGATCATCACTGATGTACTGTGGATCATCCCTGGTGTACTATGGAACATTACTGGTGTACTATGGATCATCACTGGTGTACTATGGATCATCACTGGTGTACTATGGATCATCACTGATGTACTATGGGCCATCACTGATGTACTATGGATCATCACTGATATACTGTGGACCATCCCTGATGTACTGTGGATCATCACTGATGTACTGTGGATCATCACTGAAGTATTATGGATCATCACTGATGTACTGTGGATCATCACTGATGTACTGTGGATCATAACTGATGTACTGTGGATCATCACTGGTGTACTATGGATCATCACTGATGTACTATGGATCATCACTGATGTACTATGGACCATCACTGATGTACTATGGGCCATCACTGGTGTACTATGGATCATCACTGATGTACTGTGGATCATCACTGATGTACTGTGGGCCATCACTGATGTACTGTGGATCATCACTGATGTACTATTAATTATCACTGAAGTACTATGGGCCATCACTGGTGTACTATGGATCATCACTGGTGTACTATGGATCATCACTGATGTACTATGGATCATCACTGATGTACTATGGATCATGACTGGTGTACTATGGATCATCACTGATGTACTGTGGACCATCCCTGATGTACTGTGGATCATCACTGATGTACTGTGGATCATCACTGATGTACTGTGGATCATCACTGATGTACTGAGGATCATCACTGATGTACTATGGATCATCACTGATGTACCTTGGATCATCACTGATGTACTGTGGATCATCACTGATGTACTGTGGATCATCACTGATGTACTATAGATCATCACTGTAGTACTATGGGCCATGACTGGTGTACTATGGATCATCACTGATGTACTATGGATCATCACTGATGTATTATGGATCATCACTGATGTACTATGAGCCATCACTGATGTACTATGGATCATCACTGGTGTACTATGGATCATCACTGATGTACTATGAGCCATCACTGATGTACTATGGATCATCACTGGTGTACTATGGATCATCACTGATGTACTATGGATCATCACTGATGTACTATGAGCCATCACTGATGTACTATGGGCCATCCCTGGTGTACTATGGATCATCACTGATGTACTGTGGATCATCACTGATGCACTATGGGACATCACTGGTGTACTATGGGCCATCACTGGTGTACTATGGATCATCACTGGTGTACTATGGGCCATCACTGGTGTACTATGGGCCATCACTGGTGTACTATGGATCATCACTGGTGTACTATGGACCATCACTGATGTACTATGGCTCATCACTGATATACTGTGGACCATCCCTGATATACTGTGGATCATCCCTGATGGACTGTGGATCATCACTGATCTACTGTGGGCCATCACAGGTGTACTGTGGGCCATCACAGGTGTACTATGGAGCATCACTGATGTACTATGGATCATCACTGGTGTACTATGGATCATCACTGATGTACTGTGGACCATCCCTGATGTACTATAGATCATCACTGATGTACTGTGGATCATCACTGATGTACTATGGGCCATCACTGGTGTACTATGGGCCATCACTGGTGTACTATGGATCATCACTGGATTACTATGGATCATCCCTGGTGTACTATGGACCATCACTGATGTGCTTTGGGCCATCACTGGTGTACTATGGATCATCACTGATGTACTGTGGACCATCCCTGATGTACTGTGGATCATCACTGATGTACTATGGATCATCACTGATGTACTATGGACCATCACTGGTGTACTATGGACCATCACTGGTGTACTATGGATCATCACTGATGTACTGTGGATCATCACTGATGTACTGTGGGTCATCACTGATGTACTATGGATCATCACTGATATACTGTGGACAATCCCTGATGTATTGTGGATCATCACTGATGTACTGTGGATCATCACTGATGTACTATAGATCATCACTGAAGTACTATGGGCCATCACTGGTGTACTATGGATCATCACTGGTGTACTATGGGCCATCACTGGTGTACTATGGATCATCACTGATGTACTATGGATCATCACTGATGTACTATGGATCATGACTGGTTTACTATGGATCATCACTGATGTACTGTGGACCATCCCTGATGTCCTGTGGATCATCACTGATGTACTGTGGATCATCACTGATGTACTGTGGATCATCACTGATGTACTGTGGATCATCACTGATGTACTGTGGATCATCATTGATGTACTGAGGATCATCACTGATGTACCGTGGATCATCACTGATGTACTGTGGATCATCACTGATGTACTGTGGATCATCACTGATGTACTATAGATCATCACTGAAGTACTATGGGCCATCACTGGTGTACTATGGATCATCACTGATGTATTATGGATCATCACTGATGTACTATGAGCCATCACTGATGTACTATGGATCATCACTGGTGTACTATGGATCATCACTGATGTACTATGGATCATCACTGATGTACTATGAGCCATCACTGATGTACTATGGATCATCACTGGTGTACTATGGATCATCACTGATGTACTATGGATCATCACTGATGTACTATGAGCCATCACTGATGTACTATGGGCCATCCCTGGTGTACTATGGATCATCACTGATGTACTGTGGATCATCACTGATGTACTATGGGACATCACTGGTATACTATGGGCCATCTCTGGTGTACTATGGATCATCACTGGTGTACTATGGGCCATCACTGGTGAACTATGGATCATCACTGGTGTACTATGGACCATCACTGATTTACTATGGACCATCACTGATGTACTGTGGATCATCACTGATGTACTGTGGGTCATCCCTGGTGTACTATGGATCATCACTGGTGTAATATGGATCATCACTGATGTACTATGGGCCATCACTGATGTACTATGGATCATCACTGATGTACTGTGGACCATCCCTGATGTACTGTGGATCATCACTGATGTACTATGGACCATCCCTGATGTACTATGGACCATCCCTGATGTACTGTGAATCATCACTGGTGTACTGTGGATCATCACTGATGTACTATAGATCATCACTGATGTACTGTGGATCATCACTGATGTACTATGGGCCATCACTGGTGTACTATGGACCATCCCTGATGTACTGTGGATCATCACTGATGTACTATGGATCATCACTGATGTACTGTGGATCATCACTGATGTACTATAGTTCATCACTGATGTACTATGGGCCATCACTGGTGTACTATGGATCATCGGTGGTGTACTATGGATCATGACTGATGTACTATGGACCATCCCTGATGTACTGTGGATCATCTCTGATGTACTATAGTTCATCACTGATGTACTATGGGCCATCACTGGTGTACTATGGATCATCACTGGTGTACTATGGATCATCACTGATGTACTATGGACCATCCCTGATGTACTGTGGATCATCACTGATGTACTGTGGATCATCACTGATGTACTATGGATCATCACTGATGTACTATGGGCCATCACTGGTGTACTATGGGCCATCACTGGTGTACTATGGATCATCACTGGTGTACTATGGACCATCACTGATGTACTATGGACCATCACTGATGTACTATGGATCATCACTGATATACTGTGGACCATCACTGATGTACTGTGGACCATCCCTGATGTACTGTGGATCATCACTGAAGTATTTTGGATCATCACTGATGTACTGTGGATCATCACTGATGTACTGTGGATCATCACTAATGTACTGTGGATCATCACTAATGTACTGTGGATCATAACTGATGTACTGTGGATCATCACTGGTGTACTATGGACCATCCCTGATGTACTGTGGATCATCACTGATGTACTGTGGATCATCACTGATGTACTATAGTTCATCACTGATGTACTATGGGCCATCACTGGTGTACTATGGATCATCACTGGTGTACTATGGATCATCACTGATGTACTATGGGCCATCACTGGTGTACTATGGATCATCACTGATGTACTGTGGATCATCACTGATGTACTATGGATCATCACTGATGTACTATGGGCCATCACTGGTGTACTATGGATCATCACTGATGTACTAAGGATCATCACTGATGTACTATGGACCATCACTGATGTACTATGGGCCATCACTGGTGTACTATGGATCATCACCGATGTACTGTGGACCATCCCTGATGTACTGTGGACCATCACTGATGTACTGTGGATCATCACTGATGCACTCTGGATCATCACTGATGTACTATAGATCATCACTGATGTACTATAGATCATCACTGATGTACTATGGACCATCACTTATGTACTATAGATCATCACTGATGTACTATGGACCATCACTGGTGTACTATGGATCATCACTGGTGTACTGTGGATCATCACTGGTGTACTATGGACCATCCCTGATGTACTGTGGATCATCACTGATGTACTGTGGATCATCACTGATGTACTATAGTTCATCACTGATATACTGTGGGCCATCACTGGTGTACTATGGATCATCACTGGTGTACTATGGATCATCACTGATGTACTATGGACCATACCTGATGTACTGTGGATCATCACTGATGTACTGTGGATCATCCCTGATGTACTATGGATCATCACTGATGTACTGTGGATCATCACTGATGTACTATAGTTCATCACTGATGTACTATGGGCCATCACTGGTGTACTATGGATCATCACTGGTGTACTATGGATCATCACTGATGTACTATGGGCCATCACTGGTGTACTATGGATCATCACTGGTGTACTATGGATCATCACTGATGTACTATAGATAATCACTGATGTACTATAGCTCATCACTGATGTACTATGGACCATCACTGATGTACTATAGATCATCACTGATGTACTATGGACCATCACTGGTGTACTATGGATCATCACTGGTGTACTGTGGATCATCACTGGTGTACTATGGACCATCCCTGATGTACTGTGGATCATCACTGATGTACTGTGGATCATCACTGATGTACTATAGTTCATCACTGATGTACTATGGGCCATCACTGGTGTACTATGGATCATCACTGGTGTACTATGGATCATCACTGATGTACTATGGACCATCCCTGATTTACTGTGGATCATCCCTGATGTACTGTGGATCATCACTGATGTACTATGGATCATCACTGATGTACTGTGGATCATCACTGATGTACTATAGTTCATCACTGATGTACTATGGGCCATCACTGGTGTACTATGCATCATCACTGGTGTACTATGGATCATCACTGATGTACTATGGACCATCCCTGATGTACTGTGGATCATCACTGATGTACTATAGTTCATCACTGATGTACTATGGGCCATCACTGGTGTACTATGGATCATCACTGGTGTACTATGGATCATCACTGATGTACTATGGACCATCCCTGATGTACTGTGGATCATCACTGATGTACTGTGGATCATCACTGATGTACTATGGATCATCACTGATGTACTATGGGCCATCACTGGTGTACTATGGATCATCACTGGTGTACTATGGACCATCACTGGTGTACTATGGATCATCACTGGTGTACTGTGGATCATCACTGGTGTACTATGGACCATCCCTGATGTACTGTGGATCATCACTGATGTACTGTGGATCATCACTGATGTACTATAGTACATCACTGATGTACTATGGGCCATCACTGATGTACTATGGGCCATCACTGGTGTACTATGGATCATCACTGGTGTACTATGGATCATCACTGATGTACTATGGACCATCCCTGATGTACTGTGGATCATCACTGATGTACTATGGATCATCACTGATGTACTGTGGATCATCACTGATGTACTATGGGCCATCACTGGTGTACTATGGGCCATCACTGGTGTACTATGGATCATCACTGATGTACTATGGATCATCACTGATGTACTATGGACCATCACTGATGTACTATGGGCCATCACTGGTGTACTATGGATCATCACTGATGTACTGTGGACCATCCCTGATGTACTGTGGACCATCACTGATGTACTGTGGATCATCACTGATGTACTATGGATCATCACTGATGTACTATAGATCATCAATGATGTACTATAGATCATCACTGATGTACTATGGATCATCACTGGTGTACTATGGACCATCACTGTTGTACTGTGGATCATCACTGGTGTACTGTGGATCATCACTGGTGTACTATGGACCATCCCTGATGTACTGTGGATCATCACTGATATACTATGGATCATCACTGATGTACTATGGGCCATCACTGGTGTACTATGGATCATCACTGGTGTACTATGGATCATCACTGATGTACTATGGACCATCCCTGATGTACTGTGGATCATCACTGATGTACTGTGGATCATCACTGATGTACTATAGTTCATCACTGATGTACTATGGGCCATCACTGGTGTACTATGGATCATCACTGGTGTACTATGGACCATCCCTGATGTACTGTGGATCATCACTGGTGTACTATGGATCATCACTGATGTACTATAGTTCATCACTGATGTACTATGGGCCATCACTGGTGTACTATGGATCATCACTGGTGTACTATGGATCATCACTGATGTACTATGGATCATCACTGGTGTACTATAGATCATCACTGATGTACTATAGATCATCACTGATGTACTATGGATCATCACTGGTGTACTATAGATCATCACTGATGTACTATGGACCATCACTGGTGTACTATGGATCATCACTGGTGTACTGTGGATCATCACTGATGTACTATGGACCATCCCTGATGTACTGTGGATCATCACTGATGTACTATAGTTCATCACTGATGTACTATGGGCCATCACTGGTGTACTATGGATCATCACTGGTGTACTATGGATCATCACTGATGTACTATGGACCATCACTGGTGTACTATAGATCATCACTGATGTAATATGGAGCATCACTGGTGTACTATGGATCATCACTGGTGTACTGTGGATCATCACTGGTGTACTATGGACCATCCCTGATGTACTGTGGATCATCACTGATGTACTGTGGATCATCACTGATGTACTATAGTTCATCACTGATGTACTATGGGCCATCACTGGTGTACTATGGATCATCACTGATGTACTATGGACCATCCCTGATGTACTGTGGATCATCACTGATGTACTGTGGATCATCACTGATGTACTGTGGATCATCACTGAAGTATTGTGGATCATCACTGATGTACTGTGGATCATCACTGATGTACTATAGATCATCACTGATGTACTAAAGATCATCAATGATGTACTATGGACCATCACTGATGTACTATAGATCATCACTGATGTACTATGGACCATCACTGGTGTACTATGGATCATCACTGGTGTACTGTGGATCATCACTGGTGTACTATGGACCATCCCTGATGTACTGTGGATCATCACTGATGTACTGTGGATCATCACTGATGTACTATAGTTCATCACTGATGTACTATGGGCCATCACTGGTGTACTATGGATCATCACTGGTGTACTATGGACCATCACTGGTGTACTATGGATCATCACTGGTGTACTGTGGATCATCACTGGTGTACTATGGACCATCCCTGATGTACTGTGGATCATCACTGATGTACTGTGGATCATCACTGATGTACTATAGTTCATCACTGATGTACTATGGGCCATCACTGGTGTACTATGGATCATCACTGGTGTACTATGGATCATCACTGATGTACTATGGACCATCCCTGATGTACTGTGGATCATCACTGATGTACTGTGGATCATCACTGATGTACTATGGATCATCACTGATGTACTGTGGATCATCACTGATGTACTATGGGCCATCACTGGTGTACTATGGGCCATCACTGGTGTACTATGGATCATCACTGATGTACTATGGATCATCACTGATGTACTATGGACCATCACTGATGTACTATGGGCCATCACTGGTGTACTATGGACCATCCCTGATGTACTGTGGATCATCACTGATATACTATGGATCATCACTGATGTACTGTGAATCATCACTGGTGTACTGTGGATCATCACTGATGTACTATAGATCATCACTGATGTACTGTGGATCATCACTGATGTACTATGGGCCATCACTGGTGTACTATGGACCATCCCTGATGTACTGTGGATCATCACTGATGTACTATGGATCATCACTGATGTACTGTGGATCATCACTGATGTACTATAGTTCATCACTGATGTACTATGGGCCATCACTGGTGTACTATGGATCATCACTGGTGTACTATGGATAATGACTGATGTACTATGGACCATCCCTGATGTACTGTGGATCATCTCTGATGTACTATAGTTCATCACTGATGTACTATGGGCCATCACTGGTGTACTATGGATCATCACTGGTGTACTATGGATCATCACTGATGTACTATGGACCATCCCTGATGTACTGTGGATCATCACTGATGTACTGTGGATCATCACTGATGTACTATGGATCATCACTGATGTACTATGGGCCATCACTGGTGTACTATGGGCCATCACTGGTGTACTATGGATCATCACTGGTGTACTATGGACCATCACTGATGTACTATGGACCATCACTGATGTACTATGGATCATCACTGATATACTGTGGACCATCACTGATGTACTGTGGACCATCCCTGATGTACTGTGGATCATCACTGAAGTATTGTGGATCATCACTGATGTACTGTGGATCATCACTGATGTACTGTGGATCATCACTAATGTACTGTGGATCATCACTAATGTACTGTGGATCATAACTGATGTACTGTGGATCATCACTGGTGTACTATGGACCATCCCTGATGTACTGTGGATCATCACTGATGTACTGTGGATCATCACTGATGTACTATAGTTCATCACTGATGTACTATGGGCCATCACTGGTGTACTATGGATCATCACTGGTGTACTATGGATCATCACTGATGTACTATGGACCATCCCTGATGTACTGTGGATCATCACTGATGTACTGTGGATCATCACTGATGTACTATGGATCATCACTGATGTACTATGGGCCATCACTGGTGTACTATGGATCATCACTGATGTACTATGGATCATCACTGATGTACTATGGACCATCACTGATGTACTATGGGCCATCACTGGTGTACTATGGATCATCACCGATGTACTGTGGACATCCCTGATGTACTGTGGACCATCACTGATGTACTGTGGATCATCACTGATGCACTCTGGATCATCACTGATGTACTATAGATCATCACTGATGTACTATAGATCATCACTGATGTACTATGGACCATCACTTATGTACTATAGATCATCACTGATGTACTATGGACCATCACTGGTGTACTATGGATCATCACTGGTGTACTGTGGATCATCACTGGTGTACTATGGACCATCCCTGATGTACTGTGGATCATCACTGATGTACTGTGGATCATCACTGATGTACTATAGTTCATCACTGATATACTGTGGGCCATCACTGGTGTACTATGGATCATCACTGGTGTACTATGGATCATCACTGATGTACTATGGACCATACCTGATGTACTGTGGATCATCACTGATGTACTGTGGATCATCACTGATGTACTATGGATCATCACTGATGTACTGTGGATCATCACTGATGTACTATAGTTCATCACTGATGTACTATGGGCCATCACTGGTGTACTATGGATCATCACTGGTGTACTATGGATCATCACTGATGTACTATGGGCCATCACTGGTGTACTATGGATCATCACTGGTGTACTATGGATCATCACTGATGTACTATAGATCATCACTGATGTACTATAGCTCATCACTGATGTACTATGGACCATCACTGATGTACTATAGATCATCACTGATGTACTATGGACCATCACTGGTGTACTATGGATCATCACTGGTGTACTGTGGATCATCACTGGTGTACTATGGACCATCCCTGATGTACTGTGGATCATCACTGATGTACTGTGGATCATCACTGATGTACTATAGTTCATCACTGATGTACTATGGGCCATCACTGGTGTACTATGGATCATCACTGGTGTACTATGGATCATCACTGATGTACTATGGACCATCCCTGATGTACTGTGGATCATCCCTGATGTACTGTGGATCATCACTGATGTAGTATGGATCATCACTGATGTACTGTGGATCATCACTGATGTACTATAGTTCATCACTGATGTACTATGGGCCATCACTGGTGTACTATGCATCATCACTGGTGTACTATGGATCATCACTGATGTACTATGGACCATCCCTGATGTACTGTGGATCATCACTGATGTACTATAGTTCATCACTGATGTACTATGGGCCATCACTGGTGTACTATGGATCATCACTGGTGTACTATGGATCATCACTGATGTACTATGGACCATCCCTGATGTACTGTGGATCATCACTGATGTACTGTGGATCATCACTGATGTACTATGGATCATCACTGATGTACTATGGGCCATCACTGGTGTACTATGGATCATCACTGGTGTACTATGGACCATCACTGATGTACTATGGACCATCACTGATGTACTATGGATCATCACTGATATACTGTGGACCATCCCTGATGTACTGTGGATCATCACTGATGTACTGTGGATCATCACTGATGTACTGTGGATCATCACTGATGTACTATAGTTCATCACTGATGTACTATGGGCCATCACTGGTGTACTATGGATCATCACTGGTGTACTATGGACCATCACTGGTGTACTATGGATCATCACTGGTGTACTGTGGATCATCACTGGTGTACTATGGACCATCCCTGATGTACTGTGGATCATCACTGATGTACTGTGGATCATCACTGATGTACTATAGTACATCACTGATGTACTATGGGCCATCACTGATGTACTATGGGCCATCACTGGTGTACTATGGATCATCACTGGTGTACTATGGATCATCACTGATGTACTATGGACCATCCCTGATGTACTGTGGATCATCACTGATGTACTGTGGATCATCAGTGATGTACTATGGATCATCACTGATGTACTGTGGATCATCACTGATGTACTATGGGCCATCACTGGTGTACTATGGGCCATCACTGGTGTACTATGGATCATCACTGATGTACTATGGATCATCACTGATGTACTATGGACCATCACTGATGTACTATGGGCCATCACTGGTGTACTATGGATCATCACTGGTGTACTATGGATCATCACTGATGTACTATGGACCATCCCTGATGTACTGTGGATCATCACTGATGTACTGTGGATCATCACTGATGTACTATGGATCATCACTGATGTACTATGGGCCATCACTGGTGTACTATGGGCCATCACTGGTGTACTATGGATCATCACTGGTGTACTATGGACCATCACTGATGTACTATGGACCATCACTGATGTACTATGGATCATCACTGATATACTGTGGACCATCACTGATGTACTGTGGACCATCCCTGATGTACTGTGGATCATCACTGAAGTATTGTGGATCATCACTGATGTACTGTGGATCATCACTGATGTACTGTGGATCATCACTAATGTACTGTGGATCATCACTAATGTACTGTGGATCATAACTGATGTACTGTGGATCATCACTGGTGTACTATGGACCATCCCTGATGTACTGTGGATCATCACTGATGTACTGTGGATCATCACTGATGTACTATAGTTCATCACTGATGTACTATGGGCCATCACTGGTGTACTATGGATCATCACTGGTGTACTATGGATCATCACTGATGTACTATGGACCATCCCTGATGTACTGTGGATCATCACTGATGTACTGTGGATCATCACTGATGTACTATGGATCATCACTGATGTACTATGGGCCATCACTGGTGTACTATGGATCATCACTGATGTACTATGGATCATCACTGATGTACTATGGACCATCACTGATGTACTATGGGCCATCACTGGTGTACTATGGATCATCACCGATGTACTGTGGACATCCCTGATGTACTGTGGACCATCACTGATGTACTGTGGATCATCACTGATGCACTCTGGATCATCACTGATGTACTATAGATCATCACTGATGTACTATAGATCATCACTGATGTACTATGGACCATCACTTATGTACTATAGATCATCACTGATGTACTATGGACCATCACTGGTGTAGTATGGATCATCACTGGTGTACTGTGGATCATCACTGGTGTACTATGGACCATCCCTGATGTACTGTGGATCATCACTGATGTACTGTGGATCATCACTGATGTACTATAGTTCATCACTGATATACTGTGGGCCATCACTGGTGTACTATGGATCATCACTGGTGTACTATGGATCATCACTGATGTACTATGGACCATACCTGATGTACTGTGGATCATCACTGATGTACTGTGGATCATCACTGATGTACTATGGATCATCACTGATGTACTGTGGATCATCACTGATGTACTATAGTTCATCACTGATGTACTATGGGCCATCACTGGTGTACTATGGATCATCACTGGTGTACTATGGATCATCACTGATGTACTATGGGCCATCACTGGTGTACTATGGATCATCACTGGTGTACTATGGATCATCACTGATGTACTATAGATCATCACTGATGTACTATAGCTCATCACTGATGTACTATGGACCATCACTGATGTACTATAGATCATCACTGATGTACTATGGACCATCACTGGTGTACTATGGATCATCACTGGTGTACTGTGGATCATCACTGGTGTACTATGGACCATCCCTGATGTACTGTGGATCATCACTGATGTACTGTGGATCATCACTGATGTACTATAGTTCATCACTGATGTACTATGGGCCATCACTGGTGTACTATGGATCATCACTGGTGTACTATGGATCATCACTGATGTACTATGGACCATCCCTGATGTACTGTGGATCATCCCTGATGTACTGTGGATCATCACTGATGTAGTATGGATCATCACTGATGTACTGTGGATCATCACTGATGTACTATAGTTCATCACTGATGTACTATGGGCCATCACTGGTGTACTATGCATCATCACTGGTGTACTATGGATCATCACTGATGTACTATGGACCATCCCTGATGTACTGTGGATCATCACTGATGTACTATAGTTCATCACTGATGTACTATGGGCCATCACTGGTGTACTATGGATCATCACTGGTGTACTATGGATCATCACTGATGTACTATGGACCATCCCTGATGTACTGTGGATCATCACTGATGTACTGTGGATCATCACTGATGTACTATGGATCATCACTGATGTACTATGGGCCATCACTGGTGTACTATGGATCATCACTGGTGTACTATGGACCATCACTGATGTACTATGGACCATCACTGATGTACTATGGATCATCACTGATATACTGTGGACCATCCCTGATGTACTGTGGATCATCACTGATGTACTGTGGATCATCACTGATGTACTGTGGATCATCACTGATGTACTATAGTTCATCACTGATGTACTATGGGCCATCACTGGTGTACTATGGATCATCACTGGTGTACTATGGACCATCACTGGTGTACTATGGATCATCACTGGTGTACTGTGGATCATCACTGGTGTACTATGGACCATCCCTGATGTACTGTGGATCATCACTGATGTACTGTGGATCATCACTGATGTACTATAGTACATCACTGATGTACTATGGGCCATCACTGATGTACTATGGGCCATCACTGGTGTACTATGGATCATCACTGGTGTACTATGGATCATCACTGATGTACTATGGACCATCCCTGATGTACTGTGGATCATCACTGATGTACTGTGGATCATCACTGATGTACTATGGATCATCACTGATGTACTGTGGATCATCACTGATGTACTATGGGCCATCACTGGTGTACTATGGGCCATCACTGGTGTACTATGGATCATCACTGATGTACTATGGATCATCACTGATGTACTATGGACCATCACTGATGTACTATGGGCCATCACTGGTGTACTATGGATCATCACTGATGTACTGTGGACCATCCCTGATGTACTGTGGACCATCCCTGATGTACTGTGGACCATCACTGATGTACTGTGGATCATCACTGATGTACTATGGATCATCACTGATGTACTATAGATCATCACTGATGTACTATGGATCATCACTGGTGTACTATGGACCATCACTGGTGTACTGTGGATCATCACTGGTGTACTGTGGATCATCACTGGTGTACTATGGACCATCCCTGATGTACTGTGGATCATCACTGATATACTATGGATCATCACTGATGTACTATGGGCCATCACTGGTGTACTATGGATCATCACTGGTGTACTATGGATCATCACTGATGTACTATGGACCATCCCTGATGTACTGTGGATCATCACTGATGTACTGTGGATCATCACTGATGTACTATAGTTCATCACTGATGTAATATGGGCCATCACTGGTGTACTATGGATCATCACTGGTGTACTATGGACCATCCCTGATGTACTGTGGATCATCACTGGTGTACTATGGATCATCACTGATGTACTATAGTTCATCACTGATGTACTATGGGCCATCACTGGTGTACTATGGATCATCACTGGTGTACTGTGGATCATCACTGATGTACTATGGATCATCACTGGTGTACTATAGATCATCACTGATGTACTATAGATCATCACTGATGTACTATGGATCATCACTGGTGTACTATAGATCATCACTGATGTACTATGGACCATCACTGGTGTACTATGGATCATCACTGGTGTACTGTGGATCATCACTGATGTACTATGGACCATCCCTGATGTACTGTGGATCATCACTGATGTACTATAGTTCATCACTGATGTACTATGGGCCATCACTGGTGTACTATGGATCATCACTGGTGTACTATGGATCATCACTGATGTACTATGGACCATCACTGGTGTACTATAGATCATCACTGATGTAATATGGAGCATCACTGGTGTACTATGGATCATCACTGGTGTACTGTGGATCATCACTGGTGTACTATGGACCATCCCTGATGTACTGTGGATCATCACTGATGTACTGTGGATCATCACTGATGTACTATAGTTCATCACTGATGTACTATGGGCCATCACTGGTGTACTATGGATCATCACTGATGTACTATGGACCATCCCTGATGTACTGTGGATCATCACTGATGTACTGTGGATCATCACTGATGTACTGTGGATCATCACTGAAGTATTGTGGATCATCACTGATGTACTGTGGATCATCACTGATGTACTGTGGATCATCACTGATGTACTATAGATCATCACTGATGTACTATAGATCATCAATGATGTACTATGGACCATCACTGATGTACTATAGATCATCACTGATGTACTATGGACCATCACTGGTGTACTATGGATCATCACTGGTGTACTGTGGATCATCACTGGTGTACTATGGACCATCCCTGATGTACTGTGGATCATCACTGATGTACTGTGGATCATCACTGATGTACTATAGTTCATCACTGATGTACTATGGGCCATCACTGGTGTACTATGGATCATCACTGGTGTACTATGGACCATCACTGGTGTACTATGGATCATCACTGGTGTACTGTGGATCATCACTGGTGTACTATGGACCATCCCTGATGTACTGTGGATCATCACTGATGTACTGTGGATCATCACTGATGTACTATAGTTCATCACTGATGTACTATGGGCCATCACTGGTGTACTATGGATCATCACTGGTGTACTATGGATCATCACTGATGTACTATGGACCATCCCTGATGTACTGTGGATCATCACTGATGTACTGTGGATCATCACTGATGTACTATGGATCATCACTGATGTACTGTGGATCATCACTGATGTACTATGGGCCATCACTGGTGTACTATGGGCCATCACTGGTGTACTATGGATCATCACTGATGTACTATGGATCATCACTGATGTACTATGGACCATCACTGATGTACTATGGGCCATCACTGGTGTACTATGGATCATCACCGATGTACTGTGGACCATCCCTGATGTACTGTGGACCATCACTGATGTACTGTGGATCATCACTGATGTACTATGGATCATCACTGATGTACTATAGATCATCACTGATGTACTATAGATCATCACTGATGTACTATGGACCATCACTGGTGTACTATGGATCATCACTGGTGTACTGTGGATCATCACTGGTGTACTATGGACCATCCCTGATGTACTGTGGATCATCACTGATATACTATGGATCATCACTGATGTACTATGGATCATCACTGATGTACTATAGTTCATCACTGATGTACTATGGGCCATCACTGGTGTACTATGGATCATCACTGGTGTACTATGGATCATCACTGATGTACTATGGACCATCCCTGATGTACTGTGGATCATCACTGATGTACTGTGGGTCATCACTGATGTACTATAGTTCATCACTGATGTACTATGGGCCATCACTGGTGTACTATGGATCATCACTGGTGTACTATGGATCATCACTGGTGTACTATGGATCATCACTGATGTACTATGGACCATCCCTGATGTACTGTGGATCATCACTGATGTACTATGGTTCATCACTGATGTACTATGGGCCATCACTGGTGTACTATGGATCATCACTGGTGTACTATGGGCCATCACTGGTGTACTATGGATCATCACTGGTGTACTATGGATAATCACTGATGTACTGTGGACCATCCCTGATGTACTGTGGATCATCACTGATGTACTGTGGATCATCACTGATGTACTGTGGATCATCACTGATGTACTATGGATCATCACTGATGTACTATGGGCCATCACTGGTGTACTATGGGCCATCACTGGTGTACTATGGATCATCACTGATGTACTATGGATCATCACTGATATACTGTGGACCATCCCTGATGTACTGTGGATCATCACTGATGTACTGTGGATCATCACTGAAGTATTGTGGATCATCACTGATGTACTGTGGATCATCACTGATGTACTGTGGATCATCACTGATGTACTGTGTATCATAACTGATGTACTGTGGATCATCACTGATGTACTATAGATCATCACTGATGTACTATAGATCATCAATGATGTACTATGGACCATCACTGATGTACTATAGATCATCACTGATGTACTATGGACCATCACTGGTGTACTATGGATCATCACTGGTGTACTGTGGATCATCACTGGTGTACTATGGACCATCCCTGATGTACTGTGGATCATCACTGATGTACTGTGGATCATCACTGATGTACTATAGTTCATCACTGATGTACTATGGGCCATCACTGGTGTACTATGGATCATCACTGGTGTACTATGGATCATCCCTGATGTACTATGGACATCCCTGATGTACTGTGGATCATCACTGATGTACTGTGGATCATCACTGATGTATTATGGATCATCACTGATGTACTGTGGATCATCACTGATGTACTATAGTTCATCACTGATGTACTATGGGCTATCACTGGTGTACTATGGATCATCACTGGTGTACTATGGATCATCACTGATGTACTATGGACCATCCCTGATGTACTGTGGATCATCTCTGATGTACTATAGTTCATCACTGATGTACTATGGGCCATCACTGGTGTACTATGGATCATCACTGGTGTACTATGGATCATCACTGATGTACTATGGACCATCCCTGATGTACTGTGGATCATCACTGATGTACTGTGGATCATCACTGATGTACTATGGATCATCACTGATGTACTATGGGCCATCACTGGTGTACTATGGGCCATCACTGGTGTACTATGGATCATCACTGGTGTACTATGGACCATCACTGATGTACTATGGATCATCACTGATATACTGTGGACCATCCCTGATGTACTGTGGATCATCACTGATGTACTGTGGATCATCACTGAAGTATTGTGGATCATCATTGATGTACTGTGGATCATCACTGATGTACTGTGTATCATAACTGATGTACTGTGGATCATCACTGATGTACTATAGATCATCACTGTTGTACTATAGATCATCACTGATGTACTATGGACCATCACTGGTGTACTATGGATCATCACTGGTGTACTATGGACCATCCCTGATGTACTGTGGATCATCACTGATGTACTGTGGATCATCACTGATGTACTATGGATCATCACTGATGTACTATAGTTCATCACTGATGTACTATGGGCCATCACTGGTGTACTATGGATCATCACTGGTGTACTATGGATCATCACTGATGTACTATGGACCATCCCTGATGTACTGTGGATCATCACTGATGTACTGTGGGTCATCACTGATGTACTATAGTTCATCACTGATGTACTATGGGCCATCACTGGTGTACTATGGATCATCACTGGTGTACTATGGATCATCACTGGTGTACTATGGATCATCACTGATGTACTATGGACCATCCCTGATGTACTGTGGATCATCACTGATGTACTATGGTTCATCACTGATGTACTATGGGCCATCACTGGTGTACTATGGATCATCACTGGTGTACTATGGGCCATCACTGGTGTACTATGGATCATCACTGGTGTACTATGGATAATCACTGATGTACTGTGGACCATCCCTGATGTACTGTGGATCATCACTGATGTACTGTGGATCATCACTGATGTACTGTGGATCATCACTGATGTACTATGGATCATCACTGATGTACTATGGGCCATCACTGGTGTACTATGGGCCATCACTGGTGTACTATGGATCATCACTGATGTACTATGGATCATCACTGATATACTGTGGACCATCCCTGATGTACTGTGGATCATCACTGATGTACTGTGGATCATCACTGAAGTATTGTGGATCATCACTGATGTACTGTGGATCATCACTGATGTACTGTGGATCATCACTGATGTACTGTGTATCATAACTGATGTACTGTGGATCATCACTGATGTACTATAGATCATCACTGATGTACTATAGATCATCAATGATGTACTATGGACCATCACTGATGTACTATAGATCATCACTGATGTACTATGGACCATCACTGGTGTACTATGGATCATCACTGGTGTACTGTGGATCATCACTGGTGTACTATGGACCATCCCTGATGTACTGTGGATCATCACTGATGTACTGTGGATCATCACTGATGTACTATAGTTCATCACTGATGTACTATGGGCCATCACTGGTGTACTATGGATCATCACTGGTGTACTATGGATCATCCCTGATGTACTATGGACATCCCTGATGTACTGTGGATCATCACTGATGTACTGTGGATCATCACTGATGTATTATGGATCATCACTGATGTACTGTGGATCATCACTGATGTACTATAGTTCATCACTGATGTACTATGGGCTATCACTGGTGTACTATGGATCATCACTGGTGTACTATGGATCATCACTGATGTACTATGGACCATCCCTGATGTACTGTGGATCATCTCTGATGTACTATAGTTCATCACTGATGTACTATGGGCCATCACTGGTGTACTATGGATCATCACTGGTGTACTATGGATCATCACTGATGTACTATGGACCATCCCTGATGTACTGTGGATCATCACTGATGTACTGTGGATCATCACTGATGTACTATGGATCATCACTGATGTACTATGGGCCATCACTGGTGTACTATGGGCCATCACTGGTGTACTATGGATCATCACTGGTGTACTATGGACCATCACTGATGTACTATGGATCATCACTGATATACTGTGGACCATCCCTGATGTACTGTGGATCATCACTGATGTACTGTGGATCATCACTGAAGTATTGTGGATCATCATTGATGTACTGTGGATCATCACTGATGTACTGTGTATCATAACTGATGTACTGTGGATCATCACTGATGTACTATAGATCATCACTGTTGTACTATAGATCATCACTGATGTACTATGGACCATCACTGGTGTACTATGGATCATCACTGGTGTACTATGGACCATCCCTGATGTACTGTGGATCATCACTGATGTACTGTGGATCATCACTGATGTACTATAGTTCATCACTGATGTACTATGGGCCATCACTGGTGTACTATGGATCATCACTGGTGTACTATGGATCATCACTGATGTACTATGGACCATCCCTGATGTACTGTGGATCATCACTGATGTACTATGGATCATCACTGATGTACTGTGGATCATCACTGATGTACTATAGTTCATCACTGATGTACTATGGGCCATCACTGGTGTACTATGGATCATCACTGGTGTACTATGGATCATGACTGATGTACTATGGACCATCCCTGATGTACTGTGGATCATCTCTGATGTACTATAGTTCATCACTGATGTACTATGGGCCATCACTGGTGTACTATGGATCATCACTGGTGTACTATGGATCATCACTGATGTACTATGGACCTTCCCTGATGTACTGTGGATCATCACTGATGTACTGTGGATCATCACTGATGTACTATGGATCATCACTGATGTACTATGGGCCATCACTGGTGTACTATGGGCCATCACTGGTGTACTATGGATCATCACTGGTGTACTATGGACCATCACTGATGTACTATGGACCATCACTGATGTACTATGGATCATCACTGATATACTGTGGACCATCACTGATGTACTGTGGACCATCCCTGATGTACTGTGGATCATCACTGAAGTATTGTGGATCATCACTGATGTACTGTGGATCATCACTGATGTACTTTGGATCATCACTAATGTACTGTGGATCATAACTGATGTACTGTGGATCATCACTGGTGTACTATGGACCATCCCTGATGTACTGTGGATCATCACTGATGTACTGTGGATCATCACTGATGTACTATAGTTCATCACTGATGTACTATGGGCCATCACTGGTGTACTATGGATCATCACTGGTGTACTATGGATCATCACTGATGTACTATGGACCATCCCTGATGTACTGTGGATCATCACTGATGTACTGTGGATCATCACTGATGTACTATGGATCATCACTGATGTACTATGGGCCATCACTGGTGTACTATGGATCATCACTGATGTACTATGGATCATCACTGATGTACTATGGACCATCACTGATGTACTATGGGCCATCACTGGTGTACTATGGATCATCACCGATGTACTGTGGACCATCCCTGATGTACTGTGGACCATCACTGATGTACTGTGGATCATCACTGATGTACTATGGATCATCACTGATGTACTATAGATCATCACTGATGTACTATAGATCATCACTGATGTACTATGGACCATCACTGATGTACTATAGATCATCACTGATGTACTATGGACCATCACTGGTGTACTATGGATCATCACTGGTGTACTGTGGATCATCACTGGTGTACTATGGACCATCCCTGATGTACTGTGGATCATCACTGATGTACTGTGGATCATCACTGATGTACTGTGGATCATCACTGATGTACTATGGATCATCACTGATGTACTATAGATCATCACTGATGTACTATGGACCATCACTGGTGTACTATGGATCATCACTGGTGTACTGTGGACCATCCCTGATGTACTGTGGATCATCACTGATATACTATGGATCATCACTGATGTACTATGGATCATCACTGATGTACTATAGTTCATCACTGATGTACTATGGGCCATCACTGGTGTACTATGGATCATCACTGGTGTACTATGGATCATCACTGATGTACTATGGACCATCCCTGATGTACTGTGGATCATCACTGATGTACTGTGGGTCATCACTGATGTACTATAGTTCATCACTGATGTACTATGGGCCATCACTGGTGTACTATGGATCATCACTGGTGTACTATGGATCATCACTGGTGTACTATGGATCATCACTGATGTACTATGGACCATCCCTGATGTACTGTGGATCATCACTGATGTACTATGGTTCATCACTGATGTACTATGGGCCATCACTGGTGTACTATGGATCATCACTGGTGTACTATGGGCCATCACTGGTGTACTATGGATCATCACTGGTGTACTATGGATAATCACTGATGTACTGTGGACCATCCCTGATGTACTGTGGACCATCCCTGATGTACTGTGGATCATCACTGATGTACTGTGGATCATCACTGATGTACTGTGGATCATCACTGATGTACTATGGGCCATCACTGGTGTACTATGGGCCATCACTGGTGTACTATGGATCATCACTGATGTACTATGGATCATCACTGATATACTGTGGACCATCCCTGATGTACTGTGGATCATCACTGATGTACTGTGGATCATCACTGAAGTATTGTGGATCATCACTGATGTACTGTGGATCATCACTGATGTACTGTGGATCATCACTGATGTACTGTGTATCATAACTGATGTACTGTGGATCATCACTGATGTACTATAGATCATCACTGATGTACTATAGATCATCAATGATGTACTATAGATCATCACTGATGTACTATGGACCATCACTGGTGTACTATGGATCATCACTGGTGTACTGTGGATCATCACTGGTGTACTATGGACCATCCCTGATGTACTGTGGATCATCACTGATGTACTGTGGATCATCACTGATGTACTATAGTTAATCACTGATGTACTATGGGCCATCACTGGTGTACTATGGATCATCACTGGTGTACTATGGATCATCCCTGATGTACTATGGACCATCCCTGATGTACTGTGGATCATCACTGATGTACTGTGGATCATCACTGATGTATTATGGATCATCACTGATGTACTGTGGATCATCACTGATGTACTATAGTTCATCACTGATGTACTATGGGCCATCACTGGTGTACTATGGATCATCACTGGTGTACTATGGATCATCACTGATGTACTATGGACCATCCCTGATGTACTGTGGATCATCTCTGATGTACTATAGTTCATCACTGATGTACTATGGGCCATCACTGGTGTACTATGGATCATCACTGGTGTACTATGGATCATCACTGATGTACTATGGACCATCCCTGATGTACTGTGGATCATCACTGATGTACTGTGGATCATCACTGATGTATTATGGATCATCACTGATGTACTGTGGATCATCACTGATGTACTATAGTTCATCACTGATGTACTATGGGCCATCACTGGTGTACTATGGATCATCACTGGTGTACTATGGATCATCACTGATGTACTATGGACCATCCCTGATGTACTGTGGATCATCTCTGATGTACTATAGTTCATCACTGATGTACTATGGGCCATCACTGGTGTACTATGGATCATCACTGGTGTACTATGGATCATCACTGATGTACTATGGACCATCCCTGATGTACTGTGGATCATCACTGATGTACTGTGGATCATCACTGATGTACTATGGATCATCACTGATGTACTATGGGCCATCACTGGTGTACTATGGGCCATCACTGGTGTACTATGGATCATCACTGGTGTACTATGGACCATCACTGATGTACTATGGATCATCACTGATATACTGTGGACCATCCCTGATGTACTGTGGATCATCACTGATGTACTGTGGATCATCACTGAAGTATTGTGGATCATCATTGATGTACTGTGGATCATCACTGATGTACTGTGTATCATAACTGATGTACTGTGGATCATCACTGATGTACTATAGATCATCACTGTTGTACTATAGATCATCACTGATGTACTATGGACCATCACTGGTGTACTATGGATCATCACTGGTGTACTATGGACCATCCCTGATGTACTGTGGATCATCACTGATGTACTGTGGATCATCACTGATGTACTATAGTTCATCACTGATGTACTATGGGCCATCACTGGTGTACTATGGATCATCACTGGTGTACTATGGATCATCACTGATGTACTATGGACCATCCCTGATGTACTGTGGATCATCACTGATGTACTATGGATCATCACTGATGTACTATAGTTCATCACTGATGTACTATGGGCCATCACTGGTGTACTATGGATCATCACTGGTGTACTATGGATCATCACTGATGTACTATGGGCCATCACTGGTGAACTATGGATCATCACTGGTGTACTATGGATCATCACTGATGTACTATAGATCATCACTGATGTACTATAGATCATCACTGATGGAATATGGACCATCACTGATGTACTATAGATCATCACTGATGTACTATGAACCATCACTGGTGTACTATGGATCATCACTGGTGTACTGTGGATCATCACTGGTGTACTATGGACCATCCCTGATGTACTGTGGATCATCACTGATGTACTATGGATCATCACTGATGTACTATAGATCATCACTGATGTACTATAGATCATCACTGATGTACTATGGACCATCACTGATGTACTATAGATCATCACTGATGTACTATGGACCATCACTGGTGTACTATGGATCATCACTGGTGTACTGTGGATCATCACTGGTGTACTATGGACCATCCCTGATGTACTGTGGATCATCACTGATGTACTATGGATCATCACTGATGTACTATGGATCATCACTGATGTACTATAGTTCATCACTGATGTACTATGGGCCATCACTGGTGTACTATGGATCATCACTGGTGTACTATGGATCATCACTGATGTACTATGGACCATCCCTGATGTACTGTGGATCATCACTGATGTACTGTGGATCATCACTGATGTACTATAGTTCATCACTGATGTACTATGGGCCATCACTGGTGTACTATGGATCATCACTGGTGTACTATGGATCATCACTGATGTACTATGGACCATCCCTGATGTACTGTGGATCATCACTGATGTACTATAGTTCATCACTGATGTACTATGGGCCATCACTGGTGTACTATGGATCATCACTGGTGTACTATGGA
Organism: Rana muscosa; assembly: GCA_029206835.1. NCBI lineage: Eukaryota > Metazoa > Chordata > Amphibia > Anura > Ranidae > Rana > Rana muscosa. Next base: position 317,603 of record JARGYO010000232.1, read on the forward strand.
TCATCACTGATGTACTATAGATCATCACTGATGTACTATAGTTTATCACTGATGTACTATAGATCATCACTGATGTACTATGGACCATCACTGGTGTACTATAGATCATCACTGATGTACTATGGACCATCACTGGTGTACTATGGATCATCACTGGTGTACTTTGGATCATCACTGGTGTACTATGGACCATCCCTGATGTACTGTGGATCATCACTGATGTACTGTGGATCATCACTGATGTACTGTGGATCATCACTGATGTACTATAGTTCATCACTGATGTACTATGGGCCATCACTGGTGTACTATGGATCATCACTGGTGTACTATGGATCATCACTGATGTACTATGGACCATCCCTGATGTACTGTGGATCATCACTGATGTACTGTGGATCATCACTGATGTACTATAGTTCATCACTGATGTACTATGGGCCATCACTGGTGTACTATGGATCATCACTGGTGTACTATGGGCCATCACTGGTGTACTATGGATCATCACTGATGTACTGTGGATCATCACTGATGTACTATAGTTCATCACTGATGTACTATGGGCCATCACTGGTGTACTATGGATCATCACTGGTGTACTATGGCCCATCACTGGTGTACTATGGATCATCACTGGTGTACTATGGATCATCACTGATGTACTGTGGACCATCCCTGATGTACTGTGGATCATCACTGATGTACTGTGGATCATCACTGATGTACTATGGATCATCACTGATGTACTATGGGCCATCACTGGTGTACTATGGGCCATCACTGGTGTACTATGGATCATCACTGATGTACTATGGATCATCACTGATATACTGTGGACCATCCCTGATGTACTGTGGATCATCACTGATGTACTGTGGATCATCACTGAAGTATTGTGGATCATCACTGATGTACTGTGGATCATCACTGTTGTACTGTGGATCATCACTGATGTACTGTGTATCATAACTGATGTACTGTGGATCATCACTGATGTACTATAGATCATCACTGATGTACTATAGATCATCACTGATGTACCATGGACCATCACTGATGTACTATAGATCATCACTGATGTACTATGGACCATCACTGGTGTACTATGGATCATCACTGGTGTACTGTGGATCATCACTGGTGTACTATGGACCATCCCTGATGTACTGTGGATTATCACTGATGTACTGTGGATCATCACTGATGTACTATAGTTCATCACTGATGTACTATGGGCCATCACTGGTGTACTATGGATCATCACTGGTGTACTATGGATCATCACTGATGTACTATGGACCATCCCTGATGTACTGTGGATCATCACTGATGTACTGTGGATCATCACTGATGTACTATGGATCATCACTGATGTACTGTGTATCATCACTGATGTACTATAGTTCATCACTGATGTACTATGGGCCATCACTGGTGTACTATGGATCATCACTGGTGTACTATGGATCATCACTGATGTACTATGGACCATCCCTGATGTACTGTGGATCATCTCTGATGTACTATAGTTCATCACTGATGTACTATGGGCCATCACTGGTGTACTATGGATCATCACTGATGTACTGTGGATCATCACTGATGTACTGTGGATCATCACTGATGTACTGTGGATCATCCCTGATGTACTATGGATCATCACTGATATACTGTGGACCATCACTGATGTACTGTGGACCATCCCTGATGTACTGTGGATCATCACTGAAGTATTGTGGATCATCACTGATGTACTGTGGATCATCACTGATGTACTGTGGATCATCACTAATGTACTGTGGATCATAACTGATGTACTGTAGATCATCACTGATGTACTATAGATCATCACTGGTGTACTATGTATATAGATCATCACTGATGTACTGTGGATCATCACTGATGTACTATGGGCCATCACTGGTGTACTATGGGCCATCACTGGTGTACTATGGATCATCACTGATGTACTATGGGCCATCACTGGTGTACTATGGATCATCACTGGTGTACTATGGATCATCACTGATGTACTATGGACCATCCCTGATGTACTGTGGATCATCACTGATGTACTGTGGATCATCACTGATGTACTGTGGATCATCACTGATGTACTATGGATCATCACTGATGTACTATGGGCCATCACTGGTGTACTATGGATCATCACTGGTGTACTATGGATCATCACTGGTGTACTATGGACCATCACTGATGTACTGTGGACCACCACTGATGTACTGTGGACCACCACTGATGTACTGTGGATCATCACTGATGTACTGTGGATCATCCCTGGTGTACTATGGAACATCACTGGTGTACTATGGATCATCACTGGTGTACTATGGATCATCACTGATGTACTATGGGCCATCACTGATGTACTATGGATCATCACTGATATACTGTGGACCATCCCTGATGTACTGTGGATCATCACTGATGTACTGTGGATCATCACTGAAGTATTGTGGATCATCACTGATGTACTGTGGATCATCACTGATGTACTGTGGATCATAACTGATGTACTGTGGATCATCACTGATGTACTGTGGATCATCACTGATGTACTATAGATCATTACTGATGTACTATGGGCCATCACTGGTGTACTATGGATCATCATTGATGTACTATGGATCATCACTGATGTACTATGGATCATCACTGATGTACTATGGACCATCACTGATGTACTATGGGCCGTCACTGGTGTACTATGGATCATCACTGATGTACTGTGGATCATCACTGATGTACTGTGGGCCATCACTGATGTACTATGGATCATCACTGATATACTGTGGACCATCCCTGATGTATTGTGGATCATCACTGATGTACTGTGGATCATCACTGATGTACTATAAATCATCACTGAAGTACTATGGGCCATCACTGGTGTACTATGGATCATCACTGGTGTACTATGGATCATCACTGATGTACTATGGATCATCACTGATGTACTATGGATCATGACTGGTGTACTATGGATCATCACTGATGTACTGTGGATCATCACTGATGTACTGTGGATCATCACTGATGTACTGTGGATCATCACTGATGTACTGAGGATCATTACTGATGTACTATGGATCATCACTGATGTAGCTTGGATCATCACTGATGTACTGTGGATCATCACTGATGTACTGTGGATCATCACTGATGTACTATAGATCATCACTGTAGTACTATGGGCCATGACTGGTGTACTATGGATCATCACTGATGTACTATGGATCATCACTGATGTACTATGAGCCATCACTGATGTACTATGGATCATCACTGGTGTACTATGGATCATCACTGATGTACTATGAGCCATCACTGATGTACTATGGATCATCACTGGTGTACAATGGATCACCACTGATGTACTATGGATCATCACTGATGTACTATGAGCCATCACTGATGTACTATGGGCCATCCCTGGTGTACTATGGATCATCACTGATGTACTGTGGATCATCACTGATGTACTATGGGACATCACTGGTGTACTATGGGCCATCACTGGTGTACTATGGATCATCACTGGTGTACTATGGGCCATCACTGGTGTACTATGGGCCATCACTGGTGTACTATGGATCATCACTGGTGTACTATGGACCATCACTGATGTACTATGGATCATCACTGGTGTACTATGGATCATCACTGGTGTACTATGGATCATCCCTGGTGTACTATGGATCATCACTGGTGTACTATGGATCATCACTGATATACTGTGGACCATACCTGATATACTGTGGATCATCACTGATGTACTGTGGATCATCACTGATGTACTGTGGATCATCACTGATGTACTATAGTTCATCACTGATGTACTATGGGCCATCACTGGTGTACTATGGATCATCACTGGTGTACTATGGATCATCACTGATGTACTATGGACCATCCCTGATGTACTGTGGATCATCACTGATGTACTGTGGATCATCACTGATGTACTATGGATCATCACTGATGTACTGTGGACCATTCCCTGATGTACTGTGGATCATCACTGAAGTATTGTGGATCATCACTGATGTACTGTGGATCATCACTGATGTACTGTGGATCATCACTAATGTACTGTGGATCATAACTGATGTACTGTAGATCATCACTGATGTACTATAGATCATCACTGGTGTACTATGTATATAGATCATCACTGATGTACTGTGGATCATCACTGATGTACTATGGGCCATCACTGGTGTACTATGGGCCATCACTGGTGTACTATGGATCATCACTGATGTACTATGGACCATCACTGATGTACTATGGGCCATCACTGGTGTACTATGGATCATCACTGGTGTACTATGGATCATCACTGATGTACTATGGACCATCCCTGATGTACTGTGGATCATCACTGATGTACTGTGGATCATCACTGATGTACTATGGATCATCACTGATGTACTATGGGCCATCACTGGTGTACTATGGATCATCACTGGTGTACTATGGATCATCACTGGTGTACTATGGACCATCACTGATGTACTGTGGACCACCACTGATGTACTGTGGATCATCACTGATGTACTGTGGATCATCCCTGGTGTACTATGGAACATCACTGGTGTACTATGGATCATCACTGGTGTACTATGGATCATCACTGATGTACTATGGGCCATCACTGATGTACTATGGATCATCACTGATATACTGTGGACCATCCCTGATGTACTGTGGATCATCACTGATGTACTGTGGATCATCACTGAAGTATTGTGGATCATCACTGATGTACTGTGGATCATCACTGATGTACTGTGGATCATAACTGATGTACTGTGGATCATCACTGATGTACTGTGGATCATCACTGATGTACTATAGATCATTACTGATGTACTATGGGCCATCACTGGTGTACTATGGATCATCATTGATGTACTATGGATCATCACTGATGTACTATGGATCATCACTGATGTACTATGGACCATCACTGATGTACTATGGGCCGTCACTGGTGTACTATGGATCATCACTGATGTACTGTGGATCATCACTGATGTACTGTGGGCCATCACTGATGTACTATGGATCATCACTGATATACTGTGGACCATCCCTGATGTATTGTGGATCATCACTGATGTACTGTGGATCATCACTGATGTACTATAAATCATCACTGAAGTACTATGGGCCATCACTGGTGTACTATGGATCATCACTGGTGTACTATGGATCATCACTGATGTACTATGGATCATCACTGATGTACTATGGATCATGACTGGTGTACTATGGATCATCACTGATGTACTGTGGATCATCACTGATGTACTGTGGATCATCACTGATGTACTGTGGATCATCACTGATGTACTGAGGATCATTACTGATGTACTATGGATCATCACTGATGTAGCTTGGATCATCACTGATGTACTGTGGATCATCACTGATGTACTGTGGATCATCACTGATGTACTATAGATCATCACTGTAGTACTATGGGCCATGACTGGTGTACTATGGATCATCACTGATGTACTATGGATCATCACTGATGTACTATGAGCCATCACTGATGTACTATGGATCATCACTGGTGTACTATGGATCATCACTGATGTACTATGAGCCATCACTGATGTACTATGGATCATCACTGGTGTACAATGGATCACCACTGATGTACTATGGATCATCACTGATGTACTATGAGCCATCACTGATGTACTATGGGCCATCCCTGGTGTACTATGGATCATCACTGATGTACTGTGGATCATCACTGATGTACTATGGGACATCACTGGTGTACTATGGGCCATCACTGGTGTACTATGGATCATCACTGGTGTACTATGGGCCATCACTGGTGTACTATGGGCCATCACTGGTGTACTATGGATCATCACTGGTGTACTATGGACCATCACTGATGTACTATGGATCATCACTGGTGTACTATGGATCATCACTGGTGTACTATGGATCATCCCTGGTGTACTATGGATCATCACTGGTGTACTATGGATCATCACTGATATACTGTGGACCATACCTGATATACTGTGGATCATCACTGATGTACTGTGGATCATCACTGATGTACTGTGGATCATCACTGATGTACTATAGTTCATCACTGATGTACTATGGGCCATCACTGGTGTACTATGGATCATCACTGGTGTACTATGGATCATCACTGATGTACTATGGACCATCCCTGATGTACTGTGGATCATCACTGATGTACTGTGGATCATCACTGATGTACTATGGATCATCACTGATGTACTGTGGACCATTCCCTGATGTACTGTGGATCATCACTGAAGTATTGTGGATCATCACTGATGTACTGTGGATCATCACTGATGTACTGTGGATCATCACTAATGTACTGTGGATCATAACTGATGTACTGTAGATCATCACTGATGTACTATAGATCATCACTGGTGTACTATGTATATAGATCATCACTGATGTACTGTGGATCATCACTGATGTACTATGGGCCATCACTGGTGTACTATGGGCCATCACTGGTGTACTATGGATCATCACTGATGTACTATGGACCATCACTGATGTACTATGGGCCATCACTGGTGTACTATGGATCATCACTGGTGTACTATGGATCATCACTGATGTACTATGGACCATCCCTGATGTACTGTGGATCATCACTGATGTACTGTGGATCATCACTGATGTACTATGGATCATCACTGATGTACTATGGGCCATCACTGGTGTACTATGGATCATCACTGGTGTACTATGGATCATCACTGGTGTACTATGGACCATCACTGATGTACTGTGGACCACCACTGATGTACTGTGGATCATCACTGATGTACTGTGGATCATCCCTGGTGTACTATGGAACATCACTGGTGTACTATGGATCATCACTGGTGTACTATGGATCATCACTGATGTACTATGGGCCATCACTGATGTACTATGGATCATCACTGATATACTGTGGACCATCCCTGATGTACTGTGGATCATCACTGATGTACTGTGGATCATCACTGAAGTATTGTGGATCATCACTGATGTACTGTGGATCATCACTGATGTACTGTGGATCATAACTGATGTACTGTGGATCATCACTGATGTACTGTGGATCATCACTGATGTACTATAGATCATTACTGATGTACTATGGGCCATCACTGGTGTACTATGGATCATCATTGATGTACTATGGATCATCACTGATGTACTATGGATCATCACTGATGTACTATGGACCATCACTGATGTACTATGGGCCATCACTGGTGTACTATGGATCATCACTGATGTACTGTGGATCATCACTGATGTACTGTGGGCCATCACTGATGTACTATGGATCATCACTGATATACTGTGGACCATCCCTGATGTATTGTGGATCATCACTGATGTACTGTGGATCATCACTGATGTACTATAAATCATCACTGAAGTACTATGGGCCATCACTGGTGTACTATGGATCATCACTGGTGTACTATGGATCATCACTGATGTACTATGGATCATGACTGGTGTACTATGGATCATCACTGATGTACTGTGGACCATCCCTGATGTACTGTTGATCATCACTGATGTACTGTGGATCATCACTGATGTACTGTGGATCATCACTGATGTACTGAGGATCATTACTGATGTACTATGGATCATCACTGATGTAGCTTGGATCATCACTGATGTACTGTGGATCATCACTGATGTACTGTGGATCATCACTGATGTACTATAGATCATCACTGTAGTACTATGGGCCATGACTGGTGTACTATGGATCATCACTGATGTACTATGGATCATCACTGATGTACTATGAGCCATCACTGATGTACTATGGATCATCACTGGTGTACTATGGATCATCACTGATGTACTATGAGCCATCACTGATGTACTATGGATCATCACTGGTGTACAATGGATCACCACTGATGTACTATGGATCATCACTGATGTACTATGAGCCATCACTGATGTACTATGGGCCATCCCTGGTGTACTATGGATCATCACTGATGTACTGTGGATCATCACTGATGTACTATGGGAAATCACTGGTGTACTATGGGCCATCACTGGTGTACTATGGATCATCACTGGTGTACTATGGGCCATCACTGGTGTACTATGGGCCATCACTGGTGTACTATGAATCATCACTGGTGTACTATGGACCATCACTGATGTACTATGGATCATCACTGGTGTACTATGGATCATCACTGGTGTACTATGGATCATCCCTGGTGTACTATGGATCATCACTGGTGTACTATGGATCATCACTGGTGTACTATGGATCATCACTGATATACTGTGGACCATCCCTGATATACTGTGGATCATCCCTGATGTACTGTGGATCATCACTGATGTACTGTGGGCCATCACAGGTGTACTGTGGGCCATCACAGGTGTACTATGGATCATCACTGATGTACTATGGATCATCACTGGTGTACTATGGATCATCACTGATGTACTGTGGACCATCCCTGATGTACTATAGATCATCACTGATGTACTGTGGATCATCACTGATGTACTATGGGCCATCACTGGTGTACTATGGGCCATCACTGGTGTACTATGGATCATCACTGGATTACTATGGATCATCCATGGTGTACTATGGACCATCACTGATGTGCTTTGGGCCATCACTGGTGTACTATGGATCATCACTGATGTACTGTGGACCATCCCTGATGTACTGTGGATCATCACTGATGTACTATGGATCATCACTGATGTACTGTGGATCATCACTAATGTACTGTGGATCATAACTGATGTACTGTAGATCATCACTGATGTACTATAGATCATCACTGGTGTACTATGTATATAGATCATCACTGATGTACTGTGGATCATCACTGATGTACTATGGGCCATCACTGGTGTACTATGGGCCATCACTGGTGTACTATGGATCATCACTGATGTACTATGGACCATCACTGATGTACTATGGGCCATCACTGGTGTACTATGGATCATCACTGGTGTACTATGGATCATCACTGATGTACTATGGACCATCCCTGATGTACTGTGGATCATCACTGATGTACTGTGGATCATCACTGATGTACTATGGATCATCACTGATGTACTATGGGCCATCACTGGTGTACTATGGATCATCACTGGTGTACTATGGATCATCACTGGTGTACTATGGACCATCACTGATGTACTGTGGACCACCACTGATGTACTGTGGATCATCACTGATGTACTGTGGATCATCCCTGGTGTACTATGGAACATCACTGGTGTACTATGGATCATCACTGGTGTACTATGGATCATCACTGATGTACTATGGGCCATCACTGATGTACTATGGATCATCACTGATATACTGTGGACCATCCCTGATGTACTGTGGATCATCACTGATGTACTGTGGATCATCACTGAAGTATTGTGGATCATCACTGATGTACTGTGGATCATCACTGATGTACTGTGGATCATAACTGATGTACTGTGGATCATCACTGATGTACTGTGGATCATCACTGATGTACTATAGATCATTACTGATGTACTATGGGCCATCACTGGTGTACTATGGATCATCATTGATGTACTATGGATCATCACTGATGTACTATGGATCATCACTGATGTACTATGGACCATCACTGATGTACTATGGGCCATCACTGGTGTACTATGGATCATCACTGATGTACTGTGGATCATCACTGATGTACTGTGGGCCATCACTGATGTACTATGGATCATCACTGATATACTGTGGACCATCCCTGATGTATTGTGGATCATCACTGATGTACTGTGGATCATCACTGATGTACTATAAATCATCACTGAAGTACTATGGGCCATCACTGGTGTACTATGGATCATCACTGGTGTACTATGGATCATCACTGATGTACTATGGATCATGACTGGTGTACTATGGATCATCACTGATGTACTGTGGACCATCCCTGATGTACTGTTGATCATCACTGATGTACTGTGGATCATCACTGATGTACTGTGGATCATCACTGATGTACTGAGGATCATTACTGATGTACTATGGATCATCACTGATGTAGCTTGGATCATCACTGATGTACTGTGGATCATCACTGATGTACTGTGGATCATCACTGATGTACTATAGATCATCACTGTAGTACTATGGGCCATGACTGGTGTACTATGGATCATCACTGATGTACTATGGATCATCACTGATGTACTATGAGCCATCACTGATGTACTATGGATCATCACTGGTGTACTATGGATCATCACTGATGTACTATGAGCCATCACTGATGTACTATGGATCATCACTGGTGTACAATGGATCACCACTGATGTACTATGGATCATCACTGATGTACTATGAGCCATCACTGATGTACTATGGGCCATCCCTGGTGTACTATGGATCATCACTGATGTACTGTGGATCATCACTGATGTACTATGGGAAATCACTGGTGTACTATGGGCCATCACTGGTGTACTATGGATCATCACTGGTGTACTATGGGCCATCACTGGTGTACTATGGGCCATCACTGGTGTACTATGAATCATCACTGGTGTACTATGGACCATCACTGATGTACTATGGATCATCACTGGTGTACTATGGATCATCACTGGTGTACTATGGATCATCCCTGGTGTACTATGGATCATCACTGGTGTACTATGGATCATCACTGGTGTACTATGGATCATCACTGATATACTGTGGACCATCCCTGATATACTGTGGATCATCCCTGATGTACTGTGGATCATCACTGATGTACTGTGGGCCATCACAGGTGTACTGTGGGCCATCACAGGTGTACTATGGATCATCACTGATGTACTATGGATCATCACTGGTGTACTATGGATCATCACTGATGTACTGTGGACCATCCCTGATGTACTATAGATCATCACTGATGTACTGTGGATCATCACTGATGTACTATGGGCCATCACTGGTGTACTATGGGCCATCACTGGTGTACTATGGATCATCACTGGATTACTATGGATCATCCATGGTGTACTATGGACCATCACTGATGTGCTTTGGGCCATCACTGGTGTACTATGGATCATCACTGATGTACTGTGGACCATCCCTGATGTACTGTGGATCATCACTGATGTACTATGGATCATCACTGATGTACTATGGACCATCACTGGTGTACTATGGACCATCACTGGTGTACTATGGATCATCACTGATATACTGTGGATCATCACTGATGTACTGTGGGCCATCACTGATGTACTATGGATCATCACTGATATACTGTGGACCATCCCTGATGTATTGTGGATCATCACTGATGTACTGTGGATCATCACTGATGTACTATAGATCATCACTGAAGTACTATGGGCCATCACTGGTGTACTATGGATCATCACTGGTTTACTATGGGCCATCACTGGTGTACTATGGATCATCACTGATGTACTATGGATCATCACTGATGTACTATGGATCATGACTGGTGTACTATGGATCATCACTGATGTACTGTGGACCATCCCTGATGTCCTGTGGATCATCACTGATGTCCTGTGGATCATCACTGATGTACTGTGGATCATCACTGATGTACTGTGGATCATCACTGATGTACTGAGGATCATCACTGATGTACTATGGATCATCACTGATGTACCGTGGATCATCACTGATGTACTGTGGATCATCACTGATGTACTGTGGATCATCACTGATGTACTATAGATCATCACTGAAGTACTATGGGCCATCACTGGTGTACTATGGATCATCACTGATGTATTATGGATCATCACTGATGTACTATGAGCCATCACTGATGTACTATGGATCATTACTGGTGTACTATGGGCCATCACTGAAGTACTATGGATCATCACTGGTGTACTATGGATCATCACTGGTGTACTATGGGCCATCACTGATGTACTATGGATCATCACTGGTGTACTATGGATCATCACTGGTGTACTATGGATCATCACTGATGTACTATAGATCATCACTGATGTACTATAGCTCATCACTGGTATACTATGGGCCATCTCTGGTGTACTATGGATCATCACTGGTGTACTATGGGCCATCACTGGTGTACTATGGATCATCACTGGTGTACTGTGGATCATCACTGGTGTACTATGGACCATCCCTGATGTACTGTGGATCATCACTGATGTACTGTGGATCATCACTGATGTACTATAGTTCATCACTGATGTACTATGGGCCATCACTGGTGTACTATGGATCATCACTGGTGTACTATGGATCATCACTGATGTACTATGGACCATCCCTGATGTACTGTGGATCATCACTGATGTACTGTGGATCATCACTGATGTACTATGGATCATCACTGATGTACTGTGGATCATCACTGATGTACTGTGGATCATCACTGATGTACTATGGGCCATCACTGGTGTACTATGGGCCATCACTGGTGTACTATGGATCATCACTGGTGTACTATGGACCATCACTGATGTACTATGGACCATCACTGATGTACTATGGATCATCACTGATATACTGTGGACCATCCCTGATGTACTGTGGATCATCACTGATGTACTGTGGATCATCACTGAAGTATTGTGGATCATCACTGATGTACTGTGGATCATCACTGATGTACTGTGTATCATAACTGATGTACTGTGGATCATCACTGATGTACTATAGATCATCACTGATGTACTATAGATCATCACTGATGTACTATGGACCATCACTGATGTACTATAGATCATCACTGATGTACTATGGACCATCACTGGTGTACTATGGATCATCACTGGTGTACTGTGGATCATCACTGGTGTACTATGGACCATCCCTGATGTACTGTGGATCATCACTGATGTACTGTGGATCATCACTGATGTACTATAGTTCATCACTGATGTACTATGGGCCATCACTGGTGTACTATGGATCATCACTGGTGTACTATGGATCATCACTGATGTACTATGGACCATCCCTGATGTACTGTGGATCATCACTGATGTACTATGGGCCATCACTGGTGTACTATGGATCATCACTGGTGTACTATGGATCATCACTGATGTACTATGGACCATCCCTGATGTACTGTGGACCATCACTGATGTACTGTGGATCATCACTGATGTACTATGGATCATCACTGATGTACTATGGGCTATCACTGGTGTACTATGGGCCATCACTGGTGTACTATGGAGCATCACTGGTGTACTATGGATCATCACTGGTGTACTATGGATCATCACTGATGTACTATGGACCATCACTGATGTACTATGGATCATCACTGATATACTGTGGACCATCCCTGATGTACTGTGGATCATCACTGATGTACTGTGGATCATCACTGAAGTATTGTGGATCATCACTGATGTACTGTGGATCCTCACTAATGTACTGTGGATCATAACTGATGTACTGTAGATCATCACTGATGTACTATAGATCATCACTGGTGTACTATGTATATAGATCGTCACTGATGTACTATGGACCATCACTGATGTACTATAGATCATCACTGATGTACTATAGATCATCACTGATGTACTATGGACCATCACTGGTGTACTATGGATCATCACTGGTGTACTGTGGATCATCACTGGTGTACTATGGACCAGCCCTGATGTACTGTGGATCATCACTGATGTACTGTGGATCATCACTGATGTACTATAGTTCATCACTGATGTACTATGGGCCATCACTGGTGTACTATGGATCATCACTGGTGTACTATGGATCATCACTGATGTACTATGGACCATCCCTGATGTACTGTGGATCATCACTGATGTACTATAGTTCATCACTGATGTACTATGGGCCATCACTGGTGTACTATGGATCATCACTGGTGTACTATGGATCATCACTGATGTACTATGGACCATCCCTGATGTACTGTGGATCATCACTGATGTACTGTGGATCATCACTGATGTACTTTGGATCATCATTGATGTACTATGGGCCATCACTGGTGTACTATGGGCCATCACCGGTGTACTATGGATCATCACTGGTGTACTATGGATCATCACTGGTGTACTATGGACCATCACTGATGTACTGTGGACCACCACTGATGTACTGTGGATCATCACTGATGTACTGTGGATCATCCCTGGTGTACTATGGAACATCACTGATGTACTATGGATCATCACTGGTGTACTATGGATCATCACTGATGTACTATGGGCCATCACTGATGTACTATGGATCATCACTGATATACTGTGGACCATCCCTGATGTACTGTGGATCATCACTGATGTACTGTGGATCATCACTGAAGTATTGTGGATCATCACTGATGTACTGTGGATCATCACTGATGTACTGTGGATCATCACTGGTGTACTATGGATCATCCCTGGTGTACTATGGATCATCACTGGTGTACTATGGATCATCACTGGTGTACTATGGATCATCACTGATATACTGTGGACCATCCCTGATATACTGTGGATCATCCCTGATGTACTGTGGATCATCACTGATGTACTGTGGGCCATCACTGGTGTACTGTTGGCCATCACAGGTGTACTATGGATCATCACTGATGTACTATGGATCATCACTGGTGTACTATGGATCATCACTGATGTACTGTGGACCATCCCTGATGTACTATAGATCATCACTGATGTACTCTGGATCATCACTGATGTACTATGGGCCATCACTGGTGTACTATGAGCCATCACTGGTGTACTATGGATCATCACTGGATTACTATGGATTAGGGATGAGCTTCGTGTTCGAGTCGAACATACGTTCGACTCGAACATTGGCTGTTCGATCGTTCGACGAAGATCGAACGATTTGGGCCGTTCGCGCCAAATTCGAGTGACGCGAACGGCCCACAATGCACTACGCCATCGCAGTGTCATCCAGGCGCTGTGATTGGCCAAGCATGCACTGTGACCCCGCATGCTTGGCCAATCACAGCGCCGGCAGCGAGGAGAGCAATGATTGGCCACAGGCAGGATGCCTGTGGCCAATTATTGCTGAGGGTGTTTAGTACACGCCCCACACTATAAAAGGCCGCCAGCACGGCGGCCTAGTGTAGTGTGTTCCGGAGCAGGGATAGAGTAGGCAGGGACAGTGACTGTTATTTCTTTCTTGCTTAACCTGGATTCCTTTAGTTTAGGGAAAGAGAAGGATAGGTAGGGAGAGTGTCAGTGTGTTTTGTGCTTCTGCTATAGTGTGCTTAAAAAAAAACATTTATTCTAGGGACAGAAAACTCTAGGTAGGGACAGTGTCAGTTTCTTTCACTCTGCAAGTCCTTGTTTCCAGGGACCTGGAAGGACAGTGAGTGAATTGTCCTTTTGCTATATTGTGATTAAAAAAAACATTTATTCTAGGGACAGAAAACTCTAGGTAGGGACAGTGTCAGTTTCTTTCACTCTGCAAGTCCTTGTTTCCAGGGACCTGGAAGGACAGTGAGTGAATTGTCCTTTTGCTATATTGTGATTAAAAAAAACATTTATTCTAGGGACAGAAAACTCTAGGTAGGGACAGTGTCAGTTTCTTTCACTCTGCAAGTCCTTGTTTCCAGGGACCTGGAAGGACAGTGAGTGAATTGTCCTTTTGCTATATTGTGATTAAAAAAAACATTTATTCTAGGGACAGAAAACTCTAGGTAGGGACAGTGTCAGTTTCTTTCACTCTGCAAGTCCTTGTTTCCAGGGACCTGGAAGGACAGTGAGTGAATTGTCCTTTTGCTATATTGTGATTAAAAAAAACATTTTTTTCTAGGGACAGAAAACTGTAGGTAGGGAGAGTATTTTTTTTCTTTCACTCTGCAAGTCCTTGTTTCCAGGGACCTGTAAGGACAGTGAGTTAATTGTCCTTGTGCTATATTGTGCTGAAAAAAACATTTATTCCAGGGACAGAAAACTCTAGGTAGGGACAGTGTCAGTTTCTTTCACTCTGCAAGTCCTTGTTTCCAGGGACCTGGAAGGACAGTGAGTGAATTGTCCTTTTGCTATATTGTGATTAAAAAAAACATTTTTTTCTAGGGACAGAAAACTGTAGGTAGGGAGAGTGTTTTTTTTCTTTCACTCTGCAAGTCCTTGTTTCCAGGGACCTGTAAGGACAGTGAGTTAATTTTCCTTGTGCTATATTGTGATTAAAAAAAACATTTATTCTAGGGACAGAAAACTCTAGGTAGGGACAGTGTCAGTTTCTTTCACTCTGCAAGTCCTTGTTTCCAGGGACCTGGAAGGACAGTGAGTGAATTGTCCTTTTGCTATATTGTGATTAAAAAAAACATTTATTCTAGGGACAGAAAACTCTAGGTAGGGACAGTGTCAGTTTCTTTCACTCTGCAAGTCCTTGTTTCCAGGGACCTGGAAGGACAGTGAGTGAATTGTCCTTTTGCTATATTGTGATTAAAAAAAACATTTTTTTCTAGGGACAGAAAACTGTAGGTAGGGAGAGTATTTTTTTTCTTTCACTCTGCAAGTCCTTGTTTCCAGGGACCTGTAAGGACAGTGAGTTAATTGTCCTTGTGCTATATTGTGCTGAAAAAAACATTTATTCCAGGGACAGAAAACTCTAGGTAGGGACAGTGTCAGTTTCTTTCACTCTGCAAGTCCTTGTTTCCAGGGACCTGGAAGGACAGTGAGTGAATTGTCCTTTTGCTATATTGTGATTAAAAAAAACATTTTTTTCTAGGGACAGAAAACTGTAGGTAGGGAGAGTATTTTTTTTCTTTCACTCTGCAAGTCCTTGTTTCCAGGGACCTGTAAGGACAGTGAGTTAATTTTCCTTGTGCTATATTGTGATTAAAAAAAACATTTATTCTAGGGACAGAAAACTCTAGGTAGGGACAGTGTCAGTTTCTTTCACTCTGCAAGTCCTTGTTTCCAGGGACCTGGAAGGACAGTGAGTGAATTGTCCTTTTGCTATATTGTGATTAAAAAAAACATTTTTTTCTAGGGACAGAAAACTGTAGGTAGGGAGAGTATTTTTTTTCTTTCACTCTGCAAGTCCTTGTTTCCAGGGACCTGTAAGGACAGTGAGTTAATTGTCCTTGTGCTATATTGTGCTGAAAAAAACATTTATTCCAGGGACAGAAAACTCTAGGTAGGGACAGTGTCAGTTTCTTTCACTCTGCAAGTCCTTGTTTCCAGGGACCTGGAAGGACAGTGAGTGAATTGTCCTTTTGCTATATTGTGATTAAAAAAAACATTTATTCTAGGGACAGAAAACTCTAGGTAGGGACAGTGTCAGTTTCTTTCACTCTGCAAGTCCTTGTTTCCAGGGACCTGGAAGGACAGTGAGTGAATTGTCCTTTTGCTATATTGTGATTAAAAAAAACATTTTTTTCTAGGGACAGAAAACTGTAGGTAGGGAGAGTATTTTTTTTCTTTCACTCTGCAAGTCCTTGTTTCCAGGGACCTGTAAGGACAGTGAGTTAATTGTCCTTGTGCTATATTGTGCTGAAAAAAACATTTATTCCAGGGACAGAAAACTCTAGGTAGGGACAGTGTCAGTTTCTTTCACTCTGCAAGTCCTTGTTTCCAGGGACCTGGAAGGACAGTGAGTGAATTGTCCTTTTGCTATATTGTGATAAAAAAAAACATTTTTTTCTAGGGACAGAAAACTGTAGGTAGGGAGAGTGTTTTTTTTCTTTCACTCTGCAAGTCCTTGTTTCCAGGGACCTGTAAGGACAGTGAGTTAATTTTCCTTGTGCTATATTGTGATTAAAAAAAACATTTATTCTAGGGACAGAAAACTCTAGGTAGGGACAGTGTCAGTTTCTTTCACTCTGCAAGTCCTTGTTTCCAGGGACCTGGAAGGACAGTGAGTGAATTGTCCTTTTGCTATATTGTGATTAAAAAAAACATTTTTTTCTAGGGACAGAAAACTGTAGGTAGGGAGAGTATTTTTTTTCTTTCACTCTGCAAGTCCTTGTTTCCAGGGACCTGTAAGGACAGTGAGTTAATTTTCCTTGTGCTATATTGTGATTAAAAAAAACATTTATTCTAGGGACAGAAAACTCTAGGTAGGGACAGTGTCAGTTTCTTTCACTCTGCAAGTCCTTGTTTCCAGGGACCTGGAAGGACAGTGAGTGAATTGTCCTTTTGCTATATTGTGATTAAAAAAAACATTTTTTTCTAGGGACAGAAAACTGTAGGTAGGGAGAGTGTTTTTTTTCTTTCACTCTGCAAGTCCTTGTTTCCAGGGACCTGTAAGGACAGTGAGTTAATTTTCCTTGTGCTATATTGTGATTAAAAAAAACATTTATTCTAGGGACAGAAAACTCTAGGTAGGGACAGTGTCAGTTTCTTTCACTCTGCAAGTCCTTGTTTCCAGGGACCTGGAAGGACAGTGAGTGAATTGTCCTTTTGCTATATTGTGATTAAAAAAAACATTTTTTTCTAGGGACAGAAAACTGTAGGTAGGGAGAGTATTTTTTTTCTTTCACTCTGCAAGTCCTTGTTTCCAGGGACCTGTAAGGACAGTGAGTTAATTGTCCTTGTGCTATATTGTGCTGAAAAAAACATTTATTCCAGGGACAGAAAACTCTAGGTAGGGACAGTGTCAGTTTCTTTCACTCTGCAAGTCCTTGTTTCCAGGGACCTGGAAGGACAGTGAGTGAATTGTCCTTTTGCTATATTGTGATTAAAAAAAACATTTTTTTCTAGGGACAGAAAACTGTAGGTAGGGAGAGTGTTTTTTTTCTTTCACTCTGCAAGTCCTTGTTTCCAGGGACCTGTAAGGACAGTGAGTTAATTTTCCTTGTGCTATATTGTGATTAAAAAAAACATTTTTTCTAGGGACAGAAAACTGTAGGTAGGGAGAGTGTTTTTTTTCTTTCACTCTGCAAGTCCTTGTTTCCAGGGACAGAGAAGGACACCTGAAGGTAGCCCTTATTGCTTTTTTCCCATCTCCCTGCAGGCCATCTATTAGAATGTCTGGAAGGCAAACAAGGAGAGGCAGACAGTCAGGAGGCAATAAAAGAGGGCAAGCAGGCTCTGTGTCTGGGGGCAACAGTGCTGGTCGTGGACGCGGTGCATTGTCATCAGCACATGGCCATGGGACACGCTTGTCCTTCTTTTCGGCAGCTGGACATGTTGAGCCACATCATGCCGAAGACTTGGTAGAGTGGATGACCAAGCCCTCCTCCTCCTCCTCATCCTCTCTCACCCAGGCTCAGGGTACTGGAAAAGCAGCTGCCAAAGCGTCGTCTTCCCTGGTATCAATGTCAGACAAATCATCAGTCACTCCTTCCCTAGACCCACCATGTCCTCCTCCTGAGGAGTCCCCCGAACTGTTTCAGCACAGTGTTGGGTACATGCTCCAGGAGGATGCCCAGCGTTTCGAAGGGTCTGATGATGAAACCCAGCTAGAGGAAGGCAGTAGCGTGAGAGCAGACAGAGGGGATGCTCAAGAAGGACACCAATCTGGCAGTCATGTTCCAGCAGCTGCAGCATACTGCCAGATTGGCTCCAGTGATGAGGAGGGAGGGGATGATGAGGTCAATGACTCCACGTGGGTGCCTAATAGGAGAGAGGAGGAGGAGGAGGATGAGGAGGAGGCAAATCTCCAACGAGGCAGGATGCCCTTTGGTGGCCAGCGTAAGGGCAGTACACCGACGGAATCACACCGCAGAGCTCCGCCTGTGCAGGGCGCTGCCTCTGCCCGTCATTCAAAAAGTTCTTTGGTGTGGGCCTTTTTTGAGGCTAGTGCATCAGATCGCACAGCTGCTGTTTGCAACATATGTCTCAAGCGTATATCGCGTGGCCAAAACATCAGCCGCTTGGGTACCACATGCCTGACCAGACATATGTTGACCTGCCATGCAGCTCGTTGGCAAGCCTACCTCAAAGACCCACACCAAAGAACAAAGCGGACCTCTCCTTGCACCGCATCAGCTGGGATCTCCAACCCCACTATAACTTCAGTCCTCTCTGAAACATGCACTGAGAGGAATGAAGGTGTAGAATTAGGTGTGTCACAGCCAAGTACTTGCGCCCACTCTGCTAGCAGTACACCGACGTCCGATTCTAGCAGGCAAATTTCCCTGCCCCAGCTGCTGGACCGTCGAAAGAAGTTCACTCCCAGCCATCCACATGCCCAGCGGTTGAATGCTAGCTTGGCTAAATTGCTAGCGCTTCAACTGCTGCCTTTTCAGTTGGTAGACTCGGCCCCCTTCCGTGAGTTTGTGCAATGTGCGGTTCCTCAGTGGCAGGTTCCCAAACGCCACTTTTTCTCACGGAAGGCTATTCCGGCTCTCTACCGGCATGTGGAAGGCAATGTCTTGGCCTCGCTGGACAGGGCGGTCAGCGGTAAGGTGCATATTACCGCTGACTCATGGTCCAGCAGGCATGGACAGGGACGTTACCTTTCTTTCACGGCCCATTGGGTCACTCTTTTGGCAGCTGGGAAGGATTCAGGACAAGGTGCAGTAGTGTTGGAGGTTGTCCCACCGCCACGCCTCCAAAATGCTACTACTGGTTGTGACACACCTCTCTCCTCCACCCCCTCCTCTTCTTCTTCCTCCATGGCCTCTTCCTGTGGTTTGTCCTATGAACCAGCGGTGCTCCGTAGCCGTTCACGGGGCTACGCAAGTACGCAGGCAAAAAGATGCCATGCCGTGCTTGCGCTGGTGTGTTTGGGGGACAGAAGCCACACTGGGGCAGAGGTCCTGTCTGCTCTGCAGGGCCAGGCCGAGAGGTGGTTGACGCCACGCCAGCTTAAGCCAGGAATGGTGGTTTGCGACAATGGCACCAACCTCCTCTCCGCCCTCCGACAGGGACAACTGACCCATGTGCCCTGTGTGGCTCACGTCCTTAACCTGGTGGTGCAGCGGTTCTTGGGCAGGTACCCGGGCTTACAGGATGTCCTGAGGCAGGCCAGGAAAGTCTGTGTGCATTTCCGCAGATCTTATAATGCCAGTGCTCGCCTGGCTGAGCTGCAAAAGGAGTTGAACCTGCCCAAGAACCGCCTTATATGTGACATGCCCACCAGGTGGAACTCAACGTTGGCCATGCTGCAGCGGCTGCACACGCAGCAGAGGGCCATCAATGAGTACCTGTGCGACTACGGCACCAGGACAGGGTCAGGGGAGCTTGGTTTTTTTTCTCCACGCCAGTGGGGCATGATCAGGGATGCATGCACTGTCCTGGCACCATTTGAGGAGGCCACGAGGATGGTGAGCAGTGACAGTGCATGCATCAGTGACACTGTACCTCTTGTCCACCTGTTGGAGCACACGCTGCGTGGAATAATGGACAGGGCACTTGAGGCAGAACAGAGGCAGGAAGAGGAGGACTTCCTTGCCTCTCAAGGCCCCCTTTACCCAGACAGTGTTCCTTCTGTCCCACCCATCGCACAGGAAGAGGAGGAGGAGGAGGAGGAGGAGGAGGATTGTGTCAGCATGGAGGTGGAGGCTGGCACTCAGCATCATCAGCAGCAGTCTTTTAGGGATGATTTACAGTCCCAAGAAACCAGTGGACTTGTACGTGGCTGGGAGGAGGTGGCTGCGGATCATGTCGTCCTTAGTGACCCAGAGGACTCCGGAGCGAATGCCTCAGCAAACCTACGCTGCATGGCCTCCCTGATCCTGCAAAGTCTGCGGAAGGATCCTCGTATTCTTCGGATCAAGGAGAGGGACCATTACTGGCTGGCCACTCTCCTTGATCCACGGTACAAGGGTAAGGTTGCGGACCTTATGTTACCGTCGCAGAGGGAGCAGAGGATGAGACAACTCCGGGAGGCCTTGCAGAAAGGTCTGTGCAACGCGTTCCCAGAGACTGGGAGGTTGCAAACTCCTGGTCCTGGACAACGAGTTGCTGAGGCTTCGGCCAGTCAAAGAAGGAGCGGTGGGGAAGGTGGCCGTCTGACCGATGCGTTCAGACAATTCTTTAGTCCGCAGCCCCAAAGTATGATTGGTTCCAGCAACCATCGCCAGCGTCTGATAAACATGGTGCAGGAATATCTAGGGGCAAGGTCAGACTTGGACACCTTCCCCACCGAAAATCCTCTGGCTTACTGGGTCTTGAGGATGGATCACTGGCCAGAGCTTGCACAGTATGCAATTGAGCTACTGGCCTGTCCTGCATCCAGCGTTCTTTCGGAACGCACATTCAGTGCTGCTGGAGGATTTGTCACGGATCACAGGGTGCGCCTGTCCACCGACTCGGTTGATCGACTGACTTTCATCAAGATGAACCAGTCTTGGATCACCACCAGCTACCACACACCTGATGCTGATATAACAGACTAATTGATTTTAAAATGTCACATCCCTTCAAGACTGATGCTGATGCTGAGTGCCTGTGCTGTTATGTTGACTGCCTATCCTCCTCCTCCGAGTCCTCAATGATACGATTGATGATGATAGCTTGGAAGATCATTTTTGTTTATGGGTGCCGCCACCAGTGCCTAACGCCCAATTTTTCAGCCCCTGTTTAACAGGGGCGTGTAATTACAATTTTTGAAGCAATACTTTGCAACAGGGCTCATTGCTGTGCTCCAAGTACAGTATCTGTGAGGAGTTGCAGTGTTGTGCCACCAGTGCCTAAGGCCCAATTTTTCAGCCCCTGTTTAACAGGGGCGTGTCATTACAATTTTTGAAGCAATACTTTGCAACAGGGCTCATTGCTGTGCTCCAAGTACAGTATCTGTGAGGGGTTGCAGTGTTGTGCCACCAGTGCCTAAGGCCCAATTTTTCAGCCCCTGTTCAACAGGGGCATGTAATTACAATTCTTGATCTAATAATTCACAGCAGGGCCCATTGCTGCACCCACCAAGAGTAACTGTCAGGGCTTACAGTGTTGTGGCACCAGCACCACCATCAAAGGCCCAATTTTTACTACCACTGTTCAACAATTATATGTAATTAAAATTCCTGATATAATAGTTGACAGCAGGGCGTTCCAGCACCAACCAAGAGTAACTGTGAGTGCTTACAGTGTTGTGCCAACACCAACAACTAAGGGGCCTATTTCTGCAGAGTATATACGGCAGGTCCCTACTTTCAAACATCCAACTTACAAACGACTCCTACTTGCAAACGCAAGAAGACAACAGGAAGTGAGAGGAAATCTACCACTAGGAAGGAAAATTCTCTCCTGTAAGAATAAATATGGGAGAAAGGTGTCTCCTCTGTACTGATGCTTTATCAGCAATCCTTGTTTCAAGAAAAACACCACATTTCAAAAACAGTTGTCATTGGGACGGAAAGTGAGGTGAAATGTTCTGAACAGGGGCACAGACAGCAAAACAAATGTTACAGGGGTGATAACCCTTACCTATGTTTTCCAAAAAGTTTAAAAATAGATTTTTGGGCTGGAGCTACACTTCAACAATGTACCTGTTCAAAATTACAAACAGATTCTACATAAGAACAAACCTACAGTCCCTGTCTTGTATGCACCGCCTGTATACGGCTGTTCAGAGTATATAGGGCCTTTTTTATTTTATGTGCGGGGTTCCCCTTAATATCCATACAAGACCCAAAGGGGCTGGTAATGGGCTGGGGTAGGGGGGGGGGGTCATGGGGTAGCTATGCCATTTTTCTTAAAGAATTTCATCCATATTACCGGGACCAGACATTACATTAAAGCCGCAAGCAGTTTTAAATGGCTTTTTTTTCCTTTAGAAGTGTCATTTTGTGCAGGGACAGTTCTAAACACGGGAAACACGTGGCACTTCACAGGCATACTTTAGACACCCCCCAGGTACGATATTTAAAGGAATATTTGACTTTTTTTTTTTCACTTTATGCATCATTAAAATGACTGCTCCCGAAAAACGACCGTTTTTAAAACTTCTTTTTGCATTGATACATGTCCCCTGGTGCAGAACCCGGGTTCCCAAACCCTTTTTAGGACAATAACATGCATAATAGTTGTTATAATTAGCACTTTAGAATTCGAACGTTCGCATCCATTGTATTTAATAGGGTTCTAATGTTCGTTCGAACTTCCGGTCCGTTCGCGGGTTCTGGTGCGAACCGAACCCGGGGGTGTTCGGCTCATCACTACTATGGATCATCCCTGGTGTGCTATGGACCATCACTGATGTGCTTTGGGCCATCACTGGTGTACTATGGATCATCACTGATGTACTGTGGACCATCCCTGATGTACTTTGGATCATCACTGATGTACTATGAATCATCACTGATGTACTATGGACCATCACTGGTGTACTATGGACCATCGCTGGTGTACTATGGATCATCACTGATGTACTGTGGATCATCACTGATGTACTGTGGGCCATCACTGATGTACTATGGATCATCACTGATATACTGTGGACCATCCCTGATGTCCTGTGGATCATTACTGATGTACTGTAGATCATCACTGATGTACTGTGGATCATCACTGATGTACTGAGGATCATCACTGATGTACTATGGATCATCACTGATGTACCGTGGATCATCACTGATGTACTGTGGATCTTAACTGATGTACTGTGAATCATCACTGATGTACTATAGATCATCACTGAAGTACTATGGGCCATCACTGGTGTACTATGGATCATCACTGATGTATTATGGATCATCACTGATGTATTATGAGCCATCACTGATGTACTATGGATCATCACTGGTGTACTATGGATCATCACTGATGTACTATGGATCATCACTGATGTACTATGAGCCATCACTGATGTACTATGGGCCATCCCTGGTGTACTATGGATCATCACTGATGTACTGTGGATCATCACTGATGTACTATGGGACATCACTGGTATACTATGGGCCATCTCTGGTGTACTATGGATCATCACTGGTGTACTATGGGCCATCACTGGTGAACTATGGATTATCACTGGTGTACTATGGACCATCACTGATTTACTATGGACCATCACTGATGTACTGTGGATCATCACTGATGTACTGTGGGTCATCCCTGGTGTAATATGGATCATCACTGGTGTAATATGGATCATCACTGATGTACTATGGGCCATCACTGGTGTACTATGGATCATCACTGATGTACTGTGGACCATCCCTGATGTACTGTGGATCATCACTGATGTACTATGAATCATCACTGATGTACTATGGACCATCACTGGTGTACTATGGATCATCACTGGTGTACTATGGATCATCACTGATGTACTGTGGATCATCACTGATGTACTGTGGGCCATCACTGATGTACTATGGATCATCACTGATATACTGTGGACCATCCCTGATGTCCTGTGGATCATTACTGATGTACTGTAGATCATCACTGATGTACTGTGGATCATCACTGATGTACTGAGGATCATCACTGATGTACTATGGATCATCACTGATGTACCGTGGATCATCACTGATGTACTGTGGATCTTAACTGATGTACTGTGAATCATCACTGATGTACTATAGATCATCACTGAAGTACTATGGGCCATCACTGGTGTACTATGGATCATCACTGATGTATTATGGATCATCACTGATGTATTATGAGCCATCACTGATGTACTATGGATCATCACTGGTGTACTATGGATCATCACTGATGTACTATGGATCATCACTGATGTACTATGAGCCATCACTGATGTACTATGGGCCATCCCTGGTGTACTATGGATCATCACTGATGTACTGTGGATCATCACTGATGTACTATGGGACATCACTGGTATACTATGGGCCATCTCTGGTGTACTATGGATCATCACTGGTGTACTATGGGCCATCACTGGTGAACTATGGATTATCACTGGTGTACTATGGACCATCACTGATTTACTATGGACCATCACTGATGTACTGTGGATCATCACTGATGTACTGTGGGTCATCCCTGGTGTAATATGGATCATCACTGGTGTAATATGGATCATCACTGATGTACTATGGGCCATCACTGATGTACTATGGATCATCACTGATGTACTGTGGACCATCCCTGATGTACTGTGGATCATCACTGATGTACTGTGGATCATCACTGATGTACTGTGGATCATCACTGATGTACTGAGGATCATCACTGATGAACTATAGATCATCACTGATGTACTATGGGCCATCACTGGTGTACTATGGATCATCACTGATGTACTGTGGATCATCACTGATGTACTGTGGATCATCACTGTTGTACTATAGATCATCACTGATGTACTATGGACCATCACTGGTGACTATGAATCATCACTGGTGTACTATGGATCATCACTTGTGTACTATGGATCATCACTGATGTACTATAGATCATCACTGATATACTATGGGTCATCACTTGTGTACTATGGATCATCACTGGTGTACTATGGATCATCCCTGATGTACTATGGACCATCCCTGATGTACTATGGACCATCCCTGATGTACTGTGAATCATCACTGGTGTACTGTGGATCATCACTGATGTACTATAGATCATCACTGATGTACTGTGGATCATCACTGATGTACTATGGGCCATCACTGGTGTACTATGGATCATCACTGATGTACTGTGGATCATCCCTGATGTACTGTGGGCCATCACTGATGTACTATGGATCATCACTGATGTACTATGGATCATGACTGGTGTACTATGGATCATCACTGATGTACTGTGGACCATCCCTGATGTACTGTGGATCATCACTGATGTACTGTGGATCATCACTGATGTACTGTGGATCATCACTGATGTACTATGGATCATCCCTGATGTACTATGGACCATCCCTGATGTACTGTGGATCATCACTGATGTACTATAGATCATCACTGATGTACTATGGGCCATCACTGGTGTACTATGGGCCATCACTGGAGTACTATGGATCATCACTGGTGTACTATGGACCATCACTAATTTACTATGGACCATCACTGATGTACTGTGGATCATCACTGATGTACTGTGGATCATCCTGGTGTACTATGGATAATCACTGGTGTACTATGGATCATCACTGATGTGCTATGGGCCATCACTGATGTATTATGGATCATCACTGATGTACTATGAGCCATCACTGATGTACTATGGATCATCACTGGTGTACTATGGATCATCACTGATGTACTATGAGCCATCACTGATGTACTATGGATCATCACTGGTGTACTATGGATCATCACTGATGTACTATAGATCATCACTGATGTACTATGAGCCATCACTGATGTACTATGGGCCATCCCTGGTGTACTATGGATCATCACTGATGTACTGTGGATCATCACTGATGTACTATGGGACATCACTGGTGTACTATGGGCCATCACTGGTGTACTGTGGATCATCACTGGTGTACTATGGGCCATCACTGGTGTACTATGGGCCATCACTGGTGTACTATGGATCATCACTGGTGTACTATGGACCATCACTGATGTACTATGGATCATCACTGGTGTACTATGGATCATCACTGGTGTACTATGGATCATCCCTGGTGTACTATGGATCATCACTGGTGTACTATGGATCATCACTGGTGTACTATGGATCATCACTGATATACTGTGGACCATCCCTGATATACTGTGGATCATCCCTGATGTACTGTGGATCATCACTGATGTACTGTGGGCCATCACTGGTGTACTGTTGGCCATCACAGGTGTACTATGGATCATCACTGATGTACTATGGATCATCACTGGTGTACTATGGATCATCACTGATGTACTGTGGACCATCCCTGATGTACTATAGATCATCACTGATGTACTCTGGATCATCACTGATGTACTATGGGCCATCACTGGTGTACTATGGGCCAAAACTGGTGTACTATGGATCATCACTGGATTACTATGGATCATCCCTGGTGTGCTATGGACCATCACTGATGTGCTTTGGGCCATCACTGGTGTACTATGGATCATCACTGATGTACTGTGGACCATCCCTGATGTACTGTGGATCATCACTGATGTACTATGGATCATCACTGATGTACTATGGACCATCACTGGTGTACTATGGACCATCACTGGTGTACTATGGATCATCACTGATGTACTGTGGATCATCACTGATGTACTGTGGGCCATCACTGATGTACTATGGATCATCACTGATATACTGTGGACCATCCCTGATGTCCTGTGGATCATCACTGATGTACTGTAGATCATCACTGATGTACTGTGGATCATCACTGATGTACTGAGGATCATCACTGATGTACTATGGATCATCACTGATGTACCGTGGATCATCACTGATGTACTGTGGATCATCACTGATGTACTGTGGATCATCACTGATGTACTATAGATCATCACTGAAGTACTATGGGCCATCACTGGTGTACTATGGATCATCACTGATGTATAATGGATCATCACTGATGTATTATGAGCCATCACTGATGTACTATGGATCATCACTGGTGTACTATGGATCATCACTGATGTACTATGGATCATCACTGATGTACTATGAGCCATCACTGATGTACTATGGGCCATCCCTGGTGTACTATGGATCATCACTGATGTACTGTGGATCATCACTGATGTACTATGGGACATCACTGGTATACTATGGGCCATCTCTGATGTACTATGGATCATCACTGATGTACTATGGATCATCACTGATGTACTATGGATCATGACTGGTTTACTATGGATCATCACTGATGTACTGTGGACCATCCCTGATGTCCTGTGGATCATCACTGATGTACTGTGGACCATCACTGATGTACTATGGGCCATCACAGGTGTACTATGGATCATCACTGTTGTACTATGGACCATCCCTGATGTACTGTGGATCATCACTGATGTACTGTGGATCATCACTGATGTACTTTGGATCATCATTGATGTACTATGGGCCATCACTGGTGTACTATGGGCCATCACCGGTGTACTATGGATCATCACTGGTGTACTATGGATCATCACTGGTGTACTATGGACCATCACTGATGTACTGTGGACCACCACTGATGTACTGTGGATCATCACTGATGTACTGTGGATCATCCCTGGTGTACTATGGAACATCACTGGTGTACTATGGATCATCACTGGTGTACTATGGATCATCACTGATGTACTATGGGCCATCACTGATGTACTATGGATCATCACTGATATACTGTGGACCATCCCTGATGTACTGTGGATCATCACTGATGTACTGTGGATCATCACTGAAGTATTGTGGATCATCACTGATGTACTGTGGATCATCACTGATGTACTGTGGATCATCACTGGTGTACTATGGATCATCCCTGGTGTACTATGGATCATCACTGGTGTACTATGGATCATCACTGGTGTACTATGGATCATCACTGATATACTGTGGACCATCCCTGATATACTGTGGATCATCCCTGATGTACTGTGGATCATCACTGATGTACTGTGGGCCATCACTGGTGTACTGTTGGCCATCACAGGTGTACTATGGATCATCACTGATGTACTATGGATCATCACTGGTGTACTATGGATCATCACTGATGTACTGTGGACCATCCCTGATGTACTATAGATCATCACTGATGTACTCTGGATCATCACTGATGTACTATGGGCCATCACTGGTGTACTATGAGCCATCACTGGTGTACTATGGATCATCACTGGATTACTATGGATCATCCCTGGTGTGCTATGGACCATCACTGATGTGCTTTGGGCCATCACTGGTGTACTATGGATCATCACTGATGTACTGTGGACCATCCCTGATGTACTGTGGATCATCACTGATGTACTATGAATCATCACTGATGTACTATGGACCATCACTGGTGTACTATGGACCATCGCTGGTGTACTATGGATCATCACTGATGTACTGTGGATCATCACTGATGTACTGTGGGCCATCACTGATGTACTATGGATCATCACTGATATACTGTGGACCATCCCTGATGTCCTGTGGATCATTACTGATGTACTGTAGATCATCACTGATGTACTGTGGATCATCACTGATGTACTGAGGATCATCACTGATGTACTATGGATCATCACTGATGTACCGTGGATCATCACTGATGTACTGTGGATCTTAACTGATGTACTGTGAATCATCACTGATGTACTATAGATCATCACTGAAGTACTATGGGCCATCACTGGTGTACTATGGATCATCACTGATGTATTATGGATCATCACTGATGTATTATGAGCCATCACTGATGTACTATGGATCATCACTGGTGTACTATGAGCCATCACTGATGTACTATGGGCCATCCCTGGTGTACTATGGATCATCACTGATGTACTATGGGCCATCACTGATGTACTATGGATCATCACTGATGTACTGTGGACCATCCCTGATGTACTGTGGATCATCACTGATGTACTGTGGATCATCACTGATGTACTGTGGATCATCACTGATGTACTGAGGATCATCACTGATGAACTATAGATCATCACTGATGTACTATGGGCCATCACTGGTGTACTATGGATCATCACTGATGTACTGTGGATCATCACTGATGTACTGTGGATCATCACTGTTGTACTATAGATCATCACTGATGTACTATGGACCATCACTGGTGACTATGAATCATCACTGGTGTACTATGGATCATCACTTGTGTACTATGGATCATCACTGATGTACTATAGATCATCACTGATATACTATGGGTCATCACTTGTGTACTATGGATCATCACTGGTGTACTATGGATCATCCCTGATGTACTATGGACCATCCCTGATGTACTATGGACCATCCCTGATGTACTGTGAATCATCACTGGTGTACTGTGGATCATCACTGATGTACTATAGATCATCACTGATGTACTGTGGATCATCACTGATGTACTATGGGCCATCACTGGTGTACTATGGATCATCACTGATGTACTGTGGATCATCCCTGATGTACTGTGGGCCATCACTGATGTACTATGGATCATCACTGATGTACTATGGATCATGACTGGTGTACTATGGATCATCACTGATGTACTGTGGACCATCCCTGATGTACTGTGGATCATCACTGATGTACTGTGGATCATCACTGATGTACTGTGGATCATCACTGATGTACTATGGATCATCCCTGATGTACTATGGACCATCCCTGATGTACTGTGGATCATCACTGATGTACTATAGATCATCACTGATGTACTATGGGCCATCACTGGTGTACTATGGGCCATCACTGGAGTACTATGGATCATCACTGGTGTACTATGGACCATCACTAATTTACTATGGACCATCACTGATGTACTGTGGATCATCACTGATGTACTGTGGATCATCCCTGGTGTACTATGGATAATAACTGGTGTACTATGGATCATCACTGATGTGCTATGGGCCATCACTGATGTACTATGGATCATCACTGATGTATTATGGATCATCACTGATGTACTATGAGCCATCACTGATGTACTATGGATCATCACTGGTGTACTATGGATCATCACTGGTGTACTATGGATCATCACTGATGTACTATGAGCCATCACTGATGTACTATGGATCATCACTGGTGTACTATGGATCATCACTGATGTACTATAGATCATCACTGATGTACTATGAGCCATCACTGATGTACTATGGGCCATCCCTGGTGTACTATGGATCATCACTGATGTACTGTGGATCATCACTGGTGTACTATGGGCCATCACTGGTGTACTGTGGATCATCACTGGTGTACTATGGGCCATCACTGGTGTACTATGGGCCATCACTGGTGTACTATGGATCATCAGTGGTGTACTATGGACCATCACTGATGTACTATGGATCATCACTGGTGTACTATGGATCATCACTGGTGTACTATGGATCATCCCTGGTGTACTATGGATCATCACTGGTGTACTATGGATCATCACTGGTGTACTATGGATCATCACTGATATACTGTGGACCATCCCTGATATACTGTGGGTCATCCCTGATGTACTGTGGATCATCACTGATGTACTGTGGGCCATCACTGGTGTACTGTTGGCCATTACAGGTGTACTATGGATCATCACTGATGTACTATGGATCATCACTGGTGTACTATGGATCATCACTGATGTACTGTGGACCATCCCTGATGTACTATAGATCATCACTGATGTACTCTGGATCATCACTGATGTACTATGGGCCATCACTGGTGTACTATGGGCCATCACTGGTGTACTATGGATCATCACTGGATTACTATGGATCATCCCTGGTGTGCTATGGACCATCACTGATGTGCTTTGGGCCATCACTGGTGTACTATGGATCATCACTGATGTACTGTGGACCATCCCTGATGTACTGTGGATCATCACTGACGTACTATGGATCATCACTGATGTACTATGGACCATCACTGGTGTACTATGGACCATCACTGGTGTACTATGGATCATCACTGATGTACTGTGGATCATCACTGATGTACTGTGGGCCATCACTGATGTACTACGGATCATCACTGATATACTGTGGACCATCCCTGATGTCCTGTGGATCATCACTGATGTACTGTAGATCATCACTGATGTACTGTGGATCATCACTGATGTACTGAGGATCATCACTGATGTACTATGGATCATCACTGATGTACCGTGGATCATCACTGATGTACTGTGGATCATCACTGATGTACTGTGGATCATCACTGATGTACTATAGATCATCACTGAAGTATTATGGGCCATCACTGGTGTACTATGGATCATCACTGATGTATTATGGATCATCACTGATGTATTATGAGCCATCACTGATGTACTATGGATCATCACTGTGTACTATGGATCATTACTGGTGTACTATGGATCATCACTGATGTACTATGGATCATCACTGATGTACTATGAGCCATCACTGATGTACTATGGGCCATCCCTGGTGTACTATGGATCATCACTGATGTACTGTGGATCATCACTGATGTACTATGGGACATCACTGGTATACTATGGGCCATCTCTGATGTACTATGGATCATCACTGGTGTACTATGGGCCATCACTGGTGAACTATGGATCATCACTGGTGTACTATGGACCATCACTGATTTACTATGGACCATCACTGATGTACTGTGGATCATCACTGATGTACTGTGGGTCATCCCTGGTGTAATATGGATCATCACTGGTGTAATATGGATCATCACTGATGTACTATGGGCCATCACTGATGTACTATGGATCATCACTGATGTACTGTGGACTATCCCTGATGTACTGTGGATCATCACTGATGTACTGTGGATCATCACTGATGTACTGTGGATCATCACTGATGTACTGAGGATCATCACTGATGAACTATAGATCATCACTGATGTACTATGGGCCATCACTGGTGTACTATGGATCATCACTGATGTACTGTGGATCATCACTGATGTACTGTGGATCATCACTGATGTACTATAGATCATCACTGATGTACTATGGACCATCACTGGTGACTATGAATCATCACTGGTGTACTATGGATCATCACTTGTATACTATGGATCATCACTGATGTACTATAGATCATCACTGATATACTATGGGTCATCACTTGTGTACTATGGATCATCACTGGTGTACTATGGATCATCCCTGATGTACTATGGACCATCCCTGATGTACTATGGACCATCCCTGATGTACTGTGAATCATCACTGGTGTACTGTGGATCATCACTGATGTACTATAGATCGTCACTGATGTACTGTGGATCATCACTGATGTACTATGGGCCATCACTGGTGTACTATGGATCATCACTGATGTACTGTGGATCATCCCTGATGTACTGTGGGCCATCACTGATGTACTATGGATCATCACTGATGTACTATGGATCATGACTGGTGTACTATGGATCATCACTGATGTACTGTGGACCATCCCTGATGTACTGTGGATCATCACTGATGTACTGTGGATCATCACTGATGTACTATGGATCATCCCTGATGTACTATGGACCATCCCTGATGTACTGTGGATCATCACTGATGTACTATAGATCATCACTGATGTACTATGGGCCATCACTGGTGTACTATGGGCCATCACTGGTGTACTATGGGCCATCACTGGAGTACTATGGATCATCACTGGTGTACTATGGACCATCACT
The DNA here is from genome assembly GCA_029206835.1 of Rana muscosa. NCBI lineage: Eukaryota > Metazoa > Chordata > Amphibia > Anura > Ranidae > Rana > Rana muscosa. The sequence goes on from JARGYO010000232.1 coordinate 351,791, forward strand.
AATTTACTATGGACCATCACTGATGTACTGTGGATCATCACTGATGTACTGTGGATCATCCCTGGTGTACTATGGATAATCACTAGTGTACTATGGATCATCACTGATGTGCTATGGGCCATCACTGATGTACTATGGATCATCACTGATGTACTGTGGACCATCGTTGATGTACTGTGGATCATCACTGATGTACTGTGGATCATCACTGATGTACTGAGGATCATCACTGATGTACTATAGATCGTCACTGATGTACTATGGGCCATCACTGGTGTACTGTGGATCATCACTGATGTACTGTGGATCATCACTGATGTACTATAGATCATCACTGATGTACTATGTACCATCACTGGTGTACTATGAATCATCACTGGTGTACTATTAATCATCACTGGTGTACTATGGATCATCACTGATGTACTATAGATCATCACTGATGTACTATGGACCATCACTGGTGTACTATGAATCATCACTGGTGTACTATGGATCATCACTGGTGTACTATGGATCATCACTGATGTACTATAGATCATCACTGATGTACTATGGGCCATCACTTGTGTACTATGGATCATCACTGGTGTACTATGGATCATCCCTGATGTACTATGGACCATCCCTGATGTACTGTGAATCATCACTGGTGTACTATAGATCATCACTGATGTACTGTGGATCATCACTGATGTACTATGGGCCATCACTGGTGTACTATGGGCCATCACTGGTGTACTATGGATCATCACTGATGTACTGTGGATCATCCCTGATGTACTGTGGGCCATCACTGATGTACTATGGATTATCACTGATGTACTATGGATCATGACTGGTGTACTATGGATCATCACTGGTGTACTGTGGACCATCCCTGATGTACTGTGGATCATCACTGATGTACTGTGGATCATCACTGATGTACTGTGGATCATCACTGATGTACTATGGATCATCCCTGATGTACTATGGACCTTCCCTGATGTACTGTGGATCATCACTGATGTACTATAGATCATCACTGATGTACTATGGGCCATCACTGGTGTACTATGGGCCATCACTGGAGTACTATGGATCATTACTGGTGTACTATGGACCATCACTAATTTACTATGGACCATCACTGATGTACTGTGGATCATCACTGATGTACTGTGGATCATCCCTGGTGTACTATGGATCATCACTGGTGTACTATGGATCATCACCGATGTACTATGGGCCATCACTGATGTACTATGGGCCATCACTGATGTGCTATGGATCATCAGTGATGTACTGTGGACCATCCCTGATGTACTGTGGATCATCACTGATGTACTGTGGATCATCACTGATGTACTGTGGATCATCACTGATGTACTGTGGATCATCACTGATGTACTGATGATCATCACTGATGTACTATAGATCATCACTGATGTACTATGGGCCATCACTGGTGTACTGTGGATCATCACTGATGTACTGTGGATCATCACTGATGTACTATAGATCATCACTGATGTACTATGGACCATCACTGGTGTACTATGAATCATCACTGGTGTACTATTAATCATCACTGGTGTACTATGTATCATCACTGGTGTACTATAGATCATCACTGATGTACTATGGGCCATCACTGGTGTACTATGGATCATCCCTGATGTACTATGGACCATCCCTGATGTACTATGGACCATCACTGATGTACTGTGAATCATCACTGGTGTACTGTGGATCATCACTGATGTACTATAGATAATCACTGATGTACTGTGGATCATCACTGATGTACTATGGGCCATCACTGGTGTACTATGGACCATCCCTGATGTACTATGGATCATCCCTGATGTACTATGGACCATCCCTGATGTACTGTGGATCATCACTGACCCTGCAGGTCTCTGCCGGACAAGTTCGTATGAAGTGGCCAACCTCCCCGCAGAAGAGACACAGACTGCCTTGGACTCGACGTAGACGTTCAGCAGGAGAAAGAGGTAAACTACGAAAACTCAAGAGACCTTGCCTATTCTCTGCCAGACTTCTTCAGGCCATAGCGAACTCCTCCGTTTGGATGTCATAGCTTCTCCCATGTTTCCCGTTATCCTTGGCATTCCATGGTTGAAGGCACACAATCCTCACGTTGACTGGCTTACCGGAGATATTTTTTTTTTTCGTCCAACTACTGCCAGACGCACTGCCTCTTTGGAGGAACTGTCAACTCCACGCCCCTCCTGGGTATCCACCCTGACCATGAAGCCTCTAAACTGATCCCGGTTGCTTATCACGAATTTCTGGACGTCTTTAATAAAAAGGGTGCAGACACTCTTCCACCTCATAGAACTTACGATTGCCCCATTGAACTTCTACCGGGAGCCGAGATCCCGTTTGGTCGGATTTACCCTCTCTCTGAGCCTGAATTTGAAGCTATATCGACGAGAGCCTTGAAAAGCAGTTCATTCGGCCTTCCACTTCACCAGCAGGAGCCGGTATTTTCTTCGTTGAGAAAAAAGACCACACCTTGAGGCCCTGTGTGGACTATCGTGACCTTAACAGGGTCACTGTCAAGAATCGGTACCCTCTTCCTCTGATTCCCGAACTATTCCAGAGGCTGCGAGGGGCACGAATGTTCTCCAAACTGGACTTGAGGGGTGCCTATAATCTTGTCAGAATCAGGGAGGGAGACGAATGGAAGATGGCCTTCCGGACACGCTTTGGCCACTTTGAGTATTTAGTCATGCCATTCGGGCTCTGCAATGCTCCAGCCACATTCCAGCATCTGGTAAACGATGTTTTTCGGGACTTTCTTGATTTATTCGTCATCGTGTATCTGGATGACATCCTTGTATTCTCTGAAACTTTAGAATCCTATCGGACTCATGTAAAAAAGGTATTAGCTCGATTGCGGGAACACCGACTTTACGCAAAGGCTGAAAAATGCGACTTTGAAAAGCAAGTTGTGCATTTCCTAGGGCTTGTCATCTCCGCCGAGGGAATCTCCATGGACCCTCAGAAAGTCGCTTATGTCTTGGAATGGCCTGCTCCTACTGACAGAAAAGCTGTACAGAGGTTCGTGGGGTTTGCTAACTTTTATAGAAAATGTATTAAGGACTTTTCTGGCATCATCACTCCCATTACTCAGCTAACGAAACAGCATGTTCCCTTTCGATGGACCCCAGAGGCTCAGACAGCGTTTGAACAGTTGAAAGCCTTATTCACCTCAGCTCCCATCTTGAAACATCCCGATCCCTCCTTAGCTTATGTTTTGGAGGTAGACGCCTCGGAAAATGCAGTTGGGGAAAATGCATTTCCCAACGCCAAGGGCCCAAATCATTGCTCCACCCTGTGGCCTTCTTCTCTAAAAAATTAAATCCTTCCGAAAGGAATTATGATGTTGGTGACCGAGAGCTACTGGCTATCAAGGCCGCTCTTGAAGAATGGCGTTACCTTTTGGAGGGAGCTTCTCACCCAATTCTTATCTTCACAGATCACAAGAATCTTGAGTATTTGAAGACAACTAAACGCCTAAGACCTCGGCAGGCAAGATGGGCACTTTTTTTCTCTCGTTTCATGTTTCATATAACCTACCGTCCTGGCTCAAAGAACGGGAAACCAGATGCCTTGTCCCGCATGTTCAGTGATCCATTTGTATCCTCGGAACCTGATACTATTCTACCAGCCAATAATTTTTTACTTCTTCAGGCGGATCTGATGTCACAAATAAGAAAATATGTGGAAGACCAACCGCCTTCCAAGGACCTGGCTCTTCAACTAAGGGATGGCCTGTACTTCCATAAGAGGCAAATCTTTATCCAAGAACAGTTCAGAGTTGCCGTCCTAGGGCGATGTCATGATCATCCCCTAGCGGGTCACTTTGGGATTCACAAGACGGCTAATTTGATCTCCCGTACATTCTGGTGGCCAAACTTGATGAACGACTGCAAGAAATATGTAAGATCTTGTATTTCATGCCTTCGGAATAAGACAGACAGAGCCAGAACTTGGGGTCTACTTGAGCCCCTTCCTGTACCTGAGAAACCATGGAGCATGATCTCCATGGATTTTATAGTAGAACTTCCCCCATCTGAAGACTTCACTACCATTTTCGTTGTGGTTGATCGTTTGACCAAAATGGCCCACTTTGTACCTCTGCAAGGAACTCCTTCTGCCCCGGAGACTGCCTCAACTTTTATCAAGGAGATTGTAAGGTTGCATGGCATCCCTGACAGCATAGTTTCTGATCGAGGGGTGCAGTTCACTTCTAGATTTTGGAGGGCCTTATGTGAAACTTTGAACATTGAACTCCGCCTCTCCACAGCTTATCACCCACAAACTAATGGACAGACTGAAAGGGTCAATCAAACCCTAGAACAGTACCTACGATGCTTTTCTTCTTTTGCACAGGATGACTGGCTATCACTTCTCCCACTCGCGGAATTTTCATACAATAATTCAACCCATTCGGCAACCAAACAGTCACCTTTTTTCGCCAATTATGGATACCATCCTTCTTTCTTGCCTGAGCTGCCTATTGATTCTTCTGTACCTGCCGTACAAGACAGGTTGAACTTCCTTAACTCCAACTACCAATTACTGCAGGATACAATCTCCAAGACCCAGGCAGATAATAAAAAGTTCTTCGACAAGAAGAGAAGAGGCAATTTGAATCTTGAACCTTTTCCAGTACCTCGCTGCCCGTCTGCTACCGAACCCGGCCACCCTTGTGATCCTGCACCAGCCTCCTGCTTGGCTTAACGCTTTCTCCAGTGCCTGTGCTAGCTGTCCATCCTACCAGCTTTCCTGAGTCCAGTTCCTTACCAGATGCTCTGCCTGCATCTCCACGTCTGCAACTCAGCTGACAAGTTCTGCACGCAACTACAGGCACTCGTGTAACTCCTCACCCTAGGTCTGTCCCATTCTCAGTGGGGCTTGGGTTGGAGATACAAGGGAGGCCGACCTCCTCATTCCAGACTCCTACCAGGTACGTGACAGTACCAGTCAGCCAGAGATGGAGTCTGGAAGGGAGGCCTCTCCACCGAAGGACATTTACCAAACTATTTCTGCGCTCTCAAATATTGTGCAGAAGTTACAAGAGCGGGTCACTTTGGGATTCACAAGACGGCTAATTTGATCTTCCGTACATTCTGGTGGCCAAATTTGATGAACGACTGCAAGAAATATGTAAGATCTTGTATTTCATGCCTTCGGAATAAGACAGACAGAGCCAGAACTTGGGGTCTACTTGAGCCCCTTCCTGTACCTGAGAAACCATGGAGCATGATCTCCATGGATTTTATAGTAGAACTTCCCCCATCTGAAGACTTCACTACCATTTTCGTTGTGGTTGATCGTTTGACCAAAATGGCCCACTTTGTACCTCTGCAAGGAACTCCTTCTGCCCCGGAGACTGCCTCAACTTTTATCAAGGAGATTGTAAGGTTGCATGGCATCCCTGACAGCATAGTTTCTAATCGAGGGGTGCAGTTCACTTCTAGATTTTGGAGGGCCTTATGTGAAACTTTGAACATTGAACTCCGCCTATCCACAGCTTATCACCCACAAACTAATGGACAGACTGAAAGGGTCAATCAAACCCTTGAACAGCACCTACGAGGCTTTTCTTCTTTTGCACAGGATGACTGGCTATCACTTCTCCCACTCGCGGAATTTTCATACAATAATTCCACCCATTCGGCAACCAAACAGTCACCTTTTTTCGCCAATTATGGATACCATCCTTCTTTCTTGCCTGAGCTGCCTATTGATTCTTCTGTACCTGCCGTACAAGACAGGTTGAACTTCCTTAACTCCAACTACCAATTACTGCAGGTCCCAGAACAGTTCAGAGTTGCCGTCCTAGGGCGATGTCATGATCATCCCCTAGCGGGTCACTTTGGGATTCACAAGACGGCTAATTTGATCTCCCGTACATTCTGGTGGCCAAACTTGATGAACGACTGCAAGAAATATGTAAGATCTTGTATTTCATGCCTTCGGAATAAGACAGACAGAGCCAGAACTTGGGGTCTACTTGAGCCCCTTCCTGTACCTGAGAAACCATGGAGCATGATCTCCATGGATTTTATAGTAGAACTTCCCCCATCTGAAGACTTCACTACCATTTTCGTTGTGGTTGATCGTTTGACCAAAATGGCCCACTTTGTACCTCTGCAAGGAACTCCTTCTGCCCCGGAGACTGCCTCAACTTTTATCAAGGAGATTGTAAGGTTGCATGGCATCCCTGACAGCATAGTTTCTGATCGAGGGGTGCAGTTCACTTCTAGATTTTGGAGGGCCTTATGTGAAACTTTGAACATTGAACTCCGCCTCTCCACAGCTTATCACCCACAAACTAATGGACAGACTGAAAGGGTCAATCAAACCCTAGAACAGTACCTACGATGCTTTTCTTCTTTTGCACAGGATGACTGGCTATCACTTCTCCCACTCGCGGAATTTTCATACAATAATTCAACCCATTCGGCAACCAAACAGTCACCTTTTTTCGCCAATTATGGATACCATCCTTCTTTCTTGCCTGAGCTGCCTATTGATTCTTCTGTACCTGCCGTACAAGACAGGTTGAACTTCCTTAACTCCAACTACTAATTACTGCAGGATACAATCTCCAAGACCCAGGCAGATAATAAAAAGTTCTTCGACAAGAAGAGAAGAGGCAATTTGAATCTTGAACCTTTTCCAGTACCTCGCTGCCCGTCTGCTACCGAACCCGGCCAGCCACCCTTGTGATCCTGCACCAGCCTCCTGCTTGGCTTAACGCTTTCTCCAGTGCCTGTGCTAGCTGTCCATCCTACCAGCTTTCCTGAGTCCAGTTCCTTACCAGATGCTCTGCCTGCATCTCCACGTCTGCAACTCAGCTGACAAGTTCTGCACGCAACTACAGGCACTCGTGTAACTCCTCACCCTAGGTCTGTCCCATTCTCAGTGGGGCTTGGGTTGGAGATACAAGGGAGGCCGACCTCGTCATTCCAGACTCCTACCAGGTACGTGACAGTACCAGTCAGCCAGAGATGGAGTCTGGAAGGGAGGCCTCTCCACCGAAGGACATTTACCAAACTATTTCTGCGCTCTCAAATATTGTGCAGAAGTTACAAGAGCGGGTCACTTTGGGATTCACAAGACGGCTAATTTGATCTCCCGTACATTCTGGTGGCCAAACTTGATGAACGACTGCAAGAAATATGTAAGATCTTGTATTTCATGCCTTCGGAATAAGACAGACAGAGCCAGAACTTGGGGTCTACTTGAGCCCCTTCCTGTACCTGAGAAACCATGGAGCATGATCTCCATGGATTTTATAGTAGAACTTCCCCCATCTGAAGACTTTACTACCATTTTCGTTGTGGTTGATCGTTTGACCAAAATGGCCCACTTTGTACCTCTGCAAGGAACTCCTTCTGCCCCGGAGACTGCCTCAACTTTTATCAAGGAGATTGTAAGGTTGCATGGCATCCCTGACAGCATAGTTTTTGATCGAGGGGTGCAGTTCACTTCTAGATTTTGGAGGGCCTTATGTGAAACATTGAACATTGAACTCCGCCTCTCCACAGCTTATCACCCACAAACTCATGGACAGACTGAAAGGGTCAATCAAACCCTTGAACAGTACCTACGATGCTTTTCTTCTTTTGCACAGGATGACTGGCTATCACTTCTCCCACTCGCGGAATTTTCATACAATAATTCCACCCATTCGGTAACCAAACAGTCACCTTTTTTCGCCAATTATGGATACCATCCTTCTTTCTTGCCTGAGCTGCCTATTGATTCTTCTGTACCTGCCGTACAAGACAGGTTGAACTTCCTTAACTCCAACTACCAATTACTGCAGGTCCCAGAACAGTTCAGAGTTGCCGTCCTAGGGCGATGTCATGATCATCCCCTAGCGGGTCACTTTGGGATTCACAAGACGGCTAATTTGATCTCCCTTACATTCTGGTGGCCAAACTTGATGAACGACTGCAAGAAATATGTAAGATCTTGTATTTCATGCCTTCGGAATAAGACAGACAGAGCCAGAACTTGGGGTCTACTTGAGCCCCTTCCTGTACCTGAGAAACCATGGAGCATGATCTCCATGGATTTTACAGTAGAACTTCCCCCATCTGAAGACTTCACTACCATTTTCGTTGTGGTTGATCGTTTGACCAAAATGGCCCACTTTGTACCTCTGCAAGGAACTCCTTTTGCCCCGGAGACTGCCTCAACTTTTATCAAGGAGATTGTAAGGTTGCATGGCATCCCTGACAGCATAGTTTCTGATCGAGGGGTGCAGTTCACTTCTAGATGTTGGAGGGCCTTATGTGAAACTTTGAACATTGAACTCCGCCTCTCCACAGCTTATCACCCACAAACTAATGGACAGACTGAAAGGGTCAATCAAACCCTTGAACAGTACCTACGATGCTTTTCTTCTTTTGCGCAGGATGACTGGCTATCACTTCTCCCACTCGCGGAATTTTCATACAATAATTCCACCCATTCGGCAACCAAACAGTCACCTTTTTTCGCCAATTATGGATACCATCCTTCTTTCTTGCCTGAGCTGCCTATTGATTCTTCTGTACCTGCCGTACAAGACAGGTTGAACTTCCTTAACTCAAACTACCAATTACTGCAGGATACAATCTCCAAGACCCAGGCAGATAATAAAAAGTTCTTCGACAAGAAGAGAAGAGGCAATTTGAATCTTGAACCTTTTCCAGTACCTCGCTGCCCGTCTGCTACCGAACCCGGCCACCATTGTGATCCTGCACCAGCCTCCTGCTTGGCTTAACGCTGTCTCCAGTGCCTGTGCTAGCTGTCCATCCTACCAGCTTTCCTGAGTCCAGTTCCTTACCAGATGCTCTGCCTGCATCTCCACGTCTGCAACTCAGCTGACAAGTTCTGCACGCAACTACAGGCTCTCGTGTAACTCCTAACCCTAGGTCTGTCCCATCCTCAGTGGGGCTTGGGTTGGAGATACAAGGGAGGCCGACCTCGTCATTCCAGACTCCTACCAGGTACGTGACAGTACCAGTCAGCCAGAGATGGAGTCTGGAAGGGAGGCCTCTCCACCGAAGGACATTTACCAAACTATTTCTGCGCTCTCAAATATTGTGCAGAAGTTACAAGAGCGGGTCACTTTGGGATTCACAAGACGGCTAATTTGATCTTCCGTACATTCTGGTGGCCAAATTTGATGAACGACTGCAAGAAATATGTAAGATCTTGTATTTCATGCCTTCGGAATAAGACAGACAGAGCCAGAACTTGGGGTCTACTTGAGCCCCTTCCTGTACCTGAGAAACCATGGAGCATGATCTCCATGGATTTTATAGTAGAACTTCCCCCATCTGAAGACTTCACTACCATTTTCGTTGTGGTTGATCGTTTGACCAAAATGGCCCACTTTGTACCTCTGCAAGGAACTCCTTCTGCCCCGGAGACTGCCTCAACTTTTATCAAGGAGATTGTAAGGTTGCATGGCATCCCTGACAGCATAGTTTCTAATCGAGGGGTGCAGTTCACTTCTAGATTTTGGAGGGCCTTATGTGAAACTTTGAACATTGAACTCCGCCTATCCACAGCTTATCACCCACAAACTAATGGACAGACTGAAAGGGTCAATCAAACCCTTGAACAGCACCTACGAGGCTTTTCTTCTTTTGCACAGGATGACTGGCTATCACTTCTCCCACTCGCGGAATTTTCATACAATAATTCCACCCATTCGGCAACCAAACAGTCACCTTTTTTCGCCAATTATGGATACCATCCTTCTTTCTTGCCTGAGCTGCCTATTGATTCTTCTGTACCTGCCGTACAAGACAGGTTGAACTTCCTTAACTCCAACTACCAATTACTGCAGGTCCCAGAACAGTTCAGAGTTGCCGTCCTAGGGCGATGTCATGATCATCCCCTAGCGGGTCACTTTGGGATTCACAAGACGGCTAATTTGATCTCCCGTACATTCTGGTGGCCAAACTTGATGAACGACTGCAAGAAATATGTAAGATCTTGTATTTCATGCCTTCGGAATAAGACAGACAGAGCCAGAACTTGGGGTCTACTTGAGCCCCTTCCTGTACCTGAGAAACCATGGAGCATGATCTCCATGGATTTTATAGTAGAACTTCCCCCATCTGAAGACTTCACTACCATTTTCGTTGTGGTTGATCGTTTGACCAAAATGGCCCACTTTGTACCTCTGCAAGGAACTCCTTCTGCCCCGGAGACTGCCTCAACTTTTATCAAGGAGATTGTAAGGTTGCATGGCATCCCTGACAGCATAGTTTCTGATCGAGGGGTGCAGTTCACTTCTAGATTTTGGAGGGCCTTATGTGAAACTTTGAACATTGAACTCCGCCTCTCCACAGCTTATCACCCACAAACTAATGGACAGACTGAAAGGGTCAATCAAACCCTAGAACAGTACCTACGATGCTTTTCTTCTTTTGCACAGGATGACTGGCTATCACTTCTCCCACTCGCGGAATTTTCATACAATAATTCAACCCATTCGGCAACCAAACAGTCACCTTTTTTCGCCAATTATGGATACCATCCTTCTTTCTTGCCTGAGCTGCCTATTGATTCTTCTGTACCTGCCGTACAAGACAGGTTGAACTTCCTTAACTCCAACTACTAATTACTGCAGGATACAATCTCCAAGACCCAGGCAGATAATAAAAAGTTCTTCGACAAGAAGAGAAGAGGCAATTTGAAACTTGAACCTTTTCCAGTACCTCGCTGCCCGTCTGCTACCGAACCCGGCCAGCCACCCTTGTGATCCTGCACCAGCCTCCTGCTTGGCTTAACGCTTTCTCCAGTGCCTGTGCTAGCTGTCCATCCTACCAGCTTTCCTGAGTCCAGTTCCTTACCAGATGCTCTGCCTGCATCTCCACGTCTGCAACTCAGCTGACAAGTTCTGCACGCAACTACAGGCACTCGTGTAACTCCTCACCCTAGGTCTGTCCCATTCTCAGTGGGGCTTGGGTTGGAGATACAAGGGAGGCCGACCTCGTCATTCCAGACTCCTACCAGGTACGTGACAGTACCAGTCAGCCAGAGATGGAGTCTGGAAGGGAGGCCTCTCCACCGAAGGACATTTACCAAACTATTTCTGCGCTCTCAAATATTGTGCAGAAGTTACAAGAGCGGGTCACTTTGGGATTCACAAGACGGCTAATTTGATCTCCCGTACATTCTGGTGGCCAAACTTGATGAACGACTGCAAGAAATATGTAAGATCTTGTATTTCATGCCTTCGGAATAAGACAGACAGAGCCAGAACTTGGGGTCTACTTGAGCCCCTTCCTGTACCTGAGAAACCATGGAGCATGATCTCCATGGATTTTATAGTAGAACTTCCCCCATCTGAAGACTTTACTACCATTTTCGTTGTGGTTGATCGTTTGACCAAAATGGCCCACTTTGTACCTCTGCAAGGAACTCCTTCTGCCCCGGAGACTGCCTCAACTTTTATCAAGGAGATTGTAAGGTTGCATGGCATCCCTGACAGCATAGTTTCTGATCGAGGGGTGCAGTTCACTTCTAGATTTTGGAGGGCCTTATGTGAAACATTGAACATTGAACTCCGCCTCTCCACAGCTTATCACCCACAAACTAATGGACAGACTGAAAGGGTCAATCAAACCCTTGAACAGTACCTACGATGCTTTTCTTCTTTTGCACAGGATGACTGGCTATCACTTCTCCCACTCGCGGAATTTTCATACAATAATTCCACCCATTCGGTAACCAAACAGTCACCTTTTTTCGCCAATTATGGATACCATCCTTCTTTCTTGCCTGAGCTGCCTATTGATTCTTCTGTACCTGCCGTACAAGACAGGTTGAACTTCCTTAACTCCAACTACCAATTACTGCAGGTCCCAGAACAGTTCAGAGTTGCCGTCCTAGGGCGATGTCATGATCATCCCCTAGCGGGTCACTTTGGGATTCACAAGACGGCTAATTTGATCTCCCTTACATTCTGGTGGCCAAACTTGATGAACGACTGCAAGAAATATGTAAGATCTTGTATTTCATGCCTTCGGAATAAGACAGACAGAGCCAGAACTTGGGGTCTACTTTAGCCCCTTCCTGTACCTGAGAAACCATGGAGCATGATCTCCATGGATTTTATAGTAGAACTTCCCCCATCTGAAGACTTCACTACCATTTTCATTGTGGTTGATCGTTTGACCAAAATGGCCCACTTTGTACCTCTGCAAGGAACTCCTTCTGCCCCGGAGACTGCCTCAACTTTTATCAAGGAGATTGTAAGGTTGCATGGCATCCCTGACAGCATAGTTTCTGATCGAGGGGTGCAGTACACTTCTAGATGTTGGAGGGCCTTATGTGAAACTTTGAACATTGAACTCCGCCTCTCCACAGCTTATCACCCACAAACTAATGGACAGACTGAAAGGGTCAATCAAACCCTTGAACAGTACCTACGATGCTTTTCTTCTTTTGCGCAGGATGACTGGCTATCACTTCTCCCACTCTCGGAATTTTCATACAATAATTCCACCCATTCGGCAACCAAACAGTCACCTTTTTTCGCCAATTATGGATACCATCCTTCTTTCTTGCCTGAGCTGCCTATTGATTCTTCTGTACCTGCCGTACAAGACAGGTTGAACTTCCTTAACTCAAACTACCAATTACTGCAGGATACAATCTCCAAGACCCAGGCAGATAATAAAAAGTTCTTCGACAAGAAGAGAAGAGGCAATTTGAATCTTGAACCTTTTCCAGTACCTCGCTGCCCGTCTGCTACCGAACCCGGCCACCCTTGTGATCCTGCACCAGCCTCCTGCTTGGCTTAACGCTGTCTCCAGTGCCTGTGCTAGCTGTCCATCCTACCAGCTTTCCTGAGTCCAGTTCCTTACCAGATGCTCTGCCTGCATCTCCTCGTCTGCAACTCAGCTGACAAGTTCTGCACGCAACTACAGGCTCTCGTGTAACTCCTCACCCTAGGTCTGTCCCATCCTCAGTGGGGCTTGGGTTGGAGATACAAGGGAGGCCGACCCCGTCATTCCAGACTCCTACCAGGTACGTGACAGTACCAGTCAGCCAGAGATGGAGTCTGGAAGGGAGGCCTCTCCACCGAAGGAAATTTACCAAACTATTTCTGCGCTCTCAAATATTGTGCAGAAGTTACAAGAGCGGGTCACTTTGGGATTCACAAGACGGCTAATTTGATCTCCCGTACATTCTAGTGGCCAAACTTGATGAACGACTGCAAGAAATATGTACGATCTTGTATTTCATGCCTTCGGAATAAGACAGACAGAGCCAGAACTTGGGGTCTACTTGAGCCCCTTCCTGTACCTGAGAAACCATGGAGCATGATCTCCATGGATTTTATAGTAGAACTTCCCCCATCTGAAGACTTCACTACCATTTTCGTTGTGGTTGATCGTTTGACCAAAATGGCCCACTTTGTACCTCTGCAAGGAACTCCTTCTGCCCCGGAGACTGCCTCAACTTTTATCAAGGAGATTGTAAGGTTGCATGGCATCCCTGACAGCATAGTTTCTGATCGAGGGGTGCAGTTCACTTCTAGATGTTGGAGGGCCTTATGTGAAACTTTGAGCATTGAACTCCGCCTCTCCACAGCTTATCACCCACAAACTAATGGACAGACTGAAAGGGTCAATCAAACCCTTGAACAGTACCTACGATGCTTTTCTTCTTTTGCACAGGATGACTGGCTATCACTTCTCCCACTCGAGGAATTTTCATACAATAATTCCACCCATTCGGTAACCAAACAGTCACCTTTTTTCGCCAATTATGGATACCATCCTTCTTTCTTGCCTGAGCTGCCTATTGATTCTTCTGTACCTGCCGTACAAGACAGGTTGAACTTCCTTAACTCCAACTACCAAATACTGCAGGATACAATCTCCAAGACCCAGGCAGATAATAAAAAGTTCTTCGACAAGAAGAGAAGAGGCAATTTGAATCTTGAACCTGGAGATAAGGTCTGGCTTTCCACAGCGAACTTGAAACTAAGTTGCCCCTCGAGGAAGCTTGGCCCAAGATTTTTGGAGCCTTTTCAAGTACCTCGCTGCCTGTCTGCTACCGAACCCGGCCACCCTTGTGATCCTGCACCAGCCTCCTGCTTGGCTTAACGCTGTCTCCAGTGCCTGTGCTAGCTGTCCATCCTACCAGCTTTCCTGAGTCCAGTTCCTTACCAGATGCTCTGCCTGCATCTCCACGTCTGCAACTCAGCTGACAAGTTCTGCACGCAACTACAGGCTCTCGTGTAACTCCTCACCCTAGGTCTGTCCCATCCTCAGTGGGGCTTGGGTTGGAGATACAAGGGAGGCCGACCTCGTCATTCCAGACTCCTACCAGGTACGTGACAGTACCAGTCAGCCAGAGATGGAGTCTGGAAGGGAGGCCTCTCCACCGAAGGACATTTACCAAACTATTTCTGCGCTCTCAAATATTGTGCAGAAGTTACAAGAGCGGGTCACTTTGGGATTCACAAGACTGCTAATTTGATCTCCCGTACATTCTGGTGGCCAAACTTGATGAACGACTGCAAGAAATATGTAAGATCTTGTATTTCATGCCTTCGGAATAAGACAGACAGAGCCAGAACTTGGGGTCTACTTGAGCCCCTTCCTGTACCTGAGAAACCATGGAGCATGATCTCCATGGATTTTATAGTAGAACTTCCCCCATCTGAAGACTTCACTACCATTTTCGTTGTGGTTGATCGTTTGACCAAAATGGCCCACTTTGTACCTCTGCAAGGAACTCCTTCTGCCCTGGAGACTGCCTCAACTCTTATCAAGGAGATTGTAAGGTTGCATGGCATCCCTGACAGCATAGTTTCTGATCGAGGGGTGCAGTTCACTTCTAGATTTTGGAGGGCCTTATGTGAAATTTTGAACATTGAACTCCGCCTCTCCACAGCTTATCACCCACAAACTAATGGACAGACTGAAAGGGTCAATCAAACCCTTGAACAGTACCTACGATGCTTTTCTTCTTTTGCACAGGATGACTGGCTATCACTTCTCCCACTCGCGGAATTTTCATACAATAATTCCACCCATTCGGTAACCAAACAGTCACCTTTTTTCGCCAATTATGGATACCATCCTTCTTTCTTGCCTGAGCTGCCTATTGATTCTTCTGTACCTGCCGTACAAGACAGGTTGAACTTCCTTAACTCCAACTACCAATTACTGCAGGTCCCAGAACAGTTCAGAGTTGCCGTCCTAGGGCGATGTCATGATCATCCCCTAGCGGGTCACTTTGGGATTCACAAGACGGCTAATTTGATCTCCCGTACATTCTGGTGGCCAAACTTGATGAACGACTGCAAGAAATATGTAAGATCTTGTATTTCATGCCTTCGGAATAAGACAGACAGAGCCAGAACTTGGGGTCTACTTGAGCCCCTTCCTGTACCTGAGAAACCATGGAGCATGATCTCCATGGATTTTATAGTAGAACTTCCCCCATCTGAAGACTTCACTACCATTTTCGTTGTGGTTGATCGTTTGACCAAAATGGCCCACTTTGTACCTCTGCAAGGAACTCCTTCTGCCCCGGAGACTGCCTCAACTTTTATCAAGGAGATTGTAAGGTTGCATGGCATCCCTGACAGCATAGTTTCTGATCGAGGGGTGCAGTTCACTTCTAGATTTTGGAGGGCCGTATGTGAAACTTTGAACATTGAACTCCGCCTCTCCACAGCTTATCACCCACAAACTAATGGACAGACTGAAAGGGTCAATCAAACCCTTGAACAGTATCTACAATGCTTTTCTTCTTTTGCACAGGATGACTGGCTAGCACTTCTCCCACTTGCGGAATTTTCATACAATAATTCCACCCATTCGGCAACCAAACAGTCACCTTTTTTCGCCAATTATGGATACCATGCTTCTTTCTTGCCTGAGCTGCCTATTGATTCTTCTGTACCTGCCGTACAAGACAGGTTGAACTTCCTTAACTCCAACTACCAATTACTGCAGGATACAATCTCCAAGACCCAGGCAGATAATAAAAAGTTCTTCGACAAGAAGAGAAGAGGCAATTTGAATCTTGAACCTTTTCCAGTACCTCGCTGCCCGTCTGCTACCGAACCCGGCCACCCTTGTGATCCTGCACCAGCCTCCTGCTTGGCTTAACGCTGTCTCCAGTGCCTGTGCTAGCTGTCCATCCTACCAGCTTTCCTGAGTCCAGTTCCTTACCAGATGCTCTGCCTGCATCTCCTCGTCTGCAACTCAGCTGACAAGTTCTGCACGCAACTACAGGCTCTCGTGTAACTCCTCACCCTAGGTCTGTCCCATCCTCAGTGGGGCTTGGGTTGGAGATACAAGGGAGGCCGACCCCGTCATTCCAGACTCCTACCAGGTACGTGACAGTACCAGTCAGCCAGAGATGGAGTCTGGAAGGGAGGCCTCTCCACCGAAGGAAATTTACCAAACTATTTCTGCGCTCTCAAATATTGTGCAGAAGTTACAAGAGCGGGTCACTTTGGGATTCACAAGACGGCTAATTTGATCTCCCGTACATTCTAGTGGCCAAACTTGATGAACGACTGCAAGAAATATGTACGATCTTGTATTTCATGCCTTCGGAATAAGACAGACAGAGCCAGAACTTGGGGTCTACTTGAGCCCCTTCCTGTACCTGAGAAACCATGGAGCATGATCTCCATGGATTTTATAGTAGAACTTCCCCCATCTGAAGACTTCACTACCATTTTCGTTGTGGTTGATCGTTTGACCAAAATGGCCCACTTTGTACCTCTGCAAGGAACTCCTTCTGCCCCGGAGACTGCCTCAACTTTTATCAAGGAGATTGTAAGGTTGCATGGCATCCCTGACAGCATAGTTTCTGATCGAGGGGTGCAGTTCACTTCTAGATTTTGGAGGGCCGTATGTGAAACTTTGAACATTGAACTCCGCCTCTCCACAGCTTATCACCCACAAACTAATGGACAGACTGAAAGGGTCAATCAAACCCTTGAACAGTATCTACAATGCTTTTCTTCTTTTGCACAGGATGACTGGCTAGCACTTCTCCCACTTGCGGAATTTTCATACAATAATTCCACCCATTCGGCAACCAAACAGTCACCTTTTTTCGCCAATTATGGATACCATGCTTCTTTCTTGCCTGAGCTGCCTATTGATTCTTCTGTACCTGCCGTACAAGACAGGTTGAACTTCCTTAACTCCAACTACCAATTACTGCAGGATACAATCTCCAAGACCCAGGCAGATAATAAAAAGTTCTTCGACAAGAAGAGAAGAGGCAATTTGAATCTTGAACCTTTTCCAGTACCTCGCTGCCCGTCTGCTACCGAACCCGGCCACCCTTGTGATCCTGCACCAGCCTCCTGCTTGGCTTAACGCTGTCTCCAGTGCCTGTGCTAGCTGTCCATCCTACCAGCTTTCCTGAGTCCAGTTCCTTACCAGATGCTCTGCCTGCATCTCCTCGTCTGCAACTCAGCTGACAAGTTCTGCACGCAACTACAGGCTCTCGTGTAACTCCTCACCCTAGGTCTGTCCCATCCTCAGTGGGGCTTGGGTTGGAGATACAAGGGAGGCCGACCCCGTCATTCCAGACTCCTACCAGGTACGTGACAGTACCAGTCAGCCAGAGATGGAGTCTGGAAGGGAGGCCTCTCCACCGAAGGAAATTTACCAAACTATTTCTGCGCTCTCAAATATTGTGCAGAAGTTACAAGAGCGGGTCACTTTGGGATTCACAAGACGGCTAATTTGATCTCCCGTACATTCTAGTGGCCAAACTTGATGAACGACTGCAAGAAATATGTACGATCTTGTATTTCATGCCTTCGGAATAAGACAGACAGAGCCAGAACTTGGGGTCTACTTGAGCCCCTTCCTGTACCTGAGAAACCATGGAGCATGATCTCCATGGATTTTATAGTAGAACTTCCCCCATCTGAAGACTTCACTACCATTTTCGTTGTGGTTGATCGTTTGACCAAAATGGCCCACTTTGTACCTCTGCAAGGAACTCCTTCTGCCCCGGAGACTGCCTCAACTTTTATCAAGGAGATTGTAAGGTTGCATGGCATCCCTGACAGCATAGTTTCTGATCGAGGGGTGCAGTTCACTTCTAGATGTTGGAGGGCCTTATGTGAAACTTTGAACATTGAACTCCGCCTCTCCACAGCTTATCACCCACAAACTAATGGACAGACTGAAAGGGTCAATCAAACCCTTGAACAGTACCTACGATGCTTTTCTTCTTTTGCACAGGATGACTGGCTATCACTTCTCCCACTCGAGGAATTTTCATACAATAATTCCACCCATTCGGTAACCAAACAGTCACCTTTTTTCGCCAATTATGGATACCATCCTTCTTTCTTGCCTGAGCTGCCTATTGATTCTTCTGTACCTGCCGTACAAGACAGGTTGAACTTCCTTAACTCCAACTACCAATTACTGCAGGTCCCAGAACAGTTCAGAGTTGCCGTCCTAGGGCGATGTCATGATCATCCCCTAGCGGGTCACTTTGGGATTCACAAGACGGCTAATTTGATCTCCCGTACATTCTGGTGGCCAAACTTGATGAACGACTGCAAGAAATATGTAAGATCTTCTATTTCATGCCTTCGGAATAAGACAGACAGAGCCAGAACTTGGGGTCTACTTGAGCCCCTTCCTGTACCTGAGAAACCATGGAGCATGATCTCCATGGATTTTATAGTAGAACTTCCCCCATCTGAAGACTTCACTACCATTTTCGTTGTGGTTGATCGTTTGACCAAAATGGCCCACTTTGTACCTCTGCAAGGAACTCCTTCTGCCCCGGAGACTGCCTCAACTTTTATCAAGGAGATTGTAAGGTTGCATGGCATCCCTGACAGCATAGTTTCTGATCGAGGGGTGCAGTTCACTTCTAGATTTTGGAGGGCCTTATGTGAAACTTTGAACATTGAACTCCGCCTCTCCACAGCTTATCACCCACAAACTAATGGACAGACTGAAAGGGTCAATCAAACCCTTGAACAGTACCTACGATGCTTTTCTTCTTTTGCACAGGATGACTGGCTATCACTTCTCCCACTCGCGGAATTTTCATACAATAATTCCACCCATTCGGCAACCAAACAGTCACCTTTTTTCGCCAATTATGGATACCATCCTTCTTTCTTGCCTGAGCTGCCTATTGATTCTTCTGTACCTGCCGTACAAGACAGGTTGAACTTCCTTAACTCCAACTACCAAATACTGCAGGATACAATCTCCAAGACCCAGGCAGATAATAAAAAGTTCTTTGACAAGAAGAGAAGAGGCAATTTGAATCTTGAACCTGGAGATAAGGTCTGGCTTTCCACAGCGAACTTGAAACTAAGTTGCCCCTCGAGGAAGCTTGGCCCAAGATTTTTGGAGCCTTTTCAAGTACCTCGCTGCCTGTCTGCTACCGAACCCGGCCACCCTTGTGATCCTGCACCAGCCTCCTGCTTGGCTTAACGCTGTCTCCAGTGCCTGTGCTAGCTGTCCATCCTACCAGCTTTCCTGAGTCCAGTTCCTTACCAGATGCTCTGCCTGCATCTCCACGTCTGCAACTCAGCTGACAAGTTCTGCACGCAACTACAGGCTCTCGTGTAACTCCTCACCCTAGGTCTGTCCCATCCTCAGTGGGGCTTGGGTTGGAGATACAAGGGAGGCCGACCTCGTCATTCCAGACTCCTACCAGGTACGTGACAGTACCAGTCAGCCAGAGATGGAGTCTGGAAGGGAGGCCTCTCCACCGAAGGACATTTACCAAACTATTTCTGCGCTCTCAAATATTGTGCAGAAGTTACAAGAGCGGGTCACTTTGGGATTCACAAGACTGCTAATTTGATCTCCCGTACATTCTGGTGGCCAAACTTGATGAACGACTGCAAGAAATATGTAAGATCTTGTATTTCATGCCTTCGGAATAAGACAGACAGAGCCAGAACTTGGGGTCTACTTGAGCCCCTTCCTGTACCTGAGAAACCATGGAGCATGATCTCCATGGATTTTATAGTAGAACTTCCCCCATCTGAAGACTTCACTACCATTTTCGTTGTGGTTGATCGTTTGACCAAAATGGCCCACTTTGTACCTCTGCAAGGAACTCCTTCTGCCCTGGAGACTGCCTCAACTCTTATCAAGGAGATTGTAAGGTTGCATGGCATCCCTGACAGCATAGTTTCTGATCGAGGGGTGCAGTTCACTTCTAGATTTTGGAGGGCCTTATGTGAAATTTTGAACATTGAACTCCGCCTCTCCACAGCTTATCACCCACAAACTAATGGACAGACTGAAAGGGTCAATCAAACCCTTGAACAGTACCTACGATGCTTTTCTTCTTTTGCACAGGATGACTGGCTATCACTTCTCCCACTCGCGGAATTTTCATACAATAATTCCACCCATTCGGTAACCAAACAGTCACCTTTTTTCGCCAATTATGGATACCATCCTTCTTTCTTGCCTGAGCTGCCTATTGATTCTTCTGTACCTGCCGTACAAGACAGGTTGAACTTCCTTAACTCCAACTACCAATTACTGCAGGTCCCAGAACAGTTCAGAGTTGCCGTCCTAGGGCGATGTCATGATCATCCCCTAGCGGGTCACTTTGGGATTCACAAGACGGCTAATTTGATCTCCCGTACATTCTGGTGGCCAAACTTGATGAACGACTGCAAGAAATATGTAAGATCTTGTATTTCATGCCTTCGGAATAAGACAGACAGAGCCAGAACTTGGGGTCTACTTGAGCCCCTTCCTGTACCTGAGAAACCATGGAGCATGATCTCCATGGATTTTATAGTAGAACTTCCCCCATCTGAAGACTTCACTACCATTTTCGTTGTGGTTGATCGTTTGACCAAAATGGCCCACTTTGTACCTCTGCAAGGAACTCCTTCTGCCCCGGAGACTGCCTCAACTTTTATCAAGGAGATTGTAAGGTTGCATGGCATCCCTGACAGCATAGTTTCTGATCGAGGGGTGCAGTTCACTTCTAGATTTTGGAGGGCCGTATGTGAAACTTTGAACATTGAACTCCGCCTCTCCACAGCTTATCACCCACAAACTAATGGACAGACTGAAAGGGTCAATCAAACCCTTGAACAGTATCTACAATGCTTTTCTTCTTTTGCACAGGATGACTGGCTAGCACTTCTCCCACTTGCGGAATTTTCATACAATAATTCCACCCATTCGGCAACCAAACAGTCACCTTTTTTCGCCAATTATGGATACCATGCTTCTTTCTTGCCTGAGCTGCCTATTGATTCTTCTGTACCTGCCGTACAAGACAGGTTGAACTTCCTTAACTCCAACTACCAATTACTGCAGGATACAATCTCCAAGACCCAGGCAGATAATAAAAAGTTCTTCGACAAGAAGAGAAGAGGCAATTTGAATCTTGAACCTTTTCCAGTACCTCGCTGCCCGTCTGCTACCGAACCCGGCCACCCTTGTGATCCTGCACCAGCCTCCTGCTTGGCTTAACGCTGTCTCCAGTGCCTGTGCTAGCTGTCCATCCTACCAGCTTTCCTGAGTCCAGTTCCTTACCAGATGCTCTGCCTGCATCTCCTCGTCTGCAACTCAGCTGACAAGTTCTGCACGCAACTACAGGCTCTCGTGTAACTCCTCACCCTAGGTCTGTCCCATCCTCAGTGGGGCTTGGGTTGGAGATACAAGGGAGGCCGACCCCGTCATTCCAGACTCCTACCAGGTACGTGACAGTACCAGTCAGCCAGAGATGGAGTCTGGAAGGGAGGCCTCTCCACCGAAGGAAATTTACCAAACTATTTCTGCGCTCTCAAATATTGTGCAGAAGTTACAAGAGCGGGTCACTTTGGGATTCACAAGACGGCTAATTTGATCTCCCGTACATTCTAGTGGCCAAACTTGATGAACGACTGCAAGAAATATGTACGATCTTGTATTTCATGCCTTCGGAATAAGACAGACAGAGCCAGAACTTGGGGTCTACTTGAGCCCCTTCCTGTACCTGAGAAACCATGGAGCATGATCTCCATGGATTTTATAGTAGAACTTCCCCCATCTGAAGACTTCACTACCATTTTCGTTGTGGTTGATCGTTTGACCAAAATGGCCCACTTTGTACCTCTGCAAGGAACTCCTTCTGCCCCGGAGACTGCCTCAACTTTTATCAAGGAGATTGTAAGGTTGCATGGCATCCCTGACAGCATAGTTTCTGATCGAGGGGTGCAGTTCACTTCTAGATGTTGGAGGGCCTTATGTGAAACTTTGAACATTGAACTCCGCCTCTCCACAGCTTATCACCCACAAACTAATGGACAGACTGAAAGGGTCAATCAAACCCTTGAACAGTACCTACGATGCTTTTCTTCTTTTGCACAGGATGACTGGCTATCACTTCTCCCACTCGAGGAATTTTCATACAATAATTCCACCCATTCGGTAACCAAACAGTCACCTTTTTTCGCCAATTATGGATACCATCCTTCTTTCTTGCCTGAGCTGCCTATTGATTCTTCTGTACCTGCCGTACAAGACAGGTTGAACTTCCTTAACTCCAACTACCAATTACTGCAGGTCCCAGAACAGTTCAGAGTTGCCGTCCTAGGGCGATGTCATGATCATCCCCTAGCGGGTCACTTTGGGATTCACAAGACGGCTAATTTGATCTCCCGTACATTCTGGTGGCCAAACTTGATGAACGACTGCAAGAAATATGTAAGATCTTCTATTTCATGCCTTCGGAATAAGACAGACAGAGCCAGAACTTGGGGTCTACTTGAGCCCCTTCCTGTACCTGAGAAACCATGGAGCATGATCTCCATGGATTTTATAGTAGAACTTCCCCCATCTGAAGACTTCACTACCATTTTCGTTGTGGTTGATCGTTTGACCAAAATGGCCCACTTTGTACCTCTGCAAGGAACTCCTTCTGCCCCGGAGACTGCCTCAACTTTTATCAAGGAGATTGTAAGGTTGCATGGCATCCCTGACAGCATAGTTTCTGATCGAGGGGTGCAGTTCACTTCTAGATGTTGGAGGGCCTTATGTGAAACTTTGAACATTGAACTCCGCCTCTCCACAGCTTATCACCCACAAACTAATGGACAGACTGAAAGGGTCAATCAAACCCTTGAACAGTACCTATGATGCTTTTCTTCTTTTGCGCAGGATGACTGGCTATCACTTCTCCCACTCGCGGAATTTTCATACAATAATTCCACCCATTCGGCAACCAAACAGTCACCTTTTTTCGCCAATTATGGATACCATCCTTCTTTCTTGCCTGAGATGCCTATTGATTCTTCTGTACCTGCCGTACAAGACAGGTTGAACTTCCTTAACTCAAACTACCAATTACTGCAGGAAACAATCTCCAAGACCCAGGCAGATAATAAATAGTTCTTCGACAAGAAGAGAAGAGGCAATTTGAATCTTGAACCTTTTCCAGTACCTCGCTGCCCGTCTGCTACCGAACCCGGCCACCCTTGTGATCCTGCACCAGCCTCCTGCTTGGCTTAACGCTGTCTCCAGTGCCTGTGCTAGCTGTCCATCCTACCAGCTTTCCTGAGTCCAGTTCCTTACCAGATGCTCTGCCTGCATCTCCACATCTGCAACTCAGCTGACAAGTTCTGCACGCAACTACAGGCACTCGTGTAACTCCTCACCCTAGGTCTGTCCCATCCTCAGTGGGGCTTGGGTTGGAGATACAAGGGAGGCCGACCTCGTCATTCCAGACTCCTACCAGGTACGTGACAGTACCAGTCAGCCAGAGATGGAGTCTGGAAGGGAGGCCTCTCCACCGAAGGACATTTACCAAACTATTTCTGCGCTCTCAAATATTGTGCAGAAGTTACAAGAGCGGGTCACTTTGGGATTCACAAGACGGCCAATTTGATCTCCCGTACATTCTGGTTGCCAAATTTGATGAACGACTGCAAGAAATATGTAAGATCTTGTATTTCATGCCTTCGGAATAAGACAGACAGAGCCAGAACTTGGGGTCTACTTGAGCCCCTTCCTGTACCTGAGAAACCATGGAGCATGATCTCCATGGATTTTATAGTAGAACTTCCCCCATCTGAAGACTTCACTACCATTTTCGTTGTGGATGATCGTTTGACCAAAATGGCCCACTTTGTACCTCTGCAAGGAACTCCTTCTGCCCCGGAGACTGCCTCAACTTTTATCAAGGAGATTGTAAGGTTGCATGGCATCCCTGACAGCATAGTTTCTGATCGAGGGGTGCAGTTCACTTCTAGATTTTGGAGGGCCTTATGTGAAACTTTGAACATTGAACTCCGCCTCTCCACAGCTTATCACCCACAAACTAATGGACAGACTGAAAGGGTCAATCAAACCCTTGAACAGTACCTACGATGCTTTTCTTCTTTTGCACAGGATGACTGGCTATCACTTCTCCCACTCGCGGAATTTTCATACAATAATTCCACCCATTCGGCAACCAAACAGTCACCTTTTTTCGCCAATTATGGATACCATCCTTCTTTCTTGCCTGAGCTGCCTATTGATTCTTCTGTACCTGCCGTACAAGACAGGTTGAACTTCCTTAACTCCAACTACCAAATACTGCAGGATACAATCTCCAAGACCCAGGCAGATAATAAAAAGTTCTTCGACAAGAAGAGAAGAGGCAATTTGAATCTTGAACCTGGAGATAAGGTCTGGCTTTCCACAGCGAACTTGAAACTAAGTTGCCCCTCGAGGAAGCTTGGCCCAAGATTTTTGGAGCCTTTTCAAGTACCTCGCTGCCTGTCTGCTACCGAACCCGGCCACCCTTGTGATCCTGCACCAGCCTCCTGCTTGGCTTAACGCTGTCTCCAGTGCCTGTGCTAGCTGTCCATCCTACCAGCTTTCCTGAGTCCAGTTCCTTACCAGATGCTCTGCCTGCATCTCCACGTCTGCAACTCAGCTGACAAGTTCTGCACGCAACTACAGGCTCTCGTGTAACTCCTCACCCTAGGTCTGTCCCATCCTCAGTGGGGCTTGGGTTGGAGATACAAGGGAGGCCGACCTCGTCATTCCAGACTCCTACCAGGTACGTGACAGTACCAGTCAGCCAGAGATGGAGTCTGGAAGGGAGGCCTCTCCACCGAAGGACATTTACCAAACTATTTCTGCGCTCTCAAATATTGTGCAGAAGTTACAAGAGCGGGTCACTTTGGGATTCACAAGACGGCTAATTTGATCTCCCGTACATTCTGGTGGCCAAACTTGATGAACGACTGCAAGAAATATGTAAGATCTTGTATTTCATGCCTTCGGAATAAGACAGACAGAGCCAGAACTTGGGGTCTACTTGAGCCCCTTCCTGTACCTGAGAAACCATGGAGCATGATCTCCATGGATTTTATAGTAGAACTTCCCCCATCTGAAGACTTCACTACCATTTTCGTTGTGGTTGATCGTTTGACCAAAATGGCCCACTTTGTACCTCTGCAAGGAACTCCTTCTGCCCTGGAGACTGCCTCAACTCTTATCAAGGAGATTGTAAGGTTGCATGGCATCCCTGACAGCATAGTTTCTGATCGAGGGGTGCAGTTCACTTCTAGATTTTGGAGGGCCTTATGTGAAACTTTGAACATTGAACTCCGCCTCTCCACAGCTTATCACCCACAAACTAATGGACAGACTGAAAGGGTCAATCAAACCCTTGAACAGTACCTACGATGCTTTTCTTCTTTTGCACAGGATGACTGGCTATCACTTCTCCCACTCGCGGAATTTTCATACAATAATTCCACCCATTCGGTAACCAAACAGTCACCTTTTTTCGCCAATTATGGATACCATCCTTCTTTCTTGCCTGAGCTGCCTATTGATTCTTCTGTACCTGCCGTACAAGACAGGTTGAACTTCCTTAACTCCAACTACCAATTACTGCAGGTCCCAGAACAGTTCAGAGTTGCCGTCCTAGGGCGATGTCATGATCATCCCCTAGCGGGTCACTTTGGGATTCACAAGACGGCTAATTTGATCTCCCGTACATTCTGGTGGCCAAACTTGATGAACGACTGCAAGAAATATGTAAGATCTTGTATTTCATGCCTTCGGAATAAGACAGACAGAGCCAGAACTTGGGGTCTACTTGAGCCCCTTCCTGTACCTGAGAAACCATGGAGCATGATCTCCATGGATTTTATAGTAGAACTTCCCCCATCTGAAGACTTCACTACCATTTTCGTTGTGGTTGATCGTTTGACCAAAATGGCCCACTTTGTACCTCTGCAAGGAACTCCTTCTGCCCCGGAGACTGCCTCAACTTTTATCAAGGAGATTGTAAGGTTGCATGGCATCCCTGACAGCATAGTTTCTGATCGAGGGGTGCAGTTCACTTCTAGATTTTGGAGGGCCGTATGTGAAACTTTGAACATTGAACTCCGCCTCTCCACAGCTTATCACCCACAAACTAATGGACAGACTGAAAGGGTCAATCAAACCCTTGAACAGTATCTACAATGCTTTTCTTCTTTTGCACAGGATGACTGGCTAGCACTTCTCCCACTTGCGGAATTTTCATACAATAATTCCACCCATTCGGCAACCAAACAGTCACCTTTTTTCGCCAATTATGGATACCATGCTTCTTTCTTGCCTGAGCTGCCTATTGATTCTTCTGTACCTGCCGTACAAGACAGGTTGAACTTCCTTAACTCCAACTACCAATTACTGCAGGATACAATCTCCAAGACCCAGGCAGATAATAAAAAGTTCTTCGACAAGAAGAGAAGAGGCAATTTGAATCTTGAACCTTTTCCAGTACCTTGCTGCCCGTCTGCTACCGAACCCGGCCACCCTTGTGATCCTGCACCAGCCTCCTGCTTGGCTTAACGCTGTCTCCAGTGCCTGTGCTAGCTGTCCATCCTACCAGCTTTCCTGAGTCCAGTTCCTTACCAGATGCTCTGCCTGCATCTCCACGTCTGCAACTCAGCTGACAAGTTCTGCACGCAACTACAGACACTCGTGTAACTCCTCACCCTAGGTCTGTCCCATCCTCAGTGGGGCTTGGGTTGGAGATACAAGGGAGGCCGACCTCGTCATTCCAGACTCCTACCAGGTACGTGACAGTACCAGTCAGCCAGAGATGGAGTCTGGAAGGGAGGCCTCTCCACCGAAGGACATTTACCAAACTATTTCTGCGCTCTCAAATATTGTGCAGAAGTTACAAGAGCGGGTCACTTTGGGATTCACAAGACGGCTAATTTGATCTCCCGTACATTCTGGTATCCATAATTGACGAAAAAAGGTGACTGTTTGGTTGCCGAATGGGTGGAATTATTGTATGAAAATTCCGCGAGTGGGAGAAGTGATAGCCAGTCATCCTGCGCAAAAGAAGAAAAGCATCGTAGGTACTGTTCAAGGGTTTGATTGAACCTTTCAGTCTGTCCATTAGTTTGTGGGTGATAAGCTGTGGAGAGGCGGAGTTCAATGTTCAAAGTTTCACATAAGGCCCTCCAAAATCTAGAAGTGAACTGCACCCCTCGATCAGAAACTATGCTGTCAGGGATGCCATGCAACCTTACAATCTCCTTGATAAAAGTTGAGGCAGTCTCCGGGGCAGAAGGAGTTCCTTGCAGAGGTACAAAGTGGGCCATTTTGGTCAAACGATCAACCACAACGAAAATGGTAGTAAAGTCTTCAGATGGGGGAAGTTCTACTATAAAATCCATGGAGATCATGCTCCATGGTTTCTCAGGTACAGGAAGGGGCTCAAGTAGACCCCAAGTTCTGGCTCTGTCTGTCTTATTCCGAAGGCATGAAATACAAGATCTTACATATTTCTTGCAGTCGTTCATCAAGTTTGGCCACCAGAATGTACGGGAGATCAAATTAGCCGTCTTGTGAATCCCAAAGTGACCCGCTCTTGTAACTTCTGCACAATATTTGAGAGCGCAGAAATAGTTTGGTAAATGTCCTTCGGTGGAGAGGCCTCCCTTCCAGACTCCATCTCTGCCTGGCTGGTACTGTCACGTACCTGGTAGGAGTCTGGAATGACGAGGTCGGCCTCCCTTGTATCTCCAACCCAAGCCCCACTGAGAATGGGACAGAACTAGGGTGAGGAGTTACACGAGAGCCTGTAGTTGCGTGCAGAACTTGTCAGCTGAGTTGCAGACGTGGAGATTCAGGCAGAGCATCTGGTAAGGAACTGGACTCAGGAAAGCTGGTAGGATGGACAGCTAGCACAGGCACTGGAGACAGCGTTAAGCCAAGCAGGAGGCTGGTGCAGGATCACAAGGGTGGCCGGGTTCGGTAGCAGACGGGCAGCGAGGTACTGGAAAAGGCCCCAAAAATCTTGGGCCAAGCTTCCTCGAGGGGCAACTTAGTTTCAAGTTCGCTGTGGAAAGCCAGACCTTATCTCCAGGTTCAAGATTCAAATTGCCTCTTCTCTTCTTGTCGAAGAACTTTTTATTATCTGCCTGGGTCTTGGAGATTGTATCCTGCAGTAATTGGTAGTTGGAGTTAAGGAAGTTCAACCTGTCTTGTACGGCAGGTACAGAAGAATCAATAGGCAGCTCAGGCAAGAAAGAAGGATGGTATCCATAATTGGCGAAAAAAGGTGACTGTTTGGTTGCCGAATGGGTGGAATTATTGTATGAAAATTCCGCGAGTGGGAGAAGTGATAGCCAGTCATCCTGTGCAAAAGAAGAAAAGCATCGTAGGTACTGTTCAAGGGTTTGATTGACCCTTTTAGTCTGTACATTAGTTTGTGGGTGATAAGCTGTGGAGAGGCGGAGTTCAATGTTCAAAGTTTCACATAAGGCCCTCCAAAATCTAGAAGTGAACTGCACCCCTCGATCAGAAACTATGCTGTCAGGGATGCCATGCAACCTTACAATCTCCTTGATAAAAGTTGAGGCAGTCTCCGGGGCAGAAGGAGTTCCTTGCAGAGGTACAAAGTGGGCCATTTTGGTCAAACGATCAACCACAACGAAAATGGTAGTGAAGTCTTCAGATGGGGGAAGTTCTACTATAAAATCTATGGAGATCATGCTCCATGGTTTCTCAGGTACAGGAAGGGGCTCAAGTAGACCCCAAGTTCTGGCTCTGTCTGTCTTATTCCGAAGGCATGAAATACAAGATCTTACATATTTCTTGCAGTCGTTCATCAAGTTTGGCCACCAGAATGTACGGGAGATCAAATTAGCCGTCTTGTGAATCCCAAAGTGACCCGCTAGGGGATGATCATGACATCGCCCTAAGACGGCAACTCTGAACTGTTCTGGGACCTGCAGTAATTGGTAGTTGGAGTTAAGGAAGTTCAACCTGTCTTGTACGGCAGGTACAGAAGAATCAATAGGCAGCTCAGGCAAGAAAGAAGGATGGTATCCATAATTGGCGAAAAAAGGTGACTGTTTGGTTGCCGAATGGGTGGAATTATTGTATGAAAATTCCGCGAGTGGGAGAAGTGATAGCCAGTCATCCTGTGCAAAAGAAGAAAAGCATCGTAGGTACTGTTCAAGGGTTTGATTGACCCTTTCAGTCTGTCCATTAGTTTGTGGGTGATAAGCTGTGGAGAGGCGGAGTTCAATGTTCAAAGTTTCACATAAAGCCCTCCAAAATCTAGAAGTGAACTGCACCCTCGATCAGAAACTATGCTGTCAGGGATGCCATGCAACCTTACAATCTCCTTGATAAAAGTTGAGGCAGTCTCCGGGGCAGAAGGAGTTCCTTGCAGAGGTACAAAGTGGGCCATTTTGGTCAAACGATCAACCACAACGAAAATGGTAGTGAAGTCTTCAGATGGGGGAAGTTCTACTATAAAATCCATGGAGATCATGCTCCATGGTTTCTCAGGTACAGGAAGGGGCTCAAGTAGACCCCAAGTTCTGGCTCTGTCTGTCTTATTCCGAAGGCATGAAATACAAGATCTTACATATTTCTTGCAGTCGTTCATCAAATTTGGCCACCAGAATGTACGGGAGATCAAATTAGCCGTCTTGTGAATCCCAAAGTGACCCGCTCTTGTAACTTCTGCACAATATTTGAGAGCGCAGAAATAGTTTGGTAAATGTCCTTCGGTGGAGAGGCCTCCCTTCCAGACTCCATCTCTGGCTGACTGGTACTGTCACGTACCTGGTAGGAGTCTGGAATGACGAGGTCGGCCTCCCTTGTATCTCCAACCCAAGCCCCACTGAGGATGGGACAGACCTAGGGTGAGGAGTTACACGAGTGCCTGTAGTTGCGTGCAGAACTTGTCAGCTGAGTTGCAGACGTGGAGATGCAGGCAGAGCATCTGGTAAGGAACTGGACTCAGGAAAGCTGGTAGGATGGACAGCTAGCACAGGCACTGGAGACAGCGTTAAGCCAAGCAGGAGGCTGGTGCAGGATCACAAGGGTGGCCGGGTTCGGTAGCAGACGGGCAGCGAGGTACTGGAAAAGGCCCCAAAAATCTTGGGCCAAGCTTCCTCGAGGGGCAACTTAGTTTCAAGTTCGCTGTGGAAAGCCAGACCTTATCTCCAGGTTCAAGATTCAAATTGCCTCTTCTCTTCTTGTCGAAGAACTTTTTATTATCTGCCTGGGTCTTGGAGATTGTATCCTGCAGTAATTGGTAGTTGGAGTTAAGGAAGTTCAACCTGTCTTGTACGGCAGGTACAGAAGAATCAATAGGCAGCTCAGGCAAGAAACAAGGATAAATATATAATAAGTGTGGCGCTAATGAGAATTTAGGATAAAAGTCCTAAATATAGTAGGGTGTGAAAAATATTCTAATTTAATCAAAAACCCATGCTGGTATATATTTCGAAATTAGTGAAAAATATAGAAATACATATATAGCATAAATAAGTGTCTGTAATCCTTCTGTGATTACAAGTATTTAACCAACATATTAATGTACAACAAAAATTATAATGCAAATATTATGTTGTGAAACATAAATAGCAATAGAGTGATAATCCTAAACCAGTGAAATTAGAATAATATTTCTATCAGACATCAAAGATGAGTATATGTCCCTGTAGTTGTCTAACAATAGACAAAGTACCATCCAAAAAGACCAAAGTCCAATATGGGATTGTTATAGAATACGTAGATATGGATGTTCAATGTGGATATACGTGGTAACACCCGGGAGTGCCTTCACCTTGTGTTAACGGGGGAGAGATAAGGTACTCTTACCAGCTGGGATGGATCCAACACACCGTACGGCGGTGGATCTTCAAGACTTTGTCCACTTCGTGGGCGGATCAGACAGCCAGGCTTTGTAGAGACGACCAGGATCTATAGGACACCTCCTCCCAGGATCAATGGCAATCCAACCAGGAAAAATCCGGATAGGCGGGTAGCAGCTACCCTATCCATTCATAACCATGGAAAACAAAAAATTGCTCCACATGGTGTAAATCCAAAAAAGATTTATTAGAAAAAAAATTTTCTCCATAAAAAGTTCACACAGTATGAACATCCAAAACAAAACTCCAAAGCATAAACAAAGAAATCCAAAAAATCCACACTCTAGAATATAAGTAGGCAGCGTGATAGGAACAGCAAGAGCTGGTGTATTTGTCCCGACCGGTTTCGTCTAATAAGACTTCTACTGGGGTATACAGAAACTCTCTGTTCCCCACGCTTTTATAGAGAAAGGAATGTAGTTTTAAAATTAAACACAGCTGATCACTCATTGTATTTCCCGCTTCCGGGATCACCATACCCTATTGCTAGAGCTGATAATAATGTGAATCCAGCCCCTAGTGGGATTAGCCAATAGTGTCACTTGTACCATGGAAGAGCTCCGCCGCATCATCCACTCTCAGTCTCCTGGCTGTCAGCGTGCGGGAATACATCAGTACCATGTGACTATCTCTTGCAATACATCATCCGCATAGTAGTCTGGGAAATGTAGTCACAAAGAGGGCCATAGGCCATAGTCACGCACAGCATTATCCGGCATTGACCCCACCCCCATGCCTTCATTCCCACCAATGATAGAACCGGAGTGCACAATCTCGCAACAGACATTAAAGCAGCGTAAGCCGAGATGTGCTCACGGACAGATCCAAATGCTCCGGTCGTCATGGTGATATGCACAGAGGGCGGCCGCAGCGGAGGTGTGTCTTTGGTACGTCATCTGTCTCGATTACTCGAGATTCCACCCTGAGGCATGTTGGGAAGTGTAGTTTTAAAGTAAGAACGGAAGGAAATTAATAATAGTAAAGTGGTTAGATAGATACGGTTGTTCTATCCCTCAATACTAATAAAGGGAGGGGGAGAGAACCGCAAACCTCTATCATACATCGATTTTATAATCAGTCTCGGAATCAGAAATTGAACTAAAAATCAAAATGTTCACTATTGTTGGCAACCATCAGAGATTAATGGGTATTATAAATTAAAAATTAAAATATATTAATTAAAAAATGGGCTTGGTGTCCCGGATAAGGAACTACACCTATACAGCCTTCATAATGGCATGGTACCGCTCCAATAAATGTAAATAATCATAAATCCAATATAACTTGAGTGTCATATATTAACAATATGGTATGGGCATCATATGCCACGTACCAAAGGAAACGGTTCATGGAAGTATTAAAATGAGAATGCACATAAAATAGAATAAACCATAAAGATGTATAACAGATTATAGAAACTATAGTAGTATCATCTTCATAGTAACATAGCAACCACTATAGAGAGATGCACTTTGACATGCATCCAATGTAACATAAATGTCCTATATATATAATGAATATGGCATAGGTATCAAGTAAAGAGGCAGTTCATAGATGTATTACAGTAAAAAATGCACACAAAAAAAGAAGAGGAATAAACCACAAAGGTGTATACAAAAATGGGTCAAGCCTTATTTATAAAAGCGTTAATGTCCCAATCAACGTTTAGGCCATAAGGCCTGTAACACTTAAGCTGATATATCCAGTATGTTTCTAATTTAGAAACCCCTCTCAGGCGGGATTCACCCTCCAACTAGGGACAAATTTGTCTATGATTTGAAACATAGTACCTTTGGGTTCTTATTATGGAATTCTAAATAATGTCGTGGGACACTGTGATTTGTTTTGCCCTTTTTTATGCTGGTTAGATGTTCCCCCACTCTTATTGAAAAAGTGCGAATAGTGCGACCTACATACTGTTTCCCGCATGGGCAGGTAAGTAAATATACTATATATTTTGTCGCACATGTTGTAAAGCTTTTCATTTGATAATCAATCCCTGTGGATGTAGACCTAAAAGTGTCCGTTTTTCGTTTTCCACAAATGTTAATTTGACAAACCTTGCATTTTCTGCAGGGATAATATGCCTTTAAGTGTGGAAAAAAGGCTGGTAATATTGGTGGATCAGAAACGTTGGGCGCAATGCGATTTCTCAGTGAGGGTGCCCCTCGATATGTTACGCCCGCTTTTTCAGGAAGTGTGGGTCCTAGAATCTGGTCATTTTTCAAATTTTCCAGTGTTTCTGAAATATATCCCTTATTTGTCTGTGTTGGACAGAGTATGTTGTGTAGAAAGACCATTTATACTTCGAGTCTTGGATAGGCTTAATTTGTTCTCTAACTAAAGAATCCCTCTCAATCCTAGCAACTTGTTTGATCTCCTCCTCTATAACGGAGGGATGGTAACCCTTATCTACAAATCTGGACTTAAGTATACTAGCCTGACAGTGGAAGTCAGAAAGGTTTGAGCAATTACGTCTAATCCTTAAAAGCTGACTTCGGGGCACTGATTTTAACCATGCTGAATGGTGACAACTATCGACCGGAATGTACCCATTCCGGTCCGTTGGTTTAAAAAATGTCCTAGTTTCTAGCTTACCATTATTAGGGAATATTTCGAGATCCAAAAAATGTATAGACTTGAAACTGGCCTCATAGGATAGGCTGATACCCACATCATTGTTATTCAGAGTGGACATAAATTTGTTTAAGGAGGTCTCATCACCCCTCCACAGGAGGAGGATGTCATCTATGTATCGAACCCAGAGGATGATCTCGGGTCGATCGTAAGCATAGATGACATCCTCCTCCCATTTGGCCATAAAGATGTTAGCCAAACTGGGAGCAAATTTTGCGCCCATGGCAACCCCCTTTTGTTGTAAAAAGAAATCACCATTATGCCAAAAGTAATTGTGGTGGGTTGCAAAATGTAAAAGATCCATAATATATCTTTTCTGCGTGCCCGAAAGGTCATTAACTCTAGACAAAAACAGACCAACAGCTGACAAGCCTAATTCATGTGAGATGCTAGTGTACAGTGAGGCAACATCTGCTGTCACGAGCAAGATGTCCCTACTGTAAGTAATCTGCTGCAACAGTGAGATAACATGACGGGTATCCTTTAAATATGATGGAATTGATTTCACAATAGGTTGTAGATGAAAGTCTATATACCTCCCTATCCGTGAGGTTATCGAATCGATTCCACTAATAATTGGGCGACCCGGAGGATGTTTGGCATCCTTATGTATCTTCGGCAGATAATACATTACAGGAATGCGTGGGGCAACAGGAACTAAATAACTTTTTTCCTTCTTGTCAAGAATCCCCAATTGTGATCCGGTGTCGACAAGATCTAATAGAGCTATTTTATAGCTCTGAGTGGGGTTACCATTCAAACGAGTATAAGTTGTGGTATCGCTTAGTATCTTATTCATTTCGAGGTGATAGGCTGTCTTATCCAGAACAACAATACCGCCCCCCTTATCGGCAGGGCGTATCGTCAGATCCTTTCTTTCACATAAGGATCTGAGGCCAGTTTTTATCCTAGGGTCATTGTAAATACGTTTTTTAGGGAGCGCCTCCAAGTCCTTCAAGACTAGGTCCCTAAACACCTGAACTGAGGGTGCTATAGGGCATGGTGGATTGAAGAGTGAGGGATTAGAGAATCCTGAATGTACCATAAGTGAATTGGTTTCAGGTAAAGCAGGTCTAGTGGGATTGGAGATAAAATATCTTTGTATATTTAATTTACGCACATATTTGTGTACATCTATGAACGTAGCAAACTTATTTAGATGTTTAGGGGGGACATATTTAAGCCCTTTATTTAAAACAACTTTTTCAGCTTCTGTAAAGGTCGCTGTACTTAAATTGAAGATTCCATCATCCTTTACATACATTTTCTTTTTTTGGGCACGCCATCCGCCTCTACATCCCCGCTGGTGTCTGGGTTTCTGTTGTACCCGCTCTGTTCTTTCTGAAAACCCCCAGAGTATGATGGACCGGGGTGATTTTGATTATAATTGAATGGAGATCGATTATGTGAGTAATCATCATCTCTGTCTCTATAATTATATTGGGGTGGATACATTCCCCTATCTTCTCTCAGAGGTGAAAACCGATTATAAGTTTGTGTAGGGGTTCTTTGATTTTGGTAAGAGTAGTAATCGGTATTTGGTTGACTGTAACCACCCCTCCGTGGTGAATCATGCCTCCAATATTCCCGAGAGCCATCCTTCCTACCTTTTTTATAAATAAGGCTTGACCCATTTTTGTATACACCTTTGTGGTTTATTCCTCTTCTTTTTTTGTGTGCATTTTTTACTGTAATACATCTATGAACTGCCTCTTTACTTGATACCTATGCCATATTCATTATATATATAGGACATTTATGTTACATTGGATGCATGTCAAAGTGCATCTCTCTATAGTGGTTGCTATGTTACTATGAAGATGATACTACTATAGTTTCTATAATCTGTTATACATCTTTATGGTTTATTCTATTTTATGTGCATTCTCATTTTAATACTTCCATGAACCGTTTCCTTTGGTACGTGGCATATGATGCCCATACCATATTGTTAATATATGACACTCAAGTTATATTGGATTTATGATTATTTACATTTATTGGAGCGGTACCATGCCATTATGAAGGCTGTATAGGTGTAGTTCCTTATCCGGGACACCAAGCCCATTTTTTAATTAATATATTTTAATTTTTATTTATAATACCCATTAATCTCTGATGGTTGCCAACAATAGTGAACATTTTGATTTTTAGTTCAATTTCTGATTCCGAGACTGATTATAAAATCGATGTATGATAGAGGTTTGCGGTTCTCTCCCCCTCCCTTTATTAGTATTGAGGGATAGAACAACCGTATCTATCTAACCACTTTACTATTATTAATTTCCTTCCGTTCTTACTTTAAAACTACACTTCCCAACATGCCTCAGGGTGGAAGCTCGAGTAATCGAGACAGATGACGTACCAAAGACACACCTCCGCTGCGGCCGCCCTCTGTGCATATCACCATGACGACCGGAGCATTTGGATCTGTCCGTGAGCACATCTCGGCTTACGCTGCTTTAATGTCTGTTGCGAGATTGTGCACTCCGGTTCTATCATTGGTGGGAATGAAGGCATGGGGGTGGGGTCAATGCCGGATAATGCTGTGCGTGACTATGGCCTATGGCCCTCTTTGTGACTACATTTCCCAGACTACTATGCGGATGATGTATTGCAAGAGATAGTCACATGGTACTGATGTATTCCCGCACGCTGACAGCCAGGAGACTGAGAGTGGATGATGCGGCGGAGCTCTTCCATGGTACAAGTGACACTATTGGCTAATCCCACTAGGGGCTGGATTCACATTATTATCAGCTCTAGCAATAGGGTATGGTGATCCCGGAAGCGGGAAATACAATGAGTGATCAGCTGTGTTTAATTTTAAAACTACATTCCTTTCTCTATAAAAGCGTGGGGAACAGAGAGTTTCTGTATACCCCAGTAGAAGTCTTATTAGACGAAACCGGTCGGGACAAATACACCAGCTCTTGCTGTTCCTATCACGCTGCCTACTTATATTCTAGAGTGTGGATTTTTTGGATTTCTTTGTTTATGCTTTGGAGTTTTGTTTTGGATGTTCATACTGTGTGAACTTTTTATGGAGAAAATTTTTTTTCTAATAAATCTTTTTTGGATTTACACCATGTGGAGCAATTTTTTGTTTTCCATGGTTATGAATGGATAGGGTAGCTGCTACCCGCCTATCCGGATTTTTCCTGGTTGGATTGCCATTGATCCTGGGAGGAGGTGTCCTATAGATCCTGGTCGTCTCTACAAAGCCTGGCTGTCTGATCCGCCCACGAAGTGGACAAAGTCTTGAAGATCCACCGCCGTACGGTGTGTTGGATCCATCCCAGCTGGTAAGAGTACCTTATCTCTCCCCCATTAACACAAGGTGAAGGCACTCCCGGGTGTTACCACGTATATCCACATTGAACATCCATATCTACGTATTCTATAACAATCCCATATTGGACTTTGGTCTTTTTGGATGGTACTTTGTCTATTGTTAGACAACTACAGGGACATATACTCATCTTTGATGTCTGATAGAAATATTATTCTAATTTCACTGGTTTAGGATTATCACTCTATTGCTATTTATGTTTCACAACATAATATTTGCATTATAATTTTTGTTGTACATTAATATGTTGGTTAAATACTTGTAATCACAGAAGGATTACAGACACTTATTTATGCTATATATGTATTTCTATATTTTTCACTAATTTCGAAATATATACCAGCATGGGTTTTTGATTAAATTAGAATATTTTTCACACCCTACTATATTTAGGACTTTTATCCTAAATTCTCATTAGCGCCACACTTATTATATATTTACACTTAATTAATTTTGTCTGATTTTGGTGTTTGGCTGCTGTTGCTACAATATTTTGGGTTGGCGCAGTATTATATAATTTTATTTGTTTTCGATTCTCTAGACTGTTTATATTGCTGCCTCTCTCACTTAGCTTATATTGGTTCAATACATCATGGATGTTTTTGAGTACCGTACTAGTCGCACTCTAATCACAGAGGGTGTGTTTGTTTCTACAAATATAGACTCCGAAATGGGGGGCATGTTCATGCGGTTGAAGAACCTTATGACCTCAGAACTGCACCTTGAATGGGACAAGGCGTTCCTAGAACAATATGTGAAGGAACGCATGGTCCCTAGAGGGTTAAGATGGGATGTATGCCCCCAACAAGGAGATTTGGATATAGATGCATGGTTTCATTATTTTAATGAAGCAGGGATTTCATTTATTTCTTTTTTATTGGAGAAAAAGGTGACCAGACTAGCTCTGATAGACAAAGAAATCAAGGATATTAGAGATAAACTCTTGCCACATAAATCCACCTCAGAATATGGCTCATTATCCACTAATCTAAAGAGCCACTTAGAGAAAGAAGAAAGAGAACAAAGAACAAAAAAACAAAAAAAATATACTAGGGATGTTAATGATTATAAAAACCACTGTGTTTTTAGTTGGCAATCTAAGGATAATATTTTAAGAATAGAAGGAAACAACCATAATATGGACACTACGGCCCCTTTAGTTAATGATGGGAGACCACAACCATCTACATCCAATCAAGCCCAAAGTCGCCCTTTGGCTACTAGGGAAACTAATCATAAACAAACGAATGCACGTACCCCCAATACACAACATCGTGGTCCACCCCCAATACAAGGGGGAAGAGGGAGAGGTCCCCGAGGCAACAATAAAGGTAGGAAGGATGGCTCTCGGGAATATTGGAGGCATGATTCACCACGGAGGGGTGGTTACAGTCAACCAAATACCGATTACTACTCTTACCAAAATCAAAGAACCCCTACACAAACTTATAATCGGTTTTCACCTCTGAGAGAAGATAGGGGAATGTATCCACCCCAATATAATTATAGAGACAGAGATGATGATTACTCACATAATCGATCTCCATTCAATTATAATCAAAATCACCCCGGTCCATCATACTCTGGGGGTTTTCAGAAAGAACAGAGCGGGTACAACAGAAACCCAGACACCAGCGGGGATGTAGAGGCGGATGGCGTGCCCAAAAAAAGAAAATGTATGTAAAGGATGATGGAATCTTCAATTTAAGTACAGCGACCTTTACAGAAGCTGAAAAAGTTGTTTTAAATAAAGGGCTTAAATATGTCCCCCCTAAACATCTAAATAAGTTTGCTACGTTCATAGATGTACACAAATATGTGCGTAAATTAAATATACAAAGATATTTTATCTCCAATCCCACTAGACCTGCTTTACCTGAAACCAATTCACTTATGGTACATTCAGGATTCTCTAATCCCTCACTCTTCAATCCACCATGCCCTATAGCACCCTCAGTTCAGGTGTTTAGGGACCTAGTCTTGAAGGACTTGGAGGCGCTCCCTAAAAAACGTATTTACAATGACCCTAGGATAAAAACTGGCCTCAGATCCTTATGTGAAAGAAAGGATCTGACGATACGCCCTGCCGATAAGGGGGGCGGTATTGTTGTTCTGGATAAGACAGCCTATCACCTCGAAATGAATAAGATACTAAGCGATACCACAACTTATACTCGTTTGAATGGTAACCCCACTCAGAGCTATAAAATAGCTCTATTAGATCTTGTCGACACCGGATCACAATTGGGGATTCTTGACAAGAAGGAAAAAAGTTATTTAGTTCCTGTTGCCCCACGCATTCCTGTAATGTATTATCTGCCGAAGATACATAAGGATGCCAAACATCCTCCGGGTCGCCCAATTATTAGTGGAATCGATTCGATAACCTCACGGATAGGGAGGTATATAGACTTTCATCTACAACCTATTGTGAAATCAATTCCATCATATTTAAAGGACACCCGTCATGTTATCTCACTGTTGCAGCAGATTACTTACAGTAGGGACATCTTGCTCGTGACAGCAGATGTTGCCTCACTGTACACTAGCATCTCACATGAATTAGGCTTGTCAGCTGTTGGTCTGTTTTTGTCTAGAGTTAATGACCTTTCGGGCACGCAGAAAAGATATATTATGGATCTTTTACATTTTGCAACCCACCACAATTACTTTTGGCATAATGGTGATTTCTTTTTACAACAAAAGGGGGTTGCCATGGGCGCAAAATTTGCTCCCAGTTTGGCTAACATCTTTATGGCCAAATGGGAGGAGGATGTCATCTATGCTTACGATCGACCCGAGATCATCCTCTGGGTTCGATACATAGATGACATCCTCCTCCTGTGGAGGGGTGATGAGACCTCCTTAAACAAATTTATGTCCACTCTGAATAACAATGATGTGGGTATCAGCCTATCCTATGAGGCCAGTTTCAAGTCTATACATTTTTTGGATCTCGAAATATTCCCTAATAATGGTAAGCTAGAAACTAGGACATTTTTTAAACCAACGGACCGGAATGGGTACATTCCGGTCGATAGTTGTCACCATTCAGCATGGTTAAAATCAGTGCCCCGAAGTCAGCTTTTAAGGATTAGACGTAATTGCTCAAACCTTTCTGACTTCCACTGTCAGGCTAGTATACTTAAGTCCAGATTTGTAGATAAGGGTTACCATCCCTCCGTTATAGAGGAGGAGATCAAACAAGTTGCTAGGATTGAGAGGGATTCTTTAGTTAGAGAACAAATTAAGCCTATCCAAGACTCGAAGTATAAATGGTCTTTCTACACAACATACTCTGTCCAACACAGACAAATAAGGGATATATTTCAGAAACACTGGAAAATTTTGAAAAATGACCAGATTCTAGGACCCACACTTCCTGAAAAAGCGGGCGTAACATATCGAGGGGCACCCTCACTGAGAAATCGCATTGCGCCCAACGTTTCTGATCCACCAATATTACCAGCCTTTTTTCCACACTTAAAGGCATATTATCCCTGCAGAAAATGCAAGGTTTGTCAAATTAACATTTGTGGAAAACGAAAAACGGACACTTTTAGGTCTACATCCACAGGGATTGATTATCAAATGAAAAGCTTTACAACATGTGCGACAAAATATATAGTATATTTACTTACCTGCCCATGCGGGAAACAGTATGTAGGTCGCACTATTCGCACTTTTTCAATAAGAGTGGGGGAACATCTAACCAGCATAAAAAAGGGCAAAACAAATCACAGTGTCCCACGACATTATTTAGAATTCCATAATAAGAACCCCAAAGGTACTATGTTTCAAATCATAGACAAATTTGTCCCTAGTTGGAGGGGTGAATCCCGCCTGAGAGGGGTTTCTAAATTAGAAACATACTGGATATATCAGCTTAAGTGTTACAGGCCTTATGGCCTAAACGTTGATTGGGACATTAACGCTTTTATAAATAAGGCTTGACCCATTTTTGTATACACCTTTGTGGTTTATTCCTCTTCTTTTTTTGTGTGCATTTTTTACTGTAATACATCTATGAACTGCCTCTTTACTTGATACCTATGCCATATTCATTATATATATAGGACATTTATGTTACATTGGATGCATGTCAAAGTGCATCTCTCTATAGTGGTTGCTATGTTACTATGAAGATGATACTACTATAGTTTCTATAATCTGTTATACATCTTTATGGTTTATTCTATTTTATGTGCATTCTCATTTTAATACTTCCATGAACCGTTTCCTTTGGTACGTGGCATATGATGCCCATACCATATTGTTAATATATGACACTCAAGTTATATTGGATTTATGATTATTTACATTTATTGGAGCGGTACCATGCCATTATGAAGGCTGTATAGGTGTAGTTCCTTATCCGGGACACCAAGCCCATTTTTTAATTAATATATTTTAATTTTTAATTTATAATACCCATTAATCTCTGATGGTTGCCAACAATAGTGAACATTTTGATTTTTAGTTCAATTTCTGATTCCGAGACTGATTATAAAATCGATGTATGATAGAGGTTTGCGGTTCTCTCCCCCTCCCTTTATTAGTATTGAGGGATAGAACAACCGTATCTATCTAACCACTTTACTATTATTAATTTCCTTCCGTTCTTACTTTAAAACTACACTTCCCAACATGCCTCAGGGTGGAATCTCGAGTAATCGAGACAGATGACGTACCAAAGACACACCTCCGCTGCGGCCGCCCTCTGTGCATATCACCATGACGACCGGAGCATTTGGATCTGTCCGTGAGCACATCTCGGCTTACGCTGCTTTAATGTCTGTTGCGAGATTGTGCACTCCGGTTCTATCATTGGTGGGAATGAAGGCATGGGGGTGGGGTCAATGCCGGATAATGCTGTGCGTGACTATGGCCTATGGCCCTCTTTGTGACTACATTTCCCAGACTACTATGCGGATGATGTATTGCAAGAGATAGTCACATGGTACTGATGTATTCCCGCACGCTGACAGCCAGGAGACTGAGAGTGGATGATGCGGCGGAGCTCTTCCATGGTACAAGTGACACTATTGGCTAATCCCACTAGGGGCTGGATTCACATTATTATCAGCTCTAGCAATAGGGTATGGTGATCCCGGAAGCGGGAAATACAATGAGTGATCAGCTGTGTTTAATTTTAAAACTACATTCCTTTCTCTATAAAAGCGTGGGGAACAGAGAGTTTCTGTATACCCCAGTAGAAGTCTTATTAGACGAAACCGGTCGGGACAAATACACCAGCTCTTGCTGTTCCTATCACGCTGCCTACTTATATTCTAGAGTGTGGATTTTTTGGATTTCTTTGTTTATGCTTTGGAGTTTTGTTTTGGATGTTCATACTGTGTGAACTTTTTATGGAGAAATTTTTTTTTCTAATAAATCTTTTTTGGATTTACACCATGTGGAGCAATTTTTTGTTTTCCATGGTTATGAATGGATAGGGTAGCTGCTACCCGCCTATCCGGATTTTTCCTGGTTGGATTGCCATTGATCCTGGGAGGAGGTGTCCTATAGATCCTGGTCGTCTCTACAAAGCCTGGCTGTCTGATCCGCCCACGAAGTGGACAAAGTCTTGAAGATCCACCGCCGTACGGTGTGTTGGATCCATCCCAGCTGGTAAGAGTACCTTATCTCTCCCCCATTAACACAAGGTGAAGGCACTCCCGGGTGTTACCACGTATATCCACATTGAACATCCATATCTACGTATTCTATAACAATCCCATATTGGACTTTGGTCTTTTTGGATGGTACTTTGTCTATTGTTAGACAACTACAGGGACATATACTCATCTTTGATGTCTGATAGAAATATTATTCTAATTTCACTGGTTTAGGATTATCACTCTATTGCTATTTATGTTTCACAACATAATATTTGCATTATAATTTTTGTTGTACATTAATATGTTGGTTAAATACTTGTAATCACAGAAGGATTACAGACACTTATTTATGCTATATATGTATTTCTATATTTTTCACTAATTTCGAAATATATACCAGCATGGGTTTTTGATTAAATTAGAATATTTTTCACACCCTACTATATTTAGGACTTTTATCCTAAATTCTCATTAGCGCCACACTTATTATATATTTACACTTAATTAATTTTGTCTGATTTTGGTGTTTGGCTGCTGTTGCTACAATATTTTGGGTTGGCGCAGTATTATATAATTTTATTTGTTTAAGAAACAAGGATGGTATCCATAATTGGCGAAAAAAGGTGACTGTTTGGTTGCAGAATGGGTGGAATTATTGTATGAAAATTCCGCGAGTGTGAGAAGTGATAGCCAGTCATCCTGTGCAAAAGAAGAAAAGCATCGTAGGTACTGTTCAAGGGTTTGATTGACCCTTTCAGTCTGTCCATTAGTTTGTGGGTGATAAGCTGTGGAGAGGCGGAGTTCAATGTTCAAAGTTTCACATAAGGCCCTCCAAAATCTAGAAGTGAACTGCACCCCTCGATCAGAAACTATGCTGTCAGGGATGCCATGCAACCTTACAATCTCCTTGATAAAAGTTGAGGCAGTCTCCTGGGCAGAAGGAGTTCCTTGCAGAGGTACAAAGTGGGCCATTTTGGTCAAACGATCAACCACAACCAAAATGGTAGTAAAGTCTTCAGATGGGGGAAGTTCTACTATAAAATCCATGGAGATCATGCTCCATGGTTTCTCAGGTACAGGAAGGGGCTCAAGTAGACCCCAAGTTCTGGCTCTGTCTGTCTTATTCCGAAGGCATGAAATACAAGATCTTACATATTTCTTGCAGTCGTTCATCAAGTTTGGCCACCAGAATGTACGGGAG
This sequence comes from Rana muscosa, assembly GCA_029206835.1. NCBI lineage: Eukaryota > Metazoa > Chordata > Amphibia > Anura > Ranidae > Rana > Rana muscosa. The sequence goes on from JARGYO010000232.1 coordinate 395,809, forward strand.
ATCAAATTAGCCATCTTGTGAATCCCAAAGTGACCCGCTAGGGGATGATCATGACATCGCCCTAAGACGGCAACTCTGAACTGTTCTGGGACCTGCAGTAATTGGTAGTTGGAGTTAAGGAAGTTCAACCTGTCTTGTACGGCAGGTACAGAAGAATCAATAGGCAGCTCAGGCAAGAAAGAAGGATGGTATCCATAATTGGCGAAAAAAGGTGACTGTTTGGTTGCCGAATGGGTGGAATTATTGTATGAAAATTCCGCGAGTGGGAGAAGTGATAGCCAGTCATCCTGTGCAAAAGAAGAAAAGCATCGTAGGTACTGTTCAAGGGTTTGATTGACCCTTTCAGTCTGTCCATTAGTTTGTGGGTGATAAGCTGTGGAGAGGCGGAGTTCAATGTTCAAAGTTTCACATAAGGCCCTCCAACATCTAGAAGTGAACTGCACCCCTCGATCAGAAACTATGCTGTCAGGGATGCCATGCAACCTTACAATCTCCTTGATAAAAGTTGAGGCAGTCTCCGGGGCAGAAGGAGTTCCTTGCAGAGGTACAAAGTGGGCCATTTTGGTCAAACGATCAACCACAACGAAAATGGTAGTGAAGTCTTCAGATGGGGGAAGTTCTACTATAAAATCCATGGAGATCATGCTCCATGGTTTCTCAGGTACAGGAAGGGGCTCAAGTAGACCCCAAGTTCTGGCTCTGTCTGTCTTATTCCGAAGGCATGAAATACAAGATCTTACATATTTCTTGCAGTCGTTCATCAAGTTTGGCCACCAGAATGTACGGGAGATCAAATTAGCCGTCTTGTGAATCCCAAAGTGACCCGCTAGGGGATGATCATGACATCGCCCTAGGACGGCAACTCTGAACTGTTCTGGGACCTGCAGTAATTGGTAGTTGGAGTTAAGGAAGTTCAACCTGTCTTGTACGGCAGGTACAGAAGAATCAATAGGCAGCTCAGGCAAGAAAGAAGGATGGTATCCATAATTGGCGAAAAAAGGTGACTGTTTGGTTACCGAATGGGTGGAATTATTGTATGAAAATTCCGCGAGTGGGAGAAGTGATAGCCAGTCATCCTGTGCAAAAGAAGAAAAGCATTGTAGGTACTGTTCAAGGGTTTGATTGACCCTTTCAGTCTGTCCATTAGTTTGTGGGTGATAAGCTGTGGAGAGGCGGAGTTCAATGTTCAATGTTTCACATAAGGCCCTCCAAAATCTAGAAGTGAACTGCACCCCTCGATCAGAAACTATGCTGTCAGGGATGCCATGCAACCTTACAATCTCCTTGATAAAAGTTGAGGCAGTCTCCGGGCAGAAGGAGTTCCTTGCAGAGGTACAAAGTGGGCCATTTTGGTCAAACGATCAACCACAACAAAAATGGTAGTAAAGTCTTCAGATGGGGGAAGTTCTACTATAAAATCCATGGAGATCATGCTCCATGGTTTCTCAGGTACAGGAAGGGGCTCAAGTAGACCCCAAGTTCTGGCTCTGTCTGTCTTATTCCGAAGGCATGAAATACAAGATCTTACATATTTCTTGCAGTCGTTCATCAAGTTTGGCCACCAGAATGTACGGGAGATCAAATTAGCCGTCTTGTGAATCCCAAAGTGACCCGCTCTTGTAACTTCTGCACAATATTTGAGAGCGCAGAAATAGTTTGGTAAATGTCCTTCGGTGGAGAGGCCTCCCTTCCAGACTCCATCTCTGCCTGACTGGTACTGTCACGTACCTGGTAGGAGTCTGGAATGACGAGGTCGGCCTCCCTTGTATCTCCAACCCAAGCCCCACTGAGGATGGGACAGACCTAGGGTGAGGAGTTACACGAGAGCCTGTAGTTGCGTGCAGAACTTGTCAGCTGAGTTGCAGACGTGGAGATGCAGGCAGAGCATCTGGTAAGGAACTGGACTCAGGAAAGCTGGTAGGATGGACAGCTAGCACAGGCACTGGAGACAGCGTTAAGCCAAGCAGGAGGCTGGTGCAGGATCACAAGGGTGGCCGGGTTCGGTAGCAGACGGCAGCGAGGTACTGGAAAAGGCCCCAAAAATCTTGGGCCAAGCTTCCTCGTTGGGCAACTTAGTTTCAAGTTCGCTGTGGAAAGCCAGACCTTATCTCCAGGTTCAAGATTCAAATTGCCTCTTCTCTTCTTGTCGAAGAACTTTTTATTATCTGCCTGGGTCTTGGAGATTGTATCCTGCAGTAATTGGTAGTTGGAGTTAAGGAAGTTCAACCTGTCTTGTACGGCAGGTACAGAAGAATCAATAGGCAGCTCAGGCAAGGAAGAAGGATGGTATCCATAATTGGCGAAAAAAGGTGACTGTTTGGTTGCCGAATGGGTGGAATTATTGTATGAAAATTCCGCGAGTGGGAGAAGTGATAGCCAGTCATCCTGTGCAAAAGAAGAAAAGCATTGTAGGTACTGTTCAAGGGTTTGATTGACCCTTTCAGTCTGTCCATTAGTTTGTGGGTGATAAGCTGTGGAGAGGCGGAGTTCAATGTTCAATGTTTCACATAAGGCCCTCCAAAATCTAGAAGTGAACTGCACCCCTCGATCAGAAACTATGCTGTCAGGGATGCCATGCAACCTTACAATCTCCTTGATAAAAGTTGAGGCAGTCTCCGGGGCAGAAGGAGTTCCTTGCAGAGGTACAAAGTGGGCCATTTTGGTCAAACGATCAACCACAACAAAAATGGTAGTAAAGTCTTCAGATGGGGGAAGTTCTACTATAAAATCCATGGAGATCATGCTCCATGGTTTCTCAGGTACAGGAAGGGGCTCAAGTAGACCCCAAGTTCTGGCTCTATCTGTCTTATTCCGAAGGCATGAAATACAAGATCTTACATATTTCTTGCAGTCGTTCATCAAGTTTGGCCACCAGAATGTACGGGAGATCAAATTAGCCATCTTGTGAATCCCAAAGTGACCCGCTAGGGGATGATCATGACATCGCCCTAAGACGGCAACTCTGAACTGTTCTGGGACCTGCAGTAATTGGTAGTTGGAGTTAAGGAAGTTCAACCTGTCTTGTACGGCAGGTACAGAAGAATCAATAGGCAGCTCAGGCAAGAAAGAAGGATGGTATCCATAATTGGCGAAAAAAGGTGACTGTTTGGTTGCCGAATGGGTGGAATTATTGTATGAAAATTCCGCGAGTGGGAGAAGTGATAGCCAGTCATCCTGTGCAAAAGAAGAAAAGCATCGTAGGTACTGTTCAAGGGTTTGATTGACCCTTTCAGTCTGTCCATTAGTTTGTGGGTGATAAGCTGTGGAGAGGCGGAGTTCAATGTTCAAAGTTTCACATAAGGCCCTCCAACATCTAGAAGTGAACTGCACCCCTCGATCAGAAACTATGCTGTCAGGGATGCCATGCAACCTTACAATCTCCTTGATAAAAGTTGAGGCAGTCTCCGGGGCAGAAGGAGTTCCTTGCAGAGGTACAAAGTGGGCCATTTTGGTCAAACGATCAACCACAACGAAAATGGTAGTGAAGTCTTCAGATGGGGGAAGTTCTACTATAAAATCCATGGAGATCATGCTCCATAGTTTCTCAGGTACAGGAAGGGGCTCAAGTAGACCCCAAGTTCTGGCTCTGTCTGTCTTATTCCGAAGGCATGAAATACAAGATCTTACATCTTTCTTGCAGTCGTTCATCAAGTTTGGCCACCAGAATGTACGGGAGATCAAATTAGCCGTCTTGTGAATCCCAAAGTGACCCGCTCTTGTAACTTCTGCACAATATTTGAGAGCGCAGAAATAGTTTGGTAAATGTCCTTCGGTGGAGAGGCCTCCCTTCCAGACTCCATCTCTGGCTGACTGGTACTGTCACGTACCTGGTAGGAGTCTGGAATGACGAGGTCGGCCTCCCTTGTATCTCCAACCCAAGCCCCACTGAGGATGGGACAGACCTAGGCTGAAGAGTTACACAAGAGCCTGTAGTTGCGTGCAGAACTTGTCAGCTGAGTTGCAGACGTGGAGATGCAGGCAGAGCATCTGGTAAGGAACTGGACTCAGGAAAGCTGGTAGGATGGACAGCTAGCACAGGCACTGGAGACAGCGTTAAGCCAAGCAGGAGGCTGGTGCAGGATCACAAGGGTGGCCGGGTTCGGTAGCAGACGGGCAGCAAGGTACTGGAAAAGGCCCCAAAAATCTTGGGCCAAGCTTCCTCGAGGGGCAACTTAGTTTCAAGTTCGCTGTGGAAAGCCAGACCTTATCTCCAGGTTCAAGATTCAAATTGCCTCTTCTCTTCTTGTCGAAGAACTTTTTATTATCTGCCTGGGTCTTGGAGATTGTATCCTGCAGTAATTGGTAGTTGGAGTTAAGGAAGTTCAACCTGTCTTGTACGGCAGGTACAGAAGAATCAATAGGCAGCTCAGGCAAGAAAGAAGGATGGTATCCATAATTGGCGAAAAAAGGTGACTGTTTGGTTGCCGAATGGGTGGAATTATTGTATGAAAATTCCGCGAGTGGGAGAGGTGATAGCCAGTCATCCTGTGCAAAAGAAGAAAAGCATCGTAGGTACTGTTCAAGGGTTTGATTGACCCTTTCAGTCTGTCCATTAGTTTGTGGGTGATAAGCTGTGGAGAGGCGGAGTTCAATGTTCAAAGTTTCACATAAGGCCCTCCAAAATCTAGAAGTGAACTGCACCCCTCGATCAGAAACTATGCTGTCAGGGATGCCATGCAAAATTACAATCTCCTTGATAAAAGTTGAGGCAGTCTCCGGGGCAGAAGGAGTTCCTTGCAGAGGTACAAAGTGGGCCATTTTGGTCAAACGATCAACCACAACGAAAATGGTAGTGAAGTCTTCAGATGGGGGAAGTTCTACTATAAAATCCATGGAGATCATGCTCCATGGTTTCTCAGGTACAGGAAGGGGCTCAAGTAGACCCCAAGTTCTGGCTCTGTCTGTCTTATTCCGAAGGCATGAAATACAAGATCTTACATATTTCTTGCAGTCGTTCATCAAGTTTGGCCACCAGAATGTACGGGAGATCAAATTAGCCGTCTTGTGAATCCCAAAGTGACCCGCTAGGGGATGATCATGACATCGCCTTAGGACGGCAACTCTGAACTGTTCTGGGACCTGCAGTAATTGGTAGTTGGAGTTAAGGAAGTTCAACCTGTCTTGTACGGCAGGTACAGAAGAATCAATAGGCAGCTCAGGCAAGAAATAAGGATGGTATCCATAATTGGCGAAAAAAGGTGACTGTTTGGTTTCCGAATGGGTGGAATTATTGTATGAAAATTCCGCGAGTGGGAGAAGTGATAGCCAGTCATCCTGTGCAAAAGAAGAAAAGCATCGTAGGTACTGTTCAAGGGTTTGATTGACCCTTTCAGTCTGTCCATTAGTTTGTGGGTGATAAGCTGTGGAGAGTCGGAGTTCAATGTTCAAAGTTTCACATAAGGCCCTCCAAAATCTAGAAGTGAACTGCACCCCTCGATCAGAAACTATGCTGTCAGGGATGCCATGCAACCTTACAATCTCCTTGATAAAAGTTGAGGCAGTCTCCGGGGCAGAAGGAGTTCCTTGCAGAGGTACAAAGTGGGCCATTTTGGTCAAACAATCAACCACAACGAAAATGGTAGTGAAGTCTTCAGATGGGGGAAGTTCTACTATAAAATCCATGGAGATCATGCTCCATGGTTTCTCAGGTACAGGAAGGGGCTCAAGTAGACCCCAAGTTCTGGCTCTGTCTGTCTTATTCCGAAGGCATGAAATACAAGATCTTACATATTTCTTGCAGTCGTTCATCAAGTTTGGCCACCAGAATGTACGGGAGATCAAATTAGCCGTCTTGTGAATCCCAAAGTGACCCGCTCTTGTAACTTCTGCACAATATTTGAGAGCGCAGAAATAGTTTGGTAAATGTCCTTCGGTGGAGAGGCCTCCCTTCCAGACTCCATCTCTGGCTGACTGGTACTGTCACGTACCTGGTAGGAGTCTGGAATGACGAGGTCGGCCTCCCTTGTATCTCCAACCCAAGCCCCACTGAGAATGGGACAGACCTAGGGTGAGGAGTTACACGAGAGCCTGTAGTTGCGTGCAGAACTTGTCAGCTGAGTTGCAGACGTGGAGATGCAGGCAGAGCATCTGGTAAGGAACTGGACTCAGGAAAGCTGGTAGGATGGACAGCTAGCACAGGCACTGGAGACAGCGTTAAGCCAAGCAGGAGGCTGGTGCAGGATCACAAGGGTGGCCGGGTTCGGTAGCAGACGGGCAGCGAGGTACTGGAAAAGGCCCCAAAATTCTTGGGCCAAGCTTCCTCGAGGGGCAACTTAGTTTCAAGTTCGCTGTGGAAAGCCAGACCTTATCTCCAGGTTCAAGATTCAAATTGCCTCTTCTCTTCTTGTCGAAGAACTTTTTATTATCTGCCTGGGTCTTGGAGATTGTATCCTGCAGTAATTGGTAGTTGGAGTTAAGGAAGTTCAACCTGTCTTGTACGGCAGATACAGAAGAATCAATAGGCAGCTCAGGCAAGAAAGAAGGATGGTATCCATAATTGGCGAAAAAAGGTGACTGTTTGGTTGCCGAATGGGTGGAATTATTGTATGAAAATTCCGCGAGTGGGAGAAGTGATAGCCAGTCATCCTGTGCAAAAGAAGAAAAGCATCGTAGGTACTGTTCAAGGGTTTGATTGACCCTTTTAGTCTGTCCATTAGTTTGTGGGTGATAAGCTGTGGAGAGGCGGAGTTCAATGTTCAAAGTTTCACATAAGGCCCTCCAAAATCTAGAAGTGAACTGCACCCCTCGATCAGAAACTATGCTGTCAGGGATGCCATGCAACCTTACAATCTCCTTGATAAAAGTTGAGGCAGTCTCCGGGGCAGAAGGAGTTCCTTGCAGAGGTACAAAGTGGGCCATTTTGGTCAAACGATCAACCACAACGAAAATGGTAGTGAAGTCTTCAGATGGGGGAAGTTCTACTATAAAATCCATGGAGATCATGCTCCATGGTTTCTCAGGTACAGGAAGGGGCTCAAGTAGACCCCAAGTTCTGGCTCTGTCTGTCTTATTCCGAAGGCATGAAATACAAGATCTTACATATTTCTTGCAGTCGTTCATCAAGTTTGGCCACCAGAATGTACGGGAGATCAAATTAGCCGTCTTGTGAATCCCAAAGTGACCCGCTCTTGTAACTTCTGCACAATATTTGAGAGCGCAGAAATAGTTTGGTAAATGTCCTTCGGTGGAGAGGCCTCCCTTCCAGACTCCATCTCTGGCTGACTGGTACTGTCACGTACCTGGTAGGAGTCTGGAATGACGAGGTCGGCTTCCCTTGTATCTCCAACCCAAGCCCCACTGAGGATGGGACAGACCTAGGGTGAGGAGTTACACGAGAGCCTGTAGTTGCGTGCAGAACTTGTCAGCTGAGTTGCAGACGTGGAGATGCAGGCAGAGCATCTGGTAAGGAACTGGACTCAGGAAAGCTGGTAGGATGGACAGCTAGCACAGGCACTGGAGACAGCGTTAAGCCAAGCAGGAGGCTGGTGCAGGATCAAAAGGGTGGCCGGGTTCGGTAGCAGACGGGCAGCGAGGTACTGGAAAAGGCCCCAAAAATCTTGGGCCAAGCTTCCTCGAGGGGAACCTTACAATCTCCTTGATAAAAGTTGAGGCAGTCTCCGGGGCAGAAGGAGTTCCTTGCAGAGGTACAAAGTGGGCCATTTTGGTCAAACGATCAACCACAACGAAAATGGTAGTGAAGTCTTCAGATGGGGGAAGTTCTACTATAAAATCCATGGAGATCATGCTCCATGGTTTCTCAGGTACAGGAAGGGGCTCAAGTAGACCCCAAGTTCTGGCTCTGTCTGTCTTATTCCGAAGGCATGAAATACAAGATCTTACATATTTCTTGCAGTCGTTCATCAAATTTGGCCACCAGAATGTACGGGAGATCAAATTAGCCGTCTTGTGAATCCCAAAGTGACCCGCTCTTGTAACTTCTGCACAATATTTGAGAGCGCAGAAATAGTTTGGTAAATGTCCTTCGGTGGAGAGGCCTCCCTTCCAGACTCCATCTCTGGCTGACTGGTACTGTCACGTACCTGGTAGGAGTCTGGAATGACGAGGTCGGCCTCCCTTGTATCTCCAACCCAAGCCCCACTGAGGATGGGACAGACCTAGGGTGAGGAGTTACACGAGTGCCTGTAGTTGCGTGCAGAACTTGTCAGCTGAGTTGCAGACGTGGAGATGCAGGCAGAGCATCTGGTAAGGAACTGGACTCAGGAAAGCTGGTAGGATGGACAGCTAGCACAGGCACTGGAGACAGCGTTAAGCCAAGCAGGAGGCTGGTGCAGGATCACAAGGGTGGCCGGGTTCGGTAGCAGACGGGCAGCGAGGTACTGGAAAAGGTTCAAGATTCAAATTGCCTCTTCTCTTCTTGTCGAAGAACTTTTTATTATCTGCCTGGGTCTTGGAGATTGTATCCTGCAGTAATTGGTAGTTGGAGTTAAGGAAGTTCAACCTGTCTTGTACGGCAGGTACAGAAGAATCAATAGGCAGCTCAGGCAAGAAACAAGGATGGTATCCATAATTGGCGAAAAAAGGTGACTGTTTGGTTGCCGAATGGGTGGAATTATTGTATGAAAATTCCGCGAGTGTGAGAAGTGATAGCCAGTCATCCTGTGCAAAAGAAGAAAAGCATCGTAGGTACTGTTCAAGGGTTTGATTGACCCTTTCAGTCTGTCCATTAGTTTGTGGGTGATAAGCTGTGGAGAGGCGGAGTTCAATGTTCAAAGTTTCACATAAGGCCCTCCAAAATCTAGAAGTGAACTGCACCCCTCGATCAGAAACTATGCTGTCAGGGATGCCATGCAACCTTACAATCTCCTTGATAAAAGTTGAGGCAGTCTCCGGGGCAGAAGGAGTTCCTTGCAGAGGTACAAAGTGGGCCATTTTGGTCAAACGATCAACCACAACAAAAATGGTAGTAAAGTCTTCAGATGGGGGAAGTTCTACTATAAAATCCATGGAGATCATGCTCCATGGTTTCTCAGGTACAGGAAGGGGCTCAAGTAGACCCCAAGTTCTGGCTCTGTCTGTCTTATTCCGAAGGCATGAAATACAAGATCTTACATATTTCTTGCAGTCGTTCATCAAGTTTGGCCACCAGAATGTACGGGAGATCAAATTAGCCATCTTGTGAATCCCAAAGTGACCCGCTAGGGGATGATCATGACATCGCCCTAAGACGGCAACTCTGAACTGTTCTGGGACCTGCAGTAATTGGTAGTTGGAGTTAAGGAAGTTCAACCTGTCTTGTACGGCAGGTACAGAAGAATCAATAGGCAGCTCAGGCAAGAAAGAAGGATGGTATCCATAATTGGCGAAAAAAGGTGACTGTTTGGTTGCCGAATGGGTGGAATTATTGTATGAAAATTCCGCGAGTGGGAGAAGTGATAGCCAGTCATCCTGTGCAAAAGAAGAAAAGCATCGTAGGTACTGTTCAAGGGTTTGATTGACCCTTTCAGTCTGTCCATTAGTTTGTGGGTGATAAGCTGTGGAGAGGCGGAGTTCAATGTTCAAAGTTTCACATAAGGCCCTCCAACATCTAGAAGTGAACTGCACCCCTCGATCAGAAACTATGCTGTCAGGGATGCCATGCAACCTTACAATCTCCTTGATAAAAGTTGAGGCAGTCTCCGGGGCAGAAGGAGTTCCTTGCAGAGGTACAAAGTGGGCCATTTTGGTCAAACGATCAACCACAACGAAAATGGTAGTGAAGTCTTCAGATGGGGGAAGTTCTACTATAAAATCCATGGAGATCATGCTCCATGGTTTCTCAGGTACAGGAAGGGGCTCAAGTAGACCCCAAGTTCTGGCTCTGTCTGTCTTATTCCGAAGGCATGAAATACAAGATCTTACATATTTCTTGCAGTCGTTCATCAAGTTTGGCCACCAGAATGTACGGGAGATCAAATTAGCCGTCTTGTGAATCCCAAAGTGACCCGCTAGGGGATGATCATGACATCGCCCTAGGACGGCAACTCTGAACTGTTCTGGGACCTGCAGTAATTGGTAGTTGGAGTTAAGGAAGTTCAACCTGTCTTGTACGGCAGGTACAGAAGAATCAATAGGCAGCTCAGGCAAGAAAGAAGGATGGTATCCATAATTGGCGAAAAAAGGTGACTGTTTGGTTACCGAATGGGTGGAATTATTGTATGAAAATTCCGCGAGTGGGAGAAGTGATAGCCAGTCATCCTGTGCAAAAGAAGAAAAGCATTGTAGGTACTGTTCAAGGGTTTGATTGACCCTTTCAGTCTGTCCATTAGTTTGTGGGTGATAAGCTGTGGAGAGGCGGAGTTCAATGTTCAATGTTTCACATAAGGCCCTCCAAAATCTAGAAGTGAACTGCACCCCTCGATCAGAAACTATGCTGTCAGGGATGCCATGCAACCTTACAATCTCCTTGATAAAAGTTGAGGCAGTCTCCGGGCAGAAGGAGTTCCTTGCAGAGGTACAAAGTGGGCCATTTTGGTCAAACGATCAACCACAACAAAAATGGTAGTAAAGTCTTCAGATGGGGGAAGTTCTACTATAAAATCCATGGAGATCATGCTCCATGGTTTCTCAGGTACAGGAAGGGGCTCAAGTAGACCCCAAGTTCTGGCTCTGTCTGTCTTATTCCGAAGGCATGAAATACAAGATCTTACATATTTCTTGCAGTCGTTCATCAAGTTTGGCCACCAGAATGTACGGGAGATCAAATTAGCCGTCTTGTGAATCCCAAAGTGACCCGCTCTTGTAACTTCTGCACAATATTTGAGAGCGCAGAAATAGTTTGGTAAATGTCCTTCGGTGGAGAGGCCTCCCTTCCAGACTCCATCTCTGCCTGACTGGTACTGTCACGTACCTGGTAGGAGTCTGGAATGACGAGGTCGGCCTTCCTTGTATCTCCAACCCAAGCCCCACTGAGGATGGGACAGACCTAGGGTGAGGAGTTACACGAGAGCCTGTAGTTGCGTGCAGAACTTGTCAGCTGAGTTGCAGACGTGGAGATGCAGGCAGAGCATCTGGTAAGGAACTGGACTCAGGAAAGCTGGTAGGATGGACAGCTAGCACAGGCACTGGAGACAGCGTTAAGCCAAGCAGGAGGCTGGTGCAGGATCACAAGGGTGGCCGGGTTCGGTAGCAGACGGCAGCGAGGTACTGGAAAAGGCCCCAAAAATCTTGGGCCAAGCTTCCTCGTTGGGCAACTTAGTTTCAAGTTCGCTGTGGAAAGCCAGACCTTATCTCCAGGTTCAAGATTCAAATTGCCTCTTCTCTTCTTGTCGAAGAACTTTTTATTATCTGCCTGGGTCTTGGAGATTGTATCCTGCAGTAATTGGTAGTTGGAGTTAAGGAAGTTCAACCTGTCTTGTACGGCAGGTACAGAAGAATCAATAGGCAGCTCAGGCAAGGAAGAAGGATGGTATCCATAATTGGCGAAAAAAGGTGACTGTTTGGTTGCCGAATGGGTGGAATTATTGTATGAAAATTCCGCGAGTGGGAGAAGTGATAGCCAGTCATCCTGTGCAAAAGAAGAAAAGCATTGTAGGTACTGTTCAAGGGTTTGATTGACCCTTTCAGTCTGTCCATTAGTTTGTGGGTGATAAGCTGTGGAGAGGCGGAGTTCAATGTTCAATGTTTCACATAAGGCCCTCCAAAATCTAGAAGTGAACTGCACCCCTCGATCAGAAACTATGCTGTCAGGGATGCCATGCAACCTTACAATCTCCTTGATAAAAGTTGAGGCAGTCTCCGGGGCAGAAAGAGTTCCTTGCAGAGGTACAAAGTGGGCCATTTTGGTCAAACGATCAACCACAACAAAAATGGTAGTAAAGTCTTCAGATGGGGGAAGTTCTACTATAAAATCCATGGAGATCATGCTCCATGGTTTCTCAGGTACAGGAAGGGGCTCAAGTAGACCCCAAGTTCTGGCTCTGTCTGTCTTATTCCGAAGGCATGAAATACAAGATCTTACATATTTCTTGCAGTCGTTCATCAAGTTTGGCCACCAGAATGTACGGGAGATCAAATTAGCCATCTTGTGAATCCCAAAGTGACCCGCTAGGGGATGATCATGACATCGCCCTAAGACGGCAACTCTGAACTGTTCTGGGACCTGCAGTAATTGGTAGTTGGAGTTAAGGAAGTTCAACCTGTCTTGTACGGCAGGTACAGAAGAATCAATAGGCAACTCAGGCAAGAAAGAAGGATGGTATCCATAATTGGCGAAAAAAGGTGACTGTTTGGTTGCCGAATGGGAGGAATTATTGTATGAAAATTCCGCGAGTGGGAGAAGTGATAGCCAGTCATCCTGTGCAAAAGAAGAAAAGCATCGTAGGTACTGTTCAAGGGTTTGATTGACCCTTTCAGTCTGTCCATTAGTTTGTGGGTGATAAGCTGTGGAGAGGCGGAGTTCAATGTTCAAAGTTTCACATAAGGCCCTCCAACATCTAGAAGTGAACTGCACCCCTCGATCAGAAACTATGCTGTCAGGGATGCCATGCAACCTTACAATCTCCTTGATAAAAGTTGAGGCAGTCTCCGGGGCAGAAGGAGTTCCTTGCAGAGGTACAAAGTGGGCCATTTTGGTCAAACGATCAACCACAACGAAAATGGTAGTGAAGTCTTCAGATGGGGGAAGTTCTACTATAAAATCCATGGAGATCATGCTCCATAGTTTCTCAGGTACAGGAAGGGGCTCAAGTAGACCCCAAGTTCTGGCTCTGTCTGTCTTATTCCGAAGGCATGAAATACAAGATCTTACATCTTTCTTGCAGTCGTTCATCAAGTTTGGCCACCAGAATGTACGGGAGATCAAATTAGCCGTCTTGTGAATCCCAAAGTGACCCGCTCTTGTAACTTCTGCACAATATTTGAGAGCGCAGAAATAGTTTGGTAAATGTCCTTCGGTGGAGAGGCCTCCCTTCCAGACTCCATCTCTGGCTGACTGGTACTGTCACGTACCTGGTAGGAGTCTGGAATGACGAGGTCGGCCTCCCTTGTATCTCCAACCCAAGCCCCACTGAGGATGGGACAGACCTAGGCTGAAGAGTTACACAAGAGCCTGTAGTTGCGTGCAGAACTTGTCAGCTGAGTTGCAGACGTGGAGATGCAGGCAGAGCATCTGGTAAGGAACTGGACTCAGGAAAGCTGGTAGGATGGACAGCTAGCACAGGCACTGGAGACAGCGTTAAGCCAAGCAGGAGGCTGGTGCAGGATCACAAGGGTGGCCGGGTTCGGTAGCAGACGGGCAGCGAGGTACTGGAAAAGGCCCCAAAAATCTTGGGCCAAGCTTCCTCGAGGGGCAACTTAGTTTCAAGTTCGCTGTGGAAAGCCAGACCTTATCTCCAGGTTCAAGATTCAAATTGCCTCTTCTCTTCTTGTCGAAGAACTTTTTATTATCTGCCTGGGTCTTGGAGATTGTATCCTGCAGTAATTGGTAGTTGGAGTTAAGGAAGTTCAACCTGTCTTGTACGGCAGGTACAGAAGAATCAATAGGCAGCTCAGGCAAGAAAGAAGGATGGTATCCATAATTGGCGAAAAAAGGTGACTGTTTGGTTGCCGAATGGGTGGAATTATTGTATGAAAATTCCGCGAGTGGGAGAGGTGATAGCCAGTCATCCTGTGCAAAAGAAGAAAAGCATCGTAGGTACTGTTCAAGGGTTTGATTGACCCTTTCAGTCTGTCCATTAGTTTGTGGGTGATAAGCTGTGGAGAGGCGGAGTTCAATGTTCAAAGTTTCACATAAGGCCCTCCAAAATCTAGAAGTGAACTGCACCCCTCGATCAGAAACTATGCTGTCAGGGATGCCATGCAAAATTACAATCTCCTTGATAAAAGTTGAGGCAGTCTCCGGGGCAGAAGGAGTTCCTTGCAGAGGTACAAAGTGGGCCATTTTGGTCAAACGATCAACCACAACGAAAATGGTAGTGAAGTCTTCAGATGGGGGAAGTTCTACTATAAAATCCATGGAGATCATGCTCCATGGTTTCTCAGGTACAGGAAGGGGCTCAAGTAGACCCCAAGTTCTGGCTCTGTCTGTCTTATTCCGAAGGCATGAAATACAAGATCTTACATATTTCTTGCAGTCGTTCATCAAGTTTGGCCACCAGAATGTACGGGAGATCAAATTAGCCGTCTTGTGAATCCCAAAGTGACCCGCTAGGGGATGATCATGACATCGCCCTAGGACGGCAACTCTGAACTGTTCTGGGACCTGCAGTAATTGGTAGTTGGAGTTAAGGAAGTTCAACCTGTCTTGTACGGCAGGTACAGAAGAATCAATAGGCAGCTCAGGCAAGAAATAAGGATGGTATCCATAATTGGCGAAAAAAGGTGACTGTTTGGTTTCCGAATGGGTGGAATTATTGTATGAAAATTCCGCGAGTGGGAGAAGTGATAGCCAGTCATCCTGTGCAAAAGAAGAAAAGCATCGTAGGTACTGTTCAAGGGTTTGATTGACCCTTTCAGTCTGTCCATTAGTTTGTGGGTGATAAGCTGTGGAGAGTCGGAGTTCAATGTTCAAAGTTTCACATAAGGCCCTCCAAAATCTAGAAGTGAACTGCACCCCTCGATCAGAAACTATGCTGTCAGGGATGCCATGCAACCTTACAATCTCCTTGATAAAAGTTGAGGCAGTCTCCGGGGCAGAAGGAGTTCCTTGCAGAGGTACAAAGTGGGCCATTTTGGTCAAACAATCAACCACAACGAAAATGGTAGTGAAGTCTTCAGATGGGGGAAGTTCTACTATAAAATCCATGGAGATCATGCTCCATGGTTTCTCAGGTACAGGAAGGGGCTCAAGTAGACCCCAAGTTCTGGCTCTGTCTGTCTTATTCCGAAGGCATGAAATACAAGATCTTACATATTTCTTGCAGTCGTTCATCAAGTTTGGCCACCAGAATGTACGGGAGATCAAATTAGCCGTCTTGTGAATCCCAAAGTGACCCGCTCTTGTAACTTCTGCACAATATTTGAGAGCGCAGAAATAGTTTGGTAAATGTCCTTCGGTGGAGAGGCCTCCCTTCCAGACTCCATCTCTGGCTGACTGGTACTGTCACGTACCTGGTAGGAGTCTGGAATGACGAGGTCGGCCTCCCTTGTATCTCCAACCCAAGCCCCACTGAGAATGGGACAGACCTAGGGTGAGGAGTTACACGAGAGCCTGTAGTTGCGTGCAGAACTTGTCAGCTGAGTTGCAGACGTGGAGATGCAGGCAGAGCATCTGGTAAGGAACTGGACTCAGGAAAGCTGGTAGGATGGACAGCTAGCACAGGCACTGGAGACAGCGTTAAGCCAAGCAGGAGGCTGGTGCAGGATCACAAGGGTGGCCGGGTTCGGTAGCAGACGGGCAGCGAGGTACTGGAAAAGGCCCCAAAATTCTTGGGCCAAGCTTCCTCGAGGGGCAACTTAGTTTCAAGTTCGCTGTGGAAAGCCAGACCTTATCTCCAGGTTCAAGATTCAAATTGCCTCTTCTCTTCTTGTCGAAGAACTTTTTATTATCTGCCTGGGTCTTGGAGATTGTATCCTGCAGTAATTGGTAGTTGGAGTTAAGGAAGTTCAACCTGTCTTGTACGGCAGATACAGAAGAATCAATAGGCAGCTCAGGCAAGAAAGAAGGATGGTATCCATAATTGGCGAAAAAAGGTGACTGTTTGGTTGCCGAATGGGTGGAATTATTGTATGAAAATTCCGCGAGTGGGAGAAGTGATAGCCAGTCATCCTGTGCAAAAGAAGAAAAGCATCGTAGGTACTGTTCAAGGGTTTGATTGACCCTTTTAGTCTGTCCATTAGTTTGTGGGTGATAAGCTGTGGAGAGGCGGAGTTCAATGTTCAAAGTTTCACATAAGGCCCTCCAAAATCTAGAAGTGAACTGCACCCCTCGATCAGAAACTATGCTGTCAGGGATGCCATGCAACCTTACAATCTCCTTGACAAAAGTTGAGGCAGTCTCCGGGGCAGAAGGAGTTCCTTGCAGAGGTACAAAGTGGGCCATTTTGGTCAAACGATCAACCACAACGAAAATGGTAGTGAAGTCTTCAGATGGGGGAAGTTCTACTATAAAATCCATGGAGATCATGCTCCATGGTTTCTCAGGTACAGGAAGGGGCTCAAGTAGACCCCAAGTTCTGGCTCTGTCTGTCTTATTCCGAAGGCATGAAATACAAGATCTTACATATTTCTTGCAGTCGTTCATCAAGTTTGGCCACCAGAATGTACGGGAGATCAAATTAGCCGTCTTGTGAATCCCAAAGTGACCCGCTCTTGTAACTTCTGCACAATATTTGAGAGCGCAGAAATAGTTTGGTAAATGTCCTTCGGTGGAGAGGCCTCCCTTCCAGACTCCATCTCTGGCTGACTGGTACTGTCACGTACCTGGTAGGAGTCTGGAATGACGAGGTCGGCTTCCCTTGTATCTCCAACCCAAGCCCCACTGAGGATGGGACAGACCTAGGGTGAGGAGTTACACGAGAGCCTGTAGTTGCGTGCAGAACTTGTCAGCTGAGTTGCAGACGTGGAGATGCAGGCAGAGCATCTGGTAAGGAACTGGACTCAGGAAAGCTGGTAGGATGGACAGCTAGCACAGGCACTGGAGACAGCGTTAAGCCAAGCAGGAGGCTGGTGCAGGATCAAAAGGGTGGCCGGGTTCGGTAGCAGACGGGCAGCGAGGTACTGGAAAAGGCCCCAAAAATCTTGGGCCAAGCTTCCTCGAGGGGAACCTTACAATCTCCTTGATAAAAGTTGAGGCAGTCTCCGGGGCAGAAGGAGTTCCTTGCAGAGGTACAAAGTGGGCCATTTTGGTCAAACGATCAACCACAACGAAAATGGTAGTGAAGTCTTCAGATGGGGGAAGTTCTACTATAAAATCCATGGAGATCATGCTCCATGGTTTTTTAGGTACAGGAAGGGGCTCAAGTAGACCCCAAGTTCTGGCTCTGTCTGTCTTATTCCGAAGGCATGAAATACAAGATCTTACATATTTCTTGCAGTCGTTCATCAAGTTTGGCCACCAGAATGTACGGGAGATCAAATTAGCCGTCTTGTGAATCCCAAAGTGACCCGCTCTTGTAACTTCTGCACAATATTTGAGAGCGCAGAAATAGTTTGGTAAATGTCCTTCGGTGGAGAGGCCTCCCTTCCAGACTCCATCTCTGGCTGACTGGTACTGTCACGTACCTGGTAGGAGTCTGGAATGACGAGGTCGGCTTCCCTTGTATCTCCAACCCAAGCCCCACTGAGGATGGGACAGACCTAGGGTGAGGAGTTACACGAGAGCCTGTAGTTGCGTGCAGAACTTGTCAGCTGAGTTGCAGACGTGGAGATGCAGGCAGAGCATCTGGTAAGGAACTGGACTCAGGAAAGCTGGTAGGATGGACAGCTAGCACAGGCACTGGAGACAGCGTTAAGCCAAGCAGGAGGCTGGTGCAGGATCAAAAGGGTGGCCGGGTTCGGTAGCAGACGGGCAGCGAGGTACTGGAAAAGGCCCCAAAAATCTTGGGCCAAGCTTCCTCGAGGGGAACCTTACAATCTCCTTGATAAAAGTTGAGGCAGTCTCCGGGGCAGAAGGAGTTCCTTGCAGAGGTACAAAGTGGGCCATTTTGGTCAAACGATCAACCACAACGAAAATGGTAGTGAAGTCTTCAGATGGGGGAAGTTCTACTATAAAATCCATGGAGATCATGCTCCATGGTTTTTTAGGTACAGGAAGGGGCTCAAGTAGACCCCAAGTTCTGGCTCTGTCTGTCTTATTCCGAAGGCATGAAATACAAGATCTTACATATTTCTTGCAGTCGTTCATCAAATTTGGCCACCAGAATGTACGGGAGATCAAATTAGCCGTCTTGTGAATCCCAAAGTGACCCGCTCTGGTAACTTCTGCACAATATTTGAGAGCGCAGAAATAGTTTGGTAAATGTCCTTCGGTGGAGAGGCCTCCCTTCCAGACTCCATCTCTGGCTGACTGGTACTGTCACGTACCTGGTAGGAGTCTGGAATGACGAGGTCGGCTATCCTTGTATCTCCAACCCAAGCCCCACTGAGGATGGGACAGACCTAGGGTTAGGAGTTACACGAGTGCCTGTAGTTGCGTGCAGAACTTGTCAGCTGAGTTGCAGACGTGGAGATGCAGGCAGAGCATCTGGTAAGGAACTGGACTCAGGAAAGCTGGTAGGATGGACAGCTAGCACAGGCACTGGAGACAGCGTTAAGCCAAGCAGGAGGCTGTTGCAGGATCACAAGGGTGGCCGGGTTCGGTAGCAGACGGGCAGCGAGGTACTGGAAAAGGTTCAAGATTCAAATTGCCTCTTCTCTTCTTGTCGAAGAACTTTTTATTATCTGCCTGGGTCTTGGAGATTGTATCCTGCAGTAATTGGTAGTTTGAGTTAAGGAAGTTCAACCTGTCTTGTACGGCAGGTACAGAAGAATCAATAGGCAGCTCAGGCAAGAAAGAAGGATGGTATCCATAATTGGCCCCTTCCTGTACCTGAGAAACCATGGAGCATGATCTCCTCGGATTTTATAGTAGAACTTCCCCCATCTGAAGACTTCACTACCATTTTCGTTGTGGTTGATCGTTTGACCAAAATGGCCCACTTTGTACCTCTGCAAGGCCATCAATCAAACCCTTGAACAGTACCTACGATGCTTTTCTTCTTTTGCACAGGATGACTGGCTATCACTTCTCCCACTCGCGGAATTTTCATACAATAATTCCACCCATTCGGTAACCAAACAGTCACCTTTTTTCGCCAATTATGGATACCATCCTTCTTTCTTGCCTGAGCTGCCTATTGATTCTTCTGTACCTGCCGTACAAGACAGGTTGAACTTCCTTAACTCCAACTACCAATTACTGCAGGTCCCAGAACAGTTCAGAGTTGCCGTCCTAGGGCGATGTCATGATCATCCCCTAGCGGGTCACTTTGGGATTCACAAGACGGCTAATTTGATCTCCCGTACATTCTGGTGGCCAAACTTGATGAACGACTGCAAGAAATATGTAAGATCTTGTATTTCATGCCTTCGGAATAAGACAGACAGTGCCAGAACTTGGGGTCTACTTGAGCCCCTTCCTGTACCTGAGAAACCATGGAGCATGATCTCCATGGATTTTATAGTAGAACTTCCCCCATCTGAAGACTTTACTACCATTTTTGTTGTGGTTGATCGTTTGACCAAAATGGCCCACTTTGTACCTCTGCAAGGAACTCCTTCTGCCCCGGAGACTGCCTCAACTTTTATCAAGGAGATTGTAAGGTTGCATGGCATCCCTGACAGCATAGTTTCTGATCGAGGGGTGCAGTTCACTTCTAGATTTTGGAGGGCCTTATGTGAAACATTGAACATTGAACTCCGCCTCTCCACAGCTTATCACCCACAAACTAATGGACAGACTGAAAGGGTCAATCAAACCCTTGAACAGTACCTACGATGCTTTTCTTCTTTTGCACAGGATGACTGGCTATCACTTCTCCCACTCGCGGAATTTTCATACAATAATTCCACCCATTCGGTAACCAAACAGTCACCTTTTTTCGCCAATTATGGATACCATCCTTCTTTCTTGCCTGAGCTGCCTATTGATTCTTCTGTACCTGCCGTACAAGACAGGTTGAACTTCCTTAACTCCAACTACCAATTACTGCAGGTCCCAGAACAGTTCAGAGTTGCCGTCCTAGGGCGATGTCATGATCATCCCCTTGCGGGTCACTTTGGGATTCACAAGACGGCTAATTTGATCTCCCGTACATTCTGGTGGCCAAACTTGATGAACGACTGCAAGAAATATGTAAGATCTTGTATTTCATACCTTCGGAATAAGACAGACAGAGCCAGAACTTGGGGTCTACTTGAGCCCCTTCCTGTACCTAAGAAACCATGGAGCATGATCTCCATGGATTTTATAGTAGAACTTCCCCCATCTGAAGACTTTACTACCATTTTCGTTGTGGTTGATCGTTTGACCAAAATGGCCCACTTTGTACCTCTGCAAGGAACTCCTTCTGCCCCGGAGACTGCCTCAACTTTTATCAAGGAGATTGTAAGGTTGCATGGCATCCCTGACAGCATAGTTTCTGATTGAGGGGTGCAGTTCACTTCTAGATTTTGGAGGGCCTTATGTGAAACTTTGAACATTGAACTCCGCCTCTCCACAGCTTATCACCCACAAACTAATGGACAGACTGAAAGGGTCAATCAAACCCTTGAACAGTACCTACGATGCTTTTCTTCTTTTGCGCAGGATGACTGGCTATCACTTCTCCCACTCGCGGAATTTTCATACAATAATTCCACCCATTCGGCAACCAAACAGTCACCTTTTTTCGTCAATTATGGATACCAGAATGTACGGGAGATCAAATTAGCCGTCTTGTGAATCCCAAAGTGACCCGCTCTTGTAACTTCTGCACAATATTTGAGAGCGCAGAAATAGTTTGGTAAATGTCCTTCGGTGGAGAGGCCTCCCTTCCAGACTCCATCTCTGGCTGACTGGTACTGTCACGTACCTGGTAGGAGTCTGGAATGACGAGGTCGGCCTCCCTTGTATCTCCAACCCAAGCCCCACTGAGGATGGGACAGACCTAGGGTGAGGAGTTACACGAGTGTCTGTAGTTGCGTGCAGAACTTGTCAGCTGAGTTGCAGACGTGGAGATGCAGGCAGAGCATCTGGTAAGGAACTGGACTCAGGAAAGCTGGTAGGATGGACAGCTAGCACAGGCACTGGAGACAGCGTTAAGCCAAGCAGGAGGCTGGTGCAGGATCACAAGGGTGGCCGGGTTCGGTAGCAGACGGGCAGCGAGGTACTGGAAAAGGCCCCAAAAATCTTGGGCCAAGCTTCCTCGAGGGGCAACTTAGTTTCAAGTTCGCTGTGGAAAGCCAGACCTTATCTCCAGGTTCAAGATTCAAATTGCCTGTTTGGTTGCCGAATGGGTGGAATTATTGTATGAAAATTCCGCGAGTGGGAGAAGTGATAGCCAGTCATCCTGCGCAAAAGAAGAAAAGCATCGTAGGTACTGTTCAAGGGTTTGATTGACCCTTTCAGTCTGTCCATTAGTTTGTGGGTGATAAGCTGTGGAGAGGCGGAGTTCAATGTTCAAAGTTTCACATAAGGCCCTCCAAAATCTAGAAGTGAACTGCACCCCTCGATCAGAAACTATGCTGTCAGGGATGCCATGCAACCTTACAATCTCCTTGATAAAACTTGGGGCAGTCTCGGGGCAGAAGGAGTTCCTTGCAGAGGTACAAAGTGGGCCATTTTGGTCAAACGATCAACCACAACGAAAATGGTAGTGAAGTCTTCAGATGGGGGAAGTTCTACTATAAAATCCATGGAGATCATGCTCCATGGTTTCTCAGGTACAGGAAGGGGCTCAAGTAGACCCCAAGTTCTGGCTCTGTCTGTCTTATTCCGAAGGCATGAAATACAAGATCTTACATATTTTTTGCAGTCGTTCATCAAGTTTGGCCACCAGAATGTACGGGAGATCAAATTAGCCGTCTTGTGAATCCCAAAGTGACCCGCTAGGGGATGATCATGACATTGCCCTAGGACGGCAACTCTGAACTGTTCTGGGACCTGCAGTAATTGGTAGTTGGAGTTAAGGAAGTTCAACCTGTCTTGTACGGCAGGTACAGAAGAATCAATAGGCAGCTCAGGCAAGAAAGAAGGATGGTATCCATAATTGGCGAAAAAAAGTGACTGTTTGGTTACCGAATGGGTGGAATTATTGTATGAAAATTCCTCGAGTGGGAGAAGTGATAGCCAGTCATCCTGTGCAAAAGAAGAAAAGCATCGTAGGTACTGTTCAAGGGTTTGATTGACCCTTTCAGTCTGTCCATTAGTTTGTGGGTGATAAGCTGTGGAGAGGCGGAGTTCAATGTTCAAAGTTTCACATAAGGCCCTCCAAAATCTAGAAGTGAACTGCACCCCTCGATCAGAAACTATGCTGTCAGGGATGCCATGCAACCTTACAATCTCCTTGATAAAAGTTGAGGCAGTCTCCGGGGCAGAAGGAGTTCCTTGCAGAGGTACAAAGTGGGCCATTTTGGTCAAACGATCAACCACAACGAAAATGGTAGTAAAGTCTTCAGATGGGGGAAGTTCTACTATAAAATCCATGGAGATCATGCTCCATGGTTTCTCAGGTACAGGAAGGGGCTCAAGTAGACCCCAAGTTCTGGCTCTGTCTGTCCTATTCCGAAGGCATGAAATACAAGATCTTACATATTTCTTGCAGTCGTTCATCAAGTTTGGCCACTAGAATGTACGGGAGATCAAATTAGCCGTCTTGTGAATCCCAAAGTGACCCGCTCTTGTAACTTCTGCACAATATTTGAGAGCGCAGAAATAGTTTGGTAAATGTCCTTCGGTGGAGAGGCCTCCCTTCCAGACTCCATCTCTGGCTGACTGGTACTGTCACGTACCTGGTAGGAGTCTGGAATGACGAGGTCGGCCTCCCTTGTATCTCCAACCCAAGCCCCACTGAGGATGGGACAGACCTAGGGTGAGGAGTTACACGAGAGCCTGTAGTTGCGTGCAGAACTTGTCAGCTGAGTTGCAGACGTGGAGTTGCAGGCAGAGCATCTGGTAAGGAACTGGACTCAGGAAAGCTGGTAGGATGGACAGCTAGCACAGGCACTGGAGACAGCGTTAAGCCAAGCAGGAGGCTGGTGCAGGATCACAAGGGTGGCCGGGTTCGGTAGCAGACGGGCAGCGAGGTACTGGAAAAGGCCCCAAAAATCTTGGGCCAAGCTTCCTCGAGGGACAACTTAGTTTCAAGTTCGCTGTGGAAAGCCAGACCTTATCTCCAGGTTCAAGATTCAAATTGCCTCTTCTCTTCTTGTCGAAGAACTTTTTATTATCTGCCTGGGTCTTGGAGATTGTATCCTGCAGTAATTGGTAGTTGGAGTTAAGGAAGTTCAACCTGTCTTGTACGGCAGGTACAGAAGAATCAATAGGCAGCTCAGGCAAGAAAGAAGGATGGTATCCATAATTGGCGAAAAAAGGTGACTGTTTGGTTGCCGAATGGGTGGAATTATTGTATGAAAATTCCGCGAGTGGGAGAAGTGATAGCCAGTCATCCTGTGCAAAAGAAGAAAAGCATCGTAGGTACTGTTCAAGGGTTTGATTGACCCTTTCAGTCTGTCCATTAGTTTGTGGGTGATAAGCTGTGGAGAGGCGGAGTTCAATGTTCAAAGTTTCACATAAGGCCCTCCAAAATCTAGAAGTGAACTGCACCCCTCGATCAGAAACTATGCTGTCAGGGATGCCATGCAACCTTACAATCTCCTTGATAAAAGTTGAGGCAGTCTCGGGGCAGAAGGAGTTCCTTGCAGAGGTACAAAGTGGGCCATTTTGGTCAAACGATCAACCACAACGAAAATGGTAGTGAAGTCTTCAGATGGGGGAAGTTCTACTATAAAATCCATGGAGATCATGCTCCATGGTTTCTCAGGTACAGGAAGGGGCTCAAGTAGACCCCAAGTTCTGGCTCTGTCTGTCTTATTCCGAAGGCATGAAATACAAGATCTTACATATTTCTTGCAGTCGTTCATCAAGTTTGGCCACCAGAATGTACGGGAGATCAAATTAGCCGTCTTGTGAATCCCAAAGTGACCCGCTAGGGGATGATCATGACATCGCCTTAGGACGGCAACTCTGAACTGTTCTGGGACCTGCAGTAATTGGTAGTTGGAGTTAAGGAAGTTCAACCTGTCTTGTACGGCAGGTACAGAAGAATCAATAGGCAGCTCAGGCAAGAAAGAAGGATGGTATCCATAATTGGCGAAAAAAGGTGACTGTTTGGTTGCCGAATGGGTGGAATTATTGTATGAAAATTCCGCGAGTGGGAGAAGTGATAGCCAGTCATCCTGTGCAAAAGAAGAAAAGCATCGTAGGTACTGTTCAAGGGTTTGATTGACCCTTTCAGTCTGTCCATTAGTTTGTGGGTGATAAGCTGTGGAGAGGCGGAGTTCAATGTTCAAAGTTCCACATAAGGCCCTCCAAAATCTAGAAGTGAACTGCACCCCTCGATCAGAAACTATGCTATCAGGGATGCCATGCAACCTTACAATCTCCTTGATAAAAGTTGAGGCAGTCTCGGGGCAGAAGGAGTTCCTTGCAGAGGTACAAAGTGGGCCATTTTGGTCAAACGATCAACCACAACGAAAATGGTAGTGAAGTCTTCAGATGGGGGAAGTTCTACTATAAAATCCATGGAGATCATGCTCCATGGTTTCTCAGGTACAGGAAGGGGCTCAAGTAGACCCCAAGTTCTGGCTCTGTCTGTCTTATTCCGAAGGCATGAAATACAAGATCTTACATATTTCTTGCAGTCGTTCATCAAGTTTGGCCACCAGAATGTACGGGAGATCAAATTAGCCGTCTTGTGAATCCCAAAGTGACCCGCTAGGGGATGATCATGACATCGCCCTAGGACGGCAACTCTGAACTGTTCTGGGACCTGCAGTAATTGGTGGTTGGAGTTAAGGAAGTTCAACCTGTCTTGTACGGCAGGTACAGAAGAACCAATAGGCAGCTCAGGCAAGAAAGAAGGATGGTATCCATAATTGGCGAAAAAAGGTGACTGTTTGGTTACCGAATGGGTGGAATTATTGTATGAAAATTCCACGAGTGGGAGAAGTGATAGCCAGTCATCCTGTGCAAAAGAAGAAAAGCATTGTAGGTACTGTTCAAGGGTTTGATTGACCCTTTCAGTCTGTCCATTAGTTTGTGGGTGATAAGCTGTGGAGAGGCGGAGTTCAATGTTCAAAGTTTCACATAAGGCCCTCCAAAATCTAGAAGTGAACTGCACCCCTCGATCAGAAACTATGCTGTCAGGGATGCCATGCAACCTTACGATCCACAGTACATCAGGGATGGTCCATAGTACACCAGTGATGATCCACAGTACACCAGTGATGATCCATAGTACACCAGTGATGGTCCATAGTACATCAGTGATGATCTATAGTACATCAGTGATGGTCCATAGTACATCAGTGATGATCTATAGTACATCAGTGATGATCTATAGTACATCAGTGATGATCCACAGTAAATCAGTTATGATACACAGTACATCAGTGATGATCCACAGTACATCAGTGATGATCCACAATACTTCAGTGATGATCCACAGTACATCAGTGATGATCCACAGTACATCAGGGATGGTCCACAGTATATCAGTGATGATCCATAGTACATCAGTGATGGTCCATAGTCCATCAGTGATGGTCCATAGTACACCAGTGATGATCCATAGTACACCAGTGATGGCCCATAGTACACAAGTGATGGCCCATAGTACATCAGTGATGATCCATAGTACATCAGTGATGATCCACAGTACATCAGTGATGATCCACAGTACATCAGTGATGATCCATAGTACACCAGTGATGGCCCATAGTACATCAGTGATGAACTATAGTACATCAGTGATGATCCACAGTACATTAGGGATGGTCCATAGTACATTAGTGATGATCCATAGTACACCAGTGATGATCCATAGTACACCAGTGATGGCCCATAGTACATCAGTGATGAACTATAGTACATCAGTGATGATCCACAGTACATCAGCGATGATCCATAGTACATCAGTGATGATCCACAGTACATCAGTGATGATCCACAGTACATCAGGGATGGTCCATAGTACATCAGTGATGATCCATAGTACACCAGTGATGATCCATAGTACACCAGTGATGGCCCATAGTACATCAGTGATGAACTATAGTACATCAGTGATGATCCACAGTACATCAGTGATGATCCACAGTACATCAGGGATGGTCCATAGTACACCAGTGATGATCCACAGTACACCAGTGATGATCCATAGTACACCAGTGATGGCCCATAGTACACCAGTGATGATCCATAGTACACCAGAGATGGCCCATAGTATACCAGTGATGAGCTATAGTACATCAGTGATGATCTATAGTACATCAGTGATGATCCATAGTACACCAGTGATGATCCATAGTACATCAGTGATGGCCCATAGTACACCAGTGATGATCCATAGTACACCAGTGAAGATCCATAGTACTTCAGTGATGGCCCATAGTACACCAGTGATGATCCATAGTACATCAGTGATGGCTCATAGTACATCAGTGATGATCCATAATACATCAGTGATGATCCATAGTACACCGGTGATGGCCCATAGTACTTCAGTGATGATCTATAGTACATCAGTGATGATCCACAGTACATCAGTGATGATCCACGGTACATCAGTGATGATCCATAGTACATCAGTGATGATCCTCAGTACATCAGTGATGATCCACAGTACATCAGTGATTATCCACAGTACATCAGTGATGATCCACAGTACATCAGTGATGATCCACAGGACATCAGGGATGGTCCACAGTACATCAGTGATGATCCATAGTACACCAGTCATGATCCATAGTACATCAGTGATGATCCATAGTACATCAGTGATGATCCATAGTACACCAGTGATGGCCCATAGTACACCAGTGATGATCCATAGTACACCAGTGATGGCCCATAGTACTTCAGTGATGATCTATAGTACATCAGTGATGATCCACAGTACATCAGTGATGATCCTCAGTACATCAGGGATGGTCCACAGTATATCAGTGATGATCCATAGTACATCAGTGATGGCCCATAGTACATCAGTGATGATCCACAGTATATCAGTGATGATCCATAGTACACCAGTGATGGTCCATAGTACACCAGTGATGGTCCATAGTACATCAGTGATGATCCATAGTACATCAGTGATGATCCACAGTACATCAGGGATGGTCCACAGTACATCAGTGATGATCCATAGTACACCAGTGATGGCCCAAAGCACATCAGTGATGGTCCATAGTACACCAGGGATGATCCATAGTAATCCAGTGATGATCCATAGTACACCAGTGATGGCCCATAGTACACCAGTGATGGCCCATAGTACATCAGTGATGATCCACAGTACATCAGTGATGATCTATAGTACATCAGGGATGGTCCACAGTACATCAGTGATGATCCATAGTACACCAGTGATGATCCATAGTACATCAGTGATGATCCATAGTACACCTGTGATGGCCCACAGTACACCTGTGATGGCCCACAGTACATCAGTGATGATCCACAGTACATCAGGGATGATCCACAGTATATCAGGGATGGTCCACAGTATATCAGTGATGATCCATAGTACACCAGTGATGATCCATAGTACACCAGGGATGATCCATAGTACACCAGTGATGATCCATAGTACACCAGTGATGATCCATAGTACATCAGTGATGGTCCATAGTACACCAGTGATGATCCATAGTACACCAGTGATGGCCCATAGTACACCAGTGATGGCCCATAGTACACCAGTGATGATCCATAGTACATCAGTGATGATCCATAGTACACCAGGGATGGCCCATAGTACATCAGTGATGGCTCATAGTACATCAGTGATGGCTCATAGTACATCAGTGATGATCCATAGTACATCAGTGGTGATCCATTGTACACCAGTGATGATCCATAGTACATCAGTGATGGCTCATAGTACATCAGTGATGATCCATAGTACACCAGTGATGATCCATAGTACATCAGTGTTGGCTCATAGTACATCAGTGATGATCCATAGTACACCAGTCATGGCCCATAGTACTACAGTGATGATCTATAGTACATCAGTGATGATCCACAGTACATCAGTGATGATCCACAGTACATCAGTGATGATCCAAGCTACATCAGTGATGATCCATAGTACATCAGTGATGATCCTCAGTACATCAGTGATGATCCACAGTACATCAGTGATGATCCACAGTACATCAGTGATGATCCACAGTACATCAGGGATGGTCCACAGTACATCAGTGATGATCCATAGTACACCAGTCATGATCCATAGTACATCAGTGATGATCCATAGTACATCAGTGATGATCCATAGTACACCAGTGATGATCCATAGTACACCAGTGATGGCCCATAGTACTTCAGTGATGATTTATAGTACATCAGTGATGATCCACAGTACATCAGTGATGATCCACAATACATCAGGGATGGTCCACAGTATATCAGTGATGATCCATAGTACATCAGTGATGGCCCACAGTACATCAGTGATGATCCACAGTACATCAGTGATGATCCATAGTACACCAGTGATGGCCCATAGTACATCAGTGATGGTCCATAGTACATCAGTGATGATCCATAGTACATCAGTGATGATCCATAGTACATCAATGATGATCCATAGTACACCAGTGATGGCCCATAGTACATCAGTAATGATCTATAGTACATCAGTGATGATCCACAGTACATCAGTGATGATCCACAGTACATCAGTTATGATCCACAGTACATCAGTCATGATCCACAGTACATCAGTGATGATCCACAATACTTCAGTGATGATCCACAGTACATCAGTGATGATCCACAGTACATCAGGGATGGTCCACAGTATATCAGTGATGATCCATAGTACATCAGTGATGGCCCATAGTACATCAGTGATGATCCATAGTACACCAGTGATGATCCATAGTACACCAGTGATGTTCCATAGTACACCAGGGATGATCCACAGTACATCAGTGATGATCCACAGTACATCAGTGGTGGTCCACAGTACATCAGTGATGGTCCATAGTACACCAGTGATGATCCATAGTACACCAGTGATGATCCATAGTACACCAGTGATGGCCCATAGTACATCAGTGATGATCCATAGTACATCAGTGATGATCCACAGTACATCAGTGATGATCCACAGTACATCAGGGATGGTCCATAGTACATCAGTGATGATCCATAGTACACCAGTGATGATCCATAGTACACCAGTGATGGCCCATAGTACATCAGTGATGAACTATAGTACATCAGTGATGATCCACAGTACATCAGGGATGGTCCATAGTACATCAGTGATGATCCATAGTACACCAGTGATGATCCATAGTACACCAGTGATGGCCCATAGTACATCAGTGATGAACTATAGTACATCAGTGATGAACTATAGTACATCAGTGATGATCCACAGTACATCAGTGATGATCCACAGTACATCAGTGATGATCCACAGTACATCAGGGATGGTCCATAGTACACCAGTGATGATCCACAGTACACCAGTGATGATCCATAGTACACCAGTGATGGTCCATAGTACATCAGTGATGATCTATAGTACATCAGTGATGGTCCATAGTACATCAGTGATGATCTATATACATAGTACACCAGTGATGATCTATAGTACATCAGTGATGATCTACAGTACATCAGTTATGATCCACAGTACATTAGTGATGATCCACAGTACATCAGTGATGATCCACAGTACATCAGTGATGATCCACAGTACTTCAGTGATGATCCACAGTACATCAGGGATGGTCCACAGTACATCAGGGATGGTCCACAGTACATCAGTGATGGTCCACAGTATATCAGTGATGATCCATAGTACATCAGTGATGGTCCATAGTACATCAGTGATGGTCCATAGTACACCAGTGATGATCCATAGTACAACAGTGATGGCCCATAGTACACCAGTGATGGCCCATAGTACATCAGTGATGATCCACAGTACATCAGTGATGATCCACAGTACATCAGTGATGATCCACAGTTCATCAGTGATGATCCATAGTACACCAGTGATGGCCCATAGTACATCAGTGATGAACTATAGTACATCAGAGATGATCCACAGTACATCAGGGATGGTCCATAGTACATCAGTGATGATCCATAGTACACCAGTGATGATCCATAGTACACCAGTGATGGCCCATAGTACATCAGTGATGAACTATAGTACATCAGTGATGATCCACAGTACATCAGTGATGATCCATAGTACATCAGTGATGATCCACAGTACATCAGTGATGATCCACAGTACATCAGGGATGGTCCATAGTACATCAGTGATGATCCATAGTACACCAGTGATGATCCATAGTACACCAGTGATGGCCCATAGTACATCAGTGATGAACTATAGTACATCAGTGATGATCCACAGTACATCAGTGATGATCCACAGTACATCAGGGATGGTCCATAGTACACCAGTGATGATCCATAGTACACCAGTGATGGCCCATAGTACACCAGTGATGATCCATAGTACACCAGAGATGGCCCATAGTATACCAGTGATGAGCTATAGTACATCAGTGATGATCTATAGTACATCAGTGATGATCCATAGTACACCAGTGATGATCCATAGTACATCAGTGATGGCCCATAGTACACCAGTGATGATCCATAGTACACCAGTGATGATCCATAGTACTTCAGTGATGGCCCATAGTACACCAGTGATGATCCATAGTACATCAGTGATGGCTCATAGTACATCAGTGATGATCCATAATACATCAGTGATGATCCATAGTACACCAGTGATGGCCCATAGTACTTCAGTGATGATCTATAGTACATCAGTGATGATCCACAGTACATCAGTGATGATCCACGGTACATCAGTGATGATCCACGGTACATCAGTGATGATCCATGGTACATCAGTGATGATCCTCAGTACATCAGTGATGATCCTCAGTACATCAGTGATGATCCACAGTACATCATTGATGATCCACAGTACATCAGTGATGATCCACAGTACATCAGTGATGATCCAGAGGACATCAGGGATGGTCCACAGTACATCAGTGATGATCCATAGTACACCAGTCATGATCCATAGTACATCAGTGATGATCCATAGTACATCAGTGATGATCCATAGTACACCAGTGATGGCCCATAGTACACCAGTGATGATCCATAGTACACCAGTGATGGCCCATAGTACTTCAGTGATGATCTATAGTACATCAGTGATGATCCACAGTACATCAGTGATGATCCACAATACATCAGGGATGGTCCACAGTATATCAGTGATGATCCATAGTACATCAGTGATGGCCCACAGTACATCAGTGATGATCCACAGTATATCAGTGATGATCCATAGTACACCAGTGATGGTCCATAGTACACCAGTGATGGTCCATAGTACATCAGTGATGATCCATAGTACATCAGTGATGATCCACAGTACATCAGGGATGGTCCACAGTACATCAGTGATGATCCATAGTACACCAGTGATGGCCCAAAGCACATCAGTGATGGTCCATAGTACACCAGGGATGATCCATAGTAATCCAGTGATGATCCATAGTACACCAGTGATGGCCCATAGTACACCAGTGATGGCCCATAGTACATCAGTGATGATCCACAGTACATCAGTGATGATCTATAGTACATCAGGGATGGTCCACAGTACATCAGTGATGATCCATAGTACGCCAGTGATGATCCATAGTACATCAGTGATGATCCATAGTACACCTGTGATGGCCCACAGTACACCTGTGATGGCCCACAGAACATCAGTGATGATCCACAGTACATCAGGGATGATCCACAGTATATCAGGGATGGTCCACAGTATATCAGTGATGATCCATAGTACACCAGTGATGATCCATAGTACACCAGGGATGATCCATAGTACACCAGTGATGATCCATAG
Source organism: Rana muscosa (assembly GCA_029206835.1). NCBI lineage: Eukaryota > Metazoa > Chordata > Amphibia > Anura > Ranidae > Rana > Rana muscosa. Next base: position 427,404 of record JARGYO010000232.1, read on the forward strand.
TACACCAGTGATGATCCATAGTACATCAGTGATGGTCCATAGTACACCAGTGATGATCCATAGTACACCAGTGATGGCCCATAGTACACCAGTGATGGCCCATAGTACACCAGTGATGATCCATAGTACACCAGTGATGGCCATAGTACACCAGTGATGTCCCATAGTACATCAGTGATGATCCACAGTACATCAGTGATGATCCATAGTACACCAGGGATGGCCCATAGTACATCAGTGATGGCTCATAGTACATCAGTGATGAGCCATAGTACATCAGTGGTGATCCATTGTACACCAGTGATGATCCATAGTACATAAGTGATGGCTCATAGTACATCAGTGATGATCCATAGTACACCAGTGATGATCCATAGTACATCAGTGATGGCTCATAGTACATCAGTGATGATCCATAGTACACCAGTCATGGCCCATAGTACTACAGTGATGATCTATAGTACATCAGTGATGATCCACGGTACATCAGTGATGATCCACAGTACATCAGTGATGATCCAAGCTACATCAGTGATGATCCATAGTACATCAGTGATGATCCTCAGTACATCAGTGATGATCCACAGTACATCAGTGATGATCCACAGTACATCAGTGATGATCCACAGTACATCAGGGATGGTCCACAGTACATCAGTGATGATCCATAGTACACCAGTCATGATCCATAGTACATCAGTGATGATCCATAGTACATCAGTGATGATCCATAGTACACCAGTGATGATCCATAGTACACCAGTGATGGCCCATAGTACTTCAGTGATGATTTATAGTACATCAGTGATGATCCACAGTACATCAGTGATGATCCACAATACATCAGGGATGGTCCACAGTATATCAGTGATGATCCATAGTACATCAGTGATGGCCCACAGTACATCAGTGATGATCCACAGTACATCAGTGATGATCCATAGTACACCAGTGATGGCCCATAGTACATCAGTGATGGTCCATAGTACATCAGTAATGATCCATGGTACATCAGTGATGATCCATAGTACATCAATGATGATCCATAGTACACCAGTGATGGCCCATAGTACATCAGTAATGATCTATAGTACATCAGTGATGATCCACAGTACATCAGTGATGATCCACAGTACATCAGTTATGATCCACAGTACATCAGTGATGATCCACAGTACATCAGTGATGATCCACAATACTTCAGTGATGATCCACAGTACATCAGTGATGATCCACAGTACATCAGGGATGGTCCACAGTATATCAGTGATGATCCATAGTACATCAGTGATGGCCCATAGTACATCAGTGATGATCCATAGTACACCAGTGATGATCCATAGTACACCAGTGATGTTCCATAGTACACCAGGGATGATCCACAGTACATCAGTGATGATCCATAGTACACCAGTGATGTTCCATAGTACACCAGGGATGATCCACAGTACATCAGTGATGATCCACAGTACATCAGTGGTGGTCCACAGTACATCAGTGATGGTCCATAGTACACCAGTGATGATCCATAGTACACCAGTGATGATCCATAGTACACCAGTGATGGCCCATAGTACATCAGTGATGATCCATAGTACATCAGTGATGATCCACAGTACATCAGTGATGATCCATAGTACATCAGGGATGGTCCATAGTACATCAGTGATGATCCATAGTACACCAGTGATGATCCATAGTACACCAGTGATGGCCCATAGTACATCAGTGATGAACTATAGTACATCAGTGATGATCCACAGTACATCAGGGATGGTCCATAGTACATCAGTGATCATCCATAGTACACCAGTGATGATCCATAGTACACCAGTGATGGCCCATAGTACATCAGTGATGAACTATAGTACATCAGTGATGATCCACAGTACATCAGTGATGATCCACAGTACATCAGGGATGGTCCATAGTACACCAGTGATTATCCACAGTACACCAGTGATGATCCATAGTACACCAGTGATGGTCCATAGTACATCAGTGATGATCTATAGTACATCAGTGATGGTCCATAGTACATCAGTGATGATCTATATACATAGTACACCAGTGATGATCTATAGTACATCAGTGATGATCTACAGTACATCAGTTATGATCCACAGTACATTAGTGATGATCCACAATACTTCAGTGATGATCCACAGTACATCAGGGATGGTCCACAGTACATCAGGGATGGTCCACAGTACATCAGTGATGGTCCACAGTATATCAGTGATGATCCATAGTACATCAGTGATGGTCCATAGTACATCAGTGATGGTCCATAGTACACCAGTGATGATCCATAGTACACCAGTGATGGCCCATAGTACATCAGAGATGATCCACAGTACATCAGGGATGGTCCATAGTACATCAGTGATGATCCATAGTACACCAGTGATGATCCATAGTACACCAGTGATGGCCCATAGTACATCAGTGATGAACTATAGTACATCAGTGATGATCCACAGTACATCAGTGATGATCAATAGTACATCAGTGATGATCCACAGTACATCAGTGATGATCCACAGTACATCAGGGATGGTCCATAGTACATCAGTGATGATCCATAGTACACCAGTGATGATCCATAGTACACCAGTGATGGCCCATAGTACATCAGTGATGAACTATAGTACATCAGTGATGATCCACAGTACATCAGTGATGATCCACAGTACATCAGGGATGGTCCATAGTACACCAGTGATGATCCACAGTACACCAGTGATGATCCATAGTACACCAGTGATGGTCCATAGTACATCAGTGATGATCTATAGTACATCAGTGATGGTCCATGGTACATCAGTGATGATCTATAGTACCTCAGTGATGATCTATAGTACATCAGTGATGATCCACAGTACATCAGTTATGATACACAGTACATCAGTGATGATCCACAGTACATCAGTGATGATCCACAGTACATCAGTGATGATCCACAATACTTCAGTGATGATCCACAGTACATCAGTGATGATCCACAGTACATCAGGGATGGTCCACAGTATATCAGTGATGATCCATAGTACACCAGTGATGGCCCATAGTACACCAGTGATGGCCCATAGTACACCAGTGATGGCCCATAGTACATCAGTGATGATCCATAGTACATCAGTGATGATCCACAGTACATCAGGGATGGTCCACAGTACATCAGTGATGATCCATAGTACACCAGTGATGATCCATAGTACACCAGTGATGGCCCATAGTACACCAGTGATGGCCCATAGTACACCAGTGATGATCCATAGTACACCAGTGATGGCCCATAGTACATCAGTGATGAACTATAGTACATCAGTGATGATCCACAGTACATCAGTGATGATCCACAGTACATCAGGGATGGTCCATAGTACATCAGTGATGATCCATAGTACACCAGTGATGATCCATAGTACACCAGTGATGGCCCATAGTACATCAGTGATGAACTATAGTACATCAGTGATGATCCACAGTACATCAGTGATGATCCACAGTACATCAGGGATGGTCCATAGTACACCAGTGATGATCCACAGTACACCAGTGATGATCCATAGTACACCAGTGATGGTCCATAGTACATCAGTGATGATCTATAGTACACCAGTGATGGTCCATAGTACATCAGTGATGATCTATAGTACATCAGTGATAAACTATAGTACAACAGTGATGATCTATAGTACATCAGTGATGATCCATAGTACACCAGTGATGATCCATAGTACACCAGTGATGGCCCATAGTACATCAGTGATGAACTATAGTACATTAGTGATGATCCACAGTACATCAGGGATGGTCCATAGTACATCAGTGATGATCCATAGTACACCAGTGATGATCCATAGTACACCAGTGATGGCCCATAGTACATCAGTGATGAACTATAGTACATCAGTGATGATCCACAGTACATCAGTGATGATCCACAGTACATCAGGGATGGTCCATAGTACATCAGTGATGATCCATAGTACACCAGTGATGATCCATAGTACACCAGTGATGGCCCATAGTACATCAGTGATGAACTATAGTACATCAGTGATGATCCATAGTACATCAGTGATGATCCATAGTATATCAGTGATGATCCACAGTACATCAGGGATGGTCCATAGTACACCAGTGATGATCCACAGTACACCAGTGATGATCCATAGTACACCAGTGATGGTCCATAGTACATCAGTGATGATCTATAGTACATCAGTGATGGTCCATAGTACATCAGTGATGATCTATAGTACATCAGTGATGATCTATAGTACATCAGTGATGATCCATAGTACATCAGTGATGATCCACAGTACATCAGTGATGGTCCACAGTACATCAGGGATGGTCCACAGTACATCGGTGATGATCCATAGTACACCGGTGATGGCCCATAGTACATCAGTGATGGTCCATAGTACATCAGTGATGATCCATAGTACATCAGTGATGATCCATAGTACACCAGTGATGGCCCATAGTACACCAGTGATGGCCCATAGTACATCAGTGATGATCCACAGTACATCAGTGATGATCCATAGTACATCAGTGATGATCCACAGTACATCAGTGATGATCCACAGTACATCAGGGATGGTCCATAGTACATCAGTGATGATCCATAGTACACCAGTGATGATCCATAGTACACCAGTGATGGCCCATAGTACATCAGTGATGAACTATAGTACATCAGTGATGATCCACAGTACATCAGTGATGATCCACAGTACATCAGGGATGGTCCATAGTACACCAGTGATGATCCACAGTACACCAGTGATGATCCATAGTACACCAGTGATGGTCCATAGTACACCAGTGATGATCCATAGTACACCAGTGATGGCCCATAGTACATCAGTGATGAACTATAGTACATCAGTGATGATCCACAGTACATCAGTGATGATCCACAGTACATCAGGGATGGTCCATAGTACACCAGTGATGATCCACAGTACACCAGTGATGATCCATAGTACACCAGTGATGGTCCATAGTACATCAGTGATGATCTATAGTACATCAGTGATGGTCCATAGTCCATCAGTGATGATCTATAGTACATCAGTGATGATCCACAATACATCAGTTATGATACACAGTACATCAGTGATGATCCACAGTACATCAGTGATGATCCACAATACTTCAGTGATGATCCACAGTACATCAGTGATGATCCACAGTACATCAGGGATGGTCCACAGTATATCAGTGATGATCCATAGTACATCAGTGATGGTCCATAGTACATCAGTGATGGTCCATAGTACACCAGTGATGATCCATAGTACACCAGTGATGGCCCATAGTACACCAGTGATGGCCCATAGTACATCAGTGATGATCCATAGTACATCAGTGATGATCCACAGTACATCAGTGATGATCCACAGTACATCAGGGATGGTCCATAGTACATCAGTGATGATCCATAGTACACCAGTGATTATCCATAGTACACCAGTGATGGCCCATAGTACATCAGTGATGAACTATAGTACATCAGTGATGATCCACAGTACATCAGGGATGGTCCATAGTACATCAGTGATGATCCATAGTACACCAGTGATGATCCATAGTACACCAGTGATGGCCCATAGTACATCAGTGATGAACTATAGTACATCAGTGATGATCCACAGTACATCAGTGATGATCCATAGTACATCAGTGATGATCCACAGTACATCAGTGATGATCCACAGTACATCAGGGATGGTCCATAGTACATCAGTGATGATCCATAGTACACCAGTGATGATCCATAGTACACCAGTGATGGCCCATAGTACATCAGTGATGAACTATAGTACATCAGTGATGATCCACAGTACATCAGTGATGATCCACAGTACATCAGGGATGGTCCATAGTACACCAGTGATGATCCACAGTACACCAGTGATGATACATAGTACACCAGTGATGGTCCATAGTACATCAGTGATGATCTATAGTACATCAGTGATGGTCCATAGTACATCAGTGATGAGCTATAGTACATCAGTGATGATCTATAGTACATCAGTGATGATCCATAGTACACCAGTGATGATCCATAGTACACCAGTGATGGCCCATAGTACATCAGTGATGATCCATAGTACACCAGTGATGATCCATAGTACACCAGTGAAGGCCCATAGTACATCAGTGATGAACTATAGTACATCAGTGATGATCCACAGTACATCAGTGATGATCCATAGTACATCAGTGATGATCCACAGTACATCAGGGATGGTCCATAGTACATCAGTGATGATCCATAGTACACCAGTGATGATCCATAGTACACCAGTGATGGCCCACAGTATATCAGTGATGAACTATAGTACATCAGTGATGATCCACAGTACATCAGTGATGATCCACAGTACATCAGGGATGATCCACAGTACACCAGTGATGATCCATAGTACACCAGTGATGGTCCATAGTACATCAGTGATGATCTATAGTACATCAGTGATGATCTATAGTACATCAGTGATGATCTATAGTACATCAGTGATGATCCATAGTACATCAGTGATGATCCACAGTACATCAGTGATGGTCCACAGTACATCAGGGATGGTCCACAGTACATCGGTGATGGACCAGTGATGGCCCATAGTACATCAGTGATGGCCCATAGTACATCAGTGATGAACTATAGTACATCAGTGATGATCCACAGTACATCAGTGATGATCCACAGTACATCAGGGATGGTCCATAGTACACCAGTGATGATCCACAGTACATCAGTTATGATCCACAGTACATTAGTGATGATCCACAGTACATCAGTGATGATCCACAGTACATCAGTGATGATCCACAATACTTCAGTGATGATCCACAGTACATCAGAGATGGTCCACAGTACATCAGTGATGGTCCACAGTATATCAGTGATGATCCATAGTACATCAGTGATGGTCCATAGTACATCAGTGATGGTCCATAGTACATCAGTGATGATCCACAGTACATCAGTGATGATCCACAGTACATCAGGGAAGGTCCATAGTACATCAGTGATGTTCCATAGTACACCAGTGATGATCCATAGTACACCAGTGATGGCCCATAGTACATCAGTGATGAACTATAGTACATCAGAGATGATCCACAGTACATCAGGGATGGTCCATAGTACATCAGTCATGATCCATAGTACACCAGTGATGATCCATAGTACACCAGTGATGGCCCATAGTACATCAGTGATGAACTATAGTACATCAGTGATGATCCACAGTACATCAGTGATGATCCACAGTACATCAGGGATGGTCCATAGTACACCAGTGATGATCCACAGTACACCAGTGATGATCTATAGTACAACAGTGATGATCTATAGTACATCAGTGATGATCCACAGTACATCAGTTATGATACACAGTACATCAGTGATGATCCACAGTACATCAATGATGATCCACAATACTTCAGTGATGATCCACAGTACATCAGTGATGATCCACAGTACATCAGGGATGGTCCACAGTATATCAGTGATGATCCATAGTACATCAGTGATGGTCCATAGTACATCAGTGATGGTCCATAGTACACCAGTGATGGTCCATAGTACACCAGTGATGATCCATAGTACACCAGTGATGGCCCATAGTACACCAGTGATGGCCCATAGTACATCAGTGATGATCCATAGTACATCAGTGATGATCCACAGTACATCAGTGATGATCCACAGTACATCAGGGATGGTCCATAGTACATCAGTGATGATCCATAGTACACCAGTGATGATCCATAGTACACCAGTGATGGCCCATAGTACATCAGTGATGAACTATAGTACATCAGAGATGATCCACAGTACATCAGGGATGGTCCATAGTACATCAGTGATGATCCATAGTACACCAGTGATGGCCCATAGTACATCAGTGATGAACTATAGTACATCAGTGATGATCCACAGTACACCAGTGATGGCCCATAGTACATCAGTGATGATCCACAGTACATCAGTGATGATCCACAGTACATCAGGGATGGTCCATAGTACATCAGTGATGATCCATAGTACACCAGTGATGATCCATAGTACACCAGTGATGGCCCATAGTACATCAGTGATGAACTATAGTACATCAGTGATGATCCACAGTACATCAGTGATGATCCACAGTACATCAGGGATGGTCCATAGTACACCAGTGATGATCCACAGTACACCAGTGATGATCCATAGTACACCAGTGATGGTCCATAGTACATCAGTGATGATCTATAGTACATCAGTGATGGTCCATAGTACATCATTGATGATCTATAGTACATCAGTGATGATCTATAGTACATCAGTGATGATCCACAGTACATCAGTTATGATACACAGTACATCAGTGATGATCCACAGTACATCAGTGATGATCCACAGTACATCAGTGATGATCCACAATACTTCAGTGATGATCCACAGTACATCAGTGATGATCCACAGTACATCAGGGATGGTCCACAGTATATCAGTGATGATCCATAGTACATCAGTGATGATCCATAGTACACCAGTGATGGCCCATAGTACACCAGTGATGGCCCATAGTACATCAGTGATGATCCATAGTACATCAGTGATGATCCACAGTACATCAGTGATGATCCACAGTACATCAGGGATGGTCCACAGTACATTAGTGATGATCCATAGTACACCAGTGATGATCCATAGTACACCAGTGATGGCCCATAGTACACCAGTGATGATCCATAGTACACCAGTGATGGCCCATAGTACATCAGTGATGAACTATAGTACATCAGTGATGATCCACAGTACATCAGTGATGATCCATAGTACACCAGTGATGGCCCATAGTACACCAGTGATGATCCATAGTACACCAGTGATGGCCCATAGTACATCAGTGATGAACTATAGTACATCAGTGATGATCCACAGTACATCAGTGATGATCCACAGTACATCAGGGATGGTCCATAGTACACCAGTGATGATCCACAGTACACCAGTGATGATCCATAGTACACCAGTGATGGTCCATAGTACATCAGTGATGATCTATAGTACATCAGTGATGGTCCATAGTACATCATTGATGATCTATAGTACATCAGTGATGATCTATAGTACATCAGTGATGATCCACAGTACATCAGTTATGATACACAGTACATCAGTGATGATCCACAGTACATCAGTGATGATCCACAGTACATCAGTGATGATCCACAATACTTCAGTGATGATCCACAGTACATCAGTGATGATCCACAGTACATCAGGGATGGTCCACAGTATATCAGTGATGATCCATAGTACATCAGTGATGATCCATAGTACACCAGTGATGGCCCATAGTACACCAGTGATGGCCCATAGTACATCAGTGATGATCCATAGTACATCAGTGATGATCCACAGTACATCAGTGATGATCCACAGTACATCAGGGATGGTCCACAGTACATCAGTGATGATCCATAGTACACCAGTGATGATCCATAGTACACCAGTGATGGCCCATAGTACACCAGTGATGATCCATAGTACATCAGTGATGATCCACAGTACATCAGTGATGATCCATAGTACACCAGTGATGGCCCACAGTACACCAGTGATGATCCATAGTACACCAGTGATGGCCCATAGTACATCAGTGATGAACTATAGTACATCAGTGATGATCCACAGTACATCAGTGATGATCCACAGTACATCAGGGATGGTCCATAGTACATCAGTGATGATCCATAGTACACCAGTGATGATCCATAGTACACCAGTGATGGCCCATAGTACATCAGTGATGAACTATAGTACATCAGTGATGATCCACAGTACATCAGTGATGATCCACAGTACATCAGGGATGGTCCATAGTACACCAGTGATGATCCACAGTACACCAGTGATGATCCATAGTACACCAGTGATGGTCCATAGTACATCAGTGATGATCTATAGTACACCAGTGATGGTCCATAGTACATCAGTGATGATCTATAGTACATCAGTGATGAACTATAGTACATCAGTGATGAACTATAGTACATCAGTGATGATCTATAGTACATCAGTGATGATCCATAGTACACCAGTGATGATCCATAGTACACCAGTGATGGCCCATAGTACATCAGTGATGAACTATAGTACATCAGTGATGATCCACAGTACATCAGGGATGGTCCATAGTACATCAGTGATGATCCATAGTACACCAGTGATGATCCATAGTACACCAGTGATGGCCCATAGTACATCAGTGATGAACTATAGTACATCAGTGATGATCCACAGTACATCAGTGATGATCCACAGTACATCAGGGATGGTCCATAGTACATCAGTGATGATCCATAGTACACCAGTGATGATCCATAGTACACCAGTGATGGCCCATAGTACATCAGTGATGAACTATAGTACATCAGTGATGATCCATAGTACATCAGTGATGATCCATAGTATATCAGTGATGATCCACAGTACATCAGGGATGGTCCATAGTACACCAGTGATGATCCACAGTACACCAGTGATGATCCATAGTACACCAGTGATGGTCCATAGTACATCAGTGATGATCTATAGTACATCAGTGATGATCTATAGTACATCAGTGATGATCCACAGTACATCAGTGATGGTCCACAGTACATCAGGGATGGTCCACAGTACATCGGTGATGATCCATAGTACACCAGTGATGGCCCATAGCACATCAGTGATGGTCCATAGTACATCAGTGATGATCCATAGTACATCAGTGATGATCCATAGTACACCAGTGATGGCCCATAGTACACCAGTGATGGCCCATAGTACATCAGTGATGATCCACAGTACATCAGTGATGATCCATAGTACATCAGTGATGATCCACAGTACATCAGTGATGATCCACAGTACATCAGGGATGGTCCATAGTACATCAGTGATGATCCATAGTACACCAGTGATGATCCATTGTACACCAGTGATGGCCCATAGTACATCAGTGATGAACTATAGTACATCAGTGATGATCCACAGTACATCAGTGATGATCCACAGTACATCATGGATGGTCCATAGTACACCAGTGATGATCCACAGTACACCAGTGATGATCCATAGTACACCAGTGATGGTCCATAGTACACCAGTGATGATCCATAGTACACCAGTGATGGCCCATAGTACATCAGTGATGAACTATAGTACATCAGTGATGATCCACAGTACATCAGTGATGATCCACAGTACATCAGGGATGGTCCATAGTACACCAGTGATGATCCACAGTACACCAGTGATGATCCATAGTACACCAGTGATGGTCCATAGTACATCAGTGATGATCTATAGTACATCAGTGATGGTCCACAATACATCAGTTATGATACACAGTACATCAGTGATGATCCACAGTACATCAGTGATGATCCACAATACTTCAGTGATGATCCACAGTACATCAGTGATGATCCACAGTACATCAGGGATGGTCCACAGTATATCAGTGATGATCCATAGTACATCAGTGATGGTCCATAGTACATCAGTGATGGTCCATAGTACACCAGTGATGATCCATAGTACACCAGTGATGGCCCATAGTACACCAGTGATGGCCCATAGTACATCAGTGATGAACTATAGTACATCAGTGATGATCCACAGTACACCAGTGATGATCCATAGTACACCAGTGATGGCCCATAGTACATCAGTGATGAACTATAGTACATCAGTGATGATCCACAGTACATCAGTGATGATCCATAGTACATCAGTGATGATCCACAGTACATCAGTGATGATCCTCAGTACATCAGGGATGGTCCATAGTACACCAGTGATGATCCACAGTACACCAGTGATGATCCATAGTACACCAGTGATGGTCCATAGTACATCAGTGATGATCTATAGTACATCAGTGATGGTCCATAGTACATCAGTGATGAGCTATAGTACATCAGTGATGATCTATAGTACATCAGTGATGATCCATAGTACACCAGTGATGGCCCATAGTACATCAGTGATGATCCATAGTACACCAGTGATGATCCATAGTACACCAGTGATGGCCCATAGTATATCAGTGATGAACTATAGTACATCAGTGATGATCCACAGTACATCAGTGATGATCCACAGTACATCAGGGATGGTCCATAGTACACCAGTGATGATCCACAGTACACCAGTGATGATCCATATTACACCAGTGATGGTCCATAGTACATCAGTGATGATCTATAGTACATCAGTGATGGTCCATAGTACATCAGTGATGATCTATAGTACATCAGTGATGATCTATAGTACATCAGTGATGATCCAGAGTACATCAGTGATGATCCACAGTACATCAGTGATGGTCCACAGTACATCAGGGATGGTCCACAGTACATCGGTGATGATCCATAGTACACCAGTGATGGCCCATAGTACATCAGTGATGGTCCATAGTACATCAGTGATGATCCATAGTACATCAGTGATGATCCATAGTACACCAGTGATGGCCCATAGTACATCAGTGATGATCCATAGTACATCAGTGATGATCCACAGTACATCAGTGATGATCCACAGTACATCAGGGATGGTCCATAGTACATCAGTGATGATCCATAGTACACCAGTGATGATCCATAGTACACCAGTGATGGCCCATAGTACATCAGTGATGAACTATAGTACATCAGTGATGATCCACAGTACATCAGGGATGGTCCATAGTACACCAGTGATGATCCACAGTACATCAGTTATGATCCACAGTACATTAGTGATGATCCACAGTACATCAGTGATGATCCACAGTACATCAGTGATGATCCACAATACTTCAGTGATGATCCACAGTACATCAGGGATGGTCCACAGTACATCAGTGATGGTCCACAGTATATCAGTGATGATCCATAGTACATCAGTGATGGTCCATAGTACATCAGTGATGGTCCATAGTACACCAGTGATGATCCATAGTACACCAGTGATGGCCCATAGTGCACCAGTGATGGCCCATAGTACATCAGTGATGATCCATAGTACATCAGTGATGATCCACAGTACATCAGTGATGATCCACAGTACATCAGGGATGGTCCATAGTACATCAGTGATGATCCATAGTACACCAGTGATGATCCATAGTACACCAGTGATGGCCCATAGTACATCAGTGATGAACTATAGTACATCAGAGATGATCCACAGTACATCAGGGATGGTCCATAGTACATCAGTCATGATCCATAGTACACCAGTGATGATCCATAGTACACCAGTGATGGCCCATAGTACATCAGTGATGAACTATAGTACATCAGTGATGATCCTCAGTACATCAGTGATGATCCATAGTACATCAGTGATGATCCACAGTACATCAGGGATGGTCCATAGTACACCAGTGATGGCCCATAGTACATCAGTGATGATCCACAGTACATCAGTGATGATCTATAGTACATCAGTGATGATCCACAGTACACCAGTGATGATTCACAGTACATCAGGGATGGTCCAAAGTACATCAGGGATGGTCCATAGTACATCAGTGATGATCCACAGTACATCAGGGATGGTCCACACTACATCAGTGATGATCCACAGTACATCAGTGATGGTCCATAGTAAATCAGTGATGGTCCATAGTACACCAGTGATGATCCATAGTTCACCAGTGATGGCCCATAGTACACCAGTGATGATCCATAGTACACCAGAGATGGCCCATAGTATACCAGTGATGGCCCATAGTACATCAGTGATGATCCACAGTACATCAGTGATGATCCATAGTACACCAGGGATGGCCCATAGTACATCAGTGATGGCTCATAGTACATCAGTGATGATCCATAGTACATCAGTGATGATCCATAGTACACCAGTGATGATCCATAGTACATCAGTGATGGCTCATAGTACATCAGTGATGATCCATAGTACATCAGTGATGATCCATAGTACACCAGTGATGATCCATAGTACATCAGTGATGGCTCATAGTACATCAGTGATGATCCATAATACATCAGTGATGATCCACAGTACATCAGTGATGATCCACGGTACATCAGTGATGATCCATAGTACATCAGTGATGATCCTCAGTACATCAATGATGATCCACAGTACATCAGTGATGATCCACAGTACATCAGTGATGATCCACAGGACATCAGGGATGGTCCACAGTACATCAGTGATGATCCATAGTAAACCAGTCATGATCCATAGTACATCAGTGATGATCCATAGTACATCAGTGATGATCCATAGTACACCAGTGATGGCCCATAGTACACCAGTGATGATCCATAGTACACCAGTGATGGCCCATAGTACTTCAGTGATGATCTATAGTACATCAGTGATGATCCACAGTACATCAGTGATGATCCACAATACATCAGGGATTGTCCACAGTATATCAGTGATGATCCATAGTACATCAGTGATGGCCCACAGTACATCAGTGATGATCCACAGTACATCAGTGATGATCCATAGTACACCAGTGATGGTCCATAGTACACCAGTGATGGTCCATAGTACATCAGTGATGATCCATAGTACATCAGTGATGATCCACAGTACATCAGGGATGGTCCACAGTACATCAGTGATGATCCATAGTACACCAGTGATGGCCCAAAGCACATCAGTGATGGTCCATAGTACACCAGGGATGATCCATAGTAATCCAGTGATGATCCATAGTACACCAGTGATGGCCCATAGTACACCAGTGATGGCCCATAGTACATCAGTGATGATCCACAGTACATCAGTGATGATCTATAGTACATCAGGGATGGTCCATAGTACACCAGTGATGGCCCATAGTACACCAGTGATGTCCCATAGTACATCAGTGATGATCCACAGTACATCAGTGATGATCCATAGTACACCAGGGATGGCCCATAGTACATCAGTGATGGCTCATAGTACATCAGTGATGATCCATAGTACATCAGTGATGATCCATAGTACACCAGTGATGATCCATAGTACATCAGTGATGGCTCATAGTACATCAGTAATGATCCATAATACATCAGTGATGATCCATAGTACATCAGTGATGATCCATAGTACACCAGTCATGGCCCATAGTACACCAGTGATGATCCATAGTACACCAGTGATGGCCCATAGTACACCAGTGATGTCCCATAGTACATCAGTGATGATCCACAGTACATCAGTGATGGTCCACAGTACATCAGGGATGGTCCACAGTACATCGGTGATGATCCATAGTACACCAGTGATGGCCCATAGTACATCAGTGATGGTCCATAGTACATCAGTGATGATCCATAGTACATCAGTGATGATCCATAGTACACCAGTGATGGCCCATAGTACACCAGTGATGGCCCATAGTACATCAGTGATGACCCACAGTACATCAGTGATGATCCACAGTACATCAGGGATGGTCCATAGTACATCAGTGATGATCCATAGTACACCAGTGATGGCCCATAGTACATCAGTGATGGCCCATAGTACATCAGTGATGACCCACAGTACATCAGTGATGATCCACAGTACATCAGGGATGGTCCATAGTACATCAGTGATGATCCATAGTACACCAGTGATGATCCATAGTACACCAGTGATGGCCCATAGTACATCAGTGATGAACTATAGTACATCAGTGATGATCCACAGTACATCAGTGATGATCCATAGTACACCAGGGATGGCCCATAGTACATCAGTGATGGCTCATAGTACATCAGTGATGATCCATAGTACATCAGTGATGATCCATAGTACACCAGTGATGATCCATAGTACATCAGTGATGGCTCATAGTACATCAGTAATGATCCATAATACATCAGTGATGATCCATAGTACATCAGTGATGATCCATAGTACACCAGTCATGGCCCATAGTACACCAGTGATGATCCATAGTACACCAGTGATGGCCCATAGTACACCAGTGATGTCCCATAGTACATCAGTGATGATCCACAGTACATCAGTGATGGTCCACAGTACATCAGGGATGGTCCACAGTACATCGGTGATGATCCATAGTACACCAGTGATGGCCCATAGTACATCAGTGATGGTCCATAGTACATCAGTGATGATCCATAGTACATCAGTGATGATCCATAGTACACCAGTGATGGCCCATAGTACACCAGTGATGGCCCATAGTACATCAGTGATGACCCACAGTACATCAGTGATGATCCACAGTACATCAGGGATGGTCCATAGTACATCAGTGATGATCCATAGTACACCAGTGATGATCCATAGTACACCAGTGATGGCCCATAGTACATCAGTGATGAACTATAGTACATCAGTGATGATCCACAGTACATCAGTGATGATCCACAGTACATCAGGGATGGTCCATAGTACACCAGTGATGATCCACAGTACACCAGTGATGATCCATAGTACACCAGTGATGGTCCATAGTACACCAGTGATGATCCATAGTACATCAGTGATGAACTATAGTACATCAGTGATGATCCACAGTACATCAGTGATGATCCACAGTACATCAGGGATGGTCCATAGTACACCAGTGATGATCCACAGTACATCAGTTATGATCCACAGTACATTAGTGATGATCCACAGTACATCAGTGATGATCCACAGTACATCAGTGATGATCTATAGTACATCAGTGATGATCTATAGTACATCAGTGATGATCCACAGTACACCAGTGATGATTCACAGTACATCAGGGATGGTCCATAGTACATCAGGGATGGCCCATAGTACATCAGTGATGATCCACAGTACATCAGTGATGATCCATAGTACATCAGTGATGATCTATATTACATCAGTGATGATCCACAGTACACCAGTGATGATTCACAGTACATCAGGGATGGTCCATAGTACATCAGGGATGGCCCATAGTACATCAGTGATGATCCACAGTACATCAGTGATGATCCATAGTACATCAGTGATGAACTATAGTACATCAGTGATGATCCACAGTACATCAGTGATGATCCACAGTACATCAGGGATGGTCCATAGTACACCAGTGATGATCCACAGTACATCAGTTATGATCCACAGTACATTAGTGATGATCCACAGTACATCAGTGATGATCCACAGTACATCAGTGATGATCTATAGTACATCAGTGATGATCTATAGTACATCAGTGATGATCCACAGTACACCAGTGATGATTCACAGTACATCAGGGATGGTCCATAGTACATCAGGGATGGCCCATAGTACATCAGTGATGATCCACAGTACATCAGTGATGATCCATAGTACATCAGTGATGATCTATAGTACATCAGTGATGATCCACAGTACACCAGTGATGATTCACAGTACATCAGGGATGGTCCATAGTACATCAGGGATGGCCCATAGTACATCAGTGATGATCCACAGTACATCAGTGATGATCCATAGTACATCAGTGATGATCTATAGTACATCAGTGATGATCCACAGTACACCAGTGATGATTCACAGTACATCAGGGATGGTCCATAGTACATCAGGGATGGCCCATAGTACATCAGTGATGATCCACAGTACATCAGTGATGATCCACAGTACATCAGTGATGGTCCATAGTAAATCAGTGATGGTCCATAGTACACCAGTGATGATCCATAGTTCACCAGTGATGGCCCATAGTACACCAGTGATGATCCATAGTACACCAGAGATGGCCCATAGTATACCAGTGATGTCCCATAGTACATCAGTGATGATCCACAGTACATCAGTGATGATCCATAGTACACCAGGGATGGCCCATAGTACATCAGTGATGGCTCATAGTACATCAATGATGATCCATAGTACACCAGTGATGATCCATAGTACACCAGTGATGATCCATAGTACACCAGTGATGATCCATAGTACATCAGTGATGGCTCATAGTACATCAGTGATGATCCATAATACATCAGTGATGATCCATAGTACACCAGTGATGGCCCATAGTACTTCAGTAATGATCTATAGTACATCAGTGATGATCCACAGTACATCAGTGATGATCCACAGTACATCAGTGATAATCCACGGTACATCAGTGATGATCCACGGTACATCAGTGATGATCCATAGTACATCAATGATGATCCACAGTACATCAGTGATGATCCACAGTACATCAGTGATGATCCACAGTACATCAGTGATGATCCACAGGACATCAGGGATGGTCCACAGTACATCAGTGATGATCCATAGTAAACCAGTCATGATCCATAGTACATCAGTGATGATCCATAGTACATCAGTGATGATCCATAGTACACCAGTGATGGCCCATAGTACACCAGTGATGATCCATAGTACACCAGTGATGGCCCATAGTACTTCAGTGATGATCTATAGTACATCAGTGATGATCCACAGTACATCAGTGATGATCCACAATACATCAGGGATTGTCCACAGTATATCAGTGATGATCCATAGTACATCAGTGATGGCCCACAGTACATCAGTGATGATCCACAGTACATCAGTGATGATCCATAGTACACCAGTGATGGTCCATAGTACACCAGTGATGGTCCATAGTACATCAGTGATGATCCATAGTACATCAGTGATGATCCACAGTACATCAGGGATGGTCCACAGTACATCAGTGATGATCCATAGTACACCAGTGATGGCCCATAGTACATCAGTGATGGTCCATAGTACATCAGTGATGATCCATAGTACATCAGTGATGATCCATAGTACACCAGTGATGGCCCATAGTACACCAGTGATGGCCCATAGTACATCAGTGATGATCCACAGTACATCAGTGATGGCCCAAAGCACATCAGTGATGGTCCATAGTACACCAGGGATGATCCATAGTAATCCAGTGATGATCCATAGTACACCAGTGATGGCCCATAGTACACCAGTGATGGCCCATAGTACATCAGGGATGGTCCACAGTACATCCGTGATGATCCATAGTACACCAGTGATGATCCATAGTACATCAGTGATGCTCCATAGTACACCTGTGATGGCCCACAGTACACCTGTGATGGCCCACAGTAGATCAGTGATGATCCACAGTACATCAGGGATGATCCACAGTATATCAGGGATGGTCCACAGTATATCAGTGATGAGTCATAGTACATCAGTGATGGTCCATATTACACCAGTGATGATCCATAGTACACCAGTGATGGCCCATAGTACACCAGTGATGGCCCATAGTACACCAGTGATGATCCATAGTACACCAGTGATGGCCCATAGTACACCAGTGATGTCCCATAGTACATCAGTGATGATCCACAGTACATCAGTGATGATCCATAGTACACCAGGGATGGCCCATAGTACATCAGTGATGGCTCATAGTACATCAGTGATGATCCATAATACATCAGTGATGATCCATAGTACATCAGTGATGATCCATAGTACACCAGTCATGGCCCATAGTACACCAGTGATGATCCATAGTACACCAGTGATGGCCCATAGTACACCAGTGATGTCCCATAGTACATCAGTGATGATCCACAGTACATCAGTGATGGTCCACAGTACATCAGGGATGGTCCACAGTACATCGGTGATGATCCATAGTACACCAGTGATGGCCCATAGTACATCAGTGATGGTCCATAGTACATCAGTGATGATCCATAGTACATCAGTGATGATCCATAGTACACCAGTGATGGCCCATAGTACACCAGTGATGGCCCATAGTACATCAGTGATGATCCACAGTACATCAGTGATGATCCATAGTACATCAGTGATGATCCACAGTACATCAGTGATGATCCACAGTACATCAGGGATGGTCCATAGTACATCAGTGATGATCCATAGTACACCAGTGATGATCCATAGTACACCAGTGATGGCCCATAGTACATCAGTGATGAACTATAGTACATCAGTGATGATCCACAGTACATCAGTGATGATCCACAGTACATCAGGGATGGTCCATAGTACACCAGTGATGATCCACAGTACACCAGTGATGATCCATAGTACACCAGTGATGGTCCATAGTACACCAGTGATGATCCATAGTACACCAGTGATGGCCCATAGTACATCAGTGATGAACTATAGTACATCAGTGATGATCCACAGTACATCAGTGATGATCCACAGTACATCAGGGATGGTCCATAGTACACCAGTGATGATCCACAGTACACCAGTGATGATCCATAGTACACCAGTGATGGTCCATAGTACATCAGTGATGATCTATAGTACATCAGTGATGGTCCATAGTCCATCAGTGATGATCTATAGTACATCAGTGATGATCCACAATACATCAGTTATGATACACAGTACATCAGTGATGATCCACAGTACATCAGTGATGATCCACAATACTTCAGTGATGATCCACAGTACATCAGTGATGATCCACAGTACATCAGGGATGGTACACAGTATATCAGTGATGATCCATAGTACATCAGTGATGGTCCATAGTACATCAGTGATGGTCCATAGTACACCAGTGATGATCCATAGTACACCAGTGATGGCCCATAGTACACCAGTGATGGCCCATAGTACATCAGTGATGATCCATAGTACATCAGTGATGATCCATAGTACATCAGTGATGATCCACAGTACATCAGTGATGATCCACAGTACATCAGGGATGGTCCATAGTACATCAGTGATGATCCATAGTACACCAGTGATTATCCATAGTACACCAGTGATGGCCCATAGTACATCAGTGATGAACTATAGTACATCAGTGATGATCCACAGTACATCAGGGATGGTCCATAGTACATCAGTGATGATCCATAGTACACCAGTGATGATCCATAGTACACCAGTGAAGGCCCATAGTACATCAGTGATGAACTATAGTACATCAGTGATGATCCACAGTACATCAGTGATGATCCATAGTACATCAGTGATAATCCACAGTACATCAGTGATGATCCACAGTACATCAGGGATGGTCCATAGTACACCAGTGATGATCCACAGTACACCAGTGATGATCCATAGTACACCAGTGATGGTCCATAGTACATCAGTGATGATCTATAGTACATCAGTGATAGTCCATAGTACATCAGTGATGATCTATAGTACATCAGTGATGATCCATAGTACATCAGTGATGATCCACAGTACATCAGTGATGGTCCACAGTACATCAGGGATGGTCCACAGTACATCGGTGATGGACCAGTGATGGCCCATAGTACATCAGTGATGGTCCATAGTACATCAGTGATGATCCATAGTACATCAGTGATGATCCATAGTACACCAGTGATGGCCCATAGTACATCAGTGATGATCCATAGTACATCAGTGATGATCCACAGTACATCAGTGATAATCCACAGTACATCAGGGATGGTCCATAGTACATCAGTGATGATCCATAGTACACCAGTGATGATCCATAGTACACCAGTGATGGCCCATAGTACATCAGTGATGAACTATAGTACATCAGTGATGATCCACAGTACATCAGTGATGATCCACAGTACATCAGGGATGGTCCATAGTACACCAGTGATGATCCACAGTACATCAGTTATGATCCACAGGACATTAGTGATGATCCACAGTACATCAGTGATGATCCACAGTACATCAGTGATGATCCACAATACTTCAGTGATGATCCACAGTACATCAGGGATGGTCCATAGTACATCAGTGATGGTCCATAGTACACCAGTGATGATCCATAGTACACCAGTGATGGCCCATAGTACACCAGTGATGGCCCATAGTACATCAGTGATGATCCATAGTACATCAGTGATGATCCACAGTACATCAGTGATGATCCACAGTACATCAGGGATGGTCCATAGTACATCAGTGATGATCCATAGTACACCAGTGATGATCCATAGAACACCAGTGATGGCCCATAGTACATCAGTGATGAACTATAGTACATCAGTGATGATCCACAGTACATCAGTGATGATCCACAGTACATCAGGGATGGTCCATAGTACACCAGTGATGATCCACAGTACACCAGTGATGGTCCATAGTACATCAGTGATGATCTATAGTACAACAGTGATGATCTATAGTACATCAGTGATGATCCACAGTACATCAGTTATGATACACAGTACATCAGTGATGATCCACAGTACATCAATGATGATCCACAATACTTCAGTGATGATCCACAGTACATCAGTGATGACCCACAGTACATCAGGGATGGTCCACAGTATATCAGTGATGATCCATAGTACATCAGTGATGGTCCATAGTACATCAGTGATGGTCCATAGTACACCAGTGATGATCCATAGTACACCAGTGATGGCCCATAGTACACCAGTGATGGCCCATAGTACATCAGTGATGATCCACAGTACATCAGTGATGATCCACAGTACATCAGGGATGGTCCATAGTACATCAGTGATGATCCATAGTACACCAGTGATGATCCATAGTACACCAGTGATGCCCCATAGTACATCAGTGATGAACTATAGTACATCAGAGATGATCCACAGTACATCAGGGATGGTCCATAGTACATCAGTGACTATCCATAGTACACCAGTGATGATCCATAGTACACCAGTGATGGCCCATAGTACATCAGTGATGAACTATAGTACATCAGTGATGATCCACAGTACACCAGTGATGGCCCATAGTACATCAGTGATGATCCACAGTACATCAGTGATGATCCACAGTACATCAGGGATGGTCCATAGTACATCACTGATGATCCATAGTACACCAGTGATGATCCATAGTACACCAGTGATGGTCCATAGTACATCAGTGATGATCTATAGTACATCAGTGATGGTCCATAGTACATCATTGATGATCTATAGTACATCAGTGATGATCTATAGTACGTCAGTGATGATCCACAGTACATCAGTTATGATACACAGTACATCAGTGATGATCCACAGTACATCAGTGATGATCCACAGTACATCAGTGATGATCCACAATACTTCAGTGATGATCCACAGTACATCAGTGATGATCCACAGTACATCAGGGATGGTCCACAGTATATCAGTGATGATCCATAGTACATCAGTGATGATCCATAGTACACCAGTGATGGCCCATAGTACACCAGTGATGGCCCATAGTACATCAGTGATGATCCATAGTACATCAGTGATGATCCACAGTACATCAGTGATGATCCACAGTACATCAGGGATGGTCCACAGTACATCAGTGATGATCCATAGTACACCAGTGATGATCCATAGTACACCAGTGATGGCCCATAGTACACCAGTGATGATCCATAGTACACCAGTGATGGCCCATAGTACATCAGTGATGAACTATAGTACATCAGTGATGATCCATAGTACACCAGTGATGATCCATAGTACACCAGTGATGGCCCATAGTACATCAGTGATGATCCACAGTACACCAGTGATGATCCATAGTACACCAGTGATGGTCCATAGTACATCAGTGATGATTTTTAGTACACCAGTGATGGTCCATAGTACATCAGTGATGATCTATAGTACATCAGTGATGAACTGTAGTACATCAGTGATGATCTATAGTACATCAGTGATGATCCATAGTACACCAGTGATGATCCATAGTACACCAGTGATGGCCCATAGTACATCAGTGATGAACTATAGTACATCAGTGATGATCCACAGTACATCAGGGATGGTCCATAGTACATCAGTGATGATCCATAGTACACCAGTGATGATCCATAGTACACCAGTGATGGCCCATAGTACATCAGTGATGAACTATAGTACATCAGTGATGATCCACAGTACATCAGTGATGATCCACAGTACATCAGGGATGGTCCATAGTACATCAGTGATGATCCATAGTACACCAGTGATGATCCATAGTACACCAGTGATGATCCATAGTACACCAGTGATGGCCCATAGTACATCAGTGATGAACTATAGTACATCAGTGATGATCCATAGTACATCAGTGATGATCCATAGTATATCAGTGATGATCCACAGTACATCAAGGATGGTCCATAGTACACCAGTGATGATCCACAGTACACCAGTGATGATCCATAGTACACCAGTGATGGTCCATAGTACATCAGTGATGATCTATAGTACATCAGTGATGATCTATAGTACATCAGTGATGATCCATAGTACATCAGTGATGATCCACAGTACATCAGTGATGGTCCACAGTACATCAGGGATGGTCCACAGTACATCGGTGATGATCCATAGTACACCAGTGATGGCCCATAGCACATCAGTGATGGTCCATAGTACATCAGTGATGATCCATAGTACATCAGTGATGATCCATAGTACACCAGTGATGACCCATAGTACACCAGTGATGGCCCATAGTACATCAGTGATGATCCACAGTACATCAGTGATGATCCATAGTACATCAGTGATGATCCACAGTACATCAGTGATGATCCACAGTACATCAGGGATGGTCCATAGTACATCAGTGATGATCCATAGTACACCAGTGATGATCCATAGTACACCAGTGATGGCCCATAGTACATCAGTGATGAACTATAGTACATCAGTGATGATCCACAGTACATCAGTGATGATCCACAGTACATCAGGGATGGTCCATAGTACACCAGTGATGATCCACAGTACACCAGTGATGATCCATAGTACACCAGTGATGGTCCATAGTACACCAGTGTTGATCCATAGTACACCAGTGATGGCCCATAGTACATCAGTGATGAACTATAGTACATCAGTGATGATCCACAGTACATCAGTGATGATCCACAGTACATCAGGGATGGTCCATAGTACACCAGTGATGATCCACAGTACACCAGTGATGATCCATAGTACACCAGTGATGGTCCATAGTACATCAGTGATGATCTATAGTACATCAGTGATGGTCCATAGTCCATCAGTGATGATCTATAGTACATCAGTGATGATCTATAGTACATCAGTGATGATCCACAATACATCAGTTATGATACACAGTACATCAGTGATGATCCACAGTACATCAGTGATGATCCACAATACTTCAGTGATTATCCACAGTACATCAGTGATGATCCACAGTACATCAGGGATGGTCCACAGTATATCAGTGATGATCCATAGTACATCAGTGATGGTCCATAGTACATCAGTGATTGTCCATAGTACACCAGTGATGGCCCATAGTACACCAGTGATGGCCCATAGTACATCAGTGATGAACTATAGTACATCAGTGATGATCCACAGTACACCAGTGATGATCCATAGTACACCAGTGATGGCCCATAGTACATCAGTGATGAACTATAGTACATCAGTGATGATCCACAGTACATCAGTGATGATCCATAGTACATCAGTGATGATCCACAGTACATCAGTGATGATCCACAGTACATCAGGGATGGTCCATAGTACACCAGTGATGATCCACAGTACACCAGTGATGATCCATAGTACACCAGTGATGGTCCATAGTACATCAGTGATGATCTATAGTACATCAGTGATGGTCCATAGTACATCAGTGATGAGCTATAGTACATCAGTGATGATCTATAGTACATCAGTGATGATCCACAGTACACCAGTGATGGCCCATAGTACATCAGTGATGATCCATAGTACACCAGTGATGATCCATAGTACACCAGTGATGGCCCATAGTACATCAGTGATGAACTATAGTACATCAGTGATGATCCACAGTACATCAGTGATGATCCATAGTACATCAGTGATGATCCACAGTACATCAGTGATGATCCACAGTACATCAGGGATGGTCCATAGTACATCAGTGATGATCCATAGTACACCAGTGATGATCCATAGTACACCAGTGATGGCCCACAGTATATCAGTGATGAACTATAGTACATCAGTGATGATCCACAGTACATCAGTGATGATCCACAGTACATCAGGGATGGTCCATAGTACACCAGTGATGATCCACAGTACACCAGTGATGATCCATAGTACACCAGTGATGGTCCATAGTACATCAGTGATGATCTATAGTACATCAGTGATGATCCATAGTACATCAGTGATGATCCACAGTACATCAGGGATGGTCCATAGTACATCAGTGATGATCCATAGTACACCAGTGATGATCCATAGTACACCAGTGATGGCCCATAGTACATCAGTGATGAACTATAGTACATCAGTGATGATCCACAGTACATCAGTGATGATCCACAGTACATCAGGGATGGTCCATAGTACACCAGTGATGATCCACAGTACATCAGTTATGATCCACAGTACATCAGTGATGATCCACAATACTTCAGTGATGATCCACAGTACATCAGGGATGGTCCACAGTACATCAGTGATGGTCCACAGTATATCAGTGATGATCCATAGTACATCAGTGATGGTCCATAGTACATCAGTGATGGTCCATAGTACACCAGTGATGATCCATAGTACACCAGTGATGATCCATAGTACACCAGTGATGGCCCATAGTACACCAGTGATGGCCCATAGTACATCAGTGATGATCCACAGTACATCAGTGATGATCCACAGTACATCAGGGATGGTCCATAGTACATCAGTGATGATCCATAGTACAACAGTGATGATCCATAGTACACCAGTGATGGCTCATAGTACATCAGTGATGAACTATAGTACATCAGAGATGATCCACAGTACATCAGGGATGGTCCATAGTACATCAGTCATGATCCATAGTACACCAGTGATGATCCATAGTACACCAGTAGGGATGAGCTTCGTGTTCGAGTCGAACATACGTTCGACTCGAACATTGGCTGTTCGATCGTTCGACGAAGATCGAACGATTTGGGCCGTTCGCGCCAAATTCGAGTGACGCGAACGGCCCACAATGCACTACGCCATCGCAGTGTCATCCAGGCGCTGTGATTGGCCAAGCATGCACTGTGACCCCGCATGCTTGGCCAATCACAGCGCCGGCAGCGAGGAGAGCAATGATTGGCCACAGGCAGGATGCCTGTGCCCAATTATTGCTGAGGGTGTTTAGTACACGCCCCACACTATAAAAGGCCGCCAGCACGGCGGCCTAGTGTAGTGTGTTCCGGAGCAGGGATAGAGTAGCATAGGCAGGGACAGTGACTGTTATTTCTTTCTTGCTTAACCTGGATTCCTTTAGTTTAGGGAAAGAGAAGGATAGGTAGGGAGAGTGTCAGTGTGTTTTGTGCTTCTGCTATAGTGTGCTTAAAAAAAACATTTATTCTAGGGACAGAAAACTCTAGGTAGGGACAGTGTCAGTTTCTTTCACTCTGCAAGTCCTTGTTTCCAGGGACCTGTAAGGACAGTGAGTTAATTGTCCTTGTGCTATATTGTGCTTAAAAAAAACATTTATTCTAGGGACAGAAAACTCTAGGTAGGGACAGTGTCAGTTTCTTTCACTCTGCAAGTCCTTGTTTCCAGGGACCTGTAAGGACAGTGAGTTAATTGTCCTTGTGCTATATTGTGATTAAAAAAAAACATTTATTCTAGGGACAGAAAACTCTAGGTAGGGACAGTGTCAGTTTCTTTCACTCTGCAAGTCCTTGTTTCCAGGGACCTGTAAGGACAGTGAGTTAATTTTCCTTGTGCTATATTGTGATTAAAAAAAACATTTTTTCTAGGGACAGAAAACTGTAGGTAGGGAGAGTGTTTTTTTTCTTTCACTCTGCAAGTCCTTGTTTCCAGGGACCTGTAAGGACAGTGAGTTAATTGTCCTTGTGCTATATTGTGCTTAAAAAAAACATTTATTCTAGGGACAGAAAACTCTAGGTAGGGACAGTGTCAGTTTCTTTCACTCTGCAAGTCCTTGTTTCCAGGGACCTGTAAGGACAGTGAGTTAATTTTCCTTGTGCTATATTGTGATTAAAAAAAACATTTATTCTAGGGACAGAAAACTCTAGGTAGGGACAGTGTCAGTTTCTTTCACTCTGCAAGTCCTTGTTTCCAGGGACCTGTAAGGACAGTGAGTTAATTTTCCTTGTGCTATATTGTGATTAAAAAAAACATTTTTTCTAGGGACAGAAAACTGTAGGTAGGGAGAGTGTTTTTTTTCTTTCACTCTGCAAGTCCTTGTTTCCAGGGACCTGTAAGGACAGTGAGTTAATTTTCCTTGTGCTATATTGTGATTAAAAAAAACATTTTTTCTAGGGACAGAAAACTCTAGGTAGGGAGAGTGTTTTTTTTCTTTCACTCTGCAAGTCCTTGTTTCCAGGGACCTGTAAGGACAGTGAGTTAATTGTCCTTGTGCTATATTGTGCTTAAAAAAAACATTTTTTCTAGGGACAGAAAACTCTAGGTAGGGAGAGTGTTTTTTTTTTTCACTCTGCAAGTCCTTGTTTCCAGGGACCTGTAAGGACAGTGAGTTAATTGTCCTTGTGCTATATTGTGCTTAAAAAAAACATTTATTCTAGGGACAGAAAACTCTAGGTAGGGACAGTGTCAGTTTCTTTCACTCTGCAAGTCCTTGTTTCCAGGGACCTGTAAGGACAGTGAGTTAATTTTCCTTGTGCTATATTGTGATTAAAAAAAACATTTATTCTAGGGACAGAAAACTCTAGGTAGGGACAGTGTCAGTTTCTTTCACTCTGCAAGTCCTTGTTTCCAGGGACCTGTAAGGACAGTGAGTTAATTTTCCTTGTGCTATATTGTGATTAAAAAAAACATTTTTTCTAGGGACAGAAAACTGTAGGTAGGGAGAGTGTTTTTTTTCTTTCACTCTGCAAGTCCTTGTTTCCAGGGACCTGTAAGGACAGTGAGTTAATTGTCCTTGTGCTATATTGTGCTTAAAAAAAACATTTATTCTAGGGACAGAAAACTCTAGGTAGGGACAGTGTCAGTTTCTTTCACTCTGCAAGTCCTTGTTTCCAGGGACCTGTAAGGACAGTGAGTTAATTTTCCTTGTGCTATATTGTGATTAAAAAAAACATTTATTCTAGGGACAGAAAACTCTAGGTAGGGACAGTGTCAGTTTCTTTCACTCTGCAAGTCCTTGTTTCCAGGGACCTGTAAGGACAGTGAGTTAATTTTCCTTGTGCTATATTGTGATTAAAAAAAACATTTTTTCTAGGGACAGAAAACTGTAGGTAGGGAGAGTGTTTTTTTTCTTTCACTCTGCAAGTCCTTGTTTCCAGGGACCTGTAAGGACAGTGAGTTAATTTTACTTGTGCTATATTGTGCTTAAAAAAAACATTTTTTCTAGGGACAGAAAACTGTAGGTAGGGAGAGTGTTTTTTTTCTTTCACTCTGCAAGTCCTTGTTTCCAGGGACCTGTAAGGACAGTGAGTTAATTGTCCTTGTGCTATATTGTGCTTAAAAAAAACATTTATTCTAGGGACAGAAAACTCTAGGTAGGGACAGTGTCAGTTTCTTTCACTCTGCAAGTCCTTGTTTCCAGGGACCTGTAAGGACAGTGAGTTAATTTTCCTTGTGCTATATTGTGATTAAAAAAAACATTTATTCTAGGGACAGAAAACTCTAGGTAGGGACAGTGTCAGTTTCTTTCACTCTGCAAGTCCTTGTTTCCAGGGACCTGTAAGGACAGTGAGTTAATTTTCCTTGTGCTATATTGTGATTAAAAAAAACATTTTTTCTAGGGACAGAAAACTGTAGGTAGGGAGAGTGTTTTTTTTCTTTCACTCTGCAAGTCCTTGTTTCCAGGGACCTGTAAGGACAGTGAGTTAATTTTACTTGTGCTATATTGTGCTTAAAAAAAACATTTTTTCTAGGGACAGAAAACTGTAGGTAGGGAGAGTGTTTTTTTTCTTTCACTCTGCAAGTCCTTGTTTCCAGGGACCTGTAAGGACAGTGAGTTAATTGTCCTTGTGCTATATTGTGCTTAAAAAAAACATTTATTCTAGGGACAGAAAACTCTAGGTAGGGACAGTGTCAGTTTCTTTCACTCTGCAAGTCCTTGTTTCCAGGGACCTGTAAGGACAGTGAGTTAATTTTCCTTGTGCTATATTGTGATTAAAAAAAACATTTATTCTAGGGACAGAAAACTCTAGGTAGGGACAGTGTCAGTTTCTTTCACTCTGCAAGTCCTTGTTTCCAGGGACCTGGAGAGACATTGAGTGAATTGTCCTTGTGCTATATTGTGATTAAAAAAAACATTTATTCTAGGGACAGAAAACTCTAGGTAGGGACAGTGTCAGTTTCTTTCACTGTGAAAGTCCTTGTTTCAAGGGACAGAGAAGGACACCTGAAGGTAGCCCTTATTGCTTTTTTCCCATCTCCCTGCAGGCCATCTATTAGAATGTCTGGAAGGCAAACAAGGAGAGGCAGACAGTCAGGAGGCAATAAAAGAGGGCAAGCAGGCTCTGTGTCTGGGGGCAACAGTGCTGGTCGTGGACGCGGTGCATTGTCATCAGCACATGGCCATGGGACACGCTTGTCCTTCTTTTCGGCAGCTGGACATGTTGAGCCACATCATGCCGAAGACTTGGTAGAGTGGATGACCAAGCCCTCCTCCTCCTCCTCATCCTCTCTCACCCAGGCTCAGGGTACTGGAAAAGCAGCTGCCAAAGCGTCGTCTTCCCTGGTATCAATGTCAGACAAATCATCAGTCACTCCTTCCCTAGACCCACCATGTCCTCCTCCTGAGGAGTCCCCCGAACTGTTTCAGCACAGTGTTGGGTACATGCTCCAGGAGGATGCCCAGCGTTTCGAAGGGTCTGATGATGAAACCCAGCTAGAGGAAGGCAGTAGCGTGAGAGCAGACAGAGGGGATGCTCAAGAAGGACACCAATCTGGCAGTCATGTTCCAGCAGCTGCAGCATACTGCCAGATTGGCTCCAGTGATGAGGAGGGAGGGGATGATGAGGTCAATGACTCCACGTGGGTGCCTAATAGGAGAGAGGAGGAGGAGGAGGATGAGGAGGAGGCACATCTCCAACGAGGCAGGATGCCCTTTGGTGGCCAGCGTAAGGGCAGTACACCGACGGAATCACACCGCAGAGCTCCGCCTGTGCAGGGCGCTGCCTCTGCCCGTCATTCAAAAAGTTCTTTGGTGTGGGCCTTTTTTGAGGCTAGTGCATCAGATCGCACAGCTGCTGTTTGCAACATATGTCTCAAGCGTATATCGCGTGGCCAAAACATCAGCCGCTTGGGTACCACATGCCTGACCAGACATATGTTGACCTGCCATGCAGCTCGTTGGCAAGCCTACCTCAAAGACCCACACCAAAGAACAAAGCGGACCTCTCCTTGCACCGCATCAGCTGGGATCTCCAACCCCACTATAACTTCAGTCCTCTCTGAAACATGCACTGAGAGGAATGAAGGTGTAGAATTAGGTGTGTCACAGCCAAGTACTTGCGCCCACTCTGCTAGCAGTACACCGACGTCCGATTCTAGCAGGCAAATTTCCCTGCCCCAGCTGCTGGACCGTCGAAAGAAGTTCACTCCCAGCCATCCACATGCCCAGCGGTTGAATGCTAGCTTGGCTAAATTGCTAGCGCTTCAACTGCTGCCTTTTCAGTTGGTAGACTCGGCCCCCTTCCGTGAGTTTGTGCAATGTGCGGTTCCTCAGTGGCAGGTTCCCAAACGCCACTTTTTCTCACGGAAGGCTATTCCGGCTCTCTACCGGCATGTGGAAGGCAATGTCTTGGCCTCGCTGGACAGGGCGGTCAGCGGTAAGGTGCATATTACCGCTGACTCATGGTCCAGCAGGCATGGACAGGGACGTTACCTTTCTTTCACGGCCCATTGGGTCACTCTTTTGGCAGCTGGGAAGGATTCAGGACAAGGTGCAGTAGTGTTGGAGGTTGTCCCACCGCCACGCCTCCAAAATGCTACTACTGGTTGTGACACACCTCTCTCCTCCACCCCCTCCTCTTCTTCTTCCTCCATGGCCTCTTCCTGTGGTTTGTCCTATGAACCAGCGGTGCTCCGTAGCCGTTCACGGGGCTACGCAAGTACGCAGGCAAAAAGATGCCATGCCGTGCTTGCGCTGGTGTGTTTGGGGGACAGAAGCCACACTGGGGCAGAGGTCCTGTCTGCTCTGCAGGGCCAGGCCGAGAGGTGGTTGACGCCACGCCAGCTTAAGCCAGGAATGGTGGTTTGCGACAATGGCACCAACCTCCTCTCCGCCCTCCGACAGGGACAACTGACCCATGTGCCCTGTGTGGCTCACGTCCTTAACCTGGTGGTGCAGCGCTTCTTGGGCAGGTACCCGGGCTTACAGGATGTCCTGAGGCA
Source organism: Rana muscosa (assembly GCA_029206835.1). Lineage (NCBI taxonomy): Eukaryota > Metazoa > Chordata > Amphibia > Anura > Ranidae > Rana > Rana muscosa. The sequence goes on from JARGYO010000232.1 coordinate 459,678, forward strand.
GGCCAGGAAAGTCTGTGTGCATTTCCGCAGATCTTATAATGCCAGTGCTCGCCTGGCTGAGCTGCAAAAGGAGTTGAACCTGCCCAAGAACCGCCTTATATGTGACATGCCCACCAGGTGGAACTCAACGTTGGCCATGCTGCAGCGGCTGCACACGCAGCAGAGGGCCATCAATGAGTACCTGTGCGACTACGGCACCAGGACAGGGTCAGGGGAGCTTGGTTTTTTTTCTCCACGCCAGTGGGGCATGATCAGGGATGCATGCACTGTCCTGGCACCATTTGAGGAGGCCACGAGGATGGTGAGCAGTGACAGTGCATGCATCAGTGACACTGTACCTCTTGTCCACCTGTTGGAGCACACGCTGCGTGGAATAATGGACAGGGCACTTGAGGTAGAACAGAGGCAGGAAGAGGAGGACTTCCTTGCCTCTCAAGGCCCCCTTTACCCAGACAGTGTTCCTTCTGTCCCACCCATCGCACAGGAAGAGGAGGAGGAGGAGGAGGAGGAGGAGGAGGATTGTGTCAGCATGGAGGTGGAGGCTGGCACTCAGCATCATCAGCAGCAGTCTTTTAGGGATGATTTACAGTCCCAAGAAACCAGTGGACTTGTACGTGGCTGGGAGGAGGTGGCTGCGGATCATGTCGTCCTTAGTGACCCAGAGGACTCCGGAGCGAATGCCTCAGCAAACCTACGCTGCATGGCCTCCCTGATCCTGCAAAGTCTGCGGAAGGATCCTCGTATTCTTCGGATCAAGGAGAGGGACCATTACTGGCTGGCCACTCTCCTTGATCCACGGTACAAGGGTAAGGTTGCGGACCTTATGTTACCGTCGCAGAGGGAGCAGAGGATGAGACAACTCCGGGAGGCCTTGCAGAAAGGTCTGTGCAACGCGTTCCCAGAGACTGGGAGGTTGCAAACTCCTGGTCCTGGACAACGAGTTGCTGAGGCTTCGGCCAGTCAAAGAAGGAGCGGTGGGGAAGGTGGCCGTCTGACCGATGCGTTCAGACAATTCTTTAGTCCGCAGCCCCAAAGTATGATCGGTTCCAGCAACCATCGCCAGCGTCTGATAAACATGGTGCAGGAATATCTAGGGGCAAGGTCAGACTTGGACACCTTCCCCACCGAAAATCCTCTGGCTTACTGGGTCTTGAGGATGGATCACTGGCCAGAGCTTGCACAGTATGCAATTGAGCTACTGGCCTGTCCTGCATCCAGCGTTCTTTCGGAACGCACATTCAGTGCTGCTGGAGGATTTGTCACGGATCACAGGGTGCGCCTGTCCACCGACTCGGTTGATCGACTGACTTTCATCAAGATGAACCAGTCTTGGATCACCACCAGCTACCACACACCTGATGCTGATATAACAGACTAATTGATTTTAAAATGTCACATCCCTTCAAGACTGATGCTGATGCTGAGTGCCTGTGCTGTTATGTTGACTGGCTATCCTCCTCCTCCGAGTCCTCAATGATACGATTGATGATGATAGCTTGGAAGATCATTTTTGTTTATGGGTGCCGCCACCAGTGCCTAACGCCCAATTTTTCAGCCCCTGTTTAACAGGGGCGTGTAATTACAATTTTTGAAGCAATACTTTGCAACAGGGCTCATTGCTGTGCTCCAAGTACAGTATCTGTGAGGAGTTGCAGTGTTGTGCCACCAGTGCCTAAGGCCCAATTTTTCAGCCCCTGTTTAACAGGGGCGTGTCATTACAATTTTTGAAGCAATACTTTGCAACAGGGCTCATTGCTGTGCTCCAAGTACAGTATCTGTGAAGGGTTTCAGTGTTGTGCCACCAGTGCCTAAGGCCCAATTTTTCAGCCCCTGTTCAACAGGGGCATGTAATTACAATTCTTGATCTAATAATTCACAGCAGGGCCCATTGCTGCACCCACCAAGAGTAACTGTCAGGGCTTACAGTGTTGTGGCACCAGCACCACCATCAAAGGCCCAATTTTTACTACCACTGTTCAACAATTATATGTAATTAAAATTCCTGATATAATAGTTGACAGCAGGGCGTTCCAGCACCAACCAAGAGTAACTGTGAGTGCTTACAGTGTTGTGCCAACACCAACAACTAAGGGGCCTATTTCTGCAGAGTATATACGGCAGGTCCCTACTTTCAAACATCCAACTTACAAACGACTCCTACTTGCAAACGCAAGAAGACAACAGGAAGTGAGAGGAAATCTACCACTAGGAAGGAAAATTCTCTCCTGTAAGAATAAATATGGGAGAAAGGTGTCTCCTCTGTACTGATGCTTTATCAGCAATCCTTGTTTCAAGAAAAACACCACATTTCAAAAACAGTTGTCATTAGGACGGAAAGTGAGGTGAAATGTTCTGAACAGGGGCACAGACAGCAAAACAAATGTTACAGGGGTGATAACCCTTACCTATGTTTTCCAAAAAGTTTAAAAATAGATTTTTGGTCTGGAGCTACACTTCAACAATGTACCTGTTCAAAATTACAAACAGATTCTACATAAGAACAAACCTACAGTCCCTGTCTTGTATGCACCGCCTGTATACGGCTGTTCAGAGTATATAGGGCCTTTTTTATTTTATGTGCGGGGTTCCCCTTAATATCCATACAAGACCCAAAGGGGCTGGTAATGGGCTGGGGTAGGGGGGGGGTCATGGGGTAGCTATGCCATTTTTCTTAAAGATTTTCATCCATATTACCGGGACCAGACATTACATTAAAGCCGCAAGCAGTTTTAAATGGCTTTTTTTTCCTTTAGAAGTGTCATTTTGTGCAGGGACAGTTCTAAACACGGGAAACACGTGGCACTTCACAGGCATACTTTAGACACCCCCCAGGTACGATATTTAAAGGAATATTTGACTTTTTTTTTTCACTTTATGCATCATTAAAATGACTGCTCCCGGAAAACGACCGTTTTTAAAACTTATTTTTGCATTGATACATGTCCCCTGGTGCAGAACCCGGGTTCCCAAACCCTTTTTAGGACAATAACATGCATAATAGTTTTTATAATTAGCACTTTAGAATTCGAACGTTCGCATCCATTGTATTTAATAGGGTTCTAATGTTCGTTCGAACTTTCGGTCCGTTCGCGGGTTCTGGTGCGAACCGAACCCGGGGGTGTTCGGCTCATCACTATACACCAGTGATGGCCCATAGTACATCAGTGATGAACTATAGTACATCAGTGATGATCCTCAGTACATCAGTGATGATCCATAGTACATCAGTGATGATCCACAGTACATCAGGGATGGTCCATAGTACACCAGTTATGGCCCATAGTACATCAGTGATGATCCACAGTACATCAGTGATGATCTATAGTACATCAGTGATGATCCACAGTACACCAGTGATGATTCACAGTACATCAGGGATGGTCCATAGTACATCAGGGATGGTCCATAGTACATCAGTGATGATCCACAGTACATCAGGGATGGTCCACACTACATCAGTGATGATCCATAGTACATCAGTGATGGCCCATAGTACATCAGTGATGATCCATATTACACCAGTGATGATCCATAGTACACCAGGGATGACCCACAGTACATCAGTGATGATCCACAGTACATCAGTGATGGTCCATAGTAAATCAGTGATGGTCCATAGTACACCAGTGATGATCCATAGTTCACCAGTGATGGCCCATAGTACACCAGTGATGATCCATAGTACACCAGAGATGGCCCATAGTATACCAGTGATGTCCCATAGTACATCAGTCATGATCCACAGTACATCAGTGATGATCCATAGTACACCAGGGATGGCCCATAGTACATCAGTGATGGCTCATAGTACATCAGTGATGATCCATAGTACATCAGTGATGATCCATAGTACACCAGTGATGATCCATAGTACATCAGTGATGGCTCATAGTACACCAGTGATGATCCATAGTACATCAGTGATGAACTATAGTACATCAGTGATGATCCACAGTACATCAGTGATGATCCATAGTACATCAGTGATGATCCACAGTACATCAGTGATGATCCACAGTACATCAGGGATGGTCCATAGTACATCAGTGATGATCCATAGTACACCAGTGATGATCCATAGTACACCAGTGATGGCCCACAGTATATCAGTGATGATCTATAGTACATCAGTGATGGTCCATAGTACATCAGTGATGATCCATAGTACATCAGTGATGATCCATAGTACACCAGTGATGGCCCATAGTACATCAGTGATGATCCATAGTACATCAGTGATGATCCACAGTACATCAGTGATGATCCACAGTACATCAGGGATGGTCCATAGTACATCAGTGATGATCCATAGTACACCAGTGATGATCCATAGTACACCAGTGATGGCCCATAGTACATCAGTGATGAACTATAGTACATCAGTGATGATCCACAGTACATCAGTGATGATCCACAGTACATCAGGGATGGTCCATAGTACACCAGTGATGATCCACAGTACATCAGTTATGATCCACAGTACATTAGTGATGATCCACAGTACATCAGTGATGATCCACAGTACATCAGTGATGATCCACAATACTTCAGTGATGATCCACAGTACATCAGGGATGGTCCACAGTACATCAGTGATGGTCCACAGTATATCAGTGATGATCCATAGTACATCAGTGATGGTCCATAGTACACCAGTGATGGTCCATAGTACACCAGTGATGATCCATAGTACACCAGTGATGGCCCATAGTACACCAGTGATGGCCCATAGTACATCAGTGATGATCCATAGTACATCAGTGATGATCCACAGTACATCAGGGATGGTCCACAGTACATCAGTGATGATCCATAGTACAACAGTGATGATCCATAGTACACCAGTGATGGCCCATAGTACATCAGTGATGAACTATAGTACATCAGAGATGATCCACAGTACATCAGGGATGGTCCATAGTACATCAGTCATGATCCACAGTACATCAGGGATGGTCCATAGTACACCAGTGATGGCCCATAGTACATCAGTGATGATCCATATTACACCAGTGATGATCCATAGTACACCAGGGATGACCCACAGTACATCAGTGATGATCCACAGTACATCAGTGATGGTCCATAGTAAATCAGTGATGGTCCATAGTACACCAGTGATGATCCATAGTTCACCAGTGATGGCCCATAGTACACCAGTGATGATCCATAGTACACCAGAGATGGCCCATAGTATACCAGTGATGTCCCATAGTACATCAGTCATGATCCACAGTACATCAGTGATGATCCATAGTACACCAGGGATGGCCCATAGTACATCAGTGATGGCTCATAGTACATCAGTGATGATCCATAGTACACCAGTGATGATCCATAGTACATCAGTGATGGCTCATAGTACACCAGTGATGATCCATAGTACATCAGTGATGGCTCATAGTACATCAGTGATGATCCATAATACATCAGTGATGATCCATAGTACACCAGTGATGGCCCATAGTACTTCAGTGATGATCTATAGTACATCAGTGATGATCCACAGTACATCAGTGATGATCCACAGTACATCAGTGATGATCCACGGTACATCAGTGATGATCCATAGTACATCAGTGATGATCCTCAGTACATCAATGATGATCCACAGTACATCAGTGATGATCCACAGTACATCAGTGATGATCCACAGGACATCAGGGATGGTCCACAGTACATCAGTGATGATCCATAGTAAACCAGTCATGATCCATAGTACATCAGTGATGATCCATAGTACATCAGTGATGATCCATAGTACACCAGTGATGGCCCATAGTACACCAGTGATGATCCATAGTACACCAGTGATGGCCCATAGTACTTCAGTGATGATCTATAGTACATCAGTGATGATCCACAGTACATCAGTGATGATCCACAATACATCAGGGATTGTCCACAGTATATCAGTGATGATCCATAGTACATCAGTGATGGCCCACAGTACATCAGTGATGATCCACAGTACATCAGTGATGATCCATAGTACACCAGTGATGGTCCATAGTACATCAGTGATGGCTCATAGTACACCAGGGATGGCCCATAGTACATCAGTGATGATCCATAGTACATCAGTGATGATCCACAGTACATCAGGGATGGTCCACAGTACATCAGTGATGATCCATAGTACACCAGTGATGGCCCAAAGCACATCAGTGATGGTCCATAGTACACCAGGAATGATCCATAGTAATCCAGTGATGATCCATAGTACACCAGTGATGGCCCATAGTACACCAGTGATGGCCCATAGTACATCAGTGATGATCCACAGTACATCAGTGATGATCTATAGTACATCAGGGATGGTCCACAGTACATCAGTGATGAGCCATAGTACATCAGTGATGGTCCGTAGTACACCAGTGATGATCCATAGTACACCAGTGATGGCCCATAGTACACCAGTGATGGCCCATAGTACACCAGTGATGATCCATAGTACACCAGTGATGGCCCATAGTACACCAGTGATGTCCCATAGTACATCAGTGATGATCCACAGTACACCAGTGATGATCCATAGTACACCAGGGATGGCCCATAGTACATCAGTGATGGCTCATAGTACATCAGTGATGATCCATAGTACATCAGTGATGATCCATAGTACATCAGTGATGATCCATAGTACACCAGTGATGATCCATAGTACATCAGTGATGGCTCATAGTACATCAGTGATGATTCATAGTACACCAGTGATGATCCATAGTACATCAGTGATGGCTCATAGTACATCATTGATGATCCATAATACATCAGTGATGATCCATAGTACATCAGTGATGATCCATAGTACACCAGTCATGGCCCATAGTACTACAGTGATGATCTATAGTACATCAGTGATGATCCACAGTACATCAGTGATGATCCTCAGTACATCAGTGATGATCCACAGTACATCAGTGATGATCCACAGTACATCAGTGATGATCCACAGTACATCAGGTATGGTCCACAGTACATCAGTAATGATCCATAGTACACCAGTCATGATCCATAGTACATCAGTGATGATCCATAGTACATCAGTGATGATCCATAGTACACCAGTGATGATCCATAGTACACCAGTGATGGCCCATAGTACTTCAGTGATAATTAATAGTACATCAGTGATGAGCTATAGTACATGAGTGATGATCTATAGTACATCAGTGATGATCCATAGTACACCAGTGATGATCCATAGTACACCAGTGATGGCCCATAGTACATCAGTGATGAACTATAGTACATCAGTGATGATCCACAGTACATCAGGGATGGTCCATAGTACATCAGTGATGATCCATAGTACACCAGTGATGGCCCATAGTACATCAGTGATGAACTATAGTACATCAGTGATGATCCACAGTACATCAGTGATGATCCACAGTACATCAGGGATGGTCCATAGTACACCAGTGATGATCCACAGTACACCAGTGATGATCCATAGTACACCAGTGATGGTCCATAGTACATCAGTGATGATCTATAGTACATCAGTGAAGGTCCATAGTACATCAGTGATGATCTATATACATAGTACACCAGTGATGATCTATAGTACATCAGGGATGATCTACAGTACATCAGTTATGATCCACAGTACATTAGTGATGATCCACAGTACATCAGTGATGATCCACAATACTTCAGTGATGATCCACAGTACATCAGTGATGATCCACAGTACATCAGGGATGGTCCATAGTACATCAGTGATGATCCATAGTACACCAGTGATGATCCATAGTACACCAGTGATGATCCATAGTACACCAGTGATGGCCCATAGTACACCAGTGATGGCCCATAGTACATCAGTGATGATCCATAGTACATCAGTGATGATCCATAGTACATCAGTGATGATCCACAGTACATCAGTGATGATCCACAGTACACCAGTGATGATCCATAGTACACCAGTGATGGCCTATAGTACATCAGTGATGAACTATAGTACATCAGTGATGATCCACAGTACATCTGTGATGATCCACAGTACATCAGTGATGATCCACAATACTTCAGTGATGATCCACAGTACATCACAGTACACAGTACATCACAGTACATCATGGCCCATAGTACATCAGTGATGAACTATAGTACATCAGTGATGATCCATAGTACATCAGTGATGATCCACAGTACATCAGTGATGATCCACAGTACATCAGGGATGGTCCATAGTACATCAGTGATGATCCATAGTACACCAGTGATGATCCATAGTACACCAGTGATGGCCCATAGTACATCAGTGATAAACTATAGTACATCAGTGATGATCCACAGTACATCAGTGATGATCCACAGTACATCAGGGATGGTCCATAGTACACCAGTGATGATCCACAGTACATCAGTTATGATCCACAGTACATTAGTGATGATCCACAGTACATCAGTGATGATCCACAATACTTCAGTGATGATCCACAGTACATCAGGGATGGTCCACAGTACATCAGTGATGGTCCACAGTATATCAGTGATGATCCATAGTACATCAGTGATGGTCCATAGTACATCAGTGATGGTCCATAGTACACCAGTGATGATCCATAGTACACCAGTGATGGCCCATAGTACACCAGTGATGGCCCATAGTACATCAGTGATGATCCATAGTACATCAGTGATGATCCACAGTACATCAGTGATGATCCACAGTACATCAGGGATGGTCCATAGTACATCAGTGATGATCCATAGTACACCAGTGATGATCCATAGTACACCAGTGATGGCCCATAGTACACCAGTGATGGCCCATAGTACATCAGAGATGATCCACAGTACATCAGGGATGGTCCATAGTACATCAGTCATGATCCATAGTACACCAGTGATGATCCATAGTACACCAGTGATGGCCCATAGTACATCAGTGATGAACTATAGTACATCAGTGATGATCCACAGTACATCAGTGATGATCCATAGTACATCAGTGATGATTCACAATACATCAGGGATGGTCCATAGTACATCAGTGATGATCCATAGTACACCAGTGATGATCCATAGTACACCAGTGATGGCCCATAGTACATCAGTGATGAACTATAGTACATCAGTGATGATCCACAGTACATCAGTGATGATCCACAGTACATCAGGGATGGTCCATAGGACACCAGTGATGATCCACAGTACACCAGTGATGATCCACAGTACACCAGTGATGATCCATAGTACACCAGTGATGGTCCATAGTACATCAGTGATGATCTATAGTACATCAGTGATGGTCCATAGTACATCAGTGATGATCTATAGTACATCAGTGATGATCTATAGTACATCAGTGATGATCCATAGTACATCAGTGATGATTCACAGTACATCAGTGATGTTCCACAGTACATCAGGGATGGTCCACAGTACATCGGTGATGATCCATAGTACACCAGTGATGGCCCATAGTACATCAGTGATGGTCCATAGTACATCAGTGATGATCCATAGTACATCAGTGATGATCCATAGTACACCAGTGATGGCCCATAGTACATCAGTGATGATCCATAGTACATCAGTGATGATCCACAGTACATCAGTGATGATCCACAGTACATCAGGGATGGTCCATAGTACATCAGTGATGATCCATAGTACACCAGTGATGACCCATAGTACACCAGTGATGGCCCATAGTACATCAGTGATGAACTATAGTACATCAGAGATGATCCACAGTACATCAGGGATGGTCCATAGTACATCAGTCATGATCCATAGTACACCAGTGATGATACATAGTACACCAGTGATGGCCCATAGTACATCAGTGATGAACTATAGTACATCAGTGATGATCCACAGTACATCAGTGATGATCCATAGTACATCAGTGATGATTCACAGTACATCAGGGATGGTCCATAGTACATCAGTGATGATCCATAGTACACCAGTGATGATCCATAGTACACCAGTGATGGCCCATAGTACATCAGTGATGAACTATAGTACATCAGTGATGATCCACAGTACATCAGTGATGATCCACAGTACATCAGGGATGGTCCATAGTACACCAGTGATGATCCACAGTACACCAGTGATGGTCCATAGTACATCAGTGATGATCTATAGTACACCAGTGATGGCCCATAGTACACCAGTGATGGCCCATAGTACATCAGTGATGATCCATAGTACATCAGTGATGATCCACAGTACATCAGTGATGATCCACAGTACATCAGGGATGGTCCATAGTACATCAGTGATGATCCATAGTACACCAGTGATGATCCATAGTACACCAGTGATGGCCCATAGTACATCAGTGATGAACTATAGTACATCAGTGATGATCCACAGTACATCAGGGATGGTCCATAGTACATCAGTGATGATCCATAGTACACCAGTGATGATCCATAGTACACCAGTGATGGCCCATAGTACATCAGTGATGAACTATAGTACATCAGTGATGATCCACAGTACATCAGTGATGATCCATAGTACATCAGTTATGATCCACAGTACATCAGTGATGATCCACAGTACATCAGGGATGGTCCATAGTACACCAGTGATGATCCATAGTACACCAGTGATGGCCCATAGTACATCAGTGATGAACTATAGTACATCAGCGATGATCCACAGTACATCAGTGATGATCCACAGTACATCAGGGATGGTCCATAGTACACCAGTGATGATCCACAGTACACCAGTGATGAACCATAGTACACCAGTGATGGTCCATAGTACATCAGTGATGATCTATAGTACATCAGTGATGGTCCATAGTACATCAGTGATGATCTATAGTACATCAGTGATGATCTATAGTACATCAGTGATGATCCATAGTACATCAGTGATGATCCATAGTACATCAGTGATGATCCACAGTACATCAGTGATGGTCCACAGTACATCAGGGATGGTCCACAGTACATCGGTGATGATCCATAGTACACCAGTGATGGCCCATAGTACATCAGTGATGGTCCATAGTACATCAGTGATGATCCATAGTAGATCAGTGATGATCCATAGTACACCAGTGATGGCCCATAGTACATCAGTGATGAACTATAGTACATCAGTGATGATCCACAGTACATCAGTTATGATACACAGTACATCAGTGATGATCCACAGTACATCAGGGATGATCCACAATACTTCAGTGATGATCCACAGTACATCAGTGATGATCCACAGTACATCAGGGATGGTCCAAAGTATATCAGTGATGATCCATAGTACATCAGTGATGGTCCATAGTACATCAGTGATGGTCCATAGTACACCAGTGATGATCCATAGTACACCAGTGATGATCCATAGTACACCAGTGATGGCCCATAGTACACCAGTGATGGCCCATAGTACATCAGTGATGATCCATAGTACATCAGTGATGATCCACAGTACATCAGTGATGATCCACAGTACATCAGGGATGGTCCATAGTACACCAGTGATGATCCACAGTACACCAGTGATGATCCATAGTACACCAGTGATGGTCCATAGTACATCAGTGATGATCTATAGTACATCAGTGATGGTCCATAGTACATCAGTGATGATCTATAGTACATTGGTGATGATCCACAGTACATCAGTTATGATACACAGTACATCAGTGATGATCCACAATACTTCAGTGATGATCCACAGTACATCAGTGATGATCCACAGTACATCAGGGATGGTCCACAGTATATCAGTGATGATCCATAGTACATCAGTGATGGTCCATAGTACATCAGTGATGGTCCATAGTACACCAGTGATGATCCATAGTACACCAGTGATGATCCATAGTACACCAGTGATGGCCCATAGTACACCAGTGATGGCCCATAGTACATCAGTGGATCTACTATGGACCATCACTGGTGTACTATGGACCATCACTGGTGTACTATGGATCATCACTGATGTACTGTGGATCATCACTGATGTATTGTGGATCATCACTGATGTACTGTGGATCATCACTGATGTACTATAGATCATCACTGAAGTACTATGGGCCATCACTGGTGTACTATGGATCATCACTGGTGTACTATGGGCCATCACTGGTGTACTATGGATCATCACTGATGTACTATGGATCATCACTGATGTACTATGGATCATGACTGGTTTACTATGGATCATCACTGATGTACTGTGGACCATCCCTGATGTCCTGTGGATCATCACTGATGTACTGTGGATCATCACTGATGTACTGTGGATCATCATTGATGTACTGAGGATCATCACTGATGTACTATGGATCATCACTGATGTACTGTGGATCATCACTGATGTACTATAGATCATCACTGAAGTACTATGGGCCATCACTGGTGTACTATGGATCATCACTGATGTATTATGGATCATCACTGATGTACTATGAGCCATCACTGATGTACTATGGATCATCACTGGTGTACTATGGATCATCACTGATGTACTATGGATCATCACTGATGTACTATGAGCCATCACTGATGTACTATGGATCATCACTGGTGTACTATGGATCATCACTGATGTACTATGGATCATCACTGATGCACTATGAGCCATCACTGATGTACTATGGGCCATCCCTGGTGTACTATGGATCATCACTGATGTACTGTGGATCATCACTGATGTACTATGGGACATCACTGGTATACTATGGGCCATCTCTGGTGTACTATGGATCATCACTGGTGTACTATGGGCCATCACTGGTGAACTATGGATCATCACTGGTGTACTATGGACCATCACTGATTTACTATGGACCATCACTGATGTACTGTGGATCATCACTGATGTACTGTGGGTCATCCCTGGTGTACTATGGATCATCACTGGTGTAATATGGATCATCACTGATGTACTATGGGCCATCACTGATGTACTATGGATCATCACTGATGTACTGTGGACCATCCCTGATGTACTGTGGATCATCACTGATGTACTATGGACCATCCCTGATGTACTATGGACCATCCCTGATGTACTGTGAATCATCACTGGTGTACTGTGGATCATCACTGATGTACTATAGATCATCACTGATGTACTGTGGATCATCACTGATGTACTATGGGCCATCACTGGTGTACTATGGGCCATCACTGTTGTACTATGGATCATCACTGATGTACTGTGGATCATCCCTGATGTACTGTGGGCCATCACTGATGTACTATGGATCATCACTGATGTACTATGGATCATGACTGGTGTACTATGGATCATCACTGATGTACTGTGGACCATCCCTGATGTACTGTGGATCATCACTGATGTACTGTGGATCATCACTGATGTACTGTGGATCATCACTGATGTACTGTGGATCATCACTGATGTACTATAGATCATCCCTGATGTACTATAGACCATCCCTGATGTACTGTGGGCCATCACTGATGTACTATGGATCATCACTGATGTACTATGGATCATGACTGGTGTACTATGGATCATCACTGATGTACTGTGGACCATCCCTGATGTACTGTGGACCATCCCTGATGTACTGTGGATCATCACTGATGTACTGTGGATCATCACTGAAGTATTGTGGATCATCACTGATGTACTGTGGATCATCACTGATGTACTGTGTATCATAACTGATGTACTGTGGATCATCACTGATGTACTATAGATCATCACTGATGTACTATGGACCATCACTGATGTACTATAGATCATCACTGATGTACTATGGACCATCACTGGTGTACTATGGATCATCACTGGTGTACTGTGGATCATCACTGGTGTACTATGGACCATCCCTGATGTACTGTGGATCATCACTGATGTACTGTGGATCATCACTGATGTACTATGGATCATCACTGATGTACTATGGGCCATCACTGGTGTACTATGGGCCATCACTGGTGTACTATGGATCATCACTGGTGTACTATGGATCATCACTGGTGTACTATGGACCATCACTGATGTACTATGGACCATCACTGATGTACTATGGATCATCACTGATATACTGTGGACCATCCCTGATGTACTGTGGATCATCACTGATGTACTGTGGATCATCACTGAAGTATTGTGGATCATCACTGATGTACTGTGGATCATCACTGATGTACTGTGTATCATAACTGATGTACTGTGGATCATCACTGATGTACTATAGATCATCACTGATGTACTATGGACCATCACTGATGTACTATAGATCATCACTGATGCACTATGGACCGACACTGGTGTACTATGGATCATCACTGGTGTACTGTGGATCATCACTGGTGTACTATGGACCATCCCTGATGTACTGTGGATCATCACTGATGTACTGTGGATCATCACTGATGTACTATGGATCATCACTGATGTACTGTGGATCATCACTGATGTACTATGGGCCATCACTGGTGTACTATGGGCCATCACTGGTGTACTATATATCATCACTGATCTACTATGGATCATCACTGATGTACTATGGACCATCACTGATGTACTATGGGCCATCACTGGTGTACTATGGATCATCACCGATGTACTGTGGACCATCCCTGATGTACTGTGGACCATCACTGATGTACTGTGGACCATCACTGATGTACTATGGATCATCACTGATGTACTGTGGATCATCACTGATGTACTATGGATCATCACTGATGTACTATAGATCATCACTGATGTACTATAGATCATCACTGATGTACTATGGACCATCACTGATGTACTATAGATCATCACTGATGTACTATGGACCATCACTGGTGTACTATGCATCATCACTGGTGTACTGTGGATCATCACTGGTGTACTATGGACCATCCCTGATGTACTGTGGATCATCACTGATGTACTGTGGATCATCACTGATGTACTATAGTTCATCACTGATGTACTATGGGCCATCACTGGTGTACTATGGATCATCACTGGTGTACTATGGATCATCACTGATGTACTATGGACCATCCCTGATGTACTGTGGATCATCACTGATGTACTGTGGATCATCACTGATGTACTATGGATCATCACTGATGTACTGTGGATCATCACTGATGTATTATAGTTCATCACTGATGTACTGTGGATCATCACTGATGTACTATGGATCATCACTGATGTACTATGGGCCATCACTGGTGTACTATGGGCCATCACTGGTGTACTATGGATCATCACTGGTGTACTATGGACCATCACTGATGTACTATGGACCATCACTGATGTACTATGGATCATCACTGATATACTGTGGACCATCCCTGATGTACTGTGGATCATCACTGATCTACTGTGGATCATCACTGAAGTATTGTGGATCATCACTGATGTATGGTGGATCATCACTGATGTACTGTGTATCATAACTGATGTACTGTGGATCATCACTGATGTACTATAGATCATCACTGATGTACTATAGATCATCACTGATGTACTATGGACCATCACTGGTGTACTGTGGATCATCACTGGTGTACTATGGACCATCCCTGATGTACTGTGGATCATCACTGATGTACTGTGGATCATCACTGATGTACTATAGTTCATCACTGATGTACTATGGGCCATCACTGGTGTACTATGGATCATCACTGGTGTACTATGGATCATCACTGATGTACTATGGACCATCCCTGATGTACTGTGGATCATCACTGATGTACTGTGGATCATCACTGATGTACTATGGATCATCACTGATGTACTGTGGATCATCACTGATGTATTATAGTTCATCACTGATGTACTATGGGCCATCACTGGTGTACTATGGATCATCACTGGTGTACTATGGATCATCACTGATGTACTATGGACCATCCCTGATGTACTGTGGATCATCACTGATGTACTATAGTTCATCACTGATGTACTATGGGCCATCACTGGTGTAATATGGATCATCACTGGTGTACTATGGATTATCACTGATGTACTATGGACCATCCCTGATGTACTGTGGATCATCACTGATGTACTGTGGATCATCACTGATGTACTATGGATCATCACTGATGTACTATGGGCCATCACTGGTGTACTATGGGCCATCACTGGTGTACTATGGATCATCACTGGTGTACTATGGACCATCACTGATGTACTATGGACCATCACTGATGTACTATGGATCATCACTGATATACTGTGGACCATCCCTGATGTACTGTGGATCATCACTGATGTACTATAGATCATCACTGATGTACTGTAGATCATCACTGATGTACTATGGACCATCACTGGTGTACTGTGGATCATCACTGGTGTACTATGGACCATCCCTGATGTACTGTGGATCATCACTGATGTACTGTGGATCATCACTGATGTACTATAGTTCATCACTGATGTACTATGGGCCATCACTGGTGTACTATGGATCATCACTGGTGTACTATGGATCATCACTGATGTACTATGGACCATCCCTGATGTACTGTGGATCATCACTGATGTACTATGGATCATCACTGATGTACTGTGGATCATCACTGATGTACTATAGTTCATCACTGATGTACTATGGGCCATCACTGGTGTACTATGGATCATCACTGGTGTACTATGGATCATGACTGATGTACTATGGACCATCCCTGATGTACTGTGGATCATCTCTGATGTACTATAGTTCATCACTGATGTACTATGGGCCATCACTGGTGTACTATGGATCATCACTGGTGTACTATGGATCATCACTGATGTATTATGGACCATCCCTGATGTACTGTGGATCATCACTGATGTACTGTGGATCATCACTGATGTACTATGGATCATCACTGATGTACTATGGGCCATCACTGGTGTACTATGGGCCATCACTGGTGTACTATGGATCATCACTGGTGTACTATGGACCATCACTGATGTACTATGGATCATCACTGATGTACTATGAGCCATCACTGATGTACTATGGGCCATCCCTGGTGTACTATGGATCATCACTGATGTACTGTGGATCATCACTGATGTACTATAGGACATCACTGGTATACTATGGGCCATCACTGGTGTACTATGGATCATCACTGGTGTACTATAGATCATCACTGGTGTACTATGGACCATCACTGATGTACTATAGCTCATCACTGATATACTGTGGACCATCCCTGATATACTGTGGATCATCCCTGATGTACTGTGGATCATCACTGATCTACTGTGGGCCATCACAGGTGTACTGTGGGCCATCACAGGTGTACTATGGAGCATCACTGATGTACTATGGATCATCACTGGTGTACTATGGATCATCACTGATGTACCGTGGATCATCACTGATGTACTGTGGACCATCCCTGATGTACTATAGATCATCACTGATGTACTGTGGATCATCACTGATGTACTATGGGCCATCACTGGTGTACTATGGGCCATCACTGGTGTACTATGGATCATCACTGGATTACTATGGATCATCCCTGGTGTACTATGGACCATCACTGATGTGCTTTGGGCCATCACTGGTGTACTATGGATCATCACTGATGTACTGTGGACCATCCCTGATGTACTGTGGATCATCACTGATGTACTATGGATCATCACTGATGTACTATGGACCATCACTGGTGTACTATGGATCATCACTGATATACTGTGGACAATCCCTGATGTATTGTGGATCATCACTGATGTACTGTGGATCATCACTGATGTACTATAGATCATCACTGAAGTACTATGGGCCATCACTGGTGTACTATGGATCATCACTGGTGTACTATGGGCCATCACTGGTGTACTATGGATCATCACTGATGTACTATGGATCATCACTGATGTACTATGAATCATGACTGGTTTACTATGGATCATCACTGATGTACTGTGGACCATCCCTGATGTCCTGTGGATCATCACTGATGTACTGTGGATCATCACTGATGTACTGAGGATCATCACTGATGTACTATGGATCATCACTGATGTACCGTGGATCATCACTGATGTACTGTGGATCATCACTGATGTACTATAGATCATCACTGAAGTACTATGGGCCATCACTGGTGTACTATGGATCATCACTGATGTATTATGGATCATCACTGATGTACTATGAGCCATCACTGATGTACTATGGATCATCACTGGTGTACTATGGATCATCACTGATGTACTATGGATCATCACTGATGTACTATGAGCCATCACTGATGTACTATGGATCATCACTGGTGTACTATGGATCATCACTGATGTACTATGGATTATCACTGATGTACTATGAGCCATCACTGATGTACTATGGGCCATCCCTGGTGTACTATGGATCATCACTGATGTACTGTGGATCATCACTGATGTACTATGGGACATCACTGGTATACTATGGGCCATCTCTGGTGTACTATGGATCATCACTGGTGTACTATGGGCCATCACTGGTGAACTATGGATCATCACTGGTGTACTATGGACCATCACTGATTTACTATGGACCATCACTGATGTACTGTGGATCATCACTGATGTACTGTGGGTCATCCCTGGTGTACTATGGATCATCACTGGTGTAATATGGATCATCACTGATGTACTATGGGCCATCACTGATGTACTATGGATCATCACTGATGTAGTGTGGACCATCCCTGATGTACTGTGGATCATCACTGATGTACTATGGACCATCCCTGATGTACTATGGACCATCCCTGATGTACTGTGAATCATCACTGGTGTACTGTGGATCATCACTGATGTACTATAGATCATCACTGATGTACTGTGGATCATCACTGATGTACTATGGGCCATCACTGGTGTACTATGGACCATCCCTGATGTACTGTGGATCATCACTGATGTACTATGGATCATCACTGATGTACTGAGGATCATCACTGATGTACTATGGGCCATCACTGGTGTACTATGGGCCATCACTGGTGTACTATGGATCATCACTGGTGTACTATGGACCATCACTGATGTACTATGGACCATCACTGATGTACTATGGATCATCACTGATATACTGTGGACCATCACTGATGTACTGTGGACCATCCCTGATGTACTGTGGATCATCACTGAAGTATTGTGGATCATCACTGATGTACTGTGGATCATCACTGATGTACTGTGGATCATCACTAATGTACTGTGGATCATAACTGATGTACTGTGGATCATCACTGGTGTACTATGGACCATCCCTGATGTACTGTGGATCATCACTGATATACTGTGGATCATCACTGATGTACTATAGTTCATCACTGATGTACTATGGGCCATCACTGGTGTACTATGGATCATCACTGGTGTACTATGGATCATCACTGATGTACTATGGACCATCCCTGATGTACTGTGGATCATCACTGATGTACTGTGGATCATCACTGATGTACTATGGATCATCACTGATGTACTATGGATCATCACTGATGTACTATGGACCATCCCTGATGTACTGTGGATCATCTCTGATGTACTATAGTTCATCACTGATGTACTATGGGCCATCACTGGTGTACTATGGATCATCACTGGTGTACTATGGACCATCACTGATGTACTATGGACCATCACTGATGTACTATGGATCATCACTGATATACTGTGGACCATCACTGATGTACTGTGGACCATCCCTGATGTACTGTGGATCATTACTGAAGTATTGTGGATCATCACTGATGTACTGTGGATCATCACTGATGTACTGTGGATCATCACTAATGTACTGTGGATCATAACTGATGTACTGTGGATCATCACTGGTGTACTATGGACCATCCCTGATGTACTGTGGATCATCACTGATGTACTGTGGATCATCACTGATGTACTATAGTTCATCACTGATGTACTATGGGCCATCACTGGTGTACTACGGATCATCACTGGTGTACTATGGACCATCCCTGATGTACTATGGATCATCACTGATGTACTATGGGCCATCACTGGTGTACTATGGATCATCACTGATGTACTATGGATCATCACTGATGTACTATGGACCATCACTGATGTACTATGGGCCATCACCGGTGTACTATGGATCATCAACGATGTACTGTGGACCATCCCTGATGTACTGTGGACCATCACTGATGTACTGTGGATCATCACTGATGTACTATAGATCATCACTGATGTACTATAGAACATCACTGATGTACTATGGACCATCACTGGTGTACTATGGATCATCACTGGTGTACTGTGGATCATCACTGGTGTACTATGGACCATCCCTGATGTACTGTGGATCATCACTGATGTACTGTGGATCATCACTGATGTACTATAGTTCATCACTGATATACTGTGGGCCATCACTGGTGTACTATGGATCATCACTGGTGTACTATGGATCATCGCTGATGTACTATGGACCATCCCTGATGTACTGTGGATCATCACTGATGTACTGTGGATCATCACTGATGTACTATGGATCATCACTGATGTACTGTGGATCATCACTGATGTACTATAGTTCATCACTGATGTACTATGGGCCATCACTGGTGTACTATGGATCATCACTGGTGTACTATGGATCATCACTGATGTACTATGGGCCATCACTGGTGTACTATGGATCATCACTGGTGTACTATGGATCATCACTGATGTACTATAGATCATCACTGATGTACTATAGCTCATCACTGATGTACTATGGACCATCACTGATGTACTATAGATCATCACTGATGTACTATGGACCATCACTGGTGTACTATGGATCATCACTGGTGTACTGTGGATCATCACTGGTATACTATGGACCATCCCTGATGTACTGTGGATCATCACTGATGTACTGTGGATCATCACTTATGTACTATAGTTCATCACTGATGTACTATGGACCATCACGGATGTACTATGGACCATCACTGATGTACTATAGATCATCACTGATGTACTATGGACCATCACTGGTGTACTATGGATCATCACTGGTGTACTGTGGATCATCACTGGTGTACTATGGATCATCACTGATGTACTATGGACCATCCCTGATGTACTATGGACCATCCCTGATGTACTGTGGATCATCACTGATGTACTATAGTTCATCACTGATGTACTATGGGCCATCACTGGTGTACTATGGATCATCACTTGTGTACTATGGATCATCACTGATGTACTATGGACCATCCCTGATGTACTGTGGATCATCACTGATGTACTGTGGATCATCACTGATGTACTATGGATCATCACTGATGTACTATGGGCCATCACTGGTGTACTATGGACCATCACTGATGTACTATGGATCATCACTGATATACTGTGGACCATCCCTGATGTACTGTGGATCATCACTGATGTACTGTGGATCATCACTGAAGTATTGTGGATCATCACTGATGTACTGTGGATCATCACTGATGTACTGTGTATCATAACTGATGTATTGTGGATCATCACTGATGTACTATAGATCATCACTGATGGACTATGGACCATCACTGATGTACTATAGATCATCACTGGTGTACTGTGGATCATCACTGGTGTACTATGGACCATCCCTGATGTACTGTGGATCATCACTGATGTACTGTGGATCATCACTGATGTACTATAGTTCATCACTGATGTACTATGGGCCATCACTGGTGTACTATGGATCATCACTGGTGTACTATGGACCATCACTGGTGTACTATGGATCATCACTGGTGTACTGTGGATCATCACTGGTGTACTATGGACCATCCCTGATGTACTGTGGATCATCACTGATGTACTGTGGATCATCACTGATGTACTATAGTTCATCACTGATGTACTATGGGCCATCACTGGTGTACTATGGATCATCACTGGTGTACTATGGATCATCACTGATGTACTATGGACCATCCCTGATGTACTATGGACCATCACTGATGTACTATGGACCATCACTGATGTACTATGGATCATCACTGATATACTGTGGACCATCACTGATGTACTGTGGACCATCCCTGATGTACTGTGGATCATCACTGAAGTATTGTGGATCATCACTGATGTACTGTGGATCATCACTGATGTACTGTGGATCATCACTAATGTACTGTGGATCATAACTGATGTACTGTGGATCATCACTGGTGTACTATGGACCATCCCTGATGTACTGTGGATCATCACTGATGTACTGTGGATCATCACTGATGTACTATAGTTCATCACTGATGTACTATGGGCCATCACTGGTGTACTATGGATCATCACTGGTGTACTATGGATCATCACTGATGTACTATGGACCATCCCTGATGTACTGTGGATCATCACTGATGTACTGTGGATCATCACTGATGTACTATGGATCATCACTGATGTACTATAGATCATCACTGATGTACTATAGATCATCACTGATGTACTATGGACCATCACTGATGTACTATAGATCATCACTGATGTACTATGGACCATCACTGGTGTACTATGGATCATCACTGGTGTACTGTGGATCATCACTGGTGTAATATGGACCATCCCTGATGTACTGTGGATCATCACTGATGTACTGTGGATCATCACTGATGTACTATAGTTCATCACTGATGTACTATGGGCCATCACTGGTGTACTATGGATCATCACTGGTGTACTATGGACCATCACTGGTGTACTATGGATCATCACTGATGTACTATAGTTCATCACTGATATACTGTGGGCCATCACTGGTGTACTATGGATCATCACTGGTGTACTATGGATCATCACTGATGTACTATGGACCATCCCTGATGTACTGTGGATCATCACTGATGTACTGTGGATCATCACTGATGTACTATGGATCATCACTGATGTACTGTGGATCATAACTGATGTACTATAGTTCATCACTGATGTACTATGGGCCATCACTGGTGTACTATGGATCATCACTGGTGTACTATGGATCATCACTGATGTACTATGGGCCATCACTGGTGTACTATGGATCATCACTGGTGTACTATGGATCATCACTGATGTACTATGGACCATCACTGGTGTACTATGGATCATCACTGGTGTACTGTGGATCATCACTGGTGTACTATGGACCATCCCTGATGTACTGTGGATCATCACTGATGTACTGTGGATCATCACTGATGTACTATAGTTCATCACTGATATACTGTGGGCCATCACTGGTGTACTATGGATCATCACTGGTGTACTATGGATCATCACTGATGTACTATGGACCATCCCTGATGTACTGTGGATCATCACTGATGTACTGTGGATCATCACTGATGTACTATGGATCATCACTGATGTACTGTGGATAATCACTGATGTACTATAGTTCATCACTGATGTACTATGGGCCATCACTGGTGTACTATGGATCATCACTGGTGTACTATGGATCATCACTGATGTACTATGGGCCATCACTGGTGTACTATGGATCATCACTGGTGTACTATGGATCATCACTGATGTACTATGGGCCATCACTGGTGTACTATGGATCATCACTGGTGTACTGTGGATCATCACTGGTGTACTATGGACCATCCCTGATGTACTGTGGATCATCACTGATGTACTGTGGATCATCACTGATGTACTATAGTTCATCACTGATGTACTATGGGCCATCACTGGTGTACTATGGATCATCACTGGTGTACTATGGATCATCACTGATGTACTATGGACCATCCCTGATGTACTGTGGATCATCACTGATGTACTGTGGATCATCACTGATGTACTATGGATCATCACTGATGTACTGTGGATCATCACTGATGTACTATAGTTCATCACTGATGTACTATGGGCCATCACTGTTGTACTATGGATCATCACTGGTGTACTATGGATCATCACTGATGTACTATGGACCATCCCTGATGTACTGTGGATCATCACTGATGTACTATAGTTCATCACTGATGTACTATGGGCCATCACTGGTGTACTATGGATCATCACTGGTGTACTATGGATCATCACTGATGTACTATGGACCATCCCTGATGTACTGTGGATCATCACTGATGTACTGTGGATCATCACTGATGTACTATGGATCATCACTGATGTACTATGGGCCATCACTGGTGTACTATGGGCCATCACTGGTGTACTATGGATCATCACTGGTGTACTATGGACCATCACTGATGTACTATGGACCATCACTGATGTACTATGGATCATCACTGATATACTGTGGACCATCCCTGATGTACTGTGGATCATCACTGATGTACTGTGGATCATCACTGAAGTATTGTGGATCATCACTGATGTACTGTGGATCATCACTGATGTACTGTGTATCATAACTGATGTATTGTGGATCATCACTGATGTACTATAGATCATCACTGATGGACTATGGACCATCACTGATGTACTATAGATCATCACTGATGTACTATGGACCATCACTGGTGTACTATGGATCATCACTGGTGTACTGTGGATCATCACTGGTGTACTATGGACCATCCCTGATGTACTGTGGATCATCACTGATGTACTGTGGATCATCACTGATGTACTATAGTTCATCACTGATGTACTATGGGCCATCACTGGTGTACTATGGATCATCACTGGTGTACTATGGACCATCACTGGTGTACTATGGATCATCACTGGTGTACTGTGGATCATCACTGGTGTACTATGGACCATCCCTGATGTACTGTGGATCATCACTGATGTACTGTGGATCATCACTGATGTACTATAGTTCATCACTGATGTACTATGGGCCATCACTGGTGTACTATGGATCATCACTGGTGTACTATGGACCATCACTGGTGTACTATGGATCATCACTGGTGTACTGTGGATCATCACTGGTGTACTATGGACCATCCCTGATGTACTGTGGATCATCACTGATGTACTGTGGATCATCACTGATGTACTATAGTTCATCACTGATGTACTATGGGCCATCACTGGTGTACTATGGATCATCACTGGTGTACTATGGATCATTACTGATGTACTATGGACCATCCCTGATGTACTATGGACCATCACTGATGTACTATGGACCATCACTGATGTACTATGGATCATCACTGATGTACTATAGATCATCACTGGTGTACTATGGACCATCCCTGATGTACTGTGGACCATCACTGATGTACTGTGGACCATCCCTGATGTACTGTGGATCATCACTGAAGTATTGTGGATCATCACTGATGTACTGTGGATCATCACTGATGTACTGTGGATCATCACTAATGTACTGTGGATCATAACTGATGTACTGTGGATCATCACTGGTGTACTATGGACCATCCCTGATGTACTGTGGATCATCACTGATGTACTGTGGATCATCACTGATGTACTATAGTTCATCACTGATGTACTATGGGCCATCACTGGTGTACTATGGATCATCACTAGTGTACTATGGATCATCACTGATGTACTATGGACCATCCCTGATGTACTGTGGATCATCACTGATGTACTGTGGATCATCACTGATGTACTATGGATCATCACTGATGTACTATAGATCATCACTGATGTACTATAGATCATCACTGATGTACTATGGACCATCACTGATGTACTATAGATCATCACTGATGTACTATGGACCATCACTGGTGTACTATGGATCATCACTGGTGTACTGTGGATCATCACTGGTGTACTATGGACCATCCCTGATGTACTGTGGATCATCACTGATGTACTGTGGATCATCACTGATGTACTATAGTTCATCACTGATATACTGTGGGCCATCACTGGTGTACTATGGATCATCACTGGTGTACTATGGATCATCACTGATGTACTATGGACCATCCCTGATGTACTGTGGATCATCACTGATGTACTGTGGATCATCACTGATGTACTATGGATCATCACTGATGTACTGTGGATCATCACTGATGTACTATAGTTCATCACTGATGTACTATGGGCCATCACTGGTGTACTATGGATCATCACTGGTGTACTATGGATCATCACTGATGTACTATGGGCCATCACTGGTGTACTATGGATCATCACTGGTGTACTATGGATCATCACTGATGTACTATAGATCATCACTGATGTACTATAGCTCATCACTGATGTACTATGGACCATCACTGATGTACTATAGATCATCACTGATGTACTATGGACCATCACTGGTGTACTATGGATCATCACTGGTGTACTGTGGATCATCACTGGTGTACTATGGACCATCCCTGATGTACTGTGGATCATCACTGATGTACTGTGGATCATCACTGATGTACTATAGTTCATCACTGATATACTGTGGGCCATCACTGGTGTACTATGGATCATCACTGGTGTACTATGGATCATCACTGATGTACTATGGACCATCCCTGATGTACTGTGGATCATCACTGATGTACTGTGGATCATCACTGATGTACTATGGATCATCACTGATGTACTATGGATCATCACTGATGTACTGTGGATAATCACTGATGTACTATAGTTCATCACTGATGTACTGTGGATCATCACTGATGTACTGTGGATCATCACTGATGTACTATAGTTCATCACTGATGTACTATGGGCCATCACTGGTGTACTATGGATCATCACTGGTGTACTATGGATCATCACTGATGTACTATGGGCCATCACTGGTGTACTATGGATCATCACTGGTGTACTATGGATCATCACTGATGTACTATAGATCATCACTGATGTACTATAGCTCATCACTGATGTACTATGGACCATCACTGATGTACTATAGATCATCACTGATGTACTATGGACCATCACTGGTGTACTATGGATCATCACTGGTGTACTGTGGATCATCACTGGTGTACTATGGACCATCCCTGATGTACTGTGGATCATCACTGATGTACTATAGTTCATCACTGATGTACTATGGGCCATCACTGGTGTACTATGGATCATCACTGGTGTACTATGGATCATCACTGATGTACTATGGACCATCCCTGATGTACTGTGGATCATCACTGATGTACTGTGGATCATCACTGATGTACTATGGATCATCACTGATGTACTATGGGCCATCACTGGTGTACTATGGGCCATCACTGGTGTACTATGGATCATCACTGGTGTACTATGGACCATCACTGATGTATTATGGACCATCACTGATGTACTATGGACCATCACTGATGTACTATGGATCATCACTGATATACTGTGGACCATCCCTGATGTACTGTGGATCATCACTGATGTACTGTGGATCATCACTGAAGTATTGTGGATCATCACTGATGTACTGTGGATCATCACTGATGTACTGTGTATCATAACTGATGTATTGTGGATCATCACTGATGTACTATAGATCATCACTGATGTACTATAGATCATCACTGATGGACTATGGACCATCACTGATGTACTATAGATCATCACTGATGTACTATGGACCATCACTGGTGTACTATGGATCATCACTGGTGTACTGTGGATCATCACTGGTGTACTATGGACCATCCCTGATGTACTGTGGATCATCACTGATGTACTGTGGATCATCACTGATGTACTATAGTTCATCACTGATGTACTGTGGGCCATCACTGGTGTACTATGGATCATCACTGGTGTACTATGGACCATCACTGGTGTACTATGGATCATCACTGGTGTACTGTGGATCATCACTGGTGTACTATGGACCATCCCTGATGTACTGTGGATCATCACTGATGTACTGTGGGCCATCACAGGTGTACTGTGGGCCATCACAGGTGTACTATGGAGCATCACTGATGTACTATGGATCATCACTGGTGTACTATGGATCATCACTGATGTACTGTGGACCATCCCTGATGTACTATAGATCATCACTGATGTACTGTGGATCATCACTGATGTACTATGGGCCATCACTGGTGTACTATGGGCCATCACTGGTGTACTATGGATCATCACTGGATTACTATGGATCATCACTGATGTACTGTGGACCATCCCTGATGTACTGTGGATCATCACTGATGTACTATGGATCATCACTGATATACTGTGGACAATCCCTGATGTATTGTGGATCATCACTGATGTACTGTGGATCATCACTGATGTACTATAGATCATCACTGAAGTACTATGGGCCATCACTGGTGTACTATGGATCATCACTGGTGTACTATGGGCCATCACTGGTGTACTATGGATCATCACTGATGTACTATGGATCATCACTGATGTACTATGGATCATGACTGGTTTACTATGGATCATCACTGATGTACTGTGGACCATCCCTGATGTCCTGTGGATCATCACTGATGTACTGTGGATCATCACTGATGTACTGTGGATCATCACTGATGTACTGTGGATCATCATTGATGTACTGAGGATCATCACTGATGTACTATGGATCATCACTGATGTACCGTGGATCATCACTGATGTACTGTGGATCATCACTGATGTACTGTGGATCATCACTGATGTACTATAGATCATCACTGAAGTACTATGGGCCATCACTGGTGTACTATGGATCATCACTGATGTATTATGGATCATCACTGATGTACTATGAGCCATCACTGATGTACTATGGATCATCACTGGTGTACTATGGATCATCACTGATGTACTATGGATCATCACTGATGTACTATGAGCCATCACTGATGTACTATGAATCATCACTGGTGTACTATGGATCATCACTGATGTACTATGGGACATCACTGGTATACTATGGGCCATCTCTGGTGTACTATGGATCATCACTGGTGTACTATGGGCCATCACTGGTGAACTATGGATCATCACTGGTGTACTATGGACCATCACTGATTTACTATGGACCATCACTGATGTACTGTGGATCATCACTGATGTACTGTGGGTCATCCCTGGTGTACTATGGATCATCACTGGTGTAATATGGATCATCACTGATGTACTATGGGCCATCACTGATGTACTATGGATCATCACTGATGTAGTGTGGACCATCCCTGATGTACTGTGGATCATCACTGATGTACTATGGACCATCCCTGATGTACTATGGACCATCCCTGATGTACTGTGAATCATCACTGGTGTACTGTGGATCATCACTGATGTACTATAGATCATCACTGATGTACTGTGGATCATCACTGATGTACTATGGGCCATCACTGGTGTACTATGGACCATCCCTGATGTACTGTGGATCATCACTGATGTACTATGGATCATCACTGATGTACTGAGGATCATCACTGATGTACTATAGTTCATCACTGATGTACTATGGGCAATCACTGGTGTACTATGGATCATCACTGGTGTACTATGGATCATGACTGATGTACTATGGACCATCCCTGATGTACTGTGGTTCATCTCTGATGTACTATAGTTCATCACTGATGTACTATGGGCCATCACTGGTGTACTATGGACCATCACTGGTGTACTATGGATCATCACTGATGTGCTATGGACCATCCCTGATGTACTGTGGATCATCACTGATGTACTGTGGATCATCACTGATGTACTATGGATCATCACTGATGTACTATGGGCCATCACTGGTGTACTATGGGCCATCACAGGTGTACTATGGATCATCACTGGTGTACTATGGACCATCACTGATGTACTATGGACCATCACTGATGTACTATGGATCATCACTGATATACTGTGGACCATCACTGATGTACTGTGGACCATCCCTGATGTACTGTGGATCATCACTGAAGTATTGTGGATCATCACTGATGTACTGTGGATCATCACTGATGTACTGTGGATCATCACTAATGTACTGTGGATCATAACTGATGTACTGTGGATCATCACTGGTGTACTATGGACCATCCCTGATGTACTGTGGATCATCACTGATGTACTGTGGATCATCACTGATGTATTATAGTTCATCACTGATGTACTATGGGCCATCACTGGTGTACTATGGATCATCACTGGTGTACTATGGATCATCACTGATGTACTATGGACCATCCCTGATGTACTGTGGATCATCACTGATGTACTGTGGATCATCACTGATGTACTATGGATCATCACTGATGTACTATGGATCATCACTGATGTACTATGGATCATCACTGATGTATTGTGGATCATCACTGATGTACTATAGTTCATCACTGATGTACTATGGGCCATCACTGGTGTACTATGGATCATCACTGGTGTACTATGGATCATGACTGATGTACTATGGACCATCCCTGATGTACTGTGGATCATCTCTGATGTACTATAGTTCATCACTGATGTACTATGGGCCATCACTGGTGTACTATGGATCATCACTGGTGTACTATGGACCATCACTGATGTACTATGGACCATCACTGATGTACTATGGATCATCACTGATATACTGTGGACCATCACTGATGTACTGTGGACCATCCCTGATGTACTGTGGATCATCACTGAAGTATTGTGGATCATCACTGATGTACTGTGGATCATCACTGATGTACTGTGGATCATCACTAATGTACTGTGGATCATAACTGATGTACTGTGGATCATCACTGGTGTACTATGGACCATCCCTGATGTACTGTGGATCATCACTGATGTACTGTGGATCATCACTGATGTACTATAGTTCATCACTGATGTACTATGGGCCATCACTGGTGTACTATGGATCATCACTGGTGTACTATGGATCATCACTGATGTACTATGGACCATCCCTGATGTACTGTGGATCATCACTGATGTACTGTGGATCATCACTGGTGTACTATGGATCATCACTGATGTACTATGGGCCATCACTGGTGTACTATGGATCATCACTGATGTACTATGGACCATCACTGATGTACTATGGGCCATCACTGGTGTACTATGGATCATCAACGATGTACTGTGGACCATCCCTGATGTACTGTGGACCATCACTGATGTACTGTGGATCATCACTGATGTACTCTGGATCATCACTGATGTACTATAGATCATCACTGATGTACTATAGATCATCACTGATGTACTATGGACCATCACTGATGTACTGTGGATCATCACTGATGTACTGTGGATCATCACTGATGTACTATGGATCATCACTGATATACTGTGGATCATCACTGATGTACTATAGTTCATCACTGATGTACTATGGGCCATCACTGGTGTACTATGGATCATCACTGGTGTACTATGGATCATCACAGATGTACTATGGGCCATCACTGGTGTACTATGGATCATCACTGGTGTACTATGGATCATCACTGATGTACTATAGATCATCACTGATGTACTATAGCTCATCACTGATGTACTATGGACCATCACTGATGTACTATAGATCATCACTGATGTACTATGGACCATCACTGGTGTACTATGGATCATCACTGGTGTACTGTGGATCATCACTGGTGTACTATGGACCATCCCTGATGTACTGTGGATCATCACTGATGTACTGTGGATCATCACTGATGTACTATAGTTCATCACTGATGTACTATGGGCCATCACTGGTGTACTATGGATCATCACTGGTGTACTATGGATCATCACTGATGTACTATGGACCATCCCTGATGTACTGTGGATCATCACTGATGTACTGTGGATCATCACTGATGTACTATGGATCATCACTGATGTACTGTGGATCATCACTGATGTACTATAGTTCATCACTGATGTACTATGGGCCATCACTGTTGTACTATGGATCATCACTGGTGTACTATGGATCATCACTGATGTACTATGGACCATCCCTGATGTACTGTGGGTCATCACTGATGTACTATAGTTCATCACTGATGTACTATGGGCCATCACTGGTGTACTATGGATCATCACTGGTGTACTATGGATCATCACTGATGTACTGTGGACCATCCCTGATGTACTGTGGATCATCACTGATGTACTGTGGATCATCACTGATGTACTATGGATCATCACTGATGTACTATGGGCCATCACTGGTGTACTATGGATCATCACTGGTGTACTATGGACCATCACTGATGTACTATGGACCATCACTGATGTACTATGGATCATCACTGATATACTGTGGACCATCCCTGATGTACTGTGGATCATCACTGATGTACTGTGGATCATCACTGAAGTATTGTGGATCATCACTGATGTACTGTGGATCATCACTGATGTACTGTGTATCATAACTGATGTATTGTGGATCATCACTGATGTACTATAGATCATCACTGATGGACTATGGACCATCACTGATGTACTATAGATCATCACTGATGTACTATGGACCATCACTGGTGTACTATGGATCATCACTGGTGTACTGTGGATCATCACTGGTGTACTATGGACCATCCCTGATGTACTGTGGATCATCACTGATGTACTGTGGATCATCACTGATGTACTATAGTTCATCACTGATGTACTATGGACCATCACTGATGTACTATAGATCATCACTGATGTACTATGGACCATCACTGGTGTACTATGGATCATCACTGGTGTACTGTGGATCATCACTGGTGTACTATGGACCATCCCTGATGTACTGTGGATCATCACTGATGTACTGTGGATCATCACTGATGTACTATAGTTCATCACTGATATACTGTGGGCCATCACTGGTGTACTATGGATCATCACTGGTGTACTATGGATCATCACTGATGTACTATGGACCATCCCTGATGTACTGTGGATCATCACTGATGTACTGTGGATCATCACTGATGTACTATGGATCATCACTGATGTACTGTGGACCATCACTGATGTACTATAGTTCATCACTGATGTACTATGGGCCATCACTGGTGTACTATGGATCATCACTGGTGTACTATGGATCATCACTGATGTACTATGGGCCATCACTGGTGTACTATGGATAATCACTGGTGTACTATGGATCATCACTGATGTACTATAGATCATCACTGATGTACTATAGCTCATCACTGATGTACTATGGACCATCACTGATGTACTATAGATCATCACTGATGTACTATGGACCATCACTGGTGTACTATGGATCATCACTGGTGTACTGTGGATCATCACTGGTGTACTATGGACCATCCCTGATGTACTGTGGATCATCACTGATGTACTGTGGGCCATCACTGGTGTACTATGGATCATCACTGGTGTACTATGGATCATCACTGATGTACTATGGACCATCCCTGATGTACTGTGGATCATCACTGATGTACTGTGGATCATCACTGATGTACTATGGATCATCACTGATGTACTGTGGATAATCACTGATGTACTATAGTTCATCACTGATGTACTATGGGCCATCACTGGTGTACTATGGATCATCACTGGTGTACTATAGATCATCACTGATGTACTATGGACCATCACTGGTGTACTGTGGATCATCACTGGTGTACTGTGGATCATCACTGGTGTACTATGGACCATCCCTGATGTACTGTGGATCATCACTGATGTACTGTGGATCATCACTGATGTACTATAGTTCATCACTGATGTACTGTGGATCATCACTGATGTACTATAGTTCATCACTGATGTACTATGGGCCATCACTGGTGTACTATGGGCCATCACTGGTGTACTATGGATCATCACTGGTGTACTATGGACCATCACTGATGTACTATGGACCATCACTGATGTACTATGGATCATCACTGATATACTGTGGACCATCCCTGATGTACTGTGGATCATCAATGATGTACTGTGGATCATCACTGAAGTATTGTGGATCATCACTGATGTACTGTGGATCATCACTGATGTACTGTGTATCATAACTGATGTATTGTGGATCATCACTGATGTACTATAGATCATCACTGATGTACTATAGATCATCACTGATGGACTATGGACCATCACTGATGTACTATAGATCATCACTGATGTACTATGGACCATCACTGGTGTACTATGGATCATCACTGGTGTACTGTGGATCATCACTGGTGTACTATGGACCATCCCTGATGTACTGTGGATCATCACTGATGTACTGTGGATCATCACTGATGTACTATAGTTCATCACTGATGTACTATGGGCCATCACTGGTGTACTATGGATCATCACTGGTGTACTATGGACCATCACTGGTGTACTATGGATCATCACTGGTGTACTGTGGATCATCACTGGTGTACTGTGGACCATCCCTGATGTACTGTGGATCATCACTGATGTACTGTGGATCATCACTGATGTACTATGGATCATCACTGATGTACTGTGGATCATCACTGATGTACTATAGTTCATCACTGATGTACTATGGGCCATCACTGTTGTACTATGGATCATCACTGGTGTACTATGGATCATCACTGATGTACTATGGACCATCCCTGATGTACTGTGGATCATCACTGATGTACTATAGTTCATCACTGATGTACTATGGGCCATCACTGGTGTACTATGGATCATCACTGGTGTACTATGGATCATCACTGATGTACTATGGACCATCCCTGATGTACTGTGGATCATCACTGATGTACTGTGGATCATCACTGATGTACTATGGATCATCACTGATGTACTATGGGCCATCACTGGTGTACTATGGGCCATCACTGGTGTACTATGGATCATCACTGGTGTACTATGGACCATCACTGATGTACTATGGACCATCACTGATGTACTATGGATCATCACTGATATACTGTGGACCATCCCTGATGTACTGTGGATCATCACTGAAGTATTGTGGATCATCACTGATGTACTGTGGATCATCACTGATGTACTGTGTATCATAACTGATGTATTGTGGATCATCACTGATGTACTATAGATCATCACTGATGGACTATGGACCATCACTGATGTACTATAGATCATCACTGATGTACTATGGACCATCACTGGTGTACTATGGATCATCACTGGTGTACTGTGGATCATCACTGGTGTACTATGGACCATCCCTGATGTACTGTGGTTCATCACTGATGTACTATGGGCCATCACTGGTGTACTATGGATCATCACTGGTGTACTATGGATCATCACTGATGTACTATGGACCATCCCTGATGTACTATGGACCATCACTGATGTACTATGGACCATCACTGATGTACTATGGATCATCACTGATATACTGTGGACCATCACTGATGTACTGTGGACCATCCCTGATGTACTGTGGATCATCACTGAAGTATTGTGGATCATCACTGATGTACTGTGGATCATCACTGATGTACTGTGGATCATCACTAATGTACTGTGGATCATAACTGATGTACTGTGGATCATCACTGGTGTACTATGGACCATCCCTGATGTACTGTGGATCATCACTGATGTACTGTGGATCATCACTGATGTACTATAGTTCATCACTGATGTACTATGGGCCATCACTGGTGTACTATGGATCATCACTGGTGTACTATGGATCATCACTGATGTACTATGGACCATCCCTGATGTACTGTGGATCATCACTGATGTACTGTGGATCATCACTGATGTACTATGGATCATCACTGATGTACTATAGATCATCACTGATGTACTATAGATCATCACTGATGTACTATGGACCATCACTGATGTACTATAGATCATCACTGATGTACTATGGACCATCACTGGTGTACTATGGATCATCACTGATGTACTGTGGATCATCACTGATGTACTATAGTTCATCACTGATGTACTATGGGCCATCACTGGTGTACTATGGATCATCACTGGTGTACTATGGATCATCACTGATGTACTATGGGCCATCACTGGTGTACTATGGATCATCACTGGTGTACTATGGATCATCACTGATGTACTATGGACCATCACTGATGTACTATAGATCATCACTGATGTACTATGGACCATCACTGGTGTACTATGGATCATCACTGGTGTACTGTGGATCATCACTGGTGTACTATGGACCATCCCTGATGTACTGTGGATCATCACTGATGTACTGTGGATCATCACTGATGTACTATAGTTCATCACTGATATACTGTGGGCCATCACTGGTGTACTATGGATCATCACTGGTGTACTATGGATCATCACTGATGTACTATGGACCATCGCTGATGTACTGTGGATCATCACTGATGTACTGTGGATCATCACTGATGTACTATGGATCATCACTGATGTACTGTGGATAATCACTGATGTACTATAGTTCATCACTGATGTACTATGGGCCATCACTGGTGTACTATGGATCATCACTGGTGTACTATGGATCATCACTGATGTACTATGGGCCATCACTGGTGTACTATGGATCATCACTGGTGTACTATGGATCATCACTGATGTACTATAGATCATCACTGATGTACTATAGGTCATCACTGATGTACTATGGACCATCACTGATGTACTATAGATCATCACTGATGTACTATGGACCATCACTGGTGTACTATGGATCATCACTGGTGTACTGTGGATCATCACTGGTGTACTATGGACCATCCCTGATGTACTGTGGATCATCACTGATGTACTATAGTTCATCACTGATGTACTATGGGCCATCACTGGTGTACTATGGATCATCACTGGTGTACTATGGATCATCACTGATGTACTATGGACCATCCCTGATGTACTGTGGATCATCACTGATGTACTGTGGATCATCACTGATGTACTATGGATCATCACTGATGTACTATGGGCCATCACTGGTGTACTATGGGCCATCACTGGTGTACTATGGATCATCACTGGTGTACTATGGACCATCACTGATGTACTATGGACCATCACTGATGTACTATGGATCATCACTGATATACTGTGGACCATCACTGATGTACTGTGGACCATCCCTGATGTACTGTGGATCATCACTGAAGTATTGTGGATCATCACTGATGTACTGTGGATCATCACTGATGTACTGTGGATCATCACTAATGTACTGTGGATCATAACTGATGTACTGTGGATCATCACTGGTGTACTATGGACCATCCCTGATGTACTGTGGATCATCACTGATGTACTGTGGATCATCACTGATGTACTATAGTTCATCACTGATGTACTATGGGCCATCACTGGTGTACTATGGATCATCACTGGTGTACTATGGATCATCACTGATGTACTATGGACCATCCCTGATGTACTGTGGATCATCACTGATGTACTGTGGATCATCACTGATGTACTATGGATCATCACTGATGTACTATGGGCCATCACTGGTGTACTATGGATCATCACTGATGTACTATGGATCATCACTGATGTACTATGGACCATCACTGATGTACTATGGGCCATCACTGGTGTACTATGGATCATCAACGATGTACTGTGGACCATCCCTGATGTACTGTGGACCATCACTGATGTACTGTGGATCATCACTGATGTACTCTGGATCATCACTGATGTACTACAGATCATCACTGATGTACTATAGATCATCACTGATGTACTATGGACCATCACTGATGTACTATAGATCATCACTGATGTACTATGGACCATCACTGGTGTACTATGGATCATCACTGGTGTACTGTGGATCATCACTGGTGTACTATGGACCATCCCTGATGTACTGTGGATCATCACTGATGTACTGTGGATCATCACTGATGTACTATAGTTCATCACTGATATACTGTGGGCCATCACTGGTGTACTATGGATCATCACTGGTGTACTATGGATCATCGCTGATGTACTATGGACCATCCCTGATGTACTGTGGATCATCACTGATGTACTGTGGATCATCACTGATGTACTATGGATCATCACTGATGTACTGTGGATCATCACTGATGTACTATAGTTCATCACTGATGTACTATGGGCCATCACTGGTGTACTATGGATCATCACTGGTGTACTATGGATCATCACTGATGTACTATGGGCCATCACTGGTGTACTATGGATCATCACTGGTGTACTATGGATCATCACTGATGTACTATAGATCATCACTGATGTACTATAGCTCATCACTGATGTACTATGGACCATCACTGATGTACTATAGATCATCACTGATGTACTATGGACCATCACTGGTGTACTATGGATCATCACTGGTGTACTGTGGATCATCACTGGTGTACTATGGACCATCCCTGATGTACTGTGGATCATCACTGATGTACTGTGGATCATCACTGATGTACTATAGTTCATCACTGATGTACTATGGGCCATCACTGGTGTACTATGGATCATCACTGGTGTACTATGGATCATCACTGATGTACTATGGACCATCCCTGATGTACTGTGGATCATCACTGATGTACTGTGGATCATCACTGATGTACTATGGATCATTACTGATGTACTGTGGATCATCACTGATGTACTATAGTTCATCACTGATGTACTATGGGCCATCACTGTTGTACTATGGATCATCACTGGTGTACTATGGATCATCACTGATGTACTATGGACCATCCCTGATGTACTGTGGATCATCACTGATGTACTATAGTTCATCACTGATGTACTATGGGCCATCACTGGTGTACTATGGATCATCACTGGTGTACTATGGATCATCACTGATGTACTGTGGACCATCCCTGATGTACTGTGGATCATCACTGATGTACTGTGGATCATCACTGATGTACTATGGATCATCACTGATGTACTATGGGCCATCACTGGTGTACTATGGATCATCACTGGTGTACTATGGACCATCACTGATGTACTATGGACCATCACTGATGTACTATGGATCATCACTGATATACTGTGGACCATCCCTGATGTACTGTGGATCATCACTGATGTACTGTGGATCATCACTGAAGTATTGTGGATCATCACTGATGTACTGTGGATCATCACTGATGTACTGTGTATCATAACTGATGTATTGTGGATCATCACTGATGTACTATAGATCATCACTGATGGACTATGGACCATCACTGATGTACTATAGATCATCACTGATGTACTATGGACCATCACTGGTGTACTATGGATCATCATTGGTGTACTGTGGATCATCACTGGTGTACTATGGACCATCCCTGATGTACTGTGGATCATCACTGATGTACTGTGGATCATCACTGATGTACTATAGTTCATCACTGATGTACTATGGGCCATCACTGGTGTACTATGGATCATCACTGGTGTACTATGGATCATCACTGATGTACTATGGACCATCCCTGATGTACTATGGACCATCACTGATGTACTATGGACCATCACTGATGTACTATGGATCATCACTGATATACTGTGGACCATCACTGATGTACTGTGGACCATCCCTGATGTACTGTGGATCATAACTGATGTACTGTGGATCATCACTGGTGTACTATGGACCATCCCTGATGTACTGTGGATCATCACTGATGTACTGTGGATCATCACTGATGTACTATAGTTCATCACTGATGTACTATGGGCCATCACTGGTGTACTATGGATCATCACTGGTGTACTATGGATCATCACTGATGTACTATGGACCATCCCTGATGTACTGTGGATCATCACTGATGTACTGTGGATCATCACTGATGTACTATGGATCATCACTGATGTACTATAGATCATCACTGATGTACTATAGATCATCACTGATGTACTATGGACCATCACTGATGTACTATAGATCATCACTGATGTACTATGGACCATCACTGGTGTACTATGGATCATCACTGGTGTACTGTGGATCATCACTGGTGTACTATGGACCATCCCTGATGTACTGTGGATCATCACTGATGTACTGTGGATCATCACTGATGTACTATAGTTCATCACTGATATACTGTGGGCCATCACTGGTGTACTATGGATCATCACTGGTGTACTATGGATCATCACTGATGTACTATGGACCATCCCTGATGTACTGTGGATCATCACTGATGTACTGTGGATCATCACTGATGTACTATGGATCATCACTGATGTACTGTGGATCATCACTGATGTACTATAGTTCATCACTGATGTACTATGGGCCATCACTGGTGTACTATGGATCATCACTGGTGTACTATGGATCATCACTGATGTACTATGGGCCATCACTGGTGTACTATGGATAATCACTGGTGTACTATGGATCATCACTGATGTACTATAGATCATCACTGATGTACTATAGCTCATCACTGATGTACTATGGACCATCACTGATGTACTATAGATCATCACTGATGTACTATGGACCATCACTGGTGTACTATGGATCATCACTGGTGTACTGTGGATCATCACTGGTGTACTATGGACCATCCCTGATGTACTGTGGATCATCACTGATGTACTGTGGATCATCACTGATGTACTATAGTTCATCACTGATATACTGTGGGCCATCACTGGTGTACTATGGATCATCACTGGTGTACTATGGATCATCACTGATGTACTATGGACCATCCCTGATGAACTGTGGATCATCACTGATGTACTGTGGATCATCACTGATGTACTATGGATCATCACTGATGTACTGTGGATAATCACTGATGTACTATAGTTCATCACTGATGTACTATGGGCCATCACTGGTGTACTATGGATCATCACTGGTGTACTATGGATCATCACTGATGTACTATGGGCCATCACTGGTGTACTATGGATCATCACTGGTGTACTATAGATCATCACTGATGTACTATAGATCATCACTGATGTACTATAGCTCATCACTGATGTACTATGGACCATCACTGATGTACTATAGATCATCACTGATGTACTATGGACCATCACTGGTGTACTGTGGATCATCACTGGTGTACTGTGGATCATCACTGGTGTACTATGGACCATCCCTGATGTACTGTGGATCATCACTGATGTACTGTGGATCATCACTGATGTACTATAGTTCATCACTGATGTACTATGGGCCATCACTGGTGTACTATGGATCATCACTGGTGTACTATGGATCATCACTGATGTACTATGGACCATCCCTGATGTACTGTGGATCATCACTGATGTACTGTGGATCATCACTGATGTACTATGGATCATCACTGATGTACTGTGGATCATCACTGATGTACTATAGTTCATCACTGATGTACTATGGGCCATCACTGGTGTACTATGGGCCATCACTGGTGTACTATGGATCATCACTGGTGTACTATGGACCATCACTGATGTACTATGGACCATCACTGATGTACTATGGATCATCACTGATATACTGTGGACCATCCCTGATGTACTGTGGATCATCAATGATGTACTGTGGATCATCACTGAAGTATTGTGGATCATCACTGATGTACTGTGGATCATCACTGATGTACTGTGTATCATAACTGATGTATTGTGGATCATCACTGATGTACTATAGATCATCACTGATGTACTATAGATCATCACTGATGGACTATGGACCATCACTGATGTACTATAGATCATCACTGATGTACTATGGACCATCACTGGTGTACTATGGATCATCACTGGTGTACTGTGGATCATCACTGGTGTACTATGGATCATCACTGGTGTACTGTGGATCATCACTGGTGTACTATGGACCATCCCTGATGT
The DNA here is from genome assembly GCA_029206835.1 of Rana muscosa. Lineage (NCBI taxonomy): Eukaryota > Metazoa > Chordata > Amphibia > Anura > Ranidae > Rana > Rana muscosa. The sequence continues at coordinate 501,267 of JARGYO010000232.1, forward strand.
ACTGTGGATCATCACTGATGTACTGTGGATCATCACTGATGTACTATAGTTCATCACTGATGTACTATGGGCCATCACTGGTGTACTATGGATCATCACTGGTGTACTATGGACCATCACTGGTGTACTATGGATCATCACTGGTGTACTGTGGATCATCACTGGTGTACTATGGACCATCCCTGATGTACTGTGGATCATCACTGATGTACTGTGGATCATCACTGATGTACTATGGATCATCACTGATGTACTGTGGATCATCACTGATGTACTATAGTTCATCACTGATGTACTATGGGCCATCACTGTTGTACTATGGATCATCACTGGTGTACTATGGATCATCACTGATGTACTATGGACCATCCCTGATGTACTGTGGATCATCACTGATGTACTATAGTTCATCACTGATGTACTATGGGCCATCACTGGTGTACTATGGATCATCACTGGTGTACTATGGATCATCACTGATGTACTATGGACCATCCCTGATGTACTGTGGATCATCACTGATGTACTGTGGATCATCACTGATGTACTATGGATCATCACTGATGTACTATGGGCCATCACTGGTGTACTATGGGCCATCACTGGTGTACTATGGATCATCACTGGTGTACTATGGACCATCACTGATGTACTATGGACCATCCCTGATGTACTATGGATCATCACTGATATACTGTGGACCATCCCTGATGTACTGTGGATCATCACTGATGTACTGTGGATCATCACTGAAGTATTGTGGATCATCACTGATGTACTGTGGATCATCACTGATGTACTGTGTATCATAACTGATGTATTGTGGATCATCACTGATGTACTATAGATCATCACTGATGGACTATGGACCATCACTGATGTACTATAGATCATCACTGATGTACTATGGACCATCACTGGTGTACTATGGATCATCACTGGTGTACTGTGGATCATCACTGGTGTACTATGGACCATCCCTGATGTACTGTGGTTCATCACTGATGTACTATGGGCCATCACTGGTGTACTATGGATCATCACTGGTGTACTATGGATCATCACTGATGTACTATGGACCATCCCTGATGTACTATGGACCATCACTGATGTACTATGGACCATCACTGATGTACTATGGACCATCACTGATGTACTATGGATCATCACTGATATACTGTGGACCATCACTGATGTACTGTGGACCATCCCTGATGTACTGTGGATCATCACTGAAGTATTGTGGATCATCACTGATGTACTGTGGATCATCACTGATGTACTGTGTATCATAACTGATGTATTGTGGATCATCACTGATGTACTATAGATCATCACTGATGTACTATAGATCATCACTGATGGACTATGGACCATCACTGATGTACTATAGATCATCACTGATGTACTATGGACCATCACTGGTGTACTATGGATCATCACTGGTGTACTATGGACCATCACTGGTGTACTATGGATCATCACTGGTGTACTGTGGATCATCACTGGTGTACTATGGACCATCCCTGATGTACTGTGGATCATCACTGATGTACTGTGGATCATCACTGATGTACTATAGTTCATCACTGATGTACTATGGGCCATCACTGGTGTACTATGGATCATCACTGGTGTACTATGGATCATCACTGATGTACTATGGACCATCCCTGATGTACTGTGGATCATCACTGATGTACTGTGGATCATCACTGATGTACTATGGATCATCACTGATGTACTGTGGATCATCACTGATGTACTATGGGCCATCACTGGTGTACTATGGGCCATCACTGGTGTACTATGGATCATCACTGATGTACTATGGATCATCACTGATGTACTATGGACCATCACTGATGTGCTATGGGCCATCACTGGTGTACTATGGATCATCACCGATGTACTGTGGACCATCCCTGATGTACTGTGGACCATCACTGATGTACTGTGGATCATCACTGATGTACTATGGATCATCACTGATGTACTATAGATCATCACTGATGTACTATAGATCATCACTGATGTACTATGGACCATCACTGGTGTACTATGGATCATCACTGGTGTACTGTGGATCATCACTGGTGTACTATGGACCATCCCTGATGTACTGTGGATCATCACTGATATACTATGGATCATCACTGATGTACTATGGATCATCACTGATGTACTATAGTTCATCACTGATGTACTATGGGCCATCACTGGTGTACTATGGATCATAACTGGTGTACTATGGATCATCACTGATGTACTATGGACCATCCCTGATGTACTGTGGATCATCACTGATGTACTGTGGATCATCACTGATGTACTATAGTTCATCACTGATGTACTATGGGCCATCACTGGTGTACTATGGATCATCACTGGTGTACTATGGATCATCACTGATGTACTATGGACCATCCCTGATGTACTGTGGATCATCACTGATGTACTATAGTTCATCACTGATGTACTATGGGCCATCACTGGTGTACTATGGATCATCACTGGTGTACTATGGATCATCACTGATGTACTATAGATCATCACTGATGTACTATAGATCATCACTGATGTACTATGGACCATCACTGGTGTACTATAGATCATCACTGATGTACTATGGACCATCACTGGTGTACTATGGATCATCACTGGTGTACTGTGGATCATCACTGGTGTACTATGGACCATCCCTGATGTACTGTGGATCATCACTGATGTACTGTGGATCATCACTGATGTACTATAGTTCATCACTGATGTACTATGGGCCATCACTGGTGTACTATGGATCATCACCGATGTACTGTGGACCATCCCTGATGTACTGTGGACCATCACTGGTGTACTATGGATCATCACTGGTGTACTGTGGATCATCACTGGTGTACTATGGACCATCCCTGATGTACTGTGGATCATCACTGATGTACTGTGGATCATCACTGATGTACTATAGTTCATCACTGGTGTACTATGGGCCATCACTGGTGTACTATGGATCATCACCGATGTACTGTGGACCATCCCTGATGTACTGTGGACCATCACTGATGTACTGTGGATCATCACTGATGTACTATGGATCATCACTGATGTACTATGGATCATCACTGATGTACTGTGGATCATCACTGATGTACTATAGTTCATCACTGATGTACTATGGGCCATCACTGGTGTACTATGGATCATCACTGGTGTACTATGGGCCATCACTGGTGTACTATGGATCATCACTGGTGTACTATGGATCATCACTGATGTACTGTGGACCATCCCTGATGTACTGTGGATCATCACTGATGTACTGTGGATCATCACTGATGTACTATGGATCATCACTGATGTACTATGGGCCATCACTGGTGTACTATGGGCCATCACTGGTGTACTATGGATCATCACTGATGTATTATGGATCATCACTGATATACTGTGGACCATCCCTGATGTACTGTGGATCATCACTGATGTACTGTGGATCATCACTGAAGTATTGTGGATCATCACTGATGTACTGTGGATCATCACTGATGTACTGTGGATCATCACTGATGTACTGTGGATCATCACTGATGTACTATGGATCATCACTGATGTACTATGGGCCATCACTGGTGTACTATGGGCCATCACTGGTGTACTATGGATCATCACTGGTGTACTATGGACCATCACTGATGTACTATGGACCATCACTGATGTACTATGGATCATCACTGATATACTGTGGACCATCCCTGATGTACTGTGGATCATCACTGATGTACTGTGGATCATCACTGAAGTATTGTGGATCATCACTGATGTACTGTGGATCATCACTGATGTACTGTGTATCATAACTGATGTATTGTGGATCATCACTGATGTACTATAGATCATCACTGATGTACTATAGATCATCACTGATGGACTATGGACCATCACTGATGTACTATAGATCATCACTGATGTACTATGGACCATCACTGGTGTACTATGGATCATCACTGGTGTACTATGGACCATCACTGGTGTACTATGGATCATCACTGGTGTACTGTGGATCATCACTGGTGTACTATGGACCATCCCTGATGTACTGTGGATCATCACTGATGTACTGTGGATCATCACTGATGTACTATAGTTCATCACTGATGTACTATGGGCCATCACTGGTGTACTATGGATCATCACTGGTGTACTATGGATCATCACTGATGTACTATGGACCATCCCTGATGTACTGTGGATCATCACTGATGTACTGTGGATCATCACTGATGTACTATGGATCATCACTGATGTACTGTGGATCATCACTGATGTACTATGGGCCATCACTGGTGTACTATGGGCCATCACTGGTGTACTATGGATCATCACTGATGTACTATGGATCATCACTGATGTACTATGGACCATCACTGATGTGCTATGGGCCATCACTGGTGTACTATGGATCATCACCGATGTACTGTGGACCATCCCTGATGTACTGTGGACCATCACTGATGTACTGTGGATCATCACTGATGTACTATGGATCATCACTGATGTACTATAGATCATCACTGATGTACTATAGATCATCACTGATGTACTATGGACCATCACTGGTGTACTATGGATCATCACTGGTGTACTGTGGATCATCACTGGTGTACTATGGACCATCCCTGATGTACTGTGGATCATCACTGATATACTATGGATCATCACTGATGTACTATGGATCATCACTGATGTACTATAGTTCATCACTGATGTACTATGGGCCATCACTGGTGTACTATGGATCATCACTGGTGTACTATGGATCATCACTGATGTACTATGGACCATCCCTGATGTACTGTGGATCATCACTGATGTACTGTGGATCATCACTGATGTACTATAGTTCATCACTGATGTACTATGGGCCATCACTGGTGTACTATGGATCATCACTGGTGTACTATGGATCATCACTGATGTACTATGGACCATCCCTGATGTACTGTGGATCATCACTGATGTACTATAGTTCATCACTGATGTACTATGGGCCATCACTGGTGTACTATGGATCATCACTGGTGTACTATGGATCATCACTGATGTACTATAGATCATCACTGATGTACTATAGATCATCACTGATGTACTATGGACCATCACTGGTGTACTATAGATCATCACTGATGTACTATGGACCATCACTGGTGTACTATGGATCATCACTGGTGTACTGTGGATCATCACTGGTGTACTATGGACCATCCCTGATGTACTGTGGATCATCACTGATGTACTGTGGATCATCACTGATGTACTATAGTTCATCACTGATGTACTATGGGCCATCACTGGTGTACTATGGATCATCACCGATGTACTGTGGACCATCCCTGATGTACTGTGGACCATCACTGGTGTACTATGGATCATCACTGGTGTACTGTGGATCATCACTGGTGTACTATGGACCATCCCTGATGTACTGTGGATCATCACTGATGTACTGTGGATCATCACTGATGTACTATAGTTCATCACTGGTGTACTATGGGCCATCACTGGTGTACTATGGATCATCACCGATGTACTGTGGACCATCCCTGATGTACTGTGGACCATCACTGATGTACTGTGGATCATCACTGATGTACTATGGATCATCACTGATGTACTATGGATCATCACTGATGTACTGTGGATCATCACTGATGTACTATAGTTCATCACTGATGTACTATGGGCCATCACTGGTGTACTATGGATCATCACTGGTGTACTATGGGCCATCACTGGTGTACTATGGATCATCACTGGTGTACTATGGATCATCACTGATGTACTGTGGACCATCCCTGATGTACTGTGGATCATCACTGATGTACTGTGGATCATCACTGATGTACTATGGATCATCACTGATGTACTATGGGCCATCACTGGTGTACTATGGGCCATCACTGGTGTACTATGGATCATCACTGATGTATTATGGATCATCACTGATATACTGTGGACCATCCCTGATGTACTGTGGATCATCACTGATGTACTGTGGATCATCACTGAAGTATTGTGGATCATCACTGATGTACTGTGGATCATCACTGATGTACTGTGGATCATCACTGATGTACTGTGTATCATAACTGATGTACTGTGGATCATCACTGATGTACTATAGATCATCACTGATGTACTATAGATCATCAATGATGTACTATGGACCATCACTGATGTACTATAGATCATCACTGATGTACTATGGACCATCACTGGTGTACTATGGATCATCACTGGTGTACTGTGGATCATCACTGGTGTACTATGGACCATCCCTGATGTACTGTGGATCATCACTGATGTACTGTGGATCATCACTGATGTACTATGGATCATCACTGATGTACTATGGGCCATCACTGGTGTACTATGGGCCATCACTGGTGTACTATGGATCATCACTGGTGTACTATGGACCATCACTGATGTACTATGGACCATCACTGATGTACTATGGATCATCACTGATATACTGTGGGCCATCCCTGATGTACTGTGGATCATCACTGATGTACTGTGGATCATCACTGAAGTATTGTGGATCATCACTGATGTACTGTGGATCATCACTGATGTACTGTGTATCATAACTGATGTATTGTGGATCATCACTGATGTACTATAGATCATCACTGATGTACTATAGATCATCACTGATGGACTATGGACCATCACTGATGTACTATAGATCATCACTGATGTACTTTGGACCATCACTGGTGTACTATGGATCATCACTGGTGTACTGTGGATCATCACTGGTGTACTATGGACCATCCCTGATGTACTGTGGATCATCACTGATGTACTATAGTTCATCACTGATGTACTATGGGCCATCACTGGTGTACTATGGATCATCACTGGTGTACTATGGACCATCACTGGTGTACTATGGATCATCACTGGTGTACTGTGGATCATCACTGGTGTACTATGGACCATCCCTGATGTACTGTGGATCATCACTGATGTACTGTGGATCATCACTGATGTACTATAGTTCATCACTGATGTACTATGGGCCATCACTGGTGTACTATGGATCATCACTGGTGTAGTATGGATCATCACTGATGTACTATGGACCATCCCTGATGTACTGTGGATCATCACTGATGTACTGTGGATCATCACTGATGTACTATGGATCATCACTGATGTACTGTGGATCATCACTGATGTACTATGGGCCATCACTGGTGTACTATGGGCCATCACTGGTGTACTATGGATCATCACCGATGTACTGTGGACCATCCCTGATGTACTGTGGACCATCACCGATGTACTGTGGACCATCCCTGATGTACTGTGGACCATCACTGGTGTACTATGGACCATCCCTGATGTACTGTGGATCATCACTGATATACTATGGATCATCACTGATGTACTATGGATCATCACTGATGTACTATAGTTCATCACTGATGTACTATGGGCCATCACTGGTGTACTATGGATCATCACTGGTGTACTATGGATCATCACTGATGTACTATGGACCATCCCTGATGTACTGTGGATCATCACTGATGTACTATAGTTCATCACTGATGTACTATGGGCCATCACTGGTGTACTATGGATCATCACTGGTGTACTATGGATCATCACTGATGTACTATAGATCATCACTGATGTACTATAGTTCATCACTGATGTACTATAGATCATCACTGATGTACTATGGACCATCACTGGTGTACTATAGATCATCACTGATGTACTATGGACCATCACTGGTGTACTATGGATCATCACTGGTGTACTGTGGATCATCACTGGTGTACTATGGACCATCCCTGATGTACTGTGGATCATCACTGATGTATTGTGGATCATCACTGATGTACTATAGTTCATCACTGATGTACTATGGGCCATCACTGTTGTACTATGGATCATCACTGTTGTACTATGGATCATCACTGATGTACTATGGACCATCCCTGATGTACTGTGGATCATCACTGATGTACTGTGGATCATCACTGATGTACTATAGTTCATCACTGATGTACTATGGGCCATCACTGGTTTACTATGGATCATCACTGGTGTACTATGGGCCATCACTGGTGTACTATGGATCATCACTGATGTATTGTGGATCATCACTGGTGTACTATGGATCATCACTGGTGTACTATGGATCATCACTGATGTACTGTGGACCATCCCTGATGTACTGTGGATCATCACTGATGTACTGTGGATCATCACTGATGTACTATAGTTCATCACTGATGTACTATGGGCCATCACTGGTGTACTATGGATCATCACTGGTGTACTATGGGCCATCACTGGTGTACTATGGATCATCACTGATGTACTGTGGATGATCACTGATGTACTATAGTTCATCACTGATGTACTATGGGCCATCACTGGTGTACTATGGATCATCAATGGTGTACTATGGGCCATCACTGGTGTACTATGGATCATCACTGGTGTACTATGGATTATCACTGATGTACTGTGGACCATCCCTGATGTACTGTGGATCATCACTGATGTACTGTGGATCATCACTGATGTACTATGGATCATCACTGATGTACTATGGGCCATCACTGGTGTACTATGGGCCATCACTGGTGTACTATGGATCATCACTGATGTACTATGGATCATCACTGATATACTGTGGACCATCCCTGATGTACTGTGGATCATCACTGATGTACTGTGGATCATCACTGAAGTATTGTGGATCATCACTGATGTACTGTGGATCATCACTGATGTACTGTGGATCATCACTGATGTACTGTGTATCATAACTGATGTACTGTGGATCATCACTGATGTACTATAGATCATCACTGATGTACTATAGATCATCAATGATGTACTATGGACCATCACTGATGTACTATAGATCATCACTGATGTACTATGGACCATCACTGGTGTACTATGGATCATCACTGGTGTACTGTGGATCATCACTGGTGTACTATGGACCATCCCTGATGTACTGTGGATCATCACTGATGTACTGTGGATCATCACTGATGTACTATGGATCATCACTGATGTACTATGGGCCATCACTGGTGTACTATGTGCCACCACTGGTGTACTATGGATCATCACTGGTGTACTATGGACCATCACTGATGTACTATGGACCATCATTGATGTACTATGGATCATCACTGATATACTGTGGGCCATCCCTGATGTACTGTGGATCATCACTGATGTACTGTGGATCATCACTGAAGTATTGTGGATCATCACTGATGTACTGTGGATCATCACTGATGTACTGTGTATCATAACTGATGTATTGTGGATCATCACTGATGTACTATAGATCATCACTGATGTACTATGGACCATCACTGGTGTACTATGGATCATCACTGGTGTACTGTGGATCATCACTGGTGTACTATGGACCATCCCTGATGTACTGTGGATCATCACTGATGTACTGTGGATCATCACTGATGTACTATAGTTCATCACTGATGTACTATGGGCCATCACTGGTGTACTATGGATCATCACTGGTGTACTATGGATCATCACTGATGTACTATGGACCATCCCTGATGTACTGTGGATCATCACTGATGTACTGTGGATCATCACTGATGTACTGTGGATCATCACTGATGTACTATGGATCATCACTGATGTACTATGGGCCATCACTGGTGTACTATGGGCCATCACTGGTGTACTATGGGCCATCACTGGTGTACTATGGATCATCACTGGTGTACTATGGATCATCACTGATGTACTGTGGACCATCCCTGATGTACTGTGGATCATCACTGATGTACTGTGGATCATCACTGATGTACTATGGATCATCACTGATGTACTATGGGCCATCACTGGTGTACTATGGGCCATCACTGGTGTACTATGGATCATCACTGATGTACTGTGGATCATCACTGATATACTGTGGACTATCCCTGATGTACTGTGGATCATCACTGATGTACTGTGGATCATCACTGAAGTATTGTGTATCATAACTGATGTACTGTGGATCATCACTGATGTACTATAGATCATCACTGATGTACTATAGATCATCAATGATGTACTATGGACCATCACTGGTGTACTATGGATCATCACTGGTGTACTGTGGATCATCACTGATGTACTATGGACCATCCCTGATGTACTGTGGATCATCACTGTTGTACTGTGGATCATCACTGATGTACTGTGGATCATCACTGATGTACTATGGATCATCACTGATGTACTATGGGCCATCACTGGTGTACTATGGGCCATTACTGGTGTACTATGGGCCATCACTGGTGTACTATGGATCATCACTGGTGTACTATGGATCATCACTGATGTACTGTGGACCATCCCTGATGTACTGTGGATCATCACTGATGTACTGTGGATCATCACTGATGTACTATGGATCATCACTGATGTACTATGGGCCATCACTGGTGTACTAGGGGCCATCACTGGTGTACTATGGATCATCACTGATGTACTATGGATCATCACTGATATACTGTGGACTATCCCTGATGTACTGTGGATCATCACTGATGTACTGTGGATCATCACTGAAGTATTGTGTATCATAACTGATGTACTGTGGATCATCACTGATGTACTATAGATCATCACTGATGTACTATAGATCATCAATGATGTACTATGGACCATCACTGGTGTACTATGGATCATCACTGGTGTACTGTGGATCATCACTGGTGTACTGTGGATCATCACTGGTGTACTATGGATCATCCCTGATGTACTGTGGATCATCACTGATGTACTGTGGATCATCACTGATGTACTATAGTTCATCACTGATGTACTATGGGCCATCACTGGTGTACTATGGATCATCACTGGTGTACTATGGATCATCACTGATGTACTATGGACCATCCCTGATGTACTGTGGATCATCACTGATGTACTGTGGATCATCACTGATGTACTATGGATCATCACTGATGTACTGTGGATCATCACTGATGTACTATGGGCCATCACTGGTGTACTATGGGCCATCACTGGTGTACTATGGATCATCACTGATGTACTATGGATCATCACTGATGTACTATGGACCATCACTGATGTGCTATGGGCCATCACTGGTGTACTATGGATCATCACCGATGTACTGTGGACCATCCCTGATGTACTGTGGACCATCACTGATGTACTGTGGATCATCACTGATGTACTATGGATCATCACTGATGTACTATAGATCATCACTGATGTACTATAGATCATCACTGATGTACTATGGACCATCACTGGTGTACTATGGATCATCACTGGTGTACTGTGGATCATCACTGGTGTACTATGGACCATCCCTGATGTACTGTGGATCATCACTGATATACTATGGATCATCACTGATGTACTATGGATCATCACTGATGTACTATAGTTCATCACTGATGTACTATGGGCCATCACTGGTGTACTATGGATCATCACTGGTGTACTATGGATCATCACTGATGTACTATGGACCATCCCTGATGTACTGTGGATCATCACTGATGTACTGTGGATCATCACTGATGTACTATAGTTCATCACTGATGTACTATGGGCCATCACTGGTGTACTATGGATCATCACTGGTGTACTATGGATCATCACTGATGTACTATGGACCATCCCTGATGTACTGTGGATCATCACTGATGTACTATAGTTCATCACTGATGTACTATGGGCCATCACTGGTGTACTATGGATCATCACTGGTGTACTATGGATCATCACTGATGTACTATAGATCATCACTGATGTACTAAAGATCATCACTGATGTACTATGGACCATCACTGGTGTACTATAGATCATCACTGATGTACTATGGACCATCACTGGTGTACTATGGATCATCACTGGTGTACTGTGGATCATCACTGGTGTACTATGGACCATCCCTGATGTACTGTGGATCATCACTGATGTACTGTGGATCATCACTGATGTACTATAGTTCATCACTGATGTACTATGGGCCATCACTGGTGTACTATGGATCATCACCGATGTACTGTGGACCATCCCTGATGTACTGTGGACCATCACTGGTGTACTATGGATCATCACTGGTGTACTGTGGATCATCACTGGTGTACTATGGACCATCCCTGATGTACTGTGGATCATCACTGATGTACTGTGGATCATCACTGATGTACTATAGTTCATCACTGGTGTACTATGGGCCATCACTGGTGTACTATGGATCATCACCGATGTACTGTGGACCATCCCTGATGTACTGTGGACCATCACTGATGTACTGTGGATCATCACTGATGTACTATGGATCATCACTGATGTACTATGGATCATCACTGATGTACTGTGGATCATCACTGATGTACTATAGTTCATCACTGATGTACTATGGGCCATCACTGGTGTACTATGGATCATCACTGGTGTACTATGGGCCATCACTGGTGTACTATGGATCATCACTGGTGTACTATGGATCATCACTGATGTACTGTGGACCATCCCTGATGTACTGTGGATCATCACTGATGTACTGTGGATCATCACTGATGTACTATGGATCATCACTGATGTACTATGGGCCATCACTGGTGTACTATGGGCCATCACTGGTGTACTATGGATCATCACTGATGTATTATGGATCATCACTGATATACTGTGGACCATCCCTGATGTACTGTGGATCATCACTGATGTACTGTGGATCATCACTGAAGTATTGTGGATCATCACTGATGTACTGTGGATCATCACTGATGTACTGTGGATCATCACTGATGTACTGTGTATCATAACTGATGTACTGTGGATCATCACTGATGTACTATAGATCATCACTGATGTACTATAGATCATCAATGATGTACTATGGACCATCACTGATGTACTATAGATCATCACTGATGTACTATGGACCATCACTGGTGTACTATGGATCATCACTGGTGTACTGTGGATCATCACTGGTGTACTATGGACCATCCCTGATGTACTGTGGATCATCACTGATGTACTGTGGATCATCACTGATGTACTATGGATCATCACTGATGTACTATGGGCCATCACTGGTGTACTATGGACCATCACTGGTGTACTATGGATCATCACTGGTGTACTATGGACCATCACTGATGTACTATGGACCATCACTGATGTACTATGGATCATCACTGATATACTGTGGGCCATCCCTGATGTACTGTGGATCATCACTGATGTACTGTGGATCATCACTGAAGTATTGTGGATCATCACTGATGTACTGTGGATCATCACTGATGTACTGTGTATCATAACTGATGTATTGTGGATCATCACTGATGTACTATAGATCATCACTGATGTACTATAGATCATCACTGATGGACTATGGACCATCACTGATGTACTATAGATCATCACTGATGTACTTTGGACCATCACTGGTGTACTATGGATCATCACTGGTGTACTGTGGATCATCACTGGTGTACTATGGACCATCCCTGATGTACTGTGGATCATCACTGATGTACTATAGTTCATCACTGATGTACTATGGGCCATCACTGGTGTACTATGGATCATCACTGGTGTACTATGGACCATCACTGGTGTACTATGGATCATCACTGGTGTACTGTGGATCATCACTGGTGTACTATGGACCATCCCTGATGTACTGTGGATCATCACTGATGTACTGTGGATCATCACTGATGTACTATAGTTCATCACTGATGTACTATGGGCCATCACTGGTGTACTATGGATCATCACTGGTGTAGTATGGATCATCACTGATGTACTATGGACCATCCCTGATGTACTGTGGATCATCACTGATGTACTGTGGATCATCACTGATGTACTATGGATCATCACTGATGTACTGTGGATCATCACTGATGTACTATGGGCCATCACTGGTGTACTATGGGCCATCACTGGTGTACTATGGATCATCACCGATGTACTGTGGACCATCCCTGATGTACTGTGGACCATCACTGATGTACTGTGGATCATCACTGATGTACTATGGATCATCACTGATGTACTATGGATCATCACTGATGTACTATAGATCATCACTGATGTACTATAGATCATCACTGATGTACTATGGACCATCACTGGTGTACTATGGATCATCACTGGTGTACTGTGGATCATCACTGGTGTACTATGGACCATCCCTGATGTACTGTGGATCATCACTGATATACTATGGATCATCACTGATGTACTATGGATCATCACTGATGTACTATAGTTCATCACTGATGTACTATGGGCCATCACTGGTGTACTATGGATCATCACTGGTGTACTATGGATCATCACTGATGTACTATGGACCATCCCTGATGTACTGTGGATCATCACTGATGTACTATAGTTCATCACTGATGTACTATGGGCCATCACTGGTGTACTATGGATCATCACTGGTGTACTATGGATCATCACTGATGTACTATAGATCATCACTGATGTACTATAGATCATCACTGATGTACTATGGACCATCACTGGTGTACTATAGATCATCACTGATGTACTATGGACCATCACTGGTGTACTATGGATCATCACTGGTGTACTGTGGATCATCACTGGTGTACTATGGACCATCCCTGATGTACTGTGGATCATCACTGATGTATTGTGGATCATCACTGATGTACTATAGTTCATCACTGATGTACTATGGGCCATCACTGGTGTACTATGGATCATCACTGGTGTACTATGGGCCATCACTGGTGTACTATGGATCATCACTGATGTATTGTGGATCATCACTGGTGTACTATGGATCATCACTGGTGTACTATGGATCATCACTGATGTACTGTGGACCATCCCTGATGTACTGTGGATCATCACTGATGTACTGTGGATCATCACTGATGTACTATAGTTCATCACTGATGTACTATGGGCCATCACTGGTGTACTATGGATCATCACTGGTGTACTATGGGCCATCACTGGTGTACTATGGATCATCACTGATGTACTGTGGATCATCACTGATGTACTATAGTTCATCACTGATGTACTATGGGCCATCACTGGTGTACTATGGATCATCAATGGTGTACTATGGGCCATCACTGGTGTACTATGGATCATCACTGGTGTACTATGGATTATCACTGATGTACTGTGGACCATCCCTGATGTACTGTGGATCATCACTGATGTACTGTGGATCATCACTGATGTACTATGGATCATCACTGATGTACTATGGGCCATCACTGGTGTACTATGGGCCATCACTGGTGTACTATGGATCATCACTGATGTACTATGGGCCATCACTGGTGTACTATGGGCCATCACTGGTGTACTATGGATCATCACTGATGTACTATGGATCATCACTGATGTACTATGGACCATCACTGATGTGCTATGGGCCATCACTGGTGTACTATGGATCATCACCGATGTACTGTGGACCATCCCTGATGTACTGTGGACCATCACTGATGTACTGTGGATCATCACTGATGTACTATGGATCATCACTGATGTACTATAGATCATCACTGATGTACTATAGATCATCACTGATGTACTATGGACCATCACTGGTGTACTATGGATCATCACTGGTGTACTGTGGATCATCACTGGTGTACTATGGACCATCCCTGATGTACTGTGGATCATCACTGATATACTATGGATCATCACTGATGTACTATGGATCATCACTGATGTACTATAGTTCATCACTGATGTACTATGGGCCATCACTGGTGTACTATGGATCATCACTGGTGTACTATGGATCATCACTGATGTACTATGGACCATCCCTGATGTACTGTGGATCATCACTGATGTACTGTGGATCATCACTGATGTACTATAGTTCATCACTGATGTACTATGGGCCATCACTGGTGTACTATGGATCATCACTGGTGTACTATGGATCATCACTGATGTACTATAGATCATCACTGATGTACTATAGATCATCACTGATGTACTATGGACCATCACTGGTGTACTATAGATCATCACTGATGTACTATGGACCATCACTGGTGTACTATGGATCATCACTGGTGTACTGTGGATCATCACTGGTGTACTATGGACCATCCCTGATGTACTGTGGATCATCACTGATGTACTGTGGATCATCACTGATGTACTATAGTTCATCACTGATGTACTATGGGCCATCACTGGTGTACTATGGATCATCACCGATGTACTGTGGACCATCCCTGATGTACTGTGGACCATCACTGGTGTACTATGGATCATCACTGGTGTACTGTGGATCATCACTGGTGTACTATGGACCATCCCTGATGTACTGTGGATCATCACTGATGTACTGTGGATCATCACTGATGTACTATAGTTCATCACTGGTGTACTATGGGCCATCACTGGTGTACTATGGATCATCACCGATGTACTGTGGACCATCCCTGATGTACTGTGGACCATCACTGATGTACTGTGGATCATCACTGATGTACTATGGATCATCACTGATGTACTATGGATCATCACTGATGTACTGTGGATCATCACTGATGTACTATAGTTCATCACTGATGTACTATGGGCCATCACTGGTGTACTATGGATCATCACTGGTGTACTATGGGCCATCACTGGTGTACTATGGATCATCACTGGTGTACTATGGATCATCACTGATGTACTGTGGACCATCCCTGATGTACTGTGGATCATCACTGATGTACTGTGGCTCATCACTGATGTACTATGGATCATCACTGATGTACTATGGGCCATCACTGGTGTACTATGGGCCATCACTGGTGTACTATGGATCATCACTGATGTATTATGGATCATCACTGATATACTGTGGACCATCCCTGATGTACTGTGGATCATCACTGATGTACTGTGGATCATCACTGAAGTATTGTGGATCATCACTGATGTACTGTGGATCATCACTGATGTACTGTGGATCATCACTGATGTACTGTGTATCATAACTGATTTACTGTGGATCATCACTGATGTACTATAGATCATCACTGATGTACTATAGATCATCAATGATGTACTATGGACCATCACTGATGTACTATAGATCATCACTGATGTACTATGGACCATCACTGGTGTACTATGGATCATCACTGGTGTACTGTGGATCATCACTGGTGTACTATGGACCATCCCTGATGTACTGTGGATCATCACTGATGTACTGTGGATCATCACTGATGTACTATGGATCATCACTGATGTACTATGGGCCATCACTGGTGTACTATGGACCATCACTGGTGTACTATGGATCATCACTGGTGTACTATGGACCATCACTGATGTACTATGGACCATCACTGATGTACTATGGATCATCACTGATATACTGTGGGCCATCCCTGATGTACTGTGGATCATCACTGATGTACTGTGGATCATCACTGAAGTATTGTGGATCATCACTGATGTACTGTGGATCATCACTGATGTACTGTGTATCATAACTGATGTATTGTGGATCATCACTGATGTACTATAGATCATCACTGATGTACTATAGATCATCACTGATGGACTATGGACCATCACTGATGTACTATAGATCATCACTGATGTACTTTGGACCATCACTGGTGTACTATGGATCATCACTGGTGTACTGTGGATCATCACTGGTGTACTATGGACCATCCCTGATGTACTGTGGATCATCACTGATGTACTATAGTTCATCACTGATGTACTATGGGCCATCACTGGTGTACTATGGATCATCACTGGTGTACTATGGACCATCACTGGTGTACTATGGATCATCACTGGTGTACTGTGGATCATCACTGGTGTACTATGGACCATCCCTGATGTACTGTGGATCATCACTGATGTACTGTGGATCATCACTGATGTACTATAGTTCATCACTGATGTACTATGGGCCATCACTGGTGTACTATGGATCATCACTGGTGTAGTATGGATCATCACTGATGTACTATGGACCATCCCTGATGTACTGTGGATCATCACTGATGTACTGTGGATCATCACTGATGTACTATGGATCATCACTGATGTACTGTGGATCATCACTGATGTACTATGGGCCATCACTGGTGTACTATGGGCCATCACTGGTGTACTATGGATCATCACCGATGTACTGTGGACCATCCCTGATGTACTGTGGACCATCACTGATGTACTGTGGATCATCACTGATGTACTATGGATCATCACTGATGTACTATGGATCATCACTGATGTACTATAGATCATCACTGATGTACTATAGATCATCACTGATGTACTATGGACCATCACTGGTGTACTATGGATCATCACTGGTGTACTGTGGATCATCACTGGTGTACTATGGACCATCCCTGATGTACTGTGGATCATCACTGATATACTATGGATCATCACTGATGTACTATGGATCATCACTGATGTACTATAGTTCATCACTGATGTACTATGGGCCATCACTGGTGTACTATGGATCATCACTGGTGTACTATGGATCATCACTGATGTACTATGGACCATCCCTGATGTACTGTGGATCATCACTGATGTACTATAGTTCATCACTGATGTACTATGGGCCATCACTGGTGTACTATGGATCATCACTGGTGTACTATGGATCATCACTGATGTACTATAGATCATCACTGATGTACTATAGTTCATCACTGATGTACTATAGATCATCACTGATGTACTATGGACCATCACTGGTGTACTATAGATCATCACTGATGTACTATGGACCATCACTGGTGTACTATGGATCATCACTGGTGTACTGTGGATCATCACTGGTGTACTATGGACCATCCCTGATGTACTGTGGATCATCACTGATGTATTGTGGATCATCACTGATGTACTATAGTTCATCACTGATGTACTATGGGCCATCACTGGTGTACTATGGATCATCACTGTTGTACTATGGATCATCACTGATGTACTATGGACCATCCCTGATGTACTGTGGATCATCACTGATGTACTGTGGATCATCACTGATGTACTATAGTTCATCACTGATGTACTATGGGCCATCACTGGTTTACTATGGATCATCACTGGTGTACTATGGGCCATCACTGGTGTACTATGGATCATCACTGATGTATTGTGGATCATCACTGGTGTACTATGGATCATCACTGGTGTACTATGGATCATCACTGATGTACTGTGGACCATCCCTGATGTACTGTGGATCATCACTGATGTACTGTGGATCATCACTGATGTACTATAGTTCATCACTGATGTACTATGGGCCATCACTGGTGTACTATGGATCATCACTGGTGTACTATGGGCCATCACTGGTGTACTATGGATCATCACTGATGTACTGTGGATCATCACTGATGTACTATAGTTCATCACTGATGTACTATGGGCCATCACTGGTGTACTATGGATCATCAATGGTGTACTATGGGCCATCACTGGTGTACTATGGATCATCACTGGTGTACTATGGATTATCACTGATGTACTGTGGACCATCCCTGATGTACTGTGGATCATCACTGATGTACTGTGGATCATCACTGATGTACTATGGATCATCACTGATGTACTATGGGCCATCACTGATGTACTGTGGATCATCACTGATGTACTGTGGATCATCACTGATGTACTACAGTTCATCACTGATGTACTATGGGCCATCACTGGTTTACTATGGATCATCACTGGTGTACTATGGGCCATCACTGGTGTACTATGGATCATCACTGATGTATTGTGGATCATCACTGGTGTACTATGGATCATCACTGGTGTACTATGGATCATCACTGATGTACTGTGGACCATCCCTGATGTACTGTGGATCATCACTGATGTACTGTGGATCATCACTGATGTACTATAGTTCATCACTGATGTACTATGGGCCATCACTGGTGTACTATGGATCATCACTGGTGTACTATGGGCCATCACTGGTGTACTATGGATCATCACTGATGTACTGTGGATCATCACTGATGTACTATAGTTCATCACTGATGTACTATGGGCCATCACTGGTGTACTATGGATCATCAATGGTGTACTATGGGCCATCACTGGTGTACTATGGATCATCACTGGTGTACTATGGATTATCACTGATGTACTGTGGACCATCCCTGATGTACTGTGGATCATCACTGATGTACTGTGGATCATCACTGATGTACTATGGATCATCACTGATGTACTATGGGCCATCACTGATGTACTATGGGCCATCACTGGTGTACTATGGATCATCACTGATGTACTATGGATCATCACTGATATACTGTGGACCATCCCTGATGTACTGTGGATCATCACTGATGTACTGTGGATCATCACTGAAGTATTGTGGATCATCACTGATGTACTGTGGATCATCACTGATGTACTGTGGATCATCACTGAAGTATTGTGTATCATAACTGATGTACTGTGGATCATCACTGATGTACTATAGATCATCAATGATGTACTATGGACCATCACTGGTGTACTATGGATCATCACTGGTGTACTGTGAATCATCACTGGTGTACTATGGACCATCCCTGATGTACTGTGGATCATCACTGATGTACTGTGGATCATCACTGATGTACTATAGTTCATCACTGATGTACTATAGTTCATCACTGATGTACTATGGGCCATCACTGGTGTACTATGGATCATCACTGATGTACTGTGGATCATCACTGATGTACTATGGATCATCACTGATGTACTGTGGATCATCACTGATGTACTATAGTTCATCACTGATGTACTATGGGCCATCACTGGTGTACTATGGATCATCACTGGTGTACTATGGATCATGACTGATGTACTATGGACCATCCCTGATGTACTGTGGATCATCTCTGATGTACTATAGTTCATCACTGATGTACTATGGGCCATCACTGGTGTACTATGGATCATCACTGATGTACTATAGATCATCACTGATGTACTATGGACCATCACTGGTGTACTATGGATCATCACTGGTGTACTGTGGATCATCACTGGTGTACTATGGACCATCCCTGATGTACTGTGGATCATCACTGATGTACTGTGGATCATCACTGATGTACTATGGATCATCACTGATGTACTATGGGCCATCACTGGTGTACTATGGGCCATCACTGGTGTACTATGGATCATCACTGGTGTACTATGGACCATCACTGATGTACTATGGACCATCACTGATGTACTATGGATCATCACTGATATACTGTGGGCCATCCCTGATGTACTGTGGATCATCACTGATGTACTGTGGATCATCACTGAAGTATTGTGGATCATCACTGATGTACTGTGGATCATCACTGATGTACTGTGTATCATAACTGATGTATTGTGGATCATCACTGATGTACTATAGATCATCACTGATGTACTATGGACCATCACTGGTGTACTATGGATCATCACTGGTGTACTGTGGATCATCACTGGTGTACTATGGACCATCCCTGATGTACTGTGGATCATCACTGATGTACTGTGGATCATCACTGATGTACTATAGTTCATCACTGATGTACTATGGGCCATCACTGGTGTACTATGGATCATCACTGGTGTACTATGGATCATCACTGATGTACTATGGACCATCCCTGATGTACTGTGGATCATCACTGATGTACTGTGGATCATCACTGATGTACTGTGGATCATCACTGATGTACTATGGATCATCACTGATGTACTATGGGCCATCACTGGTGTACTATGGGCCATCACTGGTGTACTATGGGCCATCACTGGTGTACTATGGATCATTACTGGTGTACTATGGATCATCACTGATGTACTGTGGACCATCCCTGATGTACTGTGGATCATCACTGATGTACTGTGGATCATCACTGATGTACTATGGATCATCACTGATGTACTATGGGCCATCACTGGTGTACTATGGGCCATCACTGGTGTACTATGGATCATCACTGATGTACTATGGATCATCACTGATATACTGTGGACTATCCCTGATGTACTGTGGATCATCACTGATGTACTGTGGATCATCACTGAAGTATTGTGTATCATAACTGATGTACTGTGGATCATCACTGATGTACTATAGATCATCACTGATGTACTATAGATCATCAATGATGTACTATGGACCATCACTGGTGTACTATGGATCATCACTGGAGTACTGTGGATCATCACTGATGTACTATGGACCATCCCTGATGTACTGTGGATCATCACTGATGTACTGTGGATCATCACTGATGTACTGTGGATCATCACTGATGTACTATGGATCATCACTGATGTACTATGGGCCATCACTGGTGTACTATGGGCCATCACTGGTGTACTATGGGCCATCACTGGTGTACTATGGATCATCACTGGTGTACTATGGATCATCACTGATGTACTGTGGACCATCCCTGATGTACTGTGGATCATCACTGATGTACTGTGGATCATCACTGATGTACTATGGATCATCACTGATGTACTATGGGCCATCACTGGTATACTATGGGCCATCACTGGTGTACTATGGATCATCACTGATGTACTATGGATCATCACTGATATACTGTGGACTATCCCTGATGTACTGTGGATCATCACTGATGTACTGTGGATCATCACTGAAGTATTGTGTATCATAACTGATGTACTGTGGATCATCACTGATGTACTATAGATCATCACTGATGTACTATAGATCATCAATGATGTACTATGGACCATCACTGGTGTACTATGGATCATCACTGGTGTACTGTGGATCATCACTGGTGTACTATGGACCATCCCTGATGTACTGTGGATCATCACTGATGTACTGTGGATCATCACTGATGTACTATAGTTCATCACTGATGTACTATGGGCCATCACTGGTGTACTATGGATCATCACTGGTGTACTATGGATCATCACTGATGTACTATGGACCATCCCTGATGTACTGTGGATCATCACTGATGTACTATGGATCATCACTGATGTACTGTGGATCATCACTGATGTACTATAGTTCATCACTGATGTACTATGGGCCATCACTGGTGTACTATGGATCATCACTGGTGTACTATGGATCATGACTGATGTACTATGGACCATCCCTGATGTACTGTGGATCATCTCTGATGTACTATAGTTCATCACTGATGTACTATGGGCCATCACTGGTGTACTATGGATCATCACTGGTGTACTATGGATCATCACTGATGTACTATGGACCTTCCCTGATGTACTGTGGACCATCCCTGATGTACTGTGGACCATCACTGATGTACTGTGGATCATCACTGATGTACTATGGATCATCACTGATGTACTATAGATCATCACTGATGTACTATAGATCATCACTGATGTACTATGGACCATCACTGATGTACTATAGATCATCACTGATGTACTATGGACCATCACTGGTGTACTATGGATCATCACTGGTGTACTGTGGATCATCACTGGTGTACTATGGACCATCCCTGATGTACTGTGGATCATCACTGATGTACTGTGGATCATCACTGATGTACTATAGTTCATCACTGATATACTGTGGGCCATCACTGGTGTACTATGGATCATCACTGATGTACTATGGATCATCACTGATGTACTATGGACCATCCCTGATGTACTGTGGATCATCACTGATGTACTGTGGATCATCACTGATGTACTATGGATCATCACTGATGTACTATGGGCCATCACTGGTGTACTATGGATCATCACTGGTGTACTATGGATCATCACTGATGTACTATGGGCCATCACTGGTGTACTATGGATCATCACTGGTGTACTATGGATCATCACTGATGTACTATAGATCATCACTGATGTACTATAGCTCATCACTGATGTACTATGGACCATCACTGATGTACTATAGATCATCACTGATGTACTATGGACCATCACTGGTGTACTATGGACCATCACTGGTGTACTTTGGATCATCACTGGTGTACTATGGACCATCCCTGATGTACTGTGGATCATCACTGATGTACTGTGGATCATCACTGATGTACTGTGGATCATCACTGATGTACTATGGGCCATCACTGGTGTACTATGGATCATCACTGGTGTACTATGGGCCATCACTGATGTACTGTGGACCATCCCTGATGTACTGTGGATCATCACTGATGTACTGTGGATCATCACTGATGTACTCTGGATCATCACTGATGTACTATGGGCCATCACTGGTGTACTATGGGCCATCACTGGTGTACTATGGATCATCACTGATGTACTATGGATCATCACTGATATACTGTGGACCATCCCTGATGTACTGTGGATCATCACTGATGTACTGTGGATCATCACTGAAGTATTGTGGATCATCACTGATGTACTGTGGATCATCACTGATGTACTGTGGATCATCACTGATGTACTGTGTATCATAACTGATGTACTGTGGATCATCACTGATGTACTATAGATCATCACTGATGTACTATAGATCATCAATGATGTACTATGGACCATCACTGATGTACTATAGATCATCACTGATGTACTATGGACCATCACTGGTGTACTATGGATCATCACTGGTGTACTGTGGATCATCACTGGTGTACTATGGACCATCCCTGATGTACTGTGGATCATCACTGATGTACTGTGGATCATCACTGATGTACTATAGTTCATCACTGATGTACTATGGGCCATCACTGGTGTACTATGGATCATCACTGGTGTACTATGGATCATCACTGATGTACTATGGACCATCCCTGATGTACTGTGGATCATCACTGATGTACTATGGATCATCACTGATGTACTGTGGATCATCACTGATGTACTATAGTTCATCACTGATGTACTATGGGCCATCACTGGTGTACTATGGATCATCACTGGTGTACTATGGATCATGACTGATGTACTATGGACCATCCCTGATGTACTGTGGATCATCTCTGATGTACTATAGTTCATCACTGATGTACTATGGGCCATCACTGGTGTACTATGGATCATCACTGGTGTACTATGGATCATCACTGATGTACTATGGACCTTCCCTGATGTACTGTGGACCATCCCTGATGTACTGTGGACCATCACTGATGTACTGTGGATCATCACTGATGTACTATGGATCATCACTGATGTACTATAGATCATCACTGATGTACTATAGATCATCACTGATGTACTATGGACCATCACTGATGTACTATAGATCATCACTGATGTACTATGGACCATCACTGGTGTACTATGGATCATCACTGGTGTACTGTGGATCATCACTGGTGTACTATGGACCATCCCTGATGTACTGTGGATCATCACTGATGTACTATAGTTCATCACTGATATACTGTGGGCCATCACTGGTGTACTATGGGTCATCACTGATGTACTATGGATCATCACTGATGTACTATGGACCATCCCTGATGTACTGTGGATCATCACTGATGTACTGTGGATCATCACTGATGTACTATGGATCATCACTGATGTACTGTGGATCATCACTGATGTACTATAGTTCATCACTGATGTACTATGGGCCATCACTGGTGTACTATGGATCATCACTGGTGTACTATGGATCATCACTGATGTACTATGGGCCATCACTGGTGTACTATGGATCATCACTGGTGTACTATGGATCATCACTGATGTACTATAGATCATAACTGATGTACTATAGCTCATCACTGATGTACTATGGACCATCACTGATGTACTATAGATCATCACTGATGTACTATGGACCATCACTGGTGTACTATGGATCATCACTGGTGTACTGTGGATCATCACTGGTGTACTATGGACCATCCCTGATGTACTGTGGATCATCACTGATGTACTGTGGATCATCACTGATGTACTATAGTTCATCACTGATGTACTATGGGCCATCACTGGTGTACTATGGATCATCACTGGTGTACTATGGGCCATCACTGATGTACTGTGGACCATCCCTGATGTACTGTGGATCATCACTGATGTACTGTGGATCATCACTGATGTACTATGGATCATCACTGATGTACTATGGGCCATCACTGGTGTACTATGGGCCATCACTGGTGTACTATGGATCATCACTGATGTACTATGGATCATCACTGATATACTGTGGACCATCCCTGATGTACTGTGGATCATCACTGATGTACTGTGGATCATCACTGAAGTATTGTGGATCATCACTGATGTACTGTGGATCATCACTGATGTACTGTGGATCATCACTGAAGTATTGTGGATCATCACTGATGTACTGTGGATCATCACTGATGTACTGTGGATCATCACTGATGTACTGTGTATCATAACTGATGTACTGTGTATCATAACTGATGTACTGTGGATCATCACTGATGTACTATAGATCATCACTGATGTACTATAGATCATCAATGATGTACTATGGACCATCACTGATGTACTATAGATCATCACTGATGTACTATGGACCATCACTGGTGTACTATGGATCATCACTGGTGTACTGTGGATCATCACTGGTGTACTATGGACCATCCCTGATGTACTGTGGATCATCACTGATGTACTGTGGATCATCACTGATGTACTATGGATCATCACTGATGTACTATGGGCCATCACTGGTGTACTATGGGCCATCACTGGTGTACTATGGATCATCACTGGTGTACTATGGACCATCACTGATGTACTATGGACCATCACTGATGTACTATGGATCATCACTGATATACTGTGGGCCATCCCTGATGTACTGTGGATCATCACTGATGTACTGTGGATCATCACTGAAGTATTGTGGATCATCACTGATGTACTGTGGATCATCACTGATGTACTGTGTATCATAACTGATGTATTGTGGATCATCACTGATGTACTATAGATCATCACTGATGTACTATAGATCATCACTGATGGACTATGGACCATCACTGATGTACTATAGATCATCACTGATGTACTATGGACCATCACTGGTGTACTATGGATCATCACTGGTGTACTGTGGATCATCACTGGTGTACTATGGACCATCCCTGATGTACTGTGGATCATCACTGATGTACTATGGATCATCACTGATGTACTGTGGATCATCACTGATGTACTATAGTTCATCACTGATGTACTATGGGCCATCACTGGTGTACTATGGATCATCACTGGTGTACTATGGATCATGACTGATGTACTATGGACCATCCCTGATGTACTGTGGATCATCTCTGATGTACTATAGTTCATCACTGATGTACTATGGGCCATCACTGGTGTACTATGGATCATCACTGGTGTACTATGGATCATCACTGATGTACTATGGACCTTCCCTGATGTACTGTGGACCATCCCTGATGTACTGTGGACCATCACTGATGTACTGTGGATCATCACTGATGTACTATGGATCATCACTGATGTACTATAGATCATCACTGATGTACTATAGATCATCACTGATGTACTATGGACCATCACTGATGTACTATAGATCATCACTGATGTACTATGGACCATCACTGGTGTACTATGGATCATCACTGGTGTACTGTGGATCATCACTGGTGTACTATGGACCATCCCTGATGTACTGTGGATCATCACTGATGTACTATAGTTCATCACTGATATACTGTGGGCCATCACTGGTGTACTATGGGTCATCACTGATGTACTATGGATCATCACTGATGTACTATGGACCATCCCTGATGTACTGTGGATCATCACTGATGTACTGTGGATCATCACTGATGTACTATGGATCATCACTGATGTACTGTGGATCATCACTGATGTACTATAGTTCATCACTGATGTACTATGGGCCATCACTGGTGTACTATGGATCATCACTGGTGTACTATGGATCATCACTGATGTACTATGGGCCATCACTGGTGTACTATGGATCATCACTGGTGTACTATGGATCATCACTGATGTACTATAGATCATCACTGATGTACTATAGCTCATCACTGATGTACTATGGACCATCACTGATGTACTATAGATCATCACTGATGTACTATGGACCATCACTGGTGTACTATGGATCATCACTGGTGTACTGTGGATCATCACTGGTGTACTATGGACCATCCCTGATGTACTGTGGATCATCACTGATGTACTGTGGATCATCACTGATGTACTATAGTTCATCACTGATGTACTATGGGCCATCACTGGTGTACTATGGATCATCACTGGTGTACTATGGGCCATCACTGATGTACTGTGGACCATCCCTGATGTACTGTGGATCATCACTGATGTACTGTGGATCATCACTGATGTACTATGGATCATCACTGATGTACTATGGGCCATCACTGGTGTACTATGGGCCATCACTGGTGTACTATGGATCATCACTGATGTACTATGGATCATCACTGATATACTGTGGACCATCCCTGATGTACTGTGGATCATCACTGATGTACTGTGGATCATCACTGAAGTATTGTGGATCATCACTGATGTACTGTGGATCATCACTGATGTACTGTGGATCATCACTGATGTACTGTGTATCATAACTGATGTACTGTGGATCATCACTGATGTACTATAGATCATCACTGATGTACTATAGATCATCAATGATGTACTATGGACCATCACTGATGTACTATAGATCATCACTGATGTACTATGGACCATCACTGGTGTACTATGGATCATCACTGGTGTACTGTGGATCATCACTGGTGTACTATGGACCATCCCTGATGTACTGTGGATCATCACTGATGTACTGTGGATCATCACTGATGTACTATGGATCATCACTGATGTACTATGGGCCATCACTGGTGTACTATGGGCCATCACTGGTGTACTATGGATCATCACTGGTGTACTATGGACCATCACTGATGTACTATGGACCATCACTGATGTACTATGGATCATCACTGATATACTGTGGGCCATCCCTGATGTACTGTGGATCATCACTGATGTACTGTGGATCATCACTGAAGTATTGTGGATCATCACTGATGTACTGTGGATCATCACTGATGTACTGTGTATCATAACTGATGTATTGTGGATCATCACTGATGTACTATAGATCATCACTGATGTACTATAGATCATCACTGATGGACTATGGACCATCACTGATGTACTATAGATCATCACTGATGTACTATGGACCATCACTGGTGTACTATGGATCATCACTGGTGTACTGTGGATCATCACTGGTGTACTATGGACCATCCCTGATGTACTGTGGATCATCACTGATGTACTATAGTTCATCACTGATGTACTATGGGCCATCACTGGTGTACTATGGATCATCACTGGTGTACTATGGACCATCACTGGTGTACTATGGATCATCACTGGTGTACTGTGGATCATCACTGGTGTACTATGGACCATCCCTGATGTACTGTGGATCATCACTGATGTACTGTGGATCATCACTGATGTACTATAGTTCATCACTGATGTACTATGGGCCATCACTGGTGTACTATGGATCATCACTGGTGTACTATGGATCATCACTGATGTACTATGGACCATCCCTGATGTACTGTGGATCATCACTGATGTACTGTGGATCATCACTGATGTACTATGGATCATCACTGATGTACTGTGGATCATCACTGATGTACTATGGGCCATCACTGGTGTACTATGGGCCATCACTGGTGTACTATGGATCATCACTGATGTACTATGGATCATCACTGATGTACTATGGACCATCACTGATGTGCTATGGGCCATCACTGGTGTACTATGGATCATCACCGATGTACTGTGGACCATCCCTGATGTACTGTGGACCATCACTGATGTACTGTGGATCATCACTGATGTACTATGGATCATCACTGATGTACTATAGATCATCACTGATGTACTATAGATCATCACTGATGTACTATGGACCATCACTGGTGTACTATGGATCATCACTGGTGTACTGTGGATCATCACTGGTGTACTATGGACCATCCCTGATGTACTGTGGATCATCACTGATATACTATGGATCATCACTGATGTACTATGGATCATCACTGATGTACTATAGTTCATCACTGATGTACTATGGGCCATCACTGGTGTTCAATGGATCATCACTGGTGTACTATGGATCATCACTGACGTACTATGGACCATCCCTGATGTACTGTGGATCATCACTGATGTACTATAGTTCATCACTGATGTACTATAGATCAACACTGATGTACTATGGACCATCACTGGTGTACTATAGATCATCACTGATGTACTATGGACCATCACTGGTGTACTATGGATCATCACTGGTGTACTGTGGATCATCACTGGTGTACTATGGACCATCCCTGATGTACTGTGGATCATCACTGATGTAATGTGGATCATCACTGATGTACTATAGTTCATCACTGATGTACTATGGGCCATCACTGGTGTACTATGGATCATCACTGTTGTACTATGGATCATCACTGATGTACTATGGACCATCCCTGATGTACTGTGGATCATCACTGATGTACTGTGGATCATCACTGATGTACTATAGTTCATCACTGATGTACTATGGGCCATCACTGGTTTACTATGGATCAACACTGGTGTACTATGGGCCATCACTGGTGTACTATGGATCATCACTGATGTACTGTGGATCATCACTGATGTACTATAGTTCATCACTGATGTACTATGGGCCATCACTGGTGTACTATGGATCATCACTGGTGTACTATGGGCCATCACTGGTGTACTATGGATCATCACTGGTGTACTATGGATCATCACTGATGTACTGTGGACCATCCCTGATGTACTGTGGATCATCACTGATGTACTGTGGATCATCACTGATGTACTATGGATCATCACTGATGTACTATGGGCCATCACTGGTGTACTATGGGCCATCACTGGTGTACTATGGATCATCACTGATGTACTATGGATCATCACTGATATACTGTGGACCATCCCTGATGTACTATGGACCATCCCTGATGTACTGTGGATCATCACTGATGTACTGTGGATCATCACTGATGTACTATAGTTCATCACTGATGTACTATGGGCCATCACTGGTGTACTATGGATCATCACTGGTGTACTATGGGCCATCACTGGTGTACTATGGATCATCACCGATGTACTGTGGATCATCACTGATGTACTATAGTTCATCACTGATGTACTATGGGCCATCACTGGTGTACTATGGATCATCACTGGTGTACTATGGGCCATCATTGGTGTACTATGGATCATCACTGGTGTACTATGGATTATCACTGATGTACTGTGGACCATCCCTGATGTACTGTGGATCATCACTGATGTACTGTGGATCATCACTGATGTACTATGGATCATCACTGATGTACTATGGGCCATCACTGGTGTACTATGGGCCATCACTGGTGTACTATGGATCATCACTGATGTACTATGGATCATCACTGATATACTGTGGACCATCCCTGATGTACTGTGGATCATCACTGATGTACTGTGGATCATCACTGAAGTATTGTGGATCATCACTGATGTACTGTGGATCATCACTGATGTACTGTGGATCATCACTGATGTACTGTGTATCATAACTGATGTACTGTGGATCATCACTGATGTACTATAGATCATCACTGATGTACTATAGATCATCAATGATGTACTATGGACCATCACTGATGTACTATAGATCATCACTGATGTACTATGGACCATCACTGGTGTACTATGGATCATCACTGGTGTACTGTGGATCATCACTGGTGTACTATGGACCATCCCTGATGTACTGTGGATCATCACTGATGTACTGTGGATCATCACTGATGTACTATGGATCATCACTGATGTACTATGGGCCATCACTGGTGTACTATGGGCCATCACTGGTGTACTATGGATCATCACTGGTGTACTATGGACCATCACTGATGTACTATGGACCATCACTGATGTACTATGGATCATCACTGATATACTGTGGGCCATCCCTGATGTACTGTGGATCATCACTGATGTACTGTGGATCATCACTGAAGTATTGTGGATCATCACTGATGTACTGTGGATCATCACTGATGTACTGTGTATCATAACTGATGTATTGTGGATCATCACTGATGTACTATAGATCATCACTGATGGACTATAGATCATCACTGATGGACTATGGACCATCACTGATGTACTATAGATCATCACTGATGTACTATGGACCATCACTGGTGTACTATGGATCATCACTGGTGTACTGTGGATCATCACTGGTGTACTATGGACCATCCCTGATGTACTGTGGATCATCACTGATGTACTGTGGATCATCACTGATGTACTATAGTTCATCACTGATGTACTATGGGCCATCATTGGTGTACTATGGATCATCACTGGTGTACTATGGACCATCACTGGTGTACTATGGATCATCACTGGTGTACTGTGGATCATCACTGGTGTACTATGGACCATCCCTGATGTACTGTGGATCATCACTGATGTACTGTGGATCATCACTGATGTACTATAGTTCATCACTGATGTACTATGGGCCATCACTGGTGTACTATGGATCATCACTGGTGTACTATGGATCATCACTGATGTACTATGGACCATCCCTGATGTACTATGGACCATCCCTGATGTACTGTGGATCATCACTGATGTACTGTGGATCATCACTGATGTACTATGGATCATCACTGATGTACTGTGGATCATCACTGATGTACTATGGGCCATCACTGGTGTACTATGGGCCATCACTGGTGTACTATGGATCATCACTGATGTACTATGGTTCATCACTGATGTACTATGGACCATCACTGATGTGCTATGGGCCATCACTGGTGTGCTATGGATCATCACCGATGTACTGTGGACCATCCCTGATGTACTGTGGACCATCACTGATGTACTGTGGATCATCACTGATGTACTATGGATCATCACTGATGTACTATAGATCATCACTGATGTACTATAGATCATCACTGATGTACTATGGACCATCACTGGTGTACTATGGATCATCAACTGGTGTACTGTGGATCATCACTGGTGTACTATGGACCATCCCTGATGTACTGTGGATCATCATTGATATACTATGGATCATCACTGATGTACTATGGATCATCACTGATGTACTATGGATCATCACTGATGTACTATGGACCATCCCTGATGTACTGTGGATCATCACTGATGTACTATAGTTCATCACTGATGTACTATGGGCCATCACTGGTGTACTATGGATCATCACTGGTGTACTATGGATCATCACTGATGTACTATAGATCATCACTGATGTACTATAGTTCATCACTGATGTACTATAGATCATCACTGATGTACTATGGACCATCACTGGTGTACTATAGATCATCACTGATGTACTATGGACCATCACTGGTGTACTATGGATCATCACTGGTGTACTGTGGATCATCACTGGTGTACTATGGACCATCCCTGATGTACTGTGGATCATCACTGATGTACTGTGGATCATCACTGATGTACTGTGGATCATCACTGATGTACTATGGGCCATCACTGGTGTACTATGGATCATCACTGTTGTACTATGGATCATCACTGATGTACTATGGACCATCCCTGATGTACTGTGGATCATCACTGATGTACTGTGGATCATCACTGATGTACTATAGTTCATCACTGATGTACTATGGGCCATCACTGGTTTACTATGGATCATCACTGGTGTACTATGGGCCATCACTGGTGTACTATGGATCATCACTGATGTACTGTGGATCATCACTGATGTACGATAGTTCATCACTGATGTACTATGGGCCATCACTGGTGTACTATGGATCATCACTGGTGTACTATGGGCCATCACTGGTGTACTATGGATCATCACTGGTGTACTATGGATCATCACTGATGTACTGTGGACCATCCCTGATGTACTGTGGATCATCACTGATGTACTGTGGATCATCACTGATGTACTATGGATCATCACTGATGTACTATGGGCCATCACTGGTGTACTATGGGCCATCACTGGTGTACTATGGATCATCACTGATGTACTATGGATCATCACTGATATACTGTGGACCATCCCTGATGTACTGTGGATCATCACTGATGTACTGTGGATCATCACTGAAGTATTGTGGATCATCACTGATGTACTGTGGATCATCACTGATGTACTGTGGATCATCACTGATGTACTGTGTATCATAACTGATGTACTGTGGATCATCACTGATGTACTATAGATCATCACTGATGTACTATAGATCATCAATGATGTACTATGGACCATCACTGATGTACTATAGATCATCACTGATGTACTATGGACCATCACTGGTGTACTATGGATCATCACTGGTGTACTGTGGATCATCACTGGTGTACTATGGACCATCCCTGATGTACTGTGGATCATCACTGATGTACTGTGGATCATCACTGATGTACTATAGTTCATCACTGATGTACTATGGGCCATCACTGGTGTACTATGGATCATCACTGGTGTACTATGGATCATCACTGATGTACTATGGACCATCCCTGATGTACTGTGGATCATCACTGATGTACTATAGTTCATCACTGATGTACTATGGGCCATCACTGGTGTACTATGGATCATCACTGGTGTACTATGGATCATCACTGATGTACTATGGACCATCACTGATGTACTATGGATCATCACTGATATACTGTGGACCATCCCTGATGTACTGTGGATCATCACTGATGTACTGTGGATCATCACTTAAGTATTGTGGATCATCACTGATGTACTGTGGATCATCACTGATGTACTGTGTATCATAACTGATGTATTGTGGATCATCACTGATGTACTATAGATCATCACTGATGTACTATAGATCATCACTGATGGACTATGGACCATCACTGATGTACTATAGATCATCACTGATGTACCATGGACCATCACTGGTGTACTATGGATCATCACTGGTGTACTGTGAATCATCACTGGTGTACTATGGACCATCCCTGATGTACTGTGGATCATCACTGATGTACTGTGGATCATCACTGATGTACTATAGTTCATCACTGATGTACTATGGGCCATCACTGGTGTACTATGGATCATCACTGGTGTACTATGGACCATCACTGGTGTACTATGGATCATCACTTGTGTACTGTGGATCATCACTGGTGTACTATGGACCATCCCTGATGTACTGTGGATCATCACTGATGTACTGTGGATCATCACTGATGTACTATAGTTCATCACTGATGTACTATGGGCCATCACTGGTGTACTATGGATCATCACTGGTGTACTATGGATCATCACTGATGTACTATGGACCATCCCTGATGTACTGTGGATCATCACTGATGTACTGTGGATCATCACTGATGTACTATGGGCCATCACTGGTGTACTATGGGCCATCACTGGTGTACTATGGATTATCACTGATGTACTATGGATCATCACTGATGTACTATGGACCATCACTGATGTACTATGGGCCATCACTGGTGTACTATGGATCATCACCGATGTACTGTGGACCATCCCTGATGTACTGTGGACCATCACTGATGTACTGTGGATCATCACTGATGTACTATGGATCATCACTGATGTACTATAGATCATCACTGATGTACTATAGATCATCACTGATGTACTATGGACCATCACTGATGTACTATAGATCATCACTGGTGTACTGTGGATCATCACTGGTGTACTATGGACCATCCCTGATGTACTGTGGATCATCACTGATATACTATGGATCATCACTGATGTACTATGGATCATCACTGATGTACTATAGTTCCTCACTGATGTACTATGGGCCATCACTGGTGTACTATGGATCATCACTGGTGTACTATGGATCATCACTGATGTACTATGGACCATCCCTGATGTACTGTGGATCATCACTGATGTACTGTGGATCATCACTGATGTACTATAGTTCATCACTGATGTACTATGGGCCATCACTGGTGTACTATGGATCTTCACTGGTGTACTATGGATCATCACTGATGTACTATGGACCATCCCTGATGTACTGTGGATCATCACTGATGTACTATAGTTCATCACTGATGTACTAATGGCCATCACTGGTGTACTATGGATCATCACTGGTGTACTATGGATCATCACTGATGTACTATAGATCATCACTGATGTACTATAGTTTATCACTGATGTACTATAGATCATCACTGATGTACTATAGATCATCACTGATGTACTATAGTTTATCACTGATGTACTATAGATCATCACTGATGTACTATGGACCATCACTGGTGTACTATAGATCATCACTGATGTACTATGGACCATCACTGGTGTACTATGGATCATCACTGGTGTACTGTGGATCATCACTGTTGTACTATGGACCATCCCTGATGTACTGTGGATCATCACTGATGTACTGTGGATCATCACTGGTGTACTATGGATCATCACTGGTGTACTATGGATCATCACTGATGTACTATGGACCATCCCTGATGTACTGTGGATCATCACTGATGTACTGTGGATCATCACTGATGTACTATAGTTCATCACTGATGTACTATGGGCCATCACTGGTGTACTATGGATCATCACTGGTGTACTATGGGCCATCACTGGTGTACTATGGATCATCACTGATGTACTGTGGATCATCACTGATGTACTATAGTTCATCACTGATGTACTATGGGCCATCACTGGTGTACTATGGATCATCACTGGTGTACTATGGGCCATCACTGGTGTACTATGGATCATCACTGGTGTACCATGGATCATCACTGATGTACTGTGGACCATCCCTGATGTACTGTGGATCATCACTGATGTACTGTGGATCATCACTGATGTACTATGGATCATCACTGATGTACTATGGGCCATCACTGGTGTACTATGGGCCATCACTGGTGTACTATGGATCATCACTGATGTACTATGGATCATCACTGATATACTGTGGACCATCCCTGATGTACTGTGGATCATCACTGATGTACTGTGGATCATCACTGAAGTATTGTGGATCATCACTGATGTACTGTGGATCATCACTGATGTACTGTGGATCATCACTGAAGTATTGTGGATCATCACTGATGTACTGTGGATCATCACTGATGTACTGTGGATCATCACTGATGTACTGTGTATCATAACTGATGTACTGTGGATCATCACTGATGTACTATAGATCATCACTGATGTACTATAGATCATCACTGATGTACCATGGACCATCACTGATGTACTATAGATCATCACTGATGTACTATGGACCATCACTGGTGTACTATGGATCATCACTGGTGTACTGTGGATCATCACTGGTGTACTATGGACCATCCCTGATGTACTGTGGATCATCACTGATGTACTGTGGATCATCACTGATGTACTATAGTTCATCACTGATGTACTATGGGCAATCACTGGTGTACTATGGATCATCACTGGTGTGCTATGGATCATCACTGATGTACTATGGACCATCCCTGATGTACTGTGGATCATCACTGATGTACTGTGGATCATCACTGATGTACTATGGATCATCACTGATGTACTGTGGATCATCACTGATGTACTATAGTTCATCACTGATGTACTATGGGCCATCACTGGTGTACTATGGATCATCACTGGTGTACTATGGATCATCACTGATGTACTATGGACCATCCCTGATGTACTGTGGATCATCACTGATGTACTATGGGCCATCACTGGTGTACTATGGGCCATCACTGGTGTACTATGGATCATCACTGGTGTACTATGGACCATCACTGATGTACTATGGACCATCACTGATGTACTATGGAACATCACTGATATACTGTGGACCATCCCTGATGTACTGTGGATCATCACTGAAGTATTGTGGATCATCACTGATGTACTGTGGATCATCACTGATGTACTGTGGATCATCACTAATGTACTGTGGATCATAACTGATGTACTGTAGATCATCACTGATGTACTATAGATCATCACTGGTGTACTATGTATATAGATCATCACTGATGTACTATGGACCATCACTGATGTACTATAGATCATCACTGATGTACTATGGACCATCACTGGTGTACTATGGATCATCACTGGTGTACTGTGGATCATCACTGGTGTACTATGGACCATCCCTGATGTACTGTGGATCATCACTGATGTACTGTGGATCATCACTGATGTACTATAGTTCATCACTGATGTACTATGGGCCATCACTGGTGTACTATGGATCATAACTTGTGTACTATGGATCATCACTGATGTACTATGGATCATCCCTGATGTACTGTGGATCATCACTGATGTACTATAGTTCATCACTGATGTACTATGGGCCATCATTGGTGTACTATGGATCATCACTGGTGTACTATGGATCATCACTGATGTACTATGGACCATCCCTGATGTACTGTGGATCATCACTGATGTACTGTGGATCATCACTGATGTACTATGGATCATCACTGATGTACTATGGGCCATCACTGGTGTACTATGGATCATCACCGGTGTACTATGGATCATCACTGGTGTACTATGGACCATCACTGATGTACTGTGGACCACCACTGATGTACTGTGGATCATCACTGATGTACTGTGGATCATCCCTGGTGTACTATGGAACATCACTGGTGTACTATGGATCATCACTGGTGTACTATGGATCATCACTGATGTACTATGGGCCATCACTGATGTACTATGGATCATCACTGATATACTGTGGACCATCCCTGATGTACTGTGGATCATCACTGATGTACTGTGGATCAACACTGAAGTATTGTGGATCATCACTGATGTACTGTGGATCATCACTGATGTACTGTGGATCATAACTTATGTACTGTGGATCATCACTGATGTACTGTGGATCATCACTGATGTACTATAGATCATTACTGATGTACTATGGGCCATCACTGGTGTACTATGGATCATCATTGATGTACTATGGATCATCACTGATGTACTATGGATCATCACTGATGTACTATGGACCATCACTGATGTACTATGGGCCATCACTGGTGTACTATGGATCATCACTGATGTACTGTGGATCATCACTGATGTACTGTGGGCCATCACTGATGTACTATGGATCATCACTGATATACTGTGGACCATCCCTGATGTATTGTGGATCATCACTGATGTACTGTGGATCATCACTGATGTACTATAAATCATCACTGAAGTACTATCGGCCATCACTGGTGTACTATGGATCATCACTGGTGTACTATGGATCATCACTGATGTACTATGGATCATCACTGATGTACTATGGATCATGACTGGTGTACTATGGATCATCACTGATGTACTGTGGACCATCCCTGATTTACTGTGGATCATCACTGATGTACTGTGGATCATCACTGATGTACTGTGGATCATCACTGATGTAGCTTGGATCATCACTGATGTACTGTGGATCATCACTGATGTACTGTGGATCATCACTGATGTACTATAGATCATCACTGTAGTACTATGGGCCATGACTGGTGTACTATGGATCATCACTGATGTACTATGTGCCATCACTGATGTACTATGGATCATCACTGATGTACTATAGTTCATCACTGATGTACTAATGGCCATCACTGGTGTACTATGGATCATCACTGGTGTACTATGGATCATCACTGATGTACTATAGATCATCACTGTAGTACTATGGGCCATGACTGGTGTACTATGGATCATCACTGATGTACTATGGACCATCCCTGATGTACTGTGGATCATCACTGATATACTATAGATCATCACTGATGTACTATAGTTTATCACTGATGTACTATAGATCATCACTGATGTACTATGGACCATCACTGGTGTACTATAGATCATCACTGATGTACTATGGACCATCACTGGTGTACTATGGATCATCACTGGTGTACTGTGGATCATCACTGGTGTACTATGGACCATCCCTGATGTACTGTGGATCATCACTGATGTACTGTGGATCATCACTGATGTACTATAGTTCATCACTGATGTACTATGGGCCATCACTGGTGTACTATGGATCATCACTGGTGTACTATGGATCATCACTGATGTACTATGGACCATCCCTGATGTACTGTGGATCATCACTGATGTACTGTGGATCATCACTGATGTACTATAGTTCATCACTGATGTACTATGGGCCATCACTGGTGTACTATGGATCATCACTGGTGTACTATGGGCCATCACTGGTGTACTATGGATCATCACTGATGTACTGTGGATCATCACTGATGTACTATAGTTCATCACTGATGTACTATGGGCCATCACTGGTGTACTATGGATCATCACTGGTGTACTATGGGCCATCACTGGTGTACTATGGATCATCACTGGTGTACTGTGGACCATCCCTGATGTACTGTGGATCATCACTGATGTACTGTGGATCATCACTGATGTACTATGGATCATCACTGATGTACTATGGGCCATCACTGGTGTACTATGGGCCATCACTGGTGTACTATGGATCATCACTGATGTACTATGGATCATCACTGATATACTGTGGACCATCCCTGATGTACTGTGGATCATCACTGATGTACTGTGGATCATCACTGAAGTATTGTGGATCATCACTGATGTACTGTGGATCATCACTGATGTACTGTGGATCATCACTGATGTACTGTGTATCATAACTGATGTACTGTGGATCATCACTGATGTACTATAGATCATCACTGATGTACTATAGATCATCACTGATGTACCATGGACCATCACTGATGTACTATAGATCATCACTGATGTACTATGGACCATCACTGGTGTACTATGGATCATCACTGGTGTACTGTGGATCATCACTGGTGTACTATGGACCATCCCTGATGTACTGTGGATCATCACTGATGTACTGTGGATCATCACTGATGTACTATAGTTCATCACTGATGTACTATGGGCCATCACTGGTGTACTATGGATCATCACTGGTGTACTATGGATCATCACTGATGTACTATAGATCATCACTGATGTACTATGGATCATGACTGGTGTACTATGGATCATCACTGATGTACTATGGACCATCCCTGATGTACTGTGGATCATCACTGATGTACTGTGGATCATCACTGATGTACTGTGGATCATCACTGATGTACTATGGATCATCACTGATGTACTGTGGATCATCACTGATGTACTATAGTTCATCACTGATGTACTATGGGCCATCACTGGTGTACTATGGATCATCACTGGTGTACTATGGATCATCACTGATGTACTATGGACCATCCCTGATGTACTGTGGATCATCTCTGATGTACTATAGTTCATCACTGATGTACTATGGGCCATCACTGGTGTACTATGGATCATCACTGATGTACTGTGGATCATCACTGATGTACTGTGGATCATCACTGATGTACTGTGGATCATCACTGATGTGCTATGGGCCATCACTGGTGTACTATGGGCCATTACTGGTGTACTATGGATCATCACTGGTGTACTATGGACCATCACTGATGTACTATGGACCATCACTGATGTACTATGGAACATCACTGATATACTGTGGACCATCCCTGATGTACTGTGGATCATCACTGAAGTATTGTGGATCATCACTGATGTACTGTGGATCATCACTGATGTACTGTGGATCATCACTAATGTACTGTGGATCATCACTGATGTACTGTGGATCATCACTGATGTACTATAGTTCATCACTGATGTACTATGGGCCATCACTGGTGTACTATGGATCATCACTTGTGTACTATGGATCATCACTGATGTACTATGGACCATCCCTGATGTACTGTGGATCATCACTGATGTACTATAGTTCATCACTGATGTACTATGGGCCATCATTGGTGTACTATGGATCATCACTGGTGTACTATGGATCATCACTGATGTACTATGGACCATCCCTGATGTACTGTGGATCATCACTGATGTACTGTGGATCATCACTGATGTACTATGGATCATCACTGATGTACTATGGGCCATCACTGGTGTACTATGGATCATCACCGGTGTACTATGGGCCATCACTGATGTACTATGGATCATCACTGATATACTGTGGACCATCCCTGATGTACTGTGGATCATCACTGATGTACTGTGGATCATCACTGAAGTATTGTGGATCATCACTGATGTACTGTGGATCATCACTGATGTACTGTGGATCATAACTTATGTACTGTGGATCATCACTGATGTACTGTGGATCATCACTGATGTACTATAGATCATTACTGATGTACTATGGGCCATCACTGGTGTACTATGGATCATCATTGATGTACTATGGATCATCACTGATGTACTATGGATCATCACTGATGTACTATGGACCATCACTGATGTACTATGGGCCATCACTGGTGTACTATGGATCATCACTGATGTACTGTGGGCCATCACTGATGTACTATAAATCATCACTGAAGTACTATGGGCCATCACTGGTGTACTATGGATCATCACTGGTGTACTATGGATCATCACTGATGTACTATAGATCATCACTGATGTACTATGGATCATGACTGGTGTACTATGGATCATCACTGATGTACTATGGACCATCCCTGATGTACTGTGGA
The DNA here is from genome assembly GCA_029206835.1 of Rana muscosa. Taxonomy (NCBI): domain Eukaryota; kingdom Metazoa; phylum Chordata; class Amphibia; order Anura; family Ranidae; genus Rana; species Rana muscosa. Next base: position 544,164 of record JARGYO010000232.1, read on the forward strand.
TCATCACTGATGTACTGTGGATCATCACTGATGTACTGTGGATCATCACTGATGTACTATGGATCATCACTGATGTACTGTGGATCATCACTGATGTACTATAGTTCATCACTGATGTACTATGGGCCATCACTGGTGTACTATGGATCATCACTGGTGTACTATGGATCATCACTGATGTACTATGGACCATCCCTGATGTACTGTGGATCATCTCTGATGTACTATAGTTCATCACTGATGTACTATGGGCCATCACTGGTGTACTATGGATCATCACTGATGTACTGTGGATCATCACTGATGTACTGTGGATCATCACTGATGTACTGTGGATCATCACTGATGTGCTATGGGCCATCACTGGTGTACTATGGGCCATTACTGGTGTACTATGGATCATCACTGGTGTACTATGGACCATCACTGATGTACTATGGACCATCACTGATGTACTATGGAACATCACTGATATACTGTGGACCATCCCTGATGTACTGTGGATCATCACTGAAGTATTGTGGATCATCACTGATGTACTGTGGATCATCACTGATGTACTGTGGATCATCACTAATGTACTGTGGATCATCACTGATGTACTGTGGATCATCACTGATGTACTATAGTTCATCACTGATGTACTATGGGCCATCACTGGTGTACTATGGATCATCACTTGTGTACTATGGATCATCACTGATGTACTATGGACCATCCCTGATGTACTGTGGATCATCACTGATGTACTATAGTTCATCACTGATGTACTATGGGCCATCATTGGTGTACTATGGATCATCACTGGTGTACTATGGATCATCACTGATGTACTATGGACCATCCCTGATGTACTGTGGATCATCACTGATGTACTGTGGATCATCACTGATGTACTATGGATCATCACTGATGTACTATGGGCCATCACTGGTGTACTATGGATCATCACCGGTGTACTATGGGCCATCACTGATGTACTATGGATCATCACTGATATACTGTGGACCATCCCTGATGTACTGTGGATCATCACTGATGTACTGTGGATCATCACTGAAGTATTGTGGATCATCACTGATGTACTGTGGATCATCACTGATGTACTGTGGATCATAACTTATGTACTGTGGATCATCACTGATGTACTGTGGATCATCACTGATGTACTATAGATCATTACTGATGTACTATGGGCCATCACTGGTGTACTATGGATCATCATTGATGTACTATGGATCATCACTGATGTACTATGGATCATCACTGATGTACTATGGACCATCACTGATGTACTATGGGCCATCACTGGTGTACTATGGATCATCACTGATGTACTGTGGGCCATCACTGATGTACTATAAATCATCACTGAAGTACTATGGGCCATCACTGGTGTACTATGGATCATCACTGGTGTACTATGGATCATCACTGATGTACTATGGATCATCACTGATGTACTATGGATCATGACTGGTGTACTATGGATCATCACTGATGTACTGTGGACCATCCCTGATGTACTGTGGATCATCACTGATGTACTGTGGATCATCACTGATGTACTGTGGATCATCACTGATGTAGCTTGGATCATCACTGATGTACTGTGGATCATCACTGATGTACTGTGGATCATCACTGATGTACTATAGATCATCACTGTAGTACTATGGGCCATGACTGGTGTACTATGGATCATCACGGATGTACTATGAGCCATCACTGATGTACTATGGATCATCACTGGTGTACTATGGATCATCACTGATGTACTATGAGCCATCACTGATGTACTATGGATCATCACTGGTGTACAATGGATCACCACTGATGTACTATGGATCATCACTGATGTACTATGGGCCATCCCTGGTGTACTATGGATCATCACTGATGTACTGTGGATCATCACTGATGTACTATGGGACATCACTGGTGTACTATGGGCCATCACTGGTGTACTATGGATCATCACTGGTGTACTATGGGCCATCACTGGTGTACTATGGGCCATCACTGGTGTACTATGGATCATCACTGGTGTACTATGGACCATCACTGATGTACTATGGATCATCACTGGTGTACTATGGATCATCAATGGTGTACTATGGATCATCCCTGGTGTACTATGGATCATCACTGGTGTACTATGGATCATCACTGATATACTGTGGACCATCCCTGATATACTGTGGATCATCCCTGATGTACTGTGGATCATCACTGATGTACTGTGGGCCATCACAGGTGTACTGTGGGCCATCACAGGTGTACTATGGATCATCACTGATGTACTATGGATCATCACTGGTGTACTATGGATCATCACTGATGTACTGTGGACCATCTCTGATGTACTATAGATCATCACTGATGTACTGTGGATCATCACTGATGTACTATGGGCCATCACTGGTGTACTATGGGCCATCACTGGTGTACTATGGATCATCACTGGATTACTATGGATCATCCCTGGTGTACTATGGACCATCACTGATGTGCTTTGGGCCATCACTGGTGTACTATGGATCATCACTGATGTACCGTGGACCATCCCTGATGTACTGTGGATCATCACTGATGTACTATGGATCATCACTGATGTACTATGGACCATCACTGGTGTACTATGGACCATCACTGGTGTACTATGGATCATCACTGATATACTGTGGATCATCACTGATGTACTGTGGGCCATCACTGATGTACTATGGATCATCACTGATATACTGTGGATCATCCCTGATGTATTGTGGATCATCACTGATGTACTGTGGATCATCACTGATGTACTATAGATCATCACTGAAGTACTATGGGCCATCACTGGTGTACTATGGATCATCACTGGTGTACTATGGGCCATCACTGGTGTACTATGGATCATCACTGATGTACTATGGATCATCACTGATGTACTATGGATCATGACTGGTGTACTATGGATCATCACTGATGTACTGTGGACCATCCCTGATGTCCTGTGGATCATCACTGATGTACTGTGGATCATCACTGATGTACTGTGGATCATCACTGATGTACTGTGGATCATCACTGATGTACTGAGGATCATCACTGATGTACTATGGATCATCACTGATGTACCGTGGATCATCACTGATGTACTGTGGATCATCACTGATGTACTGTGGATCATCACTGATGTACTATAGATCATCACTGAAGTACTATGGGCCATCACTGGTGTACTATGGATCATCACTGATGTATTATGGATCATCACTGATGTACTATGAGCCATCACTGATGTACTATGGATCATCACTGGTGTACTATGGGCCATCACTGAAGTACTATGGATCATCACTGGTGTACTATGGATCATCACTGGTGTACTATGGGCCATCACTGATGTACTATGGATCATCACTGGTGTACTATGGATCATCACTGATGTACTATAGATCATCACTGATGTACTATAGCTCATCACTGGTATACTATGGGCCATCTCTGGTGTACTATGGATCATCACTGGTGTACTATGGGCCATCACTGGTGTACTATGGATCATCACTGGTGTACTATGGATCATCACTGATGTACTATGGACCATCCCTGATGTACTGTGGATCATCACTGATGTACTGTGGATCATCACTGATGTACTATGGATCATCACTGATGTACTGTGGATCATCACTGATGTACTATAGTTCATCACTGATGTACTATGGGCCATCACTGGTGTACTATGGATCATCACTGGTGTACTATGGATCATCACTGATGTACTATGGACCATCCCTAATGTACTGTGGATCATCACTGATGTACTATAGTTCATCACTGATGTACTATGGGCCATCACTGGTGTACTATGGATCATCACTGATGTACTATGGACCATCCCTGATGTACTGTGGATCATCACTGATGTACTGTGGATCATCACTGATGTACTGTGGATCATCACTGATGTACTATGGATCATCACTGATGTACTATGGGCCATCACTGGTGTACTATGGGCCATCACTGGTGTACTATGGATCATCACTGGTGTACTATGGACCATCACTGATGGACTATGGACCATCACTGATGTACTATGGATCATCACTGATATACTGTGGACCATCCCTGATGTACTGTGGATCATCACTGATGTACTGTGGATCATCACTGAAGTATTGTGGATCATCACTGATGTACTGTGGATCATCACTGATGTACTGTGTATCATAACTGATGTACTGTGGATCATCACTGATGTACTATAGATCATCACTGATGTACTATAGATCATCACTGATGTACTATGGACCATCACTGATGTACTATAGATCATCACTGATGTACTATGGACCATCACTGGTGTACTATGGATCATCACTGGTGTACTGTGGATCATCACTGGTGTACTATGGACCATCCCTGATGTACTGTGGATCATCACTGATGTACTATAGTTCATCACTGATGTACTATGGGCCATCACTGGTGTACTATGGACCATCACTGATGGACTATGGACCATCACTGATGTACTATGGATCATCAATGATATACTGTGGACCATCCCTGATGTACTGTGGATCATCACTGATGTACTGTGGATCATCACTGAAGTATTGTGGATCATCACTGATGTACTGTGGATCCTCACTAATGTACTGTGGATCATAACTGATGTACTGTAGATCATCACTGATGTACTATAGATCATCACTGGTGTACTATGTATATAGATCATCACTGATGTACTATGGACCATCACTGATGTACTATAGTTCATCACTGATGTACTATGGGCCATCACTGGTGTACTATGGATCATCACTGGTGTACTATGGATCATCACTGATGTACTATGGACCATCCCTGATGTACTGTGGATCATCACTGATGTACTATAGTTCATCACTGATGTACTATGGGCCATCACTGGTGTACTATGGATCATCACTGGTGTACTGTGGATCATCACTGGTGTACTATGGACCAGCCCTGATGTACTGTGGATCATCACTGATGTACTGTGGATCATCACTGATGTACTATAGTTCATCACTGATGTACTATGGGCCATCACTGGTGTACTATGGATCATCACTGGTGTACTATGGATCATCACTGATGTACTATGGACCATCCCTGATGTACTGTGGATCATCACTGATGTACTATAGTTCATCACTGATGTACTATGGGCCATCACTGGTGTACTATGGATCATCACTGGTGTACTATGGATCATCACTGATGTACTATGGACCATCCCTGATGTACTGTGGATCATCACTGATGTACTGTGGATCATCACTGATGTACTGTGGGCCATCACTGATGTACTATAAATCATCACTGAAGTACTATGGGCCATCACTGGTGTACTATGGATCATCACTGGTGTACTATGGATCATCACTGATGTACTATGGATCATCACTGATGTACTATGGATCATGACTGGTGTACTGTGGATCATCACTGATGTACTATAGATCATCACTGTAGTACTATGGGCCATGACTGGTGTACTATGGATCATCACGGATGTACTATGAGCCATCACTGATGTACTATGGATCATCACTGGTGTACTATGGATCATCACTGATGTACTATGAGCCATCACTGATGTACTATGGATCATCACTGGTGTACAATGGATCACCACTGATGTACTATGGATCATCACTGATGTACTATGGGCCATCCCTGGTGTACTATGTATCATCACTGATGTACTGTGGATCATCACTGATGTACTATGGGACATCACTGGTGTACTATGGGCCATCACTGGTGTACTATGGATCATCACTGGTGTACTATGGGCCATCACTGGTGTACTATGGGCCATCACTGGTGTACTATGGATCATCACTGGTGTACTATGGACCATCACTGATGTACTATGGATCATCACTGGTGTACTATGGATCATCAATGGTGTACTATGGATCATCCCTGGTGTACTATGGATCATCCCTGGTGTACTATGGATCATCACTGGTGTACTATGGATCATCCCTGATGTACTGTGGATCATCACTGATGTACTGTGGGCCATCACAGGTGTACTGTGGGCCATCACAGGTGTACTATGGATCATCACTGATGTACTATGGATCATCACTGGTGTACTATGGATCATCACTGATGTACTGTGGACCATCTCTGATGTACTATAGATCATCACTGATGTACTGTGGATCATCACTGATGTACTATGGGCCATCACTGGTGTACTATGGATCATCACTGGATTACTATGGATCATCCCTGGTGTACTATGGACCATCACTGATAAGCTTTGGGCCATCACTGGTGTACTATGGATCATCACTGATGTACCGTGGACCATCCCTGATGTACTGTGGATCATCACTGATGTACTATGGATCATCACTGATGTACTATGGACCATCACTGGTGTACTATGGACCATCACTGGTGTACTATGGATCATCACTGATATACTGTGGATCATCACTGATGTACTGTGGGCCATCACTGATGTACTATGGATCATCACTGATATACTGTGGATCATCCCTGATGTATTGTGGATCATCACTGATGTACTGTGGATCATCACTGATGTACTATAGATCATCACTGAAGTACTATGGGCCATCACTGGTGTACTATGGATCATCACTGGTATACTATGGGTCATCACTGGTGTACTATGGATCATCACTGATGTACTATGGATCATCACTGATGTACTATGGATCATGACTGGTGTACTATGGATCATCACTGATGTACTGTGGACCATCCCTGATGTCCTGTGGATCATCACTGATGTACTGTGGATCATCACTGATGTACTGTGGATCATCACTGATGTACTGTGGATCATCACTGATGTACTGAGGATCATCACTGATGTACTATGGATCATCACTGATGTACCGTGGATCATCACTGATGTACTGTGGATCATCACTGATGTACTGTGGATCATCACTGATGTACTATAGATCATCACTGAAGTACTATGGGCCATCACTGGTGTACTATGGATCATCACTGATGTATTATGGATCATCACTGATGTACTATGAGCCATCACTGATGTACTATAGCTCATCACTGGTATACTATGGGCCATCTCTGGTGTACTATGGATCATCACTGGTGTACTATGGGCCATCACTGGTGTACTATGGATCATCACTGGTGTACTGTGGATCATCACTGGTGTACTATGGACCATCCCTGATGTACTGTGGATCATCACTGATGTACTGTGGATCATCACTGATGTACTATAGTTCATCCCTGATGTACTATGGGCCATCACTGGTGTACTATGGATCATCACTGGTGTACTATGGATCATCACTGATGTACTATGGACCATCCCTGATGTACTGTGGATCATCACTGATGTACTGTGGATCATCACTGATGTACTATGGATCATCACTGATGTACTGTGGATCATCACTGATGTACTATAGTTCATCACTGATGTACTATGGGCCATCACTGGTGTACTATGGATCATCACTGGTGTACTATGGATCATCACTGATGTACTATGGACCATCCCTAATGTACTGTGGATCATCACTGATGTACTATAGTTCATCACTGATGTACTATGGGCCATCACTGGTGTACTATGGATCATCACTGGTGTACTATGGATCATCACTGATGTACTATGGACCATCCCTGATGTACTGTGGATCATCACTGATGTACTGTGGATCATCACTGATGTACTGTGGATCATCACTGATGTACTATGGATCATCACTGATGTACTATGGATCATCACTGATGTACTATAGATCATCACTGATGTACTATGAGCCATCACTGATGTACTATGAGCCATCACTGGTGTACTATGGACCATCACTGATGGACTATGGACCATCACTGATGTACTATGGATCATCACTGATATACTGTGGACCATCCCTGATGTACTGTGGATCATCACTGATGTACTGTGGATCATCACTGAAGTATTGTGGATCATCACTGATGTACTGTGGATCATCACTGATGTACTGTGTATCATAACTGATGTACTGTGGATCATCACTGATGTACTATAGATCATCACTGATGTACTATAGATCATCACTGATGTACTATGGACCATCACTGATGTACTATGGACCATCACTGATGTACTATAGATCATCACTGATGTACTATGGACCATCACTGGTGTACTATGGATCATCACTGGTGTACTGTGGATCATCACTGGTGTACTATGGACCATCCCTGATGTACTGTGGATCATCACTGATGTACTATAGTTCATCACTGATGTACTATGGGCCATCACTGGTGTACTATGGATCATCACTGGTGTACTATGGATCATCACTGATGTACTATGGACCATCCCCGATGTACTGTGGATCATCACTGATGTACTGTGGATCATCACTGATGTACTATGGATCATCACTGATGTACTGTGGATCATCACTGATGTACTATAGTTCATCACTAATGTACTATGGGCCATCACTGGTGTACTATGGATCATCACTGGTGTACTATGGATCATCACTGATGTACTATGGACCATCCCTGATGTACTGTGGATCATCACTGATGTACTATAGTTCATCACTGATGTACTATGGGCCATCACTGGTGTACTATGGATCATCACTGGTGTACTATGGATCATCACTGATGTACTATGGACCATCCCTGATGTACTGTGGATCATCACTGATGTACTGTGGATCATCACTGATGTACTATGGATCATCACTGATGTACTATGGGCTATCACTGGTGTACTATGGGCCATCACTGGTGTACTATGGATCATCACTGGTGTACTATGGATCATCACTGGTGTACTATGGATCATCACTGATGTACTATGGACCATCACTGATGTACTATGGATCATCACTGATATACTGTGGACCATCCCTGATGTACTGTGGATCATCACTGATGTACTGTGGATCATCTCTGAAGTATTGTGGATCATCACTGATGTACTGTGGATCCTCACTAATGTACTGTGGATCATAACTGATGTACTGTAGATCATCACTGATGTACTATAGATCATCACTGGTGTACTATGTATATAGATCATCACTGATGTACTATGGACCATCACTGATGTACTATAGTTCATCACTGATGTACTATGGGCCATCACTGGTGTACTATGGATCATCACTGGTGTACTATGGATCATCACTGATGTACTATGGACCATCCCTGATGTACTGTGGATCATCACTGATGTACTATAGTTCATCACTGATGTACTATGGGCCATCACTGGTGTACTATGGATCATCACTGGTGTACTGTGGATCATCACTGGTGTACTATGGACCAGCCCTGATGTACTGTGGATCATCACTGATGTACTGTGGATCATCACTGATGTACTATAGTTCATCACTGATGTACTATGGGCCATCACTGGTGTACTATGGATCATCACTGGTGTACTATGGATCATCACTGATGTACTATGGACCATCCCTGATGTACTGTGGATCATCACTGATGTACTATAGTTCATCACTGATGTACTATGGGCCATCACTGGTGTACTATGGATCATCACTGGTGTACTGTGGATCATCACTGATGTACTATGGACCATCCCTGATGTACTGTGGATCATCACTGATGTACTGTGGATCATCACTGATGTACTATGGATCATCACTGATGTACTATGGGCCATCACTGGTGTACTATGGGCCATCACTGGTGTACTATGGATCATCACTGGTGTACTATGGATCATCACTGGTGTACTATGGACCATCACTGATGTACTGTGGACCACCACTGATGTACTGTGGATCATCACTGATGTACTGTGGATCATCCCTGATGTACTATGGAACATCACTGGTGTACTATGGATCATCACTGGTGTACTATGGATTATCACTGATGTACTATGGGCCATCACTGATGTACTATGGATCATCACTGATATACTGTGGACCATCCCTGATGTACTGTGGATCATCACTGATGTACTGTGGATCATCACTGAAGTATTGTGGATCATCACTGATGTACTGTGGATCATCACTGATGTACTGTGGATCATAACTGATGTACTGTGGATCATCACTGATGTACTGTGGATCATCACTGATGTACTATAGATCATTACTGATGTACTATGGGCCATCACTGGTGTACTATGGATCATCACTGATGTACTATGGATCATCACTGAAGTACTATGGATCATCACTGATGTACTATGAACCATCACTGATGTACTATGGGCCATCACTGGTGTACTATGGATCATCACTGATGTACTGTGGATCATCACTGATGTACTGTGGGCCATCACTGATGTACTATGGATCATCACTGATATACTGTGGACCATCCCTGATGTATTGTGGATCATCACTGATGTACTGTGGATCATCACTGATGTACTATAAATCATCACTGAAGTACTATGGGCCATCACTGGTGTACTATGGATCATCACTGGTGTACTATGGATCATCACTGATGTACTATGGATCATCACTGATGTACTGTGGACCATCCCTGATGTACTGTGGATCATCACTGATGTACTGTGGATCATCACTGATGTACTGTGGATCATCACTGATGTACTGAGGATCATCACTGATGTACTATGGATCATCACTGATGTACCTTGGATCATCACTGATGTACTGTGGATCATCACTGATGTACTGTGGATCATCACTGTAGTACTATGGGCCATGACTGGTGTACTATGGATCATCACTGATGTACTATGGATCATCACTGATGTACTATGGATCATCACTGATGTATTATGGATCATCACTGATGTACTATGAGCCATCACTGATGTACTATGGATCATCACTGGTGTACTATGGATCATCACTGATGTACTATGAGCCATCACTGATGTACTATGGATCATCACTGGTGTACTATGGATCATCACTGATGTACTATAGATCATCACTGATGTACTATGAGCCATCACTGATGTACTATGGGCCATCACTGGTGTACTATGGATCATCACTGGTGTACTATGGACCATCACTGATGTACTATGGATCATCACTGGTGTACTATGGATCATCACTGGTGTACTATGGATCATCCCTGGTGTACTATGGATCATCACTGGTGTACTATGGATCATCACTGGTGTACTATGGATCATCACTGATATACTGTGGACCATCCCTGATATACTGTGGATCATCCCTGATGTACTGTGGATCATCACTGATGTACTGTGGGCCATCACTGGTGTACTGTTGGCCATCACAGGTGTACTATGGATCATCACTGATGTACTATGGATCATCACTGGTGTACTATGGATCATCACTGATGTACTGTGGACCATCCCTGATGTACTATAGATCATCACTGTTGTACTCTGGATCATCACTGATGTACTATGGGCCATCACTGGTGTACTATGGGCCATCACTGGTGTACTATGGATCATCACTGGATTACTATGGATCATCCCTGGTGTACTATGGACCATCACTGATGTGCTTTGGGCCATCACTGGTGTACTATGGATCATCACTGATGTACTGTGGACCATCCCTGATGTACTGTGGATCATCACTGATGTACTATGGATCATCACTGATGTACTATGGACCATCACTGGTGTACTATGGACCATCACTGGTGTACTATGGATCATCACTGATGTACTGTGGATCATCACTGATGTACTGTGGGCCATCACTGATGTACTATGGATCATCACTGATATACTGTGGACCATCCCTGATGTATTGTGGATCATCACTGATGTACTGTGGATCATCACTGATGTACTATAGATCATCACTGAAGTACTATGGGCCATCACTGGTGTACTATGGTTCATCACTGGTGTACTATGGGCCATCACTGATGTACTATGGATCATCACTGATGTACTATGGATCATGACTGGTGTACTATGGATCATCACTGATGTACTGTGGACCATCCCTGATGTCCTGTGGATCATCACTGATGTACTGTAGATCATCACTGATGTACTGTGGATCATCACTGATGTACTGTGGATCATCACTGATGTACTGAGGATCATCACTGATGTACTATGGATCATCACTGATGTACCTTGGATCATCACTGATGTACTGTGGATCATCACTGATGTACTGTGGATCATCACTGATGTACTGTGGATCATCACTGATGTACTGAGGATCATCACTGATGTACTGAGGATCATCACTGATGTACTATGGATCATCACTGATGTACCGTGGATCATCACTGATGTACTGTGGATCATCACTGATGTACTGTGGATCATCACTGATGTACTATAGATCATCACTGAAGTACTATGGGCCATCACTGGTGTACTATGGATCATCACTGATGTATTATGGATCATCACTGATGTATTATGAGCCATCACTGATGTACTATGGATCATCACTGGTGTACTATGGATCATCACTGATGTACTATGGATCATCACTGATGTACTATGAGCCATCACTGATGTACTATGGGCCATCCCTGGTGTACTATGGATCATCACTGATGTACTGTGGATCATCACTGATGTACTATGGATCATCACTGGTGTACTATGGACCATCACTGATTTACTATGGACCATCACTGATGTACTGTGGATCATCACTGATGTACTGTGGGTCATCCCTGGTGTAATATGGATCATCACTGGTGTAATATGGATCATCACTGATGTACTATGGGCCATCACTGATGTACTATGGATCATCACTGATGTACTGTGGACCATCCCTGATGTACTGTGGATCATCACTGATGTACTGTGGATCATCACTGATGTACTGTGGATCATCACTGATGTACTGAGGATCATCACTGATGAACTATAGATCATCACTGATGTACTATGGGCCATCACTGGTGTACTATGGGCCATCACTGGTGTACTATGGATCATCACTGATGTACTGTGGATCATCACTGATGTACTGTGGATCATCACTGATGTACTATAGATCATCACTGATGTACTATGGACCATCACTGGTGACTATGAATCATCACTGGTGTACTATGGATCATCACTTGTGTACTATGGATCATCACTGATGTACTATAGATCATCACTGATATACTATGGGTCATCACTTGTGTACTATGGATCATCACTGGTGTACTATGGATCATCCCTGATGTACTATGGACCATCCCTGATGTACTATGGACCAGCCCTGATGTACTGTGAATCATCACTGGTGTACTGTGATTCATCACTGATGTACTATAGATCATCACTGATGTACTGTGGATCATCACTGATGTACTATGGGCCATCACTGGTGTACTATGGATCATCACTGATGTACTGTGGATCATCCCTGATGTACTGTGGGCCATCACTGATGTACTATGGATCATCACTGATGTACTATGGATCATGACTGGTGTACTATGGATCATCACTGATGTACTGTGGACCATCCCTGATGTACTGTGGACCATCCCTGATGTACTGTGGATCATCACTGATGTACTGTGGATCATCACTGATGTACTGTGGATCATCACTGATGTACTATGGATCATCCCTGATGTACTATGGACCATCCCTGATGTACTGTGGATCATCACTGATGTACTATAGATCATCACTGATGTACTATGGGCCATCACTGGTGTACTATGGGCCATCACTGGAGTACTATGGATCATCACTGGTGTACTATGGACCATCACTAATTTACTATGGACCATCACTGATGTACTGTGGATCATCACTGATGTACTGTGGATCATCCCTGGTGTACTATGGATAATCACTGGTGTACTATGGATCATCACTGATGTGCTATGGGCCATCACTGATGTACTATGGATCATCACTGATGTACTGTGGACCATCCTTGATGTACTGTGGATCATCACTGATGTACTGTGGATCATCACTGATGTACTGAGGATCATCACTGATGTACTATAGATCATCACTGATGTACTATGGGCCATCACTGGTGTACTGTGGATCATCACTGATGTACTGTGGATCATCACTGATGTACTATAGATCATCACTGATGTACTATGGACCATCACTGGTGTACTATGAATCATCACTGGTGTACTATTAATCATCACTGATGTACTATGGACCATCACTGGTGTACTATGAATCATCACTGGTGTACTATGGATCATCACTGGTGTACTATGGATCATCACTGATGTACTATAGATCATCACTGATGTACTATGGGCCATCACTTGTGTACTATGGATCATCACTGGTGTACTATGGATCATCCCTGATGTACTATGGACCATCCCTGATGTACTATGGACCATCCCTGATGTACTGTGAATCATCGCTGGTGTACTATAGATCATCACTGATGTACTGTGGATCATCACTGATGTACTATGGGCCATCACTGGTGTACTATGGGCCATCACTGGTGTACTATGGATCATCACTGATGTACTGTGGATCATCCCTGATGTACTGTGGGCCATCACTGATGTACTATGGATTATCACTGATGTACTATGGATCATGACTGGTGTACTATGGATCATCACTGATGTACTGTGGACCATCCCTGATGTACTGTGGATCATCACTGATGTACTGTGGATCATCACTGATGTACTGAGGATCATCACTGATGTACTATGGATCATCACTGATGTACCGTGGATCATCACTGATGTACTGTGGATCATCACTGATGTACTGTGGATCATCACTGATGTACTATAGATCATCACTGAAGTACTATGGGCCATCACTGGTGTACTATGGATCATCACTGATGTATTATGGATCATCACTGATGTACTATGAGCCATCACTGATGTACTATGGATCATCACTGGTGTACTATGGGCCATCACTGAAGTACTATGGATCATCACTGGTGTACTATGGATCATCACTGGTGTACTATGGGCCATCACTGATGTACTATGGATCATCACTGGTGTACTATGGATCATCACTGATGTACTATAGATCATCACTGATGTACTATAGCTCATCACTGGTATACTATGGGCCATCTCTGGTGTACTATTGATCATCACTGGTGTACTATGGGCCATCACTGGTGTACTATGGATCATCACTGGTGTACTGTGGATCATCACTGGTGTACTATGGACCATCCCTGATGTACTGTGGATCATCACTGATGTACTGTGGATCATCACTGATGTACTATAGTTCATCACTGATGTACTATGGGCCATCACTGGTGTACTATGGATCATCACTGGTGTACTATGGATCATCACTGATGTACTATGGACCATCCCTGATGTACTGTGGATCATCACTGATGTACTGTGGATCATCACTGATGTACTGTGGATCATCACTGATGTACTGTGGATCATCACTGATGTACTATAGTTCATCACTGATGTACTATGGGCCATCACTGGTGTACTATGGATCATCACTGGTGTACTATGGATCATCACTGATGTACTATGGACCATCCCTAATGTACTGTGGATCATCACTGATGTACTATAGTTCATCACTGATGTACTATGGGCCATCACTGGTGTACTATGGATCATCACTGGTGTACTATGGATCATCACTGATGTACTATGGACCATCCCTGATGTACTGTGGATCATCACTGATGTACTGTGGATCATCACTGATGTACTGTGGATCATCACTGATGTACTATGGATCATCACTGATGTACTATGGGCCATCACTGGTGTACTATGGGCCATCACTGGTGTACTATGGATCATCACTGGTGTACTATGGACCATCACTGATGGACTATGGACCATCACTGATGTACTATGGATCATCACTGATATACTGTGGACCATCCCTGATGTACTGTGGATCATCACTGATGTACTGTGGATCATCACTGAAGTATTGTGGATCATCACTGATGTACTGTGGATCATCACTGATGTACTGTGTATCATAACTGATGTACTGTGGATCATCACTGATGTACTATAGATCATCACTGATGTACTATAGATCATCACTGATGTACTATGGACCATCACTGATGTACTATAGATCATCACTGATGTACTATGGACCATCACTGGTGTACTATGGATCATCACTGGTGTACTGTGGATCATCACTGGTGTACTATGGACCATCCCTGATGTACTGTGGATCATCACTGATGTACTGTGGATCATCACTGATGTACTATAGTTCATCACTGATGTACTATAGTTCATCACTGATGTACTATGGGCCATCACTGGTGTACTATGGATCATCACTGGTGTACTATGGATCATCACTGATGTACTATGGACCATCCCTGATGTACTGTGGATCATCACTGATGTACTGTGGATCATCACTGATGTACTATGGATCATCACTGATGTACTGTGGATCATCACTGATGTACTATAGTTCATCACTAATGTACTATGGGCCATCACTGGTGTACTATGGATCATCACTGGTGTACTATGGATCATCACTGATGTACTATGGACCATCCCTGATGTACTGTGGATCATCACTGATGTACTATAGTTCATCACTGATGTACTATGGGCCATCACTGGTGTACTATGGATCATCACTGGTGTACTATGGATCATAACTGATGTACTATGGACCATCCCTGATGTACTGTGGATCATCACTGATGTACTGTGGATCATCACTGATGTACTATGGATCATCACTGATGTACTATGGGCTATCACTGGTGTACTATGGGCCATCACTGGTGTACTATGGATCATCACTGGTGTACTATGGATCATCACTGGTGTACTATGGATCATCACTGATGTACTATGGACCATCACTGATGTACTATGGATCATCACTGATATACTGTGGACCATCCCTGATGTACTGTGGATCATCACTGATGTACTGTGGATCATCACTGAAGTATTGTGGATCATCACTGATGTACTGTGGATCCTCACTAATGTACTGTGGATCATAACTGATGTACTGTAGATCATCACTGATGTACTATAGATCATCACTGGTGTACTATGTATATAGATCATCACTGATGTACTATGGACCATCACTGATGTACTATAGTTCATCACTGATGTACTATGGGCCATCACTGGTGTACTATGGATCATCACTGGTGTACTATGGATCATCACTGATGTACTATGGACCATCCCTGATGTACTGTGGATCATCACTGATGTACTATAGTTCATCACTGATGTACTATGGGCCATCACTGGTGTACTATGGATCATCACTGGTGTACTGTGGATCATCACTGGTGTACTATGGACCAGCCCTGATGTACTGTGGATCATCACTGATGTACTGTGGATCATCACTGATGTACTATAGTTCATCACTGATGTACTATGGGCCATCACTGGTGCACTATGGATCATCACTGGTGTACTATGGATCATCACTGATGTACTATGGACCATCCCTGATGTACTGTGGATCATCACTGATGTACTATATTTCATCACTGATGTACTATGGGCCATCACTGGTGTACTATGGATCATCACTGGTGTACTATGGATCATCACTGATGTACTATGGACCATCCCTGATGTACTGTGGATCATCACTGATGTACTGTGGATCATCACTGATGTACTATGGATCATCACTGATGTACTATGGGCCATCACTGGTGTACTATGGGCCATCACTGGTGTACTATGGATCATCACTGGTGTACTATGGATCATCACTGGTGTACTATGGATCATCACTGGTGTACTATGGACCATCACTGATGTACTGTGGACCACCACTGATGTACTGTGGATCATCACTGATGTACTGTGGATCATCCCTGGTGTACTATGGAACATCACTGGTGTACTATGGATCATCACTGGTGTACTATGGATTATCACTGATGTACTATGGGCCATCACTGATGTACTATGGATCATCACTGATATACTGTGGACCATCCCTGATGTACTGTGGATCATCACTGATGTACTGTGGATCATCACTGAAGTATTGTGGATCATCACTGATGTACTGTGGATCATAACTGATGTACTGTGAATCATCACTGATGTACTGTGGATCATCACTGATGTACTATAGATCATTACTGATGTACTATGGGCCATCACTGGTGTACTATGGATCATCACTGATGTACTATGGATCATCACTGAAGTACTATGGATCATCACTGATGTACTATGAACCATCACTGATGTACTATGGGCCATCACTGGTGTACTATGGATCATCACTGATGTACTGTGGATCATCACTGATGTACTGTGGGCCATCACTGATGTACTATGGATCATCACTGATATACTGTGGACCATCCCTGATGTATTGTGGATCATCACTGATGTACTGTGGATCATCACTGATGTACTATAAATCATCACTGAAGTACTACGGGCCATCACTGATGTACTGAGGATCATCACTGGTGTACTATGGATCATCACTGATGTACTATGGATCATCACTGATGTACTATGGATCATGACTGGTGTACTATGGATCATCACTGATGTACTGTGGACCATCCCTGATGTACTGTGGATCATCACTGATGTACTGTGGATCATCACTGATGTAGCTTGGATCATCACTGATGTACTGTGGATCATCACTGATGTACTGTGGATCATCACTGATGTACTATAGATCATCACTGTAGTACTATGGGCCATGACTGGTGTACTATGGATCATCACGGATGTACTATGAGCCATCACTGATGTACTATGGATCATCACTGGTGTACTATGGATCATCACTGATGTACTATGAGCCATCACTGATGTACTATGGATCATCACTGGTGTACAATGGATCACCACTGATGTACTATGGATCATCACTGATGTACTATGGGCCATCCCTGGTGTACTATGGATCATCACTGATGTACTGTGGATCATCACTGATGTACTATGGGACATCACTGGTGTACTATGGGCCATCACTGGTGTACTATGGATCATCACTGGTGTACTATGGGCCATCACTGGTGTACTATGGGCCATCACTGGTGTACTATGGATCATCACTGGTGTACTATGGACCATCACTGATGTACTATGGATCATCACTGGTGTACTATGGATCATCAATGGTGTACTATGGATCATCCCTGGTGTACTATGGATCATCCCTGGTGTACTATGGATCATCACTGGTGTACTATGGATCATCACTGATATACTGTGGACCATCCCTGATAAACTGTGGATCATCCCTGATGTACTGTGGATCATCACTGATGTACTGTGGGCCATCACAGGTGTACTGTGGGCCATCACAGGTGTACTATGGATCATCACTGATGTACTATGGATCATCACTGGTGTACTATGGATCATCACTGATGTACTGTGGACCATCTCTGATGTACTATAGATCATCACTGATGTACTGTGGATCATCACTGATGTACTATGGGCCATCACTGGTGTACTATGGATCATCACTGGATTACTATGGATCATCCCTGGTGTACTATGGACCATCACTGATAAGCTTTGGGCCATCACTGGTGTACTATGGATCATCACTGATGTACCGTGGACCATCCCTGATGTACTGTGGATCATCACTGATGTACTATGGATCATCACTGATGTACTATGGACCATCACTGGTGTACTATGGACCATCACTGGTGTACTATGGATCATCACTGATATACTGTGGATCATCACTGATGTACTGTGGGCCATCACTGATGTACTATGGATCATCACTGATATACTGTGGATCATCCCTGATGTATTGTGGATCATCACTGATGTACTGTGGATCATCACTGATGTACTATAGATCATCACTGAAGTACTATGGGCCATCACTGGTGTACTATGGATCATCACTGGTATACTATGGGCCATCACTGGTGTACTATGGATCATCACTGATGTACTATGGATCATCACTGATGTACTATGGATCATGACTGGTGTACTATGGATCATCACTGATGTACTGTGGACCATCCCTGATGTCCTGTGGATCATCACTGATGTACTGTGGATCATCACTGATGTACTGTGGATCATCACTGATGTACTGTGGATCATCACTGATGTACTGAGGATCATCACTGATGTACTATGGATCATCACTGATGTACCGTGGATCATCACTGATGTACTGTGGATCATCACTGATGTACTGTGGATCATCACTGATGTACTATAGATCATCACTGAAGTACTATGGGCCATCACTGGTGTACTATGGATCATCACTGATGTATTATGGATCATCACTGATGTACTATGAGCCATCACTGATGTACTATAGCTCATCACTGGTATACTATGGGCCATCTCTGGTGTACTATGGATCATCACTGGTGTACTATGGGCCATCACTGGTGTACTATGGATCATCACTGGTGTACTGTGGATCATCACTGGTGTACTATGGACCATCCCTGATGTACTGTGGATCATCACTGATGTACTGTGGATCATCACTGATGTACTATAGTTCATCCCTGATGTACTATGGGCCATCACTGGTGTACTATGGATCATCACTGGTGTACTATGGATCATCACTGATGTACTATGGACCATCCCTGATGTACTGTGGATCATCACTGATGTACTGTGGATCATCACTGATGTACTATGGATCATCACTGATGTACTGTGGATCATCACTGATGTACTATAGTTCATCACTGATGTACTATGGGCCATCACTGGTGTACTATGGATCATCACTGGTGTACTATGGATCATCACTGATGTACTATGGACCATCCCTAATGTACTGTGGATCATCACTGATGTACTATAGTTCATCACTGATGTACTATGGGCCATCACTGGTGTACTATGGATCATCACTGGTGTACTATGGATCATCACTGATGTACTATGGACCATCCCTGATGTACTGTGGATCATCACTGATGTACTGTGGATCATCACTGATGTACTGTGGATCATCACTGATGTACTATGGATCATCACTGATGTACTATGGATCATCACTGATGTACTATAGATCATCACTGATGTACTATGAGCCATCACTGATGTACTATGAGCCATCACTGGTGTACTATGGACCATCACTGATGGACTATGGACCATCACTGATGTACTATGGATCATCACTGATATACTGTGGACCATCCCTGATGTACTGTGGATCATCACTGATGTACTGTGGATCATCACTGAAGTATTGTGGATCATCACTGATGTACTGTGGATCATCACTGATGTACTGTGTATCATAACTGATGTACTGTGGATCATCACTGATGTACTATAGATCATCACTGATGTACTATAGATCATCACTGATGTACTATGGACCATCACTGATGTACTATAGATCATCACTGATGTACTATGGACCATCACTGGTGTACTATGGATCATCACTGGTGTACTGTGGATCATCACTGGTGTACTATGGACCATCCCTGATGTACTGTGGATCATCACTGATGTACTATAGTTCATCACTGATGTACTATGGGCCATCACTGGTGTACTATGGATCATCACTGGTGTACTATGGATCATCACTGATGTACTATGGACCATCCCCGATGTACTGTGGATCATCACTGATGTACTGTGTATCATCACTGATGTACTATGGATCATCACTGATGTACTGTGGATCATCACTGATGTACTATAGTTCATCACTAATGTACTATGGGCCATCACTGGTGTACTATGGATCATCACTGGTGTACTATGGATCATCACTGATGTACTATGGACCATCCCTGATGTACTGTGGATCATCACTGATGTACTATAGTTCATCACTGATGTACTATGGGCCATCACTGGTGTACTATGGATCATCACTGGTGTACTATGGATCATCACTGATGTACTATGGACCATCCCTGATGTACTGTGGATCATCACTGATGTACTGTGGATCATCACTGATGTACTATGGATCATCACTGATGTACTATGGGCTATCACTGGTGTACTATGGGCCATCACTGGTGTACTATGGATCATCACTGGTGTACTATGGATCATCACTGGTGTACTATGGATCATCACTGATGTACTATGGACCATCACTGATGTACTATGGATCATCACTGATATACTGTGGACCATCCCTGATGTACTGTGGATCATCACTGATGTACTGTGGATCATCTCTGAAGTATTGTGGATCATCACTGATGTACTGTGGATCCTCACTAATGTACTGTGGATCATAACTGATGTACTGTAGATCATCACTGATGTACTATAGATCATCACTGGTGTACTATGTATATAGATCATCACTGATGTACTATGGACCATCACTGATGTACTATAGTTCATCACTGATGTACTATGGGCCATCACTGGTGTACTATGGATCATCACTGGTGTACTATGTATCATCACTGATGTACTATGGACCATCCCTGATGTACTGTGGATCATCACTGATGTACTATAGTTCATCACTGATGTACTATGGGCCATCACTGGTGTACTATGGATCATCACTGGTGTACTGTGGATCATCAC
Organism: Rana muscosa; assembly: GCA_029206835.1. Classification (NCBI taxonomy): domain Eukaryota; kingdom Metazoa; phylum Chordata; class Amphibia; order Anura; family Ranidae; genus Rana; species Rana muscosa. The sequence goes on from JARGYO010000232.1 coordinate 566,643, forward strand.
TGGTGTACTATGGACCAGCCCTGATGTACTGTGGATCATCACTGATGTACTGTGGATCATCACTGATGTACTATAGTTCATCACTGATGTACTATGGGCCATCACTGGTGTACTATGGAACATCACTGGTGTACTATGGATCATCACTGATGTACTATGGACCATCCCTGATGTACTGTGGATCATCACTGATGTACTATAGTTCATCACTGATGTACTATGGGCCATCACTGGTGTACTATGGATCATCACTGGTGTACTATGGATCATCACTGATGTACTATGGACCATCCCTGATGTACTGTGGATCATCACTGATGTACTGTGGATCATCACTGATGTACTATGGATCATCACTGATGTACTATGGGCCATCACTGGTGTACTATGGGCCATCACTGGTGTACTATGGATCATCACTGGTGTACTATGGATCATCACTGGTGTACTATGGACCATCACTGATGTACTGTGGACCACCACTGATGTACTGTGGATCATCACTGATGTACTGTGGATCATCCCTGATGTACTATGGAACATCACTGGTGTACTATGGATCATCACTGGTGTACTATGGATTATCACTGATGTACTATGGGCCATCACTGATGTACTATGGATCATCACTGATATACTGTGGACCATCCCTGATGTACTGTGGATCATCACTGATGTACTGTGGATCATCACTGAAGTATTGTGGATCATCACTGATGTACTGTGGATCATCACTGATGTACTGTGGATCATAACTGATGTACTGTGGATCATCACTGATGTACTGTGGATCATCACTGATGTACTATAGATCATTACTGATGTACTATGGGCCATCACTGGTGTACTATGGATCATCACTGATGTACTATGGATCATCACTGAAGTACTATGGATCATCACTGATGTACTATGAAACATCACTGATGTACTATGGGCCATCACTGGTGTACTATGGATCATCACTGATGTACTGTGGATCATCACTGATGTACTGTGGGCCATCACTGATGTACTATGGATCATCACTGATATACTGTGGACCATCCCTGATGTATTGTGGATCATCACTGATGTACTGTGGATCATCACTGATGTACTATAAATCATCACTGAAGTACTATGGGCCATCACTGGTGTACTATGGATCATCACTGGTGTACTATGGATCATCACTGATGTACTATGGATCATCACTGATGTACTGTGGACCATCCCTGATGTACTGTGGATCATCACTGATGTACTGTGGATCATCACTGATGTACTGTGGATCATCACTGATGTACTGAGGATCATCACTGATGTACTATGGATCATCACTGATGTACCTTGGATCATCACTGATGTACTGTGGATCATCACTGATGTACTGTGGATCATCACTGTAGTACTATGGGCCATGACTGGTGTACTATGGATCATCACTGATGTACTATGGATCATCACTGATGTACTATGGATCATCACTGATGTATTATGGATCATCACTGATGTACTATGAGCCATCACTGATGTACTATGGATCATCACTGGTGTACTATGGATCATCACTGATGTACTATGAGCCATCACTGATGTACTATGGATCATCACTGGTGTACTATGGATCATCACTGATGTACTATAGATCATCACTGATGTACTATGAGCCATCACTGATGTACTATGGGCCATCACTGGTGTACTATGGATCATCACTGGTGTACTATGGACCATCACTGATGTACTATGGATCATCACTGGTGTACTATGGATCATCACTGGTGTACTATGGATCATCCCTGGTGTACTATGGATCATCACTGGTGTACTATGGATCATCACTGGTGTACTATGGATCATCACTGATATACTGTGGACCATCCCTGATATACTGTGGATCATCCCTGATGTACTGTGGATCATCACTGATGTACTGTGGGCCATCACTGGTGTACTGTTGGCCATCACAGGTGTACTATGGATCATCACTGATGTACTATGGATCATCACTGGTGTACTATGGATCATCACTGATGTACTGTGGACCATCCCTGATGTACTATAGATCATCACTGTTGTACTCTGGATCATCACTGATGTACTATGGGCCATCACTGGTGTACTATGGGCCATCACTGGTGTACTATGGATCATCACTGGATTACTATGGATCATCCCTGGTGTACTATGGACCATCACTGATGTGCTTTGGGCCATCACTGGTGTACTATGGATCATCACTGATGTACTGTGGACCATCCCTGATGTACTGTGGATCATCACTGATGTACTATGGATCATCACTGATGTACTATGGACCATCACTGGTGTACTATGGACCATCACTGGTGTACTATGGATCATCACTGATGTACTGTGGATCATCACTGATGTACTGTGGGCCATCACTGATGTACTATGGATCATCACTGATATACTGTGGACCATCCCTGATGTATTGTGGATCATCACTGATGTACTGTGGATCATCACTGATGTACTATAGATCATCACTGAAGTACTATGGGCCATCACTGGTGTACTATGGATCATCACTGGTGTACTATGGGCCATCACTGATGTACTATGGATCATCACTGATGTACTATGGATCATGACTGGTGTACTATGGATCATCACTGATGTACTGTGGACCATCCCTGATGTCCTGTGGATCATCACTGATGTACTGTAGATCATCACTGATGTACTGTGGATCATCACTGATGTACTGTGGATCATCACTGATGTACTGAGGATCATCACTGATGTACTATGGATCATCACTGATGTACCTTGGATCATCACTGATGTACTGTGGATCATCACTGATGTACTGTGGATCATCACTGATGTACTGAGGATCATCACTGATGTACTGAGGATCATCACTGATGTACTATGGATCATCACTGATGTACCGTGGATCATCACTGATGTACTGTGGATCATCACTGATGTACTGTGGATCATCACTGATGTACTATAGATCATCACTGAAGTACTATGGGCCATCACTGGTGTACTATGGATCATCACTGATGTATTATGGATCATCACTGATGTATTATGAGCCATCACTGATGTACTATGGATCATCACTGGTGTACTATGGATCATCACTGATGTACTATGGATCATCACTGATGTACTATGAGCCATCACTGATGTACTATGGGCCATCCCTGGTGTACTATGGATCATCACTGATGTACTGTGGATCATCACTGATGTACTATGGATCATCACTGGTGTACTATGGACCATCACTGATTTACTATGGACCATCACTGATGTACTGTGGATCATCACTGATGTACTGTGGGTCATCCCTGGTGTAATATGGATCATCACTGGTGTAATATGGATCATCACTGATGTACTATGGGCCATCACTGATGTACTATGAATCATCACTGATGTACTGTGGACCATCCCTGATGTACTGTGGATCATCACTGATGTACTGTGGATCATCACTGATGTACTGTGGATCATCACTGATGTACTGAGGATCATCACTGATGAACTATAGATCATCACTGATGTACTATGGGCCATCACTGGTGTACTATGGGCCATCACTGGTGTACTATGGATCATCACTGATGTACTGTGGATCATCACTGATGTACTGTGGATCATCACTGATGTACTATAGATCATCACTGATGTACTATGGACCATCACTGGTGACTATGAATCATCACTGGTGTACTATGGATCATCACTTGTGTACTATGGATCATCACTGATGTACTATAGATCATCACTGATATACTATGGGTCATCACTTGTGTACTATGGATCATCACTGGTGTACTATGGATCATCCCTGATGTACTATGGACCATCCCTGATGTACTATGGACCAGCCCTGATGTACTGTGAATCATCACTGGTGTACTGTGATTCATCACTGATGTACTATAGATCATCACTGATGTACTGTGGATCATCACTGATGTACTATGGGCCATCACTGGTGTACTATGGATCATCACTGATGTACTGTGGATCATCCCTGATGTACTGTGGGCCATCACTGATGTACTATGGATCATCACTGATGTACTATGGATCATGACTGGTGTACTATGGATCATCACTGATGTACTGTGGACCATCCCTGATGTACTGTGGACCATCCCTGATGTACTGTGGATCATCACTGATGTACTGTGGATCATCACTGATGTACTGTGGATCATCACTGATGTACTATGGATCATCCCTGATGTACTATGGACCATCCCTGATGTACTGTGGATCATCACTGATGTACTATAGATCATCACTGATGTACTATGGGCCATCACTGGTGTACTATGGGCCATCACTGGAGTACTATGGATCATCACTGGTGTACTATGGACCATCACTAATTTACTATGGACCATCACTGATGTACTGTGGATCATCACTGATGTACTGTGGATCATCCCTGGTGTACTATGGATAATCACTGGTGTACTATGGATCATCACTGATGTGCTATGGGCCATCACTGATGTACTATGGATCATCACTGATGTACTGTGGACCATCCTTGATGTACTGTGGATCATCACTGATGTACTGTGGATCATCACTGATGTACTGAGGATCATCACTGATGTACTATAGATCATCACTGATGTACTATGGGCCATCACTGGTGTACTGTGGATCATCACTGATGTACTGTGGATCATCACTGATGTACTATAGATCATCACTGATGTACTATGGACCATCACTGGTGTACTATGAATCATCACTGGTGTACTATTAATCATCACTGATGTACTATGGACCATCACTGGTGTACTATGAATCATCACTGGTGTACTATGGATCATCACTGGTGTACTATGGATCATCACTGATGTACTATAGATCATCACTGATGTACTATGGGCCATCACTTGTGTACTATGGATCATCACTGGTGTACTATGGATCATCCCTGATGTACTATGGACCATCCCTGATGTACTATGGACCATCCCTGATGTACTGTGAATCATCGCTGGTGTACTATAGATCATCACTGATGTACTGTGGATCATCACTGATGTACTATGGATCATCACTGATATACTGTGGACCATCCCTGATGTACTGTGGATCATCACTGATGTACTGTGGATCATCACTGAAGTATTGTGGATCATCACTGATGTACTGTGGATCATCACTGATGTACTGTGGATCATCCCTGATGTACTATGGAACATCACTGGTGTACTATGGATCATCACTGGTGTACTATGGATTATCACTGATGTACTATGGGCCATCACTGATGTACTATGGATCATCACTGATATACTGTGGACCATCCCTGATGTACTGTGGATCATCACTGATGTACTGTGGATCATCACTGAAGTATTGTGGATCATCACTGATGTACTGTGGATCATCACTGATGTACTGTGGATCATAACTGATGTACTGTGGATCATCACTGATGTACTGTGGATCATCACTGATGTACTATAGATCATTACTGATGTACTATGGGCCATCACTGGTGTACTATGGATCATCACTGATGTACTATGGATCATCACTGAAGTACTATGGATCATCACTGATGTACTATGAAACATCACTGATGTACTATGGGCCATCACTGGTGTACTATGGATCATCACTGATGTACTGTGGATCATCACTGATGTACTGTGGGCCATCACTGATGTACTATGGATCATCACTGATATACTGTGGACCATCCCTGATGTATTGTGGATCATCACTGATGTACTGTGGATCATCACTGATGTACTATAAATCATCACTGAAGTACTATGGGCCATCACTGGTGTACTATGGATCATCACTGGTGTACTATGGATCATCACTGATGTACTATGGATCATCACTGATGTACTGTGGACCATCCCTGATGTACTGTGGATCATCACTGATGTACTGTGGATCATCACTGATGTACTGTGGATCATCACTGATGTACTGAGGATCATCACTGATGTACTATGGATCATCACTGATGTACCTTGGATCATCACTGATGTACTGTGGATCATCACTGATGTACTGTGGATCATCACTGTAGTACTATGGGCCATGACTGGTGTACTATGGATCATCACTGATGTACTATGGATCATCACTGATGTACTATGGATCATCACTGATGTATTATGGATCATCACTGATGTACTATGAGCCATCACTGATGTACTATGGATCATCACTGGTGTACTATGGATCATCACTGATGTACTATGAGCCATCACTGATGTACTATGGATCATCACTGGTGTACTATGGATCATCACTGATGTACTATAGATCATCACTGATGTACTATGAGCCATCACTGATGTACTATGGGCCATCACTGGTGTACTATGGATCATCACTGGTGTACTATGGACCATCACTGATGTACTATGGATCATCACTGGTGTACTATGGATCATCACTGGTGTACTATGGATCATCCCTGGTGTACTATGGATCATCACTGGTGTACTATGGATCATCACTGGTGTACTATGGATCATCACTGATATACTGTGGACCATCCCTGATATACTGTGGATCATCCCTGATGTACTGTGGATCATCACTGATGTACTGTGGGCCATCACTGGTGTACTGTTGGCCATCACAGGTGTACTATGGATCATCACTGATGTACTATGGATCATCACTGGTGTACTATGGATCATCACTGATGTACTGTGGACCATCCCTGATGTACTATAGATCATCACTGTTGTACTCTGGATCATCACTGATGTACTATGGGCCATCACTGGTGTACTATGGGCCATCACTGGTGTACTATGGATCATCACTGGATTACTATGGATCATCCCTGGTGTACTATGGACCATCACTGATGTGCTTTGGGCCATCACTGGTGTACTATGGATCATCACTGATGTACTGTGGACCATCCCTGATGTACTGTGGATCATCACTGATGTACTATGGATCATCACTGATGTACTATGGACCATCACTGGTGTACTATGGACCATCACTGGTGTACTATGGATCATCACTGATGTACTGTGGATCATCACTGATGTACTGTGGGCCATCACTGATGTACTATGGATCATCACTGATATACTGTGGACCATCCCTGATGTATTGTGGATCATCACTGATGTACTGTGGATCATCACTGATGTACTATAGATCATCACTGAAGTACTATGGGCCATCACTGGTGTACTATGGATCATCACTGGTGTACTATGGGCCATCACTGATGTACTATGGATCATCACTGATGTACTATGGATCATGACTGGTGTACTATGGATCATCACTGATGTACTGTGGACCATCCCTGATGTCCTGTGGATCATCACTGATGTACTGTAGATCATCACTGATGTACTGTGGATCATCACTGATGTACTGTGGATCATCACTGATGTACTGAGGATCATCACTGATGTACTATGGATCATCACTGATGTACCTTGGATCATCACTGATGTACTGTGGATCATCACTGATGTACTGTGGATCATCACTGATGTACTGAGGATCATCACTGATGTACTGAGGATCATCACTGATGTACTATGGATCATCACTGATGTACCGTGGATCATCACTGATGTACTGTGGATCATCACTGATGTACTGTGGATCATCACTGATGTACTATAGATCATCACTGAAGTACTATGGGCCATCACTGGTGTACTATGGATCATCACTGATGTATTATGGATCATCACTGATGTATTATGAGCCATCACTGATGTACTATGGATCATCACTGGTGTACTATGGATCATCACTGATGTACTATGGATCATCACTGATGTACTATGAGCCATCACTGATGTACTATGGGCCATCCCTGGTGTACTATGGATCATCACTGATGTACTGTGGATCATCACTGATGTACTATGGATCATCACTGGTGTACTATGGACCATCACTGATTTACTATGGACCATCACTGATGTACTGTGGATCATCACTGATGTACTGTGGGTCATCCCTGGTGTAATATGGATCATCACTGGTGTAATATGGATCATCACTGATGTACTATGGGCCATCACTGATGTACTATGAATCATCACTGATGTACTGTGGACCATCCCTGATGTACTGTGGATCATCACTGATGTACTGTGGATCATCACTGATGTACTGTGGATCATCACTGATGTACTGAGGATCATCACTGATGAACTATAGATCATCACTGATGTACTATGGGCCATCACTGGTGTACTATGGGCCATCACTGGTGTACTATGGATCATCACTGATGTACTGTGGATCATCACTGATGTACTGTGGATCATCACTGATGTACTATAGATCATCACTGATGTACTATGGACCATCACTGGTGACTATGAATCATCACTGGTGTACTATGGATCATCACTTGTGTACTATGGATCATCACTGATGTACTATAGATCATCACTGATATACTATGGGTCATCACTTGTGTACTATGGATCATCACTGGTGTACTATGGATCATCCCTGATGTACTATGGACCATCCCTGATGTACTATGGACCAGCCCTGATGTACTGTGAATCATCACTGGTGTACTGTGATTCATCACTGATGTACTATAGATCATCACTGATGTACTGTGGATCATCCCTGATGTACTGTGGGCCATCACTGATGTACTATGGATCATCACTGATGTACTATGGATCATGACTGGTGTACTATGGATCATCACTGATGTACTGTGGACCATCCCTGATGTACTGTGGACCATCCCTGATGTACTGTGGATCATCACTGATGTACTGTGGATCATCACTGATGTACTGTGGATCATCACTGATGTACTATGGATCATCCCTGATGTACTATGGACCATCCCTGATGTACTGTGGATCATCACTGATGTACTATAGATCATCACTGATGTACTATGGGCCATCACTGGTGTACTATGGGCCATCACTGGAGTACTATGGATCATCACTGGTGTACTATGGACCATCACTAATTTACTATGGACCATCACTGATGTACTGTGGATCATCACTGATGTACTGTGGATCATCCCTGGTGTACTATGGATAATCACTGGTGTACTATGGATCATCACTGATGTGCTATGGGCCATCACTGATGTACTATGGATCATCACTGATGTACTGTGGACCATCCTTGATGTACTGTGGATCATCACTGATGTACTGTGGATCATCACTGATGTACTGAGGATCATCACTGATGTACTATAGATCATCACTGATGTACTATGGGCCATCACTGGTGTACTGTGGATCATCACTGATGTACTGTGGATCATCACTGATGTACTATAGATCATCACTGATGTACTATGGACCATCACTGGTGTACTATGAATCATCACTGGTGTACTATTAATCATCACTGATGTACTATGGACCATCACTGGTGTACTATGAATCATCACTGGTGTACTATGGATCATCACTGGTGTACTATGGATCATCACTGATGTACTATAGATCATCACTGATGTACTATGGGCCATCACTTGTGTACTATGGATCATCACTGGTGTACTATGGATCATCCCTGATGTACTATGGACCATCCCTGATGTACTATGGACCATCCCTGATGTACTGTGAATCATCGCTGGTGTACTATAGATCATCACTGATGTACTGTGGATCATCACTGATGTACTATGGGCCATCACTGGTGTACTATGGGCCATCACTGGTGTACTATGGATCATCACTGATGTACTGTGGATCATCCCTGATGTACTGTGGGCCATCACTGATGTACTATGGATTATCACTGATGTACTATGGATCATGACTGGTGTACTATGGATCATCACTGATGTACTGTGGACCATCCCTGATGTACTGTGGATCATCACTGATGTACTGTGGATCATCACTGATGTACTGAGGATCATCACTGATGTACTATGGATCATCACTGATGTACCGTGGATCATCACTGATGTACTGTGGATCATCACTGATGTACTGTGGATCATCACTGATGTACTATAGATCATCACTGAAGTACTATGGGCCATCACTGGTGTACTATGGATCATCACTGATGTATTATGGATCATCACTGATGTACTATGAGCCATCACTGATGTACTATGGATCATCACTGGTGTACTATGGGCCATCACTGAAGTACTATGGATCATCACTGGTGTACTATGGATCATCACTGGTGTACTATGGGCCATCACTGATGTACTATGGATCATCACTGGTGTACTATGGATCATCACTGATGTACTATAGATCATCACTGATGTACTATAGCTCATCACTGGTATACTATGGGCCATCTCTGGTGTACTATTGATCATCACTGGTGTACTATGGGCCATCACTGGTGTACTATGGATCATCACTGGTGTACTGTGGATCATCACTGGTGTACTATGGACCATCCCTGATGTACTGTGGATCATCACTGATGTACTGTGGATCATCACTGATGTACTATAGTTCATCACTGATGTACTATGGGCCATCACTGGTGTACTATGGATCATCACTGGTGTACTATGGATCATCACTGATGTACTATGGACCATCCCTGATGTACTGTGGATCATCACTGATGTACTGTGGATCATCACTGATGTACTGTGGATCATCACTGATGTACTGTGGATCATCACTGATGTACTATAGTTCATCACTGATGTACTATGGGCCATCACTGGTGTACTATGGATCATCACTGGTGTACTATGGATCATCACTGATGTACTATGGACCATCCCTAATGTACTGTGGATCATCACTGATGTACTATAGTTCATCACTGATGTACTATGGGCCATCACTGGTGTACTATGGATCATCACTGGTGTACTATGGATCATCACTGATGTACTATGGACCATCCCTGATGTACTGTGGATCATCACTGATGTACTGTGGATCATCACTGATGTACTGTGGATCATCACTGATGTACTATGGATCATCACTGATGTACTATGGGCCATCACTGGTGTACTATGGGCCATCACTGGTGTACTATGGATCATCACTGGTGTACTATGGACCATCACTGATGGACTATGGACCATCACTGATGTACTATGGATCATCACTGATATACTGTGGACCATCCCTGATGTACTGTGGATCATCACTGATGTACTGTGGATCATCACTGAAGTATTGTGGATCATCACTGATGTACTGTGGATCATCACTGATGTACTGTGTATCATAACTGATGTACTGTGGATCATCACTGATGTACTATAGATCATCACTGATGTACTATAGATCATCACTGATGTACTATGGACCATCACTGATGTACTATAGATCATCACTGATGTACTATGGACCATCACTGGTGTACTATGGATCATCACTGGTGTACTGTGGATCATCACTGGTGTACTATGGACCATCCCTGATGTACTGTGGATCATCACTGATGTACTGTGGATCATCACTGATGTACTATAGTTCATCACTGATGTACTATGGGCCATCACTGGTGTACTATGGATCATCACTGGTGTACTATGGATCATCACTGATGTACTATGGACCATCCCTGATGTACTGTGGATCATCACTGATGTACTGTGGATCATCACTGATGTACTATGGATCATCACTGATGTACTGTGGATCATCACTGATGTACTATAGTTCATCACTAATGTACTATGGGCCATCACTGGTGTACTATGGATCATCACTGGTGTACTATGGATCATCACTGATGTACTATGGACCATCCCTGATGTACTGTGGATCATCACTGATGTACTATAGTTCATCACTGATGTACTATGGGCCATCACTGGTGTACTATGAATCATCACTGGTGTACTATGGATCATAACTGATGTACTATGGACCATCCCTGATGTACTGTGGATCATCACTGATGTACTGTGGATCATCACTGATGTACTATGGATCATCACTGATGTACTATGGGCTATCACTGGTGTACTATGGGCCATCACTGGTGTACTATGGATCATCACTGGTGTACTATGGATCATCACTGGTGTACTATGGATCATCACTGATGTACTATGGACCATCACTGATGTACTATGGATCATCACTGATATACTGTGGACCATCCCTGATGTACTGTGGATCATCACTGATGTACTGTGGATCATCACTGAAGTATTGTGGATCATCACTGATGTACTGTGGATCCTCACTAATGTACTGTGGATCATAACTGATGTACTGTAGATCATCACTGATGTACTATAGATCATCACTGGTGTACTATGTATATAGATCATCACTGATGTACTATGGACCATCACTGATGTACTATAGTTCATCACTGATGTACTATGGGCCATCACTGGTGTACTATGGATCATCACTGGTGTACTATGGATCATCACTGATGTACTATGGACCATCCCTGATGTACTGTGGATCATCACTGATGTACTATAGTTCATCACTGATGTACTATGGGCCATCACTGGTGTACTATGGATCATCACTGGTGTACTGTGGATCATCACTGGTGTACTATGGACCAGCCCTGATGTACTGTGGATCATCACTGATGTACTGTGGATCATCACTGATGTACTATAGTTCATCACTGATGTACTATGGGCCATCACTGGTGCACTATGGATCATCACTGGTGTACTATGGATCATCACTGATGTACTATGGACCATCCCTGATGTACTGTGGATCATCACTGATGTACTATATTTCATCACTGATGTACTATGGGCCATCACTGGTGTACTATGGATCATCACTGGTGTACTATGGATCATCACTGATGTACTATGGACCATCCCTGATGTACTGTGGATCATCACTGATGTACTGTGGATCATCACTGATGTACTATGGATCATCACTGATGTACTATGGGCCATCACTGGTGTACTATGGGCCATCACTGGTGTACTATGGATCATCACTGGTGTACTATGGATCATCACTGGTGTACTATGGATCATCACTGGTGTACTATGGACCATCACTGATGTACTGTGGACCACCACTGATGTACTGTGGATCATCACTGATGTACTGTGGATCATCCCTGGTGTACTATGGAACATCACTGGTGTACTATGGATCATCACTGGTGTACTATGGATTATCACTGATGTACTATGGGCCATCACTGATGTACTATGGATCATCACTGATATACTGTGGACCATCCCTGATGTACTGTGGATCATCACTGATGTACTGTGGATCATCACTGAAGTATTGTGGATCATCACTGATGTACTGTGGATCATAACTGATGTACTGTGAATCATCACTGATGTACTGTGGATCATCACTGATGTACTATAGATCATTACTGATGTACTATGGGCCATCACTGGTGTACTATGGATCATCACTGATGTACTATGGATCATCACTGAAGTACTATGGATCATCACTGATGTACTATGAACCATCACTGATGTACTATGGGCCATCACTGGTGTACTATGGATCATCACTGATGTACTGTGGATCATCACTGATGTACTGTGGGCCATCACTGATGTACTATGGATCATCACTGATATACTGTGGACCATCCCTGATGTATTGTGGATCATCACTGATGTACTGTGGATCATCACTGATGTACTATAAATCATCACTGAAGTACTATGGGCCATCACTGATGTACTGAGGATCATCACTGATGTACTATGGATCATCACTGATGTACCTTGGATCATCACTGATGTACTGTGGATCATCACTGATGTACTGTGGATCATCACTGATGTACTGTGGATCATCACTGATGTACTGAGGATCATCACTGATGTACTATGGATCATCACTGATGTACCTTGGATCATCACTGATGTACTGTGGATCATCACTGATGTACTGTGGATCATCACTGTAGTACTATGGGCCATGACTGGTGTACTATGGATCATCACTGATGTACTATGGATCATCACTGATGTACTATGGATCATCACTGATGTATTATGGATCATCACTGATGTACTATGAGCCATCACTGATGTACTATGGATCATCACTGGTGTACTATGGATCATCACTGATGTACTATGAGCCATCACTGATGTACTATGGATCATCACTGGTGTACTATGGATCATCACTGATGTACTATAGATCATCACTGATGTACTATGAGCCATCACTGATGTACTATGGGCCATCACTGGTGTACTATGGATCATCACTGGTGTACTATGGACCATCACTGATGTACTATGGATCATCACTGGTGTACTATGGATCATCACTGGTGTACTATGGATCATCCCTGGTGTACTATGGATCATCACTGGTGTACTATGGATCATCACTGGCGTACTATGGATCATCACTGATATACTGTGGACCATCCCTGATATACTGTGGATCATCCCTGATGTACTGTGGATCATCACTGATGTACTGTGGGCCATCACTGGTGTACTGTTGGCCATCACAGGTGTACTATGGATCATCACTGATGTACTATGGATCATCACTGGTGTACTATGGATCATCACTGATGTACTGTGGACCATCCCTGATGTACTATAGATCATCACTGATGTACTCTGGATCATCACTGATGTACTATGGGCCATCACTGGTGTACTATGGGCCATCACTGGTGTACTATGGATCATCACTGGATTACTATGGATCATCCCTGGTGTGCTATGGACCATCACTGATGTGCTTTGGGCCATCACTGGTGTACTATGGATCATCACTGATGTACTGTGGACCATCCCTGATGTACTGTGGATCATCACTGATGTACTATGGATCATCACTGATGTACTATGGACCATCACTGGTGTACTATGGACCATCACTGGTGTACTATGGATCATCACTGATGTACTGTGGATCATCACTGATGTACTGTGGGCCATCACTGATGTACTATGGATCATCACTGATATACTGTGGACCATCCCTGATGTATTGTGGATCATCACTGATGTACTGTGGATCATCACTGATGTACTATAGATCATCACTGAAGTACTATGGGCCATCACTGGTGTACTATGGATCATCACTGGTGTACTATGGGCCATCACTGGTGTACTATGGATCATCACTGATGTACTATGGATCATCACTGATGTACTATGGATCATGACTGGTGTACTATGGATCATCACTGATGTACTGTGGACCATCCCTGATGTCCTGTGGATCATCACTGATGTACTGTAGATCATCACTGATGTACTGTGGATCATCACTGATGTACTGAGGATCATCACTGATGTACTATGGATCATCACTGATGTACCGTGGATCATCACTGATGTACTGTGGATCATCACTGATGTACTGTGGATCATCACTGATGTACTATAGATCATCACTGAAGTACTATGGGCCATCACTGGTGTACTATGGATCATCACTGATGTATTATGGATCATCACTGATGTATTATGAGCCATCACTGATGTACTATGGATCATCACTGGTGTACTATGGATCATCACTGATGTACTATGGATCATCACTGATGTACTATGAGCCATAACTGATGTACTATGGGCCATCCCTGGTGTACTATGGATCATCACTGATGTACTGTGGATCATCACTGATGTACTATGGGACATCACTGGTATACTATGGGCCATCTCTGGTGTACTATGGATCATCACTGGTGTACTATGGGCCATCACTGGTGAACTATGGATCATCACTGGTGTACTATGGACCATCACTGATTTACTATGGACCATCACTGATGTACTGTGGATCATCACTGATGTACTGTGGGTCATCCCTGGTGTAATATGGATCATCACTGGTGTAATATGGATCATCACTGATGTACTATGGGCCATCACTGATGTACTATGGATCATCACTGATGTACTGTGGACCATCCCTGATGTACTGTGGATCATCACTGATGTACTGTGGATCATCACTGATGTACTGTGGATCATCACTGATGTACTGAGGATCATCAATGATGAACTATAGATCATCACTGATGTACTATGGGCCATCACTGGTGTACTATGGATCATCACTGATGTACTGTGGATCATCACTGATGTACTGTGGATCATCACTGATGTACTATAGATCATCACTGATGTACTATGGACCATCACTGGTGACTATGAATCATCACTGGTGTACTATGGATCATCACTTGTGTACTATGGATCATCACTGATGTACTATAGATCATCACTGATATACTATGGGTCATCACTTGTGTACTATGGATCATCACTGGTGTACTATGGATCATCCCTGATGTACTATGGACCATCCCTGATGTACTATGGACCAGCCCTGATGTACTGTGAATCATCACTGGTGTACTGTGATTCATCACTGATGTACTATAGATCATCACTGATGTACTGTGGATCATCACTGATGTACTATGGGCCATCACTGGTGTACTATGGATCATCACTGATGTACTGTGGATCATCCCTGATGTACTGTGGGCCATCACTGATGTACTATGGATCATCACTGATGTACTATGGATCATCACTGATGTACTATGGATCATCCCTGATGTACTATGGACCATCCCTGATGTACTGTGGATCATCACTGATGTACTATAGATCATCACTGATGTACTATGGGCCATCACTGGTGTACTATGGGCCATCACTGGAGTACTATGGATCATCACTGGTGTACTATGGACCATCACTAATTTACTATGGACCATCACTGATGTACTGTGGATCATCACTGATGTACTGTGGATCATCCCTGGTGTACTATGGATAATCACTGGTGTACTATGGATCATCACTGATGTGCTATGGGCCATCACTGATGTACTATGGATCATCACTGATGTACTGTGGACCATTCTTGATGTACTGTGGATCATCACTGATGTACTGTGGATCATCACTGATGTACTGAGGATCATCACTGATGTACTATAGATCATCACTGATGTACTATGGGCCATCACTGGTGTACTGTGGATCATCACTGATGTACTGTGGATCATCACTGATGTACTATAGATCATCACTGATGTACTATGGACCATCACTGGTGTACTATGAATCATCACTGGTGTACTATTAAACATCACTGGTGTACTATGGATCATCACTGATGTACTATAGATCATCACTGATGTACTATGGACCATCACTGGTGTACTATGAATCATCACTGGTGTACTATGGATCATCACTGGTGTACTATGGATCATCACTGATGTACTATAGATCATCACTGATGTACTATGGGCCATCACTTGTGTACTATGGATCATCACTGGTGTACTATGGATCATCCCTGATGTACTATGGACCATCCCTGATGTACTATGGACCATCCCTGATGTACTGTGAATCATCACTGGTGTACTATAGATCATCACTGATGTACTGTGGATCATCACTGATGTACTATGGGCCATCACTGGTGTACTATGGGCCATCACTGGTGTACTATGGATCATCACTGATGTACTGTGGATCATCCCTGATGTACTGTGGGCCATCACTGATGTACTATGGATTATCACTGATGTACTATGGATCATGACTGGTGTACTATGGATCATCACTGATGTACTGTGGACCATCCCTGATGTACTGTGGATCATCACTGATGTACTGTGGATCATCACTGATGTACTGTGGATCATCACTGATGTACTATGGATCATCCCTGATGTACTATGGACCTTCCCTGATGTACTGTGGATCATCACTGATGTACTATAGATCATCACTGATGTACTATGGGCCATCACTGGTGTACTATGGGCCATCACTGGAGTACTATGGATCATTACTGGTGTACTATGGACCATCACTAATTTACTATGGACCATCACTGATGTACTGTGGATCATCACTGATGTACTGTGGATCATCCCTGGTGTACTATGGATCATCACTGGTGTACTATGGATCATCACTGATGTACTATGGGCCATCACTGATGTACTATGGGCCATCACTGATGTACTATGGGCCATCACTGATGTGCTATGGACCATCCCTGATGTACTGTGGATCATCACTGATGTACTGTGGATCATCACTGATGTACTGATGATCATCACTGATGTACTATAGATCATCACTGATGTACTATGGGCCATCACTGGTGTACTGTGGATCATCACTGATGTACTGTGGATCATCACTGATGTACTTTAGATCATCACCAATGTACTATGGACCATCACTGGTGTACTATGAATCATCACTGGTGTACTATTAATCATCACTGGTGTACTATGGATCATCACTGATGTACTATAGATCATCACTGATGTACTATGGGCCATCACTGGTGTACTATGGATCATCCCTGATGTACTATGGACCATCCCTGATGTACTATGGACCATCACTGATGTACAGTGAATCATCACTGGTGTACTGTGGATCATCACTGATGTACTATAGATAATCACTGATGTACTGTGGATCATCACTGATGTACTATGGGCCATCACTGGTGTACTATGGACCATCCCTGATGTACTATGGATCATCCCTGATGTACTATGGACCATCCCTGATGTACTGTGGATCATCACTGACCCTGCAGGTCTCTGCCGGACAAGTTCGTATGAAGTGGCCAACCTCCCCGCAGAAGAGACACAGACTGCCTAGGACTCGACGTAGACGTTCAGCAGGAGAAAGAGGTAAACTACGAAAACTCAAGAGACCTTGCCTATTCTCTGCCAGACTTCTTCAGGCCATAGCGAACTCCTCCGTTTGGATGTCATAGCTTCTCCCATGTTTCCCGTTATCCTCGGCATTCCATGGTTGAAGGCACACAACCCTCACGTTGACTGGCTTACCGGAGATTTTTTTTTTTCGTCCAACTACTGCCAGACGCACTGCCTCTTTGGAGGAACTGTCAACTCCACGCCCCTCCTGGGTATCCACCCTGACCATGAAGCCTCTAAACTGATCCCGGTTGCTTATCACGAATTTCTGGACGTCTTTAATAAAAAGGGTGCAGACACTCTTCCACCTCATAGAACTTACGATTGCCCCATTGAACTTCTACCGGGAGCCGAGATCCCGTTTGGTCGGATTTACCCTCTCTCTGAGCCTGAATTGGAAGCCCTGCGTACCTATATCGACGAGAGCCTTGAAAAGCAGTTCATTCGGCCTTC
Source organism: Rana muscosa (assembly GCA_029206835.1). Taxonomy (NCBI): domain Eukaryota; kingdom Metazoa; phylum Chordata; class Amphibia; order Anura; family Ranidae; genus Rana; species Rana muscosa. The sequence goes on from JARGYO010000232.1 coordinate 585,735, forward strand.
CACTTCACCAGCAGGAGCCAGTATTTTCTTCGTTGAGAAAAAAGACCACACCTTGAGGCCCTGTGTGGACTATCGTGACCTTAACAGGGTCACTGTCAAGAATCGGTACCCTCTTCCTCTGATTCCCGAACTATTCCAGAGGCTGCGAGGGGCACGAGTGTTCTCCAAACTGGACTTGAGGGGTGCCTATAATCTTGTCAGAATCAGGGAGGGAGACGAATGGAAGACGGCCTTCCGGACACGCTTTGGCCACTTTGAGTATTTAGTCATGCCATTCGGGCTCTGCAATGCTCCAGCCACATTCCAGCATCTGGTAAACGATGTTTTTCGGGACTTTCTTGATTTATTCGTCATCGTGTATCTGGATGACATCCTTGTATTCTCTGAAACTTTAGAATCCCATCGGACTCATGTAAAAAAGGTATTAGCTCGATTGCGGGAACACCGACTTTACGCAAAGGCTGAAAAATGTGACTTTGAAAAGCAAGTTGTGCATTTCCTAGGGCTTGTCATCTCCGCCGAGGGAATCTCCATGGACCCTCAGAAAGTCGCTTCTGTCTTGGAATGGCCTGCTCCTACTGACAGAAAAGCTGTACAGAGGTTCGTGGGGTTTGCTAACTTTTATAGAAAATTTATTAAGGACTTTTCTGGCATCATCACTCCCATTACTCAGCTAACGAAACAGCATGTTCCCTTTCGATGGACCCCAGAGGCTCAGACAGCGTTTGAACAGTTGAAAGCCTTATTCACCTCAGCTCCCATCTTGAAACATCCCGATCCCTCCTTAGCTTATGTTTTGGAGGTAGACGTCTCGGAAAATGCAGTTGGGGAAAATGCATTTCCCAACGCCAAGGGCCCAAATCATTGCTCCACCCTGTGGCCTTCTTCTCTAAAAAATTAAATCCTTCCGAAAGGAATTATGATGTTGGTGACCGAGAGCTACTGGCTATCAAGGCCGCTCTTGAAGAATGGCGTTACCTTTTGGAGGGAGCTTCTCACCCAATTCTTATCTTCACAGATCACAAGAATCTTGAGTATTTGAAGACAACTAAACGCCTAAGACCTCGGCAGGCAAGATGGGCACTTTTTTTCTCTCGTTTCATGTTTCATATAACCTACCGTCCTGGCTCAAAGAACGGGAAACCAGATGCCTTGTCCCGCATGTTCAGTGATCCATTTGTATCCTCGGAACCTGATACTATTCTACCAGCCAATAATTTTTTACTTCTTCAGGCGGATCTGATGTCACAAATAAGAAAATATGTGGAAGACCAACCGCCTTCCAAGGACCTGGCTCTTCAACTAAGGGATGGCCTGTACTTCCATAAGAGGCAAATCTTTATCCCAGAACAGTTCAGAATTGCCGTCCTAGGGCGATGTCATGATCATCCCCTAGCGGGTCACTTTGGGATTCACAAGACGGCTAATTTGATCTCCCGTACATTCTGGTGGCCAAACTTGATGAACGACTGCAAGAAAGATGTAAGATCTTGTATTTCATGCCTTCGGAATAAGACAGACAGAGCCAGAACGTGGGGTCTACTTGAGCCCCTTCCTGTACCTGAGAAACCATGGAGCATGATCTCCATGGATTTTATAGTAGAACTTCCCCCATCTGAAGACTTCACTACCATTTTCGTTGTGGTTGATCGTTTGACCAAAATGGCCCACTTTGTACCTCTGCAAGGAACTCCTTCTGCCCCGGAGACTGCCTCAACTTTTATCAAGGAGATTGTAAGGTTGCATGGCATCCCTGACAGCATAGTTTCTGATCGAGGGGTGCAGTTCACTTCTAGATTTTGGAGGGCCTTATGTGAAACTTTGAACATTGAACTCCGCCTCTCCACAGCTTATCACCCACAAACTAATGGACAGACTGAAAGGGTCAATCAAACCCTAGAACAGTACCTACGATGCTTTTCTTCTTTTGCACAGGATGACTGGCTATCACTTCTCCCACTCGCGGAATTTTCATACAATAATTCCACCCATTCGGCAACCAAACAGTCACCTTTTTTCGCCAATTATGGATATCATCCTTCTTTCTTGCCTGAGCTGCCTATTGATTCTTCTGTACCTGCCGTACAAGACAGGTTGAACTTCCTTAACTCCAACTACCAATTACTGCAGGATACAATCTCCAAGACCCAGGCAGATAATAAAAAGTTCTTCGACAAGAAGAGAAGAGGCAATTTGAATCTTGAACCTTTTCCAGTACCTCGCTGCCCGTCTGCTACCGAACCCGGCCACCCTTGTGATCCTGCACCAGCCTCCTGCTTGGCTTAACGCTTTCTCCAGTGCCTGTGCTAGCTGTCCATCCTACCAGCTTTCCTGAGTCCAGTTCCTTACCAGATGCTCTGCCTGCATCTCCACGTCTGCAACTCAGCTGACAAGTTCTGCACGCAACTACAGGCACTCGTGTAACTCCTCACCCTAGGTCTGTCCCATTCTCAGTGGGGCTTGGGTTGGAGATACAAGGGACGCCGACCTCGTCATTCCAGACTCCTACCAGGTACGTGACAGTACCAGTCAGCCAGAGATGGAGTCTGGAAGGGAGGCCTCTCCACCGAAGGACATTTACCAAACTATTTCTGCGCTCTCAAATATTGTGCAGAAGTTACAAGAGCGGGTCACTTTGGGATTCACAAGATGGCTAATTTGATCTCCCGTACATTCTGGTGGCCAAACTTGATGAACGACTGCAAGAAATATGTAAGATCTTGTATTTCATGCCTTCGGAATAAGACAGACAGAGCCAGAACTTGGGGTCTACTTGAGCCCCTTCCTGTACCTGAGAAACCATGGAGCATGATCTCCATGGATTTTATAGTAGAACTTCCCCCATCTGAAGACTTTACTACCATTTTCGTTGTGGTTGATCGTTTGACCAAAATGACCCACTTTGTACCTCTGCAAGGAACTCCTTCTGCCCCGGAGACTGCCTCAACTTTTATCAAGGAGATTGTAAGGTTGCATGGCATCCCTGACAGCATAGTTTCTGATCGAGGGGTGCAGTTCACTTCTAGATTTTGGAGGGCCTTATGTGAAACATTGAACATTGAACTCCGCCTCTCCACAGCTTATCACCCACAAACTAATGGACAGACTGAAAGGGTCAATCAAACCCTTGAACAGTACCTACGATGCTTTTCTTCTTTTGCACAGGATGACTGGCTATCACTTCTCCCACTCGCGGAATTTTCATACAATAATTCCACCCATTCGGTAACCAAACAGTCACCTTTTTTCGCCAATTATGGATACCATCCTTCTTTCTTGCCTGAGCTGATCCTCGGAACCTGATACTATTCTACCAGCCAATAATTTTTTACTTCTTCAGGCGGATCTGATGTCACAATTAAGAAAATATGTGGAAGACCAACCGCCTTCCAAGGACCTGGCTCTTCAACTAAGGGATGGCCTGTACTTCCCTAAGAGGCAAATCTTTATCCCAGAACAGTTCAGAGTTGCCGTCCTAGGGCGATGTCATGATCATCCCCTAGCGGGTCACTTTGGGATTCACAAGACGGCTAATTCGATCTCCCGTACATTCTGGTGGCCAAACTTGATGAACGACTGCAAGAAATATGTAAGATTTTGTATTTCATGCCTTCGGAATAAGACAGACAGAGCCAGAACTTGGGGTCTACTTGAGCCCCTTCCTGTACCTGAGAAACCATGGAGCATGATCTCCATGGATTTTATAGTAGAACTTCCCCCATCTGAAGACTTCACTACCATTTTCGTTGTGGTTGATCGTTTGACCAAAATGGCCCACTTTGTACCTCTGCAAGGAACTCCTTCTGCCCCGGAGTCTGCCTCAACTTTTATCAAGGAGATTGTAAGGTTGCATGGCATCCCTGACAGCATAGTTTCTGATCGAGGGGTGCAGTTCACTTCTAGATTTTGGAGGGCCTTATGTGAAACTTTGAATATTGAACTCCGCCTCTCCACAGCTTATCACCCACAAACTAATGGACAGACTGAAAGGGTCAATCAAACCCTTGAACAGTACCTACGATGCTTTTCTTCTTTTGCACAGGATGACTGGCTATCACTTCTCCCACTCGCGGAATTTTCATACAATAATTCCACCCATTCGGCAACCAAACAGTCACCTTTTTTCGCCAATTATGGATACCATCCTTCTTTCTTGCCTGAGCTGCCTATTGATTCTTCTGTACCTGCCGTACAAGACAGGTTGAACTTCCTTAACTCCAACTACCAATTACTGCAGGTCCCAGAACAGTTCAGAGTTGCCGTCCTAGGGCGATGTCATGATCATCCCCTAGCGGGTCACTTTGGGATTCACAAGACGGCTAATTTGATCTCCCGTACATTCTGGTGGCCAAACTTGATGAACGACTGCAAGAAATATGTAAGATCTTGTATTTCATGCCTTCGGAATAAGACAGACAGAGCCAGAACTTGGGGTCTACTTGAGCCCCTTCCTGTACCTGAGAAACCATGGAGCATGATCTCCATGGATTTTATAGTAGAACTTCCCCCATCTGAAGACTTCACTACCATTTTCGTTGTGGTTGATCGTTTGACCAAAATGGCCCACTTCGTACCTCTGCAAGGAACTCCTTCTGCCCCGAGACTGCCTCAACTTTTATCAAGGAGATTGTAAGGTTGCATGGCATCCCTGACAGCATAATTTCTGATCGAGGGGTGCAGTTCACTTCTAGATTTTGGAGGGCCTTATGTGAAACTTTGAACATTGAACTCCGCCTCTCCACAGCTTATCACCCACAAACTAATGGACAGACTGAAAGGGTCAATCAAACCCTTGAACAGTACCTACGATGCTTTTCTTCTTTTGCACAGGATGACTGGCTATCACTTCTCCCACTCGCGGAATTTTCATACAATAATTCCACCCATTCGGCAACCAAACAGTCACCTTTTTTCGCCAATTATGGATACCATCCTTCTTTCTTGCCTGAGCTGCCTATTGATTATTCTGTACCTGCCGTACAAGACAGGTTGAACTTCCTTAACTCCAACTACCAATTACTGCAGGATACAATCTCCAAGACCCAGGCAGATAATAAAAAGTTCTTCGACAAGAAGAGAAGAGGCAATTTGAATCTTGAACCTTTTCCAGTACCTCGCTGCCCGTCTGCTACCGAACCCGGCCACCCTTGTGATCCTGCAGAGCCTCCTGCTTGGCTTAACGCTTTCTCCAGTGCCTGTGCTAGCTGTCCATCCTACCAGCTTTCCTGAGTCCAGTTCCTTACCAAATGCTCTGCCTGCATCTCCACGTCTGCAACTCAGCTGACAAGTTCTGCACGCAACTACAGGCACTCGTGTAACTCCTCACCCTAGGTCTGTCCCATTCTCAGTGGGGCTTGGGTTGGAGATACAAGGGAGGCCGACCTCGTCATTCCAGACTCCTACCAGGTACGTGACAGTACCAGTCAGCCAGAGATGGAGTCTGGAAGGGAGGCCTCTCCACCGAAGGACATTTAGAAAACGATTTCTGCGCTCTCAAATATTGTGCAGAAGTTACAAGAGCGGGTCACTTTGGGATTCACAAGACGGCTAATTTGATCTCCCGTACATTCTGGTGGCCAAACTTGATGAACGACTGCAAGAAATATGTAAGATCTTGTATTTCATGCCTTCGGAATAAGACAGACAGAGCCAGAACTTGGGGTCTACTTGAGCCCCTTCCTGTACCTGAGAAACCATGGAGCATGATCTCCATGGATTTTATAGTAGAACTTCCCCCATCTGAAGACTTTACTACCATTTTTGTTGTGGTTGATCGTTTGACCAAAATGGTTCCTTTGCAAGGAACTCCTTCTGCCCCGGAGACTGCCTCAACTTTTATCAAGGAGATTGTAAGGTTGCATGACATCCCTGACAGCATAGTTTCTGATCGAGGGGTGCAGTTCACTTCTAGATTTTGGAGGGCCTTATGTGAAACATTGAACATTGAACTCCGCCTCTCCACAGCTTATCACCCACAAACTAATGGACAGACTGAAAGGGTCAATCAAACCCTTGAACAGTACCTACGATGCTTTTCTTCTTTTGCACAGGATGACTGGCTATCACTTCTCCCACTCGCGGAATTTTCATACAATAATTCCACCCATTCGGTAACCAAACAGTCACCTTTTTTCACCAATTATGGATACCATCCTTCTTTCTTGCCTGAGCTGCCTATTGATTCTTCTGTACCTGCCGTACACGACAGGTTGAACTTCCTTAACTCCAACTACCAATTACTGCAGGTCCCAGAACAGTTCAGAGTTGCCGTCCTAGGGCGATGTCATGATCATCCCCTAGCGGGTCACTTTGGGATTCACAAGACGGCTAATTTGATCTCCCGTACATTCTGGTGGCCAAACTTGATGAACGACTGCAAGAAATATGTAAGATCTTGTATTTCATGCCTTCGGAATAAGACAGACAGAGCCAGAACTTGGGGTCTACTTGAGCCCCTTCCTGTACCTGAGAAACCATGGAGCATGATCTCCATGGATTTTATAGTAGAACTTCCCCCATCTGAAGACTTCACTACCATTTTCGTTGTGGTTGATCGTTTGACCAAAATGGCCCACTTTGTACCTCTGCAAGGAACTCCTTCTGCCCCGGAGACTGCCTCAACTTTTATCAAGGAGATTGTAAGGTTGCATGGCATCCCTGACAGCATAGATTCTGATCGAGGGGTGCAGTTCACTTCTAGATGTTGGAGGGCCTTATGTGAAACTTTGAACATTGAACTCCGCCTCTCCACAGCTTATCACCCACAAACTAATGGACAGACTGAAAGGGTCAATCAAACCCTTGAACAGTACCTACGATGCTTTTCTTCTTTTGCACAGGATGACTGGCTATCACTTCTCCCACTCGCGGAATTTTCATACAATAATTCCACCCATTCGGCAACCAAACAGTCACCTTTTTTCGCCAATTATGGATACCATCCTTCTTTCTTGCCTGAGCTGCCTATTGATTCTTCTGTACCTGCCGTACAAGACAGGTTGAACTTCCTTAACTCCAACTACCAATTACTGCAGGATACAATCTCCAAGACCCAGGCAGATAATAAAAAGTTCTTCGACAAGAAGAGAAGAGGCAATTTGAATCTTGAACCTTTTCCAGTACCTTGCTGCCCGTCTGCTACCGAACCCGGCCACCCTTGTGATCCTGCACCAGCCTCCTGCTTGGCTTAACGCTGTCTCCAGTGCCTGTGCTAGCTGTCCATCCTACCAGCTTTCCTGAGTCCAGTTCCTTACCAGATGCTCTGCCTGCATCTCCACGTCTGCAACTCAGCTGACAAGTTCTGAACGCAACTACAGGCACTCGTGTAACTCCTCACCCTAGGTCTGTCCCATCCTCAGTGGGGCTTGGGTTGGAGATACAAGGGAGGCCGACCTCGTCATTCCAGAATCCTACCAGGTCACTGTCGAGAATCGGTACCCTCTTCCTCTGATTCCCGAACTATTCCAGAGGCTGCGAGGGGCACGAGTGTTCTCCAAACTGGACTTGAGGGGTGCCTATAATCTTGTCAGAATCAGGGAGGGAGACGAATGGAAGACGGCCTTCCGGACACGCTTTGGCCACTTTGAGTATTTAGTCATGCCATTCGGGCTCTGCAATGCTCCAGCCACATTCCAGCATCTGGTAAACAATGTTTTTCGGGACTTTCTTGATTTATTCGTCATCGTGTATCTGGATGACATCCTTGTATTCTCTGAAACTTTAGAATCCCATCGGACTCATGTAAAAAAGGTATTTGCTCGATTGCGGGAACACCGACTTTACGCAAAGGCTGAAAAATGCGACTTTGAAAAGCAAGTTGTGCATTTCCTAGGGCTTGTCATCTTCGCCGAGGGAATCTCCATGGACCCTCAGAAAGTCGCTTCTGTCTTGGAATGGCCTGCTCCTACTGACAGAAAAGCTGTACAGAGGTTCGTGGGGTTTGCTAACCCTGGGAAGGATCAGTCATATGTCTCTCTTCCCATCAAGCTTCAGCTCCCCGAAAAGACGGTTTCAGTACTTGCAATCATAGACTCTGGGGCCTGCAGCTGTTTTGTGGACTCTGCATTTGCTTCTCTTCAGCAGCTGCCCTTGGGTACCAAGAGGCAAGGGTTCCATGTCCATCTGGCTGACGGCTCCGGTATTAAATCAGGCCCGGTTACTCAAGAGACCTTGCCTATTCTCTGCCAGACTTCTTCAGGCCATAGCGAACTCCTCCGTTTGGATGTCATAGCTTCTCCCATGTTTCCCGTTATCCTCGGCATTCCATGGTTGAAGGCACACAACCCTCACGTTGACTGGCTTACCGGAGATATATTTTTTTTTCGTCCAACTACTGCCAGACGCACTGCCTCTTGGGAGGAACTGTCAACTCCACGCCCCTCCTGGGTATCCACCCTGACCATGAAGCCTCTAAACTGATCCCGGTTGCTTATCACGAATTTCTGGACGTCTTTAATAAAAAGGGTGCAGACACTCTTCCACCTCATAGAACTTACGATTGCCCCATTGAACTTCTACCAGGAGCCGAGATCCCGTTTGGTCAGATTTACCATCTCTCTGAGCCTGAATTGGAAGCCCTGCGTACCTATATCGACGAGAGCCTTGAAAAGCAGTTCATTCGGCCTTCCACTTCACCAGCAGGAGCCGGTATTTTCTTTGTTGAGAAAAAAGACCACACCTTGAGGCCCTGTGTGGACTATCGTGACCTTAACAGGGTCACTGTCAAGAATCGGTACCCTCTTCCTCTGATTCCCGAACTATTCCAGAGGCTGCGAGGGGCACGAGTGTTCTCCAAACTGGACTTGAGGGGTGCCTATAATCTTGTCAGAATCAGGGAGGGAGACGAATGGAAGACGGCCTTCCGGACACGCTTTGGCCACTTTGAGTATTTAGTCATGCCATTCGGGCTCTGCAATGCTCCAGCCACATTCCAGCATCTGGTAAACGATGTTTTTCGGGACTTTCTTGATTTATTCGTCATCGTGTATCTGGATGACATCCTTGTATTCTCTGAAACTTTAGAATCCCATCGGACTCATGTAAAAAAGGTATTAGCTCGATTGCGGGAACACCGACTTTAAGCAAAGGCTGAGAAATGCGACTTTGAAAAGCAAGTTGTGCATTTCCTAGGGCTTGTCATCTCCGCCGAGGGAATCTCCATGGAACCTCAGAAAGTCGCTTCTGTCTTGGAATGGCCTGCTCCTACTGACAGAAAAGCTGTACAGAGGTTCATGGGGTTTGCTAACCCTGGGAAGGATCAGTCACATGTCTCTCTTCCCATCAAGCTTCAGCTCCCCGAAAAGACGGTTTCAGTACTTGCAATCATAGACTCTGGGGCCTGCAGCTGTTTTGTGGACTCTGCATTTGCTTCTCTTCAGCAGCTGCCCTTGGGTACCAAGAGGCAAGGGTTCCATGGCCATCTGGCTGACGGCTCCAATATTAAATCAGGCCCGGTTACTCAAGAGACCTTGCCTATTCTCTGCCAGACTTCTTCAGGCCATAGCGAACTCCTCCATTTGGATGTCATAGCTTCTCCCATGTTTCCAGCTATCCTCGGCATTCCATGGTTGAAGGCACACAACCCTCACGTTGACTGGCTTACCGGAGATATTTTTTTTTTTCGTCCAACTACTGCCAGACGCACTGCCTCTTGGGAGGAACTGTCAACTCCACGCCCCTCCTGGGTATCCACCCTGACCATGAAGCCTCTAAACTGATCCCGGTTGCTTATCACGAATTTCTGGACGTCTTTAATGAAAAGGGTGCAGACACTCTTCCACCTCATAGAACTTACGATTGCCCCATTGAACTTCTACCGGGAGCCGAGATCCCGTTTGGTCGGATTTACCCTCTCTCTGAGCCTGAATTGGAAGCCCTGCGTACCTATATCGACGAGAGCCTTGAAAAGCAGTTCATTCGGCCTTCCACTTCACCAGCAGGAGCCGGTATTTTCTTCGTTGAGAAAAAAGACCACACCTTGAGGCCCTGTGTGGACTATCGTGACCTTAACAGGGTCACTGTCAAGAATCGGTACCCTCTTCCTCTGATTCCCGAACTATTCCAGAGGCTGCGAGGGGCACGAGTGTTCTCCAAACTGGACTTGAGGGGTGCCTATAATCTTGTCAGAATCAGGGAGGGAGACGAATGGAAGACGGCCTTCCGGACACGCTTAGGCCACTTTGAGTATTTAGTCATGCCATTCGGGCTCTGCAATGCTCCAGCCACATTCCAGCATCTGGTAAACAATGTTTTTCTGGACTTTCTTGATTTATTCGTCATCGTGTATCTGGATGACATCCTTGTATTCTCTGAAACTTTAGAATCCCATCGGACTCATGTAAAAAAGGTATTAGCTCGATTGCGGGAACACCGACTTTACGCAAAGGCTGAAAAATGCGACTTTGAAAAGCAAGTTGTGCATTTCCTAGGGCTTGTCATCTTCGCCGAGGGAATCTCCATGGACCCTCAGAAAGTCGCTTCTGTCTTGGAATGGCCTGCTCCTACTGACAGAAAAGCTGTACAGAGGTTCGTGGGGTTTGCTAACCCTGGGAAGGATCAGTCACATGTCTCTCTTCCCATCAAGCTTCAGCTCCCCGAAAAGACGGTTTCAGTACTTGCAATCATAGACTCTGGGGCCTGCAGCTGTTTTGTGGACTCTGCATTTGCTTCTCTTCAGCAGCTGCCCTTGGGTACCAAGAGGCAAGGGTTCCATGTCCATCTGGCTGACGGCTCCGGTATTAAATCAGGCCCGGTTACTCAAGAGACCTTGCCTATTCTCTGCCAGACTTCTTCAGGCCATAGCGAACTCCTCCGTTTGGATGTCATAGCTTCTCCCATGTTTCCCGTTATCCTCGGCATTCCATGGTTGAAGGCACACAACCCTCACGTTGACTGGCTTACCGGAGATATATATTTTTTTCGTCCAACTACTGCCAGACGCACTGCCTCTTGGGAGGAACTGTCAACTCCACGCCCCTCCTGGGTATCCACCCTGACCATGAAGCCTCTAAACTGATCCCGGTTGCTTATCACTAATTTCTGGACGTCTTTAATAAAAAGGGTGCAGACACTCTTCCACCTCATAGAACTTACGATTGCCCCATTGAACTTCTACCGGGAGCCGAGATCCCGTTTGGTCGGATTTACCCTCTCTCTGAGCCTGAATTGGAAGCCCTGCGTACCTATATCAACGAGAGCCTTGAAAAGCAGTTCATTCGGCCTTCCACTTCACCAGCAGGAGCCGGTATTTTCTTCGTTGAGAAAAAAGACCACACCTTGAGGCCCTGTGTGGACTATCGTGACCTTAACAGGGTCACTGTCAAGAATCGGAACCCTCTTCCTCTGATTCCCGAACTATTCCAGAGGCTGCGAGGGGCACGAGTGTTCTCCAAACTGGACTTGAGGGGTGCCTATAATCTTGTCAGAATCAGGGAGGGAGACGAATGGAAGACGGCCTTCCGGACACGCTTTGGCCACTTTGAGTATTTAGTCATGCCATTCGGGCTCTGCAATGCTCCAGCCACATTCCAGCATCTGGTAAACGATGTTTTTCGGGACTTTCTTGATTTATTCGTCATCGTGTATCTGGATGACATCCTTGTATTCTCTGAAACTTTAGAATCCCATCGGACTCATGTAAAAAAGGTATTAGCTCGATTGCGGGAACACCGACTTTACGCAAAGGCTGAAAAATGCGACTTTGAAAAGCAAGTTGTGCATTTCCTAGGGCTTGTCATCTTCGCCGAGGGAATCTCCATAGACCCTCAGAAAGTCGCTTCTGTCTTGGAATGGCCTGCTCCTACTGACAGAAAAGCTGTACAGAGGTTCGTGGGGTTTGCTAACCCTGGGAAGGATCAGTCACATGTCTCTCTTCCCATCAAGCTTCAGCTCCCCGAAAAGACGGTTTCAGTACTTGCAATCATAGACTCTGGGGCCTGCAGCTGTTTTGTGGACTCTGCATTTGCTTCTCTTCAGCAGCTGCCCTTGGGTACCAAGAGGCAAGGGTTCCATGTCCATCTGGCTGACGGCTCCGGTATTAAATCAGGCCCGGTTACTCAAGAGACCTTGCCTATTCTCTGCCAGACTTCTTCAGGCCATAGCGAACTCCTCCGTTTGGATGTCATAGCTTCTCCCATGTTTCCCGTTATCCTCGGCATTCCATGGTTGAAGGCACACAACCCTCACGTTGACTGGCTTACCGGAGATATATTTTTTTTTCGTCCAACTACTGCCAGACGCACTGCCTCTTGGGAGGAACTGTCAACTCCACGCCCCTCCTGGGTATCCACCCTGACCATGAAGCCTCTAAACTGATCCCGGTTGCTTACCACGAATTTCTGGACGTCTTTAATAAAAAGGGTGCAGACACTCTTCCACCTCATAGAACTTACGATTGCCCCATTGAACTTCTACCAGGAGCCGAGATCCCGTTTGGTCGGATTTACCCTCTCTCTGAGCCTGAATAGGAAGCCCTGCGTACCTATATCGACGAGAGCCTTGAAAAGCAGTTCATTCGGCCTTCCACTTCACCAGCAGGAGCCGGTATTTTCTTCGTTGAGAAAAAAGACCACACCTTGAGGCCCTGTGTGGACTATCGTGACCTTAACAGGGTCACTGTCAAGAATCGGTACCCTCTTCCTCTGATTCCCGAACTATTCCAGAGGCTGCGAGGGGCACGAGTGTTCTCCAAACTGGACTTGAGGGGTGCCTATAATCTTGTCAGAATCAGGGAGGGAGACGAATGGAAGACGGCCTTCCGGACACGCTTTGGCCACTTTGAGTATTTAGTCATGCCATTCGGGCTCTGCAATGCTCCAGCCACATTCCAGCATCTGGTAAACAATGTTTTTCGGGACTTTCTTGATTTATTCGTCATCGTGTATCTGGATGACATCCTTGTATTCTCTGAAACTTTAGAATCCCATCGGACTCATGTAAAAAAGGTATTTGCTCGATTGCGGGAACACCGACTTTAAGCAAAGGTTGAGAAATGCGACTTTGAAAAGCAAGTTGTGCATTTCCTAGGGCTTGTCATCTCCGCCGAGGGAATCTCCATGGAACCTCAGAAAGTCGCTTCTGTCTTGGAATGGCCTGCTCCTACTGACAGAAAAGCTGTACAGAGGTTCATGGGGTTTGCTAACCCTGGGAAGGATCAGTCACATGTCTCTCTTCCCATCAAGCTTCAGCTCCCCGAAAAGACGGTTTCAGTACTTGCAATCATAGACTCTGGGGCCTGCAGCTGTTTTGTGGACTCTGCATTTGCTTCTCTTCAGCAGCTGCCCTTGGGTACCAAGAGGCAAGGGTTCCATGGCCATCTGGCTGACGGCTCCGGTATTAAATCAGGCCCGGTTACTCAAGAGACCTTGCCTATTCTCTGCCAGACTTCTTCAGGCCATAGCGAACTCCTCCATTTGGATGTCATAGCTTCTCCCATGTTTCCCGCTATCCTCGGCATTCCATGGTTGAAGGCACACAACCCTCACGTTGACTGGCTTACCGGAGATATATTTTTTTTTCGTCCAACTACTGCCAGACGCACTGCCTCTTGGGAGGAACTGTCAACTCCACGCCCCTCCTGGGTATCCACCCTGACCATGAAGCCTCTAAACTGATCCCGGTTGCTTATCACGAATTTCTGGACGTCTTTAATAAAAAGGGTGCAGACACTCTTCCACCTCATAGAACTTACGATTGCCCCATTGAACTTCTACCAGGAGCCGAGATCCCGTTTGGTCGGATTTACCCTCTCTCTGAGCCTGAATTGGAAGCCCTGCGTACCTATATCGACGAGAGCCTTGAAAAGCAGTTCATTCGGCCTTCCACTTCACCAGCAGGAGCCGGTATTTTCTTTGTTGAGAAAAAAGACCACACCTTGAGGCCCTGTGTGGACTATCGTGACCTTAACAGGGTCACTGTCAAGAATCGGTACCCTCTTCCTCTGATTCCCGAACTATTCCAGAGGCTGCGAGGGGCACGAGTGTTCTCCAAACTGGACTTGAGGGGTGCCTATAATCTTGTCAGAATCAGGGAGGGAGACGAATGGAAGACGGCCTTCCGGACACGCTTTGGCCACTTTGAGTATTTAGTCATGCCATTCGGGCTCTGCAATGCTCCAGCCACATTCCAGCATCTGGTAAACGATGTTTTTCGGGACTTTCTTGATTTATTCGTCATCGTGTATCTGGATGACATCCTTGTATTCTCTGAAACTTTAGAATCCCATCGGACTCATGTAAAAAAGGTATTAGCTCGATTGCGGGAACACCGACTTTAAGCAAAGGCTGAGAAATGCGACTTTGAAAAGCAAGTTGTGCATTTCCTAGGGCTTGTCATCTCCGCCGAGGGAATCTCCATGGAACCTCAGAAAGTCGCTTCTGTCTTGGAATGGCCTGCTCCTACTGACAGAAAAGCTGTACAGAGGTTCGTGGGGTTTGCTAACCCTGGGAAGGATCAGTCACATGTCTCTCTTCCCATCAAGCTTCAGCTCCCCGAAAAGACGGTTTCAGTACTTGCAATCATAGACTCTGGGGCCTGCAGCTGTTTTGTGGACTCTGCATTTGCTTCTCTTCAGCAGCTGCCCTTGGGTACCAAGAGGCAAGGGTTCCATGGCCATCTGGCTGACGGCTCCAATATTAAATCAGACCCGGTTACTCAAGAGACCTTGCCTATTCTCTGCCAGACTTCTTCAGGCCATAGCGAACTCCTCCATTTGGATGTCATAGCTTCTCCCATGTTTCCAGCTATCCTCGGCATTCCATGGTTGAAGGCACACAACCCTCACGTTGACTGGCTTACCGGAGATATATTTTTTTTTCGTCCAACTACTGCCAGACGCACTGCCTCTTGGGAGGAACTGTCAACTCCACGCCCCTCCTGGGTATCCACCCTGACCATGAAGCCTCTAAACTGATCCCGGTTGCTTATCACGAATTTCTGGACGTCTTTAATGAAAAGGGTGCAGACACTCTTCCACCTCATAGAACTTACGATTGCCCCATTGAACTTCTACCGGGAGCCGAGATCCCGTTTGGTCGGATTTACCCTCTCTCTGAGCCTGAATTGGAAGCCCTGCGTACCTATATCGACGAGAGCCTTGAAAAGCAGTTCATTCGGCCTTCCACTTCACCAGCAGGAGCCGGTATTTTCTTCGTTGAGAAAAAAGACCACACCTTGAGGCCCTGTGTGGACTATCGTGACCTTAACAGGGTCACTGTCAAGAATCGGTACCCTCTTCCTCTGATTCCCGAACTATTCCAGAGGCTGCGAGGGGCACGAGTGTTCTCCAAACTGGACTTGAGGGGTGCCTATAATCTTGTCAGAATCAGGGAGGGAGACGAATGGAAGACGGCCTTCCGGACACGCTTAGGCCACTTTGAGTATTTAGTCATGCCATTCGGGCTCTGCAATGCTCCAGCCACATTCCAGCATCTGGTAAACAATGTTTTTCTGGACTTTCTTGATTTATTCGTCATCGTGTATCTGGATGACATCCTTGTATTCTCTGAAACTTTAGAATCCCATCGGACTCATGTAAAAAAGGTATTAGCTCGATTGCGGGAACACCGACTTTACGCAAAGGCTGAAAAATGCGACTTTGAAAAGCAAGTTGTGCATTTCCTAGGGCTTGTCATCTTCGCCGAGGGAATCTCCATGGACCCTCAGAAAGTCGCTTCTGTCTTGGAATGGCCTGCTCCTACTGACAGAAAAGCTGTACAGAGGTTCGTGGGGTTTGCTAACCCTGGGAAGGATCAGTCACATGTCTCTCTTCCCATCAAGCTTCAGCTCCCCGAAAAGACGGTTTCAGTACTTGCAATCATAGACTCTGGGGCCTGCAGCTGTTTTGTGGACTCTGCATTTGCTTCTCTTCAGCAGCTGCCCTTGGGTACCAAGAGGCAAGGGTTCCATGTCCATCTGGCTGACGGCTCCGGTATTAAATCAGGCCCGGTTACTCAAGAGACCTTGCCTATTCTCTGCCAGACTTCTTCAGGCCATAGCGAACTCCTCCGTTTGGATGTCATAGCTTCTCCCATGTTTCCCGTTATCCTCGGCATTCCATGGTTGAAGGCACACAACCCTCACGTTGACTGGCTTACCGGAGATATATATTTTTTTCGTCCAACTACTGCCAGACGCACTGCCTCTTGGGAGGAACTGTCAACTCCACGCCCCTCCTGGGTATCCACCCTGACCATGAAGCCTCTAAACTGATCCCGGTTGCTTATCACTAATTTCTGGACGTCTTTAATAAAAAGGGTGCAGACACTCTTCCACCTCATAGAACTTACGATTGCCCCATTGAACTTCTACCGGGAGCCGAGATCCCGTTTGGTCGGATTTACCCTCTCTCTGAGCCTGAATTGGAAGCCCTGCGTACCTATATCAACGAGAGCCTTGAAAAGCAGTTCATTCGGCCTTCCACTTCACCAGCAGGAGCCGGTATTTTCTTCGTTGAGAAAAAAGACCACACCTTGAGGCCCTGTGTGGACTATCGTGACCTTAACAGGGTCACTGTCAAGAATCGGAACCCTCTTCCTCTGATTCCCGAACTATTCCAGAGGCTGCGAGGGGCACGAGTGTTCTCCAAACTGGACTTGAGGGGTGCCTATAATCTTGTCAGAATCAGGGAGGGAGACGAATGGAAGACGGCCTTCCGGACACGCTTTGGCCACTTTGAGTATTTAGTCATGCCATTCGGGCTCTGCAATGCTCCAGCCACATTCCAGCATCTGGTAAACGATGTTTTTCGGGACTTTCTTGATTTATTCGTCATCGTGTATCTGGATGACATCCTTGTATTCTCTGAAACTTTAGAATCCCATCGGACTCATGTAAAAAAGGTATTAGCTCGATTGCGGGAACACCGACTTTACGCAAAGGCTGAAAAATGCGACTTTGAAAAGCAAGTTGTGCATTTCCTAGGGCTTGTCATCTCCGCCGAGGGAATCTCCATGGACCCTCAGAAAGTCGCTTCTGTCTTGGAATGGCCTGCTCCTACTGACAGAAAAGCTGTACAGAGGTTCGTGGGGTTTGCTAACCCTGGGAAGGATCAGTCACATGTCTCTCTTCCCATCAAGCTTCAGCTCCCCGAAAAGACGGTTTCAGTACTTGCAATCATAGACTCTGGGGCCTGCAGCTGTTTTGTGGACTCTGCATTTGCTTCTCTTCAGCAGCTGCCCTTGGGTACCAAGAGGCAAGGGTTCCATGTCCATCTGGCTGACGGCTCCGGTATTAAATCAGGCCCGGTTACTCAGGGGACCTTGCCTATTCTCTGCCAGACTTCTTCAGGCCATAGCGAACTCCTCCGTTTGGATGTCATAGCTTCTCCCATGTTTCCCGTTATCCTCGGCATTCCATGGTTGAAGGCACACAACCCTCACGTTGACTGGCTTACCGGAGATATCTCTTTTTCGTCCAACTACTGCCAGACGCACTGCCTCTTGGGAGGAACTGTCAACTCCACGCACCTCCTGGGTATCCACCCTGACCATGAAGCCTCTAAACTGATCCCGGTTGCTTATCACGAATTTCTGGACGTCTTTAATAAAAAGGGTGCAGACACTCTTCCACCTCATAAACCTTACGATTGCCCCATTGAACTTCTACCGGGAGCCGAGATCCCGTTTGGTCGGATTTACCCTCTCTCTGAGCCTGAATTGGAAGCCCTGCGTACCTATATCGACGAGAGCCTTGAAAAGCAGTTCATTCGGCCTTCCACTTCACCAGCAGGAGCCGGTATTTTCTTCGTTGAGAAAAAAGACCACACCTTGAGGCCCTGTGTGGACTATCGTGACCTTAACAGGGTCACTGTCAAGAATCGGTACCCTCTTCCTCTGATTCCCGAACTATTCCAGAGGCTGCGAGGGGCACGAGTGTTCTCCAAACTGGACTTGAGGGGTGCCTATAATCTTGTCAGAATCAGGGAGGGAGACGAATGGAAGACGGCCTTCCGGACACGTTTTGGCCACTTTGAGTATTTAGTCATGCCATTCGGGCTCTGCAATGCTCCAGCCACATTCCAGCATCTGGTAAACGATTTTTTTCGGGACTTTCTTGATTTATTCGTCATCGTGTATCTGGATGACATCCTTGTATTCTCTGAAACGTTAGAATCCCATCGGACTCATGTAAAAAAGGTATTAGCTCGATTGCGGGAACACTGACTTTACGCAAAGGCTGAAAAATGCGACTTTGAAAAGCAAGTTGTGCATTTCCTAGGGCTTGTCATCTCCGCCGAGGGAATCTCCATGGACCCTTAGAAAGTCGCTTCTGTCTTGGAATGGTCTGCTCCTACTGACAGAAAAGCTGTACAGAGGTTTGTGGGGTTTGCTAACTTTTATAGAACATTTATTAAGGACTTTTCTGGCATCATCACTCCCATTACTCAGCTAACGAAACAGCATGTTCCCTTTCGATGGACCCCAGAGGCTCAGACAGCGTTTGAACAGTTGAAAGCCTTATTCACCTCAGCTCCCATCTTGAAACATCCCTGTAACGGATCTCAGATACCCCAGATGGGCACATCCGCCAGACTTGTGTCTCCTGTCCTCCAAACGCACCCGCAGCCTGCAGATTCGCCATAACCAGCCCTTAACCCCTCAATCACGAGACAATCCACACAGGTGTTGAGGGTTAAACATGCAGAGCATCAACAGTTTATTAAATCCAAAACATACACTTTTACACACAGTTAGGGACACTCCCCTTAGCCTTGTCATAGAGGGGAACTGAACACTTGTACATTGAAACAGAGACTACAGATAAACATAAAGGGATTATGGTAAGCAGGCAACCCCTCAATACACATCCCCTGCGGAGAGATGTCTGCAGTCCAGACCATTGTCTATGTGCCATGACTCAACACAGCTAAACACAGCAACAAGAGGGGGGGTGGGGGAGAAGGGATGTAGCATTACATTACATTATCTCAATGCCAGCTTCTCCCCGAGTCTCCAGTCTCCTCTGGGCCATAATCTGTGGGTAGGAGGCCCGCCCTCAGTCCCTTCCAAAGCACACAGTGACAGTGGGTTCTGTCACATTTCTCCCCTTTTAAAAACAGACTAACCAGGTTCCTGACCCCGAACTGGTCTGGACCTGCGTTAGTCGCAAACTTCCACCCCAGGCCACCAGGAAAAGGAAAAGTACGTCTCTGGGGCTGGGGAGCAAAATCGCACATACGGTCTCCTGTGAATAAAAACAGCCGCTGCAGAGTGGGAACAGCTGTCCACACTCCCGTGATCCAGGGCTGGGTTGCAGATATTGAGGGGAGCTGAATAATCCTCTGCCCCGATGCCAGCGCTTCAGCTTGTAGGGAACATAGGCTGGCAGTGCTATGCAGTTGGGGAGGGAAAGGTTCTTGCTTTTCTCCTGGAGTAGCTAACAGCCGCTGAGGAGGTATCTTGCAGGGACTGTCTCCTGGACTCTCCGTCTCTTTTTCTGATGCTGGGCAGAGGCCAACATCGCTCTGCCCCGTAGCCAGTGCTTCTGCTAGGGGGACATATACAATGGTAGAGTTCAGCAGCTGAAGAGGGGGAAGGATTTTCTCCCCTCCTGGTTCTGTGACCAGCTTCTGAGGCGACTTCTGACAGGGGCTGTCTCCCAAACCCTCCAAAAATCTACTGAGGGCTGGGTCGGGGCCGGTAACACTCTGCCATGCAGCCAGTGCTTCTGCTGGGGGGATATACACTGGGGTAGTGTCCAAGTGCTGGGCAACCAGCTCACTGAGGTCATCCCTCGGACTCCCTGGATCTAACTCTGAGGGTGGGCAGAGGCCCGCGGCACTCTGCCCCGTAGCCAGCGCTTCTGCTGGGGGGATGAACACTGGGGTAGTGTCCAAGTGCTGGGGAAACAGCTCAATGAGGTCATCCCTCGGACTCCCTGGATCCAACTCTGAGGGTGGGCAGAGGCCAGCGGCACTCTGCCCTGCAGTCAGCGCTTCTACTGGGGGGATGAACATTGGGGTAATGTCCAATTGCTGGGGAGGGAGAATTGCTTCCTCCACTCCCGTTGGGGATATCTGCTGTTGGGGAAAAGGCTCACGAAAATCATCTCTCAGACTCTCCGGATCCAACTCTTTTTCTGATGCTGGGCTGAGGCTAGTGGCACTCTGCCCTGTAGCCAGCGCTTCTGCTGGGCCGCCAGATGCAATACTCTCGACTTGCTGCTAATCACCATTTACCAGCCTTCCAGCGCCAGTCTCAACTTCCCCTTCTGAGACCTTTATGCTATTATCTTGTCTCTCTGCTTGGGGAACCTCTGGTGCGTTCCGGCATTCTAGCACTCGCAGTGCCCTCTGTATCATCGCCGCTTCTTCCATTGCGGTTAGGACGGGAAAACGTAGGGGCACTCCTGGCCCCATTTGCTCCGCATCTTCGTGACTGTCCGCTGTTTCTCCAGGACAGTCCCAGGCAACGGGAGCCATGCCAGGCTGCTGATCACCGTCAAACAGCCGCTTGTAGGCAATCTCGAGCTCCCATTCCTGCTCAACCAGGAACTCCAATTCCTCCAGGTCACACGCCTCTTCAGGGAGGTCCAGCACCTCATCTCGGAAGTCCAGGATGTTTTCCAGCCACCACTCCTCATCGCTCCCAAAGTCTGGGTCTCCGTACATTTTTTGATGGAGCAGCCCCACGCCGCCGTAGCCAACGCCTTCTGTCGGGCTGCCGTCTGCTGTACTTGGCCACAGTTGAGCCGCGAACCACCGGAGGGCTCTGTAGCTGGCGTCCAGCCTCATCTCCTCCTGGACCAATCTTCCGAGCTCCGTCTTCCACTCATCTCGCGGTCGTTCCCTCAGGAACACCTCTCACGCATGGTACTGCGTCCAGTACATCTCTGTGGAGGAGGGAAGGATCTTCCCCTGATGGCGCCGCTCGTGGCTTAGCGTTTCATGCCAGAGTTGCCAGCAGATCACATCCTCCCAGCCGAGCATGGTGCGCTCTGTCGCTGGTCCCCGATGTTGCTTCCGCATGCCTTGCAGCCTCCTCTCAAACTCCGCTCTCATGCTGGCTGGTCCCCGTATTGCTCCTCGACGGCTGCCCAGATCTTGAATCCTGGTGGTGGTTTGGATGGCCCGGACTGCAGGAGACATCCCACCGCTGCCAACACTGTAACGGATCTCAGATACCCCAGATGGGCACATCTGCCAGACTTGTGTCTCCTGTCCTCCAAACGCACCCGCAGCCTGCAGATTCGCCATAACCAGCCCTTAACCCCTCAATCACGAGACAATCCACACAGGTGTTGAGGGTTAAACATGCAGAGCATCAACTGTTTATTAAATCCAAAACATACACTTTTACACACAGTTAGGGACACTCCCCTTAGCCTTGTCATAGAGGGGGGGGGGGTAGGGGACAAGGAAGAATCAATGGGAACTGAACACTTGTACATTGAAACAGAGACTACAGATAAACAAAGGAATTATGATAAGCAGGCAACCCCTCAATACACATCCCCTGTGGAGAGATGTCTGCAGTCCAGACCATTGTCTGTGTGCCATGAACCAACACAGCTAAACACAGCAACAAGAGGGGGGGGATGGGGGAGAAGGGATGTAGCATTACATTACATTATCTCAATGCCAGCTTCTCCCCGAGTCTCCAGTCTCTTCTGGGCCATAATCTGTGGGTAGGAGGCCCGCCCTCAGTCCCTTCCAAAGCACACAGTGACAGTGGGTTCTGTCACAATCCCGATCCCTCCTTAGCTTATGTTTTGGAGGTAGACGCCTCGGAAAATGCAGTTGAGGCTATTATATCCCAACGCCAAGGGCCCAAATCATTGCTCCACCCTGTGGCCTTCTTCTCTAAAAAAATTAAATCCTTCCGAAAGGAATTATGATGTTGGTGACCGAGAGCTACTGGCTATCAAGGCCGCTCTTGAAGAATGGCGTTACCTTTTGGAGGGAGCTTCTCACCCAATTCTTATCTTCACAGATCACAAGAATCTTGAGTATTTGAAGACAGCTAAACGCCTAAGACCTCGGCAGGCAAGATGGGCACTTTTTTTCTCTCGTTTCATGTTTCATATAACCTACCGTCCTGGCTCAAAGAACGGGAAACCAGATGCCTTGTCCCGCATGTTCAGTGATCCAGTTGTATCCTCGGAACCTGATACTATTCTACCAGCCAATAATTTTTTACTTCTTCAGGCGGATCTGATGTCACAAATAAGAAAATATGTGGAAGACCAACCGCCTTCCAAGGACCTGGCTCTTCAACTAAGGGATGGCCTGTACTAAGAGGCCTATTTGTCTAAGAGGCAAATCTTTATCCCAGAACAGTTCAGAGTTGCCGTCCTAGGGCGATGTCATGATCATCCCCTAGCGGGTCACTTTGGGATTCACAAGACGGCTAATTCGATCTCCCGTACATTCTGGTGGCCAAACTTGATGAACGACTGCAAGAAATATGTAAGATCTTGTATTTCATGCCTTCGGAATAAGACAGACAGAGCCAGAACTTGGGGTCTACTTGAGCCCCTTCCTGTACCTGAGAAACCATGGAGCATGATCTCCATGGATTTTATAGTAGAACTTCCCCCATCTGAAGAATTTACTACCATTTTTGTTGTGGTTGATCGTTTGACCAAAATGGCCCACTTTGTACCTCTGCAAGGAACTCCTTCTGCCCCGGAGACTGCCTCAACTTTTATCAAGGAGATTGTAAGGTTGCATGGCATCCCTGACAGCATAGTTTCTGATCGAGGGGTGCAGTTCACTTCTAGATTTTGGAGGGCCTTATGTGAAACATTGAACATTGAACTCCGCCTCTCCACAGCTTATCACCCACAAACTAATGGACAGACTGAAAGGGTCAATCAAACCCTTGAACAGTACCTACGATGCTTTTCTTCTTTTGCACAGGATGACTGGCTATCACTTCTCCCACTCGCGGAATTTTCATACAATAATTCCACCCATTCGGTAACCAAACAGTCAACTTTTTTCGCCAATTATGGATACCATCCTTCTTTCTTGCCTGAGCTGCCTATTGATTCTTCTGTACCTGCCGTACAAGACAGGTTGAACTTCCTTAACTCCAACTACCAATTACTGCAGGTCCCAGAACAGTTCAGAGTTGCCGTCCTAGGGCGATGTCATGATCATCCCCTAGCGGGTCACTTTGGGATTCACAAGACGGCTAATTTGATCTCCCGTACATTCTGGTGGCCAAACTTGATGAACGACTGCAAGAAATATGTAAGATCTTGTATTTCATGCCTTCGGAATAAGACAGACAGAGCCAGAACTTGGGGTCTACTTGAGCCCCTTCCTGTACCTGAGAAACCATGGAGCATGATCTCCATGGATTTTATAGTAGAACTTCCCCCATCTGAAGACTTCACTACCATTTTCGTTGTGGTTGATCGTTTGACCAAAATGGCCCACTTTGTACCTCTGCAAGGAACTCCTTCTGCCCCGGAGACTGCCTCAACTTTTATCAAGGAGATTGTAAGGTTGCATGGCATCCCTGACAGCATAGTTTCTGATCGAGGGGTGCAGTTCACTTCTAGATTTTGGAGGGCCTTATGTGAAACTTTGAACATTGAACTCCGCCTCTCCACAGCTTATCACCCACAAACTAATGGACAGACTGAAAGGGTCAATCAAACCCTTGAACAGTACCTACGATGCTTTTCTTCTTTTGCACAGGATGACTGGCTATCACTTCTCCCACTCGCGGAATTTTCATACAATAATTCCACCCATTCGGCAACCAAACAGTCACCTTTTTTCGCCAATTATGGACACCATCCTTCTTTCTTGCCTGAGCTGCCTATTGATTCTTCTGT
Organism: Rana muscosa; assembly: GCA_029206835.1. Classification (NCBI taxonomy): domain Eukaryota; kingdom Metazoa; phylum Chordata; class Amphibia; order Anura; family Ranidae; genus Rana; species Rana muscosa. The sequence continues at coordinate 609,519 of JARGYO010000232.1, forward strand.
ACCTGCCGTACAAGACAGGTTGAACTTCCTTAACTCCAACTACCAATTACTGCAGGATACAATCTCCAAGACCCAGGCAGATAATAAAAAGTTCTTCGACAAGAACAGAAGAGGCAATTTGAATCTTGAACCCGGAGATAAGGTCTGGCTTTCCACAGCAAACTTGAAACTAAGTTGCCCCTCGAGGAAGCTTGGCCCAAGATTTTTGGGGCCTTTTCCAGTACCTCGCTGCCCGTCTGCTACCGAACCCGGCCACCCTTTTGATCCTGCACCAGCCTCCTGCTTGGCTTAACGCTGTCTCCAGTGCCTATGCTAGCTGTCCATCCTACCAGCTTTCCTGAGTCCAGTTCCTTACCAGATGCTCTGCCTGCATCTCCACGTCTGCAACTCAGCTGACAAGTTCTGCACGCAACTACAGGCTCTCGTGTAACTCCTCACCCTTGGTCTGTCCCATCCTTAGTGGGGCTTGGGTTGGAGATACAAGGGAGGCCGACCTCGTCATTCCAGACTCCTACCAGGTACGTGACAGTACCAGTCAGCCAGAGATGGAGTCTGGAAGGGAGGCCTCTCCACCGAAGGACATTTACCAAACTATTTCTGCGCTCTCAAATATTGTGCAGAAGTTACAAGAGCGGGTCACTTTGGGATTCACAAGACGGCTAATTTGATCTCCCGTACATTCTAGTGGCCAAACTTGATGAACGACTGCAAGAAATATGTAAGATCTTGTATTTCATGCCTTCGGAATAAGACAGACAGAGCCAGAACTTGGGGTCTACTTGAGCCCCTTCCTGTACCTGAGAAACCATGGAGCATGATCTCCATGGATTTTATAGTAGAACTTCCCCCATCTGAAGACTTTACTACCGTTTTCGTTGTGGTTGATCGTTTGAACAAAATGGCCCACTTTGTACCTCTGCAAGGAACTCCTTCTGCCCCGGAGACTGCCTCAACTTTTATCAAGGAGATTGTAAGGTTGCATGGCATCCCTGACAGCATAGTTTCTTATCGAGGGGTGCAGTTCACTTCTAGATTTTGGAGGGCCTTATGTGAAACTTTGAACATTGAACTCCGCCTCTCCACAGCTTATCACCCACAAACTAATGGACAGACTGAAAGGGTCAATCAAACCCTTGAACAGTACCTACGATGCTTTTCTTCTATTGCACAGGATGACTGGCTATCACTTCTCCCACTCGCGGAATTTTCATACAATAATTCCACCCATTCGGTAACCAAACAGTCACCTTTTTTCGCCAATTATGGATACCATCCTTCTTTCTTGCCTGAGCTGCCTATTGATTCTTCTGTACCTGCCGTACAAGACAGGTTGAACTTCCTTAACTCCAACTACCAATTACTGCAGGTCCCAGAACAGTTCAGAGTTGCCGTCCTAGGGCGATGTCATGATCATCCCCTAGCGGGTCACTTTGGGATTCACAAGACGGCTAATTTGATCTCCCGTACATTCTGGTGGCCAAACTTGATGAACGACTGCAAGAAATATGTAAGATCTTGTATTTCATGCCTTCGGAATAAGACAGACAGAGCCAGAACTTGGGGTCTACTTGAGCCCCTTCCTGTACCTGAGAAACCATGGAGCATGATCTCCATGGATTTTATAGTAGAACTTCCCCCATCTGAAGACTTCACTACCATTTTCGTTGTGGTTGATCGTTTGACCAAAATGGCCCACTTTGTACCTCTGCAAGGAACTCCTTCTGCCCCGGAGACTGCCTCAACTTTTATCAAGGAGATTGTAAGGTTGCATGGCATCCCTGACAGCATAGTTTCTGATCGAGGGGTGCAGTTCACTTCTAGATGTTGGAGGGCCTTATGTGAAACTTTGAACATTGAACTCCGCCTCTCCACAGCTTATCACCCACAAACTAATGGACAGACTGAAAGGGTCAATCAAACCCTTGAACAGTACCTACGATGCTTTTCTTCTTTTGCACAGGATGACTGGCTATCACTTCTCCCACTCGTGGAATTTTCATACAATAATTCCACCCATTCGGCAACCAAACAGTCACCTTTTTTCGCCAATTATGGATACCATCCTTCTTTCTTGCCTGAGCTGCCTATTGATTCTTCTGTACCTGCCGTACAAGACAGGTTGAACTTCCTTAACTCCAACTACCAATTACTGCAGGATACAATCTCCAAGACCCAGGCAGATAATAAAAAGTTCTTCGACAAGAAGAGAAGAGGCAATTTGAATCTTGAACCTTTTCCAGTACCTCGCTGCCCGTCTGCTACCGAACCCGGCCACCCTTGTGATCCTGCACCAGCCTCCTGCTTGGCTTAACGCTGTCTCCAGTGCCTGTTCTAGTTGTCCATCCTACCAGCTTTCCTGAGTCCAGTTCCTTACCAGATGCTCTGCCTGCATCTCCACGTCTGCAACTCAGCTGACAAGTTCTGAACGCAACTACAGGCACTCGTGTAACTCCTCACCCTAGGTCTGTCCCATCCTCAGTGGGGCTTGGGTTGGAGATACAAGGGAGGCCGACCTCGTCATTCCAGAATCCTACCAGGTCACGGTCGAGAATCGGTACCCTCTTCCTCTGATTCCCGAACTATTCCAGAGGCTGCGAGGGGCACGAGTGTTCTCCAAACTGGACTTGAGGGGTGCCTATAATCTTGTCAGAATCAGGGAGGGAGACGAATGGAAGACGGCCTTCCGGACACGCTTTGGCCACTTTGAGTATTTAGTCATGCCATTCGGGCTCTGCAATGCTCCAGCCACATTCCAGCATCTGGTAAACAATGTTTTTCGGGACTTTCTTGATTGATTCGTCATCGTGTATCTGGATGACATCCTTGTATTCTCTGAAACTTTAGAATCCCATCGGACTCATGTAAAAAAGGTATTAGCTCGATTGCGGGAACACCGACTTTAAGCAAAGGCTGAGAAATGCGACTTTGAAAAGCAAGTTGTGCATTTCCAAGGGGTTGTCATCTCCGCCGAGGGAATCTCCATGGACCCTCAGAAAGTCGCTTCTGTCTTGGAATGGCCTGCTCCTACTGACAGAAAAGCTGTACAGAGGTTCGTGGGGTTTGCTAACCCTCGGAAGGATCAGTCACATGTCTCTCTTCCCATCAAGCTTCAGCTCCCCGAAAAGACGGTTTCAGTACTTGCAATCATAGACTCTGGGGCCTGCAGCTGTTTTGTGGACTCTGCATTTGCTTCTCTTCAGCAGCTGCCCTTGGGTACCAAGAGGCAAGGGTTCCATGTCCATCTGGCTGACGGCTCCGGTATTAAATCAGGCCGGTTACTCAAGAGACCTTGCCTATTCTCTGCCAGACTTCTTCAGGCCATAGCGAACTCCTCCGTTTGGATGTCATAGCTTCTCCCATGTTTCCCGTTATCCTCGGCATTCCATGGTTGAAGGCACACAACCCTCACGTTGACTGGCTTAACGGAAATATATATTTTTTTCGTCCAACTACTGCCAGACGCACTGCCTCTTGGGAGGAACTGTCAACTCCACGCCCCTCCTGGGTATCCACCCTGACCATGAAGCCTCTAAACTGATCCCGGTTGCTTATCACTAATTTCTGGACGTCTTTAATAAAAAGGGTGCAGACACTCTTCCACCTCATAGAACTTACGATTGCCCCATTGAACTTCTACCGGGAGCCGAGATCCCGTTTGGTCGGATTTACCCTCTCTCTGAGCCTGAATTGGAAGCCCTGCGTACCTATATCGACGAGAGCCTTGAAAAGCAGTTCATTCGGCCTTCCACTTCACCAGCAGGAGCCGGTATTTTCTTCGTTGAGAAAAAAGACCACACCTTGAGGCCCTGTGTGGACTATCGTGACCTTAACAGGGTCACTGTCAAGAATCGGAACCCTCTTCCTCTGATTCCCGAACTATTCCAGAGGCTGCGAGGGGCACGAGTGTTCTCCAAACTGGACTTGAGGGGTGCCTATAATCTTGTCAGAATCAGGGAGGGAGACGAATGGAAGACGGCCTTCCGGACACGCTTTGGCCACTTTGAGTATTTAGTCATGCCATTCGGGCTCTGCAATGCTCCAGCCACATTCCAGCATCTGGTAAATGATGTTTTATGGGACTTTCTTGATTTATTCGTCATCGTGTATCTGGATGACATCCTTATATTCTCTGAAACTTTAGAATCCCATCGGACTCATGTAAAAAAGGTATTAGCTCGATTGCGGGAACACAGACTTTACGTTAAGGCTGAAAAATGCGACTTTGAAAAGCAAGTTGTGCATTTCCTAGGGCTTGTCATCTCCGCCGAGGGAATCTCCATGGACCCTCAGAAAGTCGCTTCTGTCTTGGAATGGCCTGCTCCTACTGACAGAAAAGCTGTACAGAAGTTCGTGGGGTTTGCTAACTTTTATAGAAAAAGGACTTTTCTGGCATCATCACTCCCATTACTCAGCTAACGAAACAGCATGTTCCCTTTCGATGGACCCCAGAGGCTCAGACAGCGTTTGAACAGTTGAAAGCCTTATTCACCTCAGCTCCCATCTTGAAACATCCCGATCCCTCCTTAGCTTATGTTTTGGAGGTAGACGCCTCGGAAAATGCAGTTGGGGCTATTATTTCCCAACGCCAAGGTCCCAAATCATTGCTCCACCCTGTGGCCTTCTTCTATAAAAAATTAAATCCTTCCGAAAGGAATTATGATGTTGGTGACCGAGAGCTACTGGCTATCAAGGCCGCTCTTGAAGAATGGCGTTACCTTTTGGAGGGAGCTTCTCACCCAATTCTTATCTTCACAGATCACAAGAATCTTGAGTATTTGAAGACAGCTAAACGCCTAAGACCTCGGCAGGCAAAATGGGCACTTTTTTCTCCTGTTTCATGTTTCATATAACCTACCGTCATGGCAGAGAAAAATAAAGTTCACAAGAATTCCGGAAGGTACGAAACTTCTTGCGTTCTCCAGAAAACCGTTCAGGGATAGGCACTTTGGGTTCTGGAGGGGGAGTGGCATCACGGAACAGACCAGACTCTGTTTGAGTAGAAAAATTCCATGGCGGTGAAAGGAGCACAGGCCGATGCGACGGTCACCTCATGCGGAAGTCGCTCTTCCATGCGACCAAGATTCTCTTGTAACTTCTGCACAATATTTGAGAGCGCAGAAATAGTTTGGTAAATGTCCTTCGGTGGAGAGGCCTCCCTTCCAGACTCCATCTCTGGCTGACTGGTACTGTCACGTACCTGGTAGGAGTCTGGAATGACGAGGTCGGCCTCCCTTGTATCTCCAACCCAAGCCCCACTGAGAATGGGACAGACCTAGGGTGAGGAGTTACACGAGTGCCTGTAGTTGCGTGCAGAACTTGTCAGCTGAGTTGCAGACGTGGAGATGCAGGCAGAGCATCTGGTAAGGAACTGGACTCAGGAAAGCTGGTAGGATGGACAGCTAGCACAGGCACTGGAGACAGCGTTAAGCCAAGCAGGAGGCTGGTGCAGGATCACAAGGGTGGCCGGGTTCGGTAGCAGACGGGCAGCGAGGTACAAGGCACAGGCAGGAGAGAGGTCAGATGGGAAGCCGAGATCAGGAACCAGTAATCAAGTATTCAAGTCCGGAAGCAAGGTCAAAGGGAAGCCAAGGTTCAGCAACAGGGATCAAGCCAGGTTTAAACAGAGTTCAGGTATCAGGGTACTTGCTGAAGACCAGTCAGCACTTGTCAGAAGTCAGAGCATCCTTTAAGTAGGCAGGCTGGTGCCAAAGGGAATTAGGAGCGTGCTCCTGCAAGCGCACGTTGCCCGTGCGCACGCGCATGCGCGAATTGCGCACACGCATGCGCAATGGTACTCCGGAAAGGCCGCTGCGTACTGGGGATGCGCGCGCGCGCGCCAGCATTCCGAGACTGTTGACGAATGCGCGCATGCGCAGACGGATTCCCGGCAGCTTCCTTACATTGCCCCCCCCTTAGGGGCAGCCTCTGGATGCCCCTCAGGACCTCTTTTTCCGGGTGGCGTAGAAAGAAATCTCGTACCAGTCTTGGAGCATGCACATCAGAAGCTGGTTCCCAGGAACTTTCTTCCGGCCCGTAGCCTTTCCATTTAATGAGAAACTGTGTTTGGTTACCTCTCTTCCTACAGTCCAATACGGCCTCCACCTCAAATTCCTCATTCCCTTCGATAAGTAGCGGTGGAGGGGTTTCAGAAATCCGATTTGGGAAAGGATTTGGCACTGTAGGCTTCAACAAAGAAACATGGAATACTGGGTGGATTCTCAGGTTCTTGGGTAACACTAATTCGAATGCTACTGCATTAATCTTTCTCTTGACTGGAAAAGGCCCCAAAAATCTTGGGCCAAGCTTCCTCGAGGGGCAACTTAGTTTCAAGTTCGCTGTGGAAAGCCAAACCTTATCTCCAGGTTCAAGATTCAAATTGCTTCTTCTCTTCTTGTCGAAGAACTTTTTATTATCTGCCTGGGTCTTGGAGATTGTATCCTGCAGTAATTGGTAGTTGGAGTTAAGGAAGTTCAACCTGTCTTGTACGGCAGGTACAGAAGAATCAATAGGCAGCTCAGGCAAGAAAGAAGGATGGTATCCATAATTGGCGAAAAAAGGTGACTGTTTGGTTGCCGAATGGGTGGAATTATTGTATGAAAATTCCGCGAGTGGGAGAAGTGATAGCCAGTCATCCTGTGCAAAAGAAGAAAAGCATCGTAGGTACTGTTCAAGGGTTTGATTGACCCTTTCAGTCTGTCCATTAGTTTGTGGGTGATAAGCTGTGGAGAGGCGGAGTTCAATGTTCAAAGTTTCACATAAGGCCCTCCAAAATCTAGAAGTGAACTGCACCCCTCGATCAGAAACTATGCTGTCAGGGATGCCATGCAACCTTACAATCTCCTTGATAAAAGTTGAGGCAGTCTCCGGGGCAGAAGGAGTTCCTTGCAGAGGTACAAAGTGGGCCATTTTGGTCAAACGATCAACCACAACGAAAATGGTAGTAAAGTCTTCAGATGGGGGAAGTTCTACTATAAAATCCATGGAGATCATGCTCCATGGTTTCTCAGGTACAGGAAGGGGCTCAAGTAGACCCCAAGTTCTGGCTCTGTCTGTCTTATTCCGAAGGCATGAAATACAAAATCTTACATATTTCTTGCAGTCGTTCATCAAGTTTGGCCACCAGAATGTACGGGAGATCGAATTAGCCGTCTTGTGAATCCCAAAGTGACCCGCTAGGGGATGATCATGACATCGCCCTAGGACGGCAACTCTGAACTGTTCTGGGATAAAGATTTGCCTCTTAGGGAAGTACAGGCCATCCCTTAGTTGAAGAGCCAGGTCCTTGGAAGGCGGTTGGTCTTCCACATATTTTCTTATTTGTGACATCAGATCCGCCTGAAGAAGTAAAAAATTATTGGCTGGTAGAATAGTATCAGGTTCCGAGGATACAACTGGATCACTGAACATGCGGGACAAGGCATCTGGTTTCCCGTTCTTTGAGCCAGGACGGTAGGTTATATGAAACATGAAACGAGAGAAAAAAAGTGCCCATCTTGCCTGCCGAGGTCTTAGGCGTTTAGCTGTCTTCAAATACTCAAGATTCTTGTGATCTGTGAAGATAAGAATTGGGTGAGAAGCTCCCTCCAAAAGGTAACGCCATTCTTCAAGAGCGGCCTTGATAGCCAGTAGCTCTCGGTCACCAACATCATAATTCCTTTCGGAAGGATTTAATTTTTTAGAGAAGAAGGCCACAGGGTGGAGCAATGATTTGGGCGCTTGGCGTTGGGAAATAATAGCCCCAACTGCATTTTCCGAGGCGTCTACCTCCAAAACATAAGCTAAGGAGGGATCGGGATGTTTCAAGATGGGAGCTGAGGTGAATAAGGCTTTCAACTGTTCAAACGCTGTCTGAGCCTCTGGGGTCCATCGAAAGGGAACATGCTGTTTCGTTAGCTGAGTAATGGGAGTGATGATGCCAGAAAAGTCCTTAATAAATTTTCTATAAAAGTTAGCAAACCCCACGAACCTCTGTACAGCTTTTCTGTCAGTAGGAGCAGGCAATTCCAAGACAGAAGCAACTTTCTGAGGGTCCATGGAGATTCCCTTGGCGGAGATGACAAGCCCTAGGAAATGCACAACTTGCTTTTCAAAGTCGCATTTTTCAGCCTTTGCGTAAAGTCGGTGTTCCCGCAATCGAGCTAATACCTTTTTTACATGAGTCCGATGGGATTCTAACGTTTCAGAGAATACAAGGAGGTCATCCAGATACACGATGACGAATAAATCAAGAAAGTCCCGAAAAACATCGTTTACCAGATGCTGGAATGTGGCTGGAGCATTGCAGAGCCCGAATGGCATGACTTAAATACTCAAAGTGGCCAAAGCGTGTCCGGAAAGCCGTCTTCCATTCGTCTCCCTCCCTGATTCTGACAAGATTATAGGCACCCCTCAAGTCCAGTTTGGAGAACATACGTGCCCCCTCGCAGCCTCTGGAATAGTTCGGGAATCAGAGGAAGAGGGTACCGATTCTTGACAGTGACCCTGTTAAGGTCACGATAGTCCACACAGGGCATCAAGGTGTGGTCTTTTTTCTCAACGAAGAAAATACCGGCTCCTGCTGGTGAAGTGGAAGGCCGAATGAACTGCTTTTCAAGGCTCTCGTCGATATAGGTACGCAGGGCTTCCAATTCAGGCTCAGAGAGAGGGTAAATCCGATCAAACGGGATCTCGGCTCCCGGTAGAAGTTCAATGGGGCAATCGTAAGTTCTATAAGGTGGAAGAGTGTCTGCACCCTTTTTATTAAAGACGTCCAGAAATTCGTGATAAGCAACCGGGATCAGTTTAGAGGCTTCATGGTCAGGGTGGATACCCAGGAGGGGCGTGGAGTTGACAGTTCCTCCCAAGAGGCAGTGCGTCTGGCAGTAGTTGGACGAAAAAAAATATATCTCCGGTAAGCCAGTCAACGTGAGGGTTGTGTGCCTTCAACCATGGAATGCCGAGGATAACGGGAAACATGGGAGAAGCTATGACATCCAAACGGAGGAGTTCGCTATGGCCTGAAGAAGTCTGGCAGAGAATAGGCAAGGTCTCTTGAGTAACCGGGCCCGATTTAATACCGGAGCCGTCAGCCAGATGGACATGGAACCCTTGCCTCTTGGTACCCAAGGGCAGCTGCTGAAGAGAAGCAAATGCAGAGTCCACAAAACAGCTGCAGGCCCCAGAGTCTATGATTGCAAGTACTGAAACCGTCTTTTCGGGGAGCTGAAGCTTGATGGGAAGAGAGACATGTGACTGATCCTTCCCAGGGTTAGCAAACCCCACGAACCTCTGTACAGCTTTTCTGTCAGTAGGAGCAGGCCATTCCAAGACAGAAGCGACTTTCTGAGGGTCCATGGAGATTCCCTCGGCGGAGATGACAAGCCCTAGGAAATGCACAACTTGCTTTTCAAAGTCGCATTTTTCAGCCTTTGCGTAAAGTCGGTGTTCCCGCAATCGAGCTAATACCTTTTTTACATGAGTCCGATGGGATTCTAAAGTTTCAGAGAATACAAGGATGTCATCCAGATACACGATGACGAATAAATCAAGAAAGTCCCGAAAAACATCGTTTACCAGATGCTGGAATGTGGCTGGAGCATTGCAGAGCCCGAATGGCATGACTAAATACTCAAAGTGGCCAAAGCGTGTCCGGAAGGCCGTCTTCCATTCGTCTCCCTCCCTGATTCTGACAAGATTATAGGCACCCCTCAAGTCCAGTTTGGAGAACACTCGTGCCCCTCGCAGCCTCTGGAATAGTTCGGGAATCAGAGGAAGAGGGTACCGATTCTTGACAGTGACCCTGTTAAGGTCACGATAGTCCACACAGGGCCTCAAGGTGTGGTCTTTTTTCTCAACGAAGAAAATACCGGCTCCTGCTGGTGAAGTGGAAGGCCGAATGAACTGCTTTTCAAGGCTCTCGTCGATATAGGTACGCAGGGCTTCCAATTCAGGCTCAGAGAGAGGGTAAATCCGACCAAACGGGATCTCGGCTCCCGGTAGAAGTTCAATGGGGCAATCGTAAGTTCTATGAGGTGGAAGAGTGTCTGCACCCTTTTTATTAAAGACGTCCAGAAATTCGTGATAAGCAACCGGGATCAGTTTAGATGCTTCATGGTCAGGGTGGATACCCAGGAGGGCGTGGAGTTGACAGTTCCTCCCAAGAGGCAGTGCGTCTGGCAGTAGTTGGACGAAAAAAAAATATATCTCCGGTAAGCCAGTCAACGTGAGGGTTGTGTGCCTTCAACCATGGAATGCCGAGGATAACGGGAAACATGGGAGAAGCTATGACATCCAAACGGAGGAGTTCGCTATGGCCTGAAGAAGTCTGGCAGAGAATAGGTAAGGTCTCTTGAGTAACCGGGCCTGATTTAATACCGGAGCCGTCAGCCAGATGGACATGGAACCCTTGCCTCTTGGTACCCAAGGGCAGCTGCTGAAGAGAAGCAAATGCAGAGTCCACAAAACAGCTGCAGGCCCCAGAGTCTATGATTGCAAGTACTGAAACCGTCTTTTCGGGGAGCTGAAGCTTGATGGGAAGAGAGACATGTGACTGATCCTTCCCAGGGTTAGCAAACCCCACGAACCTCTGTACAGCTTTTCTGTCAGTAGGAGCAGGCCATTCCAAGACAAAAGCGACTTTCTGAGGGTCCATGGAGATTCCCTCGGCGGAGATGACAAGCCCTAGGAAATGCACAACTTGCTTTTCAAAGTCGCATTTTTCAGCCTTTGCGTAAAGTCAGTGTTCCCGCAATCGAGCTAATACCTTTTTTACATGAGTCCGATGGGATTCTAAAGTTTCAGAGAATACAAGGATGTCATCCAGATACACGATGACGAATAAATCAAGAAAGTCCCGAAAAACATCGTTTACCAGATGCTGGAATGTGGCTGGAGCATTGCAGAGCCCGAATGGCATGACTAAATACTCAAAGTGGCCAAAGCGTGTCCGGAAGGCCGTCTTCCATTCGTCTCCCTCCCTGATTCTGACAAGATTATAGGCATCCCTCAAGTCCAGTTTGGAGAACACTCGTGCCCCTCGCAGCCTCTGGAATAGTTCGGGAATCAGAGGAAGAGGGTACCGATTCTTGACAGTGACCCTGTTAAGGTCACGATAGTCCACACAGGGCCTCAAGGTGTGGTCTTTTTTCTCAACGAAGAAAATACCGGCTCCTGCTGGTGAAGTGGAAGGCCGAATGAACTACTTTTCAAGGCTCTCGTCGATATAGGTACGCAGGGCTTCCAATTCAGGCTCAGAGAGAGGGTAAATCCGACCAAACGGGATCTCGGCTCCCGGTAGAAGTTCAATGAGGCAATCGTAAGTTCTATGAGGTGGAAGAGTGTCTGCACCCTTTTTATTAAAGACGTCCAGAAATTCGTGATAAGCAACCGGGATCAGTTTAGAGGGTGGATACCCAGGAGGGGCGTGGAGTTGACAGTTCCTCCCAAGAGGCAGTGCGTCTGGCAGTAGTTGGACGAAAAAAAAATATATCTCCGGTAAGCCAGTCAACGTGAGGGTTGTGTGCCTTCAACCATGGAATGCCGAGGATAACGGGAAACATGGGAGAAGCTATGACATCCAAACGGAGGAGTTCGCTATGGCCTGAAGAAGTCTGGCAGAGAATAGGCAAGGTCTCTTGAGTAACCGGGCCTGATTTAATACCGGAGCCGTCAGCCAGATGGACATGGAACCCTTGCCTCTTGGTACCCAAGGGCAGCTGCTGAAGAGAAGCAAATGCAGAGTCCACAAAACAGCTGCAGGCCCCAGAGTCTATGATTGCAAGTACTGAAACCGTCTTTTCGGGGAGCTGAAGCTTGATGGGAAGAGAGACATATGACTGATCCTTCCCAGGGTTAGCAAACCCCACGAACCTCTGTACAGCTTTTCTGTCAGTAGGAGCAGGCCATTCCAAGACAGAAGCGACTTTCTGAGGGTCCATGGAGATTCCCTCGGCGAAGATGACAAGCCCTAGGAAATGCACAACTTGCTTTTCAAAGTCGCATTTTTCAGCCTTTGCGTAAAGTCGGTGTTCCCGCAATCGATCAAATACCTTTTTTACATGAGTCCGATGGGATTCTAAAGTTTCAGAGAATACAAGGATGTCATCCAGATACACGATGACGAATAAATCAAGAAAGTCCCGAAAAACATTGTTTACCAGATGCTGGAATGTGGCTGGAGCATTGCAGAGCCCAAATGGCATGACTAAATACTCAAAGTGGCCAAAGCGTGTCCGGAAGGCCGTCTTCCATTCGTCTCCCTCCCTGATTCTGACAAGATTATAGGCACCCCTCAAGTCCAGTTTGGAGAACACTCGTGCCCCTCGCAGCCTCTGGAATAGTTCGGGAATCAGAGGAAGAGGGTACCGATTCTTGACAGTGACCCTGTTAAGGTCACGATAGTCCACACAGGGCCTCAAGGTGTGGTCTTTTTTCTCAACGAAGAAAATACCGGCTCCTGCTGGTGAAGTGGAAGGCCGAATGAACTGCTTTTCAAGGCTCTCGTCGATATAGGTACGCAGGGCTTCCAATTCAGGCTCAGAGAGAGGGTAAATCCGATCAAACGGGATCTCGGCTCCCGGTAGAAGTTCAATGGGGCAATCGTAAGGTTTATGAGGTGAAAGAGTGTCTGCACCCTTTTTATTAAAGACGTCCAGAAATTCGTGATAAGCAACCGGGATCAGTTTAGAGGCTTCATGGTCAGGGTGGATACCCAGGAGGTGCGTGGAGTTGACAGTTCCTCCCAAGAGGCAGTGCGTCTGGCAGTAGTTGGACGAAAAAGAGATATCTCCGGTAAGCCAGTCAACGTGAGGGTTGTGTGCCTTCAACCATGGAATGCCGAGGATAACGGGAAACATGGGAGAAGCTATGACATCCAAACGGAGGAGTTCGCTATGGCCTGAAGAAGTCTGGCAGAGAATAGGCAAGGTCCCCTGAGTAACCGGGCCTGATTTAATACCGGAGCCGTCAGCCAGATGGACATGGAACCCTTGCCTCTTGGTACCCAAGGGCAGCTGCTGAAGAGAAGCAAATGCAGAGTCCACAAAACAGCTGCAGGCCCCAGAGTCTATGATTGCAAGTACTGAAACCGTCTTTTCGGGGAGCTGAAGCTTGATGGGAAGAGAGACATGTGACTGATCCTTCCCAGGGTTAGCAAACCCCACGAACCTCTGTACAGCTTTTCTGTCAGTAGGAGCAGGCCATTCCAAGACAGAAGCGACTTTCTGAGGGTCCATGGAGATTTCCTCGGCGAAGATGAAAAGCCCTAGGAAATGCACAACTTGCTTTTCAAAGTCGCATTTTTCAGCCTTTGCGTAAAGTCGGTGTTCCCGCAATCGAGCTAATACCTTTTTTACATGAGTCCGATGGGATTCTAAAGTTTCAGAGAATACAAGGATGTCATCCAGATACACGATGACGAATAAATCAAGAAAGTCCCGAAAAACATCGTTTACCAGATACTGGAATGTGGCTGGAGCATTGCAGAGCCCGAATGGCATGACTAAATACTCAAAGTGGCCAAAGCGTGTCCGGAAGGCCGTCTTCCATTCGTCTCCCTCCCTGATTCTGACAAGATTATAGGCACCCCTCAAGTCCAGTTTGGAGAACACTCGTGCCCCTCGCAGCCTCTGGAATAGTTCGGGAATCAGAGGAAGAGGGTACCGATTCTTGACAGTGACCCTGTTAAGGTCACGATAGTCCACACAGGGCCTCAAGGTGTGGTCTTTTTTCTCAACGAAGAAAATACCGGCTCCTGCTGGTGAAGTGGAAGGCCGAATGAACTGCTTTTCAAGGCTCTCGTCGATATAGGTACGCAGGGCTTCCAATTCAGGCTCAGAGAGAGGGTAAATCCGACCAAACGGGATCTCGGCTCCCGGTAGAAGTTCAATGGGGCAATCGTAAGTTCTATGAGGTGGAAGAGTGTCTGCACCCTTTGTATTAAAGACGTCCAGAAATTCGTGATAAGCAACCGGGATCAGTTTAGATGCTTCATGGTCAGGGTGGATACCCAGGAGGGCGTGGAGTTGACAGTTCCTCCCAAGAGGCAGTGCGTCTGGCAGTAGTTGGACGAAAAAAAAATATATCTCCGGTAAGCCAGTCAACGTGAGGGTTGTGTGCCTTCAACCATGGAATGCCGAGGATAACGGGAAACATGGGAGAAGCTATGACATCCAAACGGAGGAGTTCGCTATGGCCTGAAGAAGTCTGGCAGAGAATAGGCAAGGTCTCTTGAGTAACCGGGCCTGATTTAATACCGGAGCCATCAGCCAGATGGACATGGAACCCTTGCCTCTTGGTACACAAGGGCAGCTGCTGAAGAGAAGCAAATGCAGAGTCCACAAAACAGCTGCAGGCCCCAGAGTCTATGATTGCAAGTACTGAAACCGTCTTTTCGGGGAGCTGAAGCTTGATGGGAAGAGAGACATGTGACTGATCCTTCCCAGGGTTAGCAAACCCCACGAACCTCTATACAGCTTTTCTGTCAGTAGGAGCAGGCCATTCCAAGACAGAAGCGACTTTCTGAGGGTCCATGGAGATTCCCTCGGCGGAGATGACAAGCCCTAGGAAATGCACAACTTGCTTTTCAAAGTCGCATTTTTCAGCCTTTGCGTAAAGTCGGTGTTCCCGCAATCGAGCTAATACCTTTTTTACATGAGTCCGATGGGATTCTAAAGTTTCAGAGAATACAAGGATGTCTTTCAGATACACGATGACGAATAAATCAAGAAAGTCCCGAAAAACATCGTTTACCAGATGCTGGAATGTGGCTGGAGCATTGCAGAGCCCGAATGGCATGACTAAATACTCAAAGTGGCCAAAGCGTGTCCGGAAGGCCGTCTTCCATTCGTCTCCCTCCCTGATTCTGACAAGATTATAGGCACCCCTCAAGTCCAGTTTGGAGAACACTCGTGCCCCTCGCAGCCTCTGGAATAGTTCGGGAATCAGAGGAAGAGGGTTCCGATTCTTGACAGTGACCCTGTTAAGGTCACGATAGTCCACACAGGGCCTCAAGGTGTGGTCTTTTTTCTCAACGAAGAAAATACCGGCTCCTGCTGGTGAAGTGGAAGGCCGAATGAACTGCTTTTCAAGGCTCTCGTCGATATAGGTACGCAGGGCTTCCAATTCAGGCTCAGAGAGAGGGTAAATCCGACCAAACGGGATCTCGGCTCCCGGTAGAAGTTCAATGGGGCAATCGTAAGTTCTATGAGGTGGAAGAGTGTCTGCACCCTTTTTAATAAAGACGTCCAGAAATTAGTGATAAGCAACCGGGATCAGTTTAGAGGCTTCATGGTCAGGGTGGATACCCAGGAGGGGCGTGGAGTTGACAGTTCCTCCCAAGAGGCAGTGCGTCTGGCAGTAGTTGGACGAAAAAAATATATATCTCCAGTAAGCCAGTCAACGTGAGGGTTGTGTGCCTTCAACCATGGAATGCCGAGGATAACGGGAAACATGGGAGAAGCTATGACATCCAAACGGAGGAGTTCGCTATGGCCTGAAGAAGTCTGGCAGAGAATAGGCAAGGTCTCTTGAGTAACCGGGCCTGATTTAATACCGGAGCCGTCAGCCAGATGGACATGGAACCCTTGCCTCTTGGTACCCAAGGGCAGCTGCTGAAGAGAAGCAAATGCAGAGTCCACAAAACAGCTGCAGGCCCCAGAGTCTATGATTGCAAGTACTGAAACCGTCTTTTCGGGGAGCTGAAGCTTGATGGGAAGAGAGACATGTGACTGATCCTTCCCAGGGTTAGCAAACCCCACGAACCTCTGTACAGCTTTTCTGTCAGTAGGAGCAGGCCATTCCAAGACAGAAGCGACTTTCTGAGGGTCCATGGAGATTCCCTCGGCGAAGATGACAAGCCCTAGGAAATGCACAACTTGCTTTTCAAAGTCGCATTTTTCAGCCTTTGCGTAAAGTCGGTGTTCCCGCAATCGAGCTAATACCTTTTTTACATGAGTCCGATGGGATTCTAAAGTTTCAGAGAATACAAGGATGTCATCCAGATACACGATGACGAATAAATCAAGAAAGTCCCGAAAAACATCGTTTACCAGATGCTGGAATGTGGCTGGAGCATTGCAGAGCCCGAATGGCATGACTAAATACTCAAAGTGGCCTAAGCGTGTCCGGAAGGCCGTCTTCCATTCGTCTCCCTCCCTGATTCTGACAAGATTATAGGCACCCCTCAAGTCCAGTTTGGAGAACACTCGTGCCCCTCGCAGCCTCTGGAATAGTTCGGGAATCAGAGGAAGAGGGTACCGATTCTTGACAGTGACCCTGTTAAGGTCACGATAGTCCACACAGGGCCTCAAGGTGTGGTCTTTTTTCTCAACGAAGAAAATACCGGCTCCTGCTGATGAAGTGGAAGGCCGAATGAACTGCTTTTCAAGGCTCTCGTCGATATAGGTACGCAGGGCTTCCAATTCAGGCTCAGAGAGAGGGTAAATCCGACCAAACGGGATCTCGGCTCCCGGTAGAAGTTCAATGGGGCAATCGTAAGTTCTATGAGGTGGAAGAGTGTCTGCACCCTTTTTATTAAAGACGTCCAGAAATTAGTGATAAGCAACCGGGATCAGTTTAGAGGCTTCATGGTCAGGGTGGATACCCAGGAGGGGCGTGGAGTTGACAGTTCCTCCCAAGAGGCAGTGCGTCTGGCAGTAGTTGGACGAAAAAAATATATATCTCCGGTAAGCCAGTCAACGTGAGGGTTGTGTGCCTTCAACCATGGAATGCCGAGGATAACGGGAAACATGGGTGAAGCTATGACATCCAAACGGAGGAGTTCGCTATGGCCTGAAGAAGTCTGGCAGAGAATAGGCAAGGTCTCTTGAGTAACCGGGCCTGATTTAATACCGGAGCCGTCAGCCAGATGGCCATGGAACCCTTGCCTCTTGGTACCCAAGGGCAGCTGCTGAAGAGAAGCAAATGCAGAGTCCACAAAACAGCTGCAGGCCCCAGAGTCTATGATTGCAAGTACTGAAACCGTCTTTTCGGGGAGCTGAAGCTTGATGGGAAGAGAGACATGTGACTGATCCTTCCCAGGGTTAGCAAACCCCACGAACCTCTGTACAGCTTTTCTGTCAGTAGGAGCAGGCCATTCCAAGACAGAAGCGACTTTCTGAGGGTCCATGGAGATTCCCTCGGCGGAGATGACAAGCCCTAGGAAATGCACAACTTGCTTTTCAAAGTCGCATTTCTCAGCCTTTGCGTAAAGTCGGTGTTCCCGCAATCGAGCTAATACCTTTTTTACATGAGTCCGATGGGATTCTAAAGTTTCAGAGAATACAAGGATGTCATCCAGATACACGATGACGAATAAATCAAGAAAGTCCCGAAAAACATCGTTTACCAGATGCTGGAATGTGGCTGGAGCATTGCAGAGCCCAAATGGCATGACTAAATACTCAAAGTGGCCAAAGCGTGTCCGGAAGGCCGTCTTCCATTCGTCTCCCTCCCTGATTCTGACAAGATTATAGGCATCCCTCAAGTCCAGTTTGGAGAACACTCGTGCCCCTCGCAGCCTCTGGAATAGTTCGGGAATCAGAGGAAGAGGGTACCGATTCTTGACAGTGACCCTGTTAAGGTCACGATAGTCCACACAGGGCCTCAAGGTGTGGTCTTTTTTCTCAACAAAGAAAATACCGGCTCCTGCTGGTGAAGTGGAAGGCCGAATGAACTGCTTTTCAAGGCTCTCGTCGATATAGGTACGCAGGGCTTCCAATTCAGGCTCAGAGAGAGGGTAAATCCGACCAAACGGGATCTCGGCTCCCGGTAGAAGTTCAATGGGGCAATCGTAAGTTCTATGAGGTGGAAGAGTGTCTGCACCCTTTTTATTAAAGACGTCCAGAAATTCGTGGTAAGCAACCGGGATCAGTTTAGAGGCTTCATGGTCAGGGTGGATACCCAGGAGGGGCGTGGAGTTGACAGTTCCTCCCAAGAGGCAGTGCGTCTGGCAGTAAATGGACGGAAAAAAAATATATCTCCGGTAAGCCAGTCAACGTGAGGGTTGTGTGCCTTCAACCATGGAATGCCGAGGATAACGGGAAACATGGGTGAAGCTATGACATCCAAACGGAGGAGTTCGCTATGGCCTGAAGAAGTCTGGCAGAGAATAGGCAAGGTCTCTTGAGTAACCGGGCCTGATTTAATACCGGAGCCGTCAGCCAGATGGCCATGGAACCCTTGCCTCTTGGTACCCAAGGGCAGCTGCTGAAGAGAAGCAAATGCAGAGTCCACAAAACAGCTGCAGGCCCCAGAGTCTATGATTGCAAGTACTGAAACTGTCTTTTCGGGGAGCTGAAGCTTGATGGGAAGAGAGACATGTGACTGATCCTTCCCAGGGTTAGCAAACCCCACGAACCTCTGTACAGCTTTTCTGTCAGTAGGAGCAGGCCATTCCAAGACAGAAGCGACTTTCTGAGGGTCCATGGAGATTCCCTCGGCGGAGATGACAAGCCCTAGGAAATGCACAACTTGCTTTTCAAAGTCGCATTTCTCAGCCTTTGCGTAAAGTCGGTGTTCCCGCAATCGAGCTAATACCTTTTTTACATGAGTCCGATGGGATTCTAAAGTTTCAGAGAATACAAGGATGTCATCCAGATACACGATGACGAATAAATCAAGAAAGTCCCGAAAAACATCGTTTACCAGATGCTGGAATGTGGCTGGAGCATTGCAGAGCCCAAATGGCATGACTAAATACTCAAAGTGGCCAAAGCGTGTCCGGAAGGCCGTCTTCCATTCGTCTCCCTCCCTGATTCTGACAAGATTATAGGCATCCCTCAAGTCCAGTTTGGAGAACACTCGTGCCCCTCGCAGCCTCTGGAATAGTTCGGGAATCAGAGGAAGAGGGTACCGATTCTTGACAGTGACCCTGTTAAGGTCACGATAGTCCACACAGGGCCTCAAGGTGTGGTCTTTTTTCTCAACAAAGAAAATACCGGCTCCTGCTGGTGAAGTGGAAGGCCGAATGAACTGCTTTTCAAGGCTCTCGTCGATATAGGTACGCAGGGCTTCCAATTCAGGCTCAGAGAGAGGGTAAATCCGACCAAACGGGATCTCGGCTCCCGGTAGAAGTTCAATGGGGCAATCGTAAGTTCTATGAGGTGGAAGAGTGTCTGCACCCTTTTTATTAAAGACGTCCAGAAATTCGTGGTAAGCAACCGGGATCAGTTTAGAGGCTTCATGGTCAGGGTGGATACCCAGGAGGGGCGTGGAGTTGACAGTTCCTCCCAAGAGGCAGTGCGTCTGGCAGTAAATGGACGGAAAAAAAATATATCTCCGGTAAGCCAGTCAACGTGAGGGTTGTGTGCCTTCAACCATGGAATGCCGAGGATAACGGGAAACATGGGAGAAGCTATGACATCCAAACGGAGGAGTTCGCTATGGCCTGAAGAAGTCTGGCAGAGAATAGGCAAGGTCTCTTGAGTAACCGGGCCTGATTTAATACCGGAGCCGTCAGCCAGATGGACATGGAACCCTTGCCTCTTGGTACCCAAGGGCAGCTGCTGAAGAGAAGCAAATGCAGAGTCCACAAAACAGCTGCAGGCCCCAGAGTCTATGATTGCAAGTACTGAAACCGTCTTTTCGGGGAGCTGAAGCTTGATGGGAAGAGAGACATGTGACTGATCCTTCCCAGGGTTAGCAAACCCCACGAACCTCTGTACAGCTTTTCTGTCAGTAGGAGCAGGCCATTCCAAGACAGAAGCGACTTTCTGAGGGTCTATGGAGATTCCCTCGGCAAAGATGACAAGCCCTAGGAAATGCACAACTTGCTTTTCAAAGTCGCATTTTTCAGCCTTTGCGTAAAGTCGGTGTTCCCGCAATCGAGCTAATACCTTTTTTACATGAGTCCGATGGGATTCTAAAGTTTCAGAGAATACAAGGATGTCATCCAGATACACGATGACGAATAAATCAAGAAAGTCCCGAAAAACATCGTTTACCAGATGCTGGAATGTGGCTGGAGCATTGCAGAGCCCGAATGGCATGACTAAATACTCAAAGTGGCCAAAGCGTGTCCGGAAGGCCGTCTTCCATTCGTCTCCCTCCCTGATTCTGACAAGATTATAGGCACCCCTCAAGTCCAGTTTGGAGAACACTCGTGCCCCTCGCAGCCTCTGGAATAGTTCGGGAATCAGAGGAAGAGGGTACCTGTAACGGGAAGGCCCGGGGAACTCAGAATCGCTTAGGAAGTATGAAATACCCTTGCGCCAGCTTCCCCAATGGCTCTTATGTGTCAATCACCCTGTGTCTCTATTAGGGGCACAGGGTGAATGAAAACCCCAATATGGTCTATGATGGCCATATTCAATGCTGTACATACATTTTATCTAGATTGGGTCTGTAATATTCATCCACCATATTCCCCAGGATACCTGCAAAGAACTCTCTACTGTTTGATTATGACCTCAACAGGTTAATTGGAAAGTGACGCCTTCATGATGTTTAGACACATACTCTTAGATGCTAATATCATCACCGACAGCCCTGACTTTGTGTAATCATGGCTGTGAGGAATTAAGGTAATTTGCATTCTATTGTTCAGTATGACTTGGGAAGGTCTGGTGTGAATAGAAGTAGTTAACCCTATACTTGTGTGTATTGTAAAGGCAGACTGGGATTTACAATACAAAGGGATTTAAGATGTAAAGGGTTTAGAACCTGTTGTCGCCAGACAGACTGGCTGCCAACCCTTTGTGGGAAGATGTGTATTGGAGATCGTATATTCTATTGTGTTGGGATCTTTTGAAGCCTAGCAGACGTCAGGATGAGGTGTTGAGTTTTGGGATGTGTGGGTGGAGCTGGGCCCTTGTTCATGTTAAATCATGTGCCCTGAATTGTGTATAAAGTTACAATGTTTCTCAAAAATAAAGTCATTCCTACTACAGAAGAGACAGAGTGCGTCTCGTCTTCTTCCAGAGGGGTCGGCTCCTATAGGAAAGGGTTGTTTAGCTGTGGATATTGGTAGCGAGTGGATGTGTGTCTAGGAGAGGGAACCTCGTAAACTGCGTTAATACCCCTTGAGATTGGGGTGCCGTTACATTGGTGGCAGCAGTGGGATTTTCCCTCCAGTTCCTGGGACACTCCAAACCACCACAGTGACTGGCCAGTGATGCAGCCGAAGGAGGGTGATGCAGGACCCCGGTCAGTTGAAGATTTGTTTCAGCAACGAGTGCGACAGCGGTTGGCATTGTATGGTGCTAACCCATCAGAGACCGCCATACGGGAAGCCATTAGAGACATCGAGCGGCAGGATGAGTGGCAACATGAGCAGAGAATGGCGCAAATACGGCAATCGGGGACAACGCCTAAAGAACCAGCCGCCATGAAAGAGGAATTCGGAAGGAGGTTGCGAGAGATGCAGGGAGGAGAAGCAGGCCATCTCCCCCCCCAACAGTTAACCAGAGCAGATGGTGTGGAGTCCCCAGCAGAAGTGCTGGCAACAGGGCAGAGTGATACCCACCTCTGCCCAGCACCGGAAACCACTGTGGAGTTTCAGGGAGCCGGGGCAGTTGGCCCCTCTCCCCAGCAACAAGCTGAGGCAGTAAAGCTTTTACTCCCAGCTGAATCACTGGCAGCAGGGCAGAATGCTACTGGCCGCTGCACACAACTGCCACTTGAGCGGATATCGGTGGATGGGACTGCGGTCTCCACTCACAGCAACCCAGCAGAAGAGCTGGCAACAGAGCCGAGCGCCACGGGCCTCGGCTCCCAATTAACAGAAGAGGGAGTTCCTGTGGTATTGGATGGGACTTCAGTCCTCACTGACACAACCCCAGAAAATGGTTTGACATTGAGACAGGAGGATGTCAGCCTTGCTTTGCAAGCACTGGGAGATTTTCACCTACCACAAGTGGATGGGACTTCAGTCTCCACTTGTATACCACAGGGATGCCGGGCAGTCGACCCAGATCCCCAACTGCATGACGGACTGATCCCAGTCACCCTGTCTTCTCTCCAGCGGCAGAAAGGACTCCAGGGAGAAGGGCCAGTCCAGGCCTCTCCCCAGCGGCGGGTGTATTCTCTGAGAGAGGCAGAGGTTGGCTGGGTAAGCGATTCTCTGTTTGGAGAAATTTATTTGGGGTACTGTGTGGATACCGGCATTAGAAGAAGGGACCTATGGACTAACTTCGGAGTCAACCCGTCTGGGGTTCCCCCCTCTGTTAGTCTCCTGCCGAAAGGGGAGAGATGTAACGGGAAGGCCCGGGGAACTCAGAATCGCTTAGGAAGTATGAAATACCCTTGCGCCAGCTTCCCCAATGGCTCTTATGTGTCAATCACCCTGTGTCTCTATTAGGGGCACAGGGTGAATGAAAACCCCAATATGGTCTATGATGGCCATATTCAATGCTGTACATACATTTTATCTAGATTGGGTCTGTAATATTCATCCACCATATTCCCCAGGATACCTGCAAAGAACTCTCTACTGTTTGATTATGACCTCAACAGGTTAATTGGAAAGTGACGCCTTCATGATGTTTAGACACATACTCTTAGATGCTAATATCATCACCGACAGCCCTGACTTTGTGTAATCATGGCTGTGAGGAATTAAGGTAATTTGCATTCTATTGTTCAGTATGACTTGGGAAGGTCTGGTGTGAATAGAAGTAATTAACCCTATACTTGTGTGTATTGTAAAGGCAGACTGGGATTTACAATACAAAGGGATTTAAGATGTAAAGGGTTTAGAACCTGTTGTCGCCAGACAGACTGGCTGCCAACCCTTTGTGGGAAGATGTGTATTGGAGATCGTATATTCTATTGTGTTGGGATCTTTTGAAGCCTAGCAGACGTCAGGATGAGGTGTTGAGTTTTGGGATGTGTGGGTGGAGCTGGGCCCTTGTTCATGTTAAATCATGTGCCCTGAATTGTGTATAAAGTTACAATGTTTCTCAAAAATAAAGTCATTCCTACTACAGAAGAGACAGAGTGCGTCTCGTCTTCTTCCAGAGGGGTCGGCTCCTATAGGAAAGGGTTGTTTAGCTGTGGATATTGGTAGCGAGTGGATGTGTGTCTAGGAGAGGGAACCTCGTAAACGGCGTTAATACCCCTTGAGATTGGGGTGCCGTTACAGTACCGATTCTCGACAGTGACCTGGTAGGATTCTGGAATGACGAGGTCGGCCTCCCTTGTATCTCCAACCCAAGCCCCACTGAGGATGGGACAGACCTAGGGTGAGGAGTTACACGAGTGCCTGTAGTTGCGTTCAGAACTTGTCAGCTGAGTTGCAGACGTGGAGATGCAGGCAGAGCATCTGGTAAGGAACTGGACTCAGGAAAGCTGGTAGGATGGACAGCTAGCACAGGCACTGGAGACAGCGTTAAGCCAAGCAGGAGGCTGGTGCAGGATCACAAGGGTGGCCGGGTTCGGTAGCAGACGGGCAGCGAGGTACTGGAAAAGGTTCAAGATTCAAATTGCCTCTTCTCTTCTTGTCGAAGAACTTTTTATTATCTGCCTGGGTCTTGGAGATTGTATCCTGCAGTAATTGGTAGTTGGAGTTAAGGAAGTTCAACCTGTCTTGTACGGCAGGTACAGAAGAATCAATAGGCAGCTCAGGCAAGAAAGAAGGATGGTATCCATAATTGGCGAAAAAAGGTGACTGTTTGGTTGCCGAATGGGTGGAATTATTGTATGAAAATTCCGCGAGTGGGAGAAGTGATAGCCAGTCATCCTGTGCAAAAGAAGAAAAGCATCGTAGGTACTGTTCAAGGGTTTGATTGACCCTTTCAGTCTGTCCATTAGTTTGTGGGTGATAAGCTGTGGAGAGGCGGAGTTCAATGTTCAAAGTTTCACATAAGGCCCTCCAAAATCTAGAAGTGAACTGCACCCCTCGATCAGAAACTATGCTGTCAGGGATGCCATGCAACCTTACAATCTCCTTGATAAAAGTTGAGGCAGTCTCCGGGGCAGAAGGAGTTCCTTGCAGAGGTACAAAGTGGGCCATTTTGGTCAAACGATCAACCACAACGAAAATGGTAGTGAAGTCTTCAGATGGGGGAAGTTCTACTATAAAATCCATGGAGATCATGCTCCATGGTTTCTCAGGTACAGGAAGGGGCTCAAGTAGACCCCAAGTTCTGGCTCTGTCTGTCTTATTCCGAAGGCATGAAATACAAGATCTTACATATTTCTTGCAGTCGTTCATCAAGTTTGGCCACCAGAATATACGGGAGATCAAATTAGCCGTCTTGTGAATCCCAAAGTGACCCGCTAGGGGATGATCATGACATCGCCCTAGGACGGCAACTCTGAACTGTTCTGGGACCTGCAGTAATTGGTAGTTGGAGTTAAGGAAGTTCAACCTGTCTTGTACGGCAGGTACAGAAGAATCAATAGGCAGCTCAGGCAAGAAAGAAGGATGGTATCCATAATTGGCGAAAAAAGGTGACTGTTTGGTTACCGAATGGGTGGAATTATTGTATGAAAATTCCGCGAGTGGGAGAAGTGATAGCCAGTCATCCTGTGCAATAGAAGAAAAGCATCGTAGGTACTGTTCAAGGGTTTGATTGACCCTTTCAGTCTGTCCATTAGTTTGTGGGTGATAAGCTGTGGAGAGGCGGAGTTCAATGTTCAAAGTTTCACATACGGCCCTCCAAAATCTAGAAGTGAACTGCACCCCTCGATCAGAAACTATGCTGTCAGGGATGTCATGCAACCTTACAATCTCCTTGATAAAAGTTGAGGCAGTCTCCGGGGCAGAAGGAGTTCCTTGCAGAGGTACAAAGTGGGCCATTTTGGTCAAACGATCAACCACAACGAAAATGGTAGTAAAGTCTTCAGATGGGGGAAGTTCTACTATAAAATCCATGGAGATCATGCTCCATGGTTTCTCAGGTACAGGAAGGGGCTCAAGTAGACCCCAAGTTCTGGCTCTGTCTGTCTTATTCCGAAGGCATGAAATACAGGATCTTACATATTTCTTGCAGTCGTTCATCAAGTTTGGCCACTAGAATGTACGGGAGATCAAATTAGCCATCTTGTGAATCCCAAAGTGACCCGCTCTTGTAACTTCTGCACAATATTTGAGAGCGCAGAAATAGTTTGGTAAATGTCCTTCGGTGGAGAGGCCTCCCTTCCAGACTCTATCTCTGGCTGACTGGTACTGTCACGTACCTGGTAGGAGTCTGGAATGACGAGGTCGGCCTCCCTTGTATCTCCAACCCAAGCCCCACTGAGGATGGGACAGACCTAGGGTGAGGAGTTACACGAGAGCCTGTAGTTGCGTGCAGAACTTGTCAGCTGAGTTGCAGACGTGGAGATGCAGGCAGAGCATCTGGTAAGGAACTGGACTCAGGAAAGCTGGTAGGATGGACAGCTAGCACAGGCACTGGAGACAGCGTTAAGCCAAGCAGGAGGCTGGTGCAGGATCACAAGGGTGGCCGGGTTCGGTAGCAGACGGGCAGCGAGGTACTGGAAAAGTCCCCAAAAATCTTGGGCCAAGCTTCCTCGTTGGGCAACTTAGTTTCAAGTTCGCTGTGGAAAGCCAGACCTTATCTCCAGGTTCAAGATTCAAATTGCCTCTTCTCTTCTTGTCGAAGAACTTTTTATTATCTGCCTGGGTCTTGGAGATTGTATCCTGCAGTAATTGGTAGTTGGAGTTAAGGAAGTTCAACCTGTCTTGTACGGCAGGTACAGAAGAATCAATAGGCAGCTCAGGCAAGGAAGAAGGATGGTATCCATAATTGGCGAAAAAAGGTGACTGTTTGGTTGCCGAATGGGTGGAATTATTGTATGAAAATTCCACGAGTGGGAGAAGTGATAGCCAGTCATCCTGTGCAAAAGAAGAAAAGCATCGTAGGTACTGTTCAAGGGTTTGATTGACCCTTTCAGTCTGTCCATTAGTTTGTGGGTGATAAGCTGTGGAGAGGCGGAGTTCAATGTTCAATGTTTCACATAAGACCCTCCAAAATCTAGAAGTGAACTGCACCCCTCGATCAGAAACTATGCTGTCAGGGATGCCATGCAACCTTACAATCTCCTTGATAAAAGTTGAGGCAGTCTCCGGGGCAGAAGGAGTTCCTTGCAGAGGTACAAAGTGGGCCATTTTGGTCAAACGATCAACCACAACAAAAATGGTAGTAAAGTCTTCAGATGGGAGAAGTTCTACTATAAAATACATGGAGATCATGCTCCATGGTTTCTCAGGTACAGGAAGGGGCTCAAGTAGACCCCAAGTTCTGGCTCTGTCTGTCTTATTCCGAAGGCATGAAATACAAGATCTTACATATTTCTTGCAGTCGTTCATCAAGTTTGGCCACCAGAATGTACGGGAGATCAAATTAGCCGTCTTGTGAATCCCAAAGTGACCCGCTAGGGGATGATCATGACATCGCCCTAGGACGGCAACTCTGAACTGTTCTGGGACCTGCAGTAATTGGTAGTTGGAGTTAAGGAAGTTCAACCTGTCTTGTACGGCAGGTACAGAAGAATCAATAGGCAGCTCAGGCAAGAAAGAAGGATGGTATCCATAATTGGCGAAAAAAGGTGACTGTTTGGTTACCGAATGGGTGGAATTATTGTATGAAAATTCCGCGAGTGGGAGAAGTGATAGCCAGTCATCCTGTGCAAAAGAAGAAAAGCATCGTAGGTACTGTTCAAGGGTTTGATTGACCCTTTCAGTCTGTCCATTAGTTTGTGGGTGATAAGCTGTGGAGAGGCGGAGTTCAATGTTCAATGTTTCACATAAGGCCCTCCAAAATCTAGAAGTGAACTGCACCCCTCGATCAGAAACTATGCTGTCAGGGATGCCATGCAACCTTACAATCTCCTTGATAAAAGTTGAGGCAGTCTCCGGGGCAGAAGGAGTTCCTTGCAGAGGTACAAAGTGGGCCATTTTGGTCAAACGATCAACCACAACAAAAATGGTAGTAAAGTCTTCAGATGGGGGAAGTTCTACTATAAAATCCATGGAGATCATGCTCCATGGTTTCTCAGGTACAGGAAGGGGCTCAAGTAGACCCCAAGTTCTGGCTCTGTCTGTCTTATTCCGAAGGCATGAAATACAAGATCTTACATATTTCTTGCAGTCGTTCATCAAGTTTGGCCACCAGAATGTACGGGAGATCAAATTAGCCGTCTTGTGAATCCCAAAGTGACCCGCTCTTGTAACTTCTGCACAATATTTGAGAGCGCAGAAATAGTTTGGTAAATGTCCTTCGGTGGAGAGGCCTCCCTTCCAGACTCCATCTCTGCCTGACTGGTACTGTCACGTACCTGGTAGGAGTCTGGAATGACGAGGTCGGCCTCCCTTGTATCTCCAACCCAAGCCCCACTGAGAATGGGACAGACCTAGGGTGAGGAGTTACACGAGAGCCTGTAGTTGCGTGCAGAACTTGTCAGCTGAGTTGCAGACGTGGAGATGCAGGCAGAGCATCTGGTAAGGAACTGGACTCAGGAAAGCTGGTAGGATGGACAGCTAGCACAGGCACTGGAGACAGCGTTAAGCCAAGCAGGAGGCTGGTGCAGGATCACAAGGGTGGCCGGGTTCGGTAGCAGACGGGCAGCGAGGTACTGGAAAAGGCCCCAAAAATCTTGGGCCAAGCTTCCTCGAGGGGCAACTTAGTTTCAAGTTCGCTGTGGAAAGCCAGACCTTATCTCCAGGTTCAAGATTCAAATTGCCTCTTCTCTTCTTGTCGAAGAACTTTTTATTATCTGCCTGGGTCTTGGAGATTGTATCCTGCAGTAATTGGTAGTTGGAGTTAAGGAAGTTCAACCTGTCTTGTACGGCAGGTACAGAAGAATCAATAGGCAGCTCAGGCAAGAAAGAAGGATGGTATCCATAATTGGCGAAAAAAGGTGACTGTTTGGTTGCCGAATGGGTGGAATTATTGTATGAAAATTCCGCGAGTGGGAGAAGTGATAGCCAGTCATCCTGTGCAAAAGAAGAAAAGCATCGTAGGTACTGTTCAAGGGTTTGATTGACCCTTTCAGTCTGTCCATTAGTTTGTGGGTGATAAGCTGTGGAGAGGCGGAGTTCAATGTTCAAAGTTTCACATAAGGCCCTCCAAAATCTAGAAGTGAACTGCACCCCTCGATCAGAAACTATGCTGTCAGGGATGCCATGCAACCTTACAATCTCCTTGATAAAAGTTGAGGCAGTCTCCGGGGCAGAAGGAGTTCCTTGCAGAGGTACAAAGTGGGCCATTTTGGTCAAACGATCAACCACAACGAAAATGGTAGTGAAGTCTTCAGATGGGGGAAGTTCTACTATAAAATCCATGGAGATCATGCTCCATGGTTTCTCAGGTACAGGAAGGGGCTCAAGTAGACCCCAAGTTCTGGCTCTGTCTGTCTTATTCCGAAGGCATGAAATACAAGATCTTACATATTTCTTGCAGTCGTTCATCAAGTTTGGCCACCAGAATATACGGGAGATCAAATTAGCCGTCTTGTGAATCCCAAAGTGACCCGCTAGGGGATGATCATGACATCGCCCTAGGACGGCAACTCTGAACTGTTCTGGGACCTGCAGTAATTGGTAGTTGGAGTTAAGGAAGTTCAACCTGTCTTGTACGGCAGGTACAGAAGAATCAATAGGCAGCTCAGGCAAGAAAGAAGGATGGTATCCATAATTGGCGAAAAAAGGTGACTGTTTGGTTACCGAATGGGTGGAATTATTGTATGAAAATTCCGCGAGTGGGAGAAGTGATAGCCAGTCATCCTGTGCAATAGAAGAAAAGCATCGTAGGTACTGTTCAAGGGTTTGATTGACCCTTTCAGTCTGTCCATTAGTTTGTGGGTGATAAGCTGTGGAGAGGCGGAGTTCAATGTTCAAAGTTTCACATACGGCCCTCCAAAATCTAGAAGTGAACTGCACCCCTCGATCAGAAACTATGCTGTCAGGGATGTCATGCAACCTTACAATCTCCTTGATAAAAGTTGAGGCAGTCTCCGGGGCAGAAGGAGTTCCTTGCAGAGGTACAAAGTGGGCCATTTTGGTCAAACGATCAACCACAACGAAAATGGTAGTAAAGTCTTCAGATGGGGGAAGTTCTACTATAAAATCCATGGAGATCATGCTCCATGGTTTCTCAGGTACAGGAAGGGGCTCAAGTAGACCCCAAGTTCTGGCTCTGTCTGTCTTATTCCGAAGGCATGAAATACAGGATCTTACATATTTCTTGCAGTCGTTCATCAAGTTTGGCCACTAGAATGTACGGGAGATCAAATTAGCCATCTTGTGAATCCCAAAGTGACCCGCTCTTGTAACTTCTGCACAATATTTGAGAGCGCAGAAATAGTTTGGTAAATGTCCTTCGGTGGAGAGGCCTCCCTTCCAGACTCTATCTCTGGCTGACTGGTACTGTCACGTACCTGGTAGGAGTCTGGAATGACGAGGTCGGCCTCCCTTGTATCTCCAACCCAAGCCCCACTGAGGATGGGACAGACCTAGGGTGAGGAGTTACACGAGAGCCTGTAGTTGCGTGCAGAACTTGTCAGCTGAGTTGCAGACGTGGAGATGCAGGCAGAGCATCTGGTAAGGAACTGGACTCAGGAAAGCTGGTAGGATGGACAGCTAGCACAGGCACTGGAGACAGCGTTAAGCCAAGCAGGAGGCTGGTGCAGGATCACAAGGGTGGCCGGGTTCGGTAGCAGACGGGCAGCGAGGTACTGGAAAAGTCCCCAAAAATCTTGGGCCAAGCTTCCTCGTTGGGCAACTTAGTTTCAAGTTCGCTGTGGAAAGCCAGACCTTATCTCCAGGTTCAAGATTCAAATTGCCTCTTCTCTTCTTGTCGAAGAACTTTTTATTATCTGCCTGGGTCTTGGAGATTGTATCCTGCAGTAATTGGTAGTTGGAGTTAAGGAAGTTCAACCTGTCTTGTACGGCAGGTACAGAAGAATCAATAGGCAGCTCAGGCAAGGAAGAAGGATGGTATCCATAATTGGCGAAAAAAGGTGACTGTTTGGTTGCCGAATGGGTGGAATTATTGTATGAAAATTCCACGAGTGGGAGAAGTGATAGCCAGTCATCCTGTGCAAAAGAAGAAAAGCATCGTAGGTACTGTTCAAGGGTTTGATTGACCCTTTCAGTCTGTCCATTAGTTTGTGGGTGATAAGCTGTGGAGAGGCGGAGTTCAATGTTCAATGTTTCACATAAGACCCTCCAAAATCTAGAAGTGAACTGCACCCCTCGATCAGAAACTATGCTGTCAGGGATGCCATGCAACCTTACAATCTCCTTGATAAAAGTTGAGGCAGTCTCCGGGGCAGAAGGAGTTCCTTGCAGAGGTACAAAGTGGGCCATTTTGGTCAAACGATCAACCACAACAAAAATGGTAGTAAAGTCTTCAGATGGGAGAAGTTCTACTATAAAATACATGGAGATCATGCTCCATGGTTTCTCAGGTACAGGAAGGGGCTCAAGTAGACCCCAAGTTCTGGCTCTGTCTGTCTTATTCCGAAGGCATGAAATACAAGATCTTACATATTTCTTGCAGTCGTTCATCAAGTTTGGCCACCAGAATGTACGGGAGATCAAATTAGCCGTCTTGTGAATCCCAAAGTGACCCGCTAGGGGATGATCATGACATCGCCCTAGGACGGCAACTCTGAACTGTTCTGGGACCTGCAGTAATTGGTAGTTGGAGTTAAGGAAGTTCAACCTGTCTTGTACGGCAGGTACAGAAGAATCAATAGGCAGCTCAGGCAAGAAAGAAGGATGGTATCCATAATTGGCGAAAAAAGGTGACTGTTTGGTTACCGAATGGGTGGAATTATTGTATGAAAATTCCGCGAGTGGGAGAAGTGATAGCCAGTCATCCTGTGCAAAAGAAGAAAAGCATCGTAGGTACTGTTCAAGGGTTTGATTGACCCTTTCAGTCTGTCCATTAGTTTGTGGGTGATAAGCTGTGGAGAGGCGGAGTTCAATGTTCAATGTTTCACATAAGGCCCTCCAAAATCTAGAAGTGAACTGCACCCCTCGATCAGAAACTATGCTGTCAGGGATGCCATGCAACCTTACAATCTCCTTGATAAAAGTTGAGGCAGTCTCCGGGGCAGAAGGAGTTCCTTGCAGAGGTACAAAGTGGGCCATTTTGGTCAAACGATCAACCACAACAAAAATGGTAGTAAAGTCTTCAGATGGGGGAAGTTCTACTATAAAATCCATGGAGATCATGCTCCATGGTTTCTCAGGTACAGGAAGGGGCTCAAGTAGACCCCAAGTTCTGGCTCTGTCTGTCTTATTCCGAAGGCATGAAATACAAGATCTTACATATTTCTTGCAGTCGTTCATCAAGTTTGGCCACCAGAATGTACGGGAGATCAAATTAGCCGTCTTGTGAATCCCAAAGTGACCCGCTCTTGTAACTTCTGCACAATATTTGAGAGCGCAGAAATAGTTTGGTAAATGTCCTTCGGTGGAGAGGCCTCCCTTCCAGACTCCATCTCTGCCTGACTGGTACTGTCACGTACCTGGTAGGAGTCTGGAATGACGAGGTCGGCCTCCCTTGTATCTCCAACCCAAGCCCCACTGAGAATGGGACAGACCTAGGGTGAGGAGTTACACGAGAGCCTGTAGTTGCGTGCAGAACTTGTCAGCTGAGTTGCAGACGTGGAGATGCAGGCAGAGCATCTGGTAAGGAACTGGACTCAGGAAAGCTGGTAGGATGGACAGCTAGCACAGGCACTGGAGACAGCGTTAAGCCAAGCAGGAGGCTGGTGCAGGATCACAAGGGTGGCCGGGTTCGGTAGCAGACGGGCAGCGAGGTACTGGAAAAGGCCCCAAAAATCTTGGGCCAAGCTTCCTCGAGGGGCAACTTAGTTTCAAGTTCGCTGTGGAAAGCCAGACCTTATCTCCAGGTTCAAGATTCAAATTGCCTCTTCTCTTCTTGTCGAAGAACTTTTTATTATCTGCCTGGGTCTTGGAGATTGTATCCTGCAGTAATTGGTAGTTGGAGTTAAGGAAGTTCAACCTGTCTTGTACGGCAGGTACAGAAGAATCAATAGGCAGCTCAGGCAAGAAAGAAGGATGGTATCCATAATTGGCGAAAAAAGGTGACTGTTTGGTTGCCGAATGGGTGGAATTATTGTATGAAAATTCCGCGAGTGGGAGAAGTGATAGCCAGTCATCCTGTGCAAAAGAAGAAAAGCATCGTAGGTACTGTTCAAGGGTTTGATTGACCCTTTCAGTCTGTCCATTAGTTTGTGGGTGATAAGCTGTGGAGAGGCGGAGTTCAATGTTCAAAGTTTCACATAAAGCCCTCCAAAATCTAGAAGTGAACTGCACCCTCGATCAGAAACTATGCTGTCAGGGATGCCATGCAACCTTACAATCTCCTTGATAAAAGTTGAGGCAGTCTCCGGGGCAGAAGGAGTTCCTTGCAGAGGTACAAAGTGGGCCATTTTGGTCAAACGATCAACCACAACGAAAATGGTAGTGAAGTCTTCAGATGGGGGAAGTTCTACTATAAAATTCATGGAGATCATGCTCCATGGTTTCTCAGGTACAGGAAGGGGCTCAAGTAGACCCCAAGTTCTGGCTCTGTCTGTCTTATTCCGAAGGCATGAAATACAAGATCTTACATATTTCTTGCAGTCGTTCATCAAATTTGGCCACCAGAATGTACGGGAGATCAAATTAGCCGTCTTGTGAATCCCAAAGTGACCCGCTCTTGTAACTTCTGCACAATATTTGAGAGCGCAGAAATAGTTTGGTAAATGTCCTTCGGTGGAGAGGCCTCCCTTCCAGACTCCATCTCTGGCTGACTGGTACTGTCACGTACCTGGTAGGAGTCTGGAATGACGAGGTCGGCCTCCCTTGTATCTCCAACCCAAGCCCCACTGAGGATGGGACAGACCTAGGGTGAGGAGTTACACGAGTGCCTGTAGTTGCGTGCAGAACTTGTCAGCTGAGTTGCAGACGTGGAGATGCAGGCAGAGCATCTGGTAAGGAACTGGACTCAGGAAAACTGGTAGGATGGACAGCTAGCACAGGCACTGGAGACAGCGTTAAGCCAAGCAGGAGGCTGGTGCAGGATCACAAGGGTGGCCGGGTTTGGTAGCAGACGGGCAGCGAGGTACTGGAAAAGGCCCCAAAAATCTTGGGCCAAGCTTCCTCGAGGGGCAACTTAGTTTCAAGTTCGCTGTGGAAAGCCAGACCTTATCTCCAGGTTCAAGATTCAAATTGCCTCTTCTCTTCTTGTCGAAGAACTTTTTATTATCTGCCTGGGTCTTGGAGATTGTATCCTGCAGTAATTGGTAGTTGGAGTTAAGGAAGTTCAACCTGTCTTGTACGGCAGGTACAGAAGAATCAATAGGCAGCTCAGGCAAGAAACAAGGATGGTATCCATAATTGGCGAAAAAAGGTGACTGTTTGGTTACCGAATGGGTGGAATTATTGTATGAAAATTCCGCGAGTGGGAGAAGTGATAGCCAGTCATCCTGTGCAATAGAAGAAAAGCATCGTAGGTACTGTTCAAGGGTTTGATTGACCCTTTCAGTCTGTCCATTAGTTTGTGGGTGATAAGCTGTGGAGAGGCGGAGTTCAATGTTCAAAGTTTCACATACGGCCCTCCAAAATCTAGAAGTGAACTGCACCCCTCGATCAGAAACTATGCTGTCAGGGATGTCATGCAACCTTACAATCTCCTTGATAAAAGTTGAGGCAGTCTCCGGGGCAGAAGGAGTTCCTTGCAGAGGTACAAAGTGGGCCATTTTGGTCAAACGATCAACCACAACGAAAATGGTAGTAAAGTCTTCAGATGGGGGAAGTTCTACTATAAAATCCATGGAGATCATGCTCCATGGTTTCTCAGGTACAGGAAGGGGCTCAAGTAGACCCCAAGTTCTGGCTCTGTCTGTCTTATTCCGAAGGCATGAAATACAAGATCTTACATATTTCTTGCAGTCGTTCATCAAGTTTGGCCACTAGAATGTACGGGAGATCAAATTAGCCGTCTTGTGAATCCCAAAGTGACCCGCTCTTGTAACTTCTGCACAATATTTGAGAGCGCAGAAATAGTTTGGTAAATGTCCTTCGGTGGAGAGGCCTCCCTTCCAGACTCCATCTCTGGCTGACTGGTACTGTCACGTACCTGGTAGGAGTCTGGAATGACGAGGTCGGCCTCCCTTGTATCTCCAACCCAAGCCCCACTGAGGATGGGACAGACCTAGGGTGAGGAGTTACACGAGAGCCTGTAGTTGCGTGCAGAACTTGTCAGCTGAGTTGCAGACGTGGAGATGCAGGCAGAGCATCTGGTAAGGAACTGGACTCAGGAAAGCTGGTAGGATGGACAGCTAGCACAGGCACTGGAGACAGCGTTAAGCCAAGCAGGAGGCTGGTGCAGGATCACAAGGGTGGCCGGGTTCGGTAGCAGACGGGCAGCGAGGTACTGGAAAAGGCCCCAAAAATCTTAGGCCAAGCTTCCTCGTTGGGCAACTTAGTTTCAAGTTCGCTGTGGAAAGCCAGACCTTATCTCCAGGTTCAAGATTCAAATTGCCTCTTCTCTTCTTGTCGAAGAACTTTTTATTATCTGCCTGGGTCTTGGAGATTGTATCCTGCAGTAATTGGTAGTTGGAGTTAAGGAAGTTCAACCTGTCTTGTACGGCAGGTACAGAAGAATCAATAGGCAGCTCAGGCAAGGAAGAAGGATGGTATCCATAATTGGCGAAAAAAGGTGACTGTTTGGTTGCCGAATGGGTGGAATTATTATATGAAAATTCCACGAGTGGGAGAAGTGATAGCCAGTCATCCTGTGCAAAAGAAGAAAAGCATCGTAGGTACTGTTCAAGGGTTTGATTGACCCTTTCAGTCTGTCCATTAGTTTGTGGGTGATAAGCTGTGGAGAGGCGGAGTTCAATGTTCAATGTTTCACATAAGGCCCTCCAAAATCTAGAGGTGAACTGCACCCCTCGATCAGAAACTATGCTGTCAGGGATGCCATGCAACCTTACAATCTCCTTGATAAAAGTTGAGGCAGTCTCCGGGGCAGAAGGAGTTCCTTGCAGAGGTACAAAGTGGGCCATTTTGGTCAAACGATCAACCACAACAAAAATGGTAGTAAAGTCTTCAGATGGGGGAAGTTCTACTATAAAATCCATGGAGATCATGCTCCATGGTTTCTCAGGTACAGGAAGGGGCTCAAGTAGACCCCAAGTTCTGGCTCTGTCTGTCTTATTCCGAAGGCATGAAATACAAGATCTTACATATTTCTTGCAGTCGTTCATCAAGTTTGGCCACCAGAATGTACGGGAGATCAAATTAGCCGTCTTGTGAATCCCAAAGTGACCCGCTAGGGGATGATCATGACATCGCCCTAAGACGGCAACTCTGAACTGTTCTGGGACCTGCAGTAATTGGTAGTTGGAGTTAAGGAAGTTCAACCTGTCTTGTACGGCAGGTACAGAAGAATCAATAGGCAGCTCAGGCAAGAAAGAAGGATGGTATCCATAATTGGCGAAAAAAGGTGACTGTTTGGTTACCGAATGGGTGGAATTATTGTATGAAAATTCCACGAGTGGGAGAAGTGATAGCCAGTCATCCTGTGCAAAAGAAGAAAAGCATCGTAGGTACTGTTCAAGGGTTTGATTGACCCTTTCAGTCTGTCCATTAGTTTGTGGGTGATAAGCTGTGGAGAGGCGGAGTTCAATGTTCAATGTTTCACATAAGGCCCTCCAAAATCTAGAAGTGAACTGCACCCCTCGATCAGAAACTATGCTGTCAGGGATGCCATGCAACCTTACAATCTCCTTGATAAAAGTTGAGGCAGTCTCCGGGGCAGAAGGAGTTCCTTGCAGAGGTACAAAGTGGGCCATTTTGGTCAAACGATCAACCACAACAAAAATGGTAGTAAAGTCTTCAGATGGGGCAAGTTCTACTATAAAATCCATGGAGATCATGCTCCATGGTTTCTCAGGTACAGGAAGGGGCTCAAGTAGACCCCAAGTTCTGGCTCTGTCTGTCTTATTCCGAAGGCATGAAATACAAGATCTTACATATTTCTTGCAGTCGTTCATCAAGTTTGGCCACCAGAATGTACGGGAGATCAAATTAGCCGTCTTGTGAATCCCAAAGTGACCCGCTCTTGTAACTTCTGCACAATATTTGAGAGCGCAGAAATAGTTTGGTAAATGTCCTTCGGTGGAGAGGCCTCCCTTCCAGACTCCATCTCTGCCTGACTGGTACTGTCACGTACCTGGTAGGAGTCTGGAATGACGAGGTCGGCCTCCCTTGTATCTCCAACCCAAGCCCCACTGAGAATGGGACAGACCTAGGGTGAGGAGTTACACGAGAGCCTGTAGTTGCGTGCAGAACTTGTCAGCTGAGTTGCAGACGTGGAGATGCAGGCAGAGCATCTGGTAAGGAACTGGACTCAGGAAAGCTGGTAGGATGGACAGCTAGCACAGGCTCTGGAGACAGCGTTAAGCCAAGCAGGAGGCTGG
Organism: Rana muscosa; assembly: GCA_029206835.1. NCBI lineage: Eukaryota > Metazoa > Chordata > Amphibia > Anura > Ranidae > Rana > Rana muscosa. The sequence continues at coordinate 645,882 of JARGYO010000232.1, forward strand.
TGCAGGATCACAAGGGTGGCCGGGTTCGGTAGCAGACGGGCAGCGAGGTACTGGAAAAGGCCCCAAAAATCTTGGGCCAAGCTTCCTCGAGGGGCAACTTAGTTTCAAGTTCGCTGTGGAAAGCCAGACCTTATCTCCAGGTTCAAGATTCAAATTGCCTCTTCTCTTCTTGTCGAAGAACTTTTTATTATCTGCCTGGGTCTTGGAGATTGTATCCTGCAGTAATTGGTAGTTGGAGTTAAGGAAGTTCAACCTGTCTTGTACGGCAGGTACAGAAGAATCAATAGGCAGCTCAGGCAAGAAAGAAGGATGGTATCCATAATTGGCGAAAAAAGGTGACTGGTTGCCGAATGGGTGGAATTATTGTATGAAAATTCCGCGAGTGGGAGAAGTGATAGCCAGTCATCCTGTGCAAAAGAAGAAAAGCATCGTAGGTACTGTTCAAGGGTTTGATTGACCCTTTCAGTCTGTCCATTAGTTTGTGGGTGATAAGCTGTGGAGAGGCGGAGTTCAATGTTCAAAGTTTCACATAAAGCCCTCCAAAATCTAGAAGTGAACTGCACCCTCGATCAGAAACTATGCTGTCAGGGATGCCATGCAACCTTACAATCTCCTTGATAAAAGTTGAGGCAGTCTCCGGGGCAGAAGGAGTTCCTTGCAGAGGTACAAAGTGGGCCATTTTGGTCAAACGATCAACCACAACGAAAATGGTAGTGAAGTCTTCAGATGGGGGAAGTTCTACTATAAAATCCATGGAGATCATGCTCCATGGTTTCTCAGGTACAGGAAGGGGCTCAAGTAGACCCCAAGTTCTGGCTCTGTCTGTCTTATTCCGAAGGCATGAAATACAAGATCTTACATATTTCTTGCAGTCGTTCATCAAATTTGGCCACCAGAATGTACGGAAGATCAAATTAGCCGTCTTGTGAATCCCAAAGTGACCCGCTCTTGTAACTTCTGCACAATATTTGAGAGCGCAGAAATAGTTTGGTAAATGTCCTTCGGTGGAGAGGCCTCCCTTCCAGACTCCATCTCTGGCTGACTGGTACTGTCACGTACCTGGTAGGAGTCTGGAATGACGAGGTCGGCCTCCCTTGTATCTCCAACCCAAGCCCCACTGAGGATGGGACAGACCTAGGGTGAGGAGTTACACGAGTGCCTGTAGTTGCGTGCAGAACTTGTCAGCTGAGTTGCAGACGTGGAGATGCAGGCAGAGCATCTGGTAAGGAACTGGACTCAGGAAAGCTGGTAGGATGGACAGCTAGCACAGGCACTGGAGACAGCGTTAAGCCAAGCAGGAGGCTGGTGCAGGATCACAAGGGTGGCCGGGTTCGGTAGCAGACGGGCAGCGAGGTACTGGAAAAGGCCCCAAAAATCTTGGGCCAAGCTTCCTCGAGGGGCAACTTAGTTTCAAGTTCGCTGTGGAAAGCCAGACCTTATCTCCAGGTTCAAGATTCAAATTGCCTCTTCTCTTCTTGTCGAAGAACTTTTTATTATCTGCCTGGGTCTTGGAGATTGTATCCTGCAGTAATTGGTAGTTGGAGTTAAGGAAGTTCAACCTGTCTTGTACGGCAGGTACAGAAGAATCAATAGGCAGCTCAGGCAAGAAACAAGGATGGTATCCATAATTGGCGAAAAAAGGTGACTGTTTGGTTGCCGAATGGGTGGCATTATTGTATGAAAATTCCGCGAGTGGGAGAAGTGATAGCCAGTCATCCTGTGCAAAAGAAGAAAAGCATCGTAGGTACTGTTCAAGGGTTTGATTGACCCTTTCAGTCTGTCCATTAGTTTGTGGGTGATAAGCTGTGGAGAGGCGGAGTTCAATGTTCAAAGTTTCACATAAGGCCCTCCAAAATCTAGAAGTGAACTGCACCCCTCGATCAGAAACTATGCTGTCAGGGATGCCATGCAACCTTACAATCTCCTTGATAAAAGTTGAGGCAGTCTCCGGGGCAGAAGGAGTTCCTTGCAGAGGTACAAAGTGGGCCATTTTGGTCAAACGATCAACCACAACGAAAATGGTAGTGAAGTCTTCAGATGGGGGAAGTTCTACTATAAAATCCATGGAGATCATGCTCCATGGTTTCTCAGGTACAGGAAGGGGCTCAAGTAGACCCCAAGTTCTGGCTCTGTCTGTCTTATTCCGAAGGCATGAAATACAAGATCTTACATCTTTCTTGCAGTCGTTCATCAAGTTTGGCCACCAGAATGTACGGGAGATCAAATTAGCCGTCTTGTGAATCCCAAAGTGACCCGCTAGGGGATGATCATGACATCGCCCTAGGACGGCAACTCTGAACTGTTCTGGGACCTGCAGTAATTGGTAGTTGGAGTTAAGGAAGTTCAACCTGTCTTGTACGGCAGGTACAGAAGAATCAATAGGCAGCTCAGGCAAGAAAGAAGGATGGTATCCATAATTGGCGAAAAAAGGTGACTGTTTGGTTACCGAATGGGTGGAATTATTGTATGAAAATTCCGCGAGTGGGAGAAGTGATAGCCAGTCATCCTGTGCAAAAGAAGAAAAGCATCGTAGGTACTGTTCAAGGGTTTGATTGACCCTTTCAGTCTGTCCACTAGTTTGTGGGTGATAAGCTGTGGAGAGGCGGAGTTCAATGTTCAATGTTTCACATAAGGCCCTTCAAAATCTAGAAGTGAACTGCACCCCTCGATCAGAAACTATGCTGTCAGGGATGCCATGCAACCTTACAATCTCCTTGATAAAAGTTGAGGCAGTCTCCGGGGCAGAAGGAGTTCCTTGCAGAGGTACAAAGTGGGCCATTTTGGTCAAACGATCAACCACAACAAAAATGGTAGTAAAGTCTTCAGATGGGGGAAGTTCTACTATAAAATCCATGGAGATCATGCTCCATGGTTTCTCAGGTACAGGAAGGGGCTCAAGTAGACCCCAAGTTCTGGCTCTGTCTGTCTTATTCCGAAGGCATGAAATACAAGATCTTACATATTTCTTGCAGTCGTTCATCAAGTTTGGCCACCAGAATGTACGGGAGATCAAATTAGCCGTCTTGTGAATCCCAAAGTGACCCGCTCTTGTAACTTCTGCACAATATTTGAGAGCGCAGAAATAGTTTGGTAAATGTCCTTCGGTGGAGAGGCCTCCCTTCCAGACTCCATCTCTGGCTGACTGGTACTGTAGGAGTCTGGAATGACGAGGTCGGCCTCCCTTGTGTCTCCAACCCAAGCCCCACTGGGAATGGGACAGACCTAGGGTGAGGAGTTACACGAGTGCCTGTAGTTGCGTGCAGAACTTGTCAGCTGAGTTGCAGACGTGGAGATGCAGGCAGAGCATCTGGTAAGGAACTGGACTCAGGAAAGCTGGTAGGATGGACAGCTAGCACAGGCACTGGAGAAAGCGTTAAGCCAAGCAGGAGGCTGGTGCAGGATCACAAGGGTGGCCGGGTTCGGTAGCAGACGGGCAGCGAGGTACTGGAAAAGGTTCAAGATTCAAATTGCCTCTTCTCTTCTTGTCGAAGAACTTTTTATTATATGCCTGGGTCTTGGAGATTGTATCCTGCAGTAATTGGTAGTTGGAGTTAAGGAAGTTCAACCTGTCTTGTACGGCAGGTACAGAAGAATCAATAGGCAGCTCAGGCAAGAAAGAAGGATGGTATCCATAATTGGCGAAAAAAGGTGACTGTTTGGTTGCCGAATGGGTGGAATTATTGTATGAAAATTCCGCGAGTGGGAGAAGTGATAGCCAGTCATCCTGTGCAAAAGAAGAAAAGCATCGTAGGTACTGTTCAAGGGTTTGATTGACCCTTTCAGTCTGTCCATTAGTTTGTGGGTGATAAGCTGTGGAGAGGCGGAGTTCAATGTTCAAAGTTTCACATAAGGCCCTCCAAAATCTAGAAGTGAACTGCACCCCTCGATCAGAAACTATGCTGTCAGGGATGCCATGCAACCTTACAATCTCCTTGATAAAAGTTGAGGCAGTCTCCGGGGCAGAAGGAGTTCCTTGCAGAGGTACAAAGTGGGCCATTTTGGTCAAACGATCAACCACAACGAAAATGGTAGTGAAGTCTTCAGATGGGGGAAGTTCTACTATAAAATCCATGGAGATCATGCTCCATGGTTTCTCAGGTACAGGAAGGGGCTCAAGTAGACCCCAAGTTCTGGCTCTGTCTGTCTTATTCCGAAGGCATGAAATACAAGATCTTACTTATTTCTTGCAGTCATTCATCAAGTTTGGCCACCAGAATGTACGGGAGATCAAATTAGCCGTCTTGTGAATCCCAAAGTGACCCGCTAGGGGATGATCATGACATCGCCCTAGGACGGCAACTCTGAACTGTTCTGGGACCTGCAGTAATTGGTAGTTGGAGTTAAGGAAGTTCAACCTGTCTTGTACGGCAGGTACAGAAGAATCAATAGGCAGCTCAGGCAAGAAAGGATGGTATCCATAATTGGCGAAAAAAGGTGACTGTTTGGTTGCCGAATGGGTGGAATTATTGTATGAAAATTCCGCGAGTGGGAGAAGTGATAGCCAGTCATCCTGTGCAAAAGAAGAAAAGCATCGTAGGTACTGTTCAAGGGTTTGATTGACCCTTTCAGTCTGTCCATTAGTTTGTGGGTGATAAGCTGTGGAGAGGCGGAGTTCAATGTTCAAAGTTTCACATAAGGCCCTCCAAAATCTAGAAGTGAACTGCACCCCTCGATCAGAAACTATGCTGTCAGGGATGCCATGCAACCTTACAATCTCCTTGATAAAAGTTGAGGCAGTCTCCGGGGCAGAAGGAGTTCCTTGCAGAGGTACAAAGTGGGCCATTTTGGTCAAACGATCAACCACAACGAAAATGGTAGTAAAGTCTTCAGATGGGGGAAGTTCTACTATAAAATCCATGGAGATCATGCTCCATGGTTTCTCAGGTACAGGAAGGGGCTCAAGTAGACCCCAAGTTCTGGCTCTGTCGGTCTTATTCCGAAGGCATGAAATACAAGATCTTACATATTTCTTGCAGTCGTTCATCAAGTTTGGCCACTAGAATGTACGGGAGATCAAATTAGCCGTCTTGTGAATCCCAAAGTGACCCGCTCTTGTAACTTCTGCACAATATTTGAGAGCGCAGAAATAGTTTGGTAAATGTCCTTCGGTGGAGAGGCCTCCCTTCCAGACTCCATCTCTGGCTGACTGGTACTGTCACGTACCTGGTAGGAGTCTGGAATGACGAGGTCGGCCCCCCTTGTATCTCCAACCCAAGCCCCACTGAGGATGGGACAGACCTAGGGTGAGGAGTTACACGAGAGCCTGTAGTTGCGTGCAGAACTTGTCAGCTGAGTTGCAGACGTGGAGATGCAGGCAGAGCATCTGGTAAGGAACTGGACTCAGGAAAGCTGGTAGGATGGACAGCTAGCACAGGCACTGGAGACAGCGTTAAGCCAAGCAGGAGGCTGGTGCAGGATCACAAGGGTGGCCGGGTTCGGTAGCAGACGGGCAGCGAGGTACTGGAAAAGGCCCCAAAAATCTTGGGCCAAGCTTCCTCGAGGGGCAACTTAGTTTCAAGTTCGCTGTGGAAAGCCAGACCTTATCTCCAGGTTCAAGATTCAAATTGCCTCTTCTCTTCTTGTCGAAGAACTTTTTATTATCTGCCTGGGTCTTGGAGATTGTATCCTGCAGTAATTGGTAGTTGGAGTTAAGGAAGTTCAACCTGTCTTGTACGGCAGGTACAGAAGAATCAATAGGCAGCTCAGGCAAGAAACAAGGATGGTATCCATAATTGGCGAAAAAAGGTGACTGTTTGGTTGCCGAATGGGTGGCATTATTGTATGAAAATTCCGCGAGTGGGAGAAGTGATAGCCAGTCATCCTGTGCAAAAGAAGAAAAGCATCGTAGGTACTGTTCAAGGGTTTGATTGACCCTTTCAGTCTGTCCATTAGTTTGTGGGTGATAAGCTGTGGAGAGGCGGAGTTCAATGTTCAAAGTTTCACATAAGGCCCTCCAAAATCTAGAAGTGAACTGCACCCCTCGATCAGAAACTATGCTGTCAGGGATGCCATGCAACCTTACAATCTCCTTGATAAAAGTTGAGGCAGTCTCCGGGGCAGAAGGAGTTCCTTGCAGAGGTACAAAGTGGGCCATTTTGGTCAAACGATCAACCACAACGAAAATGGTAGTGAAGTCTTCAGATGGGGGAAGTTCTACTATAAAATCCATGGAGATCATGCTCCATGGTTTCTCAGGTACAGGAAGGGGCTCAAGTAGACCCCAAGTTCTGGCTCTGTCTGTCTTATTCCGAAGGCATGAAATACAAGATCTTACATCTTTCTTGCAGTCGTTCATCAAGTTTGGCCACCAGAATGTACGGGAGATCAAATTAGCCGTCTTGTGAATCCCAAAGTGACCCGCTAGGGGATGATCATGACATCGCCCTAGGACGGCAACTCTGAACTGTTCTGGGACCTGCAGTAATTGGTAGTTGGAGTTAAGGAAGTTCAACCTGTCTTGTACGGCAGGTACAGAAGAATCAATAGGCAGCTCAGGCAAGAAAGAAGGATGGTATCCATAATTGGCGAAAAAAGGTGACTGTTTGGTTACCGAATGGGTGGAATTATTGTATGAAAATTCCGCGAGTGGGAGAAGTGATAGCCAGTCATCCTGTGCAAAAGAAGAAAAGCATCGTAGGTACTGTTCAAGGGTTTGATTGACCCTTTCAGTCTGTCCACTAGTTTGTGGGTGATAAGCTGTGGAGAGGCGGAGTTCAATGTTCAATGTTTCACATAAGGCCCTTCAAAATCTAGAAGTGAACTGCACCCCTCGATCAGAAACTATGCTGTCAGGGATGCCATGCAACCTTACAATCTCCTTGATAAAAGTTGAGGCAGTCTCCGGGGCAGAAGGAGTTCCTTGCAGAGGTACAAAGTGGGCCATTTTGGTCAAACGATCAACCACAACAAAAATGGTAGTAAAGTCTTCAGATGGGGGAAGTTCTACTATAAAATCCATGGAGATCATGCTCCATGGTTTCTCAGGTACAGGAAGGGGCTCAAGTAGACCCCAAGTTCTGGCTCTGTCTGTCTTATTCCGAAGGCATGAAATACAAGATCTTACATATTTCTTGCAGTCGTTCATCAAGTTTGGCCACCAGAATGTACGGGAGATCAAATTAGCCGTCTTGTGAATCCCAAAGTGACCCGCTCTTGTAACTTCTGCACAATATTTGAGAGCGCAGAAATAGTTTGGTAAATGTCCTTCGGTGGAGAGGCCTCCCTTCCAGACTCCATCTCTGGCTGACTGGTACTGTAGGAGTCTGGAATGACGAGGTCGGCCTCCCTTGTGTCTCCAACCCAAGCCCCACTGGGAATGGGACAGACCTAGGGTGAGGAGTTACACGAGTGCCTGTAGTTGCGTGCAGAACTTGTCAGCTGAGTTGCAGACGTGGAGATGCAGGCAGAGCATCTGGTAAGGAACTGGACTCAGGAAAGCTGGTAGGATGGACAGCTAGCACAGGCACTGGAGAAAGCGTTAAGCCAAGCAGGAGGCTGGTGCAGGATCACAAGGGTGGCCGGGTTCGGTAGCAGACGGGCAGCGAGGTACTGGAAAAGGTTCAAGATTCAAATTGCCTCTTCTCTTCTTGTCGAAGAACTTTTTATTATATGCCTGGGTCTTGGAGATTGTATCCTGCAGTAATTGGTAGTTGGAGTTAAGGAAGTTCAACCTGTCTTGTACGGCAGGTACAGAAGAATCAATAGGCAGCTCAGGCAAGAAAGAAGGATGGTATCCATAATTGGCGAAAAAAGGTGACTGTTTGGTTGCCGAATGGGTGGAATTATTGTATGAAAATTCCGCGAGTGGGAGAAGTGATAGCCAGTCATCCTGTGCAAAAGAAGAAAAGCATCGTAGGTACTGTTCAAGGGTTTGATTGACCCTTTCAGTCTGTCCATTAGTTTGTGGGTGATAAGCTGTGGAGAGGCGGAGTTCAATGTTCAAAGTTTCACATAAGGCCCTCCAAAATCTAGAAGTGAACTGCACCCCTCGATCAGAAACTATGCTGTCAGGGATGCCATGCAACCTTACAATCTCCTTGATAAAAGTTGAGGCAGTCTCCGGGGCAGAAGGAGTTCCTTGCAGAGGTACAAAGTGGGCCATTTTGGTCAAACGATCAACCACAACGAAAATGGTAGTGAAGTCTTCAGATGGGGGAAGTTCTACTATAAAATCCATGGAGATCATGCTCCATGGTTTCTCAGGTACAGGAAGGGGCTCAAGTAGACCCCAAGTTCTGGCTCTGTCTGTCTTATTCCGAAGGCATGAAATACAAGATCTTACTTATTTCTTGCAGTCATTCATCAAGTTTGGCCACCAGAATGTACGGGAGATCAAATTAGCCGTCTTGTGAATCCCAAAGTGACCCGCTAGGGGATGATCATGACATCGCCCTAGGACGGCAACTCTGAACTGTTCTGGGACCTGCAGTAATTGGTAGTTGGAGTTAAGGAAGTTCAACCTGTCTTGTACGGCAGGTACAGAAGAATCAATAGGCAGCTCAGGCAAGAAAGGATGGTATCCATAATTGGCGAAAAAAGGTGACTGTTTGGTTGCCGAATGGGTGGAATTATTGTATGAAAATTCCGCGAGTGGGAGAAGTGATAGCCAGTCATCCTGTGCAAAAGAAGAAAAGCATCGTAGGTACTGTTCAAGGGTTTGATTGACCCTTTCAGTCTGTCCATTAGTTTGTGGGTGATAAGCTGTGGAGAGGCGGAGTTCAATGTTCAAAGTTTCACATAAGGCCCTCCAAAATCTAGAAGTGAACTGCACCCCTCGATCAGAAACTATGCTGTCAGGGATGCCATGCAACCTTACAATCTCCTTGATAAAAGTTGAGGCAGTCTCCGGGGCAGAAGGAGTTCCTTGCAGAGGTACAAAGTGGGCCATTTTGGTCAAACGATCAACCACAACGAAAATGGTAGTAAAGTCTTCAGATGGGGGAAGTTCTACTATAAAATCCATGGAGATCATGCTCCATGGTTTCTCAGGTACAGGAAGGGGCTCAAGTAGACCCCAAGTTCTGGCTCTGTCGGTCTTATTCCGAAGGCATGAAATACAAGATCTTACATATTTCTTGCAGTCGTTCATCAAGTTTGGCCACTAGAATGTACGGGAGATCAAATTAGCCGTCTTGTGAATCCCAAAGTGACCCGCTCTTGTAACTTCTGCACAATATTTGAGAGCGCAGAAATAGTTTGGTAAATGTCCTTCGGTGGAGAGGCCTCCCTTCCAGACTCCATCTCTGGCTGACTGGTACTGTCACGTACCTGGTAGGAGTCTGGAATGACGAGGTCGGCCCCCCTTGTATCTCCAACCCAAGCCCCACTGAGGATGGGACAGACCTAGGGTGAGGAGTTACACGAGAGCCTGTAGTTGCGTGCAGAACTTGTCAGCTGAGTTGCAGACGTGGAGATGCAGGCAGAGCATCTGGTAAGGAACTGGACTCAGGAAAGCTGGTAGGATGGACAGCTAGCACAGGCACTGGAGACAGCGTTAAGCCAAGCAGGAGGCTGGTGCAGGATCACAAGGGTGGCCGGGTTCGGTAGCAGACGGGCAGCGAGGTACTGGAAAAGGCCCCAAAAATCTTGGGCCAAGCTTCCTCGAGGGGCAACTTAGTTTCAAGTTCGCTGTGGAAAGCCAGACCTTATCTCCAGGTTCAAGATTCAAATTGCCTCTTCTCTTCTTGTCGAAGAACTTTTTATTATCTGCCTGGGTCTTGGAGATTGTATCCTGCAGTAATTGGTAGTTGGAGTTAAGGAAGTTCAACCTGTCTTGTACGGCAGGTACAGAAGAATCAATAGGCAGCTCAGGCAAGAAACAAGGATGGTATCCATAATTGGCGAAAAAAGGTGACTGTTTGGTTGCCGAATGGGTGGAATTATTGTATGAAAATTCCGCGAGTGGGAGAGGTGATAGCCAGTCATCCTGTGCAAAAGAAGAAAAGCATCGTAGGTACTGTTCAAGGGTTTGATTGACCCTTTCAGTCTGTCCATTAGTTTGTGAGTGATAAGCTGTGGAGAGGCGGAGTTCAATGTTCAAAGTTTCACATAAGGCCCTCCAAAATCTAGAAGTGAACTGCACCCCTCGATCAGAAACTATGCTGTCAGGGATGCCATGCAACCTTACAATCTCCTTGATAAAAGTTGAGGCAGTCTCCGGGGCAGAAGGAGTTCCTTGCAGAGGTACAAAGTGGGCCATTTTGGTCAAACGATCAACCACAACGAAAATGGTAGTAAAGTCTTCAGATGGGGGAAGTTCTACTATAAATTCCATGGAGATCATGCTCCATGGTTTCTCAGGTACAGGAAGGGGCTCAAGTAGACCCCAAGTTCTGGCTCTGTCTGTCTTATTCCGAAGGCATGAAATACAAGATCTTACATATTTCTTGCAGTCGTTCATCAAGTTTGGCCACTAGAATGTACGGGAGATCAAATTAGCCGTCTTGTGAATCCCAAAGTGACCCGCTCTTGTAACTTCTGCACAATATTTGAGAGCGCAGAAATAGTTTGGTAAATGTCCTTCGGTGGAGAGGCCTCCCTTCCAGACTCCATCTCTGGCTGACTGGTACTGTCACGTATCTGGTAGGAGTCTGGAATGACGAGGTCGGCCTCCCTTGTATCTCCAACCCAAGCCCCACTGAGGATGGGACAGACCTAGGGTGAGGAGTTACACGAGAGCCTGTAGTTGCGTGCAGAACTTGTCAGCTGAGTTGCAGACGTGGAGATGCAGGCAGAGCATCTGGTAAGGAACTGGACTCAGGAAAGCTGGTAGGATGGACAGCTAGCACAGGCACTGGAGACAGCGTTAAGCCAAGCAGGAGGCTGGTGCAGGATCACAAGGGTGGCCGGGTTCGGTAGCAGACGGGCAGCGAGGTACTGGAAAAGGCCCCAAAAATCTTGGGCCAAGCTTCCTCGAGGGGCAACTTAGTTTCAAGTTCGCTGTGGAAAGCCAGACCTTATCTCCAGGTTCAAGATTCAAATTGCCTCTTCTCTTCTTGTCGAAGAACTTTTTATTATCTGCCTGGGTCTTGGAGATTGTATCCTGCAGTAATTGGTAGTTGGAGTTAAGGAAGTTCAACCTGTCTTGTACGGCAGGTACAGAAGAATCAATAGGCAGCTCAGGCAAGAAAGAAGGATGGTATCCATAATTGGCGAAAAAAGGTGACTGTTTGGTTGCCGAATGGGTGGAATTATTGTATGAAAATTCCGCGAGTGGGAGAGGTGATAGCCAGTCATCCTGTGCAAAAGAAGAAAAGCATCGTAGGTACTGTTCAAGGGTTTGATTGACCCTTTCAGTCTGTCCATTAGTTTGTGGGTGATAAGCTGTGGAGAGGCGGAGTTCAATGTTCAAAGTTTCACATAAGGCCCTCCAAAATCTAGAAGTGAACTGCACCCCTCGATCAGAAACTATGCTGTCAGGGATGCCATGCAACCTTACAATCTCCTTGATAAAAGTTGAGGCAGTCTCCGGGGCAGAAGGAGTTCCTTGCAGAGGTACAAAGTGGGCCATTTTGGTCAAACGATCAACCACAACGAAAATGGTAGTAAAGTCTTCAGATGGGGGAAGTTCTACTATAAATTCCATGGAGATCATGCTCCATGGTTTCTCAGGTACAGGAAGGGGCTCAAGTAGACCCCAAGTTCTGGCTCTGTCTGTCTTATTCCGAAGGCATGAAATACAAGATCTTACATATTTCTTGCAGTCGTTCATCAAGTTTGGCCACTAGAATGTACGGGAGATCAAATTAGCCGTCTTGTGAATCCCAAAGTGACCCGCTCTTGTAACTTCTGCACAATATTTGAGAGCGCAGAAATAGTTTGGTAAATGTCCTTCGGTGGAGAGGCCTCCCTTCCAGACTCCATCTCTGGCTGACTGGTACTGTCACGTATCTGGTAGGAGTCTGGAATGACGAGGTCGGCCTCCCTTGTATCTCCAACCCAAGCCCCACTGAGGATGGGACAGACCTAGGGTGAGGAGTTACACGAGAGCCTGTAGTTGCGTGCAGAACTTGTCAGCTGAGTTGCAGACGTGGAGATGCAGGCAGAGCATCTGGTAAGGAACTGGACTCAGGAAAGCTGGTAGGATGGACAGCTAGCACAGGCACTGGAGACAGCGTTAAGCCAAGCAGGAGGCTGGTGCAGGATCACAAGGGTGGCCGGGTTCGGTAGCAGACGGGCAGCGAGGTACTGGAAAAGGCCCCAAAAATCTTGGGCCAAGCTTCCTCGAGGGGCAACTTAGTTTCAAGTTCGCTGTGGAAAGCCAGACCTTATCTCCAGGTTCAAGATTCAAATTGCCTCTTCTCTTCTTGTCGAAGAACTTTTTATTATCTGCCTGGGTCTTGGAGATTGTATCCTGCAGTAATTGGTAGTTGGAGTTAAGGAAGTTCAACCTGTCTTGTACGGCAGGTACAGAAGAATCAATAGGCAGCTCAGGCAAGAAAGAAGGATGGTATCCATAATTGGCGAAAAAAGGTGACTGTTTGGTTGCCGAATGGGTGGAATTATTGTATGAAAATTCCGCAAGTGGGAGAGGTGATAGCCAGTCATCCTGTGCAAAAGAAGAAAAGCATCGTAGGTACTGTTCAAGGGTTTGATTGACCCTTTCAGTCTGTCCATTAGTTTGTGGGTGATAAGCTGTGGAGAGGCGGAGTTCAATGTTCAAAGTTTCACATAAGGCCCTCCAAAATCTAGAAGTGAACTGCACCCCTCGATCAGAAACTATGCTGTCAGGGATGCCATGCAAAATTACAATCTCCTTGATAAAAGTTGAGGCAGTCTCCGGGGCAGAAGGAGTTCATTGCAGAGGTACAAAGTGGGCCATTTTGGTCAAACGATCAACCACAACGAAAATGGTAGTGAAGTCTTCAGATGGGGGAAGTTCTACTATAAAATCCATGGAGATCATGCTCCATGGTTTCTCAAGTACAGGAAGGGGCTCAAGTAGACCCCAAGTTCTGGCTCTGTCTGTCTTATTCCGAAGGCATGAAATACAAGATCTTACATATTTCTTGCAGTCGTTCATCAAGTTTGGCCACCAGAATGTACGGGAGATCAAATTAGCCGTCTTGTGAATCCCAAAGTGACCCGCTAGGGGATGATCATGACATCGCCCTAGGACGGCAACTCTGAACTGTTCTGGGACCTGCAGTAATTGGTAGTTGGAGTTAAGGAAGTTCAACCTGTCTTGTACGGCAGGTACAGAAGAATCAATAGGCAGCTCAGGCAAGAAATAAGGATGGTATCCATAATTGGCGAAAAAAGGTGACTGTTTGGTTTCCGAATGGGTGGAATTATTGTATGAAAATTCCGCGAGTGGGAGAAGTGATAGCCAGTCATCCTGTGCAAAAGAAGAAAAGCATCGTAGGTACTGTTCAAGGGTTTGATTGACCCTTTCAGTCTGTCCATTAGTTTGTGGGTGATAAGCTGTGGAGAGGCGGAGTTCAATGTTCAAAGTTTCACATAAGGCCCTCCAAAATCTAGAAGTGAACTGCACCCCTCGATCAGAAACTATGCTGTCAGGGATGCCATGCAACCTTACAATCTCCTTGATAAAAGTTGAGGCAGTCTCCGGGGCAGAAGGAGTTCCTTGCAGAGGTACAAAGTGGGCCATTTTGGTCAAACGATCAACCACAACGAAAATGGTAGTAAAGTCTTCAGATGGGGGAAGTTCTACTATAAAATCCATGGAGATCATGCTCCATGGTTTCTCAGGTACAGGAAGGGGCTCAAGTAGACCCCAAGTTCTGGCTCTGTCTGTCTTATTCCGAAGGCATGAAATACAAGATCTTACATATTTCTTGCAGTCGTTCATCAAGTTTGGCCACCAGAATGTATGGGAGATCAAATTAGCCGTCTTGTGAATCCCAAAGTGACCCGCTAGGGGATGATCATGACATCGCCCTAGGACGGCAACTCTGAACTGTTCTGGGACCTGCAGTAATTGGTAGTTGGAGTTAAGGAAGTTCAACCTGTCTTGTACGGCAGGTACAGAAGAATCAATAGGCAGCTCAGGCAAGAAATAAGGATGGTATCCATAATTGGCGAAAAAAGGTGACTGTTTGGTTTCCGAATGGGTGGAATTATTGTATGAAAATTCCGCGAGTGGGAGAAGTGATAGCCAGTCATCCTGTGCAAAAGAAGAAAAGCATCGTAGGTACTGTTCAAGGGTTTGATTGACCCTTTCAGTCTGTCCATTAGTTTGTGGGTGATAAGCTGTGGAGAGGCGGAGTTCAATGTTCAAAGTTTCACATAAGGCCCTCCAAAATCTAGAAGTGAACTGCACCCCTCGATCAGAAACTATGCTGTCAGGGATGCCATGCAACCTTACAATCTCCTTGATAAAAGTTGAGGCAGTCTCCGGGGCAGAAGGAGTTCCTTGCAGAGGTACAAAGTGGGCCATTTTGGTCAAACGATCAACCACAACGAAAATGGTAGTAAAGTCTTCAGATGGGGGAAGTTCTACTATAAAATCCATGGAGATCATGCTCCATGGTTTCTCAGGTACAGGAAGGGGCTCAAGTAGACCCCAAGTTCTGGCTCTGTCTGTCTTATTCCGAAGGCATGAAATACAAGATCTTACATATTTCTTGCAGTCGTTCATCAAGTTTGGCCACTAGAATGTACGGGAGATCAAATTAGCCGTCTTGTGAATCCCAAAGTGACCCGCTAGGGGATGATCATGACATCGCCCTAGGACGGCAAATCTGAACTGTTCTCGGACCTGCAGTAATTGGTAGTTGGAGTTAAGGAAGTTCAACCTGTCTTGTACGGCAGGTACAGAAGAATCAATAGGCAGCTCAGGCAAGAAAGAAGGATGGTATCCATAATTGGCGAAAAAAGGTGACTGTTTGGTTACCGAATGGGTGGAATTATTGTATGAAAATTCCGCGAGTGGGAGAAGTGATAGCCAGTCATCCTGTGCAAAAGAAGAAAAGCATCGTAGGTACTGTTCAAGGGTTTGATTGACCCTTTCAGTCTGTCCATTAGTTTGTGGGTGATAAGCTGTGGAGAGGCGGAGTTAAATGTTCAAAGTTTCACATAAGGCCCTCCAAAATCTAGAAGTGAACTGCACCCCTCGATCAGAAACTATGCTGTCAGGGATGCCATGCAACCTTACAATCTCCTTGATAAAAGTTGAGGCAGTCTCCGGGGCAGAAGGAGTTCCTTGCAGAGGTACAAAGTGGGCCATTTTGGTCAAACGATCAACCACAACGAAAATGGTAGTAAAGTCTTCAGATGGGGGAAGTTCTACTATAAAATCCATGGAGATCATGCTCCATGGTTTCTCAGGTACAGGAAGGGGCTCAAGTAGACCCCAAGTTCTGGCTCTGTCTGTCTTATTCCGAAGGCATGAAATACAAGATCTTACATATTTCTTGCAGTCGTTCATCAAGTTTGGCCACTAGAATGTACGGGAGATCAAATTAGCCGTCTTGTGAATCCCAAAGTGACCCGCTAGGGGATGATCATGACATCGCCCTAGGACGGCAAATCTGAACTGTTCTCGGACCTGCAGTAATTGGTAGTTGGAGTTAAGGAAGTTCAACCTGTCTTGTACGGCAGGTACAGAAGAATCAATAGGCAGCTCAGGCAAGAAAGAAGGATGGTATCCATAATTGGCGAAAAAAGGTGACTGTTTGGTTACCGAATGGGTGGAATTATTGTATGAAAATTCCGCGAGTGGGAGAAGTGATAGCCAGTCATCCTGTGCAAAAGAAGAAAAGCATCGTAGGTACTGTTCAAGGGTTTGATTGACCCTTTCAGTCTGTCCATTAGTTTGTGGGTGATAAGCTGTGGAGAGGCGGAGTTCAATGTTCAAAGTTTCACATAAGGCCCTCCAAAATCTAGAAGTGAACTGCACCCCTCGATCAGAAACTATGCTGTCAGGGATGCCATGCAACCTTACAATCTCCTTGATAAAAGTTGAGGCAGTCTCCGGGGCAGAAGGAGTTCCTTGCAGAGGTACAAAGTGGGCCATTTTGGTCAAACGATCAACCACAACGAAAATGGTAGTAAAGTCTTCAGATGGGGGAAGTTCTACTATAAATTCCATGGAGATCATGCTCCATGGTTTCTCAGGTACAGGAAGGGGCTCAAGTAGACCCCAAGTTCTGGCTCTGTCTGTCTTATTCCGAAGGCATGAAATACAAGATCTTACATATTTCTTGCAGTCGTTCATCAAGTTTGGCCACTAGAATGTACGGGAGATCAAATTAGCCGTCTTGTGAATCCCAAAGTGACCCGCTCTTGTAACTTCTGCACAATATTTGAGAGCGCAGAAATAGTTTGGTAAATGTCCTTCGGTGGAGAGGCCTCCCTTCCAGACTCCATCTCTGGCTGACTGGTACTGTCACGTACCTGGTAGGAGTCTGGAATGACGAGGTCGGCCTCCCTTGTATCTCCAACCCAAGCCCCACTGAGGATGGGACAGACCTAGGGTGAGGAGTTACACGAGAGCCTGTAGTTGCGTGCAGAACTTGTCAGCTGAGTTGCAGACGTGGAGATGCAGGCAGAGCATCTGGTAAGGAACTGGACTCAGGAAAGCTGGTAGGATGGACAGCTAGCACAGGCACTGGAGACAGCGTTAAGCCAAGCAGGAGGCTGGTGCAGGATCACAAGGGTGGCCGGGTTCGGTAGCAGACGGGCAGCGAGGTACTGGAAAAGGCCCCAAAAATCTTGGGCCAAGCTTCCTCGAGGGGCAACTTAGTTTCAAGTTCGCTGTGGAAAGCCAGACCTTATCTCCAGGTTCAAGATTCAAATTGCCTCTTCTCTTCTTGTCGAAGAACTTTTTATTATCTGCCTGGGTCTTGGAGATTGTATCCTGCAGTAATTGGTAGTTGGAGTTAAGGAAGTTCAACCTGTCTTGTACGGCAGGTACAGAAGAATCAATAGGCAGCTCAGGCAAGAAATAAGGATGGTATCCATAATTGGCGAAAAAAGGTGACTGTTTGGTTTCCGAATGGGTGGAATTATTGTATGAAAATTCCGCGAGTGGGAGAAGTGATAGCCAGTCATCCTGTGCAAAAGAAGAAAAGCATCGTAGGTACTGTTCAAGGGTTTGATTGACCCTTTCAGTCTGTCCATTAGTTTGTGGGTGATAAGCTGTGGAGAGTCGGAGTTCAATGTTCAAAGTTTCACATAAGGCCCTCCAAAATCTAGAAGTGAACTGCACCCCTCGATCAGAAACTATGCTGTCAGGGATGCCCTGCAACCTTACAATCTCCTTGATAAAAGTTGAGGCAGTCTCCGGGGCAGAAGGAGTTCCTTGCAGAGGTACAAAGTGGGCCATTTTGGTCAAACGATCAACCACAACGAAAATGGTAGTGAAGTCTTCAGATGGGGGAAGTTCTACTATAAAATCCATGGAGATCATGCTCCATGGTTTCTCAGGTACAGGAAGGGGCTCAAGTAGACCCCAAGTTCTGGCTCTGTCTGTCTTATTCCGAAGGCATGAAATACAAGATCTTACATATTTCTTGCAGTCGTTCATCAAGTTTGGCCACCAGAATGTACGGGAGATCAAATTAGCCGTCTTGTGAATCCCAAAGTGACCCGCTCTTGTAACTTCTGCACAATATTTGAGAGCGCAGAAATAGTTTGGTAAATGTCCTTCGGTGGAGAGGCCTCCCTTCCAGACTCCATCTCTGGCTGACTGGTACTGTCACGTGTCTGGTAGGAGTCTGGAATGACGAGGTCGGCCTCCCTTGTATCTCCAACCCAAGCCCCACTGAGAATGGGACAGACCTAGGGTGAGGAGTTACACGAGAGCCTGTAGTTGCGTGCAGAACTTGTCAGCTGAGTTGCAGACGTGGAGATGCAGGCAGAGCATCTGGTAAGGAACTGGACTCAGGAAAGCTGGTAGGATGGACAGCTAGCACAGGCACTGGAGACAGCGTTAAGCCAAGCAGGAGGCTGGTGCAGGATCACAAGGGTGGCCGGGTTCGGTAGCAGACGGGCAGCGAGGTACTGGAAAAGGCCCCAAAAATCTTGGGCCAAGCTTCCTCGAGGGGCAACTTAGTTTCAAGTTCGCTGTGGAAAGCCAGACCTTATCTCCAGGTTCAAGATTCAAATTGCCTCTTCTCTTCTTGTCGAAGAACTTTTTATTATCTGCCTGGGTCTTGGAGATTGTATCCTACAGTAATTGGTAGTTGGAGTTAAGGAAGTTCAACCTGTCTTGTACGGCAGGTACAGAAGAATCAATAGGCAGCTCAGGCAAGAAAGAAGGATGGTATCCATAATTGGCGAAAAAAGGTGACTGTTTGGTTGCCGAATGGGTGGAATTATTGTATGAAAATTCCGCGAGTGGGAGAAGTGATAGCCAGTCATCCTGTGCAAAAGAAGAAAAGCATCGTAGGTACTGTTCAAGGGTTTGATTGACCCTTTCAGTCTGTCCATTAGTTTGTGGGTGATAAGCTGTGGAGAGGCGGAGTTCAATGTTCAATGTTTCACATAAGGCCCTCCAAAATCTAGAAGTGAACTGCACCCCTCGATCAGAAACTATGCTGTCAGGGATGCCATGCAACCTTACAATCTCCTTGATAAAAGTTGAGGCAGTCTCCGGGGCAGAAGGAGTTCCTTGCTGAGGTACAAAGTGGGCCATTTTGGTCAAACGATCAAACACAACGAAAATGGTAGTGAAGTCTTCAGATGGGGGAAGTTCTACTATAAAATCCATGGAGATCATGCTCCATGGTTTCTCAGGTACAGGAAGGGGCTCAAGTAGACCCCAAGTTCTGGCTCTGTCTGTCTTATTCCGAAGGCATGAAATACAAGATCTTACATATTTCTTGCAGTCGTTCATCAAATTTGGCCACCAGAATGTACGGGAGATCAAATTGGCCGTCTTGTGAATCCCAAAGTGACCCGCTCTTGTAACTTCTGCACAATATTTGAGAGCGCAGAAATAGTTTGGTAAATGTCCTTCGGTGGAGAGGCCTCCCTTCCAGACTCCATCTCTGGCTGACTGGTACTGTCACGTACCTGGTAGGAGTCTGGAATGACGAGGTCGGCCTCCCTTGTATCTCCAACCCAAGCCCCACTGAGGATGGGACAGACCTAGGGTGAGGAGTTACACGAGTGCCTGTAGTTGCGTGCAGAACTTGTCAGCTGAGTTGCAGACGTGGAGATGCAGGCAGAGCATCTGGTAAGGAACTGGACTCAGGAAAGCTGGTAGGATGGACAGCTAGCACAGGCACTGGAGACAGCGTTAAGCCAAGCAGGAGGCTGGTGCAGGATCACAAGGGTGGCCGGGTTCGGTAGCAGACGGGCAGCGAGGTACTGGAAAAGGTTCAAGATTCAAATTGCCTCTTCTCTTCTTGTCGAAGAACTTTTTATTATCTGCCTGGGTCTTGGAGATTGTATCCTGCAGTAATTGGTAGTTTGAGTTAAGGAAGTTCAACCTGTCTTTTACGGCAGGTACAGAAGAATCAATAGGCAGCTTAGGCAAGAAAGAAGGATGGTATCCATAATTGGCGAAAAAAGGTGACTGTTTGGTTGCCGAATGGGTGAAATTATTGTATGAAAATTCCGCGAGTGGGAGAAGTGATAGCCAGTCATCCTGCGCAAAAGAAGAAAAGCATCGTAGGTACTGTTCAAGGGTTTGATTGACCCTTTCAGTCTGTCCATTAGTTTGTGGGTGATAAGCTGTGGAGAGGCGGAGTTCAATGTTCAAAGTTTCACATAAGGCCCTCCAACATCTAGAAGTGAACTGCACCCCTCGATCATATACTATGCTGTCAGGGATGCCATGCAACCTTACAATCTCCTTGATAAAAGTTGAGGCAGTCTCCGGGGCAGAAGGAGTTCCTTGCAGAGGTACAAAGTGGGCCATTTTGGTCAAACGATCAACCACAACGAAAATGGTAGTGAAGTCTTCAGATGGGGGAAGTTCTACTATAAAATCCATGGAGATCATGCTCCATGGTTTCTCAGGTACAGGAAGGGGCTCAAGTAGACCCCAAGTTCTGGCTCTGTCTGTCTTATTCCGAAGGCATGAAATACAAGATCTTACATATTTCTTGCAGTCGTTCATCAAGTTTGGCCACCAGAATGTACGGGAGATCAAATTAGCCGTCTTGTGAATCCCAAAGTGACCCGCTAGGGGATGATCATGACATCGCCCTAGGACGGCAACTCTGAACTGTTCTGGGACCTGCAGTAATTGGTAGTTGGAGTTAAGGAAGTTCAACCTGTCTTGTACGGCAGGTACAGAAGAATCAATAGGCAGCTTAGGCAAGAAAGAAGGATGGTATCCATAATTGGCGAAAAAAGGTGACTGTTTGGTTACCGAATGGGTGGAATTATTGTATGAAAATTCCGCGAGTGGGAGAAGTGATAGCCAGTCATCCTGTGCAAAAGAAGAAAAGCATCGTAGGTACTGTTCAAGGGTTTGATTGACCCTTTCAGTCTGTCCATTAGTTTGTGGGTGATAAGCTGTGGAGAGGCGGAGTTCAATGTTCAAAGTTTCACATAAGGCCCTCCAAAATCTAGAAGTGAACTGCACCCCTCGATCAGAAACTATGCTGTCAGGGATGCCATGCAACCTTACAATCTCCTTGATAAAAGTTGAGGCAGTCTCCGGGGCAGAAGGAGTTCCTTGCAGAGGTACAAAGTGGGCCATTTTGGTCAAACGATCAACCACAACGAAAATGGTAGTAAAGTCTTCAGATTGGGGAAGTTCTACTATAAAATCCATGGAGATCATGCTCCATGGTTTCTCAGGTACAGGAAGGGGCTCAAGTAGACCCCAAGTTCTGGCTCTGTCTGTCTTATTCCGAAGGCATGAAATACAAGATCTTACATATTTCTTGCAGTCGTTCATCAAGTTTGGCCACTAGAATGTACGGGAGATCAAATTAGCCGTCTTGTGAATCCCAAAGTGACCCGCTCTTGTAACTTCTGCACAATATTTGAGAGCGCAGAAATAGTTTGGTAAATGTCCTTCGGTGGAGAGGCCTCCCTTCCAGACTCCATCTCTGGCTGACTGGTACTGTCACGTACCTGGTAGGAGTCTGGAATGACGAGGTCGGCCTCCCTTGTATCTCCAACCCAAGCCCCACTGAGGATGGGAAAGACCTAGGGTGAGGAGTTACACGAGAGCCTGTAGTTGCGTGCAGAACTTGTCAGCTGAGTTGCAGACGTGGAGATGCAGGCAGAGCATCTGGTAAGGAACTGGACTCAGGAAAGCTGGTAGGATGGACAGCTAGCACAGGCACTGGAGACAGCGTTAAGCCAAGCAGGAGGCTGGTGCAGGTTCACAAGGGTGGCCGGGTTCGGTAGCAGACGGGCAGCGAGGTACTGGAAAAGGCCCCAAAAATCTTGGGCCAAGCTTCCTCGAGGGGCAACTTAGTTTCAAGTTCGCTGTGGAAAGCCAGACCTTATCTCCAGGTTCAAGATTCAAATTGCCTCTTCTCTTCTTGTCGAAGAACTTTTTATTATCTGCCTGGGTCTTGGAGATTGTATCCTGCAGTAATTGGTAGTTTGAGTTAAGGAAGTTCAACCTGTCTTGTATGGCAGGTACAGAAGAATCAATAGGCAGCTCAGGCAAGAAAGAAGGATGGTATCCATAATTGGCGAAAAAAGGTGACTGTTTGGTTGCCGAATGGGTGGAATTATTGTATGAAAATTCCGCGAGTGGGAGAGGTGATAGCCAGTCATCCTGCGCAAAAGAAGAAAAGCATCGTAGGTACTGTTCAAGGGTTTGATTGACCCTTTCAGTCTGTCCATTAGTTTGTGGGTGATAAGCTGTGGAGAGGCGGAGTTCAATGTTCAAAGTTTCACATAAGGCCCTCCAACATCTAGAAGTGAACTGCACCCCTCGATCAGAAACTATGCTGTCAGGGATGCCATGCAACCTTACAATCTCCTTGATAAAAGTTGAGGCAGTCTCCGGGGCAGAAGGAGTTCCTTGCAGAGGTACAAAGTGGGCCATTTTGGTCAAACGATCAACCACAACGAAAATGGTAGTGAAGTCTTCAGATGGGGGAAGTTCTACTATAAAATCCATGGAGATCATGCTCCATGGTTTCTCAAGTACAGGAAGGGGCTCAAGTAGACCCCAAGTTCTGGCTCTGTCTGTCTTATTCCGAAGGCATGAAATACAAGATCTTACATATTTCTTGCAGTCATTCATCAAGTTTGGCCACCAGAATGTAAGGGAGATCAAATTAGCCGTCTTGTGAATCCCAAAGTGACCCGCTAGGGGATGATCATGACATCGCCCTAGGACGGCAACTCTGAACTGTTCTGGGACCTGCAGTAATTGGTAGTTGGAGTTAAGGAAGTTCAATCTGTCTTGTACGGCAGGTACAGAAGAATCAATAGGCAGCTCAGGCAAGAAAGAAGGATGGTATCCATAATTGGCGAAAAAAGGTGACTGTTTGGTTACCGAATGGGTGGAATTATTGTATGAAAATTCCGCGAGTGGGAGAAGTGATAGCCAGTCATCCTGTGCAAAAGAAGAAAAGCCTCGTAGGTACTGTTCAAGGGTTTGATTGACCCTTTCAGTCTGTCCATTAGTTTGTGGGTGATAAGCTGTGGAGAGGCGGAGTTCAATGTTCAAAGTTTCACATAAGGCCCTCCAAAATCTAGAAGTGAACTGCACCCCTCGATTAGAAACTATGCTGTCAGGGATGCCATGCAACCTTACAATCTCCTTGATAAAAGTTGAGGCAGTCTCCGGGGCAGAAGGAGTTCCTTGCAGAGGTACAAAGTGGGCCATTTTGGTCAAACGATCAACCACAACGAAAATGGTAGTGAAGTCTTCAGATGGGGGAAGTTCTACTATAAAATCCATGGAGATCATGCTCCATGGTTTCTCAGGTACAGGAAGGGGCTCAAGTAGACCCCAAGTTCTGGCTCTGTCTGTCTTATTCCGAAGGCATGAAATACAAGATCTTACATATTTCTTGCAGTCGTTCATCAAATTTGGCCACCAGAATGTACGGAAGATCAAATTAGCCGTCTTGTGAATCCCAAAGTGACCCGCTCTTGTAACTTCTGCACAATATTTGAGAGCGCAGAAATAGTTTGGTAAATGTCCTTCGGTGGAGAGGCCTCCCTTCCAGACTCCATCTCTGGCTGACTGGTACTGTCACGTACCTGGTAGGAGTCTGGAATGACGAGGTCGGCCTCCCTTGTATCTCCAACCCAAGCCCCACTGAGGATGGGACAGACCTAGGGTTAGGAGTTACACGAGAGCCTGTAGTTGCGTGCAGAACTTGTCAGCTGAGTTGCAGACGTGGAGATGCAGGCAGAGCATCTGGTAAGGAACTGGACTCAGGAAAGCTGGTAGGATGGACAGCTAGCACAGGCACTGGAGACAGCGTTAAGCCAAGCAGGAGGCTGGTGCAGGATCACAAGGGTGGCCGGGTTCGGTAGCAGACGGGCAGCGAGGTACTGGAAAAGGTTCAAGATTCAAATTGCCTCTTCTCTTCTTGTCAAAGAACTTTTTATTATCTGCCTGGGTCTTGGAGATTGTATCCTGCAGTAATTGGTAGTTTGAGTTAAGGAAGTTCAACCTGTCTTGTACGGCAGGTACAGAAGAATCAATAGGCAGCTCAGGCAAGAAAGAAGGATGGTATCCATAATTGGCGAAAAAAGGTGACTGTTTGGTTACCGAATGGGTGGAATTATTGTATGAAAATTCCGCGAGTGGGAGAAGTGATAGCCAGTCATCCTGTGCAAAAGAAGAAAAGCATCGTAGGTACTGTTCAAGGGTTTGATTGACCCTTTCAGTCTGTCCATGAGTTTGTGGGTGATAAGCTGTGGAGAGGCGGAGTTCAATGTTCAATGTTTCACATAAGGCCCTCCAAAATCTAGAAGTGAACTGCACCCCTCGATCAAAAACTATGCTGTCAGGGATGCCATGCAACCTTACAATCTCCTTGATAAAAGTTGAGGCAGTCTCCGGGGCAGAAGGAGTTCCTTGCAGAGGTACAAAGTGGGCCAATTTGGTCAAACGATCAACAACAACAAAAATGGTAGTAAAGTCTTCAGATGGGGGAAGTTCTACTATAAAATCCATGGAGATCATGCTCCATGGTTTCTCAGGTACAGGAAGGGGCTCAAGTAGACCCCAAGTTCTGTCTCTGTCTGTCTTATTCCGAAGGCATGAAATACAAGATCTTACATATTTCTTGCAGTTGTTCATCAAGTTTGGCCACCAGAATATACGGGAGATCAAATTAGCCGTCTTGTGAATCCCAAAGTGACCCGCTCTTGTAACTTCTGCACAATATTTGAGAGCGCAGAAATAGTTTGGTAAATGTCCTTCGGTGGAGAGGCCTCCCTTCCAGACTCCATCTCTGGCTGACTGGTACTGTCACATACCTGGTAAGAGTCTGGAATGACGAGGTCGGCCTCCCTTGTATCTCCAACCCAAGCCCCACTGAGGATGGGACAGACCTAGGGTTAGGAGTTACACGAGAGCCTGTAGTTGCGTGCAGAACTTGTCAGCTGAGTTGCAGACGTGGAGATGCAGGCAGAGCATCTGGTAAGGAACTGGACTCAGGAAAGCTGGTAGGATGGACAGCTAGCACAGGCACTGGAGACAGCGTTAAGCCAAGCAGGAGGCTGGTGCAGGATCACAAGGGTGGCCGGGTTCGGTAGCAGACGGGCAGCGAGGTACTGGAAAAGGTTCAAGATTCAAATTGCCTCTTCTCTTCTTGTCGAATAACTTTTTATTATCTGCCTGGGTCTTGGAGATTGTATCCTGCAGTAATTGGTAGTTTGAGTTAAGGAAGTTCAACCTGTCTTGTACGGCAGGTACAGAAGAATCAATAGGCAGCTCAGGCAAGAAAGAAGGATGGTATCCATAATTGGCGAAAAAAGGTGACTGTTTGGTTGCCGAATGGGTGGAATTATTGTATGAAAATTCCGCGAGTGGGAGAAGTGATAGCCAGTCATCCTGCGCAAAAGAAGAAAAGCATCGTAGGTACTGTTCAAGGGTTTGATTGACCCTTTCAGTCTGTCCATTAGTTTGTGGGTGATAAGCTGTGGAGAGGCGGAGTTCAATGTTCAAAGTTTCACATAAGGCCCTCCAACATCTAGAAGTGAACTGCACCCCTCGATCAGAAACTATGCTGTCAGGGATGCCATGCAACCTTACAATCTCCTTAATAAAAGTTGAGGCAGTCTCCGGGGCAGAAGGAGTTCCTTGCAGAGGTACAAAGTGGGCCATTTTGGTCAAACGATCAACCACAACGAAAATGGTAGTGAAGTCTTCAGATGGGGGAAGTTCTACTATAAAATCCATGGAGATCATGCTCCATGGTTTCTCAGGTACAGGAAGGGGCTCAAGTAGACCCCAAGTTCTGGCTCTGTCTGTCTTATTCCGAAGGCATGAAATACAAGATCTTACATATTTCTTGCAGTCATTCATCAAGTTTGGCCACCAGAATGTAAGGGAGATCAAATTAGCCGTCTTGTGAATCCCAAAGTGACCCGCTAGGGGATGATCATGACATCGCCCTAGGACGGCAACTCTGAACTGTTCTGGGACCTGCAGTAATTGGTAGTTGGAGTTAAGGAAGTTCAACCTGTCTTGTACGGCAGGTACAGAAGAATCAATAGGCAGCTCAGGCAAGAAAGAAGGATGGTATCCATAATTGGCGAAAAAAGGTGACTGTTTGGTTACCGAATGGGTGGAATTATTGTATGAAAATTCCGCGAGTGGGAGAAGTGATAGCCAGTCATCCTGTGCAAAAGAAGAAAAGCCTCGTAGGTACTGTTCAAGGGTTTGATTGACCCTTTCAGTCTGTCCATTAGTTTGTGGGTGATAAGCTGTGGAGAGGCGGAGTTCAATGTTCAAAGTTTCACATAAGGCCCTCCAAAATCTAGAAGTGAACTGCACCCCTCGATTAGAAACTATGCTGTCAGGGATGCCATGCAACCTTACAATCTCCTTGATAAAAGTTGAGGCAGTCTCCGGGGCAGAAGGAGTTCCTTGCAGAGGTACAAAGTGGGCCATTTTGGTCAAACGATCAACCACAACGAAAATGGTAGTGAAGTCTTCAGATGGGGGAAGTTCTACTATAAAATCCATGGAGATCATGCTCCATGGTTTCTCAGGTACAGGAAGGGGCTCAAGTAGACCCCAAGTTCTGGCTCTGTCTGTCTTATTCCGAAGGCATGAAATACAAGATCTTACATATTTCTTGCAGTCGTTCATCAAATTTGGCCACCAGAATGTACGGAAGATCAAATTAGCCGTCTTGTGAATCCCAAAGTGACCCGCTCTTGTAACTTCTGCACAATATTTGAGAGCGCAGAAATAGTTTGGTAAATGTCCTTCGGTGGAGAGGCCTCCCTTCCAGACTCCATCTCTGGCTGACTGGTACTGTCACGTACCTGGTAGGAGTCTGGAATGACGAGGTCGGCCTCCCTTGTATCTCCAACCCAAGCCCCACTGAGGATGGGACAGACCTAGGGTTAGGAGTTACACGAGAGCCTGTAGTTGCGTGCAGAACTTGTCAGCTGAGTTGCAGACGTGGAGATGCAGGCAGAGCATCTGGTAAGGAACTGGACTCAGGAAAGCTGGTAGGATGGACAGCTAGCACAGGCACTGGAGACAGCGTTAAGCCAAGCAGGAGGCTGGTGCAGGATCACAAGGGTGGCCGGGTTCGGTAGCAGACGGGCAGCGAGGTACTGGAAAAGGTTCAAGATTCAAATTGCCTCTTCTCTTCTTGTCAAAGAACTTTTTATTATCTGCCTGGGTCTTGGAGATTGTATCCTGCAGTAATTGGTAGTTTGAGTTAAGGAAGTTCAACCTGTCTTGTACGGCAGGTACAGAAGAATCAATAGGCAGCTCAGGCAAGAAAGAAGGATGGTATCCATAATTGGCGAAAAAAGGTGACTGTTTGGTTACCGAATGGGTGGAATTATTGTATGAAAATTCCGCGAGTGGGAGAAGTGATAGCCAGTCATCCTGTGCAAAAGAAGAAAAGCATCGTAGGTACTGTTCAAGGGTTTGATTGACCCTTTCAGTCTGTCCATGAGTTTGTGGGTGATAAGCTGTGGAGAGGCGGAGTTCAATGTTCAATGTTTCACATAAGGCCCTCCAAAATCTAGAAGTGAACTGCACCCCTCGATCAAAAACTATGCTGTCAGGGATGCCATGCAACCTTACAATCTCCTTGATAAAAGTTGAGGCAGTCTCCGGGGCAGAAGGAGTTCCTTGCAGAGGTACAAAGTGGGCCAATTTGGTCAAACGATCAACAACAACAAAAATGGTAGTAAAGTCTTCAGATGGGGGAAGTTCTACTATAAAATCCATGGAGATCATGCTCCATGGTTTCTCAGGTACAGGAAGGGGCTCAAGTAGACCCCAAGTTCTGTCTCTGTCTGTCTTATTCCGAAGGCATGAAATACAAGATCTTACATATTTCTTGCAGTTGTTCATCAAGTTTGGCCACCAGAATATACGGGAGATCAAATTAGCCGTCTTGTGAATCCCAAAGTGACCCGCTCTTGTAACTTCTGCACAATATTTGAGAGCGCAGAAATAGTTTGGTAAATGTCCTTCGGTGGAGAGGCCTCCCTTCCAGACTCCATCTCTGGCTGACTGGTACTGTCACGTACCTGGTAAGAGTCTGGAATGACGAGGTCGGCCTCCCTTGTATCTCCAACCCAAGCCCCACTGAGGATGGGACAGACCTAGGGTTAGGAGTTACACGAGAGCCTGTAGTTGCGTGCAGAACTTGTCAGCTGAGTTGCAGACGTGGAGATGCAGGCAGAGCATCTGGTAAGGAACTGGACTCAGGAAAGCTGGTAGGATGGACAGCTAGCACAGGCACTGGAGACAGCGTTAAGCCAAGCAGGAGGCTGGTGCAGGATCACAAGGGTGGCCGGGTTCGGTAGCAGACGGGCAGCGAGGTACTGGAAAAGGTTCAAGATTCAAATTGCCTCTTCTCTTCTTGTCGAATAACTTTTTATTATCTGCCTGGGTCTTGGAGATTGTATCCTGCAGTAATTGGTAGTTTGAGTTAAGGAAGTTCAACCTGTCTTGTACGGCAGGTACAGAAGAATCAATAGGCAGCTCAGGCAAGAAAGAAGGATGGTATCCATAATTGGCGAAAAAAGGTGACTGTTTGGTTGCCGAATGGGTGGAATTATTGTATGAAAATTCCGCGAGTGGGAGAAGTGATAGCCAGTCATCCTGCGCAAAAGAAGAAAAGCATCGTAGGTACTGTTCAAGGGTTTGATTGACCCTTTCAGTCTGTCCATTAGTTTGTGGGTGATAAGCTGTGGAGAGGCGGAGTTCAATGTTCAAAGTTTCACATAAGGCCCTCCAACATCTAGAAGTGAACTGCACCCCTCGATCAGAAACTATGCTGTCAGGGATGCCATGCAACCTTACAATCTCCTTAATAAAAGTTGAGGCAGTCTCCGGGGCAGAAGGAGTTCCTTGCAGAGGTACAAAGTGGGCCATTTTGGTCAAACGATCAACCACAACGAAAATGGTAGTGAAGTCTTCAGATGGGGGAAGTTCTACTATAAAATCCATGGAGATCATGCTCCATGGTTTCTCAGGTACAGGAAGGGGCTCAAGTAGACCCCAAGTTCTGGCTCTGTCTGTCTTATTCCGAAGGCATGAAATACAAGATCTTACATATTTCTTGCAGTCATTCATCAAGTTTGGCCACCAGAATGTAAGGGAGATCAAATTAGCCGTCTTGTGAATCCCAAAGTGACCCGCTAGGGGATGATCATGACATCGCCCTAGGACGGCAACTCTGAACTGTTCTGGGACCTGCAGTAATTGGTAGTTGGAGTTAAGGAAGTTCAACCTGTCTTGTACGGCAGGTACAGAAGAATCAATAGGCAGCTCAGGCAAGAAAGAAGGATGGTATCCATAATTGGCGAAAAAAGGTGACTGTTTGGTTACCGAATGGGTGGAATTATTGTATGAAAATTCCGCGAGTGGGAGAAGTGATAGCCAGTCATCCTGTGCAAAAGAAGAAAAGCCTCGTAGGTACTGTTCAAGGGTTTGATTGACCCTTTCAGTCTGTCCATTAGTTTGTGGGTGATAAGCTGTGGAGAGGCGGAGTTCAATGTTCAAAGTTTCACATAAGGCCCTCCAAAATCTAGAAGTGAACTGCACCCCTCGATTAGAAACTATGCTGTCAGGGATGCCATGCAACCTTACAATCTCCTTGATAAAAGTTGAGGCAGTCTCCGGGGCAGAAGGAGTTCCTTGCAGAGGTACAAAGTGGGCCATTTTGGTCAAACGATCAACCACAACGAAAATGGTAGTGAAGTCTTCAGATGGGGGAAGTTCTACTATAAAATCCATGGAGATCATGCTCCATGGTTTCTCAGGTACAGGAAGGGGCTCAAGTAGACCCCAAGTTCTGGCTCTGTCTGTCTTATTCCGAAGGCATGAAATACAAGATCTTACATATTTCTTGCAGTCGTTCATCAAATTTGTCCACCAGAATGTACGGAAGATCAAATTAGCCGTCTTGTGAATCCCAAAGTGACCCGCTCTTGTAACTTCTGCACAATATTTGAGAGCGCAGAAATAGTTTGGTAAATGTCCTTCGGTGGAGAGGCCTCCCTTCCAGACTCCATCTCTGGCTGACTGGTACTGTCACGTACCTGGTAGGAGTCTGGAATGACGAGGTCGGCCTCCCTTGTATCTCCAACCCAAGCCCCACTGAGGATGGGACAGACCTAGGGTTAGGAGTTACACGAGAGCCTGTAGTTGCGTGCAGAACTTGTCAGCTGAGTTGCAGACGTGGAGATGCAGGCAGAGCATCTGGTAAGGAACTGGACTCAGGAAAGCTGGTAGGATGGACAGCTAGCACAGGCACTGGAGACAGCGTTAAGCCAAGCAGGAGGCTGGTGCAGGATCACAAGGGTGGCCGGGTTCGGTAGCAGACGGGCAGCGAGGTACTGGAAAAGGTTCAAGATTCAAATTGCCTCTTCTCTTCTTGTCGAAGAACTTTTTATTATCTGCCTGGGTCTTGGAGATTGTATCCTGCAGTAATTGGTAGTTTGAGTTAAGGAAGTTCAACCTGTCTTGTACGGCAGGTACAGAAGAATCAATAGGCAGCTCAGGCAAGAAAGAAGGATGGTATCCATAATTGGCGAAAAAAGGTGACTGTTTGGTTGCCGAATGGGTGGAATTATTGTATGAAAATTCCGCGAGTGGGAGAAGTGATAGCCAGTCATCCTGTGCAAAAGAAGAAAAGCATCGTAGGTACTGTTCAAGGGTTTGATTGACCCTTTCAGTCTGTCCATTAGTTTGTGGGTGATAAGCTGTGGAGAGGCGGAGTTCAATGTTCAAAGTTTCACATAAGGCCCTCCAACATCTAGAAGTGAACTGCACCCCTCGATCAGAAACTATGCTGTCAGGGATGCCATGCAACCTTACAATCTCCTTGATAAAAGTTGAGGCAGTCTCCGGGGCAGAAGGAGTTCCTTGCAGAGGTACAAAGTGGGCCATTTTGGTCAAACGATCAACCACAACGAAAATGGTAGTGAAGTCTTCAGATGGGGGAAGTTCTACTATAAAATCCATGGAGATCATGCTCCATGGTTTCTCAGGTACAGGAAGGGGCTCAAGTAGACCCCAAGTTCTGGCTCTGTCTGTCTTATTCCGAAGGCATGAAATACAAGATCTTACATATTTCTTGCAGTCGTTCATCAAGTTTGGCCACCAGAATGTAAGGGAGATCAAATTAGCCGTCTTGTGAATCCCAAAGTGACCCGCTAGGGGATGATCATGACATTGCCCTAGGACGGCAACTCTGAACTGTTCTGGGACCTGCAGTAATTGGTAGTTTGAGTTAAGGAAGTTCAACCTGTCTTGTACGGCAGGTACAGAAGAATCAATAGGCAGCTCAGGCAAGAAAGAAGGATGGTATCCATAATTGGCGAAAAAAGGTGACTGTTTGGTTACCGAATGGGTGGAATTATTGTATGAAAATTCCGCGAGTGGGAGAAGTGATAGCCAGTCATCCTGTGCAAAAGAAGAAAAGCATCGTAGGTACTGTTCAAGGGTTTGATTGACCCTTTCAGTCTGTCCATGAGTTTGTGGGTGATAAGCTGTGGAGAGGCGGAGTTCAATGTTCAATGTTTCACATAAGGCCCTCCAAAATCTAGAAGTGAACTGCACCCCTCGATCAAAAACTATGCTGTCAGGGATGCCATGCAACCTTACAATCTCCTTGATAAAAGTTGAGGCAGTCTCCGGGGCAGAAGGAGTTCCTTGCAGAGGTACAAAGTGGGCCAATTTGGTCAAACGATCAACAACAACAAAAATGGTAGTAAAGTCTTCAGATGGGGGAAGTTCTACTATAAAATCCATGGAGATCATGCTCCATGGTTTCTCAGGTACAGGAAGGGGCTCAAGTAGACCCCAAGTTCTGTCTCTGTCTGTCTTATTCCGAAGGCATGAAATACAAGATCTTACATATTTATTGCAGTTGTTCATCAAGTTTGGCCACCAGAATATACGGGAGATCAAATTAGCCGTCTTGTGAATCCCAAAGTGACCCGCTCTTGTAACTTCTGCACAATATTTGAGAGCGCAGAAATAGTTTGGTAAATGTCCTTCGGTGGAGAGGCCTCCCTTCCAGACTCCATCTCTGGCTGACTGGTACTGTCACGTACCTGGTAAGAGTCTGGAATGACGAGGTCGGCCTCCCTTGTATCTCCAACCCAAGCCCCACTGAGGATGGGACAGACCTAGGGTTAGGAGTTACACGAGAGCCTGTAGTTGCGTGCAGAACTTGTCAGCTGAGTTGCAGACGTGGAGATGCAGGCAGAGCATCTGGTAAGGAACTGGACTCAGGAAAGCTGGTAGGATGGACAGCTAGCACAGGCACTGGAGACAGCGTTAAGCCAAGCAGGAGGCTGGTGCAGGATCACAAGGGTGGCCGGGTTCGGTAGCAGACGGGCAGCGAGGTACTGGAAAAGGTTCAAGATTCAAATTGCCTCTTCTCTTCTTGTCGAAGAACTTTTTATTATCTGCCTGGGTCTTGGAGATTGTATCCTGCAGTAATTGGTAGTTTGAGTTAAGGAAGTTCAACCTGTCTTTTACGGCAGGTACAGAAGAATCAATAGGCAGCTTAGGCAAGAAAGAAGGATGGTATCCATAATTGGCGAAAAAAGGTGACTGTTTGGTTGCCGAATGGGTGGAATTATTGTATGAAAATTCCGCGAGTGGGAGAAGTGATAGCCAGTCATCCTGCGCAAAAGAAGAAAAGCATCGTAGGTACTGTTCAAGGGTTTGATTGACCCTTTCAGTCTGTCCATTAGTTTGTGGGTGATAAGCTGTGGAGAGGCGGAGTTCAATGTTCAAAGTTTCACATAAGGCCCTCCAACATCTAGAAGTGAACTGCACCCCTCGATCAGAAACTATGCTGTCAGGGATGCCATGCAACCTTACAATCTCCTTAATAAAAGTTGAGGCAGTCTCCGGGGCAGAAGGAGTTCCTTGCAGAGGTACAAAGTGGGCCATTTTGGTCAAACGATCAACCACAACGAAAATGGTAGTGAAGTCTTCAGATGGGGGAAGTTCTACTATAAAATCCATGGAGATCATGCTCCATGGTTTCTCAGGTACAGGAAGGGGCTCAAGTAGACCCCAAGTTCTGGCTCTGTCTGTCTTATTCCGAAGGCATGAAATACAAGATCTTACATATTTCTTGCAGTCGTTCATCAAGTTTGGCCACCAGAATGTACGGGAGATCAAATTAGCCGTCTTGTGAATCCCAAAGTGACCCGCTAGGGGATGATCATGACATCGCCCTAGGACGGCAACTCTGAACTGTTCTGGGACCTGCAGTAATTGGTAGTTGGAGTTAAGGAAGTTCAACCTGTCTTGTACGGCAAGTACAGAAGAATCAATAGGCAGCTCAGGCAAGAAAGAAGGATGGTATCCATAATTGGCGAAAAAAGGTGACTGTTTGGTTACCGAATGGGTGGAATTATTGTATGAAAATTCCGCGAGTGGGAGAAGTGATAGCCAGTCATCCTGTGCAATAGAAGAAAAGCATCGTAGGTACTGTTCAAGGGTTTGATTGACCCTTTCAGTCTGTCCATTAGTTTGTGGGTGATAAGCTGTGGAGAGGCGGAGTTCAATGTTCAATGTTTCACATAAGGCCCTCCAAAATCTAGAAGTGAACTGCACCCCTCGATCAGAAACTATGCTGTCAGGGATGCCATGCAACCTTACAATCTCCTTGATAAAAGTTGAGGCAGTCTCCGGGGCAGAAGGAGTTCCTTGCAGAGGTACAAAGTGGGCCATTTTGGTCAAACGATCAACCACAACGAAAATGGTAGTAAAGTCTTCAGATGGGGGAAGTTCTACTATAAAATCCATGGAGATCATGCTCCATGGTTTCTCAGGTACAGGAAGGGGCTCAAGTAGACCCCAAGTTCTGGCTCTGTGTGTCTTATTCCGAAGGCATGAAATACAAGATCTTACATATTTCTTGCAGTCGTTCATCAAGTTTGGCCACCAGAATGTACGGGAGATCAAATTAGCCGTCTTGTGAATCCCAAAGTGACCCGCTAGGGGATGATCATGACATCGCCCTAGGACGGCAACTCTGAACTGTTCTGGGACCTGCAGTAATTGGTAGTTGGAGTTAAGGAAGTTCAACCTGTCTTGTACGGCAGGTACAGAAGAATCAATAGGCAGCTCAGGCAAGAAAGAAGGATGGTATCCATAATTGGCGAAAAAAGGTGACTGTTTGGTTGCCGAATGGGTGGAATTATTGTATGAAAATTCCGCGAGTGGGAGAAGTGATAGCCAGTCATCCTGTGCAAAAGAAGAAAAGCCTCGTAGGTACTGTTCAAGGGTTTGATTGACCCTTTCAGTCTGTCCATTAGTTTGTGGGTGATAAGCTGTGGAGAGGCGGAGTTCAATGTTCAAAGTTTCACATAAGGCCCTCCAAAATCTAGAAGTGAACTGCACCCCTCGATTAGAAACTATGCTGTCAGGGATGCCATGCAACCTTACAATCTCCTTGATAATAGTTGAGGCAGTCTCCGGGGCAGAAGGAGTTCCTTGCAGAGGTACAAAGTGGGCCATTTTGGTCAAACGATCAACCACAACGAAAATGGTAGTGAAGTCTTCAGATGGGGGAAGTTCTACTATAAAATCCATGGAGATCATGCTCCATGGTTTCTCAGGTACAGGAAGGGGCTCAAGTAGACCCCAAGTTCTGGCTCTGTCTGTCTTATTCCGAAGGCATGAAATACAAGATCTTACATATTTCTTGCAGTCGTTCATCAAATTTGGCCACCAGAATGTACGGAAGATCAAATTAGCCGTCTTGTGAATCCCAAAGTGACCCGCTCTTGTAACTTCTGCACAATATTTGAGAGCGCAGAAATAGTTTGGTAAATGTCCTTCGGTGGAGAGGCCTCCCTTCCAGACTCCATCTCTGGCTGACTGGTACTGTCACGTACCTGGTAGGAGTCTGGAATGACGAGGTCGGCCTCCCTTGTATCTCCAACCCAAGCCCCACTGAGGATGGGACAGACCTAGGGTTAGGAGTTACACGAGAGCCTGTAGTTGCGTGCAGAACTTGTCAGCTGAGTTGCAGACGTGGAGATGCAGGCAGAGCATCTGGTAAGGAACTGGACTCAGGAAAGCTGGTAGGATGGACAGCTAGCACAGGCACTGGAGACAGCGTTAAGCCAAGCAGGAGGCTGGTGCAGGATCACAAGGGTGGCCAGGTTCGGTAGCAGACGGGCAGCGAGGTACTGGAAAAGGTTCAAGATTCAAATTGCCTCTTCTCTTCTTGTCGAAGAACTTTTTATTATCTGCCTGGGTCTTGGAGATTGTATCCTGCAGTAATTGGTAGTTTGAGTTAAGGAAGTTCAACCTGTCTTGTACGGCAGGTACAGAAGAATCAATAGGCAGCTCAGGCAAGAAAGAAGGATGGTATCCATAATTGGCGAAAAAAGGTGACTGTTTGGTTGCCGAATGGGTGGAATTATTGTATGAAAATTCCGCGAGTGGGAGAAGTGATAGCCAGTCATCCTGCGCAAAAGAAGAAAAGCATCGTAGGTACTGTTCAAGGGTTTGATTGACCCTTTCAGTCTGTCCATTAGTTTGTGGGTGATAAGCTGTGGAGAGGCGGAGTTCAATGTTCAAAGTTTCACATAAGGCCCTCCAACATCTAGAAGTGAACTGCACCCCTCGATCAGAAACTATGCTGTCAGGGATGCCATGCAACCTTACAATCTCCTTGATAAAAGTTGAGGCAGTCTCCGGGGCAGAAGGAGTTCCTTGCAGAGGTACAAAGTGGGCCATTTTGGTCAAACGATCAACCACAACGAAAATGGTAGTGAAGTCTTCAGATGGGGGAAGTTCTACTATAAAATCCATGGAGATCATGCTCCATGGTTTCTCAGGTACAGGAAGGGGCTCAAGTAGACCCCAAGTTCTGGCTCTGTCTGTCTTATTCCGAAGGCATGAAATACAAGATCTTACATATTTCTTGCAGTCGTTCATCAAGTTTGGCCACCAGAATGTACGGGAGATCAAATTAGCCGTCTTGTGAATCCCAAAGTGACCCGCTAGGGGATGATCATGACATCGCCCTAGGACGGCAACTCTGAACTGTTCTGGGACCTGCAGTAATTGGTAGTTGGAGTTAAGGAAGTTCAACCTGTCTTGTACGGCAGGTACAGAAGAATCAATAGGCAGCTCAGGCAAGAAAGAAGGATGGTATCCATAATTGGCGAAAAAAGGTGACTGTTTGGTTACCGAATGGGTGGAATTATTGTATGAAAATTCCGTGAGTGGGAGAAGTGATAGCCAGTCATCCTGTGCAAAAGAAGAAAAGCATCGTAGGTACTGTTCAAGGGTTTGATTGACCCTTTCAGTCTGTCCATGAGTTTGTGGGTGATAAGCTGTGGAGAGGCGGAGTTCAATGTTCAATGTTTCACATAAGGCCCTCCAAAATCTAGAAGTGAACTGCACCCCTCGATCAAAAACTATGCTGTCAGGGATGCCATGCAACCTTACAATCTCCTTGATAAAAGTTGAGGCAGTCTCCGGGGCAGAAGGAGTTCCTTGCAGAGGTACAAAGTGGGCCATTTTAGTCAAACGATCAACAACAACGAAAATGGTAGTAAAGTCTTCAGATGGGGGAAGTTCTACTATAAAATCCATGGAGATCATGCTCCATGGTTTCTCAGGTACAGGAAGGGGCTCAAGTAGACCCCAAGTTCTGTCTCTGTCTGTCTTATTCCGAAGGCATGAAATACAAGATCTTACATATTTCTTGCAGTCGTTCATCAAGTTTGACCACCAGAATATACGGGAGATCAAATTAGCCGTCTTGTGAATCCCAAAGTGACCCGCTCTTGTAACTTCTGCACAATATTTGAGAGCGCAGAAATAGTTTGGTAAATGTCCTTCGCTGGAGAGGCTTCCCTTCCAGACTCCATCTCTGGCTGACTTGTACTGTCACGTACCTGGTAGGAGTCTGGAATGACGAGGTCGGCCTCCCTTGTATCTCCAACCCAAGCCCCACTGAGAATGGGACAGACCTAGGGTGAGGAGTTACACGAGTGCCTGTAGTTGCGTGCAGAACTTGTCAGCTGAGTTGCAGACGTGGAGATGCAGGCAGAGCATCTGGTAAGGAACTGGACTCAGGAAAGATGGTAGGATGGACAGCTAGCACAGGCACTGGAGAAAGCGTTAAGCCAAGCAGGAGGCTGGTGCAGGATCACAAGGGTGGCCGGGTTCGGTAGCAGACGGGCAGCGAGGTACTGGAAAAGGTTCAAGATTCAAATTGCCTCTTCTCTTCTTGTCGAAGAACTTTTTATTATCTGCCTGGGTCTTGGAGATTGTATCCTGCAGTAATTGGTAGTTGGAGTTAAGGAAGTTCAACCTGTCTTGTACGGCAGGTACAGAAGAATCAATAGGCAGCTCAGGCAAGAAAGAAGGATGGTATCCATAATTGGCGAAAAAAGGTGACTGTTTGGTTGCCGAATGGGTGGAATTATTGTATGAAAATTCCGCGAGTGGGAGAAGTGATAGCCAGTCATCCTGTGCAAAAGAAGAAAAGCATCGTAGGTACTGTTCTAGGGTTTGATTGACCCTTTCAGTCTGTCCATTAGTTTGTGGGTGATAAGCTGTGGAGAGGCGGAGTTCAATGTTCAAAGTTTCACATAAGGCCCTCCAAAATCTAGAAGTGAACTGCACCCCTCGATCAGAAACTATGCTGTCAGGGATGCCATGCAACCTTACAATCTCCTTGATAAAAGTTGAGGCAGTCTCCGGGGCAGAAGGAGTTCCTTGCAGAGGTACAAAGTGGGCCATTTTGGTCAAACGATCAACCACAACGAAAATGGTAGTGAAGTCTTCAGATGGGGGAAGTTCTACTATAAAATCCATGGAGATCATGCTCCATGGTTTCTCAGGTACAGGAAGGGGCTCAAGTAGACCCCAAGTTCTGGCTCTGTCTGTCTTATTCCGAAGGCATGAAATACAAGATCTTACATATTTCTTGCAGTCGTTCATCAAGTTTGGCCACCAGAATGTACGGGAGATCAAATTAGCCGTCTTGTGAATCCCAAAGTGACCCGCTAGGGGATGATCATGACATCGCCCTAGGACGGCAACTCTGAACTGTTCTGGGACCTGCAGTAATTGGTAGTTGGAGTTAAGGAAGTTCAACCTGTCTTGTACGGCAGGTACAGAAGAATCAATAGGCAGCTCAGGCAAGAAAGAAGGATGGTATCCATAATTGGCGAAAAAAGGTGACTGTTTGGTTGCCGAATGGGTGGAATTATTGTATGAAAATTCCACGAGTGGGAGAAGTGATAGCCAGTCATCCTGTGCAAAAGAAGAAAAGCCTCGTAGGTACTGTTCAAGGGTTTGATTGACCCTTTCAGTCTGTCCATTAGTTTGTGGGTGATAAGCTGTGGAGAGGCGGAGTTCAATGTTCAAAGTTTCACATAAGGCCCTCCAAAATCTAAAAGTGAACTGCACCCCTCGATTAGAAACTATGCTGTCAGGGATGCCATGCAACCTTACAATCTCCTTGTAAAAGTTGAGGCAGTCTCCGGGGCAGAAGGAGTTCCTTGCAGAGGTACAAAGTGGGCCATTTTGGTCAAACGATCAACCACAACGAAAATGGTAGTGAAGTCTTCAGATGGGGGAAGTTCTACTATAAAATCCATGGAGATCATGCTCCATGGTTTCTCAGGTACAGGAAGGGGCTCAAGTAGACCCCAAGTTCTGGCTCTGTCTGTCTTATTCCGAAGGCATGAAATACAAGATCTTACATATTTCTTGCAGTCGTTCATCAAGTTTGGCCACCAGAATGTACGGGAGATCAAATTAGCCGTCTTGTGAATCCCAAAGTGACCCGCTCTTGTAACTTCTGCACAATATTTGAGAGCGCAGAAATAGTTTGGTAAATGTCCTTCGGTGGAGAGGCCTCCCTTCCAGACTCCATCTCTGGCTGATTGGTACTGTCACGTACCTGGTAAGAGTCTGGAATGACGAGGTCGGCCTCCCTTGTATCTCCAACCCAAGCCCCACTGAGGATGGGACAGACCTAGGGTTAGGAGTTACACGAGAGCCTGTAGTTGCGTGCAGAACTTGTCAGCTGAGTTGCAGACGTGGAGATGCAGGCAGAGCATCTGGTAAGGAACTGGACTCAGGAAAGCTGGTAGGATGGACAGCTAGCACAGGCACTGGAGACAGCGTTAAGCCAAGCAGGAGGCTGGTGCAGGATCACAAGGGTGGCCGGGTTCCGTAGCAGACGGGCAGCGAGGTACTGGAAAAGGTTCAAGATTCAAATTGCCTCTTCTCTTCTTGTCGAAGAACTTTTTATTATCTGCCTGGGTCTTGGAGATTGTATCCTGCAGTAATTGGTAGTTGGAGTTAAGGAAGTTCAACCTGTCTTGTACGGCAGGTACAGAAGAATCAATAGGCAGCTCAGGCAAGAAAGAAGGATGGTATCCATAATTGGCGAAAAAAGGTGACTGTTTGGTTGCCGAATGGGTGGAATTATTGTATGAAAATTCCGCGAGTGGGAGAAGTGATAGCCAGTCATCCTGCGCAAAAGAAGAAAAGCATCGTAGGTACTGTTCAAGGGTTTGATTGACCCTTTCAGTCTGTCCATTAGTTTGTGGGTGATAAGCTGTGGAGAGGCGGAGTTCAATGTTCAAAGTTTCACATAAGGCCCTCCAACATCTAGAAGTGAACTGCACCCCTCGATCAGAAACTATGCTGTCAGGGATGCCATGCAACCTTACAATCTCCTTGATAAAAGTTGAGGCAGTCCCCGGGGCAGAAGGAGTTCCTTGCAGAGGTACAAAGTGGGCCATTTTGGTCAAACGATCAACCACAACGAAAATGGTAGTGAAGTCTTCAGATGGGGGAAGTTCTACTATAAAATCCATGGAGATCATGCTCCATGGTTTCTCAGGTACAGGAAGGGGCTCAAGTAGACCCCAAGTTCTTGCTCTGTCTGTCTTATTCCGAAGGCATGAAATACAAGATCTTACATATTTCTTGCAGTCGTTCATCAAGTTTGGCCACCAGAATGTAAGGGAGATCAAATTAGCCGTCTTGTGAATCCCAAAGTGACCCGCTAGGGGATGATCATGACATCGCCCTAGGACGGCAACTCTGAACTGTTCTGGGACCTGCAGTAATTGGTAGTTGGAGTTAAGGAAGTTCAACCTGTCTTGTACGGCAGGTACAGAAGAATCAATAGGCAGCTCAGGCAAGAAAGAAGGATGGTATCCATAATTGGCGAAAAAAGGTGACTGTTTGGTTACCGAATGGGTGGAATTATTGTATGAAAATTCCGCGAGTGGGAGAAGTGATAGCCAGTCATCCTGTGCAAAAGAAGAAAAGCATCGTAGGTACTGTTCAAGGGTTTGATTGACCCTTTCAGTCTGTCCATGAGTTTGTGGGTGATAAGCTGTGGAGAGGCGGAGTTCAATGTTCAATGTTTCACATAAGGCCCTCCAAAATCTAGAAGTGAACTGCACCCCTCGATCAAAAACTATGCTGTCAGGGATGCCATGCAACCTTACAATCTCCTTGATAAAAGTTGAGGCAGTCTCCGGGGCAGAAGGAGTTCCTTGCAGAGGTACAAAGTGGGCCATTTTGGTCAAACGATCAACCACAACGAAAATGGTAGTAAAGTCTTCAGATGGGGGAAGTTCTACTATAAAATCCATGGAGATCATGCTCCATGGTTTCTCAGGTACAGGAAGGGGCTCAAGTAGACCCCAAGTTCTGGCTCTGTCTGTCTTATTCCGAAGGCATGAAATACAAGATCTTACATATTTCTTGCAGTCGTTCATCAAGTTTGGCCACCAGAATATACGGGAGA
This sequence comes from Rana muscosa, assembly GCA_029206835.1. Lineage (NCBI taxonomy): Eukaryota > Metazoa > Chordata > Amphibia > Anura > Ranidae > Rana > Rana muscosa. The sequence continues at coordinate 686,210 of JARGYO010000232.1, forward strand.
TCAAATTAGCCGTCTTGTGAATCCCAAAGTGACCCGCTCTTGTAACTTCTGCACAATATTTGAGAGCGCAGAAATAGTTTGGTAAATGTCCTTCGCTGGAGAGGCCTCCCTTCCAGACTCCATCTCTGGCTGACTGGTACTGTCACGTACCTGGTAGGAGTCTGGAATGACGAGGTCGGCCTCCCTTGTATCTCCAACCCAAGCCCCACTGAGAATGGGACAGACCTAGGGTGAGGAGTTACACGAGTGCCTGTAGTTGCGTGCAGAACTTGTCAGCTGAGTTGCAGACGTGGAGATGCAGGCAGAGCATCTGGTAAGGAACTGGACTCAGGAAAGCTGGTAGGATGGACAGCTAGCACAGGCACTGGAGAAAGCGTTAAGCCAAGCAGGAGGCTGGTGCAGGATCACAAGGGTGGCCGGGTTCGGTAGCAGACGGGCAGCGAGGTACTGGAAAAGGTTCAAGATTCAAATTGCCTCATCTCTTCTTGTCGAAGAACTTTTTATTATCTGCCTGGGTCTTGGAGATTGTATCCTGCAGTAATTGGTAGTTGGAGTTAAGGAAGTTCAACCTGTCTTGTACGGCAGGTACAGAAGAATCAATAGGCAGCTCAGGCAAGAAAGAAGGATGGTATCCATAATTGGCGAAAAAAGGTGACTGTTTGGTTACCGAATGGGTGGAATTATTGTATGAAAATTCCGCGAGTGGGAGAAGTAATAGCCAGTCATCCTGTGCAATAGAAGAAAAGCATCGTAGGTACTGTTCAAGGGTTTGATTGACCCTTTCAGTCTGTCCATTAGTTTGTGGGTGATAAGCTGTGGAGAGGCGGAGTTCAATGTTCAATGTTTCACATAAGGCCCTCCAAAATCTAGAAGTGAACTGCACCCCTCGATCAGAAACTATGCTGTCAGGGATGCCATGCAACCTTACAATCTCCTTGATAAAAGTTGAGGCAGTCTCCGGGGCAGAAGGAGTTCCTTGCAGAGGTACAAAGTGGGCCATTTTGGTCAAACGATCAACCACAACGAAAATGGTAGTGAAGTCTTCAGATGGGGGAAGTTCTACTATAAAATCCATGGAGATCATGCTCCATGGTTTCTCAGGTACAGGAAGGGGCTCAAGTAGACCCCAAGTTCTGGCTCTGTCTGTCTTATTCCGAAGGCATGAAATACAAGATCTTACATATTTCTTGCAGTCGTTCATCAAGTTTGGCCACCAGAATGTAAGGGAGATCAAATTAGCCGTCTTGTGAATCCCAAAGTGACCCGCTAGGGGATGATCATGACATCGCCCTAGGACGGCAACTCTGAACTGTTCTGGGATAAAGATTTGCCTCTTATGGAAGTACAGGCCATCCCTTAGTTGAAGAGCCAGGTCCTTGGAAGGCGGTTGGTCTTCCACATATTTTCTTATTTGTGACATCAGATCCGCCTGAAGAAGTAAAAAATTATTGGCTGGTAGAATAGTATCAGGTTCCGAGGATACAAATGGATCAATGAACATGCGGGACAAGGCATCTGGTTTCCCGTTCTTTGAGCCAGGACGGTAGGTTATATGAAACATGAAACGAGAGAAAAAAAGTGCCCATCTTGCCTGCCGAGGTCTTAGGCGTTTAGTTGTCTTCAAATACTCAAGATTCTTGTGATCTGTGAAGATAAGAATTGGGTGAGAAGCTCCCTCCAAAAGGTAACGCCATTCTTCAAGAGCGGCCTTGATAGCCAGTAGCTCTCGGTCACCAACATCATAATTCCTTTCGGAAGGATTTAATTTTTTAGAGAAGAAGGCCACAGGGTGGAGCAATGATTTGGGCCCTTGGCGTTGGGAAATGCATTTTCCCCAACTGCATTTTCCGAGGCGTCTACCTCCAAAACATAAGCTAAGGAGGGATCGGGATGTTTCAAGATGGGAGCTGAGGTGAATAAGGCTTTCAACTGTTCAAACGCTGTCTGAGCCTCTGGGGTCCATCGAAAGGGAACATGCTGTTTCGTTAGCTGAGTAATGGGAGTGATGATGCCAGAAAAGTCCTTAATACATTTTCTATAAAAGTTAGCAAACCCCACGAACCTCTGTTTTTCTGTCAGTAGGAGCAGGCCATTCCAAGACAGAAGCGACTTTCTGAGGGTCCATGGAGATTCCCTCGGCGGAGATGACAAGCCCTAGGAAATGCACAACTTGCTTTTCAAAGTCGCATTTTTCAGCCTTTGCGTAAAGTCGGTGTTCCCACAATCGAGCTAATACCTTTTTTACATGAGTCCGATAGGATTCTAAAGTTTCAGATAATACAAGGATGTCATCCAGATACATGATGACGAATAAATCAAGAAAGTCCCGAAAAACATCGTTTACCAGATGCTGGAATGTGGCTGGAGCATTGCAGAGCCCGAATGGCATGACTAAATACTCAAAGTGGCCAAAGCGTGTCCGGAAGGCCGTCTTCCATTCGTCTCCCTCCCTGATTCTGACAAGATTATAGGCACCCCTCAAGTCCAGTTTGGAGAACACTCGTGCCCCTCGCAGCCTCTGGAATAGTTCGGGAATCAGAGGAAGAGGGTACCGATTCTTGACAGTGACCCTGTTAAGGTCACGATAGTCCACACAGGGCCTCAAGGTGTGGTCTTTTTTCTCAACGAAGAAAATACCGGCTCCTGCTGGTGAAGTGGAAGGCCGAATGAACTGCTTTTCAAGGCTCTCGTCGATATAGGTACGCAGGGCTTCCAATTCAGGCTCAGAGAGAGGGTAAATCCGACCAAACGGGATCTCGGCTCCCGGTAGAAGTTCAATGGGGCAATCGTAAGTTCTATGAGGTGGAAGAGTGTCTGCACCCTTTTTATTAAAGACGTCCAGAAATTCGTGATAAGCAACCGGGATCAGTTTAGAGGCTTCATGGTCAGGGTGGATACCCAGGAGGGGCGTGGAGTTGACAGTTTCTCCAAAGAGGCAGTGCGTCTGGCAGTAGTTGGACGAAAAAAAAAATATCTCCGGTAAGCCAGTCAACGTGAGGGTTGTGTGCCTTCAACCATGGAATGCCGAGGATAACGGGAAACATGGGAGAAGCTATGACATCCAAACGGAGGAGTTCGCTATGGCCTGAAGAAGTCTGGCAGAGAATAGGCAAGGTCTCTTGAGTTTTCGTAGTTTACCTCTTTCTCCTGCTGAACGTCTACGTCGAGTCCAAGGCAGTCTGTGTCTCTTCTGCGGGGAGGTTGGCCACTTCATACGAACTTGTCCGGCAGAGACCTGCAGGGTCAGTGATGATCCACAGTACATCAGGGATGGTCCATAGTACATCAGGGATGATCCATAGTACATCAGGGATTATCTATAGTACATCAGTGATGATCCACAGTACACCAGTGATGATTCACAGTACATCAGTGATGGTCCATAGTACATCAGGGATGGTCCATAGTACATCAGGGATGATCCATAGTACACCAGTGATGGCCCATAGTACATCAGTGATGATCTATAGCACATCAGTGATGATCCATAGTACACCAGTGATGATTAATAGTACACCAGTGATGATTCATAGTACACCAGTGATGGTCCATAGTACATCAGTGATGATCTATAGTACATCAGTGATGATCCACAGTACATCAGTGATGATCCACAGTACACCAGTGATGGCCCATAGTACATCAGTGATGATCTATAGTACATCAGTGATGATCATCAGTACATCAGTGATGATCCACAGTACATCAGTGATGATCCACAGTACATCAGTGATGATCCACAGTACATCAGGGATGGTCCACAGTACATCACTGATGATCCATAGCACATCAGTAATGGCCCATAGTACATCAGTGATGGCCCATAGTACATCAGTGATGGCCCATAGTACATCAGTGATGATCCATAGTACACCAGTGATGATCCATAGTACACCAGGGATGATCCACAGTACATCAGTGATGATCCACAGTACATCAGTGATGGTCCATAGTAAATTAGTGATGGTCCATAGTACACCAGTAATGATCCATAGTACTCCAGTGATGGCCCATAGTACACCAGTGATGGCCCATAGTACATCAGTGATGATCTATAGTACATCAGTGATGATCCACAGTACATCAGGGAAGGTCCATAGTACATCAGGGATGATCCATAGTACATCAGTGATGATCCACAGTACATCAGTGATGATCCACAGTACATCAGTGATGATCCACAGTACATCAGGGATGGTCCACAGTACATCAGTGATGATCCATAGTACACCAGTCATGATCCATAGTACATCAGTGGTAATCCATAGTACATCAGTGATGGCCCACAGTACATCAGGGATGATCCACAGTACATCAGTGATGATCCATAGTACACCAGTGATGGCCCATAGTACACCAGTGATGGCCCATAGTACATCAGTGATGGTCCACAGTACATCAGTGATGATCTATAGTACACCAGTGATGATTCACAGTACATCAGGGATGGTCCATAGTACATCAGGGATGGTCCATAGTACATCAGGGATGATCCATAGTACACCAGTGATGATCCATAGTACACAAGTGATGGCCCATAGTACATCAGTGATGATCTATAGTACATCAGTGATGATCCATAGTACACCAGTGATGATCCATAGTACACCAGTGATGATTCATAGTACACCAGTGATGGTCCATAGTACATCAGTGATGATCTATAGTACATCAGTGATGATCCATAGTACACCAGTGATGATTAATAGTACACCAGTGATGATTCATAGTACACCAGTGATGGTCCATAGTACATCAGTGATGATCTATAGTACATCAGTGATGATCCACAGTACATCAGTGATGATCCACAGTACACCAGTGATGGCCCATAGTACATCAGTGATGATCTATAGTACATCAGTGATGATCCTCAGTACATCAGTGATGATCCACAGTACATCAGTGATGATCCACAGTACATCAAGGATGGTCCACAGTACATCAGTGATGATCCATAGTACATCAGTGATGGCCCATAGCACATCAGTGATGATCCATAGTACACCAGTGATTATCCATAGTACACCAGGGATGATCCACAGTACATCAGTGATGATCCACAGTACATCAGTGATGGTCTATAGTAAATTAGTGATGGTCCATAGTACATCAGTGATGATCCATAGTACTCCAGTGATGGCCCATAGTACACCAGTGATGGCCCATAGTACATCAGTGATGATCTATAGTACATCAGTGATGATCCACAGTACATCAGGGATGGTCCATAGTACATCAGGGATGATCCATAGTACATCAGTGATGATCCACAGTACATCAGTGATGATCCACAGTACATCAGTGATGGTCCACAGTACATCAGTGATGATCCATAGTACACCAGTCATGATCCATAGTACATCAGTGATGATCCATAGTACATCAGTGATGGCCCACAGTACATCAGGGATGATCCACAGTACATCAGTGATGATCCATAGTACACCAGTGATGGCCCATAGTACATCAGTGATGATCCACAGTACATCAGTGATGATCTATAGTACATCAGTGATGATCCACAGTACACCAGTGATGATTCACAGTACATCAGGGATGGTCCATAGTACATCAGGGATGGTCCATAGTACATCAGGGATGATCCATAGTACACCAGTGATGATCCATAGTACACAAGTGATGACCCATAGTATATCAGTGATGATCTATAGTACATCAGTGATGATCCATAGTACACAAGTGATGATCCATAGTACACCAGTGATGATTCATAGTCACCAGTGATGGTCCATAGTACATCAGTGATGATCTATAGTACATCAGTGATGATCCACAGTACATCAGTGATGATCCACAGTACATCAGTGATGATCCATAGTACACCAGTGATGGCCCATAGTACACCAGTGATGGCCCATAGTACATCAGTGATGATCTATAGTTCATCAGTGATGATCCTCAGTACATCAGTGATGATCCACAGTACATCAGTGATGATCCACAGTACATCAGTGATGATCCACAGTACATCTGGGATGGTCCACAGTACATCAGTGATGATCCATAGTACATCAGTGATGGTTCATAGTACATCAGTGATGATCCATATTACACCAGTGATGATCCATATTACACCAGTGATGATCCATATTACACCAGGGATGACCCACAGTACATCAGTGATGATCCACAGTACATCAGTGATGGTCCATAGTAAATCAGTGATGGTCCATAGTACACCAGTGATGATCCATAGTTCACCAGTGATGGCCCATAGTACACCAGTGATGATCCATAGTACACCAGAGATGGCCCATAGTATACCAGTGATGTCCCATAGTACATCAGTGATGATCCACAGTACATCAGTGATGATCCATAGTACACCAGGGATGGCCCATAGTACATCAGTGATGGCTCATAGTACATCAGTGATGATCCATAGTACATCAGTGATGATCCATAGTACACCAGTGATGATCCATAGTACATCAGTGATGGCTCATAATACATCAGTGATGATCCATAATACATCAGTGATGATCCATAGTACACCAGTGATGGCCCATAGTACTTTAGTGATGATCTATAGTACATCAGTGATGATCCACAGTACATCAGTGATGATCCACAGTACATCAGTGATGATCCACGGTACATCAGTGATGATCCATAGTACATCAGTGATGATCCTCAGTACATCAGTGATGATCCACAGTACATCAGTGATGATCTACAGTACATCAGTGATGATCCACAGGACATCAGGGATGGTCCACAGTACATCAGTGATGATCCATAGTACACCAGTCATGATCCATAGTACATCAGTGATGATCCATAGTACATCAGTGATGATCCATAGTACACCAGTGATGGCCCATAGTACACCAGTGATGATCCATAGTACACCAGTGATGGCCCATAGTACTTCAGTGATGATCTATAGTACATCAGTGATGATCCACAGTACATCAGTGATGATCCACAATACATCAGGGATGGTCCACAGTATATCAGTGATGATCCATAGTACATCAGTGATGGCCCACAGTACATCAGTGATGATCCACAGTACATCAGTGATGGTCCATAGTACACCAGTGATGGTCCATAGTACATCAGTGATGATCCATAGTACATCAGTGATGATCCACAGTACATCAGGGATGGTCCACAGTACATCAGTGATGATCCATAGTACACCAGTGATGGCCCAAAGCACATCAGTGATGGTCCATAGCACACTAGGGATGATCCATAGTAATCCAGTGATGATCCATAGTACACCAGTGATGGCCCATAGTACACCAGTGATGGCCCATAGTACATCAGTGATGATCCAGAGTACATCAGTGATGATCTATAGTACATCAGGGATGGTCCACAGTACATCAGTGATGATCCATAGTACACCAGTGATGATCCATAGTACATCAATGATGATCCATAGTACACCTGTGATGGCCAACAGTACACCAGTGATGGCCCACAGTACATCAGTGATGATCCACAGTACATCAGGGATGATCCACAGTATATCAGGGATGGTCCACAGTATATCAGTGATGATCCATAGTACACCAGTGATGATCCATAGTACACCAGTGATGATCCATAGTACACCAGGGATGATCCATAGTACACCAGTGATGATCCATAGTACACCAGTGATGATCCATAGTACATCAGTGATGGTCCATAGTACACCAGTGATGATCCATAGTACACCAGTGATGGCCCATAGTACACCAGTGATGGCCCATAGTACACCAGTGATGATCCATAGTACACCAGTGATGGCCCATAGTACACCAGTGATGTCCCATAGTACATCAGTGATGATCCACAGTACATCAGTGATGATCCATAGTACACCAGGGATGGCCCATAGTACATCAGTGATGGCTCATAGTACATCAGTGATGATCTATAGTACATCAGTGATGATCCATAGTACACCAGTGATGATCCATAGTACATCAGTGATGGCTCATAGTACATCAGTGATGATCCATAGTACACCAGTGATGATCCATAGTACATCAGTGATGGCTCATAGTACATCAGTGATGATCCATAATACATCAGTGATGATCCATAGTACATCAGTGATGATCCATAGTACATCAGTGATGATCCATAGTACACCAGTCATGGCCCATAGTACTACAGTGATGATCTATAGTACATCAGTGATGATCCACAGTACATCAGTTATGATACACAGTACATCAGTGATGATCCACAGTACATCAGTGATGATCCACAATACTTCAGTGATGATCCACAGTACATCAGTGATGATCCACAGTATATCAGTGATGATCCATAGTACATCAGTGATGGCCCACAGTACATCAGTGATGATCCACAGTACATCAGTGATGATCCATAGTACACCTGTGATGGCCCATAGTACATCAGTGATGGTCCACAGTACATCAGTGATGATCCATAGTACATCAGTGATGATCCATAGTACATCAGTGATGATCCATAGTACACCAGTGATGGCTCATAGTACATCAGTGATGATCTATAGTACATCAGTGATGATCCATAGTACACCAGTGATGATCCATAGTACATCAGTGATGGCTCATAGTACATCAGTGATGATCCATAGTACACCAGTGATGATCCATAGTACATCAGTGATGGCTCATAGTACATCAGTGATGATCCATAATACATCAGTGATGATCCATGGTACATCAGTGATGATCCATAGTACATCAGTGATGATCCATAGTACACCAGTCATGGCCCATAGTACTACAGTGATGATCTATAGTACATCAGTGATGATCCACAGTACATCAGTTATGATACACAGTACATCAGTGATGATCCATAGTACATCAGTGATGATCCACAGTACATCAGTGATGATCCACAATACATCAGGGATGGTCCACAGTATATCAGTGATGATCCATAGTACATCAGTGATGGCCCACAGTACATCAGTGATGATCCACAGTACATCAGTGATGATCCATAGTACACCTGTGATGGCCCATAGTACATCAGTGATGGTCCACAGTACATCAGTGATGATCCATAGTACATCAGTGATGATCCATAGTACATCAGTGATGATCCATAGTACACCAGTGATGGCCCATAGTACATCAGTAATGATCTATAGTACATCAGTGATGATCCACAGTACATCAGTGATGATCCACAGTACATCAGTTATGATCCACAGTACATTAGTGATGATCCACAGTACATCAGTGATGATCCACAATACTTCATTGATGATCCACAGTACATCAGTGATGATCCACAGTACATCAGGGATGGTCCACAGTATATCAGTGATGATCCATAGTACATCAGTGATGGCCCATAGTACATCAGTGATGATCCATAGTACACCAGTGATGATCCATAGTACACCAGTGATGTTCCATAGTACACCAGGGATGATCCACAGTACATCAGTGATGATCCACAGTACATCAGTGGTGGTCCACAGTACATCAGTGATGGTCCATAGTACACCAGTGATGATCCATAGTACACCAGTGATGATCCATAGTACACCAGTGATGGCCCATAGTACACCAGTGATGGCCCATAGTACATCAGTGATGATCCATAGTACATCAGTGATGATCCACAGTACATCAGTGATGATCCACAGTACATCAGGGATGGTCCATAGTACATCAGTGATGATCCATAGTACACCAGTGATGATCCATAGTACACCAGTGATGGCCCATAGTACATCAGTGATGAACTATAGTACATCAGTGATGATCCACAGTACATCAGGGATGGTCCATAGTACATCAGTGATGATCCATAGTACACCAGTGATGATCCACAGTACATCAGTGATGATCCACAGTACATCAGGGCTGGTCCATAGTACACCAGTGATGATCCACAGTACACCAGTGATGATCCATAGTACACCAGTGATGGTCCATAGTACATCAGTGATGATCTATAGTACATCAGTGATGGTCCATAGTACATCAGTGATGATCTATATACATAGTACACCAGTGATGATCTATAGTACATCAGTGATGATCTACAGTACATCAGTTATGATCCACAGTACATTAGTGAGGATCCACAGTACATCAGTGATGATCCACAATACTTCAGTGATGATCCACAGTACATCAGTGATGATCCACAGTACATCAGGGATGGTCCACAGTATATCAGTGATGATCCATAGTACATCAGTGATGGTCAATAGTACATCAGTGATGATCCATAGTACACCAGTGATGATCCATAGTACACCAGTGATGATCCATAGTACACCAGTGATGGCCCATAGTACACCAGTGATGGCCCATAGTACTTTAGTGATGATCTATAGTACATCAGTGATGATCCACAGTACATCAGTGATGATCCACAGTACATCAGTGATGATCCACGGTACATCAGTGATGATCCATAGTACATCAGTGATGATCCTCAGTACATCAGTGATGATCCACAGTACATCAGTGATGATCTACAGTACATCAGTGATGATCCACAGGACATCAGGGATGGTCCACAGTACATCAGTGATGATCCATAGTACACCAGTCATGATCCATAGTACATCAGTGATGATCCATAGTACATCAGTGATGATCCATAGTACACCAGTGATGGCCCATAGTACACCAGTGATGATCCATAGTACACCAGTGATGGCCCATAGTACTTCAGTGATGATCTATAGTACATCAGTGATGATCCACAGTACATCAGTGATGATCCACAATACATCAGGGATGGTCCACAGTATATCAGTGATGATCCATAGTACATCAGTGATGGCCCACAGTACATCAGTGATGATCCACAGTACATCAGTGATGGTCCATAGTACACCAGTGATGGTCCATAGTACATCAGTGATGATCCATAGTACATCAGTGATGATCCACAGTACATCAGGGATGGTCCACAGTACATCAGTGATGATCCATAGTACACCAGTGATGGCCCAAAGCACATCAGTGATGGTCCATAGCACACTAGGGATGATCCATAGTAATCCAGTGATGATCCATAGTACACCAGTGATGGCCCATAGTACACCAGTGATGGCCCATAGTACATCAGTGATGATCCAGAGTACATCAGTGATGATCTATAGTACATCAGGGATGGTCCACAGTACATCAGTGATGATCCATAGTACACCAGTGATGATCCATAGTACATCAATGATGATCCATAGTACACCTGTGATGGCCAACAGTACACCAGTGATGGCCCACAGTACATCAGTGATGATCCACAGTACATCAGGGATGATCCACAGTATATCAGGGATGGTCCACAGTATATCAGTGATGATCCATAGTACACCAGTGATGATCCATAGTACACCAGTGATGATCCATAGTACACCAGGGATGATCCATAGTACACCAGTGATGATCCATAGTACACCAGTGATGATCCATAGTACATCAGTGATGGTCCATAGTACACCAGTGATGATCCATAGTACACCAGTGATGGCCCATAGTACACCAGTGATGGCCCATAGTACACCAGTGATGATCCATAGTACACCAGTGATGGCCCATAGTACACCAGTGATGTCCCATAGTACATCAGTGATGATCCACAGTACATCAGTGATGATCCATAGTACACCAGGGATGGCCCATAGTACATCAGTGATGGCTCATAGTACATCAGTGATGATCTATAGTACATCAGTGATGATCCATAGTACACCAGTGATGATCCATAGTACATCAGTGATGGCTCATAGTACATCAGTGATGATCCATAGTACACCAGTGATGATCCATAGTACATCAGTGATGGCTCATAGTACATCAGTGATGATCCATAATACATCAGTGATGATCCATAGTACATCAGTGATGATCCATAGTACATCAGTGATGATCCATAGTACACCAGTCATGGCCCATAGTACTACAGTGATGATCTATAGTACATCAGTGATGATCCACAGTACATCAGTTATGATACACAGTACATCAGTGATGATCCACAGTACATCAGTGATGATCCACAATACTTCAGTGATGATCCACAGTACATCAGTGATGATCCACAGTATATCAGTGATGATCCATAGTACATCAGTGATGGCCCACAGTACATCAGTGATGATCCACAGTACATCAGTGATGATCCATAGTACACCTGTGATGGCCCATAGTACATCAGTGATGGTCCACAGTACATCAGTGATGATCCATAGTACATCAGTGATGATCCATAGTACATCAGTGATGATCCATAGTACACCAGTGATGGCTCATAGTACATCAGTGATGATCTATAGTACATCAGTGATGATCCATAGTACACCAGTGATGATCCATAGTACATCAGTGATGGCTCATAGTACATCAGTGATGATCCATAGTACACCAGTGATGATCCATAGTACATCAGTGATGGCTCATAGTACATCAGTGATGATCCATAATACATCAGTGATGATCCATGGTACATCAGTGATGATCCATAGTACATCAGTGATGATCCATAGTACACCAGTCATGGCCCATAGTACTACAGTGATGATCTATAGTACATCAGTGATGATCCACAGTACATCAGTTATGATACACAGTACATCAGTGATGATCCATAGTACATCAGTGATGATCCACAGTACATCAGTGATGATCCACAATACATCAGGGATGGTCCACAGTATATCAGTGATGATCCATAGTACATCAGTGATGGCCCACAGTACATCAGTGATGATCCACAGTACATCAGTGATGATCCATAGTACACCTGTGATGGCCCATAGTACATCAGTGATGGTCCACAGTACATCAGTGATGATCCATAGTACATCAGTGATGATCCATAGTACATCAGTGATGATCCATAGTACACCAGTGATGGCCCATAGTACATCAGTAATGATCTATAGTACATCAGTGATGATCCACAGTACATCAGTGATGATCCACAGTACATCAGTTATGATCCACAGTACATTAGTGATGATCCACAGTACATCAGTGATGATCCACAATACTTCATTGATGATCCACAGTACATCAGTGATGATCCACAGTACATCAGGGATGGTCCACAGTATATCAGTGATGATCCATAGTACATCAGTGATGGCCCATAGTACATCAGTGATGATCCATAGTACACCAGTGATGATCCATAGTACACCAGTGATGTTCCATAGTACACCAGGGATGATCCACAGTACATCAGTGATGATCCACAGTACATCAGTGGTGGTCCACAGTACATCAGTGATGGTCCATAGTACACCAGTGATGATCCATAGTACACCAGTGATGATCCATAGTACACCAGTGATGGCCCATAGTACACCAGTGATGGCCCATAGTACATCAGTGATGATCCATAGTACATCAGTGATGATCCACAGTACATCAGTGATGATCCACAGTACATCAGGGATGGTCCATAGTACATCAGTGATGATCCATAGTACACCAGTGATGATCCATAGTACACCAGTGATGGCCCATAGTACATCAGTGATGAACTATAGTACATCAGTGATGATCCACAGTACATCAGGGATGGTCCATAGTACATCAGTGATGATCCATAGTACACCAGTGATGATCCACAGTACATCAGTGATGATCCACAGTACATCAGGGCTGGTCCATAGTACACCAGTGATGATCCACAGTACACCAGTGATGATCCATAGTACACCAGTGATGGTCCATAGTACATCAGTGATGATCTATAGTACATCAGTGATGGTCCATAGTACATCAGTGATGATCTATATACATAGTACACCAGTGATGATCTATAGTACATCAGTGATGATCTACAGTACATCAGTTATGATCCACAGTACATTAGTGAGGATCCACAGTACATCAGTGATGATCCACAATACTTCAGTGATGATCCACAGTACATCAGTGATGATCCACAGTACATCAGGGATGGTCCACAGTATATCAGTGATGATCCATAGTACATCAGTGATGGTCAATAGTACATCAGTGATGATCCATAGTACACCAGTGATGATCCATAGTACACCAGTGATGATCCATAGTACACCAGTGATGGCCCATAGTACACCAGTGATAGCCCATAGTACATCAGTGATGATCCATAGTACATCAGTGATGATCCACAGTACAACAGTGATGGTCCACAGTACATCAGGGATGGTCCATAGTACATCAGTGATGATCCATAGTACACCAGTGATGATCCATAGTACACCAGTGATGGCCCATAGTACATCAGTGATGAACTATAGTACATCAGTGATGATCCACAGTACATCAGGGATGGTCCATAGTACATCAGTGATGATCCATAGTACACCAGTGATGATCCATAGTACACCAGTGATGGCCCATAGTACATCAGTGATGAACTATAGTACATCAGTGATGATCCACAGTACATCAGTGATGATCCATAGTACATCAGTGATAATCCACAGTACATCAGGGATGGTCCATAGTACATCAGTGATGATCCATAGTACACCAGTGATGATCCATAGTACACCAGTGATGGCCCATAGTACATCAGTGATGAACTATAGTACATCAGTGATGATCCACAGTACATCAGTGATGATCCACAGTACATCAGGGATGGTCCATAGTACACCAGTGATGATCCACAGTACACCAGTGATGATCCATAGTACACCAGTGATGGTCCATAGTACATCAGTGATGATCTATAGTACATCAGTGATGGTCCATAGTACATCAGTGATGATCTATAGTACATCAGTGATGATCTATAGTACATCAGTGATGATCTATAGTACATCAGTGATGATCTATAGTACATCAGTGATGATCCACAGTACATCAGTTATGATACACAGTACATCAGTGATGATCCACAGTACATCAGTGATGATCCACAATACTTCAGTGATGATCCACAGTACATCAGTGATGATCCACAGTACATCAGGGATGGTCCACAGTATATCAGTGATGATCCATAGTACATCAGTGATGGTACATAGTACATCAGTGATGGTCCATAGTACACCAGTGATGATCCATAGTACACCAGTGATGGCCCATAGTACACCAGTGATGGCCCATAGTACATCAGTGATGATCCATAGTACATCAGTGATGATCCACAGTACATCAGTGATGATCCACAGTACATCAGTGATGATCCACAGTACATCAGTGATGGTCCATAGTACATCAGTGATGATCCATAGTACACCAGTGATGATCCATAGTACACCAGTGATGGCCCATAGTACATCAGTGATGAACTATAGTACATCAGTGATGATCCACAGTACATTAGGGATGGTCCATAGTACATCAGTGATGATCCATAGTACACCAGTGATGATCCATAGTACACCAGTGATGGCCCATAGTACATCAGTGATGAACTATAGTACATCAGTGATGATCCACAGTACATCAGTGATGATCCATAGTACATCAGTGATGATCCACAGTACATCAGTGATGATCCACAGTACATCAGGGATGGTCCATAGTACATCAGTGATGATCCATAGTACACCAGTGATGATCCATAGTACATCAGTGATGGCCCATAGTACATCAGTGATGAACTATAGTACATTAGTGATGATCCACAGTACATCAGTGATGATCCACAGTACATCAGGGATGGTCCATAGTACACCAGTGATGATCCACAGTACACCAGTGATGATCCATAGTACACCAGTGATGGCCCATAGTACACCAGTGATGATCCATAGTACACCAGAGATGGCCCATAGTATACCAGTGATGAGCTATAGTACATCAGTGATGATCTATAGTACATCAGTAATGATCCATAGTACACCAGTGATGATCCATAGTACATCAGTGATGGCCCATAGTACACCAGTGATGATCCATAGTACACCAGTGATGATCCATAGTACTTCAGTGATGGCCCATAGTACACCAGTGATGATCCATAGTACATCAGTGATGGCTCATAGTACATCAGTGATGATCCATAATACATCAGTGATGATCCATAGTACACCAGTGATGGCCCATAGTACTTCAGTGATGATCTATAGTACATCAGTGATGATCCACAGTACATCAGTGATGATCCACAGTACATCAGTGATGATCCACGGTACATCAGTGATGATCCATAGTACATCAGTGATGATCCTCAGTACATCAGTGATGATCCACAGTACATCAGTGATGATCCACAGTACATCAGTGATGATCCACAGTACATCAGTGATGATCCACAGGACATCAGGGATGGTCCACAGTACATCAGTGATGATCCATAGTACACCAGTCATGATCCATAGTACATCAGTGATGATCCATAGTACATCAGTGATGATCCATAGTACACCAGTGATGGCCCATAGTACACCAGTGATGATCCATAGTACACCAGTGATGGCCCATAGTACTTCAGTGATGATCTATAGTACATCAGTGATGATCCACAGTACATCAGTGATGATCCACAATACATCAGGGATGGTCCACAGTATATCAGTGATGATCCATAGTACATCAGTGATGGCCCACAGTACATCAGTGATGATCCACAGTATATCAGTGATGATCCATAGTACACCAGCGATGGTCCATAGTACACCAGTGATGGTCCATAGTACATCAGTGATGGTCCATAGTACATCAGTGATGATCCATAGTACACCAGTGATGGCCCAAAGCACATCAGTGATGGTCCATAGTACACCAGGGATGATCCATAGTAATCCAGTGATGATCCATAGTACACCAGTGATGGCCCATAGTACACCAGTGATGGCCCATAGTACATCAGTGATGATCCACAGTACATCAGTGATGATCTATAGTACATCAGGGATGGTCCACAGTACATCAGTGATGATCCATAGTACACCAGTGATGATCCATAGTACATCAGTGATGATCCATAGTACACCTGTGATGGCCCACAGTACACCTGTGATGGCCCACAGTACATCAGTGATGATCCACAGTACATCAGGGATGATCCACAGTATATCAGGGATGGTCCACAGTATATCAGTGATGATCCATAGTACACCAGTGATGATCCATAGTACACCAGGGATGATCCATAGTACACCAGTGATGATCCATAGTACACCAGTGATGATCCATAGTACATCAGTGATGGTCCATAGTACACCAGTGATGATCCATAGTACACCAGTGATGGCCCATAGTACACCAGTGATGGCCCATAGTACACCAGTGATGATCCATAGTACACCAGTGATGGCCCATAGTACACCAGTGATGTCCCATAGTACATCAGTGATGATCCACAGTACATCAGTGATGATCCATAGTACACCAGGGATGGCCCATAGTACATCAGTGATGGCTCATAGTACATCAGTGATGATCCATAGTACATCAGTGGTGATCCATTGTACACCAGTGATGATCCATAGTACATCAGTGATGGCTCATAGTACATCAGTGATGATCCATAGTACACCAGTAGTGATGAGCCGAACACCCCCGGGTTCGGTTCGCACCAGAACCCGCGAACGGACCGAAAGTTCGAACGAACATTAGAACCCTATTAAATACAATGGATGCGAACGTTCGAATTCTAAAGTGCTAATTATAACAACTATTATGCATGTTATTGTCCTAAAAAGGGTTTGGGAACCCGGGTTCTGCACCAGGGGACATGTATCAATGCAAAAATAAGTTTTAAAAACGGTCGTTTTCCGGGAGCAGTCATTTTAATGATGCATAAAGTGAAAAAAAAAAAGTCAAATATTCCTTTAAATATCGTACCTGGGGGGTGTCTAAAGTATGCCTGTGAAGTGCCACGTGTTTCCCGTGTTTAGAACTGTCCCTGCACAAAATGACACTTCTAAAGGAAAAAAAAGCCATTTAAAACTGCTTGCGGCTTTAATGTAATGTCTGGTCCCGGTAATATGGATGAAAATCTTTAAGAAAAATGGCATAGCTACCCCATGACCCCCCCCCTACCCCAGCCCATTACCAGCCCCTTTGGGTCTTGTATGGATATTAAGGGGAACCCCGCACATAAAATAAAAAAGGCCCTATATACTCTGAACAGCCGTATACAGGCGGTGCATACAAGACAGGGACTGTAGGTTTGTTCTTATGTAGAATCTGTTTGTAATTTTGAACAGGTACATTGTTGAAGTGTAGCTCCAGACCAAAAATCTATTTTTAAACTTTTTGGAAAACATAGGTAAGGGTTATCACCCCTGTAACATTTGTTTTGCTGTCTGTGCCCCTGTTCAGAACATTTCACCTCACTTTCCGTCCTAATGACAACTGTTTTTGAAATGTGGTGTTTTTCTTGAAACAAGGATTGCTGATAAAGCATCAGTACAGAGGAGACACCTTTCTCCCATATTTATTCTTACAGGAGAGAATTTTCCTTCCTAGTGGTAGATTTCCTCTCACTTCCTGTTGTCTTCTTGCGTTTGCAAGTAGGAGTCGTTTGTAAGTTGGATGTTTGAAAGTAGGGACCTGCCGTATATACTCTGCAGAAATAGGCCCCTTAGTTGTTGGTGTTGGCACAACACTGTAAGCACTCACAGTTACTCTTGGTTGGTGCTGGAACGCCCTGCTGTCAACTATTATATCAGGAATTTTAATTACATATAATTGTTGAACAGTGGTAGTAAAAATTGGGCCTTTGATGGTGGTGCTGGTGCCACAACACTGTAAGCCCTGACAGTTACTCTTGGTGGGTGCAGCAATGGGCCCTGCTGTGAATTATTAGATCAAGAATTGTAATTACATGCCCCTGTTGAACAGGGGCTGAAAAATTGGGCCTTAGGCACTGGTGGCACAACACTGCAACCCTTCACAGATACTGTACTTGGAGCACAGCAATGAGCCCTGTTGCAAAGTATTGCTTCAAAAATTGTAATGACACGCCCCTGTTAAACAGGGGCTGAAAAATTGGGCCTTAGGCACTGGTGGCACAACACTGCAACTCCTCACAGATACTGTACTTGGAGCACAGCAATGAGCCCTGTTGCAAAGTATTGCTTCAAAAATTGTAATTACACGCCACTGTTAAACAGGGGCTGAAAAATTGGGCGTTAGGCACTGGTGGCGGCACCCATAAACAAAAATGATCTTCCAAGCTATCATCATCAATCGTATCATTGAGGACTCGGAGGAGGAGGATAGCCAGTCAACATAACAGCACAGGCACTCAGCATCAGCATCAGTCTTGAAGGGATGTGACATTTTAAAATCAATTAGTCTGTTATATCAGCATCAGGTGTGTGGTAGCTGGTGGTGATCCAAGACTGGTTCATCTTGATGAAAGTCAGTCGATCAACCGAGTCGGTGGACAGGCGCACCCTGTGATCCGTGACAAATCCTCCAGCAGCACTGAATGTGCGTTCCGAAAGAACGCTGGATGCAGGACAGGCCAGTAGCTCAATTGCATACTGTGCAAGCTCTGGCCAGTGATCCATCCTCAAGACCCAGTAAGCCAGAGGATTTTCGGTGGGGAAGGTGTCCAAGTCTGACCTTGCCCCTAGATATTCCTGCACCATGTTTATCAGACGCTGGCGATGGTTGCTGGAACCGATCATACTTTGGGGCTGCGGACTAAAGAATTGTCTGAACGCATCGGTCAGACGGCCACCTTCCCCACCGCTCCTTCTTTGACTGGCCGAAGCCTCAGCAACTCGTTGTCCAGGACCAGGAGTTTGCAACCTCCCAGTCTCTGGGAACGCGTTGCACAGACCTTTCTGCAAGGCCTCCCGGAGTTGTCTCATCCTCTGCTCCCTCTGCGACGGTAACATAAGGTCCGCAACCTTACCCTTGTACCGTGGATCAAGGAGAGTGGCCAGCCAGTAATGGTCCCTCTCCTTGATCCGAAGAATACGAGGATCCTTCCGCAGACTTTGCAGGATCAGGGAGGCCATGCAGCGTAGGTTTGCTGAGGCATTCGCTCCGGAGTCCTCTGGGTCACTAAGGACGACATGATCCGCAGCCACCTCCTCCCAGCCACGTACAAGTCCACTGGTTTCTTGGGACTGTAAATCATCCCTAAAAGACTGCTGCTGATGATGCTGAGTGCCAGCCTCCACCTCCATGCTGACACAATCCTCCTCCTCCTCCTCCTCCTCCTCCTCTTCCTGTGCGATGGGTGGGACAGAAGGAACACTGTCTGGGTAAAGGGGGCCTTGAGAGGCAAGGAAGTCCTCCTCTTCCTGCCTCTGTTCTGCCTCAAGTGCCCTGTCCATTATTCCACGCAGCGTGTGCTCCAACAGGTGGACAAGAGGTACAGTGTCACTGATGCATGCACTGTCACTGCTCACCATCCTCGTGGCCTCCTCAAATGGTGCCAGGACAGTGCATGCATCCCTGATCATGCCCCACTGGCGTGGAGAAAAAAAACCAAGCTCCCCTGACCCTGTCCTGGTGCCGTAGTCGCACAGGTACTCATTGATGGCCCTCTGCTGCGTGTGCAGCCGCTGCAGCATGGCCAACGTTGAGTTCCACCTGGTGGGCATGTCACATATAAGGCGGTTCTTGGGCAGGTTCAACTCCTTTTGCAGCTCAGCCAGGCGAGCACTGGCATTATAAGATCTGCGGAAATGCACACAGACTTTCCTGGCCTGCCTCAGGACATCCTGTAAGCCCGGGTACCTGCCCAAGAAGCGCTGCACCACCAGGTTAAGGACGTGAGCCACACAGGGCACATGGGTCAGTTGTCCCTGTCGGAGGGCGGAGAGGAGGTTGGTGCCATTGTCGCAAACCACCATTCCTGGCTTAAGCTGGCGTGGCGTCAACCACCTCTCGGCCTGGCCCTGCAGAGCAGACAGGACCTCTGCCCCAGTGTGGCTTCTGTCCCCCAAACACACCAGCGCAAGCACGGCATGGCATCTTTTTGCCTGCGTACTTGCGTAGCCCCGTGAACGGCTACGGAGCACCGCTGGTTCATAGGACAAACCACAGGAAGAGGCCATGGAGGAAGAAGAAGAGGAGGGGGTGGAGGAGAGAGGTGTGTCACAACCAGTAGTAGCATTTTGGAGGCGTGGCGGTGGGACAACCTCCAACACTACTGCACCTTGTCCTGAATCCTACCCAGCTGCCAAAAGAGTGACCCAATGGGCCGTGAAAGAAAGGTAACGTCCCTGTCCATGCCTGCTGGACCATGAGTCAGCGGTAATATGCACCTTACCGCTGACCGCCCTGTCCAGCGAGGCCAAGACATTGCCTTCCACATGCCGGTAGAGAGCCGGAATAGCCTTCCGTGAGAAAAAGTGGCGTTTGGGAACCTGCCACTGAGGAACCGCACATTGCACAAACTCACGGAAGGGGGCCGAGTCTACCAACTGAAAAGGCAGCAGTTGAAGCGCTAGCAATTTAGCCAAGCTAGCATTCAACCGCTGGGCATGTGGATGGCTGGGAGTGAACTTCTTTCGACGGTCCAGCAGCTGGGGCAGGGAAATTTGCCTGCTAGAATCGGACGTCGGTGTACTGCTAGCAGAGTGGGCGCAAGTACTTGGCTGTGACACACCTAATTCTACACCTTCATTCCTCTCAGTGCATGTTTCAGAGAGGACTGAAGTTATAGTGGGGTTGGAGATCCCAGCTGATGCGGTGCAAGGAGAGGTCCGCTTTGTTCTTTGGTGTGGGTCTTTGAGGTAGGCTTGCCAACGAGCTGCATGGCAGGTCAACATATGTCTGGTCAGGCATGTGGTACCCAAGCGGCTGATGTTTTGGCCACGCGATATACGCTTGAGACATATGTTGCAAACAGCAGCTGTGCGATCTGATGCACTAGCCTCAAAAAAGGCCCACACCAAAGAACTTTTTGAATGACGGGCAGAGGCAGCGCCCTGCACAGGCGGAGCTCTGCGGTGTGATTCCGTCGGTGTACTGCCCTTACGCTGGCCACCAAAGGGCATCCTGCCTCGTTGGAGATGTGCCTCCTCCTCATCCTCCTCCTCCTCCTCTCTCCTATTAGGCACCCACGTGGAGTCATTGACCTCATCATCCCCTCCCTCCTCATCACTGGAGCCAATCTGGCAGTATGCTGCAGCTGCTGGAACATGACTGCCAGATTGGTGTCCTTCTTGAGCATCCCCTCTGTCTGCTCTCACGCTACTGCCTTCCTCTAGCTGGGTTTCATCATCAGACCCTTCGAAACGCTGGGCATCCTCCTGGAGCATGTACCCAACACTGTGCTGAAACAGTTCGGGGGACTCCTCAGGAGGAGGACATGGTGGGTCTAGGGAAGGAGTGACTGATGATTTGTCTGACATTGATACCAGGGAAGACGACGCTTTGGCAGCTGCTTTTCCAGTACCCTGAGCCTGGGTGAGAGAGGATGAGGAGGAGGAGGAGGGCTTGGTCATCCACTCTACCAAGTCTTCGGCATGATGTGGCTCAACATGTCCAGCTGCCGAAAAGAAGGACAAGCGTGTCCCATGGCCATGTGCTGATGACAATGCACCGCGTCCACGACCAGCACTGTTGCCCCCAGACACAGAGCCTGCTTGCCCTCTTTTATTGCCTCCTGACTGTCTGCCTCTCCTTGTTTGCCTTCCAGACATTCTAATAGATGGCCTGCAGGGAGATGGGAAAAAAGCAATAAGGGCTACCTTCAGGTGTCCTTCTCTGTCCCTTGAAACAAGGACTTTCACAGTGAAAGAAACTGACACTGTCCCTACCTAGAGTTTTCTGTCCCTAGAATAAATGTTTTTTTTAATCACAATATAGCACAAGGACAATTCGCTCAATGTCTCTCCAGGTCCCTGGAAACAAGGACTTGCAGAGTGAAAGAAACTGACACTGTCCCTACCTAGAGTTTTCTGTCCCTAGAATAAATGTTTTTTTTAAGCACAATATAGCACAAGGAAAATTAACTCACTGTCCTTACAGGTCCCTGGAAACAAGGACTTGCAGAGTGAAAGAAACTGACACTGTCCCTACCTAGAGTTTTCTGTCCCTAGAATAAATGTTTTTTTTAAGCACAATATAGCACAAGGACAATTAACTCACTGTCCTTACAGGTCCCTGGAAACAAGGACTTGCAGAGTGAAAAAAAAAAAACACTCTCCCTACCTAGAGTTTTCTGTCCCTAGAAAAAATGTTTTTTTTAAGCACAATATAGCACAAGGACAATTAACTCACTGTCCTTACAGGTCCCTGGAAACAAGGACTTGCAGAGTGAAAGAAAAAAAACACTCTCCCTACCTACAGTTTTCTGTCCCTAGAAAAAATGTTTTTTTTAATCACAATATAGCACAAGGAAAATTAACTCACTGTCCTTACAGGTCCCTGGAAACAAGGACTTGCAGAGTGAAAGAAAAAAAACACTCTCCCTACCTACAGTTTTCTGTCCCTAGAAAAAATGTTTTTTTTAATCACAATATAGCACAAGGAAAATTAACTCACTGTCCTTACAGGTCCCTGGAAACAAGGACTTGCAGAGTGAAAGAAACTGACACTGTCCCTACCTAGAGTTTTCTGTCCCTAGAATAAATGTTTTTTTTAAGCACAATATAGCACAAGGAAAATTAACTCACTGTCCTTACAGGTCCCTGGAAACAAGGACTTGCAGAGTGAAAAAAAAAAAACACTCTCCCTACCTACAGTTTTCTGTCCCTAGAAAAAATGTTTTTTTTAAGCACAATATAGCACAAGGACAATTAACTCACTGTCCTTACAGGTCCCTGGAAACAAGGACTTGCAGAGTGAAAGAAAAAAAACACTCTCCCTACCTACAGTTTTCTGTCCCTAGAAAAAATGTTTTTTTTAATCACAATATAGCACAAGGAAAATTAACTCACTGTCCTTACAGGTCCCTGGAAACAAGGACTTGCAGAGTGAAAGAAAAAAAACACTCTCCCTACCTACAGTTTTCTGTCCCTAGAAAAAATGTTTTTTTTTAATCACAATATAGCACAAGGAAAATTAACTCACTGTCCTTACAGGTCCCTGGAAACAAGGACTTGCAGAGTGAAAGAAACTGACACTGTCCCTACCTAGAGTTTTCTGTCCCTAGAATAAATGTTTTTTTTAATCACAATATAGCACAAGGAAAATTAACTCACTGTCCTTACAGGTCCCTGGAAACAAGGACTTGCGGAGTGAAAGAAACTGACACTGTCCCTACCTAGAGTTTTCTGTCCCTAGAATAAATGTTTTTTTTAATCACAATATAGCACAAGGAAAATTAACTCACTGTCCTTACAGGTCCCTGGAAACAAGGACTTGCAGAGTGAAAGAAACTGACACTGTCCCTACCTAGAGTTTTCTGTCCCTAGAATAAATGTTTTTTTTAAGCACAATATAGCACAAGGACAATTAACTCACTGTCCTTACAGGTCCCTGGAAACAAGGACTTGCAGAGTGAAAGAAAAAAAACACTCTCCCTACCTACAGTTTTCTGTCCCTAGAAAAAATGTTTTTTTTAATCACAATATAGCACAAGGAAAATTAACTCACTGTCCTTACAGGTCCCTGGAAACAAGGACTTGCAGAGTGAAAGAAAAAAAACACTCTCCCTACCTACAGTTTTCTGTCCCTAGAAAAAATGTTTTTTTTAATCACAATATAGCACAAGGAAAATTAACTCACTGTCCTTACAGGTCCCTGGAAACAAGGACTTGCAGAGTGAAAGAAACTGACACTGTCCCTACCTAGAGTTTTCTGTCCCTAGAATAAATGTTTTTTTTAATCACAATATAGCACAAGGAAAATTAACTCACTGTCCTTACAGGTCCCTGGAAACAAGGACTTGCAGAGTGAAAGAAACTGACACTGTCCCTACCTAGAGTTTTCTGTCCCTAGAATAAATGTTTTTTTTAATCACAATATAGCACAAGGAAAATTAACTCACTGTCCTTACAGGTCCCTGGAAACAAGGACTTGCAGAGTGAAAGAAACTGACACTGTCCCTACCTAGAGTTTTCTGTCCCTAGAATAAATGTTTTTTTTAAGCACAATATAGCACAAGGACAATTAACTCACTGTCCTTACAGGTCCCTGGAAACAAGGACTTGCAGAGTGAAAGAAAAAAAACACTCTCCCTACCTACAGTTTTCTGTCCCTAGAAAAAATGTTTTTTTTAATCACAATATAGCACAAGGAAAATTAACTCACTGTCCTTACAGGTCCCTGGAAACAAGGACTTGCAGAGTGAAAGAAAAAAAACACTCTCCCTACCTACAGTTTTCTGTCCCTAGAAAAAATGTTTTTTTTAATCACAATATAGCACAAGGAAAATTAACTCACTGTCCTTACAGGTCCCTGGAAACAAGGACTTGCAGAGTGAAAGAAAAAAAACACTCTCCCTACCGACAGTTTTCTGTCCCTAGAAAAAATGTTTTTTTTAATCACAATATAGCACAAGGAAAATTAACTCACTGTCCTTACAGGTCCCTGGAAACAAGGACTTGCAGAGTGAAAGAAACTGACACTGTCCCTACCTAGAGTTTTCTGTCCCTAGAATAAATGTTTTTTTTAATCACAATATAGCACAAGGAAAATTAACTCACTGTCCTTACAGGTCCCTGGAAACAAGGACTTGCAGAGTGAAAGAAACTGACACTGTCCCTACCTAGAGTTTTCTGTCCCTAGAATAAATGTTTTTTTTAATCACAATATAGCACAAGGAAAATTAACTCACTGTCCTTACAGGTCCCTGGAAACAAGGACTTGCAGAGTGAAATAAACTGACACTGTCCCTACCTAGAGTTTTCTGTCCCTAGAATAAATGTTTTTTTTAATCACAATATAGCACAAGGAAAATTAACTCACTGTCCTTACAGGTCCCTGGAAACAAGGACTTGCAGAGTGAAAGAAACTGACACTGTCCCTACCTAGAGTTTTCTGTCCCTAGAATAAATGTTTTTTTTAATCACAATATAGCACAAGGAAAATTAACTCACTGTCCTTACAGGTCCCTGGAAACAAGGACTTGCAGAGTGAAAGAAACTGACACTGTCCCTACCTAGAGTTTTCTGTCCCTAGAATAAATGTTTTTTTTAAGCACAATATAGCACAAGGACAATTAACTCACTGTCCTTACAGGTCCCTGGAAACAAGGACTTGCAGAGTGAAAGAAAAAAAACACTCTCCCTACCTACAGTTTTCTGTCCCTAGAAAAAATGTTTTTTTTAATCACAATATAGCACAAGGAAAATTAACTCACTGTCCTTACAGGTCCCTGGAAACAAGGACTTGCAGAGTGAAAGAAACTGACACTGTCCCTACCTAGAGTTTTCTGTCCCTAGAATAAATGTTTTTTTTAATCACAATATAGCACAAGGACAATTAACTCACTGTCCTTACAGGTCCCTGGAAACAAGGACTTGCAGAGTGAAAGAAACTGACACTGTCCCTACCTAGAGTTTTCTGTCCCTAGAATAAATGTTTTTTTTAATCACAATATAGCACAAGGAAAATTAACTCACTGTCCTTACAGGTCCCTGGAAACAAGGACTTGCAGAGTGAAAGAAACTGACACTGTCCCTACCTAGAGTTTTCTGTCCCTAGAATAAATGTTTTTTTTAAGCACAATATAGCACAAGGACAATTAACTCACTGTCCTTACAGGTCCCTGGAAACAAGGACTTGCAGAGTGAAAGAAAAAAAACACTCTCCCTACCTACAGTTTTCTGTCCCTAGAAAAAATGTTTTTTTTAATCACAATATAGCACAAGGAAAATTAACTCACTGTCCTTACAGGTCCCTGGAAACAAGGACTTGCAGAGTGAAAGAAACTGACACTGTCCCTACCTAGAGTTTTCTGTCCCTAGAATAAATGTTTTTTTTAATCACAATATAGCACAAGGACAATTAACTCACTGTCCTTACAGGTCCCTGGAAACAAGGACTTGCAGAGTGAAAGAAACTGACACTGTCCCTACCTAGAGTTTTCTGTCCCTAGAATAAATGTTTTTTTTAATCACAATATAGCACAAGGAAAATTAACTCACTGTCCTTACAGGTCCCTGGAAACAAGGACTTGCAGAGTGAAAGAAACTGACACTGTCCCTACCTAGAGTTTTCTGTCCCTAGAATAAATGTTTTTTTTAAGCACAATATAGCACAAGGACAATTAACTCACTGTCCTTACAGGTCCCTGGAAACAAGGACTTGCAGAGTGAAAGAAAAAAAACACTCTCCCTACCTACAGTTTTCTGTCCCTAGAAAAAATGTTTTTTTTAATCACAATATAGCACAAGGAAAATTAACTCACTGTCCTTACAGGTCCCTGGAAACAAGGACTTGCAGAGTGAAAGAAAAAAAACACTCTCCCTACCTACAGTTTTCTGTCCCTAGAAAAAATGTTTTTTTTAATCACAATATAGCACAAGGAAAATTAACTCACTGTCCTTACAGGTCCCTGGAAACAAGGACTTGCAGAGTGAAAGAAACTGACACTGTCCCTACCTAGAGTTTTCTGTCCCTAGAATAAATGTTTTTTTTAATCACAATATAGCACAAGGAAAATTAACTCACTGTCCTTACAGGTCCCTGGAAACAAGGACTTGCAGAGTGAAAGAAACTGACACTGTCCCTACCTAGAGTTTTCTGTCCCTAGAATAAATGTTTTTTTTAATCACAATATAGCACAAGGAAAATTAACTCACTGTCCTTACAGGTCCCTGGAAACAAGGACTTGCAGAGTGAAATAAACTGACACTGTCCCTACCTAGAGTTTTCTGTCCCTAGAATAAATGTTTTTTTTAATCACAATATAGCACAAGGAAAATTAACTCACTGTCCTTACAGGTCCCTGGAAACAAGGACTTGCAGAGTGAAAGAAACTGACACTGTCCCTACCTAGAGTTTTCTGTCCCTAGAATAAATGTTTTTTTTAAGCACAATATAGCACAAGGACAATTAACTCACTGTCCTTACAGGTCCCTGGAAACAAGGACTTGCAGAGTGAAAGAAACTGACACTGTCCCTACCTAGAGTTTTCTGTCCCTAGAATAAATGTTTTTTTTAAGCACACTATAGCAGAAGCACAAAACACACTGACACTCTCCCTACCTATCCTTCTCTTTCCCTAAACTAAAGGAATCCAGGTTAAGCAAGAAAGAAATAACAGTCACTGTCCCTGCCTATGCTACTCTATCCCTGCTCCGGAACACACTACACTAGGCCGCCGTGCTGGCGGCCTTTTATAGTGTGGGGCGTGTACTAAACACCCTCAGCAATAATTGGCCACAGGCATCCTGCCTGTGGCCAATCATTGCTCTCCTCGCTGCCGGCGCTGTGATTGGCCAAGCATGCGGGGTCACAGTGCATGCTTGGCCAATCACAGCGCCTGGATGACACTGCGATGGCGTAGTGCATTGTGGGCCGTTCGCGTCACTCGAATTTGGCGCGAACGGCCCAAATCGTTCGATCTTCGTCGAACGATCGAACAGCCAATGTTCGAGTCGAACGTATGTTCGACTCGAACACGAAGCTCATCCCTATACACCAGTGATGATCCATAGTACATCAGTGATGGCTCATAGTACATCAGTGATGATCCATAATACATCAGTGATGATCCATAGTACATCAGTGATGATCCATAGTACACCAGTCATGGCCCATAGTACTACAGTGATGATCTATAGTACATCAGTGATGATCCACAGTACATCAGTGATGATCCACAGTACATCAGTGATGATCCAAGCTACATCAGTGATGATCCATAGTACATCAGTGTTGATCCTCAGTACATCAGTGATGATCCACAGTACATCAGTGATGATCCACAGTACATCAGTGATGATCCACAGTACATCACGGATGGTCCACAGTACATCAGTGATGATCCATAGTACACCAGTCATGATCCATAGTACATCAGTGATGATCCATAGTACATCAGTGATGATCCATAGTACACCAGTGATGATCCATAGTACACCAGTGATGGCCCATAGTACTTCAGTGATGATTTATAGTACATCAGTGATGATCCACAGTACATCAGTGATGATCCACAATACATCAGGGATGGTCCACAGTATATCAGTGATGATCCATAGTACATCAGTGATGGCCCACAGTACATCAGTGATGATCCACAGTACATCAGTGATGATCCATAGTACACCAGTGATGGCCCATAGTACACCAGTGATGGCCCATAGTACATCAGTGATGGTCCATAGTACATCAGTGATGATCCATAGTACATCAGTGATGATCCATAGTACATCAATGATGATCCATAGTACACCAGTGATGGCCCATAGTACATCAGTAATGATCTATAGTACATCAGTGATGATCCACAGTACATCAGTGATGATCCACAGTACATCAGTTATGATCCACAGTACATCAGTGATGATCCACAGTACATCAGTGATGATCCACAATACTTCAGTGATGATCCACAGTACATCAGGGATGGTCCACAGTATATCAGTGATGATCCATAGTACATCAGTGATGGCTCATAGTACATCAGTGATGATCCATAGTACATCAGTGGTGATCCATTGTACACCAGTGATGATCCATAGTACATCAGTGATGGCTCATAGTACATCAGTGATGATCCATAGTACACCAGTGATGATCCATAGTACATCAGTGATGGCTCATAGTACATCAGTGATGATCCATAATACATCAGTGATGATCCATAATACATCAGTGATGATCCATAGTACATCAGTGATGATCCATAGTACATCAGTGATGATCCATAGTACACCAGTCATGGCCCATAGTACTACAGTGATGATCTATAGTACATCAGTGATGATCCACAGTACATCAGTGATGATCCACAGTACATCAGTGATGATCCAAGCTACATCAGTGATGATCCATAGTACATCAGTGATGATCCTCAGTACATCAGTGATGATCCACAGTACATCAGTGATGATCCACAGTACATCAGTGATGATCCACAGTACATCACTGATGGTCCACAGTACATCAGTGATGATCCATAGTACACCAGTCATGATCCATAGTACACCAGTGATGATCCATAGTACACCAGTGATGGCCCATAGTACTTCAGTGATGATTTATAGTACATCAGTGATGATCCACAGTACATCAGTGATGATCCACAATACATCAGGGATGGTCCACAGTATATCAGTGATGATCCATAGTACATCAGTGATGGCCCACAGTACATCAGTGATGATCCACAGTACATCAGTGATGATCCATAGTACACCAGTGATGGCCCATAGTACACCAGTGATGGCCCATAGTACATCAGTGATGGTCCATAGTACATCAGTGATGATCCATAGTACATCAGTGATGATCCATAGTACATCAATGATGATCCATAGTACACCAGTGATGGCCCATAGTACATCAGTAATGATCTATAGTACATCAGTGATGATCCACAGTACATCAGTGATGATCCACAGTACATCAGTTATGATCCACAGTACATCAGTGATGATCCACAGTACATCAGTGATGATCCACAATACTTCAGTGATGATCCACAGTACATCAGGGATGGTCCACAGTATATCAGTGATGATCCATAGTACATCAGTGATGGCCCATAGTACATCAGTGATGATCCATAGTACACCAGTGATGATCCATAGTACACCAGTGATGTTCCATAGTACACCAGGGATGATCCACAGTACATCAGTGATGATCCACAGTACATCAGTGGTGGTCCACAGTACATCAGTGATGGTCCATAGTACACCAGTGATGATCCATAGTACACCAGTGATGATCCATAGTACACCAGTGATAGCCCATAGTACATCAGTGATGATCCATAGTACATCAGTGATGATCCACAGTACATCAGTGATGATCCACAGTACATCAGGGATGGTCCATAGTACATCAGTGATGATCCATAGTACACCAGTGATGATCCATAGTACACCAGTGATGGCCCATAGTACATCAGTGATGAACTATAGTACATCAGTGATGATCCACAGTACATCAGGGATGGTCCATAGTACATCAGTGATGATCCATAGTACACCAGTGATGATCCATAGTACACCAGTGATGGTCCATAGTACATCAGTGATGATCTATAGTACATCAGTGATGGTCCATAGTACATCAGTGATGATCTATATACATAGTACACCAGTGATGATCTATAGTACATCAGTGATGATCTACAGTACATCAGTTATGATCCACAGTACATTAGTGATGATCCACAGTACATCAGTGATGATCCACAGTACATCAGTGATGATCCACAATACTTCAGTGATGATCCACAGTACATCAGGGATGGTCCACAGTACATCAGTGATGGTCCACAGTATATCAGTGATGAACTATAGTACACCAGTGATGATCCATAGTACACCAGTGATGGCCCATAGTACACCAGTGATGGCCCATAGTACATCAGTGATGATCCACAGTACATCAGTGATGATCCACAGTACATCAGTGATGATCCACAGTACATCAGTGATGATCCATAGTACACCAGTGATGGCCCATAGTACATCAGTGATGAACTATAGTACATCAGAGATGATCCACAGTACATCAGGGATGGTCCATAGTACATCAGTGATGATCCATAGTACACCAGTGATGATCCATAGTACACCAGTGATGGCCCATAGTACATCAGTGATGAACTATAGTACATCAGTGATGATCCACAGTACATCAGTGATGATCCATAGTACATCAGTGATGATCCATAGTACACCAGTGATGATCCATAGTACACCAGTGATGGCCCATAGTACATCAGTGATGAACTATAGTACATCAGTGATGATCCACAGTACATCAGTGATGATCCACAGTACATCAGGGATGGTCCATAGTACACCAGTGATGATCCACAGTACACCAGTGATGATCCATAGTACACCAGTGATGGTCCATAGTACATCAGTGATGATCTATAGTACATCAGTGATGGTCCATGGTACATCAGTGATGATCTATAGTACATCAGTGATGATCTATAGTACATCAGTGATGATCCACAGTACATCAGTTATGATACACAGTACATCAGTGATGATCCACAGTACAACAGTGATGATCCACAGTACATCAGTGATGATCCACAATACTTCAGTGATGATCCATAGTACACCAGTGATGATCCATAGTACACCAGTGATGGCCCATAGTACATCAGTGATGAACTATAGTACATCAGTGATGATCCACAGTACATCAGTGATGATCCACAGTACACCAGTGATGATCCATAGTACACCAGTGATGATCCATAGTACACCAGTGATGATCCATAGTACACCAGTGATGGCCCATAGTACATCAGTGATGAACTATAGTACATCAGTGATGATCCACAGTACATCAGTGATGGTCCACAGTACATCAGGGATGGTCCATAGTACACCAGTGATGATCCACAGTACACCAGTGATGATCCATAGTACACCAGTGATGGTCCATAGTACATCAGTGATGATCTATAGTACACCAGTGATGGTCCATAGTACATCAGTGATGATCTATAGTACATCAGTGATAAACTATAGTACATCAGTGATGATCTATAGTACATCAGTGATGATCCATAGTACACAAGTGATGATCCATAGTACACCAGTGATGGCCCATAGTACATCAGTGATGAACTATAGTACATCAGTGATGATCCACAGTACATCAGGGATGGTCCATAGTACATCAGTGATGATCCATAGTACACCAGTGATGGCCCATAGTACATCAGTGATGAACTATAGTAACACAGTGATGATCCACAGTACATCAGTGATGATCCACAGTACATCAGGGATGGTCCATAGTACATCAGTGATGATCCATAGTACAGAAGTGATGATCCTTAGTACACCAGTGATGGCCCATAGTACATCAGTGATGAACTATAGTACATCAGTAATGATCCATAGTACATCAGGGATGGTCCATAGTACACCAGTGATGATCCACAGTACACCAGTGATGATCCATAGTACACCAGTGATGGTCCATAGTACATCAGTGATGATCTATAGTACATCAGTGATGGTCCATAGTACATCAGTGATGATCTATAGTACATCAGTGATGATCTATAGTACATCAGTGATGATCCATAGTACATCAGTGATGATCCACAGTACATCAGTGATGGTCCACAGTACATCAGGGATGGTCCACAGTACATCGGTGATGATCCATAGTACACCAGTGATGGCCCATAGTACATAAGTGATGGTCCATAGTACATCAGTGATGATCCATAGTACATCAGTGATGATCCATAGTACACCAGTGATGGCCCATAGTACACCAGTGATGGCCCATAGTACATTAGTGATGATCCACAGTACATCAGTGATGATCCATAGTACATCAGTGATGATCCACAGTACATCAGTGATGATCCACAGTACATCAGGGATGGTCCATAGTACATCAGTGATGATTCATAGTACACCAGTGATGATCCATAGTACACCAGTGATGGCCCATAGTACATCAGTGATGAACTATAGTACATCAGTGATGATCCACAGTACATCAGTGATGATCCACAGTACATCAGGGATGGTCCATAGTACACCAGTGATGATCCACAGTACACCAGTGATGATCCATAGTACACCAGTGATGGTCCATAGTACACCAGTGATGATCCATAGTACACCAGTGATGGCCCATAGTACATCAGTGATGAACTATAGTACATCAGTGATGATCCACAGTACATCAGTGATGATCCACAGTACATCAGGGATGGTCCATAGTACACCAGTGATGATCCACAGTACACCAGTGATGATCCATAGTACACCAGTGATGGTCCATAGTACATCAGTGATGATCTATAGTACATCAGTGATGGTCCATAGTCCATCAGTGATGATCTATAGTACATCAGTGATGATCTATAGTACATCAGTGATGATCCACAATACATCAGTTATGATACACAGTACATCAGTGATGATCCACAGTACATCAGTGATGAT
This sequence comes from Rana muscosa, assembly GCA_029206835.1. Classification (NCBI taxonomy): domain Eukaryota; kingdom Metazoa; phylum Chordata; class Amphibia; order Anura; family Ranidae; genus Rana; species Rana muscosa. Next base: position 720,087 of record JARGYO010000232.1, read on the forward strand.
CCACAATACTTCAGTGATGATCCACAGTACATCAGTGATGATCCACAGTACATCAGGGATGGTCCACAGTATATCAGTGATGATCCATAGTACATCAGTGATGGTCCATAGTACATCAGTGATGGTCCATAGTACACCAGTGATGATCCATAGTACACCAGTGATGGCCCATAGTACACCAGTGATGGCCCATAGTACATCAGTGATGATCCATAGTACATCAGTGATGATCCACAGTACATCAGTGATGATCCACAGTACATCAGGGATGGTCCATAGTACATCAGTGATGATCCATAGTACACCAGTGATGATCCATAGTACACCAGTGATGGCCCATAGTACATCAGTGATGAACTATAGTACATCAGTGATGATCCACAGTACATCAGGGATGGTCCATAGTACATCAGTGATGATCCATAGTACACCAGTGATGATCCATAGTACACCAGTGATGGCCCATAGTACATCAGTGATGAACTATAGTACATCAGTGATGATCCACAGTACATCAGTGATGATCCACAGTACATCAGTGATGATCCACAGTACATCAGTGATGATCCACAGTACATCAGGGATGGTCCATAGTACATCAGTGATGATCCATAGTACACCAGTGATGATCCATAGTACACCAGTGATGGCCCATAGTACATCAGTGATGAACTATAGTACATCAGTGATGATCCACAGTACATCAGTGATGATCCACAGTACATCAGGGATGGTCCATAGTACACCAGTGATGATCCACAGTACACCAGTGATGATCCATAGTACACCAGTGATGGTCCATAGTACATCAGTGATGATCTATAGTACATCAGTGATGGTCCATAGTACATCAGTGATGAGCTATAGTACTTCAGTGATGATCCATAGTACACCAGGGATGGCCCATAGTACATCAGGGATGGCTCATAGTACATCAGTGATGATCCATAGTACACCAGTGATGATCCATAGTACATCAGTGATGGCTCATAGTACATCAGTGATGATCCATAATACATCAGTGATGATCCATAGTACATCAGTGATGATCCATAGTACATCAGTGATGATCCATAGTACACCAGTCATGGCCCATAGTACTACAGTGATGATCTATAGTACATCAGTGATGATCCACAGTACATCAGTGATGATCCAAGGTACATCAGTGATGATCCATAGTACATCAGTGATGATCCACAGTACATCAGTGATGATCCACAATACATCAGGGATGGTCCACAGTATATCAGTGATGATCCATAGTACATCAGTGATGGCCCACAGTACATCAGTGATGATCCACAGTACATCAGTGATGATCCATAGTACACCTGTGATGGCCCATAGTACATCAGTGATGGTCCACAGTACATCAGTGATGATCCATAGTACATCAGTGATGATCCATAGTACATCAGTGATGATCCATAGTACACCAGTGATGGCCCATAGTACATCAGTAATGATCTATAGTACATCAGTGATGATCCACAGTACATCAGTGATGATCCACAGTACATCAGTTATGATCCACAGTACATCAGTGATGATCCACAGTACATCAGTGATGATCCACAATACTTCAGTGATGATCCACAGTACATCAGTGATGATCCACAGTACATCAGGGATGGTCCACAGTATATCAGTGATGATCCATAGTACATCAGTGATGGCCCATAGTACATCAGTGATGATCCATAGTACACCAGTGATGATCCATAGTACACCAGTGATGTTCCATAGTACACCAGGGATGATCCACAGTACATCAGTGATGATCCACAGTACATCAGTGGTGGTCCACAGTACATCAGTGATGGTCCATAGTACACCAGTGATGATCCATAGTACACCAGTGATGATCCATAGTACACCAGTGATGGCCCATAGTACACCAGTGATGGCCCATAGTACATCAGTGATGATCCATAGTACATCAGTGATGATCCACAGTACATCAGTGATGATCCACAGTACATCAGGGATGGTCCATAGTACATCAGTGATGATCCATAGTACACCAGTGATGATCCATAGTACACCAGTGATGGCCCATAGTACATCAGTGATGAACTATAGTACATCAGTGATGATCCACAGTACATCAGGGATGGTCCATAGTACATCAGTGATGATCCATAGTACACCAGTGATGATCCACAGTACATCAGTGATGATCCACAGTACATCAGGGCTGGTCCATAGTACACCAGTGATGATCCACAGTACACCAGTGATGATCCATAGTACACCAGTGATGGTCCATAGTACATCAGTGATGATCTATAGTACATCAGTGATGGTCCATAGTACATCAGTGATGATCTATATACATAGTACACCAGTGATGATCTATAGTACATCAGTGATGATCTACAGTACATCAGTTATGATCCACAGTACATTAGTGAGGATCCACAGTACATCAGTGATGATCCACAATACTTCAGTGATGATCCACAGTACATCAGTGATGATCCACAGTACATCAGGGATGGTCCACAGTATATCAGTGATGATCCATAGTACATCAGTGATGGTCAATAGTACATCAGTGATGATCCATAGTACACCAGTGATGATCCATAGTACACCAGTGATGATCCATAGTACACCAGTGATGGCCCATAGTACACCAGTGATAGCCCATAGTACATCAGTGATGATCCATAGTACATCAGTGATGATCCACAGTACAACAGTGATGGTCCACAGTACATCAGGGATGGTCCATAGTACATCAGTGATGATCCATAGTACACCAGTGATGATCCATAGTACACCAGTGATGGCCCATAGTACATCAGTGATGAACTATAGTACATCAGTGATGATCCACAGTACATCAGGGATGGTCCATAGTACATCAGTGATGATCCATAGTACACCAGTGATGATCCATAGTACACCAGTGATGGCCCATAGTACATCAGTGATGAACTATAGTACATCAGTGATGATCAACAGTACATCAGTGATGATCCATAGTACATCAGTGATGATCCACAGTACATCAGGGATGGTCCATAGTACATCAGTGATGATCCATAGTACACCAGTGATGATCCATAGTACACCAGTGATGGCCCATAGTACATCAGTGATGAACTATAGTACATCAGTGATGATCCACAGTACATCAGTGATGATCCACAGTACATCAGGGATGGTCCATAGTACACCAGTGATGATCCACAGTACACCAGTGATGATCCATAGTACACCAGTGATGGTCCATAGTACATCAGTGATGATCTATAGTACATCAGTGATGGTCCATAGTACATCAGTGATGATCTATAGTACATCAGTGATGATCTATAGTACATCAGTGATGATCTATAGTACATCAGTGATGATCTATAGTACATCAGTGATGATCCACAGTACATCAGTTATGATACACAGTACATCAGTGATGATCCACAGTACATCAGTGATGATCCACAATACTTCAGTGATGATCCACAGTACATCAGTGATGATCCACAGTACATCAGGGATGGTCCACAGTATATCAGTGATGATCCATAGTACATCAGTGATGGTACATAGTACATCAGTGATGGTCCATAGTACACCAGTGATGATCCATAGTACACCAGTGATGGCCCATAGTACACCAGTGATGGCCCATAGTACATCAGTGATGATCCATAGTACATCAGTGATGATCCACAGTACATCAGTGATGATCCACAGTACATCAGTGATGATCCACAGTACATCAGGGATGGTCCATAGTACATCAGTGATGATCCATAGTACACCAGTGATGATCCATAGTACACCAGTGATGGCCCATAGTACATCAGTGATGAACTATAGTACATCAGTGATGATCCACAGTACATCAGTGATGATCCATAGTACATCAGTGATGATCCACAGTACATCAGTGATGATCCACAGTACATCAGGGATGGTCCATAGTACATCAGTGATGATCCATAGTACACCAGTGATGATCCATAGTACACCAGTGATGGCCCATAGTACATCAGTGATGAACTATAGTACATCAGTGATGATCCACAGTACATCAGTGATGATCCACAGTACATCAGGGATGGTCCATAGTACACCAGTGATGATCCACAGTACACCAGTGATGATCCATAGTACACCAGTGATGGCCCATAGTACACCAGTGATGATCCATAGTACACCAGAGATGGCCCATAGTATACCAGTGATGAGCTATAGTACATCAGTGATGATCTATAGTACATCAGTGATGATCCATAGTACACCAGTGATGATCCATAGTACATCAGTGATGGCACATAGTACACCAGTGATGATCCATAGTACACCAGTGATGATCCATAGTACTTCAGTGATGGCCCATAGTACACCAGTGATGATCCATAGTACATCAGTGATGGCTCATAGTACATCAGTGATGATCCATAATACATCAGTGATGATCCATAGTACACCAGTGATGGCCCATAGTACTTCAGTGATGATCTATAGTACATCAGTGATGATCCACAGTACATCAGTGATGATCCACAGTACATCAGTGATGATCCATGGTACATCAGTGATGATCCATAGTACATCAGTGATGATCCTCAGTACATCAGTGATGATCCACAGTACATCAGTGATGATCCACAGTACATCAGTGATGATCCACAGTACATCAGTGATGATCCACAGGACATCAGGGATGGTCCACAGTACATCAGTGATGATCCATAGTACACCAGTCATGATCCATAGTACATCAGTGATGATCCATAGTACATCAGTGATGATCCATAGTACACCAGTGATGGCCCATAGTACACCAGTGATGATCCATAGTACACCAGTGATGGCCCATAGTACTTCAGTGATGATCTATAGTACATCAGTGATGATCCACAGTACATCAGTGATGATCCACAATACATCAGGGATGGTCCACAGTATATCAGTGATGATCCATAGTACATCAGTGATGGCCCACAGTACATCAGTGATGATCCACAGTATATCAGTGATGATCCATAGTACACCAGTGATGGTCCATAGTACACCAGTGATGGTCCATAGTACATCAGTGATGATCCATAGTACATCAGTGATGATCCACAGTACATCAGGGATGGTCCACAGTACATCAGTGATGATCCATAGTACACCAGTGATGGCCCAAAGCACATCAGTGATGGTTCATAGTACACCAGGGATGATCCATAGTAATCCAGTGATGATCCATAGTGCACCAGTGATGGCCCATAGTACACCAGTGATGGCCCATAGTACATCAGTGATGATCCACAGTACATCAGTGATGATCTATAGTACATCAGGGATGGTCCACAGTACATCAGTGATGATCCATAGTACACCAGTGATGATCCATAGTACATCAGTGATGATCCATAGTACACCTGTGATGGCCCACAGTACACCTGTGATGGCCCACAGTACATCAGTGATGATCCACAGTACATCAGGGATGATCCACAGTATATCAGGGATGGTCCACAGTATATCAGTGATGATCCATAGTACACCAGGGATGATCCATAGTACACCAGTGATGATCCATAGTACACCAGTGATGATCCATAGTACATCAGTGATGGTCCATAGTACACCAGTGATGATCCATAGTACACCAGTGATGGCCCATAGTACACCAGTGATGGCCCATAGTACACCAGTGATGATCCATAGTACACCAGTGATGGCCCATAGTACACCAGTGATGTCCCATAGTACATCAGTGATGATCCACAGTACATCAGTGATGATCCATAGTACACCAGGGATGGCCCATAGTACATCAGTGATGGCTCATAGTACATCAGTGATGATCCATAGTACATCAGTGGTGATCCATTGTACACCAGTGATGATCCATAGTACATCAGTGATGGCTCATAGTACATCAGTGATGATCCATAGTACACCAGTGATGATCCATAGTACATCAGTGATGGCTCATAGTACATCAGTGATGATCCATAATACATCAGTGATGATCCATAGTACATCAGTGATGATCCATAGTACATCAGTGATGATCCATAGTACACCAGTCATGGCCCATAGTACTACAGTGATGATCTATAGTACATCAGTGATGATCCACAGTACATCAGTGATGATCCACAGTACATCAGTGATGATCCAAGCTACATCAGTGATGATCCATAGTACATCAGTGATGATCCTCAGTACATCAGTGATGATCCACAGTACATCAGTGATGATCCACAGTACATCAGTGATGATCCACAGTACATCACGGATGGTCCACAGTACATCAGTGATGATCCATAGTACACCAGTCATGATGCATAGTACATCAGTGATGATCCATAGTACATCAGTGATGATCCATAGTACACCAGTGATGATCCATAGTACACCAGTGATGGCCCATAGTACTTCAGTGATGATTTATAGTACATCAGTGATGATCCACAGTACATCAGTGATGATCCACAATACATCAGGGATGGTCCACAGTATATCAGTGATGATCCATAGTACATCAGTGATGGCCCACAGTACATCAGTGATGATCCACAGTACATCAGTGATGATCCATAGTACACCAGTGATGGCCCATAGTACACCAGTGATGGCCCATAGTACATCAGTGATGGTCCATAGTACATCAGTGATGATCCATAGTACATCAGTGATGATCCATAGTACATCAATGATGATCCATAGTACACCAGTGATGGCCCATAGTACATCAATAATGATCTATAGTACATCAGTGATGATCCACAATACATCAGTGATGATCCACAGTACATCAGTTATGATCCACAGTACATCAGTGATGATCCACAGTACATCAGTGATGATCCACAATACTTCAGTGATGATCCACAGTACATCAGGGATGGTCCACAGTATATCAGTGATGATCCATAGTACATCAGTGATGGCTCATAGTACATCAGTGATGATCCATAGTACATCAGTGGTGATCCATTGTACACCAGTGATGATCCACAGTACATCAGTTATGATCCACAGTACATCAGTGATGATCCACAGTACATCAGTGATGATCCACAATACTTCAGTGATGATCCACAGTACATCAGGGATGGTCCACAGTATATCAGTGATGATCCATAGTACATCAGTGATGGTCCATAGTACATCAGTGATGGTCCATAGTACACCAGTGATGATCCATAGTACACCAGTGATGGCCCATAGTACACCAGTGATGGCCCATAGTACATCAGTGATGATCCATAGTACATCAGTGATGATCCACAGTACATCAGTGATGATCCACAGTACATCAGGGATGGTCCATAGTACATCAGTGATGATCCATAGTACACCAGTGATGATCCATAGTACACCAGTGATGGCCCATAGTACATCAGTGATGAACTATAGTACATCAGTGATGATCCACAGTACATCAGGGATGGTCCATAGTACATCAGTGATGATCCATAGTACACCAGTGATGATCCATAGTACACAAGTGATGGCCCATAGTACATCAGTGATGAACTATAGTACATCAGTGATGATCCACAGTACATCAGTGATGATCCACAGTACATCAGGGATGGTCCATAGTACACCAGTGATGATCCACAGTACACCAGTGATGATCCATAGTACACCAGTGATGGTCCATAGTACATCAGTGATGATCTATAGTACATCAGTGATGGTCCATAGTACATCAGTGATGAGCTATAGTACATCAGTGATGATCCATAGTACACCAGGGATGGCCCATAGTACATCAGTGATGGCTCATAGTACATCAGCGATGATCCATAGTACACCAGTGATGATCCATAGTACATCAGTGATGGCTCATAGTACATCAGTGATGATCCATAATACATCAGTGATGATCCATAGTACATCAGTGATGATCCATAGTACATCAGTGATGATCCATAGTACACCAGTCATGGCCCATAGTACTACAGTGATGATCTATAGTACATCAGTGATGATCCACAGTACATCAGTGATGATCCAAGGTACATCAGTGATGATCCATAGTACATCAGTGATGATCCACAGTACATCAGTGATGATCCACAATACATCAGGGATGGTCCACAGTATATCAGTGATGATCCATAGTACATCAGTGATGGCCCACAGTACATCAGTGATGATCCACAGTACATCAGTGATGATCCATAGTACACCTGTGATGGCCCATAGTACATCAGTGATGGTCCACAGTACATCAGTGATGATCCATAGTACATCAGTGATGATCCATAGTACATCAGTGATGATCCATAGTACACCAGTGATGGCCCATAGTACATCAGTAATGATCTATAGTACATCAGTGATGATCCACAGTACATCAGTGATGATCCACAGTACATCAGTTATGATCCACAGTACATCAGTGATGATCCACAGTACATCAGTGATGATCCACAATACTTCAGTGATGATACACAGTACATCAGTGATGATCCACAGTACATCAGGGATGGTCCACAGTATATCAGTGATGATCCATAGTACATCAGTGATGGCCCATAGTACATCAGTGATGATCCATAGTACACCAGTGATGATCCATAGTACACCAGTGATGTTCCATAGTACACCAGGGATGATCCACAGTACATCAGTGATGATCCACAGTACATCAGTGGTGGTCCACAGTACATCAGTGATGGTCCATAGTACACCAGTGATGATCCATAGTACACCAGTGATGATCCATAGTACACCAGTGATGGCCCATAGTACACCAGTGATGGCCCATAGTACACCAGTGATGGCCCATAGTACATCAGTGATGAACTATAGTACATCAGTGATGATCCACAGTACATCAGGGATGGTCCATAGTACATCAGTGATGATCCATAGTACACCAGTGATGATCCACAGTACATCAGTGATGATCCACAGTACATCAGGGCTGGTCCATAGTACACCAGTGATGATCCACAGTACACCAGTGATGATCCATAGTACACCAGTGATGGTCCATAGTACATCAGTGATGATCTATAGTACATCAGTGATGGTCCATAGTACATCAGTGATGATCTATATACATAGTACACCAGTGATGATCTATAGTACATCAGTGATGATCCACAGTACATCAGTGATGATCCATAGTACATCAGTGATGATCCACAGTACATCAGGGATGGTCCATAGTACATCAGTGATGATCCATAGTACACCAGTGATGATCCATAGTACACCAGTGATGGCCCATAGTACATCAGTGATGAACTATAGTACATCAGTGATGATCCACAGTACATCAGTGATGATCCACAGTACATCAGGGATGGTCCATAGTACACCAGTGATGATCCACAGTACACCAGTGATGATCCATAGTACACCAGTGATGGTCCATAGTACATCAGTGATGATCTATAGTACATCAGTGATGGTCCATAGTACATCAGTGTCATGGATATGCATTAATGTCTGTCTGCCATCTTACCTTCCTCCTCATGTGTTCATCTAGAGACCAGACCTCCTTCACCTGGCTTCCTTTATAATCTCCTCCCAGCCTGACTCCACCCCAGGCCCTATCACTGAACACTATATTAACCTGTGCACTGCAAGCCTGCTTTGCTGATCAACGTGTTTGTTAGGCATTGTGTGTTTGGGTTCCTGCCTGCCGTGTGCTACGTCTGTCTCTCTGTTACGTTATTGGCTTGTCCCCGACCATCCCTGTCTGCTCGTGACCCTTGACCTTCGGCTCGTTCTTCGTTATCCTTGTCTGCTTGTGGCCCCTGACCTTCGGCTTGTTATTCGGTTCTCTCTATCGTGTGCTGCTGCTTCCCCTTATCCTACGGGGCGTGAGCTAGGAAACTCCAGGGGCCGCGACCTGGTCCCAGCCTGCAGCGTAACATCCTCACCACTAGAGGCCCTGGAGAAGACCAGCTGGGTCTTAGACTCCGCGCCCTGGGGAATCCTGGCTCTCGCTTCCGTTGGGATCCCGGTTGTGCTCCTCTGGTCCCGCTTTCCACAACCACCCAGTTTCCTATCCACAGAAGCCAGCCATAGGGTTCACTACCTCGCGGTGCACTCCTGTCCCCCTACGGTGTGCATCTGTCACCTGGCCACAGGTGACCCTGACAGTTTGATCAGCCATGAACCCGGCTGACATCCCGCTTCCCGCGGATGATCCATTGCAGGGCATAGTTCGCAGACTTGAGACCCAGGAATCAAATCAGACCCAGGTGATGCGATTCCTCCAGGATCTGGCTTCTCGATTCGAGCAGCTTCAGATCTCCTTGGGAACCCCGAATCCGCAACCCCAAGTACAACCAGCGGCTGTACCTATCGCACCAGTCGCAGCCTCACACTCACTAAGATTGCCAGCTCCGTTCCGTTTCTCTGGGGACTCCAAGGCCTGCAGGGGGTTTCTCAGCCAATGCACTATTCATTTTGAGCTTCAGCCTCAAAGCTTCCTATCTGACCGGGCTAAGGTAGCCTATATCATTTCCCTCCTCTCCGGTGAAGCTTTGGCCTGGGCTGCCCCCCTGTGGGAGAGGAACGATCCGGTGGTTTCCAGTCTGTCCGAATTCTTGAAGCTCTTTCGTAATATCTTCGAAGAGCCGGCTCGGGCTTCTTCAGCGGCTAGTGCTGTCTTACGTCTTCGCCAAGAATCTAGTTCAGTGGGGCAATATGCTCTTCAGTTCCGTATCCACACAGCTGAATTGAGCTGGAATAATGAGGCCCTGGTCGCTACCTTTTTACATGGCCTCTCTGACCGAGTGAAAGACGAATTAGCGGGAAGAGCCATTCCCGTCGGTCTGGACGATGTAATTTCATTATGCAACCAGATCGACATTCGTTTTCAAGAGAGGTCCTTAGAAAAAAGACGCCAGCACTCTCTGGGTCCTAGCCAGTCTGAGCTCCCCTCCCTTCATTCCGTGGAGCATCCTCTACCTGCTGAAGAACCTATGCAGCTGGGCCGGACCAGACTAACCCCCGAAGAACGTGCTAGGCGCAGAACTCTGGGCTTGTGCCTCTATTGTGGGGGCAAGGGTCATTTTCGTGACTCCTGCTCGCTTCGTCCGGGAAACGCTCGGGTCTAATACATTTGGAAGGTGGAGTATTGGACCCAGAAACATCACCTTCTCGCCTGCTCTTGCCGGTGTCCCTTCATGTAGGCACTTCTCCTCAGTCAACCCTTGCATACCTGGATTCCGGGGCTGCCGGCAATTTCATGGATTGGAGAACTGCTTCTTCTATGAAGCTTACCCTTTCACCTCTCACTACCCCATTGGTAGTCTCGGCAATTGATGGCACTGTTCTCCCAGGGGGCCCTATTCGCTTCCAGACGCTACCCATTAGGATGTCGGTAGGGATTCTCCACCAGGAGTGGATATCCTTTCTTATTCTACCCAAGGCCTCTACCCCAGTTGTATTGGGCCTCCCTTGGCTACAGCTCCACTCTCCACATGTGGACTGGGTCTCTGGGCAGATCCTGGCCTGGGGTTCCTCATGTTTCTCGTCGTGTCTTCTCAAGGTGACCCCCAAGGAGAGTCTTCCGGTTGCTGCCACTTCTGTTTCTTCTGATCTTCCCGCCGCATACAGCGATTACCGGGATGTGTTCTGTAAAAAATCAGCTGAGGTGCTTCCTCCCCACAGGTCTTTTGACTGTGCTATTGATCTTGTCCCCGGAGCAACTCTACCCAGGGGTCGTACCTACCCTCTGTCCATCCCAGAGACCCAGGCCATGTCGGAGTATGTAGCAGAGAATCTGGAGAGAGGGTTCATCCGGAAATCCTCATCGCCTGCAGGGGCAGGGTTCTTTTTTGTTGCCAAAAAGGATGGTACCTTAAGACCCTGCATCGATTATCGGGGTTTAAATGCGGTTACTATTAAAAATCGATACCCCTTACCCTTAATATCTGAGCTATTCGATAGGTTGAAGGGTGCCTCCATTTTCACCAAGTTGGATCTCAGAGGCGCGTACAATCTCATTCGAATACGGGAGGGTGACGAATGGAAGACTGCATTTAACACTAGAGACGGGCATTACGAATATCTGGTGATGCCTTTTGGTCTGTGTAATGCTCCAGCCGTGTTTCAAAACTTTGTCAATGAAATCTTCAGAGATCTGCTGTACCAGTTTGTTGTCATCTATCTGGATGACATTCTGATCTTTTCTGAAAATCTGCTCGTCCACAGAAACCATGTCCGCACTGTACTTCAACGTCTTAGAGAGAACAATCTCTATGCCAAGCTGGAGAAATGTTCCTTTGAATGTTCTGAGGTCCTGTTTTTGGGGTGCTTTGTCTCATGTTCGGGGCTTCGTATGGACCCTGGGAAGGTCTTGGCTATCACCAACTGGCCTCTTCCTGCTAGCCTCAAGGCCACACAGCGCTTTCTTGGCTTCACTAATTATTATAGGCAGTTCATAAGGAATTACTCTTCCATTGCCGCGCCTATTATCGCTTTGACCAAGAAGGGTGTGAATGCCAGAGACTGGCCTCCCGAAGCTGTCTCTGCATTTCACAACCTGAAACAGGCCTTTGTTTCTGGCCCCCTCTTGAGGAGACCAAATCCTGGGAATGCATTTTTTATTGAAGTGGACGCTTCCTCAATGGGGGTGGGAGCTGTGCTTCTTCAAATCTTTGAGAAGAGACGCCAACCATGTGCGTTCTTCTCCAAAAAAAATTCTCAGGCAGAGAGGAATTATGCCATCGGTGATCGGGAACTTCTCGCAATTAAATTGGCGTTAGAGGAGTGGCGTCATCTCTTGGAGGGTTCCCCTCACTCCATAACGATCTTTACCGATCACAAGAATTTACAGTATCTACAGAATGCTAAACATCTGAATCCTAGACAGGCCAGGTGGAGTCTCTTCTTTGCCCGTTTTAATTTCACGATTACCTACAAACCTGGTTCCTGCAACGGTCGGGCTGATGCGCTCTCTAGGTCATTTGACACTTTGGACGAGGAGTCCGCCCCTGAACCTGAGCCGATCATTCCCACCTCATGCATTGTTGCCCACTCTACCACCCTGAAGTCTAAAATTCCGCCTGGTAAGACCTTTGTCCCCACTGAGCTAAGAGCTAAGATCCTTCGTTGGGGACATGATTCCAAGGTGGCAGGGCATTCTGGATTCCTCCGATCCTTCCTACTCATCAGTCGTCACTACTGGTGGCCTAATCTCCGCTCAGACGTCAAAGACTACGTTAAAACTTGTCATGTCTGTGCTCAGTCCAAATCCTCCACACAAGCTCCTGCTGGTCTCCTCATGCCCTTGCCTATTCCTAAGGAACCCTGGGCCCATATTGCCATGGATTTTATCACCGATCTCCCACTGTCTGAGAATAATACAGTCATTTGGGTGGTAATCGATCGATTCTCCAAGATGGCTCATTTTGTTCCTCTTCCTGGTCTTCCTTCTGCCCCTGCCTTGGTTCCCATTTTCATTCGAGAAATTCTCCGCCTACATGGGGTCCCTTCTCATATTGTTTCCGACAGGGGAGTCCAATTCACGTCTCGTTTTTGGAGAGCCTTTTGCAAATCCCTCAATATTGTCTTGGATTTTTCTTCTTCTTACCATCCCCAATCCAATGGACAGACTGAGAGGGTTAATCAGGAGTTAGAGGTCTTTCTTCGCACCTTTGTGTCTTCTCACCATGACGATTGGTCCTCTCTACTCCCGTGGGCAGAATTCTCCCATAACAATCATGTGAATACCAGTTCGCAGAAGACACCCTTTTTCACAGTTTATGGAAAACACCCTCAACTTCCTCTTCCTATGATCTGTTCTCCAGACATTCCAGCTTTGGCTTCGGTTCAGGAGTCTCTCAATTCCGTTTGGGGTCACGTTCATGATTCCCTCCGGGCAGCTGCTGAAAAATTCAAAGGCTTTGCCGACCGCCGCAGGCGTAAACCGCCTTCTCTTCAGCCAGGGGACAAAGTCTGGCTCTCTACCAGGAACATCAAGCTCCGAGTTCCTTCTCTGAAGTTTGCTCCACGATTCATCGGTCCATACACGGTAACTGCTAAACTGAATCCGGTTTGTTTCAAACTCCAGATTCCTAAGAGCCTTAAAATCACTAACTCCTTTCATGTTGCTCTTCTAAAGCCTTTAGTCCTCAATAAATTCTCTCGTCCTCTTCCTACCGTGGCGCCTGTCTCGGAGGATAATCAGGAGTACGAGATCAGTCAAATTCTGGACTCCCGACTCTGTAAAGGCGTTCTTCAGTACCTCGTTCATTGGAAAGGGTTTGGTCCTGAGGAGAGGTCTTGGATCACTGCATCTGAGGTCTTTGCACCTCGTCTGTTAAAGGAGTTTCATCTGAAGTTTCCCTCTAAACCTGGGCCCAGGCGGGGAAGGGGGAGGCCTCGTAAGAGGGAGGGTACTGTCATGGATATGCATTAATGTCTGTCTGCCATCTTACCTTCCTCCTCATGTGTTCATCTAGAGACCAGACCTCCTTCACCTGGCTTCCTTTATAATCTCCTCCCAGCCTGACTCCACCCCAGGCCCTATCACTGAACACTATATTAACCTGTGCACTGCAAGCCTGCTTTGCTGATCAACGTGTTTGTTAGGCATTGTGTGTTTGGGTTCCTGCCTGCCGTGTGCTACGTCTGTCTCTCTGTTACGTTATTGGCTTGTCCCCGACCATCCCTGTCTGCTCGTGACCCTTGACCTTCGGCTCGTTCTTCGTTATCCTTGTCTGCTTGTGGCCCCTGACCTTCGGCTTGTTATTCGGTTCTCTCTATCGTGTGCTGCTGCTTCCCCTTATCCTACGGGGCGTGAGCTAGGAAACTCCAGGGGCCGCGACCTGGTCCCAGCCTGCAGCGTAACATCCTCACCACTAGAGGCCCTGGAGAAGACCAGCTGGGTCTTAGACTCCGCGCCCTGGGGAATCCTGGCTCTCGCTTCCGTTGGGATCCCGGTTGTGCTCCTCTGGTCCCGCTTTCCACAACCACCCAGTTTCCTATCCACAGAAGCCAGCCATAGGGTTCACTACCTCGCGGTGCACTCCTGTCCCCCTACGGTGTGCATCTGTCACCTGGCCACAGGTGACCCTGACAATCAGTGATGATCTATAGTACATCAGTGATGATCTATAGTACATCAGTGATGATCTATAGTACATCAGTGATGATCTATAGTACATCAGTGATGATCCACAGTACATCAGTTATGATACACAGTACATCAGTGATGATCCACAGTACATCAGTGATGATCCACAATACTTCAGTGATGATCCACAGTACATCAGTGATGATCCACAGTACATCAGGGATGGTCCACAGTATATCAGTGATGATCCATAGTACATCAGTGATGGTACATAGTACATCAGTGATGGTCCATAGTACACCAGTGATGATCCATAGTACACCAGTGATGGCCCATAGTACACCAATGATGGCCCATAGTACATCAGTGATGATCCATAGTACATCAGTGATGATCCACAGTACATCAGTGATGATCCACAGTACATCAGTGATGATCCACAGTACATCAGGGATGGTCCATAGTACATCAGTGATGATCCATAGTACACCAGTGATGATCCATAGTACACCAGTGATGGCCCATAGTACATCAGTGATGAACTATAGTACATCAGTGATGATCCACAGTACATCAGTGATGATCCATAGTACATCAGTGATGATCCACAGTACATCAGTGATGATCCACAGTACATCAGGGATGGCCCATAGTACACCAGTGATGATCCATAGTACACCAGAGATGGCCCATAGTATACCAGTGATGAGCTATAGTACATCAGTGATGATCTATAGTACATCAGTGATGATCCATAGTACACGAGTGATGATCCATAGTACATCAGTGATGGCCCATAGTACACCAGTGATGATCCATAGTACACCAGTGATGATCCATAGTACTTCAGTGATGGCCCATAGTACACCAGTGATGATCCATAGTACATCAGTGATGGCTCATAGTACACCAGTGATGGCCCATAGTACTTCAGTGATGATCTATAGTACATCAGTGATGATCCACAGTACATCAGTGATGATCCACAGTACATCAGTGATGATCCACGGTACATCAGTGATGATCCATAGTACATCAGTGATGATCCTCAGTACATCAGTGATGATCCACAGTACATCAGTGATGATCCACAGTACATCAGTGATGATCCACAGTACATCAGTGATGATCCACAGGACATCAGGGATGGTCCACAGTACATCAGTGATGATCCATAGTACACCAGTCATGATCCATAGTACATCAGTGATGATCCATAGTACATCAGTGATGATCCATAGTACACCAGTGATGGCCCATAGTACACCAGTGATGATCCATAGTACACCAGTGATGGCCCATAGTACTTCAGTGATGATCTATAGTACATCAGTGATGATCCACAGTACATCAGTGATGATCCACAATACATCAGGGATGGTCCACAGTATATCAGTGATGATCCATAGTACATCAGTGATGGCCCACAGTACATCAGTGATGATCCACAGTATATCAGTGATGATCCATAGTACACCAGTGATGGTCCATAGTACACCAGTGATGGTCCATAGTACATCAGTGATGATCCATAGTACATCAGTGATGATCCACAGTACATCAGGGATGGTCCACAGTACATCAGTGATGATCCATAGTACACCAGTGATGGCCCAAAGCACATCAGTGATGGTCCATAGTACACCAGGGATGATCCATAGTAATCCAGTGATGATCCATAGTACACCAGTGATGGCCCATAGTACACCAGTGATGGCCCATAGTACATCAGTGATGATCCACAGTACATCAGTGATGATCTATAGTACATCAGGGATGGTCCACAGTACATCAGTGATGATCCATAGTACACCAGTGATGATCCATAGTACATCAGTGATGATCCATAGTACACCTGTGATGGCCCACAGTACACCTGTGATGGCCCACAGTACATCAGTGATGATCCACAGTACATCAGGGATGATCCACAGTATATCAGGGATGGTCCACAGTATATCAGTGATGATCCATAGTACACCAGTGATGATCCATAGTACACCAGGGATGATCCATAGTACACCAGTGATGATCCATAGTACACCAGTGATGGCCCATAGTACACCAGTGATGGCCCATAGTACACCAGTGATGATCCATAGTACACCAGTGATTGCCCATAGTACACCAGTGATGTCCCATAGTACATCAGTGATGATCCACAGTACATCAGTGATGATCCATAGTACACCAGGGATGGCCCATAGTACATCAGTGATGGCTCATAGTACATCAGTGATGATCCATAGTACATCAGTGGTGATCCATTGTACACCAGTGATGATCCATAGTACATCAGTGATGGCTCATAGTACATCAGTGATGATCCATAGTACACCAGTGATGATCCATAGTACATCAGTGATGGCTCATAGTACATCAGTGATGATCCATAATACATCAGTGATGATCCATAGTACATCAGTGATGATCCATAGTACATCAGTGATGATCCATAGTACACCAGTCATGGCCCATAGTACTACAGTGATGATCTATAGTACATCAGTGATGATCCACAGTACATCAGTGATGATCCACAGTACATCAGTGATGATCCAAGCTACATCAGTGATGATCCATAGTACATCAGTGATGATCCTCAGTACATCAGTGATGATCCACAGTACACCAGTGATGATCCATAGTACACCAGTGATGGCCCATAGTACACCAGTGATGGCCCATAGTACACCAGTGATGATCCATAGTACACCAGTGATGGCCCATAGTACACCAGTGATGTCCCATAGTACATCAGTGATGATCCACAGTACATCAGTGATGATCCATAGTACACCAGGGATGGCCCATAGTACATCAGTGATGGCTCATAGTACATCAGTGATGATCCATAGTACATCAGTGGTGATCCATTGTACACCAGTGATGATCCATAGTACATCAGTGATGGCTCATAGTACATCAGTGATGATCCATAGTACACCAGTGATGATCCATAGTACATCAGTGATGGCTCATAGTACATCAGTGATGATCCATAATACATCAGTGATGATCCATAGTACATCAGTGATGATCCATAGTACATCAGTGATGATCCATAGTACACCAGTCATGGCCCATAGTACTACAGTGATGATCTATAGTACATCAGTGATGATCCACAGTACATCAGTGATGATCCACAGTACATCAGTGATGATCCAAGCTACATCAGTGATGATCCATAGTACATCAGTGATGATCCTCAGTACATCAGTGATGATCCACAGTACATCAGTGATGATCCACAGTACATCACGGATGGTCCACAGTACATCAGTGATGATCCATAGTACACCAGTCATGATCCATAGTACATCAGTGATGATCCATAGTACATCAGTGATGATCCATAGTACACCAGTGATGATCCATAGTACACCAGTGATGGCCCATAGTACTTCAGTGATGATTTATAGTACATCAGTGATGATCCACAGTACATCAGTGATGATCCACAATACATCAGGGATGGTCCACAGTATATCAGTGATGATCCATAGTACATCAGTGATGGCCCACAGTACATCAGTGATGATCCACAGTACATCAGTGATGATCCATAGTACACCAGTGATGGCCCATAGTACACCAGTGATGGCCCATAGTACATCAGTGATGGTCCATAGTACATCAGTGATGATCCATAGTACATCAGTGATGATCCATAGTACATCAATGATGATCCATAGTACACCAGTGATGGCCCATAGTACATCAGTAATGATCTATAGTACATCAGTGATGATCCACAGTATATCAGTGATGATCCACAGTACATCAGTTATGATCCACAGTACATCAGTGATGATCCACAGTACATCAGTGATGATCCACAATACTTCAGTGATGATCCACAGTACATCAGGGATGGTCCACAGTATATCAGTGATGATCCATAGTACATCAGTGATGGCTCATAGTACATCAGTGATGATCCATAGTACATCAGTGGTGATCCATTGTACACCAGTGATGATCCATAGTACATCAGTGATGGCTCATAGTACATCAGTGATGATCCATAGTACACCAGTGATGGCTCATAGTACATCAGTGATGATCCATAATACATCAGTGATGATCCATAGTACATCAGTGATGATCCATAGTACATCAGTGATGATCCATAGTACACCAGTCATGGCCCATAGTACTACAGTGATGATCTATAGTACATCAGTGATGATCCACAGTACATCAGTGATGATCCACAGTACATCAGTGATGATCCAAGCTACATCAGTGATGATCCATAGTACATCAGTGATGATCCTCAGTACATCAGTGATGATCCACAGTACATCAGTGATGATCCACAGTACATCAGTGATGATCCACAGTACATCACGGATGGTCCACAGTACATCAGTGATGATCCATAGTACACCAGTCATGATCCATAGTACATCAGTGATGATCCATAGTACATCAGTGATGATCCATAGTACACCAGTGATGATCCATAGTACACCAGTGATGGCCCATAGTACTTCAGTGATGATTTATAGTACATCAGTGATGATTCACAGTACATCAGTGATGATCCACAATACATCAGGGATGGTCCACAGTATATCAGTGATGATCCATAGTACATCAGTGATGGCCCACAGTACATCAGTGATGATCCACAGTACATCAGTGATGATCCATAGTACACCAGTGATGGCCCATAGTACACCAGTGATGGCCCATAGTACATCAGTGATGGTCCATAGTACATCAGTGATGATCCATAGTACACCAGTGATGATCCATAGTACATCAATGATGATCCATAGTACACCAGTGATGGCCCATAGTACATCAGTAATGATCTATAGTACATCAGTGATGATCCACAGTACATCAGTGATGATCCACAGTACATCAGTTATGATCCACAGTACATCAGTGATGATCCACAGTACATCAGTGATGATCCACAATACTTCAGTGATGATCCACAGTACATCAGGGATGGTCCACAGTATATCAGTGATGATCCATAGTACATCAGTGATGGCCCATAGTACATCAGTGATGATCCATAGTACACCAGTGATGATCCATAGTACACCAGTGATGTTCCATAGTACACCAGGGATGATTCACAGTACATCAGTGATGATCCACAGTAGATCAGTGGTGGTCCACAGTACATCAGTGATGGTCCATAGTACACCAGTGATGATCCATAGTACACCAGTGATGATCCATAGTACACCAGTGATAGCCCATAGTACATCAGTGATGATCCATAGTACATCAGTGATGATCCACAGTACATCAGTGATGATCCACAGTACATCAGGGATGGTCCATAGTACATCAGTGATGATCCATAGTACACCAGTGATGATCCATAGTACACCAGTGATGGCCCATAGTACATCAGTGATGAACTATAGTACATCAGTGATGATCCACAGTACATCAGGGATGGTCCATAGTACATCAGTGATGATCCATAGTACACCAGTGATGATCCATAGTACACCAGTGATGGTCCATAGTACATCAGTGATGAACTATAGTACATCAGTGATGATCCACAGTACATCAGTGATGATCCACAGTACATCAGGGATGGTCCATAGTACACCAGTGATGATCCACAGTACACAAGTGATGATCCATAGTACACCAGTGATGGTCCATAGTACATCAGTGATGATCTATAGTACATCAGTGATGGTCCATAGTACATCAGTGATGATCTATATACATAGTACACCAGTGATGATCTATAGTACATCAGTGATGATCTACAGTACATCAGTTATGATCCACAGTACATTAGTGATGATCCACAGTACATCAGTGATGATCCACAGTACATCAGTGATGATCCACAATACTTCAGTGATGATCCACAGTACATCAGGGATGGTCCACAGTACATCAGTGATGGTCCACAGTATATCAGTGATGAACTATAGTACACCAGTGATGATCCATAGTACACCAGTGATGGCCCATAGTACACCAGTGATGGCCCATAGTACATCAGTGATGATCCACAGTACATCAGTGATGATCCACAGTACATCAGTGATGATCCACAGTACATCAGTGATGATCCATAGTACACCAGTGATGGCCCATAGTACATCAGTGATGAACTATAGTACATCAGAGATGATCCACAGTACATCAGGGATGGTCCATAGTACATCAGTGATGATTCATAGTACACCAGTGATGATCCATAGTACACCAGTGATGGCCCATAGTACATCAGTGATGAACTATAGTACATCAGTGATGATCCACAGTACATCAGTGATGATCCACAGTACATCAGGGATGGTCCATAGTACACCAGTGATGATCCACAGTACACCAGTGATGATCCATAGTACACCAGTGATGGTCCATAGTACACCAGTGATGATCCATAGTACACCAGTGATGGCCCATAGTACATCAGTGATGAACTATAGTACATCAGTGATGATCCACAGTACATCAGTGATGATCCACAGTACATCAGGGATGGTCCATAGTACACCAGTGATGATCCACAGTACACCAGTGATGATCCATAGTACACCAGTGATGGTCCATAGTACATCAGTGATGATCTATAGTACATCAGTGATGGTCCATAGTCCATCAGTGATGATCCACAATACTTCAGTGATGATCCACAGTACATCAGTGATGATCCATAGTACACCAGTGATGGCCCATAGTACATCAGTGATGAACTATAGTACATCAGTGATGATCCACAGTACATCAGGGATGGTCCATAGTACATCAGTGATGATCCATAGTACACCAGTGATGATCCATAGTACACCAGTGATGGCCCATAGTACATCAGTGATGAACTATAGTACATCAGTGATGATCCACAGTACATCAGTGATGATCCATAGTACATCAGTGATGATCCACAGTACATCAGTGATGGTCCATAGTACATCAGTGATGATCCATAGTACACCAGTGATGATCCATAGTACACCAGTGATGGCCCATAGTACATCAGTGATGAACTATAGTACATCAGTGATGATCCACAGTACATCAGTGATGATCCACAGTACATCAGGGATGGTCCATAGTACACCAGTGATGATCCACAGTACACCAGTGATGATCCATAGTACACCAGTGATGGTCCATAGTACATCAGTGATGATCTATAGTACATCAGTGATGGTCCATAGTACATCAGTGATGAGCTATAGTACATCAGTGATGATCTATAGTACATCAGTGATGATCCATAGTACACCAGTGATGATCCATAGTTCACCAGTGATGGCCCATAGTACATCAGTGATGATCCATAGTACACCAGTGATGATCCATAGTACACCAGTGATGGCCCATAGTACATCAGTGATGAACTATAGTACATCAGTGATGATCCACAGTACATCAGTGATGATCCATAGTACATCAGTGATGATCCACAGTACATCAGTGATGATCCACAGTACATCAGGGATGGTCCATAGTACATCAGTGATGATCCATAGTACACCAGTGATGATCCATAGTACACCAGTGATGGCCCACAGTATATCAGTGATGAACTATAGTACATCAGTGATGATCCACAGTACATCAGTGATGATCCACAGTACATCAGGGATGGTCCATAGTACACCAGTGATGATCCACAGTACACCAGTGATGATCCATAGTACACCAGTGATGGTCCATAGTACATCAGTGATGATCTATAGTACATCAGTGATGGTCCATAGTACATCAGTGATGAGCTATAGTACATCAGTGATGATCCACAGTACATCAGTGATGATCCACAGTACACCAGTGATGATCCATAGTACACCAGTGATGATCCATAGTACACCAGTGATGGCCCATAGTACATCAGTGATGAACTATAGTACATCAGTGATGATCCACAGTACATCAGTGATGATCCACAGTACATCAGGGATGGTCCATAGTACACCAGTGATGATCCACAGTACACCAGTGATGATCCATAGTACACCAGTGATGGTCCATAGTACATCAGTGATGATCTATAGTACACCAGTGATGGTCCATAGTACATCAGTGATGATCTATAGTACATAAGTGATAAACTATAGTACATCAGTGATGATCTATAGTACATCAGTGATGATCCACAGTACATCAGGGATGGTCCATAGTACATCAGTGATGATCCATAGTACACCAGTGATGGCCCATAGTACATCAGTGATGAACTATAGTAACACAGTGATGATCCACAGTACATCAGTGATGATCCACAGTACATCAGGGATGGTCCATAGTACATCAGTGATGATCCATAGTACACCAGTGATGATCCATAGTACACCAGTGATGGCCCATAGTACATCAGTGATGAACTATAGTACATCAGTAATGATCCATAGTACATCAGTGATGATCCACAGTACATCAGGGATGGTCCATAGTACACCAGTGATGATCCACAGTACACCAGTGATGATCCATAGTACACCAGTGATGGTCCATAGTACATCAGTGATGATCTATAGTACATCAGTGATGGTCCATAGTACATCAGTGATGATCTATAGTACATCAGTGATGATCTATAGTACATCAGTGATGATCCATAGTACATCAGTGATGATCCACAGTACATCAGTGATGGTCCACAGTACATCAGGGATGGTCCACAGTACATCGGTGATGATCCATAGTACACCAGTGATGGCCCATAGTACATCAGTGATGGTCCATAGTACATCAGTGATGATCCATAGTACATCAGTGATGATCCATAGTACACCAGTGATGGCCCATAGTACACCAGTGATGGCCCATAGTACATCAGTGATGATCCACAGTACATCAGTGATGATCCATAGTACATCAGTGATGATCCACAGTACATCAGTGATGATCCACAGTACATCAGGGATGGTCCATAGTACATCAGTGATGATTCATAGTACACCAGTGATGATCCATAGTACACCAGTGATGGCCCATAGTACATCAGTGATGAACTATAGTACATCAGTGATGATCCACAGTACATCAGTGATGATCCACAGTACATCAGGGATGGTCCATAGTACACCAGTGATGATCCACAGTACACCAGTGATGATCCATAGTACACCAGTGATGGTCCATAGTACACCAGTGATGATCCATAGTACACCAGTGATGGCCCATAGTACATCAGTGATGAACTATAGTACATCAGTGATGATCCACAGTACATCAGTGATGATCCACAGTACATCAGGGATGGTCCATAGTACACCAGTGATGATCCACAGTACACCAGTGATGATCCATAGTACACCAGTGATGGTCCATAGTCCATCAGTGATGATCTATAGTACATCAGTGATGATCTATAGTACATCAGTGATGATCCACAATACATCAGTTATGATACACAGTACATCAGTGAGGATCCACAGTACATCAGTGATGATCCACAATACTTCAGTGATGATCCACAGTACATCAGTGATGATCCACAGTACATCAGGGATGGTCCACAGTATATCAGTGATGATCCATAGTACATCAGTGATGGTCCATAGTACATCAGTGATGGTCCATAGTACACCAGTGATGATCCATAGTACACCAGTGATGGCCCATAGTACACCAGTGATGGCCCATAGTACATCAGTGATGATCCATAGTACATCAGTGATGATCCACAGTACATCAGTGATGATCCACAGTACATCAGGGATGGTCCATAGTACATCAGTGATGATCCATAGTACACCAGTGATGATCCATAGTACACCAGTGATGGCCCATAGTACATCAGTGATGAACTATAGTACATCAGTGATGATCCACAGTACATCAGGGATGGTCCATAGTACATCAGTGATGATCCATAGTACACCAGTGATGATCCATAGTACACCAGTGATGGCCCATAGTACATCAGTGATGAACTATAGTACATCAGTGATGATCCACAGTACATCAGTGATGATCCATAGTACATCAGTGATGATCCACAGTACATCAGTGATGATCCACAGTACATCAGGGATGGTCCATAGTACATCAGTGATGATCCATAGTACACCAGTGATGATCCATAGTACACCAGTGATGGCCCATAGTACATCAGTGATGAACTATAGTACATCAGTGATGATCCACAGTACATCAGTGATGATCCACAGTACATCAGGGATGGTCCATAGTACACCAGTGATGATCCACAGTACACCAGTGATGATCCATAGTACACCAGTGATGGTCCATAGTACATCAGTGATGATCTATAGTACATCAGTGATGGTCCATAGTACATCAGTGATGAGCTATAGTACATCAGTGATGATCTATAGTACATCAGTGATGATCCATAGTACACCAGTGATGATCCATAGTTCACCAGTGATGGCCCATAGTACATCAGTGATGATCCATAGTACACCAGTGATGATCCATAGTACACCAGTGATGGCCCATAGTACATCAGTGATGAACTATAGTACATCAGTGATGATCCACAGTACATCAGTGATGATCCATAGTACATCAGTGATGATCCACAGTACATCAGTGATGATCCACAGTACATCAGGGATGGTCCATAGTACATCAGTGATGATCCATAGTACACCAGTGATGATCCATAGTACACCAGTGATGGCCCACAGTATATCAGTGATGAACTATAGTACATCAGTGATGATCCACAGTACATCAGTGATGATCCACAGTACATCAGGGATGGTCCATAGTACACCAGTGATGATCCACAGTACACCAGTGATGATCCATAGTACACCAGTGATGGTCCATAGTACATCAGTGATGATCTATAGTACATCAGTGATGGTCCATAGTACATCAGTGATGAGCTATAGTACATCAGTGATGATCTATAGTACATCAGTGATGATCCATAGTACACCAGTGATGATCCATAGTTCACCAGTGATGGCCCATAGTACACCAGTGATGATCCATAGTACACCAGTGATGATCCATAGTACACCAGTGATGGCCCATAGTACATCAGTGATGAACTATAGTACATCAGTGATGATCCACAGTACATCAGTGATGATCCATAGTACATCAGTGATGATCCACAGTACATCAGTGATGATCCACAGTACATCAGGGATGGTCCATAGTACATCAGTGATGATCCATAGTACACCAGTGATGATCCATAGTACACCAGTGATGGCCCACAGTATATCAGTGATGAACTATAGTACATCAGTGATGATCCACAGTACATCAGTGATGATCCACAGTACATCAGGGATGGTCCATAGTACACCAGTGATGATCCACAGTACACCAGTGATGATCCATAGTACACCAGTGATGGTCCATAGTACATCAGTGATGATCTATAGTACATCAGTGATGGTCCATAGTACATCAGTGATGATCTATAGTACATCAGTGATGATCTATAGTACATCAGTGATGATCCATAGTACATCAGTGATGACCCACAGTACATCAGTGATGGTCCACAGTACATCAGGGATGGTCCACAGTACATCGGTGATGATCCATAGTACACCAGTGATGGCCCATAGTACATCAGTGATGGTCCATGGTACATCAGTGATGATCCATAGTACATCAGTGATGATCCATAGTACACCAGTGATGGCCCATAGTACATCAGTGATGATCCATAGTACATCAGTGATGATCCACAGTACATCAGTGATGATCCACAGTACATCAGGGATGGTCCATAGTACATCAGTGATGATCCATAGTACACCAGTGATGATCCATAGTACACCAGTGATGGCCCATAGTACATCAGTGATGAACTATAGTACATCAGTGATGATCCACAGTACATCAGTGATAATCCACAGTACATCAGAGATGGTCCATAGTACACCAGTGATGATCCACAGTACATCAGTTATGATCCACAGTACATTAGTGATGATCCACAGTACATCAGTGATGATCCACAGTACATCAGTGATGATCCACAATACTTCAGTGATGATCCACAGTACATCAGGGATGGTCCACAGTACATCAGTGATGGTCCACAGTATATCAGTGATGATCCATAGTACATCAGTGATGGTCCATAGTACATCAGTGATGGTCCATAGTACACCAGTGATGATCCATAGTACACCAGTGATGGCCCATAGTACACCAGTGATGGCCCATAGTACATCAGTGATGATCCATAGTACATCAGTGATGATCCACAGTACATCAGTGATGATCCACAGTACATCAGGGAAGGTCCATAGTACATCAGTGATGATCCATAGTACACCAGTGATGATCCATAGTACACCAGTGATGGCCCATAGTACATCAGTGATGAACTATAGTACATCAGAGATGATCCACAGTACATCAGGGATGGTCCATAGTACATCAGTCATGATCCATAGTACACCAGTGATGATCCATAGTACACCAGTGATGGCCCATAGTACATCAGTGATGAACTATAGTACATCAGTGATGATCCACAGTACATCAGTGATGATCCATAGTACATCAGTGATGATCCACAGTACATCAGGGATGGTCCATAGTACATCAGTGATGATCCATAGTACACCAGTGATGATCCATAGTACACCTGTGATGGCCCATAGTACATCAGTGATGAACTATAGTACATCAGTGATGATCCACAGTACATCAGTGATGATCCACAGTACATCAGGGATGGTCCATAGTACACCAGTGATGATCCACAGTACACTAGTGATGGTCCATAGTACATCAGTGATGATCTATAGTACAACAGTGATGATCTATAGTACATCAGTGATGATCCACAGTACATCAGTTATGATACACAGTACATCAGTGATGATCCACAGTACATCAATGATGATCCACAATACTTCAGTGATGATCCACAGTACATCAGTGATGGTCCATAGTACATCAGTGATGATCCATAGTACACAAGTGATGATCCATAGTACACCAGTGATGGCCCATAGTACATCAGTGATGAACTATAGTACATCAGAGATGATCCACAGTACATCAGGGATGGTCCATAGTACATCAGTGATGATCCATAGTACACCAGTGATGATCCATAGTACACCAGTGATGGCCCATAGTACATCAGTGATGAACTATAGTACATCAGTGATGATCCACAGTACATCAGTGATGATCCATAGTACATCAGTGATGATCCACAGTACATCAGTGATGATCCACAGTACATCAGGGATGGTCCATAGTACATCAGTGATGATCCATAGTACACCAGTGATGATCCATAGTACACCAGTGATGGCCCATAGTACATCAGTGATGAACTATAGTACATCAGTGATGATCCACAGTACATCAGTGATGATCCACAGTACATCAGGGATGGTCCATAGTACACCAGTGATGATCCACAGTACACCAGTGATGATCCATAGTACACCAGTGATGGCCCATAGTACATCAGTGATGATTCATAGTACACCAGTGATGATCCATAGTACACCAGTGATGGCCCATAGTACATCAGTGATGAACTATAGTACATCAGTGATGATCCACAGTACATCAGTGATGATCCACAGTACATCAGGGATGGTCCACAGTACATCAGTGATGATCCATAGTACACCAGTGATGATCCATAGTACACCAGTGATGGCCCATAGTACACCAGTGATGATCCATAGTACACCAGTGATGGCCCATAGTACATCATTGATGATCTATAGTACATCAGTGATGATCTATAGTACATCAGTGATGATCCACAGTACATCAGTTATGATACACAGTACATCAGTGATGATCCACAGTACATCAGTGATGATCCACAGTACATCAGTGATGATCCACAATACTTCAGTGATGATCCACAGTACATCAGTGATGATCCACAGTACATCAGGGATGGTCAACAGTATATCAGTGATGATCCATAGTACATCAGTGATGATCCATAGTACACCAGTGATGGCCCATAGTACACCAGTGATGGCCCATAGTACATCAGTGATGATCCATAGTACATCAGTGATGATCCACAGTACATCAGTGATGATCCACAGTACATCAGGGATGGTCCACAGTACATCAGTGATGATCCATAGTACACCAGTGATGATCCATAGTACACCAGTGATGGCCCATAGTACACCAGTGATGATCCATAGTACACCAGTGATGGCCCATAGTACATCAGCGATGAACTATAGTACATCAGTGATGATCCACAGTACATCAGTGATGATCCATAGTACACCAGTGATGGCCCATAGTACACCAGTGATGATTCATAGTACACCAGTGATGGCCCATAGTACATCAGTGATGAACTATAGTACATCAGTGATGATCCACAGTACATCAGTGATGATCCACAGAACATCAGGGATGGTCCATAGTACATCAGTGATGATCCATAGTACACCAGTGATGATCCATAGTACACCAGTGATGGCCCATAGTACATCAGTGATGAACTATAGTACATCAGTGATGATCCACAGTACATCAGTGATGATCCACAGTACATCAGGGATGGTCCATAGTACACCAGTGATGATCCACAGTACACCAGTGATGATCCATAGTACATCAGTGATGATCTATAGTACACCAGTGATGGTCCATAGTACATCAGTGATGATCTATAGTACATCAGTGGTGAACTATAGTACATCAGTGATGATCTATAGTACATCAGTGATGATCCATAGTACACCAGTGATGATCCATAGTACACCAGTGATGGCCCATAGTACATCAGTGATGAACTATAGTACATCAGTGATGATCCACAGTACATCAGGGATGGTCCATAGTACATCAGTGATGATCCACAGTACATCAGTGATGATCCACAGTACATCAGGGATGGTCCATAGTACATCAGTGATGATCCATAGTACACCAGTGATGATCCATAGTACACCAGTGATGGCCCATAGTACATCAGTGATGAACTATAGTACATCAGTGATGATCCACAGTACATCAGTGATGATCCACAGTACATCAGGGATGGTCCATAGTACACCAGTGATGATCCACAGTACACCAGTGATGATCCATAGTACACCAGTGATGGTCCATAGTACATCAGTGATGATCTATAGTACATCAGTGATGGTCCATAGTACATCATTGATGATCTATAGTACATCAGTGATGATCTATAGTACATCAGTGATGATCCACAGTACATCAGTTATGATACACAGTACATCAGTGATGATCCACAGTACATCAGTGATGATCCACAGTACATCAGTGATGATCCACAATACTTCAGTGATGATCCACAGTACATCAGTGATGATCCACAGTACATCAGGGATGGTCCACAGTATATCAGTGATGATCCATAGTACATCAGTGATGATCCATAGTACACCAGTGATGGCCCATAGTACACCAGTGATGGCCCATAGTATATCAGTGATGATCCATAGCACATCAGTGATGATCCACAGTACATCAGTGATGATCCACAGTACATCAGGGATGGTCCACAGTACATCAGTGATGATCCATAGTACACCAGTGATGATCCATAGTACACCAGTGATGGCCCATAGTACACCAGTGATGATCCATAGTACACCAGTGATGGCCCATAGTACATCAGTGATGAACTATAGTACATCAGTGATGATCCACAGTACATCAGTGATGATCCATAGTACACCAGTGATGGCCCATAGTACACCAGTGATGATCCATAGTACACCAGTGATGGCCCATAGTACATCAGTGATGAACTATAGTACATCAGTGATGATCCACAGTATATCAGTGATGATCCACAGTACATCAGGGATGGTCCATAGTACATCAGTGATGATCCATAGTACACCAGTGATGATCCATAGTACACCAGTGATGGCCCATAGTACATCAGTGATGAACTATAGTACATCAGTGATGATCCACAGTACATCAGTGATGATCCACAGTACATCAGGGATGGTCCATAGTACACCAGTGATGATCCACAGTACACCAGTGATGATCCATAGTACACCAGTGATGGTCCATAGTACATCAGGGATGATCTATAGTACACCAGTGATGGTCCATAGTACATAAGTGATGATCTATAGTACATCAGTGGTGAACTATAGTACATCAGTGATGATCTATAGTACATCAGTGATGATCCATAGTACACCAGTGATGATCCATAGTACACCAGTGATGGCCCATAGTACATCAGTGATGAACTATAGTACATCAGTGATGATCCACAGTACATCAGGGATGGTCCATAGTACATCAGTGATGATCCATAGTACACCAGTGATGATCCATAGTACACCAGTGATGGCCCATAGTACATCAGTGATGATCCATAGTACATCAGTGATGATCCACAGTACATCAGTGATGATCCACAGTACATCAGGGATGGTCCATAGTACATCAGTGATGATCCATAGTACACCAGTGATGATCCATAGTACACCAGTGATGGCCCATAGTACATCAGTGATGAACTATAGTACATCAGTGATGATCCACAGTACATCAGTGATGATCCACAGTACATCAGGGATGGTCCATAGTACACCAGTGATGATCCACAGTACACCAGTGATGATCCATAGTACACCAGTGATGGTCCATAGTACATCAGTGATGATCTATAGTACATCAGTGATGGTCCATGGTACATCAGTGATGATCTATAGTACATCAGTGATGATCTATGGTACATCAGTGATGATCCACAGTACATCAGTGATGATCCACAGTACATCAGTGATGATCCACAATACTTCAGTGATGATCCATAGTACACCAGTGATGATCCATAGTACACCAGTGATGGCCCATAGTACATCAGTGATGAACTATAGTACATCAGTGATGATCCACAGTACATCAGTGATGATCCACAGTACACCAGTGATGATCCATAGTACACCAGTGATGATCCATAGTACACCAGTTATGATCCATAGTACACCA
Organism: Rana muscosa; assembly: GCA_029206835.1. Classification (NCBI taxonomy): domain Eukaryota; kingdom Metazoa; phylum Chordata; class Amphibia; order Anura; family Ranidae; genus Rana; species Rana muscosa. Next base: position 752,008 of record JARGYO010000232.1, read on the forward strand.
GTGATGGCCCATAGTACATCAGTGATGAACTATAGTACATCAGTGATGATCCACAGTACATCAGTGATGATCCACAGTACATCAGGGATGGTCCATAGTACACCAGTGATGATCCACAGTACACCAGTGATGATCCATAGTACACCAGTGATGGTCCATAGTACATCAGTGATGATCTATAGTACACCAGTGATGGTCCATAGTACATCAGTGATGATCTATAGTACATCAGTGATAAACTATAGTACATCAGTTATGATCTATAGTACATCAGTGATGATCCATAGTACACAAGTGATGATCCATAGTACACCAGTGATGGCCCATAGTACATCAGTGATGAACTATAGTACATCAGTGATGATCCACAGTACATCAGGGATGGTCCATAGTACACCAGTGATGGTCCATAGTACATCAGTGATGATCTATAGTACATCAGTGATGGTCCATGGTACATCAGTGATGATCTATAGTACATCAGTGATGATCTATGGTACATCAGTGATGATCCACAGTACAACAGTGATGATCCACAGTACATCAGTGATGATCCACAATACTTCAGTGATGATCCATAGTACACCAGTGATGATCCATAGTACACCAGTGATGGCCCATAGTACATCAGTGATGAACTATAGTACATCAGTGATGATCCACAGTACATCAGTGATGATCCACAGTACACCAGTGATGATCCATAGTACACCAGTGATGATCCATAGTACACCAGTTATGATCCATAGTACACCAGTGATGGCCCATAGTACATCAGTGATGAACTATAGTACATCAGTGATGATCCACAGTACATCAGTGATGATCCACAGTACATCAGGGATGGTCCATAGTACACCAGTGATGATCCACAGTACACCAGTGATGATCCATAGTACACCAGTGATGGTCCATAGTACATCAGTGATGATCTATAGTACACCAGTGATGGTCCATAGTACATCAGTGATGATCTATAGTACATCAGTGATAAACTATAGTACATCAGTTATGATCTATAGTACATCAGTGATGATCCATAGTACACAAGTGATGATCCATAGTACACCAGTGATGGCCCATAGTACATCAGTGATGAACTATAGTACATCAGTGATGATCCACAGTACATCAGGGATGGTCCATAGTACATCAGTGATGATCCATAGTACACCAGTGATGGCCCATAGTACATCAGTGATGAACTATAGTAACACAGTGATGATCCACAGTACATCAGTGATGATCCACAGTACATCAGGGATGGTCCATAGTACATCAGTGATGATCCATAGTACACCAGTGATGATCCATAGTACACCAGTGATGGCCCATAGTACATCAGTGATGAACTATAGTACATCAGTAATGATCCATAGTACATCAGTGATGATCCACAGTACATCAGGGATGGTCCATAGTACACCAGTGATGATCCACAGTACACCAGTGATGATCCATAGTACACCAGTGATGGTCCATAGTACATCAGTGATGATCTATAGTACATCAGTGATGATCCACAGTACATCAGTGATGATCCACAGTACATCAGGGATGGTCCACAGTACATCAGTGATGATCCATAGTACACCAGTGATGATCCATAGTACACCAGTGATGGCCCATAGTACACCAGTGATGATCCATAGTACACCAGTGATGGCCCATAGTACATCATTGATGATCTATAGTACATCAGTGATGATCTATAGTACATCAGTGATGATCCACAGTACATCAGTTATGATACACAGTACATCAGTGATGATCCACAGTACATCAGTGATGATCCACAGTACATCAGTGATGATCCACAATACTTCAGTGATGATCCACAGTACATCAGTGATGATCCACAGTACATCAGGGATGGTCAACAGTATATCAGTGATGATCCATAGTACATCAGTGATGATCCATAGTACACCAGTGATGGCCCATAGTACACCAGTGATGGCCCATAGTACATCAGTGATGATCCATAGTACATCAGTGATGATCCACAGTACATCAGTGATGATCCACAGTACATCAGGGATGGTCCACAGTACATCAGTGATGATCCATAGTACACCAGTGATGATCCATAGTACACCAGTGATGGCCCATAGTACACCAGTGATGATCCATAGTACACCAGTGATGGCCCATAGTACATCAGCGATGAACTATAGTACATCAGTGATGATCCACAGTACATCAGTGATGATCCATAGTACACCAGTGATGGCCCATAGTACACCAGTGATGATTCATAGTACACCAGTGATGGCCCATAGTACATCAGTGATGAACTATAGTACATCAGTGATGATCCACAGTACATCAGTGATGATCCACAGAACATCAGGGATGGTCCATCGTACATCAGTGATGATCCATAGTACACCAGTGATGATCCATAGTACACCAGTGATGGCCCATAGTACATCAGTGATGAACTATAGTACATCAGTGATGATCCACAGTACATCAGTGATGATCCACAGTACATCAGGGATGGTCCATAGTACACCAGTGATGATCCACAGTACACCAGTGATGATCCATAGTACATCAGTGATGATCTATAGTACACCAGTGATGGTCCATAGTACATCAGTGATGATCTATAGTACATCAGTGGTGAACTATAGTACATCAGTGATGATCTATAGTACATCAGTGATGATCCATAGTACACCAGTGATGATCCATAGTACACCAGTGATGGCCCATAGTACATCAGTGATGAACTATAGTACATCAGTGATGATCCACAGTACATCAGGGATGGTCCATAGTACATCAGTAATGATCCACAGTACATCAGTGATGATCCACAGTACATCAGGGATGGTCCATAGTACATCAGTGATGATCCATAGTACACCAGTGATGATCCATAGTACACCAGTGATGGCCCATAGTACATCAGTGATGAACTATAGTACATCAGTGATGATCCACAGTACATCAGTGATGATCCACAGTACATCAGGGATGGTCCATAGTACACCAGTGATGATCCACAGTACACCAGTGATGATCCATAGTACACCAGTGATGGTCCATAGTACATCAGTGATGATCTATAGTACATCAGTGATGGTCCATAGTACATCATTGATGATCTATAGTACATCAGTGATGATCTATAGTACATCAGTGATGATCCACAGTACATCAGTTATGATACACAGTACATCAGTGATGATCCACAGTACATCAGTGATGATCCACAGTACATCAGTGATGATCCACAATACTTCAGTGATGATCCACAGTACATCAGTGATGATCCACAGTACATCAGGGATGGTCCACAGTATATCAGTGATGATCCATAGTACATCAGTGATGATCCATAGTACACCAGTGATGGCCCATAGTACACCAGTGATGGCCCATAGTATATCAGTGATGATCCATAGCACATCAGTGATGATCCACAGTACATCAGTGATGATCCACAGTACATCAGGGATGGTCCACAGTACATCAGTGATGATCCATAGTACACCAGTGATGATCCATAGTACACCAGTGATGGCCCATAGTACACCAGTGATGATCCATAGTACACCAGTGATGGCCCATAGTACATCAGTGATGAACTATAGTACATCAGTGATGATCCACAGTACATCAGTGATGATCCATAGTACACCAGTGATGGCCCATAGTACACCAGTGATGATCCATAGTACACCAGTGATGGCCCATAGTACATCAGTGATGAACTATAGTACATCAGTGATGATCCACAGTATATCAGTGATGATCCACAGTACATCAGGGATGGTCCATAGTACATCAGTGATGATCCATAGTACACCAGTGATGATCCATAGTACACCAGTGATGGCCCATAGTACATCAGTGATGAACTATAATACATCAGTGATGATCCACAGTACATCAGTGATGATCCACAGTACATCAGGGATGGTCCATAGTACACCAGTGATGATCCACAGTACACCAGTGATGATCCATAGTACACCAGTGATGGTCCATAGTACATCAGGGATGATCTATAGTACACCAGTGATGGTCCATAGTACATCAGTGATGATCTATAGTACATCAGTGGTGAACTATAGTACATCAGTGATGATCTATAGTACATCAGTGATGATCCATAGTACACCAGTGATGATCCATAGTACACCAGTGATGGCCCAAAGTACATCAGTGATGAACTATAGTACATCAGTGATGATCCACAGTACATCAGGGATGGTCCATAGTACATCAGTGATGATCCATAGTACACCAGTGATGATCCATAGTACACCAGTGATGGCCCATAGTACATCAGTGATGATCCATAGTACATCAGTGATGATCCACAGTACATCAGTGATGATCCACAGTACATCAGGGATGGTCCATAGTACATCAGTGATGATCCATAGTACACCAGTGATGATCCATAGTACACCAGTGATGGCCCATAGTACATCAGTGATGAACTATAGTACATCAGTGATGATCCACAGTACATCAGTGATGATCCACAGTACATCAGGGATGGTCCATAGTACACCAGTGATGATCCACAGTACACCAGTGATGATCCATAGTACACCAGTGATGGTCCATAGTACATCAGTGATGATCTATAGTACATCAGTGATGGTCCATGGTACATCAGTGATGATCTATAGTACATCAGTGATGATCTATGGTACATCAGTGATGATCCACAGTACATCAGTTATGATACACAGTACATCAGTGATGATCCACAGTACAACAGTGATGATCCACAGTACATCAGTGATGATCCACAATACTTCAGTGATGATCCATAGTACACCAGTGATGATCCATAGTACACCAGTGATGGCCCATAGTACATCAGTGATGAACTATAGTACATCAGTGATGATCCACAGTACATCAGTGATGATCCACAGTACACCAGTGATGATCCATAGTACACCAGTGATGATCCATAGTACACCAGTGATGATCCATAGTACACCAGTGATGGCCCATAGTACATCAGTGATGAACTATAGTACATCAGTGATGATCCACAGTACATCAGTGATGATCCACAGTACATCAGGGATGGTCCATAGTACACCAGTGAGGATCCACAGTACACCAGTGATGATCCATAGTACACCAGTGATGGTCCATAGTACATCAGTGATGATCTATAGTACACCAGTGATGGTCCATAGTACATCAGTGATGATCTATAGTACATCAGTGATAAACTATAGTACATCAGTTATGATCTATAGTACATCAGTGATGATCCATAGTACACAAGTGATGATCCATAGTACACCAGTGATGGCCCATAGTACATCAGTGATGAACTATAGTACATCAGTGATGATCCACAGTACATCAGGGATGGTCCATAGTACATCAGTGATGATCCATAGTACACCAGTGATGGCCCATAGTACATCAGTGATGAACTATAGTAACACAGTGATGATCCACAGTACATCAGTGATGATCCACAGTACATCAGGGATGGTCCATAGTACATCAGTGATGATCCATAGTACACCAGTGATGATCCATAGTACACCAGTGATGGCCCATAGTACATCAGTGATGAACTATAGTACATCAGTAATGATCCATAGTACATCAGTGATGATCCACAGTACATCAGGGATGGTCCATAGTACACCAGTGATGATCCACAGTACACCAGTGATGATCCATAGTACACCAGTGATGGTCCATAGTACATCAGTGATGATCTATAGTACATCATGGTCCATAGTACATCAGTGATGATCTATAGTACATCAGTGATGATCTATAGTACATCAGTGATGATCCATAGTACATCAGTGATGATCCACAGTACATCAGTGATGGTCCACAGTACATCAGGGATGGTCCACAGTACATCGGTGATGATCCATAGTACACCAGTGATGGCCCATAGTACATCAGTGATGGTCCATAGTACATCAGTGATGATCCATAGTACATCAGTGATGATCCATAGTACACCAGTGATGGCCCATAGTACACCAGTGATGGCCCATAGTACATCAGTGATGATCCACAGTACATCAGTGATGATCCATAGTACATCAGTGATGATCCACAGTACATCAGTGATGATCCACAGTACATCAGGGATGGTCCATAGTACATCAGTGATGATTCATAGTACACCAGTGATGATCCATAGTACACCAGTGATGGCCCATAGTACATCAGTGATGAACTATAGTACATCAGTGATGATCCACAGTACATTAGTGATGATCCACAGTACATCAGGGATGGTCCATAGTACACCAGTGATGATCCACAGTACACCAGTGATGATCCATAGTACACCAGTGATGGTCCATAGTACACCAGTGATGATCCATAGTACACCAGTGATGGCCCATAGTACATCAGTGATGAACTATAGTACATCAGTGATGATCCACAGTACATCAGTGATGATCCACAGTACATCAGGGATGGTCCATAGTACACCAGTGATGATCCACAGTACACCAGTGATGATCCATAGTACACCAGTGATGGTCCATAGTACATCAGTGATGATCTATAGTACATCAGTGATGGTCCATAGTCCATCAGTGATGATCTATAGTACATCAGTGATGATCTATAGTACATCAGTGATGATCCACAATACATCAGTTATGATACACAGTACATCAGTGATGATCCACAGTACATCAGTGATGATCCACAATACTTCAGTGATGATCCACAGTACATCAGTGATGATCCACAGTACATCAGGGATGGTCCACAGTATATCAGTGATGATCCATAGTACATCAGTGATGGTCCATAGTACATCAGTGATGGTCCATAGTACACCAGTGATGATCCATAGTACACCAGTGATGGCCCATAGTACACCAGTGATGGCCCATAGTACATCAGTGATGATCCATAGTACATCAGTGATGATCCACAGTACATCAGTGATGATCCACAGTACATCAGGGATGGTCCATAGTACATCAGTGATGATCCATAGTACACCAGTGATGATCCATAGTACACCAGTGATGGCCCATAGTACATCAGTGATGAACTATAGTACATCAGTGATGATCCACAGTACATCAGGGATGGTCCATAGTACATCAGTGATGATCCATAGTACACCAGTGATGATCCATAGTACACCAGTGATGGCCCATAGTACATCAGTGATGAACTATAGTACATCAGTGATGATCCACAGTACATCAGTGATGATCCATAGTACATCAGTGATGATCCACAGTACATCAGTGATGATCCACAGTACATCAGGGATGGTCCATAGTACATCAGTGATGATCCATAGTACACCAGTGATGATCCATAGTACACCAGTGATGGCCCATAGTACATCAGTGATGAACTATAGTACATCAGTGATGATCCACAGTACATCAGTGATGATCCACAGTACATCAGGGATGGTCCATAGTACACCAGTGATGATCCACAGTACACCAGTGATGATCCATAGTACACCAGTGATGGTCCATAGTACATCAGTGATGATCTATAGTACATCAGTGATGGTCCATAGTACATCAGTGATGAGCTATAGTACATCAGTGATGATCTATAGTACATCAGTGATGATCCATAGTACACCAGTGATGATCCATAGTTCACCAGTGATGGCCCATAGTACATCAGTGATGATCCATAGTACACCAGTGATGATCCATAGTACACCAGTGATGGCCCATAGTACATCAGTGATGAACTATAGTACATCAGTGATGATCCACAGTACATCAGTGATGATCCATTGTACATCAGTGATGATCCACAGTACATCAGTGATGATCCACAGTACATCAGGGATGGTCCATAGTACACCAGTGATGATCCACAGTACACCAGTGATGATCCATAGTACACCAGTGATGGTCCATAGTACATCAGTGATGATCTATAGTACATCAGTGATGGTCCATAGTACATCAGTGATGATCTATAGTACATCAGTGATGATCTATAGTACATCAGTGATGATCCATAGTACATCAGTGATGACCCACAGTACATCAGTGATGGTCCACAGTACATCAGGGATGGTCCACAGTACATCGGTGATGATCCATAGTACACCAGTGATGGCCCATAGTACATCAGTGATGGTCCATGGTACATCAGTGATGATCCATAGTACATCAGTGATGATCCATAGTACACCAGTGATGGCCCATAGTACATCAGTGATGATCCATAGTACATCAGTGATGATCCACAGTACATCAGTGATGATCCACAGTACATCAGGGATGGTCCATAGTACATCAGTGATGATCCATAGTACACCAGTGATGATCCATAGTACACCAGTGATGGCCCATAGTACATCAGTGATGAACTATAGTACATCAGTGATGATCCACAGTACATCAGTGATAATCCACAGTACATCAGGGATGGTCCATAGTACACCAGTGATGATCCACAATACTTCAGTGATGATCCACAGTACATCAGTGATGATCCACAGTACATCAGGGATGGTCCACAGTATATCAGTGATGATCCATAGTACATCAGTGATGGTCCATAGTACACCAGTGATGATCCATAGTACACCAGTGATGGCCCATAGTACACCAGTGATGGCCCATAGTACATCAGTGATGATCCATAGTACATCAGTGATGATCCACAGTACATCAGTGATGATCCACAGTACATCAGGGATGGTCCATAGTACATCAGTGATGATCCATAGTACACCAGTGATGATCCATAGTACACCAGTGATGGCCCATAGTACATCAGTGATGAACTATAGTACATCAGAGATGATCCACAGTACATCAGGGATGGTCCATAGTACATCAGTGATGATCCATAGTACACCAGTGATGATCCATAGTACACCAGTGATGGCCCATAGTACATCAGTGATGAACTATAGTACATCAGTGATGATCCACAGTACATCAGTGATGATCCATAGTACATCAGTGATGATCCACAGTACATCAGTGATGATCCACAGTACATCAGGGATGGTCCATAGTACATCAGTGATGATCCATAGTACACCAGTGATGATCCATAGTACACCAGTGATGGCCCATAGTACATCAGTGATGAACTATAGTACATCAGTGATGATCCACAGTACATCAGTGATGATCCACAGTACATCAGGGATGGTCCATAGTACACCAGTGATGATCCACAGTACACCAGTGATGATCCATAGTACACCAGTGATGGCCCATAGTACATCAGTGATGATTCATAGTACACCAGTGATGATCCATAGTACACCAGTGATGGCCCATAGTACATCAGTGATAAACTATAGTACATCAGTGATGATCCACAGTACATCAGTGATGATCCACAGTACATCAGGGATGGTCCACAGTACATCAGTGATGATCCATAGTACACCAGTGATGATCCATAGTACACCAGTGATGGCCCATAGTACACCAGTGATGATCCATAGTACACCAGTGATGGCCCATAGTACATCATTGATGATCTATAGTACATCAGTGATGATCTATAGTACATCAGTGATGATCCACAGTACATCAGTTATGATACACAGTACATCAGTGATGATCCACAGTACATCAGTGATGATCCACAGTACATCAGTGATGATCCACAATACTTCAGTGATGATCCACAGTACATCAGTGATGATCCACAGTACATCAGGGATGGTCCACAGTATATCAGTGATGATCCATAGTACATCAGTGATGATCCATAGTACACCAGTGATGGCCCATAGTACACCAGTGATGATCCATAGTACATCAGTGATGATCCACAGTACATCAGTGATGATCCACAGTACATCAGGGATGGTCCACAGTACATCAGTGATGATCCATAGTACACCAGTGATGATCCATAGTACACCAGTGATGGCCCATAGTACACCAGTGATGATCCATAGTACACCAGTGATGGCCCATAGTACATCAGCGATGAATTATAGTACATCAGTGATGATCCACAGTACATCAGTGATGATCCATAGTACACCAGTGATGGCCCATAGTACACCAGTGATGATCCATAGTACACCAGTGATGGCCCATAGTACATCAGTGATGAACTATAGTACATCAGTGATGATCCACAGTACATCAGTGATGATCCACAGTACATCAGGGATGGTCCATAGTACACCAGTGATGATCCACAGTACACCAGTGATGATCCATAGTACACCAGTGATGGTCCATAGTACATCAGTGATGATCTATAGTACACCAGTGATGGTCCATAGTACATCAGTGATGATCTATAGTACATCAGTGGTGAACTATAGTACATCAGTGATGATCTATAGTACATCAGTGATGATCCATAGTACACCAGTGATGATCCATAGTACACCAGTGATGGCCCATAGTACATCAGTGATGAACTATAGTACATCAGTGATGATCCACAGTACATCAGGGATGGTCCATAGTACATCAGTGATGATCCACAGTACATCAGTGATGATCCACAGTACATCAGGGATGGTCCATAGTACATCAGTGATGATCCATAGTACACCAGTGATGATCCATAGTACACCAGTGATGGCCCATAGTACATCAGTGATGAACTATAGTACATCAGTGATGATCCACAGTACATCAGTGATGATCCACAGTACATCAGGGATGGTCCATAGTACACCAGTGATGATCCACAGTACACCAGTGATGATCCATAGTACACCAGTGATGGTCCATAGTACATCAGTGATGATCTATAGTACATCAGTGATGGTCCATAGTACATCATTGATGATCTATAGTACATCAGTGATGATCTATAGTACATCAGTGATGATACACAGTACATCAGTTATGATACACAGTACATCTGTGATGATCCACAGTACATCAGTGATGATCCACAGTACATCAGTGATGATCCACAATACTTCAGTGATGATCCACAGTACTTCAGTGATGATCCACAGTACATCAGGGATGGTCCACAGTATATCAGTGATGATCCATAGTACATCAGTGATGATCCATAGTACACCAGTGATGGCCCATAGTACACCAGTGATGGCCCATAGTATATCAGTGATGATCCATAGTACATCAGTGATGATCCACAGTACATCAGTGATGATCCACAGTACATCAGGGATGGTCCACAGTACATCAGTGATGATCCATAGTACACCAGTGATGATCCATAGTACACCAGTGATGGCCCATAGTACACCAGTGATGATCCATAGTACACCAGTGATGGCCCATAGTACATCAGTGATGAACTATAGTACATCAGTGATGATCCACAGTACATCAGTGATGATCCATAGTACACCAGTGATGGCCCATAGTACACCAGTGATGATCCATAGTACACCAGTGATGGCCCATAGTACATCAGTGATGAACTATAGTACATCAGTGATGATCCACAGTATATCAGTGATGATCCACAGTACATCAGGGATGGTCCATAGTACATCAGTGATGATCCATAGTACACCAGTGATGATCCATAGTACACCAGTGATGGCCCATAGTACATCAGTGATGAACTATAGTACATCAGTGATGATCCACAGTACATCAGTGATGATCCACAGTACATCAGGGATGGTCCATAGTACACCAGTGATGATCCACAGTACACCAGTGATGATCCATAGTACACCAGTGATGGTCCATAGTACATCAGGGATGATCTATAGTACACCAGTGATGGTCCATAGTACATCAGTGATGATCTATAGTACATCAGTGGTGAACTATAGTACATCAGTGATGATCTATAGTACATCAGTGATGATCCATAGTACACCAGTGATGATCCATAGTACACCAGTGATGGCCCATAGTACATCAGTGATGAACTATAGTACATCAGTGATGATCCACAGTACATCAGGGATGGTCCATAGTACATCAGTGATGATCCATAGTACACCAGTGATGATCCATAGTACACCAGTGATGGCCCATAGTACATCAGTGATGAACTATAGTACATCAGTGATGATCCACAGTACATCAGTGATGATCCACAGTACATCAGGGATGGTCCATAGTACATCAGTGATGATCCATAGTACACCATTGATGATCCATAGTACACCAGTGATGGCCCATAGTACATCAGTGATGAACTATAGTACATCAGTGATGATCCATAGTACATCAGTGATGATCCATAGTATATCAGTGATGATCCACAGTACATCAGGGATGGTCCATAGTACACCAGTGATGATCCACAGTACACCAGTGATGATCCATAGTACACCAGTGATGGTCCATAGTACATCAGTGATGATCTATAGTACATCAGTGATGATCTATAGTACATCAGTGATGATCCATAGTACATCAGTGATGATCCACAGTACATCAGTGATGGTCCACAGTACATCAGGGATGGTCCACAGTACATCGGTGATGATCCATAGTACACAAGTAATGGCCCATAGTACATCAGTGATGGTCCATAGTACATCAGTGATGATCCATAGTACATCAGTGATGATCCATAGTACACCAGTGATGGCCCATAGTACACCAGTGATGGCCCATAGTACATCAGTGATGATCCACAGTACATCAGTGATGATCCACAGTACATCAGTGATGATCCACAGTACATCAGGGATGGTCCATAGTACACCAGTGATGATCCACAGTACACCAGTGATGATCCATAGTACACCAGTGATGGTCCATAGTACACCAGTGATGATCCATAGTACACCAGTGATGGCCCATAGTACATCAGTGATGAACTATAGTACATCAGTGATGATCCACAGTACATCAGTGATGATCCACAGTACATCAGGGATGGTCCATAGTACACCAGTGATGATCCACAGTACACCAGTGATGATACATAGTACACCAGTGATGGTCCATAGTACATCAGTGATGATCTATAGTACATCAGTGATGGTCCATAGTCCATCAGTGATGATCTATAGTACATCAGTGATGATCTATAGTACATCAGTGATGATCCACAATACATCAGTTATGATACACAGTACATCAGTGATGATCCACAGTACATCAGTGATGATCCACAATACTTCAGTGATGATCCACAGTACATCAGTGATGATCCACAGTACATCAGGGATGGTCCACAGTATATCAGTGATGATCCATAGTACATCAGTGATGGTCCATAGTACATCAGTGATGGTCCATAGTACACCAGTGATGATCCATAGTACACCAGTGATGGCCCATAGTACACCAGTGATGGCCCATAGTACATCAGTGATGATCCATAGTACATCAGTGATGATCCACAGTACATCAGTGATGATCCACAGTACATCAGGGATGGTCCATAGTACATCAGTGATGATCCATAGTACACCAGTGATGATCCATAGTACACCAGTGATGGCCCATAGTACATCAGTGATGAACTATAGTACATCAGAGATGATCCACAGTACATCAGGGATGGTCCATAGTACATCAGTGATGATCCATAGTACACCAGTGATGATCCATAGTACACCAGTGATGGCCCATAGTACATCAGTGATGAACTATAGTACATCAGTGATGATCCACAGTACATCAGTGATGATCCATAGTACATCAGTGATGATCCACAGTACATCAGTGATGATCCACAGTACATCAGGGATGGTCCATAGTACATCAGTGATGATCCATAGTACACCAGTGATGATCCATAGTACACCAGTGATGGCCCATAGTACATCAGTGATGAACTATAGTACATCAGTGATGATCCACAGTACATCAGTGATGATCCACAGTACATCAGGGATGGTCCATAGTACACCAGTGATGATCCACAGTACACCAGTGATGATCCATAGTACATCAGTGATGGTCCATAGTACATCAGTGATGATCTATAGTACATTAGTGATGGTCCATAGTACATTAGTGATGAGCTATAGTACATCAGTGATGATCTATAGTACATCAGTGATGATCCATAGTACACCAGTGATGATCCATAGTACACCAGTGATGGCCCATAGTACATCAGTGATGATCCATAGTACATCAGGGATGGTCCATAGTACACCAGTGATGATCCACAGTACACCAGTGATGATCCATAGTACACCAGTGATGGTCCATAGTACATCAGTGATGATCTATAGTACATCAGTGATGGTCCATAGTACATCAGTGATGATCTATAGTATATCAGTGATGATCTATAGTACATCAGTGATGATCCAGAGTACATCAGTGATGATCCACAGTACATCAGGGATGGTCCATAGTACACCAGTGATGATCCACAGTACACCAGTGATGATCCATAGTACACCAGTGATGGTCCATAGTACATCAGTGATGATCTATAGTACATCAGTGATGGTCCATAGTACATCAGTGATGATCTATAGTATATCAGTGATGATCTATAGTACATCAGTGATGATCCAGAGTACATCAGTGATGATCCACAGTACATCAGTGATGGTCCACAGTACATCAGGGATGGTCCACAGTACATCGGTGATGATCCATAGTACACCAGTGATGGCCCATAGTACATCAGTGATGAACTATAGTACATCAGTGATGGTCCATAGTACATCAGTGATGATCCATAGTACATCAGTGATGATCCATAGTACACCAGTGATGGCCCATAGTACATCAGTGATGATCCATAGTACATCAGTGATGATCCACAGTACATCAGTGATGATCCACAGTACATCAGGGATGGTCCATAGTACATCAGTGATGATCCATAGTACACCAGTGATGATCCATAGTACACCAGTGATGGCCCATAGTACATCAGTGATGAACTATAGTACATCAGTGATGATCCACAGTACATAAGTGATGATCCACAGTACATCAGGGATGGTCCATAGTACACCAGTGATGATCCACAGTACATCAGTTATGATCCACAGTACATCAGTGATGATCCACAGTACATCAGTGATGATCCACAATACTTCAGTGATGATCCACAGTACATCAGGGATGGTCCACAGTACATCAGTGATGGTCCACAGTATATCAGTGATGATCCATAGTACATCAGTGATGGTCCATAGTACATCAGTGATGGTCCATAGTACACCAGTGATGATCCATAGTACACCAGTGATGGCCCATAGTACACCAGTGATGGCCCATAGTACATCAGTGATGATCCATAGTACATCAGTGATGATCCACAGTACATCAGTGATGATCCACAGTACATCAGGGATGGTCCATAATACATCAGTGATGATCCATAGTACACCAGTGATGATCCATAGTACACAAGTGATGGCCCATAGTACATCAGTGATGAACTATAGTACATCAGAGATGATCCACAGTACATCAGGGATGGTCCATAGTACATCAGTCATGATCCATAGTACACCAGTGATGATCCATAGTACACCAGTGATGGCCCATAGTACATCAGTGATGAACTATAGTACATCAGTGATGATCCACAGTACATCAGTGATGATCCATAGTACATCAGTGATGATCCACAGTACATCAGGGTTGGTCCATAGTACACCAGTGATGGCCCATAGTACATCAGTGATGATCCACAGTACATCAGTGATGATCTATAGTACATCAGTGATGATCCACAGTACACCAGTGATGATTCACAGTACATCAGTGATGATCCATAGTACATCAGTGATGGCCCATAGTACATCAGTGATGATCCATATTACACCAGTGATGATCCATAGTACACCAGGGATGACCCACAGTACATCAGTGATGATCCACAGTACATCAGTGATGGTCCATAGTAAATCAGTGATGGTCCATAGTACACCAGTGATGATCCATAGTTCACCAGTGATGGCCCATAGTACACCAGTGATGATCCATAGTACACCAGAGATGGCCCATAGTATACCAGTGATGTCCCATAGTACATCAGTGATGATCCACAGTACATCAGTGATGATCCATAGTACACCAGGGATGGCCCATAGTACATCAGTGATGGCTCATAGTACATCAGTGATGATCCATAGTACATCAGTGATGATCCATAGTACACCAGTGATGATCCATAGTACATCAGTGATGGCTCATAGTACATCAGTGATGATCCATAGTACATCAGTGATGATCCATAGTACACCAGTGATGATCCATAGTACATCAGTGATGGCTCATAGTACATCAGTGATGATCCAAAATACATCAGTGATGATCCATAGTACACCAGTGATGGCCCATAGTACTTCAGTGATGATCTATAGTACATCAGTGATGATCCACAGTACATCAGTGATGATCCACAGTACATCAGTGATGATCCACGGTACATCAGTGATGATCCATAGTACATCAGTGATGATCCTCAGTACATCAATGATGATCCACAGTACATCAGTGATGATCCACAGTACATCAGTGATGATCCACAGGACATCAGGGATGGTCCACAGTACATCAGTGATGATCCATAGTAAACCAGTCATGATCCATAGTACATCAGTGATGATCCATAGTACATCAGTGATGATCCATAGTACACCAGTGATGGCCCATAGTACACCAGTGATGATCCATAGTACACCAGTGATGGCCCATAGTACTTCAGTGATGATCTATAGTACATCAGTGATGATCCACAGTACATCAGTGATGATCCACAATACATCAGGGATTGTCCACAGTATATCAGTGATGATCCATAGTACATCAGTGATGGCCCACAGTACATCAGTGATGATCCACAGTACATCAGTGATGATCCATAGTACACCAGTGATGGTCCATAGTACACCAGTGATGGTCCATAGTACATCAGTGATGATCAATAATACATCAGTGATGATCCACAGTACATCAGGGATGGTCCACAGTACATCAGTGATGATCCATAGTACACCAGTGATGGCCCAAAGCACATCAGTGATGGTCCATAGTACACCAGGGATGATCCATAGTAATCCAGTGATGATCCATAGTACACCAGTGATGGCCCATAGTACACCAGTGATGGCCCATAGTACACCAGTGATGGCCCATAGTACATCAGTGATGATCCACAGTACATCAGTGATGATCTATAGTACATCAGGGATGGTCCACAGTACATCAGTGATGATCCATAGTACACCAGTGATGATCCATAGTACATCAGTGATGCTCCATAGTACACCTGTGATGGCCCACAGTACACCTGTGATGGCCCACAGTACATCAGGGATGATCCACAGTACATCAGGGATGATCCACAGTATATCAGGGATGGTCCACAGTATATCAGTGATGAGCCATAGTACATCAGTGATGGTCCATAGTACACCAGTGATGATCCATAGTACACCAGTGATGGCCCATAGTACACCAGTGATGGCCCATAGTACACCAGTGATGATCCATAGTACACCAGTGATGGCCCATAGTACACCAGTGATGTCCCATAGTACATCAGTGATGATCCACAGTACACCAGTGATGATCCATAGTACACCAGGGATGGCCCATAGTACATCAGTGATGGCTCATAGTACATCAGTGATGATCCATAGTACATCAGTGATTATCCATAGTACACCAGTGATGATCCATAGTACATCAGTGATGGCTCATAGTACATCAGTGATGATCCATAGTACACCAGTGATGATCCATAGTACATCAGTGATGGCTCATAGTACATCAGTGATGATCCATAATACATCAGTGATGATCCATAGTACATCAGTGATGATCCATAGTACACCAGTCATGGCCCATAGTACTACAGTGATGATCTATAGTACATCAGTGATGATCCACAGTACATCAGTGATGATCCACAGTACATCAGTGATGATCCAAGGTACATCAGTGATGATCCATAGTACATCAGTGATGATCCTCAGTACATCAGTGATGATCCACAGTACATCAGTGATGATCCACAGTACATCAGTGATGATCCACAGTACATCAGGGATGGTCCACAGTACATCAGTGATGATCCATAGTACACCATTCATGATCCATAGTATATCAGTGATGATCCATAGTACATCAGTGATGATCCATAG
This sequence comes from Rana muscosa, assembly GCA_029206835.1. Taxonomy (NCBI): domain Eukaryota; kingdom Metazoa; phylum Chordata; class Amphibia; order Anura; family Ranidae; genus Rana; species Rana muscosa. Next base: position 769,994 of record JARGYO010000232.1, read on the forward strand.
TACACCAGTGATGATCCATAGTACACCAGTGATGGCCCATAGTACTTCAGTGATAATTAATAGTACATCAGTGATGATCCACAGTACATCAGTGATGATCCACAATACATCAGGGATGGTCCACAGTATATCAGTGATGATCCATAGTACATCAGTGATGGCCCACAGTACATCAGTGATGATCCACAGTACATCAGTGATGATCCATAGTACACCAGTGATGGCCCATAGTACATCAGTGATGGTCCATAGTACATCAGTGATGATCCATAGTACATCAGTGATGATCCATAGTACACCAGTGATGATCCACAGTACATCAGTTATGATCCACAGTACATCAGTGATGATCCACAGTACATCAGTGATGATCCACAATACTTCAGTGATGATCCACAGTACATCAGTGATGATCCACAGCACATCAGGGATGGTCCACAGTATATCAGTGATGATCCATAGTACATCAGTGATGGCCCATAGTACATCAGTGATGATCCATAGTACACCAGTGATGATCCATAGTACACCAGTGATGATCCATAGTACACCAGTAATGTTCCATAGTACACCAGGGATGATCCACAGTACATCAGTGATGATCCACAGTACATCAGTGGTGGTCCACAGTACATCAGTGATGGTCCATAGTACACCAGTGATGATCCATAGTATACCAGTGATGATCCATAGTACACCAGTGATGGCCCGTAGTACACCAGTGATGGCCCATAGTACATCAGTGATGATCCATAGTACATCAATGATGATCCACAGTACATCAGTGATGATCCACAGTACATCAGGGATGGTCCATAGTACATCAGTGATGATCCATAGTACACCAGTGATGGCCCATAGTACATCAGTGATGAACTATAGTACATCAGTGATGATCCACAGTACATCAGGGATGGTCCATAGTACATCAGTGATGATCCATAGTACACCAGTGATGATCCATAGTACACCAGTGATGGCCCATAGTACATCAGTGATGAACTATAGTACATCAGTGATGATCCACAGTACATCAGTGATGATCCACAGTACATCAGGGATGGTCCATAGTACACCAGTGATGATCCACAGTACACCAGTGATGATCCATAGTACACCAGTGATGGTCCATAGTACATCAGTGATGATCTATAGTACATCAGTGATGGTCCATAGTACATCAGTGATGATCTATATACATAGTACACCAGTGATGATCTATAGTACATCAGTGATGATCTACAGTACATCAGTTATGATCCACAGTACATTAGTGATGATCCACAGTACATCAGTGATGATCCACAATACTTCAGTGATGATCCACAGTACATCAGTGATGATCCACAGTACATCAGGGATGGTCCACAGTATATCAGTGATGATCCATAGTACATCAGTGATGATCCATAGTACACCAGTGATGATCCATAGTACACCAGTGATGGCCCATAGTACTTCAGTGATAATTAATAGTACATCAGTGATGATCCACAGTACATCAGTGATGATCCACAATACATCAGGGATGGTCCACAGTATATCAGTGATGATCCATAGTACATCAGTGATGGCCCACAGTACATCAGTGATGATCCACAGTACATCAGTGATGATCCATAGTACACCAGTGATGGCCCATAGTACATCAGTGATGGTCCATAGTACATCAGTGATGATCCATAGTACATCAGTGATGATCCATAGTACACCAGTGATGATCCACAGTACATCAGTTATGATCCACAGTACATCAGTGATGATCCACAGTACATCAGTGATGATCCACAATACTTCAGTGATGATCCACAGTACATCAGTGATGATCCACAGCACATCAGGGATGGTCCACAGTATATCAGTGATGATCCATAGTACATCAGTGATGGCCCATAGTACATCAGTGATGATCCATAGTACACCAGTGATGATCCATAGTACACCAGTGATGATCCATAGTACACCAGTAATGTTCCATAGTACACCAGGGATGATCCACAGTACATCAGTGATGATCCACAGTACATCAGTGGTGGTCCACAGTACATCAGTGATGGTCCATAGTACACCAGTGATGATCCATAGTATACCAGTGATGATCCATAGTACACCAGTGATGGCCCGTAGTACACCAGTGATGGCCCATAGTACATCAGTGATGATCCATAGTACATCAATGATGATCCACAGTACATCAGTGATGATCCACAGTACATCAGGGATGGTCCATAGTACATCAGTGATGATCCATAGTACACCAGTGATGGCCCATAGTACATCAGTGATGAACTATAGTACATCAGTGATGATCCACAGTACATCAGGGATGGTCCATAGTACATCAGTGATGATCCATAGTACACCAGTGATGATCCATAGTACACCAGTGATGGCCCATAGTACATCAGTGATGAACTATAGTACATCAGTGATGATCCACAGTACATCAGTGATGATCCACAGTACATCAGGGATGGTCCATAGTACACCAGTGATGATCCACAGTACACCAGTGATGATCCATAGTACACCAGTGATGGTCCATAGTACATCAGTGATGATCTATAGTACATCAGTGATGGTCCATAGTACATCAGTGATGATCTATATACATAGTACACCAGTGATGATCTATAGTACATCAGTGATGATCTACAGTACATCAGTTATGATCCACAGTACATTAGTGATGATCCACAGTACATCAGTGATGATCCACAATACTTCAGTGATGATCCACAGTACATCAGTGATGATCCACAGTACATCAGGGATGGTCCACAGTATATCAGTGATGATCCATAGTACATCAGTGATGGTCCATAGTACATCAGTTATGGTCCATAGTACACCAGTGATGATCCATAGTACACCAGTGATGATCCATAGTACACCAGTGATGGCCCATAGTACACCAGTGAGGGCCCATAGTACATCAGTGATGATCCATAGTACATCAGTGATGATCCACAGTACATCAGTGATGATCCACAGTACATCAGGGATGGTCCATAGTACATCAGTGATGATCCATAGTACACCAGTGATGATCCATAGTACACCAGTGATGGCCCATAGTACATCAGTGATGAACTATAGTACATCAGTGATGATCCACAGTACATCAGGGATGGTCCATAGTACATCAGTGATGATCCATAGTACACCAGTGATGATCCATAGTACACCAGTGATGGCCCATAGTACATCAGTGATGAACTATAGTACATCAGTGATGATCCACAGTACATCAGTGATGATCCACAGTACATCAGGGATGGTCCATAGTACACCAGTGATGATCCACAGTACACCAGTGATGATCCATAGTACACCAGTGATGGTCCATAGTACATCAGTGATGATCTATAGTACATCAGTGATGGTCCATAGTACATCAGTGATGATCTATATACATAGTACACCAGTGATGATCTATAGTACATCAGTGATGATCTACAGTACATCAGTTATGATCCACAGTACATTAGTGATGATCCACAGTACATCAGTGATGATCCACAATACTTCAGTGATGATCCACAGTACATCAGTGATGATCCACAGTACATCAGGGATGGTCCACAGTATATCAGTGATGATCCATAGTACATCAGTGATGGTCCATAGTACATCAGTTATGGTCCATAGTACACCAGTGATGATCCATAGTACACCAGTGATGATCCATAGTACACCAGTGATGGCCCATAGTACACCAGTGAGGGCCCATAGTACATCAGTGATGATCCATAGTACATCAGTGATGATCCACAGTACATCAGTGATGATCCACAGTACATCAGGGATGGTCCATAGTACATCAGTGATGATCCATAGTACACCAGTGATGATCCATAGTACACCAGTGATGGCCCATAGTACATCAGTGATGAACTATAGTACATCAGTGATGATCCACAGTACATCAGGGATGGTCCATAGTACATCAGTGATGATCCATAGTACACCAGGGATGGTCCATAGTACATCAGTGATGGCCCATAGTACATCAGTGATGAACAATAGTACATCAGTGATGATCCATAGTACATCAGTGATGATCCATAGTACATCAGTGATGATCCACAGTACATCAGTGATGATCCACAGTACATCAGGGATGGTCCATAGTACATCAGTGATGATCCATAGTACACCAGTGATGATCCATAGTACACCAGTGATGGCCCATATTACATCAGTGATGAACTATAGTACATCAGTGATGATCCACAGTACATCAGTGATGATCCACAGTACATCAGGGATGGTCCATAGTACACCAGTGATGATCCACAGTACACCAGTGATGATCCATAGTACACCAGTGATGGTCCATAGTACATCAGTGATGATCTATAGTACATCAGTGATGGTCCATAGTACATCAGTGATGATCTATAGTACATCAGTGATGATCCACAGTACATCAGTTATGATACACAGTACATCAGTGATGATCCACAGTACATCAGTGATGATCCACAATACTTCAGTGATGATCCACAGTACATCAGTGATGATCCACAGTACATCAGGGATGGTCCACAGTATATCAGTGATGATCCATAGTACATCAGTGATGGTCCATAGTACACCAGTGATGATCTATAGTACACCAGTGATGGCCCATAGTACACCAGTGATGGCCCATAGTACATCAGTGATGATCCATAGTACATCAGTGATGATCCACAGTACATCAGTGATGATCCACAGTACATCAGGGATGGTCCATAGTACATCAGTGATGATCCATAGTACACCAGTGATGATCCATAGTACACCAGTGATGGCCCATAGTACATCAGTGATGAACTATAGTACATCAGTGATGATCCACAGTACATCAGGGATGGTCCATAGTACATCAGTGATGATCCATAGTACACCAGTGATGATCCATAGTACACCAGTGATGGCCCATAGTACATCAGTGATGAACTATAGTACATCAGTGATGATCCACAGTACATCAGTGATGATCCATAGTACATCAGTGATGATCCACAGTATATCAGTGATGATCCACAGTACATCAGGGATGGTCCAAAATACATCAGTGATGATCCATAGTACACCAGTGATGATCCATAGTACACCAGTGATGGCCCATAGTACATCAGTGATGAACTATAGTACATCAGTGATGATCCACAGTACATCAGTGATGATCCACAGTAAACCAGTGATGATCCACAGTACACCAGTGATGATCCATAGTACACCAGTGATGGTCCATAGTACATCAGTGATGATCTATAGTACATCAGTGATGGTCCATAGTACATCAGTGATGAGCTATAGTACATGAGTGATGATCTATAGTACATCAGTGATGATCCATAGTACATCAGTGATGATCCACAATACTTCAGTGATGATCCACAGTACATCAGTGATGATCCACAGTACATCAGGGATGGTCCACAGTATATCAGTGATGATCCATAGTACATCAGTGATGGTCCATAGTACATCAGTTATGGTCCATAGTACACCAGTGATGATCCATAGTACACCAGTGATGATCCATAGTACACCAGTGATGGCCCATAGTACACCAGTGAGGGCCCATAGTACATCAGTGATGATCCATAGTACATCAGTGATGATCCACAGTACATCAGTGATGATCCACAGTACATCAGGGATGGTCCATAGTACATCAGTGATGATCCATAGTACACCAGTGATGATCCATAGTACACCAGTGATGGCCCATAGTACATCAGTGATGAACTATAGTACATCAGTGATGATCCACAGTACATCAGGGATGGTCCATAGTACATCAGTGATGATCCATAGTACACCAGGGATGGTCCATAGTACATCAGTGATGGCCCATAGTACATCAGTGATGAACAATAGTACATCAGTGATGATCCATAGTACATCAGTGATGATCCATAGTACATCAGTGATGATCCACAGTACATCAGTGATGATCCACAGTACATCAGGGATGGTCCATAGTACATCAGTGATGATCCATAGTACACCAGTGATGATCCATAGTACACCAGTGATGGCCCATAGTACATCAGTGATGAACTATAGTACATCAGTGATGATCCACAGTACATCAGTGATGATCCACAGTACATCAGGGATGGTCCATAGTACACCAGTGATGATCCACAGTACACCAGTGATGATCCATAGTACACCAGTGATGGTCCATAGTACATCAGTGATGATCTATAGTACATCAGTGATGGTCCATAGTACATCAGTGATGATCTATAGTACATCAGTGATGATCCACAGTACATCAGTTATGATACACAGTACATCAGTGATGATCCACAGTACATCAGTGATGATCCACAATACTTCAGTGATGATCCACAGTACATCAGTGATGATCCACAGTACATCAGGGATGGTCCACAGTATATCAGTGATGATCCATAGTACATCAGTGATGGTCCATAGTACACCAGTGATGATCTATAGTACACCAGTGATGGCCCATAGTACACCAGTGATGGCCCATAGTACATCAGTGATGATCCATAGTACATCAGTGATGATCCACAGTACATCAGTGATGATCCACAGTACATCAGGGATGGTCCATAGTACACCAGTGATGATCCACAGTACACCAGTGATGATCCATAGTACACCAGTGATGGTCCATAGTACATCAGTGATGATCCATAGTACACCAGTGATGGCCCATAGTACATCAGTGATGAACTATAGTACATCAGTGATGATCCACAGTACATCAGGGATGGTCCATAGTACATCAGTGATGATCCATAGTACACCAGTGATGATCCATAGTACACCAGTGATGGCCCATAGTACATCAGTGATGAACTATAGTACATCAGTGATGATCCACAGTACATCAGTGATGATCCATAGTACATCAGTGATGATCCACAGTATATCAGTGATGATCCACAGTACATCAGGGATGGTCCAAAATACATCAGTGATGATCCATAGTACACCAGTGATGATCCATAGTACACCAGTGATGGCCCATAGTACATCAGTGATGAACTATAGTACATCAGTGATGATCCACAGTACATCAGTGATGATCCACAGTACACCAGTGATGATCCACAGTACACCAGTGATGATCCATAGTACACCAGTGATGGTCCATAGTACATCAGTGATGATCTATAGTACATCAGTGATGGTCCATAGTACATCAGTGATGAGCTATAGTACATGAGTGATGATCTATAGTACATCAGTGATGATCCATAGTACACCAGTGATGATCCATAGTACACCAGTGATGGTCCATAGTACATCAGTGATGAACTATAGTACATCAGTGATGATCCACAGTACATCAGGGATGGTCCATAGTACATCAGTGATGATCCATAGTACACCAGTGATGGCCCATAGTACATCAGTGATGAACTATAGTACATCAGTGATGATCCACAGTACATCAGTGATGATCCACAGTACATCAGGGATGGTCCATAGTACACCAGTGATGATCCACAGTACACCAGTGATGGTCCATAGTACATCAGTGATGATCTATAGTACATCAGTGATGGTCCATAGTACATCAGTGATGATCTATATACATAGTACACCAGTGATGATCTATAGTACATCAGTGATGATCTACAGTACATCAGTTATGATCCACAGTACATTAGTGATGATCCACAGTACATCAGTGATGATCCACAATACTTCAGTGATGATCCACAGTACATCAGTGATGATCCACAGTACATCAGGGATGGTCCACAGTATATCAGTGATGATCCATAGTACACCAGTGATGGTCCATAGTACATCAGTGATGGTCCATAGTACACCAGTGATGATCCATAGTACACCAGTGATGGCCCATAGTACACCAGTGATGGCCCATAGTACATCAGTGATGATCCATAGTACATCAGTGATGATCCACAGTACATCAGTGATGATCCACAGTACATCAGGGATGGTGCATAGTACATCAGTGATGATCCATAGTACACCAGTGATGATCCATAGTACACCGGTGATGGCCCATAGTACATCAGTGATGAACTATAGTACATCAGTGATGATCCACAGTACATCAGGGATGGTCCATAGTACATCAGTGATGATCCATAGTACACCAGTGATGATCCATAGTACACCAGTGATGGCCCATAGTACATCAGTGATGAATAGTGATGAGCCGAACACCCCCGGGTTCGGTTCGCACCAGAACCCGCGAACGGACCGAAAGTTCGAACGAACATTAGAACCCTATTAAATACAATGGATGCGAACGTTCGAATTCTAAAGTGCTAATTATAAAAACTATTATGCATGTTATTGTCCTAAAAAGGGTTTGGGAACCCGGGTTCTGCACCAGGGGACATGTATCAATGCAAAAATAAGTTTTAAAAACGGTCGTTTTCCGGGAGCAGTCATTTTAATGATGCATAAAGTGAAAAAAAAAAGTCAAATATTCCTTTAAATATCGTACCTGGGGGGTGTCTAAAGTATGCCTGTGAAGTGCCACGTGTTTCCCGTGTTTAGAACTGTCCCTGCACAAAATGACACTTCTAAAGGAAAAAAAAGCCATTTAAAACTGCTTGCGGCTTTAATGTAATGTCTGGTCCCGGTAATATGGATGAAAATCTTTAAGAAAAATGGCATAGCTACCCCATGACCCCCCCCCTACCCCAGCCCATTACCAGCCCCTTTGGGTCTTGTATGGATATTAAGGGGAACCCCGCACATAAAATAAAAAAGGCCCTATATACTCTGAACAGCCGTATACAGGCGGTGCATACAAGACAGGGACTGTAGGTTTGTTCTTATGTAGAATCTGTTTGTAATTTTGAACAGGTACATTGTTGAAGTGTAGCTCCAGACCAAAAATCTATTTTTAAACTTTTTGGAAAACATAGGTAAGGGTTATCACCCCTGTAACATTTGTTTTGCTGTCTGTGCCCCTGTTCAGAACATTTCACCTCACTTTCCGTCCTAATGACAACTGTTTTTGAAATGTGGTGTTTTTCTTGAAACAAGGATTGCTGATAAAGCATCAGTACAGAGGAGACACCTTTCTCCCATATTTATTCTTACAGGAGAGAATTTTCCTTCCTAGTGGTAGATTTCCTCTCACTTCCTGTTGTCTTCTTGCGTTTGCAAGTAGGAGTCGTTTGTAAGTTGGATGTTTGAAAGTAGGGACCTGCCGTATATACTCTGCAGAAATAGGCCCCTTAGTTGTTGGTGTTGGCACAACACTGTAAGCACTCACAGTTACTCTTGGTTGGTGCTGGAACGCCCTGCTGTCAACTATTATATCAGGAATTTTAATTACATATAATTGTTGAACAGTGGTAGTAAAAATTGGGCCTTTGATGGTGGTGCTGGTGCCACAACACTGTAAGCCCTGACAGTTACTCTTGGTGGGTGCAGCAATGGGCCCTGCTGTGAATTATTAGATCAAGAATTGTAATTACATGCCCCTGTTGAACAGGGGCTGAAAAATTGGGCCTTAGGCACTGGTGGCACAACACTGCAACCCTTCACAGATACTGTACTTGGAGCACAGCAATGAGCCCTGTTGCAAAGTATTGCTTCAAAAATTGTAATGACACGCCCCTGTTAAACAGGGGCTGAAAAATTGGGCCTTAGGCACTGGTGGCACAACACTGCAACTCCTCACAGATACTGTACTTGGAGCACAGCAATGAGCCCTGTTGCAAAGTATTGCTTCAAAAATTGTAATTACACGCCCCTGTTAAACAGGGGCTGAAAAATTGGGCGTTAGGCACTGGTGGCGGCACCCATAAACAAAAATGATCTTCCAAGCTATCATCATCAATCGTATCATTGAGGACTCGGAGGAGGAGGATAGCCAGTCAACATAACAGCACAGGCACTCAGCATCAGCATCAGTCTTGAAGGGATGTGACATTTTAAAATCAATTAGTCTGTTATATCAGCATCAGGTGTGTGGTAGCTGGTGGTGATCCAAGACTGGTTCATCTTGATGAAAGTCAGTCGATCAACCGAGTCGGTGGACAGGCGCACCCTGTGATCCGTGACAAATCCTCCAGCAGCACTGAATGTGCGTTCCGAAAGAACGCTGGATGCAGGACAGGCCAGTAGCTCAATTGCATACTGTGCAAGCTCTGGCCAGTGATCCATCCTCAAGACCCAGTAAGCCAGAGGATTTTCGGTGGGGAAGGTGTCCAAGTCTGACCTTGCCCCTAGATATTCCTGCACCATGTTTATCAGACGCTGGCGATGGTTGCTGGAACCGATCATACTTTGGGGCTGCGGACTAAAGAATTGTCTGAACGCATCGGTCAGACGGCCACCTTCCCCACCGCTCCTTCTTTGACTGGCCGAAGCCTCAGCAACTCGTTGTCCAGGACCAGGAGTTTGCAACCTCCCAGTCTCTGGGAACGCGTTGCACAGACCTTTCTGCAAGGCCTCCCGGAGTTGTCTCATCCTCTGCTCCCTCTGCGACGGTAACATAAGGTCCGCAACCTTACCCTTGTACCGTGGATCAAGGAGAGTGGCCAGCCAGTAATGGTCCCTCTCCTTGATCCGAAGAATACGAGGATCCTTCCGCAGACTTTGCAGGATCAGGGAGGCCATGCAGCGTAGGTTTGCTGAGGCATTCGCTCCGGAGTCCTCTGGGTCACTAAGGACGACATGATCCGCAGCCACCTCCTCCCAGCCACGTACAAGTCCACTGGTTTCTTGGGACTGTAAATCATCCCTAAAAGACTGCTGCTGATGATGCTGAGTGCCAGCCTCCACCTCCATGCTGACACAATCCTCCTCCTCCTCCTCCTCCTCCTCCTCCTCCTCCTCCTCTTCCTGTGCGATGGGTGGGACAGAAGGAACACTGTCTGGGTAAAGGGGGCCTTGAGAGGCAAGGAAGTCCTCCTCTTCCTGCCTCTGTTCTGCCTCAAGTGCCCTGTCCATTATTCCACGCAGCGTGTGCTCCAACAGGTGGACAAGAGGTACAGTGTCACTGATGCATGCACTGTCACTGCTCACCATCCTCGTGGCCTCCTCAAATGGTGCCAGGACAGTGCATGCATCCCTGATCATGCCCCACTGGCGTGGAGAAAAAAAACCAAGCTCCCCTGACCCTGTCCTGGTGCCGTAGTCGCACAGGTACTCATTGATGGCCCTCTGCTGCGTGTGCAGCCGCTGCAGCATGGCCAACGTTGAGTTCCACCTGGTGGGCATGTCACATATAAGGCGGTTCTTGGGCAGGTTCAACTCCTTTTGCAGCTCAGCCAGGCGAGCACTGGCATTATAAGATCTGCGGAAATGCACACAGACTTTCCTGGCCTGCCTCAGGACATCCTGTAAGCCCGGGTACCTGCCCAAGAAGCGCTGCACCACCAGGTTAAGGACGTGAGCCACACAGGGCACATGGGTCAGTTGTCCCTGTCGGAGGGCGGAGAGGAGGTTGGTGCCATTGTCGCAAACCACCATTCCTGGCTTAAGCTGGCGTGGCGTCAACCACCTCTCGGCCTGGCCCTGCAGAGCAGACAGGACCTCTGCCCCAGTGTGGCTTCTGTCCCCCAAACACACCAGCGCAAGCACGGCATGGCATCTTTTTGCCTGCGTACTTGCGTAGCCCCGTGAACGGCTACGGAGCACCGCTGGTTCATAGGACAAACCACAGGAAGAGGCCATGGAGGAAGAAGAAGAGGAGGGGGTGGAGGAGAGAGGTGTGTCACAACCAGTAGTAGCATTTTGGAGGCGTGGCGGTGGGACAACCTCCAACACTACTGCACCTTGTCCTGAATCCTTCCCAGCTGCCAAAAGAGTGACCCAATGGGCCGTGAAAGAAAGGTAACGTCCCTGTCCATGCCTGCTGGACCATGAGTCAGCGGTAATATGCACCTTACCGCTGACCGCCCTGTCCAGCGAGGCCAAGACATTGCCTTCCACATGCCGGTAGAGAGCCGGAATAGCCTTCCGTGAGAAAAAGTGGCGTTTGGGAACCTGCCACTGAGGAACCGCACATTGCACAAACTCACGGAAGGGGGCCGAGTCTACCAACTGAAAAGGCAGCAGTTGAAGCGCTAGCAATTTAGCCAAGCTAGCATTCAACCGCTGGGCATGTGGATGGCTGGGAGTGAACTTCTTTCGACGGTCCAGCAGCTGGGGCAGGGAAATTTGCCTGCTAGAATCGGACGTCGGTGTACTGCTAGCAGAGTGGGCGCAAGTACTTGGCTGTGACACACCTAATTCTACACCTTCATTCCTCTCAGTGCATGTTTCAGAGAGGACTGAAGTTATAGTGGGGTTGGAGATCCCAGCTGATGCGGTGCAAGGAGAGGTCCGCTTGGTTCTTTGGTGTGGGTCTTTGAGGTAGGCTTGCCAACGAGCTGCATGGCAGGTCAACATATGTCTGGTCAGGCATGTGGTACCCAAGCGGCTGATGTTTTGGCCACGCGATATACGCTTGAGACATATGTTGCAAACAGCAGCTGTGCGATCTGATGCACTAGCCTCAAAAAAGGCCCACACCAAAGAACTTTTTGAATGACGGGCAGAGGCAGCGCCCTGCACAGGCGGAGCTCTGCGGTGTGATTCCGTCGGTGTACTGCCCTTACGCTGGCCACCAAAGGGCATCCTGCCTCGTTGGAGATGTGCCTCCTCCTCATCCTCCTCCTCCTCCTCTCTCCTATTAGGCACCCACGTGGAGTCATTGACCTCATCATCCCCTCCCTCCTCATCACTGGAGCCAATCTGGCAGTATGCTGCAGCTGCTGGAACATGACTGCCAGATTGGTGTCCTTCTTGAGCATCCCCTCTGTCTGCTCTCACGCTACTGCCTTCCTCTAGCTGGGTTTCATCATCAGACCCTTCGAAACGCTGGGCATCCTCCTGGAGCATGTACCCAACACTGTGCTGAAACAGTTCGGGGGACTCCTCAGGAGGAGGACATGGTGGGTCTAGGGAAGGAGTGACTGATGATTTGTCTGACATTGATACCAGGGAAGACGACGCTTTGGCAGCTGCTTTTCCAGTACCCTGAGCCTGGGTGAGAGAGGATGAGGAGGAGGAGGAGGGCTTGGTCATCCACTCTACCAAGTCTTCGGCATGATGTGGCTCAACATGTCCAGCTGCCGAAAAGAAGGACAAGCGTGTCCCATGGCCATGTGCTGATGACAATGCACCGCGTCCACGACCAGCACTGTTGCCCCCAGACACAGAGCCTGCTTGCCCTCTTTTATTGCCTCCTGACTGTCTGCCTCTCCTTGTTTGCCTTCCAGACATTCTAATAGATGGCCTGCAGGGAGATGGGAAAAAAGCAATAAGGGCTACCTTCAGGTGTCCTTCTCTGTCCCTTGAAACAAGGACTTTCACAGTGAAAGAAACTGACACTGTCCCTACCTAGAGTTTTCTGTCCCTAGAATAAATGTTTTTTTTAATCACAATATAGCACAAGGACAATTCACTCAATGTCTCTCCAGGTCCCTGGAAACAAGGACTTGCAGAGTGAAAGAAACTGACACTGTCCCTACCTAGAGTTTTCTGTCCCTAGAAAAAATGTTTTTTTTAAGCACAATATAGCACAAGGACAATTAACTCACTGTCCTTACAGGTCCCTGGAAACAAGGACTTGCAGAGTGAAAGAAAAAAAACACTCTCCCTACCTACAGTTTTCTGTCCCTAGAAAAAATGTTTTTTTTAAGCACAATATAGCACAAGTAAAATTAACTCACTGTCCTTACAGGTCCCTGGAAACAAGGACTTGCAGAGTGAAAGAAAAAAAACACTCTCCCTACCTACAGTTTTCTGTCCCTAGAAAAAATGTTTTTTTTAATCACAATATAGCACAAGGAAAATTAACTCACTGTCCTTACAGGTCCCTGGAAACAAGGACTTGCAGAGTGAAAGAAACTGACACTGTCCCTACCTAGAGTTTTCTGTCCCTAGAATAAATGTTTTTTTTAATCACAATATAGCACAAGGAAAATTAACTCACTGTCCTTACAGGTCCCTGGAAACAAGGACTTGCAGAGTGAAAGAAACTGACACTGTCCCTACCTAGAGTTTTCTGTCCCTAGAATAAATGTTTTTTTTAAGCACAATATAGCACAAGGACAATTAACTCACTGTCCTTACAGGTCCCTGGAAACAAGGACTTGCAGAGTGAAAGAAAAAAAACACTCTCCCTACCTACAGTTTTCTGTCCCTAGAAAAAATGTTTTTTTTAATCACAATATAGCACAAGGAAAATTAACTCACTGTCCTTACAGGTCCCTGGAAACAAGGACTTGCAGAGTGAAAGAAACTGACACTGTCCCTACCTAGAGTTTTCTGTCCCTAGAATAAATGTTTTTTTTAATCACAATATAGCACAAGGAAAATTAACTCACTGTCCTTACAGGTCCCTGGAAACAAGGACTTGCAGAGTGAAAGAAACTGACACTGTCCCTACCTAGAGTTTTCTGTCCCTAGAATAAATGTTTTTTTTAAGCACAATATAGCACAAGGACAATTAACTCACTGTCCTTACAGGTCCCTGGAAACAAGGACTTGCAGAGTGAAAGAAAAAAAACACTCTCCCTACCTACAGTTTTCTGTCCCTAGAAAAAATGTTTTTTTTAATCACAATATAGCACAAGGAAAATTAACTCACTGTCCTTACAGGTCCCTGGAAACAAGGACTTGCAGAGTGAAAGAAAAAAAACACTCTCCCTACCTACAGTTTTCTGTCCCTAGAAAAAATGTTTTTTTTAATCACAATATAGCACAAGGAAAATTAACTCACTGTCCTTACAGGTCCCTGGAAACAAGGACTTGCAGAGTGAAAGAAAAAAAACACTCTCCCTACCTACAGTTTTCTGTCCCTAGAAAAAATGTTTTTTTTAATCACAATATAGCACAAGGAAAATTAACTCACTGTCCTTACAGGTCCCTGGAAACAAGGACTTGCAGAGTGAAAGAAACTGACACTGTCCCTACCTAGAGTTTTCTGTCCCTAGAATAAATGTTTTTTTTAAGCACAATATAGCACAAGGACAATTAACTCACTGTCCTTACAGGTCCCTGGAAACAAGGACTTGCAGAGTGAAAGAAAAAAAACACTCTCCCTACCTACAGTTTTCTGTCCCTAGAAAAAATGTTTTTTTTAATCACAATATAGCACAAGGAAAATTAACTCACTGTCCTTACAGGTCCCTGGAAACAAGGACTTGCAGAGTGAAAGAAACTGACACTGTCCCTACCTAGAGTTTTCTGTCCCTAGAATAAATGTTTTTTTTAATCACAATATAGCACAAGGAAAATTAACTCACTGTCCTTACAGGTCCCTGGAAACAAGGACTTGCAGAGTGAAAGAAACTGACACTGTCCCTACCTAGAGTTTTCTGTCCCTAGAATAAATGTTTTTTTTAAGCACAATATAGCACAAGGACAATTAACTCACTGTCCTTACAGGTCCCTGGAAACAAGGACTTGCAGAGTGAAAGAAAAAAAACACTCTCCCTACCTACAGTTTTCTGTCCCTAGAAAAAATGTTTTTTTTAATCACAATATAGCACAAGGAAAATTAACTCACTGTCCTTACAGGTCCCTGGAAACAAGGACTTGCAGAGTGAAAGAAAAAAAACACTCTCCCTACCTACAGTTTTCTGTCCCTAGAAAAAATTTTTTTTTAATCACAATATAGCACAAGGAAAATTAACTCACTGTCCTTACAGGTCCCTGGAAACAAGGACTTGCAGAGTGAAAGAAAAAAAACACTCTCCCTACCTACAGTTTTCTGTCCCTAGAAAAAATGTTTTTTTTAATCACAATATAGCACAAGGAAAATTAACTCACTGTCCTTACAGGTCCCTGGAAACAAGGACTTGCAGAGTGAAAGAAACTGACACTGTCCCTACCTAGAGTTTTCTGTCCCTAGAATAAATGTTTTTTTTAAGCACAATATAGCACAAGGACAATTAACTCACTGTCCTTACAGGTCCCTGGAAACAAGGACTTGCAGAGTGAAAGAAAAAAAACACTCTCCCTACCTACAGTTTTCTGTCCCTAGAAAAAATGTTTTTTTTAATCACAATATAGCACAAGGAAAATTAACTCACTGTCCTTACAGGTCCCTGGAAACAAGGACTTGCAGAGTGAAAGAAACTGACACTGTCCCTACCTAGAGTTTTCTGTCCCTAGAATAAATGTTTTTTTTAAGCACAATATAGCACAAGGACAATTAACTCACTGTCCTTACAGGTCCCTGGAAACAAGGACTTGCAGAGTGAAAAAAAAAAAACACTCTCCCTACCTACAGTTTTCTGTCCCTAGAAAAAATGTTTTTTTTAAGCACAATATAGCACAAGGACAATTAACTCACTGTCCTTACAGGTCCCTGGAAACAAGGACTTGCAGAGTGAAAGAAAAAAAACACTCTCCCTACCTAGAGTTTTCTGTCCCTAGAATAAATGTTTTTTTTAATCACAATATAGCACAAGGAAAATTAACTCACTGTCCTTACAGGTCCCTGGAAACAAGGACTTGCAGAGTGAAAGAAACTGACACTGTCCCTACCTAGAGTTTTCTGTCCCTAGAATAAATGTTTTTTTTAAGCACAATATAGCACAAGGACAATTAACTCACTGTCCTTACAGGTCCCTGGAAACAAGGACTTGCAGAGTGAAAGAAAAAAAACACTCTCCCTACCTACAGTTTTCTGTCCCTAGAAAAAATGTTTTTTTTAATCACAATATAGCACAAGGAAAATTAACTCACTGTCCTTACAGGTCCCTGGAAACAAGGACTTGCCGAGTGAAAGAAACTGACACTGTCCCTACCTAGAGTTTTCTGTCCCTAGAATAAATGTTTTTTTTAAGCACAATATAGCACAAGGACAATTAACTCACTGTCCTTACAGGTCCCTGGAAACAAGGACTTGCAGAGTGAAAGAAAAAAAACACTCTCCCTACCTACAGTTTTCTGTCCCTAGAAAAAATGTTTTTTTTAAGCACAATATAGCACAAGTAAAATTAACTCACTGTCCTTACAGGTCCCTGGAAACAAGGACTTGCAGAGTGAAAGAAAAAAAACACTCTCCCTACCTACAGTTTTCTGTCCCTAGAAAAAATGTTTTTTTTAATCACAATATAGCACAAGGAAAATTAACTCACTGTCCTTACAGGTCCCTGGAAACAAGGACTTGCAGAGTGAAAGAAACTGACACTGTCCCTACCTAGAGTTTTCTGTCCCTAGAATAAATGTTTTTTTTAATCACAATATAGCACAAGGACAATTAACTCACTGTCCTTACAGGTCCCTGGAAACAAGGACTTGCAGAGTGAAAGAAACTGACACTGTCCCTACCTAGAGTTTTCTGTCCCTAGAATAAATGTTTTTTTTAAGCACAATATAGCACAAGGACAATTAACTCACTGTCCTTACAGGTCCCTGGAAACAAGGACTTGCAGAGTGAAAGAAAAAAAACACTCTCCCTACCTACAGTTTTCTGTCCCTAGAAAAAATGTTTTTTTTAATCACAATATAGCACAAGGAAAATTAACTCACTGTCCTTACAGGTCCCTGGAAACAAGGACTTGCAGAGTGAAAGAAACTGACACTGTCCCTACCTAGAGTTTTCTGTCCCTAGAATAAATGTTTTTTTTAATCACAATATAGCACAAGGACAATTAACTCACTGTCCTTACAGGTCCCTGGAAACAAGGACTTGCAGAGTGAAAGAAACTGACACTGTCCCTACCTAGAGTTTTC
Organism: Rana muscosa; assembly: GCA_029206835.1. Lineage (NCBI taxonomy): Eukaryota > Metazoa > Chordata > Amphibia > Anura > Ranidae > Rana > Rana muscosa. The sequence continues at coordinate 787,715 of JARGYO010000232.1, forward strand.
TGTCCCTAGAATAAATGTTTTTTTTAAGCACAATATAGCACAAGGACAATTAACTCACTGTCCTTACAGGTCCCTGGAAACAAGGACTTGCAGAGTGAAAGAAACTGACACTGTCCCTACCTAGAGTTTTCTGTCCCTAGAATAAATGTTTTTTTTAAGCACAATATAGCACAAGGACAATTAACTCACTGTCCTTACAGGTCCCTGGAAACAAGGACTTGCAGAGTGAAAGAAAAAAAACACTCTCCCTACCTACAGTTTTCTGTCCCTAGAAAAAATGTTTTTTTTAATCACAATATAGCACAAGGAAAATTAACTCACTGTCCTTACAGGTCCCTGGAAACAAGGACTTGCAGAGTGAAAGAAACTGACACTGTCCCTACCTAGAGTTTTCTGTCCCTAGAATAAATGTTTTTTTTAATCACAATATAGCACAAGGACAATTAACTCACTGTCCTTACAGGTCCCTGGAAACAAGGACTTGCAGAGTGAAAGAAACTGACACTGTCCCTACCTAGAGTTTTCTGTCCCTAGAATAAATGTTTTTTTTAAGCACAATATAGCACAAGGACAATTAACTCACTGTCCTTACAGGTCCCTGGAAACAAGGACTTGCAGAGTGAAAGAAACTGACACTGTCCCTACCTAGAGTTTTCTGTCCCTAGAATAAATGTTTTTTTTAAGCACAATATAGCACAAGGACAATTAACTCACTGTCCTTACAGGTCCCTGGAAACAAGGACTTGCAGAGTGAAAGAAAAAAAACACTCTCCCTACCTACAGTTTTCTGTCCCTAGAAAAAATGTTTTTTTTAATCACAATATAGCACAAGGAAAATTAACTCACTGTCCTTACAGGTCCCTGGAAACAAGGACTTGCAGAGTGAAAGAAACTGACACTGTCCCTACCTAGAGTTTTCTGTCCCTAGAATAAATGTTTTTTTTAATCACAATATAGCACAAGGACAATTAACTCACTGTCCTTACAGGTCCCTGGAAACAAGGACTTGCAGAGTGAAAGAAACTGACACTGTCCCTACCTAGAGTTTTCTGTCCCTAGAATAAATGTTTTTTTTAAGCACAATATAGCACAAGGACAATTAACTCACTGTCCTTACAGGTCCCTGGAAACAAGGACTTGCAGAGTGAAAGAAACTGACACTGTCCCTACCTAGAGTTTTCTGTCCCTAGAATAAATGTTTTTTTTAAGCACAATATAGCACAAGGACAATTAACTCACTGTCCTTACAGGTCCCTGGAAACAAGGACTTGCAGAGTGAAAGAAAAAAAACACTCTCCCTACCTACAGTTTTCTGTCCCTAGAAAAAATGTTTTTTTTAATCACAATATAGCACAAGGAAAATTAACTCACTGTCCTTACAGGTCCCTGGAAACAAGGACTTGCAGAGTGAAAGAAACTGACACTGTCCCTACCTAGAGTTTTCTGTCCCTAGAATAAATGTTTTTTTTAATCACAATATAGCACAAGGACAATTAACTCACTGTCCTTACAGGTCCCTGGAAACAAGGACTTGCAGAGTGAAAGAAACTGACACTGTCCCTACCTAGAGTTTTCTGTCCCTAGAATAAATGTTTTTTTTAAGCACAATATAGCACAAGGACAATTAACTCACTGTCCTTACAGGTCCCTGGAAACAAGGACTTGCAGAGTGAAAGAAACTGACACTGTCCCTACCTAGAGTTTTCTGTCCCTAGAATAAATGTTTTTTTTAAGCACAATATAGCACAAGGACAATTAACTCACTGTCCTTACAGGTCCCTGGAAACAAGGACTTGCAGAGTGAAAGAAACTGACACTGTCCCTACCTAGAGTTTTCTGTCCCTAGAATAAATGTTTTTTTTAAGCACACTATAGCAGAAGCACAAAACACACTGACACTCTCCCTACCTATCCTTCTCTTTCCCTAAACTAAAGGAATCCAGGTTAAGCAAGAAAGAAATAACAGTCACTGTCCCTGCCTATGCTACTCTATCCCTGCTCCGGAACACACTACACTAGGCCGCCGTGCTGGCGGCCTTTTATAGTGTGGGGCGTGTACTAAACACCCTCAGCAATAATTGGCCACAGGCATCCTGCCTGTGGCCAATCATTGCTCTCCTCGCTGCCGGCGCTGTGATTGGCCAAGCATGCGGGGTCACAGTGCATGCTTGGCCAATCACAGCGCCTGGATGACACTGCGATGGCGTAGTGCATTGTGGGCCGTTCGCGTCACTCGAATTTGGCGCGAACGGCCCAAATCGTTCGATCTTCGTCGAACGATCGAACAGCCAATGTTCGAGTCGAACGTATGTTCGACTCGAACACGAAGCTCATCCCTAGTGATGAACAATAGTACATCAGTGATGAACAATAGTACATCAGTGATGATCCACAGTACATCAGTGATGATCCATAGTACATCAGTGATGATCCACAGTACATCAGTGATGATCCACAGTACATCAGGGATGGTCCATAGTACATCAGTGATGATCCATAGTACACCAGTGATGATCCATAGTACACCAGTGATGGCCTATAGTACATCAGTGATGAACTATAGTACATCAGTGATGATCCACAGTACATCAGTGATGATCCACAGTACATCAGGGATGGCCCATAGTACACCAGTGATGATCCACTGTACACCAGTGATGATCCATAGTACACCAGTGATGGTCCATAGTACATCAGTGATGATCTATAGTACATCAGTGATGGTCCATAGTACATCAGTGATGATCTATAGTACATCAGTGATGATCCACAGTACATCAGTTATGATACACAGTACATCAGTGATGATCCACAGTACATCAGTGATGATCCACAATACTTCAGTGATGATCCACAGTACATCAGTGATGATGCACAGTACATCAGGGATGGTCCACAGTATATCAGTGATGATCCATAGTACATCAGTGATGGTCCATAGTACACCAGTGATGATCTATAGTACACCAGTGATGGCCCATAGTACACCAGTGATGGCCACAGTACATCAGTGATGATCCATAGTACATCAGTGATAATCCACAGTACATCAGTGATGATCCACAGTACATCAGGGATGGTCCATAGTACATCAGTGATGATCCATAGTACACCAGTGATGATCCATAGTACACCAGTGATGATCCATAGTACACCAGTGATGGCCCATAGTACATCAGTGATCAACTATAGTACATCAGTGATGATCCACAGTACATCAGGGATGGTCCATAGTACATCAGTGATGATCCATAGTACACCAGTGATGATCCATAGTACACCAGTGATGGCCCATAGTACATCAGTGATGAACTATAGTACATCAGTTATTATCCACAGTACATCAGTGATGATCCATAGTACATCAGTGATGATCCACAGTACATCAGGGATGGTCCATAGTACATCAGTGATGATCCATAGTACACCAGTGATGATCCATAGTACACCAGTGATGGTCCATAGTACATCAGTGATGATCTATAGTACATCAGTGATGATCTATAGTACATCAGTGATGATCCACAGTACATCAGTTATGATACACAGTACATCAGTGATGATCCACAGTACATCAGTGATGATCCACAATACTTCAGTGATGATCCACAGTACATCAGTGATGATCCACAGTACATCAGGGATGGTCCACAGTATATCAGTGATGATCTATAGTACATCAGTGATGGTCCATAGTACATCAGTGATGGTCCATAGTACATCAGTGATGGTCCATAGTACATCAGTGATGGTCCATAGTACACCAGTGATGATCCATAGTACACCAGTGATGGCCCATAGTACACCAGTGATGGCCCATAGTACATCAGTGATGATCCATAGTACATCAGTGATGATCCACAGTACATCAGTGATGATCCACAGTACATCAGGGATGGTCCATAGTACATCAGTGATGATCCATAGTACACCAGTGATGATCCATAGTACACCAGTGATGGCCCATAATACATCAGTGATGAACTATAGTACATCAGTGATGATCCACAGTACATCAGGGATGGTCCATAGTACATCAGTGATGATCCATAGTACACCAGTGATGATCCATAGTACACCAGTGATGGCCCATAGTACATCAGTGATGAACTATAGTACATCAGTGATGATCCACAGTACACCAGTGATGGTCCATAGTACATCAGTGATGATCTATAGTACATCAGTGATGGTCCATAGTACATCAGTGATGATCTATATACATAGTACACCAGTGATGATCTATAGTACATCAGTGATGATCTACAGTACATCAGTTATGATCCACAGTACATTAGTGATGATCCACAGTACATCAGTGATGATCCACAATACTTCAGTGATGATCCACAGTACATCAGTGATGATCCACAGTACATCAGGGATGGTCCACAGTATATCAGTGATGATCCATAGTACATCAGTGATGGTCCATAGTACATCAGTGATGGTCCATAGTACACCAGTGATGATCCATAGTACACCAGTGATGGCCCATAGTACACCAGTGATGGCCCATAGTACATCAGTGATGATCCACAGTACATCAGTGATGATCCACAGTACATCAGGGATGGTGCATAGTACATCAGTGATGATCCATAGTACACCAGTGATGATCCATAGTACACCGGTGATGGCCCATAGTACATCAGTGATGAACTATAGTACATCAGTGATGATCCACAGTACATCAGGGATGGTCCATAGTACATCAGTGATGATCCATAGTACACCAGTGATGATCCATAGTACACCAGTGATGGCCCATAGTACATCAGTGATGAACAATAGTACATCAGTGATGAACAATAGTACATCAGTGATGATCCACAGTACATCAGTGATGATCCATAGTACATCAGTGATGATCCACAGTACATCAGTGATGATCCACAGTACATCAGGGATGGTCCATAGTACATCAGTGATGATCCATAGTACACCAGTGATGATCCATAGTACACCAGTGATGGCCTATAGTACATCAGTGATGAACTATAGTACATCAGTGATGATCCACAGTACATCAGTGATGATCCACAGTACATCAGGGATGGCCCATAGTACACCAGTGATGATCCACTGTACACCAGTGATGATCCATAGTACACCAGTGATGGTCCATAGTACATCAGTGATGATCTATAGTACATCAGTGATGGTCCATAGTACATCAGTGATGATCTATAGTACATCAGTGATGATCCACAGTACATCAGTTATGATACACAGTACATCAGTGATGATCCACAGTACATCAGTGATGATCCACAATACTTCAGTGATGATCCACAGTACATCAGTGATGATCCACAGTACATCAGGGATGGTCCACAGTATATCAGTGATGATCCATAGTACATCAGTGATGGTCCATAGTACACCAGTGATGATCTATAGTACACCAGTGATGGCCCATAGTACACCAGTGATGGCCACAGTACATCAGTGATGATCCATAGTACATCAGTGATAATCCACAGTACATCAGTGATGATCCACAGTACATCAGGGATGGTCCATAGTACATCAGTGATGATCCATAGTACACCAGTGATGATCCATAGTACACCAGTGATGATCCATAGTACACCAGTGATGGCCCATAGTACATCAGTGATCAACTATAGTACATCAGTGATGATCCACAGTACATCAGGGATGGTCCATAGTACATCAGTGATGATCCATAGTACACCAGTGATGATCCATAGTACACCAGTGATGGCCCATAGTACATCAGTGATGAACTATAGTACATCAGTGATGATCCACAGTACATCAGTGATGATCCATAATACATCAGTGATGATCCACAGTATATCAGTGATGATCCACAGTACATCAGGGATGGTCCATAGTACATCAGTGATGATCCATAGTACACCAGTGATGATCCATAGTACACCAGTGATGGCCCATAGTACATCAGTGATGAACTATAGTACATCAGTTATTATCCACAGTACATCAGTGATGATCCATAGTACATCAGTGATGATCCACAGTACATCAGGGATGGTCCATAGTACATCAGTGATGATCCATAGTACACCAGTGATGATCCATAGTACACCAGTGATGGTCCATAGTACATCAGTGATGATCTATAGTACATCAGTGATGATCTATAGTACATCAGTGATGATCCACAGTACATCAGTTATGATACACAGTACATCAGTGATGATCCACAGTACATCAGTGATGATCCACAATACTTCAGTGATGATCCACAGTACATCAGTGATGATCCACAGTACATCAGGGATGGTCCACAGTATATCAATGATGATCTATAGTACATCAGTGATGGTCCATAGTACATCAGTGATGGTCCATAGTACATCAGTGATGGTCCATAGTACATCAGTGATGGTCCATAGTACACCAGTGATGATCCATAGTACACCAGTGATGGCCCATAGTACACCAGTGATGGCCCATAGTACATCAGTGATGATCCATAGTACATCAGTGATGATCCACAGTACATCAGTGATGATCCACAGTACATCAGGGATGGTCCATAGTACATCAGTGATGATCCATAGTACACCAGTGATGATCCATAGTACACCAGTGATGGCCCATAATACATCAGTGATGAACTATAGTACATCAGTGATGATCCACAGTACATCAGGGATGGTCCATAGTACATCAGTGATGATCCATAGTACACCAGTGATGATCCATAGTACACCAGTGATGGCCCATAGTACATCAGTGATGAACTATAGTACATCAGTGATGATCCACAGTACATCAGTGATGATCCACAGTACATCAGGGATGGTCCATAGTACACCAGTGATGATCCACAGTACACCAGTGATGATCCATAGTACACCAGTGATGGTCCATAGTACATCAGTGATGATCTATAGTACATCAGTGATGGTCCATAGTACATCAGTGATGAGCTATAGTACATCAGTGATGATCTATAGTACATCACTGATGATCCATAGTACACCAGTGATGATCCATAGTACACCAGTGATGGCCCATAGTACATCAGTGATGAACTATAGTACATCAGTGATGATCCACAGTACATCAGGGATGGTCCATAGTACATCAGTGATGATCCATAGTACATCAGTGATGATCCATAGTACACCAGTGATGGCCCATAGTACATCAGTGATGAACTATAGTACATCAGTGATGATCCACAGTACATCAGTGATGATCCATAGTACATCAGTGATGATCCACAGTACATCAGTGATGATCCACAGTACATCAGGGATGGTCCATAGTACATCAGTGATGATCCATAGTACACCAGTGATGATCCATAGTACACCAGTGATGGCCCATAGTACATCAGTGATGAACTATAGTACATCAGTGATGATCCACAGTACATCAGTGATGATCCACAGTACATCAGGGATGGTCCATAGTACACCAGTGATGATCCACAGTACACCAGTGATGATCCATAGTACACCAGTGATGGTCCATAGTACATCAGTGATGATCTATAGTACACCAGTGATGATCCATAGTACACCAGTGATGGCCCATAGTACATCAGTGATGAACTATAGTACATCAGTTATGATCCACAGTACATCAGTGATGATCCATAGTACATCAGTGATGATCCACAGTACATCAGGGATGGTCCATAGTACATCAGTGATGATCCATAGTACACCAGTGATGGTCCATAGTACATCAGTGATGATCCATAGTACACCAGTGATGATCCATAGTACACCAGTGATGGCCCATAGTACACCAGTGATGGCCCATAGTACATCAGTGATGATCCATAGTACATCAGTGATGATCCACAGTACATCAGTGATGATCCACAGTACATCAGGGATGGTCCATAGTACATCGTGATGATCCATAGTACACCAGTGATGATCCATAGTACACCAGTGATGGCCCATAGTACATCAGTGATGAACTATAGTACATCAGTGATGATCCACAGTACATCAGGGATGGTCCATAGTACATCAGTGATGATCCATAGTACACCAGCGATGATCCATAGTACACCAGTGATGGCCCATAGTACATCAGTGATGAACAATAGTACATCAGTGATGATCCACAGTACATCAGTGATGATCCATAGTACATCAGTGATGATCCACAGTACATCAGTGATGATCCACAGTACATCAGGGATGGTCCATAGTACATCAGTGATGATCCATAGTACACCAGTGATGATCCATAGTACACCAGTGATGGCCTATAGTACATCAGTGATGAACTATAGTACATCAGTGATGATCCACAGTACATCAGTGATGATCCACAGTACATCAGGGATGGCCCATAGTACACCAGTGATGATCCACAGTACACCAGTGATGATCCATAGTACACCAGTGATGGTCCATAGTACATCAGTGATGATCTATAGTACATCAGTGATGATCCACAGTACATCAGTTATGATACACAGTACATCAGTGATGATCCACAGTACATCAGTGATGATCTACAATACTTCAGTGATGATCCACAGTACATCAGTGATGATCCACAGTACATCAGGGATGATCCATAGTATATCAGTGATGATCCATAGTACATCAGTGATGGTCCATAGTACACCAGTGATGATCTATAGTACACCAGTGATGGCCCATAGTACACCAGTGATGGCCCATAGTACATCAGTGATGATCCATAGTACATCAGTGATGATCCACAGTACATCAGTGATGATCCACAGTACATCAGGGATGGTCCATAGTACATCAGTGATGATCCATAGTACACCAGTGATGATCCATAGTACACCAGTGATGATCCATAGTACACCAGTGATGGCCCATAGTACATCAGTGATGAACTATAGTACATCAGTGATGATCCACAGTACATCAGGGATGGTCCATAGTACATCAGTGATGATCCATAGTACACCAGTGATGATCCATAGTACACCAGTGATGGCCCATAGTACATCAGTGATGAACTATAGTACATCAGTGATGATCCACAGTACATCAGTGATGATCCATAGTACATCAGTGATGATCCACAGTATATCAGTGATGATCCACAGTACATCAGGGATGGTCCATAGTACATCAGTGATGATCCATAGTACACCAGTGATGATCCATAGTACACCAGTGATGGCCCATAGTACATCAGTGATGAACTATAGTACATCAGTTATGATCCACAGTACATCAGTGATGATCCATAGTACATCAGTGATGATCCACAGTACATCAGGGATGGTCCATAGTACATCAGTGATGATCCATAGTACACCAGTGATGATCCATAGTACACCAGTAATGGTCCATAGTACATCAGTGATGATCTATAGTACATCAGTGATGATCTATAGTACATCAGTGATGATCCACAGTACATCAGTTATGATACACAGTACATCAGTGATGATCCACAGTACATCAGTGATGATCCACAATACTTCAGTGATGATCCACAGTACATCAGTGATGATCCACAGTACATCAGGGATGGTCCACAGTATATCAGTGATGATCCATAGTACATCAGTGATGGTCCATAGTACATCAGTGATGGTCCATAGTACACCAGTGATGATCCATAGTACACCAGTGATGGCCCATAGTACACCAGTGATGGCCCATAGTACATCAGTGATGATCCATAGTACATCAGTGATGATCCACAGTACATCAGTGATGATCCACAGTACATCAGGGATGGTCCATAGTACATCAGTGATGATCCATAGTACACCAGTGATGATCCATAGTACACCAGTGATGGCCCATAGTACATCAGTGATGAACTATAGTACATCAGTGATGATCCACAGTACATCAGGGATGGTCCATAGTACATCAGTGATGATCCTTAGTACACCAGTGATGATCCATAGTACACCAGTGATGGCCCATAGTACATCAGTGATGAACTATAGTACATCAGTGATGATCCACAGTACATCAGTGATGATCCATAGTACATCAGTGATGATCCACAGTACATCAGTGATGATCCACAGTACATCAGGGATGGTCCATAGTACATCAGTGATGATCCATAGTACACCAGTGATGATCCATAGTACACCAGTGATGGCCCATAGTACATCAGTGATGAACTATAGTACATCAGTGATGATCCACAGTACATCAGTGATGATCCACAGTACATCAGGGATGGTCCATAGTACACCAGTGATGATCCACAGTACACCAGTGATGATCCATAGTACACCAGTGATGGCCCATAGTACATCAGTGATGATCTATAGTACATCAGTGATGGTCCATAATACATCAGTGATGAGCTATAGTACATCAGTGATGATCTATAGTACATCACTGATGATCCATAGTACACCAGTGATGATCCATAGTACACCAGTGATGGCCCATAGTACATCAATGATGAACTATAGTACATCAGTGATGATCCACAGTACATCAGGGATGGTCCATAGTACATCAGTGATGATCCATAGTACATCAGTGATGATCCATAGTACACCAGTGATGGCCCATAGTACATCAGTGATGAACTATAGTACATCAGTGATGATCCACAGTACATCCGTGATGATCCATAGTACATCAGTGATGATCCACAGTACATCAGTGATGATCCACAGTACATCAGGGATGGTCGATAGTACATCAGTGATGATCCATAGTACACCAGTGATGATCCATAGTACACCAGTGATGGCCCATAGTACATCAGTGATGAACTATAGTACATCAGTGATGATCCACAGTACATCAGTGATGATCCACAGTACATCAGGGATGGTCCATAGTACACCAGTGATGATCCACAGTACACCAGTGATGATCCATAGTACACCAGTGATGGTCCATAGTACATCAGTGATGATCTATAGTACACCAGTGATGATCCATAGTACACCAGTGATGGCCCATAGTACATCAGTGATGAACTATAGTACATCAGTTATGATCCACAGTACATCAGTGATGATCCATAGTACATCAGTGATGATCCACAGTACATCAGGGATGGTCCATAGTACATCAGTGATGATCCATAGTACACCAGTGATGGTCCATAGTACATCAGTGATGATCCATAGTACACCAGTGATGATCCACAGTACATCAGTGATGATCCATAGTACATCAGTGATGATCCATAGTACATCAGTGATGGCCCATAGTACATCAGTGATGAACTATAGTACATCAGTTATGATCCACAGTACATCAGTGATGATCCATAGTACATCAGTGATGATCCACAGTACATCAGGGATGGTCCATAGTACATCAGTGATGATCCATAGTACACCAGTGATGATCCATAGTACACCAGTGATGGTCCATAGTACATCAGTGATGATCTATAGTACATCAGTGATGATCTATAGTACATCAGTGATGATCCACAGTACATCAATTATGATACACAGTACATCAGTGATGATCCACAGTACATCAGTGATGATCCACAATACTTCAGTGATGATCCACAGTACATCAGTGATGATCCACAGTACATCAGGGATGGTCCACAGTATATCAGTGATGATCCATAGTACATCAGTGATGGTCCATAGTACATCAGTGATGGTCCATAGTACATCAGTGATGGTCCATAGTACACCAGTGATGATCCATAGTACACCAGTGATGGCCCATAGTACACCAGTGATGGCCCATAGTACATCAGTGATGATCCATAGTACATCAGTGATGATCCACAGTACATCAGTGATGATCCACAGTACATCAGGGATGGTCCATAGTACATCAGTGATGATCCATAGTACACCAGTGATGATCCATAGTACACCAGTGATGGCCCATAGTACATCAGTGATGAACTATAGTACACCAGTGATGATCCACAGTACATCAGGGATGGTCCATAGTACATCAGTGATGATCCTTAGTACACCAGTGATGATCCATAGTACACCAGTGATGGCCCATAGTACATCAGTGATGAACTATAGTGCATCAGTGATGATCCACAGTACATCAGTGATGATCCATAGTACATCAGTGATGATCCACAGTACATCAGTGATGATCCACAGTACATCAGGGATGGTCCATAGTACATCAGTGATGATCCATAGTACACCAGTGATGGCCCATAGTACATCAGTGATGAACTATAGTACATCAGTGATGATCCACAGTACATCAGTGATGATCCACAGTACATCAGGGATGGTCCATAATACACCAGTAATGATCCACAGTACACCAGTGATGATCCATAGTACACCAGTGATGGTCCATAGTACATCAGTGATGATCTATAGTACATCAGTGATGGTCCATAGTACATCAGTGATGAGCTATAGTACATCAGTGATGATCTATAGTACATCACTGATGATCCATAGTACACCAGTGATGATCCATAGTACACCAGTGATGGCCCATAGTACATCAGTGATGAACTATAGTACATCAGTGATGATCCACAGTACATCAGGGATGGTCCATAGTACATCAGTGATGATCCATAGTACATCAGTGATGATCCATAGTACACCAGTGGTGGCCCATAGTACATCAGTGATGAACTATAGTACATCAGTGATGATCCACAGTACATCAGTGATGATCCATAGTACATCAGTGATGATCCACAGTACATCAGTGATGATCCACAGTACATCAGGGATGGTCCATAGTACATCAGTGATGATCCATAGTACACCAGTGATGATCCATAGTACACCAGTGATGGCCCATAGTACATCAGTGATGAACTATAGTACATCAGTGATGATCCACAGTACATCAGTGATGATCCACAGTACATCAGGGATGGTCCATAGTACACCAGTGATGATCCACAGTACACCAGTGATGATCCATAGTACACCAGTGATGGTCCATAGTACATCAGTGATGATCTATAGTACATCAGTGATGGTCCATAGTACATCAGTGATGATCTATAGTACATCAGTGATGATCTATAGTACATCAGTGATGATCCATAGTACATCAGTGATGATCCACAGTACATCAGTGATGGTCCACAGTACATCAGGGATGGTCCACAGTACATCGGTGATGATCCATAGTACACCAGTGATGGCCCATAGTACATCAGTGATGGTCCATAGTACATCAGTGATGATCCATAGTAGATCAGTGATGATCCATAGTACACCAGTGATGGCCCATAGTACACCAGTGATGGCCCATAGTACATCAGTGATGATCCACAGTACATCAGTGATGATCCATAGTACATCAGTGATGATCCACAGTACATCAGTGATGATCCACAGTACATCAGGGATGGTCCATAGTACATCAGTGATGATCCATAGTACACCAGTGATGATCCATAGTACACCAGTGATGGCCCATAGTACATCAGTGATGAACTATAGTACATCAGTGATGATCCACAGTACATCAGTGATGATCCACAGTACATCAGGGATGGTCCATAGTACACCAGTGATGATCCACAGTACACCAGTGATGATCCATAGTACACCAGTGATGGTCCATAGTACATCAGTGATGATCTATAGTACATCAGTGATGGTCCATAGTACATCAGTGATGATCTATAGTACATCAGTGATGATCTATAGTACATCAGTGATGATCCACAGTACATCAGTTATGATACACAGTACATCAGTGATGATCCACAGTACATCAGTGATGATCCACAATACTTCAGTGATGATCCACAGTACATCAGTGATGATCCACAGTACATCAGGGATGGTCCACAGTATATCAGTGATGATCCATAGTACATCAGTGATGGTCCATAGTACATCAGTGATGGTCCATAGTACACCAGTGATGATCCATAGTACACCAGTGATGGCCCATAGTACACCAGTGATGGCCCATAGTACATCAGTGATGATCCATAGTACATCAGTGATGATCCACAGTACATCAGTGATGATCCACAGTACATCAGGGATGGTCCATAGTACATCAGTGATGATCCATAGTACACCAGTGATGATCCATAGTACACCAGTGATGGCCCATAGTACATCAGTGATGAACTATAGTACATCAGTGATGATCCACAGTACATCAGGGATGGTCCATAGTACATCAGTGATGATCCATAGTACACCAGTGATGATCCATAGTACACCAGTGATGGCCCATAGTACATCAGTGATGAACTATAGTACATCAGTGATGATCCACAGTACATCAGTGATGATCCATAGTACATCAGTGATGATCCACAGTACATCAGTGATGATCCACAGTACATCAGGGATGGTCCATAGTACATCAGTGATGATCCATAGTACACCAGTGATGATCCATAGTACACCAGTGATGGACCATAGTACTTCAGTGATGAACTATAGTACATCAGTGATGATCCACAGTACATCAGTGATGATCCACAGTACATCAGGGATGGTCCATAGTACACCAGTGATGATCCACAGTACACCAGTGATGATCCATAGTACACCAGTGATGGTCCATAGTACATCAGGGATGGTCCATAGTACATCAGTGATGATCCATAGTACACCAGTGATGATCCATAGTACACCAGTGATGGCCCATAGTACATCAGTGATGAACTATAGTACATCAGTGATGATCCACAGTACATCAGTGATGATCCACAGTACATCAGGGATGGTCCATAGTACACCAGTGATGATTCACAGTACACCAGTGATGATCCATAGTACACCAGTGATGGTCCATAGTACATCAGTGATGATCTATAGTACATCAGTGATGGTCCATAGTACATCAGTGATGATCTATAGTACATCAGTGATGATCTATAGTACATCAGTGATGATCCACAGTACATCAGTTATGATACACAGTACATCAGTGATGATCCACAGTACATCAGTGATGATCCACAATACTTCAGTGATGATCCACAGTACATCAGTGATGATCCACAGTACATCAGGGATGGTCCACAGTATATCAGTGATGATCCACAGTACATCAGTGATGGTCCATAGTACATCAGTGATGGTCCATAGTACACCAGTGATGATCCATAGTACACCAGTGATGGCCCATAGTACACCTGTGATGGCCCATAGTACATCAGTGATGAACTATAGTACATCAGTGATGAACTATAGTACATCAGTGATGATCCACAGTACATCAGGGATGGTCCATAGTACATCAGTGATGATCCATAGTACACCAGTGATGATCCATAGTACACCAGTGATGGCCCATAGTACATCAGTGATGAACTATAGTACATCAGTGATGATCCACAGTACATCAGTGATGATCCATAGTACATCAGTGATGATCCACAGTACATCAGTGATGATCCACAGTACATCAGGGATGGTCCATAGTACATCAGTGATGATCCATAGTACACCAGTGATGATCCATAGTACACCAGTGATGGCCCATAGTACATCAGTGATGAACTATAGTACATCAGTGATGATCCACAGTACATCAGTGATGATCCACAGTACATCAGGGATGGTCCATAGTACACCAGTGATGATCCACAGTACACCAGTGATGATCCATAGTACACCAGTGATGGTCCATAGTACATCAGTGATGATCTATAGTACATCAGTGATGGTCTATAGTACATCAGTGATGAGCTATAGTACATCAGTGATGATCTATAGTACATCAGTGATGATCCATAGTACACCAGTGATGATCCATAGTACACCAGTGATGGCCCATAGTACATCAGTGATGATCCATAGTACACCAGTGATGATCCATAGTACACCAGTGATGGCCCATAGTACATCAGTGATGAACTATAGTACATCAGTGATGATCCACAGTACATCAGTGATGATCCATAGTACATCAGTGATGATCCACAGTACATCAGTGATGATCCACAGTACATCAGGGATGGTCCATAGTACATCAGTGATGATCCATAGTACACCAGTGATGATCCATAGTACACCAGTGATGGCCCACAGTATATCAGTGATGAACTATAGTACATCAGTGATGATCCACAGTACATCAGTGATGATCCACAGTACATCAGGGATGGTCCATAGTACACCAGTGATGATCCACAGTACACCAGTGATGATCCATAGTACACCAGTGATGGTCCATAGTACATCAGTGATGATCTATAGTACATCAGTGATGGTCCATAGTACATCAGTGATGATCTATAGTACATCAGTGATGATCCATAGTACATCAGTGATGATCCACAGTACATCAGTGATGTTCCACAGTACATCAGGGATGGTCCACAGTACATCGGTGATGATCCATAGTACACCAGTGATGGCCCATAATACATCAGTGATGGTCCATAGTACATCAGTGATGATCCATAGTACATCAGTGATGATCCATAGTACACCAGTGATGGCCCATAGTACATCAGTGATGATCCATAGTACATCAGTGATGATCCACAGTACATCAGTGATGATCCACAGTACATCAGGGATGGTCCATAGTACATCAGTGATGATCCATAGTACACCAGTGATGATCCATAGTACACCAGTGATGGCCCATAGTACATCAGTGATGAAATATAGTACATCAGTGATGATCCACAGTACATCAGTGATGATCCACAGTACATCAGGGATGGTCCATTATACACCAGTGATGATCCACAGTACATCAGTGATGATCCACAGTACATCAGTGATGATCCACAATACATCAGGGATGGTCCACAGTATATCAGTGATGATCCATAGTACATCAGTGATGGCCCACAGTACATCAGTGATGATCCACAGTATATCAGTGATGATCCATAGTACACCAGTGATGGTCCATAGTACACCAGTGATGGTCCATAGTACATCAGTGATGATCCATAGTACATCAGTGATGATCCACAGTACATCAGGGATGGTCCACAGTACATCAGTGATGATCCATAGTACACCAGTGATGGCCCAAAGCACATCAGCGATGGTCCATAGTACACCAGGGATGATCCATAGTAATCCAGTGATGATCCATAGTACACCAGTGATGGCCCATAGTACACCAGTGATGGCCCATAGTACATCAGTGATGATCCACAGTACATCAGTGATGATCTATAGTACATCAGGGATGGTCCACAGTACATCAGTGATGATCCATAGTACACCAGTGATGATCCATAGTACATCAGTGATGATCCATAGTACACCTGTGATGGCCCACAGTACACCTGTGATGGCCCACAGTACATCAGTGATGATCCACAGTACATCAGGGATGATCCACAGTATATCAGGGATGGTCCACAGTATATCAGTGATGATCCATAGTACACCAGTGATGATCCATAGTACACCAGGGATGATCCATAGTACACCAGTGATGATCCATAGTACACCAGTGATGATCCATAGTACATCAGTGATGGTCCATAGTACACCAGTGATGATCCATAGTACACCAGTGATGGCCCATAGTACACCAGTGATGGCCCATAGTACACCAGTGATGATCCATAGTACACCAGTGATGGCCCATAGTACACCAGTGATGTCCCATAGTACATCAGTGATGATCCACAGTACATCAGTGATGATCCATAGTACACCAGGGATGGCCCATAGTACATCAGTGATGGCTCATAGTACATCAGTGATGATCCATAGTACATCAGTGGTGATCCATTGTACACCAGTGATGATCCATAGTACATCAGTGATGGCTCATAGTACATCAGTGATGATCCATAGTACACCAGTGATGGCCCATAGTACATCAGTAATGATCTATAGTACATCAGTGATGATCCACAGTACATCAGTGATGATCCACAGTACATCAGTTATGATCCACAGTACATCAGTGATGATCCACAGTACATCAGTGATGATCCACAATACTTCAGTGATGATCCACAGTACATCAGTGATGATCCACAGTACATCAGGGATGGTCCACAGTATATCAGTGATGATCCATAGTACATCAGTGATGGCCCATAGTACATCAGTGATGATCCATAGTACACCAGTGATGATCCATAGTACACCAGTGATGTTCCATAGTACACCAGGGATGATCCACAGTACATCAGTGATGATCCACAGTACATCAGTGGTGGTCCACAGTACATCAGTGATGGTCCATAGTACACCAGTGATGATCCATAGTACACCAGTGATGATCCATAGTACACCAGTGATGGCCCATAGTACATCAGTGATGATCCATAGTACATCAGTGATGATCCACAGTACATCAGTGATGATCCACAGTACATCAGGCATGGTCCATAGTACATCAGTGATGATCCATAGTACACCAGTGATGATCCATAGTACACCAGTGATGGCCCATAGTACATCAGTGATGAACTAGAGTACATCAGTGATGATCCACAGTACATCAGGGATGGTCCATAGTACATCAGTGATGATCCATAGTACACCAGTGATGATCCATAGTACACCAGTGATGGTCCATAGTACATCAGTGATGAACTATAGTACATCAGTGATGATCCACAGTACATCAGTGATGATCCACAGTACATCAGGGATGGTCCATAGTACACCAGTGATGATCCACAGTACACCAGTGATGATCCATAGTACACCAGTGATGGTCCATAGTACATCAGTGATGATCTATAGTACATCAGTGATGGTCCATAGTACATCAGTGATGATCTATATACATAGTACACCAGTGATGATCTATAGTACATCAGTGATGATCTACAGTACATCAGTTATGATCCACAGTACATTAGTGATGATCCACAGTACATCAGTGATGATCCACAGTACATCAGTGATGATCCACAATACTTCAGTGATGATCCACAGTACATCAGGGATGGTCCACAGTACATCAGTGATGGTCCACAGTATATCAGTGATGATCCATAGTACATCAGTGATGGTCCATAGTACATCAGTGATGGTCCATAGTACACCAGTGATGATCCATAGTACATCAGTGATGATCCACAGTACACCAGTGATGATCCATAGTACACCAGTGATGGCCCATAGTACATCAGTGATGAACTATAGTACATCAGAGATGATCCACAGTACATCAGGGATGGTCCATAGTACACCAGTGATGATCCATAGTACACCAGTGATGATCCATAGTACACCAGTGATGGCCCATAGTACATCAGTGATGGCCCATAGTACATCAGTGATGAACTATAGTACACCAGTGATGATCCATAGTACATCAGTGATGATCCATAGTACATCAGTGATGATCCACAGTACATCAGTGATGATCCACAGTACATCAGGGATGGTCCATAGTACATCAGTGATGATCCATAGTACACCAGTGATGATCCATAGTACACCAGTGATGGCCCATAGTACATCAGTGATGAACTATAGTACATCAGTGATGATCCACAGTACATCAGTGATGATCCACAGTACACCAGTGATGATCCATAGTACACCAGTGATGGTCCATAGTACATCAGTGATGATCTATAGTACATCAGTGATGGTCCATGGTACATCAGTGATGATCTATAGTACATCAGTGATGATCTATAGTACATCAGTGATGATCCACAGTACATCAGTTATGATACACAGTACATCAGTGATGATCCACAGTACAACAGTGATGATCCACAGTACATCAGTGATGATCCACAATACTTCAGTGATGATCCACAGTACATCAGTGATGATCCACAGTACATCAGGGATGGTCCACAGTATATCAGTGATGATCCATAGTACATCAGTGATGATCCATAGTACACCAGTGATGATCCATAGTACACCAGTGATGGCCCATAGTACATCAGTGATGAACTATAGTACATCAGTGATGATCCACAGTACATCAGTGATGATCCACAGTACATCAGGGATGGTCCATAGTACATCAGTGATGATCCATAGTACACCAGTGATGATCCATAGTACACCAGTGATGGCCCATAGTACATAAGTGATGAACTATAGTACATCAGTGATGATCCATAGTACATCAGTGATGATCCATAGTATATCAGTGATGATCCACAGTACATCAGGGATGGTCCATAGTACACCAGTGATGATCCACAGTACACCAGTGATGATCCATAGTACACCAGTGATGGTCCATAGTACATCAGTGATGATCTGATGATCTGATGTACTGTGGGCCATCACAGGTGTACTGTGGGCCATCACAGGTGTACTATGGAGCATCACTGATGTACTATGGATCATCACTGGTGTACTATGGATCATCACTGATGTACTGTGGACCATCCCTGATGTACTATAGATCATCACTGATGTACTGTGGATCATCACTGATGTACTATGGGCCATCACTGGTGTACTATGGGCCATCACTGGTGTACTATGGATCATCACTGGATTACTATGGATCATCCCTGGTGTACTATGGACCATCACTGATGTGCTTTGGGCCATCACTGGTGTACTATGGATCATCACTGATGTACTGTGGACCATCCCTGATGTACTGTGGATCATCACTGATGTACTATGGATCATCACTGATTTTCTATGGACCATCACTGGTGTACTATGGACCATCACTGGTGTACTATGGATCATCACTGATGTACTATGGATCATCACTGATATACTGTGGACAATCCCTGATGTATTGTGGATCATCACTGATGTACTGTGGATCATCACTGATGTACTATAGATCATCACTGAAGTACTATGGGCCATCACTGGTGTACTATGGATCATCACTGGTGTACTATGGGCCATCACTGGTGTACTATGGATCATCACTGATGTACTATGGATCATCACTGATGTACTATGGATCATGACTGGTTTACTATGGATCATCACTGATGTACTGTGGACCATCCCTGATGTCCTGTGGATCATCACTGATGTACTGTGGATCATCACTGATGTACTGTGGATCATCACTGATGTACTGTGGATCATCATTGATGTACTGAGGATCATCACTGATGTACTATGGATCATCACTGATGTACCGTGGATCATCACTGATGTACTGTGGATCATCACTGATGTACTGTGGATCATCACTGATGTACTATAGATCATCACTGAAGCACTATGGGCCATCACTGGTGTACTATGGATCATCACTGATGTATTATGGATCATCACTGATGTACTATGAGCCATCACTGATGTACTATGGATCATCACTGGTGTACTATGGATCATCACTGATGTACTATGGATCATCACTGATGTACTATGAGCCATCACTGATGTACTATGGATCATCACTGGTGTACTATGGATCATCACTGATGTACTATGGATCATCACTGATGTACTATGAGCCATCACTGATGTACTATGGGCCATCCCTGGTGTACTATGGATCATCACTGATGTACTGTGGATCATCACTGATGTACTATGGGACATCACTGGTATACTATGGGCCATCTCTGGTGTACTATGGATCATCACTGGTGTACTATGGGCCATCACTGGTGAACTATGGATCATCACTGGTGTACTATGGACCATCACTGATTTACTATGGACCATCACTGATGTACTGTGGATCATCACTGATGTACTGTGGGTCATCCCTGGTGTACTATGGATCATCACTGGTGTAATATGGATCATCACTGATGTACTATGGGCCATCACTGATGTACTATGGATCATCACTGATGTACTGTGGACCATCCCTGATGTACTGTGGATCATCACTGATGTACTATGGACCATCCCTGATGTACTATGGACCATCCCTGATGTACTGTGAATCATCACTGGTGTACTGTGGATCATCACTGATGTACTATGGGCCATCACTGGTGTACTATGGGCCATCAGTGATGATCCACAGTACACCAGTGATGATCCATAGTACACCAGTGATGATCCATAGTACACCAGTGATGATCCATAGTACACCAGTGATGGCCCATAGTACATCAGTGATGAACTATAGTACATCAGTGATGATCCACAGTACATCAGTGATGATCCACAGTACATCAGTGATGATCCACAGTACATCAGGGATGGTCCATAGTACACCAGTGATGATCCACAGTACACCAGTGATGATCCATAGTACATCAGGGATGGTCCATAGTACATCAGTGATGATCTATAGTACACCAGTGATGTCCATAGTACATCAGTGATGATCTATAGTACATCAGTGATAAACTATAGTACATCAGTGATGATCTATAGTACATCAGTGATGATCCATAGTACACCAGTGATGATCCATAGTACACCAGTGATGGCCCATAGTACATCAGTGATGAACTATAGTACATCAGTGATGATCCACAGTACATCAGGGATGGTCCATAGTACATCAGTGATGATCCATAGCACACCAGTGATGGCCCATAGTACATCAGTGATGAACTATAGTACATCAGTGATGATCCACAGTACATCAGTGATGATCCACAGTACATCAGGGATGGTCCATAGTACATCAGTGATGATCCATAGTACACCAGTGATGATCCATAGTACACCAGTGATGGCCCATAGTACATCAGTGATGAACTATAGTACATCAGTAATGATCCATAGTACATCAGTGATGATCCACAGTACATCAGGGATGGTCCATAGTACACCAGTGATGATCCACGGTACACCAGTGATGATCCATAGTACACCAGTGATGGTCCATAGTACATCAGTGATGATCTATAGTACATCAGTGATGGTCCATAGTACATCAGTGATGATCTATAGTACATCAGTGATGATCTATAGTACATCAGTGATGATCCATAGTACATCAGTGATGATCCACAGTACATCAGTGATGGTCCACAGTACATCAGGGATGGTCCACAGTACATCGGTGATGATCCATAGTACACCAGTGATGGCCCATAGTACATCAGTGATGGTCCATAGTACATCAGTGATGATCCATAGTACATCAGTGATGATCCATAGTACACCAGTGATGGCCCATAGTACACCAGTGATGGCCCATAGTACATCAGTGATGATCCACAGTACATCAGTGATGATCCATAGTACATCAGTGATGATCCACAGTACATCAGTGATGATCCACAGTACATCAGGGATGGTCCATAGTACATCAGTGATGATCCATAGTACACCAGTGATGATCCATAGTACACCAGTGATGGCCCATAGTACATCAGTGATGAACTATAGTACATCAGTGATGATCCACAGTACATCAGTGATGATCCACAGTACATCAGGGATGGTCCATAGTACACCAGTGATGATCCACAGTACACCAGTGATGATCCATAGTACACCAGTGATGGTCCATAATACACCAGTGATGATCCATAGTACACCAGTGATGGCCCATAGTACATCAGTGATGAACTATAGTACATCAGTGATGATCCACAGTACATCAGTGATGATCCACAGTACATCAGGGATGGTCCATAGTACACCAGTGATGATCCACAGTACACTAGTGATGATCCATAGTACACCAGTGATGGTCCATAGTACATCAGTGATGATCTATAGTACATCAGTGATGGTCCATAGTCCATCAGTGATGATCTATAGTACATCAGTGATGATCTATAGTACATCAGTGATGATCCACAATACATCAGTTATGATACACAGTACATCAGTGATGATCCACAGTACATCAGTGATGATCCACAATACTTCAGTGATGATCCACAGTACATCAGTGATGATCCACAGTACATCAGGGATGGTCCACAGTATATCAGTGATGATCCATAGTACATCAGTGATGGTCCATAGTACATCAGTGATGGTCCATAGTACACCAGTGATGATCCATAGTACACCAGTGATGGCCCATAGTACACCAGTGATGGCCCATAGTACATCAGTGATGATCCATAGTACATCAGTGATGATCCACAGTACATCAGTGATGATCCACAGTACATCAGGGATGGTCCATAGTACATCAGTGATGATCCATAGTACACCAGTGATGATCCATAGTACACCAGTGATGGCCCATAGTACATCAGTGATGAACTATAGTACATCAGTGATGATCCACAGTACATCAGTGATGATCCATAGTACACCAGTGATGGCCAATAGTACATCAGTGATGAACTATTGTACATCAGTGATGATCCACAGTACATCAGTGATGATCCATAGTACATCAGTGATGATCCACAGTACATCAGTGATGATCCACAGTACATCAGGGATGGTCCAAAGTACATCAGTGATGATCCATAGTACACCAGTGATGATCCATAGTACACCAGTGATGGCCCATAGTACATCAGTGATGAACTATAGTACATCAGTGATGATCCACAGTACATCAGTGATGATCCACAGTACATCAGGGATGGTCCATAGTACACCAGTGATGATCCACAGTACACCAGTGATGATCCATAGTACACCAGTGATGGTCCATAGTACATCAGTGATGATCTATAGTACATCAGTGATGGTCCATAGTACATCAGTGATGAGCTATAGTACATCAGTGATGATCTATAGTACATCAGTGATGATCCATAGTACACCAGTGATGATCCATAGTTCACCAGTGATGGCCCATAGTACATCAGTGATGATCCATAGTACACCAGTGATGATCCATAGTACACCAGTGATGGCCCATAGTACATCAGTGATGAACTATAGTACATCAGTGATGATCCACAGTACATCAGTGATGATCCATAGTACATCAGTGATGATCCACAGTACATCAGTGATGATCCACAGTACATCAGGGATGGTCCATAGTACATCAGTGATGATCCATAGTACACCAGTGATGATCCATAGTACACCAGTGATGGCCCACAGTATATCAGTGATGAACTATAGTACATCAGTGATGATCCACAGTACATCAGTGATGATCCACAGTACATCAGGGATGGTCCATAGTACACCAGTGATGATCCACAGTACACCAGTGATGATCCATAGTACACCAGTGATGGTCCATAGTACATCAGTGATGATCTATAGTACATCAGTGATGGTCCATAGTACATCAGTGATGATCTATAGTACATCAGTGATGATCTATAGTACATCAGTGATGATTCATAGTACATCAGTGATGATCCACAGTACATCAGTGATGGTCCACAGTACATCAGGGATGGTCCACAGTACATCGGTGATGATCCATAGTACACCAGTGATGGCCCATAGTACATCAGTGATGGTCCATAGTACATCAGTGATGATCCATAGTACATCAGTGATGATCCATAGTACACCAGTGATGGCCCATAGTACATCAGTGATGATCCATAGTACATCAGTGATGATCCACAGTACATCAGTGATGATCCACAGTACATCAGGGATGGTCCATAGTACATCAGTGATGATCCATAGTACACCAGTGATGATCCATAGTACACCAGTGATGGCCCATAGTACATCAGTGATGAACTATAGTACATCAGTGATGATCCACAGTACATCAGTGATGATCCACAGTACATCAGGGATGGTCCATAGTACACCAGTGATGATCCACAGTACATCAGTTATGATCCACAGTACATTAGTGATGATCCACAGTACATCAGTGATGATCCACAGTACATCAGTGATGATCCACAATTCTTCAGTGATGATCCACAGTACATCAGTGATGGTCCACAGTATATCAGTGATGATCCATAGTACATCAGTGATGGTCCATAGTACATCAGTGATGGTCCATAGTACACCAGTGATGATCCATAGTACACCAGTGATGGCCCATAGTACACCAGTGATGGCCCATAGTACATCAGTGATGATCCATAGTACATCAGTGATGATCCACAGTACATCAGTGATGATCCACAGTACATCAGGGAATGTCCATAGTACATCAGTGATGATCCATAGTACACCAGTGATGATCCATAGTACACCAGTGATGGCCCATAGTACATCAGTGATGAACTATAGTACATCAGTGATGATCCACAGTACATCAGTGATGATCCACAGTACATCAGGGATGGTCCATAGTACACCAGTGATGATCCACAGTACACCAGTGATGGTCCATAGTACATCAGTGATGATCTATAGTACAACAGTGATGATCTATAGTACATCAGTGATGATCCACAGTACATCAGTTATGATACACAGTACATCAGTGATGATCCACAGTACATCAATGATGATCCACAATACTTCAGTGATGATCCACAGTACATCAGTGATGATCCACAGTACATCAGGGATGGTCCACAGTATATCAGTGATGATCCATAGTACATCAGTGATGGTCCATAGTACACCAGTGATGATCCATAGTACACCAGTGATGGCCCATAGTACACCAGTGATGGCCCATAGTACATCAGTGATGATCCATAGTACATCAGTGATGATCCACAGTACATCAGTGATGATCCACAGTACATCAGGGATGGTCCATAGTACATCAGTGATGATCCATAGTACACCAGTGATGATCCATAGTACACCAGTGATGGCCCATAGTACATCAGTGATGAACTATAGTACATCAGAGATGATCCACAGTACATCAGGGATGGTCCATAGTACATCAGTGATGATCCATAGTACACCAGTGATGATCCATAGTACACCAGTGATGGCCCATAGTACATCAGTGATGAACTATAGTACACCAGTGATGATCCATAGTACATCAGTGATGATCCATAGTACATCAGTGATGATCCACAGTACATCAGTGATGATCCACAGTACATCAGGGATGGTCCATAGTACATCAGTGATGATCCATAGTACACCAGTGATGATCCATAGTACACCAGTGATGGCCCATAGTACATCAGTGATGAACTATAGTACATCAGTGATGATCCACAGTACATCAGTGATGATCCACAGTACATCAGGGATGGTCCATAGTACACCAGTGATGATCCACATTACACCAGTGATGATCCATAGTACACCAGTGATGGTCCATAGTACATCAGTGATGATCTATAGTACATCAGTGATGGTCCATAGTACATCATTGATGATCTATAGTACATCAGTGATGATCCACAGTACATCAGTTATGATACACAGTACATCAGTGATGATCCACAGTACATCAGTGATGATCCACAGTACATCAGTGATGATCCACAATACTTCAGTGATGATCCACAGTACATCAGTGATGATCCACAGTACATCAGGGATGGTCCACAGTATATCAGTGATGATCCATAGTACATCAGTGATGATCCATAGTACACCAGTGATGGCCCATAGTACACCAGTGATGGCCCATAGTACATCAGTGATGATCCATAGTACATCAGTGATGATCCACAGTACATCAGTGATGATCCACAGTACATCAGGGATGGTCCACAGTACATCAGTGATGATCCATAGTACACCAGTGATGATCCATAGTACACCAGTGATGGCCCATAGTACACCAGTGATGATCCATAGTACACCAGTGATGGCCCATAGTACATCAGTGATGAACTATAGTACATCAGTGATGATCCACAGTACATCAGTGATGATCCATAGTACACCAGTGATGGCCCATAGTACACCAGTGATGATCCATAGTACACCAGTGATGGCCCATAGTACATCAGTGATGAACTATAGTACATCAGTGATGATCCACAGTACATCAGTGATGATCCACAGTACATCAGGGATGGTCCATAGTACATCAGTGATTATCCATAGTACACCAGTGATGATCCATAGTACACCAGTGATGGCCCATAGTACATCAGTGATGAACTATAGTACATCAGTGATGATCCACAGGACATCAGTGATGATCCACAGTACATCAGGGATGGTCCATAGTACACCAGTGATGATCCACAGTACACCAGTGATGATCCATAGTACACCAGTGATGGTCCATAGTACATCAGTGATGATCTATAGTACACCAGTGATGGTCCATAGTACATCAGTGATGATCTATAGTACATCAGTGGTGAACTATAGTACATCAGTGATGATCTATAGTACATCAGTGATGATCCATAGTACACCAGTGATGATCCATAGTACACCAGTGATGGCCCATAGTACATCAGTGATGAACTATAGTACATCAGTGATGATCCACAGTACATCAGGGATGGTCCATAGTACATCAGTGATGATCCATAGTACACCAGTGATGATCCATAGTACACCAGTGATGGCCCATAGTACAATAGTGATGAACTATAGTACATCAGTGATGATCCACAGTACATCAGTGATGATCCACAGTACATCAGGGATGGTCCATAGTACATCAGTGATGATCCATAGTACACCAGTGATGATCCATAGTACACCAGTGATGGCCCATAGTACATCAGTGATGAACTATAGTACATCAGTGATGATCCATAGTACATCAGTGATGATCCATAGTATATCAGTGATGATCCACAGTACATCAGGGATGGTCCATAGTACACCAGTGATGATCCACAGTACACCAGTGATGATCCATAGTACACCAGTGATGGTCCATAGTACATCAGTGATGATCTATAGTACATCAGTGATGATCTATAGTACATCAGTGATGATCCATAGTACATCAGTGATGATCCACAGTACATCAGTGATGGTCCACAGTACATCAGGGATGGTCCACAGTACATCGGTGATGATCCATAGTACACCAGTGATGGCCCATAGTACATCAGTGATGATCCATAGTACATCAGTGATGATCCATAGTACACCAGTGATGGCCCATAGTACACCAGTGATGGCCCATAGTACATCAGTGATGATCCACAGTACATCAGTGATGATCCATAGTACATCAGTGATGATCCACAGTACATCAGTGATGATCCACAGTACATCAGGGATGGTCCATAGTACATCAGTGATGATCCATAGTACACCAGTGATGATCCATAGTACACCAGTGATGGCCCATAGTACATCAGTGATGAACTATAGTACATCAGTGATGATCCACAGTACATCAGTGATGATCCACAGTACATCAGGGATGGTCCATAGTACACCAGTGATATTTCCACAGTACACCAGTGATGATCAATAGTACACCAGTGATGGTCCATAGTACACCAGTGATGATCCATAGTACACCAGTGATGGCCCATAGTACATCAGTGATGATCTATAGTACATCAGTGATGGTCCATAGTCCATCAGTGATGATCTATAGTACATCAGTGATGATCTATAGTACATCAGTGATGATCCACAATACATCAGTTATGATACACAGTACATCAGTGATGATCCACAGTACATCAGTGATGATCCACAATACTTCAGTGATGATCCACAGTACATCAGTGATGATCCACAGTACATCAGGGATGGTCCACAGTATATCAGTGATGATCCATAGTACATCAGTGATGGTCCATAGTACATCAGTGATGGTCCATAGTACACCAGTGATGATCCATAGTACACCAGTGATGGCCCATAGTACACCAGTGATGGCCCATAGTACATCAGTGATGATCCATAGTACATCAGTGATGATCCACAGTACATCAGTGATGATCCACAGTACATCAGGGATGGTCCATAGTACATCAGTGATGATCCATAGTACACCAGTGATGATCCATAGTACACCAGTGATGGCCCATAGTACATCAGTGATGAACTATAGTACATCAGTGATGATCCACAGTACATCAGGGATGGTCCATAGTACATCAGTGATGATCCATAGTACACCAGTGATGATCCATAGTACACCAGTGATGGCCCATAGTACATCAGTGATGAACTATAGTACATCAGTGATGATCCACAGTACATCAGTGATGATCCATAGTACATCAGTGATGATCCACAGTACATCAGTGATGATCCACAGTACATCAGGGATGGTCCATAGTACATCAGTGATGATCCATAGTACACCAGTGATGATCCATAGTACACCAGTGATGGCCCATTGTACATCAGTGATGAACTATAGTACATCAGTGATGATCCACAGTACATCAGTGATGATCCACAGTACATCAGGGATGGTCCATAGTACACCAGTGATGATCCACAGTACACCAGTGATGATCCATAGTACACCAGTGATGGTCCATAGTACATCAGTGATGATCTATAGTACATCAGAGATGATCCACAGTACATCAGGGATGGTCCATAGTACATCAGTGATGATCCATAGTACACCAGTGATGATCCATAGTACACCAGTGATGGCCCATAGTACATCAGTGATGAACTATAGTACACCAGTGATGATCCATAGTACATCAGTGATGATCCATAGTACATCAGTGATGATCCACAGTACATCAGTGATGATCCACAGTACATCAGGGATGGTCCATAGTACATCAGTGATGATCCATAGTACACCAGTGATGATCCATAGTACACCAGTGATGATCCACAGTACATCAGTGATGATCCACAGTACATCAGGGATGGTCCATAGTACACCAGTGATGATCCACAGTACACCAGTGATGATCCATAGTACACCAGTGATGGTCCATAGTACATCAGTGATGATCCATAGTACATCAGTGATGATCTATAGTACATCAGTGATGATCCATAGTACACCAGTGATGATCCATAGTACACCAGTGATGGCCCATAGTACATCAGTGATGATCCATAGTACACCAGTGATGATCCATAGTACACCAGTGATGGCCCATAGTACATCAGTGATGAACTATAGCACATCAGTGATGATCCACAGTACATCAGTGATGATCCATAGTACATCAGTGATGATCCACAGTACATCAGTGATGATCCACAGTACATCAGGTATGGTCCATAGTACATCAGTGATGATCCATAGTACACCAGTGATGATCCATAGTACACCAGTGATGGCCCACAGTATATCAGTGATGAACTATAGTACATCAGTGATGATCCACAGTACATCAGTGATGATCCACAGTACATCAGGGATGGTCCATAGTACACCAGTGATGATCCACAGTACACCAGTGATGATCCATAGTACACCAGTGATGGTCCATAGTACATCAGTGATGATCTATAGTACATCAGTGATGGTCCATAGTACATCAGTGATGATCTATAGTACATCAGTGATGATCTATAGTACATCAGTGATGATCCAGAGTACATCAGTGATGATCCACAGTACATCAGTGATGGTCCACAGTACATCAGGGATGGTCCACAGTACATCGGTGATGATCCATAGTACACCAGTGATGGCCCATAGTACATCAGTGATGGTCCATAGTACATCAGTGATGATCCATAGTACATCAGTGATGATCCATAGTACACCAGTGATGGCCCATAGTACATCAGTGATGATCCATAGTACATCAGTGATGATCCACAGTACATCAGTGATGATCCACAGTACATCAGGGATGGTCCATAGTACATCAGTGATGATCCATAGTACACCAGTGATGATCCATAGTACACCAGTGATGGCCCATAGTACATCAGTGATGAACTATAGTACATCAGTGATGATCCACAGTACATCAGTGATGATCCACAGTACATCAGGGATGGTCCATAGTACACCAGTGATGATCCACAGTACATCAGTTATGATCCACAGTACATTAGTAATGATCCACAGTACATCAGTGATGATCCACAGTACATCAGTGATGATCCACAATACTTCAGTGATGATCCACAGTACATCAGGGATGGTCCACAGTACATCAGTGATGGTCCACAGTATATCAGTGATGATCCATAGTACATCAGTGATGGTCCATAGTACATCAGTGATGGTCCATAGTACACCAGTGATGATCCATAGTACACCAGTGATGGCCCATAGTACACCAGTGATGGCCCATAGTACATCAGTGATGATCCATAGTACATCAGTGATGATCCACAGTACATCAGTGATGATCCACAGTACATCAGGGATGGTCCATAGTACATCAGTGATGATCCATAGTACACCAGTGATGATCCATAGTACACCAGTGATGGCCCATAGTACATCAGTGATGAACTATAGTACATCAGAGATGATCCACAGTACATCAGGGATGGTCCATAGTACATCAGTCATGATCCATAGTACACCAGTGATGATCCATAGTACACCAGTGATGGCCCATAGTACATCAGTGATGAACTATAGTACATCAGTGATGATCCACAGTACATCAGTGATGATCCATAGTACATCAGTGATGATCCACAGTACATCAGGGATGGTCCATAGTACACCAGTGATGGCCCATAGTACATCAGTGATGATCCACAGTACATCAGTGATGATCTATAGTACATCAGTGATGATCCACAGTACACCAGTGATGATTCACAGTACATCAGGGATGGTCCATAGTACATCAGGGATGGTCCATAGTACATCAGTGATGATCCACAGTACATCAGGGATGGTCCACAGTACATCAGTGATGATCCATAGTACATCAGTGATGGCCCATAGTACATCAGTGATGATCCATATTACACCAGTGATGATCCATAGTACACCAGGGATGACCCACAGTACATCAGTGATGATCCACAGTACATCAGTGATGGTCCATAGTAAATCAGTGATGGTCCATAGTACACCAGTGATGATCCATAGTTCACCAGTGATGGCCCATAGTACACCAGTGATGATCCATAGTACACCAGAGATGGCCCATAGTATACCAGTGATGTCCCATAGTACATCAGTGATGATCCACAGTACATCAGTGATGATCCATAGTACACCAGGGATGGCCCATAGTACATCAGTGATGGCTCATAGTACATCAGTGATGATCCATAGTACATCAGTGATGATCCATAGTACACCAGTGATGATCCATAGTACATCAGTGATGGCTCATAGTACATCAGTGATGATCCATAGTACATCAGTGATGATCCATAGTACACCAGTGATGATCCATAGTACATCAGTGATGGCTCATAGTACATCAGTGATGATCCATAATACATCAGTGATGATCCATAGTACACCAGTGATGGCCCATAGTACTTCAGTGATGATCTATAGTACATCAGTGATGATCCACAGTACATCAGTGATGATCCACGGTACATCAGTGATGATCCATAGTACATCAGTGATGATCCTCAGTACATCAATGATGATCCACAGTACATCAGTGATGATCCACAGTACATCAGTGATGATCCACAGGACATCAGGGATGGTCCACAGTACATCAGTGATGATCCATAGTAAACCAGTCATGATCCATAGTACATCAGTGATGATCCATAGTACATCAGTGATGATCCATAGTACACCAGTGATGGCCCATAGTACACCAGTGATGATCCATAGTACACCAGTGATGGCCCATAGTACTTCAGTGATGATCTATAGTACATCAGTGATGATCCACAGTACATCAGTGATGATCCACAATACATCAGGGATTGTCCACAGTATATCAGTGATGATCCATAGTACATCAGTGATGGCCCACAGTACATCAGTGATGATCCACAGTACATCAGTGATGATCCATAGTACACCAGTGATGGTCCATAGTACACCAGTGATGGTCCATAGAAAATCAGTGATGATCCATAGTACATCAGTGATGATCCACAGTACATCAGGGATGGTCCACAGTACATCAGTGATGATCCATAGTACACCAGTGATGGCCCAAAGCACATCAGTGATGGTCCATAGTACACCAGGGATGATCCATAGTAATCCAGTGATGATCCATAGTACACCAGTGATGGCCCATAGTACACCAGTGATGGCCCATAGTACATCAGTGATGATCCACAGTACATCAGTGATGATCTATAGTACATCAGGGATGGTCCACAGTACATCAGTGATGATCCATAGTACACCAGTGATGATCCATAGTACATCAGTGATGCTCCATATTACACCTGTGATGGCCCACAGTACACCTGTGATGGCCCACAGTACATCAGGGATGATCCACAGTACATCAGGGATGATCCACAGTATATCAGGGATGGTCCACAATATATCAGTGATGAGCCATAGTACATCAGTGATGGTCCATAGTACACCAGTGATGATCCATAGTACACCAGTGATGGCCCATAGTACACCAGTGATGGCCCATAGTACACCAGTGATGATCCATAGTACACCAGTGATGGCCCATAGTACACCAGTGATGTCCCATAGTACATCAGTGATGATCCACAGTACATCAGTGATGATCCATAGTACACCAGGGATGGCCCATAGTACATCAGTGATGGCTCATAGTACATCAGTGATGATCCATAGTACATCAGTGATGATCCATAGTACACCAGTGATGATCCATAGTACATCAGTGATGGCTCATAGTACATCAGTGATGATCCATAGTACACCAGTGATGATCCATAGTACATCAGTGATGGCTCATAGTACATCAGTGATGATCCATAGTACATCAGTGATGATCCATAGTACACCAGTCATGGCCCATAGTACTACAGTGATGATCTATAGTACATCAGTGATGATCCACAGTACATCAGTGATGATCCAAGGTACATCAGTGATGATCCATAGTACATCAGTGATGATCCTCAGTACATCAGTGATGATCCACACTACATCAGTGATGATCCACAGTACATCAGTGATGATCCACAGTACATCAGGGATGGTCCAATGTACATCAGTGATGATCCATAGTACACCAGTCATGATCCATAGTACATCAGTGATGATCCATAGTACATCAGTGATGATCCATAGTACACCAGTGATGATCCATAGTACACCAGTGATGGCCCATAGTACTTCAGTGATAATTAATAGTACATCAGTGATGATCCACAGTACATCAGTGATGATCCACAATACATCAGGGATGGTCCACAGTATATCAGTGATGATCCATAGTACATCAGTGATGGCCCACAGTACATCAGTGATGATCCACAGTACATCAGTGATGATCCATAGTACACCAGTGATGGCCCATAGTACATCAGTGATGGTCCATAGTACATCAGTGATGATCCATAGTACATCAGTGATGATCCATAGTACACCAGTGATGATCCACAGTACATCAGTTATGATCCACAGTACATCAGTGATGATCCACAGTACATCAGTGATGATCCACAATACTTCAGTGATGATCCACAGTACATCAGTGATGATCCACAGTACATCAGGGATGGTCCACAGTATATCAGTGATGATCCATAGAACATCAGTGATGGCCCATAGTACACCAGTGATGATCCATAGTACACCAGTGATGATCCATAGTACACCAGTGATGGCCCATAGTACATCAGTGATGAACTATAGTACACCAGTGATGGCCCGTAGTACACCAGTGATGATCCATAGTACACCAGTGATGATCCATAGTACACCAGTAATGTTCCATAGTACACCAGGGATGATCCACAGTACATCAGTGATGATCCACAGTACATCAGTGGTGGTCCACAGTACATCAGTGATGGTCCATAGTACACCAGTGATGATCCATAGTACACCAGTGATGATCCATAGTACACCAGTGATGGCCCGTAGTACACCAGTGATGGCCCATAGTACATCAGTGATGATCCATAGTACATCAATGATGATCCACAGTACATCAGTGATGATCCACAGTACATCAGGGATGGTCCATAGTACATCAGTGATGATCCATAGTACACCAGTGATGATCCATAGTACACCAGTGATGGCCCATAGTACATCAGTGATGAACTATAGTACATCAGTGATGATCCACAGTACATCAGGGATGGTCCATAGTACATCAGTGATGATCCATAGTACACCAGTGATGATCCATAGTACAACAGTGATGGCCCATAGTACATCAGTGATGAACTATAGTACATCAGTGATGATCCACAGTACATCAGTGATGATCCACAGTACATCAGGGATGGTCCATAGTACACCAGTGATGATCCACAGTACACCAGTGATGATTCATAGTACACCAGTGATGGTCCATAGTACATCAGTGATGATCTATAGTACATCAGTGATGGTCCATAGTACATCAGTGATGATCTATATACATAGTACACCAGTGATGATCTATAGTACATCAGTGATGATCTACAGTACATCAGTTATGATCCATAGTACACCAGTGATGATCCATAGTACACCAGTGATGGCCCATAGTACATCAGTGATGAACTATAGTACACCAGTGATGGCCCGTAGTACACCAGTGATGGCCCATAGTACATCAGTGATGATCCATAGTACATCAATGATGATCCACAGTACATTAGTGATGATCCACAGTACATCAGTGATGATCCACAATACTTCAGTGATGATCCACAGGACATCAGTGATGATCCACAGTACATCAGGGATGGTCCACAGTATATCAGTGATGATCCATAGTACATCAGTGATGGTCCATAGTACATCAGTGATGGTCCATAGTACACCAGTGATGATCCATAGTACACCAGTGATGATCCATAGTACACCAGTGATGGCCCATAGTACACCAGTGAGGGCCCATAGTACATCAGTGATGATCGATAGTACATCAGTGATGATCCACAGTACATCAGTGATGATCCACAGTACATCAGGGATGGTCCATAGTACATCAGTGATGATCCATAGTACACCAGTGATGATCCATAGTACACCAGTGATGGCCCATAGTACATCAGTGATGAACTATAGTACATCAATGATGATCCACAGTACATCAGGGATGGTCCATAGTACATCAGTGATGATCCATAGTACACCAGGGATGGTCCATAGTACATCAGTGATGGCCCATAGTACATCAGTGATGAACAATAGTACATCAGTGATGATCCATAGTACGTCAGTAATGATCCATAGTACGTCAGTGATGATCCATAGTACATCAGTGATGATCCACAGTACATCAGTGATAATCCACAGTACATCAGGGATGGTCCATAGTACATCAGTGATGATCCATAGTACACCAGTGATGATCCATAGTACACCAGTGATGGCCCATAGTACATCAGTGATGAACTATAGTACATCAGTGATGATCCACAGTACATCAGTGATGATCCACAGTACATCAGGGATGGTCCATAGTACACCAGTGATGATCCACAGTACACCAGTGATGATCCATAGTACACCAGTGATGGTCCATAGTACATCAGTGATGATCTATAGTACATCAGTGATGGTCCATAGTACATCAGTGATGATCTATAGTACATCAGTGATGATCCACAGTACATCAGTTATGATACACAGTACATCAGTGATGATCCACAGTACATCAGTGATGATCCACAATACTTCAGTGATGATCCACAGTACATCAGTGATGATCCACAGTACATCAGGGATGGTCCACAGTATATCAGTGATGATCCATAGTACATCATTGATGGTCCATAGTACACCAGTGATGATCTATAGTACACCAGTGATGGCCCATAGTACACCAGTTATGGCCCATAGTACATCAGTGATGATCCATGGTACATCAGTGATGATCCACAGTACATCAGTGATGATCCACAGTACATCAGGGATGGTCCATAGTACATCAGTGATGATCCATAGTACACAAGTGATGATCCATAGTACACCAGTGATGGCCCATAGTACATCAGTGATGAACTATAGTACATCAGTGATGATCCACAGTACATCAGGGATGGTCCATAGTACATCAGTGATGATCCATAGTACACCAGTGATGATCCATAGTACACCAGTGATGGCCCATAGTACATCAGTGATGAACTATAGTACATCAGTGATGATCCACAATACATCAGTGATGATCCATAGTACATCAGTGATGATCCACAGTATATCAGTGATGATCCACAGTACATCAGGGATGGTCCATAGTACATCAATGATGATCCATAGTACACCAGTGATGATCCATAGTACACCAGTGATGGCCCATAGTACATCAGTGATGAACTATAGTACATCAGTGATGATCCACAGTACATCAGTGATGATCCACAGTACACCAGTGATGATCCACAGTACACCAGTGATGATCCATAGTACACCAGTGATGGTCCATAGTACATCAGTGATGATCTATAGTACATCCGTGATGGTCCATAGTACATCAGTGATGAGCTATAGTACATGAGTGATGATCTATAGTACATCAGTGATGATCCATAGTACATCAGTGATGATCCATAGTACACCAGTGATGGCCCATAGTACATCAGTGATGAACTATAGTACATCAGTGATGATCCACAGTACATCAGGGATGGTCCATAGTACATCAGTGATGATCCATAGTACACCAGTGATGGCCCATAGTACATCAGTGATGAACTATAGTACATCAGTGATGATCCACAGTACATCAGTGATGATCCACAGTACATCAGGGATGGTCCATAGTACACCAGTGATGATCCACAGTACACCAGTGATGATCCATAGTACACCAGTGATGGTCCATAGTACATCAGTGATGATCTATAGTACATCAGTGATGGTCCATAGTACATCAGTGATGATCTATATACATAGTACACCAGTGATGATCTATAGTACATCAGTGATGATCTACAGTACATCAGTTATGATCCACAGTACATTAGTGATGATCCACAGTACATCAGTGATGATCCACAATACTTCAGTGATGATCCACAGTACATCAGTGATGATCCACAGTACATCAGGGATGGTCCACAGTATATCAGTGATGATCCATAGTACATCAGTGATGGTCCTTAGTACATCAGTGATGGTCCATAGTACACCAGTGATGATCCATAGTACACCAGTGATGGCCCATAGTACACCAGTGATGGCCCATAGTACATCAGTGATGATCCATAGTACATCAGTGATGATCCACAGTACATCAGTGATGATCCACAGTACATCAGGGATGGTCCATAGTACATCAGTGATGATCCATAGTACACCAGTGATGATCCATAGTACACCAGTGATGGCCCATAGTACATCAGTGATGAACTATAGTACATCAGTGATGATCCACAGTACATCAGGGCAGGTCCATAGTACATCAGTGATGATCCATAGTACACCAGTGATGATCCATAGTACACCAGTGATGGCCCATAGTACATCAGTGATGAACAATAGTACATCAGTGATGATCCACAGTACATCAGTGATGATCCATAGTACATCAGTGATGATCCACAGTACATCAGTGATGATCCACAGTACATCAGGGATGGTCCATAGTACATCAGTGATGATCCATAATACACCAGTGATGATCCATAGTACACCAGTGATGGCCTATAGTACATCAGTGATGAACTATAGTACATCAGTGATGATCCACAGTACATCAGTGATGATCCACAGTACATCAGGGATGGTCCATAGTACACCAGTGATGGTCCATAGTACATCAGTGATGATCTATAGTACATCAGTGATGGTCCATAGTACATCAGTGATGATCTATATACATAGTACACCAGTGATGATCTATAGTACATCAGTGATGATCTACAGTACATCAGTTATGATCCACAGTACATTAGTGATGATCCACAGTACATCAGTGATGATCCACAATACTTCAGTGATGATCCACAGTACATCAGTGATGATCCACAGTACATCAGGGATGGTCCACAGTATATCAGTGATGATCCATAGTACATCAGTGATGGTCCTTAGTACATCAGTGATGGTCCATAGTACATCAGTGATGATCCATAGTACATCAGTGATGATCCACAGTACATCAGTGATGATCCACAGTACATCAGGGATGGTCCATAGTACATCAGTGATGATCCATAGTACACCAGTGATGATCCATAGTACACCAGTGATGGCCCATAGTACATCAGTGATGAACTATAGTACATCAGTGATGATCCACAGTACATCAGGGATGGTCCATAGTACATCAGTGATGATCCATAGTACACCAGTGATGATCCATAGTACACCAGTGATGGCCCATAGTACATCAGTGATGAACAATAGTACATCAGTGATGATCCACAGTACATCAGTGATGATCCATAGTACATCAGTGATGATCCACAGTACATCAGTGATGATCCACAGTACATCAGGGATGGTCCATAGTACATCAGTGATGATCCATAATACACCAGTGATGATCCATAATACACCAGTGATGGCCTATAGTACATCAGTGATGAACTATAGTACATCAGTGATGATCCACAGTACATCAGTGATGATCCACAGTACATCAGGGATGGTCCATAGTACACCAGTGATGATCCACAGTACACCAGTGATGATCCATAGTACACCAGTGATGGTCCATAGTACATCAGTGATGATCTATAGTACATCAGTGATGGTCCATAGTGCATCAGTGATGATCTATAGTACATCAGTGATGATCCACAGTACATCAGGGATGGTCCATAGTACATCAGTGATGATCCATAGTACACCAGTGATGATCCATAGTACACCAGTGATGGCCCATAGTACATCAGTGATGAACAATAGTACATCAGTGATGATCCACAGTACATCAGTGATGATCCATAGTACATCAGTGATGATCCACAGTACATCAGTGATGATCCACAGTACATCAGGGATGGTCCATAGTACATCAGTGATGATCCATAATACACCAGTGATGATCCATAGTACACCAGTGATGGCCTATAGTACATCAGTGATGAACTATAGTACATCAGTGATGATCCACAGTACATCAGTGATGATCCACAGTACATCAGGGATGGTCCATAGTACACCAGTGATGGTCCATAGTACATCAGTGATGATCTATAGTACATCAGTGATGGTCCATAGTACATCAGTGATGATCTATATACATAGTACACCAGTGATGATCTATAGTACATCAGTGATGATCTACAGTACATCAGTTATGATCCACAGTACATTAGTGATGATCCACAGTACATCAGTGATGATCCACAATACTTCAGTGATGATCCACAGTACATCAGTGATGATCCACAGTACATCAGGGATGGTCCACAGTATATCAGTGATGATCCATAGTACATCAGTGATGGTCCTTAGTACATCAGTGATGGTCCATAGTACATCAGTGATGATCCATAGTACATCAGTGATGATCCACAGTACATCAGTGATGATCCACAGTACATCAGGGATGGTCCATAGTACATCAGTGATGATCCATAGTACACCAGTGATGATCCATAGTACACCAGTGATGGCCCATAGTACATCAGTGATGAACTATAGTACATCAGTGATGATCCACAGTACATCAGGGATGGTCCATAGTACATCAGTGATGATCCATAGTACACCAGTGATGATCCATAGTACACCAGTGATGGCCCATAGTACATCAGTGATGAACAATAGTACATCAGTGATGATCCACAGTACATCAGTGATGATCCATAGTACATCAGTGATGATCCACAGTACATCAGTGATGATCCACAGTACATCAGGGATGGTCCATAGTACATCAGTGATGATCCATAATACACCAGTGATGATCCATAATACACCAGTGATGGCCTATAGTACATCAGTGATGAACTATAGTACATCAGTGATGATCCACAGTACATCAGTGATGATCCACAGTACATCAGGGATGGTCCATAGTACACCAGTGATGATCCACAGTACACCAGTGATGATCCATAGTACACCAGTGATGGTCCATAGTACATCAGTGATGATCTATAGTACATCAGTGATGGTCCATAGTGCATCAGTGATGATCTATAGTACATCAGTGATGATCCACAGTACATCAGGGATGGTCCATAGTACATCAGTGATGATCCATAGTACACCAGTGATGATCCATAGTACACCAGTGATGGCCCATAGTACATCAGTGATGAACAATAGTACATCAGTGATGATCCACAGTACATCAGTGATGATCCATAGTACATCAGTGATGATCCACAGTACATCAGTGATGATCCACAGTACATCAGGGATGGTCCATAGTACATCAGTGATGATCCATAATACACCAGTGATGATCCATAATACACCAGTGATGGCCTATAGTACATCAGTGATGAACTATAGTACATCAGTGATGATCCACAGTACATCAGTGATGATCCACAGTACATCAGGGATGGTCCATAGTACACCAGTGATGATCCACAGTACACCAGTGATGATCCATAGTACACCAGTGATGGTCCATAGTACATCAGTGATGATCCATAGTACACCAGTGATGGTCCATAGTACATCAGTGATGATCTATAGTACATCAGTGATGGTCCATAGTACATCAGTGATGATCTATATACATAGTACACCAGTGATGATCTATAGTACATCAGTGATGATCTACAGTACATCAGTTATGATCCACAGTACATTAGTGATGATCCACAGTACATCAGTGATGATCCACAATACTTCAGTGATGATCCACAGTACATCAGTGATGATCCACAGTACATCAGGGATGGTCCATAGTACATCAGTGATGATCCATAGTACACCAGTGATGATCCATAGTACACCAGTGATGGCCCATAGTACATCAGTGATGAACAATAGTACATCAGTGATGATCCACAGTACATCAGTGATGATCCATAGTACATCAGTGATGATCCACAGTACATCAGTGATGATCCACAGTACATCAGGGATGGTCCATAGTACATCAGTGATGATCCATAATACACCAGTGATGATCCATAATACACCAGTGATGGCCTATAGTACATCAGTGATGAACTATAGTACATCAGTGATGAACTATAGTACATCAGTGATGAT
Source organism: Rana muscosa (assembly GCA_029206835.1). Classification (NCBI taxonomy): domain Eukaryota; kingdom Metazoa; phylum Chordata; class Amphibia; order Anura; family Ranidae; genus Rana; species Rana muscosa. The sequence continues at coordinate 830,290 of JARGYO010000232.1, forward strand.
CCACAGTACATCAGGGCAGGTCCATAGTACATCAGTGATGATCCATAGTACACCAGTGATGATCCATAGTACACCAGTGATGGCCCATAGTACATCAGTGATGAACAATAGTACATCAGTGATGATCCACAGTACATCAGTGATGATCCATAGTACATCAGTGATGATCCACAGTACATCAGTGATGATCCACAGTACATCAGGGATGGTCCATAGTACACCAGTGATGGTCCATAGTACATCAGTGATGATCTATAGTACATCAGTGATGGTCCATAGTACATCAGTGATGATCTATATACATAGTACACCAGTGATGATCTATAGTACATCAGTGATGATCTACAGTACATCAGTTATGATCCACAGTACATTAGTGATGATCCACAGTACATCAGTGATGATCCACAATACTTCAGTGATGATCCACAGTACATCAGTGATGATCCACAGTACATCAGGGATGGTCCACAGTATATCAGTGATGATCCATAGTACATCAGTGATGGTCCTTAGTACATCAGTGATGGTCCATAGTACATCAGTGATGATCCATAGTACATCAGTGATGATCCACAGTACATCAGTGATGATCCACAGTACATCAGGGATGGTCCATAGTACATCAGTGATGATCCATAGTACACCAGTGATGATCCATAGTACACCAGTGATGGCCCATAGTACATCAGTGATGAACTATAGTACATCAGTGATGATCCACAGTACATCAGGGATGGTCCATAGTACATCAGTGATGATCCATAGTACACCAGTGATGATCCATAGTACACCAGTGATGGCCCATAGTACATCAGTGATGAACAATAGTACATCAGTGATGATCCACAGTACATCAGTGATGATCCATAGTACATCAGTGATGATCCACAGTACATCAGTGATGATCCACAGTACATCAGGGATGGTCCATAGTACATCAGTGATGATCCATAATACACCAGTGATGATCCATAATACACCAGTGATGGCCTATAGTACATCAGTGATGAACTATAGTACATCAGTGATGATCCACAGTACATCAGTGATGATCCACAGTACATCAGGGATGGTCCATAGTACACCAGTGATGATCCACAGTACACCAGTGATGATCCATAGTACACCAGTGATGGTCCATAGTACATCAGTGATGATCTATAGTACATCAGTGATGGTCCATAGTGCATCAGTGATGATCTATAGTACATCAGTGATGATCCACAGTACATCAGTTACGATACACAGTACATCAGTGATGATCCACAGTACATCAGTGATGATCCACAATACTTCAGTGATGATCCACAGTACATCAGTGATGATGCACAGTACATCAGGGATGGTCCACAGTATATCAGTGATGATCCATAGTACATCAGTGATGGTCCATAGTACACCAGTGATGATCTATAGTACACCAGTGATGGCCCATAGTACACCAGTGATGGCCCATAGTACATCAGTGATGATCCATAGTACATCAGTGATGATCCACAGTACATCAGTGATGATCCACAGTACATCAGGGATGGTCCATAGTACATCAGTGATGATCCATAGTACACCAGTGATGATCCATAGTACACCAGTGATGGCCCATAGTACATCAGTGATGAACTATAGTACATCAGTGATGATCCACAGTACATCAGGGATGGTCCATAGTACATCAGTGATGATCCATAGTACACCAGTGATGATCCATAGTACACCAGTGATGGCCCATAGTACATCAGTGATGAACTATAGTACATCAGTGATGATCCACAGTACATCAGTGATGATCCATAGTACATCAGTGATGATCCACAGTACATCAGGGATGGTCCATAGTACATCAGTGATGATCCATAGTACACCAGTGATGATCCATAGTACACCAGTGATGGTCCATAGTACATCAGTGATGATCTATAGTACATCAGTGATGATCTATAGTACATCAGTGATGATCCACAGTACATCAGTTATGATACACAGTACATCAGTGATGATCCACAGTACATCAGTGATGATCCACAATACTTCAGTGATGATCCACAGTACATCAGTGATGATCCACAGTACATCAGGGATGGTCCACAGTATATCAGTGATGATCCATAGTACATCAGTGATGGTCCATAGTACATCAGTGATGGTCCATAGTACACCAGTGATGATCCATAGTACACCAGTGATGGCCCATAGTACACCAGTGATGGCCCATAGTACATCAGTGATGATCCATAGTACATCAGTGATGATCCACAGTACATCAGTGATGATCCACAGTACATCAGGGATGGTCCATAGTACATCAGTGATGATCCATAGTACACCAGTGATGATCCATAGTACACCAGTGATGGCCCATAGTACATCAGTGATGAACTATAGTACATCAGTGATGATCCACAGTACATCAGGGATGGTCCATAGTACATCAGTGATGATCCTTAGTACACCAGTGATGATCCATAGTACACCAGTGATGGCCCATAGTACATCAGTGATGAACTATAGTACATCAGTGATGATCCACAGTACATCAGTGATGATCCATAGTACATCAGTGATGATCCACAGTACATCAGTGATGATCCACAGTACATCAGGGATGGTCCATAGTACATCAGTGATGATCCATAGTACACCAGTGATGATCCATAGTACACCAGTGATGGCCCATAGTACATCAGTGATGAACTATAGTACATCAGTGATGATCCACAGTACATCAGTGATGATCCACAGTACATCAGGGATGGTCCATAGTACACCAGTGATGATCCACAGTACACCAGTGATGATCCATAGTACACCAGTGATGGTCCATAGTACATCAGTGATGATCTATAGTACATCAGTGATGGTCCATAGTACATCAGTGATGAGCTATAGTACATCAGTGATGATCTATAGTACATCACTGATGATCCATAGTACACCAGTGATGATCCATAGTACACCAGTGATGGCCCATAGTACATCAGTGATGAACTATAGTACAGCAGTGATGATCCACAGTACATCAGGGATGGTCCATAGTACATCAGTGATGATCCATAGTACATCAGTGATGATCCATAGTACACCAGTGATGGCCCATAGTACATCAGTGATGAACTATAGTACATCAGTGATGATCCACAGTACATCAGTGATGATCCATAGTACATCAGTGATGATCCACAGTACATCAGTGATGATCCACAGTACATCAGGGATGGTCCATAGTACATCAGTGATGATCCATAGTACACCAGTGATGATCCATAGTACACCAGTGATGGCCCATAGTACATCAGTGATGAACTATAGTACATCAGTGATGATCCACAGTACATCAGTGATGATCCACAGTACATCAGGGATGGTCCATAGTACACCAGTGATGATCCACAGTACACCAGTGATGATCCATAGTACACCAGTGATGGTCCATAGTACATAAGTGATGATCTATAGTACATCAGTGATGGTCCATAGTACATCAGTGATGATCTATAGTACATCAGTGATGATCTATAGTACATCAGTGATGATCCATAGTACATCAGTGATGATCCACAGTACATCAGTGATGGTCCACAGTACATCAGGGATGGTCCACAGTACATCGGTGATGATCCATAGTACACCAGTGATGGCCCATAGTACATCAGTGATGGTCCATAGTACATCAGTGATGATCCATAGTAGATCAGTGATGATCCATAGTACACCAGTGATGGCCCATAGTACACCAGTGATGGCCCATAGTACATCAGTGATGATCCACAGTACATCAGTGATGATCCATAGTACATCAGTGATGATCCACAGTACATCAGTGATGATCCACAGTACATCAGGGATGGTCAATAGTACATCAGTGATGATCCATAGTACACCAGTGATGATCCATAGTACACCAGTGATGGCCCATAGTACATCAGTGATGAACTATAGTACATCAGTGATGATCCACAGTACATCAGTGATAATCCACAGTACATCAGGGATGGTCCATAGTACACCAGTGATGATCCACAGTACACCAGTGATGATCCATAGTACACCAGTGATGGTCCATAGTACATCAGTGATGATCTATAGTACATCAGTGATGGTCCATAGTACATCAGTGATGATCTATAGTACATCAGTGATGATCTATAGTACATCAGTGATGATCCACTGTACATCAGTTATGATACACAGTACATCAGTGATGATCCACAGTACATCAGTGATGATCCACAATACTTCAGTGATGATCCACAGTACATCAGTGATGATCCACAGTACATCAGGGATGGTCCACAGTATATCAGTGATGATCCATAGTACATCAGTGATGGTCCATAGTACATCAGTGATGGTCCATAGTACACCAGTGATGATCCATAGTACACCAGTGATGATCCATAGTACACCAGTGATGGCCCATAGTACACCAGTGATGGCCCATAGTACATCAGTGATGATCCATAGTACATCAGTGATGATCCACAGTACATCAGTGATGATCCACAGTACATCAGGGATGGTCCATAGTACATCAGTGATGATCCATAGTACACCAGTGATGGCCCATAGTACATCAGTGATGAACTATAGTACATCAGTGATGATCCACAGTACATCAGGGATGGTCCATAGTACATCAGTGATGATCCATAGTACACCAGTGATGATCCATAGTACACCAGTGATGGCCCATAGTACATCAGTGATGAACTATAGTACATCAGTGATGATCCACAGTACATCAGTGATGATCCATAGTACATCAGTGATGATCCACAGTACATCAGTGATGATCCACAGTACATCAGGGATGGTTCATAGTACATCAGTGATGAACTATAGTACATCAGTGATGATCCACAGTACATCAGTGATGATCCATAGTACATCAGTGATGATCCACAGTACATCAGTGATGATCCACAGTACATCAGGGATGGTTCATAGTACATCAGTGATGATCCATAGTACACCAGTGATGATCCATAGTACACCAGTGATGGCCCATAGTCCTTCAGTGATGAACTATAGTACATCAGTGATGATCCACAGTACATCAGTGATGATCCACAGTACATCAGGGATGGTCCATAGTACACCAGTGATGATCCACAGTACACCAGTGATGATCCATAGTACACCAGTGATGGTCCATAGTACATCAGGGATGGTCCATAGTACATCAGTGATGATCCATAGTACACCAGTGATGATCCATAGTACACCAGTGATGGCCCATAGATCATCAGTGATGAACTATAGTACATCAGTGATGATCCACAGTACATCAGTGATAATCCACAGTACATCAGGGATGGTCCATAGTACACCAGTGATGATCCACAGTACACCAGTGATGATCCATAGTACACCAGTGATGGTCCATAGTACATCAGTGATGATCTATAGTACATCAGTGATGGTCCATAGTACATCAGTGATGATCTATAGTACATCAGTGATGATCTATAGTACATCAGTGATGATCCACTGTACATCAGTTATGATACACAGTACATCAGTGATGATCCACAGTACATCAGTGATGATCCACAATACTTCAGTGATGATCCACAGTACATCAGTGATGATCCACAGTACATCAGGGATGGTCCACAGTATATCAGTGATGATCCATAGTACATCAGTGATGGTCCATAGTACATCAGTGATGGTCCATAGTACACCAGTGATGATCCATAGTACACCAGTGATGATCCATAGTACACCAGTGATGGCCCATAGTACACCAGTGATGGCCCATAGTACATCAGTGATGATCCATAGTACATCAGTGATGATCCACAGTACATCAGTGATGATCCACAGTACATCAGGGATGGTCCATAGTACATCAGTGATGATCCATAGTACACCAGTGATGGCCCATAGTACATCAGTGATGAACTATAGTACATCAGTGATGATCCACAGTACATCAGGGATGGTCCATAGTACATCAGTGATGATCCATAGTACACCAGTGATGATCCATAGTACACCAGTGATGGCCCATAGTACATCAGTGATGAACTATAGTACATCAGTGATGATCCACAGTACATCAGTGATGATCCATAGTACATCAGTGATGATCCACAGTACATCAGTGATGATCCACAGTACATCAGGGATGGTTCATAGTACATCAGTGATGAACTATAGTACATCAGTGATGATCCACAGTACATCAGTGATGATCCATAGTACATCAGTGATGATCCACAGTACATCAGTGATGATCCACAGTACATCAGGGATGGTTCATAGTACATCAGTGATGATCCATAGTACACCAGTGATGATCCATAGTACACCAGTGATGGCCCATAGTCCTTCAGTGATGAACTATAGTACATCAGTGATGATCCACAGTACATCAGTGATGATCCACAGTACATCAGGGATGGTCCATAGTACACCAGTGATGATCCACAGTACACCAGTGATGATCCATAGTACACCAGTGATGGTCCATAGTACATCAGGGATGGTCCATAGTACATCAGTGATGATCCATAGTACACCAGTGATGATCCATAGTACACCAGTGATGGCCCATAGATCATCAGTGATGAACTATAGTACATCTGTGATGATCCACAGTACATCAGTGATGATCCACAGTACATCAGGGATGGTCCATAGTACACCAGTGATGATCCACAGTACACCAGTGATGATCCATAGTACACCAGTGATGGTCCATAGTACATCAGTGATGATCTATAGTACATCAGTGATGGTCCATAGTACATCAGTGATGATCTATAGTACATCAGTGATGATTTATAGTACATCAGTGATGATCCACAGTACATCAGTTATGATACACAGTACATCAGTGATGATCCACAGTACATCAGTGATGATCCACAATACTTCAGTGATGATCCACAGTACATCAGTGATGATCCACAGTACATCAGGGATGGTCCATAGTACACCAGTGATGATCCACAGTACACCAGTGATGATCCATAGTACACCAGTGATGGTCCACAGTACATCAGTGATGATCTATAGTACATCAGTGATGGTCCATAGTACATCAGTGATGATCTATAGTACATCAGTGATGATCTATAGTACATCAGTGATGATCCACTGTACATCAGTTATGATACACAGTACATCAGTGATGATCCACAGTACATCAGTGATGATCCACAATACTTCAGTGATGATCCACAGTACATCAGTGATGATCCACAGTACATCAGGGATGGTCCACAGTATATCAGTGATGATCCATAGTACATCAGTGATGGTCCATAGTACATCAGTGATGGTCCATAGTACACCAGTGATGATCCATAGTACACCAGTGATGATCCATAGTACACCAGTGATGGCCCATAGTACACCAGTGATGGCCCATAGTACATCAGTGATGATCCATAGTACATCAGTGATGATCCACAGTACATCAGTGATGATCCACAGTACATCAGGGATGGTCCATAGTACATCAGTGATGATCCATAGTACACCAGTGATGGCCCATAGTACATCAGTGATGAACTATAGTACATCAGTGATGATCCACAGTACATCAGGGATGGTCCATAGTACATCAGTGATGATCCATAGTACACCAGTGATGATCCATAGTACACCAGTGATGGCCCATAGTACATCAGTGATGAACTATAGTACATCAGTGATGATCCACAGTACATCAGTGATGATCCATAGTACATCAGTGATGATCCACAGTACATCAGTGATGATCCACAGTACATCAGGGATGGTTCATAGTACATCAGTGATGAACTATAGTACATCAGTGATGATCCACAGTACATCAGTGATGATCCATAGTACATCAGTGATGATCCACAGTACATCAGTGATGATCCACAGTACATCAGGGATGGTTCATAGTACATCAGTGATGATCCATAGTACACCAGTGATGATCCATAGTACACCAGTGATGGCCCATAGTCCTTCAGTGATGAACTATAGTACATCAGTGATGATCCACAGTACATCAGTGATGATCCACAGTACATCAGGGATGGTCCATAGTACACCAGTGATGATCCACAGTACACCAGTGATGATCCATAGTACACCAGTGATGGTCCATAGTACATCAGTGATGAACTATAGTACATCAGTGATGATCCACAGTACATCAGTGATGATCCATAGTACATCAGTGATGATCCACAGTACATCAGTGATGATCCACAGTACATCAGGGATGGTTCATAGTACATCAGTGATGAACTATAGTACATCAGTGATGATCCACAGTACATCAGTGATGATCCATAGTACATCAGTGATGATCCACAGTACATCAGTGATGATCCACAGTACATCAGGGATGGTTCATAGTACATCAGTGATGATCCATAGTACACCAGTGATGATCCATAGTACACCAGTGATGGCCCATAGTCCTTCAGTGATGAACTATAGTACATCAGTGATGATCCACAGTACATCAGTGATGATCCACAGTACATCAGGGATGGTCCATAGTACACCAGTGATGATCCACAGTACACCAGTGATGATCCATAGTACACCAGTGATGGTCCATAGTACATCAGGGATGGTCCATAGTACATCAGTGATGATCCATAGTACACCAGTGATGATCCATAGTACACCAGTGATGGCCCATAGATCATCAGTGATGAACTATAGTACATCAGTGATGATCCACAGTACATCAGTGATGATCCACAGTACATCAGGGATGGTCCATAGTACACCAGTGATGATCCACAGTACACCAGTGATGATCCATAGTACACCAGTGATGGTCCATAGTACATCAGTGATGATCTATAGTACATCAGTGATGGTCCATAGTACATCAGTGATGATCTATAGTACATCAGTGATGATTTATAGTACATCAGTGATGATCCACAGTACATCAGTTATGATACACAGTACATCAGTGATGATCCACAGTACATCAGTGATGATCCACAATACTTCAGTGATGATCCACAGTACATCAGTGATGATCCACAGTACATCAGGGATGGTCCACAGTTTATCAGTGATGATCCACAGTACATCAGTGATGGTCCATAGTACATCAGTGATGGTCCATAGTACACCAGTGATGATCCATAGTACACCAGTGATGGCCCATAGTACACCAGTGATGGCCCATAGTACATCAGTGATGAACTATAGTACATCAGTGATGATCCACAGTACATCAGGGATGGTCCATAGTACATCAGTGATGATCCATAGTACACCAGTGATGATCCATAGTACACCAGTGATGGCCCATAGTACATCAGTGATGAACTATAGTACATCAGTGATGATCCACAGTACATCAGTGATGATCCATAGTACATCAGTGATGATCCACAGTACATCAGTGATGATCCACAGTACATCAGGGATGGTCCATAGTACATCAGTGATGATCCATAGTACACCAGTGATGATCCATAGTACACCAGTGATGGCCCATAGTACATCAGTGATGAACTATAGTACATCAGTGATGATCCACAGTACATCAGTGATGATCCACAGTACATCAGGGATGGTCCATAGTACACCAGTGATGATCCACAGTACACCAGTGATGATCCATAGTACACCAGTGATGGTCCATAGTACATCAGTGATGATCTATAGTACATCAGTGATGGTCCATAGTACATCAGTGATGAGCTATAGTACATCAGTGATGATCTATAGTACATCAGTGATGATCCATAGTACACCAGTGATGATCCATAGTACACCAGTGATGGCCCATAGTACATCAGTGATGATCCATAGTACACCAGTGATGATCCATAGTACACCAGTGATGGCCCATAGTACATCAGTAAAGAACTATAGTACATCAGTGATGATCCACAGTACATCAGTGATGATCCATAGTACATCAGTGATGATCCACAGTACATCAGTGATGATCCACAGTACATCAGGGATGGTCCATAGTACATCAGTGATGATCCATAGTACACCAGTGATGATCCATAGTACACCAGTGATGGCCCACAGTATATCAGTGATGAACTATAGTACATCAGTGATGATCCACAGTACATCAGGGATGGTCCATAGTACACCAGTGATGATCCACAGTACACCAGTGATGATCCATAGTACACCAGTGATGGTCCATAGTACATCAGTGATGATCTATAGTACATCAGTGATGGTCCATAGTACATCCGTGATGATCTATAGTACATCAGTGATGATCTATAGTACATCAGTGATGATCCATAGTACATCAGTGATGATCCACAGTACATCAGTGATGTTCCACAGTACATCAGGGATGGTCCACAGTACATCGGTGATGATCCATAGTACACCAGTGATGGCCCATAGTACATCAGTGATGGTCCATAGTACATCAGTGATGATCCATAGTACATCAGTGATGATCCATAGTACACCAGTGATGGCCCATAGTACATCAGTGATGATCCATAGTACATCAGTGATGATCCACAGTACATCAGTGATGATCCACAGTACATCAGGGATGGTCCATAGTACATCAGTGATGATCCATAGTACACCAGTGATGATCCATAGTACACCAGTGATGGCCCATAGTACATCAGTGATGAACTATAGTACATCAGTGATGATCCACAGTACATCAGTGATGATCCACAGTACATCAGGGATGGTCCATAGTACACCAGTGATGATCCACAGTACATCAGTTATGATCCACAGTACATTAGTGATGATCCACAGTACATCAGTGATGATCCACAGTACATCAGTGATGATCCACAATACTTCAGTGATGATCCACAGTACATCAGGGATGGTCCACAGTACATCAGTGATGGTCCACAGTATATCAGTGATGATCCATAGTACATCAGTGATGGTCCATAGTACATCAGTGATGGTCCATAGTACACCAGTGATGATCCATAGTACACCAGTGATGGCCCATAGTACATCAGTGATGATCCATAGTACACCAGTGATGATCCACAGTACATCAGTGATGATCCACAGTACATCAGGGATGGTCCATAGTACATCAGTGATGATCCATAGTACACCAGTGATGATCCATAGTACACCAGTGATGGCCCACAGTATATCAGTGATGAACTATAGTACATCAGTGATGATCCACAGTACATCAGTGATGATCCACAGTACATCAGGGATGGTCCATAGTACACCAGTGATGATCCACAGTACACCAGTGATGATCCATAGTACACCAGTGATGGTCCATAGTACATCAGTGATGATCTATAGTACATCAGTGATGGTCCATAGTACATCAGTGATGATCTATAGTACATCAGTGATGATCTATAGTACATCAGTGATGATCCATAGTACATCAGTGATGATCCACAGTACATCAGTGATGTTCCACAGTACATCAGGGATGGTCCACAGTACATCGGTGATGATCCATAGTACACCAGTGATGGTCCATAGTACATCAGTGATGAGCTATAGTACATCAGTGATGATCTATAGTACATCACTGATGATCCATAGTACACCAGTGATGATCCATAGTACACCAGTGATGGCCCATAGTACATCAGTGATGAACTATAGTACATCAGTGATGATCCACAGTACATCAGGGATGGTCCATAGTACATCAGTGATGATCCATAGTACATCAGTGATGATCCATAGTACATCAGTGATGATCCATAGTACACCAGTGATGGCCCATAGTACATCAGTGATGAACTATAGTACATCAGTGATGATCCACAGTACATCAGTGATGATCCATAGTACATCAGTGATGATCCACAGTACATCAGTGATGATCCACAGTACATCAGGGATGGTCCATAGTACATCAGTGATGATCCATAGTACCCCAGTGATGATCCATAGTACACCAGTGATGGCCCATAGTACACCAGTGATGAACTATAGTACATCAGTGATGATCCACAGTACATCAGTGATGATCCACAGTACATCAGGGATGGTCCATAGTACACCAGTGATGATCCACAGTACACCAGTGATGATCCATAGTACACCAGTGATGGTCCATAGTACATCAGTGATGATCTATAGTACATCAGTGATGGTCCATAGTACATCAGTGATGATCTATAGTACATCAGTGATGATCTATAGTACATCAGTGATGATCCATAGTACATCAGTGATGATCCACAGTACATCAGTGATGGTCCACAGTACATCAGGGATGGTCCACAGTACATCGGTGATGATCCATAGTACACCAGTGATGGCCCATAGTACATCAGTGATGGTCCATAGTACATCAGTGATGATCCATAGTAGATCAGTGATGATCCATAGTACACCAGTGATGGCCCATAGTACACCAGTGATGGCCCATAGTACATCAGTGATGATCCACAGTACATCAGTGATGATCCATAGTACATCAGTGATGATCCACAGTACATCAGTGATGATCCACAGTACATCAGGGATGGTCCATAGTACATCAGTGATGATCCATAGTACACCAGTGATGATCCATAGTACATCAGTGATGATCCATAGTACACCAGTGATGGCCCATAGTACATCAGTGATGAACTATAGTACATTAGTGATGATCCACAGTACATCAGTGATGATCCATAGTACATCAGTGATGATCCACAGTACATCAGTGATGATCCACAGTACATCAGGGATGGTCCATAGTACATCAGTGATGATCCATAGTACACCAGTGATGATCCATAGTACACCAGTGATGGCCCATAGTACACCAGTGATGAACTATAGTACATCAGTGATGATCCACAGTACATCAGTGATGATCCACAGTACATCAGGGATGGTCCATAGTACACCAGTGATGATCCACAGTACACCAGTGATGATCCATAGTACACCAGTGATGGTCCATAGTACATCAGTGATGATCTATAGTACATCAGTGATGGTCCATAGTACATCAGTGATGATCTATAGTACATCAGTGATGATCTATAGTACATCAGTGATGATCCATAGTACATCAGTGATGATCCACAGTACATCAGTGATGGTCCGCAGTACATCAGGGATGGTCCACAGTACATCGGTGATGATCCATAGTACACCAGTGATGGCCCATAGTACATCAGTGATGGTCCATAGTACATCAGTGATGATCCATAGTAGATCAGTGATGATCCATAGTACACCAGTGATGGCCCATAGTACACCAGTGATGGCCCATAGTACATCAGTGATGAACTATAGTACATCAGTGATGATCCACAGTACATCAGGGATGGTCCATAGTACATCAGTGATGATCCATAGTACATCAGTGATGATCCATAGTACATCAGTGATGATCCATAGTACACCAGTGATGGCCCATAGTACATCAGTGATGAACTATAGTACATCAGTGATGATCCACAGTACATCAGTGATGATCCATAGTACATCAGTGATGATCCACAGTACATCAGTGATGATCCACAGTACATCAGGGATGGTCCATAGTACATCAGTGATGATCCATAGTACACCAGTGATGATCCATAGTACACCAGTGATGGCCCATAGTACACCAGTGATGAACTATAGTACATCAGTGATGATCCACAGTACATCAGTGATGATCCACAGTACATCAGGGATGGTCCATAGTACACCAGTGATGATCCACAGTACACCAGTGATGATCCATAGTACACCAGTGATTGTCCATAGTACATCAGTGATGATCTATAGTACATCAGTGATGGTCCATAGTACATCAGTGATGATCTATAGTACATCAGTGATGATCTATAGTACATCAGTGATGATCCATAGTACATCAGTGATGATCCACAGTACATCAGTGATGGTCCACAGTACATCAGGGATGGTCCACAGTACATCGGTGATGATCCATAGTACACCAGTGATGGCCCATAGTACATCAGTGATGGTCCATAGTACATCAGTGATGATCCATAGTAGATCAGTGATGATCCATAGTACACCAGTGATGGCCCATAGTACACCAGTGATGGCCCATAGTACATCAGTGATGATCCACAGTACATCAGTGATGATCCATAGTACATCAGTGATGATCCACAGTACATCAGTGATGATCCACAGTACATCAGGGATGGTCCATAGTACATCAGTGATGATCCATAGTACACCAGTGATGATCCATAGTACACCAGTGATGGCCCATAGTACATCAGTGATGAACTATAGTACATCAGTGATGATCCACAGTACATCAGTGATGATCCACAGTACATCAGGGATGGTCCATAGTACACCAGTGATGATCCACAGTACACCAGTGATGATCCATAGTACACCAGTGATGGTCCATAGTACATCAGTGATGATCTATAGTACATCAGTGATGGTCCATAGTACATCAGTGATGATCTATAGTACATCAGTGATGATCTATAGTACATCAGTGATGATCCACAGTACATCAGTTATGATACACAGTACATCAGTGATGATCCACAGTACATCAGTGATGATCCACAATACTTCAGTGATGATCCACAGTACATCAGTGATGATCCACAGTACATCAGGGATGGTCCACAGTATATCAGTGATGATCCATAGTACATCAGTGATGGTCCATAGTACATCAGTGATGGTCCATAGTACACCAGTGATGATCCACAGTACATCAGTGATGATCCACAGTACATCAGGGATGGTCCATAGTACATCAGTGATGATCCATAGTACACCAGTGATGATCCATAGTACACCAGTGATGGCCCATAGTACATCAGTGATGAACTATAGTACATCAGTGATGATCCACAGTACATCAGGGATGATCCATAGTACATCAGTGATGATCCATAGTACACCAGTGATGATCCATAGTACACCAGTGATGGCCCATAGTACATCAGTGATGAACTATAGTACATCAGTGATGATCCACAGTACATCAGTGATGATCCATAGTACATCAGTGATGATCCACAGTACATCAGTGATGATCCACAGTACATCAGGGATGGTCCATAGTACATCAGTGATGATCCATAGTACACCAGTGATGATCCATAGTACACCAGTGATGGCCCATAGTACTTCAGTGATGAACTATAGTACATCAGTGATGATCCACAGTACATCAGTGATGATCCACAGTACATCAGGGATGGTCCATAGTACACCAGTGATGATCCACAGTACACCAGTGATGATCCATAGTACACCAGTGATGGTCCATAGTACATCAGGGATGGTCCATAGTACATCAGTGATGATCCATAGTACACCAGTGATGATCCATAGTACACCAGTGATGGCCCATAGTACATCAGTGATGAACTATAGTACATCAGTGATGATCCACAGTACATCAGTGATGATCCACAGTACATCAGGGATGGTCCATAGTACACCAGTGATGATCCACAGTACACCAGTGATGATCCATAGTACACCAGTGATCGTCCATAGTACATCAGTGATGATCTATAGTACATCAGTGATGGTCCATAGTACATCAGTGATGATCTATAGTACATCAGTGATGATCTATAGTACATCAGTGATGATCCACAGTACATCAGTTATGATACACAGTACATCAGTGATGATCCACAGTACATCAGTGATGATCCACAATACTTCAGTGATGATCCACAGTACATCAGTGATGATCCACAGTACATCCGGGATGGTCCACAGTATATCAGTGATGATCCACAGTACATCAGTGATGGTCCATAGTACATCAGTGATGGTCCATAGTACACCAGTGATGATCCATAGTACACCAGTGATGGCCCATAGTACACCAGTGATGGCCCATAGTACATCAGTGATGAACTATAGTACATCAGTGATGATCCACAGTACATCAGGGATGGTCCATAGTACATCAGTGATGATCCATAGTACACCAGTGATGATCCATAGTACACCAGTGATGGCCCATAGTACATCAGTGATGAACTATAGTACATCAGTGATGATCCACAGTACATCAGTGATGATCCATAGTACATCAGTGATGATCCACAGTACATCAGTGATGATCCACAGTACATCAGGGATGGTCCATAGTACATCAGTGATGATCCATAGTACACCAGTGATGATCCATAGTACACCAGTGATGGCCCATAGTACATCAGTGATGAACTATAGTACATCAGTGATGATCCACAGTACATCAGTGATGATCCACAGTACATCAGGGATGGTCCATAGTACACCAGTGATGATCCACAGTACACCAGTGATGATCCATAGTACACCAGTGATGGTCCATAGTACATCAGTGATGATCTATAGTACATCAGTGATGGTCCATAGTACATCAGTGATGAGCTATAGTACATCAGTGATGATCTATAGTACATCAGTGATGATCCATAGTACACCAGTGATGATCCATAGTACACCAGTGATGGCCCATAGTACATCAGTGATGATCCATAGTACACCAGTGATGATCCATAGTACACCAGTGATGGCCCATAGTACATCAGTAAAGAACTATAGTACATCAGTGATGATCCACAGTACATCAGTGATGATCCATAGTACATCAGTGATGATCCACAGTACATCAGTGATGATCCACAGTACATCAGGGATGGTCCATAGTACATCAGTGATGATCCATAGTACACCAGTGATGATCCATAGTACACCAGTGATGGCCCACAGTATATCAGTGATGAACTATAGTACATCAGTGATGATCCACAGTACATCAGTGATGATCCACAGTACATCAGGGATGGTCCATAGTACACCAGTGATGATCCACAGTACACCAGTGATGATCCATAGTACACCAGTGATGGTCCATAGTACATCAGTGATGATCTATAGTACATCAGTGATGGTCCATAGTACATCAGTGATGATCTATAGTACATCAGTGATGATCTATAGTACATCAGTGATGATCCATAGTACATCAGTGATGATCCACAGTACATCAGTGATGTTCCACAGTACATCAGGGATGGTCCACAGTACATCGGTGATGATCCATAGTACACCAGTGATGGCCCATAGTACATCAGTGATGGTCCATAGTACATCAGTGATGATCCATAGTACATCAGTGATGATCCATAGTACACCAGTGATGGCCCATAGTACATCAGTGATGATCCATAGTACATCAGTGATGATCCACAGTACATCAGTGATGATCCACAGTACATCAGGGATGGTCCATAGTACATCAGTGATGATCCATAGTACACCAGTGATGATCCATAGTACACCAGTGATGGCCCATAGTACATCAGTGATGAACTATAGTACATCAGTGATGATCCACAGTACATCAGTGATGATCCACAGTACATCAGGGATGGTCCATAGTACACAAGTGATGATCCACAGTACATCAGTTATGATCCACAGTACATTAGTGATGATCCACAGTACATCAGTGATGATCCACAGTACATCAGTGATGATCCACAATACTTCAGTGATGATCCACAGTACATCAGTGATGATCCATAGTACATCAGTGATGGTCCATAGTACATCAGTGATGGTCCATAGTACACCAGTGATGATCCATAGTACACCAGTGATGGCCCATAGTACATCAGTGATGATCCATAGTACACCAGTGATGATCCACAGTACATCAGTGATGATCCACAGTACATCAGGGATGGTCCATAGTACATCAGTGATGATCCATAGTACACCAGTGATGATCCATAGTACACCAGTGATGGCCCACAGTATATCAGTGATGAACTATAGTACATCAGTGATGATCCACAGTACATCAGTGATGATCCACAGTACATCAGGGATGGTCCATAGTACACCAGTGATGATCCACAGTACACCAGTGATGATCCATAGTACACCAGTGATGGTCCATAGTACATCAGTGATGATCTATAGTACATCAGTGATGGTCCATAGTACATCAGTGATGATCTATAGTACATCAGTGATGATCTATAGTACATCAGTGATGATCCATAGTACATCAGTGATGATCCACAGTACATCAGTGATGTTCCACAGTACATCAGGGATGGTCCACAGTACATCGGTGATGATCCATAGTACACCGGTGATGGCCCATAGTACATCAGTGATGGTCCATAGTACATCAGTGATGATCCATAGTACATCAGTGATGATCCATAGTACACCATTGATGGCCCATAGTACATCAGTGATGATCCATAGTACATCAGTGATGATCCACAGTACATCAGTGATGATCCACAGTACATCAGGGATGGTCCATAGTACATCAGTGATGATCCATAGTACACCAGTGATGATCCATAGTACACCAGTGATGGCCCATAGTACATCAGTGATGAACTATAGTACATCAGTGATGATCCAAAGTACATCAGTGATGATCCACAGTACATCAGGGATGGTCCATAGTACACCAGTGATGATCCACAGTACATCAGTTATGATCCACAGTACATTAGTGATGATCCACAGTACATCAGTGATGATCCACAGTACATCAGTGATGATCCACAATACTTCAGTGATGATCCACAGTACATCAGGGATGGTCCACAGTACATCAGTGATGGTCCACAGTATATCAGTGATGATCCATAGTACATCAGTGATGGTCCATAGTACATCAGTGATGGTCCATAGTACACCAGTGATGATCCATAATACACCAGTGATGGCCCATAGTACACCAGTGATGGCCCATAGTACATCCGTGATGAACTATAGTACATCAGAGATGATCCACAGTACATCAGGGATGGTCCATAGTACATCAGTCATGATCCATAGTACACCAGTGATGATCCATAGTACATCAGTGATGGTCCATAGTACATCAGTGATGATCCATAGTACATCAGTGATGATCCATAGTACACCAGTGATGGCCCATAGTACATCAGTGATGATCCATAGTACATCAGTGATGATCCACAGTTCATCAGTGATGATCCACAGTACATCAGGGATGGTCCATAGTACATCAGTGATGATCCATAGTACATCAGTGATGATCCATAGTACACCAGTGATGGCCCATAGTACATCAGTGATGAACTATAGTACATCAGTGATGATCCACAGTACATCAGTGATGATCCACAGTACATCAGGGATGGTCCATAGTACACCAGTGATGATCCACAGTACATCAGTTATGATCCACAGTACATTAGTGATGATCCACAGTACATCAGTGATGATCCACAGTACATCAGTGATGATCCACAGTACATCAGGGATGGTCCATAGTACATCAGTGATGATCCATAGTACACCAGTGATGATCCATAGTACACCAGTGATGGCCCATAGTACATCAGTGATGAACTATAGTACATCAGAGATGATCCACAGTACATCAGGGATGGTCCATAGTACATCAGTCATGATCCATAGTACACCAGTGATGATCCATAGTACACCAGTGATGGCCCATAGTACATCAGTGATGAACTATAGTACATCAGTGATGATCCACAGTACATCAGTGATGATCCATCGTACATCAGTGATGATCCACAGTACATCAGGGATGGTCCATAGTACACCAGTGATGATCCATAGTACACCAGTGATGATCCATAGTACACCAGTGATGGCCCATAGTACATCAGTGATGAACTATAGTACATCAGTGATGATCCACAGTACATCAGTGATGATCCACAGTACATCAGGGATGGTCCATAGTACACCAGTGATGATCCACAGTACACCAGTGATGGTCCATAGTACATCAGTGATGATCTATAGTACATCAGTGATGATCTATAGTACATCAGTGATGATCCACAGTATATCAGTTATGATACACAGTACATCAGTGATGATCCACAGTACATCAGTGATGATCCACAATACTTCAGTGATGATCCACAGTAGATCAGTGATGATCCACAGTACATCAGGGATGGTCCACAGTATATCAGTGATGATCCATAGTACATCAGTGATGGTCCATAGTACATCAGTGATGGTCCATAGTACACCAGTGATGATCCATAGTACACCAGTGATGGCCCATAGTACACCAGTGATGGCCCATAGTACATCAGTGATGATCCATAGTACATCAGTGATGATCCACAGTACATCAGTGATGATCCACAGTACATCAGGGATGGTCCATAGTACATCAGTGATGATCCATAGTACACCAGTGATGATCCATAGTACACCAGTGATGGCCCATAGTACATCAGTGATGAACTATAGTACATCAGTGATGATCCACAGTACATCAGGGATGGTCCATAGTACATCAGTGATGATCCATAGTACACCAGTGATGATCCATAGTACACCAGTGATGGCCCATAGTACATCAGTGATGAACTATAGTACATCAGTGATGATCCACAGTACATCAGTGATGATCCATAGTACATCAGTGATGATCCACAGTACATCAGTGATGATCCACAGTACATCAGGGATGGTCCATAGTACATCAGTGATGATCCATAGTACACCAGTGATGATACATAGTACACCAGTGATGGCCCATAGTACATCAGTGATGAACTATAGTACATCAGTGATGATCCACAGTACATCAGTGATGATCCACAGTACATCAGGGATGGTCCATAGTACACCAGTGATGATCCACAGTACACCAGTGATGATCCATAGTACACCAGTGATGGTCCATAGTACATCAGTGATGATCTATAGTACATCAGTGATGGTCCATAGTACATCAGTGATGAGCTATAGTACATCAGTGATGATCTATAGTACATCAGTGATGATCCATAGTACACTAGTGATGATCCATAGTACACCAGTGATGGCCCATAGTACATCAGTGATGAACTATAGTACATCAGTGATGATCCACAGTACATCAGGGATGGTCCATAGTACATCAGTGATGATCCATAGTACACCAGTGATGGCCCATAGTACATCAGTGATGAACTATAGTACATCAGTGATGATCCACAGTACATCAGTGATGATCCATAGTACATCAGTGATGATCCACAGTACATCAGTGATGATCCACAGTACATCAGGGATGGTCCATAGTACATCAGTGATGATCCATAGTACACCAGTGATGATCCATAGTACACCAGTGATGGCCCATAGTACATCAGTGATGAACTATAGTACATCAGTGATGATCCACAGTACATCAGTGATGATCCACAGTACATCAGGGATGGTCCATAGTACACCAGTGATGATCCACAGTACACCAGTGATGATCCATAGTACACCAGTGATGGTCCATAGTACATCAGTGATGATCTATAGTACATCAGTGATGGTCCATAGTACATCAGTGATGATCTATAGTACATCAGTGATGATCTATAGTACATCAGTGATGATCCATAGTACATCAGTGATGATCCACAGTACATCAGTGATGGTCCACAGTACATCAGGGATGGTCCACAGTACATCGGTGATGATCCATAGTACACCAGTGATGGCCCATAGTACATCAGTGATGGTCCATAGTACATCAGTGATGATCCATAGTAGATCAGTGATGATCCATAGTACACCAGTGATGGCCCATAGTACACCAGTGATGGCCCATAGTACATCAGTGATGATCCACAGTACATCAGTGATGATCCATAGTACATCAGTGATGATCCACAGTACATCAGTGATGATCCACAGTACATCAGGGATGGTCCATAGTACATCAGTGATGATCCATAGTACACCAGTGATGATCCATAGTACACCAGTGATGGCCCATAGTACATCAGTGATGAACTATAGTACATCAGTGATGATCCACAGTACATCAGTGATGATCCACAGTACATCAGGGATGGTCCATAGTACACCAGTGATGATCCACAGTACACCAGTGATGATCCATAGTACACCAGTGATGGTCCATAGTACATCAGTGATGATCTATAGTACATCAGTGATGGTCCATAGTACATCAGTGATGATCTATAGTACATCAGTGATGATCCACAGTACATCAGTTATGATACACAGTACATCAGTGATGATCCACAGTACATCAGTGATGATCCACAATACTTCAGTGATGATCCACAGTACATCAGGGATGGTCCACAGTATATCAGTGATGATCCATAGTACACCAGTGATGATCCATAGTACACCAGTGATGGCCCATAGTACACCAGTGATGGCCCATAGTACATCAGTGATGATCCATAGTACATCAGTGATGATCCACAGTACATCAGTGATGATCCACAGTACATCAGGGATGGTCCATAGTACATCAGTGATGATCCATAGTACACCAGTGATGATCCATAGTACACCAGTGATGGCCCATAGTACATCCGTGATGAACTATAGTACATCAGTGATGATCCACAGTACATCAGGGATGGTCCATAGTACATCAGTGATGATCCATAGTACACCAGTGATGATCCATAGTACACCAGTGATGGCCCATAGTACATCAGTGATGAACTATAGTACATCAGTGATGATCCACAGTACATCAGTGATGATCCATAGTACATCAGTGATGATCCACAGTACATCAGTGATGATCCACAGTACATCAGGGATGGTCCATAGTACATCAGTGATGATCCATAGTACACCAGTGATGATCCATAGTACACCAGTGATGGCCCATAGTACATCAGTGATGATCTATAGTACATCAGTGATGATCCACAGTACATCAGGGATGGTCCATAGTACATCAGGGATGATCCATAGTACATCAGTGATGATCCACAGTACATCAGTGATGATCCACAGTACATCAGTGATGATCCACAGTACATCAGGGATGGTCCACAGTACATCAGTGATGATCCATAGTACACCAGTCATGATCCATAGTACATCAGTGATGATCCATAGTACATCAGTGATGGCCCACAGTACATCAGGGATGATCCACAGTACATCAGTGATGATCCATAGTACACCAGTGATGGCCCATAGTACACCAGTGATGGCCCATAGTACATCAGTGATGATCCACAGTACATCAGTGATGATCTATAGTACATCAGTGATGATCCACAGTACACCAGTGATGATTCACAGTACATCAGGGATGGTCCATAGTACATCAGGGATGGTCCATAGTACATCAGTGATGATCCACAGTACATCAGGGATGGTCCACAGTACATCAGTGATGATCCATAGTACATCAGTGATGGCCCATAGTACATCAGTGATGATCCATATTACACCAGTGATGATCCATAGTACACCAGGGATGACCCACAGTACATCAGTGATGATCCACAGTACATCAGTGATGGTCCATAGTAAATCAGTGATGGTCCATAGTACACCAGTGATGATCCATAGTTCACCAGTGATGGCCCATAGTACACCAGTGATGATCCATAGTACACCAGAGATGGCCCATAGTATACCAGTGATGTCCCATAGTACATCAGTGATGATCCACAGTACATCAGTGATGATCCATAGTACACCAGGGATGGCCCATAGTACATCAGTGATGGCTCATAGTACATCAGTGATGATCCATAGTACATCAGTGATGATCCATAGTACACCAGTGATGATCCATAGTACATCAGTGATGGCTCATAGTACATCAGTGGTGATCCATAGTACATCAGTGATGATCCATAGTACACCAGTGATGATCCATAGTACATCAGTGATGGCTCATAGTACATCAGTGATGATCCATAATACATCAGTGATGATCCATAGTACACCAGTGATGGCCCATAGTACTTCAGTGATGATCTATAGTACATCAGTGATGATCCACAGTACATCAGTGATGATCCACAGTACATCAGTGATGATCCACGGTACATCAGTGATGATCCATAGTACATCAGTGATGATCCTCAGTACATCAATGATGATCCACAGTACATCAGTGATGATCCACAGTACATCAGTGATGATCCACAGTACATCAGTGATGATCCACAGGACATCAGGGATGGTCCACAGTACATCAGTGATGATCCATAGTACACCAGGGATGGCCCATAGTACATCAGTGATGGCTCATAGTACATCAGTGATGATCCATAGTACATCAGTGATGATCCATAGTACACCAGTGATGATCCATAGTACATCAGTGATGGCTCATAGTACATCAGTGGTGATCCATAGTACATCAGTGATGATCCATAGTACACCAGTGATGATCCATAGTACATCAGTGATGGCTCATAGTACATCAGTGATGATCCATAATACATCAGTGATGATCCATAGTACACCAGTGATGGCCCATAGTACTTCAGTGATGATCTATAGTACATCAGTGATGATCCACAGTACATCAGTGATGATCCACAGTACATCAGTGATGATCCACGGTACATCAGTGATGATCCATAGTACATCAGTGATGATCCTCAGTACATCAATGATGATCCACAGTACATCAGTGATGATCCACAGTACATCAGTGATGATCCACAGTACATCAGTGATGATCCACAGGACATCAGGGATGGTCCACAGTACATCAGTGATGATCCATAGTAAACCAGTCATGATCCATAGTACATCATTGATGATCCATAGTACATCAGTGATGATCCATAGTACACCAGTGATGGCCCATAGTACACCAGTGATGATCCATAGTACACCAGTGATGGCCCATAGTACTTCAGTGATGATCTATAGTACATAAGTGATGATCCACAGTACATCAGTGATGATCCACAATACATCAGGGATGGTCCACAGTATATCAGTGATGATCCATAGTACATCAGTGATGGCCCACAGTACATCAGTGATGATCCACAGTACATCAGTGATGATCCATAGTACACCAGTGATGGTCCATAGTACACCAGTGATGGTCCATAGTACATCAGTGATGATCCACAGTACATCAGGGATGGTCCACAGTACATCAGTGATGATCCATAGTACACCAGTGATGGCCCAAAGCACATCAGTGATGGTCCATAGTACACCAGGGATGATCCATAGTAATCCAGTGATGATCCATAGTACACCAGTGATGGCCCATAGTACACCAGTGATGGCCCATAGTACATCAGTGATGATCCACAGTACATCAGTGATGATCTATAGTAAATCAGGAATGGTCCACAGTACATCAGTGATGCTCCATAGTACACCTGTGATGGCCCACAGTACACCTGTGATGGCCCACAGTAGATCAGTGATGATCCACAGTACATCAGGGATGATCCACAGTATATCAGGGATGGTCCACAGTATATCAGTGATGAGCCATAGTACATCAGTGATGGTCCATAGTACACCAGTGATGATCCATAGTACACCAGTGATGGCCCATAGTACACCAGTGATGGCCCATAGTACACCAGTGATGATCCATAGTACACCAGTGATGGCCCATATTACACCAGTGATGTCCCATAGTACATCAGTGATGATCCACAGTACATCAGTGATGATCCATAGTACACCAGGGATGGCCCATAGTACATCAGTGATGGCTCATAGTACATCAGTGATGATCCATAGTACATCAGTGATGATCCATAGTACACCAGTGATGATCCATAGTACATCAGTGATGGCTCATAGTACATCAGTGATGATCCATAGTACAACAGTGATGATCCATAGTACATCAGTGATGGCTCATAGTACATCAGTGATGATCCATAATAAATCAGTGATGATCCATAGTACACCAGTCATGATCCATAGTACACCAGTCATGATCCATAGTACATCAGTGATGATCCATAGTACACCAGTGATGATCCATAGTACACCAGTGATGGCCCATAGTACTTCAGTGATAATTAATAGTACATCAGTGATGATCCACAGTACATCAGTGATGATCCACAATACATCAGGGATGGTCCACAGTATATCAGTGATGATCCATAGTACATCAGTGATGGCCCACAGTACATCAGTGATGATCCACAGTACATCAGTGATGATCCATAGTACACCAGTGATGGCCCATAGTACATCAGTGATGGTCCATAGTACATCAGTGATGGCCCATAGTACATCAGTGATGATCCATAGTACATCAGTGATGATCCACAGTATATCAGTGATGATCCACAGTACATCAGGGATGGTCCATAGTACATCAGTGATGATCCATAGTACACCAGTGATGATCCATAGTACACCAGTGATGGCCCATAGTACATCAGTGATGAACTATAGTACATCAGTGATGATCCACAGTACATCAGGGATGGTCCATAGTACATCAGTGATGATCCATAGTACACCAGTGATGATCCATAGTACACCAGTGATGGCCCATAGTACATCAGTGATGAACAATAGTACATCAGTGATGATCCACAGTACATCAGTGATGATCCATAGTACATCAGTGATGATCCACAGTACATCAGTGATGATCCACAGTACATCAGGGATGGTCCATAGTACATCAGTGATGATCCATAGTACACCAGTGATGATCCATAGTACACCAGTGATGGCCCATAGTACATCAGTGATGAACTATAGTACATCAGTGATGATCCACAGTACATCAGTGATGATCCACAGTACATCAGGGATGGTCCATAGTACACCAGTGATGATCCACAGTACACCAGTGATGATCCATAGTACACCAGTGATGGTCCATAGTACATCAGTGATGATCTATAGTACATCAGTGATGGTCCATAGTACATCAGTGATGATCTATAGTACATCAGTGATGATCCACAGTACATCAGTTATGATACACAGTACATCAGTGATGATCCACAGTACATCAGTGATGATCCACAATACTTCAGTGATGATCCACAGTACATCAGTGATGATCCACAGTACATCAGGGATGGTCCACAGTATATCAGTGATGATCCATAGTACATCAGTGATGGTCCATAGTACACCAGTGATGATCTATAGTACACCAGTGATGGCCCATAGTACACCAGTGATGGCCCATAGTACATCAGTGATGATCCATAGTACATCAGTGATGATCCACAGTACATCAGTGATGGCCCACAGTACATCAGGGATGATCCACAGTACATCAGTGATGATCCATAGTACACCAGTGATGGCCCATAGTACACCAGTGATGGCCCATAGTACATCAGTGATGATCCACAGTACATCAGTGATGATCTATAGTACATCAGTGATGATCCACAGTACACCAGTGATGATTCACAGTACATCAGGGATGGTCCATAGTACATCAGGGATGGTCCATAGTACATCAGTGATGATCCACAGTACATCAGGGATGGTCCACAGTACATCAGTGATGATCCATAGTACATCAGTGATGGCCCATAGTACATCAGTGATGATCCATATTACACCAGTGATGATCCATCGTACACCAGGGATGACCCACAGTACATCAGTGATGATCCACAGTACATCAGTGATGGTCCATAGTAAATCAGTGATGGTCCATAGTACACCAGTGATGATCCATAGTTCACCAGTGATGGCCCATAGTACACCAGTGATGATCCATAGTACACCAGAGATGGCCCATAGTATACCAGTGATGTCCCATAGTACATCAGTGATGATCCACAGTACATCAGTGATGATCCATAGTACACCAGGGATGGCCCATAGTACATCAGTGATGGCTCATAGTACATCAGTGATGATCCATAGTACATCAGTGATGATCCATAGTACACCAGTGATGATCCATAGTACATCAGTGATGGCTCATAGTACATCAGTGATGATCCATAGTACATCAGTGATGATCCATAGTACACCAGTGATGATCCATAGTACATCAGTGATGGCTCATAGTACATCAGTGATGATCCATAATACATCAGTGATGATCCATAGTACACCAGTGATGGCCCATAGTACTTCAGTGATGATCTATAGTACATCAGTGATGATCCACAGTACATCAGTGATGATCCACAGTACATCAGTGATGATCCACGGTACATCAGTGATAATCCATAGTACATCAGTGATGATCCTCAGTACATCAATGATGATCCACAGTACATCAGTGATGATCCACAGTACATCAGTGATGATCCACAGGACATCAGGGATGGTCCACAGTACATCAGTGATGATCCATAGTAAACCAGTCATGATCCATAGTACATCAGTGATGATCCATAGTACATCAGTGATGATCCATAGTACACCAGTGATGGCCCATAGTACACCAGTGATGATCCATAGTACACCAGTGATGGCCCATAGTACTTCAGTGATGATCTATAGTACATCAGTGATGATCCACAGTACATCAGTGATGATCCACAATACATCAGGGATTGTCCACAGTATATCAGTGATGATCCATAGTACATCAGTGATGGCCCACAGTACATCAGTGATGATCCACAGTACATCAGTGATGATCCATAGTACACCAGTGATGGTCCATAGTACACCAGTGATGGTCCATAGTACATCAGTGATGATCCATAGTACATCAGTGATGATCCACAGTACATCAGGGATGGTCCACAGTACATCAGTGATGATCCATAGTACACCAGTGATGGCCCAAAGCACATCAGTGATGGTCCATAGTACACCAGGGATGATCCATAGTAATCCAGTGATGATCCATAGTACACCAGTGATGGCCCATAGTACACCAGTGATGGCCCATAGTACATCAGTGATGATCCACATTACATCAGTGATGATCTATAGTACATCAGGGATGGTCCACAGTACATCAGTGATGATCCATAGTACACCAGTGATGATCCATAGTACATCAGTGATGCTCCATAGTACACCTGTGATGGCCCACAGTACACCTGTGATGGCCCACAGTAGATCAGTGATGATCCACAGTACATCAGGGATGATCCA
Source organism: Rana muscosa (assembly GCA_029206835.1). NCBI lineage: Eukaryota > Metazoa > Chordata > Amphibia > Anura > Ranidae > Rana > Rana muscosa. Next base: position 859,006 of record JARGYO010000232.1, read on the forward strand.
CAGTATATCAGGGATGGTCCACAGTATATCAGTGATGAGCCATAGTACATCAGTGATGGTCCATAGTACACCAGTGATGATCCATAGTACACCAGTGATGGCTCATAGTACACCAGTGATGGCCCATAGTACACCAGTGATGATCCATAGTACACCAGTGATGGCCCATAGTACACCAGTGATGTCCCATAGTACATCAGTGATGATCCACAGTACATCAGTGATGATCCATAGTACACCAGGGATGGCCCATAGTACATCAGTGATGGCTCATAGTACATCAGTGATGATCCATAGTACATCAGTGATGATCCATAGTACACCAGTGATGATCCATAGTACATCAGTGATGGCTCATAGTACATCAGTGATGATCCATAGTACACCAGTGATGATCCATAGTACATCAGTGATGGCTCATAGTACATCAGTGATGATCCATAATACATCAGTGATGATCCATAGTACATCAGTGATGATCCATAGTACACCAGTCATGGCCCATAGTACTACAGTGATGATCTATAGTACATCAGTGATGATCCACAGTACATCAGTGATGATCCACAGTACATCAGTGATGATCCAAGGTACATCAGTGATGATCCATAGTACATCAGTGATGATCCTCAGTACATCAGTGATGATCCACAGTACATCAGTGATGATCCACAGTACATCAGTGATGATCCACAGTACATCAGGGATGGTCCACAGTACATCAGTGATGATCCATAGTACACCAGTCATGATCCATAGTACATCAGTGATGATCCATAGTACATCAGTGATGATCCATAGTACACCAGTGATGATCCATAGTACACCAGTGATGGCCCATAGTACTTCAGTGATAATTAATAGTACATCAGTGATGATCCACAGTACATCAGTGATGATCCACAAAACATCAGGGATGGTCCACAGTATATCAGTGATGATCCATAGTACATCAGTGATGGCCCACAGTACATCAGTGATGATCCACAGTACATCAGTGATGATCCATAGTACACCAGTGATGGCCCATAGTACATCAGTGATGGTCCATAGTACATCAGTGATGATCCATAGTACATCAGTGATGATCCATAGTACACCAGTGATGATCCACAGTACATCAGTTATGATCCACAGTACATCAGTGATGATCCACAGTACATCAGTGATGATCCACAATACTTCAGTGATGATCCACAGTACATCAGTGATGATCCACAGTACATCAGGGATGGTCCACAGTATATCAGTGATGATCCATAGTACTTTAGTGATGGCCCATAGTACATCAGTGATGATCCATAGTACACCAGTGATGATCCATAGTACACCAGTAATGTTTCATAGTACACCAGGGATGATCCACAGTACATCAGTGATGATCCACAGTACATCAGTGGTGGTCCACAGTACATCAGTGATGGTCCATAGTACACCAGTGATGATCCATAGTACACCAGTGATGATCCATAGTACACCAGTGATGGCCCGTAGTACACCAGTGATGGCCCATAGTACATCAGTGATGATCCATAGTACATCAATGATGATCCACAGTACATCAGTGATGATCCACAGTACATCAGGGATGGTCCATAGTACATCAGTGATGATCCATAGTACACCAGTGATGATCCATAGTACACCAGTGATGGCCCATAGTACATCAGTGATGAACTATAGTACATCAGTGATGATCCACAGTACATCAGGGATGGTCCATAGTACATCAGTGATGATCCATAGTACACCAGTGATGATCCATAGTACACCAGTGATGGCCCATAGTACATCAGTGATGATCTATAGTACATCAGTGATGGTCCATAGTACATCAGTGATGATCTATATACATAGTACACCAGTGATGATCTATAGTACATCAGTGATGATCTACAGTACATCAGTTATGATCCACAGTACATTAGTGATGATCCACAGTACATCAGTGATGATCCACAATACTTCAGTGATGATCCACAGTACATCAGTGATGATCCACAGTACATCAGGGATGGTCCACAGTATATCAGTGATGATCCATAGTACATCAGTGATGGTCCATAGTACATCAGTGATGGTCCATAGTACACCAGTGATGATCCATAGTACACCAGTGATGATCCCTAGTACACCAGTGATGGCCCATAGTACACCAGTGATGACCCATAGTACATCAGTGATGATCCATAGTACATCAGTGATGATCCACAGTACATCAGTGATGATCCACAGTACATCAGGGATGGTCCATAGTACATCAGTGATGATCCATAGTACACCAGTGATGATCCATAGTACACCAGTGATGGCCCATAGTACATCAGTGATGAACTATAGTACATCAGTGATGATCCACAGTACATCAGGGATGGTCCATAGTACATCAGTGATGATCCATAGTACACCAGTGATGATCCATAGTACACCAGTGATGGCCCATAGTACATCAGTGATGAACAATAGTACATCAGTGATGATCCACAGTACATCAGTGATGATCCATAGTACATCAGTGATGATCCACAGTACATCAGTGATGATCCACAGTACATCAGGGATGGTCCATAGTACATCAGTGATGATCCATAGTACACCAGTGATGATCCATAGTACACCAGTGATGGCCCATAGTACATCAGTGATGAACTATAGTACATCAGTGATGATCCACAGTACATTAGTGATGATCCACAGTACATCAGGGATGGTCCATAGTACACCAGTGATGATCCACAGTACACCAGTGATGATCCATAGTACACCAGTGATGGTCCATAGTACATCAGTGATGATCTATAGTACATCAGTGATGGTCCATAGTACATCAGTGATGATCTATAGTACATCAGTGATGATCCACAGTACATCAGTTATGATACACAGTACATCAGTGATGATCCACAGTACATCAGTGATGATCCACAATACTTCAGTGATGATCCACAGTACATCAGTGATGATCCACAGTACATCAGGGATGGTCCACAGTATATCAGTGATGATCCATAGTACATCAGTGATGGTCCATAGTACACCAGTGATGATCTATAGTACACCAGTGATGGCCCATAGTACACCAGTGATGGCCCATAGTACATCAGTGATGATCCATAGTACATCAGTGATGCTCCACAGTACATCAGTGATGATCCACAGTACATCAGGGATGGTCCATAGTACATCAGTGATGATCCATAGTACACCAGTGATGATCCATAGTACACCAGTGATGGCCCATAGTACATCAGTGATGAACTATAGTACATCAGTGATGATCCACAGTACATCAGGGATGGTCCATAGTACATCAGTGATGATCCATAGTACACCAGTGATGATCCATAGTACACCAGTGATGGCCCATAGTACATCAGTGATGAACTATAGTACATCAGTGATGATCCACAGTACATCAGTGATGATCCATAGTACATCAGTGATGATCCACAGTATATCAGTGATGATCCACAGTACATCAGGGATGGTCCATAGTACATCAGTGATGATCCATAGTACACCAGTGATGATCCATAGTACACCAGTGATGGCCCATAGTACATCAGTGATGAACTATAGTACATCAGTGATGATCCACAGTACATCAGTGATGATCCACAGTACACCAGTGATGATCCACAGTACACCAGTGATGATCCATAGTACACCAGTGATGGTCCATAGTACATCAGTGATGATCTATAGTACATCAGTGATGGTCCATAGTACATCAGTGATGAGCTATAGTACATGAGTGATGATCTATAGTACATTAGTGATGATCCATAGTACACCAGTGATGATCCATAGTACACCAGTGATGGCCCATAGTACATCAGTGATGAACTATAGTACATCAGTGATGATCCACAGTACATCAGGGATGGTCCATAGTACATCAGTGATGATCCATAGTACACCAGTGATGGCCCATAGTACATCAGTGATGAACTATAGTACATCAGTGATGATCCACAGTACATCAGTGATGATCCACAGTACATCAGGGATGGTCCATAGTACACCAGTGATGATCCACAGTACACCAGTGATGATCCATAGTACACCAGTGATGGTCCATAGTACATCAGTGATGATCTATAGTACATCAGTGATGGTCCATAGTACATCAGTGATGATCTATATACATAGTACACCAGTGATGATCTATAGTACATCAGTGATGATCTACAGTACATCAGTTATGATCCACAGTACATTAGTGATGATCCACAGTACATCAGTGATGATCCACAATACTTCAGTGATGATCCACAGTACATCAGTGATGATCCACAGTACATCAGGGATGGTCCACAGTATATCAGTGATGATCCATAGTACATCAGTGATGGTCCATAGTACATCAGTGATGGTCCATAGTACACCAGTGATGATCCATAGTACACCAGTGATGGCCCATAGTACACCAGTGATGGCCCATAGTACATCAGTGATGATCCATAGTACATCAGTGATGATCCACAGTACATCAGTGATGATCCACAGTACATCAGGGATGGTCCATAGTACATCAGTGATGATCCATAGTACACCAGTGATGATCCATAGTACACCAGTGATGGCCCATAGTACATCAGTGATGAACTATAATACATCAGTGATGATCCACAGTACATCAGGGATGGTCCATAGTACATCAGTGATGATCCATAGTACACCAGTGATGATCCATAGTACACCAGTGATGGCCCATAGTACATCAGTGATGAACAATAGTACATCAGTGATGATCCACAGTACATCAGTGATGATCCATAGTACATCAGTGATGATCCACAGTACATCAGAGATGATCCACAGTACATCAGGGATGGTCCATAGTACATCAGTGATGATCCATAGTACACCAGTGATGATCCATAGTACACCAGTGATGGCCTATAGTACATCAGTGATGAACTATAGTACATCAGTGATGATCCACAGTACATCAGTGATGATCCACAGTACATCAGGGATGGTCCATAGTACTCCAGTGATGATCCACAGTACACCAGTGATGATCCATAGTACACCAGTGATGGTCTATAGTACATCAGTGATGATCTATAGTACATCAGTGATGGTCCATAGTACATCAGTGATGATCTATAGTACATCAGTGATGATCCACAGTACATCAGTTATGATACACAGTACATCAGTGATGATCCACAGTACATCAGTGATGATCCACAATACTTCAGTGATGATCCACAGTACATCGGTGATGATCCACAGTACATCAGGGATGGTCCACAGTATATCAGTGATGATCCATAGTACATCAGTGATGGTCCATAGTACACCAGTGATGATCTATAGTATATCAGTGATGAACTATAGTACATCAGTGATGATCCACAGTACATCAGTGATGATCCATAGTACATCAGTGATGATCCACAGTATATCAGTGATGATCCACAGTACATCAGGGATGGTCCATAGTACATCAGTGATGATCCATAGTACACCAGTGATGATCCATAGTACACCAGTGATGGCCCATAGTACATCAGTGATGAACTATAGTACATCAGTGATGATCCACAGTACATCAGTGATGATCCACAGTACACCAGTGATGATCCACAGTACACCAGTGATGATCCATAGTACACCAGTGATGGTCCATAGTACATCAGTGATGTTCTATAGTACATCAGTGATGGTCCATAGTACATCAGTGATGAGCTATAGTACATGAGTGATGATCTATAGTACATCAGTGATGATCCATAGTACACCAGTGATGATCCATAGTACACCAGTGATGGCCCATAGTCCATCAGTGATGAACTATAGTACATCAGTGATGATCCACAGTACATCAGGGATGGTCCATAGTACATCAGTGATGATCCATAGTACACCAGTGATGATCCATAGTACACCAGTGATGGCCCATAGTACACCAGTGATGGCCCATAGTACATCAGTGATGAACTATAGTACATCAGTGATGATCCACAGTACATCAGTGATGATCCACAGTACATCAGTGATGATCCATAGTGCATCAGTGATGATCCACAGTATATCAGTGATGATCCACAGTACATCAGGGATGGTCCATAGTACATCAGTGATGATCCATAGTACATCAGTGATGAACTATAGTACATCAGTGATGATCCACAGTACATCAGTGATGATCCACAGTACACCAGGGATGGTCCATAGTACACCAGTGATGATCCACAGTACACCAGTGATGATCCATAGTACACCAGTGATGGTCCATAGTACATCAGTGATGATCTATAGTACATCAGTGATGGTCCATAGTACATCAGTGATGATCTATAGTACATCAGTGATGATCTATAGTACATCAGTGATGATCCATAGTACATCAGTGATGATCCACAGTACATCAGTGATGGTCCACAGTACATCAGGGATGGTCCACAGTACATCGGTGATGATCCATAGTACACCAGTGATGGCCCATAGTACACCAGTGATGATCCACAGTACACCAGTGATGATCCATAGTACACCAGTGATGGTCCATAGTACATCAGTGATGATCTATAGTACATCAGTGATGGTCCATAGTATATCAGTGATGATCTATATACATAGTACACCAGTGATGATCTATAGTACATCAGTGATGATCTACAGTACATCAGTTATGATCCACAGTACATTAGTGATGATCCACAGTACATCAGTGATGATCCGCAATACTTCAGTGATGATCCACAGAACATCAGGGATGGTCCACAGTATATCAGTGATGATCCATAGTACATCAGTGATGGTCCATAGTACACCAGTGATGATCCATAGTACACCATTGATGGCCCATAGTACACCAGTGATGGCCCATAGTACATCAGTGATGATCCATAGTACATCAGTGATGATCCACAGTACATCAGTGATGATCCACAGTACATCAGGGATGGTCCATAGTACATCAGTGATGATCCATAGTACACCAGTGATGATCCATAGTACACCAGTGATGGCCCATAGTACATCAGTGATGAACTATAGTACATCAGTGATGATCCACAGTACATCAGGGATGGTTCATAGTACATCAGTGATGATCCATAGTACACCAGTGATGATCCATAGTACACCAGTGATGATCTATAGTACATCAGTGATGGTCCATAGTACATCAGTGATGAGCTATAGTACATGAGTGATGATCTATAGTACATTAGTGATGATCCATAGTACACCAGTGATGATCCATAGTACACCAGTGATGGCCCATAGTACATCAGTGATGAACTATAGTACATCAGTGATGATCCACAGTACATCAGGGATGGTCCATAGTACATCAGTGATGATCCATAGTACACCAGTGATGGCCCATAGTACATCAGTGATGAACTATAGTACATCAGTGATGATCCACAGTACATCAGTGATGATCCACAGTACATCAGGGATGGTCCATAGTACACCAGTGATGATCCACAGTACACCAGTGATGATCCATAGTACACCAGTGATGGTCCATAGTACATCAGTGATGATCTATAGTACATCAGTGATGGTCCATAGTACATCAGTGATGATCTATATACATAGTACACCAGTGATGATCTATAGTACATCAGTGATGATCTACAGTACATCAGTTATGATCCACAGTACATTAGTGATGATCCACAGTACATCAGTGATGATCCACAATACTTCAGTGATGATCCACAGTACATCAGTGATGATCCACAGTACATCAGGGATGGTCCACAGTATATCAGTGATGATCCATAGTACATCAGTGATGGTCCATAGTACATCAGTGATGGTCCATAGTACACCAGTGATGATCCATAGTACACCAGTGATGGCCCATAGTACACCAGTGATGGCCCATAGTACATCAGTGATGATCCATAGTACATCAGTGATGATCCACAGTACATCAGTGATGATCCACAGTACATCAGGGATGGTCCATAGTACATCAGTGATGATCCATAGTACACCAGTGATGATCCATAGTACACCAGTGATGGCCCATAGTACATCAGTGATGAACTATAATACATCAGTGATGATCCACAGTACATCAGGGATGGTCCATAGTACATCAGTGATGATCCATAGTACACCAGTGATGATCCATAGTACACCAGTGATGGCCCATAGTACATCAGTGATGAACAATAGTACATCAGTGATGATCCACAGTACATCAGTGATGATCCATAGTACATCAGTGATGATCCACAGTACATCAGAGATGATCCACAGTACATCAGGGATGGTCCATAGTACATCAGTGATGATCCATAGTACACCAGTGATGATCCATAGTACACCAGTGATGGCCTATAGTACATCAGTGATGAACTATAGTACATCAGTGATGATCCACAGTACATCAGTGATGATCCACAGTACATCAGGGATGGTCCATAGTACTCCAGTGATGATCCACAGTACACCAGTGATGATCCATAGTACACCAGTGATGGTCTATAGTACATCAGTGATGATCTATAGTACATCAGTGATGGTCCATAGTACATCAGTGATGATCTATAGTACATCAGTGATGATCCACAGTACATCAGTTATGATACACAGTACATCAGTGATGATCCACAGTACATCAGTGATGATCCACAATACTTCAGTGATGATCCACAGTACATCAGGGATGGTCCACAGTATATCAGTGATGATCCATAGTACATCAGTGATGGTCCATAGTACACCAGTGATGATCTATAGTATATCAGTGATGAACTATAGTACATCAGTGATGATCCACAGTACATCAGTGATGATCCATAGTACATCAGTGATGATCCACAGTATATCAGTGATGATCCACAGTACATCAGGGATGGTCCATAGTACATCAGTGATGATCCATAGTACACCAGTGATGATCCATAGTACACCAGTGATGGCCCATAGTACATCAGTGATGAACTATAGTACATCAGTGATGATCCACAGTACATCAGTGATGATCCACAGTACACCAGTGATGATCCACAGTACACCAGTGATGATCCATAGTACACCAGTGATGGTCCATAGTACATCAGTGATGTTCTATAGTACATCAGTGATGGTCCATAGTACATCAGTGATGAGCTATAGTACATGAGTGATGATCTATAGTACATCAGTGATGATCCATAGTACACCAGTGATGATCCATAGTACACCAGTGATGGCCCATAGTCCATCAGTGATGAACTATAGTACATCAGTGATGATCCACAGTACATCAGGGATGGTCCATAGTACATCAGTGATGATCCATAGTACACCAGTGATGATCCATAGTACACCAGTGATGGCCCATAGTACATCAGTGATGAACTATAGTACATCAGTGATGATCCACAGTACATCAGTGATGATCCACAGTACATCAGGGATGGTCCATAGTACATCAGTGATGATCCATAGTACACCAGTGATGATCCATAGTACACCAGTGATGGCCCATAGTACATCAGTGATGAACTATAGTACATCAGTGATGATCCACAGTACATCAGTGATGATCCACAGTACACCAGGGATGGTCCATAGTACACCAGTGATGATCCACAGTACACCAGTGATGATCCATAGTACACCAGTGATGGTCCATAGTACATCAGTGATGATCTATAGTACATCAGTGATGGTCCATAGTACATCAGTGATGATCTATAGTACATCAGTGATGATCTATAGTACATCAGTGATGATCCATAGTACATCAGTGATGATCCACAGTACATCAGTGATGGTCCACAGTACATCAGGGATGGTCCACAGTACATCGGTGATGATCCATAGTACACCAGTGATGGCCCATAGTACACCAGTGATGATCCACAGTACACCAGTGATGGTCCATAGTACATCAGTGATGATCTATAGTACATCAGTGATGGTCCATAGTATATCAGTGATGATCTATATACATAGTACACCAATGATGATCTATAGTACATCAGTGATGATCTACAGTACATCAGTTATGATCCACAGTACATTAGTGATGATCCACAGTACATCAGTGATGATCCGCAATACTTCAGTGATGATCCACAGTACATCAGTGATGATCCACAGTACATCAGTGATGATCCATAGTACATCAGTGATGATCCACAGTATATCAGTGATGATCCACAGTACATCAGGGATGGTCCATAGTACATCAGTGATGATCCATAGTACACCAGTGATGATCCATAGTACACCAGTGATGGCCCATAGTACATCAGTGATGAACTATAGTACATCAGTGATGATCCACAGTACATCAGTGATGATCCACAGTACACCAGTGATGATCCACAGTACACCAGTGATGATCCATAGTACACCAGTGATGGTCCATAGTACATCAGTGATGATCTATAGTACATCAGTGATGGTCCATAGTACATCAGTGATGAGCTATAGTACATGAGTGATGATCTATAGTACATTAGTGATGATCCATAGTACACCAGTGATGATCCATAGTACACCAGTGATGGCCCATAGTACATCAGTGATGAACTATAGTACATCAGTGATGATCCACAGTACATCAGGGATGGTCCATAGTACATCAGTGATGATCCATAGTACACCAGTGATGGCCCATAGTACATCAGTGATGAACTATAGTACATCAGTGATGATCCACAGTACATCAGTGATGATCCACAGTACATCAGGGATGGTCCATAGTACACCAGTGATGATCCACAGTACACCAGTGATGATCCATAGTACACCAGTGATGGTCCATAGTACATCAGTGATGATCTATAGTACATCAGTGATGGTCCATAGTACATCAGTGATGATCTATATACATAGTACACCAGTGATGATCTATAGTACATCAGTGATGATCTACAGTACATCAGTTATGATCCACAGTACATTAGTGATGATCCACAGTACATCAGTGATGATCCACAATACTTCAGTGATGATCCACAGTACATCAGTGATGATCCACAGTACATCAGGGATGGTCCACAGTATATCAGTGATGATCCATAGTACATCAGTGATGGTCCATAGTACATCAGTGATGGTCCATAGTACACCAGTGATGATCCATAGTACACCAGTGATGGCCCATAGTACACCAGTGATGGCCCATAGTACATCAGTGATGATCCATAGTACATCAGTGATGATCCACAGTACATCAGTGATGATCCACAGTACATCAGGGATGGTCCATAGTACATCAGTGATGATCCATAGTACACCAGTGATGATCCATAGTACACCAGTGATGGCCCATAGTACATCAGTGATGAACAATAGTACATCAGTGATGATCCACAGTACATCAGTGATGATCCATAGTACATCAGTGATGATCCACAGTACATCAGAGATGATCCACAGTACATCAGGGATGGTCCATAGTACATCAGTGATGATCCATAGTACACCAGTGATGATCCATAGTACACCAGTGATGGCCTATAGTACATCAGTGATGAACTATAGTACATCAGTGATGATCCACAGTACATCAGTGATGATCCACAGTACATCAGGGATGGTCCATAGTACTCCAGTGATGATCCACAGTACACCAGTGATGATCCATAGTACACCAGTGATGGTCTATAGTACATCAGTGATGATCTATAGTACATCAGTGATGGTCCATAGTACATCAGTGATGATCTATAGTACATCAGTGATGATCCACAGTACATCAGTTATGATACACAGTACATCAGTGATGATCCACAGTACATCAGTGATGATCCACAATACTTCAGTGATGATCCACAGTACATCAGTGATGATCCACAGTACATCAGGGATGGTCCACAGTATATCAGTGATGATCCATAGTACATCAGTGATGGTCCATAGTACACCAGTGATGATCTATAGTATATCAATGATGAACTATAGTACATCAGTGATGATCCACAGTACATCAGTGATGATCCATAGTACATCAGTGATGATCCACAGTATATCAGTGATGATCCACAGTACATCAGGGATGGTCCATAGTACATCAGTGATGATCCATAGTACACCAGTGATGATCCATAGTACACCAGTGATGGCCCATAGTACATCAGTGATGAACTATAGTACATCAGTGATGATCCACAGTACATCAGTGATGATCCACAGTACACCAGTGATGATCCACAGTACACCAGTGATGATCCATAGTACACCAGTGATGGTCCATAGTACATCAGTGATGTTCTATAGTACATCAGTGATGGTCCATAGTACATCAGTGATGAGCTATAGTACATGAGTGATGATCTATAGTACATCAGTGATGATCCATAGTACACCAGTGATGATCCATAGTACACCAGTGATGGCCCATAGTCCATCAGTGATGAACTATAGTACATCAGTGATGATCCACAGTACATCAGGGATGGTCCATAGTACATCAGTGATGATCCATAGTACACCAGTGATGATCCATAGTACACCAGTGATGGCCCATAGTACATCAGTGATGAACTATAGTACATCAGTGATGATCCACAGTACATCAGTGATGATCCATAGTACATCAGTGATGATCCACAGTACATCAGTGATGATCCACAGTACATCAGGGATGGTCCATAGTACATCAGTGATGATCCATAGTACACCAGTGATGATCCATAGTACACCAGTGATGGCCCATAGTACATCAGTGATGAACTATAGTACATCAGTGATGATCCACAGTACATCAGTGATGATCCACAGTACACCAGGGATGGTCCATAGTACACCAGTGATGATCCACAGTACACCAGTGATGATCCATAGTACACCAGTGATGGTCCATAGTACATCAGTGATGATCTATAGTACATCAGTGATGGTCCATAGTACATCAGTGATGATCTATAGTACATCAGTGATGATCTATAGTACATCAGTGATGATCCATAGTACATCAGTGATGATCCACAGTACATCAGTGATGGTCCACAGTACATCAGGGATGGTCCACAGTACATCGGTGATGATCCATAGTACACCAGTGATGGCCCATAGTACACCAGTGATGATCCACAGTACACCAGTGATGATCCATAGTACACCAGTGATGGTCCATAGTACATCAGTGATGATCTATAGTACATCAGTGATGGTCCATAGTATATCAGTGATGATCTATATACATAGTACACCAGTGATGATCTATAGTACATCAGTGATGATCTACAGTACATCAGTTATGATCCACAGTACATTAGTGATGATCCACAGTACATCAGTGATGATCCGCAATACTTCAGTGATGATCCACAGTACATCAGTGATGATCCACAGAACATCAGGGATGGTCCACAGTATATCAGTGATGATCCATAGTACATCAGTGATGGTCCATAGTACATCAGTGATGGTCCATAGTACACCAGTGATGATCCATAGTACACCATTGATGGCCCATAGTACACCAGTGATGGCCCATAGTACATCAGTGATGATCCATAGTACATCAGTGATGATCCACAGTACATCAGTGATGATCCACAGTACATCAGGGATGGTCCATAGTACATCAGTGATGATCCATAGTACACCAGTGATGATCCATAGTACACCAGTGATGGCCCATAGTACATCAGTGATGAACTATAGTACATCAGTGATGATCCACAGTACATCAGGGATGGTTCATAGTACATCAGTGATGATCCATAGTACACCAGTGATGATCCATAGTACACCAGTGATGGCCCATAGTACATCAGTGATGAACAATAGTACATCAGTGATGATTCACAGTACATCAGTGATGATCCATAGTACATCAGTGATGATCCACAGTACATCAGGGATGGTCCATAGTACATCAGTGATGATCCATAGTACACCAGTGATGATCCATAGTACACCAGTGATGGCCTATAGTACATCAGTGATGAACTATAGTACATCAGTGATGATCCACAGTACATCAGTGATGATCAACAGTACATCAGGGATGGTCCATAGTACACCAGTGATGATCCACAGTACACCAGTGATGATCCATAGTACACCAGTGATGGTCCATAGTACATCAGTGATGATCTATAGTACATCAGTGATGGTCCATAGTACATCAGTGATGATCTATAGTACATCAGTGATGATCCACAGTACATCAGTTATGATACACAGTACATCAGTGATGATCCACAGTACATCAGTGATGATCCACAATACTTCAGTGATGATCCACAGTACATCAGTGATGATCCACAGTACATCAGGGATGGTCCACAGTATATCAGTGATGATCCATAGTACATCAGTGATGGTCCATAGTACACCAGTGATGATCTATAGTACACCAGTGATGGCCCATAGTACACCAGTGATGGCCCATAGTACATCAGTGATGATCCATAGTACATCAGTGATGATCCACAGTACATCAGTGATGATCCACAGTACATCAGGGATGGTCGATAGTACATCAGTAATGATCCATAGTACACCAGTGATGATCCATAGTACACCAGTGATGGCCCATAGTACATCAGTGATGAACTATGGTACATCAGTGATGATCCACAGTACATCAGGGATGGTCCATAGTACATCAGTGATGATCCATAGTACACCAGTGATGATCCATAGTACACCAGTGATGGCCCATAGTACATCAGTGATGAACTATAGTACATCAGTGATGATCCACAGTACATCAGTGATGATCCATAGTACATCAGTGATGATCCACAGTATATCAGTGATGATCCACAGTACATCAGGGATGGTCCATAGTACATCAGTGATGATCCATAGTACACCAGTGATGATCCATAGTACACCAGTGATGGCCCATAGTACATCAGTGATGAACTATAGTACATCAGTGATGATCCACAGTACATCAGTGATGATCCACAGTACACCAGTGATGATCCACAGTACACCAGTGATGATCCATAGTACACCAGTGATGGTCCATAGTACATCAGTGATGATCTATAGTACATCAGTGATGGTTCATAGTACATCAGTGATGAGCTATAGTACATCAGGGATGGTCCATAGTACATCAATGATGATCCATAGTACACCAGTGATGATCCATAGTACACCAGTGATGGCCCATAGTACATCAGTGATGAACTATAGTACATCAGTGATGATCCACAGTACATCAGTGATGATCCATAGTGCATCAGTGATGATCCACAGTACATCAGTGATGATCCACAGTACTTTAGGGATGGTCCATAGTACATCAGTGATGATCCATAGTACACCAGTGATGATCCATAGTACACCAGTGATGGCCCATAGTACATCAGTGATGAACTATAGTACATCAGTGATGATCCACAGTACATCAGTGATGATCCACAGTACACCAGGGATGGTCCATAGTACACCAGTGATGATCCACAGTACACCAGTGATGATCCATAGTACACCAGTGATGGTCCATAGTACATCAGTGATGATCTATAGTACATCAGTGATGGTCCATAGTACATCAGTGATGATCTATAGTACATCAGTGATGATCTATAGTACATCAGTGATGATCCATAGTACATCAGGGATGATCCACAGTACATCAGTGATGGTCCACAGTACATCAGGGATGGTCCACAGTACATTGGTGATGATCCACAGTACATCGGTGATGATCCATAGTACACCAGTGATGGCCCATAGTACATCAGTGATGGTCCATAGTACATCAGTGATGATCCATAGTACACCAGTGATGATCCATAGTACACCAGTGATGGTCCATAGTACATCAGTGATGATCTATAGTACACCAGTGATGGTCCATAGTACATCAGTGATGTTCTATAGTACATCAGTGATGGTCCATAGTACATCAGTGATGAGCTATAGTACATGAGTGATGATCTATAGTACATCAGTGATGATCCATAGTACACCAGTGATGATCCATAGTACACCAGTGATGGCCCATAGTCCATCAGTGATGAACTATAGTACATCAGTGATGATCCACAGTACATCAGGGATGGTCCATAGTACATCAGTGATGATCCATAGTACACCAGTGATGATCCATAGTACACCAGTGATGGCCCATAGTACATCAGTGATGAACTATAGTACATCAGTGATGATCCACAGTACATCAGTGATGATCCATAGTACATCAGTGATGATCCACAGTACATCAGTGATGATCCACAGTACATCAGGGATGGTCCATAGTACATCAGTGATGATCCATAGTACACCAGTGATGATCCATAGTACACCAGTGATGGCCCATAGTACATCAGTGATGAACTATAGTACATCAGTGATGATCCACAGTACATCAGTGATGATCCACAGTACACCAGGGATGGTCCATAGTACACCAGTGATGATCCACAGTACACCAGTGATGATCCATAGTACACCAGTGATGGTCCATAGTACATCAGTGATGATCTATAGTACATCAGTGATGGTCCATAGTACATCAGTGATGATCTATAGTACATCAGTGATGATCTATAGTACATCAGTGATGATCCATAGTACATCAGTGATGATCCACAGTACATCAGTGATGGTCCACAGTACATCAGGGATGGTCCACAGTACATCGGTGATGATCCATAGTACACCAGTGATGGCCCATAGTACACCAGTGATGATCCACAGTACACCAGTGATGATCCATAGTACACCAGTGATGGTCCATAGTACATCAGTGATGATCTATAGTACATCAGTGATGGTCCATAGTATATCAGTGATGATCTATATACATAGTACACCAGTGATGATCTATAGTACATCAGTGATGATCTACAGTACATCAGTTATGATCCACAGTACATTAGTGATGATCCACAGTACATCAGTGATGATCCGCAATACTTCAGTGATGATCCACAGTACATCAGTGATGATCCACAGAACATCAGGGATGGTCCACAGTATATCAGTGATGATCCATAGTACATCAGTGATGGTCCATAGTACATCAGTGATGGTCCATAGTACACCAGTGATGATCCATAGTACACCATTGATGGCCCATAGTACACCAGTGATGGCCCATAGTACATCAGTGATGATCCATAGTACATCAGTGATGATCCACAGTACATCAGTGATGATCCACAGTACATCAGGGATGGTCCATAGTACATCAGTGATGATCCATAGTACACCAGTGATGATCCATAGTACACCAGTGATGGCCCATAGTACATCAGTGATGAACTATAGTACATCAGTGATGATCCACAGTACATCAGGGATGGTTCATAGTACATCAGTGATGATCCATAGTACACCAGTGATGATCCATAGTACACCAGTGATGGCCCATAGTACATCAGTGATGAACAATAGTACATCAGTGATGATTCACAGTACATCAGTGATGATCCATAGTACATCAGTGATGATCCACAGTACATCAGGGATGGTCCATAGTACATCAGTGATGATCCATAGTACACCAGTGATGATCCATAGTACACCAGTGATGGCCTATAGTACATCAGTGATGAACTATAGTACATCAGTGATGATCCACAGTACATCAGTGATGATCAACAGTACATCAGGGATGGTCCATAGTACACCAGTGATGATCCACAGTACACCAGTGATGATCCATAGTACACCAGTGATGGTCCATAGTACATCAGTGATGATCTATAGTACATCAGTGATGGTCCATAGTACATCAGTGATGATCTATAGTACATCAGTGATGATCCACAGTACATCAGTTATGATACACAGTACATCAGTGATGATCCACAGTACATCAGTGATGATCCACAATACTTCAGTGATGATCCACAGTACATCAGTGATGATCCACAGTACATCAGGGATGGTCCACAGTATATCAGTGATGATCCATAGTACATCAGTGATGGTCCATAGTACACCAGTGATGATCTATAGTACACCAGTGATGGCCCATAGTACACCAGTGATGGCCCATAGTACATCAGTGATGATCCATAGTACATCAGTGATGATCCACAGTACATCAGTGATGATCCACAGTACATCAGGGATGGTCGATAGTACATCAGTAATGATCCATAGTACACCAGTGATGATCCATAGTACACCAGTGATGGCCCATAGTACATCAGTGATGAACTATGGTACATCAGTGATGATCCACAGTACATCAGGGATGGTCCATAGTACATCAGTGATGATCCATAGTACACCAGTGATGATCCATAGTACACCAGTGATGGCCCATAGTACATCAGTGATGAACTATAGTACATCAGTGATGATCCACAGTACATCAGTGATGATCCATAGTACATCAGTGATGATCCACAGTATATCAGTGATGATCCACAGTACATCAGGGATGGTCCATAGTACATCAGTGATGATCCATAGTACACCAGTGATGATCCATAGTACACCAGTGATGGCCCATAGTACATCAGTGATGAACTATAGTACATCAGTGATGATCCACAGTACATCAGTGATGATCCACAGTACACCAGTGATGATCCACAGTACACCAGTGATGATCCATAGTACACCAGTGATGGTCCATAGTACATCAGTGATGATCTATAGTACATCAGTGATGGTTCATAGTACATCAGTGATGAGCTATAGTACATCAGGGATGGTCCATAGTACATCAATGATGATCCATAGTACACCAGTGATGATCCATAGTACACCAGTGATGGCCCATAGTACATCAGTGATGAACTATAGTACATCAGTGATGATCCACAGTACATCAGTGATGATCCATAGTGCATCAGTGATGATCCACAGTACATCAGTGATGATCCACAGTACTTTAGGGATGGTCCATAGTACATCAGTGATGATCCATAGTACACCAGTGATGATCCATAGTACACCAGTGATGGCCCATAGTACATCAGTGATGAACTATAGTACATCAGTGATGATCCACAGTACATCAGTGATGATCCACAGTACACCAGGGATGGTCCATAGTACACCAGTGATGATCCACAGTACACCAGTGATGATCCATAGTACACCAGTGATGGTCCATAGTACATCAGTGATGATCTATAGTACATCAGTGATGGTCCATAGTACATCAGTGATGATCTATAGTACATCAGTGATGATCTATAGTACATCAGTGATGATCCATAGTACATCAGGGATGATCCACAGTACATCAGTGATGGTCCACAGTACATCAGGGATGGTCCACAGTACATTGGTGATGATCCACAGTACATCGGTGATGATCCATAGTACACCAGTGATGGCCCATAGTACATCAGTGATGGTCCATAGTACATCAGTGATGATCCATAGTACATCAGTGATGATCCATAGTACACCAGTGATGGCCCATAATACACCAGTGATGGCCCATAGTACATCAGTGATGATCCACAGTACATCAGTGATGATCCATAGTACATCAGTGATGATCCACAGTACATCAGTGATGATCCACAGTACATCAGGGATGGTCCATAGTACATCAGTGATGATCCATAGTACACCAGTGATGATCCATAGTACACCAGTGATGGCCCATAGTACATCAGTGATGAACTATAGTACATCAGTGATGATCCACAGTACATCAGTGATGATCCACAGTACATCAGGGATGGTCCATAGTACACCAGTGATGATCCACAGTACACCAGTGATGATCCATAGTACACCAGTGATGGTCCATAGTACATCAGTGATGATCTATAGTACATCAGTGATGGTCCATAGTACATCAGTGATGATCTATAGTACATCAGTGATGATCTATAGTACATCAGTGATGATCCATAGTACACCAGTGATGATCCATAGTACACCAGTGATGGCCCATAGTACATCAGTGATGAACTATAGTACATCAGTGATGATCCACAGTACATCAGGGATGGTCCATAGTACATCAGTGATGATCCATAGTACATCAGTGATGATCCATAGTACACCAGTGATGGCCCATAGTACATCAGTGATGAACTATAGTACATCAGTGATGATCCACAGTACATCAGTGATGATCCATAGTACATCAGTGATGATCCACAGTACATCAGTGATGATCCACAGTACATCAGGGATGGTCCATAGTACATCAGTGACAATCCATAGTACACCAGTGATGATCCATAGTACACCAGTGATGGCCCATAGTACATCAGTGATGAACTATAGTACATCAGTGATGATCCACAGTACATCAGTGATGATCCACAGTACATCAGGGATGGTCCATAGTACACCAGTGATGATCCACAGTACACCAGTGATGATCCACAGTACACCAGTGATGATCCATAGTACACCAGTGATGGTCCATAGTACATCAGTGATGATCTATAGTACATCAGTGATGGTCCATAGTACATCAGTGATGATCTATAGTACATCAGTGATGATCTATAGTACATCAGTGATGATCCATAGTACATCAGTGATGATCCACAGTACATCAGTGATGGTCCACAGTACATCAGGGATGGTCGACAGTACATCGGTGATGATCCATAGTACACCAGTGATGGCCCATAGTACATCAGTGATGGTCCATAGTACATCAGTGATGATCCATAGTAGATCAGTGATGATCCATAGTACACCAGTGATGGCCCATAGTACACCAGTGATGGCCCATAGTACATCAGTGATGATCCACAGTACATCAGTGATGATCCATAGTACATCAGTGATGATCCACAGTACATCAGTGATGATCCACAGTACATCAGGGATGGTCCATAGTACATCAGTGATGATCCATAGTACACCAGTGATGATCCATAGTACACCAGTAATGGCCCATAGTACATCAGTGATGAACTATAGTACATCAGTGATGATCCACAGTACATCAGTGATGATCCACAGTACATCAGGGATGGTCCATAGTACACCAGTGATGATCCACAGTACAGCAGTGATGATCCATAGTACACCAGTGATGGTCCATAGTACATCAGTAATGATCTATAGTACATCAGTGATGGTCCATAGTACATCAGTGATGATCTATAGTACATCAGTGATGATCCACAGTACATCAGTTATGATACACAGTACATCAGTGATGATCCACAGTACATCAGTGATGATCCACAATACTTCAGTGATGATCCACAGTACATCAGTGATGATCCACAGTACATCAGGGATGGTCCACAGTATATCAGTGATGATCCATAGTACATCAGTGATGGTCCATAGTACATCAGTGATGGTCCATAGTACACCAGTGATGATCCATAGTACACCGGTGATGGCCCATAGTACACCAGTGATGGCCCATAGTACATCAGTGATGATCCATAGTACATCAGTGATGATCCACAGTACATCAGTGATGATCCACAGTACATCAGGGATGGTCCATAGTACATCAGTGATGATCCATAGTACACCAGTGATGATCCACAGTACATCAGTGATGATCCATAGTACATCAGTGATGGCCCACAGTACATCAGGGATGATCCACAGTACATCAGTGATGATCCATAGTACACCAGTGATGGCCCATAGTACACCAGTGATGGCCCATAGTACATCAGTGATGATCCACAGTACATCAGTGATGATCTATAGTACATCAGTGATGATCCCCAGTACACCAGTGATGATTCACAGTACATCAGGGATGGTCCATAGTACATCAGGGATGGTCCATAGTACATCAGTGATGATCCACAGTACATCAGGGATGGTCCACAGTACATCAGTGATGATCCATAGTACATCAGTGATGGCCCATAGTACATCAGTGATGATCCATATTACACCAGTGATGATCCATAGTACACCAGGGATGACCCACAGTACATCAGTGATGATCCACAGTACATCAGTGATGGTCCATAGTAAATCAGTGATGGTCCATAGTACACCAGTGATGATCCATAGTTCACCAGTGATGGCCCATAGTACACCAGTGATGATCCATAGTACACCAGAGATGGCCCATAGTATACCAGTGATGTCCCATAGTACATCAGTGATGATCCACAGTACATCAGTGATGATCCATAGTACACCAGGGATGGCCCATAGTACATCAGTGATGGCTCATAGTACATCAGTGATGATCCATAGTACATCAGTGATGATCCATAGTACACCAGTGATGATCCATAGTACATCAGTGATGGCTCATAGTACATCAGTGATGATCCATAGTACATCAGTGATGATCCATAGTACACCAGTGATGATCCATAGTACATCAGTGATGGCTCATAGTACATCAGTGATGATCCATAATACATCAGTGATGATCCATAGTACACCAGTGATGGCCCATAGTACTTCAGTGATGATCTATAGTACATCAGTGATGATCCACAGTACATCAGTGATGATCCACAGTACATCAGTGATGATACACGGTACATCAGTGATGATCCATAGTACATCAGTGATGATCCTCAGTACATCAATGATGATCCACAGTACATCAGTGATGATCCACAGTACATCAGTGATCATCCACAGTACATCAGTGATGATCCACAGGACATCAGGGATGGTCCACAGTACATCAGTGATGATCCATAGTAAACCAGTCATGATCCATAGTACATCAGTGATGATCCATAGTACATCAGTGATGATCCATAGTACACCAGTGATGGCCCATAGTACACCAGTGATGATCCATAGTACACCAGTGATGGCCCATAGTACTTCAGTGATGATCTATAGTACATCAGTGATGATCCACAGTACATCAGTGATGATCCACAATACATCAGGGATGGTCCACAGTATATCAGTGATGATCCATAGTACATCAGTGATGGCCCACAGTACATCAGTGATGATCCACAGTACATCAGTGATGATCCATAGTACACCAGTGATGGTCCATAGTACACCAGTGATGGTCCATAGTACATCAGTGATGATCCATAGTACATCAGTGATGATCCACAGTACATCAGGGATGGTCCACAGTACATCAGTGATGATCCATAGTACACCAGTGATGGCCCAAAGCACATCAGTGATGGTCCATAGTACACCAGGGATGATCCATAGTAATCCAGTGATGATCCATAGTACACCAGTGATGGCCCATAGTACACCAGTGATGGCCCATAGTACATCAGTGATGATCCACAGTACATCAGTGATGATCTATAGTACATCAGGGATGGTCCACAGTACATCAGTGATGATCCATAGTACACCAGTGATGATCCATAGTACATCAGTGATGCTCCATAGTACACCTGTGATGGCCCACAGTACACCTGTGATGGCCCACAGTACACCTGTGATGGCCCACAGTAGATCAGTGATGATCCACAGTACATCAGGGATGATCCACAGTATATCAGGGATGGTCCACAGTATATCAGTGATGAGCCATAGTACATCAGTGATGGTCCATAGTACACCAGTGATGATCCATAGTACACCAGTGATGGCCCATAGTACACCAGTGATGATCCATAGTACACCAGTGATGGCCCATAGTACACCAGTGATGTCCCATAGTACATCAGTGATGATCCACAGTACATCAGTGACGATCCATAGTACACCAGGGATGGCCCATAGTACATCAGTGATGGCTCATAGTACATCAGTGATGATCCATAGTACATCAGTGATGATCCATAGTACACCAGTGATGATCCATAGTACATCAGTGATGATCCATAGTACACCAGTGATGATCCATAGTACATCAGTGATGGCTCATAGTACATCAGTGATGATCCATAATACATCAGTGATGATCCATAGTACATCAGTGATGATCCATAGTACACCAGTCATGGCCCATAGTACTACAGTGATGATCTATAGTACATCAGTGATGATCCACAGTACATCAGTGATGATCCACAGTACATCAGGGATGGTCCATAGTACACCAGTGATGATCCACAGTACACCAGTGATGATCCATAGTACACCAGTGATGGTCCATAGTACATCAGTGATGATCTATAGTACATCAGTGATGGTCCATAGTACATCAGTGATGATCTATAGTACATCAGTGATGATCTATAGTACATCAGTGATGATCCATAGTACACCAGTGATGATCCATAGTACACCAGTGATGGCCCATAGTACATCAGTGATGAACTATAGTACATCAGTGATGATCCACAGTACATCAGGGATGGTCCATAGTACATCAGTGATGATCCATAGTACATCAGTGATGATCCATAGTACACCAGTGATGGCCCATAGTACATCAGTGATGAACTATAGTACATCAGTGATGATCCACAGTACATCAGTGATGATCCATAGTACATCAGTGATGATCCACAGTACATCAGTGATGATCCACAGTACATCAGGGATGGTCCATAGTACATCAGTGACAATCCATAGTACACCAGTGATGATCCATAGTACACCAGTGATGGCCCATAGTACATCAGTGATGAACTATAGTACATCAGTGATGATCCACAGTACATCAGTGATGATCCACAGTACATCAGGGATGGTCCATAGTACACCAGTGATGATCCACAGTACACCAGTGATGATCCACAGTACATCAGTGATGATCTATAGTACATCAGTGATGGTCCATAGTACATCAGTGATGATCTATAGTACATCAGTGATGATCTATAGTACATCAGTGATGATCCATAGTACATCAGTGATGATCCACAGTACATCAGTGATGGTCCACAGTACATCAGGGATGGTCCACAGTACATCGGTGATGATCCATAGTACACCAGTGATGGCCCATAGTACATCAGTGATGGTCCATAGTACATCAGTGATGATCCATAGTAGATCAGTGATGATCCATAGTACACCAGTGATGGCCCATAGTACACCAGTGATGGCCCATAGTACATCAGTGATGATCCACAGTACATCAGTGATGATCCATAGTACATCAGTGATGATCCACAGTACATCAGTGATGATCCACAGTACATCAGGGATGGTCCATAGTACATCAGTGATGATCCATAGTACACCAGTGATGATCCATAGTACACCAGTAATGGCCCATAGTACATCAGTGATGAACTATAGTACATCAGTGATGATCCACAGTACATCAGTGATGATCCACAGTACATCAGGGATGGTCCATAGTACACCAGTGATGATCCACAGTACAGCAGTGATGATCCATAGTACACCAGTGATGGTCCATAGTACATCAGTGATGATCTATAGTACATCAGTGATGGTCCATAGTACATCAGTGATGATCTATAGTACATCAGTGATGATCCACAGTACATCAGTTATGATACACAGTACATCAGTGATGATCCACAGTACATCAGTGATGATCCACAATACTTCAGTGATGATCCACAGTACATCAGTGATGATCCACAGTACATCAGGGATGGTCCACAGTATATCAGTGATGATCCATAGTACATCAGTGATGGTCCATAGTACATCAGTGATGGTCCATAGTACACCAGTGATGATCCATAGTACACCGGTGATGGCCCATAGTACACCAGTGATGGCCCATAGTACATCAGTGATGATCCATAGTACATCAGTGATGATCCACAGTACATCAGTGATGATCCACAGTACATCAGGGATGGTCCATAGTACATCAGTGATGATCCATAGTACACCAGTGATGATCCACAATACATCAGTGATGATCCACAGTACATCAGGGATGGTCCACAGTACATCAGTGATGATCCATAGTACACCAGTCATGATCCATAGTACATCAGTGATGATCCATAGTACATCAGTGATGGCCCACAGTACATCAGGGATGATCCACAGTACATCAGTGATGATCCATAGTACACCAGTGATGGCCCATAGTACACCAGTGATGGCCCATAGTACATCAGTGATGATCCACAGTACATCAGTGATGATCTATAGTACATCAGTGATGATCCCCAGTACACCAGTGATGATTCACAGTACATCAGGGATGGTCCATAGTACATCAGGGATGGTCCATAGTACATCAGTGATGATCCACAGTACATCAGGGATGGTCCACAGTACATCAGTGATGATCCATAGTACATCAGTGATGGCCCATAGTACATCAGTGATGATCCATATTACACCAGTGATGATCCATAGTACACCAGGGATGACCCACAGTACATCAGTGATGATCCACAGTACATCAGTGATGGTCCATAGTAAATCAGTGATGGTCCATAGTACACCAGTGATGATCCATAGTTCACCAGTGATGGCCCATAGTACACCAGTGATGATCCATAGTACACCAGAGATGGCCCATAGTATACCAGTGATGTCCCATAGTACATCAGTGATGATCCACAGTACATCAGTGATGATCCATAGTACACCAGGGATGGCCCATAGTACATCAGTGATGGCTCATAGTACATCAGTGATGATCCATAGTACATCAGTGATGATCCATAGTACACCAGTGATGATCCATAGTACATCAGTGATGGCTCATAGTACATCAGTGATGATCCATAGTACATCAGTGATGATCCATAGTACACCAGTGATGATCCATAGTACATCAGTGATGGCTCATAGTACATCAGTGATGATCCATAATACATCAGTGATGATCCATAGTACACCAGTGATGGCCCATAGTACTTCAGTGATAATTAATAGTACATCAGTGATGATCCACAGTACATCAGTGACGATCCACAATACATCAGGGATGGTCCACAGTATATCAGTGATGATCCATAGTACATCAGTGATGGCCCACAGTACATCAGTGATGATCCACAGTACATCAGTGATGATCCATAGTACATCAGTGATGGTCCATAGTACATCAGTGATGATCCATAGTACATCAGTGATGATCCATAGTACACCAGTGATGATCCACAGTACATCAGTTATGATCCACAGTACATCAGTGATGATCCACAGTACATCAGTGATGATCCACAATACTTCAGTGATGATCCACAGTACATCAGTGATGATCCACAGTACATCAGGGATGGTCCACAGTATATCAGTGATGATCCATAGTACATCAGTGATGGCCCATAGTACATCAGTGATGATCCATAGTACACCAGTGATGATCCATAGTACACCAGTAATGTTCCATAGTACACCAGGGATGATCCACAGTACATCAGTGATGATCCACAGTACATCAGTGGTGGTCCACAGTACATCAGTGATGGTCCATAGTACACCAGTGATGATCCATAGTACACCAGTGATGATCCATAGTACACCAGTGATGGCCCGTAGTACACCAGTGATGGCCCATCGTACATCAGTGATGATCCATAGTACATCAATGATGATCCACAGTACATCAGTGATGATCCACAGTACATCAGGGATGGTCCATAGTACATCAGTGATGATCCATAGTACACCAGTGATGATCCATAGTACACCAGTGATGGCCCATAGTACATCAGTGATGAACTATAGTACATCAGTGATGATCCACAGTACATCAGGGATGGTCCATAGTACATCAGTGATGATCCATAGTACACCAGTGATGATCCATAGTACACCAGTGATGGCCCATAGTACATCAGTGATGTACTATAGTACATCAGTGATGATCCACAGTACATCAGTGATGATCCACAGTACATCAGGGATGGTCCATAGTACACCAGTGATGATCCACAGTACACCAGTGATGATCCATAGTACACCAGTGATGGTCCATAGTACATCAGTGATGATCTATAGTACATCAGTGATGGTCCATAGTACATCAGTGATGATCTATATACATAGTACACCAGTGATGATCTATAGTACATCAGTGATGATCCATAGTACATCAGTGATGGTCCATAGTACATCAGTGATGATCCATAGTACATCAGTGATGATCCACAGTACATCAGTGATGATCCACAGTACATCAGGGATGGTCCATAGTACATCAGTGATGATCCATAGTACACCAGTGATGATCCATAGTACACCAGTGATGGCCCATAGTACATCAGTGATGAACTATAGTACATCAGTGATGATCCACAGTACATCAGGGATGGTCCATAGTACATCAGTGATGATCCATAGTACACCAGTGATGATCCATAGTACACCAGTGATGGCCCATAGTACATCAGTGATGAACAATAGTACATCAGTGATGATCCACAGTACATCAGTGATGATCCATAGTACATCAGTGATGATCCACAGTACATCAGTGATGATCCACAGTACATCAGGGATGGTCCATAGTACATCAGTGATGATCCATAGTACACCAGTGATGATCCTCAGTACATCAGTGATGATCCACAGTACATCAGTGATGATCCACAGTACATCAGGGATGGTCCACAGTACATCAGGGATGATCCATAGTACACCAGTCATGATCCATAGTACATCAGTGATGATCCATAGTACATCAGTGATGATCCATAGTACACCAGTGATGATCCATAGTGCACCAGTGATGGCCCATAGTACTTCAGTGATAATTAATAGTACATCAGTGATGATCCACAGTACATCAGTGATGATCCACAATACATCAGGGATGGTCCACAGTATATCAGTGATGATCCATAGTACATCAGTGATGGCCCACAGTACATCAGTGATGATCCACAGTACATCAGTGATGATCCATAGTACACCAGTGATGGCCCATAGTACATCAGTGATGGTCCATAGTACATCAGTGATGATCCATAGTACATCAGTGATGATCCATAGTACACCAGTGATGATCCACAGTACATCAGTTATGATCCACAGTACATCAGTGATGATCCACAGTACATCAGTGATGATCCACAATACTTCAGTGATGATCCACAGTACATCAGTGATGATCCACAGTACATCAGGGATGGTCCACAGTATATCAGTGATGATCCATAGTACATCAGTGATGGCCCATAGTACATCAGTGATGACCCATAGTACACCAGTGATGATCCATAGTACACCAGTAATGTTCCATAGTACACCAGGGATGATCCACAGTACATCAGTGATGATCCACAGTACATCAGTGGTGGTCCACAGTACATCAGTGATGGTCCATAGTACACCAGTGATGATCCATAGTACACCAGTGATGATCCATAGTACACCAGTGATGGCCTGTAGTACACCAGTGATGGCCCATAGTACATCAGTGATGATCCATAGTACATCAATGATGATCCACAGTACATCAGTGATGATCCACAGTACATCAGGGATGGTCCATAGTACATCAGTGATGATCCATAGTACACCAGTGATGATCCATAGTACACCAGTGATGGCCCATAGTACATCAGTGATGAACTATAGTACATCAGTGATGATCCACAGTACATCAGGGATGGTCCATAGTACATCAGTGATGATCCATAGTACACCAGTGATGATCCATAGTACACCAGTGATGGCCCATAGTACATCAGTGATGAACTATAGTACATCAGTGATGATCCACAGTACATCAGTGATGATCCACAGTACATCAGGGATGGTCCATAGTACACCAGTGATGATCCACAGTACACCAGTGATGATCCATAGTACACCAGTGATGGTCCATAGTACATCAGTGATGATCTATAGTACATCAGTGATGGTCCATAGTACATCAGTGATGATCTATATACATAGTACACCAGTGATGATCTATAGTACATCAGTGATGATCTACAGTACATCAGTTATGATCCACAGTACATTAATGATGATCCACAGTACATCAGTGATGATCCACAATACTTCAGTGATGATCCACAGTACATCAGTGATGATCCACAGTACATCAGGGATGGTCCACAGTATATCAGTGATGATCCATAGTACATCAGTGATGGTCCATAGTACATCAGTGATGATCCATAGTACATCAGTGATGATCCACAGTACATCAGTGATGATCCACAGTACATCAGGGATGGTCCATAGTACATCAGTGATGATCCATAGTACACCAGTGATGATCCATAGTACACCAGTGATGGCCCATAGTACATCAGTGATGAACTATAGTACATCAGTGATGATCCACAGTACATCAGGGATGGTCCATAGTACATCAGTGATGATCCATAGTACACCAGTGATAATCCATAGTACACCAGTGATGGCCCATAGTACATCAGTGATGAACAATAGTACATCAGTGATGATCCACAGTACATCAGTGATGATCCATAGTACATCAGTGATGATCCACAGTACATCAGTGATGATCCACAGTACATCAGGGATGGTCCATAGTACATCAGTGATGATCCATAGTACACCAGTGATGATCCATAGTACACCAGTGATGGCCCATAGTACATCAGTGATGAACTATAGTACATCAGTGATGATCCACAGTACATCAGTGATGATCCACAGTACATCAGGGATGGTCCATAGTACACCAGTGATGATCCACAGTACACCAGTGGTGATCCATAGTACACCAGTGATGGTCCATAGTACATCAGTGATGATCTATAGTACATCAGTGATGGTCCATAGTACATCAGTGATGATCTATAGTACATCAGTGATGATCCACAGTACATCAGTTATGATACACAGTACATCAGTGATGATCCACAGTACATCAGTGATGATCCACAATACTTCAGTGATGATCCACAGTACATCAGTGATGATCCACAGTACATCAGGGATGGTCCACAGTATATCAGTGATGATCCATAGTACATCAGTGATGGTCCATAGTACACCAGTGATGATCTATAGTACACCAGTGATGGCCCATAGTACACCAGTGATGGCCCATAGTACATCAGTGATGATCCATAGTACATCAGTGATGATCCACAGTACATCAGTGATGGCCCACAGTACATCAGGGATGATCCACAGTACATCAGTGATGATCCATAGTACACCAGTGATGGCCCATAGTACACCAGTGATGGCCCATAGTACATCAGTGATGATCCACAGTACATCAGTGATGATCTATAGTACATCAGTGATGATCCACAGTACACCAGTGATGATTCACAGTACATCAGGGATGGTCCATAGTACATCAGGGATGGTCCATAGTACATCAGTGATGATCCACAGTACATCAGTGATGATCCACAATACTTCAGTGATGATCCACAGTACATCAGTGATGATCCACAGTACATCAGGGATGGTCCACAGTATATCAGTGATGATCCATAGTACATCAGTGATGGTCCATAGTACATCAGTGATGGTCCATAGCACACCAGTGATGATCCACAGTACATCAGTGATGATCCACAGTACATCAGGGATGGTCCATAGTACATCAGTGATGATCCATAGTACACCAGTGATGATCCATAGTACACCAGTGATGGCCCATAGTACATCAGTGATGAACTATAGTACATCAGTGATGATCCACAGTACATCAGGGATGGTCCATAGTACATCAGTGATGATCCATAGTACACCAGTGATGATACATAGTACACCAGTGATGGCCCATAGTACATCAGTGATGAACTATAGTACATCAGTGATGATCCACAGTACATCAGTGATGATCCATAGTACATCAGTGATGATCCACAGTACATCAGTGATGATCCACAGTACATCAGGGATGGTCCATAGTACATCAGTGATGATCCATAGTACACCAGTGATGATCCATAGTACACCAGTGATGGCCCATAGTACTTCAGTGATGAACTATAGTACATCAGTGATGATCCACAGTACATCAGTGATGTTCCACAGTACATCAGGGATGGTCCATAGTACACCAGTGATGATCCACAGTACACCAGTGATGATCCATAGTACACCAGTGATGGTCCATAGTACATCAGGGATGGTCCATAGTACATCAGTGATGATCCATAGTACACCAGTGATGATCCATAGTACACCAGTGATGGCCCATAGTACATCAGTGATGAACTATAGTACATCAGTGATGATCCACAGTACATCAGTGATGATCCACAGTACATCAGGGATGGTCCATAGTACACCAGTGATGATCCACAGTACACCAGTGATGATCCATAGTACACCAGTGATGGTCCATAGTACATCAGTGATGATCTATAGTACATCAGTGATGGTCCATAGTACATCAGTGATGATCTATAGTACATCAGTGATGATCTATAGTACATCAGTGATGATCCACAGTACATCAGTGATGATCCACAATACTTCAGTGATGATCCACAGTACATCAGGGATGGTCCACAGTACATCAGTGATGGTCCACAGTATATCAGTGATGATCCATAGTACATCAGTGATGGTCCATAGTACATCAGTGATGGTCCATAGTACACCAGTGATGATCCATAGTACACCAGTGATGGCCCATAGTACACCAGTGATGGCCCATAGTACATCCGTGATGAACTATAGTACATCAGAGATGATCCACAGTACATCAGGGATGGTCCATAGTACATCAGTCATGATCCATAGTACACCAGTGATGATCCATAGTACATCAGTGATGGTCCATAGTACATCAGTGATGATCCATAGTACATCAGTGATGATCCATAGTACACCAGTGATGGCCCATAGTACATCAGTGATGATCCATAGTACATCAGTGATGATCCACAGTACATCAGTGATGATCCACAGTACATCAGGGATGGTCCATAGTACATCAGTGATGATCCATAGTACACCAGTGATGATCCATAGTACACCAGTGATGGCCCATAGTACATCAGTGATGAACTATAGTACATCAGTGATGATCCACAGTACATCAGTGATGATCCACAGTACATCAGGGATGGTCCATAGTACACCAGTGATGATCCACAGTACATCAGTTATGATCCACAGTACATTAGTGATGATCCACAGTACATCAGTGATGATCCACAGTACATCAGTGATGATCCACAGTACATCAGTGATGATCCACAGTACATCAGGGATGGTCCATAGTACATCAGTGATGATCCATAGTACACCAGTGATGATCCATAGTACACCAGTGATGGCCCATAGTACATCAGTGATGAACTATAGTACATCAGAGATGATCCACAGTACATCAGGGATGGTCCATAGTACATCAGTCATGATCCATAGTACACCAGTGATGATCCATAGTACACCAGTGATGGCCCATAGTACATCAGTGATGAACTATAGTACATCAGTGATGATCCACAGTACATCAGTGATGATCCATCGTACATCAGTGATGATCCACAGTACATCAGGGATGGTCCATAGTACATCAGTGATGATCCATAGTACACCAGTGATGATCCATAGTACACCAGTGATGGCCCATAGTACATCAGTGATGAACTATAGTACATCAGTGATGATCCACAGTACATCAGTGATGATCCACAGTACATCAGGGATGGTCCATAGTACACCAGTGATGATCCACAGTACACCAGTGATGGTCCATAGTACATCAGTGATGATCTATAGTACATCAGTGATGATCTATAGTACATCAGTGATGATCCACAGTACATCAGTTATGATACACAGTACATCAGTGATGATCCACAGTACATCAGTGATGATCCACAATACTTCAGTGATGATCCACAGTAGATCAGTGATGATCCACAGTACATCAGGGATGGTCCACAGTATATCAGTGATGATCCATAGTACATCAGTGATGGTCCATAGTACATCAGTGATGGTCCATAGTACACCAGTGATGATCCATAGTACACCAGTGATGGCCCATAGTACACCAGTGATGGCCCATAGTACATCAGTGATGATCCATAGTACATCAGTGATGATCCACAGTACATCAGTGATGATCCACAGTACATCAGGGATGGTCCATAGTACATCAGTGATGATCCATAGTACACCAGTGATGATCCATAGTACACCAGTGATGGCCCATAGTACATCAGTGATGAACTATAGTACATCAGTGATGATCCACAGTACATCAGGGATGGTCCATAGTACATCAGTGATGATCCATAGTACACCAGTGATGATCCATAGTACACCAGTGATGGCCCATAGTACATCAGTGATGAACTATAGTACATCAGTGATGATCCACAGTACATCAGTGATGATCCATAGTACATCAGTGATGATCCACAGTACATCAGTGATGATCCACAGTACATCAGGGATGGTCCATAGTACATCAGTGACAATCCATAGTACACCAGTGATGATCCATAGTACACCAGTGATGGCCCATAGTACATCAGTGATGAACTATAGTACATCAGTGATGATCCACAGTACATCAGTGATGATCCACAGTACATCAGGGATGGTCCATAGTACACCAGTGATGATCCACAGTACACCAGTGATGATCCACAGTACATCAGTGATGATCTATAGTACATCAGTGATGGTCCATAGTACATCAGTGATGATCTATAGTACATCAGTGATGATCTATAGTACATCAGTGATGATCCATAGTACATCAGTGATGATCCACAGTACATCAGTGATGGTCCACAGTACATCAGGGATGGTCCACAGTACATCGGTGATGATCCATAGTACACCAGTGATGGCCCATAGTACATCAGTGATGGTCCATAGTACATCAGTGATGATCCATAGTAGATCAGTGATGATCCATAGTACACCAGTGATGGCCCATAGTACACCAGTGATGGCCCATAGTACATCAGTGATGATCCACAGTACATCAGTGATGATCCATAGTACATCAGTGATGATCCACAGTACATCAGTGATGATCCACAGTACATCAGGGATGGTCCATAGTACATCAGTGATGATCCATAGTACACCAGTGATGATCCATAGTACACCAGTAATGGCCCATAGTACATCAGTGATGAACTATAGTACATCAGTGATGATCCACAGTACATCAGTGATGATCCACAGTACATCAGGGATGGTCCATAGTACACCAGTGATGATCCACAGTACAGCAGTGATGATCCATAGTACACCAGTGATGGTCCATAGTACATCAGTGATGATCTATAGTACATCAGTGATGGTCCATAGTACATCAGTGATGATCTATAGTACATCAGTGATGATCCACAGTACATCAGTTATGATACACAGTACATCAGTGATGATCCACAGTACATCAGTGATGATCCACAATACTTCAGTGATGATCCACAGTACATCAGTGATGATCCACAGTACATCAGGGATGGTCCACAGTATATCAGTGATGATCCATAGTACATCAGTGATGGTCCATAGTACATCAGTGATGGTCCATAGTACACCAGTGATGATCCATAGTACACCGGTGATGGCCCATAGTACACCAGTGATGGCCCATAGTACATCAGTGATGATCCATAGTACATCAGTGATGATCCACAGTACATCAGTGATGATCCACAGTACATCAGGGATGGTCCATAGTACATCAGTGATGATCCATAGTACACCAGTGATGATCCACAATACATCAGTGATGATCCACAGTACATCAGGGATGATCCACAGTACATCAGGGATGGTCCACAGTACATCAGTGATGATCCATAGTACACCAGTCATGATCCATAGTACATCAGTGATGATCCATAGTACATCAGTGATGGCCCACAGTACATCAGGGATGATCCACAGTACATCAGTGATGATCCATAGTACACCAGTGATGGCCCATAGTACTTCAGTGATGATCTATAGTACATCAGTGATGATCCACAGTACATCAGTGATGATCCACAATACATCAGGGATGGTCCACAGTATATCAGTGATGATCCATAGTACATCAGTGATGGCCCACAGTACATCAGTGATGATCCACAGTACATCAGTGATGATCCATAGTACACCAGTGATGGTCCATAGTACACCAGTGATGGTCCATAGTACATCAGTGATGATCCATAGTACATCAGTGATGATCCACAGTACATCAGGGATGGTCCACAGTACATCAGTGATGATCCATAGTACACCAGTGATGGCCCAAAACACATCAGTGATGGTCCATAGTACACCAGGGATGATCCATAGTAATCCAGTGATGATCCATAGTACACCAGTGATGGCCCATAGTACACCAGTGATGGCCCATAGTACATCAGTGATGATCCACAGTACATCAGTGATGATCTATAGTACATCAGGGATGGTCCACAGTACATCAGTGATGATCCATAGTACACCAGTGATGATCCATAGTACATCAGTGATGCTCCATAGTACACCTGTGATGGCCCACAGTACACCTGTGATGGCCCACAGTACACCTGTGATGGCCCACAGTAGATCAGTGATGATCCACAGTACATCAGGGATGATCCACAGTATATCAGGGATGGTCCACAGTATATCAGTGATGAGCCATAGTACATCATTGATGGTCCATAGTACACCAGTGATGATCCATAGTACACCAGTGATGGCCCATAGTACACCAGTGATGATCCATAGTACACCAGTGATGGCCCATAGTACACCAGTGATGTCCCATAGTACATCAGTGATGATCCACAGTACATCAGTGACGATCCATAGTACACCAGGGATGGCCCATAGTACATCAGTGATGGCTCATAGTACATCAGTGATGATCCATAGTACATCAGTGATGATCCATAGTACACCAGTGATGATCCATAGTACATCAGTGATGATCCATAGTACACCAGTGATGATCCATAGTACATCAGTGATGGCTCATAGTACATCAGTGATGATCCATAATACATCAGTGATGATCCATAGTACATCAGTGATGATCCATAGTACACCAGTCATGGCCCATAGTACTACAGTGATGATCTATAGTACATCAGTGATGATCCACAGTACATCAGTGATGATCCAAGGTACATCAGTAATGATCCATAGTACATCAGTGATGATCCTCAGTACATCAGTGATGATCCACAGTACATCAGTGATGATCCACAGTACATCAGTGATGATCCACAGTACATCAGGGATGGTCCACAGTACATCAGTGATGATCCATAGTACACCAGTCATGATCCATAGTACATCAGTGATGATCCATAGTACATCAGTGATGATCCATAGTACACCAGTGATGATCCATAGTACACCAGTGATGGCCCATAGTACTTCAGTGATAATTAATAGTACATCAGTGATGATCCACAGTACATCAGTGACGATCCACAATACATCAGGGATGGTCCACAGTATATCAGTGATGATCCATAGTACATCAGTGATGGCCCACAGTACATCAGTGATGATCCACAGTACATCAGTGATGATCCATAGTACACCAGTGATGGCCCATAGTACATCAGTGATGGTCCATAGTACATCAGTGATGATCCATAGTACATCAGTGATGATCCATAGTACACCAGTGATGATCCACAGTACATCAGTTATGATCCACAGTACATCAGTGATGATCCACAGTACATCAGTGATGATCCACAATACTTCAGTGATGATCCACAGTACATCAGTGATGATCCACAGTACATCAGGGATGGTCCACAGTATATCAGTGATGATCCATAGTACATCAGTGATGGCCCATAGTACATCAGTGATGATCCATAGTACACCAGTGATGATCCATAGTACACCAGTAATGTTCCATAGTACACCAGGGATGATCCACAGTACATCAGTGATGATCCACAGTACATCAGTGGTGGTCCACAGTACATCAGTGATGGTCCATAGTACACCAGTGATGATCCATAGTACACCAGTGATGATCCATAGTACACCAGTGATGGCCCGTAGTACACCAGTGATGGCCCATCGTACATCAGTGATGATCCATAGTACATCAATGATGATCCACAGTACATCAGTGATGATCCACAGTACATCAGGGATGGTCCATAGTACATCAGTGATGATCCATAGTACACCAGTGATGATCCATAGTACACCAGTGATGGCCCATAGTACATCAGTGATGAACTATAGTACATCAGTGATGATCCACAGTACATCAGGGATGGTCCATAGTACATCAGTGATGATCCATAGTACACCAGTGATGATCCATAGTACACCAGTGATGGCCCATAGTACATCAGTGATGAACTATAGTACATCAGTGATGATCCACAGTACATCAGTGATGATCCACAGTACATCAGGGATGGTCCATAGTACACCAGTGATGATCCACAGTACACCAGTGATGATCCATAGTACACCAGTGATGGTCCATAGTACATCAGTGATGATCTATAGTACATCAGTGATGGTCCATAGTACATCAGTGATGATCTATATACATAGTACACCAGTGATGATCTATAGTACATCAGTGATGATCTACAGTACATTAGTTATGATCCACAGTACATTAATGATGATCCACAGTACATCAGTGATGATCCACAATACTTCAGTGATGATCCACAGTACATCAGTGATGATCCACAGTACATCAGGGATGGTCCACAGTATATCAGTGATGATCCATAGTACATCAGTGATGGTCCATAGTACATCAGTGATGATCCATAGTACATCAGTGATGATCCACAGTACATCAGTGATGATCCACAGTACATCAGGGATGGTCCATAGTACATCAGTGATGATCCATAGTACACCAGTGATGATCCATAGTACACCAGTGATGGCCCATAGTACATCAGTGATGAACTATAGTACATCAGTGATGATCCACAGTACATCAGGGATGGTCCATAGTACATCAGTGATGATCCATAGTACACCAGTGATGATCCATAGTACACCAGTGATGGCCCATAGTACATCAGTGATGAACAATAGTACATCAGTGATGATCCACAGTACATCAGTGATGATCCATAGTACATCAGTGATGATCCACAGTACATCAGTGATGATCCACAGTACATCGGGGATGGTCCATAGTACATCAGTGATGATCCATAGTACACCAGTGATGGCCCATAGTACATCAGTGATGAACTATAGTACATCAGTGATGATCCACAGTACATCAGGGATGGTCCATAGTACATCAGTGATGATCCATAGTACACCAGTGATGATACATAGTACACCAGTGATGGCCCATAGTACATCAGTGATGAACTATAGTACATCAGTGATGATCCACAGTACATCAGTGATGATCCATAGTACATCAGTGATGATCCACAGTACATCAGTGATGATCCACAGTACATCAGGGATGGTCCATAGTACATCAGTGATGATCCATAGTACACCAGTGATGATCCATAGTACACCAGTGATGGCCCATAGTACTTCAGTGATGAACTATAGTACATCAGTGATGATCCACAGTACATCAGTGATGTTCCACAGTACATCAGGGATGGTCCATAGTACACCAGTGATGATCCACAGTACACCAGTGATGATCCATAGTACACCAGTGATGGTCCATAGTACATCAGGGATGGTCCATAGTACATCAGTGATGATCCATAGTACACCAGTGATGATCCATAGTACACCAGTGATGGCCCATAGTACATCAGTGATGAACTATAGTACATCAGTGATGATCCACAGTACATCAGTGATGATCCACAGTACATCAGGGATGGTCCATAGTACACCAGTGATGATCCACAGTACACCAGTGATGATCCATAGTACACCAGTGATGGTCCATAGTACATCAGTGATGATCTATAGTACATCAGTGATGGTCCATAGTACATCAGTGATGATCTATAGTACATCAGTGATGATCTATAGTACATCAGTGATGATCCACAGTACATCAGTGATGATCCACAATACTTCAGTGATGATCCACAGTACATCAGGGATGGTCCACAGTACATCAGTGATGGTCCACAGTATATCAGTGATGATCCATAGTACATCAGTGATGGTCCATAGTACATCAGTGATGGTCCATAGTACACCAGTGATGATCCATAGTACACCAGTGATGGCCCATAGTACACCAGTGATGGCCCATAGTACATCCGTGATGAACTATAGTACATCAGAGATGATCCACAGTACATCAGGGATGGTCCATAGTACATCAGTCATGATCCATAGTACACCAGTGATGATCCATAGTACATCAGTGATGGTCCATAGTACATCAGTGATGATCCATAGTACATCAGTGATGATCCATAGTACACCAGTGATGGCCCATAGTACATCAGTGATGATCCATAGTACATCAGTGATGATCCACAGTACATCAGTGATGATCCACAGTACATCAGGGATGGTCCATAGTACATCAGTGATGATCCATAGTACACCAGTGATGATCCATAGTACACCAGTGATGGCCCATAGTACATCAGTGATGAACTATAGTACATCAGTGATGATCCACAGTACATCAGTGATGATCCACAGTACATCAGGGATGGTCCATAGTACACCAGTGATGATCCACAGTACATCAGTTATGATCCACAGTACATTAGTGATGATCCACAGTACATCAGTGATGATCCACAGTACATCAGTGATGATCCACAGTACATCAGGGATGGTCCATAGTACATCAGTGATGATCCATAGTACACCAGTGATGATCCATAGTACACCAGTGATGGCCCATAGTACATCAGTGATGAACTATAGTACATCAGAGATGATCCACAGTACATCAGGGATGGTCCATAGTACATCAGTCATGATCCATAGTACACCAGTGATGATCCATAGTACACCAGTGATGGCCCATAGTACATCAGTGATGAACTATAGTACATCAGTGATGATCCACAGTACATCAGTGATGATCCATCGTACATCAGTGATGATCCACAGTACATCAGGGATGGTCCATAGTACATCAGTGATGATCCATAGTACACCAGTGATGATCCATAGTACACCAGTGATGGCCCATAG
Organism: Rana muscosa; assembly: GCA_029206835.1. Classification (NCBI taxonomy): domain Eukaryota; kingdom Metazoa; phylum Chordata; class Amphibia; order Anura; family Ranidae; genus Rana; species Rana muscosa. Next base: position 899,626 of record JARGYO010000232.1, read on the forward strand.
TACATCAGTGATGAACTATAGTACATCAGTGATGATCCACAGTACATCAGTGATGATCCACAGTACATCAGGGATGGTCCATAGTACACCAGTGATGATCCACAGTACACCAGTGATGGTCCATAGTACATCAGTGATGATCTATAGTACATCAGTGATGATCTATAGTACATCAGTGATGATCCACAGTACATCAGTTATGATACACAGTACATCAGTGATGATCCACAGTACATCAGTGATGATCCACAATACTTCAGTGATGATCCACAGTAGATCAGTGATGATCCACAGTACATCAGGGATGGTCCACAGTATATCAGTGATGATCCATAGTACATCAGTGATGGTCCATAGTACATCAGTGATGGTCCATAGTACACCAGTGATGATCCATAGTACACCAGTGATGGCCCATAGTACACCAGTGATGGCCCATAGTACATCAGTGATGATCCATAGTACATCAGTGATGATCCACAGTACATCAGTGATGATCCACAGTACATCAGGGATGGTCCATAGTACATCAGTGATGATCCATAGTACACCAGTGATGATCCATAGTACACCAGTGATGGCCCATAGTACATCAGTGATGAACTATAGTACATCAGTGATGATCCACAGTACATCAGGGATGGTCCATAGTACATCAGTGATGATCCATAGTACACCAGTGATGATCCATAGTACACCAGTGATGGCCCATAGTACATCAGTGATGAACTATAGTACATCAGTGATGATCCACAGTACATCAGTGATGATCCATAGTACATCAGTGATGATCCACAGTACATCAGTGATGATCCACAGTACATCAGGGATGGTCCATAGTACATCAGTGATGATCCATAGTACACCAGTGATGATACATAGTACACCAGTGATGGCCCATAGTACATCAGTGATGAACTATAGTACATCAGTGATGATCCACAGTACATCAGTGATGATCCACAGTACATCAGGGATGGTCCATAGTACACCAGTGATGATCCACAGTACACCAGTGATGATCCATAGTACACCAGTGATGGTCCATAGTACATCAGTGATGATCTATAGTACATCAGTGATGGTCCATAGTACATCAGTGATGAGCTATAGTACATCAGTGATGATCTATAGTACATCAGTGATGATCCATAGTACACTAGTGATGATCCATAGTACACCAGTGATGGCCCATAGTACATCAGTGATGAACTATAGTACATCAGTGATGATCCACAGTACATCAGGGATGGTCCATAGTACATCAGTGATGATCCATAGTACACCAGTGATGGCCCATAGTACATCAGTGATGAACTATAGTACATCAGTGATGATCCACAGTACATCAGTGATGATCCATAGTACATCAGTGATGATCCACAGTACATCAGTGATGATCCACAGTACATCAGGGATGGTCCATAGTACATCAGTGATGATCCATAGTACACCAGTGATGATCCATAGTACACCAGTGATGGCCCATAGTACATCAGTGATGAACTATAGTACATCAGTGATGATCCACAGTACATCAGTGATGATCCACAGTACATCAGGGATGGTCCATAGTACACCAATGATGATCCACAGTACACCAGTGATGATCCATAGTACACCAGTGATGGTCCATAGTACATCAGTGATGATCTATAGTACATCAGTGATGGTCCATAGTACATCAGTGATGATCTATAGTACATCAGTGATGATCTATAGTACATCAGTGATGATCCATAGTACATCAGTGATGATCCACAGTACATCAGTGATGGTCCACAGTACATCAGGGATGGTCCACAGTACATCGGTGATGATCCATAGTACACCAGTGATGGCCCATAGTACATCAGTGATGGTCCATAGTACATCAGTGATGATCCATAGTAGATCAGTGATGATCCATAGTACACCAGTGATGGCCCATAGTACACCAGTGATGGCCCATAGTACATCAGTGATGATCCACAGTACATCAGTGATGATCCATAGTACATCAGTGATGATCCACAGTACATCAGTGATGATCCACAGTACATCAGGGATGGTCCATAGTACATCAGTGATGATCCATAGTACACCAGTGATGATCCATAGTACACCAGTGATGGCCCATAGTACATCAGTGATGAACTATAGTACATCAGTGATGATCCACAGTACATCAGTGATGATCCACAGTACATCAGGGATGGTCCATAGTACACCAGTGATGATCCACAGTACACCAGTGATGATCCATAGTACACCAGTGATGGTCCATAGTACATCAGTGATGATCTATAGTACATCAGTGATGGTCCATAGTACATCAGTGATGATCTATAGTACATCAGTGATGATCCACAGTACATCAGTTATGATACACAGTACATTAGTGATGATCCACAGTACATCAGTGATGATCCACAATACTTCAGTGATGATCCACAGTACATCAGTGATGATCCACAGTACATCAGTGATGATCCACAGTACATCAGGGATGGTCCATAGTACATCAGTGATGATCCATAGTACACCAGTGATGATCCATAGTACACCAGTGATGGCCCATAGTACATCAGTGATGAACTATAGTACATCAGTGATGATCCACAGTACATCAGTGATGATCCACAGTACATCAGGGATGGTCCATAGTACACCAGTGATGATCCACAGTACATCAGTTATGATCCACAGTACATTAGTGATGATCCACAGTACATCAGTGATGATCCACAGTACATCAGTGATGATCCACAGTACATCAGTGATGATCCACAGTACATCAGGGATGGTCCATAGTACATCAGTGATGATCCATAGTACACCAGTGATGATCCATAGTACACCAGTGATGGCCCATAGTACATCAGTGATGAACTATAGTACATCAGAGATGATCCACAGTACATCAGGGATGGTCCATAGTACATCAGTCATGATCCATAGTACACCAGTGATGATCCATAGTACACCAGTGATGGCCCATAGTACATCAGTGATGAACTATAGTACATCAGTGATGATCCACAGTACATCAGTGATGATCCATCGTACATCAGTGATGATCCACAGTACATCAGGGATGGTCCATAGTACATCAGTGATGATCCATAGTACACCAGTGATGATCCATAGTACACCAGTGATGGCCCATAGTACATCAGTGATGAACTATAGTACATCAGTGATGATCCACAGTACATCAGTGATGATCCACAGTACATCAGGGATGGTCCATAGTACACCAGTGATGATCCACAGTACACCAGTGATGGTCCATAGTACATCAGTGATGATCTATAGTACATCAGTGATGATCTATAGTACATCAGTGATGATCCACAGTACATCAGTTATGATACACAGTACATCAGTGATGATCCACAGTACATCAGTGATGATCCACAATACTTCAGTGATGATCCACAGTAGATCAGTGATGATCCACAGTACATCAGGGATGGTCCACAGTATATCAGTGATGATCCACAGTACATCAGGGATGGTCCATAGTACATCAGTGATGATCCATAGTACACCAGTGATGATCCATAGTACACCAGTGATGGCCCATAGTACATCAGTGATGAACTATAGTACATCAGTGATGATCCACAGTACATCAGTGATGATCCATAGTACATCAGTGATGATCCACAGTACATCAGTGATGATCCACAGTACATCAGTGATGATCCATAGTACACCAGTGATGATCCATAGTACACCAGTGATGATACATAGTACACCAGTGATGGCCCATAGTACATCAGTGATGAACTATAGTACATCAGTGATGATCCACAGTACATCAGTGATGATCCACAGTACATCAGGGATGGTCCATAGTACACCAGTGATGATCCACAGTACACCAGTGATGATCCATAGTACACCAGTGATGGTCCATAGTACATCAGTGATGATCTATAGTACATCAGTGATGGTCCATAGTACATCAGTGATGAGCTATAGTACATCAGTGATGATCTATAGTACATCAGTGATGATCCATAGTACACTAGTGATGATCCATAGTACACCAGTGATGGCCCATAGTACATCAGTGATGAACTATAGTACATCAGTGATGATCCACAGTACATCAGGGATGGTCCATAGTACATCAGTGATGATCCATAGTACACCAGTGATGGCCCATAGTACATCAGTGATGAACTATAGTACATCAGTGATGATCCACAGTACATCAGTGATGATCCATAGTACATCAGTGATGATCCACAGTACATCAGTGATGATCCACAGTACATCAGGGATGGTCCATAGTACATCAGTGATGATCCATAGTACACCAGTGATGATCCATAGTACACCAGTGATGGCCCATAGTACATCAGTGATGAACTATAGTACATCAGTGATGATCCACAGTACATCAGTGATGATCCACAGTACATCAGGGATGGTCCATAGTACACCAGTGATGATCCACAGTACACCAGTGATGATCCATAGTACACCAGTGATGGTCCATAGTACATCAGTGATGATCTATAGTACATCAGTGATGGTCCATAGTACATCAGTGATGATCTATAGTACATCAGTGATGATCCATAGTACATCAGTGATGATCCACAGTACATCAGTGATGGTCCACAGTACATCAGGGATGGTCCACAGTACATCGGTGATGATCCATAGTACACCAGTGATGGCCCATAGTACATCAGTGATGGTCCATAGTACATCAGTGATGATCCATAGTAGATCAGTGATGATCCATAGTACACCAGTGATGGCCCATAGTACACCAGTGATGGCCCATAGTACATCAGTGATGATCCACAGTACATCAGTTATGATCCATAGTACATCAGTGATGATCCACAGTACATCAGTGATGATCCACAGTACATCAGGGATGGTCCATAGTACATCAGTGATGATCCATAGTACACCAGTGATGATCCATAGTACACCAGTGATGGCCCATAGTACATCAGTGATGAACTATAGTACATCAGTGATGATCCACAGTACATCAGTGATGATCCACAGTACATCAGGGATGGTCCATAGTACACCAGTGATGATCCACAGTACACCAGTGATGGTCCATAGTACATCAGTGATGATCTATAGTACATCAGTGATGATCTATAGTACATCAGTGATGATCCACAGTACATCAGTTATGATACACAGTACATCAGTGATGATCCACAGTACATCAGTGATGATCCACAATACTTCAGTGATGATCCACAGTAGATCAGTGATGATCCACAGTACATCAGGGATGGTCCACAGTATATCAGTGATGATCCATAGTACATCAGTGATGGTCCATAGTACATCAGTGATGGTCCATAGTACACCAGTGATGATCCATAGTACACCAGTGATGGCCCATAGTACACCAGTGATGGCCCATAGTACATCAGTGATGATCCATAGTACATCAGTGATGATCCACAGTACATCAGTGATGATCCACAGTACATCAGGGATGGTCCATAGTACATCAGTGATGATCCATAGTACACCAGTGATGATCCATAGTACACCAGTGATGGCCCATAGTACATCAGTGATGAACTATAGTACATCAGTGATGATCCACAGTACATCAGGGATGGTCCATAGTACATCAGTGATGATCCATAGTACACCAGTGATGATCCATAGTACACCAGTGATGGCCCATAGTACATCAGTGATGAACTATAGTACATCAGTGATGATCCACAGTACATCAGTGATGATCCATAGTACATCAGTGATGATCCACAGTACATCAGTGATGATCCACAGTACATCAGGGATGGTCCATAGTACATCAGTGATGATCCATAGTACACCAGTGATGATACATAGTACACCAGTGATGGCCCATAGTACATCAGTGATGAACTATAGTACATCAGTGATGATCCACAGTACATCAGTGATGATCCACAGTACATCAGGGATGGTCCATAGTACACCAGTGATGATCCACAGTACACCAGTGATGATCCATAGTACACCAGTGATGGTCCATAGTACATCAGTGATGATCTATAGTACATCAGTGATGGTCCATAGTACATCAGTGATGAGCTATAGTACATCAGTGATGATCTATAGTACATCAGTGATGATCCAAAGTACACTAGTGATGATCCATAGTACACCAGTGATGGCCCATAGTACATCAGTGATGAACTATAGTACATCAGTGATGATCCACAGTACATCAGGGATGGTCCATAGTACATCAGTGATGATCCATAGTACACCAGTGATGGCCCATAGTACATCAGTGATGAACTATAGTACATCAGTGATGATCCACAGTACATCAGTGATGATCCATAGTACATCAGTGATGATCCACAGTACATCAGTGATGATCCACAGTACATCAGGGATGGTCCATAGTACATCAGTGATGATCCATAGTACACCAGTGATGATCCATAGTACACCAGTGATGGCCCATAGTACATCAGTGATGAACTATAGTACATCAGTGATGATCCACAGTACATCAGTGATGATCCACAGTACATCAGGGATGGTCCATAGTACACCAATGATGATCCACAGTACACCAGTGATGATCCATAGTACACCAGTGATGGTCCATAGTACATCAGTGATGATCTATAGTACATCAGTGATGGTCCATAGTACATCAGTGATGATCTATAGTACATCAGTGATGATCTATAGTACATCAGTGATGATCCATAGTACATCAGTGATGATCCACAGTACATCAGTGATGGTCCACAGTACATCAGGGATGGTCCACAGTACATCGGTGATGATCCATAGTACACCAGTGATGGCCCATAGTACATCAGTGATGGTCCATAGTACATCAGTGATGATCCATAGTAGATCAGTGATGATCCATAGTACACCAGTGATGGCCCATAGTACACCAGTGATGGCCCATAGTACATCAGTGATGATCCACAGTACATCAGTGATGATCCATAGTACATCAGTGATGATCCACAGTACATCAGTGATGATCCACAGTACATCAGGGATGGTCCATAGTACATCAGTGATGATCCACAGTACATCAGTGATGATCCACAGTACATCAGGGATGGTCCATAGTACATCAGTGATGATCCATAGTACACCAGTGATGATACATAGTACACCAGTGATGGCCCATAGTACATCAGTGATGAACTATAGTACATCAGTGATGATCCACAGTACATCAGTGATGATCCACAGTACATCAGGGATGGTCCATAGTACACCAGTGATGATCCACAGTACACCAGTGATGATCCATAGTACACCAGTGATGGTCCATAGTACATCAGTGATGATCTATAGTACATCAGTGATGGTCCATAGTACATCAGTGATGAGCTATAGTACATCAGTGATGATCTATAGTACATCAGTGATGATCCAAAGTACACTAGTGATGATCCATAGTACACCAGTGATGGCCCATAGTACATCAGTGATGAACTATAGTACATCAGTGATGATCCACAGTACATCAGGGATGGTCCATAGTACATCAGTGATGATCCATAGTACACCAGTGATGGCCCATAGTACATCAGTGATGAACTATAGTACATCAGTGATGATCCACAGTACATCAGTGATGATCCATAGTACATCAGTGATGATCCACAGTACATCAGTGATGATCCACAGTACATCAGGGATGGTCCATAGTACATCAGTGATGATCCATAGTACACCAGTGATGATCCATAGTACACCAGTGATGGCCCATAGTACATCAGTGATGAACTATAGTACATCAGTGATGATCCACAGTACATCAGTGATGATCCACAGTACATCAGGGATGGTCCATAGTACACCAATGATGATCCACAGTACACCAGTGATGATCCATAGTACACCAGTGATGGTCCATAGTACATCAGTGATGATCTATAGTACATCAGTGATGGTCCATAGTACATCAGTGATGATCTATAGTACATCAGTGATGATCTATAGTACATCAGTGATGATCCATAGTACATCAGTGATGATCCACAGTACATCAGTGATGGTCCACAGTACATCAGGGATGGTCCACAGTACATCGGTGATGATCCATAGTACACCAGTGATGGCCCATAGTACATCAGTGATGGTCCATAGTACATCAGTGATGATCCATAGTAGATCAGTGATGATCCATAGTACACCAGTGATGGCCCATAGTACACCAGTGATGGCCCATAGTACATCAGTGATGATCCACAGTACATCAGTGATGATCCATAGTACATCAGTGATGATCCACAGTACATCAGTGATGATCCACAGTACATCAGGGATGGTCCATAGTACATCAGTGATGATCCATAGTACACCAGTGATGATCCATAGTACACCAGTGATGGCCCATAGTACATCAGTGATGAACTATAGTACATCAGTGATGATCCACAGTACATCAGTGATGATCCACAGTACATCAGGGATGGTCCATAGTACACCAGTGATGATCCACAGTACACCAGTGATGATCCATAGTACACCAGTGATGGTCCATAGTACATCAGTGATGATCTATAGTACATCAGTGATGGTCCATAGTACATCAGTGATGATCTATAGTACATCAGTGATGATCCACAGTACATCAGTTATGATACACAGTACATTAGTGATGATCCACAGTACATCAGTGATGATCCACAATACTTCAGTGATGATCCACAGTACATCAGTGATGATCCACAGTACATCAGTGATGATCCACAGTACATCAGGGATGGTCCATAGTACATCAGTGATGATCCATAGTACACCAGTGATGATCCATAGTACACCAGTGATGGCCCATAGTACATCAGTGATGAACTATAGTACATCAGTGATGATCCACAGTACATCAGTGATGATCCACAGTACATCAGGGATGGTCCATAGTACACCAGTGATGATCCACAGTACATCAGTTATGATCCACAGTACATTAGTGATGATCCACAGTACATCAGTGATGATCCACAGTACATCAGTGATGATCCACAGTACATCAGTGATGATCCACAGTACATCAGGGATGGTCCATAGTACATCAGTGATGATCCATAGTACACCAGTGATGATCCATAGTACACCAGTGATGGCCCATAGTACATCAGTGATGAACTATAGTACATCAGAGATGATCCACAGTACATCAGGGATGGTCCATAGTACATCAGTCATGATCCATAGTACACCAGTGATGATCCATAGTACACCAGTGATGGCCCATAGTACATCAGTGATGAACTATAGTACATCAGTGATGATCCACAGTACATCAGTGATGATCCATCGTACATCAGTGATGATCCACAGTACATCAGGGATGGTCCATAGTACATCAGTGATGATCCATAGTACACCAGTGATGATCCATAGTACACCAGTGATGGCCCATAGTACATCAGTGATGAACTATAGTACATCAGTGATGATCCACAGTACATCAGTGATGATCCACAGTACATCAGGGATGGTCCATAGTACACCAGTGATGATCCACAGTACACCAGTGATGGTCCATAGTAAATCAGTGATGATCTATAGTACATCAGTGATGATCTATAGTACATCAGTGATGATCCACAGTACATCAGTTATGATACACAGTACATCAGTGATGATCCACAGTACATCAGTGATGATCCACAATACTTCAGTGATGATCCACAGTAGATCAGTGATGATCCACAGTACATCAGGGATGGTCCACAGTATATCAGTGATGATCCACAGTACATCAGGGATGGTCCATAGTACATCAGTGATGATCCATAGTACACCAGTGATGATCCATAGTACACCAGTGATGGCCCATAGTACATCAGTGATGAACTATAGTACATCAGTGATGATCCACAGTACATCAGTGATGATCCATAGTACATCAGTGATGATCCACAGTACATCAGTGATGATCCACAGTACATCAGTGATGATCCATAGTACACCAGTGATGATCCATAGTACACCAGTGATGATACATAGTACACCAGTGATGGCCCATAGTACATCAGTGATGAACTATAGTACATCAGTGATGATCCACAGTACATCAGTGATGATCCACAGTACATCAGGGATGGTCCATAGTACACCAGTGATGATCCACAGTACACCAGTGATGATCCATAGTACACCAGTGATGGTCCATAGTACATCAGTGATGATCTATAGTACATCAGTGATGGTCCATAGTACATCAGTGATGAGCTATAGTACATCAGTGATGATCTATAGTACATCAGTGATGATCCATAGTACACTAGTGATGATCCATAGTACACCAGTGATGGCCCATAGTACATCAGTGATGAACTATAGTACATCAGTGATGATCCACAGTACATCAGGGATGGTCCATAGTACATCAGTGATGATCCATAGTACACCAGTGATGGCCCATAGTACATCAGTGATGAACTATAGTACATCAGTGATGATCCACAGTACATCAGTGATGATCCATAGTACATCAGTGATGATCCACAGTACATCAGTGATGATCCACAGTACATCAGGGATGGTCCATAGTACATCAGTGATGATCCATAGTACACCAGTGATGATCCATAGTACACCAGTGATGGCCCATAGTACATCAGTGATGAACTATAGTACATCAGTGATGATCCACAGTACATCAGTGATGATCCACAGTACATCAGGGATGGTCCATAGTACACCAGTGATGATCCACAGTACACCAGTGATGATCCATAGTACACCAGTGATGGTCCATAGTACATCAGTGATGATCTATAGTACATCAGTGATGGTCCATAGTACATCAGTGATGATCTATAGTACATCAGTGATGATCCATAGTACATCAGTGATGATCCACAGTACATCAGTGATGGTCCACAGTACATCAGGGATGGTCCACAGTACATCGGTGATGATCCATAGTACACCAGTGATGGCCCATAGTACATCAGTGATGGTCCATAGTACATCAGTGATGATCCATAGTAGATCAGTGATGATCCATAGTACACCAGTGATGGCCCATAGTACACCAGTGATGGCCCATAGTACATCAGTGATGATCCACAGTACATCAGTTATGATCCATAGTACATCAGTGATGATCCACAGTACATCAGTGATGATCCACAGTACATCAGGGATGGTCCATAGTACATCAGTGATGATCCATAGTACACCAGTGATGATCCATAGTACACCAGTGATGGCCCATAGTACATCAGTGATGAACTATAGTACATCAGTGATGATCCACAGTACATCAGTGATGATCCACAGTACATCAGGGATGGTCCATAGTACACCAGTGATGATCCACAGTACACCAGTGATGATCCATAGTACACCAGTGATGGTCCATAGTACATCAGTGATGATCTATAGTACATCAGTGATGGTCCATAGTACATCAGTGATGATCTATAGTACATCAGTGATGATCCACAGTACATCAGTTATGATACACAGTACATCAGTGATGATCCACAGTACATCAGTGATGATCCACAATACTTCAGTGATGATCCACAGTACATCAGGGATGGTCCACAGTATATCAGTGATGATCCATAGTACACCAGTGATGATCCATAGTACACCAGTGATGGCCCATAGTACACCAGTGATGGCCCATAGTACATCAGTGATGATCCATAGTACATCAGTGATGATCCACAGTACATCAGTGATGATCCACAGTACATCAGGGATGGTCCATAGTACATCAGTGATGATCCATAGTACACCAGTGATGATCCATAGTACACCAGTGATGGCCCATAGTACATCAGTGATGAACTATAGTACATCAGTGATGATCCACAGTACATCAGTGATGATCCATAGTACATCAGTGATGATCCACAGTACATCAGTGATGATCCACAGTACATCAGGGATGGTCCATAGTACATCAGTGATGATCCATAGTACACCAGTGATGATCCATAGTACACCAGTGATGGCCCATAGTACATCAGTGATGATCTATAGTACATCAGTGATGATCCACAGTACATCAGGGATGGTCCATAGTACATCAGGGATGATCCATAGTACATCAGTGATGATCCACAGTACATCAGTGATGATCCACAGTACATCAGTGATGATCCACAGTACATCAGGGATGGTCCACAGTACATCAGTGATGATCCATAGTACACCAGTCATGATCCATAGTACATCAGTGATGATCCATAGTACATCAGTGATGGCCCACAGTACATCAGGGATGATCCACAGTACATCAGTGATGATCCATAGTACACCAGTGATGGCCCATAGTACACCAGTGATGGCCCATAGTACATCAGTGATGATCCACAGTACATCAGTGATGATCTATAGTACATCAGTGATGATCCACAGTACACCAGTGATGATTCACAGTACATCAGGGATGGTCCATAGTACATCAGGGATGGTCCATAGTACATCAGTGATGATCCACAGTACATCAGGGATGGTCCACAGTACATCAGTGATGATCCATAGTACATCAGTGATGGCCCATAGTACATCAGTGATGATCCATATTACACCAGTGATGATCCATAGTACACCAGGGATGACCCACAGTACATCAGTGATGATCCACAGTACATCAGTGATGGTCCATAGTAAATCAGTGATGGTCCATAGTACACCAGTGATGATCCATAGTTCACCAGTGATGGCCCATAGTACACCAGTGATGATCCATAGTACACCAGAGATGGCCCATAGTATACCAGTGATGTCCCATAGTACATCAGTGATGATCCACAGTACATCAGTGATGATCCATAGTACACCAGGGATGGCCCATAGTACATCAGTGATGGCTCATAGCACATCAGTGATGATCCATAGTACATCAGTGATGATCCATAGTACACCAGTGATGATCCATAGTACATCAGTGATGGCTCATAGTACATCAGTGGTGATCCATAGTACATCAGTGATGATCCATAGTACACCAGTGATGATCCATAGTACATCAGTGATGGCTCATAGTACATCAGTGATGATCCATAATACATCAGTGATGATCCATAGTACACCAGTGATGGCCCATAGTACTTCAGTGATGATCTATAGTACATCAGTGATGATCCACAGTACATCAGTGATGATCCACAGTACATCAGTGATGATCCACGGTACATCAGTGATGATCCATAGTACATCAGTGATGATCCTCAGTACATCAATGATGATCCACAGTACATCAGTGATGATCCACAGTACATCAGTGATGATCCACAGTACATCAGTGATGATCCACAGGACATCAGGGATGGTCCACAGTACATCAGTGATGATCCATAGTAAACCAGTCATGATCCATAGTACATCAGTGATGATCCATAGTACATCAGTGATGATCCATAGTACACCAGTGATGGCCCATAGTACACCAGTGATGATCCATAGTACACCAGTGATGGCCCATAGTACTTCAGTGATGATCTATAGTACATAAGTGATGATCCACAGTACATCAGTGATGATCCACAATACATCAGGGATGGTCCACAGTATATCAGTGATGATCCATAGTACATCAGTGATGGCCCACAGTACATCAGTGATGATCCACAGTACATCAGTGATGATCCATAGTACACCAGTGATGGTCCATAGTACACCAGTGATGGTCCATAGTACATCAGTGATGATCCACAGTACATCAGGGATGGTCCACAGTACATCAGTGATGATCCATAGTACACCAGTGATGGCCCAAAGCACATCAGTGATGGTCCATAGTACACCAGGGATGATCCATAGTAATCCAGTGATGATCCATAGTACACCAGTGATGGCCCATAGTACACCAGTGATGGCCCATAGTACATCAGTGATGATCCACAGTACATCAGTGATGATCTATAGTAAATCAGGAATGGTCCACAGTACATCAGTGATGCTCCATAGTACACCTGTGATGGCCCACAGTACACCTGTGATGGCCCACAGTAGATCAGTGATGATCCACAGTACATCAGGGATGATCCACAGTATATCAGGGATGGTCCACAGTATATCAGTGATGAGCCATAGTACATCAGTGATGGTCCATAGTACACCAGTGATGATCCATAGTACACCAGTGATGGCCCATAGTACACCAGTGATGGCCCATAGTACACCAGTGATGATCCATAGTACACCAGTGATGGCCCATAGTACACCAGTGATGGCCCATAGTACACCAGTGATGTCCCATAGTACATCAGTGATGATCCACAGTACATCAGTGATGATCCATAGTACACCAGGGATGGCCCATAGTACATCAGTGATGGCTCATAGTACATCAGTGATGATCCATAGTACATCAGTGATGATCCATAGTACACCAGTGATGATCCATAGTACATCAGTGATGGCTCATAGTACATCAGTGATGATCCATAGTACAACAGTGATGATCCATAGTACATCAGTGATGGCTCATAGTACATCAGTGATGATCCATAATACATCAGTGATGATCCATAGTACACCAGTCATGATCCATAGTACACCAGTCATGATCCATAGTACATCAGTGATGATCCATAGTACACCAGTGATGATCCATAGTACACCAGTGATGGCCCATAGTACTTCAGTGATAATTAATAGTACATCAGTGATGATCCACAGTACATCAGTGATGATCCACAATACATCAGGGATGGTCCACAGTATATCAGTGATGATCCATAGTACATCAGTGATGGCCCACAGTACATCAGTGATGATCCACAGTACATCAGTGATGATCCATAGTACACCAGTGATGGCCCATAGTACATCAGTGATGGTCCATAGTACATCAGTGATGGCCCATAGTACATCAGTGATGATCCATAGTACATCAGTGATGATCCACAGTATATCAGTGATGATCCACAGTACATCAGGGATGGTCCATAGTACATCAGTGATGATCCATAGCACACCAGTGATGATCCATAGTACACCAGTGATGGCCCATAGTACATCAGTGATGAACTATAGTACATCAGTGATGATCCACAGTACATCAGGGATGGTCCATAGTACATCAGTGATGATCCATAGTACACCAGTGATGATCCATAGTACACCAGTGATGGCCCATAGTACATCAGTGATGAACAATAGTACATCAGTGATGATCCACAGTACATCAGTGATGATCCATAATACATCAGTGATGATCCACAGTACATCAGTGATGATCCACAGTACATCAGGGATGGTCCATAGTACATCAGTGATGATCCATAGTACACCAGTGATGATCCATAGTACACCAGTGATGGCCCATAGTACATCAGTGATGAACTATAGTACATCAGTGATGATCCACAGTACATCAGTGATGATCCACAGTACATCAGGGATGGTCCATAGTACACCAGTGATGATCCACAGTACACCAGTGATGATCCATAGTACACCAGTGATGGTCCATAGTACATCAGTGATGATCTATAGTACATCAGTGATGGTCCATAGTACATCAGTGATGATCTATAGTACATCAGTGATGATCCACAGTACATCAGTTATGATACACAGTACATCAGTGATGATCCACAGTACATCAGTGATGATCCACAATACTTCAGTGATGATCCACAGTACATCAGTGATGATCCACAGTACATCAGGGATGGTCCACAGTATATCAGTGATGATCCATAGTACATCAGTGATGGTCCATAGTACACCAGTGATGATCTATAGTACACCAGTGATGGCCCATAGTACACCAGTGATGGCCCATAGTACATCAGTGATGATCCATAGTACATCAGTGATGATCCACAGTACATCAGTGATGGCCCACAGTACATCAGGGATGATCCACAGTACATCAGTGATGATCCATAGTACACCAGTGATGGCCCATAGTACATCAGTGATGATCCACAGTACATCAGTGATGATCTATAGTACATCAGTGATGATCCACAGTACACCAGTGATGATTCACAGTACATCAGGGATGGTCCATAGTACATCAGGGATGGTCCATAGTACATCAGTGATGATCCACAGTACATCAGGGATGGTCCACAGTACATCAGTGATGATCCATAGTACATCAGTGATGGCCCATAGTACATCAGTGATGATCCATATTACACCAGTGATGATCCATCGTACACCAGGGATGACCCACAGTACATCAGTGATGATCCACAGTACATCAGTGATGGTCCATAGTAAATCAGTGATGGTCCATAGTACACCAGTGATGATCCATAGTTCACCAGTGATGGCCCATAGTACACCAGTGATGATCCATAGTACACCAGAGATGGCCCATAGTATACCAGTGATGTCCCATAGTACATCAGTGATGATCCACAGTACATCAGTGATGATCCATAGTACACCAGGGATGGCCCATAGTACATCAGTGATGGCTCATAGTACATCAGTGATGATCCATAGTACATCAGTGATGATCCATAGTACACCAGTGATGATCCATAGTACATCAGTGATGGCTCATAGTACATCAGTGATGATCCATAGTACATCAGTGATGATCCATAGTACACCAGTGATGATCCATAGTACATCAGTGATGGCTCATAGTACATCAGTGATGATCCATAATACATCAGTGATGATCCATAGTACACCAGTGATGGCCCATAGTACTTCAGTGATGATCTATAGTACATCAGTGATGATCCACAGTACATCAGTGATGATCCACAGTACATCAGTGATGATCCACAGTACATCAGTGATGATCCACGGTACATCAGTGATAATCCATAGTACATCAGTGATGATCCTCAGTACATCAATGATGATCCACAGTACATCAGTGATGATCCACAGTACATCAGTGATGATCCACAGGACATCAGGGATGGTCCACAGTACATCAGTGATGATCCATAGTAAACCAGTCATGATCCATAGTACATCAGTGATGATCCATAGTACATCAGTGATGATCCATAGTACACCAGTGATGGCCCATAGTACACCAGTGATGATCCATAGTACACCAGTGATGGCCCATAGTACTTCAGTGATGATCTATAGTACATCAGTGATGATCCACAGTACATCAGTGATGATCCACAATACATCAGGGATTGTCCACAGTATATCAGTGATGATCCATAGTACATCAGTGATGGCCCACAGTACATCAGTGATGATCCACAGTACATCAGTGATGATCCATAGTACACCAGTGATGGTCCATAGTACACCAGTGATGGTCCATAGTACATCAGTGATGATCCATAGTACATCAGTGATGATCCACAGTACATCAGGGATGGTCCACAGTACATCAGTGATGATCCATAGTACACCAGTGATGGCCCAAAGCACATCAGTGATGGTCCATAGTACACCAGGGATGATCCATAGTAATCCAGTGATGATCCATAGTACACCAGTGATGGCCCATAGTACACCAGTGATGGCCCATAGTACATCAGTGATGATCCACATTACATCAGTGATGATCTATAGTACATCAGGGATGGTCCACAGTACATCAGTGATGATCCATAGTACACCAGTGATGATCCATAGTACATCAGTGATGCTCCATAGTACACCTGTGATGGCCCACAGTACACCTGTGATGGCCCACAGTAGATCAGTGATGATCCACAGTACATCAGGGATGATCCACAGTATATCAGGGATGGTCCACAGTATATCAGTGATGAGCCATAGTACATCAGTGATGGTCCATAGTACACCAGTGATGATCCATAGTACACCAGTGATGGCCCATAGTACACCAGTGATGGCCCATAGTACACCAGTGATGATCCATAGTACACCAGTGATGGCCCATAGTACACCAGTGATGTCCCATAGTACATCAGTGATGATCCACAGTACATCAGTGATGATCCATAGTACACCAGGGATGGCCCATAGTACATCAGTGATGGCTCATAGTACATCAGTGATGATCCATAGTACATCAGTGATGATCCATAGTACACCAGTGATGATCCATAGTACATCAGTGATGGCTCATAGTACATCAGTGATGATCCATAGTACACCAGTGATGATCCATAGTACATCAGTGATGGCTCATAGTACATCAGTGATGATCCATAATACATCAGTGATGATCCATAGTACATCAGTGATGATCCATAGTACACCAGTCATGGCCCATAGTACTACAGTGATGATCTATAGTACATCAGTGATGATCCACAGTACATCAGTGATGATCCACAGTACATCAGTGATGATCCAAGGTACATCAGTGATGATCCATAGTACATCAGTGATGATCCTCAGTACATCAGTGATGATCCACAGTACATCAGTGATGATCCACAGTACATCAGTGATGATCCACAGTACATCAGGGATGGTCCACAGTACATCAGTGATGATCCATAGTACACCAGTCATGATCCATAGTACATCAGTGATGATCCATAGTACATCAGTGATGATCCATAGTACACCAGTGATGATCCATAGTACACCAGTGATGGCCCATAGTACTTCAGTGATAATTAATAGTACATCAGTGATGATCCACAGTACATCAGTGATGATCCACAAAACATCAGGGATGGTCCACAGTATATCAGTGATGATCCATAGTACATCAGTGATGGCCCACAGTACATCAGTGATGATCCACAGTACATCAGTGATGATCCATAGTACACCAGTGATGGCCCATAGTACATCAGTGATGGTCCATAGTACATCAGTGATGATCCATAGTACATCAGTGATGATCCATAGTACACCAGTGATGATCCACAGTACATCAGTTATGATCCACAGTACATCAGTGATGATCCACAGTACATCAGTGATGATCCACAATACTTCAGTGACGATCCACAGTACATCAGTGATGATCCACAGTACATCAGGGATGGTCCACAGTATATCAGTGATGATCCATAGTACTTTAGTGATGGCCCATAGTACATCAGTGATGATCCATAGTACACCAGTGATGATCCATAGTACACCAGTAATGTTTCATAGTACACCAGGGATGATCCACAGTACATCAGTGATGATCCACAGTACATCAGTGGTGGTCCACAGTACATCAGTGATGGTCCATAGTACACCAGTGATGATCCATAGTACACCAGTGATGATCCATAGTACACCAGTGATGGCCCGTAGTACACCAGTGATGGCCCATAGTACATCAGTGATGATCCATAGTACATCAATGATGATCCACAGTACATCAGTGATGATCCACAGTACATCAGGGATGGTCCATAGTACATCAGTGATGATCCATAGTACACCAGTGATGATCCATAGTACACCAGTGATGGCCCATAGTACATCAGTGATGAACTATAGTACATCAGTGATGATCCACAGTACATCAGGGATGGTCCATAGTACATCAGTGATGATCCATAGTACACCAGTGATGATCCATAGTACACCAGTGATGGCCCATAGTACATCAGTGATGATCTATAGTACATCAGTGATGGTCCATAGTACATCAGTGATGATCTATATACATAGTACACCAGTGATGATCTATAGTACATCAGTGATGATCTACAGTACATCAGTTATGATCCACAGTACATTAGTGATGATCCACAGTACATCAGTGATGATCCACAATACTTCAGTGATGATCCACAGTACATCAGTGATGATCCACAGTACATCAGGGATGGTCCACAGTATATCAGTGATGATCCATAGTACATCAGTGATGGTCCATAGTACATCAGTGATGGTCCATAGTACACCAGTGATGATCCATAGTACACCAGTGATGATCCCTAGTACACCAGTGATGGCCCATAGTACACCAGTGATGGCCCATAGTACATCAGTGATGATCCATAGTACATCAGTGATGATCCACAGTACATCAGTGATGATCCACAGTACATCAGGGATGGTCCATAGTACATCAGTGATGATCCATAGTACACCAGTGATGATCCATAGTACACCAGTGATGGCCCATAGTACATCAGTGATGAACTATAGTACATCAGTGATGATCCACAGTACATCAGGGATGGTCCATAGTACATCAGTGATGATCCATAGTACACCAGTGATGATCCATAGTACACCAGTGATGGCCCCTAGTACATCAGTGATGAACAATAGTACATCAGTGATGATCCACAGTACATCAGTGATGATCCATAGTACATCAGTGATGATCCACAGTACATCAGTGATGATCCACAGTACATCAGGGATGGTCCATAGTACATCAGTGATGATCCATAGTACACCAGTGATGATCCATAGTACACCAGTGATGGCCCATAGTACATCAGTGATGAACTATAGTACATCAGTGATGATCCACAGTACATTAGTGATGATCCACAGTACATCAGGGATGGTCCATAGTACACCAGTGATGATCCACAGTACACCAGTGATGATCCATAGTACACCAGTGATGGTCCATAGTACATCAGTGATGATCTATAGTACATCAGTGATGGTCCATAGTACATCAGTGATGATCTATAGTACATCAGTGATGATCCACAGTACATCAGTTATGATACACAGTACATCAGTGGTGATCCACAGTACATCAGTGATGATCCACAATACTTCAGTGATGATCCACAGTACATCAGTGATGATCCACAGTACATCAGGGATGGTCCACAGTATATCAGTGATGATCCATAGTACATCAGTGATGGTCCATAGTACACCAGTGATGATCTATAGTACACCAGTGATGGCCCATAGTACACCAGTAATGGCCCATAGTACATCAGTGATGATCCATAGTACATCAGTGATGATCCACAGTACATCAGTGATGATCCACAGTACATCAGGGATGGTCCATAGTACATCAGTGATGATCCATAGTACACCAGTGATGATCCATAGTACACCAGTGATGGCCCATAGTACATCAGTGATGAACTATAGTACATCAGTGATGATCCACAGTACATCAGGGATGGTCCATAGTACATCAGTGATGATCCATAGTACACCAGTGATGATCCATAGTACACCAGTGATGGCCCATAGTACATCAGTGATGAACTATAGTACATCAGTGATGATCCACAGTACATCAGTGATGATCCATAGTACATCAGTGATGATCCACAGTATATCAGTGATGATCCACAGTACATCAAGGATGGTCCATAGTACATCAGTGATGATCCATAGTACACCAGTGATGATCCATAGTACACCAGTGATGGCCCATAGTACATCAGTGATGAACTATAGTACATCAGTGATGATCCACAGTACATCAGTGATGATCCACAGTACACCAGTGATGATCCACAGTACACCAGTGATGATCCATAGTACACCAGTGATGGTCCATAGTACATCAGTGATGATCTATAGTACATCAGTGATGGTCCATAGTACATCAGTGATGAGCTATAGTACATGAGTGATGATCTATAGTACATCAGTGATGATCCATAGTACACCAGTGATGATCTATAGTACACCAGTGATGGCCCATAGTACATCAGTGATGAACTATAGTACATCAGTGATGATCCACAGTACATCAGGGATGGTCCATAGTACATCAGTGATGATCCATAGTACACCAGTGATGGCCCATAGTACATCAGTGATGAACTATAGTACATCAGTGATGATCCACAGTACATCAGTGATGATCCACAGTACATCAGGGATGGTCCATAGTACACCAGTGATGATCCACAGTACACCAGTGATGATCCATAGTACACCAGTGATGGTCCATAGTACATCAGTGATGATCTATAGTACATCAGTGATGGTCCATAGTACATCAGTGATGATCCACAGTACATCAGGGATGGTCCATAGTACATCAGTGATGATCCATAGTACACCAGTGATGATCCATAGTACACCAGTGATGGCCCATAGTACATCAGTGATGAACTATAGTACATCAGTGATGATCAACAGTACATCAGGGATGGTCCATAGTACATCAGTGATGATCCATAGTACACCAGTGATGATCCATAGTACACCAGTGATGGCCCATAGTACATCAGTGATGAACAATAGTACATCAGTGATGATCCACAGTACATCAGTGATGATCCATAGTACATCAGTGATGATCCACAGTACATCAGAGATGATCCACAGTACATCAGGGATGGTCCATAGTACATCAGTGATGATCCATAGTACACCAGTGATGATCCATAGTACACCAGTGATGGCCTATAGTACATCAGTGATGAACTATAGTACATCAGTGATGATCCACAGTACATCAGTGATGATCCACAGTACATCAGGGATGGTCCATAGTACTCCAGTGATGATCCACAGTACACCAGTGATGATCCATAGTACACCAGTGATGGTCTATAGTACATCAGTGATGATCTATAGTACATCAGTGATGGTCCATAGTACATCAGTGATGATCTATAGTACATCAGTGATGATCCACAGTACATCAGTTATGATACACAGTACATCAGTGATGATCCACAGTACATCAGTGATGATCCACAATACTTCAGTGATGATCCACAGTACATCAGTGATGATCCACAGTACATCAGGGATGGTCCACAGTATATCAGTGATGATCCATAGTACATCAGTGATGGTCCATAGTACACCAGTGATGATCTATAGTATATCAATGATGAACTATAGTACATCAGTGATGATCCACAGTACATCAGTGATGATCCATAGTACATCAGTGATGATCCACAGTATATCAGTGATGATCCACAGTACATCAGGGATGGTCCATAGTACATCAGTGATGATCCATAGTACACCAGTGATGATCCATAGTACACCAGTGATGGCCCATAGTACATCAGTGATGAACTATAGTACATCAGTGATGATCCACAGTACATCAGTGATGATCCACAGTACACCAGTGATGATCCACAGTACACCAGTGATGATCCATAGTACACCAGTGATGGTCCATAGTACATCAGTGATGTTCTATAGTACATCAGTGATGGTCCATAGTACATCAGTGATGAGCTATAGTACATAAGTGATGATCTATAGTACATCAGTGATGATCCATAGTACACCAGTGATGATCCATAGTACACCAGTGATGGCCCATAGTCCATCAGTGATGAACTATAGTACATCAGTGATGATCCACAGTACATCAGGGATGGTCCATAGTACATCAGTGATGATCCATAGTACACCAGTGATGATCCATAGTACACCAGTGATGGCCCATAGTACATCAGTGATGAACTATAGTACATCAGTGATGATCCACAGTACATCAGTGATGATCCATAGTACATCAGTGATGATCCACAGTACATCAGTGATGATCCACAGTACATCAGGGATGGTCCATAGTACATCAGTGATGATCCATAGTACACCAGTGATGATCCATAGTACACCAGTGATGGCCCCTAGTACATCAGTGATGAACTATAGTACATCAGTGATGATCCACAGTACATCAGTGATGATCCACAGTACACCAGGGATGGTCCATAGTACACCAGTGATGATCCACAGTACACCAGTGATGATCCATAGTACACCAGTGATGGTCCATAGTACATCAGTGATGATCTATAGTACATCAGTGATGGTCCATAGTACATCAGTGATGATCTATAGTACATCAGTGATGATCTATAGTACATCAGTGATGATCCATAGTACATCAGTGATGATCCACAGTACATCAGTGATGGTCCACAGTACATCAGGGATGGTCCACAGTACATCGGTGATGATCCATAGTACACCAGTGATGGCCCATAGTACATCAGTGATGATCCATAGTACATCAGTGATGATCCATAGTACACCAGTGATGGCCCATAGTACACCAGTGATGGCCCATAGTACATCAGTGATGATCTACAGTACATCAGTGATGATCCATAGTACATCAGTGATGATCCATAGTACATCAGTGATGATCCACAGTACATCAGTGATGATCCACAGTACATCAGGGATGGTCCATAGTACATCAGTGATGATCCATAGTACACCAGTGATGATCCATAGTACACCAGTGATGGCCCATAGTACATCAGTGATGAACTATAGTACATCAGTGATGATCCACAGTACATCAGTGATGATCCACAGTACATCAGGGATGGTATATAGTACACCAGTGATGATCCACAGTACACCAGTGATGATCCATAGTACACCAGTGATGGTCCATAGTACATCAGTGATGATCTATAGTACATCAGTGATGGTCCATAGTATATCAGTGATGATCTATATACATAGTACACCAGTGATGATCTATAGTACATCAGTGATGATCTACAGTACATCAGTTATGATCCACAGTACATTAGTGATGATCCACAGTACATCAGTGATGATCCGCAATACTTCAGTGATGATCCACAGTACATCAGTGATGATCCACAGAACATCAGGGATGGTCCACAGTATATCAGTGATGATCCATAGTACATCAGTGATGGTCCATAGTACATCAGTGATGGTCCATAGTACACCAGTGATGATCCATAGTACACCATTGATGGCCCATAGTACACCAGTGATGGCCCATAGTACATCAGTGATGATCCATAGTACATCAGTGATGATCCACAGTACATCAGTGATGATCCACAGTACATCAGGGATGGTCCATAGTACATCAGTGATGATCCATAGTACACCAGTGATGATCCATAGTACACCAGTGATGGCCCATAGTACATCAGTGATGAACTATAGTACATCAGTGATGATCCACAGTACATCAGGGATGGTTCATAGTACATCAGTGATGATCCATAGTACACCAGTGATGATCCATAGTACACCAGTGATGGCCCATAGTACATCAGTGATGAACAATAGTACATCAGTGATGATCCACAGTACATCAGTGATGATCCATAGTACATCAGTGATGATCCACAGTACATCAGGGATGGTCCATAGTACATCAGTGATGATCCATAGTACACCAGTGATGATCCATAGTACACCAGTGATGGCCTATAGTACATCAGTGATGAACTATAGTACATCAGTGATGATCCACAGTACATCAGTGATGATCCACAGTACATCAGGGATGGTCCATAGTACACCAGTGATGATCCACAGTACACCAGTGATGATCCATAGTACACCAGTGATGGTCCATAGTACATCAGTGATGATCTATAGTACATCAGGGATGGTCCACAGTATATCAGTGATGATCCATAGTACATCAGTGATGGTCCATAGTACACCAGTGATGATCTATAGTACACCAGTGATGGCCCATAGTACACCAGTGATGGCCCATAGTACATCAGTGGTGATCCATAGTACATCAGTGATGATCCACAGTACATCAGTGATGATCCACAGTACATCAGGGATGGTCCATAGTACATCAGTAATGATCCATAGTACACCAGTGATGATCCATAGTACACCAGTGATGGCCCATAGTACATCAGTGATGAACTATAGTACATCAGTGATGATCCACAGTACATCAGGGATGGTCCATAGTACATCAGTGATGATCCATAGTACACCAGTGATGATCCATAGTACACCAGTGATGGCCCATAGTACATCAGTGATGAACTATAGTACATCAGTGATGATCCACAGTACATCAGTGATGATCCATAGTACATCAGTGATGATCCACAGTATATCAGTGATGATCCACAGTACATCAGGGATGGTCCATAGTACATCAGTGATGATCCATAGTACACCAGTGATGATCCATAGTACACCAGTGATGGCCCATAGTACATCAGTGATGAACTATAGTACATCAGTGATGATCCACAGTACATCAGTGATGATCCACAGTACACCAGTGATGATCCACAGTACACCAGTGATGATCCATAGTACACCAGTGATGGTCCATAGTACATCAGTGATGATCTATAGTACATCAGTGATGGTCCATAGTACATCAGTGATGAGCTATAGTACATCAGGGATGGTCCATAGTACATCAATGATGATCCATAGTACACCAGTGATGATCCATAGTACACCAGTGATGGCCCATAGTACATCAGTGATGAACTATAGTACATCAGTGATGATCCACAGTACATCAGTGATGATCCATAGTGCATCAGTGATGATCCACAGTACATCAGTGATGATCCACAGTACTTTAGGGATGGTCCATAGTACATCAGTGATGATCCATAGTACACCAGTGATGATCCATAGTACACCAGTGATGGCCCATAGTACATCAGTGATGAACTATAGTACATCAGTGATGATCCACAGTACATCAGTGATGATCCACAGTACACCAGGGATGGTCCATAGTACACCAGTGATGATCCACAGTACACCAGTGATGATCCATAGTACACCAGTGATGGTCCATAGTACATCAGTGATGATCTATAGTACATCAGTGATGGTCCATAGTACATCAGTGATGATCTATAGTACATCAGTGATGATCTATAGTACATCAGTGATGATCCATAGTACATCAGTGATGATCCACAGTACATCAGTGATGATCCACAGTACATCAGGGATGGTCCATAGTACATCAGTGATGATCCATAGTACACCAGTGATGATCCATAGTACACCAGTGATGGCCCATAGTACATCAGTGATGAACTATAGTACATCAGTGATGATCCACAGTACATCAGTGATGATCCACAGTACATCAGGGATGGTCCATAGTACACCAGTGATGATCCACAGTACACCAGTGATGATCCATAGTACACCAGTGATGGTCCATAGTACATCAGTGATGATCTATAGTACATCAGTGATGGTCCATAGTACATCAGTGATGATCTATAGTACATCAGTGATGATCTATAGTACATCAGTGATGATCCATAGTACACCAGTGATGATCCATAGTACACCAGTGATGGCCCATAGTACATCAGTGATGAACTATAGTACATCAGTGATGATCCACAGTACATCAGGGATGGTCCATAGTACATCAGTGATGATCCATAGTACATCAGTGATGATCCATAGTACACCAGTGATGGCCCATAGTACATCAGTGATGAACTATAGTACATCAGTGATGATCCACAGTACATCAGTGATGATCCATAGTACATCAGGGATGGTCCATAGTACACCAGTGATGATCCACAGTACACCAGTGATGATCCACAGTACACCAGTGATGATCCATAGTACACCAGTGATGGTCCATAGTACATCAGTGATGATCTATAGTACATCAGTGATGGTCCATAGTACATCAGTGATGATCTATAGTACATCAGTGATGATCTATAGTACATCAGTGATGATCCATAGTACATCAGTGATGATCCACAGTACATCAGTGATGGTCCACAGTACATCAGGGATGGTCCACAGTACATCGGTGATGATCCATAGTACACCGGTGATGGCCCATAGTACATCAGTGATGGTCCATAGTACATCAGTGATGATCCATAGTAGATCAGTGATGATCCATAGTACACCAGTGATGGCCCATAGTACACCAGTGATGGCCCATAGTACATCAGTGATGATCCACAGTACATCAGTGATGATCCATAGTACATCAGTGATGATCCACAGTACATCAGTGATGATCCACAGTACATCAGGGATGGTCCATAGTACATCAGTGATGATCCATAGTACACCAGTGATGATCCATAGTACACCAGTAATGGCCCATAGTACATCAGTGATGAACTATAGTACATCAGTGATGATCCACAGTACATCAGTGATGATCCACAGTACATCAGGGATGGTCCATAGTACACCAGTGATGATCCACAGTACAGCAGTGATGATCCATAGTACACCAGTGATGGTCCATAGTACATCAGTGATGATCTATAGTACATCAGTGATGGTCCATAGTACATCAGTGATGATCTATAGTACATCAGTGATGATCCACAGTACATCAGTTATGATACACAGTACATCAGTGATGATCCACAGTACATCAGTGATGATCCACAATACTTCAGTGATGATCCACAGTACATCAGTGATGATCCACAGTACATCAGGGATGGTCCACAGTATATCAGTGATGATCCATAGTACATCAGTGATGGTCCATAGTACATCAGTGATGGTCCATAGTACACCAGTGATGATCCATAGTACACCGGTGATGGCCCATAGTACACCAGTGATGGCCCATAGTACATCAGTGATGATCCATAGTACATCAGTGATGATCCACAGTACATCAGTGATGATCCACAGTACATCAGGGATGGTCCATAGTACATCAGTGATGATCCATAGTACACCAGTGATGATCCACAGTACATCAGTGATGATCCACAGTACATCAGGGATGGTCCACAGTACATCAGTGATGATCCATAGTACACCAGTCATGATCCATAGTACATCAGTGATGATCCATAGTACATCAGTGATGGCCCACAGTACATCAGGGATGATCCACAGTACATCAGTGATGATCCATAGTACACCAGTGATGGCCCATAGTACACCAGTGATGGCCCATAGTACATCAGTGATGATCCACAGTACATCAGTGATGATCTATAGTACATCAGTGATGATCCCCAGTACACCAGTGATGATTCACAGTACATCAGGGATGGTCCATAGTACATCAGGGATGGTCCACAGTACATCAGTGATGATCCATAGTACATCAGTGATGGCCCATAGTACATCAGTGATGATCCATATTACACCAGTGATGATCCATAGTACACCAGGGATGACCCACAGTACATCAGTGATGATCCACAGTACATCAGTGATGGTCCATAGTAAATCAGTGATGGTCCATAGTACACCAGTGATGATCCATAGTTCACCAGTGATGGCCCATAGTACACCAGTGATGATCCATAGTACACCAGAGATGGCCCATAGTATACCAGTGATGTCCCATAGTACATCAGTGATGATCCACAGTACATCAGTGATGATCCATAGTACACCAGGGATGGCCCATAGTACATCAGTGATGGCTCATAGTACATCAGTGATGATCCATAGTACATCAGTGATGATCCATAGTACACCAGTGATGATCCATAGTACATCAGTGATGGCTCATAGTACATCAGTGATGATCCATAGTACATCAGTGATGATCCATAGTACACCAGTGATGATCCATAGTACATCAGTGATGGCTCATAGTACATCAGTGATGATCCATAATACATCAGTGATGATCCATAGTACACCAGTGATGGCCCATAGTACTTCAGTGATGATCTATAGTACATCAGTGATGATCCACAGTACATCAGTGATGATCCACAGTACATCAGTGATGATACACGGTACATCAGTGATGATCCATAGTACATCAGTGATGATCCTCAGTACATCAATGATGATCCACAGTACATCAGTGATGATCCACAGTACATCAGTGATCATCCACAGTACATCAGTGATGATCCACAGGACATCAGGGATGGTCCACAGTACATCAGTGATGATCCATAGTAAACCAGTCATGATCCATAGTACATCAGTGATGATCCATAGTACATCAGTGATGATCCATAGTACACCAGTGATGGCCCATAGTACACCAGTGATGATCCATAGTACACCAGTGATGGCCCATAGTACTTCAGTGATGATCTATAGTACATCAGTGATGATCCACAGTACATCAGTGATGATCCACAATACATCAGGGATGGTCCACAGTATATCAGTGATGATCCATAGTACATCAGTGATGGCCCACAGTACATCAGTGATGATCCACAGTACATCAGTGATGATCCATAGTACACCAGTGATGGTCCATAGTACACCAGTGATGGTCCATAGTACATCAGTGATGATCCATAGTACATCAGTGATGATCCACAGTACATCAGGGATGGTCCACAGTACATCAGTGATGATCCATAGTACACCAGTGATGGCCCAAAGCACATCAGTGATGGTCCATAGTACACCAGGGATGATCCATAGTAATCCAGTGATGATCCATAGTACACCAGTGATGGCCCATAGTACACCAGTGATGGCCCATAGTACATCAGTGATGATCCACAGTACATCAGTGATGATCTATAGTACATCAGGGATGGTCCACAGTACATCAGTGATGATCCATAGTACACCAGTGATGATCCATAGTACATCAGTGATGCTCCATAGTACACCTGTGATGGCCCACAGTACACCTGTGATGGCCCACAGTAGATCAGTGATGATCCACAGTACATCAGGGATGATCCACAGTATATCAGGGATGGTCCACAGTATATCAGTGATGAGCCATAGTACATCAGTGATGGTCCATAGTACACCAGTGATGATCCATAGTACACCAGTGATGGCCCATAGTACACCAGTGATGATCCATAGTACACCAGTGATGGCCCATAGTACACCAGTGATGTCCCATAGTACATCAGTGATGATCCACAGTACATCAGTGACGATCCATAGTACACCAGGGATGGCCCATAGTACATCAGTGATGGCTCATAGTACATCAGTGATGATCCATAGTACATCAGTGATGATCCATAGTACACCAGTGATGATCCATAGTACATCAGTGATGATCCATAGTACACCAGTGATGATCCATAGTACATCAGTGATGGCTCATAGTACATCAGTGATGATCCATAATACATCAGTGATGATCCATAGTACATCAGTGATGATCCATAGTACACCAGTCATGGCCCATAGTACTACAGTGATGATCTATAGTACATCAGTGATGATCCACAGTACATCAGTGATGATCCACAGTACATCAGGGATGGTCCATAGTACACCAGTGATGATCCACAGTACACCAGTGATGATCCATAGTACACCAGTGATGGTCCATAGTACATCAGTGATGATCTATAGTACATCAGTGATGGTCCATAGTACATCAGTGATGATCTATAGTACATCAGTGATGATCTATAGTACATCAGTGATGATCCATAGTACACCAGTGATGATCCATAGTACACCAGTGATGGCCCATAGTACATCAGTGATGAACTATAGTACATCAGTGATGATCCACAGTACATCAGGGATGGTCCATAGTACATCAGTGATGATCCATAGTACATCAGTGATGATCCATAGTACACCAGTGATGGCCCATAGTACATCAGTGATGAACTATAGTACATCAGTGATGATCCACAGTACATCAGTGATGATCCACAGTACATCAGGGATGGTCCATAGTACATCAGTGACAATCCATAGTACACCAGTGATGATCCATAGTACACCAGTGATGGCCCATAGTACATCAGTGATGAACTATAGTACATCAGTGATGATCCACAGTACATCAGTGATGATCCACAGTACATCAGGGATGGTCCATAGTACACCAGTGATGATCCACAGTACACCAGTGATGATCCACAGTACACCAGTGATGATCCATAGTACACCAGTGATGGTCCATAGTACATCAGTGATGATCTATAGTACATCAGTGATGGTCCATAGTACATCAGTGATGATCTATAGTACATCAGTGATGATCTATAGTACATCAGTGATGATCCATAGTACATCAGTGATGATCCACAGTACATCAGTGATGGTCCACAGTACATCAGGGATGGTCCACAGTACATCGGTGATGATCCATAGTACACCAGTGATGGCCCATAGTACATCAGTGATGGTCCATAGTACATCAGTGATGATCCATAGTAGATCAGTGATGATCCATAGTACACCAGTGATGGCCCATAGTACACCAGTGATGGCCCATAGTACATCAGTGATGATCCACAGTACATCAGTGATGATCCATAGTACATCAGTGATGATCCACAGTACATCAGTGATGATCCACAGTACATCAGGGATGGTCCATAGTACATCAGTGATGATCCATAGTACACCAGTGATGATCCATAGTACACCAGTAATGGCCCATAGTACATCAGTGATGAACTATAGTACATCAGTGATGATCCACAGTACATCAGTGATGATCCACAGTACATCAGGGATGGTCAATAGTACACCAGTGATGATCCACAGTACAGCAGTGATGATCCATAGTACACCAGTGATGGTCCATAGTACATCAGTGATGATCTATAGTACATCAGTGATGGTCCATAGTACATCAGTGATGATCTATAGTACATCAGTGATGATCCACAGTACATCAGTTATGATACACAGTACATCAGTGATGATCCACAGTACATCAGTGATGATCCACAATACTTCAGTGATGATCCACAGTACATCAGTGATGATCCACAGTACATCAGGGATGGTCCACAGTATATCAGTGATGATCCATAGTACATCAGTGATGGTCCATAGTACATCAGTGATGGTCCATAGTACACCAGTGATGATCCATAGTACACCGGTGATGGCCCATAGTACACCAGTGATGGCCCATAGTACATCAGTGATGATCCATAGTACATCAGTGATGATCCACAGTACATCAGTGATGATCCACAGTACATCAGGGATGGTCCATAGTACATCAGTGATGATCCATAGTACACCAGTGATGATCCACAGTACATCAGTGATGATCCACAGTACATCAGGGATGGTCCACAGTACATCAGTGATGATCCATAGTACACCAGTCATGATCCATAGTACATCAGTGATGATCCATAGTACATCAGTGATGGCCCACAGTACATCAGGGATGATCCACAGTACATCAGTGATGATCCATAGTACACCAGTGATGGCCCATAGTACACCAGTGATGGCCCATAGTACATCAGTGATGATCCACAGTACATCAGTGATGATCTATAGTACATCAGTGATGATCCCCAGTACACCAGTGATGATTCACAGTACATCAGGGATGGTCCATAGTACATCAGGGATGGTCCATAGTACATCAGTGATGATCCACAGTACATCAGGGATGGTCCACAGTACATCAGTGATGATCCATAGTACATCAGTGATGGCCCATAGTACATCAGTGATGATCCATATTACACCAGTGATGATCCATAGTACACCAGGGATGACCCACAGTACATCAGTGATGATCCACAGTACATCAGTGATGGTCCATAGTAAATCAGTGATGGTCCATAGTACACCAGTGATGATCCATAGTTCACCAGTGATGGCCCATAGTACACCAGTGATGATCCATAGTACACCAGAGATGGCCCATAGTATACCAGTGATGTCCCATAGTACATCAGTGATGATCCACAGTACATCAGTGATGATCCATAGTACACCAGGGATGGCCCATAGTACATCAGTGATGGCTCATAGTACATCAGTGATGATCCATAGTACATCAGTGATGATCCATAGTACACCAGTGATGATCCATAGTACATCAGTGATGGCTGATAGTACATCAGTGATGATCCATAGTACATCAGTGATGATCCATAGTACACCAGTGATGATCCATAGTACATCAGTGATGGCTCATAGTACATCAGTGATGATCCATAATACATCAGTGATGATCCATAGTACACCAGTGATGGCCCATAGTACTTCAGTGATGATCTATAGTACATCAGTGATGATCCACAGTACATCAGTGATGATCCACAGTACATCAGTGATGATACACGGTACATCAGTGATGATCCATAGTACATCAGTGATGATCCTCAGTACATCAATGATGATCCACAGTACATCAGTGATGATCCACAGTACATCAGTGATCATCCACAGTACATCAGTGATGATCCACAGGACATCAGGGATGGTCCACAGTACATCAGTGATGATCCATAGTAAACCAGTCATGATCCATAGTACATCAGTGATGATCCATAGTACATCAGTGATGATCCATAGTACACCAGTGATGGCCCATAGTACACCAGTGATGATCCATAGTACACCAGTGATGGCCCATAGTACTTCAGTGATGATCTATAGTACATCAGTGATGATCCACAGTACATCAGTGATGATCCACAATACATCAGGGATGGTCCACAGTATATCAGTGATGATCCATAGTACATCAGTGATGGCCCACAGTACATCAGTGATGATCCACAGTACATCAGTGATGATCCATAGTACACCAGTGATGGTCCATAGTACACCAGTGATGGTCCATAGTACATCAGTGATGATCCATAGTACATCAGTGATGATCCACAGTACATCAGGGATGGTCCACAGTACATCAGTGATGATCCATAGTACACCAGTGATGGCCCAAAGCACATCAGTGATGGTCCATAGTACACCAGGGATGATCCATAGTAATCCAGTGATGATCCATAGTACACCAGTGATGGCCCATAGTACACCACTGATGGCCCATAGTACATCAGTGATGATCCACAGTACATCAGTGATGATCTATAGTACATCAGGGATGGTCCACAGTACATCAGTGATGATCCATAGTACACCAGTGATGATCCATAGTACATCAGTGATGCTCCATAGTACACCTGTGATGGCCCACAGTACACCTGTGATGGCCCACAGTACACCTGTGATGGCCCACAGTAGATCAGTGATGATCCACAGTACATCAGGGATGATCCACAGTATAT
Source organism: Rana muscosa (assembly GCA_029206835.1). Lineage (NCBI taxonomy): Eukaryota > Metazoa > Chordata > Amphibia > Anura > Ranidae > Rana > Rana muscosa. The sequence continues at coordinate 934,062 of JARGYO010000232.1, forward strand.
CAGGGATGGTCCACAGTATATCAGTGATGAGCCATAGTACATCAGTGATGGTCCATAGTACACCAGTGATGATCCATAGTACACCAGTGATGGCCCATAGTACACCAGTGATGATCCATAGTACACCAGTGATGGCCCATAGTACACCAGTGATGTCCCATAGTACATCAGTAATGATCCACAGTACATCAGTGACGATCCATAGTACACCAGGGATGGCCCATAGTACATCAGTGATGGCTCATAGTACATCAGTGATGATCCATAGTACATCAGTGATGATCCATAGTACACCAGTGATGATCCATAGTACATCAGTGATGATCCATAGTACACCAGTGATGATCCATAGTACATCAGTGATGGCTCATAGTACATCAGTGATGATCCATAATACATCAGTGATGATCCATAGTACATCAGTGATGATCCATAGTACACCAGTCATGGCCCATAGTACTACAGTGATGATCTATAGTACATCAGTGATGATCCACAGTACATCAGTGATGATCCAAGGTACATCAGTGATGATCCATAGTACATCAGTGATGATCCTCAGTACATCAGTGATGATCCACAGTACATCAGTGATGATCCACAGTACATCAGTGATGATCCACAGTACATCAGGGATGGTCCACAGTACATCAGTGATGATCCATAGTACACCAGTCATGATCCATAGTACATCAGTGATGATCCATAGTACATCAGTGATGATCCATAGTACACCAGTGATGATCCATAGTACACCAGTGATGGCCCATAGTACTTCAGTGATAATTAATAGTACATCAGTGATGATCCACAGTACATCAGTGACGATCCACAATACATCAGGGATGGTCCACAGTATATCAGTGATGATCCATAGTACATCAGTGATGGCCCACAGTACATCAGTGATGATCCACAGTACATCAGTGATGATCCATAGTACACCAGTGATGGCCCATAGTACATCAGTGATGGTCCATAGTACATCAGTGATGATCCATAGTACATCAGTGATGATCCATAGTACACCAGTGATGATCCACAGTACATCAGTTATGATCCACAGTACATCAGTGATGATCCACAGTACATCAGTGATGATCCACAATACTTCAGTGATGATCCACAGTACATCAGTGATGATCCACAGTACATCAGGGATGGTCCACAGTATATCAGTGATGATCCATAGTACATCAGTGATGGCCCATAGTACATCAGTGATGATCCATAGTACACCAGTGATGATCCATAGTACACCATTAATGTTCCATAGTACACCAGGGATGATCCACAGTACATCAGTGATGATCCACAGTACATCAGTGGTGGTCCACAGTACATCAGTGATGGTCCATAGTACACCAGTGATGATCCATAGTACACCAGTGATGATCCATAGTACACCAGTGATGGCCCGTAGTACACCAGTGATGGCCCATCGTACATCAGTGATGATCCATAGTACATCAATGATGATCCACAGTACATCAGTGATGATCCACAGTACATCAGGGATGGTCCATAGTACATCAGTGATGATCCATAGTACACCAGTGATGATCCATAGTACACCAGTGATGGCCCATAGTACATCAGTGATGAACTATAGTACATCAGTGATGATCCACAGTACATCAGGGATGGTCCATAGTACATCAGTGATGATCCATAGTACACCAGTGATGATCCATAGTACACCAGTGATGGCCCATAGTACATCAGTGATGAACTATAGTACATCAGTGATGATCCACAGTACATCAGTGATGATCCACAGTACATCAGGGATGGTCCATAGTACACCAGTGATGATCCACAGTACACCAGTGATGATCCATAGTACACCAGTGATGGTCTATAGTACATCAGTGATGATCTATAGTACATCAGTGATGGTCCATAGTACATCAGTGATGATCTATATACATAGTACACCAGTGATGATCTATAGTACATCAGTGATGATCTACAGTACATTAGTTATGATCCACAGTACATTAATGATGATCCACAGTACATCAGTGATGATCCACAATACTTCAGTGATGATCCACAGTACATCAGTGATGATCCACAGTACATCAGGGATGGTCCACAGTATATCAGTGATGATCCATAGTACATCAGTGATGGTCCATAGTACATCAGTGATGATCCATAGTACATCAGTGATGATCCACAGTACATCAGTGATGATCCACAGTACATCAGGGATGGTCCATAGTACATCAGTGATGATCCATAGTACACCAGTGATGATCCATAGTACACCAGTGATGGCCCATAGTACATCAGTGATGAACTATAGTACATCAGTGATGATCCACAGTACATCAGGGATGGTCCATAGTACATCAGTGATGATCCATAGTACACCAGTGATGATCCATAGTACACCAGTGATGGCCCATAGTACATCAGTGATGAACAATAGTACATCAGTGATGATCCACAGTACATCAGTGATGATCCATAGTACATCAGTGATGATCCACAGTACATCAGTGATGATCCACAGTACATCAGGGATGGTCCATAGTACATCAGTGATGATCCATAGTACACCAGTGATGATCCTCAGTACATCAGTGATGTTCCACAGTACATCAGTGATGATCCACAGTACATCAGTGATGATCCACAGTACATCAGGGATGGTCCACAGTACATCAGGGATGATCCATAGTACACCAGTCATGATCCATAGTACATCAGTGATGATCCATAGTACATCAGTGATGATCCATAGTACACCAGTGATGATCCATAGTGCACCAGTGATGGCCCATAGTACTTCAGTGATAATTAATAGTACATCAGTGATGATCCACAGTACATCAGTGATGATCCACAATACATCAGGGATGGTCCACAGTATATCAGTGATGATCCATAGTACATCAGTGATGGCCCACAGTACATCAGTGATGATCCACAGTACATCAGTGATGATCCATAGTACACCAGTGATGGCCCATAGTACATCAGTGATGGTCCATAGTACATCAGTGATGATCCATAGTACATCAGTGATGATCCATAGTACACCAGTGATGATCCACAGTACATCAGTTATGATCCACAGTACATCAGTGATGATCCACAGTACATCAGTGATGATCCACAATACTTCAGTGATGATCCACAGTACATCAGTGATGATCCACAGTACATCAGGGATGGTCCACAGTATATCAGTGATGATCCATAGTACATCAGTGATGGCCCATAGTACATCAGTGATGATCCATAGTACACCAGTGATGATCCATAGTACACCAGTAATGTTCCATAGTACACCAGGGATGATCCACAGTACATCAGTGATGATCCACAGTACATCAGTGGTGGTCCACAGTACATCAGTGATGGTCCATAGTACACCAGTGATGATCCATAGTACACCAGTGATGATCCATAGTACACCAGTGATGGCCTGTAGTACACCAGTGATGGCCCATAGTACATCAGTGATGATCCATAGTACATCAATGATGATCCACAGTACATCAGTGATGATCCACAGTACATCAGGGATGGTCCATAGTACATCAGTGATGATCCATAGTACACCAGTGATGATCCATAGTACACCAGTGATGGCCCATAGTACATCAGTGATGAACTATAGTACATCAGTGATGATCCACAGTACATCAGGGATGGTCCATAGTACATCAGTGATGATCCATAGTACACCAGTGATGATCCATAGTACACCAGTGATGGCCCATAGTACATCAGTGATGAACTATAGTACATCAGTGATGATCCACAGTACATCAGTGATGATCCACAGTACATCAGGGATGGTCCATAGTACACCAGTGATGATCCACAGTACACCAGTGATGATCCATAGTACACCAGTGATGGTCCATAGTACATCAGTGATGATCTATAGTACATCAGTGATGGTCCATAGTACATCAGTGATGATCTATATACATAGTACACCAGTGATGATCTATAGTACATCAGTGATGATCTACAGTACATCAGTTATGATCCACAGTACATTAATGATGATCCACAGTACATCAGTGATGATCCACAATACTTCAGTGATGATCCACAGTACATCAGTGATGATCCACAGTACATCAGGGATGGTCCACAGTATATCAGTGATGATCCATAGTACATCAGTGATGGTCCATAGTACATCAGTGATGATCCATAGTACATCAGTGATGATCCACAGTACATCAGTGATGATCCACAGTACATCAGGGATGGTCCATAGTACATCAGTGATGATCCATAGTACACCAGTGATGATCCATAGTACACCAGTGATGGCCCATAGTACATCAGTGATGAACTATAGTACATCAGTGATGATCCACAGTACATCAGGGATGGTCCATAGTACATCAGTGATGATCCATAGTACACCAGTGATAATCCATAGTACACCAGTGATGGCCCATAGTACATCAGTGATGAACAATAGTACATCAGTGATGATCCACAGTACATCAGTGATGATCCATAGTACATCAGTGATGATCCACAGTACATCAGTGATGATCCACAGTACATCAGGGATGGTCCATAGTACATCAGTGATGATCCATAGTACACCAGTGATGATCCATAGTACACCAGTGATGGCCCATAGTACATCAGTGATGAACTATAGTACATCAGTGATGATCCACAGTACATCAGTGATGATCCACAGTACATCAGGGATGGTCCATAGTACACCAGTGATGATCCACAGTACACCAGTGGTGATCCATAGTACACCAGTGATGGTCCATAGTACATCAGTGATGATCTATAGTACATCAGTGATGGTCCATAGTACATCAGTGATGATCTATAGTACATCAGTGATGATCCACAGTACATCAGTTATGATCCACAGTACATCAGTGATGATCCACAGTACATCAGGGATGGTCCATAGTACACCAGTGATGATCCACAGTACACCAGTGGTGATCCATAGTACACCAGTGATGGTCCATAGTACATCAGTGATGATCTATAGTACATCAGTGATGGTCCATAGTACATCAGTGATGGTCCATAGTACACCAGTGATGATCCATAGTACACCGGTGATGGCCCATAGTACACCAGTGATGGCCCATAGTACATCAGTGATGATCCATAGTACATCAGTGATGATCCACAGTACATCAGTGATGATCCACAGTACATCAGGGATGGTCCATAGTACATCAGTGATGATCCATAGTACACCAGTGATGATCCACAGTACATCAGTGATGATCCACAGTACATCAGGGATGGTCCACAGTACATCAGTGATGATCCATAGTACACCAGTCATGATCCATAGTACATCAGTGATGATCCATAGTACATCAGTGATGGCCCACAGTACATCAGGGATGATCCACAGTACATCAGTGATGATCCATAGTACACCAGTGATGGCCCATAGTACACCAGTGATGGCCCATAGTACATCAGTGATGATCCACAGTACATCAGTGATGATCTATAGTACATCAGTGATGATCCCCAGTACACCAGTGATGATTCACAGTACATCAGGGATGGTCCATAGTACATCAGGGATGGTCCATAGTACATCAGTGATGATCCACAGTACATCAGGGATGGTCCACAGTACATCAGTGATGATCCATAGTACATCAGTGATGGCCCATAGTACATCAGTGATGATCCATATTACACCAGTGATGATCCATAGTACACCAGGGATGACCCACAGTACATCAGTGATGATCCACAGTACATCAGTGATGGTCCATAGTAAATCAGTGATGGTCCATAGTACACCAGTGATGATCCATAGTTCACCAGTGATGGCCCATAGTACACCAGTGATGATCCATAGTACACCAGAGATGGCCCATAGTATACCAGTGATGTCCCATAGTACATCAGTGATGATCCACAGTACATCAGTGATGATCCATAGTACACCAGGGATGGCCCATAGTACATCAGTGATGGCTCATAGTACATCAGTGATGATCCATAGTACATCAGTGATGATCCATAGTACACCAGTGATGATCCATAGTACATCAGTGATGGCTGATAGTACATCAGTGATGATCCATAGTACATCAGTGATGATCCATAGTACACCAGTGATGATCCATAGTACATCAGTGATGGCTCATAGTACATCAGTGATGATCCATAATACATCAGTGATGATCCATAGTACACCAGTGATGGCCCATAGTACTTCAGTGATGATCTATAGTACATCAGTGATGATCCACAGTACATCAGTGATGATCCACAGTACATCAGTGATGATACACGGTACATCAGTGATGATCCATAGTACATCAGTGATGATCCTCAGTACATCAATGATGATCCACAGTACATCAGTGATGATCCACAGTACATCAGTGATCATCCACAGTACATCAGTGATGATCCACAGGACATCAGGGATGGTCCACAGTACATCAGTGATGATCCATAGTAAACCAGTCATGATCCATAGTACATCAGTGATGATCCATAGTACATCAGTGATGATCCATAGTACACCAGTGATGGCCCATAGTACACCAGTGATGATCCATAGTACACCAGTGATGGCCCATAGTACTTCAGTGATGATCTATAGTACATCAGTGATGATCCACAGTACATCAGTGATGATCCACAATACATCAGGGATGGTCCACAGTATATCAGTGATGATCCATAGTACATCAGTGATGGCCCACAGTACATCAGTGATGATCCACAGTACATCAGTGATGATCCATAGTACACCAGTGATGGTCCATAGTACACCAGTGATGGTCCATAGTACATCAGTGATGATCCATAGTACATCAGTGATGATCCACAGTACATCAGGGATGGTCCACAGTACATCAGTGATGATCCATAGTACACCAGTGATGGCCCAAAGCACATCAGTGATGGTCCATAGTACACCAGGGATGATCCATAGTAATCCAGTGATGATCCATAGTACACCAGTGATGGCCCATAGTACACCAGTGATGGCCCATAGTACATCAGTGATGATCCACAGTACATCAGTGATGATCTATAGTACATCAGGGATGGTCCACAGTACATCAGTGATGATCCATAGTACACCAGTGATGATCCATAGTACATCAGTGATGCTCCATAGTACACCTGTGATGGCCCACAGTACACCTGTGATGGCCCACAGTACACCTGTGATGGCCCACAGTAGATCAGTGATGATCCACAGTACATCAGGGATGATCCACAGTATATCAGGGATGGTCCACAGTATATCAGTGATGAGCCATAGTACATCAGTGATGGTCCATAGTACACCAGTGATGATCCATAGTACACCAGTGATGGCCCATAGTACACCAGTGATGATCCATAGTACACCAGTGATGGCCCATAGTACACCAGTGATGTCCCATAGTACATCAGTAATGATCCACAGTACATCAGTGACGATCCATAGTACACCAGGGATGGCCCATAGTACATCAGTGATGGCTCATAGTACATCAGTGATGATCCATAGTACATCAGTGATGATCCATAGTACACCAGTGATGATCCATAGTACATCAGTGATGATCCATAGTACACCAGTGATGATCCATAGTACATCAGTGATGGCTCATAGTACATCAGTGATGATCCATAATACATCAGTGATGATCCATAGTACATCAGTGATGATCCATAGTACACCAGTCATGGCCCATAGTACTACAGTGATGATCTATAGTACATCAGTGATGATCCACAGTACATCAGTGATGATCCAAGGTACATCAGTGATGATCCATAGTACATCAGTGATGATCCTCAGTACATCAGTGATGATCCACAGTACATCAGTGATGATCCACAGTACATCAGTGATGATCCACAGTACATCAGGGATGGTCCACAGTACATCAGTGATGATCCATAGTACACCAGTCATGATCCATAGTACATCAGTGATGATCCATAGTACATCAGTGATGATCCATAGTACACCAGTGATGATCCATAGTACACCAGTGATGGCCCATAGTACTTCAGTGATAATTAATAGTACATCAGTGATGATCCACAGTACATCAGTGACGATCCACAATACATCAGGGATGGTCCACAGTATATCAGTGATGATCCATAGTACATCAGTGATGGCCCACAGTACATCAGTGATGATCCACAGTACATCAGTGATGATCCATAGTACACCAGTGATGGCCCATAGTACATCAGTGATGGTCCATAGTACATCAGTGATGATCCATAGTACATCAGTGATGATCCATAGTACACCAGTGATGATCCACAGTACATCAGTTATGATCCACAGTACATCAGTGATGATCCACAGTACATCAGTGATGATCCACAATACTTCAGTGATGATCCACAGTACATCAGTGATGATCCACAGTACATCAGGGATGGTCCACAGTATATCAGTGATGATCCATAGTACATCAGTGATGGCCCATAGTACATCAGTGATGATCCATAGTACACCAGTGATGATCCATAGTACACCATTAATGTTCCATAGTACACCAGGGATGATCCACAGTACATCAGTGATGATCCACAGTACATCAGTGGTGGTCCACAGTACATCAGTGATGGTCCATAGTACACCAGTGATGATCCATAGTACACCAGTGATGATCCATAGTACACCAGTGATGGCCCGTAGTACACCAGTGATGGCCCATCGTACATCAGTGATGATCCATAGTACATCAATGATGATCCACAGTACATCAGTGATGATCCACAGTACATCAGGGATGGTCCATAGTACATCAGTGATGATCCATAGTACACCAGTGATGATCCATAGTACACCAGTGATGGCCCATAGTACATCAGTGATGAACTATAGTACATCAGTGATGATCCACAGTACATCAGGGATGGTCCATAGTACATCAGTGATGATCCATAGTACACCAGTGATGATCCATAGTACACCAGTGATGGCCCATAGTACATCAGTGATGAACTATAGTACATCAGTGATGATCCACAGTACATCAGTGATGATCCACAGTACATCAGGGATGGTCCATAGTACACCAGTGATGATCCACAGTACACCAGTGATGATCCATAGTACACCAGTGATGGTCCATAGTACATCAGTGATGATCTATAGTACATCAGTGATGGTCCATAGTACATCAGTGATGATCTATATACATAGTACACCAGTGATGATCTATAGTACATCAGTGATGATCTACAGTACATTAGTTATGATCCACAGTACATTAATGATGATCCACAGTACATCAGTGATGATCCACAATACTTCAGTGATGATCCACAGTACATCAGTGATGATCCACAGTACATCAGGGATGGTCCACAGTATATCAGTGATGATCCATAGTACATCAGTGATGGTCCATAGTACATCAGTGATGATCCATAGTACATCAGTGATGATCCACAGTACATCAGTGATGATCCACAGTACATCAGGGATGGTCCATAGTACATCAGTGATGATCCATAGTACACCAGTGATGATCCATAGTACACCAGTGATGGCCCATAGTACATCAGTGATGAACTATAGTACATCAGTGATGATCCACAGTACATCAGGGATGGTCCATAGTACATCAGTGATGATCCATAGTACACCAGTGATGATCCATAGTACACCAGTGATGGCCCATAGTACATCAGTGATGAACAATAGTACATCAGTGATGATCCACAGTACATCAGTGATGATCCATAGTACATCAGTGATGATCCACAGTACATCAGTGATGATCCACAGTACATCAGGGATGGTCCATAGTACATCAGTGATGATCCATAGTACACCAGTGATGATCCTCAGTACATCAGTGATGTTCCACAGTACATCAGTGATGATCCACAGTACATCAGTGATGATCCACAGTACATCAGGGATGGTCCACAGTACATCAGGGATGATCCATAGTACACCAGTCATGATCCATAGTACATCAGTGATGATCCATAGTACATCAGTGATGATCCATAGTACACCAGTGATGATCCATAGTGCACCAGTGATGGCCCATAGTACTTCAGTGATAATTAATAGTACATCAGTGATGATCCACAGTACATCAGTGATGATCCACAATACATCAGGGATGGTCCACAGTATATCAGTGATGATCCATAGTACATCAGTGATGGCCCACAGTACATCAGTGATGATCCACAGTACATCAGTGATGATCCATAGTACACCAGTGATGGCCCATAGTACATCAGTGATGGTCCATAGTACATCAGTGATGATCCATAGTACATCAGTGATGATCCATAGTACACCAGTGATGATCCACAGTACATCAGTTATGATCCACAGTACATCAGTGATGATCCACAGTACATCAGTGATGATCCACAATACTTCAGTGATGATCCACAGTACATCAGTGATGATCCACAGTACATCAGGGATGGTCCACAGTATATCAGTGATGATCCATAGTACATCAGTGATGGCCCATAGTACATCAGTGATGATCCATAGTACACCAGTGATGATCCATAGTACACCAGTAATGTTCCATAGTACACCAGGGATGATCCACAGTACATCAGTGATGATCCACAGTACATCAGTGGTGGTCCACAGTACATCAGTGATGGTCCATAGTACACCAGTGATGATCCATAGTACACCAGTGATGATCCATAGTACACCAGTGATGGCCTGTAGTACACCAGTGATGGCCCATAGTACATCAGTGATGATCCATAGTACATCAATGATGATCCACAGTACATCAGTGATGATCCACAGTACATCAGGGATGGTCCATAGTACATCAGTGATGATCCATAGTACACCAGTGATGATCCATAGTACACCAGTGATGGCCCATAGTACATCAGTGATGAACTATAGTACATCAGTGATGATCCACAGTACATCAGGGATGGTCCATAGTACATCAGTGATGATCCATAGTACACCAGTGATGATCCATAGTACACCAGTGATGGCCCATAGTACATCAGTGATGAACTATAGTACATCAGTGATGATCCACAGTACATCAGTGATGATCCACAGTACATCAGGGATGGTCCATAGTACACCAGTGATGATCCACAGTACACCAGTGATGATCCATAGTACACCAGTGATGGTCCATAGTACATCAGTGATGATCTATAGTACATCAGTGATGGTCCATAGTACATCAGTGATGATCTATATACATAGTACACCAGTGATGATCTATAGTACATCAGTGATGATCTACAGTACATCAGTTATGATCCACAGTACATTAATGATGATCCACAGTACATCAGTGATGATCCACAATACTTCAGTGATGATCCACAGTACATCAGTGATGATCCACAGTACATCAGGGATGGTCCACAGTATATCAGTGATGATCCATAGTACATCAGTGATGGTCCATAGTACATCAGTGATGATCCATAGTACATCAGTGATGATCCACAGTACATCAGTGATGATCCACAGTACATCAGGGATGGTCCACAGTACATCAGTGATGATCCATAGTACACCAGTGATGATCCATAGTACACCAGTGATGGCCCATAGTACATCAGTGATGAACTATAGTATATCAGTGATGATCCACAGTACATCAGGGATGGTCCATAGTACATCAGTGATGATCCATAGTACACCAGTGATAATCCATAGTACACCAGTGATGGCCCATAGTACATCAGTGATGAACAATAGTACATCAGTGATGATCCACAGTACATCAGTGATGATCCATAGTACATCAGTGATGATCCACAGTACATCAGTGATGATCCACAGTACATCAGGGATGGTCCATAGTACATCAGTGATGATCCATAGTACACCAGTGATGATCCATAGTACACCAGTGATGGCCCATAGTACATCAGTGATGAACTATAGTACATCAGTGATGATCCACAGTACATCAGTGATGATCCACAGTACATCAGGGATGGTCCATAGTACACCAGTGATGATCCACAGTACACCAGTGGTGATCCATAGTACACCAGTGATGGTCCATAGTACATCAGTGATGATCTATAGTACATCAGTGATGGTCCATAGTACATCAGTGATGATCTATAGTACATCAGTGATGATCCACAGTACATCAGTTATGATACACAGTACATCAGTGATGATCCACAGTACATCAGTGATGATCCACAATACTTCAGTGATGATCCACAGTACATCAGTGATGATCCACAGTACATCAGGGATGGTCCACAGTATATCAGTGATGATCCATAGTACATCAGTGATGGTCCATAGTACACCAGTGATGATCTATAGTACACCAGTGATGGCCCATAGTACACCAGTGATGGCCCATAGTACATCAGTGATGATCCATAGTACATCAGTGATGATCCACAGTACATCAGTGATGGCCCACAGTACATCAGGGATGATCCACAGTACATCAGTGATGATCCATAGTACACCAGTGATGGCCCATAGTACACCAGTGATGGCCCATAGTACATCAGTGATGATCCACAGTACATCAGTGATGATCTATAGTACATCAGTGATGATCCACAATACACCAGTGATGATTCACAGTACATCAGGGATGGTCCATAGTACATCAGGGATGGTCCATAGTACATCAGTGATGATCCACAGTACATCAGTGATGATCCACAATACTTCAGTGATGATCCACAGTACATCAGTGATGATCCACAGTACATCAGGGATGGTCCACAGTATATCAGTGATGATCCATAGTACATCAGTGATGGTCCATAGTACATCAGTGATGGTCCATAGTACACCAGTGATGATCCATAGTACACCGGTGATGGCCCATAGTACACCAGTGATGGCCCATAGTACATCAGTGATGATCCATAGTACATCAGTGATGATCCACAGTACATCAGTGATGATCCACAGTACATCAGGGATGGTCCATAGTACATCAGTGATGATCCATAGTACACCAGTGATGATCCACAGTACATCAGTGATGATCCACAGTACATCAGGGATGGTCCACAGTACATCAGTGATGATCCATAGTACACCAGTCATGATCCATAATACATCAGTGATGATCCATAGTACATCAGTGATGGCCCACAGTACATCAGGGATGATCCACAGTACATCAGTGATGATCCATAGTACACCAGTGATGGCCCATAGTACACCAGTGATGGCCCATAGTACATCAGTGATGGTCCACAGTACATCAGTGATGATCTATAGTACATCAGTGATGATCCCCAGTACACCAGTGATGATTCACAGTACATCAGGGATGGTCCATAGTACATCAGGGATGGTCCATAGTACATCAGTGATGATCCACAGTACATCAGGGATGGTCCACAGTACATCAGTGATGATCCATAGTACATCAGTGATGGCCCATAGTACATCAGTGATGATCCATATTACACCAGTGATGATCCATAGTACACCAGGGATGACCCACAGTACATCAGTGATGATCCACAGTACATCAGTGATGGTCCATAGCAAATCAGTGATGGTCCATAGTACACCAGTGATGATCCATAGTTCACCAGTGATGGCCCATAGTACACCAGTGATGATCCATAGTACACCAGAGATGGCCCATAGTATACCAGTGATGTCCCATAGTACATCAGTGATGATCCACAGTACATCAGTGATGATCCATAGTACACCAGGGATGGCCCATAGTACATCAGTGATGGCTCATAGTACATCAGTGATGATCCATAGTACATCAGTGATGATCCATAGTACACCAGTGATGATCCATAGTACATCAGTGATGGCTCATAGTACATCAGTGATGATCCATAGTACATCAGTGATGATCCATAGTACACCAGTGATGATCCATAGTACATCAGTGATGGCTCATAGTACATCAGTGATGATCCATAATACATCAGTGATGATCCATAGTACACCAGTGATGGCCCATAGTACTTCAGTGATGATCTATAGTACATCAGTGATGATCCACAGTACATCAGTGATGATCCACAGTACATCAGTGATGATACACGGTACATCAGTGATGATCCATAGTACATCAGTGATGATCCTCAGTACATCAATGATGATCCACAGTACATCAGTGATGATCCACAGTACATCAGTGATCATCCACAATACATCAGTGATGATCCACAGGACATCAGGGATGGTCCACAGTACATCAGTGATGATCCATAGTAAACCAGTCATGATCCATAGTACATCAGTGATGATCCATAGTACATCAGTGATGATCCATAGTACACCAGTGATGGCCCATAGTACACCAGTGATGATCCATAGTACACCAGTGATGGCCCATAGTACTTCAGTGATGATCTATAGTACATCAGTGATGATCCACAGTACATCAGTGATGATCCACAATACATCAGGGATGGTCCACAGTATATCAGTGATGATCCATAGTACATCAGTGATGGCCCACAGTACATCAGTGATGATCCACAGTACATCAGTGATGATCCATAGTACACCAGTGATGGTCCATAGTACACCAGTGATGGTCCATAGTACATCAGTGATGATCCATAGTACATCAGTGATGATCCACAGTACATCAGGGATGGTCCACAGTACATCAGTGATGATCCATAGTACACCAGTGATGGCCCAAAGCACATCAGTGATGGTCCATAGTACACCAGGGATGATCCATAGTAATCCAGTGATGATCCATAGTACACCAGTGATGGCCCATAGTACACCAGTGATGGCCCATAGTACATCAGTGATGATCCACAGTACATCAGTGATGATCTATAGTACATCAGGGATGGTCCACAGTACATCAGTGATGATCCATAGTACACCAGTGATGATCCATAGTACATCAGTGATGCTCCATAGTACACCTGTGATGGCCCACAGTACACCTGTGATGGCCCACAGTAGATCAGTGATGATCCACAGTACATCAGGGATGATCCACAGTATATCAGGGATGGTCCACAGTATATCAGTGATGAGCCATAGTACATCAGTGATGGTCCATAGTACACCAGTGATGATCCATAGTACACCAGTGATGGCCCATAGTACACCAGTGATGATCCATAGTACACCAGTGATGGCCCATAGTACACCAGTGATGTCCCATAGTACATCACTGATGATCCACAGTACATCAGTGACGATCCATAGTACACCAGGGATGGCCCATAGTACATCAGTGATGGCTCATAGTACATCAGTGATGATCCATAGTACATCAGTGATGATCCATAGTACACCAGTGATGATCCATAGTACATCAGTGATGGCTCATAGTACATCAGTGATGATCCATAGTACACCAGTGATGATCCATAGTACATCAGTGATGGCTCATAGTACATCAGTGATGATCCATAATACATCAGTGATGATCCATAGTACATCAGTGATGATCCATAGTACACCAGTCATGGCCCATAGTACTACAGTGATGATCTATAGTACATCAGTGATGATCCATAGTACATCAGTGATGATCCAAGGTACATCAGTGATGATCCATAGTACATCAGTGATGATCCTCAGTACATCAGTGATGATCCACAGTACATCAGTGATGATCCACAGTACATCAGTGATGATCCACAGTACATCAGGGATGGTCCACAGTACATCAGTGATGATCCATAGTACACCAGTGATGATCCATAGTACATCAGTGATGATCCATAGTACACCAGTGATGATCCATAGTACACCAGTGATGGCCCATAGTACTTCAGTGATAATTAATAGTACATCAGTGATGATCCACAGTACATCAGTGACGATCCACAATACATCAGGGATGGTCCACAGTATATCAGTGATGATCCATAGTACATCAGTGATGGCCCACAGTACATCAGTGATGATCCACAGTACATCAGTGATGATCCATAGTACACCAGTGATGGCCCATAGTACATCAGTGATGGTCCATAGTACATCAGTGATGATCCATAGTACATCAGTGATGATCCATAGTACACCAGTGATGATCCACAGTACATCAGTTATGATCCACAGTACATCAGTGATGATCCACAGTACATCAGTGATGATCCACAATACTTCAGTGATGATCCACAGTACATCAGTGATGATCCACAGTACATCAGGGATGGTCCACAGTATATCAGTGATGATCCATAGTACATCAGTGATGGCCCATAGTACATCAGTGATGATCCATAGTACACCAGTGATGATCCATAGTACACCAGTAATGTTCCATAGTACACCAGGGATGATCCACAGTACATCAGTGATGATCCACAGTACATCAGTGGTGGTCCACAGTACATCAGTGATGGTCCATAGTACACCAGTGATGATCCATAGTACACCAGTGATGATCCATAGTACACCAGTGATGGCCCGTAGTACACCAGTGATGGCCCATAGTACATCAGTGATGATCCATAGTACATCAATGATGATCCACAGTACATCAGTGATGATCCACAGTACATCAGGGATGGTCCATAGTACATCAGTGATGATCCATAGTACACCAGTGATGATCCATAGTACACCAGTGATGGCCCATAGTACATCAGTGATGAACTATAGTACATCAGTGATGATCCACAGTACATCAGGGATGGTCCATAGTACATCAGTGATGATCCATAGTACACCAGTGATGATCCATAGTACACCAGTGATGGCCCATAGTACATCAGTGATGAACTATAGTACATCAGTGATGATCCACAGTACATCAGTGATGATCCACAGTACATCAGGGATGGTCCATAGTACACCAGTGATGATCCACAGTACACCAGTGATGATCCATAGTACACCAGTGATGGTCCATAGTACATCAGTGATGATCTATAGTACATCAGTGATGGTCCATAGTACATCAGTGATGATCTATATACATAGTACACCAGTGATGATCTATAGTACATCAGTGATGATCTACAGTACATCAGTTATGATCCATAGTACATCAGTGATGATCCATAGTACACCAGTGATGATCCATAGTACACCAGTGATGGCCCATAGTACTTCAGTGATAATTAATAGTACATCAGTGATGATCCACAGTGCATCAGTGATGATCCACAGTACATCAGGGATGGTCCATAGTACATCAGTGATGATCCATAGTACACCAGTGATGATCCATAGTACACCAGTGATGGCCCATAGTACATCAGTGATGAACTATAGTACATCAGTGATGATCCACAGTACATCAGTGATGATCCACAGTACATCAGGGATGGTCCATAGTACACCAGTGATGATCCACAGTACACCAGTGGTGATCCATAGTACACCAGTGATGGTCCATAGTACATCAGTGATGATCTATAGTACATCAGTGATGGTCCATAGTACATCAGTGATGATCTATAGTACATCAGTGATGATCCACAGTACATCAGTTATGATACACAGTACATCAGTGATGATCCACAGTACATCAGTGATGATCCACAATACTTCAGTGATGATCCACAGTACATCAGTGATGATCCACAGTACATCAGGGATGGTCCACAGTATATCAGTGATGATCCATAGTACATCAGTGATGGTCCATAGTACACCAGTGATGATCTATAGTACACCAGTGATGGCCCATAGTACACCAGTGATGGCCCATAGTACATCAGTGATGATCCATAGTACATCAGTGATGATCCACAGTACATCAGTGATGGCCCACAGTACATCAGGGATGATCCACAGTACATCAGTGATGATCCATAGTACACCAGTGATGGCCCATAGTACACCAGTGATGGCCCATAGTACATCAGTGATGATCCACAGTACATCAGTGATGATCTATAGTACATCAGTGATGATCCACAGTACATCAGTGATGATCCACAGTACATCAGGGATGGTCCACAGTACATCAGTGATGATCCATAGTACATCAGTGATGGCCCATAGTACATCAGTGATGATCCATATTACACCAGTGATGATCCATAGTACACCAGGGATGACCCACAGTACATCAGTGATGATCCACAGTACATCAGTGATGGTCCATAGTAAATCAGTGATGGTCCATAGTACACCAGTGATGATCCATAGTTCACCAGTGATGGCCCATAGTACACCAGTGATGATCCATAGTACACCAGAGATGGCCCATAGTATACCAGTGATGTCCCATAGTACATCAGTGATGATCCACAGTACATCAGTGATGATCCATAGTACACCAGGGACGGCCCATAGTACATCAGTGATGGCTCATAGTACATCAGTGATGATCCATAGTACATCAGTGATGATCCATAGTACACCAGTGATGATCCATAGAACACCAGTGATGGCCCATAGTACATCAGTGATGAACAATAGTACATCAGTGATGATCCACAGTACATCAGTGATGATCCATAGTACATCAGTGATGATCCACAGTACATCAGTGATGATCCACAGTACATCAGGGATGGTCCATAGTACACCAGTGATGGTCCATAGTACATCAGTGATGATCTATAGTACATCAGTGATGGTCCATAGTACATCAGTGATGATCTATAGTACATCAGTGATGATCCACAGTACATCAGTTATGATACACAGTACATCAGTGATGATCCACAGTACATCAGTGATGATCCACAGTACATCAGTGATGATCCACAATACTTCAGTGATGATCCACAGTACATCAGTGATGATCCACAGTACATCAGTGATGATCCACAGTACATCAGTGATGGTCCATAGTAAATCAGTGATGGTCTATAGCACACTAGTGATGATCCATAGTTCACCAGTGATGGCCCATAGTACACCAGTGATGATCCATAGTACACCAGAGATGGCCCATAGTATACCAGTGATGTCCCATAGTACATCAGTGATGATCCACAGTACATCAGTGATGATCCATAGTACACCAGGGACGGCCCATAGTACATCAGTGATGGCTCATAGTACATCAGTGATGATCCATAGTACATCAGTGATGATCCATAGTACACCAGTGATGATCCATAGTACATCATTGATGGCTCATAGTACATCAGTGATGATCCATAGTACATCAGTGATGATCCATAGTACACCAGTGATGATCCATAGTACATCAGTGATGGCTCATAGTACATCAGTGATGATCCATAATACATCAGTGATGATCCATAGTACACCAGTGATGGCCCATAGTACTTCAGTGATGATCTATAGTTCATCAGTGATGATCCACAGTACATCAGTGATGATCCACAGTACATCAGTGATGATCCACGGTACATCAGTGATGATCCATAGTACATCAGTGATGATCCTCAGTACATCAATGATGATCCACAGTACATCAGTGATGATCCACAGTACATCAGTGATGATCCACAGTACATCAGTGATGATCCACAGGACATCAGGGATGGTCCACAGTACATCAGTGATGATCCATAGTAAACTAGTCATGATCCATAGTACATCAGTGATGATCCATAGTACATCAGTGATGATCCATAGTACACCAGTGATGGCCCATAGTACACCAGTGATGATCCATAGTACACCAGTGATGGCCCATAGTACTTCAGTGATGATCTATAGTACATCAGTGATGATCCACAGTACATCAGTGATGATCCACAATACATCAGGAATTGTCCACAGTATATCAGTGATGATCCATAGTACATCAGTGATGGCCCACAGTACATCAGTGATGATCCACAGTACATCAGTGATGATCCATAGTACATCAGTGATGATCCACAGTACATCAGGGATGGTCCACAGTACATCAGTGATGATCCATAGTACACCAGTGATGGCCCAAAGCACATCACTGATGGTCCATAGTACACCAGGGATGATCCATAGTAATCCAGTGATGATCCATAGTACACCAGTGATGGCCCATAGTACACCAGTGATGGTCCATAGTACATCAGTGATGATCCACAGTACATCAGTGATGATCTATAGTACATCAGGGATGGTCCACAGTACATCAGTGATGATCCATAGTACACCAGTGATGATCCATAGTACATCAGTGATGCTCCATAGTACACCTGTGATGGCCCACAGTACACCTGTGATGGCCCACAGTAGATCAGTGATGATCCACAGTACATCAGGGATGATCCACAGTATATCAGGGATGGTCCACAGTATATCAGTGATGAGCCATAGTACATCAGTGATGGTCCATAGTACACCAGTGATGATCCATAGTACACCAGTGATGGCCCATAGTACACCAGTGATGGCCCATAGTACACCAGTGATGATCCATAGTACACCAGTGATGGCCCATAGTACACCAGTGATGTCCCATAGTACATCAGTGATGATCCACAGTACATCAGTGATGATCCATAGTACACCAGGGATGGCCCATAGTACATCAGTGATGGCTCATAGTACATCAGTGATGATCCATAGTACATCAGTGATGATCCATAGTACACCAGTGATGATCCATAGTACATCAGTGATGGCTCATAGTACATCAGTGATGATCCATAGTACACCAGTGATGATCCATAGTACATCAGTGATGGCTCATAGTACATCAGTGATGATCCATAATACATCAGTGATGATCCATAGTACATCAGTGATGATCCATAGTACACCAGTCATGGCCCATAGTACTACAGTGATGATCTATAGTACATCAGTGATGATCCACAGTACATCAGTGATGATCCACAGTACATCAGTGATGATCACAGGTACATCAGTGATGATCCATAGTACATCAGTGATGATCCTCAGTACATCAGTGATGATCCACAGTACATCAGTGATGATCCACAGTACATCAGTGATGATCCACAGTACATCAGGGATGGTCCACAGTACATCAGTGATGATCCATAGTACACCAGTCATGATCCATAGTACATCAGTGATGATCCATAGTACATCAGTGATGATCCATAGTACACCAGTGATGATCCATAGTACACCAGTGATGGCCCATAGTACTTCAGTGATAATTAATAGTACATCAGTGATGATCCACAGTACATCAGTGATGATCCACAATACATCAGGGATGGTCCACAGTATATCAGTGATGAACCATAGTACATCAGTGATGGCCCACCGTACATCAGTGATGATCCACAGTACATCAGTGATGATCCATAGTACACCAGTGATGGCCCATAGTACATCAGTGATGGTCCATAGTACATCAGTCATGATCCATAGTACATCAGTGATGATCCATAGTACACCAGTGATGATCCACAGTACATCAGTTATGATCCACAGTACATCAGTGATGATCCACAGTACATCAGTGATGATCCACAATACTTCAGTGATGATCCACAGTAAATCAGTGATGATCCACAGTACATCAGGGATGGTCCACAGTATATCAGTGATGATCCATAGTACATCAGTGATGGCCCATAGTACATCAGTGATGATCCATAGTACACCAGTGATGATCCATAGTACACCAGTAATGTTCCATAGTACACCAGGGATGATCCACAGTACATCAGTGATGATCCACAGTACATCAGTGGTGGTCCACAGTACATTAGTGATGGTCCATAGTACACCAGTGATGATCCACAGTACATCAGTGATGACCCACAGTACATCAGGGATGGTCCATAGTACATCAGTGATGATCCATAGTACACCAGTGATGATCCATAGTACACCAGTGATGGCCCATAGTACATCAGTGATGAACTATAGTACATCAGTGATGATCCACAGTACATCAGGGATGGTCCATAGTACATCAGTGATGATCCATAGTACACCAGTGATGATCCATAGTACACCAGTGATGGCCCATAGTACATCAGTGATGAACTATAGTACATCAGTGATGATCCACAGTACATCAGTGATGATCCACAGTACATCAGGGATGGTCCATAGTACACCAGTGATGATCCACAGTACACCAGTGATGATCCATAGTACACCAGTGATGGTCCATAGTACATCAGTGATGATCTATAGTACATCAGTGATGGTCCATAGTACATCAGTGATGATCTATATACATAGTACACCAGTGATGATCTATAGTACATCAGTGATGATCTACAGTACATCAGTTATGATCCACAGTACATTAGTGATGATCCACAGTACATCAGTGATGATCCACAATACTTCAGTGATGATCCACGGTACATCAGTGATGATCCACAGTACATCAGGGATGGTCCACAGTATATCAGTGATGATCCATAGTACATCAGTGATGGTCCATAGTATATCAGTGATGGTCCATAGTACACCAGTGATGATCCATAGTACACCAGTGATGATCCATAGTACACCAGTGATGGCCCATAGTACACCAGTGATGGCCCATAGTACATCAGTGATGATCCATAGTACATCAGTGATGATCCACAGTACATCAGTGATGATCCACAGTACATCAGGGATGGTCCATAGTACATCAGTGATGATCCATAGTACACCAGTGATGATCCATAGTACACCAGTGATGATCCATAGTACACCAGTGATGGCCCATAGTACATCAGTGATGAACTATAGTACATCAGTGATGATCCACAGTACATCAGGGATGGTCCATAGTACATCAGTGATGATCCATAGTACACCAGTGATGATCCATAGTACACCAGTGATGGCCCATAGTACATCAGTGATGAACTATAGTACATCAGTGATGATCCACAGTACATCAGTGATGATCCACAGTACATCAGGGATGGTCCATAGTACACCAGTGATGATCCACAGTACACCAGTGATGATCCATAGTACACCAGTGATGGTCCATAGTACATCAGTGATGATCTATAGTACATCAGTGATGGTCCATAGTACATCAGTGATGATCTATATACATAGTACACCAGTGATGATCTATAGTACATCAGTGATGATCTACAGTACATCAGTTATGATCCACAGTACATTAATGATGATCCACAGTACATCAGTGATGATCCACAATACTTCAGTGATGATCCACAGTACATCAGTGATGATCCACAGTACATCAGGGATGGTCCACAGTATATCAGTGATGATCCATAGTACATCAGTGATGGTCCATAGTACATCAGTGATGATCCATAGTACATCAGTGATGATCCACAGTACATCAGTGATGATCCACAGTACATCAGGGATGGTCCATAGTACATCAGTGATGATCCATAGTACACCAGTGATGATCCATAGTACACCAGTGATGGCCCATAGTACATCAGTGATGAACTATAGTACATCAGTGATGATCCACAGTACATCAGGGATGGTCCATAGTACATCAGTGATGATCCATAGTACACCAGTGATGATCCATAGTACACCAGTGATGGCCCATAGTACATCAGTGATGAACAATAGTACATCAGTGATGATCCACAGTACATCAGTGATGATCCATAGTACATCAGTGATGATCCACAGTACATCAGTGATGATCCACAGTACATCAGGGATGGTCCATAGTACATCAGTGATGATCCATAGTACACCAGTGATTATCCTCAGTACATCAGTGATGATCCACAGTACATCAGTGATGATCCACAGTACATCAGTGATGATCCACAGTACATCAGGGATGGTCCACAGTACATCAGGGATGATCCATAGTACACCAGTCATGATCCATAGTACATCAGTGATGATCCATAGTACATCAGTGATGATCCATAGTACACCAGTGATGATCCATAGTACACCAGTGATGGCCCATAGTACTTCAGTGATAATTAATAGTACATCAGTGATGATCCACAGTACATCAGTGATGATCCACAATACATCAGGGATGGTCCACAGTATATCAGTGATGATCCATAGTACATCAGTGATGGCCCACAGTACATCAGTGATGATCCACAGTACATCAGTGATGATCCATAGTACACCAGTGATGGCCCATAGTACATCAGTGATGGTCCATAGTACATCAGTGATGATCCATAGTACATCAGTGATGATCCATAGTACATCAGTGATGATCCATAGTACACCAGTGATGATCCACAGTACATCAGTGATGATCCACAGTACATCAGTGATGATCCACAATACTTCAGTGATGATCCACAGTACATCAGTGATGATCCACAGTACATCAGGGATGGTCCACAGTATATCAGTGATGATCCATAGTACATCAGTGATGGCCCATAGTACATCAGTGATGATCCATAGTACACCAGTGATGATCCATAGTACACCAGTAATGTTCCATAGTACACCAGGGATGATCCACAGTACATCAGTGATGATCCACAGTACATCAGTGGTGGTCCACAGTACATCAGTGATGGTCCATAGTACACCAGTGATGATCCATAGTACACCAGTGATGATCCATAGTACACCAGTGATGGCCTGTAGTACACCAGTGATGGCCCATAGTAAATCAGTGATGATCCATAGTACATCAATGATGATCCACAGTACATCAGTGATGATCCACAGTACATCAGGGATGGTCCATAGTACATCAGTGATGATCCATAGTACACCAGTGATGATCCATAGTACACCAGTGATGGCCCATAGTACATCAGTGATGAACTATAGTACATCAGTGATGATCCACAGTACATCAGGGATGGTCCATAGTACATCAGTGATGATCCATAGTACACCAGTGATGATCCATAGTACACCAGTGATGGCCCATAGTACATCAGTGATGAACTATAGTACATCAGTGATGATCCACAGTACATCAGTGATGATCCACAGTACATCAGGGATGGTCCATAGTACACCAGTGATGATCCACAGTACACCAGTGATGATCCATAGTACACCAGTGATGGTCCATAGTACATCAGTGATGATCTATAGTACATCAGTGATGGTCCATAGTACATCAGTGATGATCTATATACATAGTACACCAGTGATGATCTATAGTACATCAGTGATGATCTACAGTACATCAGTTATGATCCACAGTACATTAATGATGATCCACAGTACATCAGTGATGATCCACAATACTTCAGTGATGATCCACAGTACATCAGTGATGATCCACAGTACATCAGGGATGGTCCACAGTATATCAGTGATGATCCATAGTACATCAGTGATGGTCCATAGTACATCAGTGATGATCCATAGTACATCAGTGATGATCCACAGTACATCAGTGATGATCAACAGTACATCAGGGATGGTCCATAGTACATCAGTGATGATCCATAGTACACCAGTGATGATCCATAGTACACCAGTGATGGCCCATAGTACATCAGTGATGAACTATAGTACATCAGTGATGATCCACAGTACATCAGTGATGATCCATAGTACACCAGTGATGATCCATAGTACACCAGTGATGGCCCATAGTACATCAGTGATGAACAATAGTACATCAGTGATGATCCACAGTACATCAGTGATGATCCATAGTACATCAGTGATGATCCACAGTACATCAGTGATGATCCACAGTACATCAGGGATGGTCCATAGTACATCAGTGATGATCCATAGTACACCAGTGATGATCCATAGTACACCAGTGATGGCCCATAGTACATCAGTGATGAACTATAGTACATCAGTGATGATCCACAGTACATCAGTGATGATCCACAGTACATCAGGGATGGTCCATAGTACACCAGTGATGATCCACAGTACACCAGTGGTGATCCATAGTACACCAGTGATGGTCCATAGTACATCAGTGATGATCTATAGTACATCAGTGATGGTCCATAGTACATCAGTGATGATCTATAGTACATCAGTGATGATCCACAGTACATCAGTTATGATACACAGTACATCAGTGATGATCCACAGTACATCAGTGATGATCCACAATACTTCAGTGATGATCCACAGTACATCAGTGATGATCCACAGTACATCAGGGATGGTCCACAGTATATCAGTGATGATCCATAGTACATCAGTGATGGTCCATAGTACACCAGTGATGATCTATAGTACACCAGTGATGGCCCATAGTACACCAGTGATGGCCCATAGTACATCAGTGATGGCCCATAGTACACCAGTGATGGCCCATAGTACATCAGTGATGATCCATAGTACATCAGTGATGATCCACAGTACATCAGTGATGGCCCACAGTACATCAGGGATGATCCACAGTACATCAGTGATGATCCATAGTACACCAGTGATGGCCCATAGTACACCAGTGATGGCCCATAGTACATCAGTGATGATCCACAGTACATCAGTGATGATCTATAGTACATCAGTGATGATCCACAGTACACCAGTGATGATTCACAGTACATCAGGGATGGTCCATAGTACATCAGGGATGGTCCATAGTACATCAGTGATGATCCACAGTACATCAGGGATGGTCCACAGTACATCAGTGATGATCCATAGTACATCAGTGATGGCCCATAGTACATCAGTGATGATCCATATTACACCAGTGATGATCCATAGTACACCAGGGATGACCCACAGTACATCAGTGATGATCCACAGTACATCAGTGATGGTCCATAGTAAATCAGTGATGGTCCATAGTACACCAGTGATGATCCATAGTTCACCAGTGATGGCCCATAGTACACCAGTGATGATCCATAGTACACCAGAGATGGCCCATAGTATACCAGTGATGTCCCATAGTACATCAGTGATGATCCACAGTACATCAGTGATGATCCATAGTACACCAGGGACGGCCCATAGTACATCAGTGATGGCTCATAGTACATCAGTGATGATCCATAGTACATCAGTGATGATCCATAGTACACCAGTGATGATCCATAGTACATCATTGATGGCTCATAGTACATCAGTGATGATCCATAGTACACCAGTGATGATCCATAGTACATCAGTGATGGCTCATAGTACATCAGTGATGATCCATAATACATCAGTGATGATCCATAGTACACCAGTGATGGCCCATAGTACTTTAGTGATGATCTATAGTTCATCAGTGATGATCCACAGTACATCAGTGATGATCCACAGTACATCAGTGATGATCCACGGTACATCAGTGATGATCCATAGTACATCAGTGATGATCCTCAGTACATCAATGATGATCCACAGTACATCAGTGATGATCCACAGTACATCAGTGATGATCCACAGGACATCAGGGATGGTCTACAGTACATCAGTGATGATCCATAGTAAACCAGTCATGATCCATAGTACATCAGTGATGATCCATAGTACATCAGTGATGATCCACAGTACACCAGTGATGGCCCATAGTACACCAGTGATGATCCATAGTACACCAGTGATGGCCCATAGTACTTCAGTGATGATCTATAGTACATCAGTGATGATCCACAGTACATCAGTGATGATCCACAATACATCAGGAATTGTCCACAGTATATCAGTGATGATCCATAGTACATCAGTGATGGCCCACAGTACATCAGTGATGATCCACAGTACATCAGTGATGATCCATAGTACATCAGTGATGATCCACAGTACATCAGGGATGGTCCACAGTACATCAGTGATGATCCATAGTACACCAGTGATGGCCCAAAGCACATCACTGATGGTCCATAGTACACCAGGGATGATCCATAGTAATCCAGTGATGATCCATAGTACACCAGTGATGGCCCATAGTACACCAGTGATGGTCCATAGTACATCAGTGATGATCCACAGTACATCAGTGATGATCTATAGTACATCAGGGATGGTCCACAGTACATCAGTGATGATCCATAGTACACCAGTGATGATCCATAGTACATCAGTGATGCTCCATAGTACACCTGTGATGGCCCACAGTACACCTGTGATGGCCAACAGTAGATCAGTGATGATCCACAGTACATCAGGGATGATCCACAGTATATCAGGGATGGTCCACAGTATATCAGTGATGAGCCATAGTACATCAGTGATGGTCCATAGTACACCAGTGATGATCCATAGTACACCAGTGATGGCCCATAGTACACCAGTGATGGCCCATAGTACACCAGTGATGATCCATAGTACACCAGTGATGGCCCATAGTACACCAGTGATGTCCCATAGTACATCAGTGATGATCCACAGTACATCAGTGATGATCCATAGTACACCAGGGATGGCCCATAGTACATCAGTGATGGCTCATAGTACATCAGTGATGATCCATAGTACATCAGTGATGATCCATAGTACACCAGTGATGATCCATAGTACATCAGTGATGGCTCATAGTACATCAGTGATGATCCATAGTACACCAGTGATGATCCATAGTACATCAGTGATGGCTCATAGTACATCAGTGATGATCCATAATACATCAGTGATGATCCATAGTACATCAGTGATGATCCATAGTACACCAGTCATGGCCCATAGTACTACAGTGATGATCTATAGTACATCAGTGATGATCCACAGTACATCAGTGATGATCCACAGTACATCAGTGATGATCACAGGTACATCAGTGATGATCCATAGTACATCAGTGATGATCCTCAGTACATCAGTGATGATCCACAGTACATCAGTGATGATCCACAGTACATCAGTGATGATCCACAGTACATCAGGGATGGTCCACAGTACATCAGTGATGATCCATAGTACACCAGTCATGATCCATAGTACATCAGTGATGATCCATAGTACATCAGTGATGATCCATAGTACACCAGTGATGATCCATAGTACACCAGTGATGGCCCATAGTACTTCAGTGATAATTAATAGTACATCAGTGATGATCCACAGTACATCAGTGATGATCCACAATACATCAGGGATGGTCCACAGTATATCAGTGATGAACCATAGTACATCAGTGATGGCCCACAGTACATCAGTGATGATCCACAGTACATCAGTGATTATCCATAGTACACCAGTGATGGCCCATAGTACATCAGTGATGGTCCATAGTACATCAGTCATGATCCATAGTACATCAGTGATGATCCATAGTACACCAGTGATGATCCACAGTACATCAGTTATGATCCACAGTACATCAGTGATGATCCACAGTACATCAGTGATGATCCACAATACTTCAGTGATGATCCACAGTAAATCAGTGATGATCCACAGTACATCAGGGATGGTCCACAGTATATCAGTGATGATCCATAGTACATCAGTGATGGCCCATAGTACATCAGTGATGATCCATAGTACACCAGTGATGATCCATAGTACACCAGTAATGTTCCATAGTACACCAGGGATGATCCACAGTACATCAGTGATGATCCACAGTACATCAGTGGTGGTCCACAGTACATTAGTGATGGTCCATAGTACACCAGTGATGATCCACAGTACATCAGTGATGATCCACAGTACATCAGGGATGGTCCATAGTACATCAGTGATGATCCATAGTACACCAGTGATGATCCATAGTACACCAGTGATGGCCCATAGTACATCAGTGATGAACTATAGTACATCAGTGATGATCCACAGTACATCAGGGATGGTCCATAGTACATCAGTGATGATCCATAGTACACCAGTGATGATCCATAGTACACCAGTGATGGCCCATAGTACATCAGTGATGAACAATAGTACATCAGTGATGATCCACAGTACATCAGTGATGATCCATAGTACATCAGTGATGATCCACAGTACATCAGTGATGATCCACAGTACATCAAGGATGGTCCATAGTACATCAGTGATGATCCACAGTACATCAGTGATGATCCATAGTACATCAGTGATGATCCACAGTACATCAGTGATGATCCACAGTACATCAGGGATGGTCCATAGTACATCAGTGATGATCCATAGTACACCAGTGATGATCCATAGTACACCAGTGATGGCCCATAGTACATCAGTGATGAACTATAGTACATCAGTGATGATCCACAGTACATCAGTGATGATCCACAGTACATCAGGGATGGTCCATAGTACACCAGTGATGATCCACAGTACACCAGTGATGATCCATAGTACACCAGTGATGGTCCATAGTACATCAGTGATGATCTATAGTACATCAGTGATGGTCCATAGTACATCAGTGATGATCTATAGTACATCAGTGATGATCCACAGTACATCAGTTATGATACACAGTACATCAGTGATGATCCACAGTACATCAGTGATGATCCACAATACTTCAGTGATGATCCACAGTACATCAGTGATGATCCACAGTACATCAGGGATGGTCCACAGTATATCAGTGATGATCCATAGTACATCAGTGATGGTCCATAGTACACCAGTGATGATCTATAGTACACCAGTGATGGCCCATTGTACACCAGTGATGGCCCATAGTACATCAGTGATGATCCATAGTACATCAGTGATGATCCACAGTACATCAGTGATGATCCACAGTACATCAGGGATGGTCCATAGTACATCAGTGATGATCCATAGTACACCAGTGATGATCCATAGTACACCAGTGATGGCCCATAGTACATCAGTGATGAACTATAGTACATCAGTGATGATCCACAGTACATCAGGGATGGTCCATAGTACATCAGTGATGATCCATAGTACACCAGTGATGATCCATAGTACACCAGTGATGGCCCATAGTACATCAGTGATGAACTATAGTACATCAGTGATGATCCACAGTACATCAGTGATGATCCATAGTACATCAGTGATGATCCACAGTATATCAGTGATGATCCACAGTACATCAGGGATGGTCCATAGTACATCAGTGATGATCCATAGTACACCAGTGATGATCCATAGTACACCAGTGATGGCCCATAGTACATCAGTGATGAACTATAGTACATCAGTGATGATCCACAGTACATCAGTGATGATCCACAGTACACCAGTGATGATCCACAGTACACCAGTCATGATCCATAGTACACCAGTGATGGTCCATAGTACATCAGTGATGATCTATAGTACATCAGTGATGGTCCATAGTACATCAGTGATGAGCTATAGTACATGAGTGATGATCTATAGTACATCAGTGATGATCCATAGTACACCAGTGATGATCCATAGTACACCAGTGATGGCCCATAGTACATCAGTGATGAACTATAGTACATCAGTGATGATCCACAGTACATCAGGGATGGTCCATAGTACATCAGTGATGATCCATAGTACACCAGTGATGGCCCATAGTACATCAGTGATGAACTATAGTACATCAGTGATGATCCACAGTACATCAGTGATGATCCACAGTACATCAGGGATGGTCCATAGTACACCAGTGATGATCCACAGTACACCAGTGATGATCCATAGTACACCAGTGATGGTCCATAGTACATCAGTGATGATCTATAGTACATCAGTGATGGTCCATAGTACATCAGTGATGATCTATATACATAGTACACCAGTGATGATCTATAGTACATCAGTGATGATCTACAGTACATCAGTTATGATCCACAGTACATTAGTGATGATCCACAGTACATCAGTGATGATCCACAATACTTCAGTGATGATCCACAGTACATCAGTGATGATCCACAGTACATCAGGGATGGTCCACAGTATATCAGTGATGATCCATAGTTCATCAGTGATGGTCCATAGAACATCAGTGATGGTCCATAGTACACCAGTGATGATCCATAGTACACCAGTGATGGCCCATAGTACACCAGTGATGGCCCATAGTACATCAGTGATGATCCATAGTACATCAGTGATGATCCACAGTACATCAGTGATGATCCACAGTACATCAGGGATGGTCCATAGTACATCAGTGATGATCCATAGTACACCAGTGATGATCCATAGTACACCAGTGATGGCCCATAGTACATCAGTGATGAACTATAGTACATCAGTGATGATCCACAGTACATCAGGGATGGTCCATAGTACATCAGTGATGATCCATAGTACACCAGTGATGATCCATAGTACACCAGTGATGGCCCATAGTACATCAGTGATGAACAATAGTACATCAGTGATGATCCACAGTACATCAGTGATGATCCATAGTACATCAGTGATGATCCACAGTACATCAGTGATGATCCACAGTACATCAGGGATGGTCCATAGTACATCAGTGATGATCCATAGTACACCAGTGATGATCCATAGTACACCAGTGATGGCCTATAGTACATCAGTGATGAACTATAGTACATCAGTGATGATCCACAGTACATCAGTGATGATCCATAGTACATCAGTGATGATCCACAGTACATCAGTGATGATCCACAGTACATCAGGGATGGTCCATAGTACATCAGTGATGATCCATAGTACACCAGTGATGATCCATAGTACACCAGTGATGGCCCATAGTACATCAGTGATGAACTATAGTACATCAGTGATGATCCACAGTACATCAGTGATGATCCACAGTACATCAGGGATGGTCCATAGTACACCAGTGATGATCCACAGTACACCAGTGATGATCCATAGTACACCAGTGATGGTCCATAGTACATCAGTGATGGTCCATAGTACATCAGTGATGATCTATAGTACATCAGTGATGGTCCATAGTACATCAGTGATGATCTATAGTACATCAGTGATGATCCACAGTACATCAGTTATGATACACAGTACATCAGTGATGATCCACAGTACATCAGTGATGATCCACAATACTTCAGTGATGATCCACAGTACATCAGTGATGATCCACAGTACATCAGGGATGGTCCACAGTATATCAGTGATGATCCATAGTACATCAGTGATGGTCCATAGTACACCAGTGATGATCTATAGTACACCAGTGATGGCCCATAGTACACCAGTGATGGCCCATAGTACATCAGGGATGATCCATAGTACATCAGTGATGATCCACAGTACTTCAGTGATGATCCACAGTACATCAGGGATGGTCCATAGTACATCAGTGATGATCCATAGTACACCAGTGATGATCCATAGTACACCAGTGATGGCCCATAGCACATCAGTGATGAACTATAGTACATCAGTGATGATCCACAGTACATCAGGGATGGTCCATAGTACATCAGTGATGATCCATAGTACACCAGTGATGATCCATAGTACACCAGTGATGGCCCATAGTACATCAGTGATGAACTATAGTACATCAGTGATGATCCACAGTACATCAGTGATGATCCATAGTACATCAGTGATGATCCACAGTATATCAGTGATGATCCACAGTACATCAGGGATGGTCCATAGTACATCAGTGATGATCCATAGTACACCAGTGATGATCCATAGTACACCAGTGATGGCCCATAGTACATCAGTGATGAACTATAGTACATCAGTGATGATCCACAGTACATCAGTGATGATCCACAGTACACCAGTGATGATCCACAGTACACCAGTGATGATCCATAGTACACCAGTGATGGTCCATAGTACATCAGTGATGATCTATAGTACATCAGTGATGGTCCATAGTACATCAGTGATGAGCTATAGTACATGAGTGATGATCTATAGTACATCAGTGATGATCCATAGTACACCAGTGATGATCCATAGTACACCAGTGATGGCCCATAGTACATCAGTGATGAACTATAGTACATCAGTGATGATCCACAGTACATCAGGGATGGTCCATAGTACATCAGTGATGATCCATAGTACACCAGTGATGGCCCATAGTACATCAGTGATGAACTATAGTACATCAGTGATGATCCACAGTACATCAGTGATGATCCACAGTACATCAGGGATGGTCCATAGTACACCAGTGATGATCCACAGTACACCAGTGATGATCCATAGTACACCAGTGATGGTCCATAGTACATCAGTGATGATCTATAGTTCATCAGTGATGGTCCATAGTACATCAGTGATGATCTATATACATAGTACACCAGTGATGATCTATAGTACATCAGTGATGATCTACAGTACATCAGTTATGATCCACAGTACATTAGTGATGATCCACAGTACATCAGTGATGATCCACAATACTTCAGTGATGATCCACAGTACATCAGTGATGATCCACAGTACATCAGGGATGGTCCACAGTATATCAGTGATGATCCGTAGTACATCAGTGATGGTCCATAGTACATCAGTGATGGTCCATAGTACACCAGTGATGATCCATAGTACATCAGTGATGATCCACAGTACATCAGTGATGATCCACAGTGCATCAGGGATGGTCCATAGTACATCAGTGATGATCCATATTACACCAGTGATGATCCATAGTACACCAGTGATGGCCCATAGTACATCAGTGATGAACTATAGTACATCAGTGATGATCCACAGTACATCAGGGATGGTCCATAGTACATCAGTGATGATCCATAGTACACCAGTGATGATCCATAGTACACCAGTGATGGCCCATAGTACATCAGTGATGAACAATAGTACATCATTGATGATCCACAGTACATCAGTGATGATCCATAGTACATCAGTGATGATCCACAGTACATCAGTGATGATCCACAGTACATCAGGGATGGTCCATAGTACATCAGTGATGATCCATAGTACGCAAGTGATGATCCATAGTACACCAGTGATGGCCTATAGTACATCAGTGATGAACTATAGTACATCAGTGATGATCCACAGTACATCAGTGATGATCCACAGTACATCAGGGATGGTCCATAGTACACCAGTGATGATCCACAGTACACCAGTGATAATCCACAGTACACCAGTGATGATCCATAGTACACCAGTGATGGTCCATAGTACATCAGTGATGATCTATAGTACATCAGTGATGGTCCATAGTACATCAGTGATGATCTATAGTACATCAGTGATGATCCACAGTACATCAGTTATGATACACAGTACATCAGTGATGATCCACAGTACATCAGTGATGATCCACAATACTTCAGTGATGATCCACAGTACATCAGTGATGATCCACAGTACATCAGGGATGGTCCACAGTATATCAGTGATGATCCATAGTACATCAGTGATGGTCCATAGTACACCAGTGATGATCTATAGTACACCAGTGATGGCCCATAGTACACCAGTGATGGCCCATAGTACATCAGTGATGATCCATAGTACATCAGTGATGATCCACAGTACATCATTGATGATCCACAGTACATCAGGGATGGTCCATAGTACATCAGTGATGATCCATAGTACACCAGTGATGATCCATAGTACACCAGTGATGATCCATAGTACACCAGTGATGGCCCATAGTACATCAGTGATGAACTATAGTACATCAGTGATGATCCACAGTACATCAGGGATGGTCCATAGTACATCAGTGATGATCCATAGTACACCAGTGATGATCCATAGTACACCAGTGATGGCCCATAGTACATCAGTGATGAACTATAGTACATCAGTGATGATCCACAGTACATCAGTGATGATCCATAGTACATCAGTGATGATCCACAGTATATCAGTGATGATCCACAGTACATCAGGGATGGTCCATAGTACATCAGTGATGATCCATAGTACACCAGTGATGATCCATAGTACACCAGTGATGGCCCATAGTACATCAGTGATGAACTATAGTACATCAGTGATGATCCACAGTACATCAGTGATGATCCACAGTACACCAGTGATGATCCACAGTACACCAGTGATGATCTATAGTACACCAGTGATGGTCCATAGTACATCAGTGATGATCTATAGTACATCAGTGATGGTCCATAGTACATCAGTGATGGCCCATAGTACATCAGTGATGAACTATAGTACATCAGTGATGATCCACAGTACATCAGTGATGATCCACAGTACACCAGTGATGATCCACAGTACACCAGTGATGATCCACAGTACACCAGTGATGATCCATAGTACACCAGTGATGGTCCATAGTACATCAGTGATGATCTATAGTACATCAGTGATGGTCCATAGTACATCAGTGATGAGCTATAGTACATGAGTGATGATCTATAGTACATCAGTGATGATCCATAGTACACCAGTGATGATCCATAGTACACCAGTGATGGCCCATAGTACATCAGTGATGAACTATAGTACATCAGTGATGATCCACAGTACATCAGGGATGGTCCATAGTACATCAGTGATGATCCATAGTACACCAGTGATGGCCCATAGTACATCAGTGATGAACTATAGTACATCAGTGATGATCCACAGTACATCAGTGATGATCCACAGTACATCAGGGATGGTCCATAGTACATCAGTGATGATCTATAGTACACCAGTGATGGCCCATAGTACACCAGTGATGGCCCATAGTACATCAGTGATGATCCATAGTACATCAGTGATGATCCACAGTACATCAGTGATGATCCACAGTACATCAGGGATGGTCCATAGTACATCAGTGATGATCCATAGTACACCAGTGATGATCCATAGTACACCAGTGATGGCCCATAGTACATCAGTGATGAACTATAGTACATCAGTGATGATCCACAGTACATAAGGGATGGTCCATAGTACATCAGTGATGATCCATAGTACACCAGTGATGATCCATAGTACACCAGTGATGGCCCATAGTACATTAGTGATGAACTATAGTACATCAGTGATGATCCACAGTACATCAGTGATGATCCATAGTACATCAGTGATGATCCACAGTATATCAGTGATGATCCACAGTACATCAGGGATGGTCCATAGTACATCAGTGATGATCCATAGTACACCAGTGATGATCCATAGTACACCAGTGATGGCCCATAGTACATCAGTGATGAACTATAGTACATCAGTGATGATCCACAGTACATAAGGGATGGTCCATAGTACATCAGTGATGATCCATAGTACACCAGTGATGATCCATAGTACACCAGTGATGGCCCATAGTACATTAGTGATGAACTATAGTACATCAGTGATGATCCACAGTACATCAGTGATGATCCATAGTACATCAGTGATGATCCACAGTATATCAGTGATGATCCACAGTACATCAGGGATGGTCCATAGTACATCAGTGATGATCCATAGTACACCAGTGATGATCCATAGTACACCAGTGATGGCCCATAGTACATCAGTGATGAACTATAGTACATCAGTGATGATCCACAGTACATCAGTGATGATCCACAGTACACCAGTGATGATCCACAGTACACCAGTGATGATCCATAGTACACCAGTGATGGTCCATAGTACATCAGTGATGATCTATAGTACATCAGTGATGGTCCATAGTACATCAGTGATGAGCTATAGTACATGAGTGATGATCTATAGTACATCAGTGATGATCCATAGTACACCAGTGATGATCCATAGTACACCAGTGATGGCCCATAGTACATCAGTGATGAACTATAGTACATCAGTGATGATCCACAGTACATCAGGAATGGTCCATAGTACATCAGTGATGATCCATAGTACACCAGTGATGATCCATAGTACACCAGTGATGGCCCATAGTACATCAGTGATGAACTATAGTACATCAGTGATGATCCACAGTACATCAGTGATGATCCATAGTACATCAGTGATGATCCACAGTACATCAGTGATGATCCACAGTACATCAGGGATGGTCCATAGTACATCAGTGATGATCCATAGTACACCAGTGATGATCCATAGTACGCCAGTGATGGCCCATAGTACATCAGTGATGAACTATAGTACATCAGTGATGATCCACAGTACATCAGTGATGATCTATAGTACATCAGTGATGGTCCATAGTACATCAGTGATGATCTATAGTACATCAGTGATGATCTATAGTACATCAGTGATGATCCATAGTACATCAGTGATGATCCACAGTACATCAGTGATGGTCCACAGTACATCAGGGATGGTCCATAGTACACCAGTGATGATCCACAGTACACCAGTGATGATCCATAGTACACCAGTGATGGTCCATAGTACATCAGTGATGATCTATAGTACATCAGTGATGGTCCATAGTACATCAGTGATGATCTATAGTACATCAGTGATGATCTATAGTACATCAGTGATGATCCATAGTACATCAGTGATGATCCACAGTACATCAGTGATGGTCCACAGTACATCAGGGATGGTCCACAGTACATCGGTGATGATCCATAGTACACCAGTGATGGCCCATAGTACATCAGTGATGGTCCATAGTACATCAGTGATAATCCATAGTACATCAGTGATGATCCATAGTACACCAGTGATGGCCCATAGTACACCAGTGATGGCCCATAGTACATCAGTGATGATCCACAGTACATCAGTGATGATCCATAGTACATCAGTGATGATCCACAGTACATCAGTGATGATCCACAGTACATCAGGGATGGTCCATAGTACATCAGTGATGATCCATAGTACACCAGTGATGATCCATAGTACACCAGTGATGGCCCATAGTACATCAGTGATGAACTATAGTACATCAGTGATGATCCACAGTACATCAGTGATGATCCACAGTACATCAGGGATGGTCCATAGTACACCAGTGATGATCCACAGTACACCAGTGATGATCCATAGTACACCAGTGATGGTCCATAGTACATCAGTGATGATCTACAGTACATCAGTGATGGTCCATAGTACATCAGTGATGATCTATAGTACATCAGTGATGATCCACAGTACATCAGTTATGATACGCAGTACATCAGTGATGATCCACAGTACATCAGTGATGATCCACAATACTTCAGTGATGATCCACAGTACATCAGTGATGATCCACAGTACATCAGGGATGGTCCATAGTACATCAGTGATGGTCCATAGTACACCAGTGATGATCCATAGTACACCAGTGATGGCCCATAGTACACCAGTGATGGCCCATAGTACATCAGTGATGATCCATAGTACATCAGTGATGATCCACAGTACATCAGTGATGATCCATAGTACATCAGTGATGGTCCATAGTACATCAGTGATGGTCAATAGTACACCAGTGATGATCCATAGTACACCAGTGATGGCCCATAGTACACCAGTGATGGCCCATAGTACATTAGTGATGATCCATAGTACATCAGTGATGATCCACAGTACATCAGTGATGATCCACAGTACATCAGGGATGGTCCATAGTACATCAGTGATGATCCATAGTACACCAGTGATGATCCATAGTACACCAGCGATGGCCCATAGTACATCAGTGATGAACTATAGTACATCAGTGATGATCCACAGTACATCAGGGATGGTCCATAGTACATCAGTGATGATCCATAGTACACCAGTGATGATCCATAGTACACCAGTGATGGCCCATAGTACATCAGTGATGAACTATAGTACATCAGTGATGATCCATAGTACATCAGTGATGATCCAAAGTACATCAGTGATGATCCACAGTACATCAGTGATGATCCACAGTACATCAGGGATGGTCCATAGTACATCAGTGATGATCCACAGTACATCAGGGATGGTCCATAGTACATCAGTGATGATCCATAGTACACCAGTGATGATCCATAGTACACCAGTAATGGCCCATAGTACATCAGTGATGAACTATAGTACATCAGTGATGATCCACAGTACACCAGTGATGATCCACAGTACACCAGTGATGATCCATAGTACACCAGTGATGGTCCATAGTACATCAGTGATGATCTATAGTACATCAGTGATGGTCCATAGTACATCAGTGATGAGCTATAGTACATCAGTGATGATCTATAGTACATCAGTGATGATCCATAGTACACCAGTGATGATCCATAGTACACCAGTGATGGCCCATAGTACATCAGTAATGAACTATAGTACATCAGTGATGATCCACAGTACATCAGGGATGGTCCATAGTACATCAGTGATGATCCATAGTACACCAGTGATGATCCATAGTACACCAGTGATGGCCCATAGTACATCAGTGATGAACTATAGTACATCAGTGATGATCCACAGTACATCAGTGATGATCCATAGTACATCAGTGATGATCCACAGTACATCAGTGATGATCCACAGTACATCAGGGATGGTCCATAGTACATCAGTGATGATCCATAGTACACCAGTGATGATCCATAGTACACCAGTGATGGCCCATAGTACATCAGTGATGAACTATAGTACATCAGTGATGATCCACAGTACATCAGTGATGATCCACAGTACATCAGGGATGGTCCATAGTACACCAGTGATGATCCACAGTACACCAGTGATGATCCATAGTACACCAGTGATGGTCCATAGTACATCAGTGATGATCTATAGTACATCAGTGATGGTCCATAGGACATCAGTGATGATCTATAGTACATCAGTGATGATCCACAGTACATCAGTGATGGTCCATAGTACATCAGTGATGATCCACAGTACATCAGTGATGGCTCATAGTACATCAGGGATGGTCCACAGTACATCGGTGATGATCCATAGTACACCAGTGATGGCCCATAGTACATCAGTGATGATCCACAGTACATCAGGGATGGTCCATAGTACATCAGTGATGATCCATAGTACACCAGTGATGATCCATAGTACACCAGTGATGGCCCATAGTACATCAGTGATGAACTATAGTACATCAGTGATGATCCACAGTACATCAGTGATGATCCACAGTACATCAGGGATGGTCCATAGTACACCAGTGATGATCCACAGTACACCAGTGATGATCCATAGTACACCAGTGATGGTCCATAGTACATCAGTGATGATCTATAGTACATCAGTGATGGTCCATAGTACATCAGTGATGATCTATATACATAGTACACCAGTGATGATCTATAGTACATCAGTGATGATCTACAGTACATCAGTTATGATCCACAGTACATTAGTGATGATCCACAGTACATCAGTGATGATCCACAATACTTCAGTGATGATCCACAGTACATCAGTAATGATCCACAGTACATCAGGGATGGTCCACAGTATATCAGTGATGATCCATAGTACATCAGTGATGGTCCATAGTATATCAGTGATGGTCCATAGTACACCAGTGATGATCCATAGTACACCAGTGATGGCCCATAGTACACCAGTGATGGCCCATAGTACATCAGTGATGATCCATAGTACATCAGTGATGATCCACAGTACATCAGTGATGATCCACAGTACATCAGGGATGGTCCATAGTACATCAGTGATGATCCATAGTACACCAGTGATGATCCATAGTACACCAGTGATGGCCCATAGTACATCAGTGATGAACTATAGTACATCAGTGATGATCCACAGTACATCAGGGATGGTCCATAGTACATCAGTGATGATCCATAGTACACCAGTGATGATCCATAGTACACCAGTGATGGCCCATAGTACATCAGTGATGAACAATAGTACATCAGTGATGATCCACAGTACATCAGTGATGATCCATAGTACATCAGTGATGATCCACAGTACATCAGTGATGATCCACAGTACATCAAGGATGGTCCATAGTACATCAGTGATGATCCACAGTACATCAGTGATGATCCATAGTACATCAGTGATGATCCACAGTACATCAGTGATGATCCACAGTACATCAGGGATGGTCCATAGTACATCAGTGATGATCCATAGTACACCAGTGATGATCCATAGTACACCAGTGATGGCCCATAGTACATCAGTGATGAACTATAGTACATCAGTGATGATCCACAGTACATCAGTGATGATCCACAGTACATCAGGGATGGTCCATAGTACACCAGTGATGATCCACAGTACACCAGTGATGATCCATAGTACACCAGTGATGGTCCATAGTACATCAGTGATGATCTATAGTACATCAGTGATGGTCCATAGTACATCAGTGATGATCTATAGTACATCAGTCATGATCCACAGTACATCAGTTATGATACACAGTACATCAGTGATGATCCACAGTACATCAGTGATGATCCACAATACTTCAGTGATGATCCACAGTACATCAGTGATGATCCACAGTACATCAGGGATGGTCCACAGTATATCAGTGATGATCCATAGTACATCAGTGATGGTCCATAGTACACCAGTGATGATCTATAGTACACCAGTGATGGCCCATAGTACACCAGTGATGGCCCATAGTACATCAGTGATGATCCATAGTACATCAGTGATGATCCACAGTACATCAGTGATGATCCACAGTACATCAGGGATGGTCCATAGTACATCAGTGATGATCCATAGTACACCAGTGATGATCCATAGTACACCAGTGATGGCCCATAGTACATCAGTGATGAACTATAGTACATCAGTGATGATCCACAGTACATCAGGGATGGTCCATAGTACATCAGTGATGATCCATAGTACACCAGTGATGATCCATAGTACACCAGTGATGGCCCATAGTACATCAGTGATGAACTATAGTACATCAGTGATGATCCACAGTACATCAGTGATGATCCATAGTACATCAGTGATGATCCACAGTATATCAGTGATGATCCACAGTACATCAGGGATGGTCCATAGTACATCAGTGATGATCCATAGTACACCAGTGATGATCCATAGTACACCAGTGATGGCCCATAGTACATCAGTGATGAACTATAGTACATCAGTGATGATCCACAGTACATCAGTGATGATCCACAGTACACCAGTGATGATCCACAGTACACCAGTGATGATCCATAGTACACCAGTGATGGTCCATAGTACATCAGTGATGATCTATAGTACATCAGTGATGGTCCATAGTACATCAGTGATGAGCTATAGTACATGAGTGATGATCTATAGTACATCAGTGATGATCCATAGTACACCAGTGATGATCCATAGTACACCAGTGATGGCCCATAGTACATCAGTGATGAACTATAGTACATCAGTGATGATCCACAGTACATCAGGGATGGTCCATAGTACATCAGTGATGATCCATAGTACACCAGTGATGGCCCATAGTACATCAGTGATGAACTATAGTACATCAGTGATGATCCACAGTACATCAGTGATGATCCACAGTACATCAGGGATGGTCCATAGTATACCAGTGATGATCCACAGTACACCAGTGATGATCCATAGTACACCAGTGATGGTCCATAGTACATCAGTGATGATCTATAGTACATCAGTGATGGTCCATAGTACATCAGTGATGATCTATATACATAGTACACCAGTGATGATCTATAGTACATCAGTGATGATCCACAGTACATCAGTTATGATACACAGTACATTAGTGATGATCCACAGTACATCAGTGATGATCCACAATACTTCAGTGATGATCCACAGTACATCAGTGATGATCCACAGTACATCAGGGATGGTCCACAGTATATCAGTGATGATCCATAGTTCATCAGTGATGGTCCATAGAACATCAGTGATGGTCCATAGTACACCAGTGATGATCCATAGTACACCAGTGATGGCCCATAGTACACCAGTGATGGCCCATAGTACATCAGTGATGATCCATAGTACATCAGTGATGATCCACAGTACATCAGTGATGATCCACAGTACATCAGTGATGATCCATAGTACACCAGTGATGATCCATAGTACACCAGTGATGGCCCATAGTACATCAGTGATGAACTATAGTACATCAGTGATGATCCACAGTACATCAGGGATGGTCCATAGTACATCAGTGATGATCCATAGTACACCAGTGATGATCCATAGTACACCAGTGATGGCCCATAGTACATCAGTGATGAACAATAGTACATCAGTGATGATCCACAGTACATCAGTGATGATCCATAGTACATCAGTGATGATCCACAGTACATCAGTGATGATCCACAGTACATCAGGGATGGTCCATAGTACATCAGTGATGATCCATAGTACACCAGTGATGATCCATAGTACACCAGTGATGGCCTATAGTACATCAGTGATGAACTATAGTACATCAGTGATGATCCACAGTACATCAGTGATGATCCATAGTACATCAGTGATGATCCACAGTACATCAGTGATGATCCACAGTACATCAGGGATGGTCCATAGTACATCAGTGATGATCCATAGTACACCAGTGATGATCCATAGTACACCAGTGATGGCCCATAGTACATCAGTGATGAACTATAGTACATCAGTGATGATCCACAGTACATCAGTGATGATCCACAGTACATCAGGGATGGTCCATAGTACACCAGTGATGATCCACAGTACACCAGTGATGATCCATAGTACACCAGTGATGGTCCATAGTACATCAGTGATGGTCCATAGTACATCAGTGATGATCTATAGTACATCAGTGATGGTCCATAGTACATCAGTGATGATCTATAGTACATCAGTGATGATCCACAGTACATCAGTTATGATACACAGTACATCAGTGATGATCCACAGTACATCAGTGATGATCCACAATACTTCAGTGATGATCCACAGTACATCAGTGATGATCCACAGTACATCAGGGATGGTCCACAGTATATCAGGGATGGTCCACAGTATATCACTGATGATCCATAGTACATCAGTGATGGTCCATAGTACACCAGTGATGATCTATAGTACACCAGTGATGGCCCATAGTACACCAGTGATGGCCCATAGTACATCAGGGATGATCCATAGTACATCAGTGATGATCCACAGTACTTCAGTGATGATCCACAGTACATCAGGGATGGTCCATAGTACATCAGTGATGATCCATAGTACACCAGTGATGATCCATAGTACACCAGTGATGGCCCATAGCACATCAGTGATGAACTATAGTACATCAGTGATGATCCACAGTACATCAGGGATGGTCCATAGTACATCAGTGATGATCCAT
The DNA here is from genome assembly GCA_029206835.1 of Rana muscosa. Classification (NCBI taxonomy): domain Eukaryota; kingdom Metazoa; phylum Chordata; class Amphibia; order Anura; family Ranidae; genus Rana; species Rana muscosa. Next base: position 978,731 of record JARGYO010000232.1, read on the forward strand.
AGTACACCAGTGATGATCCATAGTACACCAGTGATGGCCCATAGTACATCAGTGATGAACTATAGTACATCAGTGATGATCCACAGTACATCAGTGATGATCCATAGTACATCAGTGATGATCCACAGTATATCAGTGATGATCCACAGTACATCAGGGATGGTCCATAGTACATCAGTGATGATCCATAGTACACCAGTGATGATCCATAGTACACCAGTGATGGCCCATAGTACATCAGTGATGAACTATAGTACATCAGTGATGATCCACAGTACATCAGTGATGATCCACAGTACACCAGTGATGATCCACAGAACACCAGTGATGATCCATAGTACACCAGTGATGGTCCATAGTACATCAGTGATGATCTATAGTACATCAGTGATGGTCCATAGGACATCAGTGATGAGCTATAGTACATGAGTGATGATCTATAGTACATCAGTGATGATCCATAGTACACCAGTGATGATCCATAGTACACCAGTGATGGCCCATAGTACATCAGTGATGAACTATAGTACATCAGTGATGATCCACAGTACATCAGTGATGATCCACAGTACATCAGGGATGGTCCATAGTACACCAGTGATGATCCACAGTACACCAGTGATGATCCATAGTACACCAGTGATGGTCCATAGTACATCAGTGATGATCTATAGTACATCAGTGATGGTCCATAGTACATCAGTGATGATCTATATACATAGTACACCAGTGATGATCTATAGTACATCAGTGATGATCTACAGTACATCAGTTATGATCCACAGTACATTAGTGATGATCCACAGTACATCAGTGATGATCCACAATACTTCAGTGATGATCCACAGTACATCAGTAATGATCCACAGTACATCAGGGATGGTCCACAGTATATCAGTGATGATCCATAGTACATCAGTGATGGTCCATAGTATATCAGTGATGGTCCATAGTACACCAGTGATGATCCATAGTACACCAGTGATGGCCCATAGTACACCAGTGATGGCCCATAGTACATCAGTGATGATCCATAGTACATCAGTGATGATCCACAGTACATCAGTGATGATCCACAGTACATCAGGGATGGTCCATAGTACATCAGTGATGATCCATAGTACACCAGTGATGATCCATAGTACACCAGTGATGGCCCATAGTACATCAGTGATGAACTATAGTACATCAGTGATGATCCACAGTACATCAGGGATGGTCCATAGTACATCAGTGATGATCCATAGTACACCAGTGATGATCCATAGTACACCAGTGATGGCCCATAGTACATCAGTGATGAACAATAGTACATCAGTGATGATCCACAGTACATCAGTGATGATCCATAGTACATCAGTGATGATCCACAGTACATCAGTGATGATCCACAGTACATCAAGGATGGTCCATAGTACATCAGTGATGATCCACAGTACATCAGTGATGATCCATAGTACATCAGTGATGATCCACAGTACATCAGTGATGATCCACAGTACATCAGGGATGGTCCATAGTACATCAGTGATGATCCATAGTACACCAGTGATGATCCATAGTACACCAGTGATGGCCCATAGTACATCAGTGATGAACTATAGTACATCAGTGATGATCCACAGTACATCAGTGATGATCCACAGTACATCAGGGATGGTCCATAGTACACCAGTGATGATCCACAGTACACCAGTGATGATCCATAGTACACCAGTGATGGTCCATAGTACATCAGTGATGATCTATAGTACATCAGTGATGGTCCATAGTACATCAGTGATGATCTATAGTACATCAGTGATGATCCACAGTACATCAGTTATGATACACAGTACATCAGTGATGATCCACAGTACATCAGTGATGATCCACAATACTTCAGTGATGATCCACAGTACATCAGTGATGATCCACAGTACATCAGGGATGGTCCACAGTATATCAGTGATGATCCATAGTACATCAGTGATGGTCCATAGTACACCAGTGATGATCTATAGTACACCAGTGATGGCCCATAGTACACCAGTGATGGCCCATAGTACATCAGTGATGATCCATAGTACATCAGTGATGATCCACAGTACATCAGTGATGATCCACAGTACATCAGGGATGGTCCATAGTACATCAGTGATGATCCATAGTACACCAGTGATGATCCATAGTACACCAGTGATGGCCCATAGTACATCAGTGATGAACTATAGTACATCAGTGATGATCCACAGTACATCAGGGATGGTCCATAGTACATCAGTGATGATCCATAGTACACCAGTGATGATCCATAGTACACCAGTGATGGCCCATAGTACATCAGTGATGAACTATAGTACATCAGTGATGATCCACAGTACATCAGTGATGATCCATAGTACATCAGTGATGATCCACAGTATATCAGTGATGATCCACAGTACATCAGGGATGGTCCATAGTACATCAGTGATGATCCATAGTACACCAGTGATGATCCATAGTACACCAGTGATGGCCCATAGTACATCAGTGATGAACTATAGTACATCAGTGATGATCCACAGTACATCAGTGATGATCCACAGTACACCAGTGATGATCCACAGTACACCAGTGATGATCCATAGTACACCAGTGATGGTCCATAGTACATCAGTGATGATCTATAGTACATCAGTGATGGTCCATAGTACATCAGTGATGAGCTATAGTACATGAGTGATGATCTATAGTACATCAGTGATGATCCATAGTACACCAGTGATGATCCATAGTACACCAGTGATGGCCCATAGTACATCAGTGATGAACTATAGTACATCAGTGATGATCCACAGTACATCAGGGATGGTCCATAGTACATCAGTGATGATCCATAGTACACCAGTGATGGCCCATAGTACATCAGTGATGAACTATAGTACATCAGTGATGATCCACAGTACATCAGTGATGATCCACAGTACATCAGGGATGGTCCATAGTATACCAGTGATGATCCACAGTACACCAGTGATGATCCATAGTACACCAGTGATGGTCCATAGTACATCAGTGATGATCTATAGTACATCAGTGATGGTCCATAGTACATCAGTGATGATCTATATACATAGTACACCAGTGATGATCTATAGTACATCAGTGATGATCCACAGTACATCAGTTATGATACACAGTACATTAGTGATGATCCACAGTACATCAGTGATGATCCACAATACTTCAGTGATGATCCACAGTACATCAGTGATGATCCACAGTACATCAGGGATGGTCCACAGTATATCAGTGATGATCCATAGTTCATCAGTGATGGTCCATAGAACATCAGTGATGGTCCATAGTACACCAGTGATGATCCATAGTACACCAGTGATGGCCCATAGTACACCAGTGATGGCCCATAGTACATCAGTGATGATCCATAGTACATCAGTGATGATCCACAGTACATCAGTGATGATCCACAGTACATCAGGGATGGTCCATAGTACATCAGTGATGATCCATAGTACACCAGTGATGATCCATAGTACACCAGTGATGGCCCATAGTACATCAGTGATGAACTATAGTACATCAGTGATGATCCACAGTACATCAGGGATGGTCCATAGTACATCAGTGATGATCCATAGTACACCAGTGATGATCCATAGTACACCAGTGATGGCCCATAGTACATCAGTGATGAACAATAGTACATCAGTGATGATCCACAGTACATCAGTGATGATCCATAGTACATCAGTGATGATCCACAGTACATCAGTGATGATCCACAGTACATCAGGGATGGTCCATAGTACATCAGTGATGATCCATAGTACACCAGTGATGATCCATAGTACACCAGTGATGGCCTATAGTACATCAGTGATGAACTATAGTACATCAGTGATGATCCACAGTACATCAGTGATGATCCATAGTACATCAGTGATGATCCACAGTACATCAGTGATGATCCACAGTACATCAGGGATGGTCCATAGTACATCAGTGATGATCCATAGTACACCAGTGATGATCCATAGTACACCAGTGATGGCCCATAGTACATCAGTGATGAACTATAGTACATCAGTGATGATCCACAGTACATCAGTGATGATCCACAGTACATCAGGGATGGTCCATAGTACACCAGTGATGATCCACAGTACACCAGTGATGATCCATAGTACACCAGTGATGGTCCATAGTACATCAGTGATGGTCCATAGTACATCAGTGATGATCTATAGTACATCAGTGATGGTCCATAGTACATCAGTGATGATCTATAGTACATCAGTGATGATCCACAGTACATCAGTTATGATACACAGTACATCAGTGATGATCCACAGTACATCAGTGATGATCCACAATACTTCAGTGATGATCCACAGTACATCAGTGATGATCCACAGTACATCAGGGATGGTCCACAGTATATCAGGGATGGTCCACAGTATATCACTGATGATCCATAGTACATCAGTGATGGTCCATAGTACACCAGTGATGATCTATAGTACACCAGTGATGGCCCATAGTACACCAGTGATGGCCCATAGTACATCAGGGATGATCCATAGTACATCAGTGATGATCCACAGTACTTCAGTGATGATCCACAGTACATCAGGGATGGTCCATAGTACATCAGTGATGATCCATAGTACACCAGTGATGATCCATAGTACACCAGTGATGGCCCATAGCACATCAGTGATGAACTATAGTACATCAGTGATGATCCACAGTACATCAGGGATGGTCCATAGTACATCAGTGATGATCCATAGTACACCAGTGATGATCCATAGTACACCAGTGATGGCCCATAGTACATCAGTGATGAACTATAGTACATCAGTGATGATCCACAGTACATCAGTGATGATCCATAGTACATCAGTGATGATCCACAGTATATCAGTGATGATCCACAGTACATCAGGGATGGTCCATAGTACATCAGTGATGATCCATAGTACACCAGTGATGATCCATAGTACACCAGTGATGGCCCATAGTACATCAGTGATGAACTATAGTACATCAGTGATGATCCACAGTACATCAGTGATGATCCACAGTACACCAGTGATGATCCACAGAACACCAGTGATGATCCATAGTACACCAGTGATGGTCCATAGTACATCAGTGATGATCTATAGTACATCAGTGATGGTCCATAGGACATCAGTGATGAGCTATAGTACATGAGTGATGATCTATAGTACATCAGTGATGATCCATAGTACACCAGTGATGATCCATAGTACACCAGTGATGGCCCATAGTACATCAGTGATGAACTATAGTACATCAGTGATGATCCACAGTACATCAGTGATGATCCACAGTACATCAGGGATGGTCCATAGTACACCAGTGATGATCCACAGTACACCAGTGATGATCCATAGTACACCAGTGATGGTCCATAGTACATCAGTGATGATCTATAGTACATCAGTGATGGTCCATAGGACATCAGTGATGATCTATAGTACATCAGTGATGATCCACAGTACATCAGTGATGGTCCATAGTACATCAGTGATGATCCACAGTACATCAGTGATGGCTCATAGTACATCAGGGATGGTCCACAGTACATCGGTGATGATCCATAGTACACCAGTGATGGCCCATAGTACATCAGTGATGATCCACAGTACATCAGGGATGGTCCATAGTACATCAGTGATGATCCATAGTACACCAGTGATGATCCATAGTACACCAGTGATGGCCCATAGTACATCAGTGATGAACTATAGTACATCAGTGATGATCCACAGTACATCAGTGATGATCCACAGTACATCAGGGATGGTCCATAGTACACCAGTGATGATCCACAGTACACCAGTGATGATCCATAGTACACCAGTGATGGTCCATAGTACATCAGTGATGATCTATAGTACATCAGTGATGGTCCATAGTACATCAGTGATGATCTATATACATAGTACACCAGTGATGATCTATAGTACATCAGTGATGATCTACAGTACATCAGTTATGATCCACAGTACATTAGTGATGATCCACAGTACATCAGTGATGATCCACAATACTTCAGTGATGATCCACAGTACATCAGTGATGATCCACAGTACATCAGGGATGGTCCACAGTATATCAGTGATGATCCATAGTACATCAGTGATGGTCCATAGTATATCAGTGATGGTCCATAGTACACCAGTGATGATCCATAGTACACCAGTGATGGCCCATAGTACACCAGTGATGGCCCATAGTACATCAGTGATGATCCATAGTACATCAGTGATGATCCACAGTACATCAGTGATGATCCACAGTACATCAGGGATGGTCCATAGTACATCAGTGATGATCCATAGTACACCAGTGATGATCCATAGTACACCAGTGATGGCCCATAGTACATCAGTGATGAACTATAGTACATCAGTGATGATCCACAGTACATCAGGGATGGTCCATAGTACATCAGTGATGATCCATAGTACACCAGTGATGATCCATAGTACACCAGTGATGGCCCATAGTACATCAGTGATGAACAATAGTACATCAGTGATGATCCACAGTACATCAGTGATGATCCATAGTACATCAGTGATGATCCACAGTACATCAGTGATGATCCACAGTACATCAAGGATGGTCCATAGTACATCAGTGATGATCCACAGTACATCAGTGATGATCCATAGTACATCAGTGATGATCCACAGTACATCAGGGATGGTCCATAGTACATCAGTGATGATCCATAGTACACCAGTGATGATCCATAGTACACCAGTGATGGCCCATAGTACATCAGTGATGAACTATAGTACATCAGTGATGATCCACAGTACATCAGTGATGATCCACAGTACATCAGGGATGGTCCATAGTACACCAGTGATGATCCACAGTACACCAGTGATGATCCATAGTACACCAGTGATGGTCCATAGTACATCAGTGATGATCTATAGTACATCAGTGATGGTCCATAGTACATCAGTGATGATCTATAGTACATCAGTGATGATCCACAGTACATCAGTTATGATACACAGTACATCAGTGATGATCCACAGTACATCAGTGATGATCCACAATACTTCAGTGATGATCCACAGTACATCAGTGATGATCCACAGTACATCAGGGATGGTCCACAGTATATCAGTGATGATCCATAGTACATCAGTGATGGTCCATAGTACACCAGTGATGATCTATAGTACACCAGTGATGGCCCATAGTACACCAGTGATGGCCCATAGTACATCAGTGATGATCCATAGTACATCAGTGATGATCCACAGTACATCAGTGATGATCCACAGTACATCAGGGATGGTCCATAGTACATCAGTGATGATCCATAGTACACCAGTGATGATCCATAGTACACCAGTGATGGCCCATAGTACATCAGTGATGAACTATAGTACATCAGTGATGATCCACAGTACATCAGGGATGGTCCATAGTACATCAGTGATGATCCATAGTACACCAGTGATGATCCATAGTACACCAGTGATGGCCCATAGTACATCAGTGATGAACTATAGTACATCAGTGATGATCCACAGTACATCAGTGATGATCCATAGTACATCAGTGATGATCCACAGTATATCAGTGATGATCCACAGTACATCAGGGATGGTCCATAGTACATCAGTGATGATCCATAGTACACCAGTGATGATCCATAGTACACCAGTGATGGCCCATAGTACATCAGTGATGAACTATAGTACATCAGTGATGATCCACAGTACATCAGTGATGATCCACAGTACACCAGTGATGATCCACAGTACACCAGTGATGATCCATAGTACACCAGTGATGGTCCATAGTACATCAGTGATGATCTATAGTACATCAGTGATGGTCCATAGTACATCAGTGATGAGCTATAGTACATGAGTGATGATCTATAGTACATCAGTGATGATCCATAGTACACCAGTGATGATCCATAGTACACCAGTGATGGCCCATAGTACATCAGTGATGAACTATAGTACATCAGTGATGATCCACAGTACATCAGGGATGGTCCATAGTACATCAGTGATGATCCATAGTACACCAGTGATGGCCCATAGTACATCAGTGATGAACTATAGTACATCAGTGATGATCCACAGTACATCAGTGATGATCCACAGTACATCAGGGATGGTCCATAGTACACCAGTGATGATCCACAGTACACCAGTGATGATCCATAGTACACCAGTGATGGTCCATAGTACATCAGTGATGATCTATAGTACATCAGTGATGGTCCATAGTACATCAGTGATGATCTATATACATAGTACACCAGTGATGATCTATAGTACATCAGTGATGATCCACAGTACATCAGTTATGATACACAGTACATTAGTGATGATCCACAGTACATCAGTGATGATCCACAATACTTCAGTGATGATCCACAGTACATCAGTGATGATCCACAGTACACCAGGGATGGTCCACAGTATATCAGTGATGATCCATAGTTCATCAGTGATGGTCCATAGAACATCAGTGATGGTCCATTGTACACCAGTGATGATCCATAGTACACCAGTGATGGCCCATAGTATACCAGTGATGGCCCATAGTACATCAGTGATGATCCATAGTACATCAGTGATGATCCACAGTACATCAGTGATGATCCACAGTACATCAGGGATGGTCCATAGTACATCAGTGATGATCCATAGTACACCAGTGATGATCCATAGTACACCAGTGATGGCCCATAGTACATCAGTGATGAACTATAGTACATCAGTGATGATCCACAGTACATCAGGGATGGTCCATAGTACATCAGTGATGATCCATAGTACACCAGTGATGATCCATAGTACACCAGTGATGGCCCATAGTACATCAGTGATGAACAATAGTACATCAGTGATGATCCACAGTACATCAGTGATGATCCATAGTACATCAGTGATGATCCACAGTACATCAGTGATGATCCACAGTACATCAGGGATGGTCCATAGTACATCAGTGATGATCCATAGTACACCAGTGATGTTCCATAGTACACCAGTGATGGCCTATAGTACATCAGTGATGAACTATAGTACATCAGTGATGATCCACAGTACATCAGTGATGATCCATAGTACATCAGTGATGATCCACAGTACATCAGTGATGATCCACAGTACATCAGGGATGGTCCATAGTACATCAGTGATGATCCATAGTACACCAGTGATGATCCATAGTACACCAGTGATGGCCCATAGTACATCAGTGATGAACTATAGTACATCAGTGATGATCCACAGTACATCAGTGATGATCCACAGTACATCAGGGATGGTCCATAGTACACCAGTGATGATCCACAGTACACCAGTGATGATCCATAGTACACCAGTGATGGTCCATAGTACATCAGTGATGGTCCATAGTACATCAGTGATGATCTATAGTACATCAGTGATGGTCCATAGTACATCAGTGATGATCTATAGTACATCAGTGATGATCCACAGTACATCAGTTATGATACACAGTACATCAGTGATGATCCACAGTACATCAGTGATGATCCACAATACTTCAGTGATGATCCACAGTACATCAGTGATGATCCACAGTACATCAGGGATGGTCCACAGTATATCAGGGATGGTCCACAGTATATCACTGATGATCCATAGTACATCAGTGATGGTCCATAGTACACCAGTAGGGATGAGCTTCGTGTTCGAGTCGAACATACGTTCGACTCGAACATCGGCTGTTCGATCGTTCGACGAAGATCGAACGATTTGGGCCGTTCGCGCCAAATTCGAGTGACGCGAACGGCCCACAATGCACTACGCCATCGCAGTGTCATCCAGGCTCTGTGATTGGCCAAGCATGCACTGTGACCCCGCATGCTTGGCCAATCACAGCGCCGGCAGCGAGGAGAGCAATGATTGGCCACAGGCAGGATGCCTGTGGCCAATTATTGCTGAGGGTGTTTAGTACACGCCCCACACTATAAAAGGCCGCCAGCACGGCGGCCTAGTGTAGTGTGTTCCGGAGCAGGGATAGAGCAGCATAGGCAGGGACAGTGACTGTTATTTCTTTCTTGCTTAACCTGGATTCCTTTAGTTTAGGGAAAGAGAAGGATAGGTAGGGAGAGTGTCAGTGTGTTTTGTGCTTGTGCTATAGTGTGCTTAAAAAAAACATTTATTCTAGGGACAGAAAACTGTAGGTAGGGACAGTGTCAGTTTCTTTCACTCTGCAAGTCCTTGTTTCCAGGGACCTGGAAGGACAGTGAGTGAATTGTCCTTGTGCTATATTGTGCTTAAAAAAACATTTATTCTAGGGACAGAAAACTGTAGGTAGGGAGAGTGTCAGTTTCTTTCACTCTGCAAGTCCTTGTTTCCAGGGACCTGTAAGGACAGTGAGTGAATTGTCCTTGTGCTATATTGTGATTAAAAAAAACATTTTTTCTAGGGACAGAAAACTGTAGGTAGGGAGAGTGTTTTTTTTCTTTCACTCTGCAAGTCCTTGTTTCCAGGGACCTGGAAGGACAGTGAGTGAATTGTCCTTGTGCTATATTGTGCTTAAAAAAAAACATTTTTTCTAGGGACAGAAAACTGTAGGTAGGGAGAGTGTTTTTTTTCTTTCACTCTGCAAGTCCTTGTTTCCAGGGACCTGTAAGGACAGTGAGTGAATTGTCCTTGTGCTATATTGTGCTTAAAAAAAACATTTATTCTAGGGACAGAAAACTGTAGGTAGGGAGAGTGTCAGTTTATTTCACTCTGCAAGTCCTTGTTTCCAGGGACCTGTAAGGACAGTGAGTGAATTGTCCTTGTGCTATATTGTGATTAAAAAAAACATTTTTTCTAGGGACAGAAAACTGTAGGTAGGGAGAGTGTTTTTTTTCTTTCACTCTGCAAGTCCTTGTTTCCAGGGACCTGTAAGGACAGTGAGTGAATTGTCCTTGTGCTATATTGTGCTTAAAAAAAACATTTATTCTAGGGACAGAAAACTGTAGGTAGGGAGAGTGTCAGTTTCTTTCACTCTGCAAGTCCTTGTTTCCAGGGACCTGTAAGGACAGTGAGTGAATTGTCCTTGTGCTATATAGTGATTAAAAAAAAAAATTTTTCTAGGGACAGAAAACTGTAGGTAGGGAGAGTGTTTTTTTTCTTTCACTCTGCAAGTCCTTGTTTCCAGGGACCTGTAAGGACAGTGAGTGAATTGTCCTTGTGCTATATTGTGCTTAAAAAAAACATTTATTCTAGGGACAGAAAACTGTAGGTAGGGAGAGTGTCAGTTTCTTTCACTGTGCAAGTCCTTGTTTCAAGGGACAGAGAAGGACACCTGAAGGTAGCCCTTATTGCTTTTTTCCCATCTCCCTGCAGGCCATCTATTAGAATGTCTGGAAGGCAAACAAGGAGAGGCAGACAGTCAGGAGGCAATAAAAGAGGGCAAGCAGGCTCTGTGTCTGGGGGCAACAGTGCTGGTCGTGGACGCGGTGCATTGTCATCAGCACATGGCCATGGGACACGCTTGTCCTTCTTTTCGGCAGCTGGACATGTTGAGCCACATCATGCCGAAGACTTGGTAGAGTGGATGACCAAGCCCTCCTCCTCCTCCTCATCCTCTCTCACCCAGGCTCAGGGTACTGGAAAAGCAGCTGCCAAAGCGTCGTCTTCCCTGGTATCAATGTCAGACAAATCATCAGTCACTCCTTCCCTAGACCCACCATGTCCTCCTCCTGAGGAGTCCCCCGAACTGTTTCAGCACAGTGTTGGGTACATGCTCCAGGAGGATGCCCAGCGTTTCGAAGGGTCTGATGATGAAACCCAGCTAGAGGAAGGCAGTAGCGTGAGAGCAGACAGAGGGGATGCTCAAGAAGGACACCAATCTGGCAGTCATGTTCCAGCAGCTGCAGCATACTGCCAGATTGGCTCCAGTGATGAGGAGGGAGGGGATGATGAGGTCACTGACTCCACGTGGGTGCCTAATAGGAGAGAGGAGGAGGAGGAGGATGAGGAGGAGGCACATCTCCAACGAGGCAGGATGCCCTTTGGTGGCCAGCGTAAGGGCAGTACACCGACGGAATCACACCGCAGAGCTCCGCCTGTGCAGGGCGCTGCCTCTGCCCGTCATTCAAAAAGTTCTTTGGTGTGGGCCTTTTTTGAGGCTAGTGCATCAGATCGCACAGCTGCTGTTTGCAACATATGTCTCAAGCGTATATCGCGTGGCCAAAACATCAGCCGCTTGGGTACCACATGCCTGACCAGACATATGTTGACCTGCCATGCAGCTCGTTGGCAAGCCTACCTCAAAGACCCACACCAAAGAACAAAGCGGACCTCTCCTTGCACCGCATCAGCTGGGATCTCCAACCCCACTATAACTTCAGTCCTCTCTGAAACATGCACTGAGAGGAATGAAGGTGTAGAATTAGGTGTGTCACAGCCAAGTACTTGCGCCCACTCTGCTAGCAGTACACCGACGTCCGATTCTAGCAGGCAAATTTCCCTGCCCCAGCTGCTGGACCGTCGAAAGAAGTTCACTCCCAGCCATCCACATGCCCAGCGGTTGAATGCTAGCTTGGCTAAATTGCTAGCGCTTCAACTGCTGCCTTTTCAGTTGGTAGACTCGGCCCCCTTCCGTGAGTTTGTGCAATGTGCGGTTCCTCAGTGGCAGGTTCCCAAACGCCACTTTTTCTCACGGAAGGCTATTCCGGCTCTCTACCGGCATGTGGAAGGCAATGTCTTGGCCTCGCTGGACAGGGCGGTCAGCGGTAAGGTGCATATTACCGCTGACTCATGGTCCAGCAGGCATGGACAGGGACGTTACCTTTCTTTCACGGCCCATTGGGTCACTCTTTTGGCAGCTGGGAAGGATTCAGGACAAGGTGCAGTAGTGTTGGAGGTTGTCCCACCGCCACGCCTCCAAAATGCTACTACTGGTTGTGACACACCTCTCTCCTCCACCCCCTCCTCTTCTTCTTCCTCCATGGCCTCTTCCTGTGGTTTGTCCTATGAACCAGCGGTGCTCCGTAGCCGTTCACGGGGCTACGCAAGTACGCAGGCAAAAAGATGCCATGCCGTGCTTGCGCTGGTGTGTTTGGGGGACAGAAGCCACACTGGGGCAGAGGTCCTGTCTGCTCTGCAGGGCCAGGCCGAGAGGTGGTTGACGCCACGCCAGCTTAAGCCAGGAATGGTGGTTTGCGACAATGGCACCAACCTCCTCTCCGCCCTCCGACAGGGACAACTGACCCATGTGCCCTGTGTGGCTCACGTCCTTAACCTGGTGGTGCAGCGCTTCTTGGGCAGGTACCCGGGCTTACAGGATGTCCTGAGGCAGGCCAGGAAAGTCTGTGTGCATTTCCGCAGATCTTATAATGCCAGTGCTCGCCTGGCTGAGCTGCAAAAGGAGTTGAACCTGCCCAAGAACCGCCTTATATGTGACATGCCCACCAGGTGGAACTCAACGTTGGCCATGCTGCAGCGGCTGCACACGCAGCAGAGGGCCATCAATGAGTACCTGTGCGACTACGGCACCAGGACAGGGTCAGGGGAGCTTGGTTTTTTTTCTCCACGCCAGTGGGGCATGATCAGGGATGCATGCACTGTCCTGGCACCATTTGAGGAGGCCACGAGGATGGTGAGCAGTGACAGTGCATGCATCAGTGACACTGTACCTCTTGTCCACCTGTTGGAGCACACGCTGCGTGGAATAATGGACAGGGCACTTGAGGCAGAACAGAGGCAGGAAGAGGAGGACTTCCTTGCCTCTCAAGGCCCCCTTTACCCAGACAGTGTTCCTTCTGTCCCACCCATCGCACAGGAAGAGGAGGAGGAGGAGGAGGAGGAGGATTGTGTCAGCATGGAGGTGGAGGCTGGCACTCAGCATCATCAGCAGCAGTCTTTTAGGGATGATTTACAGTCCCAAGAAACCAGTGGACTTGTACGTGGCTGGGAGGAGGTGGCTGCGGATCATGTCGTCCTTAGTGACCCAGAGGACTCCGGAGCGAATGCCTCAGCAAACCTACGCTGCATGGCCTCCCTGATCCTGCAAAGTCTGCGGAAGGATCCTCGTATTCTTCGGATCAAGGAGAGGGACCATTACTGGCTGGCCACTCTCCTTGATCCACGGTACAAGGGTAAGGTTGCGGACCTTATGTTACCGTCGCAGAGGGAGCAGAGGATGAGACAACTCCGGGAGGCCTTGCAGAAAGGTCTGTGCAACGCGTTCCCAGAGACTGGGAGGTTGCAAACTCCTGGTCCTGGACAACGAGTTGCTGAGGCTTCGGCCAGTCAAAGAAGGAGCGGTGGGGAAGGTGGCCGTCTGACCGATGCGTTCAGACAATTCTTTAGTCCGCAGCCCCAAAGTATGATCGGTTCCAGCAACCATCGCCAGCGTCTGATAAACATGGTGCAGGAATATCTAGGGGCAAGGTCAGACTTGGACACCTTCCCCACCGAAAATCCTCTGGCTTACTGGGTCTTGAGGATGGATCACTGGCCAGAGCTTGCACAGTATGCAATTGAGCTACTGGCCTGTCCTGCATCCAGCGTTCTTTCGGAACGCACATTCAGTGCTGTTGGAGGATTTGTCACGGATCACAGGGTGCGCCTGTCCACCGACTCGGTTGATCGACTGACTTTCATCAAGATGAACCAGTCTTGGATCACCACCAGCTACCACACACCTGATGCTGATATAACAGACTAATTGATTTTAACATGTCACATCCCTTCAAGACTGATGCTGATGCTGAGTGCCTGTGCTGTTATGTTGACTGGCTATCCTCCTCCTCCGAGTCCTCAATGATACGATTGATGATGATAGCTTGGAAGATCATTTTTGTTTATGGGTGCCGCCACCAGTGCCTAACGCCCAATTTTTCAGCCCCTGTTTAACAGGGGCGTGTAATTACAATTTTTGAAGCAATACTTTGCAACAGGGCTCATTGCTGTGCTCCAAGTACAGTATCTGTGAGGGGTTGCAGTGTTGTGCCACCAGTGCCTAAGGCCCAATTTTTCAGCCCCTGTTCAACAGGGGCATGTAATTACAATTCTTGATCTAATAATTCACAGCAGGGCCCATTGCTGCACCCACCAAGAGTAACTGTCAGGGCTTACAGTGTTGTGGCACCAGCACCACCATCAAAGGCCCAATTTTTACTACCACTGTTCAACAATTATATGTAATTAAAATTCCTGATATAATAGTTGACAGCAGGGCGTTCCAGCACCAACCAAGAGTAACTGTGAGTGCTTACAGTGTTGTGCCAACACCAACAACTAAGGGGCCTATTTCTGCAGAGTATATACGGCAGGTCCCTACTTTCAAACATCCAACTTACAAACGACTCCTACTTGCAAACGCAAGAAGACAACAGGAAGTGAGAGGAAATCTACCACTAGGAAGGAAAATTCTCTCCTGTAAGAATAAATATGGGAGAAAGGTGTCTCCTCTGTACTGATGCTTTATCAGCAATCCTTGTTTCAAGAAAAACACCACATTTCAAAAACAGTTGTCATTGGGACGGAAAGTGAGGTGAAATGTTCTGAACAGGGGCACAGACAGCAAAACAAATGTTACAGGGGTGATAACCCTTACCTATGTTTTCCAAAAAGTTTAAAAATAGATTTTTGGTCTGGAGCTACACTTCAACAATGTACCTGTTCAAAATTACAAACAGATTCTACATAAGAACAAACCTACAGTCCCTGTCTTGTATGCACCGCCTGTATAGGGCTGTTCAGAGTATATAGGGCCTTTTTTATTTTATGTGCGGGGTTCCCCTTAATATCCATACAAGACCCAAAGGGGCTGGTAATGGGCTGGGGTAGGGGGGGGTCATGGGGTAGCTATGCCATTTTTCTTAAAGAATTTCATCCATATTACCGGGACCAGACATTACATTAAAGCCGCAAGCAGTTTTAAATGGCTTTTTTTTCCTTTAGAAGTGTCATTTTGTGCAGGGACAGTTCTAAACACGGGAAACACGTGGCACTTCACAGGCATACTTTAGACACCCCCCAGGTACGATATTTAAAGGAATATTTGACTTTTTTTTTTTCACTTTATGCATCATTAAAATGACTGCTCCCGAAAAACGACCGTTTTTAAAACTTCTTTTTGCATTGATACATGTCCCCTGGTGCAGAACCCGGGTTCCCAAACCCTTTTTAGGACAATAACATGCATAATAGTTGTTATAATTAGCACTTTAGAATTCGAACGTTCGCATCCATTGTATTTAATAGGGTTCTAATGTTCGTTCGAACTTTCGGTCCGTTCGCGGGTTCTGGTGCGAACCGAACCCGGGGGTGTTCGGCTCATCACTATACACCAGTGATGATCTATAGTACACCAGTGATGGCCCATAGTACACCAGTGATGGCCCATAGTACATCAGGGATGATCCATAGTACATCAGTGATGATCCACAGTACTTCAGTGATGATCCACAGTACATCAGGGATGGTCCATAGTACATCAGTGATGATCCATAGTACACCAGTGATGATCCATAGTACACCAGTGATGGCCCATAGCACATCAGTGATGAACTATAGTACATCAGTGATGATCCACAGTACATCAGGGATGGTCCATAGTACATCAGTGATGATCCATAGTACACCAGTGATGATCCATAGTACACCAGTGATGGCCCATAGTACATCAGTGATGAACTATAGTACATCAGTGATGATCCACAGTACATCAGTGATGATCCATAGTACATCAGTGATGATCCACAGTATATCAGTGATGATCCACAGTACATCAGGGATGGTCCATAGTACATCAGTGATGATCCATAGTACACCAGTGATGATCCATAGTACACCAGTGATGGCCCATAGTACATCAGTGATGAACTATAGTACATCAGTGATGATCCACAGTACATCAGTGATGATCCACAGTACACCAGTGATGATCCACAGAACACCAGTGATGATCCATAGTACACCAGTGATGGTCCATAGTACATCAGTGATGATCTATAGTACATCAGTGATGGTCCATAGGACATCAGTGATGAGCTATAGTACATGAGTGATGATCTATAGTACATCAGTGATGATCCATAGTACACCAGTGATGATCCATAGTACACCAGTGATGGCCCATAGTACATCAGTGATGAACTATAGTACATCAGTGATGATCCACAGTACATCAGGGATGGTCCATAGTACATCAGTGATGATCCATAGTACACCAGTGATGGCCCATAGTACATCAGTGATGAACTATAGTACATCAGTGATTATCCACAGTACATCAGTGATGATCCACAGTACATCAGGGATGGTCCATAGTACACCAGTGATGATCCACAGTACACCAGTGATGATCCATAGTACACCAGTGATGGTCCATAGTACATCAGTGATGATCTATAGTTCATCAGTGATGGTCCATAGTACATTAGTGATGATCTATATACATAGTACACCAGTGATGATCTATAGTACATCAGTGATGATCTACAGTACATCAGTTATGATCCACAGTACATTAGTGATGATCCACAGTACATCAGTGATGATCCACAATACTTCAGTGATGATCCACAGTACATCAGTGATGATCCACAGTACATCAGGGATGGTCCACAGTATATCAGTGATGATCCATAGTACATCAGTGATGGTCCATAGTACATCAGTGATGGTCCATAGTACACCAGTGATGATCCATGGTACACCAGTGATGGCCCATAGTACACCAGTGATGGCCCATAGTACATCAGTGATGATCCATAGTACATCAGTGATGATCCACAGTACATCAGTGATGATCCACAGTGCATCAGGGATGGTCCATAGTACATCAGTGATGATCCATAGTACACCAGTGATGATCCATAGTACACCAGTGATGGCCCATAGTACATCAGTGATCAACTATAGTACATCAGTGATGATCCACAGTACATCAGGGATGGTCCATAGTACATCAGTGATGATCCATAGTACACCAGTGATGATCCATAGTACACCAGTGATGGCCCATAGTACATCAGTGATGAACAATAGTACATCAGTGATGATCCACAGTACATCAGTGATGATCCATAGTACATCAGTGATGATCCACAGTACATCAGTGATGATCCACAGTACATCAGGGATGGTCCATAGTACATCAGTGATGATCCATAGTACGCCAGTGATGATCCATAGTACACCAGTGATGGCCTATAGTACATCAGTGATGAACTATAGTACATCAGTGATGATCCACAGTACATCAGTGATGATCCACAGTACATCAGGGATGGTCCATAGTACACCAGTGATGATCCACAGTACACCAGTGATGATCCATAGTACACCAGTGATGGTCCATAGTACATCAGTGATGATCTATAGTACATCAGTGATGATCCACAGTACATCAGTTATGATACACAGTACACCAGTGATGATCCATAGTACACCAGTGATGGTCCATAGTACATCAGTGATGATCTATAGTACATCAGTGATGGTCCATAGTACATCAGTGATGATCTATAGTACATCAGTGATGATCCACAGTACATCAGTTATGATACACAGTACATCAGTGATGATCCACAGTACATCAGTGATGATCCACAATACTTCAGTGATGATCCACAGTACATCAGTGATGATCCACAGTACATCAGGGATGGTCCACAGTATATCAGTGATGATCCATAGTACATCAGTGATGGTCCATAGTACACCAGTGATGATCTATAGTACACCAGTGATGGCCCATAGTACACCAGTGATGGCCCATAGTACATCAGTGATGATCCATAGTACATCAGTGATGATCCACAGTACATCATTGATGATCCACAGTACATCAGGGATGGTCCATAGTACATCAGTGATGATCCATAGTACACCAGTGATGATCCATAGTACACCAGTGATGGCCCATAGTACATCAGTGATGAACTATAGTACATCAGTGATGATCCACAGTACATCAGGGATGGTCCATAGTACATCAGTGATGATCCATAGTACACCAGTGATGATCCATAGTACACCAGTGATGGCCCATAGTACATCAGTGATGAACTATAGTACATCAGTGATGATCCACAGTACATCAGTGATGATCCATAGTACATCAGTGATGATCCACAGTATATCAGTGATGATCCACAGTACATCAGGGATGGTCCATAGTACATCAGTGATGATCCATAGTACACCAGTGATGATCCATAGTACACCAGTGATGGCCCATAGTACATCAGTGATGAACTATAGTACATCAGTGATGATCCACAGTAGATCAGTGATGATCCACAGTACACCAGTGATGATCTATAGTACACCAGTGATGGTCCATAGTACATCAGTGATGATCTATAGTACATCAGTGATGGTCCATAGTACATCAGTGATGGCCCATAGTACATCAGTGATGAACTATAGTACATCAGTGATGATCCACAGTACATCAGTGATGATCCACAGTACACCAGTGATGATCCACAGTACACCAGTGATGATCCACAGTACACCAGTGATGATCCATGGTACACCAGTGATGGTCCATAGTACATCAGTGATGATCTATAGTACATCAGTGATGGTCCATAGTACATCAGTGATGAGCTATAGTACATGAGTGATGATCTATAGTACATCAGTGATGATCCATAGTACACCAGTGATGATCCATAGTACACCAGTGATGGCCCATAGTACATCAGTGATGAACTATAGTACATCAGTGATGATCCACAGTACATCAGGGATGGTCCATAGTACATCAGTGATGATCCATAGTACACCAGTGATGGCCCATAGTACATCAGTGATGAACTATAGTACATCAGTGATGATCCACAGTACATCAGTGATGATCCACAGTACATCAGGGATGGTCCATAGTACATCAGTGATGATCTATAGTACACCAGTGATGGCCCATAGTACACCAGTGATGGCCCATAGTACATCAGTGATGATCCATAGTACATCAGTGATGATCCACAGTACATCAGTGATGATCCACAGTACATCAGGGATGGTCCATAGTACATCAGTGATGATCCATAGTACACCAGTGATGATCCATAGTACACCAGTGATGGCCCATAGTACATCAGTGATGAACTATAGTACATCAGTGATGATCCACAGTACATCAGGGATGGTCCATAGTACATCAGTGATGATCCATAGTACACCAGTGATGATCCATAGTACACCAGTGATGGCCCATAGTACATCAGTGATGAACTATAGTACATCAGTGATGATCCACAGTACATCAGTGATGATCCATAGTACATCAGTGATGATCCACAGTATATCAGTGATGATCCACAGTACATCAGGGATGGTCCATAGTACATCAGTGATGATCCATAGTACACCAGTGATGATCCATAGTACACCAGTGATGGCCCATAGTACATCAGTGATGAACTATAGTACATCAGTGATGATCCACAGTAGATCAGTGATGATCCACAGTACACCAGTGATGATCTATAGTACACCAGTGATGGTCCATAGTACATCAGTGATGATCTATAGTACATCAGTGATGGTCCATAGTACATCAGTGATGGCCCATAGTACATCAGTGATGAACTATAGTACATCAGTGATGATCCACAGTACATCAGTGATGATCCACAGTACACCAGTGATGATCCACAGTACACCAGTGATGATGCACAGTACACCAGTGATGATCCATGGTACACCAGTGATGGTCCATAGTACATCAGTGATGATCTATAGTACATCAGTGATGGTCCATAGTACATCAGTGATGAGCTATAGTACATGAGTGATGATCTATAGTACATCAGTGATGATCCATAGTACACCAGTGATGATCCATAGTACACCAGTGATGGCCCATAGTACATCAGTGATGAACTATAGTACATCAGTGATGATCCACAGTACATCAGGGATGGTCCATAGTACATCAGTGATGATCCATAGTACACCAGTGATGGCCCATAGTACATCAGTGATGAACTATAGTACATCAGTGATGATCCACAGTACATCAGTGATGATCCACAGTACATCAGGGATGGTCCATAGTACATCAGTGATGATCTATAGTACACCAGTGATGGCCCATAGTACACCAGTGATGGCCCATAGTACATCAGTGATGATCCATAGTACATCAGTGATGATCCACAGTACATCAGTGATGATCCACAGTACATCAGGGATGGTCCATAGTACATCAGTGATGATCCATAGTACACCAGTGATGATCCATAGTACACCAGTGATGGCCCATAGTACATCAGTGATGAACTATAGTACATCAGTGATGATCCACAGTACATAAGGGATGGTCCATAGTCCATCAGTGATGATCCATAGTACACCAGTGATGATCCATAGTACACCAGTGATGGCCCATAGTACATCAGTGATGAACTATAGTACATCAGTGATGATCCACAGTACATCAGTGATGATCCATAGTACATCAGTGATGATCCACAGTATATCAGTGATGATCCACAGTACATCAGGGATGGTCCATAGTACATCAGTGATGATCCATAGTACACCAGTGATGATCCATAGTACACCAGTGATGGCCCATAGTACATCAGTGATGAACTATAGTACATCAGTGATGATCCACAGTACATCAGTGATGATCCACAGTACACCAGTGATGATCCACAGTACACCAGTGATGATCCATAGTACACCAGTGATGGTCCATAGTACATCAGTGATGATCTATAGTACATCAGTGATGGTCCATAGTACATCAGTGATGAGCTATAGTACATGAGTGATGATCTATAGTACATCAGTGATGATCCATAGTACACCAGTGATGATCCATAGTACACCAGTGATGGCCCATAGTACATCAGTGATGAACTATAGTACATCAGTGATGATCCACAGTACATCAGGGATGGTCCATAGTACATCAGTGATGATCCATAGTACACCAGTGATGATCCATAGTACACCAGTGATGGCCCATAGTACATCAGTGATGAACTATAGTACATCAGTGATGATCCACAGTACATCAGTGATGATCCATAGTACATCAGTGATGATCCACAGTACATCAGTGATGATCCACAGTACATCAGGGATGGTCCATAGTACATCAGTGATGATCCATAGTACACCAGTGATGATCCATAGTACGCCAGTGATGGCCCATAGTACATCAGTGATGAACTATAGTACATCAGTGATGATCCACAGTACATCAGTGATGATCCACAGTACACCAGGGATGGTCCATAGTACACCAGTGATGATCCACAGTACACCAGTGATGATCCATAGTACACCAGTGATGGTCCATAGTACATCAGTGATGATCTATAGTACATCAGTGATGGTCCATAGTACATCAGTGATGATCTATAGTACATCAGTGATGATCTATAGTACATCAGTGATGATCCATAGTACATCAGTGATGATCCACAGTACATCAGTGATGGTCCACAGTACATCAGGGATGGTCCACAGTACATCGGTGATGATCCATAGTACACCAGTGATGGCCCATAGTACATCAGTGATGGTCCATAGTACATCAGTGATGATCCATAGTACATCAGTGATGATCCATAGTACACCAGTGATGGCCCATAGTACACCAGTGATGGCCCATAGTACATCAGTGATGATCCACAGTACATCAGTGATGATCCATAGTACATCAGTGATGATCCACAGTACATCAGTGATGATCCACAGTACATCAGGGATGGTCCATAGTACATCAGTGATGATCGATAGTACACCAGTGATGATCCATAGTACACCAGTGATGGCCCATAGTACATCAGTGATGAACTATAGTACATCAGTGATGATCCACAGTACATCAGTGATGATCCACAGTACATCAGGGATGGTCCATAGTACACCAGTGATGATCCACAGTACACAAGTGATGATCCATAGTACACCAGTGATGGTCCATAGTACATCAGTGATGATCTATAGTACATCAGTGATGGTCCATAGTACATCAGTGATGATCTATAGTACATCAGTGATGATCCACAGTACATCAGTTATGATACACAGTACATCAGTGATGATCCACAGTACATCAGTGATGATCCACAATACTTCAGTGATGATCCACAGTACATCAGTGATGATCCACAGTACATCAGGGATGGTCCATAGTACATCAGTGATGGTCCATAGTACACCAGTGATGATCCATAGTACACCAGTGATGGCCCATAGTACACCAGTGATGGCCCATAGTACATCAGTGATGATCCATAGTACATCAGTGATGATCCACAGTACATCAGTGATGATCCATAGTACATCAGTGATGGTCCATAGTACATCAGTGATGGTCAATAGTACACCAGTGATGATCCATAGTACACCAGTGATGGCCCATAGTACACCAGTGATGGCCCATAGTACATTAGTGATGATCCATAGTACATCAGTGATGATCCACAGTACATCAGTGATGATCCACAGTACATCAGGGATGGTCCATAGTACATCAGTGATGATCCATAGTACACCAGTGATGATCCATAGTACACCAGTGATGGCCCATAGTACATCAGTGATGAACTATAGTACATCAGTGATGATCCACAGTACATCAGGGATGGTCCATAGTACATCAGTGATGATCCATAGTACACCAGTGATGATCCATAGTACACCAGTGATGGCCCATAGTACATCAGTGATGAACTATAGTACATCAGTGATGATCCATAGTACATCAGTGATGATCCAAAGTACATCAGTGATGATCCACAGTACATCAGTGATGATCCACAGTACATCAGGGATGGTCCATAGTACATCAGTGATGATCCACAGTACATCAGGGATGGTCCATAGTACATCAGTGATGATCCATAGTACACCAGTGATGATCCATAGTACACCAGTAATGGCCCATAGTACATCAGTGATGAACTATAGTACATCAGTGATGATCCACAGTACACCAGTGATGATCCACAGTACACCAGTGATGATCCATAGTACACCAGTGATGGTCCATAGTACATCAGTGATGATCTATAGTACATCAGTGATGGTCCATAGTACATCAGTGATGAGCTATAGTACATCAGTGATGATCTATAGTACATCAGTGATGATCCATAGTACACCAGTGATGATCCATAGTACACCAGTGATGGCCCATAGTACATCAGTGATGAACTATAGTACATCAGTGATGATCCACAGTACATCAGGGATGGTCCATAGTACATCAGTGATGATCCATAGTACACCAGTGATGATCCATAGTACACCAGTGATGGCCCATAGTACATCAGTGATGAACTATAGTACATCAGTGATGATCCACAGTACATCAGTGATGATCCATAGTACATCAGTGATGATCCACAGTACATCAGTGATGATCCACAGTACATCAGGGATGGTCCATAGTACATCAGTGATGATCCATAGTACACCAGTGATGATCCATAGTACACCAGTGATGGCCCATAGTACATCAGTGATGAACTATAGTACATCAGTGATGATCCACAGTACATCAGTGATGATCCACAGTACATCAGGGATGGTCCATAGTACACCAGTGATGATCCACAGTACACCAGTGATGATCCATAGTACACCAGTGATGGTCCATAGTACATCAGTGATGATCTATAGTACATCAGTGATGGTCCATAGTACATCAGTGATGATCTATAGTACATCAGTGATGATCCACAGTACATCAGTGATGGTCCATAGTACATCAGTGATGATCCACAGTACATCAGTGATGGCTCATAGTACATCAGGGATGGTCCACAGTACATCGGTGATGATCCATAGTACACCAGTGATGGCCCATAGTACATCAGTGATGGTCCATAGTACATCAGTGATGATCCATAGTACATCAGTGATGATCCATAGTACACCAGTGATGGCCCATAGTACACCAGTGATGGCCCATAGTACATCAGTGATGATCTATAGCACATCAGTGATGATCTATAGTACATCAGTGATGATTAGTGATGAGCCGAACACCCCCGGGTTCGGTTCGCACCAGAACCCGCGAACGGACCGAAAGTTCGCACGAACATTAGAACCCTATTAAATACAATGGACTCGAACGTTCGAAATCTAAAGTGCTAATTATAAAGGCTAATATGCAAGTTATTGTCCTAAAAAGTGTCTGGGGACCTGGGTCCTGCCCCAGGGGACATGTATCAATGCACAAAAAGGTTTTATGGACCATCGCTGATTTACTATGGACCATCACTGATGTACTGTGGATCATCACTGATGTACTGTGGATCATCCCTGGTGTACTATGGATCATCCCTGGTGTACTATGGATCATCACTGGTGTAATATGGATCATCACTGATGTACTATGGGCCATCACTGATGTACTATGGATCATCACTGATGTACTATAGATCATCACTGATGTACTATGGGCCATCACTGGGGTACTATGGGCCATCACTGGTGTACTATGGATCATCACTGATGTACTGTGGATCATCACTGATGTACTGTGGATCATCACTGATGTACTGTGGATCATCACTGATGTACTATAGATCATCACTGATGTACTATGGACCATCACTGGTGTACTATGGATCATCACTGGTGTACTATGGATCATCACTGATGTACTATAGATCATCACTGATGTACTATGGGCCATCACTTGTGTACTATGGATCATCACTGGTGTACTATGGATCATCCCTGATGTACTATGGACCATCCCTGATGTACTATGGACCATCCCTGATGTACTGTGAATCATCACTGGTGTACTGTTGATCATCACTGATGTACTATAGATCATCACTGATGTACTGTGGATCATCACTGATGTACTATGGGCCATCACTGGTGTTCTATGGGCCATCACTGGTGTACTATGGATCATCACTGATGTACTGTGGATCATCCCTGATGTACTGTGGGCCATCACTGATGTACTATGGATCATCACTGATGTACTATGGATCATGACTGGTGTACTATGGATCATCACTGACGTACTGTGGACCATCCCTGATGTACTGTGGATCATCACTGATGTACTGTGGATCATCACTGATGTACTATGGATCATCACTGATGTACTATGGACCATCCCTGATGTACTGTGGATCATCACTGATGTACTATAGATCATCACTGATGTACTATGGGCCATCACTGGTGTACTATGGGCCATCACTTGTGTACTATGGATCATCACTGGTGTACTATGGATCATCCCTGATGTACTATGGACCATCCCTGATGTACTATGGACCATCCCTGATGTACTGTGGATCATCACTGATGTACTATAGATCATCACTGATGTACTATGGGCCATCACTGGTGTACTATGGGCCATCACTGGTGTATTATGGATCATCACTGGTGTAGTATGGATCATCACTGGTGTACTATGGACCATCACAGATGTACTTTGGATAATTACTGATGTACTGTGGATCATCACTGATGTACTGTGGATCATCACTGATGTAGTGAGGATCATCACTGATGTACTGAGGATCATCACTGATGTACTGTGGATCATCACAGATGTAGTATAGATCATCACTGATGTACTGAGGATCCTCAGATGTACTGAGGATCATCACTGATGTACTGAGGATCATCACTGATGTAATGTGGATCATCACTGATGTAGTATAGATCATCACCATAGATCATCACCATCACTGGTGTACTATGGGCCATCACTGGTGTATTATGGATCATCACTGGTGTAGTATGGATCATCACTGGTGTACTATGGACCATCACTGATGTACTATGGACCATCACTGATGTACTGTGGATCATCACTGATGTACTGAGGATCATCACTGATGTACTGAGGATCATCACTGATGTACTGAGGATCATCACTGATGTACTGTGGATCATCACTGATGTAGTATAAATCATCACTGATGTACTATGGGCCATAGTGTACTATGGATCATCACTGATGTACTATGGATCATCACTGATGTACTATGGATCATCACTGATGTACTATGGATCATCACTGATGTATTATGGATCATCACTGATGTACTATGGACCATCCCTGATGTACTGTGGATCATCCCTGATGTACTGTGGATCATCACTGATGTACTGTGGATCATCACTGATGTACTGTGGATCATCACTGATGTACTGAGGATCATCACTGATGTACTATAGATCATCACTGATGTACTATGGGCCATCACTGGTGTACTGTGGATCATCACTGATGTACTGTGGATCATCACTGATGTACTATAGATCATCACTGATGTACTATGGACCATCACTGGTGTACTATGAATCATCACTGGTGTACTATTAATCATCACTGGTGTACTATGGATCATCACTGATGTACTATAGATCATCCCTGATGTACTATGGACCATCCCTGATGTACTATGGACCATCACTGATGTACTGTGAATCATCACTGGTGTACTGTGGATCATCACTGATGTACTATAGATAATCACTGATGTAAAGTGGATCATCACTGATGTACTATGGGCCATCACTGGTGTACTATGGACCATCCCTGATGTACCATGGACCATCCCTGATGTACTGCGGATCATCACTGATGTACTGTGGATCATCACTGATGTACTATAGATCATCACTGATGTACTATGGGCCATCACTGGTGTACTATGGGCCATCACTGGTGTATTATGGATCATCACTGGTGTACTATGGACCATCACTGATGTACTATGGACCATCACTGATGTACTGTGGATCATCACTGATGTACTGTGGATCATCACTGATGTACTGAGGATCATCACTGATGTACTGAGGATCATCACTGATGTACTGTGGATCATCACTGATGTAGTATAGATCATCACTGATGTACTGAGGATCCTCAGACGTACTGAGGATCATCACTGATGTACTGAGGATCATCACTGATGTACTGTGGATCATCACTGATGTAGTATAGATCATCACCATAGATCATCACCATCACTGGTGTACTATGGGCCATCACTGGTGTATTATGGATCATCACTGGTGTAGTATGGATCATCACTGGTGTACTATGGACCATCACTGATGTACTATGGACCATCACTGATGTACTGTGGATCATCACTGATGTACTGTGGATCATCACTGATGTACTGAGGATCATCACTGATGTACTGAGGATCATCACTGATGTACTGTGGATCATCACTGATGTAGTATAAATCATCACTGATGTACTATGGGCCATAGTGTACTATGGATCATCACTGATGTACTATGGATCATCACTGATGTACTATGGATCATCACTGATGTACTATGGATCATCACTGATGTATTATGGATCATCACTGATGTACTATGGACCATCCCTGATGTACTGTGGATCATCCCTGATGTACTGTGGATCATCACTGATGAACTGTGGATTATCACAGTACATCAGTGATGATCCACAGTACATCGGGGATGGTCCACAGTACATCAGTGATGGTCCATAGTACACCAGTGATGATCCATAATACATCAGTGATGATCCATAATACATCAGTGATGATCCATAGTACATCAGTGATGATCCATAGTACATCAGTGATGATCCATAGTACACTATGGCCCATAGTACATCAGTGATGATTTATACTAGTGCCTGTAGTTGCGTGCAGAACTTGTCAGCTGAGTTGCAGACGTGGAGATGCAGGCAGAGCATCTGGTAAGGAACTGGACTCAGGAAAGCTGGTAGGATGAACAGCTAGCACAGGCACTGGAGACAGCGTTAAGCCAAGCAGGAGGCTGGTGCAGGATCACAAGGGTGGCCGGGTTCGGTAGCAGACGGGCAGCGAGGTACTGGAAAAGGTTCAAGATTCAAATTGCCTCTTCTCTTCTTGTCGAAGAACTTTTTATTATCTGCCTGGGTCTTGGAGATTGTATCCTGCAGTAATTGGTAGTTTGAGTTAAGGAAGTTCAACCTGTCTTGTACGGCAGGTACAGAAGAATCAATAGGCAGCTTAGGCAAGAAAGAAGGATGGTATCCATAATTGGCGAAAAAAGGTGACTGTTTGGTTGCCGAATGGGTGAAATTATTGTATGAAAATTCCACGAGTGGGAGAAGTGATAGCCAGTCATCCTGTGCAAAAGAAGAAAAGCATCGTAGGTACTGTTCAAGGGTTTGATTGACCCTTTCAGTCTGTCCATTAGTTTGTGGGTGATAAGCTGTGGAGAGGCGGAGTTCAATGTTCAAAGTTTCACATAAGGCCCTCCAACATCTAGAAGTGAACTGCACCCCTCGATCAGAAACTATGCTGTCAGGGATGCCATGCAACCTTACAATCTCCTTGATAAAAGTTGAGGCAGTCTCCGGGGCAGAAGGAGTTCCTTGCAGAGGTACAAAGTGGGCCATTTTGGTCAAACGGCAGCTCAGGCAAGAAAGAAGGATGGTATCCATAATTGGCGAAAAAAGGTGACTGTTTGGTTACCGAATGGGTGGAATTATTGTATGAAAATTCCGCGAGTGGGAGAAGTGATAGCCAGTCATCCTGTGCAAAAGAAGAAAAGCATCGTAGGTACTGTTCAAGGGTTTGATTGACCCTTTCAGTCTGTCCATTAGTTTGTGGGTGATAAGCTGTGGAGAGGCGGAGTTCAATGTTCAAAGTTTCACATAAGGCCCTCCAAAATCTAGAAGTGAACTGCACCCCTCGATTAGAAACTATGCTGTCAGGGATGCCATGCAACCTTACAATCTCCTTGATAAAAGTTGAGGCAGTCTCCGGGGCAGAAGGAGTTCCTTGCAGAGGTACAAAGTGGGCCATTTTGGTCAAACGATCAACCACAACGAAAATGGTAGTAAAGTCTTCAGATGGGGGAAGTTCTACTATAAAATCCATGGAGATCATGCTCCATGGTTTCTCAGGTACAGGAAGGGGCTCAAGTAGACCCCAAGTTCTGGCTCTGTCTGTCTTATTCCGAAGGCATGAAATACAAGATCTTACATATTTCTTGCAGTCGTTCATCAAGTTTGGCCACTAGAATGTACGGGAGATCAAATTAGCCGTCTTGTGAATCCCAAAGTGACCCGCTCTTGTAACTTCTGCACAATATTTGAGAGCGCAGAAATAGTTTGGTAAATGTCCTTCGGTGGAGAGGCCTCCCTTCCAGACTCCATCTCTGGCTGACTGGTACTGTCACGTACCTGGTAGGAGTCTGGAATGACGAGGTCGGCCTCCCTTGTATCTCCAACCCAAGCCCCACTGAGGATGGGACAGACCTAGGGTGAGGAGTTACACGAGAGCCTGTAGTTGCGTGCAGAACTTGTCAGCTGAGTTGCAGACGTGGAGATGCAGGCAGAGCATCTGGTAAGGAACTGGACTCAGGAAAGCTGGTAGGATGGACAGCTAGCACAGGCACTGGAGACAGCGTTAAGCCAAGCAGGAGGCTGGTGCAGACGGGCAGCGAGGTACTGGAAAAGGCCCCAAAAATCTTGGGCCAAGCTTCCTCGAGGGGCAACTTAGTTTCAAGTTCGCTGTGGAAAGCCAGACCTTATCTCCAGGTTCAAGATTCAAATTGCCTCTTCTCTTCTTGTCGAAGAACTTTGTATTATCTGCCTGGGTCTTGGAGATTGTATCCTGCAGTAATTGGTAGTTTGAGTTAAGGAAGTTCAACCTGTCTTGTACGGCAGGTACAGAAGAATCAATAGGCAGCTCAGGCAAGAAAGAAGGATGGTATCCATAATTGGCGAAAAAAGGTGACTGTTTGGTTGCCGAATGGGTGGAATTATTGTATGAAAATTCCGCGAGTGGGAGAAGTGATAGCCAGTCATCCTGCGCAAAAGAAGAAAAGCATCGTAGGTACTGTTCAAGGGTTTGATTGACCCTTTCAGTCTGTCCATTAGTTTGTGGGTGATAAGCTGTGGAGAGGCGGAGTTCAATGTTCAAAGTTTCACATAAGGCCCTCCAACATCTAGAAGTGAACTGCACCCCTCGATCAGAAACTATGCTGTCAGGGATGCCATGCAACCTTACAATCTCCTTGATAAAATTTGAGGCAGTCTCCGGGGCAGAAGGAGTTCCTTGCAGAGGTACAAAGTGGGCCATTTTGGTCAAACGATCAACCACAACGAAAATGGTAGTGAAGTCTTCAGATGGGGGAAGTTCTACTATAAAATCCATGGAGATCATGCTCCATGGTTTCTCAGGTACAGGAAGGGGCTCAAGTAGACCCCAAGTTCTGGCTCTGTCTGTCTTATTCCGAAGGCATGAAATACAAGATCTTACATATTTCTTGCAGTCGTTCATCAAGTTTGGCCACCAGAATGTACGGGAGATCAAATTAGCCGTCTTGTGAATCCCAAAGTGACCCGCTAGGGGATAATCATGACATCGCCCTAGGACGGCAACTCTGAACTGTTCTGGGACCTGCAGTAATTGGTAGTTGGAGTTAAGGAAGTTCAACCTGTCTTGTACGGCAGGTACAGAAGAATCAATAGGCAGCTCAGGCAAGAAAGAAGGATGGTATCCATAATTGGCGAAAAAAGGTGACTGTTTGGTTACCGAATGGGTGGAATTATTGTATGAAAATTCCGCGAGTGGGAGAAGTGATAGCCAGTCATCCTGTGCAAAAGAAGAAAAGCATCATAGGTACTGTTCAAGGGTTTGATTGACCCTTTCAGTCTGTCCATTAGTTTGTGGGTGATAAGCTGTGGAGAGGCGGAGTTCAATGTTCAATGTTTCACATAAGGCCCTCCAAAATCTAGAAGTGAACTGCACCCCTCGATCAGAAACTATGCTGTCAGGGATGCCATGCAACCTTACAATCTCCTTGATAAAAGTTGAGGCAGTCTCCGGGGCAGAAGGAGTTCCTTGCAGAGGTACAAAGTGGGCCATTTTGGTCAAACGATCAACCACAACAAAAATGGTAGTAAAGTCTTCAGATGGGGGAAGTTCTACTATAAAATCCATGGAGATCATGCTCCATGGTTTCTCAGGTACAGGAAGGGGCTCAAGTAGACCCCAAGTTCTGGCTCTGTCTGTCTTATTCCGAAGGCATGAAATACAAGATCTTACATATTTCTTGCAGTCGTTCATCAAGTTTGGCCACCAGAATGTACGGGAGATCAAATTAGCCGTCTTGTGAATCCCAAAGTGACCCGCTCTTGTAACTTCTGCACAATATTTGAGAGCGCAGAAATAGTTTGGTAAATGTCCTTCGGTGGAGAGGCCTCCCTTCCAGACTCCATCTCTGGCTGACTGGTACTGTCACGTACCTGGTAGGAGTCTGGAATGACGAGGTCGGCCTCCCTTGTGTCTCCAACCCAAGCCCCACTGAGAATGGGACAAACCTAGGGTGAGGAGTTACACGAGTGCCTGTAGTTGCGTGCAGAACTTGTCAGCTGAGTTGCAGACGTGGAGATGCAGGCAGAGCATCTGGTAAGGAACTGGACTCAGGAAAGCTGGTAGGATGGACAGCTAGCACAGGCACTGGAGAAAGCGTTAAGCCAAGCAGGAGGCTGGTGCAGGATCACAAGGGTGGCCGGGTTCGGTAGCAGACGGGCAGCGAGGTACTGGAAAAGGTTCAAGATTCAAATTGCCTCTTCTCTTCTTGTCGAAGAACTTTTTATTATCTGCCTGGGTCTTGGAGATTGTATCCTGCAGTAATTGGTAGTTGGAGTTAAGGAAGTTCAACCTGTCTTGTACGGCAGGTACAGAAGAATCAATAGGCAGCTCAGGCAAGAAAGAAGGATGGTATCCATAATTGGCGAAAAAAGGTGACTGTTTGGTTGCCGAATGGGTGGAATTATTGTATGAAAATTCCGCGAGTGGGAGAAGTGATAGCCAGTCATCCTGTGCAAAAGAAGAAAAGCATCGTAGGTACTGTTCAAGGGTTTGATTGACCCTTTCAGTCTGTCCATTAGTTTATGGGTGATAAGCTGTGGAGAGGCGGAGTTCAATGTTCAAAGTTTCACATAAGGCCCTCCAAAATCTAGAAGTGAACTGCACCCCTCGATCAGAAACTATGCTGTCAGGGATGCCATGCAACCTTACAATCTCCTTGATAAAAGTTGAGGCAGTCTCCGGGGCAGAAGGAGTTCCTTGCAGAGGTACAAAGTGGGCCATTTTGGTCAAACGATCAACCACAACGAAAATGGTAGTGAAGTCTTCAGATGGGGGAAGTTCTACTATAAAATCCATGGAGATCATGCTCCATGGTTTCTCAGGTACAGGAAGGGGCTCAAGTAGACCCCAAGTTCTGGCTCTGTCTGTCTTATTCCGAAGGCATGAAATACAAGATCTTACATATTTCTTGCAGTCGTTCATCAAGTTTGGCCACCAGAATGTACGGGAGATCAAATTAGCCGTCTTGTGAATCCCAAAGTGACCCGCTAGGGGATGATCATGACATCGCCCTAGGACGGCAACTCTGAACTGTTCTGGGACCTGCAGTAATTGGTAGTTGGAGTTAAGGAAGTTCAACCTGTCTTGTACGGCAGGTACAGAAGAATCAATAGGCAGCTCAGGCAAGAAAGATGGATGGTATCCATAATTGGCGAAAAAAGGTGACTGTTTGGTTGCCGAATGGGTGGAATTATTGTATGAAAATTCCGCGAGTGGGAGAACTGATAGCCAGTCATCCTGTGCAAAAGAATAAAAGCATCGTAGGTACTGTTCAAGGGTTTGATTGACCCTTTCAGTCTGTCCATTAGTTTGTGGGTGATAAGCTGTGGAGAGGCGGAGTTCAATGTTCAAAGTTTCACATAAGGCCCTCCAAAATCTAGAAGTGAACTGCACCCCTCGATCAGAAACTATGCTGTCAGGGATGCCATGCAACCTTACAATCTCCTTGATAAAAGTTGAGGCAGTCTCCGGGGCAGAAGGAGTTCCTTGCAGAGGTACAAAGTGGGCCATTTTGGTCAAACGATCAACCACAACGAAAATGGTAGTGAAGTCTTCAGATGGGGGAAGTTCTACTATAAAATCCATGGAGATCATGCTCCATGGTTTCTCAGGTACAGGAAGGGACTCAAGTTGACCCCAAGTTCTGGCTCTGTCTGTCTTATTCCGAAGGCATGAAATACAAGATCTTACATATTTCTTGCAGTCGTTCATCAAGTTTGGCCACCAGAATGTACGGGAGATCAAATTAGCCGTCTTGTGAATCCCAAAGTGACCCGCTCTTGTAACTTCTGCACAATATTTGAGAGCGCAGAAATAGTTTGGTAAATGTCCTTCGGTGGAGAGGCCTCCCTTCCAGACTCCATCTCTGGCTGACTGGTACTGTAACGTACCTGGTAGGAGTCTGGAATGACGAGGTCGGCCTCCCTTGTATCTCCAACCCAAGCCCCACTGAGGATGGGACAGACCTAGGGTGAGGAGTTACACGAGAGCCTGTAGTTGCGTGCAGAACTTGTCAGCTGAGTTGCAGACGTGGAGATGCAGGCAGAGCATCTGGTAAGGAACTGGACTCAGGAAAGCTGGTAGGATGGACAGCTAGCACAGGCACTGGAGACAGCGTTAAGCCAAGCAGGAGGCTGGTGCAGGATCACAAGAATGGCCGGGTTCGGTAGCAGACGGGCAGCGAGGTACTGGAAAAGGCCCCAAAAATCTTGGGCCAAGCTTCCTCGAGGGGCAACTTAGTTTTTTGTTCGCTGTGGAAAGCCAGACCTTATCTCCAGGTTCAAGATTCAAATTGCCTCTTTTCTTCTTGTCGAAGAACTTTTTATTATCTGCCTGGGTCTTGGAGATTGTATCCTGCAGTAATTGGTAGTTGGAGTTAAGGAAGTTCAACCTGTCTTGTACGGCAGGTACAGAAGAATCAATAGGCAGCTCAGGCAAGAAAGAAGGATGGTATCCATAATTGGCAAAAAAAGGTGACTGGTTACCGAATGGGTGTCTGGGTCGAAGACGTTTTGCTGTTCTCAGATATTCTAGATTCTTATGATCCGTGAATATCATGACAGGGTGAGGAGCTCCCTCCAGAAGGTATCGCCATTCTTCCAGGGCGAATTTGATAGCTAATAGTTCCCGGTCTCCGACGTCATAATTACGTTCCGGAGAAGTTAGTTTACGAGAGGCAAAGGCTACTGGATGAAGAAGGGATTTGGGGCCCTGCCTTTGAGAGAGGATGGCCCCAGTGGCTGACTCTGAAGCATCTACTTCCAGAGTAAACGGCAGTAACGGATCTGGATGCTTCAATACAGGTGCCGATGTGAACTGCACCCCTCGATCAGAAACTATGCTGTCAGGGATGCCATGCAACCTTACAATCTCCTTGATAAAAGTTGAGGCAGTCTCGGGGCAGAAGGAGTTCCTTGCAGAGGTACAAAGTGGGCCATTTTGGTCAAACGATCAACCACAACGAAAATGGTAGTGAAGTCTTCAGATGGGGGAAGTTCTACTTTAAAATCCATGGAGATCATGCTCCATGGTTTCTCAGGTACAGGAAGGGGCTCAAGTAGACCCCAAGTTCTGGCTCTGTCTGTCTTATTCTGAAGGCATGAAATACAAGATCTTACATATTTCTTGCAGTCGTTCATCAAGTTTGGCCACCAGAATGTAAGGGAGATCAAATTAGCCGTCTTGTGAATCCCAAAGTGACCCGCTAGGGGATGATCATGACATCGCCCTAGGACGGCAACTCTGAACTGTTCTGGGACCTGCAGTAATTGGTAGTTGGAGTTAAGGAAGTTCAACCTGTCTTGTACGGCAGGTACAGAAGAATCAATAGGCAGCTCAGGCAAGAAAGAAGGATGGTATCCATAATTGGCGCAAAAAGGTGACTGGTTACCGAATGGGTGGAATTATTGTATGAAAATTCCGCGAGTGGGAGAAGTGATAGCCAGTCATCCTGTGCAAAAGAAGAAAAGCATCGTAGGTACTGTTCAAGGGTTTGATTGACCCTTTCAGTCTGTCCATTAGTTTGTGGGTGATAAGCTGTGGAGAGGCGGAGTTCAATGTTCAAAGTTTCACATAAGGCCCTCCAAAATCTAGAAGTGAACTGCACCCCTCGATTAGAAACTATGCTGTCAGGGATGCCATGCAACCTTACAATCTCCTTGATAAAAGTTGAGGCAGTCTCCGGGGCAGAAGGAGTTCCTTGCAGAGGTACAAAGTGGGCCATTTTGGTCAAACGATCAACCACAACGAAAATGGTAGTGAAGTCTTCAGATGGGGGAAGTTCTACTATAAAATCCATGGAGATCATGCTCCATGGTTTCTCAGGTACAGGAAGGGGCTCAAGTAGACCCCAAGTTCTGGCTCTGTCTGTCTTATTCCGAAGGCATGAAATACAAGATCTTACATATTTCTTGCAGTCGTTCATCAAATTTGGCCACCAGAATGTACGGAAGATCAAATTAGCCGTCTTGTGAATCCCAAAGTGACCCGCTCTTGTAACTTCTGCACAATATTTGAGAGCGCAGAAATAGTTTGGTAAATGTCCTTCGGTGGAGAGGCCTCCCTTCCAGACTCCATCTCTGGCTGACTGGTACTGTCACGTACCTGGTAGGAGTCTGGAATGACGAGGTCGGCCTCCCTTGTATCTCCAACCCAAGCCCCACTGAGGATGGGACAGACCTAGGGTGAGGAGTTACACGAGTGCCTGTAGTTGCGTGCAGAACTTGTCAGCTGAGTTGCAGACGTGGAGATGCAGGCAGAGCATCTGGTAAGGAACTGGACTCAGGAAAGCTGGTAGGATGGACAGCTAGCACAGGCACTGGAGACAGCGTTAAGCCAAGCAGGAGGCTGGTGCAGGATCACAAGGGTGGCCGGGTTCGGTAGCAGACGGGCAGCGAGGTACTGGAAAAGGTTCAAGATTCAAATTGCCTCTTCTCTTCTTGTCGAAGAACTTTTTATTATCTGCCTGGGTCTTGGAGATTGTATCCTGCAGTAATTGGTAGTTTGAGTTAAGGAAGTTCAACCAGTCTTGTACGGCAGGTACAGAAGAATCAATAGGCAGCTCAGGCAAGAAAGAAGGATGGTATCCATAATTGGCGAAAAAAGGTGACTGTTTGGTTGCCGAATGGGTGGAATTATTGTATGAAAATTCCGCGAGTGGGAGAAGTGATAGCCAGTCATCCTGCGCAAAAGAAGAAAAGCATCGTAGGTACTGTTCAAGGGTTTGATTGACTCTTTCAGTCTGTCCATTAGTTTGTGGGTGATAAGCTGTGGAGAGGCGGAGTTCAATGTTCAAAGTTTCACATAAGGCCCTCCAACATCTAGAAGTGAACTGCACCCCTCGATCAGAAACTATGCTGTCAGGGATGCCATGCAACCTTACAATCTCCTTGATAAAAGTTGAGGCAGTCACCGGGGCAGAAGGAGTTCCTTGCAGAGGTACAACGTGGGCCATTTTGGTCAAACGATCAACCACAACGAAAATGGTAGTGAAGTCTTCAGATGGGGGAAGTTCTACTATAAAATCCATGGAGATCATGCTCCATGGTTTCTCAGGTACAGGAAGGGGCTCAAGTAGACCCCAAGTTCTGGCTCTGTCTGTCTTATTCCGAAGGCATGAAATACAAGATCTTACATATTTCTTGCAGTCGTTCATCAAGTTTGGCCACCAGAATGTACGTGTAAGGGTATGTACTTACCGAGGCCGAGATGCCGAGAGTGGTTCACCTTTGCGACTTGACGCACTCCACCCCCTGGAGTTGAGACAGAGAGTGGATGGCGAGAAGCGGCACCGGCTACCGGCAGGTGGTGGGTATTTGTAGACGGTCCGGTAGAGCTGAGTAGACTGAAGAACAGGCTTCAAGCAGGAACTATCCGGATTGGTAAAGTTCAAACAGCAGGAGATAATGGAAACCGGTGCAGGTTGAGTCCGGGTTGCAATGGCAAGGTAACAGTCCCGGCTGGGGGTCAAACGCAGTAAAAGGTAACAAGTCCAGAGAGTACCGGGAACCAGGCAGGGGTTCAAAGGAAACGTGGAAGTCCAAAAGGTACAAGCCAGAGGTCAGGGATTGGAGACAGACAGCAGATCCGAGTCACAGGCCGAGGGTCAAACACAGGAGAAGGCAGAAGTCCGTATCACAAGCCGAGGGTCAGGTCCAGGAGAGAGATCAGAGGAATCAAGCCAGTCCGGGTCACAAGGAGATTTTCAGGATAGTTTTCCAGAGTCTTGGGAATACAGGAAAGCTGACAAACCAGCAACTTGTCAGTGCAACTAGGTCTCTTTAAATAGGCCCGCCTGGATTCCTATTGGTGCGCCGCCGCTGCGTCGGCGCGCGCACCCGAGAACGTAGAAGCGTCGTCCCGCGCACGCGCATGCGCCGAAGCATCATTCCGCCGCGCGTGCGCATTGGGCGCTGATTGGCGCTGTTGGAACGATTTCCCTGACAGTGCCCCCCTCCTAGGGGCGGACTCCGGACGCCCAGACTAGACATCAACTCGGGATGTTCCTGGTGAAAGACTCTAATTAGGCGGGGAGCATGTAGGTTCCTAGATGGTTCCCAAGAGTTGTCCTCCGGGGGATACCCCTTCCATTTGATTAAATACTGTAACTGCCTGCCTCTTTTCCTGCAGCCCAGGATAGATTCCACCACGTACTCGTTTTCACCATCAACCTCCACAGGTGGAGGAGGTGGCTCATCCCTTCCTGGGAAGGAGCTGGAGACTACCGGTTTCAACAGAGACGTGTGGAAGACCGGGTGTATCCTGTAGGAGTCGGGCAGTGCCAATTCAAAGGCCACAGGGTTGATTACTCGCTTGATTTTGAAAGGGCCTATAAATCTTGGTCCCAATTTCCGTAAAGGGATCGGCAATTTGAGGTTGGTGGCGGAGAGCCATACTTCCTCCCCAACTTTGAAGACTGGATTTTCCTTCCTACCCTTGTCATAGTGTCTCTTGTAAGACTCCTGGGCGTTTTGCATCATTTCCTGGAGTCTCAGAAAATTAGATTGAACAAAGGCAATCCGATCTTGAACAGCAGGAACAGAGCTCTCCGGAATGTCATCAGGGAGAAAGGAAGGATGGAAGCCAAAGTTGGCCCAAAAAGGAGTTTGACTGGTGGCTGAATGCACCGAGTTATTATATGCAAATTCAGCGTAGGATAATAGGGAGGACCAATCATCTTGTGAGGCTGAGCAAAAACAACGGAGATATTGTTCTAGGGTTTGATTGGTTCTCTCTGTCTGTCCGTTGCTCTGGGGGTGATATGCCGATGATAGGCAAATTTTGATTTCTAAAGATTTGCAAAGTTCCTTCCAGAATTTCGCCGTGAATTGAACGCCTCTGTCAGAGGTGATGCTTTTAGGCACTCCATGGAGCCTGATTATCTCCTGAAAGAAGGCTTTGGCTGTATCTGCAGCAGAGGGAGTACCAATCATGGGTACGAAGTGTGCCATTTTGGAGAGGCGGTCAATTACAACCAGAATCGTGGTAAAACCTCCAGAGGGCGGTAGATCTACAATGAAGTCCATGGACACATCTGCCCACGGACGTTCAGGGATAGGCAAGGGTTTGAGTAGTCCCCAACTCTTGGTTTTGGGTCCCTTATACCGTTGGCAACGGGTACAGGAGGCAACATAGGACTTGCAATCTTGTCTCCAACCAGGCCACCAGAAGGAGCGAGAGATTAGTTCCATGGTCTTTTTGGTTCCAAAGTGACCAGCTAGTTTGTGGTCGTGGAAAGTTCTCAGAGTCAGTTGCCTTGTTTCCAGAGGGACGAAGACTTTACCTTGGGACCAGAGCAAGTCATTACGCTTCTCCAAGGAAGAGGTTACTTGGTCAGGACCAGGGATGAGCCGAACACCCCCCTGTTCGGTTCGCACCAGAACCTGCGAACAGACAAAATGTTCGTGTAAACTTTAGAACCCTATTAAATACAATGGACTCGAACGTTCGAAATCTAAAGTGTTAATTATAAAGGCTAATATGCAAGTTATTGTCCTAAAAAGGGTTTGGGGACCCGGGTCCTGCCCCAGGGGACATGTATCAATGCAAAAAGAAGTTTTAAAAACGGCCGTTTTTTCGGGAGCAGTGATTTTAATAATGCTTAAAATGAAAAAATAAAAGTGAAATATTCCTTTAAATTTCGTACCTGGGGGGTGTGTATGATATGCATGTAAAGTGGCGCATGTTTCCCGTGCTTAGAACTGTCCCTGCACAAAGTGTCATTTTTGAAAGAAAAAAAGTCTTTTAAAACTGACTCGCGGCTATTAATGAATTGTCGGCTCCCGGCAATACATACAAAAGTCATTGATAAAAATAAAAAAAAAGTGTGGGGGTTCCCCAGAATTCAATTACCAGGCCCTTCAGGTCTGGAATGGATATTAAGGGGAACCCCGCCGCAAATTTTAAAAAAAATTGACGTGGGGTTCCCCCAAATATCCATTCCAGGCCCTTCAGATCTGGCATGGATTTTAAGGGGAACTCCACCCCAAATTAAAAAAAAAATGGCGTGGAGTCCCCCTAAAAATCCATACCAGACCCCTTATCCGAGCACACAACCTGGCCGGCCGCAGGGGAAAAGGGGGGGACGAGAGAGCGGCCCCCCCTCCCTCCTGAACCGTACCAAGCCACATGCCCTCAACATGGGGAGGATGTCCCCATGTTGATGGGGACAAGGGCCTCATCCCCACAACCCTTGCCCGGTGGTTGTGGGGGTCTGCGGGCAGGGGGCTTATCGGAATCTGGAAGACCCCTTTAACAAAGGGGACCCCCAGATCCCGCCCCCCCCTATGTGAATTGGTAAGGGGTACATTGTACCCCTACCATTTCACGAAGAAAGCGTAAAAAAATGTTTAAAAAAACACACAAACACCTTGAAAAAGTCCTTTATTTAAAAAAAAAAAAAAAAAACATTCCAGCGGTGAAATCCAATGTCCCGCGGCGATCCCGATGTCCAGCGCTGTCCTTCATTGGTTGTGCCTGAGCGGACCTGATGGGGAACTCCCTCTCAGTATTTTAAATGTATAGACCCGCCCCTTCTAAAGTTCCCCATCAGGTCCGCCAGCGGACCAGATGCGGAACATGAGAAGGGGCGGGTCTATACATGTATTACCACAGTGAGAGAAGTTCCCCATCAGGTCCGCCTCCTCGGTATGTCGGACCCGCCTACGTCATTGGCTTGAGCGGGGAACTTCCTTCACTATGTAAATTTAAATTACACAGTGAAGGAAGTTCCCCGCTCAAGCCAATGACGTAGGCGGGTCCGACATACCGAGGAGGCGGACCTGATGGGGAACTTCTCTCACTGTGGTAATACATGTATAGACCCGCCCCTTCTCATGTTCCGCATCTGGTCCGCTGGCGGACCTGATGGGGAACTTTAGAAGGGGCGGGTCTATACATTTAAAATACTGAGAGGGAGTTCCCCATCAGGTCCGCTCAGGCACAACCAATGAAGGACAGCGCTGGACATCGGGATCGCCGCGGGACACTGTCTTTCACCGCTGTTTTTTTTTTTTTTTTTTAAATAAAGGACTTTTTCAAGGTGTTTGTGTGTTTTTTTAAACATTTTTTTACGCTTTCTTCGTGAAATGGTAGGGGTACAATGTACCCCTTACCAATTCACATAGGGGGGGGGGCGGGATCTGGGGGTCCCCTTTGTTAAAGGGGTCTTCCAGATTCCGATAAGCCCCCTGCCCGCAGACCCCCACAACCACCGGGCAAGGGTTGTGGGGATGAGGCCCTTGTCCCCATCAACATGGGGACATCCTCCCCATGTTGAGGGCATGTGGCTTGGTACGGTTCAGGAGGGAGGGGGGGCCGCTCTCTCGTCCCCCCCTTTTCCCCTGCGGCCGGCCAGGTTGCGTGCTCGGATAAGGGGTCTGGTATGGATTTTTAGGGGGACTCCACGCCATTTTTTTTTAATTTGGGGTGGAGTTCCCCTTAAAATCCATGCCAGATCTGAAGGGCCTGGAATGGATATTTGGGGGAACCCCACGTCAATTTTTTTTTAAATTTGCGGCGGGGTTCCCCTTAATATCCATTCCAGACCTGAAGGGCCTGGTAATTGAATTCTGGGGAACCCCCACGCTTTTTTTTTATTTTTATCAATGACTTTTGTATGTATTGCCGGGAGCCGACAATTCATTAATAGCCGCGAGTCAGTTTTAAAAGACTTTTTTTCTTTCAAAAATGACATTTTTTGCAGGGACAGTTCTAAGCACGGGAAACATGCGCCACTTCACATGCATATCATACACACCCCCCAGGTACGAAATTTAAAGGAATATTTCACTTTTATTGTTTCACTTTAAGCATTATTAAAATCACTGCTCCCGAAAAAATGTCCGTTTTTAAAACTTCTTTTTGCATTGATACATGTCCCCTGGGGCAGGACCCCGGTCCCCAAACACTTTTTAGGACAATAACTTGCATATAAGCCTTTATAATTAGCACTTTAGATTTCTCCCATAGATTTTTCGAATTTGCCGCGAACACCCCAATTTGTTCGCTGTTCGGCGAACGGGCGAACAAGCAATGTTCGAGTCGAACATGAGTTCGACTCGAACTCGAAGCTCATCCCTAGTCAGGACAATGCTTAGAGGCGGCTCTTATGGAGGTTAGTAGATCAGCCTGTGGGATGAGCAGAAAGTTTTGTGCTGATAGGATGGTACTTGGTTCCTCTGCTTGAGGGGTCTCGGGAAACATTCTAGAGAGTGCATCCGCCTTCACGTTCTTGGAACCGGGCCTATAAGAGATATGAAAGTTAAACCTGGTGAAGAAGAGGGCCCATCGGGCTTGTCTGGGTCGAAGACATTTTGCTGTTCTCAGATATTCTAGATTCTTATGATCCGTGAATATCATGACAGGGTGAGGAGCTCCCTCCAGAAGGTATCGCCATTCTTCCAGGGCGAATTTGATAGCTAATAGTTCCCGGTCTCCGACGTCATAATTACGTTCCGGAGAAGTTAGTTTACGAGAGGCAAAGGCTACTGGATGAAGAAGGGATTTGGGGCCCTGCCTTTGAGAGAGGATGGCCCCAGTGGCTGACTCTGAAGCATCTACTTCCAGAGTAAACGGCAGTAACGGATCTGGATGCTTCAATACAGGTGCCGATGTGAATGCTTTTTTTAGTTTATCGAAGGCTTCCTGAGCTTTCGGTGACCAGTGAAAGCGGTAGCCCTGGCGTGTCAATTGGGTTATAGGCGCCACAATAGAGGAGAACCCCACAATGAACCTCCTGTAGAAATTGGCGAAACCTATAAATCGTTGTACCCCTTTCTTGTCTGTTGGGGCTGGCCATTCCTGGATAGCTTTGACTTTCTGCGGGTCCATTGCGACCCCATTGGTAGAAATAATAAATCCCAAAAATTGCACCGTGGTTTTCTCAAAGTCACATTTCTCGGCCTTGAGGTAAAGTCTATGTTCTCGGAGAATAGTGAGGACCTTGATGACATGGATTCGGTGCAGCTCAAGGGAAGACGAAAAAATAAGAATATCGTCTAAGTAGACTACTAGGAAATCGTCCAGGTGTTCACGGAAAATGTCATTGACTAGGTGCTGGAAAGTAGCTGGGGCGTTGCAAAGCCCGAATGGCATGACCAAGTATTCGAAATGACCGAACCTAGATCTAAAAGCCGTCTTCCATTCGTCTCCAGCCCTGATCCGGATGAGGTTGTAGGCCCCTCGAAGGTCCAGTTTAGAGAAGATCCGGGCTGATCGGAATCGTTGGAACAACTCCGGGATGAGAGGAAGCGGGTATCTATTTTTAATGGTAATTTTATTTAATTCCCTATAGTCGATGCAGGGCCTCAGAGTCCCGTCTTTCTTTTCAACGAAAAAGATTCCGGCACCGGCTGGGGAAGAAGAGGGTCGAATGAATTTATTTTCCAGATTTTCCTCAATGTAAGACTTGAGGGCCTTCAACTCAGATTCGGACAAGGGAAAGATGCGGCCGAATGGAATTTTGGAGCCAGGCAGAAGGTCGATGGGACAATCGTAGGGACGATGTGGAGGTAGGCGGTCGGCCTGCTGTTTGTCGAAGACGTCCTGGAATCCTAAGTATGCTGATGGAACATGTGGTAGGTTATCCGGTTGAGGGGTTAAAGTAGCACAGGCAGTTGGAAGTGCGGAAAGACAGTGTTGAGAACAATATGAAGAAGTGAAGTTAACTTCCCTCTTGGCCCAGTTTATATGAGGCTCATGTGCTTGTAACCAGGGGAGGCCCAGGATGATGGGAAACATGGGAGATGAGATGAGGTCAAATCGAAGGTATTCTTGGTGGCCTGAATCCGTGATGGCAAGGACGGGTTTTGTTTCTTGCGTAATTACCCCTGAACGAGGCAGGGATCCATCCGCCAGACGAACCTGAAGATAACGGTCCTTGGTTTGCAGAGGAAAGTGAAGTTGGGAAGCAAGTGAAGAGTCCAGAAAGCAGCTGCAGGCTCCTGAATCAATAATCGCCGGTAGGCGGGTTGCTCCTGTTGGTAGCTGTAGAGAAATAGAAAGAACAACATAAGTCTGTGGTAAGCCAGAAACTGGGTAGTTCAAAGTGTCTTTGAGGGTACACTTACTAGGTCTCACTGGGCAGCTCCGAAGGAAATGGCCAGTACCCCCGCAGTAAAGACACAGATTGGCCTGACGCCTGCGCTGCTTTTCCTCAGGAGAAAGGGGAGGACGAACTAGACCAAGCTGCATGGGTTCAGGCTCGGGGGGATAAGATGCTGTAGGAACTTGGATGGGTGGGTAGGCAGAAGCTGATCGGGGCAAAGTCCAGTTTGGACGAGTAGTCTGGAAACGCTCAGAACGCCGCTCCCGCAGGCGTCTGTCAAGCTGAGTGACAGACTGGATCAGATCTTCCAGAGTAGTTGGAACACCAATCCTGGCCAGCTCGTCCTTAAGAGCCTCAGACAGTCCTTGGCGATATTGGTATTTAAGGGCCGTCTCATTCCAGCCAGTGTCAGCTGACCATTTCCGGAATTCTGCCGTGTAGTCCTCCACCGGCCTTCTCCCCTGGGTTAAACTGTGG
This sequence comes from Rana muscosa, assembly GCA_029206835.1. Lineage (NCBI taxonomy): Eukaryota > Metazoa > Chordata > Amphibia > Anura > Ranidae > Rana > Rana muscosa. Next base: position 1,023,640 of record JARGYO010000232.1, read on the forward strand.
AGAACAGACTCAGCTGTAGCTGATCGCTGAGGATCGTCATACAGCTGCGCCATACTCTCGAAGAAGGTGTCCACGGAATCTAGTATGGGGCTACTTTGCTCCATCAGGCCATGGGCCCAGGCCTGAGGTTCGTCGGTTAGAAGGGAGATGACGAACCCCACCTTTACCACTTCTGAAGAGAAAGTCCTGGGTTGAAGGGCGAAATAAAGAGAACATGCGTTTTTGAAAGCCCGATATTTCTTACGGACGCCAGAAAATCGCTCAGGCAGGGGGACCCTGGGTTCAGGGGTAGCCATTACTACGGTGGGATTTGCCTGATTTTGAGACGTGGAGGCAACATTGGCAACGGTAGCAGCTGGTGATGCTGGTCCTGTAGCTCCAGTAAGTAGCTGAAAGCGGCCATCCATTTGGACATAACCTTCTTGTGATTTCTGAACCGCATCGGTTAGTGCGGTGACTTGCTGACATAGGGTCTCGAACGGTGAACGCACCCTGTCGGCCTCAGACATCTGGCTGGTTTGTACTGTAAGGGTATGTACTTACCGAGGCCGAGATGCCGAGAGTGGTTCACCTTTGCGACTTGACGCACTCCACCCCCTGGAGTTGAGACAGAGAGTGGATGGCGAGAAGCGGCACCGGCTACCGGCAGGTGGTGGGTATTTGTAGACGGTCCGGTAGAGCTGAGTAGACTGAAGAACAGGCTTCAAGCAGGAACTATCCGGATTGGTAAAGTTCAAACAGCAGGAGATAATGGAAACCGGTGCAGGTTGAGTCCGGGTTGCAATGGCAAGGAAACAGTCCCGGCTGGGGGTCAAACGCAGTAAAAGGTAACAAGTCCAGAGAGTACCGGGAACCAGGCAGGGGTTCAAAGGAAACGTGGAAGTCCAAAAGGTACAAGCCAGAGGTCAGGGATTGGAGACAGACAGCAGATCCGAGTCACAGGCCGAGGGTCAAACACAGGAGAAGGCAGAAGTCCGTATCACAAGCCGAGGGTCAGGTCCAGGAGAGAGATCAGAGGAATCAAGCCAGTCCGGGTCACAAGGAGATTTTCAGGATAGTTTTCCAGAGTCTTGGGAATACAGGAAAGCTGACAAACCAGCAACTTGTCAGTGCAACTAGGTCTCTTTAAATAGGCCCGCCTGGATTCCTATTGGTGCGCCGCTGCGCATGCGCGCGCGCCGCTGCGTCGGCGCGCGCACCCGAGAACGTAGAAGCGTCGTCCCACGCACGCGCATGCGCCGAAGCATCATTCCGCCGCGCGTGCGCATTGGGCGCTGATTGGCGCTGTTGGAACGATTTCCCTGACAGTACGGGAGATCAAATTAGCCGTCTTGTGAATCCCAAAGTGACCCGCTAGGGGATGATCATGACATCGCCCTAGGACGGCAACTCTATACTGTTCTGGGACCTGCAGTAATTGGTATTTGGAGTTAAGGAAGTTCAACCTGTCTTGTACGGCAGGTACAGAAGAATCAATAGGCAGCTCAGGCAAGAAAGAAGGATGGTATCCATAATTGGCGCAAAAAGGTGACTGTTTGGTTACCGAATGGGTGGAATTATTGTATGAAAATTCCGCAAGTGGGAGAAGTGATAGCCAGTCATCCTGTGCAAAAGAAGAAAAGCATCGTAGGTACTGTTCAAGGGTTTGATTGACCCTTTCAGTCTGTCCATTAGTTTGTGGGTGATAAGCTGTGGAGAGGCGGAGTTCAATGTTCAAAGTTTCACATAAGGCCCTCCAAAATCTAGAAGTGAACTGCACCCCTCGATCAGAAACTATGCTGTCAGGGATGCCATGCAACGTTACAATCTGCTTGATAAAAGTTGAGGCAGTCTCCGGGGCAGAAGGAGTTCCTTGCAGAGGTACAAAGTGGGCCATTTTGGTCAAACGATCAACCACAACGAAAATGGTAGTAAAGTCTTCAGATGGGGGAAGTTCTACTATAAAATCCATGGAGATCATGCTCCATGGTTTCTCAGGTACAGGAAGGGGCTCAAGTAGACCCCAAGTTCTGTCTCTGTCTGTCTTATTCCGAAGGCATGAAATACAAGATCTTACATATTTCTTGCAGTCGTTCATCAAATTTGGCCACCAGAATGTACGGGAGATCAAATTGGCCGTCTTGTGAATCCCAAAGTGACCCGCTCTTGTAACTTCTGCACAATATTTGAGAGCGCAGAAATAGTTTGGTAAATGTCCTTCGGTGGAGAGGCCTCCCTTCCAGACTCCATCTCTGGCTGACTGGTACTGTCACGTACCTGGTAGGAGTCTGGAATGACGAGGTCGGCCTCCCTTGTATCTCCAACCCAAGCCCCACTGAGGATGGGACAGACCTAGGGTGAGGAGTTACACGAGTGCCTGTAGTTGCGTGCAGAACTTGTCAGCTGAGTTGCAGACGTGGAGATGCAGGCAGAGCATCTGGTAAGGAACTGGACTCAGGAAAGCTGGTAGGATGGACAGCTAGCACAGGCACTGGAGACAGCGTTAAGCCAAGCAGGAGGCTGGTGCAGGATCACAAGGGTGGCCGGGTTCGGTAGCAGACGGGCAGCGAGGTACTGGAAAAGGTTCAAGATTCAAATTGCCTCTTCTCTTCTTGTCGAAGAACTTTTTATTATCTGCCTGGGTCTTGGAGATTGTATCCTGCAGTAATTGGTAGTTTGAGTTAAGGAAGTTCAACCAGTCTTGTACGGCAGGTACAGAAGAATCAATAGGCAGCTCAGGCAAGAAAGAAGGATGGTATCCATAATTGGCGAAAAAAGGTGACTGTTTGGTTGCCGAATGGGTGGAATTATTGTATGAAAATTCTGCGAGTGGGAGAAGTGATAGCCAGTCATCCTGCGCAAAAGAAGAAAAGCATCGTAGGTACTGTTCAAGGGTTTGATTGACCCTTTCAGTCTGTCCATTAGTTTGTGGGTGATAAGCTGTGGAGAGGCGGAGTTCAATGTTCAAAGTTTTACATAAGGCCCTCCAACATCTAGAAGTGAACTGCACCCCTCGATCAGAAACTATGCTGTCAGGGATGCCATGCAACCTTACAATCTCCTTGATAAAAGTTGAGGCAGTCTCCGGGGCAGAAGGAGTTCCTTGCAGAGGTAAAACGTGGGCCATTTTGGTCAAACGATCAACCACAACGAAAATGGTAGTGAAGTCTTCAGATGGGGGAAGTTCTACTATAAAATCCATGGAGATCATGCTCCATGGTTTCTCAGGTACAGGAAGGGGCTCAAGTAGACCCCAAGTTCTGGCTCTGTCTGTCTTATTCCGAAGGCATGAAATACAAGATCTTACATATTTCTTGCAGTCGTTCATCAAGTTTGGCCACCAGAATGTACGGGAGATCAAATTAGCCGTCTTGTGAATCCCAAAGTGACCCGCTAGGGGATGATCATGACATCGCCCTAGGACGGCAACTCTGAACTGTTCTGGGACCTGCAGTAATTGGTATTTGGAGTTAAGGAAGTTCAACCTGTCTTGTACGGCAGGTACAGAAGAATCAATAGGCAGCTCAGGCAAGAAAGAAGGATGGTATCCATAATTGGCGAAAAAAGGTGACTGTTTGGTTACTGAATGGGTGGAATTATTGTATGAAAATTCCGCGAGTGGGAGAAGTGATAGCCAGTCATCCTGTGCAAAAGAAGAAAAGCATCGTAGGTACTGTTCAAGGGTTTGATTGACCCTTTCAGTCTGTCCATTAGTTTGTGGGTGATAAGCTGTGGAGAGGCGGAGTTCAATGTTCAAAGTTTCACATAAGGCCCTCCAAAATCTAGAAGTGAACTGCACCCCTCGATCAGAAACTATGCTGTCAGGGATGCCATGCAACCTTACAATCTCCTTGATAAAAGTTGAGGCAGTCTCCGGGGCAGAAGGAGTTCCTTGCAGAGGTACAAAGTGGGCCATTTTGGTCAAACGATCAACCACAACGAAAATGGTAGTAAAGTCTTCAGATGGGGGAAGTTCTACTATAAAATCCATGGAGATCATGCTCCATGGTTTCTCAGGTACAGGAAGGGGCTCAAGTAGACCCCAAGTTCTGGCTCTGTCTGTCTTATTCCGAAGGCATGAAATACAAGATCTTACATATTTCTTGCAGTCGTTCATCAAGTTTGGCCACTAGAATGTACGGGAGATCAAATTAGCCGTCTTGTGAATCCCAAAGTGACCCGCTCTTGTAACTTCTGCACAATATTTGAGAGCGCAGAAATAGTTTGGTAAATGTCCTTCGGTGGAGAGGCCTCCCTTCCAGACTCCATCTCTGGCTGACTGGTACTGTCACGTACCTGGTAGGAGTCTGGAATGAAGAGGTCGGCCTCCCTTGTATCTCCAACCCAAGCCCCACTGAGGATGGGACAGACCTAGGGTGAGGAGTTACACGAGAGCCTGTAGTTGCGTGCAGAACTTGTCAGCTGAGTTGCAGACGTGGAGATGCAGGCAGAGCATCTGGTAAGGAACTGGACTCAGGAAAGCTGGTAGGATGGACAGCTAGCACAGGCACTGGAGACAGCGTTAAGCCAAGCAGGAGGCTGGTGCAGGATCACAAGGGTGGCCGGGTTCGGTAGCAGATGGGCAGCGAGGTACTGGAAAAGGCCCCAAAAATCTTGGGCCAAGCTTCCTCGAGGGGCAACTTAGTTTCAAGTTCGCTGTGGAAAGCCAGACCTTATCTCCAGGTTCAAGATTCAAATTGCCTCTTCTCTTCTTGTCGAATAACTTTTTATTATCTGCCTGGGTCTTGGAGATTGTATCCTGCAGTAATTGGTAGTTGGAGTTAAGGAAGTTCAACCTGTCTTGTACGGCAGGTACAGAAGAATCAATAGGCAGCTCAGGCAAGAAAGAAGGATGGTATCCATAATTGGCGAAAAAAGGTGACTGGTTACCGAATGGGTGGAATTATTGTATGAAAATTCCGCGAGTGGGAGAAGTGATAGCCAGTCATCCTGTGCAAAAGAAGAAAAGCATTGTAGGTACTGTTCAAGGGTTTGATTGACCCTTTCAGTCTGTCCATTAGTTTGTGGGTGATAAGCTGTGGAGAGGCGGAGTTCAATGTTCAAAGTTTCACATAAGGCCCTCCAAAATCTAGAAGTGAACTGCACCCCTCGATCAGAAACTATGCTGTCAGGGATGCCATGCAACCTTACAATCTCCTTGATAAAAGTTGAGGCAGTCTCCGGGGCAGAAGGAGTTCCTTGCAGAGGTACAAAGTGGGCCATTTTGGTCAAACGATCAACCACAACGAAAATGGTAGTAAAGTCTTCAGAGGGGGGAAGTTCTACTATAAAATCCATGGAGATCATGCTCCATGGTTTCTCAGGTACAGGAAGGGGCTCAAGTAGACCCCAAGTTCTGGCTCTGTCTGTCTTATTCCGAAGGCATGAAATACAAGATCTTACATATTTCTTGCAGTCGTTCATCAAGTTTGGCCACTAGAATGTACGGGAGATCAAATTAGCCGTCTTGTGAATCCCAAAGTGACCCGCTCTTGTAACTTCTGCACAATATTTGAGAGCGCAGAAATAGTTTGGTAAATGTCCTTCGGTGGAGAGGCCTCCCTTCCAGACTCCATCTCTGGCTGACTGGTACTGTCACGTACCTGGTAGGAGTCTGGAATGACGAGGTCGGCCTCCCTTGTATCTCCAACCCAAGCCCCACTGAGGATGGGACAGACCTAGGGTGAGGAGTTACACGAGAGCCTGTAGTTGCGTGCAGAACTTGTCAGCTGAGTTGCAGACGTGGAGATGCAGGCAGAGCATCTGGTAAGGAACTGGACTCAGGAAAGCTGGTAGGATGGACAGCTAGCACAGGCACTGGAGACAGCGTTAAGCCAAGCAGGAGGCTGGTGCAGGATCACAAGGGTGGCCGGGTTCGGTAGCAGACGGGCAGCGAGGTACTGGAAAAGGCCCCAAAAATCTTGGGCCAAGCTTCCTCGAGGGGCAACTTAGTTTCAAGTTCGCTGTGGAAAGCCAGACCTTATCTCCAGGTTCAAGATTCAAATTGCCTCTTCTCTTCTTGTCGAAGAACTTTTTATTATCTGCCTGGGTCTTGGAGATTGTATCCTGCAGTAATTGGTAGTTTGAGTTAAGGAAGTTCAACCTGTCTTGTACGGCAGGTACAGAAGAATCAATAGGCAGCTCAGGCAAGAAAGAAGGATGGTATCCATAATTGGCGAAAAAAGGTGACTGTTTGGTTGCCGAATGGGTGGAATTATTGTATGAAAATTCCGCGAGTGGGAGAAGTGATAGCCAGTCATCCTGCGCAAAAGAAGAAAAGCATCGTAGGTACTGTTCAAGGGTTTGATTGACCCTTTCAGTCTGTCCATTAGTTTGTGGGTGATAAGCTGTGGAGAGGCGGAGTTCAATGTTCAAAGTTTCACATAAGGCCCTCCAACATCTAGAAGTGAACTGCACCCCTCGATCAGAAACTATGCTGTCAGGGATGCCATGCAACCTTACAATCTCCTTGATAAAAGTTGAGGCAGTCTCCGGGGCAGAAGGAGTTCCTTGCAGAGGTACAAAGTGGGCCATTTTGGTCAAACGATCAACCACAACGAAAATGATAGTGAAGTCTTCAGATGGGGGAAGTTCTACTATAAAATCCATGGAGATCATGCTCCATGGTTTCTCAGGTACAGGAAGGGGCTCAAGTAGACCCCAAGTTCTGGCTCTGTCTGTCTTATTCCGAAGGCATGAAATACAAGATCTTACATATTTCTTGCAGTCGTTCATCAAGTTTGGCCACCAGAATGTACGGGAGATCAAATTAGCCGTCTTGTGAATCCCAAAGTGACCCGCTAGGGGATGATCATGACATCGCCCTAGGACGGCAACTCTGAACTGTTCTGGGACCTGCAGTAATTGGTAGTTGGAGTTAAGGAAGTTCAACCTGTCTTGTACGGCAGGTACAGAAGAATCAATAGGCAGCTCAGTCAAAAAAGAAGGATGGTATCCATAATTGGCGAAAAAAGGTGACTGTTTGGTTACCGAATGGGTGGAATTATTGTATGAAAATTCCGCGAGTGGGAGAAGTGATAGCCAGTCATCCTGTGCAAAAGAAGAAAAGCATCGTAGGTACTGTTCAAGGGTTTGATTGACCCTTTCAGTCTGTCCATTAGTTTGTGGGTGATAAGCTGTGGAGAGGCGGAGTTCAATGTTCAATGTTTCACATAAGGCCCTCCAAAATCTAGAAGTGAACTGCACCCCTCGATCAGAAACTATGCTGTCAGGGATGCCATGCAACCTTACAATCTCCTTGATAAAAGTTGAGGCAGTCTCCGGGGCAGAAGGAGTTCCTTGTAGAGGTACAAAGTGGGCCATTTTGGTCAAACGATCAACCACAACGAAAATGGTAGTGAAGTCTTCAGATGGGGGAAGTTCTACTATAAAATCCATGGAGATCATGCTCCATGGTTTCTCAGGTACAGGAAGGGGCTCAAGTAGACCCCAAGTTCTGGCTCTGTCTGTCTTATTCCGAAGGCATGAAATACAAGATCTTACATATTTCTTGCAGTCGTTCATCAAGTTTGGCCACCAGAATGTACGGGAGATCAGATTAGCCGTCTTGTGAATCCCAAAGTGACCCGCTCTTGTAACTTCTGCACAATATTTGAGAGCGCAGAAATAGTTTGGTAAATGTCCTTCGGTGGAGAGGCCTCCCTTCCAGACTCCATCTCTGGCTGACTGGTACTGTCACGTACCTGGTAGGAGTCTGGAATGACGAGGTCAGCCTCCCTTGTATCTCCAACCCAAGCCCCACTGAGGATGGGACAGACCTAGGGTGAGGAGTTACACGAGAGCCTGTAGTTGCGTGCAGAACTTGTCAGCTGAGTTGCAGACGTGGAGATGCAGGCAGAGCATCTGGTAAGGAACTGGACTCAGGAAAGCTGGTAGGATGGACAGCTAGCACAGGCACTGGAGACAGCGTTAAGCCAAGCAGGAGGCTGGTGCAGGATCACAAGGGTGGCCGGGTTCGGTAGCAGACGGGCAGCGAGGTACTGGAAAAGGCCCCAAAAATCTTGGGCCAAGCTTCCTCGAGGGGCAACTTAGTTTCAAGTTCGCTGTGGAAAGCCAGACCTTATCTCCAGGTTCAAGATTCAAATTGCCTCTTCTCTTCTTGTCGAAGAACTTTTTATTATCTGCCTGGGTCTTGGAGATTGTATCCTGCAGTAATTGGTAGTTTGAGTTAAGGAAGTTCAACCTGTCTTGTACGGCAGGTACAGAAGAATCAATAGGCAGCTCAGGCAAGAAAGAAGGATGGTATCCATAATTGGCGAAAAAAGGTGACTGTTTGGTTGCCGAATGGGTGGAATTATTGTATGAAAATTCCGCGAGTGGGAGAAGTGATAGCCAGTCATCCTGCGCAAAAGAAGAAAAGCATCGTAGGTACTGTTCAAGGGTTTGATTGACCCTTTCAGTCTGTCCATTAGTTTGTGGGTGATAAGCTGTGGAGAGGCGGAGTTCAATGTTCAAAGTTTCACATAAGGCCCTCCAACATCTAGAAGTGAACTGCACCCCTCGATCAGAAACTATGCTGTCAGGGATGCCATGCAACCTTACAATCTCCTTGATAAAAGTTGAGGCAGTCTCCGGGGCAGAAGGAGTTCCTTGCAGAGGTACAAAGTGGGCCATTTTGGTCAAACGATCAACCACAACGAAAATGGTAGTGAAGTCTTCAGATGGGGGAAGTTCTACTATAAAATCCATGGAGATCATGCTCCATGGTTTCTCAGGTACAGGAAGGGGCTCAAGTAGACCCCAAGTTCTGGCTCTGTCTGTCTTATTCCGAAGGCATGAAATACAAGATCTTACATATTTCTTGCAGTCGTTCATCAAGTTTGGCCACCAGAATGTACGGGAGATCAAATTAGCCGTCTTGTGAATCCCAAAGTGACCCGCTAGGGGATGATCATGACATCGCCCTAGGACGGCAACTCTGAACTGTTCTGGGACCTGCAGTAATTGGTAGTTGGAGTTAAGGAAGTTCAACCTGTCTTGTACGGCAGGTACAGAAGAATCAATAGGCAGCTCAGGCAAGAAAGAAGGATGGTATCCATAATTGGCGAAAAAAGGTGACTGTTTGGTTACCGAATGGGTGGAATTATTGTATGAAAATTCCGCGAGTGGGAGAAGTGATAGCCAGTCATCCTGTGCAAAAGAAGAAAAGCATCGTAGGTACTGTTCAAGGGTTTGATTGACCCTTTCAGTCTGTCCATTAGTTTGTGGGTGATAAGCTGTGGAGAGGCGGAGTTCAATGTTCAAAGTTTCACATAAGGCCCTCCAAAATCTAGAAGTGAACTGCACCCCTCGATCAGAAACTATGCTGTCAGGGATGCCATGCAACCTTACAATCTCCTTGATAAAAGTTGAGGCAGTCTCCGGGGCAGAAGGAGTTCCTTGCAGAGGTACAAAGTGGGCCATTTTGGTCAAACGATCAACCACAACGAAAATGGTAGTGAAGTCTTCAGATGGGGGAAGTTCTACTATAAAATCCATGGAGATCATGCTCCATGGTTTCTCAGGTACAGGAAGGGGCTCAAGTAGACCCCAAGTTCTGGCTCTGTCTGTCTTATTCCGAAGGCATGAAATACAAGATCTTACATATTTCTTGCAGTCATTCATCAAGTTTGGCCACCAGAATGTACGGGAGATCAAATTAGCCGTCTTGTGAATCCCAAAGTGACCCGCTCTTGTAACTTCTGCACAATATTTGAGAGCGCAGAAATAGTTTGGTAAATGTCCTTCGGTGGAGAGGCCTCCCTTCCAGACTCCATCTCTGGCTGACTGGTACTGTTACGTACCTGGTAGGAGTCTGGAATGACGAGGTCGGCCTCCCTTGTATCTCCAACCCAAGCCCCACTGAGGATGGGACAGACCTAGGGTGAGGAGTTACACGAGAGCCTGTAGTTGCGTGCAGAACTTGTCAGCTGAGTTGCAGACGTGGAGATGCAGGCAGAGCATCTGGTAAGGAACTGGACTCAGGAAAGCTGGTAGGATGGACAGCTAGCACAGGCACTGGAGACAGCGTTAAGCCAAGCAGGAGGCTGGTGCAGGATCACAAGTGTGGCCGGGTTCGGTAGCAGACGGGCAGCGAGGTACTGTAAAAGGCCCCAAAAATCTTGGGCCAAGCTTCCTCGAGGGGCAACTTAGTTTCAAGTTCGCTGTGGAAAGCCAGACCTTATCTCCAGGTTCAAGATTCAAATTGCCTCTTCTCTTCTTGTCAAAGAACTTTTTATTATCTGCCTGGGTCTTGGAGATTGTATCCTGCAGTAATTGGTAGTTGGAGTTAAGGAAGTTCAACCTGTCTTGTACGGCAGGTACAGAAGAATCAATAGGCAGCTCAGGCAAGAAAGAAGGATGGTATCCATAATTGGCGAAAAAAGGTGACTGTTTGGCTGCCGAATGGGTGGAATTATTGTATGAAAATTCCGGAGTGGGAGAAGTGATAGCCAGTCATCCTGTGCAAAAGAAGAAAAGCATCGTAGGTACTGTTCAAGGGTTTGATTGACCCTTTCAGTCTGTCCATTAGTTTGTGGGTGATAAGCTGTGGAGAGGCGGAGTTCAATGTTCAAAGTTTCACATAAGGCCCTCCAAAATCTAGAAGTGAACTGCACCCCTCGATCAGAAACTATGCTGTCAGGGATGCCATGCAACCTTACAATCTCCTTGATAAAAGTTGAGGCAGTCTCCGGGGCAGAAGGAGTTCCTTGCAGAGGTACAAAGTGGGCCATTTTGGTCAAACGATCAACCACAACGAAAATGGTAGTGAAGTCTTCAGATGGGGGAAGTTCTACTATAAAATCCATGGAGATCATGCTCCATGGTTTCTCAGGTACAGGAAGGGGCTCAAGTAGACCCCAAGTTCTGGCTCTGTCTGTCTTATTCCGAAGGCATGAAATACAAGATCTTACATATTTCTTGCAGTCGTTCATCAAGTTTGGCCACCAGAATGTACGGGAGATCGAATTAGCCGTCTTGTGAATCCCAAAGTGACCCGCTAGGGGTTGATCATGGCATCGCCCTAGGACGGCAACTCTGAACTGTTCTGGGATAAAGATTGGCCTCTTAGTCAAATAGGCCTCTTAGTACAGGCCATCCCTTAGTTGTAGAGCCAGGTCCTTGGAAGGCGGTTGGTCTTCCACATATTTTCTTATTTGTGACATCAGATCCGCCTGAAGAAGTAAAAAATTATTGGCTGGTAGAATAGTATCAGGTTCCGAGGATACAACTGGATCACTGAACATGCGGGACAAGGCATCTGGTTTCCCGTTCTTTGAGCCAGGACGGTAGGTTATATGAAACATGAAACGAGAGAAAAAAAGTGCCCATCTTGCCTGTCGAGGTCTTAGGCGTTTAGCTGTCTTCAAATACTCAAGATTCTTGTGATCTGTGAAGATAAGAATTGGGTGAGAAGCTCCCTCCAAAAGGTAACGCCATTCTTCAAGAGCGGCCTTGATAGCCAGTAGCTCTCGGTCACCAACATCATAATTCCTTTCGGAAGGATTTAATTTTTTCAGAGAAGAAAGCCACAGGGTGGAGCAATGATTTGGGCCCTTGGCGTTGGGAAATAATAGCCTCAACTGCATTTTCCGAGGCGTCTACCTCCAAAACATAAGCTAAGGAGGGATCAGGATGTTTCAAGATGGGAGCTGAGGTGAATAAGGCTTTCAACTGTTCAAACGCTGTCTGAGCCTCTGGGGTCCATCGAAAGGGAACATGCTGTTTCGTTAGCTGAGTAATGGGAGTGATGATGCCAGAAAAGTCCTTAACCACTTAACAACCACCTGCCGACAAATAACGGCGGCTGGTTGCTTAACTCTGGGAGGACGTTATATAACGTCCTCCCAGAATCGCGCTCCCGCGCGCCCCCTGGGGCGCGCACACGGAGGACCCGGCGGATCACGAATCGCGGTAAATCGCCGCTGATAGCGGCCGTTTACCACGTGATCGCTCCGTCAAATGACGGAGCAATCACTTGTAAACAGACCGGCGTCATTTGATGACGCCGGTTCCTCCCTCCCCTCTCTGTACCGATCGGTACAGTGTGAGAGGGGAGGGGGAGGGAGCGGATGGCAGCAGCAGCACTGTGGGCTGGATCTGTGACAATTGCAGTCACAGATCCATCCATCCATCCATCCCTGCTCAGCCATCCCTGTGCTATACCCTGCCAATACTCTGCAATACACCCTGCCAATACTCTGCAAAACCCTCCACAATACTCTGCAATACCCTCCACAATACCCTGTGCAATACCCTCCACAATACCCTGTGCAATACCCGTGCAATACCCTGCCATACACCGCAATACCCTGCCATACACCGCAATACCCTGCCATACACCGCAATACTCCGCAATGCCCTGCAATACTCCGCAATGCCCGGCAATACTCCGCAATGCCCGGCAATACTCCGCAATGCCCGGCAATACTCCGCAATGCCCGGCAATACTCTGCAATAACCACTTCCCGCCCTCCGGCCATCATATGACGTCCTTGACTTTGTGCGGGGATATCTGAATGATGCCTGCAGCTACAGGCATCATTCAGATATCGGCTTTTTCAGCCGGCGATTCCCTACACCATAAGAACAATCATAGCGGCTGTTCCGCCGCTTGATCATTCTTACGGGAGGCGAGAGGGGATGTCCCCCCCCCCGCCGCCCTCCGGTGCTTCTACCGACTCACCGCTACTATCAAAGCCAGGATTGTTGTTTTTTTTTTTGTATTTTTTTCAGGCTTCCCAGCCTAGAGGTGAGATGTGGGGTCTTATTGACACCCCCCCCCCCATATCTCACTGTAAAGAGGACCTGTCATGCCATATTCCTATTACAAGGGATGTTTACGTTCCTTGTAATAGGTATAAAAGTGATCAAAAAAATGTTTAGGGCGGAAAAACATGTCAAACTAAAATAAATAAAGTAAAATGAAGAATACATTTTTTTTTTTTTTTAAAGCGCCCCTGTCCCCGTGAGCTCGCATACAGAAGCGAACGCATACGTAAGTCCCGCCCACATATGAAAACGGTTTTCAAACCACACATGTGAGGTATCTCTGCGAACGTTAGAGCGAGAGCAATCATTTTGGCCCTAGACCTCCTCTGTAACTCAAAACATGTAACCAGTAAAAATATTTAAAGCGTCGCCTATGGGGATTTTTTAAGTAGCGAAGTTTGGCGCCATTCCACGAGTGTGTGCAATTTTTAAGGGCGACATGTTAGGTATCTATTTACTCGGCGTAACTTCATCTTTCACATTATGCAAAAACATTGGGCTAACTTTACTGTTTTTTTTTTTTTTTTAAGCACAAAACATTTTTTTTCCGTAAAAAACGCGTTGAAAAAATTGCTGCGCAAATATTGTGCGAGATAAAAAGTTGCAACAACCACCATTATATTCTCTAAGGTCTTTGCTAAAAAAACATATATAATGTTTTGGGGTTCTATGTAATTTTCTAGCAAATAAATGATGATTTTTACATGTAGGAGAGAAATGTCAGAATTGGCCTTGGTGCTCCAGAACGCCTGAAGGTGCTCCCTGCATGTTGGGCCTCTGTATGAGGCCACGCTGTGTAAAAGTCTCACACATGTGGTATCGCCATACTCGGGAGTAATAGCAGAATGTGTTTTGGGGTGTAATTTGTGGAATGCATATGCTGTGTGTGAGAAATAACCTGCTAATATGACAATTTTGTGAAAAAAAAAAAAGAGAAAAAAAAAATCTTGATTTTGCAAAGAATTGTGGGAAAAAATGACAACTTCAAAAAACTCACAATGCCTCTTTCTGAATACCTTGGAATGTCTTCTTTCCAAAAAGGGGTCATTTGGGGGGTATTTGTACTTTTCTGGCATGTTAGGGTCTCAAGAATTGAGATAGGCCGTCAGTACTTCAGGTGTGATCAATTTTCAGATATTGGCACCATAGCTTGTGGACTCTATAACTTTCACAAAGACCAAATAATATACAACAATTTGTACTTATTTTTACCAAAGATATGTAGCAGTATAAATTTTGGCCAAAATTTATGAAGAAAAAATAGTAATTTGCAAAATTTTATAACAGAAACGAAAAAAAAATCATTTTTTTACAAAATTTTCAGTCTTTTTTCTCTTATAGCGCAAAAAATAAAAAACCCAACAGTGATTAAATACCACCAAAAGAAAGCTCTATTTGTGTGAAAAAAAGGACAAAAATTTCATATGGGTACAGTGTTGTATGACTGAGCAATTGTCATTCAAAATGTGAGAGCACCGAAAGCTGAAAATTGGTCTGGTTATTAAGGGGGTTTAAGTGCCCAGTGGTCAAGTGGTTAATAAATGTTCTATAAAAGTTAGCAAACCCCACGAACCTCTGTACAGCTTTTCTGTCAGTAGGAGCAGACCATTCCAAGACAGAAGCGACTTTGTACGGGTCCATGGAGATTCCCTCGGCGGAGATGACAAGCCCTAGGAAATGCACAACTTGCTTTTCAAAGTCGCATTTTTCAGCCTTTGCGTAAAGTCAGTGTTCCCGCAATCGAGCTAATACCTTTTTTACATGAGTCCGATGGGATTCTAAAGTTTCAGAGAATACAAGGATGTCATCCAGATACACGATGACGAATAAATCAAGAAAGTCCCGAAAAAAATCGTTTACCAGATGCTGGAATGTGGCTGGAGCATTGCAGAGCCCGAATGGCATGACTAAATACTCAAAGTGGCCAAAACGTGTCCGGAAGGCCGTCTTCCATTCGTCTCCCTCCCTGATTCTGACAAGATTATAGGCACCCCTCAAGTCCAGTTTGGAGAACACTCGTGCCCCTCGCAGCCTCTGGAATAGTTCGGGAATCAGAGGAAGAGGGTACCGATTCTTGACAGTGACCCTGTTAAGGTCACGATAGTCCACACAGGGCCTCAAGGTGTGGTCTTTTTTCTCAACGAAGAAAATACCGGCTCCTGCTGGTGAAGTGGAAGGCCGAATGAACTGCTTTTCAAGGCTCTCGTCGATATAGGTACGCAGGGCTTCCAATTCAGGCTCAGAGAGAGGGTAAATCCGACCAAACGGGATCTCGGCTCCCGGTAGAAGTTCAATGGGGCAATCGTAAGTTCTATGAGGTGGAAGAGTGTCTGCACCCTTTTTATTAAAGACGTCCAGAAATTCGTGATAAGCAACCGGGATCAGTTTAGAGGCTTCATGGTCAGGGTGGATACCCAGGAGGTGCGTGGAGTTGACAGTTCCTCCCAAGAGGCAGTGCGTCTGGCAGTAGTTGGACGAAAAAGAGATATCTCCGGTAAGCCAGTCAACGTGAGGGTTGTGTGCCTTCAACCTGTTCAAAGTTTCACATAAGGCCCTCCAAAATCTAGAAGTGAACTGCACCCCTCGATCAGAAACTATGCTGTCAGGGATGCAATGCAACCTTACAATCTCCTTGATAAAAGTTGAGGCAGTCTCGGGGCAGAAGGAGTTCCTTGCAGAGGTACAAAGTGGGCCATTTTGGTCAAACGATCAACCACAACGAAAATGGTAGTGAAGTCTTCAGATGGGGGAAGTTCTACTATAAAATCCATGGAGATCATGCTCCATGGTTTCTCAGGTACAGGAAGGGGCTCAAGTAGACCCCAAGTTCTGGCTCTGTCTGTCTTATTCCGAAGGCATGAAATACAAGATCTTACATATTTCTTGCAGTCGTTCATCAAGTTTGGCCACCAGAATGTACGGGAGATCAAATTAGCCGTCTTGTGAATCCCAAAGTGACCCGCTAGGGGATGATCATGACATCGCCCTAGGACGGCAACTCTGAACTGTTCTGGGACCTGCAGTAATTGGTAGTTGGAGTTAAGGAAGTTCAACCTGTCTTGTACGGCAGGTACAGAAGAACCAATAGGCAGCTCAGGCAAGAAAGAAGGATGGTATCCATAATTGGCGAAAAAAGGTGACTGTTTGGTTACCGAATGGGTGGAATTATTGTATGAAAATTCCACGAGTGGGAGAAGTGATAGCCAGTCATCCTGTGCAAAAGAAGAAAAGCATCGTAGGTACTGTTCAAGGGTTTGATTGACCCTTTCAGTCTGTCCATTAGTTTGTGGGTGATAAGCTGTGGAGAGGCGGAGTTCAATGTTCAAAGTTTCACATAAGGCCCTCCAAAATCTAGAAGTGAACTGCACCCCTCGATCAGAAACTATGCTGTCAGGGATGCCATGCAACCTTACAATCTCCTTGATAAAAGTTGAGGCAGTCTCCAGGGCAGAAGGAGTTCCTTGCAGAGGTACAAAGTGGGCCATTTTGGTCAAACGATCAACCACAACGAAAATGGTAGTGAAGTCTTCAGATGGGGGAAGTTCTACTATAAAATCCATGGAGATCATGCTCCATGGTTTCTCAGGTACAGGAAGGGGCTCAAGTAGACCCCAAGTTCTGGCTCTGTCTGTCTTATTCCGAAGGCATGAAATACAAGATCTTACATATTTCTTGCAGTCGTTCATCAAGTTTGGCCACCAGAATGTACGGGAGATCAAATTAGCCGTCTTGTGAATCCCTAAGTGACCCGCTAGGGGATGATCATGACATCGCCCTAGGACGGCAACTCTGAACTGTTCTGGGACCTGCAGTAATTGGTAGTTGGAGTTAAGGAAGTTCAACCTGTCTTGTACGGCAGGTACAGAAAAATCAATAGGCAGCTCAGGCAAGAAAGAAGGATGGTATCCATAATTGGCGAAAAAAGGTGACTGTTTGGTTACCGAATGGGTGGAATTATTGTATGAAAATTCCGCGAGTGGGAGAAGTGATAGCCAGTCATCCTGTGCAAAAGAAGAAAAGCATCGTAGGTACTGTTCAAGGGTTTGATTGACCCTTTCAGTCTGTCCATTAGTTTGTGGGTGATAAGCTGTGGAGAGGCGGAGTTCAATGTTCAATGTTTCACATAAGGCCCTCCAAAATCTAGAAGTGAACTGCACCCCTCGATCAGAAACTATGCTGTCAGGGATGCCATGCAACCTTACAATCTCCTTGATAAAAGTTGAGGCAGTCTCCGGGGCAGAAGGAGTTCCTTGCAGAGGTACAAAGTGGGCCATTTTGGTCAAACGATCAACCACAACAAAAATGGTAGAAAAGTCTTCAGATGGGGAAGTTCTACTATAAAATCCATGGAGATCATGCTCCATGGTTTCTCAGGTACAGGAAGGGGCTCAAGTAGACCCCAAGTTCTGGCTCTGTCTGTCTTATTCCGAAGGCATGAAATACAAGATCTTACATATTTCTTGCAGTCGTTCATCAAGTTTGGCCACCAGAATGTACGGGAGATCAAATTAGCCGTCTTGTGAATCCCAAAGTGACCCGCTCTTGTAACTTCTGCACAATATTTGAGAGCGCAGAAATAGTTTGGTAAATGTCCTTCGGTGGAGAGGCCTCCCTTCCAGACTCCATCTCTGGCTGACTGGTACTGTCACGTACCTGGTAGGAGTCTGGAATGACGAGGTCGGCCTCCCTTGTATCTCCAACCCAAGCCCCACTGAGGATGGGACAGACCTAGGGTGAGGAGTTACACGAGAGCCTGTAGTTGCGTGCAGAACTTGTCAGCTGAGTTGCAGACGTGGAGATGCAGGCAGAGCATCTGGTAAGGAACTGGACTCAGGAAAGCTGGTAGGATGGACAGCTAGCACAGGCACTGGAGACAGCGTTAAGCCAAGCAGGAGGCTGGTGCAGGATCACAAGGGTGGCCGGGTTCGGTAGCAGACGGGCAGCGAGGTACTGGAAAAGGCCCCAAAAATCTTGGGCCAAGCTTCCTCGAGGGGCAACTTAGTTTCAAGTTCGCTGTGGAAAGCCAGACCTTATCTCCAGGTTCAAGATTCAAATTGCCTCTTCTCTTCTTGTCGAAGAACTTTTTATTATCTGCCTGGGTCTTGGAGATTGTATCCTGCAGTAATTGGTAGTTGGAGTTAAGGAAGTTCAACCTGTCTTGTACGGCAGGTACAGAAGAATCAATAGGCAGCTCAGGCAAGAAAGAAGTATGGTATCCATAATTGGCGAAAAAAGGTGACTGTTTGGTTGCCGAATGGGTGGAATTATTGTATGAAAATCCGCGAGTGGGAGAAGTGATAGCCAGTCATCCTGTGCAAAAGAAGAAAAGCATCGTAGGTACTGTTCAAGGGTTTGATTGACCCTTTCAGTCTGTCCATTAGTTTGTGGGTGATAAGCTGTGGAGAGGCGGAGTTCAATGTTCAAAGTTTCACATAAGGCCCTCCAAAATCTAGAAGTGAACTGCACCCCTCGATCAGAAACTATGCTGTCAGGGATGCCATGCAACCTTACAATCTCCTTGATAAAAGTTGAGGCAGTCTCCGGGGCAGAAGGAGTTCCTTGCAGAGGTACAAAGTGGGCCATTTTGGTCAAACGATCAACCACAACGAAAATGGTAGTGAAGTCTTCAGATGGGGGAAGTTCTACTATAAAATCCATGGAGATCATGCTCCATGGTTTCTCAGGTACAGGAAGGGGCTCAAGTAGACCCCAAGTTCTGGCTCTGTCTGTCTTATTCCGAAGGCATGAAATACAAGATCTTACATATTTCTTGCAGTCGTTCATCAAATTTGGCCACCAGAATGTACGGGAGATCAAATTGGCCGTCTTGTGAATCCCAAAGTGACCCGCTCTTGTAACTTCTGCACAATATTTGAGAGCGCAGAAATAGTTTGGTAAATGTCCTTCGGTGGAGAGGCCTCCCTTCCAGACTCCATCTCTGGCTGACTGGTTTTTTTTTTTGTTTTTTTTTTATTCCCATCAGACTGAATCACTTCCTCAGCATAAACTCAAAAATCACGGCACCTTCACTGACAGTGTTCCTTTGATCATCTGGGCATAAGTAACAAAAAACAGCACAACTTTATACATATATACACATATTCACATAAAATCATTACACCCCACCCCCCCCTCCACCCCTTAAAATTCCAAAAAACATTAGCCTCCTCCACACCAAAACTCCTCTGATCATATAACAAGACATGGTACAATTTGCTCAAAATCCAATCAATACATTCCTCTTCAGATAACACAAAACTTCCTTTTCGGTATCCACATCTTGCCTCCCAAACCACCTCCTTCACAATTGCTGATAAAATCCACCCCCTCCTCCTTACATCAAAACCACCGTCCACCAAACCATACAAACACAAATCCTGCGTGACTTCTTTCACCCCCAGCACTCTTTCCACGAAAACAGCCAATTTCCTCCATACATTTTTAACAAAGAAACTCTCCCAAAACACGTGTCTTATTCTTTCAATTCCACCACATCCTTCCCTTACACATCTCTCACTTCTCACTAAATCTCTCAATTTCAGAAAATCCATTGTCAGCAAACATTCGTGGAAACCCATCCAAACAATCTCTTTTTGTTTATTAGTCACTCCATCCACTTCCAAGTTCTTCCAACATTCTTCCACCTGCTTTGGTCTTAGGTCAGCAATATTTGAGACCACCTCCCCCCTTTTTAGCCATTTACTCAGGATATTTTTAGCTACTGCGCCATTACCTAGGTTCCTTAGGCCAGCCTTGTCATACCAAGTCTTCAATTTTGCGTAGTAGGGGGGAGGCACAAGAGCCACCGGCTTTGTCAGATCCCGCACTCCCCAACCCCACCCCACCACAAACCAACCCATCAAATACCTTATAAAATACATGGCTTTACCTCTACTCAAAAAAACCTTGTGATGTAGTAGCCAAGAATGCATCCCCAAAAAAGTCTCCACCTTCGGGAAGTTGTAACCTCCCAACCTTACTTCCTTTATGACTGTGGCTCTTGCCACCCGCTCCATTTTAGCTCCCCAGAAAAAAACGAAAAGGAGTCTTTCAATTTTCTGTATCCATATTTTGTTGAAAGAAAAAATAGTACCAAAGTAGAGCAACAAAGGCAGACAGACTGCCTTTGTGATTAGAACTTTCCCTGATAATGACAAACGGCGTAATTTCCACAAGTCCAGTTTTTTAGTCAATTTACCAATACATTTTAAAGCATTTTCTTGGTTCCGCAGGTTCCTCTCAAAATGTATTCCTAAAATCTCGATTGTATCAACCTTCTTAATCTTAGCTGAAGGGATGTCATCCAGTCCACTTAAGGTACACACCGCACTCTTGCCCCAGTTCACCCGCATTCCTGCGACACTTCCAAATAGTTGCAGCTGCAGCTCTGCCCTAGAAAGGTCTCTTCGGGACTTACATAAAAAGGTCACGTCGTCCATATAGCACAGGGACTTAAGTCTACTTCCACTTCCTCCAGGAACAAAAAAACCTTCAAAGGCTTTGTCATGTTGTACTTGCTGTAAGAGAGGTTCCATAATACAGATGAACAAAGCTGGAGACAGAGGACATCCCTGCCTGACCCCCGATTTCACCTCAAAAGGCTCTGACAAGATCCCATTTATCAAAACCCTGCTATTAACTTTTGAGTAAAGGCTTCTAACCATGTCTACAAATTTTCCTGGGAAACCTAATTTCCCCAAAACATGGAACATGAACTGATGAGAGACCCGGTCATATGCCTTCTCCAGGTCAAAGCCAGCCACTGCCAAAGATAAATTATTACACTGAGCATAATAGACCAGGTCTCTCAGCAGCACCAAATTATCGGCAATCCTCCTCCCTGGGACAGCACACACCTGCCAATCACCAATCACCCTCCCGATGACCTCCTTCACTCTATCCGCCAGAATTTTAGCAAAGGCTTTATAGTCCACGTTTAAGAGGGTTATTGGTCTCCAGTTTTCTACGTCCTTTTCTTCACCCTTTTTATATAGTAATACGATCACTCCTTCCTTCATGGATGTCGCCAACCTTCCTGTGCTCATGCAATACTTTAAAACATCAACCAAATGAGATTTGATAATGGGCCAGAATTTAAGGTAAAACTCTACGGGTAACCCATCTCCTCCTGGGGTCTTATTCCTCGCCATGCTTTTCAAAGTTTTTTCAATTTCCGCCTCCCCTACCACATCTGCCAAAAAACCACCTTCATCTTGTTCCAGACTTTTGGGTAGGATGTTACAGTAGTCCTCCACTTCTTCCAACGTGGCCTCCTCTTCTCCTCCATACAAATCCTGATAGAAGCTCCTCACTGTATCTCGCATTCTTTTCCCTTCCACCTCCTCCTGTCCGTCCAGCATTTTCTTCATTATTTTCTTGGGGCTAAAGGCTTTTTTGAAAAAGAACCTCGAGCATTCTTCATCTTCTTCCATAGTCTGCACCTTTGCATTAAAAATGATATTCTTGCCTTTTTCTTTTATCATCCTCCTCCTCTCCTCCTGCACCTCCTTTAAGTCCTCTTCTACCTCCAAACCCATCCTTTTACATAAGTACAAAAAATGTACTCTATCCAGCAGTTTCTTCCCGGCTTCTCTTTTTTCCCTTGCCTTCTCCACCCCTACTTTCTGGAAAAAGGAAGCCACACAGTTCTTGACCCAATCCCACCACTCTAATAAATCTCCAAAATCATCTTTTTTATCTTCCAGCGTCTTGAAAAAAAAAGAAAAACGCCTAGACACATCTTCGTCATCCAGGAGTGAACAATTTAGTTTCCACATCCCTCTACCGATTTCCACTCCCACCTCCAACCCGAAGGTACCGCAAATTAAAGAGTGATCCGAACAAATTGTTGGGAAGACCTGATATGACATACTCCCCAGGAACCGGGACAAAAAAATAAAGTCTATCCGAGATCTTACAGTCCCCTTGTCGGAATGGTAAGTAAAAGTAACGTCTATTTTCTCAATCTCCACAGCTACATCATGCATTCCAAAGTCACTTATGATGTCGTTTAAAACCCTAGACGAGGCATCCACCCCTCCATCACTACTGGTCCCCTGACGGTCCTCACACCTCCTTATGCAATTAAAGTCCCCCACCAGGACAGTTGGGATTCTCCCAGGTAAGCATACCCGAAGGGTATCCAGGAACTTAATTCTTTCTTTTTTATCAGCCGGGGCATAACAGTTTAGTACCCTCACATGCTGTCCTAAAAAATCAAGGGTCACTATTTGTAAGCGTCCAGGGATAATCACCTCATGCATTACAATCTTGACATTTGGATTCCTCACCGCCACACCAACCCCCTCACTCTTAGACACACACGCCAGTGCCCACACAGAAGGACCCCAGGACCAATCTATTGAAGGGTCATACATCACCCCACATTCCTGAAAGCAAACAATATCCGTGTGGTATTTATTAACCTCGTCAAAGACAGCAACTCTCCTGTCCTTTGCCACAATACTCCGGATGTTGATGGACCCTATTGTCAGAGCCATCACAAAAAAACGAGAAAATCAACCATAGTAAAGTTCTCAGAAGTCCATCTTATTCTCCGCTTCATTCACTTCTGGCTTCAGTCTCCTCCGGGGAACCGGAGAGCTGGCGGACTCCTCCTCGGAATCCCCATTCCTGGCCACTGCTCCTTCACCCTCCACCACATCAGCCCAGGACGCCTCCGCCCTAGCCCTCTTACTGGCGGAGGTGTCTGGTAACTCTGGCGTGGCGGAGGACTCCTCCATCCTTTGGCTACACTCGAAACTACTGACGCTGTCCATCTCTCTTCTTTCTGAGTCACTATCAGATAGGCTTCCAAAAAGCTGTGATGACATATGTGGTTCATCCGTGGCAGACGCAGCCACTTCCTGATCATCCCCCCTTCTCCGGGAGGGGCACCAACACCCTGTCCTCCATCTCCATCTCCCACCTGTTCTCCTGATACACCAGGAGGTTCTGGAACTGCACCAGCACTGTCTTCACCCGGCATGGCATCAGCGGTACCAAAGCCAACACCACCACCAGCCCCTTCATTCACAGTAGCTGTGGCCGTGTTGCCTGCTCCTGCCGCATCATTTGCCTGCCCATCGGGTGCAGCTTCATTGGCCGAGTGCTCTGGTGGGTGACCAGAAGGGTCCGCTTGTACATTAGCAGCGCCCCCCTTAGCACCCTCCTTCGTACCATCATGCGGCCTCCGCTGCCTCGGTTCTCTCTGCTCCTTCCCTGGGGTCAACACAGAAGACAACCACTCCTTCCTGGCAGCCTGATACTTCCCGCACTGTTTTGCCACGTGTCCAGGTAGCTTACAAATATCGCATACTCTTCCCTCCTTACAGTTCCGAGCCTCATGTCCTCCCTTCCCACAAAACCGACATCTTAACTCCTGGTTACATTCACCACTGACATGCCCGTACATCATGCACTTTCTGCACTTTCTGAGTTGCAGACGTGGAGATGCAGGCAGAGCATCTGGTAAGGAACTGGACTCAGGAAAGCTGGTAGGATGGACAGCTAGCACAGGCACTGGAGACAGCGTTAAGCCAAGCAGGAGGCTGGTGCAGGATCACAAGGGTGGCCGGGTTCGGTAGCAGACGGGCAGCGAGGTACTGGAAAAGGCCCCAAAAATCTTGGGCCAAGCTTCCTCGAGGGGCAACTTAGTTTCAAGTTCGCTGTGGAAAGCCAGACCTTATCTCCAGGTTCAAGATTCAAATTGCCTCTTCTCTTCTTGTCGAAGAACTTTTTATTATCTGCCTGGGTCTTGGAGATTGTATCCTGCAGTAATTGGTAGTTGGAGTTAAGGAAGTTCAACCTGTCTTGTACGGCAGGTACAGAAGAATCAATAGGCAGCTCAGGCAAGAAAGAAGGATGGTATCCATAATTGGCGAAAAAAGGTGACTGTTTGGTTGCCGAATGGGTGGAATTATTGTATGAAAATTCCGCGAGTGGGAGAAGTGATAGCCAGTCATCCTGTGCAAAAGAAGAAAAGCATCGTAGGTACTGTTCAAGGGTTTGATTGACCCTTTCAGTCTGTCCATTAGTTTGTGGGTGATAAGCTGTGGAGAGGCGGAGTTCAATGTTCAAAGTTTCACATAAGGCCCTCCAAAATCTAGAAGTGAACTGCACCCCTCGATCAGAAACTATGCTGTCAGGGATGCCATGCAACCTTACAATCTCCTTGATAAAAGTTGAGGCAGTCTCCGGGGCAGAAGGAGTTCCTTGCAGAGGTACAAAGTGGGCCATTTTGGTCAAACGATCAACCACAATGAAAATGGTAGTGAAGTCTTCAGATGGGGGAAGTTCTACTATAAAATCCATGGAGATCATGCTCCATGGTTTCTCAGGTACAGGAAGGGGCTCAAGTAGACCCCAAGTTCTGGCTCTGTCTGTCTTATTCCGAAGGCATGAAATACAAGATCTTACATATTTCTTGCAGTCGTTCATCAAGTTTGGCCACCAGAATGTACGGGAGATCGAATTAGCCGTCTTGTGAATCCCAAAGTGACCCGCTAGGGGATGATCATGACATCGCCCTAGGACGGCAACTCTGAACTGTTCTGGGATAAAGATTTGCCTCTTAGGGAAGTACAGGCCATCCCTTAGTTGAAGAGCCAGGTCCTTGGAAGGCGGTTGGTCTTCCACATATTTTCTTATTTGTGACATCAGATCCGCCTGAAGAAGTAAAAAATTCTTGGCTGGTAGAATAGTATCAGGTTCCGAGGACACAACTGGATTACTGAACATGCGGGACAAGGCATCTGGTTTCCCGTTCTTTGAGCCAGGAAGGTAGGTTATATGAAACATGAAACGAGAGAAAAAAAGTGCCCATCTTGCCTGCCGAGGTCTTAGGCGTTTAGCTGTCTTCAAATACTCAAGATTCTTGTGATCTGTGAAGATAAGAATTGGGTGAGAAGCTCCCTCCAAAAGGTAACGCCATTCTTCAAGAGCGGCCTTGATAGCCAGTAGCTCTCGGTCACCAACATCATAATTCCTTTCGGAAGGATTTAATTTTTTAGAGAAGAAGGCCACAGGGTGGAGCAATGATTTGGGCCCTTGGCGTTGGGAAATAATAGCCCCAACTGCATTTTCCGAGGCGTCTACCTCCAAAACATAAGCTAAGGAGGGATCGGGATGTTTCAAGATGGGAGCTGAGGTGAATAAGGCTTTCAACTGTTCAAACGCTGTCTGAGCCTCTGGGGTCCATCGAAAGGGAACATGCTGTTTCGTTAGCTGAGTAATGGGAGTGATGATGCCAGAAAAGTCCTTAATAAATTTTCTACAAAAGTTAGCAAACCCCACGAACCTCTGTGCAGCTTTTCTGTCAGTAGGAGCAGGCCATTCCAAGACAGAAGCGACTTTCTGAGGGTCCATGGAGATTCCCTCGGCGGAGATGACAAGCCCTAGGAAATGCACAACTTGCTTTTCAAAGTCGCATTTTTCAGCCTTTGCGTAAAGTCGGTGTTCCCGCAATCGAGCTAATACCTTTTTTACATGAGTCCGGTGGGATTCTAACGTTTCAGAGAATACAAGGATGTCATCCAGATACACGATGACGAATAAATCAAGAAAGTCCCGAAAAACATCGTTTACCAGATGCTGGAATGTGGCTGGAGCATTGCAGAGCCCGAATGGCATGACTTAAATACTCAAAGTGGCCAAAGCGTGTCCGGAAAGCCGTCTTCCATTCGTCTCCCTCCCTGATTCTGACAAGATTATAGGCACCCCTCAAGTCCAGTTTGGTGAACATACGTGCCCCTCGCAGCCTCTGGAATAGTTCGGGAATCAGAGGAAGAGGGTACCGATTCTTGACAGTGACCCTGTTAAGGTCACGATAGTCCACACAGGGCCTCAAGGTGTGGTCTTTTTTCTCAACAAAGAAAATACCGGCTCCTGCTGGTGAAGTGGAAGGCCGAATGAACTGCTTTTCAAGGCTCTCGTCGATATAGGTACGCAGGGCTTCCAATTCAGGCTCAGAGAGAGGGTAAATCCGACCAAACGGGATCTCGGCTCCCGGTAGAAGTTCAATGGGGCAATCGTAAGTTCTATGAGGTGGAAGAGTGTCTGCACCCTTTTTATTAAAGACGTCCAGAAATTCGTGATAAGCAACCGGGATCAGTTTAGAGGCTTCATGGTCAGGGTGGATACCCAGGAGGGGCGTGGAGTTGACAGTTCCTCCCAAGAGGCAGTGCGTCTGGCAGTAGTTGGACGAAAAAGAGATATCTCCGGTAAGCCAGTCAACGTGAGGGTTGTGTGCCTTCAACCATGGAATGCCGAGGATAACGGGAAACATGGGAGAAGCTATGACATCCAAACGGAGGAGTTCGCTATGGCCTGAAGAAGTCTGGCAGAGAATAGGCAAGGTCCCCTGAGTAACCGGGCCTGATTTAATACCGGAGCCGTCAGCCAGATGGACATGGAACCCTTGCCTCTTGGTACCCAAGGGCAGCTGCTAAAGAGAAGCAAATGCAGAGTCCACAAAACAGCTGCAGGCCCCAGAGTCTATGATTGCAAGTACTGAAACCGTCTTTTCGGGGAGCTGAAGCTTGATGGGAAGAGAGACATGTGACTGATCCTTCCCAGGGAGATGCATCACAAGAGGCTGACGGGAAGAGACCCTGCAGGTCTCTGCCGGACAAGTTCGTATGAAGTGGCCAACCTACCCGCAGTAGAGACACAGACTGCCTTGGACTCGACGTAGACGTTCAGCAGGAGAAAGAGGTAACCTACGAAAACTGCTGTGAGGTGCCTTATGCTGTTCCCTCCTTCTGGGGGAAGGAACAGGTAGAGGAGCAGGGGCGGCTGGCCTTGAAACCACAGAAAGAGTCCCTTTAGATTTTTCCGATTGCCTTTCTCGAAACCGCCGATCGATCTGAATAGTTAAATTTATCAGATCTTCCAGGGACGCGGGTATTCCCACTCTGGCAAGTTCATCTTTTACGGTGTCAGAAAGTCCTAGACGGAACTGGTGACGAAGTGCAGAGTGATTCCATTGGGTATCTGCGCTCCAAACACGAAAGTCAGTTACGTAATCTTCAACAGGCCTTGGCCCTTGCTGTAATTTGTCAAGCATGGATTCGGCAAAAGGGGTCAGTGTATAATTGAGCCATGGCTGAGAAGAATGAACCCGTGGCAGTCAGAACAGGGTCATGTTGTTCCTGAAGGTGATGAGCCCAGGAGAGTGGTTCGTTCAGTAGTAGTGTAATAATAAACCCTACCTTGATGTCCTCTGATGCAAAGGTTCGGGGTAGCAGAGAAAAATAAAGTTCACAAGAATTCCGGAAGGTACGAAACTTCTTGCGTTCTCCAGAAAACCGTTCAGGGATAGGCACTTTGGGTTCCGGAGGGGGAGTGGCATCACGGAACAGACCAGACTGTGTTTGAGTACCACGTCTGCAACTCAGCTGACAAGTTCTGCACGCAACTACAGGCACTCGTGTAACTCCTCACCCTAGGTCTGTCCCATCCTCAGTGGGGCTTGGGTTGGAGATACAAGGGAGGCCGACCTCGTCATTCCAGACTCCTACCAGGTACGTGACAGTACCAGTCAGCCAGAGATAGAGTCTGGAAGGCAGGCCTCTCCACCGAAGGACATTTACCAAACTATTTCTGCGCTCTCAAATATTGTGCAGAAGTTACAAGAGCGGGTCACTTTGGGATTCACAAGACGGCCAATTTGATCTCCCGTACATTCTGGTGGCCAAATTTGATGAACGACTGCAAGAAATATGTAAGATCTTGTATTTCATGCCTTCGGAATAAGACAGACAGAGCCAGAACTTGGGGTCTACTTGAGCCCCTTCCTGTACCTGAGAAACCATGGAGCATGATCTCCATGGATTTTATAGTAGAACTTCCCCCATCTGAAGACTTCACTACCATTTTCGTTGTGGTTGATCGTTTGACCAAAATGGCCCACTTTGTACCTCTGCAAGGAACTCCTTCTGCCCCGGAGACTGCCTCAACTTTTATCAAGGAGATTGTAAGGTTGCATGGCATCCCTGACAGCATAGTTTCTGATCGAGGGGTGCAGTTCACTTCTAGATTTTGGAGGGCCTTATGTGAAACTTTGAACATTGAACTCCGCCTCTCCACAGCTTATCACCCACAAACTAATGGACAGACTGAAAGGGTCAATCAAACCCTTGAACAGTACCTACGATGCTTTTCTTCTTTTGCACAGGATGACTGGCTATCACTTCTCCCAGTCGCGGAATTTTCATACAATAATTCCACCCATTCGGCAACCAAACAGTCACCTTTTTTCGCCAATTATGGATACCATCCTTCTTTCTTGCCTGAGCTGCCTATTGATTCTTCTGTACCTGCCGTACAAGACAGGTTGAACTTCCTTAACTCCAACTACCAATTACTGCAGGATACAATCTCCAAGACCCAGGCAGATAATAAAAAGTTCTTCGACAAGAAGAGAAGAGGCAATTTGAATCTTGAACCTGGAGATAAGGTCTGGCTTTCCACAGCGAACTTGAAACTAAGTTGCCCCTCGAGGAAGCTTGGCCCAAGATTTTTGGGGCCTTTTCCAGTACCTCGCTGCCCGTCTGCTACCGAACCCGGCCACCCTTGTGATCCTGCACCAGCCTCCTGCTTGGCTTAACGCTGTCTCCAGTGCCTGTGCTAGCTGTCCATCCTACCAGCTTTCCTGAGTCCAGTTCCTTACCAGATGCTCTGCCTGCATCTCCACGTCTGCAACTCAGCTGACAAGTTCTGCACGCAACTACAGGCTCTCGTGTAACTCCTCACCCTAGGTCTGTCCCATCCTCAGTGGGGCTTGGGTTGGAGATACAAGGGAGGCCGACCTCATCATTCCAGACTCCTACCAGGTTGTGACAGTACCAGTCAGCCAGAGATGGAGTCTGGAAGGGAGGCCTCTCCACCGAAGGACATTTACCAACCTATTTCTGCGCTTTCAAATATTGTGCAGAAGTTACAAGAGCGGGTCACTTTGGGATTCACAAGACGGCTAATTTGATCTCCCGTACATTCTAGTGGCCAAACTTGATGAACGACTGCAAGAAATATGTAAGATCTTGTATTTCATGCCTTCGGAATAAGACAGACAGAGCCAGAACTTGGGGTCTACTTGAGCCCCTTCCTGTACCTGAGAAACCATGGAGCATGATCTCCATGGATTTTATAGTAGAACTTCCCCCATCTGAACACTTTACTACCATTTTCGTTGTGGTTGATCGTTTGACCAAAATGGCCCACTTTGTACCTCTGCAAGGAACTCCTTCTGCCCCGGAGACTGCCTCAACTTTTATCAAGGAGATTGTAAGGTTGCATGGCATCCCTGACAGCATAGTTTCTGATCGAGGGGTGCAGTTCACTTCTAGATTTTGGAGGGCCTTATGTGAAACTTTGAACATTGAACTCCGCCTCTCCACAGCTTATCACCCACAAACTAATGGACAGACTGAAAGGGTCAATCAAACCCTTGAACAGTACCTACGATGCTTTTCTTCTTTTGCACAGGATGACTGGCTATCACTTCTCCCACTCGCGGAATTTTCATACAATAATTCCACCCATTCGGTAACCAAACAGTCACCTTTTTTCGCCAATTATGGATACCATCCTTCTTTCTTGCCTGAGCTGCCTATTGATTCTTCTGTACCTGCCGTACAAGACAGGTTGAACTTCCTTAACTCCAACTACCAATTACTGCAGGTCCCAGAACAGTTCAGAGTTGCCGTCCTAGGGCGATGCCATGATCATCCCCTAGCGGGTCACTTTGGGATTCACAAGATGGCTAATTTGATCTCCCGTACATTCTGGTGGCCAAACTTGATGAACGACTGCAAGAAATATGTAAGATCTTGTATTTCATGCCTTCGGAATAAGACAGACAGAGCCAGAACTTGGGGTCTACTTGAGCCCCTTCCTGTACCTGAGAAACCATGGAGCATGATCTCCATGGATTTTATAGTAGAACTTCCCCCATCTGAAGACTTCACTACCATTTTCGTTGTGGTTGATCGTTTGACCAAAATGGCCCACTTTGTACCTCTGCAAGGAACTCCTTCTGCCCCGGAGACTGCCTCAACTTTTATCAAGGAGATTGTAAGGTTGCATGGCATCCCTGACAGCATAGTTTCTGATCGAGGGGTGCAGTTCACTTCTAGATGTTGGAGGGCCTTATGTGAAACTTTGAACATTGAACTCCGCCTCTCCACAGCTTATCACCCACAAACTAATGGACAGACTGAAAGGGTCAATCAAACCCTTGAACAGTACCTACGATGCTTTTCTTCTTTTGCGCAGGATGACTGGCTATCACTTCTCCCACTCGCGGAATTTTCATACAATAATTCCACCCATTCGGCAACCAAACAGTCACCTTTTTTCACCAATTATGGATACCATCCTTCTTTCTTGCCTGAGCTGCCTATTGATTCTTCTGTACCTGCCGTACAAGACAGGTTGAACTTCCTTAACTCCAAATACCAATTACTGCAGGATACAATCTCCAAGACCCAGGCAGATAATAAAAAGTTCTTCGACAAGAAGAGAAGAGGCAATTTGAATCTTGAACCTGGAGATAAGGTCTGGCTTTCCACAGCGAACTTGAAACTAAGTTGCCCCTCGAGGAAGCTTGGCCCAAGATTTTTGGGGCCTTTTCCAGTACCTCGCTGCCCGTCTGCTACCGAACCCGGCCACCCTTTTGATTCTGCACCAGCCTCCTGCTTGGCTTAACGCTGTCTCCAGTGCCTGTGCTAGCTGTCCATCCTACCAGCTTTCCTGAGTCCAGTTCCTTACCAGATGCTCTGCTGCATCTCCACGTCTGCAACTCAGCTGACAAGTTCTGCACGCAACTACAGGCTCTCGTGTAACTCCTCACCCTAGGTCTGTCCCATCCTCAGTGGGGCTTGGGTTGGAGATACAAGGGAGGCCGACCTCGTCATTCCAGACTCCTACCAGGTACGTGACAGTACCAGTCAGCCAGAGATGGAGTCTGGAAGGGAGGCCTCTCCACCGAAGGACATTTACCAAACTATTTCTGCGCTCTCAAATATTGTGCAGAAGTTACAAGAGCGGGTCACTTTGGGATTCACAAGACGGCTAATTTGATCTCCCGTACATTCTGGTGGCCAAACTTGATGAACGACTGCAAGAAATATGTAAGATCTTGTATTTCATGCCTTCGGAATAAGACAGACAGAGCCAGAACTTGGGGTCTACTTGAGCCCCTTCCTGTACCTGAGAAACCATGGAGCATGATCTCCATGGATTTTATAGTAGAACTTCCCCCATCTGAAGACTTTACTACCATTTTCGTTGTGGTTGATCGTTTGACCAAAATGGCCCACTTTGTACCTCTGCAAGGAACTCCTTCTGCCCCGGAGACTGCCTCAACTTTTATCAAGGAGATTGTAAGGTTGCATGGCATCCCTGACAGCATAGTTTCTGATCGAGGGGTGCAGTTCACTTCTAGATTTTGGAGGGCCTTATGTGAAACTTTGAACATTGAACTCCGCCTCTCCACAGCTTATCACCCACAAACTAATGGACAGACTGAAAGGGTCAATCAAACCCTTGAACAGTACCTACGATGCTTTTCTTCTTTTGCGCAGGATGACTGGCTATCACTTCTCCCACTCGCGGAATTTTCATACAATAATTCCACCCATTCGGCAACAAAACAGTCACCTTTTTTCGTCAATTATGGATACCATCCTTCTTTCTTGCCTGAGCTGCCTATTGATTCTTCTGTACCTGCCGTACAAGACAGGTTGAACTTCCTTAACTCCAACTACCAATTACTGCAGGATACAATCTCCAAGACCCAGGCAGATAATAAAAAGTTATTTGACAAGAAGAGAAGAGGCAATTTGAATCTTGAACCTTTTCCAGTACCTCGCTGCCCGTCTGCTACCGAACCCGGCCACCCTTGTGATCCTGCACCAGCCTCCTGACCCCTGACCACTGACCCCTTTTCCAAGCAAACTGCCGAATCCATGCTTGACAAATTACAGCAAGGGCCAAGGCCTGTTGAAGATTACGTAACTGACTTTCGTGTTTGGAGCGCAGATACCCAATGGAATCACTCTGCACTTCGTCACCAGTTCCGTCTAGGACTTTCTGACACCGTAAAAGATGATCTTGCCAGAGTGGGAATACCCGCGTCCCTGGAAGATCTGATAAATTTAACTATTCAGATCGATCGGCGGTTTCGAGAAAGGCAATCGGAAAAATCTAAAGGGACTCTTCCTGTGGTTTCAAGGCCAGCCGCCCCTGCTCCTCTACCTGTTCCTTCCCCCAGAAGGAGGGAACAGCATAAGGCACCTCACAGCAGTTTTCGTAGGTTACCTCTTTCTCCTGCTGAACGTCTACGTCGAGTCCAAGGCAGTCTGTGTCTCTACTGCGGGGAGGTTGGCCACTTCATGCGAACTTGTCCGGCAGAGACCTGCAGGGTCTCTTCCCGTCAGCCTCTTGTGATGCATCTCCCTGGGAAGGATCAGTCACATGTCTCTCTTCCCATCAAGCTTCAGCTGCCCGAAAAGACGGTTTCAGTACTTGCAATCATAGACTCTGGGGCCTGCAGCTGTTTTGTGGACTCTGCATTTGCTTCTCTTCAGCAGCTGCCCTTGGGTACCAAGAGGCAAGGGTTCCATGTCCATCTGGCTGACGGCTCCGGTATAAAATCAGGCCCGGTTACTCAGGGGACCTTGCCTATTCTCTGCCAGACTTCTTCAGGCCATAGCGAACTCCTCCGTTTGGATGTCATAGCTTCTCCCATGTTTCCCGTTATCCTCGGCATTCCATGGTTGAAGGCACACAACCCTCACGTTGACTGGCTTACCGGAGATATCTCTTTTTCGTCCAACTACTGCCAGACGCACTGCCTCTTGGGAGGAACTGTCAACTCCACGCACCTCCTGGGTATCCACCCTGACCATGAAGCCTCTAAACTGATCCCGGTTGCTTATCACAAATTTCTGGACGTCTTTAATAAAAAGGGTGCAGACACTCTTCCACCTCATAGAACTTACGATTGCCCCATTGAACTTCTACCGGGAGCCGAGATCCCGTTTGGTCGGATTTACCCTCTCTCTGAGCCTGAATTGGAAGCCCTGCGTACCTATATCGACGAGAGCCTTGAAAAGCAGTTCATTCGGCCTTCCACTTCACCAGCAGGAGCCGGTATTTTCTTCGTTGAGAAAAAAGACCACACCTTGAGGCCCTGTGTGGACTATCGTGACCTTAACAGGGTCACTGTCAAGAATCGGTACCCTCTTCCTCTGATTCCCGAACTATTCCAGAGGCTGCGAGGGGCACGAGTGTTCTCCAAACTGGACTTGAGGGGTGCCTATAATCTTGTCAGAATCAGGGAGGGAGACGAATGGAAGACGGCCTTCCGGACACGTTTTGGCCACTTTGAGTATTTAGTCATGCCATTCGGGCTCTGCAATGCTCCAGCCACATTCCAGCATCTGGTAAACGATTTTTTTCGGGACTTTCTTGATTTATTCGTCATCGTGTATCTGGATGACATCCTTGTATTCTCTGAAACTTTAGAATCCCATCGGACTCATGTAAAAAAGGTATTAGCTCGATTGCGAGAACACTGACTTTACGCAAAGGCTGAAAAATACGACTTTGAAAAGCAAGTTGTGCATTTCCTAGGGCTTGTCATCTCCGCCAAAGGAATCTCAATGGACCCTTAGAAAGTCGCTTCTGTCTTGGAATGGTCTGCTCCTACTGACAGAAAAGCTGTACAGAGGTTCGTGGGGTTTGCTAACTTTTATAGAACATTTATTAAGGACTTTTCTGGCATCATCACTCCCATTACTCAGCTAACAAAACAGCATGTTCCCTTTCGATGGACCCCAGAGGCTCAGACAGCGTTTGAACAGTTGAAAGCCTTATTCACCTCAGCTCCCATCTTGAAACATCCCGATCCCTCCTTAGCTTATGTTTTGGAGGTAGACGCCTCGGAAAATGCAGTTGAGGCTATTATTTCCCAACGCCAAGGGCCCAAATCATTGCTCCACCCTGTGGCCTTCTTCTCTAAAAAATTAAATCCTTCCGAAAGGAATTATGATGTTGGTGACCGAGAGCTACTGGCTATCAAGGCCGCTCTTGAAGAATGGCGTTACCTTTTGGAGGGAGCTTCTCACCCAATTCTTATCTTCACAGATCACAAGAATCTTGAGTATTTGAAGACAGCTAAACGCCTAAGACCTCGGCAGGCAAGATGGGCACTTTTTTTCTCTCGTTTCATGTTTCATATAACCTACCGTCCTGGCTCAAAGAACGGGAAACCAGATGCCTTGTCCCGCATGTTCAGTGATCCAGTTGTATCCTCGGAACCTGATACTATTTTACCAGCCAATAATTTTTTACTTCTTCAGGCGGATCTGATGTCACATATAAGAAAATATGTGGAAGACCAACCGCCTTCCAAGGACCTGGCTCTTCAACTAAGGGATGGCCTGTACTAAGAGGCCTATTTGTCTAAGAGGCAAATCTTTATCCCAGAACAGTTTAGAGTTGCCGTCCTAGGGCGATGTCATGATCATCCCCTAGCGGGTCACTTTGGGATTCACAAGACGGCTAATTCGATCTCCCGTACATTCTGGTGGCCAAACTTGATGAACGACTGCAAGAAATATGTAAGATCTTGTATTTCATGCCTTCGGAATAAGACAGACAGAGCCAGAACTTGGGGTCTACTTGAGCCCCTTCCTGTACCTGAGAAACCATGGAGCATGATCTCCATGGATTTTATAGTAGAACTTCCCCCATCTGAAGACTTCACTACCATTTTCGTTGTGGTTGATCGTTTGACCAAAATGGCCCACTTTGTACCTCTGCAAGGAACTCCTTCTGCCCCGGAGACTGCCTCAACTTTTATCAAGGAGATTGTAAGGTTGCATGGCATCCCTGACAGCATAGTTTCTGATCGAGGGGTGCAGTTCACTTCTAGATTTTGGAGGGCCTTATGTGAAACTTTGAACATTGAACTCCGCCTCTCCACAGCTTATCACCCACAAACTAATGGACAGACTGAAAGGGTCAATCAAACCCTTGAACAGTACCTACAATGCTTTTCTTCTTTTGCACAGGATGACTGGCTATCACTTCTCCCACTCGCGGAATTTTCATACAATAATTCCACCCAATCGGCAACCAAACAGTCACCTTTTTTCGCCAATTATGGATACCATCCTTCTTTTTTGCCTGAGCTGCCTATTGATTCTTCTGTACCTGCCGTACAAGACAGGTTGAACTTCCTTAACTCCAACTACCAATTACTGCAGGATACAATCTCCAAGACCCAGGCAGATAATAAAAAGTTCTTCGACAAGAAGAGAAGAGGCAATTTGAATCTTGAACCTGGAGATAAGGTCTGGCTTTCCACAGCGAACTTGAAACTAAGTTGCCCCTCGAGGAAGCTTGGCCCAAGATTTTTGGGGCCTTTTCCAGTACCTCGCTGCCCGTCTGCTACCGAACCCGGCCACCCTTGTGATCCTCCACCAGCCTCCTGCTTGGCTTAACGCTGTCTCCAGTGCCTGTGCTAGCTGTCCATCCTACCAGCTTTCCTGAGTCCAGTTCCTTACCAGATGCTCTGCCTGCATCTCCACGTCTGCAACTCAGCTGACAAGTTCTGCACGCAACTACAGGCTCTCGTGTAACTCCTCACCCTAGGTCTGTCCCATTCTCAGTGGGGCTTGGGTTGGAGATACAAAGGAGGCCGACCTCGTCATTCCAGACTCCTACCAGGTACGTGACAGTACCAGTCAGCCAGAGATGGAGTCTGGAAGGGAGGCCTCTCCACCGAAGGACATTTACCAAACTATTTCTGCGCGCTCAAATATTGTGCAGAAGTTACAAGAGCGGGTCACTTTGGAATTCACAAGACGGCTAATTTGATCTCCCGTACATTCTGGTGGCCAAACTTGATGAACGACTGCAAGAAATATGTAAGATCTTGTATTTCATGCCTTCGGAATAAGACAGACAGAGCCAGAACTTGGGGTCTACTTGAGCCCCTTCCTGTACCTGAGAAACCATGGAGCATGATCTCCATGGATTTTATAGTAAAACTTCCCCCATCTGAAGACTTTACTACCATTTTCGTTGTGGTTGATCGTTTGACCAAAATGGCCCACTTTGTACCTCTGCAAGGAACTCCTTCTGCCCCGGAGACTGCCTCAACTTTTATCAAGGAGATTGTAAGGTTGCATGGCATCCCTGACAGCATAGTTTCTGATCGAGGGGTGCAGTTCACTTCTAGATTTTGGAGGGCCTTATGTGAAACTTTGAACATTGAACTCCGCCTCTCCACAGCTTATCACCCACAAACTAATGGACAGACTGAAAGGGTCAATCAAACCCTTGAACAGTACCTACGATGCTTTTCTTCTTTTGCACAGGATGACTGGCTATCACTTCTCCCACTCGCGGAATTTTCATACAATAATTCCACCCATTCGGCAACCAAACAGTCACCTTTTTTCGCCAATTATGGATACCATCCTTCTTTCTTGCCTGAGCTCCCTATTGATTCTTCTGTACCTGCCGTACAAGACAGGTTGAACTTCCTTAACTCCAACTACCAATTACTGCAGGATACAATCTCCAAGACCCAGGCAGATAA
This sequence comes from Rana muscosa, assembly GCA_029206835.1. Lineage (NCBI taxonomy): Eukaryota > Metazoa > Chordata > Amphibia > Anura > Ranidae > Rana > Rana muscosa. The sequence continues at coordinate 1,060,004 of JARGYO010000232.1, forward strand.
TAAAAAGTTATTCGACAAGAAGAGAAGAGGCAATTTGAATCTTGAACCTGGAGATAAGGTCTGGCTTTCCACAGCGAACTTGAAACTAAGTTGCCCCTCGAGGAAGCTTGGCCCAAGATTTTTGGGGCCTTTTCCAGTCAAGAGAAAGATTAATGCAGTAGCATTCGAATTAGTGTTACCCAAGAACCTGAGAATCCACTGAGTATTCCATGTTTCTTTGTTGAAGCCTACAGTGCCAAATCCTTTCCCAAATCAGATTTCTGAAACCCCTCCACCGCTACTTATCGAAGGGAATGAGGAATTTGAGGTGGAGGCCGTATTGGAATGTAGGAAGAGAGGTAACCAAACACAGTTTCTCATTAAATGGAAAGGCTACGGGTCGGAAGAAAGTTCCTGGGAACCAGCTTCTGATGTGCATGCTCCAAGACTGGTACGAGCTTTCTTTCTACGCCACCCGGAAAAAGAGGTCCTGAGGGGCATCCAGAGGCTGCCCCTAAGGGGGGGGCAATGTAAGGAAGCTGCCGGGTATCCGTCTGCGCATGCGCGCATTCGTCAACAGTCTCAGAATGCTGGAGCACGCTCCTAATTCCCTTTGGCATCAGCCTGCCTACTTAAAGGATGCTCTGACTTCTGACAAGTGCTGACTGGTCTTCAGCAAGTACCCTGATACCTGAACTCTGTTTAAACCTGGCTTGATCCCTGTTGCTGAACCTTGGCTTCCCTTTGACCTTGCTTCCGGACTTGAATACTTGATTACTGGTTCCTGATCTCGGCTTCCCATCCTGCCTGTGCCTTGTACCTCGCTGCCCGTCTGCTACCGAACCCGGCCACCCTTGTGATCCTGCACCAGCCTCCTGCTTGGCTTAACGCTGTCTCCAGTGCCTGTGCTAGGTGTCCATCCTACCAGCTTTCCTGAGTCCAGTTCCTTACCAGATGCTCTGCCTGCATCTCCACGTCTGCAACTCAGCTGACAAGTTCTGCACGCAACTACAGGCACTCGTGTAACTCCTCACCCTAGGTCTGTCCCATCCTCAGTGGGGCTTGGGTTGGAGATACAAGGGAGGCCGACCTCGTCATTCCAGACTCCTACCAGGTACGTGACAGTACCAGTCAGCCAGAGATGGAGTCTGGAAGGGAGGCCTCTCCACCGAAGGACATTTACCAAACTATTTCTGCGCTCTCAAATATTGTGCAAAAGTTACAAGAGAATCTTGGTCGCATGGAAGAGCGACTTCCGCATGAGGTGACCGTCGCATCGGCCTGTGCTCCTTTCACCGCCATGGAATTTTTCTACTCAAACAGAGTCTGGTCTGTTCCGTGATGCCACTCCCCCTCCGGAACCCAAAGTGCCTATCCCTGAACGGTTTTCTGGAGAACGCAAGAAGTTTCGTACCTTCCGGAATTCTTGTGAACTTTATTTTTCTCTGCTACCCCGAACCTTTGCATCAGAGGACATCAAGGTAGGGTTTATTATTACACTACTACTGAACAAACCACTCTCCTGGGCTCATCACCTTCGGGAACAACATGACCCTGTTCTGACTGCCACGGGTTCATTCTTCTCAGCCATGGCTCAGTTATACACTGACCCCTTTTCCCAGCAAACTGCCGAATCCATGCTTGACAAATTACAGCAAGGGCCAAGGCCTGTTGAAGATTACGTAACTGACTTTCGTGTTTGGAGCGCAGATACCCAATGGAATCACTCTGCACTTCGTCACCAGTTCCGTCTAGGACTTTCTGACACCGTAAAAGATGATCTTGCCAGAGTGGGAATACCCGCGTCCCTGGAAGATCTGATAAATTTAACTATTCAGATGGATCGGCGGTTTCGAGAAAGGCAATCGGAAAAATCTAAAGGGACTCTTTCTGTGGTTTCAAGGCCAGCCGCCCCTGCTCCTCTACCTGTTCCTTCCCCCAGAAGGAGGGAACAGCATAAGGCACCTCACAGCAGTTTTCGTAGGTTACCTCTTTCTCCTGCTGAACGTCTACGTCGAGTCCAAGGCAGTCTGTGTCTCTACTGCGGGGAGGTTGGCCACTTCATGCGAACTTGTCCGGCAGAGACCTGCAGGGTCTCTTCCCGTCAGCCTCTTGTGATGCATCTCCCTGGGAAGGATCAGTCACATGTCTCTCTTCCCATCAAGCTTCAGCTCCCCGAAAAGACGGTTTCAGTACTTGCAATCATAGACTCTGGGGCCTGCAGCTGTTTTGTGGACTCTGCATTTGCTTCTCTTCAGCAGCTGCCCTTGGGTACCAAGAGGCAAGGGTTCCATGTCCATCTGGCTGACGGCTCCGGTATAAAATCAGGCCCGGTTACTCAGGGGACCTTGCCTATTCTCTGCCAGACTTCTTCAGGCCATAGCGAACTCCTCCGTTTGGATGTCATAGCTTCTCCTATGTTTCCCGTTATCCTCGGCATTCCATGGTTGAAGGCACACAACCCTCACGTTGACTGGCTTACCGGAGATATCTCTTTTTCGTCCAACTACTGCCAGACGCACTGCCTCTTGGGAGGAACTGTCAACTCCACGCACTTCCTGGGTATCCACCCTGACCATGAAGCCTCTAAACTGATCCCGGTTGCTTATCACGAATTTCTGGACGTCTTTAATAAAAAGGGTGCAGACACTCTTCCACCTCATAGAACTTACGATTGCCCCATTGAACTTCTACCGGGAGCCGAGATCCCGTTTGGTCGGATTTACCCTCTCTCTGAGCCTGAATTGGAAGCCCTGCGTACCTATATCGACGAGAGCCTTGAAAAGCAGTTCATTCGGCCTTCCACTTCACCAGCAGGAGCCGGTATTTTCTTCGTTGAGAAAAAAGACCACACCTTGAGGCCCTGTGTGGACTATCGTGACCTTAACAGGGTCACTGTCAAGAATCGGTACCCTCTTCCTCTGATTCCCGAACTATTCCAGAGGCTGCGAGGGGCACGAGTGTTCTCCAAACTGGACTTGAGGGGTGCCTATAAACTTGTCAGAATCAGGGAGGGAGACGAATGGAAGACGGCCTTCTGGACACGTTTTGGCCACTTTGAGTATTTAGTCATGCCATTCGGGCTCTGCAATGCTCCAGCCACATTCCAGCATCTGGTAAACGATTTTTTTCGGGACTTTCTTGATTTATTCGTCATCGTGTATCTGGATGACATCCTTGTATTCTCTGAAACTTTAGAATCCCATCGGACTCATGTAAAAAAGGTATTAGCTCGATTGCGGGAACACTGACTTTACGCAAAGGCTGAAAAATGCGACTTTGAAAAGCAAGTTGTGCATTTCCTAGGGCTTGTCATCTCCGCCGAAGGAATCTCAATGGACCCTTAGAAAGTCGCTTCTGTCTTGGAATGGTCTGCTCCTACTGACAGAAAAGCTGTACAGAGGTTCGTGGGGTTTGCTAACTTTTATAGAACATTTATTAAGGACTTTTCTGGCATCATCACTCCCATTACTCAGCTAACGAAACAGCATGTTCCCTTTCGATGGACCCCAGAGGCTCAGACAGCGTTTGAACAGTTGAAAGCCTTATTCACCTCAGCTCCCATCTTGAAACATCCCGATCCCTCCTTAGCTTATGTTTTGGAGGTAGACGCCTCGGAAAATGCAGTTGAGGCTATTATTTCCCAACGCCAAGGGCCCAAATCATTGCTCCACCCTGTGGCCTTCTTCTCTAAAAAATTAAATCCTTCCGAAAGGAATTATGATGTTGGTGACCGAGAGCTACTGGCTATCAAGGCCGCTCTTGAAGAATGGCGTTACCTTTTGGAGGGAGCTTCTCACCCAATTCTTATCTTCACAGATCACAAGAATCTTGAGTATTTGAAGACAGCTAAACGCCTAAGACCTCGGCAGGCAAGATGGGCACTTTTTTTCTCTCGTTTCATGTTTCATATAACCTACCGTCCTGGCTCAAAGAACGGGAAACCAGATGCCTTGTCCCGCATGTTCAGTGATCCAGTTGTATCCTCGGAACCTGATACTATTTTACCAGCCAATAATTTTTTACGTCTTCAGGCGGATCTGATGTCACATATAAGAAAATATGTGGAAGACCAACCGCCTTCCAAGGACCTGGCTCTTCAACTAAGGGATGGCCTGTACTAAGAGGCCTATTTGTCTAAGAGGCAAATCTTTATCCCAGAACAGTTCAGAGTTGCCGTCCTAGGGCGATGTCATGATCATCCCCTAGCGGGTCACTTTGGGATTCACAAGACGGCTAATTCGATCTCCCGTACATTCTGGTGGCCAAACTTGATGAACGACTGCAAGAAATATGTAAGATCTTGTATTTCATGCCTTCGGAATAAGACAGACAGAGCCAGAACTTGGGGTCTACTTGAGCCCCTTCCTGTACCTGAGAAACCATGGAGCATGATCTCCATGGATTTTATAGTAGAACTTCCCCCATCTGAAGACTTCACTACCATTTTCGTTGTGGTTGATCGTTTGACCAAAATGGCCCACTTTGTACCTCTGCAAGGAACTCCTTCTGCCCCGGAGACTGCCTCAACTTTTATCAAGGAGATTGTAAGGTTGCATGGCATCCCTGACAGCATAGTTTCTGATCGAGGGGTGCAGTTCACTTCTAGATTTTGGAGGGCCTTATGTGAAACTTTGAACATTGAACTCTGCCTCTCCACAGCTTATCACCCACAAACTAATGGACAGACTGAAAGGGTCAATCAAACCCTTGAACAGTACCTACGATGCTTTTCTTCTTTTGCACAGGATGACTGGCTATCACTTCTCCCACTCGCGGAATTTTCATACAATAATTCCACCCAATCGGCAACCAAACAGTCACCTTTTTTCGCCAATTATGGATACCATCCTTCTTTCTTGCCTGAGCTGCCTATTGATTCTTCTGTACCTGCCGTACAAGACAGGTTGAACTTCCTTAACTCCAACTACCAATTACTGCAGGATACAATCTCCAAGACCCAGGCAGATAATAAAAAGTTCTTCGACAAGAAGAGAAGAGGCAATTTGAATCTTGAACCTGGAGATAAGGTCTGGCTTTCCACAGCGAACTTGAAACTAAGTTGCCCCTCGAGGAAGCTTGGCCCAAGATTTTTGGGGCCTTTTCCAGTCAAGAGAAAGATTAATGCAGTAGCATTCGAATTAGTGTTACCCAAGAACCTGAGAATCCACTGAGTATTCCATGTTTCTTTGTTGAAGCCTACAGTGCCAAATCCTTTCCCAAATCAGATTTCTGAAACCCCTCCACCGCTACTTATCGAAGGGAATGAGGAATTTGAGGTGGAGGCCGTATTGGACTGTAGGAAGAGAGGTAACCAAACACAGTTTCTCATTAAATGGAAAGGCTACGGGTCGGAAGAAAGTTCCTGGGAACCAGCTTCTGATGTGCATGCTCCAAGACTGGTACGAGCTTTCTTTCTACGCCACCCGGAAAAAGAGGTCCTGAGGGGCATCCAGAGGCTGCCCCTAAGGGGGGGGCAATGTAAGGAAGCTGCCGGGAATCCGTCTGCGCATGCGCGCATTCGTCAACAGTCTCGGAATGCTGGAGCGCGCGCGCGCATCCCCAGTACGCAGCGGCCTTTCCGGAGTACCATTGCGCATGCGTGTGCGCAATTCGCGCATGCGCGTGCGCACGGGCAACGTGCGCGCGCAGGAGCACGCTCCTAATTCCCTTTGGCACCAGCCTGCCTACTTAAAGGATGCTCTGACTTCTGACAAGTGCTGACTGGTCTTCAGCAAGTACCCTGATACCTGAACTCTGTTTAAACCTGGCTTGATCCCTGTTGCTGAACCTTGGCTTCCCTTTGACCTTGCTTCCGGACTTGAATACTTGATTACTGGTTCCTGATCTCGGCTTCCCATCTGACCTCCCTCCTGCCTGTGCCTTGTACCTCGCTGCCCGTCTGCTACCGAACCCGGCCACCCTTGTGATCCTGCACCAGCCTCCTGCTTGGCTTAACGCTGTCTCCAGTGCCTGTGCTAGGTGTCCATCCTACCAGCTTTCCTGAGTCCAGTTCCTTACCAGATGCTCTGCCTGCATCTCCACGTCTGCAACTCAGCTGACAAGTTCTGCACGCAACTACAGGCACTCGTGTAACTCCTCACCCTAGGTCTGTCCCATCCTCAGTGGGGCTTGGGTTGGAGATACAAGGGAGGCCGACCTCGTCATTCCAGACTCCTACCAGGTACGTGACAGTACCAGTCAGCCAGAGATGGAGTCTGGAAGGGAGGCCTCTCCACCGAAGGACATTTACCAAACTATTTCTGCGCTCTCAAATATTGTGCAAAAGTTACAAGAGAATCTTGGTCGCATGGAAGAGCGACTTCCGCATGAGGTGACCGTCGCATCGGCCTGTGCTCCTTTCACCGCCATGGAATTTTTCTACTCAAACAGAGTCTGGTCTGTTCCGTGATGCCACTCCCCCTCCGGAACCCAAAGTGCCTATCCCTGAACGGTTTTCTGGAGAACGCAAGAAGTTTCGTACCTTCCGGAATTCTTGTGAACTTTATTTTTCTCTGCTACCCCGAACCTTTGCATCAGAGGACATCAAGGTAGGGTTTATTATTACACTACTACTGAACGAACCACTCTCCTGGGCTCATCACCTTCGGGAACAACATGACCCTGTTCTGACTGCCACGGGTTCATTCTTCTCAGCCATGGCTCAGTTATACACTGACCCCTTTTCCCAGCAAACTGCCGAATCCATGCTTGACAAATTACAGCAAGGGCCAAGGCCTGTTGAAGATTACGTAACTGACTTTCGTGTTTGGAGCGCAGATACCCAATGGAATCACTCTGCACTTCGTCACCAGTTCCGTCTAGGTCTTTCTGACACCGTAAAAGATGAACTTGCCATTGTGGGAATACCCGCGTCCCTGGAAGATCTGATAAATTTAACTATTCAGATCGATCGGCGGTTTCGAGAAAGGCAATCGGAAAAATCTAAAGGGACTCTTTCTGTGGTTTCAAGGCCAGCCGCCCCTGCTCCTCTACCTGTTCCTTCCCCCAGAAGGAGGGAACAGCATAAGGCACCTCACAGCAGTTTTCGTAGGTTACCTCTTTCTCCTGCTGAACGTCTACGTCGAGTCCAAGGCAGTCTGTGTCTCTACTGCGGGGAGGTTGGCCACTTCATACGAACTTGTCCGGCAGAGACCTGCAGGGTCTCTTCCCGTCAGCCTCTTGTGATGCATCTCCCTGGGAAGGATCAGTCACATGTCTCTCTTCCCATCAAGCTTCAGCTCCCCGAAAAGACGGTTTCAGTACTTGCAATCATAGACTCTGGGGCCTGCAGCTGTTTTGTGGACTCTGCATTTGCTTCTCTTCAGCAGCTGCCCTTGGGTACCAAGAGGCAAGGGTTCCATGTCCATCTGGCTGACGGCTCCGGTATTAAATCAGGCCCGGTTACTCAGGGGACCTTGCCTATTCTCTGCCAGACTTCTTCAGGCCATAGCGAACTCCTCCGTTTGGATGTCATAGCTTCTCCTATGTTTCCCGTTATCCTCGGCATTCCATGGTTGAAGGCACACAACCCTCACGTTGACTGGCTTACCGGAGATATCTCTTTTTCGTCCAACTACTGCCAGATGCACTGCCTCTTGGGAGGAACTGTCAACTCCACGCACCTCCTGGGTATCCACCCTGACCATGAAGCCTCTAAACTGATCCCGGTTGCTTATCACGAATTTCTGGACGTCTTTAATAAAAAGGGTGCAGACACTCTTCCACCTCATAGAACTTACGATTGCCCCATTGAACTTCTACCGGGAGCCGAGATCCCGTTTGGTCGGATTTACCATCTCTCTGAGCCTGAATTGGAAGCCCTGCGTACCTATATCGACGAGAGCCTTGAAAAGCAGTTCATTCGGCCTTCCACATCACCAGCAGGAGCCGGTATTTTCTTTGTTGAGAAAAAAGACCACACCTTGAGGCCCTGTGTGGACTATCGTGACCTTAACAGGGTCACTGTCAAGAATCGGTACCCTCTTCCTCTGATTCCCGAACTATTCCAGAGGCTGCGAGGGGCACGAGTGTTCTCCAAACTGGACTTGAGGGGTGCCTATAATCTTGTCAGAATCAGGGAGGGAGACGAATGGAAGACGGCCTTCCGGACACGTTTTGGCCACTTTGAGTATTTAGTCATGCCATTCGGGCTCTGCAATGCTCCAGCCACATTCCAGCATCTGGTAAACGATTTTTTTCGGGACTTTCTTGATTTATTCGTCATCGTGTATCTGGATGACATCCTTGTATTCTCTGAAACTTTAGAATCCCATCGGACTCATGTAAAAAAGGTATTAGCTCGATTGCGGGAACACTGACTTTACGCAAAGGCTGAAAAATGCGACTTTGAAAAGCAAGTTGTGCATTTCCTAGGGCTTGTCATTGCCGCCGAAGGAATCTCCATGGACCCTTAGAAAGTCGCTTCTGTCTTGGAATGGTCTGCTCCTACTGACAGAAAAGCTGTACAGAGGTTCGTGGGGTTTGCTAACTTTTATAGAACATTTATTAAGGACTTTTCTGGCATCATCACTCCCATTACTCAGCTAACGAAACAGCATGTTCCCTTTCGATGGACCCCAGAGGCTCAGACAGCGTTTGAACAGTTGAAAGCCTTATTCACCTCAGCTCCCATCTTGAAACATCCCGATCCCTCCTTAGCTTATGTTTTGGAGGTAGACGCCTCGGAAAATGCAGTTGAGGCTATTATTTCCCAACGCCAAGGGCCCAAATCATTGCTCCACCCTGTGGCCTTCTTCTCTAAAAAATTAAATCCTTCCAAAAGGAATTATGATGTTGGTGACCGAGAGCTACTGGTTATCAAGGCCGCTCTTGAAGAATGGCGTTACCTTTTGGAGGGAGCTTCTCACCCAATTCTTATCTTCACAGATCACAAGAATCTTGAGTATTTGAAGACAGCTAAACGCCTAAGACCTCGGCAGGCAAGATGGGCACTTTTTTTCTCTCGTTTCATGTTTCATATAACCTACCGTCCTGGCTCAAAGAACGGGAAACCAGATGCCTTGTCCCGCATGTTCAGTGATCCAGTTGTATCCTCGGAACCTGATACTATTTTACCAGCCAATAATTTTTTACTTCTTCAGGCGGATCTGATGTCACATATAAGAAAATATGTGGAAGACCAACCGCCTTCCAAGGACCTGGCTCTTCAACTAAGGGATGGCCTGTACTAAGAGGCCTATTTGTCTAAGAGGCAAATCTTTATCCCAGAACAGTTCAGAGTTGCCGTCCTAGGGCGATGTCATGATCATCCCCTAGCGGGTCACTTTGGGATTCACAAGACGGCTAATTCGATCTCCCGTACATTCTGGTGGCCAAACTTGATGAACGACTGCAAGAAATATGTAAGATCTTGTATTTCATGCCTTCGGAATAAGACAGACAGAGCCAGAACTTGGGGTCTACTTGAGCCCCTTCCTGTACCTGAGAAACCATGGAGCATGATCTCCATGGATTTTATAGTAGAACTTCCCCCATCTGAAGATTTCACTACCATTTTCGTTGTGGTTGATCGTTTGACCAAAATGGCCCACTTTGTACCTCTGCAAGGAACTCCTTCTGCCCCGGAGACTGCCTCAACTTTTATCAAGGAGATTGTAAGGTTGCATGGCATCCCTGACAGCATAGTTTCTGATCGAGGGGTGCAGTGAAACTTTGAACATTGAACTCCGCCTCTCCACAGCTTATCACCCACAAACTAATGGACAGACTGAAAGGGTCAATCAAACCCTTGAACAGTACCTACGATGCTTTTCTTCTTTTGCACAGGATGACTGGCTATCACTTCTCCCACTCGCGGAATTTTCATACAATAATTCCACCCATTCGGCAACCAAACAGTCACCTTTTTTCGCCAATTATGGATACCATCCTTCTTTCTTGCCTGAGCTGCCTATTGATTCTTCTGTACCTGCCGTACAAGACAGGTTGAACTTCCTTAACTCCAACTACCAATTACTGCAGGATACAATCTCCAAGACCCAGGCAGATAATAAAAAGTTCTTCGACAAGAAGAGAAGAGGCAATTTGAATCTTGAACCTGGAGATATGGTCTGGCTTTCCACAGCGAACTTGAAACTAAGTTGCCCCTCGAGGAAGCTTGGCCCAAGATTTTTGGGGCCTTTTCCAGTCAAGAGAAAGATTAATGCAGTAGCATTCGAATTAGTGTTACCCAAGAACCTGAGAATCCACTGAGTATTCCATGTTTCTTTGTTGAAGCCTACAGTGCCAAATCCTTTCCCAAATCAGATTTCTGAAACCCCTCCACCGCTACTTATCGAAGGGAATGAGGAATTTGAGGTGGAGGCCGTATTGGACTGTAGGAAGAGAGGTAACCAAACACAGTTTCTCATTAAATGGAAAGGCTACGGGTCGGAAGAAAGTTCCTGGGAACCAGCTTCTGATGTGCATGCTCCAAGACTGGTACGAGCTTTCTTTCTACGCCACCCAGAAAAAGAGGTCCTGAGGGGCATCCAGAGGCTGCCCCTAAGGGGGGGGCAATGTAAGGAAGCTGCCGGGAATCCGTCTGCGCATGCGCGCATTCGTCAACAGTCTCGGAATGCTGGAGCGCGCGCATCCCCAGTACGCAGCGGCCTTTCCGGAGTACCATTGCGCATGCGTGTGCGCAATTCGCGCATTCGCGTGCGCACGGGCAACGTGCGCGCGCAGGAGCACGCTCCTAATTCCCTTTGGCACCAGCCTGCCTACTTAAAGGATGCTCTGACTTCTGACAAGTGCTGACTGGTCTTCAGCAAGTACCCTGATACCTGAACTCTGTTTAAACCTGGCTTGATCCCTGTTGCTGAACCTTGGCTTCCCTTTGACCTTGCTTCCGGACTTGAATACTTGATTACTGGTTCCTGATCTCGGCTTCCCATCCTGCCTGTGCCTTGTACCTCGCTGCCCGTCTGCTACCGAACCCGGCCACCCTTGTGATCCTGCACCAGCCTCCTGCTTGGCTTAACGCTGTCTCCAGTGCCTGTGCTAGGTGTCCATCCTACCAGCTTTCCTGAGTCCAGTTCCTTACCAGATGCTCTGCCTGCATCTCCACGTCTGCAACTCAGCTGACAAGTTCTGCACGCAACTACAGGCACTCGTGTAACTCCTCACCCTAGGTCTGTCCCATCCTCAGTGGGGCTTGGGTTGGAGATACAAGGGAGGCCGACCTCGTCATTCCAGACTCCTACCAGGTACGTGACAGTACCAGTCAGCCAGAGATGGAGTCTGGAAGGGAGGCCTCTCCACCGAAGGACATTTACCAAACTATTTCTGCGCTCTCAAATATTGTGCAAAAGTTACAAGAGAATCTTGGTCGCATGGAAGAGCGACTTCCGCATGAGGTGACCGTCGCATCGGCCTGTGCTCCTTTCACCGCCATGGAATTTTTCTACTCAAACAGAGTCTGGTCTGTTCCGTGATGCCACTCCCCCTCCGGAACCCAAAGTGCCTATCCCTGAACGGTTTTCTGGAGAACGCAAGAAGTTTCGTACCTTCCGGAATTCTTGTGAACTTTATTTTTCTCTGCTACCCCGAACCTTTGCATCAGAGGACATCAAGGTAGGGTTTATTATTACACTACTACTGAACGAACCTCTCTCCTGGGCTCATCACCTTCGGGAACAACATGACCCTGTTCTGACTGCCACGGGTTCATTCTTCTCAGCCATGGCTCAGTTATAAACTGACCCCTTTTCCCAGCAAACTGCCGAATCCATGCTTGACAAATTACAGCAAGGGCCAAGGCCTGTTGAAGATTACGTAACTGACTTTCGTGTTTGGAGCGCAGATACCCAATGGAATCACTCTGCACTTCGTCACCAGTTCCGTCTAGGTCTTTCTGACACCGTAAAAGATGAACTTGCCAGAGTGGGAATACCCGCGTCCCTGGAAGATCTGATAAATTTAACTATTCAGATCGATCGGCGGTTTCGAGAAAGGCAATCGGAAAAATCTAAAGGGACTCTTTCTGTGGTTTCAAGGCCAGCCGCCCCTGCTCCTCTACCTGTTCCTTCCCCCAGAAGGAGGGAACAGCATAAGGCACCTCACAGCAGTTTTCGTAGGTTACCTCTTTCTCCTGCTGAACGTCTACGTCGAGTCCAAGGCAGTCTGTGTCTCTACTGCGGGGAGGTTGGCCACTTCATACGAACTTGTCCGGCAGAGACCTGCAGGGTCTCTTCCCGTCAGCCTCTTGTGATGCATCTTCCTGGGAAGGATCAGTCACATGTCTCTCTTCCCATCAAGCTTCAGCTCCCCGAAAAGACGGTTTCAGTACTTGCAATCATAGACTCTGGGGCCTGCAGCTGTTTTGTGGACTCTGCATTTGCTTCTCTTCAGCAGCTGCCCTTGGGTACCAAGAGGCAAGGGTTCCATGTCCATCTGGCTGACGGCTCCGGTATTAAATCAGGCCCGGTTACTCAGGGGACCTTGCCTATTCTCTGCCAGACTTCTTCAGGCCATAGCGAACTCCTCCGTTTGTATGTCATAGCTTCTCCCATGTTTCCCGTTATCCTCGGCATTCCATGGTTGAAGGCACACAACCCTCACGTTGACTGGCTTACCGGAGATATCTCTTTTTCGTCCAACTACTGCCAGACGCACTGCCTTTTGGGAGGAACTGTCAACTCCACGCACCTCCTGGGTATCCACCCTGACCATGAAGCCTCTAAACTGATCCCGGTTGCTTATCACAAATTTCTGGACGTCTTTAATAAAAAGGGTGCAGACACTCTTCCACCTCATAGAACTTACGATTGCCCCATTGAACTTCTACCGGGAGCCGAGATCCCGTTTGGTCGGATTTACCCTCTCTCTGAGCCTGAATTGGAAGCCCTGCGTACCTATATCGACGAGAGCCTTGAAAAGCAGTTTATTCGGCCTTCCACTTCACCAGCATGAGCCGGTATTTTCTTCAATCTCCTTGATAAAAGTTGAGGCAGTCTCCGGGGCAGAAGGAGTTCCTTGCAGAGGTACAAAGTGGGCCATTTTGGTCAAACGATCAACCACAACAAAAATGGTAGTAAAGTCTTCAGATGGGGGAAGTTCTACTATAAAATCCATGGAGATCATGCTCCATGGTTTCTCAGGTACAGGAAGGGGCTCAAGTAGACCCCAAGTTCTGGCTCTGTCTGTCTTATTCCGAAGGCATGAAATACAAGATCTTACATATTTCTTGCAGTCGTTCATCAAGTTTGGCCACTAGAATGTACGGGAGATCAAATTAGCCGTCTTGTGAATCCCAAAGTGACCCGCTCTTGTAACTTCTGCACAATATTTGAGAGCGCAGAAATAGTTTGGTAAATGTCCTTCGGTGGAGAGGCCTCCCTTCCAGACTCCATCTCTGGCTGACTGGTACTGTCACGTACCTGGTAGGAGTCTGGAATGATGAGGTCGGCCTCCCTTTATCTCCAACCCAAGCCCCACTGAGGATGGGACAGACCTAGGGTGAGGAGTTACACGAGTGCCTGTAGTTGCGTGCAGAACTTGTCAGCTGAGTTGCAGACGTGGAGATGCAGGCAGAGCATCTGGTAAGGAACTGGACTCAGGAAAGCTGGTAGGATGGACAGCTAGCACAGGCACTGGAGACAGCGTTAAGCCAAGCAGGAGGCTGGTGCAGGATCACAAGGGTGGCCGGGTTCGGTAGCAGACGGGCAGCGAGGTACTGGAAAAGGCCCCAAAAATCTTGGGCCAAGCTTCCTCGAGGGGCAACTTAGTTTCAAGTTCGCTGTGGAAAGCCAGACCTTATCTCCAGGTTCAAGATTCAAATTGCCTCTTCTGTTCTTGTCGAAGAACTTTTTATTATCTGCCTGGGTCTTGGAGATTGTATCCTGCAGTAATTGGTAGTTGGAGTTAAGGAAGTTCAACCTGTCTTGTACGGCAGGTACAGAAGAATCAATAGGCAGCTCAGGCAAGGAAGAAGGATGGTATCCATAATTGGCGAAAAAAGGTGACTGTTTGGTTGCCGAATGGGTGGAATTATTGTATGAAAATTCCACGAGTGGGAGAAGTGATAGCCAGTCATCCTGTGCAAAAGAAGAAAAGCATCGTAGGTACTGTTCAAGGGTTTGATTGACCCTTTCAGTCTGTCCATTAGTTTGTGGGTGATAAGCTGTGGAGAGGCGGAGTTCAATGTTCAAAGTTTCACATAAGGCCCTCCAAAATCTAGAAGTGAACTGCACCCCTCGATCAGAAACTATGCTGTCAGGGATGCCATGCAACCTTACAATCTCCTTGATAAAAGTTGAGGCAGTCTCCGGGGCAGAAGGAGTTCCTTGCAGAGGTACAAAGTGGGCCATTTTGGTCAAACGATCAACCACAACGAAAATGGTAGTAAAGTCTTCAGATGGGGGAAGTTCTACTATAAAATCCATGGAGATCATGCTCCATGGTTTCTCAGGTACAGGAAGGGGCTCAAGTAGACCCCAAGTTCTGGCTCTGTCTGTCTTATTCCGAAGGCATGAAATACAAGATCTTACATATTTCTTGCAGTCGTTCATCAAGTTTGGCCACTAGAATGTACAGGAGATCAAATTAGCCGTCTTGTGAATCCCAAAGTGACCCGCTCTTGTAACTTCTGCACAATATTTGAGAGCGCAGAAATAGTTTGGTAAATGTCCTTCGGTGGAGAGGCCTCCCTTCCAGACTCCATCTCTGGCTGACTGGTACTGTCACGTACCTGGAGGAGTCTGGAATGACGAGGTCGGCCTCCCTTGTATCTCCAACCCAAGCCCCACTGAGGATGGGACAGACCTAGGGTGAGGAGTTACACGAGAGCCTGTAGTTGCGTGCAGAACTTGTCAGCTGAGTTGCAGACGTGGAGATGCAGGCAGAGCATCTGGTAAGGAACTGGACTCAGGAAAGCTGGTAGGATGGACAGCTAGCACAGGCACTGGAGACAGCGTTAAGCCAAGCAGGAGGCTGGTGCAGGATCACAAGGGTGGCCGGGTTCGGTAGCAGACGGGCAGCGAGGTACTGGAAAAGGCCCCAAAAATCTTGGGCCAAGCTTCCTCGAGGGGCAACTTAGTTTCAAGTTCGCTGTGGAAAGCCAGACCTTATCTCCAGGTTCAAGATTCAAATTGCCTCTTCTCTTCTTGTCGAAGAACTTTTTATTATCTGCCTGGGTCTTGGAGATTGTATCCTGCAGTAATTGGTAGTTTGAGTTAAGGAAGTTCAACCTGTCTTGTACGGCAGGTACAGAAGAATCAATAGGCAGCTCAGGCATGAAAGAAGGATGGTATCCATAATTGGCGAAAAAAGGTGACTGTTTGGTTACCGAATGGGTGGAATTATTGTATGAAAATACCGCGAGTGGGAGAAGTGATAGCCAGTCATCCTGTGCAAAAGAAGAAAAGCATCGTAGGTACTGTTCAAGGGTTTGATTGACCCTTTCAGTCTGTCCATTAGTTTGTGGGTGATAAGCTGTGGAGAGGCGGAGTTCAATGTTCAATGTTTCACATAAGGCCCTCCAAAATCTAGAAGTGAACTGCACCCCTTGATCAGAAACTATGCTGTCAGGGATGCCATGCAACCTTACAATCTCCTTGATAAAAGTTGAGGCAGTCTCCGGGGCAGAAGGAGTTCCTTGCAGAGGTACAAAGTGGGCCATTTTGGTCAAACGATCAACCACAACAAAAATGGTAGTAAAGTCTTCAGATGGGGGAAGTTCTACTATAAAATCCATGGAGATCATGCTCCATGGTTTCTCAGGTACAGGAAGGGGCTCAAGTAGACCCCAAGTTCTGGCTCTGTCTGTCTTATTCCGAAGGCATGAAATACAAGATCTTACATATTTCTTGCAGTCGTTCATCAAGTTTGGCCACCAGAATGTACGGGAGATCAAATTAGCCGTCTTGTGAATCCCAAAGTGACCCGCTCTTGTAACTTCTGCACAATATTTGAGAGCGCAGAAATAGTTTGGTAAATGTCCTTCGGTGGAGAGGCCTCCCTTCCAGACTCCATTTCTGGCTGACTGGTACTGTCACGTACCTGGTAGGAGTCTGGAATGACGAGGTCGGCCTCCCTTGTGTCTCCAACCCAAGCCCCACTGAGAATGGGACAGACCTAGGGTGAGGAGTTACACGAGTGCCTGTAGTTGCGTGCAGAACTTGTCAGCTGAGTTGCAGACGTGGAGATGCAGGCAGAGCATCTGGTAAGGAACTGGACTCAGGAAAGCTGGTAGGATGGACAGCTAGCACAGGCACTGGAGAAAGCGTTAAGCCAAGCAGGAGGCTGGTGCAGGATCACAAGGGTGGCCGGGTTCGGTAGCAGACGGGCAGCGAGGTACTGGAAAAGGTTCAAGATTCAAATTGCCTCTTCTCTTCTTGTCGAAGAACTTTTTATTATATGCCTGGGTCTTGGAGATTGTATCCTGCAGTAATTGGTAGTTGGAGTTAAGGAAGTTCAACCTGTCTTGTACGGCAGGTACAGAAGAATCAATAGGCAGCTCAGGCAAGAAAGAAGGATGGTATCCATAATTGGCGAAAAAAGGTGACTGTTTGGTTGCCGAATGGGTGGAATTATTGTATGAAAATTCCGCGAGTGGGAGAAGTGATAGCCAGTCATCCTGTGCAAAAGAAGAAAAGCATCGTAGGTACTGTTCAAGGGTTTGATTGACCCTTTCAGTCTGTCCATTAGTTTGTGGGTGATAAGCTGTGGAGAGGCGGAGTTCAATGTTCAAAGTTTCACATAAGGCCCTCCAAAATCTAGAAGTGAACTGCACCCCTCGATCAGAAACTATGCTGTCAGGGATGCCATGCAACCTTACAATCTCCTTGATAAGAGTTGAGGCAGTCTCCGGGGCAGAAGGAGTTCCTTGCAGAGGTACAAAGTGGGCCATTTTGGTCAAACGATCAACCACAACGAAAATGGTAGTGAAGTCTTCAGATGGGGGAAGTTCTACTATAAAATCCATGGAGATCATGCTCCATGGTTTCTCAGGTACAGGAAGGGGCTCAAGTAGACCCCAAGTTCTGGCTCTGTCTGTCTTTTTCCGAAGGCATGAAATACAAGATCTTACATATTTCTTGCAGTCGTTCATCAAGTTTGGCCACCAGAATGTACGGGAGATCAAATTAGCAGTCTTGTGAATCCCAAAGTGACCCGCTCTTGTAACTTCTGCACAATATTTGAGAGCGCAGAAATAGTTTGGTAAATGTCCTTCGGTGGAGAGGCCTCCCTTCCAGACTCCATCTCTGGCTGACTGGTACTGTCACGTACCTGGTAGGAGTCTGGAATGACGAGGTCGGCCTCCCTTGTATCTCCAACCCAAGCCCCACTGAGGATGGGACAGACCTAGGGTGAGGAGTTACACGAGTGCCTGTAGTTGCGTGCAGAACTTGTCAGCTGAGTTGCAGACGTGGAGATGCAGGCAGAGCATCTGGTAAGGAACTGGACTCAGGAAAGCTGGTAGGATGGACAGCTAGCACAGGCACTGGAGACAGCGTTAAGCCAAGCAGGAGGCTGGTGCAGGATCACAAGGGTGGCCGGGTTCGGTAGCAGACGGGCAGCGAGGTACTGGAAAAGGCCCCAAAAATCTTGGGCCAAGCTTCCTCGAGGGGCAACTTAGTTTCAAGTTCGCTGTGGAAAGCCAGACCTTATCTCCAGGTTCAAGATTCAAATTGCCTCTTCTCTTCTTGTCGAAGAACTTTTTATTATCTGCCTGGGTCTTGGAGATTGTATCCTGCAGTAATTGGTAGTTGGAGTTAAGGAAGTTCAACCTGTCTTGTACGGCAGGTACAGAAGAATCAATAGGCAGCTCAGGCAAGAAAGAAGGATGGTATCCATAATTGGCGAAAAAAGGTGACTGTTTGGTTGCCGAATGGGTGGAATTATTGTATGAAAATTCCGCGAGTGGGAGAAGTGATAGCCAGTCATCCTGTGCAAAAGAAGAAAAGCATCGTAGGTACTGTTCAAGGGTTTGATTGACCCTTTCAGTCTGTCCATTAGTTTGTGGGTGATAAGCTGTGGAGAGGCGGAGTTCAATGTTCAAAGTTTCACATAAGGCCCTCCAAAATCTAGAAGTGAACTGCACCCCTCGATCAGAAACTATGCTGTCAGGGATGCCATGCAACCTTACAATCTCCTTGATAAAAGTTGAGGCAGTCTCCGGGGCAGAAGGAGTTCCTTGCAGAGGTACAAAGTGGGCCATTTTGGTCAAACGATCAACCACAACGAAAATGGTAGTAAAGTCTTCAGATGGGGGAAGTTCTACTATAAAATCCTTGGAGATCATGCTCCATGGTTTCTCAGGTACAGGAAGGGGCTCAAGTAGACCCCAAGTTCTGGCTCTGTCTGTCTTATTCCGAAGGCATGAAATACAAGATCTTACATATTTCTTGCAGTCATTCATCAAGTTTGGCCACCAGAATGTACGGGAGATCAAATTAGCCGTCTTGTGAATCCCAAAGTGACCCGCTAGCGGATGATCATGACATCGCCCTAGGACGGCAACTCTGAACTGTTCTGGGACCTGCAGTAATTGGTAGTTGGAGTTAAGGAAGTTCAACCTGTCTTGTACGGCAGGTACAGAAGAATCAATAGGCAGCTCAGGCAAGAAAGGATGGTATCCATAATTGGCGAAAAAAGGTGACTGTTTGGTTGCCGAATGGGTGGAATTATTGTATGAAAATTCCGCGAGTGGGAGAAGTGATAGCCAGTCATCCTGTGCAAAAGAAGAAAAGCATCGTAAGTACTGTTCAAGGGTTTGATTGACCCTTTCAGTCTGTCCATTAGTTTGTGGGTGATAAGCTGTGGAGAGGCGGAGTTCAATGTTCAAAGTTTCACATAAGGCCTCCAAAATCTAGAAGTGAACTGCACCCCTCGATCAGAAACTATGCTGTCAGGGATGCCATGCAACCTTACAATCTCCTTGATAAAAGTTGAGGCAGTCTCCGGGGCAGAAGAAGTTCCTTGCAGAGGTACAAAGTGGGCCATTTTGGTCAAACGATCAACCACAACGAAAATGGTAGTAAAGTCTTCAGATGGGGGAAGTTCTACTATAAAATCCATGGAGATCATGCTCCATGGTTTCTCAGGTACAGGAAGGGGCTCAAGTAGACCCCAAGTTCTGGCTCTGTCTGTCTTATTCCGAAGGCATGAAATACAAGATCTTACATATTTCTTGCAGTCGTTCATCAAGTTTGGCCACTAGAATGTACGGGAGATCAAATTAGCCGTCTTGTGAATCCCAAAGTGACCCGCTAGGGGATGATCATGACATCGCCCTAGGACGGCAACTCTGAACTGTTCTGGGACCTGCAGTAATTGGTAGTTGGAGTTAAGGAAGTTCAACCTGTCTTGTACGGCAGGTACAGAAGAATCAATAGGCAGCTCAGGCAAGAAAGAAGGATGGTATCCATAATTGGCGAAAAAAGGTGACTGTTTGGTTGCCGAATGGGTGGAATTATTGTATGAAAATTCCGCGAGTGGGAGAAGTGATAGCCAGTCATCCTGTGCAAAAGAAGAAAAGCATCGTAGGTACTGTTCAAGGGTTTGATTGACCCTTTCAGTCTGTCCATTAGTTTGTGGGTGATAAGCTGTGGAGAGGCGGAGTTCAATGTTCAAAGTTTCACATAAGGCCCTCCAAAATCTAGAAGTGAACTGCACTCCTCGATCAGAAACTATGCTGTCAGGGATGCCATGCAACCTTAAAATCTCCTTGATAAAAGTTGAGGCAGTCTCCGGGGCAGAAGGAGTTCCTTGCAGAGGTACAAAGTGGGCCATTTTGGTCAAACGATCAACCACAACGAAAATGGTAGTGAAGTCTTCAGATGGGGGAAGTTCTACTATAAAATCCATGGAGATCATGCTCCATGGTTTCTCAGGTACAGGAAGGGGCTCAAGTAGACCCCAAGTTCTGGCTCTGTCTGTCTTATTCCGAAGGCATGAAATACAAGATCTTACATATTTCTTGCAGTCATTCATCAAGTTTGGCCACCAGAATGTACGGGAGATCAAATTAGCCGTCTTGTGAATCCCAAAGTGACCCGCTAGGGGATGATCATGACATCGCCCTAGGACGGCAACTCTGAACTGTTCTGGGACCTGCAGTAATTGGTAGTTGGAGTTAAGGAAGTTCAACCTGTCTTGTACGGCAGGTACAGAAGAATCAATAGGCAGCTCAGGCAAGAAATAAGGATGGTATCCATAATTGGCGAAAAAAGGTGACTGTTTGGTTTCCGAATGGGTGGAATTATTGTATGAAAATTCCGCGAGTGGGAGAAGTGATAGCCAGTCATCCTGTGCAAAAGAAGAAAAGCATCGTAGGTACTGTTCAAGGGTTTGATTGACCCTTTCAGTCTGTCCATTAGTTTGTGGGTGATAAGCTGTGGAGAGTCGGAGTTCAATGTTCAAAGTTTCACATAAGGCTCTCCAAAATCTAGAAGTGAACTGCACCCCTCGATCAGAAACTATGCTGTCAGGGATGCCATGCAACCTTACAATCTCCTTGATAAAAGTTGAGGCAGTCTCCGGGGCAGAAGGAGTTCCTTGCAGAGGTACAAAGTGGGCCATTTTGGTCAAACGATCAACCACAACGAAAATGGTAGTGAAGTCTTCAGATGGGGAAGTTCTACTATAAAATCCATGGAGATCATGCTCCATGGTTTCTCAGGTACAGGAAGGGGCTCAAGTAGACCCCAAGTTCTGGCTCTGTCTGTCTTATTCCGAAGGCATGAAATACAAGATCTTACATATTTCTTGCAGTCGTTCATCAAGTTTGGCCACCAGAATGTACGGGAGATCAAATTAGCCGTCTTGTGAATCCCAAAGTGACCCGCTCTTGTAACTTCTGCACAATATTTGAGAGCGCAGAAATAGTTTAGTAAATGTCCTTCGGTGGAGAGGCGTCCCTTCCAGACTCCATCTCTGGCTGACTGGTACTGTCACGTACCTGGTAGGAGTCTGGAATGACGAGGTCGGCCTCCCTTGTATCTCCAACCCAAGCCCCACTGAGAATGGGACAGACCTAGGGTGAGGAGTTACACGAGAGCCTGTAGTTGTGTGCAGAACTTGTCAGCTGAGTTGCAGACGTGGAGATGCAGGCAGAGCATCTGGTAAGGAACTGGACTCAGGAAAGCTGGTAGGATGGACAGCTAGCACAGGCACTGGAGACAGCGTTAAGCCAAGCAGGAGGCTGGTGCAGGATCACAAGGGTGGCCGGGTTCGGCAGCAGACGGGCAGCGAGGTACTGGAAAAGGCCCCAAAAATCTTGGGCCAAGCTTCCTCGAGGGGCAACTTAGTTTCAAGTTCGCTGTGGAAAGCCAGACCTTATCTCCAGGTTCAAGATTCAAATTGCCTCTTCTCTTCTTGTCGAAGAACTTTTTATTATATGCCTGGGTCTTGGAGATTGTATCCTGCAGTAATTGGTAGTTGGAGTTAAGGAAGTTCAACCTGTCTTGTACGGCAGGTACAGAAGAATCAATAGGCAGCTCAGGCAAGAAAGAAGGATGGTATCCATAATTGGCGAAAAAAGGTGACTGTTTGGTTGCCGAATGGGTGGAATTATTGTATGAAAATTCCGCGAGTGGGAGAAGTGATAGCCAGTCATCCTGTGCAAAAGAAGAAAAGCATCGTAGGTACTGTTCAAGGGTTTGATTGACCCTTTCAGTCTGTCCATTCGTTTGTGGGTGATAAGCTGTGGAGAGGCGGAGTTCAATGTTCAAAGTTTCACATGAGGCCCTCCAAAATCTAGAAGTGAACTGCACTCCTCGATCAGAAACTATGCTGTCAGGGATGCCATGCAACCTTACAATCTCCTTGATAAAAGTTGAGGCAGTCTCCGGGGCAGAAGGAGTTCCTTGCAGAGGTACAAAGTGGGCCATTTTGGTCAAACGATCAACCACAACGAAAATGGTAGTGAAGTCTTCAGATGGGGGAAGTTCTACTATAAAATCCATGGAGATCATGCTCCATGGTTTCTCAGGTACAGGAAGGGGCTCAAGTAGACCCCAAGTTCTGGCTCTGTCTGTCTTATTCCGAAGGCATGAAATACAAGATCTTACATATTTCTTGCAGTCATTCATCAAGTTTGGCCACCAGAATGTACGGGAGATCAAATTAGCCGTCTTGTGAATCCCAAAGTGACCCGCTAGGGGATGATCATGACATCGCCCTAGGACGGCAACTCTGAACTGTTCTGGGACCTGCAGTAATTGGTAGTTGGAGTTAAGGAAGTTCAACCTGTCTTGTACGGCAGGTACAGAAGAATCAATAGGCAGCTCAGGCAAGAAAGGATGGTATCCATAATTGGCGAAAAAAGGTGACTGTTTGGTTGCCGAATGGGTGGAATTATTGTATGAAAATTCCGCGAGTGGGAGAAGTGATAGCCAGTCATCCTGTGCAAAAGAAGAAAAGCATCATAGGTACTGTTCAAGGGTTTGATTGACCCTTTCAGTCTGTCCATTAGTTTGTGGGTGATAAGCTGTGGAGAGGCGGAGTTCAATGTTCAAAGTTTCACATAAGGCCCTCCAAAATCTAGAAGTGAACTGCACCCCTCGATCAGAAACTATGCTGTCAGGGATGCCATGCAACCTTACAATCTCCTTGATAAAAGTTGAGGCAGTCTCCGGGGCAGAAGGAGTTCCTTGCAGAGGTACAAAGTGGGCCATTTTGGTCAAACGATCAACCACAACGAAAATGGTAGTGAAGTCTTCAGATGGGGGAAGTTCTACTATAAAATCCATGGAGATCATGCTCCATGGTTTCTCAGGTACAGGAAGGGGCTCAAGTAGACCCCAAGTTCTGGCTCTGTCTGTCTTATTCCGAAGGCATGAAATACAAGATCTTACATATTTCTTGCAGTCGTTCATCAAGTTTGGCCACCAGAATGTACGGGAGATCAAATTAGCCGTCTTGTGAATCCCAAAGTGACCCGCTAGGGGATGATCATGACATCGCCCTAGGACGGCAACTCTGAACTGTTCTGGGACCTGCAGTAATTGGTAGTTGGAGTTAAGGAAGTTCAACCTGTCTTGTACGGCAGGTACAGAAGAATCAATAGGCAGCTCAGGCAAGAAATAAGGATGGTATCCATAATTGGCGAAAAAAGGTGACTGTTTGGTTTCCGAATGGGTGGAATTATTGTATGAAAATTCCGCGAGTGGGAGAAGTGATAGCCAGTCATCCTGTGCAAAAGAAGAAAAGCATCGTAGGTACTGTTCAAGGGTTTGATTGACCCTTTCAGTCTGTCCATTAGTTTGTGGGTGATAAGCTGTGGAGAGTCGGAGTTCAATGTTCAAAGTTTCACATAAGGCCCTCCAAAATCTAGAAGTGAACTGCACCCCTCGATCAGAAACTATGCTGTCAGGGATGCCATGCAACCTTACAATCTCCTTGATAAAAGTTGAGGCAGTCTCCGGGGCAGAAGGAGTTCCTTGCAGAGGTAAAAAGTGGGCCATTTTGGTCAAACGATCAACCACAACGAAAATGGTAGTGAAGTCTTCAGATAGGGGAAGTTCTACTATAAAATCCATGGAGATCATGCTCCATGGTTTCTCAGGTACAGGAAGGGGCTCAAGTAGACCCCAAGTTCTGGCTCTGTCTGTCTTATTCCGAAGGCATGAAATACAAGATCTTACATATTTCTTGCAGTCGTTCATCATGTTTGGCCACCAGAATGTACGGGAGATCAAATTAGCCGTCTTGTGAATCCCAAAGTGACCCGCTCTTGTAACTTCTGCACAATATTTGAGAGCGCAGAAATAGTTTGGTAAATGTCCTTCGGTGGAGAGGCGTCCCTTCCAGACTCCATCTCTGGCTGACTGGTACTGTCACGTACCTGGTAGGAGTCTGGAATGACGAGGTCGGCCTCCCTTGTATCTCCAACCCAAGCCCCACTGAGAATGGGACAGACCTAGGGTGAGGAGTTACACGAGAGCCTGTAGTTGTGTGCAGAACTTGTCAGCTGAGTTGCAGACGTGGAGATGCAGGCAGAGCATCTGGTAAGGAACTGGACTCAGGAAAGCTGGTAGGATGGACAGCTAGCACAGGCACTGGAGACAGCGTTAAGCCAAGCAGGAGGCTGGTGCAGGATCACAAGGGTGGCCGGGTTCGGTAGCAGACGGGCAGCGAGGTACTGGAAAAGGCCCCAAAAATCTTGGGCCAAGCTTCCTCGAGGGGCAACTTAGTTTCAAGTTCGCTGTGGAAAGCCAGACCTTATCTCCAGGTTCAAGATTCAAATTGCCTCTTCTCTTCTTGTCGAAGAACTTTTTATTATCTGCCTGGGTCTTGGAGATTGTATCCTGCAGTAATTGGTAGTTGGAGTTAAGGAAGTTCAACCTGTCTTGTACGGCAGGTACAGAAGAATCAATAGGCAGCTCAGGCAAGAAAGAAGGATGGTATCCATAATTGGCGAAAAAAGGTGACTGTTTGGTTGCCGAATGGGTGGAATTATTGTATGAAAATTCCGCGAGTGGGAGAAGTGATAGCCAGTCATCCTGTGCAAAAGAAGAAAAGCATCGTAGGTACTGTTCAAGGGTTTGATTGACCCTTTCAGTCTGTCCATTAGTTTGTGGGTGATAAGCTGTGGAGAGGCGGAGTTCAATGTTCAAAGTTTCACATAAGGCCCTCCAAAATCTAGAAGTGAACTGCACCCCTCGATCAGAAACTATGCTGTCAGGGATGCCATGCAACCTTACAATCTCCTTGATAAAAGTTGAGGCAGTCTCCGGGGCAGAAGGAGTTCCTTGCAGAGGTACAAAGTGGGCCATTTTGGTCAAACGATCAACCACAACGAAAATGGTAGTGAAGTCTTCAGATGGGGGAAGTTCTACTATAAAATCCATGGAGATCATGCTCCATGGTTTCTCAGGTACAGGAAGGGGCTCAAGTAGACCCCAAGTTCTGGCTCTGTCTGTCTTATTCCGAAGGCATGAAATACAAGATCTTACATATTTCTTGCAGTCGTTCATCAAGTTTGGCCACCAGAATGTACGGGAGATCAAATTAGCCGTCTTGTGAATCCCAAAGTGACCCGCTAGGGGATGATCATGACATCGCCCTAGGACGGCAACTCTGAACTGTTCTGGGACCTGCAGTAATTGGTAGTTGGAGTTAAGGAAGTTCAACCTGTCTTGTACGGCAGGTACAGAAGAATCAATAGGCAGCTCAGGCAAGAAATAAGGATGGTATCCATAATTGGCGAAAAAAGGTGACTGTTTGGTTTCCGAATGGGTGGAATTATTGTATGAAAATTCCGCGAGTGGGAGAAGTGATAGCCAGTCATCCTGTGCAAAAGAAGAAAAGCATCGTAGGTACTGTTCAAGGGTTTGATTGACCCTTTCAGTCTGTCCATTAGTTTGTGTGTGATAAGCTGTGGAGAGTCGGAGTTCAATGTTCAAAGTTTCACATAAGGCCCTCCAAAATCTAGAAGTGAACTGCACCCCTCGATCAGAAACTATGCTGTCAGGGATGCCATGCAACCTTACAATCTCCTTGATAAAAGTTGAGGCAGTCTCCGGGGCAGAAGGAGTTCCTTGCAGAGGTACAAAGTGGGCCATTTTGGTCAAACGATCAACCACAACGAAAATGGTAGTGAAGTCTTCAGATGGGGGAAGTTCTACTATAAAATCCATGGAGATCATGCTCCATGGTTTCTCAGGTACAGGAAGGGGCTCAAGTAGACCCCAAGTTCTGGCTCTGTCTGTCTTATTCCGAAGGCATGAAATACAAGATCTTACATATTTCTTGCAGTCGTTCATCAAGTTTGGCCACCAGAATGTACGGGAGATCAAATTAGCCGTCTTGTGAATCCCAAAGTGACCCGCTCTTGTAACTTCTGCACAATATTTGAGAGCGCAGAAATAGTTTGGTAAATGTCCTTTGGTGGAGAGGCGTCCCTTCCAGACTCCATCTCTGGCTGACTGGTACTGTCACGTACCTGGTAGGAGTCTGGAATGACGAGGTCGGCCTCCCTTGTATCTCCAACCCAAGCCCCACTGAGAATGGGACAGACCTAGGGTGAGGAGTTACACGAGAGCCTGTAGTTGTGTGCAGAACTTGTCAGCTGAGTTGCAGACGTGGAGATGCAGGCAGAGCATCTGGTAAGGAACTGGACTCAGGAAAGCTGGTAGGATGGACAGCTAGCACAGGCACTGGAGACAGCGTTAAGCCAAGCAGGAGGCTGGTGCAGGATCACAAGGGTGGCCGGGTTCGGTAGCAGACGGGCAGCGAGGTACTGGAAAAGGCCCCAAAAATCTTGGGCCAAGCTTCCTCGAGGGGCAACTTAGTTTCAAGTTCGCTGTGGAAAGCCAGACCTTATCTCCAGGTTCAAGATTCAAATTGCCTCTTCTCTTCTTGTCGAAGAACTTTTTATTATCTGCCTGGGTCTTGGAGATTGTATCCTGCAGTAATTGGTAGTTGGAGTTAAGGAAGTTCAACCTGTCTTGTACGGCAGGTACAGAAGAATCAATAGGCAGCTCAGGCAAGAAAGAAGGATGGTATCCATAATTGGCGAAAAAAGGTGACTGTTTGGTTGCCGAATGGGTGGAATTATTGTATGAAAATTCCGCGAGTGGGAGAAGTGATAGCCAGTCATCCTGTGCAAAAGAAGAAAAGCATCGTAGGTACTGTTCAAGGGTTTGATTGACCCTTTCAGTCTGTCCATTAGTTTGTGGGTGATAAGCTGTGGAGAGGCGGAGTTCAATGTTCAAAGTTTCACATAAGGCCCTCCAAAATCTAGAAGTGAACTGCACCCCTCGATCAGAAACTATGCTGTCAGGGATGCCATGCAACCTTACAATCTCCTTGATAAAAGTTGAGGCAGTCTCCGGGGCAGAAGGAGTTCCTTGCAGAGGTACAAAGTGGGCCATTTTGGTCAAACGATCAACCACAACGAAAATGGTAGTGAAGTCTTCAGATGGGGGAAGTTCTACTATAAAATCCATGGAGATCATGCTCCATGGTTTCTCAGGTACAGGAAGGGGCTCAAGTAGACCCCAAGTTCTGGCTCTGTCTGTCTTATTCCGAAGGCATGAAATACAAGATCTTACATATTTCTTGCAGTCGTTCATCAAGTTTGGCCACCAGAATGTACGGGAGATCAAATTAGCCGTCTTGTGAATCCCAAAGTGACCCGCTAGGGGATGATCATGACATCGCCCTAGGACGGCAACTCTGAACTGTTCTGGGACCTGCAGTAATTGGTAGTTGGAGTTAAGGAAGTTCAACCTGTCTTGTACGGCAGGTACAGAAGAATCAATAGGCAGCTCAGGCAAGAAATAAGGATGGTATCCATAATTGGCGAAAAAAGGTGACTGTTTGGTTACCGAATGGGTGGAATTATTGTATGAAAATTCCGCGAGTGGGAGAAGTGATAGCCAGTCATCCTGTGCAAAAGAAGAAAAGCATCGTAGGTACTGTTCAAGGGTTTGATTGATGGCCTTGCAGAGGTACAAAGTGGGCCATTTTGGTCAAATGATCAACCACAACGAAAATGGTAGTGAAGTCTTCAGATGGGGGAAGTTCTACTATAAAATCCATGGAGATCATGCTCCATGTTTTCTCATGTACAGGAAGGGGCCAATTATGGATACCATCCTTCTTTCTTGCCTGAGCTGCCTATTGATTCTTCTGTACCTGCCGTACAAGACAGGTTGAACTTCCTTAACTCCAACTACCAATTACTGCAGGATACAATCTCCAAGACCCAGGCAGATAATAAAAAGTTCTTCGACAAGAAGAGAAGAGGCAATTTGAATCTTGAACCTTTTCCAGTACCTCGCTGCCCGTCTGCTACCGAACCTGGCCACCCTTGTGATCCTGCACCAGCCTCCTGCTTGGCTTAACGCTGTCTCCAGTGCCTGTGCTAGCTGTCCATCCTACCAGCTTTCCTGAGTCCCGTTCCTTACCAGATTCTCTGCCTGCATCTCCACGTCTGAAACTCAGCTGACAAGTTCTGCACGCAACTACAGGCACTCGTGTAACTCCTCACCCTAGGTCTGTCCCATCCTCAGTGGGGCTTGGGTTGGAGATACAAGGGAGGCCGACCTCGTCATTCCAGACTCCTACCAGGTACGTGACAGTACCAGTCAGCCAGAGATGGAGTCTGGAAAGGAGGCCTCTCCACCGAAGGACATTTACCAAACTATTTCTGCGCTCTCAAATATTGTGCAGAAGTTACAAGAGCGGGTCACTTTGGGATTCACAAGACGGCTAATTTGATCTCCCGTACATTCTGGTGGCCAAACTTGATGAACGACTGCAAGAAATATGTAAGATCTTGTATTTCATGCCTTCGGAATAAGACAGACAGAGCCAGAACTTGGGGTCTACTTGAGCCCCTTCCTGTACCTGAGAAACCATGGAGCATGATCTCCATGGATTTTATAGTAGAACTTCCCCCATCTGAAGACTTCACTACCATTTTCGTTGTGGTTGATCGTTTGACCAAAATGGCCCACTTTGTACCTCTGCAAGGAACTCCTTCTGCCCCGGAGACTGCCTCAACTTTTATCAAGGAGATTGTAAGGTTGCATGGCATCCCTGACAGCATAGTTTCTGATCGAGGGGTGCAGTTCACTTCTAGATTTTGGAGGGCCTTATGTGAAACTTTGAACATTGAACTCCGCCTCTCCACAGCTTATCACCCACAAACTAATGGACAGACTGAAAGGGTCAATCAAACCCTTGAACAGTAGCTACGATGCTTTTCTTCTTTTGCACAGGATGACTGGCTATCACTTCTCCCACTCGCGGAATTTTCATACAATAATTCCACCCATTCGGCAGCCAAACAGTCACCTTTTTTCGCCAATTATGGATACCATCCTTGTTTCTTGCCTGAGCTGCCTATTGATTCTTCTGTACCTGCCGTACAAGACAGGTTGAACTTCCTTAACTCCAACTACCAATTACTGCAGGATACAATCTCCAAGACCCAGGCAGATAATAAAAAGTTCTTCGACAAGAAGAGAAGAGGCAATTTGAATCTTGAACCTGGAGATAAGGTCTGGCTTTCCACAGCGAACTTGAAACTAAGTTGCCCCTCGAGGAAGCTTGGCCCAAGATTTTTGGGGCCTTTTCCAGTACCTCGCTGCCCGTCTGCTACCGAACCCGGCCACCCTTGTGATCCTGCACCAGCCTCCTGCTTGGCTTAACGCTGTCTCCAGTGCCTGTGCTAGCTGTCCATCCTACCAGCTTTCCTGAGTCCAGTTCCTTACCAGATGCTCTGCCTGCATCTCCATGTCTGCAACTCAGCTGACAAGTTCTGCACGCAACTACAGGCTCTCGTGTAACTCCTCACCCTAAGTCTGTCCCATCCTCAGTGGGGCTTGGGTTGGAGATACAAGGGAGGCCGACCTCGTCATTCCAGACTCGTACCAGGTACGTGACAGTACCAGTCAGCCAGAGATGGAGTCTGGAAGGGAGGCCTCTCCACCGAAGGACATTTACCAAACTATTTCTGTGCTCTCAAATATTGTGCAGAAGTTACAAGAGCGGGTCACTTTGGGATTCACAAGACGGCTAATTTGAGCTCCCGTACATTCTGGTGGCCAAACTTGATGAACGACTGCAAGAAATATGTAAGATCTTGTATTTCATGCCTTCGGAATAAGACAGACAGAGCCAGAACTTGGGGTCTACTTGAGCCCCTTCCTGTACCTGAGAAACCATGGAGCATGATCTCCATGGATTTTATAGTAGAACTTCCCCCATCTGAAGACTTCACTACCATTTTCGTTGTGGTTGATCGTTTGACCAAAATGGCCCACTTTGTACCTCTGCAAGGAACTCCTTCTGCCCCGGAGACTGCCTCAACTTTTATCAAGGAGATTGTAAGGTTGCATGGCATCCCTGACAGCATAGTTTCTGATCGAGGGGTGCAGTTCACTTCTAGATTTTGGAGGGCCTTATGTGAAACTTTGAACATTGAACTCCGCCTCTCCACAGCTTATCACCCACAAACTAATGGACAGACTGAAAGGGTCAATCAAACCCTTGAACAGTACCTACGATGCTTTTCTTCTTTTGCACAGGATGACTGGCTATCACTTCTCCCACTCGCGGATTTTTCATACAATAATTCCACCCATTCGGCAACCAAACAGTCACCTTTTTTCGCCAATTATGGATACCATCCTTCTTTCTTGCCTGAGCTGCCTATTGATTCTTCTGCACCTGCCGTACAAGACAGGTTGAACTTCCTTAACTCCAACTACCAATTACTGCAGGATACAATCTCCAAGACCCAGGCAGATAATAAAAAGTTCTTCGACAAGAAGAGAAGAGGCAATTTGAATCTTGAACCTTTTCCAGTACCTCGCTGCCGTTCTGCTACCGAACCCGGCCACCCTTGTGATCCTGCACCAGCCTCCTGCTTGGCTTAACGCTGTCTCCAGTGCCTGTGCTAGCTGTCCATCCTACCAGCTTTCCTGAGTCCAGTTCCTTACCAGATGCTCTGCCTGCATCTCCACGTCTGCAACTCAGCTGACAAGTTCTGCACGCAACTACAGACACTCGTGTAACTCCTCACCCTAGGTCTGTCCCATCCTCAGTGGGGCTTGGGTTGGAGATACAAGGGAGGCCGACCTCGTCATTCCAGACTCCTACCAGGTACGTGACAGTACCAGTCAGCCAGAGATGGAGTCTGGAAGGGAGGCCTCTCCACCGAAGGACATTTACCAAACTATTTCTGCGCTCTCAAATATTGTGCAGAAGTTACAAGAGCGGGTCACTTTGGGATTCACAAGACGGCTAATTTGATCTCCCGTACATTCTGGTGGCCATAATTGACGAAAAAAGGTGACTGTTTGGTTGCCGAATGGGTGGAATTATTGTATGAAAATTCCGCGAGTGGGAGAAGTGATAGCCAGTTAAGGAAGTTCAACCTGTCTTGTACGGCAGGTACAGAAGAATCAATAGGCAGCTCAGGCAAGAAAGAAGGATGGTATCCATAATTGGCGAAAAAAGGTGACTGTTTGGTTACCGAATGGGTGGAATTATTGTATGAAAATTCCGCGAGTGGGAGAAGTGATAGCCAGTCATCCTGTGCAAAAGAAGAAAAGCATCGTAGGTACTGTTCAAGGGTTTGATTGACCCTTTCAGTCTGTCCATTAGTTTGTGGGTGATAAGCTGTGGAGAGGCGGAGTTCAATGTTCAATGTTTCACATAAGGCCCTCCAAAATCTAGAAGTGAACTGCACCCCTCGATCAGAAACTATGCTGTCAGGGATGCCATGCAACCTTACAATCTCCTTGATAAAAGTTGAGGCAGTCTCCGGGGCAGAAGGAGTTCCTTGCAGAGGTACAAAGTGGGCCATTTTGGTCAAACGATCAACCACAACAAAAATAGTAGTAAAATCTTCAGATGGGGGAAGTTCTACTATAAAATCCATGGAGATCATGCTCCATGATTTCTCAGGTACAGGAAGGGGCTCAAGTAGACCCCAAGTTCTGGCTCTGTCTGTCTTATTCCGAAGGCATGAAATACAAGATCTTACATATTTCTTGCAGTCGTTCATCAAGTTTGGCCACCAGAATGTACGGGAGATCAAATTAGCCGTCTTGTGAATCCCAAAGTGACCCGCTCTTGTAACTTCTGCACAATATTTGAGAGCGCAGAAATAGTTTGGTAAATGTCCTTCGGTGGAGAGGCCTCCCTTCCAGACTCCATTTCTGGCTGACTGGTACTGTCACGTACCTGGTAGGAGTCTGGAATGACGAGGTCGGCCTCCCTTGTGTCTCCAACCCAAGCCCCACTGAGAATGGGACAGACCTAGGGTGAGGAGTTACACGAGTGCCTGTAGTTGCGTGCAGAACTTGTCAGCTGAGTTGCAGACGTGGAGATGCAGGCAGAGCATCTGGTAAGGAACTGGACTCAGGAAAGCTGGTAGGATGGACAGCTAGCACAGGCACTGGAGAAAGCGTTAAGCCAAGCAGGAGGCTGGTGCAGGATCACAAGGGTGGCCGGGTTCGGTAGCAGACGGGCAGCGAGGTACTGGAAAAGGTTCAAGATTAGGGATGAGCTTCGTGTTCGAGTCGAACATACGTTCGACTCGAACATCGGCTGTTCGATCGTTCGACGAAGATCGAACGATTTGGGCCGTTCGCGCCAAATTCGAGTGACGCGAACGGCCCACAATGCACTACGCCATCGCAGTGTCATCCAGGCGCTGTGATTGGCCAAGCATGCACTGTGACCCCGCATGCTTGGCCAATCACAGCGCCGGCAGCGAGGAGAGCAATGATTGGCCGCAGGCAGGATGCCTGTGGCCAATTATTGCTGAGGGTGTTTAGTACACGCCCCACACTATAAAAGGCCGCCAGCACGGCGGCCTAGTGTAGTGTGTTCCGGAGCAGGGATAGAGCAGCATAGGCAGGGACAGTGACTGTTATTTCTTTCTTGCTTAACCTGGATTCCTTTAGTTTAGGGAAAGAGAAGGATAGGTAGGGAGAGTGTCAGTGTGTTTTGTGCTTGTGCTATAGTGTGCTTAAAAAAAACATTTATTCTAGGGACAGAAAACTGTAGGTAGGGACAGTGTCAGTTTCTTTCACTCTGCAAGTCCTTGTTTCCAGGGACCTGGAAGGACAGTGAGTGAATTGTCCTTGTGCTATATTGTGCTTAAAAAAAACATTTATTCTAGGGACAGAAAACTGTAGGTAGGGAGAGTGTCAGTTTATTTCACTCTGCAAGTCCTTGTTTCCAGGGACCTGT
Organism: Rana muscosa; assembly: GCA_029206835.1. Classification (NCBI taxonomy): domain Eukaryota; kingdom Metazoa; phylum Chordata; class Amphibia; order Anura; family Ranidae; genus Rana; species Rana muscosa. Next base: position 1,092,647 of record JARGYO010000232.1, read on the forward strand.
AAGGACAGTGAGTGAATTGTCCTTGTGCTATATTGTGATTAAAAAAAACATTTTTTCTAGGGACAGAAAACTGTAGGTAGGGAGAGTGTTTTTTTTCTTTCACTCTGCAAGTCCTTGTTTCCAGGGACCTGTAAGGACAGTGAGTGAATTGTCCTTGTGCTATATTGTGCTTAAAAAAAACATTTATTCTAGGGACAGAAAACTGTAGGTAGGGAGAGTGTCAGTTTATTTCACTCTGCAAGTCCTTGTTTCCAGGGACCTGTAAGGACAGTGAGTGAATTGTCCTTGTGCTATATTGTGATTAAAAAAAACATTTTTTCTAGGGACAGAAAACTGTAGGTAGGGAGAGTGTTTTTTTTCTTTCACTCTGCAAGTCCTTGTTTCCAGGGACCTGTAAGGACAGTGAGTGAATTGTCCTTGTGCTATATTGTGCTTAAAAAAAACATTTATTCTAGGGACAGAAAACTGTAGGTAGGGAGAGTGTTTTTTTTTTCTTTCACTCTGCAAGTCCTTGTTTCCAGGGACCTGTAAGGACAGTGAGTGAATTGTCCTTGTGCTATATTGTGCTTAAAAAAAACATTTATTCTAGGGACAGAAAACTGTAGGTAGGGAGAGTGTCAGTTTATTTCACTCTGCAAGTCCTTGTTTCCAGGGACCTGTAAGGACAGTGAGTGGATTGTCCTTGTGCTATATTGTGCTTTAAAAAAACATTTATTCTAGGGACAGAAAACTGTAGGTAGGGAGAGTGTCAGTTTATTTCACTCTGCAAGTCCTTGTTTCCAGGGACCTGGAAGGACAGTGAGTGAATTGTCCTTGTGCTATATTGTGATTAAAAAAAACATTTTTTCTAGGGACAGAAAACTGTAGGTAGGGAGAGTGTTTTTTTTCTTTCACTCTGCAAGTCCTTGTTTCCAGGGACCTGTAAGGACAGTGAGTGAATTGTCCTTGTGCTATATTGTGATTAAAAAAAACATTTTTTCTAGGGACAGAAAACTGTAGGTAGGGAGAGTGTTTTTTTTTCTTTCACTCTGCAAGTCCTTGTTTCCAGGGACCTGTAAGGACAGTGAGTGAATTGTCCTTGTGCTATATTGTGCTTAAAAAAAACATTTATTCTAGGGACAGAAAACTGTAGGTAGGGAGAGTGTCAGTTTATTTCACTCTGCAAGTCCTTGTTTCCAGGGACCTGTAAGGAGAGTGAGTGAATTGTCCTTGTGCTATATTGTGATTAAAAAAAACATTTTTTCTAGGGACAGAAAACTGTAGGTAGGGAGAGTGTTTTTTTTCTTTCACTCTGCAAGTCCTTGTTTCCAGGGACCTGTAAGGACAGTGAGTGAATTGTCCTTGTGCTATATTGTGCTTAAAAAAAACATTTATTCTAGGGACAGAAAACTGTAGGTAGGGAGAGTGTTTTTTTTTCTTTCACTCTGCAAGTCCTTGTTTCCAGGGACCTGTAAGGACAGTGAGTGAATTGTCCTTGTGCTATATTGTGCTTAAAAAAAACATTTATTCTAGGGACAGAAAACTGTAGGTAGGGAGAGTGTCAGTTTATTTCACTCTGCAAGTCCTTGTTTCCAGGGACCTGTAAGGACAGTGAGTGGATTGTCCTTGTGCTATATTGTGCTTTAAAAAAACATTTATTCTAGGGACAGAAAACTGTAGGTAGGGAGAGTGTCAGTTTATTTCACTCTGCAAGTCCTTGTTTCCAGGGACCTGGAAGGACAGTGAGTGAATTGTCCTTGTGCTATATTGTGATTAAAAAAAACATTTTTTCTAGGGACAGAAAACTGTAGGTAGGGAGAGTGTTTTTTTTCTTTCACTCTGCAAGTCCTTGTTTCCAGGGACCTGTAAGGACAGTGAGTGAATTGTCCTTGTGCTATATTGTGATTAAAAAAAACATTTTTTCTAGGGACAGAAAACTGTAGGTAGGGAGAGTGTTTTTTTTTCTTTCACTCTGCAAGTCCTTGTTTCCAGGGACCTGTAAGGACAGTGAGTGAATTGTCCTTGTGCTATATTGTGATTAAAAAAAACATTTTTTCTAGGGACAGAAAACTGTAGGTAGGGAGAGTGTTTTTTTTCTTTCACTCTGCAAGTCCTTGTTTCCAGGGACCTGGAAGGACAGTGAGTGAATTGTCCTTGTGCTATATTGTGCTTAAAAAAACATTTATTCTAGGGACAGAAAACTGTAGGTAGGGAGAGTGTCAGTTTATTTCACTCTGCAAGTCCTTGTTTCCAGGGACCTGTAAGGACAGTGAGTGAATTGTCCTTGTGCTATATTGTGCTTAAAAAAAACATTTATTCTAGGGACAGAAAACTGTAGGTAGGGAGAGTGTCAGTTTATTTCACTCTGCAAGTCCTTGTTTCCAGGGACCTGGAAGGACAGTGAGTGAATTGTCCTTGTGCTATATTGTGATTAAAAAAAACATTTTTTCTAGGGACAGAAAACTGTAGGTAGGGAGAGTGTTTTTTTTCTTTCACTCTGCAAGTCCTTGTTTCCAGGGACCTGTAAGGACAGTGAGTGAATTGTCCTTGTGCTATATTGTGATTAAAAAAAACATTTTTTCTAGGGACAGAAAACTGTAGGTAGGGAGAGTGTTTTTTTTTCTTTCACTCTGCAAGTCCTTGTTTCCAGGGACCTGTAAGGACAGTGAGTGAATTGTCCTTGTGCTATATTGTGATTAAAAAAAACATTTTTTCTAGGGACAGAAAACTGTAGGTAGGGAGAGTGTTTTTTTTCTTTCACTCTGCAAGTCCTTGTTTCCAGGGACCTGGAAGGACAGTGAGTGAATAGTCCTTGTGCTATATTGTGCTTAAAAAAAATATTTTTTCTAGGGACAGAAAACTGTAGGTAGGGAGAGTGTCAGTTTCTTTCACTGTGAAAGTCCTTGTTTCAAGGGACAGAGAAGGACACCTGAAGGTAGCCCTTATTGCTTTTTTCCCATCTCCCTGCAGGCCATCTATTAGAATGTCTGGAAGGCAAACAAGGAGAGGCAGACAGTCAGGAGGCAATAAAAGAGGGCAAGCAGGCTCTGTGTCTGGGGGCAACAGTGCTGGTCGTGGACGCGGTGCATTGTCATCAGCACATGGCCATGGGACACGCTTGTCCTTCTTTTCGGCAGCTGGACATGTTGAGCCACATCATGCCGAAGACTTGGTAGAGTGGATGACCAAGCCCTCCTCCTCCTCCTCATCCTCTCTCACCCAGGCTCAGGGTACTGGAAAAGCAGCTGCCAAAGCGTCGTCTTCCCTGGTATCAATGTCAGACAAATCATCAGTCACTCCTTCCCTAGACCCACCATGTCCTCCTCCTGAGGAGTCCCCCGAACTGTTTCAGCACAGTGTTGGGTACATGCTCCAGGAGGATGCCCAGCGTTTCGAAGGGTCTGATGATGAAACCCAGCTAGAGGAAGGCAGTAGCGTGAGAGCAGACAGAGGGGATGCTCAAGAAGGACACCAATCTGGCAGTCATGTTCCAGCAGCTGCAGCATACTGCCAGATTGGCTCCAGTGATGAGGAGGGAGGGGATGATGAGGTCACTGACTCCACGTGGGTGCCTAATAGGAGAGAGGAGGAGGAGGAGGATGAGGAGGAGGCACATCTCCAACGAGGCAGGATGCCCTTTGGTGGCCAGCGTAAGGGCAGTACACCGACGGAATCACACCGCAGAGCTCCGCCTGTGCAGGGCGCTGCCTCTGCCCGTCATTCAAAAAGTTCTTTGGTGTGGGCCTTTTTTGAGGCTAGTGCATCAGATCGCACAGCTGCTGTTTGCAACATATGTCTCAAGCGTATATCGCGTGGCCAAAACATCAGCCTCTTGGGTACCACATGCCTGACCAGACATATGTTGACCTGCAATGCAGCTCGTTGGCAAGCCTACCTCAAAGACCCACACCAAAGAACAAAGCGGACCTCTCCTTGCACCGCATCAGCTGGGATCTCCAACCCCACTATAACTTCAGTCCTCTCTGAAACATGCACTGAGAGGAATGAAGGTGTAGAATTAGGTGTGTCACAGCCAAGTACTTGCGCCCACTCTGCTAGCAGTACACCGACGTCCGATTCTAGCAGGCAAATTTCCCTGCCCCAGCTGCTGGACCGTCGAAAGAAGTTCACTCCCAGCCATCCACATGCCCAGCGGTTGAATGCTAGCTTGGCTAAATTGCTAGCGCTTCAACTGCTGCCTTTTCAGTTGGTAGACTCGGCCCCCTTCCGTGAGTTTGTGCAATGTGCGGTTCCTCAGTGGCAGGTTCCCAAACGCCACTTTTTCTCACGGAAGGCTATTCCGGCTCTCTACCGGCATGTGGAAGGCAATGTCTTGGCCTCGCTGGACAGGGCGGTCAGCGGTAAGGTGCATATTACCGCTGACTCATGGTCCAGCAGGCATGGACAGGGACGTTACCTTTCTTTCACGGCCCATTGGGTCACTCTTTTGGCAGCTGGGAAGGATTCAGGACAAGGTGCAGTAGTGTTGGAGGTTGTCCCACCGCCACGCCTACAAAATGCTACTACTGGTTGTGACACACCTCTCTCCTCCACCCCCTCCTCTTCTTCTTCCTCCATGGCCTCTTCCTGTGGTTTGTCCTATGAACCAGCGGTGCTCCGTAGCCGTTCACGGGGCTACGCAAGTACGCAGGCAAAAAGATGCCATGCCGTGCTTGCGCTGGTGTGTTTGGGGGACAGAAGCCACACTGGGGCAGAGGTCCTGTCTGCTCTGCAGGGCCAGGCCGAGAGGTGGTTGACGCCACGCCAGCTTAAGCCAGGAATGGTGGTTTGCGACAATGGCACCAACCTCCTCTCCGCCCTCCGACAGGGACAACTGACCCATGTGCCCTGTGTGGCTCACGTCCTTAACCTGGTGGTGCAGCGCTTCTTGGGCAGGTACCCGGGCTTACAGGATGTCCTGAGGCAGGCCAGGAAAGTCTGTGTGCATTTCCGCAGATCTTATAATGCCAGTGCTCGCCTGGCTGAGCTGCAAAAGGAGTTGAACCTGCCCAAGAACCGCCTTATATGTGACATGCCCACCAGGTGGAACTCAACGTTGGCCATGCTGCAGCGGCTGCACACGCAGCAGAGGGCCATCAATGAGTACCTGTGCGACTACGGCACCAGGACAGGGTCAGGGGAGCTTGGTTTTTTTTCTCCACGCCAGTGGGGCATGATCAGGGATGCATGCACTGTCCTGGCACCATTTGAGGAGGCCACGAGGATGGTGAGCAGTGACAGTGCATGCATCAGTGACACTGTACCTCTTGTCCACCTGTTGGAGCACACGCTGCGTGGAATAATGGACAGGGCACTTGAGGCAGAACAGAGGCAGGAAGAGGAGGACTTCCTTGCCTCTCAAGGCCCCCTTTACCCAGACAGTGTTCCTTCTGTCCCACCCATCGCACAGGAAGAGGAGGAGGAGGAGGAGGAGGAGGATTGTGTCAGCATGGAGGTGGAGGCTGGCACTCAGCATCATCAGCAGCAGTCTTTTAGGGATGATTTACAGTCCCAAGAAACCAGTGGACTTGTTGGTGGCTGGGAGGAGGTGGCTGCGGATCATGTCGTCCTTAGTGACCCAGAGGACTCCGGAGCGAATGCCTCAGCAAACCTACGCTGCATGGCCTCCCTGATCCTGCAAAGTCTGCGGAAGGATCCTCGTATTCTTCGGATCAAGGAGAGGGACCATTACTGGCTGGCCACTCTCCTTGATCCACGGTACAAGGGTAAGGTTGCGGACCTTATGTTACCGTCGCAGAGGGAGCAGAGGATGAGACAACTCCGGGAGGCCTTGCAGAAAGGTCTGTGCAACGCGTTCCCAGAGACTGGGAGGTTGCAAACTCCTGGTCCTGGACAACGAGTTGCTGAGGCTTCGGCCAGTCAAAGAAGGAGCGGTGGGGAAGGTGGCCGTCTGACCGATGCGTTCAGATAATTCTTTAGTCCGCAGCCCCAAAGTATGATCGGTTCCAGCAACCATCGCCAGCGTCTGATAAACATGGTGCAGGAATATCTAGGGGCAAGGTCAGACTTGGACACCTTCCCCACCGAAAATCCTCTGGCTTACTGGGTCTTGAGGATGGATCACTGGCCAGAGCTTGCACAGTATGCAATTGAGCTACTGGCCTGTCCTGCATCCAGCGTTCTTTCGGAACGCACATTCAGTGCTGCTGGAGGATTTGTCACGGATCACAGGGTGCGCCTGTCCACCGACTCGGTTGATCGACTGACTTTCATCAAGATGAACCAGTCTTGGATCACCACCAGCTACCACACACCTGATGCTGATATAACAGACTAATTGATTTTAACATGTCACATCCCTTCAAGACTGATGCTGATGCTGAGTGCCTGTGCTGTTATGTTGACTGGCTATCCTCCTCCTCCGAGTCCTCAATGATACGATTGATGATGATAGCTTGGAAGATCATTTTTGTTTATGGGTGCCACCACCAGTGCCTAACGCCCAATTTTTCAGCCCCTGTTTAACAGGGGCGTGTAATTACAATTTTTGAAGCAATACTTTGCAACAGGGCTCATTGCTGTGCTCCAAGTACAGTATCTGTGAGGAGTTGCAGTGTTGTGCCACCAGTGCCTAAGGCCCAATTTTTCTGCCCCTGTTTAACAGGGGCGTGTCATTACAATTTTTGAAGCAATACTTTGCAACAGGGCTCATTGCTGTGCTCCAAGTACAGTATCTGTGAGGGGTTGCAGTGTTGTGCCACCAGTGCCTAAGGCCCAATTTTTCAGCCCCTGTTCAACAGGGGCATGTAATTACAATTCTTGATCTAATAATTCACAGCAGGGCCCATTGCTGCACCCACCAAGAGTAACTGTCAGGGCTTACAGTGTTGTGGCACCAGCACCACCATCAAAGGCCCAATTTTTACTACCACTGTTCAACAATTATATGTAATTAAAATTCCTGATATAATAGTTGACAGCAGGGCGTTCCAGCACCAACCAAGAGTAACTGTGAGTGCTTACAGTGTTGTGCCAACACCAACAACTAAGGGGCCTATTTCTGCAGAGTATATACGGCAGGTCCCTACTTTCAAACATCCAACTTACAAACGACTCCTACTTGCAAACGCAAGAAGACAACAGGAAGTGAGAGGAAATCTACCACTAGGAAGGAAAATTCTCTCCTGTAAGAATAAATATGGGAGAAAGGTGTCTCCTCTGTACTGATGCTTTATCAGCAATCCTTGTTTCAAGAAAAACACCACATTTCAAAAACAGTTGTCATTGGGACGGAAAGTGAGGTGAAATGTTCTGAACAGGGGCACAGACAGCAAAACAAATGTTACAGGGGTGATAACCCTTACCTATGTTTTCCAAAAAGTTTAAAAATAGATTTTTGGTCTGGAGCTACACTTCAACAATGTACCTGTTCAAAATTACAAACAGATTCTACATAAGAACAAACCTACAGTCCCTGTCTTGTATGCACCGCCTGTATAGGGCTGTTCAGAGTATATAGGGCCTTTTTTATTTTATGTGCGGGGTTCCCCTTAATATCCATACAAGACCCAAAGGGGCTGGTAATGGGCTGGGGTAGGGGGGGGGGGTCATGGGGTAGCTATGCCATTTTTCTTAAAGAATTTCATCCATATTACCGGGACCAGACATTACATTAAAGCCGCAAGCAGTTTTAAATGGCTTTTTTTTCCTTTAGAAGTGTCATTTTGTGCAGGGACAGTTCTAAACACGGGAAACACGTGGCACTTCACAGGCATACTTTAGACACCCCCCAGGTACGATATTTAAAGGAATATTTGACTTTTTTTTTTTTTCACTTTATGCATCATTAAAATGACTGCTCCCGAAAAACGACCGTTTTTAAAACTTCTTTTTGCATTGATACATGTCCCCTGGTGCAGAACCCGGGTTCCCAAACCCTTTTTAGGACAATAACATGCATAATAGTTGTTATAATTAGCACTTTAGAATTCGAACGTTCGCATCCATTGTATTTAATAGGGTTCTAATGTTCGTTCGAACTTTCGGTCCGTTCGCGGGTTCTGGTGCGAACCGAACCCGGGGGTGTTCGGCTCATCACTATTCAAGATTCAAATTGCCTCTTCTCTTCTTGTCGAAGAACTTTTTATTATATGCCTGGGTCTTGGAGATTGTATCCTGCAGTAATTGGTAGTTGGAGTTAAGGAAGTTCAACCTGTCTTGTACGGCAGGTACAGAAGAATCAATAGGCAGCTCAGGCAAGAAAGAAGGATGGTATCCATAATTGGCGAAAAAAGGTGACTGTTTGGTTGCCGAATGGGTGGAATTATTGTATGAAAATTCCGCGAGTGGGAGAAGTGATAGCCAGTCATCCTGTGCAAAAGAAGAAAAGCATCGTAGGTACTGTTCAAGGGTTTGATTGACCCTTTCAGTCTGTCCATTAGTTTGTGGGTGATAAGCTGTGGAGAGGCGGAGTTCAATGTTCAAAGTTTCACATAAGGCCCTCCAAAATCTAGAAGTGAACTGCACCCCTCGATCAGAAACTATGCTGTCAGGGATGCCATGCAACCTTACAATCTCCTTGATAAAAGTTGAGGCAGTCTCCGGGGCAGAAGGAGTTCCTTGCAGAGGTACAAAGTGGGCCATTTTGGTCAAACGATCAACCACAACGAAAATGGTAGTGAAGTCTTCAGATGGGGGAAGTTCTACTATAAAATCCATGGAGATCATGCTCCATGGTTTCTCAGGTACAGGAAGGGGCTCAAGTAGACCCCAAGTTCTGGCTCTGTCTGTCTTATTCCGAAGGCATGAAATACAAGATCTTACATATTTCTTGCAGTCATTCATCATGTTTGGCCACCAGAATGTACGGGAGATCAAATTAGCCGTCTTGTGAATCCCAAAGTGACCCGCTAGGGGATGATCATGACATCGCCCTAGGACGGCAACTCTGAACTGTTCTGGGACCTGCAGTAATTGGTAGTTGGAGTTAAGGAAGTTCAACCTGTCTTGTACGGCAGGTACAGAAGAATCAATAGGCAGCTCAGGCAAGAAAGGATGGTATCCATAATTGGCGAAAAAAGGTGACTGTTTGGTTGCCAAATGGGTGGAATTATTGTATGAAAATTCCGCGAGTGGGAGAAGTGATAGCCAGTCATCCTGTGCAAAAGAAGAAAAGCATCGTAGGTACTGTTCAAGGGTTTGATTGACCCTTTCAGTCTGTCCATTAGTTTGTGGGTGATAAGCTGTGGAGAGGCGGAGTTCAATGTTCAAAGTTTCACATAAGGCCCTCCAAAATCTAGAAGTGAACTGCACCCCTCGATCAGAAACTATGCTGTCAGGGATGCCATGCAACCTTACAATCTCCTTGATAAAAGTTGAGGCAGTCTCCGGGGCAGAAGGAGTTCCTTGCAGAGGTACAAAGTGGGCCATTTTGGTCAAACGATCAACCACAACGAAAATGGTAGTAAAGTCTTCAGATGGGGTAAGTTCTACTATAAAATCTATGGAGATCATGCTCCATGGTTTCTCAGGTACAGGAAGGGGCTCAAGTAGACCCCAAGTTCTGGCTCTGTCTGTCTTATTCCGAAGGCATGAAATACAAGATCTTACATATTTCTTGCAGTCGTTCATCAAGTTTGGCCACTAGAATGTACGGGAGATCAAATTAGCCGTCTTGTGAATCCCAAAGTGACCCGCTCTTGTAACTTCTGCACAATATTTGAGAGCGCAGAAATAGTTTGGTAAATGTCCTTCGGTGGAGAGGCCTCCCTTCCAGACTCCATCTCTGGCTGACTGGTACTGTCACGTACCTGGTAGGAGTCTGGAATGACGAGGTCGGCCTCCCTTGTATCTCCAACCCAAGCCCCACTGAGGATGGGACAGACCTAGGGTGAGGAGTTACACGAGAGCCTGTAGTTGCGTGCAGAACTTGTCAGCTGAGTAGCAGACGTGGAGATGCAGGCAGAGCATCTGGTAAGGAACTGGACTCAGGAAAGCTGGTAGGATGGACAGCTAGCACAGGCACTGGAGACAGCGTTAAGCCAAGCAGGAGGCTGGTGCAGGATCACAAGGGTGGCCGGGTTCGGTAGCAGACGGGCAGCGAGGTACTGAAAAAGGCCCCAAAAATCTTGGGCCAAGCTTCCTCGAGGGGCAACTTAGTTTCAAGTTCGCTGTGGAAAGCCAGACCTTATCTCCAGGTTCAAGATTCAAATTGCCTCTTCTCTTCTTGTCGAAGAACTTTTTATTATCTGCCTGGGTCTTGGAGATTGTATCCTGCAGTAATTGGTAGTTGGAGTTAAGGAAGTTCAACCTGTCTTGTACGGCAGGTACAGAAGAATCAATAGGCAGCTTAGGCAAGAAAGAAGGATGGTATCCATAATTGGCGAAAAAAGGTGACTGTTTGGTTGCCGAATGGGTGAAATTATTGTATGAAAATTCCGCGAGTGGGAGAAGTGATAGCCAGTCATCCTGCGCAAAAGAAGAAAAGCATCGTAGGTACTGTTCAAGGGTTTGATTGACCCTTTCAGTCTGTCCATTAGTTTGTGGGTGATAAGCTGTGGAGAGGCGGAGTTCAATGTTCAAAGTTTCACATAAGGCCCTCCAACATCTAGAAGTGAACTGCACCCCTCGATCAGAAACTATGCTGTCAGGGATGCCATGCAACCTTACAATCTCCTTGATAAAAGTTGAGGCAGTCTCCGGGGCAGAAGGAGTTCCTTACAGAGGTACAAAGTGGGCCATTTTGGTCAAACGATCAACCACAACGAAAATGGTAGTGAAGTTTTCAGATGGGGGAAGTTCTACTATAAAATCCATGGAGATCATGCTCCATGGTTTCTCAGGTACAGGAAGGGGCTCAAGTAGACCCCAAGTTCTGGCTCTGTCTGTCTTATTCCGAAGGCATGAAATACAAGATCTTACATATTTCTTGCAGTCGTTCATCAAGTTTGGCCACCAGAATGTACGGGAGATCAAATTAGCCGTCTTGTGAATCCCAAAGTGACCCGCTAGGGGATGATCATGACATCGCCCTAGGACGGCAACTCTGAACTGTTCTGGGACCTGCAGTAATTGGTAGTTGGAGTTAAGGAAGTTCAACCTGTCTTGTACGGCAGGTACAGAAGAATCAATAGGCAGCTCAGGCAAGAAAGAAGGATGGTATCCATAATTGGCGAAAAAAGGTGACTGTTTGGTTACCGAATGGGTGGAATTATTGTATGAAAATTCCGCGAGTGGGAGAAGTGATAGCCAGTCATCCTGTGCAAAAGAAGAAAAGCATCGTAGGTACTGTTCAAGGGTTTGATTGACCCTTTCAGTCTGTCCATTAGTTTGTGGGTGATAAGCTGTGGAGAGGCGGAGTTCAATGTTCAAAGTTTCACATAAGGCCCTCCAAAATCTAGAAGTGAACTGCACCCCTCGATCAGAAACTATGCTGTCAGGGATGCCATGCAACCTTACAATCTCCTTGATAAAAGTTGAGGCAGTCTCCGGGGCAGAAGGAGTTCCTTGCAGAGGTACAAAGTGGGCCATTTTGGTCAAACGATCAACCACAACGAAAATGGTAGTAAAGTCTTCAGATGGGGGAAGTTCTACTATAAAATCCATGGAGATCATGCTCCATGGTTTCTCAGGTACAGGAAGGGGCACAAGTAGACCCCAAGTTCTGGCTCTGTCTGTCTTATTCCGAAGGCATGAAATACAAGATCTTACATATTTCTTGCAGTCGTTCATCAAGTTTGGCCACTAGAATGTACGGGAGATCAAATTAGCCGTCTTGTGAATCCCAAAGTGACCCGCTCTTGTAACTTCTGCACAATATTTGAGAGCGCAGAAATAGTTTGGTAAATGTCCTTCGGTGGAGAGGCCTCCCTTCCAGACTCCATCTCTGGCTGACTGGTACTGTCACGTACCTGGTAGGAGTCTGGAATGACGAGGTCGGCCTCCCTTGTATCTCCAACCCAAGCCCCACTGAGGATGGGACAGACCTAGGGTGAGGAGTTACACGAGAGCCTGTAGTTGCGTGCAGAACTTGTCAGCTGAGTTGCAGACGTGGAGATGCAGGCAGAGCATCTGGTAAGGAACTGGACTCAGGAAAGCTGGTAGGATGGACAGCTAGCACAGGCACTGGAGACAGCGTTAAGCCAAGCAGGAGGCTGGTGCAGGATCACAAGGGTGGCCGGGTTCGGTAGCAGACGGGCAGCGAGGTACTGGAAAAGGCCCCAAAAATCTTGGGCCAAGCTTCCTCGAGGGGCAACTTAGTTTCAAGTTCGCTGTGGAAAGCCAGACCTTATCTCCAGGTTCAAGATTCAAATTGCCTCTTCTCTTCTTGTCGAATAACTTTTTATTATCTGCCTGGGTCTTGGAGATTGTATCCTGCAGTAATTGGTAGTTGGAGTTAAGGAAGTTCAACCTGTCTTGTACGGCAGGTACAGAAGAATCAATAGGCAGCTCAGGCAAGAAAGAAGGATGGTATCCATAATTGGCGAAAAAAGGTGACTGTTTGGTTGCCGAATGGGTGGAATTATTGTATGAAAATTCCGCGAGTGGGAGAAGTGATAGCCAGTCATCCTGTGCAAAAGAAGAAAAGCATCGTAGGTACTGTTCAAGGGTTTGATTGACCCTTTCAGTCTGTCCATTAGTTTGTGGGTGATAAGCTGTGGAGAGGCGGAGTTCAATGTTCAAAGTTTCACATAAGGCCCTCCAAAATCTAGAAGTGAACTGCACCCCTCGATCAGAAACTATGCTGTCAGGGATGCCATGCAACCTTACAATCTCCTTGATAAAAGTTGAGGCAGTCTCCGGGGCAGAAGGAGTTCCTTGCAGAGGTACAAAGTGGGCCATTTTGGTCAAACGATCAACCACAACGAAAATGGTAGTGAAGTCTTCAGATGGGGCAAGTTCTACTATAAAATCCATGGAGATCATGCTCCATGGTTTCTCAGGTACAGGAAGGGGCTCAAGTAGACCCCAAGTTCTGGCTCTGTCTGTCTTATTCCGAAGGCATGAAATACAAGATCTTACATATTTCTTGCAGTCGTTCATCAAGTTTGGCCACTAGAATGTACGGGAGATCAAATTAGCCGTCTTGTGAATCCCAAAGTGACCCGCTCTTGTACCTTCTGCACAATATTTGAGAGCGCAGAAATAGTTTGGTAAATGTCCTTCGGTGGAGAGGCCTCCCTTCCAGACTCCATCTCTGGCTGACTGGTACTGTCACGTACCTGGTAGGAGTCTGGAATGACGAGGTCGGCCTCCCTTGTATCTCCAACCCAAGCCCCACTGAGGATGGGACAGACCTAGGGTGAGGAGTTACACGAGAGCCTGTAGTTGCGTGCAGAACTTGTCAGCTGAGTTGCAGACGTGGAGATGCAGGCAGAGCATCTGGTAAGGAACTGGACTCAGGAAAGCTGGTAGGATGGACAGCTAGCACAGGCACTGGAGACAGCGTTAAGCCAAGCAGGAGGCTGGTGCAGGATCACAAGGGTGGCCGGGTTCGGTAGCAGACGGGCAGCGAGGTACTGGAAAAGGCCCCAAAAATCTTGGGCCAAGCTTCCTCGAGGGGCAACTTAGTTTCAAGTTCGCTGTGGAAAGCCAGACCTTATCTCCAGGTTCAAGATTCAAATTGCCTCTTCTCTTCTTGTCAAAGAACTTTTTATTATCTGCCTGGGTCTTGGAGATTGTATCCTGCAGTAATTGGTAGTTGGAGTTAAGGAAGTTCAACCTGTCTTGTACGGCAGGTACAGAAGAATCAATAGGCAGCTCAGGCAAGAAAGAAGGATGGTATCCATAATTGGCGAAAAAAGGTGACTGTTTGGTTGCCGAATGGGTGGAATTATTGTATGAAAATTCCGCGAGTGGGAGAGGTGATAGCCAGTCATCCTGTGCAAAAGAAGAAAAGCATCGTAGGTACTGTTCAAGGGTTTGATTGACCCTTTCAGTCTGTCCATTAGTTTGTGGGTGATAAGCTGTGGAGAGGCGGAGTTCAATGTTCAAAGTTTCACATAAGGCCCTCCAAAATCTAGAAGTGAACTGCACCCCTCGATCAGAAACTATGCTGTCAGGGATGCCATGCAACCTTACAATCTCCTTGATAAAAGTTGAGGCAGTCTCCGGGGCAGAAGGAGTTCCTTGCAGAGGTACAAAGTGGGCCATTTTGGTCAAACGATCAACCACAACGAAAATGGTAGTAAAGTCTTCAGATGGGGGAAGTTCTACTATAAAATCCATGGAGATCATGCTCCATGGTTTCTCAGGTACAGGAAGGGGCACAAGTAGACCCCAAGTTCTGGCTCTGTCTGTCTTATTCCGAAGGCATGAAATACAAGATCTTACATATTTCTTGCAGTCGTTCATCAAGTTTGGCCACTAGAATGTACGGGAGATCAAATTAGCCGTCTTGTGAATCCCAAAGTGACCCGCTCTTGTAACTTCTGCACAATATTTGAGAGCGCAGAAATAGTTTGGTAAATGTCCTTCGGTGGAGAGGCCTCCCTTCCAGACTCCATCTCTGGCTGACTGGTACTGTCACGTACCTGGTAGGAGTCTGGAATGACGAGGTCGGCCTCCCTTGTATCTCCAACCCAAGCCCCACTGAGGATGGGACAGACCTAGGGTGAGGAGTTACACGAGAGCCTGTAGTTGCGTGCAGAACTTGTCAGCTGAGTTGCAGACGTGGAGATGCAGGCAGAGCATCTGGTAAGGAACTGGACTCAGGAAAGCTGGTAGGATGGACAGCTAGCACAGGCACTGGAGACAGCGTTAAGCCAAGCAGGAGGCTGGTGCAGGATCACAAGGGTGGCCGGGTTCGGTAGCAGACGGGCAGCGAGGTACTGGAAAAGGCCCCAAAAATCTTGGGCCAAGCTTCCTCGAGGGGCAACTTAGTTTCAAGTTCGCTGTGGAAAGCCAGACCTTATCTCCAGGTTCAAGATTCAAATTGCCTCTTCTCTTCTTGTCGAATAACTTTTTATTATCTGCCTGGGTCTTGGAGATTGTATCCTGCAGTAATTGGTAGTTGGAGTTAAGGAAGTTCAACCTGTCTTGTACGGCAGGTACAGAAGAATCAATAGGCAGCTCAGGCAAGAAAGAAGGATGGTATCCATAATTGGCGAAAAAAGGTGACTGTTTGGTTGCCGAATGGGTGGAATTATTGTATGAAAATTCCGCGAGTGGGAGAAGTGATAGCCAGTCATCCTGTGCAAAAGAAGAAAAGCATCGTAGGTACTGTTCAAGGGTTTGATTGACCCTTTCAGTCTGTCCATTAGTTTGTGGGTGATAAGCTGTGGAGAGGCGGAGTTCAATGTTCAAAGTTTCACATAAGGCCCTCCAAAATCTAGAAGTGAACTGCACCCCTCGATCAGAAACTATGCTGTCAGGGATGCCATGCAACCTTACAATCTCCTTGATAAAAGTTGAGGCAGTCTCCGGGGCAGAAGGAGTTCCTTGCAGAGGTACAAAGTGGGCCATTTTGGTCAAACGATCAACCACAACGAAAATGGTAGTGAAGTCTTCAGATGGGGGAAGTTCTACTATAAAATCCATGGAGATCATGCTCCATGGTTTCTCAGGTACAGGAAGGGGCTCAAGTAGACCCCAAGTTCTGGCTCTGTCTGTCTTATTCCGAAGGCATGAAATACAAGATCTTACATATTTCTTGCAGTCGTTCATCAAGTTTGGCCACTAGAATGTACGGGAGATCAAATTAGCCGTCTTGTGAATCCCAAAGTGACCCGCTCTTGTAACTTCTGCACAATATTTGAGAGCGCAGAAATAGTTTGGTAAATGTCCTTCGGTGGAGAGGCCTCCCTTCCAGACTCCATCTCTGGCTGACTGGTACTGTCACGTACCTGGTAGGAGTCTGGAATGACAAGGTCGGCCTCCCTTGTATCTCCAACCCAAGCCCCACTGAGGATGGGACAGACCTAGGGTGAGGAGTTACACGAGAGCCTGTAGTTGCGTGCAGAACTTGTCAGCTGAGTTGCAGACGTGGAGATGCAGGCAGAGCATCTGGTAAGGAACTGGACTCAGGAAAGCTGGTAGGATGGACAGCTAGCACAGGCACTGGAGACAGCGTTAAGCCAAGCAGGAGGCTGGTGCAGGATCACAAGGGTGGCCGGGTTCGGTAGCAGACGGGCAGCGAGGTACTGGAAAAGGCCCCAAAAATCTTGGGCCAAGCTTCCTCGAGGGGCAACTTAGTTTCAAGTTCGCTGTGGAAAGCCAGACCTTATCTCCAGGTTCAAGATTCAAATTGCCTCTTCTCTTCTTGTCGAAGAACTTTTTATTATCTGCCTGGGTCTTGGAGATTGTATCCTGCAGTAATTGGTAGTTGGAGTTAAGGAAGTTCAACCTGTCTTGTACGGCAGGTACAGAAGAATCAATAGGCAGCTCAGGCAAGAAAGAAGGATGGTATCCATAATTGGCGAAAAAAGGTGACTGTTTGGTTGCCGAATGGGTGGAATTATTGTATGAAAATTCCGCGAGTGGGAGAGGTGATAGCCAGTCATCCTGTGCAAAAGAAGAAAAGCATCGTAGGTACTGTTCAAGGGTTTGATTGACCCTTTCAGTCTGTCCATTAGTTTGTGGGTGATAAGCTGTGGAGAGGCGGAGTTCAATGTTCAAAGTTTCACATAAGGCCCTCCAAAATCTAGAAGTGAACTGCACCCCTCGATCAGAAACTATGCTGTCAGGGATGCCATGCAAAATTACAATCTCCTTGATAAAAGTTGAGGCAGTCTCCGGGGCAGAAGGAGTTCCTTGCAGAGGTACAAAGTGGGCCATTTTGGTCAAACGATCAACCACAACGAAAATGGTAGTGAAGTCTTCAGATGGGGGAAGTTCTACTATAAAATCCATGGAGATCATGCTCCATGGTTTCTCAGGTACAGGAAGGGGCTCAAGTAGACCCCAAGTTCTGGCTCTGTCTGTCTTATTCCGAAGGCATGAAATACAAGATCTTACATATTTCTTGCAGTCGTTCATCAAGTTTGGCCACCAGAATGTACGGGAGATCAAATTAGCCGTCTTGTGAATCCCAAAGTGACCCGCTAGGGGATGATCATGACATCGCCCTAGGACGGCAACTCTGAACTGTTCTGGGACCTGCAGTAATTGGTAGTTGGAGTTAAGGAAGTTCAACCTGTCTTGTACGGCAGGTACAGAAGAATCAATAGGCAGCTCAGGCAAGAAATAAGGATGGTATCCATAATTGGCGAAAAAAGGTGACTGTTTGGTTTCCGAATGGGTGGAATTATTGTATGAAAATTCCGCGAGTGGGAGAAGTGATAGCCAGTCATCCTGTGCAAAAGAAGAAAAGCATCGTAGGTACTGTTCAAGGGTTTGATTGACCCTTTCAGTCTGTCCATTAGTTTGTGGGTGATAAGCTGTGGAGAGTCGGAGTTCAATGTTCAAAGTTTCACATAAGGCCCTCCAAAATCTAGAAGTGAACTGCACCCCTCGATCAGAAACTATGCTGTCAGGGATGCCATGCAACCTTACAATCTCCTTGATAAAAGTTGAGGCAGTCTCCGGGGCAGAAGGAGTTCCTTGCAGAGGTACAAAGTGGGCCATTTTGGTCAAACGATCAACCACAACGAAAATGGTAGTGAAGTCTTCAGATGGGGGAAGTTCTACTATAAAATCCATGGAGATCATGCTCCATGGTTTCTCAGGTACAGGAAGGGGCTCAAGTAGACCCCAAGTTCTGGCTCTGTCTGTCTTATTCCAAAGGCATGAAATACAAGATCTTACATATTTCTTGCAGTCGTTCATCAAGTTTGGCCACCAGAATGTACGGGAGATCAAATTAGCCGTCTTGTGAATCCCAAAGTGACCCGCTCTTGTAACTTCTGCACAATATTTGAGAGCGCAGAAATAGTTTGGTAAATGTCCTTCGGTGGAGAGGCCTCCCTTCCAGACTCCATCTCTGGCTGACTGGTACTGTCACGTACCTGGTAGGAGTCTGGAATGACGAGGTCGGCCTCCCTTGTATCTCCAACTCAAGCCCCACTGAGAATGGGACAGACCTAGGGTGAGGAGTTACACGAGAGCCTGTAGTTGCGTGCAGAACTTGTCAGCTGAGTTGCAGACGTGGAGATGCAGGCAGAGCATCTGGTAAGGAACTGGACTCAGGAAAGCTGGTAGGATGGACAGCTAGCACAGGCACTGGAGACAGCGTTAAGCCAAGCAGGAGGCTGGTGCAGGATCACAAGGGTGGCCGGGTTCGGTAGCAGACGGGCAGCGAGGTACTGGAAAAGGCCCCAAAAATCTTGGGCCAAACTTCCTCGAGGGGCAACTTAGTTTCAAGTTCGCTGTGGAAAGCCAGACCTTATCTCCAGGTTCAAGATTCAAATTGCCTCTTCTCTTCTTGTCGAAGAACTTTTTATTATCTGCCTGGGTCTTGGAGATTGTATCCTGCAGTAATTGGTAGTTGGAGTTAAGGAAGTTCAACCTGTCTTGTACGGCAGGTACAGAAGAATCAATAGGCAGCTCAGGCAAGAAAGAAGGATGGTATCCATAATTGGCGAAAAAAGGTGACTGTTTGGTTGCCGAATGGGTGGAATTATTGTATGAAAATTCCGCGAGTGGGAGAAGTGATAGCCAGTCATCCTGTGCAAAAGAAGAAAAGCATCGTAGGTACTGTTCAAGGGTTTGATTGACCCTTTCAGTCTGTCCATTAGTTTGTGGGTGATAAGCTGTGGAGAGGCGGAGTTCAATGTTCAAAGTTTCACATAAGGCCCTCCAAAATCTAGAAGTGAACTGCACCCCTCGATCAGAAACTATGCTGTCAGGGATGCCATGCAACCTTACAATCTCCTTGATAAAAGTTGAGGCAGTCTCCGGGGCAGAAGGAGTTCCTTGCAGAGGTACAAAGTGGGCCATTTTGGTCAAACGATCAACCACAACGAAAATGGTAGTGAAGTCTTCAGATGGGGGAAGTTCTACTATAAAATCCATGGAGATCATGCTCCATGGTTTCTCAGGTACAGGAAGGGGCTCAAGTAGACCCCAAGTTCTGGCTCTGTCTGTCTTATTCCGAAGGCATGAAATACAAGATCTTACATATTTCTTGCAGTCGTTCATCAAATTTGGCCACCAGAATGTACGGGAGATCAAATTGGCCGTCTTGTGAATCCCAAAGTGACCCGCTCTTGTAACTTCTGCACAATATTTGAGAGCGCAGAAATAGTTTGGTAAATGTCCTTCGGTGGAGAGGCCTCCCTTCCAGACTCCATCTCTGGCTGACTGTTTTTTTTTTTTTTTTTTTTTTTCTTTTCCCATCAGATCTTAAGCAAGTCCATATTCCGCAAGTCTACTCATCAAGAACCTTCCGCACCAGGTCTTTCTAGGTACTTTGCTTAAATCATCATCTAGGCAATCTTTACTATATAAAAAACGGATAAAATGTCACACAAATACAACATAAAATACAATATACAATCCCCTACCCCCACCCCCCACCCAACCTCCACTTCCCCCAGCCCCAATACTCATTTGCCTCATCCACCCCCATCCACCTTCTGTCAACCAACAACACAACATACAACCTAGCCAACATCAAATTCACACAATCCACCTCAGTCAGCACACACTTTCTCCTTGCCTCCCAACACCTAGAATCCCACATCACCTCCTTCAAAATAGCTACCACCACCCACACCTTCCTCTGTGTTACTTTATCCCCTTCCACTAACCCAAAAAACCAAATCAACTTACTCAGGCCTTTAACGCCCACAACTTCCTCCATAAAAGAGGCCAACTTCAACCGGACCCTCTGAACGAAAGGGCAACCAAACAGCGCGTGCTCCGCTGTTTCAATATCAGAACACCCTTCTCTCGGGCATTCCTCGTCCCTAGCCAAATCTCTCCCTCTCAGAAAGGCCTTTGTCAAAAGGGCCTCATGAAACGCCAGCCAAGCCACCTCTTTCTGCCTGTTTGAGACTCCTCCTATGGAAAAATTCTTCCAGCACATCTCTACCAACTTCGACCCTAACCCACAAATGTTATCCCTCAACTCTTCTCCCCTGATCCACCTCACCAGAACCTTCTTCTCTACAGCACCCACCCCTAACTCCATCAGTCTATTTACGTCAACAAAGGTCACCAACTTTTGGTAGAAAAAGGGAGTCACCAAAGCCACAGGTCTCAACAGGTCCTTGCCGCACCAACCCCACTTTATCAACGCCCAACCAGCCAAATACCTCATCAGTATTGCCGTTTTACCTCCCCCACAAAAGGCTTTATAATGCACGAGCCAATAATGCATCTTCAAGAATACGGAAACATCCGGGAATCCGCACCCTCCTCCTCCAACACTCTTAACCACCGACCTCCGTTCCACTCGTTCCATCTTGCTCCCCCAAAAACATATAAACAAAACCCTCACAATCTTTTGTAACCACCGCGTATTGGGGGGAAAAACCAAACTAAAATAAAGCAATAAGGGCAAAATCACTGATTTGGTTACCAGCACCTTCCCCGTAAATGTCAAGCGCCTCAATCTCCAGGAATCTACTTTCTTTTTAACCTTATCTAAGGCTTTCTCCACGTTGACTTGACTCAGCAGGTCCCTCGTAAAAAGAGTCCCCAGTACCACCAAAGTGTCCACCACTTTAACTCTCACGTCTCTTACAACACTGGATCCACTAAACATACAAATTTGGCTCTTCTGCCAGTTGACCTTTAGGCCTGACATGCTACCAAATAAGCTTAACTGCAGCTCAGCTCTCCGGGCATCAGCTTCGGAAGAGCAAACAAAGGTCACGTCATCCATATAACATACTGCTTTCACGCTTTCCCCTCCACTTCCAGGCAAAAAAATTCCTCTAAGACCCTTATCTTTCTGCACATGCCGGAGAAGCGGCTCGATTGCGCAAATAAACATAATGGGCGAGAGCGGACAGCCCTGCCTCACTCCAGATAATACAGGGAAAAAATCAGTTAAATTCCCGTTAACCACCACTTGGCTCTTGATGCCGGTGTACAGACCTCTCAAAGTTTTCAAAAAGGGAGCCGGAATCCCCATACCTTCCAGTACTCTAAATAAAAAAGAATGCGCTACCCTATCATATGCTTTTTCTAGATCTACTCCCATCAAAGCCAACGAAACATTATTTGACTGAGCATAAGAAATCAGGTCCCGCAACAAAATTAAAATATCTGAAATCCTTCGGCCAGGGACTGCGCATACCTGCCCCTCACCCACCAATTTATTAACCACCAGACTCATCCTTTTGGACAACAACTTAGTCACCAATTTGTAATCCACATTTAGCAATGTAATGGGGCGCCAATTTTTGATCTCACGCCGATCACCCTTTTTGAAAATCAAAGTAATTGCCCCCTCCTTCATGGATGAAGACAACTCCCCAGATAACACACAGTACTGAATAATTTCCACCAAATGTACCTTTAATGTTGGCCAAAATTTCTCATAAAATTCCATAGGAAGCCCATCTCTCCCTGGGGTCTTATTCCTTTGCATATTCTTCAGTACATCCACCACCTCCAACTCCGTTATTGTATCCAACAAACCCTCTACCTCCTCCTTCTCCAAACACTTTTCAAGTACACCGCAATATTCTATTTGTTCCTCCTCCCTCACTCCCTCCTGCACACCATATAGTTTTTTGTAAAACAAGAACACTTCCTCCACCAACCTTTCGCCCTTCACCTCCACCTCTCCCACCAACACAGAAGTCATCCCTTTTTTCCCTGAATAAGCCTTCTTAAAAAAATATCTTGAGCAACGCTCCCCTTCCTCCAACTCCTTCACTTTGGCATCGAAAATAATTTTTTTCCTTCTCTCCTTCAGTATCTTATCTCTCTCATCTCTCACCTCCTTTAGTACATCATCCACCTCCACACCAATCCTTTTACATTTATACAGGAAGTGTAACCTCCTCACCAGAACTAATTCCTTCCCCTTTCTCTCTTTTGCTTTCAGGCTACACATCTTCCGCAAAAACTTGGCCAGACAGTCTTTCACCCAATCCCACCATCTGAGGACATCTACAAAGTCTTTCTTGCATTCCACCAACTCTTCCAGGTAAGTAACAACTTTCTCACACACTTCCTTATCATCCAGTATGGACACATTTAATTTCCACAGCCCATTCCCAAAGATCACCCCTGCACCCAATCCCAGCTCACAACATACCAACTTATGATCTGAGAACAGAACTGGAGCTGTCTCATACCCCTTCACCTCCACAAACTCCGACACAATCAGGAAGTCGATCCGGGATGACACCGTCCCTTTGTCTGACCAATACGTATGGCCAGCTTGTTCCCCCTCCACCACCACCGCAGCATCCTTTAACTTAAAATCTTCAATCATCTCATTTAATAAACGAGAGGTCACATCCACACCTCCACCACCCCCAATTCCATGCCTGTCACACCCCCTCCGCACGCAGTTAAAATCACCCGCAACAATGGTTGCAACTCTTCCCGGCAATTGCAATTTTAACGTGCTAAGGAACTCCTTCCGCCCTCTTTTGTCTGTCGGAGCATAGCAACTGATGACTCTTAATTTTTCACTTTCATATTCCACTGTCACGGACAGACATCTACCAGGCACCACTTCCTCATATGTTACCACTTTGACCTCATCATTCTTTATAAACACTCCAACACCTTCCGACCTTAACTCACAACAGGGTGTCCACACAGCCACCCCCTTCCCCCACTTGGTAATACCACGCAAATCCTCCACACCACATTCCTGTACACAGATAATATCTGCTTTCACTGCCTCCAAATAATTCAACACCAACGCTCTCCTGCCCCCAGACTTCAGACTTCTCACGTTTAAAGTGGCTACAATCAGAGCCATCACAAAAAACAATTTAAACATAGCCATCATAAAAATTATTCCTTTGGCTGTCCAACCCTCTCATGTCTCACTCTTCGACTTCTCCTCGGGCCTGGGGAACTGGCAACCTCCTCCTCGGGGGTCCCAGAAAGGGCAATATGCAGGGGACCTTCCTCCCCACTCTCCACCTCTCCCTGATCTTCCCGAGACCGTTTTACAGTCAACTGGGCCTCATCCTCAGGGGTAAAGGTCTCACGCTGACCACACTCCAAATCCTCCTCACTGTCCTCTTCGCCGTCATCCATATCCTCCTGCTCCTCCTCACTAGTCGAGATATCTCCAATAAATGGGCTGAAGACCGGACTATCGGCCTGTTCTGCCCTTTCAATAATCACCTCCACATCTCCTGGAAAGTCCTGCGACTGTTCAGCCACTCCACCGACCTCCATCTCTTCTTCCTGGGGGGAGTTCACCTCTACAACGGGACCACCCGCGTGGACCCCTCCACTACCTTCTGCCATCTCGGGGGTTGCAGAGCCGTAGCCAGTGTTATCAGCCGCAGCCGCGACATCATCACCAGGCTCCCTCACTCCACCACTCGCCCCTGCAGCATCATCAGGTGGGACATCACTGGGTGCCGACCTCGAGGTTCCGCTGGCACAGCTCCCCTTACCGGGAGCCTTCTGCTCAGCCCCCCCTGTCTGTCCGCCCCTCTGTCCCTTCTCCTCCCCCCATCCCATCCTGGTCTTAAAGTGCTCCTTCCTCTGCCTCGCGTATTCCGGGCACTGCTTGGCCAAATGTCCTGTACCCTTGCAAAGATCACACACTCTCCCTGCTTTACAGTCTTTAGCTTTGTGCCCCTCCTGCTGACACAACCTGCATCTTTCTGAAGAACTACAATCCTCGCTTGTGTGGCCATATGTTAAGCACTTCCGGCAGTATCTCGGCTGGCCCTGATAAAATAGAAAACCCCTCTCTCCTCCAACCGTAAAAACGGGAGGCGGCCGCCTCACTCCTCCGATACAATCACGGTCCTGCATGAATCTGCCAAAAAACCTGTACTTGCCTGTCCAAATTTTATATCTATTCAAGACAGGTTCCCCCCCTCTCAGTACTTCACAATAACTGTCTAGAAACATCCTCACCAAAACTGGGTCCGCGAACGGATTATACATGTGAACCATGATCATTTTCTCCTCCTCCATGAACAGGGGAACTACTTGCACAAATTTCAAGGCTCCCTCACCTTTTTTCTTCTCCGCCTCCTCACAGATGTTCCAACAGGTTGCTGTGGATGTAAATGTGATGTCGTAAATACCTTGGCTCGGGAAATCCTGCAAACACATAATATCTCTCACCGGGATGTTAAAGGTGTCCGTCAAAAGGTCCACGACCACAGTCTTCAGCGTCACCTGCTCCTTAAATCCTGGCATGACCAGAAAGCGCAGCGAGTCCTTGAGTCCGCGACTCGCCATCTTGGGTCCAACGATCTGCCCGCTCACCTATGGGGGCTCCCACAAGGGGAAACCCCAACAGCACCGCCAACCGACCGCCTACCTCGCCCCTGAAAGGGGATCGCTTCTCGTTGCCTGGGGACTAATCCTAGGGCCAATAGCAGCAAGGGGGGGCCTCCGAAGAGAACGATCCCCCCAAGGCCGACCTTCGGGTACCCCAGGCACCTCTTGACTAAGTCTAATGTAGCAGAACCATCCCTGATGTACTGATGTACTGTGGGCCATCACTGATGTACTATGGATCATCACTGATGTACTATGGATCATGACTGGTGTACTATGGATCATCACTGATGTACTGTGGACCATCCCTGATGTACTGTGGATCATCACTGATGTACTGTGGATCATCACTGATGTACTGTGGATCATCACTGATGTACTATGGATCATCCCTGATGTACTATGGACCATCCCTGATGTACTGTGGATCATCACTGATGTACTATAGATCATCACTGATGTACTATGGGCCATCACTGGTGTACTATGGGCCATCACTGGAGTACTATGGATCATCACTGGTGTACTATGGACCATCACTAATTTACTATGGACCATCACTGATGTACTGTGGATCATCACTGATGTACTGTGGATCATCCCTGGTGTACTATGGATAATCACTGGTGTACTATGGATCATCACTGATGTGCTATGGGCCATCACTGATGTACTATGGATCATCACTGATGTACTGTGGATCATCACTGATGTACTGAGGATCATCACTGATGTACTATAGATCATCACTGATGTACTATGGGCCATCACTGGTGTACTGTGGATCATCACTGATGTACTGTGGATCATCACTGATGTACTATAGATCATCACTGATGTACTATGGACCATCACTGGTGTACTATGAATCATCACTGGTGTACTATTAATCATCACTGGTGTACTATGGATCATCACTGATGTACTATAGATCATCACTGATGTACTATGGACCATCACTGGTGTACTATGAATCATCACTGGTGTACTATGGATCATCACTGGTGTACTATGGATCATCACTGATGTACTATAGATCATCACTGATGTACTATGGGCCATCACTTGTGTACTATGGATCATCACTGGTGTACTATGGATCATCCCTGATGTACTATGGACCATCCCTGATGTACTATGGACCATCCCTGATGTACTGTGAATCATCACTGGTGTACTATAGATCATCACTGATGTACTGTGGATCATCACTGATGTACTATGGGCCATCACTGGTGTACTATGGGCCATCACTGGTGTACTATGGATCATCACTGATGTACTGTGGATCATCCCTGATGTACTGTGGGCCATCACTGATGTACTATGGATTATCACTGATGTACTATGGATCATGACTGGTGTACTATGGATCATCACTGATGTACTGTGGACCATCCCTGATGTACTGTGGATCATCACTGATGTACTGTGGATCATCACTGATGTACTGTGGATCATCACTGATGTACTATGGATCATCCCTGATGTACTATGGACCTTCCCTGATGTACTGTGGATCATCACTGATGTACTATAGATCATCACTGATGTACTATGGGCCATCACTGGTGTACTATGGGCCATCACTGGAGTACTATGGATCATTACTGGTGTACTATGGACCATCACTAATTTACTATGGACCATCACTGATGTACTGTGGATCATCACTGATGTACTGTGGATCATCCCTGGTGTACTATGGATCATCACTGGTGTACTATGGATCATCACTGATGTACTATGGGCCATCACTGATGTACTATGGGCCATCACTGATGTACTATGGGCCATCACTGATGTGCTATGGATCATCAGTGATGTACTGTGGACCATCCCTGATGTACTGTGGATCATCACTGATGTACTGTGGATCATCACTGATGTACTGTGGATCATCACTGATGTACTGATGATCATCACTGATGTACTATAGATCATCACTGATGTACTATGGGCCATCACTGGTGTACTGTGGATCATCACTGATGTACTGTGGATCATCACTGATGTACTATAGATCATCACCGATGTACTATGGACCATCACTGGTGAACTATGAATCATCACTGGTGTACTATTAATCATCACTGGTGTACTATGGATCATCACTGATGTACTGTGGATCATCACTGATGTACTGTGGATCATAACTGATGTACTGTGGATCATCACTGATGTACTGTGGATCATCACTGATGTACTATAGATCATTACTGATGTACTATGGGCCATCACTGGTGTACTATGGATCATCACTGATGTACTATGGATCATCACTGATGTACTATGGATCATCACTGATGTACTATGGACCATCACTGATGTACTATGGGCCATCACTGGTGTACTATGGATCATCACTGATGTACTGTGGATCATCACTGATGTACTGTGGGCCATCACTGATGTACTATGGATCATCACTGATATACTGTGGACCATCCCTGATGTATTGTGGATCATCACTGATGTACTGTGGATCATCACTGATGTACTATAAATCATCACTGAAGTACTATGGGCCATCACTGGTGTACTATGGATCATCACTGGTGTACTATGGATCATCACTGATGTACTATGGATCATCACTGATGTACTATGGATCATCACTGATGTACTGTGGACCATCCCTGATGTACTGTGGATCATCACTGATGTACTGTGGATCATCACTGATGTACTGTGGATCATCACTGATGTACTGTGGATCATCACTGATGTACTGAGGATCATCACTGATGTACTATGGATCATCACTGATGTACCTTGGATCATCACTGATGTACTGTGGATCATCCCTGATGTACTGTGGATCATCACTGATGTACTATAGATCATCACTGTAGTACTATGGGCCATGACTGGTGTACTATGGATCATCACTGATGTACTATGGATCATCACTGATGTACTATGGATCATCACTGATGTACTATGAGCCATCACTGATGTACTATGGATCATCACTGGTGTACTATGGATCATCACTGATGTACTATGAGCCATCACTTATGTACTATGGATCATCACTGGTGTACTATGGATCATCACTGATGTACTATAGATCATCACTGATGTACTATGAGCCAACACTGATGTACTATGGGCCATCCCTGGTGTACTATGGATCATCACTGATGTACTGTGGATCATCACTGATGTACTATGGGACATCACTGGTGTACTATGGGCCATCACTGGTGTACTATGGATCATCACTGGTGTACTATGGGCCATCACTGGTGTACTATGGGCCATCACTGGTGTACTATGGATCATCACTGGTGTACTATGGACCATCACTGATGTACTATGGATCATCACTGGTGTACTATGGATCATCACTGGTGTACTATGGATCATCCCTGGTGTACTATGGATCATCACTGGTGTACTATGGATCATCACTGGTGTACTATGGATCATCACTGATATACTGTGGACCATCCCTGATATACTGTGGATCATCCCTGATGTACTGTGGATCATCACTGATGTACTGTGGGCCATCACTGGTGTACTGTTGGCCATCACAGGTGTACTATGGATCATCACTAATGTACTATGGATCATCACTGGTGTACTATGGATCATCCCTGATGTACTATAGATCATCACTGATGTACTCTGGATCATCACTGATGTACTATGGGCCATCACTGGTGTACTATGGGCCATCACTAATGTACTTTGGATCATAACTGATGTACTGTGGATCATCACTGGTGTACTATGGACCATCCCTGATGTACTGTGGATCATCACTGATGTACTGTGGATCATCACTGATGTACTATAGTTCATCACTGATGTACTATGGGCCATCACTGGTGTACTATGGATCATCACTGGTGTACTATGGATCATCACTGATGTACTATGGACTATCCCTGATGTACTGTGGATCATCACTGATGTACTGTGGATCATCACTGATGTACTATGGATCATCACTGATGTACTATGGGCCATCACTGGTGTACTATGGATCATCACTGATGTACTATGGATCATCACTGATGTACTATGGACCATCACTGATGTACTATGGGCCATCACTGGTGTACTATGGATCATCACTGATATACTGTGGACCATCCCTGATGTACTGTGGACCATCACTGATGTACTGTGGATCATCACTGATGTACTCTGGATCATAACTGATGTACTATAGATCATCACTGATGTACTATAGATCATCACTGATGTACTATGGACCATCACTGATGTACTATAGATCATCACTGATGTACTATGGACCATCACTGGTGTACTATGGATCATCACTGGTGTACTGTGGATCATCACTGGTGTACTATGGACCATCCCTGATGTACTGTGGATCATCACTGATGTACTGTGGATCATCACTGATGTACTATAGTTCATCACTGATATACTGTGGGCCATCACTGGTGTACTATGGATCATCACTGGTGTACTATGGATCATCACTGATGTACTATGGACCATCCCTGATGTACTGTGGATCATCACTGATGTACTGTGGATCATCACTGATGTACTATGGATCATCACTGATGTACTGTGGATCATCACTGATGTACTATAGTTCATCACTGATGTACTATGGGCCATCACTGGTGTACTATGGATCATCACTGGTGTACTATGGATCATCACTGATGTACTATAGATCATCACTGATGTACTATAGCTCATCACTGATGTACTATGGACCATCACTGATGTACTATAGATCATCACTGATGTACTATGGACCATCACTGGTGTACTATGGATCATCACTGGTGTACTGTGGATCATCACTGGTGTACTATGGACCATCCCTGATGTACTGTGGATCATCACTGATGTACTGTGGATCATCACTGATGTACTATAGTTCATCACTGATGTACTGTGGATCATCACTGATGTACTATAGTTCATCACTGATGTACTATGGACCATCCCTGATGTACTGTGGATCATCACTGATGTACTGTGGATCATCACTGATGTACTATGGATCATCACTGATGTACTGTGGATCATTACTGATGTACTATAGTTCATCACTGATGTACTATGGGCCATCACTGGTGTACTATGGATCATCACTGGTGTACTATGGATCATCACTGATGTACTATAGATCATCACTGATGTACTATAGCTCATCACTGATGTACTATGGACCATCACTGATGTACTATAGCTCATCACTGATGTACTATGGACCATCACTGATGTACTATAGATCATCACTGATGTACTATGGATCACCACTGATGTACTGTGGATCATCACTGATGTACTATAGTTCATCACTGATGTACTATGGGCCATCACTGGTGTACTATGGATCATCACTGGTGTACTGTGGATCATCACTGATGTACTATAGTTCATCACTGATGTACTATGGGCCATCACTGGTGTACTATGGATCATCACTGGTGTACTATGGATCATCACTGATGTACTATGGACCATCCCTGATGTACTGTGGATCATCACTGATGTACTGTGGATCATCACTGATGTACTATGGATCATCACTGATGTACTGTGGATCATCACTGATGTACTATAGTTCATCACTGATGTACTATGGGCCATCACTGGTGTACTATGGATCATCACTGGTGTACTATGGATCATCACTGATGTACTATGGACCATCCCTGATGTACTGTGGATCATCACTGATGTACTATAGTTCATCACTGATGTACTATGGGCCATCACTGGTGTACTATGGATCATCACTGGTGTACTATGGATCATCACTGATGTACTATGGACCATCCCTGATGTACTGTGGATCATCACTGATGTACTGTGTATCATCACTGATGTACTATGGATCATCACTGATGTACTATGGGCCATCACTGGTGTACTATGGGCCATCACTGGTGTACTATGGATCATCACTGGTGTACTATGGACCATCACTGATGTACTATGGACCATCACTGATGTACTATGGATCATCACTGATATACTGTGGACCATCCCTGATGTACTGTGGATCATCACTGATGTACTGTGGATCATCACTGAAGTATTGTGGATCATCACTGAAGTATTGTGGATCATCACTGATGTACTGTGGATCATCACTGATGTACTGTGTATCATAACTGATGTATTGTGGATCATCACTGATGTACTATAGATCATCACTGATGTACTATAGATCATCACTGATGGACTATGGACCATCACTGATGTACTATAGATCATCACTGATGTACTATGGACCATCACTGGTGTACTATGGATCATCACTGGTGTACTGTGGATCATCACTGGTGTACTATGGACCATCCCTGATGTACTGTGGATCATCACTGATGTACTGTGGATCATCACTGATGTACTATAGTTCATCACTGATGTACTATGGGCCATCACTGGTGTACTATGGATCATCACTGGTATTCTATGGACCATCACTGGTGTACTATGGATCATCACTGGTGTACTGTGGATCATCACTGGTGTACTATGGACCATCCCTGATGTACTGTGGATCATCACTGATGTACTGTGGATCATCACTGATGTACTATAGTTCATCACTGATGTACTATGGACCATCACTGGTGTACTATGGATCATCACTGGTGTACTATGGATCATCACTGATGTACTATGGATCATCACTGATGTACTGTGGATCATCACTGATGTACTATGGGCCATCACTGGTGTACTATGGGCCATCACTGGTGTACTATGGATCATCACTGATGTACTATGGATCATCACTGATGTACTATGGACCATCACTGATGTGCTATGGGCCATCACTGGTGTATTATGGATCATCACCGATGTACTGTGGACCATCCCTGATGTACTGTGGACCATCACTGATGTACTGTGGATCATCACTGATGTACTATGGATCATCACTGATGTACTATAGATCATCACTGATGTACTATAGATCATCACTGATGTACTATGGACCATCACTGGTGTACTATGGATCATCACTGGTGTACTGTGGATCATCACTGGTGTACTATGGACCATCCCTGATGTACTGTGGATCATCACTGATATACTATGGATCATCACTGATGTACTATGGATCATCACTGATGTACTATAGTTCATCACTGATGTACTATGGACCATCCCTGATGTACTGTGGATCATCACTGATGTACTATAGTTCATCACTGATGTACTATGGACCATCACTGGTGTACTATGGATCATCACTGGTGTACTATGGATCATCACTGATGTACTATGGATCATCACTGATGTACTATAGTTCATCACTGATGTACTATGGGCCATCACTGGTGTACTATGGATCATCACTGGTGTACTGTGGATCATCACTGGTGTACTATAGACCATCCCTGATGTACTGTGGATCATCACTGATGTACTGTGGATCATCACTGATGTACTATAGTTCATCACTGATGTACTATGGACCATCACTGGTGTACTATGGATCATCACTGGTGTACTATGGATCATCACTGATGTACTATGGATCATCACTGATGTACTGTGGATCATCACTGATGTACTATGGGCCATCACTGGTGTACTATGGATCATCACTGATGTACTATGGATCATCACTGATGTACTATAGTTCATCACTGATGTACTATGGACCATCCCTGATGTACTGTGGATCATCACTGATGTACTATAGTTCATCACTGATGTACTATGGACCATCACTGGTGTACTATGGATCATCACTGGTGTACTATGGATCATCACTGATGTACTATGGATCATCACTGATGTACTATAGTTCATCACTGATGTACTATGGGCCATCACTGGTGTACTATGGATCATCACTGGTGTACTGTGGATCATCACTGGTGTACTATAGACCATCCCTGATGTACTGTGGATCATCACTGATGTACTGTGGATCATCACTGATGTACTATAGTTCATCACTGATGTACTATGGACCATCACTGGTGTACTATGGATCATCACTGGTGTACTATGGATC
Source organism: Rana muscosa (assembly GCA_029206835.1). NCBI lineage: Eukaryota > Metazoa > Chordata > Amphibia > Anura > Ranidae > Rana > Rana muscosa. The sequence goes on from JARGYO010000232.1 coordinate 1,124,901, forward strand.
ATCACTGATGTACTATGGATCATCACTGATGTACTGTGGATCATCACTGATGTACTATGGGCCATCACTGGTGTACTATGGATCATCACTGATGTACTATGGATCATCACTGATGTACTATGGACCATCACTGATGTGCTATGGGCCATCACTGGTGTATTATGGATCATCACCGATGTACTGTGGACCATCCCTGATGTACTGTGGACCATCACTGATGTACTGTGGATCATCACTGATGTACTATGGATCATCACTGATGTACTATAGATCATCACTGATGTACTATAGATCATCACTGATGTACTATGGACCATCACTGGTGTACTATGGATCATCACTGGTGTACTGTGGATCATCACTGGTGTACTATGGACCATCCCTGATGTACTGTGGATCATCACTGATATACTATGGATCATCACTGATGTACTATGGATCATCACTGATGTACTATAGTTCATCACTGATGTACTATGGGCCATCACTGGTGTACTATGGATCATCACTGGTGTACTATGGATCATCACTGATGTACTATGGACCATCCCTGATGTACTGTGGATCATTACTGATGTACTGTGGATCATCACTGATGTACTATAGTTCATCACTGATGTACTATCGGCCATCACTGGTGTACTATGGATCATCACTGGTGTACTATGGATCATCACTGATGTACTATGGACCATCCCTGATGTACTGTGGATCATCACTGATGTACTATAGTTCATCACTGATGTACTATGGATCATCACTGGTGTACTATGGATCATCACTGGTGTACTATGGATCATCACTGATGTACTATAGATCATCACTGATGTACTATAGTTCATCACTGATGTACTATAGATCATCACTGATGTACTATGGACCATCACTGGTGTACTATAGATCATCACTGATGTACTATGGACCATCACTGGTGTACTATGGATCATCACTGGTGTACTGTGGATCATCACTGGTGTACTATGGACCATCCCTGATGTACTGTGGATCATCACTGATGTACTGTGGATCATCACTGATGTACTATAGTTCATCACTGATGTACTATGGGCCATCACTGGTGTACTATGGATCATCACTGGTGTACTATGGATCATCACTGATGTACTATGGACCATCCCTGATGTACTGTGGATCATCACTGATGTACTGTGGATCATCACTGATGTACTATAGTTCATCACTGATGTACTATGGGCCATCACTGGTGTACTATGGATCATCACTGGTGTACTATGGGCCATCACTGGTGTACTATGGATCATCACTGATGTACTGTGGATCATCACTGATGTACTATAGTTCATCACTGATGTACTATGGGCCATCACTGGTGTACTATGGATCATCACTGGTGTACTATGGGCCATCACTGGTGTACTATGGACCATCCCTGATGTACTGTGGATCATCACTGATGTACTGTGGATCATCATTGATGTACTATGGATCATCACTGATGTACTATGGGCCATCACTGGTGTACTATGGGCCATCACTGGTGTACTATGAATCATCACTGGTGTACTATGGACCATCACTGATGTACTATGGACCATCACTGATGTACTATGGATCATCACTGATGTACTGTGGATCATCACTGATGTACTATAGTTCATCACTGATGTACTATGGGCCATCACTGGTGTACTATGGATCATCACTGGTGTACTATGGATCATCACTGATGTACTATAGATCATCACTGATGTACTATAGCTCATCACTGATGTACTATGGACCATCACTGATGTACTATAGATCATCACTGATGTACTATGGACCATCACTGGTGTACTATGGATCATCACTGGTGTACTGTGGATCATCACTGGTGTACTATGGACCATCCCTGATGTACTGTGGATCATCACTGATGTACTGTGGATCATCACTGATGTACTATAGTTCATCACTGATGTACTATGGGCCATCACTGGTGTACTATGGATCATCACTGGTGTACTATGGATCATCACTGATGTACTATGGACCATCCCTGATGTACTGTGGATCATCACTGATGTACTGTGGATCATCACTGATGTAGTATGGATCATCACTGATGTACTGTGGATCATCACTGATGTACTATAGTTCATCACTGATGTACTATGGGCCATCACTGGTGTACTATGGATCATCACTGGTGTACTATGGATCATCACTGATGTACTATGGACCATCCCTGATGTACTGTGGATCATCACTGATGTACTATAGTTCATCACTGATGTACTATGGGCCATCACTGGTGTACTATGGATCATCACTGGTGTACTATGGATCATCACTGATGTACTATGGACCATCCCTGATGTACTGTGGATCATCACTGATGTACTGTGGATCATCACTGATGTACTATGGATCATCACTGATGTACTATGGGCCATCACTGGTGTACTATGGGCCATCACTGGTGTACTATGGATCATCACTGGTGTACTATGGACCATCACTGATGTACTATGGACCATCACTGATGTACTATGGATCATCACTGATGTACTATGGATCATCACTGATATACTGTGGACCATCCCTGATGTACTGTGGATCATCACTGATGTACTGTGGATCATCACTGAAGTATTGTGGATCATCACTGATGTACTGTGGATCATCACTGATGTACTGTGTATCATAACTGATGTATTGTGGATCATCACTGATGTACTATAGATCATCACTGATGTACTATAGATCATCACTGATGGACTATGGACCATCACTGATGTACTATAGATCATCACTGATGTTCTATGGACCATCACTGGTGTACTATGGATCATCACTGGTGTACTGTGGATCATCACTGGTGTACTATGGACCATCCCTGATGTACTGTGGATCATCACTGATGTACTGTGGATCATCACTGATGTACTATAGTTCATCACTGATGTACTATGGGCCATCACTGGTGTACTATGGATCATCACTGGTGTACTATGGACCATCACTGGTGTACTATGGATCATCACTGGTGTACTGTGGATCATCACTGGTGTACTATGGACCATCCCTGATGTACTGTGGATCATCACTGATGTACTGTGGATCATCACTGATGTACTATAGTTCATCACTGATGTACTATGGGCCATCACTGGTGTACTATGGATCATCACTGGTGTACTATGGATCATCACTGATGTACTATGGACCATCCCTGATGTACTGTGGATCATTACTGATGTACTGTGGATCATCACTGATGTACTATGGATCATCACTGATGTACTGTGGATCATCACTGATGTACTATGGGCCATCACTGGTGTACTATGGGCCATCACTGGTGTACTATGGATCATCACTGATGTACTATGGATCATCACTGATGTACTATGGATCATCACTGATGTACTATGGACCATCACTGATGTGCTATGGGCCATCACAGGTGTACTATGGATCATCACCGATGTACTGTGGACCATCCCTGATGTACTGTGGACCATCACTGATGTACTGTGGATCATCACTGATGTACTATGGATCATCACTGATGTACTATAGATCATCACTGATGTACTATAGATCATCACTGATGTACTATGGACCATCACTGGTGTACTATGGATCATCACTGGTGTACTGTGGATCATCACTGGTGTACTATGGACCATCCCTGATGTACTGTGGATCATCACTGATATACTATGGATCATCACTGATGTACTATAGTTCATCACTGATGTACTATAGTTCATCACTGATGTACTATGGGCCATCACTGGTGTACTATGGATCATCACTGGTGTACTATGGATCATCACTGATGTACTATGGACCATCCTTGATGTACTGTGGATCATCACTGATGTACTGTGGATCATCATTGATGTACTATAGTTCATCACTGATGTACTGTGGATCATCACTGATGTACTATGGGCCATCACTGGTGTACTATGGGCCATCACTGGTGTACTATGGATCATCACTGATGTACTATGGATCATCACTGATGTACTATGGACCATCACTGATGTGCTATGGGCCATCACAGGTGTACTATGGATCATCACCGAAGTACTGTGGACCATCCCTGATGTACTGTGGACCATCACTGATGTACTGTGGATCATCACTGATGTACTATGGATCATCACTGATGTACTATAGATCATCACTGATGTACTATAGATCATCACTGATGTACTATGGACCATCACTGGTGTACTATGGATCATCACTGGTGTACTGTGGATCATCACTGGTGTACTATGGACCATCCCTGATGTACTGTGGATCATCACTGTGTGAGGGGGCTAGCTCGGCAGCGGGTATGTGTGACCCCCGGGATGGGCTCCCCACCCAAAACAGGCCCAGCAGACGGAGGTTGTGGTTTTCAAAATCAAAAAGGTGCGGTTTATTTTCTATTTACAGTGACAAAAACACAGCAAGGCAAAAAAAACATAAACAAAATAAATCCTGGTCAACTTGACCTCTGACTAAACTTACAGGTTTCCTAACTAACGACTGGGATCAGCCTAGTGCTGTCCTAGTCCCTGGTTTTAAATGTCCAAGCAAAACATAGCCACACAGGCTTTCTCTCACCGCACAGGGGTTCACTCTCCCTAGACAGTCCACACAGGTCTGCTTCCAGGCATGAGCTAACATCTAATGAATCTGGGAGTTTTTTATAGAGGCCTACATGAGCTGACAAGGTTCAGCTGATCTCATCAACTCCCTGTTTGCACGACGCCCAGCCCTCTCCCTAGAGGTATGAGTCATCAGTGAGCCCACTAGTCTCAGCTGGGCTTATACAACTCTCCACCTAGCTGTATAAGTCAGCGTAAAGCCTGAATCTGGGCGAAATATATCTACCCCCCTGGATGCAACCAGGTGACTTTACCTTCCTGCTGTCACATACCCCCCCCTCTTGTTTTAACCTCGGGGTTGGAACACCAGCAATCAGGCATTCATGTACTCGAGACAAAGCATCCACATTCCCCATTTGAACGCCAGGGCGATGCTTTACTGTGAAGTTGAATTCCTGGAGGGCCAGGAACCACCTATTCACTCTTCTATTTGTTTCCTTGTTTTGAGCCATCCACTTTAACGGAGCGTGATCCGTAACCATGTCAAAGTGCCTACCTAGCAGGTAGTACCGAAGGGAATCTAGAGCCCACTTCACCGCTAAACACTCCTTTTCAACGGTGGCGTAATTTACCTCATGGGACTTCAACTTCCTGCTGAGGTAAATGACTGGGTGCTCTTCCCCGTTCCAGACCTGGGACAATACTGCTCCTAACCCCACATCTGACGCATCACTTTGTACGACAAAGTCTCTAGAGAAGTCGGGTGAGTACAACACTGGCTGGCTACATAAGGCTTGTTTCAAGAATTGGAATGCTGCCTCAGCCTCGGGGGTCCATTTAATCATGACCGACCCTTTCCCCTTCGTCAGGTTGGTTAGGGGCACAGCCTTAGAAGCAAAGTGGGGAATGAATCGCCGATAATACCCAGCGATTCCCAGAAAGGCTCGTACCTGCTTCTTGCTGTTGGGACGTGGCCAACTCTGGATGGCCTCGACTTTGTTGAGTTGGGGTTTTATTACTCCCCTCCCAATGGTGTACCCAAGATATTTGGCCTCCTCCTGCCCAATGGTACACTTCTTGGGGTTAGCCGTAAACCCTGCTTCCCGAACAGAGTCCAGGACTGCTTGCACTTTTGGCAGATGTGAGGCCCAATCTGTGCTATGGACAATTATGTCATCCAGGTAAGCCGCAGCATACTTCCGATGGGGCCTCAGCATCTGGTCCATTTTCCGCTGGAATGTGGCCGGCGCATTCTGTAACCCGAACGGCATTCTTTTATATTGGAACGCCCCGTCTGGGGTTACAAATGCGGTTTTCTCTTTGGCCGACTTGGCCAGGGGGATTTGCCAATACCCTTTTGTGAGGTCAAGAGTCGTCATGTATCGGGCTGTTCCCAGCCGGTCGATCAACTCATCTATATGTGGCATGGGGTAGGTGTCAAATTTTGTAACTTTGTTCAACTGACGAAAATCGTTACAAAATCGCCAGCTCCCATCCGGTTTAGGCACCAACACAATGGGACTAGACCAATCACTTTGGGACTCCTCTATCACCCCTAAGTTCAGCATTCTCTGTACTTCCTCCCGTATTGCCTCCCGTCGGGCCTCTGGGATCCGATAGGGTTTTAACTTCACCCTTTCACCGGGCGGGGTAATAATGTCATGCTCTACCCCAGATGTTTGTCCCGGCAGCTCAGAGAATACCTCCTTGTTGCGAAGTACAAACTCCTTAACCTCCTGTTGTTGGGGTTGTGACAAGGTGGCTGCGATTCCAACCTCAGGAATCACGCAACCAGTTTGAGCTGGTGACCAAGTGTCTGCGACTAGGGACTCTCTATCCCTCCAGGCTTTCAACAGATTAACGTGATAGATCTGTTCGGGCTTTCGCCTTCCTGGTTGTCTGACCTTGTAATTCACTTCGCTCACTTTTTCCATTATCTCGTAGGGGCCTTGCCATTTGGCAAGGAATTTACTTTCAACCGTAGGGACAAGTACCAATATCCTATCCCCCGGGGAAAAGGTACGGGTCTTGGCTCCACGGTTGTACACTCTCTGCTGTGCCAACTGCGCTTGGGCCAAATGTTCCTTCACGATGGGCATTACCTGTGCAATTCGATCTTGCATCAGGGCGACATGCTCAATCACACTCCTGTGGGGAGAACTCTCACTTTCCCAAGTTTCCTTGGCAATATCCAACAGCCCTCTTGGGTGTCTCCCATACAGTAACTCAAAGGGGGAGAATCCCGTAGAGGATTGGGGCACCTCCCTAATAGCAAACATCAAATAAGGAAGTAGACAGTCCCAATCCCTTCCATCTCTATCCACCACTTTCTTCAACATTTGTTTTAGGGTTTTGTTGAATCTTTCAACCAGCCCATCGGTTTGGGGGTGATACACAGATGTACGCAATTGCGTCACTTTGAACAATTTACACAGCTCTTTCATAACCCGGGACATAAAGGGTGTACCTTGGTCCGTAAGCAGTTCTTTACAAATACCCACCCGGCTAAAAACAAGAGATAGCTCTTTGGCTATGGTTTTGGCCGAGGTATTTCTGAGAGGGATCGCTTCTGGATAACGGGTGGCATAGTCCATTATAACCAATATGTACTGGTGCCCCCTAGCGGACTTGATTATAGGACCTACCAAATCCATTGCGATTCTCTCAAACGGGACCTCAATGATGGGTAGAGGGACCAGCGGGCTACGGAAATGTGGCATCGGGGCCGACCTCTGACACACAGGGCAGGAGGAACAATAATTTTCTATGTCCTTCATCACCCCAGGCCAATAGAATCTCTGTAATACCCTCTCTCGGGTTTTCTCTGTCCCCAGATGACCTCCAAGAATGTGCCCATGGGCCAACTCCAACACCAACTTCCTGTAAGGTTTGGGCACCACAAGCTGCTCAACGGTTTCTTCTGCCCTTTTTGCCACCCGATACAGTAGGTCCTTCTCTACGCTGAAGTATGGGTAAGTGCCAGTATTATCTGGGTTCACTAACTCGCCATCTATTTTCACTACGTTTTCCCGTGCCTTTATTAGGGCGGGGTCTTTCAACTGTTCTGTGGCAAAGTTTTCCCTGTGAACCTCAAGATCAGAAAACTCCACAGACGGTAGGTTTTCGTCTGAGGAGGTGGGCTCCTCTCCAGTTTCTTGAGTCTCCCCTGCCAATACTGACAAGGGAAATTCCGGAGAGTCCTCACCACTCTCAGGGGAGTTCTGGCTATCACATTCCTGGTACATAGGGGCACCAGTGGGGGGCTCAGGATCATCCCACAGTTCCCAGAACTTCGGAAAATCCCTTCCCACAATGGCGTCATGCGGTAACTGAGATACTAAGCCCACTGGATGAGAGAGGGTACCTTTGGGGGTCTCGAAACACACCGTAGTCACTGGATACTCTCGGGTGTCCCCATGCACACAAATAACGGCTACCTTGCTATTCCCAGAGACCTCTGTTTTAACTAACTCAGCCTTTATCAGGGTCACAAGGCTACCTGAATCCAGCAATACCACAACATTTCTACCATTAATACACATTTTGCATAAATGTTTCTCAGTTCCCCGAATGGCAGTGCATGCGACTGTCGCACACAGCGACTGACGTCTGCCCGTCAGAAAGTCACACTGCATGGGTTCCTCCAAAACCGGGCAATTTGCTGCAATATGTCCCGCTTGCCGGCAGCGGTAGCAAATGATCCTTCTTGCCGCCTCTTGAGCCGCTGATTTCCCAGGCTGTTCTCGCCAAACTTGGGGTAGAGCTCCCACCCTCTCACTCTCTCCACCCTTACCCCTTGGAATCATCTTATCCGCCCCTGGGGATGGTCTGGTCTTAGGGTGGAAAGTCCGAGTGTCTCTGGAAGAGGCCGTCAGGTTCTCTGTAGCCAAGTATTTCTCCACACGATCCACAAGACCATCGGCCGTCTCTGGGTCTCCATGGCTTACCCACTTTTGGATGGCAGTAGGAAGAGCTCTCAAAAACCGATCCATTACAACACGTTCCACAATCTTTGGTGCGGACAAAGTCTCTGGCTGTAGCCACTTTCTGCTCAGGTGAATGAGATCATACATTTGAGACCTGGGGGGTTTTCCAAGCTGGAAAGTCCAGTTATGCACACGCTGAGCCCGGACAGCCTGGGTGACACCCAGCCTTGCCAATATCTCAGCTTTTAGCATCACATAGTCTTTTGCTTGGTCAGGCTCCAGGTCATAGTAAGCCTTCTGCGATTCACCAGTTAACAGAGGAGCCACCAGTCCAGCCCACTGCTCCTCAGGCCACTTTTCTCTTTCAGCAGTCCTTTCAAATGTGGTCAAAAATACCTCTGGATCATCCTCTCCAGTCATTTTTGTCAATAAACGACTCACCCCAAAGGACGCGGTATTAGTGGGACGGCTTTCCTCACTGGTCTGCGGACGTTGCTGCATTACTGCTTCCATTTGTTGTAGTCTCTGCTCTTGCTTCTGTAACAGGTCTATGAAGCGGGCCTCAGATTGCTGCTGGGCTTGTTGCTGAGCTTCCAGACTCTGTTGGTGAGCTTGCTGCTGGGCTGCAAGGCTCTGTTGATGAGCTTGCTGCTGGGCTGCGAAGTTCTGTTGTTGAGCTGCAAGGCTCTGTTGATGAGCTGCAAGGCTCTTTTGCAAACCTGCATTTGTCTGCTGTTGATTGGCATTTGCTAGAGCCAGCTGCTTCAGTATCTCCTCCATGCTGGCTTAAAAAAAACTGCCACTGGTTCTCCACCAACTGTGAGGGGGCTAGCTCGGCAGCGGGTATGTGTGACCCCCGGGATGGGCTCCCCACCCAAAACAGGCCCAGCAGACGGAGGTTGTGGTTTTCAAAATCAAAAAGGTGCGGTTTATTTTCTATTTACAGTGACAAAAACACAGCAAGGCAAAAAAAACATAAACAAAATAAATCCTGGTCAACTTGACCTCTGACTAAACTTACAGGTTTCCTAACTAACGACTGGGATCAGCCTAGTGCTGTCCTAGTCCCTGGTTTTAAATGTCCAAGCAAAACATAGCCACACAGGCTTTCTCTCACCGCACAGGGGTTCACTCTCCCTAGACAGTCCACACAGGTCTGCTTCCAGGCATGAGCTAACATCTAATGAATCTGGGAGTTTTTTATAGAGGCCTACATGAGCTGACAAGGTTCAGCTGATCTCATCAACTCCCTGTTTGCACGACGCCCAGCCCTCTCCCTAGAGGTATGAGTCATCAGTGAGCCCACTAGTCTCAGCTGGGCTTATACAACTCTCCACCTAGCTGTATAAGTCAGCGTAAAGCCTGAATCTGGGCGAAATATATCTACCCCCCTGGATGCAACCAGGTGACTTTACCTTCCTGCTGTCACAACTGATATACTATGGATCATCACTGATGTACTATGGATCATCACTGATGTACTATAGTTCATCACTGATGTACTATGGGCCATCACTGGTGTACTATGGATCATCACTGGTGTACTATGGATCATCACTGATGTACTATGGACCATCCTTGATGTACTGTGGATCATCACTGATGTACTGTGGATCATCACTGATGTACTATAGTTCATCACTGATGTACTATCGGCCATCACTGGTGTACTATGGATCATCACTGGTGTACTATGGATCATCACTGATGTACTATGGACCATCCCTGATGTACTGTGGATCATCACTAATGTACTATAGTTCATCACTTATGTACTATGGGCCATCAGTGGTGTACTATGGATCATCACTGGTGTACTATGGATCATCACTGATGTACTATAGATCATCACTGATGTACTATAGTTCATCACTGATGTACTATAGATCATCACTGATGTACTATGGACCATCACTGGTGTACTATAGATCATCACTGATGTACTATGGACCATCACTGGTGTACTATGGATCATCACTGGTGTACTGTGGATCATCACTGGTGTACTATGGACCATCCCTGATGTACTGTGGATCATCACTGATGTACTGTGGATCATCACTGATGTACTATAGTTCATCACTGATGTACTATGGGCCATCACTGGTGTACTATGGATCATCACTGGTGTACTATGGATCATCACTGATGTACTATGGACCATCCCTGATGTACTGTGGATCATCACTGATGTACTGTGGATCATCACTGATGTACTATAGTTCATCACTGATGTACTATGGGCCATCACTGGTGTACTATGGATCATCACTGGTGTACTATGGGCCATCACTGGTGTACTATGGATCATCACTGATGTACTGTGGATCATCACTGATGTACTATAGTTCATCACTGATGTACTATGGGCCATCACTGGTGTACTATGGATCATCACTGGTGTACTATGGGCCATCACTGGTGTACTATGGATCATCACTGGTGTACTATGGATCATCACTGATGTACTGTGGACCATCCCTGATGTACTGTGGATCATCACTGATGTACTGTGGATCATCACTGATGTACTATGGATCATCACTGATGTACTATGGGCCATCACTGGTGTACTATGGGCCATCACTGGTGTACTATGGATCATCACTGATGTACTATGGATCATCACTGATATACTGTGGACCATCCCTGATGTACTGTGGATCATCACTGATGTACTGTGGATCATCACTGAAGTATTGTGGATCATCACTGATGTACTGTGGATCATCACTGATGTACTGTGGATCATCACTGATGTACTGTGTATCATAACTGATGTACTGTGGATCATCACTGATGTACTATAGATCATCACTGATGTACTATAGATCATCAATGATGTACTATGGACCATCACTGATGTACTATAGATCATCACTGATGTACTATGGACCATCACTGGTGTACTATGGATCATCACTGGTGTACTGTGGATCATCACTGGTGTACTATGGACCATCCCTGATGTACTGTGGATCATCACTGATGTACTGTGGATCATCACTGATGTACTATAGTTCATCACTGATGTACTATGGGCCATCACTGGTGTACTATGGATCATCACTGGTGTACTATGGATCATCACTGATGTACTATGGACCATCCCTGATGTACTGTGGATCATCACTGATGTACTGTGGATCATCACTGATGTACTATGGATCATCACTGATGTACTGTGGATCATCACTGATGTACTATAGTTCATCACTGATGTACTATGGGCCATCACTGGTGTACTATGGATCATCACTGGTGTACTATGGATCATCACTGATGTACTATGGACCATCCCTGATGTACTGTGGATCATCTCTGATGTACTATAGTTCATCACTGATGTACTATGGGCCATCACTGGTGTACTATGGATCATCACTGGTGTACTATGGATCATCACTGATGTACTATGGACCATCCCTGATGTACTGTGGATCATCACTGATGTACTGTGGATCATCACTGATGTACTATGGATCATCACTGATGTACTATGGGCCATCACTGGTGTACTATGGGCCATCACTGGTGTACTATGGATCATCACTGGTGTACTATGGACCATCACTGATGTACTATGGACCATCACTGATGTACTATGGATCATCACTGATGTACTGTGGATCATCACTGATGTACTATAGTTCATCACTGATGTACTATGGGCCATCACTGGTGTACTATGGATCATCACTGGTGTACTATGGATCATGACTGATGTACTATGGACCATCCCTGATGTACTGTGGATCATCTCTGATGTACTATAGTTCATCACTGATGTACTATGGGCCATCACTGGTGTACTATGGATCATCACTGGTGTACTATGGATCATCACTGATGTACTATGGACCATCCCTGATGTACTGTGGATCATCACTGATGTACTATAGTTCATCACTGATGTTCTATGGGCCATCACTGGTGTACTATGGATCATCACTGGTGTACTATGGATCATCACTGATGTACTATAGATCATCACTGATGTACTATAGTTTATCACTGATGTACTATAGATCATCACTGATGTACTATGGACCATCACTGGTGTACTATAGATCATCACTGATGTACTATGGACCATCACTGGTGTACTATGGATCATCACTGGTGTACTGTGGATCATCACTGGTGTACTATGGACCATCCCTGATGTACTGTGAATCATCACTGATGTACTGTGGATCATCACTGATGTACTATAGTTCATCACTGATGTACTATGGGCCATCACTGGTGTACTATGGATCATCACTGGTGTACTATGGGCCATCACTGGTGTACTATGGATCATCACTGATGTACTGTGGATCATCACTGATGTACTATAGTTCATCACTGATGTACTATGGGCCATCACTGGTGTACTATGGATCATCACTGGTGTACTATGGGCCATCACTGGTGTACTATGGATCATCACTGGTGTACTATGGATCATCACTGATGTACTGTGGACCATCCCTGATGTACTGTGGATCATCACTGATGTACTGTGGATCATCACTGATGTACTATGGATCATCACTGATGTACTATGGGCCATCACTGGTGTACTATGGGCCATCACTGGTGTACTATGGATCATCACTGATGTACTATGGATCATCACTGATATACTGTGGACCATCCCTGATGTACTGTGGATCATCACTGATGTACTGTGGATCATCACTGAAGTATTGTGGATCATCACTGATGTACTGTGGATCATCACTGATGTACTGTGGATCATCACTGATGTACTGTGTATCATAACTGATGTACTGTGGATCATCACTGATGTACTATAGATCATCACTGATGTACTATAGATCATCACTGATGTACCATGGACCATCACTGATGTACTATAGATCATCACTGATGTACTATGGACCATCACTGGTGTACTATGGATCATCACTGGTGTACTGTGGATCATCACTGGTGTACTATGGACCATCCCTGATGTACTGTGGATCATCACTGATGTACTGTGGATCATCACTGATGTACTATAGTTCATCACTGATGTACTATGGGCCATCACTGTTGTACTATGGATCATCACTGGTGTACTATGGATCATCACTGATGTACTATGGACCATCCCTGATGTACTGTGGATCATCACTGATGTACTGTGGATCATCACTGATGTACAATGGATCATCACTGATGTACTGTGGATCATCACTGATGTACTATAGTTCATCACTGATGTACTATGGGCCATCACTGGTGTACTATGGATCATCACTGGTGTACTATGGATCATCACTGATGTACTATGGACCATCCCTGATGTACTGTGGATCATCTCTGATGTACTATAGTTCATCACTGATGTACTATGGGCCATCACTGGTGTACTATGGATCATCACTGATGTACTGTGGATCATCACTGATGTACTGTGGATCATCACTGATGTACTGTGGATCATCACTGATGTACTATGGGCCATCACTGGTGTACTATGGGCCATCACTGGTGTACTATGGATCATCACTGGTGTACTATGGACCATCACTGATGTACTATGGACCATCACTGATGTACTATGGATCATCACTGATATACTGTGGACCATCACTGATGTACTGTGGACCATCCCTGATGTACTGTGGATCATCACTGAAGTATTGTGGATCATCACTGATGTACTGTGGATCATCACTGATGTACTGTGGATCATCACTAATGTACTGTGGATCATAACTGATGTACTGTAGATCATCACTGATGTACTATAGATCATCACTGGTGTACTATGTATATAGATCATCACTGATGTACTATGGACCATCACTGATGTACTATAGATCATCACTGATGTACTATGGACCATCACTGGTGTACTATGGATCATCACTGGTGTACTGTGGATCATCACTGGTGTACTATGGACCATCCCTGATGTACTGTGGATCATCACTGATGTACTGTGGATCATCACTGATGTACTATAGTTCATCACTGATGTACTATGGGCCATCACTGGTGTACTATGGATCATCACTGGTGTACTATGGATCATCACTGATGTACTATGGACCATCCCTGATGTACTGTGGATCATCACTGATTTCATATAGTTCATCACTGATGTACTATGGGCCATCACTGGTGTACTATGGATCATCACTGGTGTACTATGGATCATCACTGATGTACTATGGACCATCCCTGATGTACTGTGGATCATCACTGATGTACTGTGGATCATCACTGATGTACTATGGATCATCACCGATGTACTATGGGCCATCACTGGTGTACTATGGATCATCACTGGTGTACTATGGATCATCACTGGTGTACTATGGACCATCACTGATGTACTGTGGACCACCACTGATGTACTGTGGATCATCACTGATGTACTGTGGATCATCCCTGGTGTACTATGGAACATCACTGGTGTACTATGGATCATCACTGGTGTACTATGGATCATCACTGATGTACTATGGGCCATCACTGATGTACTATGGATCATCACTGATATACTGTGGACCATCCCTGATGTACTGTGGATCATCACTGATGTACTGTGGATCATCACTGAAGTATTGTGGATCATCACTGATGTACTGTGGATCATCACTGATGTACTGTGGATCATAACTGATGTACTGTGGATCATCACTGATGTACTGTGGATCATCACTGATGTACTATAGATCATTAATGATGTACTATGGGCCATCACTGGTGTACTATGGATCATCATTGATGTACTATGGATCATCACTGATGTACTATGGATCATCACTGATGTACTATGGACCATCACTGATGTACTATGGGCCATCACTGGTGTACTATGGATCATCACTGATGTACTGTGGATCATCACTGATGTACTGTGGGCCATCACTAATGTACTATGGATCATCACTGATATACTGTGGACCATCCCTGATGTATTGTGGATCATCACTGATGTACTGTGGATCATCACTGATGTACTATAAATCATCACTGAAGTACTATGGGCCATCACTGGTGTACTATGGATCACCACTGGTGTACTATGGATCATCACTGATGTACTATGGATCATCACTGATGTACTATGGATCATGACTGGTGTACTATGGATCATCACTGATGTACTGTGGACCATCCCTGATGTACTGTGGATCATCACTGATGTACTGTGGATCATCACTGATGTACTGTGGATCATCACTGATGTACTGAGGATCATCACTGATGTACTATGGATCATCACTGATGTAGCTTGGATCATCACTGATGTACTGTGGATCATCACTGATGTACTGTGGATCATCACTGATGTACTATAGATCATCACTGTAGTACTATGGGCCATGACTGGTGTACTATGGATCATCACTGATGTACTATGAGCCATCACTGATGTACTATGGATCATCACTGGTGTACTATGGATCATCACTGATGTACTATGAGCCATCACTGATGTACTATGGATCATCACTGGTGTACAATGGATCACCACTGATGTACTATGGATCATCACTGATGTACTATGAGCCATCACTGATGTACTATGGGCCATCCCTGGTGTACTATGGATCATCACTGATGTACTGTGGATCATCACTGATGTACTATGGGACATCACTGGTGTACTATGGGCCATCACTGGTGTACTATGGATCATCACTGGTGTACTATGGGCCATCACTGGTGTACTATGGGCCATCACTGGTGTACTATGGATCATCACTGGTGTACTATGGACCATCACTGATGTACTATGGATCATCACTGGTGTACTATGGATCATTAATGGTGTACTATGGATCATCCCTGGTGTACTATGGATCATCACTGGTGTACTATGGATCATCACTGATATACTGTGGACCATCCCTGATATACTGTGGATCATCCCTGATGTACTGTGGATCATCACTAATGTACTGTGGGCCATCACAGGTGTACTGTGGGCCATCACAGGTGTACTATGGATCATCACTGATGTACTATGGATCATCACTGGTGTACTATGGATCATCACTGATGTACTGTGGACCATCCCTGATGTACTATAGATCATCACTGATGTACTGTGGATCATCACTAATGTACTATGGGCCATCACTGGTGTACTATGGGCCATTACTGGTGTACTATGGATCATCACTGGATTACTATGGATCATCCCTGGTGTACTATGGACCATCACTGATGTGCTTTGGGCCATCACTGGTGTACTATGGATCATCACTGATGTACTGTGGACCATCCCTGATGTACTGTGGATCATCACTGATGTACTATGGATCATCACTGATGTACTATGGACCATCACTGGTGTACTATGGACCATCACTGGTGTACTATGGATCATCACTGATATACTGTGGATCATCACTGATGTACTGTGGGCCATCACTGATGTACTATGGATCATCACTGATATACTGTGGACCATCCCTGATGTATTGTGGATCATCACTGATGTACTGTGGATCATCACTGATGTACTATAGATCATCACTGAAGTACTATGGGCCATCACTGGTGTACTATGGATCATCACTGGTGTACTATGGGCCATCACTGGTGTACTATAGATCATCACTGATGTACTATGGATCATCACTGATGTACTATGGATCATGACTGGTGTACTATGGATCATCACTGATGTACTGTGGACCATCCCTGATGTCCTGTGGATCATCACTGATGTACTGTGGATCATCACTGATGTACTGTGGATCATCACTGATATACTGTGGATCATCACTGATGTACTGAGAATCATCACTGATGTACTATGGATCATCACTGATGTACCGTGGATCATCACTGATGTACTGTGGATCATCACTGATGTACTGTGGATCATCACTGATGTACTATAGATCATCACTGAAGTACTATGGGCCATCACTGGTGTACTATGGATCATCACTGATGTATTATGGATCATCACTGATGTACTATGAGCCATCACTGATGTACTATGGATCATCACTGGTGTACTATGGGCCATCACTGAAGTACTATGGATCATCACTGGTGTACTATGGATCATCACTGGTGTACTATGGGCCATCACTGATGTACTATGGATCATCACTGGTGTACTATGGATCATCACTGATGTACTATAGATCATCACTGATGTACTATAGCTCATCACTGGTATACTATGGGCCATCTCTGGTGTACTATGGATCATCACTGGTGTACTATGGACCATCCCTGATGTACTGTGGATCATCACTGATGTACTGTGGATCATCACTGATGTACTATAGTTCATCACTGATGTACTATGGGCCATCACTGGTGTACTATGGATCATCACTGGTGTACTATGGAACATCACTGATGTACTATGGACCATCCCTGATGTACTGTGGATCATCACTGATGTACTGTGGATCATCACTGATGTACTATGGATCATCACTGATGTACTGTGGATCATCACTGATGTACTATAGTTCATCACTGATGTACTATGGGCCATCACTGGTGTACTATGGATCATCACTGGTGTACTATGGATCATCACTGATGTACTATGGACCATCCCTAATGTACTGTGGATCATCACTGATGTACTATAGTTCATCACTGATGTACTATGGGCCATCACTGGTGTACTATGGATCATCACTGGTGTACTATGGATCATCACTGATGTACTATCGACCATCCCTGATGTACTGTGGATCATCACTGATGTACTGTGGATCATCACTGATGTACTGTGGATCAGCACTGATGTACTATGGATCATCACTGATGTACTATGGGCCATCACTGGTGTACTATGGGCCATCACTGGTGTACTATGGATCATCACTGGTGTACTATGGACCATCACTGATGGACTATGGACCATCACTGATGTACTATGGATCATCACTGATATACTGTGGACCATCCCTGATGTACTGTGGATCATCACTGATGTACTGTGGATCATCACTGAAGTATTGTGGATCATCACTGATGTACTGTGGATCATCACTGATGTACTGTGTATCATAACTGATGTACTGTGGATCATCACTGATGTACTATAGATCATCACTGATGTACTATAGATCATCACTGATGTACTATGGACCATCACTGATGTACTATAGATCATCACTGATGTACTATGGACCATCACTGGTGTACTATGGATCATCACTGGTGTACTGTGGATCATCACTGGTGTACTATGGACCATCCCTGATGTACTGTGGATCATCACTGATGTACTGTGGATCATCACTGATGTACTATAGTTCATCACTGATGTACGATGGGCCATCACTGGTGTACTATGGATCATCACTGGTGTACTATGGATCATCACTGATGTACTATGGACCATCCCTGATGTACTGTGGATCATCACTGATGTACTGTGGATCATCACTGATGTACTATGGATCATCACTGATGTACTGTGGATCATCACTGATGTACTATAGTTCATCACTGATGTACTATGGGCCATCACTGGTGTACTATGGATCATCACTGGTGTACTATGGATCATCACTGATGTACTATGGACCATCCCTGATGTACTGTGGATCATCACTGATGTACTATAGTTCATCACTGATGTACTATGGGCCATCACTGGTGTACTATGGATCATCACTGGTGTACTATGGATCATCACTGATGTACTATGGACCATCCCTGATGTACTGTGGATCATCACTGATGTACTGTGGATCATCACTGATGTACTATGGATCATCACTGATGTACTATGGGCTATCACTGGTGTACTATGGGCCATCACTGGTGTACTATGGATCATCACTGGTGTACTATGGATCATCACTGGTGTACTATGGATCATCACTGATGTACTATGGACCATCACTGATGTACTATGGATCATCACTGATATACTGTGGACCATCCCTGATGTACTGTGGATCATCACTGATGTACTGTGGATCATCACTGAAGTATTGTGGATCATCACTGATGTACTGTGGATCCTCACTAATGTACTGTGGATCATAACTGATGTACTATAGTTCATCACTGATGTACTATGGGCCATCACTGGTGTACTATGGATCATCACTGGTGTACTATGGATCATCACTGATGTACTATGGACCATCCCTGATGTACTGTGGATCATCACTGATGTACTGTGGATCATCACTGATGTACTATGGATCATCACTGATGTACTATGGGCTATCACTGGTGTACTATGGGCCATCACTGGTGTACTATGGATCATCACTGGTGTACTATGGATCATCACTGGTGTACTATGGATCATCACTGATGTACTATGGACCATCACTAATGTACTATGGATCATCACTGATGAACTATGGACCATCCCTGATGTACTGTGGATCATCACTGATGTACTGTGGATCATCACTGATGTACTATGGATCATCACTGATGTACTATGGGCTATCACTGGTGTACTATGGGCCATCACTGGTGTACTATGGATCATCACTGGTGTACTATGGATCATCACTGGTGTACTATGGATCATCACTGATGTACTATGGACCATCACTGATGTACTATGGATCATCACTGATATACTGTGGACCATCCCTGATGTACTGTAGATCATCACTGATGTACTATAGATCATCACTGGTGTACTATGTATATAGATCATTACTGATGTACTATGGACCATCACTGATGTACTATAGATCATCACTGATGTACTATGGACCATCACTGGTGTACTATGGATCATCACTGGTGTACTGTGGATCATCACTGGTGTACTATGGACCAGCCCTGATGTACTGTGGATCATCACTGATGTACTGTGGATCATCACTGATGTACTATAGTTCATCACTGATGTACTATGGGCCATCACTGGTGTACTATGGATCATCACTGGTGTACTATGGATCATCACTGATGTACTATGGACCATCCCTGATGTACTGTGGATCATCACTGATGTACTATAGTTCATCACTGATGTACTATGGGCCATCACTGGTGTACTATGGATCATCACTGGTGTACTATGGATCATCACTGATGTACTATGGACCATCCCTGATGTACTGTGGATCATCACTGATGTACTGTGGATCACCACTGATGTACTATGGATCATCACTGATGTACTATGGGCCATCACTGGTGTACTATGGGCCATCACTGGTGTACTATGGATCATCACTGGTGTACTATGGATCATCACTGGTGTACTATGGATCATCACTGATGTACTGTGGACCACCACTGATGTACTGTGGATCATCACTGATGTACTGTGGATCATCCCTGGTGTACTATGGAACATCACTTGTGTACTATGGATCATCACTGGTGTACTATGGATCATCACTGATGTACTATGGGCCATCACTGATGTACTATGGATCATCACTGATATACTGTGGACCATCCCTGATGTACTGTGGATCATCACTGATGTACTGTGGATCATCACTGAAGTATTGTGGATCATCACTGATGTACTGTGGATCATCACTGATGTACTGTGGATCATCACTGATGTACTGTGGATCATCACTGATGTACTGTGGATCATCACTGATGTACTATAGATCATTACTGATGTACTATGGATCATCACTGATGTACTATGGATCATCACTGATGTACTATGGATCATCACTGATGTACTATGAACCATCACTGATGTACTATGGGCCATCACTGGTGTACTATGGATCATCACTGTTGTACTGTGGATCATCACTGATGTACTGTGGGCCATCACTGATGTACTATGGATCATCACTGATATACTGTGGACCATCCCTGATGTATTGTGGATCATCACTGATGTACTGTGGATCATCACTGATGTACTATAGATCATCACTGGTGTACTATGTATATAGATCATCACTGATGTACTATGGACCATCACTGATGTACTATAGATCATCACTGATGTACTATGGACCATCACTGGTGTACTATGGATCATCACTGGTGTACTGTGGATCATCACTGGTGTACTATGGACCAGCCCTGATGTACTGTGGATCATCACTGATGTACTGTGGATCATCACTGATGTACTATAGTTCATCACTGATGTACTATGGGCCATCACTGGTGTACTATGGATCATCACTGGTGTACTATGGATCATCACTGATGTACTATGGACCATCCCTGATGTACTGTGGATCATCACTGATGTACTATAGTTCATCACTGATGTACTATGGGCCATCACTGGTGTACTATGGATCATCACTGGTGTACTATGGATCATCACTGATGTACTATGGACCATCCCTGATGTACTGTGGATCATCACTGATGTACTGTGGATCACCACTGATGTACTATGGATCATCACTGATGTACTATGGGCCATCACTGGTGTACTATGGGCCATCACTGGTGTACTATGGATCATCACTGGTGTACTATGGATCATCACTGGTGTACTATGGATCATCACTGATGTACTGTGGACCACCACTGATGTACTGTGGATCATCACTGATGTACTGTGGATCATCCCTGGTGTACTATGGAACATCACTGGTGTACTATGGATCATCACTGGTGTACTATGGATCATCACTGATGTACTATGGGCCATCACTGATGTACTATGGATCATCACTGATATACTGTGGACCATCCCTGATGTACTGTGGATCATCACTGATGTACTGTGGATCATCACTGAAGTATTGTGGATCATCACTGATGTACTGTGGATCATCACTGATGTACTGTGGATCATCACTGATGTACTGTGGATCATCACTGATGTACTGTGGATCATCACTGATGTACTATAGATCATTACTGATGTACTATGGATCATCACTGGTGTACTATGGATCATCACTGATGTACTATGGATCATCACTGATGTACTATGGATCATCACTGATGTACTATGAACCATCACTGATGTACTATGGGCCATCACTGGTGTACTATGGATCATCACTGTTGTACTGTGGATCATCACTGATGTACTGTGGGCCATCACTGATGTACTATGGATCATCACTGATATACTGTGGACCATCCCTGATGTATTGTGGATCATCACTGATGTACTGTGGATCATCACTGATGTACTATAAATCATCACTAAAGTACTATGGGCCATCACTGGTGTACTATGGATCATCACTGATGTACTATGGATCATCACTGATGTACTATGGATCATCACTGATGTACTGTGGACCATCCCTGATGTACTGTGGATCATCACTGATGTACTGTGGATCATCACTGATGTACTGTGGATCATCACTGATGTACTGTGGATCATCACTGATGTACTGAGGATCATCACTGATGTACTATGGATCATCACTGATGTACCTTGGATCATCACTGATGTACTGTGGATCATCACTGATGTACTGTGGATCATCACTGATGTACTATAGATCATCACTGTAGTACTATGGGCCATGACTGGTGTACTATGGATCATCACTGATGTACTATGGATCATCACTGATGTACTATGGATCATCACTGATGTATTATGGATCATCACTGATGTACTATGAGCCATCACTGATGTACTATGGATCATCACTGGTGTACTATGGATCATCACTGATGTACTATGAGCCATCACTGATGTACTATGGATCATCACTGGTGTACTATGGATCATCACTGATGTACTATAGATCATCACTGATGTACTATGAGCCATCACTGATGTACTATGGGCAATCCCTGGTGTACTATGGATCATCACTGATGTACTGTGGATCATCACTGATGTACTATGGGACATCACTGGTGTACTATGGGCCATCACTGGTGTACTATGGATCATCACTGGTGTACTATGGGCCATCACTGGTGTACTATGGGCCATCACTGGTGTACTATGGATCATCACTGGTGTACTATGGACCATCACTGATGTACTATGGATCATCACTGGTGTACTATGGATCATCACTGGTGTACTATGGATCATCCCTGGTGTACTATGGATCATCACTGGTGTACTATGGATCATCACTGGTGTACTATGGATCATCACTGATATACTGTGGACCATCCCTGATATACTGTGGATCATCCCTGATGTACTGTGGATCATCACTGATGTACTGTGGGCCATCACTGGTGTACTGTTGGCCATCACAGGTGTACTATGGATCATCACTGATGTACTATGGATCATCACTGGTGTACTATGGATCATCACTGATGTACTGTGGACCATCCCTGATGTACTATAGATCATCACTGATGTACTCTGGATCATCACTGATGTACTATGGGCCATCACTGGTGTACTATGGGCCATCACTGGTGTACTATGGATCATCACTGGATTACTATGGATCATCCCTGGTGTACTATGGACCATCACTGATGTGCTTTGGGCCATCACTGGTGTACTATGGATCATCACTGATGTACTGTGGACCATCCCTGATGTACTGTGGATCATCACTGATGTACTATTGATCATCACTGATGTACTATGGACCATCACTGGTGTACTATGGACCATCACTGGTGTACTATGGATCATCACTGATGTACTGTGGATCATCACTGATGTACTGTGGGCCATCACTGATGTACTATGGATCATCACTGATATACTGTGGACCATCCCTGATGTATTGTGGATCATCACTGATGTACTGTGGATCATCACTGATGTACTATAGATCATCACTGAAGTACTATGGGCCATCACTGGTATACTATGGATCATCACTGGTGTACTATGGGCCATCACTGGTGTACTATGGATCATCACTGATGTACTATGGATCATCACTGATGTACTATGGATCATGACTGGTGTACTATGGATCATCACTGATGTACTGTGGACCATCCCTGATGTCCTGTGGATCATCACTGATGTACTGTAGATCATCACTGATGTACTGTGGATCATCACTGATGTACTGAGGATCATCACTGATGTACTATGGATCATCACTGATGTACCGTGGATCATCACTGATGTACTGTGGATCATCACTGATGTACTGTGGATCATCACTGATGTACTATAGATCATCACTGAAGTACTATGGGCCATCACTGGTGTACTATGGATCATCACTAATGTATTATGGATCATCACTGATGTATTATGAGCCATCACTGATGTACTATGGATCATCACTGGTGTACTATGGATCATCACTGATGTACTATGGATCATCACTGATGTACTATGAGCCATCACTGATGTACTATGGGCCATCCCTGGTGTACTATGGATCATCACTGATGTACTGTGGATCATCACTGATGTACTATGGGACATCACTGGTATACTATGGGCCATCTCTGGTGTACTATGGATCATCACTGGTGTACTATGGGATATCACTGGTGAACTATGGATCATCACTGGTGTACTATGGACCATCACTGATTTACTATGGACCATCACTGATGTACTGTGGATCATCACTGATGTACTGTGGGTCATCTCTGGTGTAATATGGATAATCACTGGTGTAATATGGATCATCACTGATGTACTATGGGACATCACTGATGTACTATGGATCATCACTGATGTACTGTGGACCATCCCTGATGTACTGTGGATCATCACTGATGTACTGTGGATCATCACTGATGTACTGTGGATCATCACTGATGTACTGAGGATCATCACTGATGAACTATAGATCATCACTGATGTACTATGGACCATCACTGGTGACTATGAATCATCACTGGTGTACTATGGATTATCACTTGTGTACTATGGATCATCACTGATGTACAATAGATCATCACTGATATACTATGGGTCATCACTTGTGTACTATGGATCATCACTGGTGTACTATGGATCATCCCTGATGTACTATGGACCATCCCTGATGTACTATGGACCATCCCTGATGTACTGTGAATCATCACTGGTGTACTGTGATTCATCACTGATGTACTATAGATCATCACTGATGTACTGTGGATCATCACTGATGTACTATGGGCCATCACTGGTGTACTATGGATCATCACTGATGTACTGTGGATCATCCCTGATGTACTGTGGGCCATCACTGATGTACTATGGATCATCACTGATGTACTATGGATCATGACTGGTGTACTATGGAACATCACTGATGTACTATGGACCATCCCTGATGTACTGTGGATCATCACTGATGTACTATAGTTCATCACTGATGTACTATGGGCCATCACTGGTGTACTATGGATCATCACTGGTGTACTATGGATCATCACTGATGTACTATGGACCATCCCTGATGTACTGTGGATCATCACTGATGTACTGTGGATCATCACTGATGTACTATGGATCATCACTGATGTACTATGGGCCATCACTGGTGTACTATGGGCCATCACTGGTGTACTATGGATCATCACTGGTGTACTATGGATCATCACTGATGTACTATGGACCATCCCTGATGTACTGTGGATCATCACTGATGTACTATAGTTCATCACTGATGTACTATGGGCCATCACTGGTGTACTATGGATCATCACTGGTGTACTATGGATCATCACTGATGTACTATGGACCATCCCTGATGTACTGTGGATCATCACTGATGTACTGTGGATCATCACTGATGTACTATGGATCATCACTGATGTACTATGGGCCATCACTGGTGTACTATGGGCCATCACTGGTGTACTATGGATCATCACTGGTGTACTATGGATCATCACTGGTGTACTATGGACCATCACTGATGTACTGTGGACCACCACTGATGTACTGTGGATCATCACTGATGTACTGTGGATCATCCCTGGTGTACTATGGAACATCACTGGTGTACTATGGATCATCACTGGTGTACTATGGATCATCACTGATGTACTATGGGCCATCACTGATGTACTATGGATCATCACTGATATACTGTGGACCATCCCTGATGTACTGTGGATCATCACTGATGTACTGTGGATCATCACTGAAGTATTGTGGATCATCACTGATGTACTGTGGATCATCACTGATGTACTGTGGATCATCACTGATGTACTGTGGATCATCACTGATGTACTGTGGATCATCACTGATGTACTATAGATCATTACTGATGTACTATGGATCATCACTGGTGTACTATGGATCATCACTGATGTACTATGGATCATCACTGATGTACTATGGATCATCACTGATGTACTATGAACCATCACTGATGTACTATGGGCCATCACTGGTGTACTATGGATCATCACTGATGTACTGTGGATCATCACTGATGTACTGTGGGCCATCACTGATGTACTATGGATCATCACTGATATACTGTGGACCATCCCTGATGTATTGTGGATCATCACTGATGTACTGTGGATCATCACTGATGTACTATAAATCATCACTGAAGTACTATGGGCCATCACTGGTGTACTATGGATCATCACTGATGTACTATGGATCATCACTGATGTACTATGGATCATCACTGATGTACTGTGGACCATCCCTGATGTACTGTGGATCATCGCTGATGTACTGTGGATCATCACTGATGTACTGTGGATCATCACTGATGTACTGTGGATCATCACTGATGTACTGAGGATCATCACTGATGTACTATGGATCATCACTGATGTACCTTGGATCATCACTGATGTACTGTGGATCATCACTGATGTACTATAGATCATCACTGTAGTACTATGGGCCATGACTGGTGTACTATGGATCATCACTGATGTACTATGGATCATCACTGATGTACTATGGATCATCACTGATGTATTATGGATCATCACTGATGTACTATGAGCCATCACTGATGTACTATGGATCATCACTGGTGTACTATGGATCATCACTGATGTACTATAGATCATCACTGATGTACTATGAGCCATCACTGATGTACTATGGGCAATCCCTGGTGTACTATGGATCATCACTGATGTACTGTGGATCATCACTGATGTACTATGGGACATCACTGGTGTACTATGGGCCATCACTGGTGTACTATGGATCATCACTGGTGTACTATGGGCCATCACTGGTGTACTATGGGCCATCACTGGTGTACTATGGATCATCACTGTGTACTATGGACCATCACTGATGTACTATGGATCATCACTGGTGTACTATGGATCATCACTGGTGTACTATGGATCATCCCTGGTGTACTATGGATCATCACTGGTGTACTATGGATCATCACTGGTGTACTATGGATCATCACTGATATACTGTGGACCATCCCTGATATACTGTGGATCATCCCTGATGTACTGTGGATCATCACTGATGTACTGTGGGCCATCACTGGTGTACTGTTGGCCATCACAGGTGTACTATGGACCATCACTGGTGTACTATGGATCATCACTGGTGTACTGTGGATCATCACTGGTGTACTATGGACCATCCCTGATGTACTGTGGATCATCACTGATGTACTGTGGATCATCACTGATGTACTATAGTTCATCACTGATGTACGATGGGCCATCACTGGTGTACTATGGATCATCACTGGTGTACTATGGATCATCACTGATGTACTATGGACCATCCCTGATGTACTGTGGATCATCACTGATGTACTGTGGATCATCACTGATGTACTATGGATCATCACTGATGTACTGTGGATCATCACTGATGTACTATAGTTCATCACTGATGTACTATGGGCCATCACTGGTGTACTATGGATCATCACTGGTGTACTATGGATCATCACTGATGTACTATGGACCATCCCTGATGTACTGTGGATCATCACTGATGTACTATAGTTCATCACTGATGTACTATGGGCCATCACTGGTGTACTATGGATCATCACTGGTGTACTATGGATCATCACTGATGTACTATGGACCATCCCTGATGTACTGTGGATCATCACTGATGTACTGTGGATCATCACTGATGTACTATGGATCATCACTGATGTACTATGGGCTATCACTGGTGTACTATGGGCCATCACTGGTGTACTATGGATCATCACTGGTGTACTATGGATCATCACTGGTGTACTATGGATCATCACTGATGTACTATGGACCATCACTGATGTACTATGGATCATCACTGATATACTGTGGACCATCCCTGATGTACTGTGGATCATCACTGATGTACTGTGGATCATCACTGAAGTATTGTGGATCATCACTGATGTACTGTGGATCCTCACTAATGTACTGTGGATCATAACTGATGTACTATAGTTCATCACTGATGTACTATGGGCCATCACTGGTGTACTATGGATCATCACTGGTGTACTATGGATCATCACTGATGTACTATGGACCATCCCTGATGTACTGTGGATCATCACTGATGTACTGTGGATCATCACTGATGTACTATGGATCATCACTGATGTACTATGGGCTATCACTGGTGTACTATGGGCCATCACTGGTGTACTATGGATCATCACTGGTGTACTATGGATCATCACTGGTGTACTATGGATCATCACTGATGTACTATGGACCATCACTGATGTACTATGGATCATCACTGATGAACTATGGACCATCCCTGATGTACTGTGGATCATCACTGATGTACTGTGGATCATCACTGATGTACTATGGATCATCACTGATGTACTATGGGCTATCACTGGTGTACTATGGGCCATCACTGGTGTACTATGGATCATCACTGGTGTACTATGGATCATCACTGGTGTACTATGGATCATCACTGATGTACTATGGACCATCACTGATGTACTATGGATCATCACTGATATACTGTGGACCATCCCTGATGTACTGTAGATCATCACTGATGTACTATAGATCATCACTGGTGTACTATGTATATAGATCATCACTGATGTACTATGGACCATCACTGATGTACTATAGATCATCACTGATGTACTATGGACCATCACTGGTGTACTATGGATCATCACTGGTGTACTGTGGATCATCACTGGTGTACTATGGACCAGCCCTGATGTACTGTGGATCATCACTGATGTACTGTGGATCATCACTGATGTACTATAGTTCATCACTGATGTACTATGGGCCATCACTGGTGTACTATGGATCATCACTGGTGTACTATGGATCATCACTGATGTACTATGGACCATCCCTGATGTACTGTGGATCATCACTGATGTACTATAGTTCATCACTGATGTACTATGGGCCATCACTGGTGTACTATGGATCATCACTGGTGTACTATGGATCATCACTGATGTACTATGGACCATCCCTGATGTACTGTGGATCATCACTGATGTACTGTGGATCACCACTGATGTACTATGGATCATCACTGATGTACTATGGGCCATCACTGGTGTACTATGGGCCATCACTGGTGTACTATGGATCATCACTGGTGTACTATGGATCATCACTGGTGTACTATGGATCATCACTGATGTACTGTGGACCACCACTGATGTACTGTGGATCATCACTGATGTACTGTGGATCATCCCTGGTGTACTATGGAACATCACTGGTGTACTATGGATCATCACTGGTGTACTATGGATCATCACTGATGTACTATGGGCCATCACTGATGTACTATGGATCATCACTGATATACTGTGGACCATCCCTGATGTACTGTGGATCATCACTGATGTACTGTGGATCATCACTGAAGTATTGTGGATCATCACTGATGTACTGTGGATCATCACTGATGTACTGTGGATCATCACTGATGTACTGTGGATCATCACTGATGTACTGTGGATCATCACTGATGTACTATAGATCATTACTGATGTACTATGGATCATCACTGGTGTACTATGGATCATCACTGATGTACTATGGATCATCACTGATGTACTATGGATCATCACTGATGTACTATGAACCATCACTGATGTACTATGGGCCATCACTGGTGTACTATGGATCATCACTGTTGTACTGTGGATCATCACTGATGTACTGTGGGCCATCACTGATGTACTATGGATCATCACTGATATACTGTGGACCATCCCTGATGTATTGTGGATCATCACTGATGTACTGTGGATCATCACTGATGTACTATAGATCATCACTGGTGTACTATGTATATAGATCATCACTGATGTACTATGGACCATCACTGATGTACTATAGATCATCACTGATGTACTATGGACCATCACTGGTGTACTATGGATCATCACTGGTGTACTGTGGATCATCACTGGTGTACTATGGACCAGCCCTGATGTACTGTGGATCATCACTGATGTACTGTGGATCATCACTGATGTACTATAGTTCATCACTGATGTACTATGGGCCATCACTGGTGTACTATGGATCATCACTGGTGTACTATGGATCATCACTGATGTACTATGGACCATCCCTGATGTACTGTGGATCATCACTGATGTACTATAGTTCATCACTGATGTACTATGGGCCATCACTGGTGTACTATGGATCATCACTGGTGTACTATGGATCATCACTGATGTACTATGGACCATCCCTGATGTACTGTGGATCATCACTGATGTACTGTGGATCACCACTGATGTACTATGGATCATCACTGATGTACTATGGGCCATCACTGGTGTACTATGGGCCATCACTGGTGTACTATGGATCATCACTGGTGTACTATGGATCATCACTGGTGTACTATGGATCATCACTGATGTACTGTGGATCACCACTGATGTACTATGGATCATCACTGATGTACTATGGGCCATCACTGATGTACTATGGGCCATCACTGGTGTACTATGGATCATCACTGGTGTACTATGGACCATCACTGATGTACTATGGATCATCACTGGTGTACTATGGATCATCACTGGTGTACTATGGATCATCCCTGGTGTACTATGGATCATCACTGGTGTACTATGGATCATCACTGGTGTACTATGGATCATCACTGATATACTGTGGACCATCCCTGATATACTGTGGATCATCCCTGATGTACTGTGGATCATCACTGATGTACTGTGGGCCATCACTGGTGTACTGTTGGCCATCACAGGTGTACTATGGATCATCACTGATGTACTATGGATCATCACTGGTGTACTATGGATCATCACTGATGTACTGTGGACCATCCCTGATGTACTATAGATCATCACTGATGTACTCTGGATCATCACTGATGTACTATGGGCCATCACTGGTGTACTATGGGCCATCACTGGTGTACTATGGATCATCACTGGATTACTATGGATCATCCCTGGTGTACTATGGACCATCACTGATGTGCTTTGGGCCATCACTGGTGTACTATGGATCATCACTGATGTACTGTGGACCATCCCTGATGTACTGTGGATCATCACTGATTTACTATTGATCATCACTGATGTACTATGGACCATCACTGGTGTACTATGGACCATCACTGGTGTACTATGGATCATCACTGATGTACTGTGGATCATCACTGATGTACTGTGGGCCATCACTGATGTACTATGGATCATCACTGATATACTGTGGACCATCCCTGATGTATTGTGGATCATCACTGATGTACTGTGGATCATCACTGATGTACTATAGATCATCACTGAAGTACTATGGGCCATCACTGGTATACTATGGATCATCACTGGTGTACTATGGGCCATCACTGGTGTACTATGGATCATCACTGATGTACTATGGATCATCACTGATGTACTATGGATCATGAATGGTGTACTATGGATCATCACTGATGTACTGTGGACCATCCCTGATGTCCTGTGGATCATCACTGATGTACTGTAGATCATCACTGATGTACTGTGGATCATCACTGATGTACTGAGGATCATCACTGATGTACTATGGATCATCACTGATGTACCGTGGATCATCACTGATGTACTGTGGATCATCACTGATGTACTGTGGATCATCACTGATGTACTATAGATCATCACTGAAGTACTATGGGCCATCACTGGTGTACTATGGATCATCACTAATGTATTATGGATCATCACTGATGTATTATGAGCCATCACTGATGTACTATGGATCATCACTGGTGTACTATGGATCATCACTGATGTACTATGGATCATCACTGATGTACTATGAGCCATCACTGATGTACTATGGGCCATCCCTGGTGTACTATGGATCATCACTGATGTACTGTGGATCATCACTGATGTACTATGGGACATCACTGGTATACTATGGGCCATCTCTGGTGTACTATGGATCATCACTGGTGTACTATGGGATATCACTGGTGAACTATGGATCATCACTGGTGTACTATGGACCATCACTGATTTACTATGGACCATCACTGATGTACTGTGGATCATCACTGATGTACTGTGGGTCATCTCTGGTGTAATATGGATAATCACTGGTGTAATATGGATCATCACTGATGTACTATGGGACATCACTGATGTACTATGGATCATCACTGATGTACTGTGGACCATCCCTGATGTACTGTGGATCATCACTGATGTACTGTGGATCATCACTGATGTACTGTGGATCATCACTGATGTACTGAGGATCATCACTGATGAACTATAGATCATCACTGATGTACTATGGACCATCACTGGTGACTATGAATCATCACTGGTGTACTATGGATTATCACTTGTGTACTATGGATCATCACTGATGTACAATAGATCATCACTGATATACTATGGGTCATCACTTGTGTACTATGGATCATCACTGGTGTACTATGGATCATCCCTGATGTACTATGGACCATCCCTGATGTACTATGGACCATCCCTGATGTACTGTGAATCATCACTGGTGTACTGTGATTCATCACTGATGTACTATAGATCATCACTGATGTACTGTGGATCATCACTGATGTACTATGGGCCATCACTGGTGTACTATGGATCATCACTGATGTACTGTGGATCATCCCTGATGTACTGTGGGCCATCACTGATGTACTATGGATCATCACTGATGTACTATGGATCATGACTGGTGTACTATGGAACATCACTGATGTACTATGGACCATCCCTGATGTACTGTGGATCATCACTGATGTACTATAGTTCATCACTGATGTACTATGGGCCATCACTGGTGTACTATGGATCATCACTGGTGTACTATGGATCATCACTGATGTACTATGGACCATCCCTGATGTACTGTGGATCATCACTGATGTACTGTGGATCATCACTGATGTACTATGGATCATCACTGATGTACTATGGGCCATCACTGGTGTACTATGGGCCATCACTGGTGTACTATGGATCATCACTGGTGTACTATGGATCATCACTGATGTACTATGGACCATCCCTGATGTACTGTGGATCATCACTGATGTACTATAGTTCATCACTGATGTACTATGGGCCATCACTGGTGTACTATGGATCATCACTGGTGTACTATGGATCATCACTGATGTACTATGGACCATCCCTGATGTACTGTGGATCATCACTGATGTACTGTGGATCATCACTGATGTACTATGGATCATCACTGATGTACTATGGGCCATCACTGGTGAACTATGGGCCATCACTGGTGTACTATGGATCATCACTGGTGTACTATGGATCATCACTGGTGTACTATGGACCATCACTGATGTACTGTGGACCACCACTGATGTACTGTGGATCATCACTGATGTACTGTGGATCATCCCTGGTGTACTATGGAACATCACTGGTGTACTATGGATCATCACTGGTGTACTATGGATCATCACTGATGTACTATGGGCCATCACTGATGTACTATGGATCATCACTGATATACTGTGGACCATCCCTGATGTACTGTGGATCATCACTGATGTACTATGGGCCATCACTGGTGTACTATGGATCATCACTGGTGTACTATGGATCATCACTGATGTACTATGGACCATCCCTGATGTACTGTGGATCATCACTGATGTACTGTGGATCATCACTGATGTACTATGGATCATCACTGATGTACTATGGGCCATCACTGGTGTACTATGGGCCATCACTGGTGTACTATGGATCATCACTGGTGTACTATGGATCATCACTGGTGTACTATGGACCATCACTGATGTACTGTGGACCACCACTGATGTACTGTGGATCATCACTGATGTACTGTGGATCATCCCTGGTGTACTATGGAACATCACTGGTGTACTATGGATCATCACTGGTGTACTATGGATCATCACTGATGTACTATGGGCCATCACTGATGTACTATGGATCATCACTGATATACTGTGGACCATCCCTGATGTACTGTGGATCATCACTGATGTACTGTGGATCATCACTGAAGTATTGTGGATCATCACTGATGTACTGTGGATCATCACTGATGTACTGTGGATCATCACTGATGTACTGTGGATCATCACTGATGTACTATAGATCATTACTGATGTACTATGGATCATCACTGGTGTACTATGGATCATCACTGATGTACTATGGATCATCACTGATGTACTATGGATCATCACTGATGTACTATGAACCATCACTGATGTACTATGGGCCATCACTGGTGTACTATGGATCATCACTGATGTACTGTGGATCATCACTGATGTACTGTGGGCCATCACTGATGTACTATGGATCATCACTGATATACTGTGGACCATCCCTGATGTATTGTGGATCATCACTGATGTACTGTGGATCATCACTGATGTACTATAAATCATCACTGAAGTACTATGGGCCATCACTGGTGTAATATGGATCATCACTGATGTACTATGGATCATCACTGATGTACTATGGATCATCACTGATGTACTGTGGACCATCCCTGATGTACTGTGGATCATCGCTGATGTACTGTGGATCATCACTGATGTACTGTGGATCATCACTGATGTACTGTGGATCATCACTGATGTACTGAGGATCATCACTGATGTACTATGGATCATCACTGATGTACCTTGGATCATCACTGATGTACTGTGGATCATCACTGATGTACTATAGATCATCACTGTAGTACTATGGGCCATGACTGGTGTACTATGGATCATCACTGATGTACTATGGATCATCACTGATGTACTATGGATCATCACTGATGTATTATGGATCATCACTGATGTACTATGAGCCATCACTGATGTACTATGGATCATCACTGGTGTACTATGGATCATCACTGATGTACTATAGATCATCACTGATGTACTATGAGCCATCACTGATGTACTATGGGCAATCCCTGGTGTACTATGGATCATCACTGATGTACTGTGGATCATCACTGATGTACTATGGGACATCACTGGTGTACTATGGGCCATCACTGGTGTACTATGGATCATCACTGGTGTACTATGGGCCATCACTGGTGTACTATGGGCCATCACTGGTGTACTATGGATCATCACTGTGTACTATGGACCATCACTGATGTACTATGGATCATCACTGGTGTACTATGGATCATCACTGGTGTACTATGGATCATCCCTGGTGTACTATGGATCATCACTGGTGTACTATGGATCATCACTGGTGTACTATGGATCATCACTGATATACTGTGGACCATCCCTGATATACTGTGGATCATCCCTGATGTACTGTGGATCATCACTGATGTACTGTGGGCCATCACTGGTGTACTGTTGGCCATCACAGGTGTACTATGGACCATCACTGGTGTACTATGGATCATCACTGGTGTACTGTGGATCATCACTGGTGTACTATGGACCATCCCTGATGTACTGTGGATCATCACTGATGTACTGTGGATCATCACTGATGTACTATAGTTCATCACTGATGTACGATGGGCCATCACTGGTGTACTATGGATCATCACTGGTGTACTATGGATCATCACTGATGTACTATGGACCATCCCTGATGTACTGTGGATCATCACTGATGTACTGTGGATCATCACTGATGTACTATGGATCATCACTGATGTACTGTGGATCATCACTGATGTACTATAGTTCATCACTGATGTACTATGGGCCATCACTGGTGTACTATGGATCATCACTGGTGTACTATGGATCATCACTGATGTACTATGGACCATCCCTGATGTACTGTGGATCATCACTGATGTACTATAGTTCATCACTGATGTACTATGGGCCATCACTGGTGTACTATGGATCATCACTGGTGTACTATGGATCATCACTGATGTACTATGGACCATCCCTGATGTACTGTGGATCATCACTGATGTACTGTGGAGCATCACTGATGTACTATGGATCATCACTGATGTACTATGGGCTATCACTGGTGTACTATGGGCCATCACTGGTGTACTATGGATCATCACTGGTGTACTATGGATCATCACTGGTGTACTATGGATCATCACTGATGTACTATGGACCATCACTGATGTACTATGGATCATCACTGATATACTGTGGACCATCCCTGATGTACTGTGGATCATCACTGATGTACTGTGGATCATCACTGAAGTATTGTGGATCATCACTGATGTACTGTGGATCCTCACTAATGTACTGTGGATCATAACTGATGTACTATAGTTCATCACTGATGTACTATGGGCCATCACTGGTGTACTATGGATCATCACTGGTGTACTATGGATCATCACTGATGTACTATGGACCATCCCTGATGTACTGTGGATCATCACTGATGTACTGTGGATCATCACTGATGTACTATGGATCATCACTGATGTACTATGGGCTATCACTGGTGTACTATGGGCCATCACTGGTGTACTATGGATCATCACTGGTGTACTATGGATCATCACTGGTGTACTATGGATCATCACTGATGTACTATGGACCATCACTGATGTACTATGGATCATCACTGATGAACTATGGACCATCCCTGATGTACTGTGGATCATCACTGATGTACTGTGGATCATCACTGATGTACTATGGATCATCACTGATGTACTATGGGCTATCACTGGTGTACTATGGGCCATCACTGGTGTACTATGGATCATCACTGGTGTACTATGGATCATCACTGGTGTACTATGGATCATCACTGATGTACTATGGACCATCACTGATGTACTATGGATCATCACTGATATACTGTGGACCATCCCTGATGTACTGTAGATCATCACTGATGTACTATAGATCATCACTGGTGTACTATGTATATAGATCATCACTGATGTACTATGGACCATCACTGATGTACTATAGATCATCACTGATGTACTATGGACCATCACTGGTGTACTATGGATCATCACTGGTGTACTGTGGATCATCACTGGTGTACTATGGACCAGCCCTGATGTACTGTGGATCATCACTGATGTACTGTGGATCATCACTGATGTACTATAGTTCATCACTGATGTACTATGGGCCATCACTGGTGTACTATGGATCATCACTGGTGTACTATGGATCATCACTGATGTACTATGGACCATCCCTGATGTACTGTGGATCATCACTGATGTACTATAGTTCATCACTGATGTACTATGGGCCATCACTGGTGTACTATGGATCATCACTGGTGTACTATGGATCATCACTGATGTACTATGGACCATCCCTGATGTACTGTGGATCATCACTGATGTACTGTGGATCACCACTGATGTACTATGGATCATCACTGATGTACTATGGGCCATCACTGGTGTACTATGGGCCATCACTGGTGTACTATGGATCATCACTGGTGTACTATGGATCATCACTGGTGTACTATGGATCATCACTGATGTACTGTGGACCACCACTGATGTACTGTGGATCATCACTGATGTACTGTGGATCATCCCTGGTGTACTATGGAACATCACTGGTGTACTATGGATCATCACTGGTGTACTATGGATCATCACTGATGTACTATGGGCCATCACTGATGTACTATGGATCATCACTGATATACTGTGGACCATCCCTGATGTACTGTGGATCATCACTGATGTACTGTGGATCATCACTGAAGTATTGTGGATCATCACTGATGTACTGTGGATCATCACTGATGTACTGTGGATCATCACTGATGTACTGTGGATCATCACTGATGTACTGTGGATCATCACTGATGTACTATAGATCATTACTGATGTACTATGGATCATCACTGGTGTACTATGGATCATCACTGATGTACTATGGATCATCACTGATGTACTATGGATCATCACTGATGTACTATGAACCATCACTGATGTACTATGGGCCATCACTGGTGTACTATGGATCATCACTGTTGTACTGTGGATCATCACTGATGTACTGTGGGCCATCACTGATGTACTATGGATCATCACTGATATACTGTGGACCATCCCTGATGTATTGTGGATCATCACTGATGTACTGTGGATCATCACTGATGTACTATAGATCATCACTGGTGTACTATGTATATAGATCATCACTGATGTACTATGGACCATCACTGATGTACTATAGATCATCACTGATGTACTATGGACCATCACTGGTGTACTATGGATCATCACTGGTGTACTGTGGATCATCACTGGTGTACTATGGACCAGCCCTGATGTACTGTGGATCATCACTGATGTACTGTGGATCATCACTGATGTACTATAGTTCATCACTGATGTACTATGGGCCATCACTGGTGTACTATGGATCATCACTGGTGTACTATGGATCATCACTGATGTACTATGGACCATCCCTGATGTACTGTGGATCATCACTGATGTACTATAGTTCATCACTGATGTACTATGGGCCATCACTGGTGTACTATGGATCATCACTGGTGTACTATGGATCATCACTGATGTACTATGGACCATCCCTGATGTACTGTGGATCATCACTGATGTACTGTGGATCACCACTGATGTACTATGGATCATCACTGATGTACTATGGGCCATCACTGGTGTACTATGGGCCATCACTGGTGTACTATGGATCATCACTGGTGTACTATGGATCATCACTGGTGTACTATGGATCATCACTGATGTACTGTGGATCACCACTGATGTACTATGGATCATCACTGATGTACTATGGGCCATCACTGATGTACTATGGGCCATCACTGGTGTACTATGGATCATCACTGGTGTACTATGGACCATCACTGATGTACTATGGATCATCACTGGTGTACTATGGATCATCACTGGTGTACTATGGATCATCCCTGGTGTACTATGGATCATCACTGGTGTACTATGGATCATCACTGGTGTACTATGGATCATCACTGATATACTGTGGACCATCCCTGATATACTGTGGATCATCCCTGATGTACTGTGGATCATCACTGATGTACTGTGGGCCATCACTGGTGTACTGTTGGCCATCACAGGTGTACTATGGATCATCACTGATGTACTATGGATCATCACTGGTGTACTATGGATCATCACTGATGTACTGTGGACCATCCCTGATGTACTATAGATCATCACTGATGTACTCTGGATCATCACTGATGTACTATGGGCCATCACT
Organism: Rana muscosa; assembly: GCA_029206835.1. Lineage (NCBI taxonomy): Eukaryota > Metazoa > Chordata > Amphibia > Anura > Ranidae > Rana > Rana muscosa. The sequence goes on from JARGYO010000232.1 coordinate 1,164,818, forward strand.
GGTGTACTATGGGCCATCACTGGTGTACTATGGATCATCACTGGATTACTATGGATCATCCCTGGTGTACTATGGACCATCACTGATGTGCTTTGGGCCATCACTGGTGTACTATGGATCATCACTGATGTACTGTGGACCATCCCTGATGTACTGTGGATCATCACTGATTTACTATTGATCATCACTGATGTACTATGGACCATCACTGGTGTACTATGGACCATCACTGGTGTACTATGGATCATCACTGATGTACTGTGGATCATCACTGATGTACTGTGGGCCATCACTGATGTACTATGGATCATCACTGATATACTGTGGACCATCCCTGATGTATTGTGGATCATCACTGATGTACTGTGGATCATCACTGATGTACTATAGATCATCACTGAAGTACTATGGGCCATCACTGGTATACTATGGATCATCACTGGTGTACTATGGGCCATCACTGGTGTACTATGGATCATCACTGATGTACTATGGATCATCACTGATGTACTATGGATCATGACTGGTGTACTATGGATCATCACTGATGTACTGTGGACCATCCCTGATGTCCTGTGGATCATCACTGATGTACTGTAGATCATCACTGATGTACTGTGGATCATCACTGATGTACTGAGGATCATCACTGATGTACTATGGATCATCACTGATGTACCGTGGATCATCACTGATGTACTGTGGATCATCACTGATGTACTGTGGATCATCACTGATGTACTATAGATCATCACTGAAGTACTATGGGCCATCACTGGTGTACTATGGATCATCACTAATGTATTATGGATCATCACTGATGTATTATGAGCCATCACTGATGTACTATGGATCATCACTGGTGTACTATGGATCATCACTGATGTACTATGGATCATCACTGATGTACTATGAGCCATCACTGATGTACTATGGGCCATCCCTGGTGTACTATGGATCATCACTGATGTACTGTGGATCATCACTGATGTACTATGGGACATCACTGGTATACTATGGGCCATCTCTGGTGTACTATGGATCATCACTGGTGTACTATGGGATATCACTGGTGAACTATGGATCATCACTGGTGTACTATGGACCATCACTGATTTACTATGGACCATCACTGATGTACTGTGGATCATCACTGATGTACTGTGGGTCATCTCTGGTGTAATATGGATAATCACTGGTGTAATATGGATCATCACTGATGTACTATGGGACATCACTGATGTACTATGGATCATCACTGATGTACTGTGGACCATCCCTGATGTACTGTGGATCATCACTGATGTACTGTGGATCATCACTGATGTACTGTGGATCATCACTGATGTACTGAGGATCATCACTGATGAACTATAGATCATCACTGATGTACTATGGACCATCACTGGTGACTATGAATCATCACTGGTGTACTATGGATTATCACTTGTGTACTATGGATCATCACTGATGTACAATAGATCATCACTGATATACTATGGGTCATCACTTGTGTACTATGGATCATCACTGGTGTACTATGGATCATCCCTGATGTACTATGGACCATCCCTGATGTACTATGGACCATCCCTGATGTACTGTGAATCATCACTGGTGTACTGTGATTCATCACTGATGTACTATAGATCATCACTGATGTACTGTGGATCATCACTGATGTACTATGGGCCATCACTGGTGTACTATGGATCATCACTGATGTACTGTGGATCATCCCTGATGTACTGTGGGCCATCACTGATGTACTATGGATCATCACTGATGTACTATGGATCATGACTGGTGTACTATGGAACATCACTGATGTACTATGGACCATCCCTGATGTACTGTGGATCATCACTGATGTACTATAGTTCATCACTGATGTACTATGGGCCATCACTGGTGTACTATGGATCATCACTGGTGTACTATGGATCATCACTGATGTACTATGGACCATCCCTGATGTACTGTGGATCATCACTGATGTACTGTGGATCATCACTGATGTACTATGGATCATCACTGATGTACTATGGGCCATCACTGGTGTACTATGGGCCATCACTGGTGTACTATGGATCATCACTGGTGTACTATGGATCATCACTGATGTACTATGGACCATCCCTGATGTACTGTGGATCATCACTGATGTACTATAGTTCATCACTGATGTACTATGGGCCATCACTGGTGTACTATGGATCATCACTGGTGTACTATGGATCATCACTGATGTACTATGGACCATCCCTGATGTACTGTGGATCATCACTGATGTACTGTGGATCATCACTGATGTACTATGGATCATCACTGATGTACTATGGGCCATCACTGGTGAACTATGGGCCATCACTGGTGTACTATGGATCATCACTGGTGTACTATGGATCATCACTGGTGTACTATGGACCATCACTGATGTACTGTGGACCACCACTGATGTACTGTGGATCATCACTGATGTACTGTGGATCATCCCTGGTGTACTATGGAACATCACTGGTGTACTATGGATCATCACTGGTGTACTATGGATCATCACTGATGTACTATGGGCCATCACTGATGTACTATGGATCATCACTGATATACTGTGGACCATCCCTGATGTACTGTGGATCATCACTGATGTACTGTGGATCATCACTGAAGTATTGTGGATCATCACTGATGTACTGTGGATCATCACTGATGTACTGTGGATCATCACTGATGTACTGTGGATCATCACTGATGTACTGTGGATCATCACTGATGTACTATAGATCATTACTGATGTACTATGGATCATCACTGGTGTACTATGGATCATCACTGATGTACTATGGATCATCACTGATGTACTATGGATCATCACTGATGTACTATGAACCATCACTGATGTACTATGGGCCATCACTGGTGTACTATGGATCATCACTGATGTACTGTGGATCATCACTGATGTACTGTGGGCCATCACTGATGTACTATGGATCATCACTGATATACTGTGGACCATCCCTGATGTATTGTGGATCATCACTGATGTACTGTGGATCATCACTGATGTACTATAAATCATCACTGAAGTACTATGGGCCATCACTGGTGTACTATGGATCATCACTGATGTACTATGGATCATCACTGATGTACTATGGATCATCACTGATGTACTGTGGACCATCCCTGATGTACTGTGGATCATCGCTGATGTACTGTGGATCATCACTGATGTACTGTGGATCATCACTGATGTACTGTGGATCATCACTGATGTACTGAGGATCATCACTGATGTACTATGGATCATCACTGATGTACCTTGGATCATCACTGATGTACTGTGGATCATCACTGATGTACTATAGATCATCACTGTAGTACTATGGGCCATGACTGGTGTACTATGGATCATCACTGATGTACTATGGATCATCACTGATGTACTATGGATCATCACTGATGTATTATGGATCATCACTGATGTACTATGAGCCATCACTGATGTACTATGGATCATCACTGGTGTACTATGGATCATCACTGATGTACTATAGATCATCACTGATGTACTATGAGCCATCACTGATGTACTATGGGCAATCCCTGGTGTACTATGGATCATCACTGATGTACTGTGGATCATCACTGATGTACTATGGGACATCACTGGTGTACTATGGGCCATCACTGGTGTACTATGGATCATCACTGGTGTACTATGGGCCATCACTGGTGTACTATGGGCCATCACTGGTGTACTATGGATCATCACTGTGTACTATGGACCATCACTGATGTACTATGGATCATCACTGGTGTACTATGGATCATCACTGGTGTACTATGGATCATCCCTGGTGTACTATGGATCATCACTGGTGTACTATGGATCATCACTGGTGTACTATGGATCATCACTGATATACTGTGGACCATCCCTGATATACTGTGGATCATCCCTGATGTACTGTGGATCATCACTGATGTACTGTGGGCCATCACTGGTGTACTGTTGGCCATCACAGGTGTACTATGGACCATCACTGGTGTACTATGGATCATCACTGGTGTACTGTGGATCATCACTGGTGTACTATGGACCATCCCTGATGTACTGTGGATCATCACTGATGTACTGTGGATCATCACTGATGTACTATAGTTCATCACTGATGTACGATGGGCCATCACTGGTGTACTATGGATCATCACTGGTGTACTATGGATCATCACTGATGTACTATGGACCATCCCTGATGTACTGTGGATCATCACTGATGTACTGTGGATCATCACTGATGTACTATGGATCATCACTGATGTACTGTGGATCATCACTGATGTACTATAGTTCATCACTGATGTACTATGGGCCATCACTGGTGTACTATGGATCATCACTGGTGTACTATGGATCATCACTGATGTACTATGGACCATCCCTGATGTACTGTGGATCATCACTGATGTACTATAGTTCATCACTGATGTACTATGGGCCATCACTGGTGTACTATGGATCATCACTGGTGTACTATGGATCATCACTGATGTACTATGGACCATCCCTGATGTACTGTGGATCATCACTGATGTACTGTGGATCATCACTGATGTACTATGGATCATCACTGATGTACTATGGGCTATCACTGGTGTACTATGGGCCATCACTGGTGTACTATGGATCATCACTGGTGTACTATGGATCATCACTGGTGTACTATGGATCATCACTGATGTACTATGGACCATCACTGATGTACTATGGATCATCACTGATATACTGTGGACCATCCCTGATGTACTGTGGATCATCACTGATGTACTGTGGATCATCACTGAAGTATTGTGGATCATCACTGATGTACTGTGGATCCTCACTAATGTACTGTGGATCATAACTGATGTACTATAGTTCATCACTGATGTACTATGGGCCATCACTGGTGTACTATGGATCATCACTGGTGTACTATGGATCATCACTGATGTACTATGGACCATCCCTGATGTACTGTGGATCATCACTGATGTACTGTGGATCATCACTGATGTACTATGGATCATCACTGATGTACTATGGGCTATCACTGGTGTACTATGGGCCATCACTGGTGTACTATGGATCATCACTGGTGTACTATGGATCATCACTGGTGTACTATGGATCATCACTGATGTACTATGGACCATCACTGATGTACTATGGATCATCACTGATGAACTATGGACCATCCCTGATGTACTGTGGATCATCACTGATGTACTGTGGATCATCACTGATGTACTATGGATCATCACTGATGTACTATGGGCTATCACTGGTGTACTATGGGCCATCACTGGTGTACTATGGATCATCACTGGTGTACTATGGATCATCACTGGTGTACTATGGATCATCACTGATGTACTATGGACCATCACTGATGTACTATGGATCATCACTGATATACTGTGGACCATCCCTGATGTACTGTAGATCATCACTGATGTACTATAGATCATCACTGGTGTACTATGTATATAGATCATCACTGATGTACTATGGACCATCACTGATGTACTATAGATCATCACTGATGTACTATGGACCATCACTGGTGTACTATGGATCATCACTGGTGTACTGTGGATCATCACTGGTGTACTATGGACCAGCCCTGATGTACTGTGGATCATCACTGATGTACTGTGGATCATCACTGATGTACTATAGTTCATCACTGATGTACTATGGGCCATCACTGGTGTACTATGGATCATCACTGGTGTACTATGGATCATCACTGATGTACTATGGACCATCCCTGATGTACTGTGGATCATCACTGATGTACTATAGTTCATCACTGATGTACTATGGGCCATCACTGGTGTACTATGGATCATCACTGGTGTACTATGGATCATCACTGATGTACTATGGACCATCCCTGATGTACTGTGGATCATCACTGATGTACTGTGGATCACCACTGATGTACTATGGATCATCACTGATGTACTATGGGCCATCACTGGTGTACTATGGGCCATCACTGGTGTACTATGGATCATCACTGGTGTACTATGGATCATCACTGGTGTACTATGGATCATCACTGATGTACTGTGGACCACCACTGATGTACTGTGGATCATCACTGATGTACTGTGGATCATCCCTGGTGTACTATGGAACATCACTGGTGTACTATGGATCATCACTGGTGTACTATGGATCATCACTGATGTACTATGGGCCATCACTGATGTACTATGGATCATCACTGATATACTGTGGACCATCCCTGATGTACTGTGGATCATCACTGATGTACTGTGGATCATCACTGAAGTATTGTGGATCATCACTGATGTACTGTGGATCATCACTGATGTACTGTGGATCATCACTGATGTACTGTGGATCATCACTGATGTACTGTGGATCATCACTGATGTACTATAGATCATTACTGATGTACTATGGATCATCACTGGTGTACTATGGATCATCACTGATGTACTATGGATCATCACTGATGTACTATGGATCATCACTGATGTACTATGAACCATCACTGATGTACTATGGGCCATCACTGGTGTACTATGGATCATCACTGTTGTACTGTGGATCATCACTGATGTACTGTGGGCCATCACTGATGTACTATGGATCATCACTGATATACTGTGGACCATCCCTGATGTATTGTGGATCATCACTGATGTACTGTGGATCATCACTGATGTACTATAGATCATCACTGGTGTACTATGTATATAGATCATCACTGATGTACTATGGACCATCACTGATGTACTATAGATCATCACTGATGTACTATGGACCATCACTGGTGTACTATGGATCATCACTGGTGTACTGTGGATCATCACTGGTGTACTATGGACCAGCCCTGATGTACTGTGGATCATCACTGATGTACTGTGGATCATCACTGATGTACTATAGTTCATCACTGATGTACTATGGGCCATCACTGGTGTACTATGGATCATCACTGGTGTACTATGGATCATCACTGATGTACTATGGACCATCCCTGATGTACTGTGGATCATCACTGATGTACTATAGTTCATCACTGATGTACTATGGGCCATCACTGGTGTACTATGGATCATCACTGGTGTACTATGGATCATCACTGATGTACTATGGACCATCCCTGATGTACTGTGGATCATCACTGATGTACTGTGGATCACCACTGATGTACTATGGATCATCACTGATGTACTATGGGCCATCACTGGTGTACTATGGGCCATCACTGGTGTACTATGGATCATCACTGGTGTACTATGGATCATCACTGGTGTACTATGGATCATCACTGATGTACTGTGGACCACCACTGATGTACTGTGGATCATCACTGATGTACTGTGGATCATCCCTGGTGTACTATGGAACATCACTGGTGTACTATGGATCATCACTGGTGTACTTTGGATCATCACTGATGTACTATGGGCCATCACTGATGTACTATGGATCATCACTGATATACTGTGGACCATCCCTGATGTACTGTGGATCATCACTGATGTACTGTGGATCATCACTGAAGTATTGTGGATCATCACTGATGTACTGTGGATCATCACTGATGTACTGTGGATCATCACTGATGTACTGTGGATCATCACTGATGTACTGTGGATCATCACTGATGTACTATAGATCATTACTGATGTACTATGGATCATCACTGGTGTACTATGGATCATCACTGATGTACTATGGATCATCACTGATGTACTATGGATCATCACTGATGTACTATGAACCATCACTGATGTACTATGGGCCATCACTGGTGTACTATGGATCATCACTGTTGTACTGTGGATCATCACTGATGTACTGTGGGCCATCACTGATGTACTATGGATCATCACTGATATACTGTGGACCATCCCTGATGTATTGTGGATCATCACTGATGTACTGTGGATCATCACTGATGTACTATAAATCATCACTAAAGTACTATGGGCCATCACTGGTGTACTATGGATCATCACTGATGTACTATGGATCATCACTGATGTACTATGGATCATCACTGATGTACTGTGGACCATCCCTGATGTACTGTGGATCATCACTGATGTACTGTGGATCATCACTGATGTACTGTGGATCATCACTGATGTACTGTGGATCATCACTGATGTACTGAGGATCATCACTGATGTACTATGGATCATCACTGATGTACCTTGGATCATCACTGATGTACTGTGGATCATCACTGATGTACTGTGGATCATCACTGATGTACTATAGATCATCACTGTAGTACTATGGGCCATGACTGGTGTACTATGGATCATCACTGATGTACTATGGATCATCACTGATGTACTATGGATCATCACTGATGTATTATGGATCATCACTGATGTACTATGAGCCATCACTGATGTACTATGGATCATCACTGGTGTACTATGGATCATCACTGATGTACTATGAGCCATCACTGATGTACTATGGATCATCACTGGTGTACTATGGATCATCACTGATGTACTATAGATCATCACTGATGTACTATGAGCCATCACTGATGTACTATGGGCAATCCCTGGTGTACTATGGATCATCACTGATGTACTGTGGATCATCACTGATGTACTATGGGACATCACTGGTGTACTATGGGCCATCACTGGTGTACTATGGATCATCACTGGTGTACTATGGGCCATCACTGGTGTACTATGGGCCATCACTGGTGTACTATGGATCATCACTGGTGTACTATGGACCATCACTGATGTACTATGGATCATCACTGGTGTACTATGGATCATCACTGGTGTACTATGGATCATCCCTGGTGTACTATGGATCATCACTGGTGTACTATGGATCATCACTGGTGTACTATGGATCATCACTGATATACTGTGGACCATCCCTGATATACTGTGGATCATCCCTGATGTACTGTGGATCATCACTGATGTACTGTGTGCCATCACTGGTGTACTGTTGGCCATCACAGGTGTACTATGGATCATCACTGATGTACTATGGATCATCACTGGTGTACTATGGATCATCACTGATGTACTGTGGACCATCCCTGATGTACTATAGATCATCACTGATGTACTCTGGATCATCACTGATGTACTATGGGCCATCACTGGTGTACTATGGGCCATCACTGGTGTACTATGGATCATCACTGGATTACTATGGATCATCCCTGGTGTACTATGGACCATCACTGATGTGCTTTGGGCCATCACTGGTGTACTATGGATCATCACTGATGTACTGTGGACCATCCCTGATGTACTGTGGATCATCACTGATGTACTATTGATCATCACTGATGTACTATGGACCATCACTGGTGTACTATGGACCATCACTGGTGTACTATGGATCATCACTGATGTACTGTGGATCATCACTGATGTACTGTGGGCCATCACTGATGTACTATGGATCATCACTGATATACTGTGGACCATCCCTGATGTATTGTGGATCATCACTGATGTACTGTGGATCATCACTGATGTACTATAGATCATCACTGAAGTACTATGGGCCATCACTGGTATACTATGGATCATCACTGGTGTACTATGGGCCATCACTGGTGTACTATGGATCATCACTGATGTACTATGGATCATCACTGATGTACTATGGATCATGACTGGTGTACTATGGATCATCACTGATGTACTGTGGACCATCCCTGATGTCCTGTGGATCATCACTGATGTACTGTAGATCATCACTGATGTACTGTGGATCATCACTGATGTACTGAGGATCATCACTGATGTACTATGGATCATCACTGATGTACCGTGGATCATCACTGATGTACTGTGGATCATCACTGATGTACTGTGGATCATCACTGATGTACTATAGATCATCACTGAAGTACTATGGGCCATCACTGGTGTACTATGGATCATCACTAATGTATTATGGATCATCACTGATGTATTATGAGCCATCACTGATGTACTATGGATCATCACTGGTGTACTATGGATCATCACTGATGTACTATGGATCATCACTGATGTACTATGAGCCATCACTGATGTACTATGGGCCATCCCTGGTGTACTATGGATCATCACTGATGTACTGTGGATCATCACTGATGTACTATGGGACATCACTGGTATACTATGGGCCATCTCTGGTGTACTATGGATCATCACTGGTGTACTATGGGCCATCACTGGTGAACTATGGATCATCACTGGTGTACTATGGACCATCACTGATTTACTATGGACCATCACTGATGTACTGTGGATCATCACTGATGTACTGTGGGTTATCTCTGGTGTAATATGGATAATCACTGGTGTAATATGGATCATCACTGATGTACTATGGGACATCACTGATGTACTATGGATCATCACTGATGTACTGTGGACCATCCCTGATGTACTGTGGATCATCACTGATGTACTGTGGATCATCACTGATGTACTGTGGATCATCACTGATGTACTGAGGATCATCACTGATGAACTATAGATCATCACTGATGTACTATGGACCATCACTGGTGACTATGAATCATCACTGGTGTACTATGGATTATCACTTGTGTACTATGGATCATCACTGATGTACAATAGATCATCACTGATATACTATGGGTCATCACTTGTGTACTATGGATCATCACTGGTGTACTATGGATCATCCCTGATGTACTATGGACCATCCCTGATGTACTATGGACCATCCCTGATGTACTGTGAATCATCACTGGTGTACTGTGATTCATCACTGATGTACTATAGATCATCACTGATGTACTGTGGATCATCACTGATGTACTATGGGCCATCACTGGTGTACTATGGATCATCACTGATGTACTGTGGATCATCCCTGATGTACTGTGGGCCATCACTGATGTACTATGGATCATCACTGATGTACTATGGATCATGACTGGTGTACTATGGATCATCACTGATGTACTATGGACCATCCCTGATGTACTGTGGATCATCACTGATGTACTATAGTTCATCACTGATGTACTATGGGCCATCACTGGTGTACTATGGATCATCACTGGTGTACTATGGATCATCACTGATGTACTATGGACCATCCCTGATGTACTGTGGATCATCACTGATGTACTGTGGATCATCACTGATGTACTATGGATCATCACTGATGTACTATGGGCCATCACTGGTGTACTATGGGCCATCACTGGTGTACTATGGATCATCACTGGTGTACTATGGATCATCACTGATGTACTATGGACCATCCCTGATGTACTGTGGATCATCACTGATGTACTATAGTTCATCACTGATGTACTATGGGCCATCACTGGTGTACTATGGATCATCACTGGTGTACTATGGATCATCACTGATGTACTATGGACCATCCCTGATGTACTGTGGATCATCACTGATGTACTGTGGATCATCACTGATGTACTATGGATCATCACTGATGTACTATGGGCCATCACTGGTGTACTATGGGCCATCACTGGTGTACTATGGATCATCACTGGTGTACTATGGATCATCACTGGTGTACTATGGACCATCACTGATGTACTGTGGACCACCACTGATGTACTGTGGATCATCACTGATGTACTGTGGATCATCCCTGGTGTACTATGGAACATCACTGGTGTACTATGGATCATCACTGGTGTACTATGGATCATCACTGATGTACTATGGGCCATCACTGATGTACTATGGATCATCACTGATATACTGTGGACCATCCCTGATGTACTGTGGATCATCACTGATGTACTGTGGATCATCACTGAAGTATTGTGGATCATCACTGATGTACTGTGGATCATCACTGATGTACTGTGGATCATCACTGATGTACTGTGGATCATCACTGATGTACTGTGGATCATCACTGATGTACTATAGATCATTACTGATGTACTATGGATCATCACTGGTGTACTATGGATCATCACTGATGTACTATGGATCATCACTGATGTACTATGGATCATCACTGATGTACTATGAACCATCACTGATGTACTATGGGCCATCACTGGTGTACTATGGATCATCACTGATGTACTGTGGATCATCACTGATGTACTGTGGGCCATCACTGATGTACTATGGATCATCACTGATATACTGTGGACCATCCCTGATGTATTGTGGATCATCACTGATGTACTGTGGATCATCACTGATGTACTATAAATCATCACTGAAGTACTATGGGCCATCACTGGTGTACTATGGATCATCACTGATGTACTATGGATCATCACTGATGTACTATGGATCATCACTGATGTACTGTGGACCATCCCTGATGTACTGTGGATCATCACTGATGTACTGTGGATCATCACTGATGTACTGTGGATCATCACTGATGTACTGAGGATCATCACTGATGTACTATGGATCATCACTGATGTACCTTGGATCATCACTGATGTACTGTGGATCATCACTGATGTACTATAGATCATCACTGTAGTACTATGGGCCATGACTGGTGTACTATGGATCATCACTGATGTACTATGAATCATCACTGATGTACTATGGATCATCACTGATGTATTATGGATCATCACTGATGTACTATGAGCCATCACTGATGTACTATGGATCATCACTGGTGTACTATGGATCATCACTGATGTACTATGAGCCATCACTGATGTACTATGGATCATCACTGGTGTACTATGGATCATCACTGATGTACTATAGATCATCACTGATGTACTATGAGCCATCACTGATGTACTATGGGCAATCCCTGGTGTACTATGGATCATCACTGATGTACTGTGGATCATCACTGGTGTACTATGGGCCATCACTGGTGTACTATGGGCCATCACTGGTGTACTATGGATCATCACTGTGTACTATGGACCATCACTGATGTACTATGGATCATCACTGGTGTACTATGGATCATCACTGGTGTACTATGGATCATCCCTGGTGTACTATGGATCATCACTGGTGTACTATGGATCATCACTGGTGTACTATGGATCATCACTGATATACTGTGGACCATCCCTGATATACTGTGGATCATCCCTGATGTACTGTGGATCATCACTGATGTACTGTGGGCCATCACTGGTGTACTGTTGGCCATCACAGGTGTACTATGGATCATCACTGATGTACTATGGATCATCACTGGTGTACTATGGATCATCACTGATGTACTGTGGACCATCCCTGATGTACTATAGATCATCACTGATGTACTCTGGATCATCACTGATGTACTATGGGCCATCACTGGTGTACTATGGGCCATCACTGGTGTACTATGGATCATCACTGGATTACTATGGATCATCCCTGGTGTACTATGGACCATCACTGATGTGCTTTGGGCCATCACTGGTGTACTATGGATCATCACTGATGTACTGTGGACCATCCCTGATGTACTGTGGATCATCACTGATGTACTATTGATCATCACTGATGTACTATGGACCATCACTGGTGTACTATGGACCATCACTGGTGTACTATGGATCATCACTGATGTACTGTGGATCATCACTGATGTACTGTGGGCCATCACTGATGTACTATGGATCATCACTGATATACTGTGGACCATCCCTGACGTATTGTGGATCATCACTGATGTACTGTGGATCATCACTGATGTACTATAGATCATCACTGAAGTACTATGGGCCATCACTGGTATACTATGGATCATCACTGGTGTACTATGGGCCATCACTGGTGTACTATGGATCATCACTGATGTACTATGGATCATCACTGATGTACTATGGATCATGACTGGTGTACTATGGATCATCACTGATGTACTGTGGACCATCCCTGATGTCCTGTGGATCATCACTGATGTACTGTAGATCATCACTGATGTACTGTGGATCATCACTGATGTACTGAGGATCATCACTGATGTACTATGGATCATCACTGATGTACCGTGGATCATCACTGATGTACTGTGGATCATCACTGATGTACTGTGGATCATCACTGATGTACTATAGATCATCACTGAAGTACTATGGGCCATCACTGGTGTACTATGGATCATCACTGATGTATTATGGATCATCACTGATGTATTATGAGCCATCACTGATGTACTATGGATCATCACTGGTGTACTATGGATCATCACTGATGTACTATGGATCATCACTGATGTACTATGAGCCATCACTGATGTACTATGGGCCATCCCTGGTGTACTATGGATCATCACTGATGTACTGTGGATCATCACTGATGTACTATGGGACATCACTGGTATACTATGGGCCATCTCTGGTGTACTATGGATCATCACTGGTGTACTATGGGCCATCACTGGTGAACTATGGATCATCACTGGTGTACGATGGACCATCACTGATTTACTATGGACCATCACTGATGTACTGTGGATCATCACTGATGTACTGTGGGTCATCTCTGGTGTAAAATGGATAATCACTGGTGTAATATGGATCATCACTGATGTACTATGGGCCATCACTGATGTACTATGGATCATCACTGATGTACTGTGGACCATCCCTGATGTACTGTGGATCATCACTGATGTACTGTGGATCATCACTGATGTACTGTGGATCATCACTGATGTACTGAGGATCATCACTGATGAACTATAGATCATCACTGATGTACTATGGACCATCACTGGTGACTATGAATCATCACTGGTGTACTATGGATCATCACTTGTGTACTATGGATCATCACTGATGTACTATAGATCATCACTGATATACTATGGGTCATCACTTGTGTACTATGGATCATCACTGGTGTACTATGGATCATCCCTGATGTACTATGGACCATCCCTGATGTACTATGGACCATCCCTGATGTACTGTGAATCATCACTGGTGTACTGTGATTCATCACTGATGTACTATAGATCATCACTGATGTACTGTGGATCATCACTGATGTACTATGGGCCATCACTGGTGTACTATGGATCATCACTGATGTACTGTGGATCATCCCTGATGTACTGTGGGCCATCACTGATGTACTATGGATAATCACTGGTGTACTATGGATCATCACTGATGTGCTATGGGCCATCACTGATGTACTATGGATCATCACTGATGTACTGTGGACCATCCCTTATGTACTGTGGATCATCACTGATGTACTGTATATCATCACTGATGTACTGTGGATCATCACTGATGTACTATGGATCATCCCTGATGTACTATGGACCATCCCTGATGTACTGTGGATCATCACTGATGTACTATAGATCATCACTGATGTACTGAGGATCATCACTGATGTACTGAGGATCATCACTGATGAACTATAGATCATCACTGATGTACTATGGACCATCACTGGTGACTATGAATCATCACTGGTGTACTATGGATCATCACTTGTGTACTATGGATCATCACTGATGTACTGTAGATCATCACTGATATACTATGGGTCATCACTTGTGTACTATGGATCATCACTGGTGTACTATGGATCATCCCTGATGTACTATGGACCATCCCTGATGTACTATGGACCATCCCTGATGTACTGTGAATCATCACTGGTGTACTGTGATTCATCACTGATGTACTATAGATCATCACTGATGTACTGTGGATCATCACTGATGTACTATGGGCCATCACTGGTGTACTATGGGCCATCACTGGTGTACTATGGGCCATCACTGGAGTACTATGGATCATCACTGGTGTACTATGGACCATCACTAATTTACTATGGACCATCACTGATGTACTGTGGATCATCACTGATGTACTGTGGATCATCCCTGGTGTACTATGGATAATCACTGGTGTACTATGGATCATCACTGATGTGCTATGGGCCATCACTGATGTACTATGGATCATCACTGATGTACTGTGGACCATCCTTGATGTACTGTGGATCATCACTGATGTACTGTGGATCATCACTGATGTACTGAGGATCATCACTGATGTACTATAGATCATCACTGATGTACTATGGGCCATCACTGGTGTACTGTGGATCATCACTGATGTACTGTGGATCATCACTGATGTACTATAGATCATCACTGATGTACTATGGACCATCACTGGTGTACTATGAATCATCACTGGTGTACTATTAATCATCACTGGTGTACTATGGATCATCACTGATGTACTATAGATCATCACTGATGTACTATGGACCATCACTGGTGTACTATGAATCATCACTGGTGTACTATGGATCATCACTGGTGTACTATGGATCATCACTGATGTACTATAGATCATCACTGATGTACTATGGGCCATCACTTGTGTACTATGGATCATCACTGGTGTACTATGGATCATCCCTGATGTACTATGGACCATCCCTGATGTACTATGGACCATCCCTGATGTACTGTGAATCATCACTGGTGTACTATAGATCATCACTGATGTACTGTGGATCATCACTGATGTACTATGGGCCATCACTGGTGTACTATGGGCCATCACTGGTGTACTATGGTTCATCACTGATGTACTGTGGATCATCCCTGATGTACTGTGGGCCATCACTGATGTACTATGGATTATCACTGATGTACTATGGATCATGACTGGTGTACTATGGATCATCACTGATGTACTGTGGACCATCCCTGATGTACTGTGGATCATCACTGATGTACTGTGGATCATCACTGATGTACTGTGGATCATCACTGATGTACTATGGATCATCCCTGATGTACTATGGACCTTCCCTGATGTACTGTGGATCATCACTGATGTACTATAGATCATCACTGATGTACTATGGGCCATCACTGGTGTACTATGGGCCATCACTGGAGTACTATGGATCATTACTGGTGTACTATGGACCATCACTAATTTAATATGGACCATCACTGATGTACTGTGGATCATCACTGATGTACTGTGGATCATCCCTGGTGTACTATGGATCATCACTGGTGTACTATGGATCATCACTGATGTACTATGGGCCATCACTGATGTACTATGGGCCATCACTGATGTGCTATGGATCATCAGTGATGTACTGTGGACCATCCCTGATGTACTGTGGATCATCACTGATGTACTGTGGATCATCACTGATGTACTGTGGATCATCACTGATGTACTGATGATCATCACTGATGTACTATAGATCATCACTGATGTACTATGGGCCATCACTGGTGTACTGTGGATCATCACTGATGTACTGTGGATCATCACTGATGTACTATAGATCATCACCGATGTACTATGGACCATCACTGGTGTACTATGAATCATCACTGGTGTACTATTAATCATCACTGGTGTACTATGGATCATCACTGATGTACTATAGATCATCACTGATGTACTATGGGCCATCACTGGTGTACTATGGATCATCCCTGATGTACTATGGACCATCCCTGATGTACTATGGACCATCACTGATGTACTGTGAATCATCACTGGTGTACTGTGGATCATCACTGATGTACTATAGATAATCACTGATGTACTGTGGATCATCACTGATGTACTATGGGCCATCACTGGTGTACTATGGACCATCCCTGATGTACTATGGATCATCCCTGATGTACTATGGACCATCCCTGATGTACTGTGGATCATCACTGACCCTGCAGGTCTCTGCCGGACAAGTTCGTATGAAGTGGCCAACCTCCCCGCAGAAGAGACACAGACTGCCTTGGACTCGACGTAGACGTTCAGCAGGAGAAAGAGGTAAACTACGAAAACTCAAGAGACCTTGCCTATTCTCTGCCAGACTTCTTCAGGCCATAGCGAACTCCTCCGTTTGGATGTCATAGCTTCTCCCATGTTTCCCGTTATCCTCGGCATTCCATGGTTGAAGGCACACAACCCTCACGTTGACTGGCTTACCGGAGATATTTTTTTTTTCGTCCAACTACTGCCAGACGCACTGCCTCTTTGGAGGAACTGTCAACTCCACGCCCCTCCTGGGTATCCACCCTGACCATGAAGCCTCTAAACTGATCCCGGTTTCTTATCACGAATTTCTGGACGTCTTTAATAAAAAGGGTGCAGACACTCTTCCACCTCATAGAACTTACGATTGCCCCATTGAACTTCTACCGGGAGCCGAGATCCCGTTTGGTCGGATTTACCCTCTCTCTGAGCCTGAATTGGAAGCCCTGCGTACCTATATCGACGAGAGCCTTGAAAAGCAGTTCATTCGGCCTTCCACTTCACCAGCAGGAGCCGGTATTTTCTTCGTTGAGAAAAAAGACCACACCTTGAGGCCCTGTGTGGACTATCGTGACCTTAACAGGGTCACTGTCAAGAATCGGTACCCTCTTCCGATGATTCCCAAACTATTCCAGAGGCTGCGAGGGGCACGAGTGTTCTCCAAACTGGACTTGAGGGGTGCCTATAATCTTGTCAGAATCAGGGAGGGAGACGAATGGAAGACGGCCTTCCGGACACGCTTTGGCCACTTTGAGTATTTAGTCATGCCATTCGGGCTCTGCAATGCTCCAGCCACATTCCAGCATCTGGTAAACGATGTTTTTCGGGACTTTCTTGATTTATTCGTCATCGTGTATCTGGATGACATCCTTGTATTCTCTGAAACTTTAGAATCCCATCGGACTCATGTAAAAAAGGTATTAGCTCGATTGCGGGAACACCGACTTTACGCAAAGGCTGAAAAATGCGACTTTGAAAAGCAAGTTGTGCATTTCCTAGGGCTTGTCATCTCCGAAGAGGGAATCTCCATGGACCCTCAGAAAGTCGCTTCTGTCTTGGAATGGCCTGCTCCTACTGACAGAAAAGCTGTACAGAGGTTCGTGGGGTTTGCTAACTTTTATAGAAAATTTATTAAGGACTTTTCTGGCATCATCACTCCTATTACTCAGCTAACGAAACAGGATGTTCCCTTTCGATGGACCCCAGAGGCTCAGACAGCGTTTGAACAGTTGAAAGCCTTATTCACCTCAGCTCCCATCTTGAAACATCCCGATCCCTCCTTAGCTTATGTTTTGGAGGTAGACGCCTCGGAAAATGCAGTTGGGGAAAATGCATTTCCCAACGCCAAGGGCCCAAATCATTGCTCCACCCTGTGGCCTTCTTCTCTAAAAAATTAAATCCTTCCGAAAGGAATTATGATGTTGGTGACCGAGAGCTACTGGCTATCAAGGCCGCTCTTGAAGAATGGCGTTACCTTTTGGAGGGAGCTTCTCACCCAATTCTTATCTTCACAGATCACAAGAATCTTGAGTATTTGAAGACAACTAAACGCCTAAGACCTCGGCAGGCAAGATGGGCACTTTTTTTCTCTCGTTTCATGTTTCATATAACCTACCGTCCTGGCTCAAAGAATGGGAAACCAGATGCCTTGTCCCGCATGTTCAGTGATCCATTTTGTGAGGGGGTTAGCTCGGCAGCGGGTGTGTGTGACCCCCGGGATGGGCTCCCCACACAAAAACAGGCCCAGCAGACGGAGGTTGTGGTTTTCAAAATCAAAAAGGTGCGGTTTATTTTCTATTTACAGTGACAAAAACACAGCAAGGCAAAAGAAACATAAACAAAATAAATCCTGGTCAACTTGACCTCTGACTAAACATACAGGTTTCCTAACTAACAACTGGGATCAGCCTAGTGCTGTCCTAGTCCCTAAGTCCCTGGTTTTAAATGTCCAAGCAAATAGCCACACAGGCTTTGTCTCACCGCACAGGGGTTCACTCTCCCTAGACAGTCCACACAGGTCTGCTTCCAGGCATGAGCTAACCCCTAATGAAGCTGGGAGTTCTTATAGAGGCCTAAATGAGCTGACAAGCTTCAGCTGGTCTCATCAACTCCCTGTCTGCACGACGCCCAGCCCTCTCCCTAGAGGTATGAGTCATCAATGAGCCCACTAGTCTCAGCTGGGCTTCATTAACTCTCTACCTAGTTGTATAAGTCGGCGTAAAGCCTGAATCTGGGCGAAATATATCTACCCCCCTGGATGCAACCAGGTGACTTTACCTTCCTGCTGTCACATACCCCCCCCTCTTGTTTTAACCTCGGGGTTGGAACACCAGCAATCAGGCATTCATGTACTCGAGACAAAGCATCCACATTCCCCATTTGAACGCCAGGGCGATGCTTTACTGTGAAGTTGAATTCCTGTAGGGCCAGGAACCACCTATTCACTCTTCTATTTGTCTCCTTGTTTTGAGCCATCCACTTTAACGGAGCGTGATCCGTAACCATGTCAAAGTGCCTACCTAGCAGATAGTACCGAAGGGAATCTAGAGCCCACTTCACCGCTAAACACTCCTTTTCAACGGTGGCGTAATTTACCTCATGGGACTTCAACTTCCTGCTGAGGTAAATGACTGGGTGCTCTTCCCCGTTCCAGACCTGGGACAATACTGCTCCTAACCCCACATCTGACGCATCACTTTGTACGACAAAGTCTTTAGAGAAGTCGGGTGAGTACAACACTGGCTGGCTACATAAGGCTTGTTTCAAGAATTGGAATGCTGCCTCAGCCTCGGGGGTCCATTTAATCATGACCGACCCTTTCCCCTTCGTCAGGTTGGTTAGGGGCACAGCCTTAGAAGCAAAGTGGGGAATGAATCGCCGATAATACCCAGCGATTCCCAGAAAGGCTCGTACCTGCTTCTTGCTGTTGGGACGTGGCCAACTCTGGATGGCCTCGACTTTGTTGAGTTGGGGTTTTATTACTCCCCTCCCAATGGTGTACCCAAGATATTTGGCCTCCTCCTGCCCAATGGTACACTTCTTGGGGTTAGCCGTAAACCCCGCTTCCCGAACAGAGTCCAGGACTGCTTGCACTTTTGGCAGATGTGAGGCCCAATCTGTGCTATGGACAATTACGTCATCCAGGTAAGCCGCAGCATACTTCCGATGGGGCCTCAGCATCTGGTCCATTTTCCGCTGGAATGTGGCCGGCGCATTCTGTAACCCGAACGGCATTCTTTTATATTGGAACGCCCCGTCTGGGGTTACAAATGCGGTTTTCTCTTTGGCCGACTTGGCCAGGGGGATTTGCCAATACCCTTTTGTGAGGTCAAGAGTCGTCATGTATCGGGCTGTTCCCAGCCGGTCGATCAACTCATCTATACGTGGCATGGGGTAGGTGTCAAATTTTGTAACTTTGTTCAACTGACGAAAATCGTTACAAAATCGCCAGCTCCCATCCGGTTTAGGCACCAACACAATGGGACTAGACCAATCACTTTGGGACTCCTCTATCACCCCTAAGTTCAGCATTTTCTGTACTTCCTCCCGTATTGCCTCCCGTCGGGCCTCTGGGATCCGATAGGGTTTTAACTTCACCCTTTCACCGGGCGGGGTAATAATGTCATGCTCTACCCCAGATGTTTGTCCCGGCAGCTCAGAGAATACCTCCTTGTTACGAAGCACAAACTCCTTAACCTCCTGTTGTTGGGGTTGTGACAAGGTGGCTGCGATTCCAACCTCAGGAATCACGCAACCAGTTTGAGCTGGTGACCAAGTGTCTGCGACTAGGGACTCTCTATCCCTCCAGGCTTTCAACAGATTAACATGATAGATCTGTTCGGGCTTTCGCCTTCCTGGTTGTCTGACCTTGTAATTCACTTCGCTCACTTTTTCCATTATCTCGTAGGGGCCTTGCCATTTGGCAAGGAATTTACTTTCAACCGTAGGGACAAGTACCAGTATCCTATCCCCCGGGGAAAAGGTACGGGTCTTGGCTCCACGGTTGTACACTCTCTGCTGTGCTAACTGCGCTTGGGCCAAATGTTCCTTCACTATGGGCATTACCTGTGCAATTCGGTCTTGCATCAGGGCGACATGCTCAATCACACTCCTGTGGGGAGAACTCTCACTTTCCCAAGTTTCCTTGGCAATATCCAACAGCCCTCTTGGGTGTCTCCCATACAGTAACTCAAAGGGGGAGAATCCCGTAGAGGATTGGGGCACCTCCCTAATAGCAAACATCAGATAAGGAAGTAGACAGTCCCAATCCTTTCCATCTCTATCCACCACTTTCTTCAACATTTGTTTTAGGGTTTTGTTGAATCTTTCAACCAGCCCATCGGTTTGGGGGTGATACACAGATGTACGTAATTGCGTCACTTTGAACAATTTACACAGCTCCTTCATAACCCGGGACATAAAGGGTGTACCTTGGTCCGTAAGCAGTTCTTTACAAATACCCACCCGGCTAAACACAAGAGATAGCTCTTTGGCTATGGTTTTGGCCGAGGTATTTCGGAGAGGGATCGCTTCTGGATAACGGGTGGCATAGTCCATTATAACTAATATGTACTGGTGCCCCCTAGCGGACTTGATTATAGGACCTACCAAATCCATGGCGATCCTCTCAAACGGGACCTCAATGATGGGTAGAGGGACCAGCGGGCTACGGAAATGTGGCATCGGGGCCGACCTCTGACACACAGGGCAGGAGGAACAATAATTTTCTATGTCCTTCATCACCCCCGGCCAATAGAATCTCTGTAATACCCTCTCTTGGGTTTTCTCTGTCCCCAGATGACCTCCAAGAATGTGCCCATGGGCCAACTCCAACACCAACTTCCTGTAAGGTTTGGGCACCACAAGTTGCTCAACGGTTTCTTCTGCCCTTTTTGCCACCCGATACAGTAGGTCCTTCTCTACGCTGAAGTATGGGTAAGTGCAGGTATTATCTGGGTTCACTAACTCGCCATCTATTTTCACTACGTTTTCCCATGCCTTTATTAGGGCGGGGTCTTTCAACTGTTCTGTGGCAAAGTTTTCCCTGTGAACCTCAAGATCAGAAAACTCCACAGACGGTAGGTTTTCGTCTGAGGAGGTGGGCTCCTCTCCAGTTTCTTGAGTCTCCCCTGCCAATACTGACAAGGGAAATTCCGGAGAGTCCTCACCACTCTCAGGGGAGTTCTGGCTATCACATTCCTGGTACATAGGGGCACCAGTGGGGGGCTCAGGATCATCCCACAGTTTCCAGAACTTCGGAAAATCCCTTCCGACAATGGCGTCATGCGGTAACTGAGATACTAAGCCCACTGGATGAGAGAGGGTACCTTTGGGGGTCTCGAAACACACTGTAGTCACTGGATATTCTCGGGTGTCCCCATGCACACAAATAACAGCTACCTTGCTATTCCCAGAGACCTCTGTTTTAACTAACTCAGCCTTTATCAGGGTCACAAGGCTACCTGAATCCAGCAATACCACAACATTTCTACCATTAACACACATTTTGCATAAATGTTTCTCAGTTCCTCGAATGGCAGTGCATGCGACTGTCGCACACAGCGACTGACGTCTGCCCGTCAGAAAGTCACACTGCATGGGTTCCTCCACAACCGGGCAATTTGCTGCAATATGTCCCGCTTGCCGGCAGCGGTAGCAAACGATCCTTCTTGCCGCCTCTTGAGCTGCTGATTTCCCAGGCTGTTCTCGCCAAACTTGGGGTAGAGCTCCCACCCTCTCACTCTCTCCACCCTTACCCCTTGGAATCATCTTATCCGCCCCTGGGGATGGTCTGGTCTTAGGGTGGAAAGTCCGAGTGTCTCTGGAAGAGGCCGTCAGGTTCTCTGTAGCCAAGTATTTCTCCACACGATCCACAAGACCATCGGCCGTCTCTGGGTCTCCATGGCTTACCCACTTTTGGATGGCAGTAGGAAGAGCTCTCAAAAACCGATCCATTACAACACGTTCCACAATCTTTGGTGCGGACAAAGTCTCTGGCTGTAGCCACTTTCTGCTCAGGTGAATGAGATCATACATTTGAGACCTGGGGGGTTTTCCAAGCTGGAAAGTCCAGTTATGCACACGCTGAGCCCGGACAGCCAGGGTGACACCCAGCCTTGCCAATATTTCAGCTTTTAGCATCACATAGTTTTTTGCTTGGTCAGGCTCCAGGTCATAGTAAGCTTTCTGCGATTCACCAGTTAACAGAGGAGCCACCAGTCCAGCCCACTGCTCCTCAGGCCACTTTTCTCTTTCAGCAGTCCTTTCAAATGTGGTCAAAAATACCTCTGGATCATCCTCTCCAGTCATTTTTGTCAATAAACGACTCACCCCAAAGGACGCCGTATTAGTGGGACGGCTTTCCTCACTGGTCTGCGGACGTTGCTGCATTACTGCTTCCATCTGTTGTTGTAGTCTCTGCTCTTGCCTCTGCAATAGGTCTATGAAGCGGGCCTCAGATTGCTGCTGGGCTTGTTGCTGAGCCTCCAGACTCCGTTGCAAAGTTGCGTTTGTCTGCTGCTGGGCTGCAAGGCTCTGTTGTTGAGCTGCAAGGCTCTTTTGCAAACCTGCATTTGTCTGCTGTTGATTGGCATTTGCTAGAGCCAGCTGTTTCAGTATCTCCTCCATGCTGGCCTAAAAAAAACTGCCACTGGTTCTCCACCAACTGTGAGGGGGTTAGCTCGGCAGCGGGTGTGTGTGACCCCCGGGATGGGCTCCCCACACAAAAACAGGCCCAGCAGACGGAGGTTGTGGTTTTCAAAATCAAAAAGGTGCGGTTTATTTTCTATTTACAGTGACAAAAACACAGCAAGGCAAAAGAAACATAAACAAAATAAATCCTGGTCAACTTGACCTCTGACTAAACATACAGGTTTCCTAACTAACAACTGGGATCAGCCTAGTGCTGTCCTAGTCCCTAAGTCCCTGGTTTTAAATGTCCAAGCAAATAGCCACACAGGCTTTGTCTCACTGCACAGGGGTTCACTCTCCCTAGACAGTCCACACAGGTCTGCTTCCAGGCATGAGCTAACCCCTAATGAAGCTGGGAGTTCTTATAGAGGCCTAAATGAGCTGACAAGCTTCAGCTGGTCTCATCAACTCCCTGTCTGCACGACGCCCAGCCCTCTCCCTAGAGGTATGAGTCATCAATGAGCCCACTAGTCTCAGCTGGGCTTCATTAACTCTCTACCTAGTTGTATAAGTCGGCGTAAAGCCTGAATCTGGGCGAAATATATCTACCCCCCTGGATGCAACCAGGTGACTTTACCTTCCTGCTGTCACAATTTGTATCCTCGGAACCTGATACTATTCTACCAGCCAATAATTTTTTACTTCTTCAGGCGGATCTGATGTCACAAATAAGAAAATATGTGGAAGACCAACCGCCTTCCAAGGACCTGGCTCTTCAACTAAGGGATGGCCTGTACTTCCATAAGAGGCAAATCTTTATCCCAGAACAGTTCAGAGTTGCCGTCCTAGGGCGATGTCATGATCATCCCCTAGCGGGTCACTTTGGGATTCACAAGACGGCTAATTTGATCTCCCGTACATTCTGGTGGCCAAACTTGATGAACGACTGCAAGAAATATGTAAGATCTTGTATTTCATGCCTTCGGAATAAGACAGACAGAGCCAGAACTTGGGGTCTACTTGAGCCCCTTCCTGTACCTGAGAAACCATGGAGCATGATCTCCATGGATTTTATAGTAGAACTTCCCCCATCTGAAGACTTTACTACCATTTTCGTTGTGGTTGATCGTTTGACCAAAATGGCCCACTTTGTACCTCTGCAAGGAACTCCTTCTGCCCCGGAGACTGCCTCAACTTTTATCAAGGAGATTGTAAGGTTGCATGGCATCCCTGACAGCATAGTTTCTGATCGAGGGGTGCAGTTCACTTCTAGATTTTGGAGGGCCTTATGTGAAACATTGAACATTGAACTCCGCCTCTCCACAGCTTATCACCCACAAACTCATGGACAGACTGAAAGGGTCAATCAAACCCTTGAACAGTACCTACGATGCTTTTCTTCTTTTGCACAGGATGACTGGCTATCACTTCTCCCACTCGCGGAATTTTCATACAATAATTCCACCCATTCGGTAACCAAACAGTCACCTTTTTTCGCCAATTATGGATACCATCCTTCTTTCTTGCCTGAGCTGCCTATTGATTCTTCTGTACCTGCCGTACAAGACAGGTTGAACTTCCTTAACTCCAACTACCAATTACTGCAGGTCCCAGAACAGTTCAGAGTTGCCGTCCTAGGGCGATGTCATGATCATCCCCTAGCGGGTCACTTTGGGATTCACAAGACGGCTAATTTGATCTCCCTTACATTCTGGTGGCCAAACTTGATGAACGACTGCAAGAAATATGTAAGATCTTGTATTTCATGCCTTCGGAATAAGACAGAGCCAGAACTTGGGGTCTACTTGAGCTCCTTCCTGTACCTGAGAAACCATGGAGCATGATCTCCATGGATTTTATAGTAGAACTTCCCCCATCTGAAGACTTCACTATGATTTTCGTTGTGGTTGATCGTTTGACCAAAATGGCCCACTTTGTACCTCTGCAAGGAACTCCTTCTGCCCCGGAGACTGCCTCAACTTTTATCAAGGAGATTGTAAGGTTGCATGGCATCCCTGACAGCATAGTTTCTGATCGAGGGGTGCAGTTCACTTCTAGATGTTGGAGGGCCTTATGTTAAACTTTGAACATTGAACTCCGCCTCTCCACAGCTTATCACCCACAAACTAATGGACAGACTGAAAGGGTCAATCAAACCCTTGAACAGTACCAACGATGCTTTTCTTCTTTTGCGCAGGATGACTGGCTATCACTTCTCCCACTCGCGGAATTTTCATACAATAATTCCACCCATTCGGCAACCAAACAGTCACCTTTTTTCGCCAATTATGGATACCATCCTTCTTTCTTGCCTGAGCTGCCTATTGATTCTTCTGTACCTGCCGTACAAGACAGATTGAACTTCCTTAACTCAAACTACCAATTACTGCAGGATACAATCTCCAAGACCCAGGCAGATAATAAAAAGTTCTTCGACAAGAAGAGAAGAGGCAATTTGAATCTTGAACCTTATCCAGTACCTCGCTGCCCGTCTGCTACCGAACCCGGCCACCCTTGTGATCCTGCACCAGCCTCCTGCTTGGCTTAACGCTGTCTCCAGTGCCTGTGCTAGCTGTCCATCCTACCAGCTTTCCTGAGTCCAGTTCCCTACCAGATGCTCTGCCTGCATCTCCACGTCTGCAACTCAGCTGACAAGTTCTGCACGCAACTACAGGCTCTCGTGTAACTCCTAACCCTAGGTCTGTCCCATCCTCAGTGGGGCTTGGGTTGGAGATACAAGGGAGGCCGACCTCGTCATTCCAGACTCCTACCAGGTACGTGACAGTACCAGTCAGCCAGAGATGGAGTCTGGAAGGGAGGCCTCTCCACCGAAGGACATTTACCAAACTATTTCTGCGCTCTCAAATATTGTGCAGAAGTTACAAGAGCGGGTCACTTTGGGATTCACAAGACGGCTAATTTGATCTTCCGTACATTCTGGTGGCCAAATTTGATGAACGACTGCAAGAAATATGTAAGATCTTGTATTTCATGCCTTCGGAATAAGACAGACAGAGCCAGAACTTGGGGTCTACTTGAGCCCCTTCCTGTACCTGAGAAACCATGGAGCATGATCTCCATGGATTTTATAGTAGAACTTCCCCCATCTGAAGACTTCACTACCATTTTCGTTGTGGTTGGTTGATCGTTTGACCAAAATGGCCCACTTTGTACCTCTGCAAGGAACTCCTTCTGCCCCGGAGACTGCCTCAACTTTTATCAAGGAGATTGTAAGGTTGTATGGCATCCCTGACAGCATAGTTTCTAATCGAGGGGTGCAGTTCACTTCTAGATTTTGGAGGGCCTTATGTGAAACTTTGAACATTGAACTCCGCCTCTCCACAGCTTATCACCCACAAACTAATGGACAGACTGAAAGGGTCAATCAAACCCTTGAACAGTACCTATGAGGCTTTTCTTCTTTTGCACAGGATGACTGGCTATCACTTCTCCCACTCGCGGAATTTTCATACAATAATTCCACCCATTCGGCAACCAAACAGTCACCTTTTTTCGCCAATTATGGATACCATCCTTCTTTCTTGCCTGAGCTGCCTATTGATTCTTCTGTACCTGCCGTACAAGACAGGTTGAACTTCCTTAACTCCAACTACCAATTACTGCAGGTCCCAGAACAGTTCAGAGTTGCAGTTCTAGGGCGATGTCATGATCATCCCCTAGCGGGTCACTTTGGGATTCACAAGACGGCTAATTTGATCTTCCGTACATTCTGGTGGCCAAATTTGATGAACGACTGCAAGAAATATGTAAGATCTTGTATTTCATGCCTTCGGAATAAGACAGACAGAGCCAGAACTTGGGGTCTACTTGAGCCCCTTCCTGTACCTGAGAAACCATGGAGCATGATCTCCATGGATTTTATAGTAGAACTTCCCCCATCTGAAGACTTCACTACCATTTTCGTTGTGGTTGATCGTTTGACCAAAATGGCCCACTTTGTACCTCTGCAAGAAACTCCTTCTGCCCCGGAGACTGCCTCAACTTTTATCAAGGAGATTGTAAGGTTGCATGGCATCCCTGACAGCATAGTTTCTGATCGAGGGGTGCAGTTCACTTCTAGATTTTGGAGGGCCTTATGTGAAACTTTGAACATTGAACTCCGCCTCTCCACAGCTTATCACCCACAAACTAATGGACAGACTGAAAGGGTCAATCAAACCCTTGAACAGTACCTACGAGGCTTTTCTTCTTTTGCACAGGATGACTGGCTATCACTTCTCCCACTCGCGGAATTTTCATACAATAATTCCACCCATTCGGCAACCAAACAGTCACCTTTTTTCGCCAATTATGGATACCATCCTTCTTTCTTGCCTGAGCTGCCTATTGATTCTTCTGTACCTGCCGTACAAGACAGGTTGAACTTCCTTAACTCCAACTACCAATTACTGCAGGTCCCAGAACAGTTCAGAGTTGCAGTTCTAGGGCGATGTCATGATCATCCCCTAGCGGGTCACTTTGGGATTCACAAGACGGCTAATTTGATCTCCCGTACATTCTGGTGGCCAAACTTGATGAACGACTGCAAGAAATATGTAAGATCTTGTATTTCATGCCTTCGGAATAAGACAGACAGAGCCAGAACTTGGGGTCTACTTGAGCCCCTTCCTGTACCTGAGAAACCATGGAGCATGATCTCCATGGATTTTATAGTAGAACTTCCCCCATCTGAAGACTTCACTACCATTTTCGTTGTGGTTGATCGTTTGACCAAAATGGCCCACTTTGTACCTCTGCAAGGAACTCCTTCTGCCCCGGAGACTGCCTCAACTTTTATCAAGGAGATTGTAAGGTTGCATGGCATCCCTGACAGCATAGTTTCTGATCGAGGGGTGCAGTTCACTTCTAGATTTTGGAGGGCCTTATGTGAAACTTTGAACATTGAACTCCGCCTCTCCACAGCTTATCACCCACAAACTAATGGACAGACTGAAAGGGTCAATCAAACCCTAGAACAGTACCTACGATGCTTTTCTTCTTTTGCACAGGATGACTGGCTATCACTTCTCCCACTCGCGGAATTTTCATACAATAATTCCACCCATTCGGCAACCAAACAGTCACCTTTTTTCGCCAATTATGGATACCATCCTTCTTTCTTGCCTGAGCTGCCTATTGATTCTTCTGTACCTGCCGTACAAGACAGGTTGAACTTCCTTAACTCCAACTACCAATTACTGCAGGATACAATCTCCAAGACCCAGGCAGATAATAAAAAGTTCTTCGACAAGAAGAGAAGAGGCAATTTGAATCTTGAACCTTTTCCAGTACCTCGCTGCCCGTCTGCTACCGAACCCGGCCACCCTTGTGATCCTGCACCAGCCTCCTGCTTGGCTTAACGCTTTCTCCAGTGCCTGTGCTAGCTGTCCATCCTACCAGCTTTCCTGAGTCCAGTTCCTTACCAGATGCTCTGCCTGCATCTCCATGTCTGCAACTCAGCTGACAAGTTCTGCACGCAACTACAGGCACTTGTGTAACTCCTCACCCTAGGTCTGTCCCATCCTCAGTGGGGCTTGGGTTGGAGATACAAGGGAGGCCGACCTCGTCATTCCAGACTCCTACCAGGTATGTGACAGTACCAGTCAGCCAGAGATGGAGTCTGGAAGGGAGGCCTCTCCACCGAAGGACATTTACCAAACTATTTCTGCGCTCTCAAATATTGTGCAGAAGTTACAAGAGCGGGTCACTTTGGGATTCACAAGACGGCTAATTTGATCTCCCGTACATTCTGGTGGCCAAACTTGATGAACGACTGCAAGAAATATGTAAGATCTTGTATTTCATGCCTTCGGAATAAGACAGACAGAGCCAGAACTTGGGGTCTACTTGAGCCCCTTCCTGTACCTGAGAAACCATGGAGCATGATCTCCATGGATTTTATAGTAGAACTTCCCCCATCTGAAGACTTTACTACCATTTTCGTTGTGGTTGATCGTTTGACCAAAATGGCCCACTTTGTACCTCTGCAAGGAACTCCTTCTGCCCCGGAGACTGCCTCAACTTTTATCAAGGAGATTGTAAGGTTGCATGGCATCCCTGACAGCATAGTTTCTGATTGAGGGGTGCAGTTCACTTCTAGATTTTGGAGGGCCTTATGTGAAACATTGAACATTGAACTCCGCCTCTCCACAGCTTATCACCCACAAACTAATGGACAGACTGAAGGGGTCAATCAAACCCTTGAACAGTACCTACGATGCTTTTCTTCTTTTGCACAGGATGACTGGCTATCACTTCTCCCACTCGCGGAATTTTCATACAATAATTCCACCCATTCGGTAACCAAACAGTCACCTTTTTTCGCCAATTATGGATACCATCCTTCTTTCTTGCCTGAGCTGATCCTCGGAACCTGATACTATTCTACCAGCCAATATTTTTTTACTTCTTCAGGCGGATCTGATGTCACAAATAAGAAAATATGTGGAAGACCAACCGCCTTCCAAGGACCTGGCTCTTCAACTAAGGGATGGCCTGTACTTCCCTAAGAGGCAAATCTTTATCCCAGAACAGTTCAGAGTTGCCGTCCTAGGGCGATGTCATGATCATCCCCTAGCGGGTCACTTTGGGATTCACAAGACGGCTAATTCGATCTCCCGTACATTCTGGTGGCCAAACTTGATGAACGACTGCAAGAAATATGTAAGATTTTGTATTTCATGCCTTCGGAATAAGACAGACAGAGCCAGAACTTGGGGTCTACTTGAGCCCCTTCCTGTACCTGAGAAACCATGGAGCATGATCTCCATGGATTTTATAGTAGAACTTCCCCCATCTGAAGACTTCACTACCATTTTCGTTGTGGTTGATCGTTTGACCAAAATGGCCCACTTTGTACCTCTGCAAGGAACTCCTTCTGCCCCGGAGACTGCCTCAACTTTTATCAAGGAGATTGTAAGGTTGCATGGCATCCCTGACAGCATAGTTTCTGATCGAGGGGTGCAGTTCACTTCTAGATTTTGGAGGGCCTTATGTGAAACTTTGAATATTGAACTCCGCCTCTCCACAGCTTATCACCCACAAACTAATGGACAGACTGAAAGGGTCAATCAAACCCTTGAACTGTACCTACGATGCTTTTCTTCTTTTGCACAGGATGACTGGCTATCACTTCTCCCACTCGCGGAATTTTCATACAATAATTCCACCCATTCGGCAACCAAACAGTCACCTTTTTTTGCCAATTATGGATACCATCCTTCTTTCTTGCCTGAGCTGCCTATTGATTCTTCTGTACCTGCCGTACAAGACAGGTTGAACTTCCTTAACTCCAACTACCAATTACTGCAGGATACAATCTCCAAGACCCAGGCAGATAATAAAAAGTTCTTCGACAAGAAGAGAAGAGGCAATTTGAATCTTGAACCTGGAGATAAGGTCTGGCTTTCCACAGCGAACTTGAAACTAAGTTGCCCCTCGAGGAAGCTTGGCCCAAGATTTTTGGGGCCTTTTCCAGTCAAGAGAAAGATTAATGCAGTAGCATTCGAATTAGTGTTACCCAAGAACCTGAGAATCCACCCAGTATTCCATGTTTCTTTGTTGAAGCCTACAGTGCCAAATCCTTTCCCAAATCAGATTTCTGAAACCCCTCCACCGCTACTTATCGAAGGGAATGAGGAATTTGAGGTGGAGGCCGTATTGGACTGTAGGAAGAGAGGTAACCAAACACAGTTTCTCATTAAATGGAAAGGCTACGGGCTGGAAGAAAGTTCCTGGGAACCAGCTTCTGATGTGCATGCTCCAAGACTGGTTCGAGCTTTCTTTCTACGCCACCCGGAAAAAGAGGTCCTGAGGGGCATCCAGAGGCTGCCCCTAAGGGGGGGGCAATGTAAGGAAGCTGCCGGGAATCCGTCTGCGCATGCGCGCATTCGTCAACAGTCTCGGAATGCTGGAGCGCGCGCGCGCGCATCCCCAGTACGCAGCGGCCTTTCCGGAGTACCATTGCGCATGCGTGTGCGCAATTCGCGCATGCGCGTGCGCACGGGCAACGTGTGCGCGCAGGAGCACGCTCCTATTTCCCTTTGGCACCAGCCTGCCTACTTAAAGGATGCTCTGACTTCTGACAAGTGCTGACTGGTCTTCAGCAAGTACCCTGATACCTGAACTCTGTTTAAACCTGGCTTGATCCCTGTTGCTGAACCTTGGCTTCCCTTTGACCTTGCTTCCGGACTTGAATACTTGATTACTGGTTCCTGATCTCGGCTTCCCATCTGACCTCCCTCCTGCCTGTGCCTTGTACCTCGCTGCCCGTCTGCTACCGAACCCGGCCACCCTTGTGATCCTGCACCAGCCTCCTGCTTGGCTTAACGCTGTCTCCAGTGCCTGTGCTAGCTGTCCATCCTACCAGCTTTCCTGAGTCCAGTTCCTTACCAGATGCTCTGCCTGCATCTCCACGTCTGCAACTCAGCTGACAAGTTCTGCACGCAACTACAGGCACTCGTGTAACTCCTCACCCTAGGTCTGTCCCATCCTCAGTGGGGCTTGGGTTGGAGATACAAGGGAGGCCGACCTCGTCATTCCAGACTCCTACCAGGTACGTGACAGTACCAGTCAGCCAGAGATGGAGTCTGGAAGGGAGGCCTCTCCACCGAAGGACATTTACCAAACTATTTCTGCGCTCTCAAATATTGTGCAGAAGTTACAAGAGAATCTTGGTCGCATGGAAGAGCGACTTCCGCATGAGGTGACCGTCGCATCGGCCTGTGCTCCTTTCACCGCCATGGAATTTTTCTACTCAAACAGAGTCTGGTCTGTTCCGTGATGCCACTCCCCCTCCGGAACCCAAAGTGCCTATCCCTGAACGGTTTTCTGGAGAACGTAAGAAGTTTCGTACCTTCCGGAATTCTTGTGAACTTTATTTTTCTCTGCTACCCCGAACCTTTGCATCAGAGGACATCAAGGTAGGGTTTATTATTACACTACTACTGAACGAACCACTCTCCTGGGCTCATCACCTTCGGGAACAACATGACCCTGTTCTGACTGCCACAGGTTCATTCTTCTCAGCCATGGCTCAGTTATACACTGACCCCTTTTCCCAGCAAACTGCCGAATCCATGCTTGACAAATTACAGCAAGGGCCAAGGCCTGTTGAAGATTACGTAACTGACTTTCGTGTTTGGAGCGCAGATACCCAATGGAATCACTGCACTTCGTCACCAGTTCCGTCTAGGACTTTCTGACACCGTAAAAGATGAACTTGCCAGAGTGGGAATACCCGCGTCCCTGGAAGATCTGATAAATTTAACTATTCAGATCGATCGGCGGTTTCGAGAAAGGCAATCGGAAAATTCTAAAGGGACTCTTTCTGTGGTTTCAAGGCCAGCCGCCCCTGCTCCTCTACCTGTTCCTTCCCCCAGAAGGAGGGAACAGCATAAGGCACCTCACAGCAGTTTTCGTAGGTTACCTCTTTCTCCTGCTGAACGTCTATGTCGAGTCCAAGGCAGTCTGTGTCTCTACTGCGGGGAGGTTGGCCACTTCATACGAACTTGTCCGGCAGAGACCTGCAGGGTCTCTTCCCGTCAGCCTCTTGTGATGCATCTCCCTGGGAAGGATCAGTCACATGTCTCTCTTCCCATCAAGCTTCAGCTCCCCGAAAAGACGGTTTCAGTACTTGCAATCATAGACTCTGGGGCCTGCAGCTGTTTTGTGGACTCTGCATTTGCTTCTCTTCAGCAGCTGCCCTTGGGTACTAAGAGGCAAGGGTTCCATGTCCATCTGGCTTACGGCTCCGGTATTAAATCAGGCCTGGTTACTCAGGGGACCTTGCCTATTCTCTGCCAGACTTCTTCAGGCCATAGCGAACTCCTCCGTTTGGATGTCATAGCTTCTCCCATGTTTCCCGTTATCCTCGGCATTCTATGGTTGAAGGCACACAACCCTCACGTTGACTGGCTTACCGGAGATATCTCTTTTTCGTCCAACTACTGCCAGACGCACTGCCTCTTGGGAGGAACTGTCAACTCCACGCACCTCCTGGGTATCCACCCTGACCATGAAGCCTCTAAACTGATCCCGGTTGCTTATCACGAATTTCTGGACGTCTTTAATAAAAAGGGTGCAGACACTCTTCCACCTCATAAACCTTACGATTGCCCCATTGAACTTCTACCGGGAGCCGAGATCCCGTTTGGTCGGATTTACCCTCTCTCTGAGCCTGAATTGGAAGCCCTGCGTACCTATATCGATGAGAGCCTTGAAAAGCAGTTCATTCGGCCTTCCACTTCACCAGCAGGAGCCGGTATTTTCTTCGTTGAGAAAAAAGACCACACCTTGAGGCCCTGTGTGGACTATCATGACCTTAACAGGGTCACTGTCAAGAATCGGTACCCTCTTCCTCTGATTCCCGAACTATTCCAGAGGCTGCGAGGGGCACGAGTGTTCTCCAAACTGGACTTGAGGGGTGCCTATAATCTTGTCAGAATCAGGGAGGGAGACGAATGGAAGACGGCCTTCCGAACACGCTTAGGCCACTTTGAGTATTTAGTCATGCCATTCGGGCTCTGCAATGCTCCAGCCACATTCCAGCATCTGGTAAACGATGTTTTTCGGGACTTTCTTGATTTATTCGTCATCATGTATCTGGATGACATCCTTGTATTCTCTGAAACGTTAGAATCCCATCGGACTCATGTAAAAAAGGTATTAGCTCGATTGCGGGAACACCGACTTTACGCAAAGGCTGAAAAATGCGACTTTGAAAAGCAAGTTGTGCATTTCCTAGGGCTTGTCATCTCCGCCGAGGGAATCTCCATGGACCCTCAGAAAGTTGCTTCTGTCTTGGAATGGCCTGCTCCTACTGACAGAAAAGCTGTACAGAGGTTCGTGGGGTTTGCTAACTTTTATAGAAAATTTATTAAGGACTTTTCTGGCATCATCACTCCCATTACTCAGCTAACGAAACAGCATGTTCCCTTTCGATGGACCCCAGAGGCTCAGACAGCGTTTGAACAGTTGAAAGCCTTATTCACCTCAGCTCCCATCTTGAAACATCCCGATCCCTCCTTAGCTTATGTTTTGGAGGTAGACGCCTCGGAAAATGCAGTTGGGGCTATTATTTCCCAACGCCAAGGGCCCAAATCATTGCTCCACCCTGTGGCCTTCTTCTCTAAAAAATTAAATCCTTCCGAAAGGAATTATGATGTTGGTGACCGAGAGCTACTGGCTATCAAGGCCGCTCTTGAAGAATGGCGTTACCTTTTGGAGGGAGCTTCTCACCCAATTCTTATCTTCACAGATCACAAGAATCTTGAGTATTTGAAGACAGCTAAACGCCTAAGACCTCGGCAGGCAAGATGGGCACTTTTTTTCTCTCGTTTCATGTTTCATATAACCTACCGTCCTGGCTCAAAGAACGGGAAACCAGATGCCTTGTCCCGCATGTTCAGTGATCCAGTTGTATCCTCGGAACCTGATACTATTCTACCAGCCAATAATTTTTTACTTCTTCAGGCGGATCTGATGTCACAAATAAGAAAATATGTGGAAGACCAACCGCCTTCCAAGGACCTGGCTCTTCAACTAAGGGATGGCCTGTACTAAGAGGCCTATTTGTCTAAGAGGCAAATCTTTATCCCAGAACAGTTCAGAGTTGCCGTCCTAGGGCGATGTCATGATCATCCCCTAGCGGGTCACTTTGGGATTCACAAGACGGCTAATTTGATCTCCCGTACATTCTGGTGGCCAAACTTGATGAACGACTGCAAGAAATATGTAAGATCTTGTATTTCATGCCTTCGGAATAAGACAGACAGAGCCAGAACTTGGGGTCTACTTGAGCCCCTTCCTGTACCTGAGAAACCATGGAGCATGATCTCCATGGATTTTATAGTAGAACTTCCCCCATCTGAAGACTTCACTACCATTTTCGTTGTGGTTGATCGTTTGTCCAAAATGGCCCACTTTGTACCTCTGCAAGGAACTCCTTCTGCCCCGAGACTGCCTCAACTTTTATCAAGGAGATTGTAAGGTTGCATGGCATCCCTGACAGCATAATTTCTGATCGAGGGGTGCAGTTCACTTCTAGATTTTGGAGGGACTTATGTGAAACTTTGAACATTGAACTCCGCCTCTCCACAGCTTATCACCCACAAACTAATGGACAGACTGAAAGGGTCAATCAAACCCTTGAACAGTACCTACGATGCTTTTCTTCTTTTGCACAGGATGACTGGCTATCACTTCTCCCACTCGCGGAATTTTCATACAATAATTCCACCCATTCGGCAACCAAACAGTCACCTTTTTTCGCCAATTATGGATACCATCCTTCTTTCTTGCCTGAGCTGCCTATTGATTCTTCTGTACCTGCCGTACAAGACAGGTTGAACTTCCTTAACTCCAACTACCAATTACTGCAGGTCCCAGAACAGTTCAGAGTTGCCGTCCTAGGGCGATGTCATGATCATCCCCTAGCGGGTCACTTTGGGATTCACAAGACGGCTAATTTGATCTCCCGTACATTCTGGTGGCCAAACTTGATGAACGACTGCAAGAAATATGTAAGATCTTGTATTTCATGCCTTCGGAATAAGACAGACAGAGCCAGAACTTGGGGTCTACTTGAGCCCCTTCCTGTACCTGAGAAACCATGGAGCATGATCTCCATGGATTTTATAGTAGAACTTCCCCCATCTGAAGACTTCACTACCATTTTCGTTGTGGTTGATCGTTTGACCAAAATGGCCCACTTTGTACCTCTGCAAGGAACTCCTTCTGCCCCGGAGACTGCCTCAACTTTTATCAAGGAGATTGTAAGGTTGCATGGCATCCCTGACAGCATAGTTTCTGATCGAGGGGTGCAGTTCACTTCTAGATTTTGGAGGGCCTTATGTGAAACTTTGAACATTGAACTCCGCCTCTCCACAGCTTATCACCCACAAACTAATGGACAGACTGAAAGGGTCAATCAAACCCTTGAACAGTACCTACGATGCTTTTCTTCTTTTGCACAGGATGACTGGCTATCACTTCTCCCACTCGCGGAATTTTCATACAATAATTCTACCCATTCGGCAACCAAACAGTCACCTTTTTTCGCCAATTATGGACACCATCCTTCTTTCTTGCCTGAGCTGCCTATTGATTCTTCTGTACCTGCCGTACAAGACAGGTTGAACTTCCTTAACTCCAACTACCAATTACTGCAGGATACAATCTCCAAGACCCAGGCAGATAATAAAAAGTTCTTCGACAAGAACAGAAGAGGCAATTTGAATCTTGAACCTGGAGATAAGGTCTGGCTTTCCACAGCGAACTTGAAACTAAGTTGCCCCTCGAGGAAGCTTGGCCCAAGATTTTTGGGGCCTTTTCCAGTACCTCGCTGCCCGTCTGCTACCGAACCCGGCCACCCTTTTGATCCTGCACCAGCCTCCTGCTTGGCTTAACGCTGTCTCCAGTGCCTGTGCTAGCTGTCCATCCTACCAGCTTTCCTGAGTCCAGTTCCTTACCAGATGCTCTGCCTGCATCTCCACGTCTGCAACTCAGCTGACAAGTTCTGCACGCAACTACAGGCTCTCGTGTAACTCCTCACCCTTGGTCTGTCCCATCCTCAGTGGGGCTTGGGTTGGAGATACAAGGGAGGCCGACCTCGTCATTCCAGACTCCTACCAGGTACGTGACAGTACCAGTCAGCCAGAGATGGAGTCTGGAAGGGAGGCCTCTCCACCGAAGGACATTTACCAAACTATTTCTGCGCTCTCAAATATTGTGCAGAAGTTACAAGAGCGGGTCACTTTGGGATTCACAAGACGGCTAATTTGATCTCCCGTACATTCTAGTGGCCAAACTTGATGAACGACTGCAAGAAATATGTAAGATCTTGTATTTCATGCCTTCGGAATAAGACAGACAGAGCCAGAACTTGGGGTCTACTTGAGCCCCTTCCTGTACCTGAGAAACCATGGAGCATGATCTCCATGGATTTTATAGTAGAACTTCCCCCATCTGAAGACTTTACTACCATTTTCGTTGTGGTTGATCGTTTGACCAAAATGGCCCACTTTGTACCTCTGCAAGGAACTCCTTCTGCCCCGGAGACTGATTCAACTTTTATCAAGGAGATTGTAAGGTTGCATGGCATCCCTGACAGCATAGTTTCTGATCGAGGGGTGCAGTTCACTTCTAGATTTTGGAGGGCCTTATGTGAAACTTTGAACATTGAACTCCGCCTCTCCACAGCTTATCACCCACAAACTAATGGACAGACTGAAAGGGTCAATCAAACCCTTGAACAGTACCTACGATGCTTTTCTTCTATTGCACAGGATGACTGGCTATCACTTCTCCCACTCGCGGAATTTTCATACAATAATTCCACCCATTCGGTAACCAAACAGTCACCTTTTTTCGCCAATTATGGATACCATCCTTCTTTCTTGCCTGAGCTGCCTATTGATTCTTCTGTACCTGCCGTACAAGACAGGTTGAACTTCCTTAACTCCAACTACCAATTACTGCAGGTCCCAGAACAGTTCAGAGTTGCCGTCCTAGGGCGATGTCATGATCATCCCCTAGCGGGTCACTTTGGGATTCACAAGACGGCTAATTTGATCTCCCGTACATTCTGGTGGCCAAACTTGATGAACGACTGCAAGAAATATGTAAGATCTTGTATTTCATGCCTTCGGAATAAGACAGACAGAGCCAGAACTTGGGGTCTACTTGAGCCCCTTCCTGTACCTGAGAAACCATGGAGCATGATCTCCATGGATTTTATAGTAGAACTTCCCCCATCTGAAGACTTCGCTACCATTTTCGTTGTGGTTGATCGTTTGACCAAAATGGCCCACTTTGTACCTCTGCAAGGAACTCCTTCTGCCCCGGAGACTGCCTCAACTTTTATCAAGGAGATTGTAAGGTTGCATGGCATCCCTGACAGCATAGTTTCTGATCGAGGGGTGCAGTTCACTTCTAGATGTTGGAGGGCCTTATGTGAAACTTTGAACATTGAACTCCGCCTCTCCACAGCTTATCACCCACAAACTAATGGACAGACTGAAAGGGTCAATCAAACCCTTGAACAGTACCTACGATGCTTTTCTTCTTTTGCACAGGATGACTGGCTATCACTTCTCCCACTCGCGGAATTTTCATACAATAATTCCACCCATTCGGCAACCAAACAGTCACCTTTTTTCGCCAATTATGGATACCATCCTTCTTTCTTGCCTGAGCTGCCTATTGATTCTTCTGTACCTGCTGTACAAGACAGGTTGAACTTCCTTAACTCCAACTACCAATTACTGCAGGATACAATCTCCAAGACCCAGGCAGATAATAAAAAGTTCTTCGACAAGAAGAGAAGAGGCAATTTGAATCTTGAACCTGGAGATAAGGTCTGGCTTTCCACAGCGAACTTGAAACTAAGTTGCCCCTCGAGGAAGCTTGGCCCAAGATTTTTGGGGCCTTTTCAAGTACCTCGCTGCCCGTCTGCTACCGAACCCGGCCACCCTTGTGATCCTGCACCAGCCTCCTGCTTGGCTTATCGCTGTCTCCAGTGCCTGTGCTAGCTGTCCATCCTACCAGCTTTCCTGAGTCCAGTTCCTTACCAGATGCTCTGCCTGCATCTCCACGTCTGCAACTCAGCTGACAAGTTCTGCACGCAACTACAGGCTCTCGTGTAACTCCTCACCCTAGGTCTGTCCCATCCTCAGTGGGGCTTGGGTTGGAGATACAAGGGAGGCCGACCTCGTCATTCCAGACTCCTACCAGGTACGTGACAGTACCAGTCAGCCAGAGATGGAGTCTGGAAGGGAGGCCTCTCCACCGAAGGACATTTACCAAACTATTTCTGCGCTCTCAAATATTGTGCAGAAGTTACAAGAGCGGGTCACTTTGGGATTCACAAGACGGCTAATTTGATCTCCCGTACATTCTAGTGGCCAAACTTGATGAACGACTGCAAGAAATATGTAAGATCTTGTATTTCATGCCTTCGGAATAAGACAGACAGAGCCAGAACTTGGGGTCTACTTGAGCCCCTTCCTGTACCTGAGAAACCATGGAGCATGATCTCCATGGATTTTATAGTAGAACTTCCCCCATCTGAAGACTTCACTACCATTTTCGTTGTGGTTGATCGTTTGACCAAAATGGCCCACTTTGTACCTCTGCAAGGAACTCCTTCTGCCCCGGAGACTGCCTCAACTTTTATCAAGGAGATTGTAAGGTTGCATGGCATCCCTGACAGCATAGTTTCTGATCGAGGGGTGCAGTTCACTTCTAGATGTTGGAGGGCCTTATGTGAAACTTTGAACATTGAACTCCGCCTCTCCACAGCTTATCACCCACAAACTAATGGACAGACTGAAAGGGTCAATCAAACCCTTGAACAGTACCTACGATGCTTTTCTTCTTTTGCACAGGATGACTGGCTATCACTTCTCCCACTCGCGGAATTTTCATACAATAATTCCACCCATTCGGCAACCAAACAGTCACCTTTTTTCGCCAATTATGGATACCATCCTTCTTTCTTGCCTGAGCTGCCTATTGATTCTTCTGTACCTGCCGTACAAGACAGGTTGAACTTCCTTAACTCCAACTACCAATTACTGCAGGATACAATCTCCAAGACCCAGGCAGATAATAAAAAGTTCTTCGACAAGAAGAGAAGAGGCAATTTGAATCTTGAACCTGGAGATAAGGTCTGGCTTTCCACAGCGAACTTGAAACTAAGTTGCCCCTCGAGGAAGCTTGGCCCAAGATTTTTGGGGCCTTTTCAAGTACCTCGCTGCCCGTCTGCTACCGAACCCGGCCACCCTTGTGATCCTGCACCAGCCTCCTGCTTGGCTTAACGCTGTCTCCAGTGCCTGTGCTAGCTGTCCATCCTACCAGCTTTCCTGAGTCCAGTTCCTTACCAGATGCTCTGCCTGCATCTCCACGTCTGCAACTCAGCTGACAAGTTCTGCACGCAACTACAGGCTCTCGTGTAACTCCTCACCCTAGGTCTGTCCCATCCTCAGTGGGGCTTGGGTTGGAGATACAAGGGAGGCCGACCTCGTCATTCCAGACTCCTACCAGGTACGTGACAGTACCAGTCAGCCAGAGATGGAGTCTGGAAGGGAGGCCTCTCCACTGAAGGACATTTACCAAACTATTTCTGCGCTCTCAAATATTGTGCAGAAGTTACAAGAGCGGGTCACTTTGGGATTCACAAGACGGCTAATTTGATCTCCCGTACATTCTAGTGGCCAAACTTGATGAACGACTGCAAGAAATATGTAAGATCTTTTATTTCATGCCTTCGGAATAAGACAGACAGAGCCAGAACTTGGGGTCTACTTGAGCCCCTTCCTGTACCTGAGAAACCATGGAGCATGATCTCCATGGATTTTATAGTAGAACTTCCCCCATCTGAAGACTTCACTACCATTTTCGTTGTGGTTGATCGTTTGACCAAAATGGCCCACTTTGTACCTCTGCAAGGAACTCCTTCTGCCCCGGAGACTGCCTCAACTTTTATCAAGGAGATTGTAAGGTTGCATGGCATCCCTGACAGCATAGTTTCTGATCGAGGGGTGCAGTTCACTTCTAGATTTTGGAGGGCCTTATGTGAAACTTTGAACATTGAACTCCGCCTCTCCACAGCTTATCACCCACAAACGAATGGACAGACTGAAAGGGTCAATCAAACCCTTGAACAGTACCTACGATGCTTTTCTTCTTTTGCACAGGATGACTGGCTATCACTTCTCCCACTCGCGGAATTTTCATACAATAATTCCACCCATTCGGCAACCAAACAGTCACCTTTTTTCGCCAATTATGGATACCATCCTTCTTTCTTGCCTGAGCTGCCTATTGATTCTTCTGTACCTGCCGTACAAGACAGGTTGAACTTCCTTAACTCCAACTACCAATTACTGCAGGTCCCAGAACAGTTC
Organism: Rana muscosa; assembly: GCA_029206835.1. NCBI lineage: Eukaryota > Metazoa > Chordata > Amphibia > Anura > Ranidae > Rana > Rana muscosa. Next base: position 1,207,155 of record JARGYO010000232.1, read on the forward strand.
AGAGTTGCCGTCCTAGGGCGATGTCATGATCATCCCCTAGCGGGTCACTTTGGGATTCACAAGACGGCTAATTTGATCTCCCGTACATTCTGGTGGCCAAACTTGATGAACGACTGCAAGAAATATGTAAGATCTTGTATTTCATGCCTTCGGAATAAGACAGACAGAGCCAGAACTTGGGGTCTACTTGAGCCCCTTCCTGTACCTGAGAAACCATGGAGCATGATCTCCATGGATTTTATAGTAGAACTTCCCCCATCTGAAGACTTCACTACCATTTTCGTTGTGGTTGATCGTTTGACCAAAATGGCCCACTTTGTACCTCTGCAAGGAACTCCTTCTGCCCCGGAGACTGCCTCAACTTTTATCAAGGAGATTGTAAGGTTGCATGGCATCCCTGACAGCATAGTTTCTGATCGAGGGGTGCAGTTCACTTCTAGATTTTGGAGGGCCTTATGTGAAACTTTGAACATTGAACTCCGCCTCTCCACAGCTTATCACCCACAAACTAATGGACAGACTGAAAGGGTCAATCAAACCCTTGAACAGTACCTACGATGCTTTTCTTCTTTTGCACAGGATGACTGGCTATCACTTCTCCCACTCGCGGAATTTTCATACAATAATTCCACCCATTCGGCAACCAAACAGTCACCTTTTTTCGCCAATTATGGATACCATCCTTCTTTCTTGCCTGAGCTGCCTATTGATTCTTCTGTACCTGCCGTACAAGACAGGTTGAACTTCCTTAACTCCAACTACCAATTACTGCAGGATACAATCTCCAAGACCCAGGCAGATAATAAAAAGTTCTTCGACAAGAAGAGAAGAGGCAATTTGAATCTTGAACCTTTTCCAGTACCTCGCTGCCCGTCTGCTACCGAACCCGGCCACCCTTGTGATCCTGCACCAGCCTCCTGCTTGGCTTAACGCTGTCTCCAGTGCCTGTGCTAGCTGTCCATCCTACCAGCTTTCCTGAGTCCAGTTCCTTACCAGATGCTCTGCCTGCATCTCCACGTCTGCAACTCAGCTGACAAGTTCTGAACGCAACTACAGGCACTCGTGTAACTCCTCACCCTAGGTCTGTCCCATCCTCAGTGGGGCTTGGGTTGGAGATACAAGGGAGGCCAACCTCGTCATTCCAGAATCCTACCAGGTCACTGTCGAGAATCGGTACCCTCTTCCTCTGATTCCCGAACTATTCCAGAGGCTGCGAGGGGCACGAGTGTTCTCCAAACTGGACTTGAGGGGTGCCTATAATCTTGTCAGAATCAGGGAGGGAGACGAATGGAAGACGGCCTTCCGGACACGCTTTGGCCACTTTGAGTATTTAGTCATGCCATTCGGGCTCTGCAATGCTCCAGCCACATTCCAGCATCTGGTAAACGATGTTTTTCGGGACTTTCTTGATTTATTCGTCATCGTGTATCTGGATGACATCCTTGTATTCTCTGAAACTTTAGAATCCCATCGGACTCATGTAAAAAAGGTATTAGCTCGATTGCGGGAACACCGACTTTAAGCAAAGGCTGAGAAATGCGACTTTGAAAAGCAAGTTGTGCATTTCCTAGGGCTTGTCATCTCCGCCGAGGGAATCTCCATGGACCCTCAGAAAGTCGCTTCTGTCTTGGAATGGCCTGCTCCTACTGACAGAAAAGCTGTACAGAGGTTCGTGGGGTTTGCTAACCCTGGGAAGGATCAGTCACATGTCTCTCTTCCCATCAAGCTTCAGCTCCCCGAAAAGACGGTTTCAGTACTTGCAATCATAGACTCTGGGGCCTGCAGCTGTTTTGTGGACTCTGCATTTGCTTCTCTTCAGCAGCTGCCCTTGGGTACCAAGAGGCAAGGGTTCCATGTCCATCTGGCTGACGGCTTCGGTATTAAATCAGGCCCGGTTACTCAAGAGACCTTGCCTATTCTCTGCCAGACTTCTTCAGGCCATAGCGAACTCCTCCGTTTGGATGTCATAGCTTCTCCCATGTTTCCCGTTATCCTCGGCATTCCATGGTTGAAGGCACACAACCCTCACGTTGACTGGCTTAACGGAGATATATATTTTTTTCGTCCAACTACTGCCAGACGCACTGCCTCTTGGTAGGAACTGTCAACTCCACGCCCCTCCTGGGTATCCACCCTGACCATGAAGCCTCTAAACTGATCCCGGTTGCTTATCACTAATTTCTGGACGTCTTTAATAAAAAGGGTGCAGACACTCTTCCACCTCATAGAACTTACGATTGCCCCATTGAACTTCTACCGGGAGCCGAGATCCCGTTTGGTCGGATTTACCCTCTCTCTGAGCCTGAATTGGAAGCCCTGCGTACCTATATCGACGAGAGCCTTGAAAAGCAGTTCATTCGGCCTTCCACTTCACCAGCAGGAGCCGGTATTTTCTTCGTTGAGAAAAAAGACCACACCTTGAGGCCCTGTGTGGACTATCGTGACCTTAACAGGGTCACTGTCAAGAATCGGAACCCTCTTCCTCTGATTCCCGAACTATTCCAGAGGCTGCGAGGGGCACGAGTGTTCTCCAAACTGGACTTGAGGGGTGCCTATAATCTTGTCAGAATCAGGGAGGGAGACGAATGGAAGACGGCCTTCCGGACACGCTTTGGCCACTTTGAGTATTTAGTCATGCCATTCGGGCTCTGCAATGCTCCAGCCACATTCCAGCATCTGGTAAATGATGTTTTTCGGGACTTTCTTGATTTATTCGTCATCGTGTATCTGGATGACATCCTTGTATTCTCTGAAACTTTAGAATCCCATCGGACTCATGTAAAAAAGGTATTAGCTTGATTGCGGGAACACAGACTTTACGTAAAGGCTGAAAAATGTGACTTTGAAAAGCAAGTTGTGCATTTCCTAGGGCTTGTCATCTCCGCCGAGGGAATCTCCATGGACCCTCAGAAAGTCGCTTCTGTCTTGGAATGGCCTGCTCCTACTGACAGAAAAGCTGTACAGAAGTTCGTGGGGTTTGCTAACTTTTATAGAAAATTTATTAAGGACTTTTCTGGCATCATCACTCCCATTACTCAGCTAACGAAACAGCATGTTCCCTTTCGATGGACCCCAGAGGCTCAGACAGCGTTTGAACAGTTGAAAGCCTTATTCACCTCAGCTCCCATCTTGAAACATCCCGATCCCTCCTTAGCTTATGTTTTGGAGGTAGACGCCTCGGAAAATGCAGTTGGGGCTATTATTTCCCAACGCTAAGGTCCCAAATCATTGCTCCACCCTGTGGCCTTCTTCTATAAAAAATTAAATCCTTCCAAAAGGAATTATGATGTTGGTGACCGAGAGCTACTGGCTATCAAGGCCGCTCTTGAAGAATGGCGTTACCTTTTCGAGGGAGCTTCTCACCCAATTCTTATCTTCACAGATCACAAGAATCTTGAGTATTTGAAGACAGCTAAACGCCTAAGACCTCGGCAGGCAAAATGGGCACTTTTTTCTCCCGTTTCATGTTTCATATAACCTACCGTCATGGCAGAGAAAAATAAAGTTCACAAGAATTCCGGAAGGTACAAAACTTCTTGCGTTCTCCAGAAAACCGTTCAGGGATAGGCACTTTGGGTTCCGGAGGGGGAGTGGCATCACGGAACAGACCAGACTCTGTTTGAGTAGAAAAATTCCATGGTGGTGAAAGGAGCACAGGCCGATGCGACGGTCACCTCATGCGGAAGTCGCTCTTCCATGCGACCAAGATTCTCTTGTAACTTCTGCACAATATTTGAGAGCGCAGAAATAGTTTGGTAAATGTCCTTCGGTGGAGAGGCCTCCCTTCCAGACTCCATCTCTGGCTGACTGGTACTGTCACGTACCTGGTAGGAGTCTGGAATGACGAGGTCGGCCTCCCTTGTATCTCCAACCCAAGCCCCACTGAGGATGGGACAGACCTAGGGTGAGGAGTTACACGAGTGCCTGTAGTTGCGTGCAGAACTTGTCAGCTGAGTTGCAGACGTGGAGATGCAGGCAGAGCATCTGGTAAGGAACTGGACTCAGGAAAGCTGGTAGGATGGACAGCTAGCACAGGCACTGGAGACAGCGTTAAGCCAAGCAGGAGGCTGGTGCAGGATCACAAGGGTGGCCGGGTTCGGTAGCAGACGGGCAGCGAGGTACAAGGCACAGGCAGGAGGGAGGTCAGATGGGAAGCCGAGATCAGGAACCAGTAATCAAGTATTCAAGTCCGGAAGCAAGGTCAAAGGGAAGCCAAGGTTCAGCAACAGGGATCAAGCCAGGTTTAAACAGAGTTCAGGTATCAGGGTACTTGCTGAAGACCAGTCAGCACTTGTCAGAAGTCAGAGCATCCTTTAAGTAGGCAGGCTGGTGCCAAAGGGAATTAGGAGCGTGCTCCTGCGCGCGCACGTTGCCCGTGCGCATGCGCGAATTGCGCACACGCATGCGCAATGGTACTCCGGAAAGGCCGCTGCGTACTGGGGATGCGCGCGCGCGCGCTAGCATTCCGAGACTGTTGACGAATGCGCGCATGCGCAGACGGATTCCCGGCAGCTTCCTTACATTGCCCCCCCCCTTAGGGGCAGCCTCTGGATGCCCCTCAGGACCTCTTTTTCCGGGTGGCGTAGAAAGAAAGCTCGTACCAGTCTTGGAGCATGCACATCAGAAGCTGGTTCCCAGGAACTTTCTTCCGGCCCGTAGCCTTTCCATTTAATGAGAAACTGTGTTTGGTTACCTCTCTTCCTACAGTCCAATACGGCCTCCACCTCAAATTCCTCATTCCCTTCGATAAGTAGCGGTGGAGGGGTTTCAGAAATCTGATTTGGGAAAGGATTTGGCACTGTAGGCTTCAACAAAGAAACATGGAATACTGGGTGGATTCTCAGGTTCTTGGGTAACACTAATTCGAATGCTACTGCATTAATCTTTCTCTTGACTGGAAAAGGCCCCAAAAATCTTGGGCCAAGCTTCCTCGAGGGGCAACTTAGTTTCAAGTTCGCTGTGGAAAGCCAGACCTTATCTCCAGGTTCAAGATTCAAATTGCCTCTTCTCTTCTTGTCGAAGAACTTTTTATTATCTGCCTGGGTCTTGGAGATTGTATCCTGCAGTAATTGGTAGTTGGAGTTAAGGAAGTTCAACCTGTCTTGTACGGCAGGTACAGAAGAATCAATAGGCAGCTCAGGCAAGAAAGAAGGATGGTATCCATAATTGGCGAAAAAAGGTGACTGTTTGGTTGCCGAATGGGTGGAATTATTGTATGAAAATTCCGCGAGTGGGAGAAGTGATAGCCAGTCATCCTGTGCAAAAGAAGAAAAGCATCGTAGGTACTGTTCAAGGGTTTGATTGACCCTTTCAGTCTGTCCATTAGTTTGTGGGTGATAAGCTGTGGAGAGGCGGAGTTCAATGTTCAAAGTTTCACATAAGGCCCTCCAAAATCTAGAAGTGAACTGCACCCCTCGATCAGAAACTATGCTGTCAGGGATGCCATGCAACCTTACAATCTCCTTGATAAAAGTTGAGGCAGTCTCCGGGGCAGAAGGAGTTCCTTGCAGAGGTACAAAGTGGGCCATTTTGGTCAAACGATCAACCACAACGAAAATGGTAGTGAAGTCTTCAGATGGGGGAAGTTCTACTATAAAATCCATGGAGATCATGCTCCATGGTTTCTCAGGTACAGGAAGGGGCTCAAGTAGACCCCAAGTTCTGGCTCTGTCTGTCTTATTCCGAAGGCATGAAATACAAAATCTTACATATTTCTTGCAGTCGTTCATCAAGTTTGGCCACCAGAATGTACGGGAGATCGAATTAGCCGTCTTGTGAATCCCAAAGTGACCCGCTAGGGGATGATCATGACATCGCCCTAGGACGGCAACTCTGAACTGTTCTGGGATAAAGATTTGCCTCTTAGGGAAGTACAGGCTATCCCTTAGTTGAAGAGCCAGGTCCTTGGAAGGCGGTTGGTCTTCCACATATTTTCTTATTTGTGACATCAGATCCGCCTGAAGAAGTAAAAAATTATTGGCTGGTAGAATAGTATCAGGTTCCGAGGATACAACTGGATCACTGAACATGCGGGACAAGGCATCTGGTTTCCCGTTCTTTGAGCCAGGACGGTAGGTTATATGAAACATGAAACAAGAGAAAAAAAGTGCCCATCTTGCCTGCCGAGGTCTTAGGCGTTTAGCTGTCTTCAAATACTCAAGATTCTTGTGATCTGTGAAGATAAGAATTGGGTGAGAAGCTCCCTCCAAAAGGTAACGCCATTCTTCAAGAGCGGCCTTGATAGCCAGTAGCTCTCGGTCACCAACATCATAATTCCTTTCGGAAGGATTTAATTTTTTAGAGAAGAAGGCCACAGGGTGGAGCAATGATTTGGGCCCTTGGCGTTGGGAAATAATAGCCCCAACTGCATTTTCCGAGGCGTCTACCTCCAAAACATAAGCTAAGGAGGGATCGGGATGTTTCAAGATGGGAGCTGAGGTGAATAAGGCTTTCAACTGTTCAAACGCTGTCTGAGCCTCTGGGGTCCATCGAAAGGGAACATGCTGTTTCGTTAGCTGAGTAATGGGAGTGATGATGCCAGAAAAGTCCTTAATAAATTTTCTATGAAAGTTAGCAAACCCCACGAACCTCTGTACAGCTTTTCTGTCAGTAGGAGCAGGCCATTCCAAGACAGAAGCGACTTTCTGAGGGTCCATGGAGATTCCCTCGGCGAAGATGAAAAGCCCTAGGAAATGCACAACTTGCTTTTCAAAGTCGCATTTTTCAGCCTTTGCGTAAAGTCGGTGTTCCCGCAATCGAGCTAATACCTTTTTTACATGAGTCCGATGGGATTCTAAAGTTTCAGAGAATACAAGGATGTCATCCAGATACACGATGACGAATAAATCAAGAAAGTCCCGAAAAACATCGTTTACCAGATACTGGAATGTGGCTGGAGCATTGCAGAGCCCGAATGGCATGACTAAATACTCAAAGTGGCCAAAGCGTGTCCGGAAGGCCGTCTTCCATTCGTCTCCCTCCCTGATTCTGACAAGATTATAGGCACCCCTCAAGTCCAGTTTGGAGAACACTCGTGCCCCTCGCAGCCTCTGGAATAGTTTGGGAATCAGAGGAAGAGGGTACCGATTCTTGACAGTGACCCTGTTAAGGTCACGATAGTCCACACAGGGCATCAAGGTGTGGTCTTTTTTCTCAACGAAGAAAATACCGGCTCCTGCTGGTGAAGTGGAAGGCCGAATGAACTGCTTTTCAAGGCTCTCGTCGATATAGGTACGCAGGGCTTCCAATTCAGGCTCAGAGAGAGGGTAAATCCGATCAAACGGGATCTCGGCTCCCGGTAGAAGTTCAATGGGGCAATCGTAAGTTCTATGAGGTGGAAGAGTGTCTGCACCCTTTTTATTAAAGACGTCCAGAAATTCGTGATAAGCAACCGGGATCAGTTTAGAGGCTTCATGGTCAGGGTGGATACCCAGGAGGGGCGTGGAGTTGACAGTTCCTCCCAAGAGGCAGTGCGTCTGGCAGTAGTTGGACGAAAAAAAATATATCTCCGGTAAGCCAGTCAACGTGAGGGTTGTGTGCCTTCAACCATGGAATGCCGAGGATAACGGGAAACATGGGAGAAGCTATGACATTCAAACGGAGGAGTTTGCTATGGCCTGAAGAAGTCTGGCAGAGAATAGGCAAGGTCTCTTGAGTAACCGGGCCTGATTTAATACCGGAGCCGTCAGCCAGATGGACATGGAACCCTTGCCTCTTGGTACCCAAGGGCAGCTGCTGAAGAGAAGCAAATGCAGAGTCCACAAAACAGCTGCAGGCCCCAGAGTCTATGATTGCAAGTACTGAAACCGTCTTTTCGGGGAGCTGAAGCTTGATGGGAAGAGAGACATGTGACTGATCCTTCCCAGGGTTAGCAAACCCCACGAACCTCTGTACAGCTTTTCTGTCAGTAGGAGCAGGCCATTCCAAGACAGAAGCGACTTTCTGAGGGTCCATGGAGATTCCCTCGGCGGAGATGACAAGCCCTAGGAAATGCACAACTTGCTTTTCAAAGTCGCATTTTTCAGCCTTTGCGTAAAGTCGGTGTTCCCGCAATCGAGCTAATACCTTTTTTACATGAGTCCGATGGGATTCTAAAGTTTCAGAGAATACAAGGATTTCATCCAGATACACGATGACGAATAAATCAAGAAAGTCCCGAAAAACATCGTTTACCAGATGCTGGAATGTGGCTGGAGCATTGCAGAGCCCGAATGGCATGACTAAATACTCAAAGTGGCCAAAGCGTGTCCGGAAGGCCGTCTTCCATTCGTCTCCCTCCCTGATTCTGACAAGATTATAGGCACCCCTCAAGTCCAGTTTGGAGAACACTCGTGCCCCTCGCAGCCTCTGGAATAGTTCGGGAATCAGAGGAAGAGGGTACCGATTCTTGACAGTGACCCTGTTAAGGTCACGATAGTCCACACAGGGCCTCAAGGTGTGGTCTTTTTTCTCAACGAAGAAAATACCGGCTCCTGCTGGTGAAGTGGAAGGCCGAATGAACTGCTTTTCAAGGCTCTCGTCGATATAGGTACGCAGGGCTTCCAATTCAGGCTCAGAGAGAGGGTAAATCCGACCAAACGGGATCTCGGCTCCCGGTAGAAGTTCAATGGGGCAATCGTAAGTTCTATGAGGTGGAAGAGTGTCTGCACCCTTTTTATTAAAGACGTCCAGAAATTCGTGATAAGCAACCGGGATCAGTTTAGATGCTTCATGGTCAGGGTGGATACCCAGGAGGGCGTGGAGTTGACAGTTCCTCCCAAGAGGCAGTGCGTCTGGCAGTAGTTGGACGAAAAAAAAAATATATCTCCGGTAAGCCAGTCAACGTGAGGGTTGTGTGCCTTCAACCATGGAATGCCGAGGATAACGGGAAACATGGGAGAAGCTATGACATCCAAACGGAGGAGTTCGCTATGGCCTGAAGAAGTCTGGCAGAGAATAGGCAAGGTCTCTTGAGTAACCGGGCCTGATTTAATACCGGAGCCGTCAGCCAGATGGACATGGAACCCTTGCCTCTTGGTACCCAAGGGCAGCTGCTGAAGAGAAGCAAATGCAGAGTCCACAAAACAGCTGCAGGCCCCAGAGTCTATGATTGCAAGTACTGAAACCGTCTTTTCGGGGAGCTGAAGCTTGATGGGAAGAGAGACATGTGACTGATCCTTCCCAGGGTTAGCAAACCCCACGAACCTCTGTACAGCTTTTCTGTCAGTAGGAGCAGGCCATTCCATGACAGAAGCGACTTTCTGAGGGTCCATGGAGATTCCCTCGGCGGAGATGACAAGCCCTAGGAAATGCACAACTTGCTTTTCAAAGTCGCATTTTTCAGCCTTTGCGTAAAGTCGGTGTTCCCGCAATCGAGCTAATACCTTTTTTACATGAGTCCGATGGGATTCTAAAGTTTCAGAGAATACAAGGATGTCATCCAGATACACGATGACGAATAAATCAAGAAAGTCCCGAAAAACATCGTTTACCAGATGCTGGAATGTGGCTGGAGCATTGCAGAGCCCGAATGGCATGACTAAATACTCAAAGTGGCCTAAGCGTGTCCGGAAGGCCGTCTTCCATTCGTCTCCCTCCCTGATTCTGACAAGATTATAGGCACCCCTCAAGTCCAGTTTGGAGAACACTCGTGCCCCTCGCAGCCTCTGGAATAGTTCGGGAATCAGAGGAAGAGGGTTCCGATTCTTGACAGTGACCCTGTTAAGGTCACGATAGTCCACACAGGGCCTCAAGGTGTGGTCTTTTTTCTCAACAAAGAAAATACCGGCTCCTGCTGGTGAAGTGGAAGGCCGAATGAACTGCTTTTCAAGGCTCTCGTCGATATAGGTACGCAGGGCTTCCAATTCAGGCTCAGAGAGAGGGTAAATCCGACCAAACGGGATCTCGGCTCCCGGTAGAAGTTCAATGGGGCAATCGTAAGTTCTATGAGGTGGAAGAGTGTCTGCACCCTTTTTATTAAAGACGTCCAGAAATTAGTGATAAGCAACCGGGATCAGTTTAGAGGCTTCATGGTCAAGAGCGGCCTTGATAGCCAGTAGCTCTCGGTCACCAACATCATAATTCCTTTCGGAAGGATTTAATTTTTTAGAGAAGAAGGCCACAGGGTGGAGCAATGATTTGGGCCCTTGGCGTTGGGAAATAATAGCCCCAACTGCATTTTCCGAGGCGTCTACCTCCAAAACATAAGCTAAGGAGGGATCGGGATGTTTCAAGATGGGAGCTGAGGTGAATAAGGCTTTCAACTGTTCAAACGCTGTCTGAGCCTCTGGGGTCCATCGAAAGGGAACATGCTGTTTCGTTAGCTGAGTAATGGGAGTGATGATGCCAGAAAAGTCCTTAATAAATTTTCTATGAAAGTTAGCAAACCCCACGAACCTCTGTACAGCTTTTCTGTCAGTAGGAGCAGGCCATTCCAAGACAGAAGCGACTTTCTGAGGGTCCATGGAGATTCCCTCGGCGAAGATGAAAAGCCCTAGGAAATGCACAACTTGCTTTTCAAAGTCGCATTTTTCAGCCTTTGCGTAAAGTCGGTGTTCCCGCAATCGAGCTAATACCTTTTTTACATGAGTCCGATGGGATTCTAAAGTTTCAGAGAATACAAGGATGTCATCCAGATACACGATGACGAATAAATCAAGAAAGTCCCGAAAAACATCGTTTACCAGATACTGGAATGTGGCTGGAGCATTGCAGAGCCCGAATGGCATGACTAAATACTCAAAGTGGCCAAAGCGTGTCCGGAAGGCCGTCTTCCATTCGTCTCCCTCCCTGATTCTGACAAGATTATAGGCACCCCTCAAGTCCAGTTTGGAGAACACTCGTGCCCCTCGCAGCCTCTGGAATAGTTTGGGAATCAGAGGAAGAGGGTACCGATTCTTGACAGTGACCCTGTTAAGGTCACGATAGTCCACACAGGGCATCAAGGTGTGGTCTTTTTTCTCAACGAAGAAAATACCGGCTCCTGCTGGTGAAGTGGAAGGCCGAATGAACTGCTTTTCAAGGCTCTCGTCGATATAGGTACGCAGGGCTTCCAATTCAGGCTCAGAGAGAGGGTAAATCCGATCAAACGGGATCTCGGCTCCCGGTAGAAGTTCAATGGGGCAATCGTAAGTTCTATGAGGTGGAAGAGTGTCTGCACCCTTTTTATTAAAGACGTCCAGAAATTCGTGATAAGCAACCGGGATCAGTTTAGAGGCTTCATGGTCAGGGTGGATACCCAGGAGGGGCGTGGAGTTGACAGTTCCTCCCAAGAGGCAGTGCGTCTGGCAGTAGTTGGACGAAAAAAAATATATCTCCGGTAAGCCAGTCAACGTGAGGGTTGTGTGCCTTCAACCATGGAATGCCGAGGATAACGGGAAACATGGGAGAAGCTATGACATTCAAACGGAGGAGTTTGCTATGGCCTGAAGAAGTCTGGCAGAGAATAGGCAAGGTCTCTTGAGTAACCGGGCCTGATTTAATACCGGAGCCGTCAGCCAGATGGACATGGAACCCTTGCCTCTTGGTACCCAAGGGCAGCTGCTGAAGAGAAGCAAATGCAGAGTCCACAAAACAGCTGCAGGCCCCAGAGTCTATGATTGCAAGTACTGAAACCGTCTTTTCGGGGAGCTGAAGCTTGATGGGAAGAGAGACATGTGACTGATCCTTCCCAGGGTTAGCAAACCCCACGAACCTCTGTACAGCTTTTCTGTCAGTAGGAGCAGGCCATTCCAAGACAGAAGCGACTTTCTGAGGGTCCATGGAGATTCCCTCGGCGGAGATGACAAGCCCTAGGAAATGCACAACTTGCTTTTCAAAGTCGCATTTTTCAGCCTTTGCGTAAAGTCGGTGTTCCCGCAATCGAGCTAATACCTTTTTTACATGAGTCCGATGGGATTCTAAAGTTTCAGAGAATACAAGGATTTCATCCAGATACACGATGACGAATAAATCAAGAAAGTCCCGAAAAACATCGTTTACCAGATGCTGGAATGTGGCTGGAGCATTGCAGAGCCCGAATGGCATGACTAAATACTCAAAGTGGCCAAAGCGTGTCCGGAAGGCCGTCTTCCATTCGTCTCCCTCCCTGATTCTGACAAGATTATAGGCACCCCTCAAGTCCAGTTTGGAGAACACTCGTGCCCCTCGCAGCCTCTGGAATAGTTCGGGAATCAGAGGAAGAGGGTACCGATTCTTGACAGTGACCCTGTTAAGGTCACGATAGTCCACACAGGGCCTCAAGGTGTGGTCTTTTTTCTCAACGAAGAAAATACCGGCTCCTGCTGGTGAAGTGGAAGGCCGAATGAACTGCTTTTCAAGGCTCTCGTCGATATAGGTACGCAGGGCTTCCAATTCAGGCTCAGAGAGAGGGTAAATCCGACCAAACGGGATCTCGGCTCCCGGTAGAAGTTCAATGGGGCAATCGTAAGTTCTATGAGGTGGAAGAGTGTCTGCACCCTTTTTATTAAAGACGTCCAGAAATTCGTGATAAGCAACCGGGATCAGTTTAGATGCTTCATGGTCAGGGTGGATACCCAGGAGGGCGTGGAGTTGACAGTTCCTCCCAAGAGGCAGTGCGTCTGGCAGTAGTTGGACGAAAAAAAAAATATATCTCCGGTAAGCCAGTCAACGTGAGGGTTGTGTGCCTTCAACCATGGAATGCCGAGGATAACGGGAAACATGGGAGAAGCTATGACATCCAAACGGAGGAGTTCGCTATGGCCTGAAGAAGTCTGGCAGAGAATAGGCAAGGTCTCTTGAGTAACCGGGCCTGATTTAATACCGGAGCCGTCAGCCAGATGGACATGGAACCCTTGCCTCTTGGTACCCAAGGGCAGCTGCTGAAGAGAAGCAAATGCAGAGTCCACAAAACAGCTGCAGGCCCCAGAGTCTATGATTGCAAGTACTGAAACCGTCTTTTCGGGGAGCTGAAGCTTGATGGGAAGAGAGACATGTGACTGATCCTTCCCAGGGTTAGCAAACCCCACGAACCTCTGTACAGCTTTTCTGTCAGTAGGAGCAGGCCATTCCATGACAGAAGCGACTTTCTGAGGGTCCATGGAGATTCCCTCGGCGGAGATGACAAGCCCTAGGAAATGCACAACTTGCTTTTCAAAGTCGCATTTTTCAGCCTTTGCGTAAAGTCGGTGTTCCCGCAATCGAGCTAATACCTTTTTTACATGAGTCCGATGGGATTCTAAAGTTTCAGAGAATACAAGGATGTCATCCAGATACACGATGACGAATAAATCAAGAAAGTCCCGAAAAACATCGTTTACCAGATGCTGGAATGTGGCTGGAGCATTGCAGAGCCCGAATGGCATGACTAAATACTCAAAGTGGCCTAAGCGTGTCCGGAAGGCCGTCTTCCATTCGTCTCCCTCCCTGATTCTGACAAGATTATAGGCACCCCTCAAGTCCAGTTTGGAGAACACTCGTGCCCCTCGCAGCCTCTGGAATAGTTCGGGAATCAGAGGAAGAGGGTTCCGATTCTTGACAGTGACCCTGTTAAGGTCACGATAGTCCACACAGGGCCTCAAGGTGTGGTCTTTTTTCTCAACAAAGAAAATACCGGCTCCTGCTGGTGAAGTGGAAGGCCGAATGAACTGCTTTTCAAGGCTCTCGTCGATATAGGTACGCAGGGCTTCCAATTCAGGCTCAGAGAGAGGGTAAATCCGACCAAACGGGATCTCGGCTCCCGGTAGAAGTTCAATGGGGCAATCGTAAGTTCTATGAGGTGGAAGAGTGTCTGCACCCTTTTTATTAAAGACGTCCAGAAATTAGTGATAAGCAACCGGGATCAGTTTAGAGGCTTCATGGTCAAGAGCGGCCTTGATAGCCAGTAGCTCTCGGTCACCAACATCATAATTCCTTTCGGAAGGATTTAATTTTTTAGAGAAGAAGGCCACAGGGTGGAGCAATGATTTGGGCCCTTGGCGTTGGGAAATAATAGCCCCAACTGCATTTTCCGAGGCGTCTACCTCCAAAACATAAGCTAAGGAGGGATCGGGATGTTTCAAGATGGGAGCTGAGGTGAATAAGGCTTTCAACTGTTCAAACGCTGTCTGAGCCTCTGGGGTCCATCGAAAGGGAACATGCTGTTTCGTTAGCTGAGTAATGGGAGTGATGATGCCAGAAAAGTCCTTAATAAATTTTCTATGAAAGTTAGCAAACCCCACGAACCTCTGTACAGCTTTTCTGTCAGTAGGAGCAGGCCATTCCAAGACAGAAGCGACTTTCTGAGGGTCCATGGAGATTCCCTCGGCGAAGATGAAAAGCCCTAGGAAATGCACAACTTGCTTTTCAAAGTCGCATTTTTCAGCCTTTGCGTAAAGTCGGTGTTCCCGCAATCGAGCTAATACCTTTTTTACATGAGTCCGATGGGATTCTAAAGTTTCAGAGAATACAAGGATGTCATCCAGATACACGATGACGAATAAATCAAGAAAGTCCCGAAAAACATCGTTTACCAGATACTGGAATGTGGCTGGAGCATTGCAGAGCCCGAATGGCATGACTAAATACTCAAAGTGGCCAAAGCGTGTCCGGAAGGCCGTCTTCCATTCGTCTCCCTCCCTGATTCTGACAAGATTATAGGCACCCCTCAAGTCCAGTTTGGAGAACACTCGTGCCCCTCGCAGCCTCTGGAATAGTTTGGGAATCAGAGGAAGAGGGTACCGATTCTTGACAGTGACCCTGTTAAGGTCACGATAGTCCACACAGGGCATCAAGGTGTGGTCTTTTTTCTCAACGAAGAAAATACCGGCTCCTGCTGGTGAAGTGGAAGGCCGAATGAACTGCTTTTCAAGGCTCTCGTCGATATAGGTACACAGGGCTTCCAATTCAGGCTCAGAGAGAGGGTAAATCCGATCAAACGGGATCTCGGCTCCCGGTAGAAGTTCAATGGGGCAATCGTAAGTTCTATGAGGTGGAAGAGTGTCTGCACCCTTTTTATTAAAGACGTCCAGAAATTCGTGATAAGCAACCGGGATCAGTTTAGAGGCTTCATGGTCAGGGTGGATACCCAGGAGGGGCGTGGAGTTGACAGTTCCTCCCAAGAGGCAGTGCGTCTGGCAGTAGTTGGACGAAAAAAAATATATCTCCGGTAAGCCAGTCAACGTGAGGGTTGTGTGCCTTCAACCATGGAATGCCGAGGATAACGGGAAACATGGGAGAAGCTATGACATTCAAACGGAGGAGTTTGCTATGGCCTGAAGAAGTCTGGCAGAGAATAGGCAAGGTCTCTTGAGTAACCGGGCCTGATTTAATACCGGAGCCGTCAGCCAGATGGACATGGAACCCTTGCCTCTTGGTACCCAAGGGCAGCTGCTGAAGAGAAGCAAATGCAGAGTCCACAAAACAGCTGCAGGCCCCAGAGTCTATGATTGCAAGTACTGAAACCGTCTTTTCGGGGAGCTGAAGCTTGATGGGAAGAGAGACATGTGACTGATCCTTCCCAGGGTTAGCAAACCCCACGAACCTCTGTACAGCTTTTCTGTCAGTAGGAGCAGGCCATTCCAAGACAGAAGCGACTTTCTGAGGGTCCATGGAGATTCCCTCGGCGGAGATGACAAGCCCTAGGAAATGCACAACTTGCTTTTCAAAGTCGCATTTTTCAGCCTTTGCGTAAAGTCGGTGTTCCCGCAATCGAGCTAATACCTTTTTTACATGAGTCCGATGGGATTCTAAAGTTTCAGAGAATACAAGGATTTCATCCAGATACACGATGACGAATAAATCAAGAAAGTCCCGAAAAACATCGTTTACCAGATGCTGGAATGTGGCTGGAGCATTGCAGAGCCCGAATGGCATGACTAAATACTCAAAGTGGCCAAAGCGTGTCCGGAAGGCCGTCTTCCATTCGTCTCCCTCCCTGATTCTGACAAGATTATAGGCACCCCTCAAGTCCAGTTTGGAGAACACTCGTGCCCCTCGCAGCCTCTGGAATAGTTCGGGAATCAGAGGAAGAGGGTACCGATTCTTGACAGTGACCCTGTTAAGGTCACGATAGTCCACACAGGGCCTCAAGGTGTGGTCTTTTTTCTCAACGAAGAAAATACCGGCTCCTGCTGGTGAAGTGGAAGGCCGAATGAACTGCTTTTCAAGGCTCTCGTCGATATAGGTACGCAGGGCTTCCAATTCAGGCTCAGAGAGAGGGTAAATCCGACCAAACGGGATCTCGGCTCCCGGTAGAAGTTCAATGGGGCAATCGTAAGTTCTATGAGGTGGAAGAGTGTCTGCACCCTTTTTATTAAAGACGTCCAGAAATTCGTGATAAGCAACCGGGATCAGTTTAGATTCTTCATGGTCAGGGTGGATACCCAGGAGGGCGTGGAGTTGACAGTTCCTCCCAAGAGGCAGTGCGTCTGGCAGTAGTTGGACGAAAAAAAAAATATATCTCCGGTAAGCCAGTCAACGTGAGGGTTGTGTGCCTTCAACCATGGAATGCCGAGGATAACGGGAAACATGGGAGAAGCTATGACATCCAAACGGAGGAGTTCGCTATGGCCTGAAGAAGTCTGGCAGAGAATAGGCAAGGTCTCTTGAGTAACCGGGCCTGATTTAATACCGGAGCCGTCAGCCAGATGGACATGGAACCCTTGCCTCTTGGTACCCAAGGGCAGCTGCTGAAGAGAAGCAAATGCAGAGTCCACAAAACAGCTGCAGGCCCCAGAGTCTATGATTGCAAGTACTGAAACCGTCTTTTCGGGGAGCTGAAGCTTGATGGGAAGAGAGACATGTGACTGATCCTTCCCAGGGTTAGCAAACCCCACGAACCTCTGTACAGCTTTTCTGTCAGTAGGAGCAGGCCATTCCATGACAGAAGCGACTTTCTGAGGGTCCATGGAGATTCCCTCGGCGGAGATGACAAGCCCTAGGAAATGCACAACTTGCTTTTCAAAGTCGCATTTTTCAGCCTTTGCGTAAAGTCGGTGTTCCCGCAATCGAGCTAATACCTTTTTTACATGAGTCCGATGGGATTCTAAAGTTTCAGAGAATACAAGGATGTCATCCAGATACACGATGACGAATAAATCAAGAAAGTCCCGAAAAACATCGTTTACCAGATGCTGGAATGTGGCTGGAGCATTGCAGAGCCCGAATGGCATGACTAAATACTCAAAGTGGCCTAAGCGTGTCCGGAAGGCCGTCTTCCATTCGTCTCCCTCCCTGATTCTGACAAGATTATAGGCACCCCTCAAGTCCAGTTTGGAGAACACTCGTGCCCCTCGCAGCCTCTGGAATAGTTCGGGAATCAGAGGAAGAGGGTTCCGATTCTTGACAGTGACCCTGTTAAGGTCACGATAGTCCACACAGGGCCTCAAGGTGTGGTCTTTTTTCTCAACAAAGAAAATACCGGCTCCTGCTGGTGAAGTGGAAGGCCGAATGAACTGCTTTTCAAGGCTCTCGTCGATATAGGTACGCAGGGCTTCCAATTCAGGCTCAGAGAGAGGGTAAATCCGACCAAACGGGATCTCGGCTCCCGGTAGAAGTTCAATGGGGCAATCGTAAGTTCTATGAGGTGGAAGAGTGTCTGCACCCTTTTTATTAAAGACGTCCAGAAATTAGTGATAAGCAACCGGGATCAGTTTAGAGGCTTCATGGTCAGGGTGGATACCCAGGAGGGGCGTGGAGTTGACAGTTCCTCCCAAGAGGCAGTGCGTCTGGCAGTAGTTGGACGAAAAAAATATATATCTCCGGTAAGCCAGTCAACGTGAGGGTTGTGTGCCTTCAACCATGGAATGCCGAGGATAACGGGAAACATGGGAGAAGCTATGACATCCAAACGGAGGAGTTCGCTATGGCCTGAAGAAGTCTGGCAGAGAATAGGCAAGGTCTCTTGAGTAACCGGGCCTGATTTAATACCGGAGCCGTCAGCCAGATGGACATGGAACCCTTGCCTCTTGGTACCCAAGGGCAGCTGCTGAAGAGAAGCAAATGCAGAGTCCACAAAACAGCTGCAGGCCCCAGAGTCTATGATTGCAAGTACTGAAACCGTCTTTTCGGGGAGCTGAAGCTTGATGGGAAGAGAGACATGTGACTGATCCTTCCCAGGGTTAGCAAACCCCACGAACCTCTGTACAGCTTTTCTGTCAGTAGGAGCAGGCCATTCCAAGACAGAAGCGACTTTCTGAGGGTCCATGGAGATTCCCTCGGCGAAGATGACAAGCCCTAGGAAATGCACAACTTGCTTTTCAAAGTCGCATTTTTCAGCCTTTGCGTGAAGTCGGTGTTCCCGCAATCGAGCTAATACCTTTTTTACATGAGTCCGATGGGATTCTAAAGTTTCAGAGAATACAAGGATGTCATCCAGATACACGATGACGAATAAATCAAGAAAGTCCCGAAAAACATCGTTTACCAGATGCTGGAATGTGGCTGGAGCATTGCAGAGCCCGAATGGCATGACTAAATACTCAAAGTGGCCTAAGCGTGTCCGGAAGGCCGTCTTCCATTCGTCTCCCTCCCTGATTCTGACAAGATTATAGGCACCCCTCAAGTCCAGTTTGGAGAACACTCGTGCCCCTCGCAGCCTCTGGAATAGTTTGGGAATCAGAGGAAGAGGGTACCGATTCTTGACAGTGACCCTGTTAAGGTCACGATAGTCCACACAGGGCCTCAAGGTGTGGTCTTTTTTCTCAACGAAGAAAATACCGGCTCCTGCTGGTGAAGTGGAAGGCCGAATGAACTGCTTTTCAAGGCTCTCGTCGATATAGGTACGCAGGGCTTCCAATTCAGGCTCAGAGAGAGGGTAAATCCGACCAAACGGGATCTCGGCTCCCGGTAGAAGTTCAATGGGGCAATCGTAAGTTCTATGAGGTGGAAGAGTGTCTGCACCCTTTTTATTAAAGACGTCCAGAAATTAGTGATAAGCAACCGGGATCAGTTTAGAGGCTTCATGGTCAGGGTGGATACCCAGGAGGGGCGTGGAGTTGACAGTTCCTCCCAAGAGGCAGTGCGTCTGGCAGTAGTTGGACGAAAAAAATATATATCTCCGGTAAGCCAGTCAACGTGAGGGTTGTGTGCCTTCAACCATGGAATGCCGAGGATAACGGGAAACATGGGTGAAGCTATGACATCCAAACGGAGGAGTTCGCTATGGCCTGAAGAAGTCTGGCAGAGAATAGGCAAGGTCTCTTGAGTAACCGGGCCTGATTTAATACCGGAGCCATCAGCCAGATGGACATGGAACCCTTGCCTCTTGGTACCCAAGGGCAGCTGCTGAAGAGAAGCAAATGCAGAGTCCACAAAACAGCTGCAGGCCCCAGAGTCTATGATTGCAAGTACTGAAACCGTCTTTTCGGGGAGCTGAAGCTTGATGGGAAGAGAGACATGTGACTGATCCTTCCCAGGGTTAGCAAACCCCACGAACCTCTGTACAGCTTTTCTGTCAGTAGGAGCAGGCCATTCCAAGACAGAAGCGACTTTCTGAGGGTCCATGGAGATTCCCTCGGCGGAGATGACAAGCCCTAGGAAATGCACAACTTGCTTTTCAAAGTCGCATTTTTCAGCCTTTGCGTAAAGTCGGTGTTCCCGCAATCGAGCTAATACTTTTTTTACATGAGTCCGATGGGATTCTAAAGTTTCAGAGAATACAAGGATGTCATCCAGATACACGATGACGAATAAATCAAGAAAGTCCCGAAAAACATCGTTTACCAGATGCTGGAATGTGGCTGGAGCATTGCAGAGCCCGAATGGCATGACTAAATACTCAAAGTGGCCAAAACGTGTCCGGAAGGCCGTCTTCCATTCGTCTCCCTCCCTGATTCTGACAAGATTATAGGCACCCCTCAAGTCCAGTTTGGAGAACACTCGTGCCCCTCGCAGCCTCTGGAATAGTTTGGGAATCAGAGGAAGAGGGTTCCGATTCTTGACAGTGACCCTGTTAAGGTCACGATAGTCCACACAGGGCCTCAAGGTGTGGTCTTTTTTCTCAACGAAGAAAATACCGGCTCCTGCTGGTGAAGTGGAAGGCCGAATGAACTGCTTTTCAAGGCTCTCGTCGATATAGGTACGCAGGGCTTCCAATTCAGGCTCAGAGAGAGGGTAAATCCGACCAAACGGGATCTCGGCTCCCGGTAGAAGTTCAATGGGGCAATCGTAAGTTCTATGAGGTGGAAGAGTGTCTGCACCCTTTTTATTAAAGACGTCCAGAAATTAGTGATAAGCAACCGGGATCAGTTTAGAGGCTTCATGGTCAGGGTGGATACCCAGGAGGGGCGTGGAGTTGACAGTTCCTCCCAAGAGGCAGTGCGTCTGGCAGTAGTTGGACGAAAAAAAAATATATCTCCGGTAAGCCAGTCAACGTGAGGGTTGTGTGCCTTCAACCATGGAATGCCGAGGATAACGGGAAACATGGGAGAAGCTATGACATCCAAACGGAGGAGTTCGCTATGGCCTGAAGAAGTCTGGCAGAGAATAGGCAAGGTCTCTTGAGTAACCGGGCCTGATTTAATACCGAAGCCGTCAGCCAGATGGACATGGAACCCTTGCCTCTTGGTACCCAAGGGCAGCTGCTGAAGAGAAGCAAATGCAGAGTCCACAAAACAGCTGCAGGCCCCAGAGTCTATGATTGCAAGTACTGAAACCGTCTTTTCGGGGAGCTGAAGCTTGATGGGAAGAGAGACATGTGACTGATCCTTCCCAGGGTTAGCAAACCCCACGAACCTCTGTACAGCTTTTCTGTCAGTAGGAGCAGGCCATTCCAAGACAGAAGCGACTTTCTGAGGGTCCATGGAGATTCCCTCGGCGAAGATGACAAGCCCTAGGAAATGCACAACTTGCTTTTCAAAGTCGCATTTTTCAGCCTTTGCGTAAAGTCGGTGTTCCCGCAATCGAGCTAATACCTTTTTTACATGAGTCCGATGGGATTCTAAAGTTTCAGAGAATACAAGGATGTCATCCAGATACACGATGACGAATAAATCAAGAAAGTCCCGAAAAACATCGTTTACCAGATGCTGGAATGTGGCTGGAGCATTGCAGAGCCCGAATGGCATGACTAAATACTCAAAGTGGCCTAAGCGTGTCCGGAAGGCCGTCTTCCATTCGTCTCCCTCCCTGATTCTGACAAGATTATAGGCACCCCTCAAGTCCAGTTTGGAGAACACTCGTGCCCCTCGCAGCCTCTGGAATAGTTCGGGAATCAGAGGAAGAGGGTACCGATTCTTGACAGTGACCCTGTTAAGGTCACAATAGTCCACACAGGGCCTCAAGGTGTGGTCTTTTTTCTCAACGAAGAAAATACCGGCTCCTGCTGGTGAAGTGGAAGGCCGAATGAACTGCTTTTCAAGGCTCTCGTCGATATAGGTACGCAGGGCTTCCAATTCAGGCTCAGAGAGAGGGTAAATCAGACCAAACGGGATCTCGGCTCCCGGTAGAAGTTCAATAGGGCAATCGTAAGTTCTATGAGGTGGAAGAGTGTCTGCACCCTTTTTATTAAAGACGTCCAGAAATTCGTGATAAGCAACCGGGATCAGTTTAGAGGGTGGATACCCAGGAGGGGCGTGGAGTTGACAGTTCCTCCCAAGAGGCAGTGCGTCTGGCAGTAGTTGGACGAAAAAAAAATATATCTCCGGTAAGCCAGTCAACGTGAGGGTTGTGTGCCTTCAACCATGGAATGCCGAGGATAACGGGAAACATGGGAGAAGCTATGACATCCAAACGGAGGAGTTCGCTATGGCCTGAAGAAGTCTGGCAGAGAATAGGCAAGGTCTCTTGAGTAACCGGGCCTGATTTAATACCGGAGCCGTCAGCCAGATGGACATGGAACCCTTGCCTCTTGGTACCCAAGGGCAGCTGCTGAAGAGAAGCAAATGCAGAGTCCACAAAACAGCTGCAGGCCCCAGAGTCTATGATTGCAAGTACTGAAACCGTCTTTTCGGGGAGCTGAAGCTTGATGGGAAGAGAGACATGTGACTGATCCTTCCCAGGGTTAGCAAACCCCACGAACCTCTGTACAGCTTTTCTGTCAGTAGGAGCAGGCCATTCCAAGACAGAAGCGACTTTCTGAGGGTCCATGGAGATTCCCTCGGCGAAGATGACAAGCCCTAGGAAATGCACAACTTGCTTTTCAAAGTCGCATTTTTCAGCCTTTGCGTAAAGTCGGTGTTCCCGCAATCGAGCTAATACCTTTTTTACATGAGTCCGATGGGATTCTAAAGTTTCAGAGAATACAAGGATGTCATCCAGATACACGATGACGAATAAATCAAGAAAGTCCCGAAAAACATCGTTTACCAGATGCTGGAATGTG
Organism: Rana muscosa; assembly: GCA_029206835.1. NCBI lineage: Eukaryota > Metazoa > Chordata > Amphibia > Anura > Ranidae > Rana > Rana muscosa. The sequence continues at coordinate 1,229,392 of JARGYO010000232.1, forward strand.
GCTGGAGCATTGCAGAGCCCGAATGGCATGACTAAATACTCAAAGTGGCCTAAGCGTGTCCGGAAGGCCGTCTTCCATTCGTCTCCCTCCCTGATTCTGACAAGATTATAGGCACCCCTCAAGTCCAGTTTGGAGAACACTCGTGCCCCTCGCAGCCTCTGGAATAGTTCGGGAATCAGAGGAAGAGGGTACCGATTCTTGACAGTGACCCTGTTAAGGTCATGATAGTCCACACAGGGCCTCAAGGTGTGGTCTTTTTTCTCAACGAAGAAAATACCGGCTCCTGCTGGTGAAGTGGAAGGCCGAATGAACTGCTTTTCAAGGCTCTCGTCGATATAGGTACGCAGGGCTTCCAATTCAGGCTCAGAGAGAGGGTAAATCCGACCAAACGGGATCTCGGCTCCCGGTAGAAGTTCAATGGGGCAATCGTAAGTTCTATGAGGTGGAAGAGTGTCTGCACCCTTTTTATTAAAGACGTCCAGAAATTAGTGATAAGCAACCGGGATCAGTTTAGAGGCTTCATGGTCAGGGTGGATACCCAGGAGGGGCATGGAGTTGACAGTTCCTCCCAAGAGGCAGTGCGTCTGGCAGTAGTTGGACGAAAAAAATATATATCTCCGGTAAGCCAGTCAACGTGAGGGTTGTGTGCCTTCAACCATGGAATGCCGAGGATAACGGGAAACATGGGTGAAGCTATGACATCCAAACGGAGGAGTTCGCTATGGCCTGAAGAAGTCTGGCAGAGAATAGGCAAGGTCTCTTGAGTAACCGGACCTGATTTAATACCGGAGCCGTCAGCCAGATGGACATGGAACCCTTGCCTCTTGGTACCCAAGGGCAGCTGCTGAAGAGAAGCAAATGCAGAGTCCACAAAACAGCTGCAGGCCCCAGAGTCTATGATTGCAAGTACTGAAACCGTCTTTTCGGGGAGCTGAAGCTTGATGGGAAGAGAGACATGTGACTGATCCTTCCCAGGGTTAGCAAACCCCACGAACCTCTGTACAGCTTTTCTGTCAGTAGGAGCAGGCCATTCCAAGACAGAAGCGACTTTCTGAGGGTCCATGGAGATTCCCTCGGCAGAGATGACAAGCCCTAGGAAATGCACAACTTGCTTTTCAAAGTCGCATTTTTCAGCCTTTGCGTAAAGTCGGTGTTCCCGCAATCGAGCTAATACCTTTTTTACATGAGTCCGATGGGATTCTAAAGTTTCAGAGAATACAAGGATGTCATCCAGATACACGATGACGAATAAATCAAGAAAGTCCCGAAAAACATCGTTTACCAGATGCTGGAATGTGGCTGGAGCATTGCAGAGCCCGAATGGCATGACTAAATACTCAAAGTGGCCAAAGCGTGTCCGGAAGGCCGTCTTCCATTCGTCTCCCTCCCTGATTCTGACAAGATTATAGGCACCCCTCAAGTCCAGTTTGGAGAACACTCGTGCCCCTCGCAGCCTCTGGAATAGTTCGGGAATCAGAGGAAGAGGGTACCGATTCTTGACAGTGACCCTGTTAAGGTCACGATAGTCCACACAGGGCCTCAAGGTGTGGTCTTTTTTCTCAACGAAGAAAATACCGGCTCCTGCTGGTGAAGTGGAAGGCCGAATGAACTGCTTTTCAAGGCTCTCGTCGATATAGGTACGCAGGGCTTCCAATTCAGGCTCAGAGAGAGGGTAAATCCGACCAATCGGGATCTCGGCTCCCGGTAGAAGTTCAATGGGGCAATCGTAAGTTCTATGAGGTGGAAGAGTGTCTGCACCCTTTTTATTAAAGACGTCCAGAAATTCGTGATAAGCAACCGGGATCAGTTTAGAGGCTTCATGGTCAGGGTGGATACCCAGGAGGGGCGTGGAGTTGACAGTTCCTCCCAAGAGGCAGTGCGTCTGGCAGTAGTTGGACGAAAAAAATATATATCTCCGGTAAGCCAGTCAACGTGAGGGTTGTGTGCCTTCAACCATGGAATGCCGAGGATAACGGGAAACATGGGAGAAGCTATGACATCCAAACGGAGGAGTTCGCTATGGCCTGAAGAAGTCTGGCAGAGAATAGGCAAGGTCTCTTGAGTAACCGGGCCTGATTTAATACCGGAGCCGTCAGCCAGATGGACATGGAACCCTTGCCTCTTGGTACCCAAGGGCAGCTGCTGAAGAGAAGCAAATGCAGAGTCCACAAAACAGCTGCAGGCCCCAGAGTCTATGATTGCAAGTACTGAAACCGTCTTTTCGGGGAGCTGAAGCTTGATGGGAAGAGAGACATATGACTGATCCTTCCCAGGGTTAGCAAACCCCACGAACCTCTGTACAGCTTTTCTGTCAGTAGGAGCAGGCCATTCCAAGACAGAAGCGACTTTCTGAGGGTCCATGGAGATTCCCTCGGTGAAGATGACAAGCCCTAGGAAATGCACAACTTGCTTTTCAAAGTCGCATTTTTCAGCCTTTGCGTAAAGTCGGTGTTCCCGCAATCGAGCAAATACCTTTTTTACATGAGTCCGGTGGGATTCTAAAGTTTCAGAGAATACAAGGATGTCATCCAGATACACGATGACGAATAAATCAAGAAAGTCCCGAAAAACATCGTTTACCAGATGCTGGAATGTGGCTGGAGCATTGCAGAGCCCAAATGGCATGACTAAATACTCAAAGTGGCCAAAGCGTGTCCGGAAGGCCGTCTTCCATTCGTCTCCCTCCCTGATTCTGACAAGATTATAGGCACCCCTCAAGTCCAGTTTGGAGAACACTCGTGCCCCTCGCAGCCTCTGGAATCGTTCGGGAATCAGAGGAAGAGGGTACCGATTCTTGACAGTGACCCTGTTAAGGTCACGATAGTCCACACAGGGCCTCAAGGTGTGGTCTTTTTTCTCAACGAAGAAAATACCGGCTCCTGCTGGTGAAGTGGAAGGCCGAATGAACTGCTTTTCAAGGCTCTCGTCGATATAGGTACGCAGGGCTTCCAATTCAGGCTCAGAGAGAGGGTAAATCCGATCAAACGGGATCTCGGCTCCCGGTAGAAGTTCAATGGGGCAATCGTAAGTTCTATGAGGTGGAAGAGTGTCTGCACCCTTTTTATTAAAGACGTCCAGAAATTCGTGATAAGCAACCGGGATCAGTTTAGAGGCTTCATGGTCAGGGTGGATACCCAGGAGGGGCGTGGAGTTGACAGTTCCTCCCAAGAGGCAGTGCGTCTGGCAGTAGTTGGACGAAAAAAATATATCTCTGGTAAGCCAGTCAACGTGAGGGTTGTGTGCCTTCAACCATGGAATGCCGAGGATAACGGGAAACATGGGTGAAGCTATGACATCCAAACGGAGGAGTTCGCTATGGCCTGAAGAAGTCTGGCAGAGAATAGGCAAGGTCTCTTGAGTAACCGGACCTGATTTAATACCGGAGCCGTCAGCCAGATGGACATGGAACCCTTGCCTCTTGGTACCCAAGGGCAGCTGCTGAAGAGAAGCAAATGCAGAGTCCACAAAACAGCTGCAGGCCCCAGAGTCTATGATTGCAAGTACTGAAACCGTCTTTTCGGGGAGCTGAAGCTTGATGGGAAGAGAGACATGTGACTGATCCTTCCCAGGGTTAGCAAACCCCACGAACCTCTGTACAGCTTTTCTGTCAGTAGGAGCAGGCCATTCCAAGACAGAAGCGACTTTCTGAGGGTCCATGGAGATTCCCTCGGCAGAGATGACAAGCCCTAGGAAATGCACAACTTGCTTTTCAAAGTCGCATTTTTCAGCCTTTGCGTAAAGTCGGTGTTCCCGCAATCGAGCTAATACCTTTTTTACATGAGTCCGATGGGATTCTAAAGTTTCAGAGAATACAAGGATGTCATCCAGATACACGATGACGAATAAATCAAGAAAGTCCCGAAAAACATCGTTTACCAGATGCTGGAATGTGGCTGGAGCATTGCAGAGCCCGAATGGCATGACTAAATACTCAAAGTGGCCAAAGCGTGTCCGGAAGGCCGTCTTCCATTCGTCTCCCTCCCTGATTCTGACAAGATTATAGGCACCCCTCAAGTCCAGTTTGGAGAACACTCGTGCCCCTCGCAGCCTCTGGAATAGTTCGGGAATCAGAGGAAGAGGGTACCGATTCTTGACAGTGACCCTGTTAAGGTCACGATAGTCCACACAGGGCCTCAAGGTGTGGTCTTTTTTCTCAACGAAGAAAATACCGGCTCCTGCTGGTGAAGTGGAAGGCCGAATGAACTGCTTTTCAAGGCTCTCGTCGATATAGGTACGCAGGGCTTCCAATTCAGGCTCAGAGAGAGGGTAAATCCGACCAATCGGGATCTCGGCTCCCGGTAGAAGTTCAATGGGGCAATCGTAAGTTCTATGAGGTGGAAGAGTGTCTGCACCCTTTTTATTAAAGACGTCCAGAAATTCGTGATAAGCAACCGGGATCAGTTTAGAGGCTTCATGGTCAGGGTGGATACCCAGGAGGGGCGTGGAGTTGACAGTTCCTCCCAAGAGGCAGTGCGTCTGGCAGTAGTTGGACGAAAAAAATATATATCTCCGGTAAGCCAGTCAACGTGAGGGTTGTGTGCCTTCAACCATGGAATGCCGAGGATAACGGGAAACATGGGAGAAGCTATGACATCCAAACGGAGGAGTTCGCTATGGCCTGAAGAAGTCTGGCAGAGAATAGGCAAGGTCTCTTGAGTAACCGGGCCTGATTTAATACCGGAGCCGTCAGCCAGATGGACATGGAACCCTTGCCTCTTGGTACCCAAGGGCAGCTGCTGAAGAGAAGCAAATGCAGAGTCCACAAAACAGCTGCAGGCCCCAGAGTCTATGATTGCAAGTACTGAAACCGTCTTTTCGGGGAGCTGAAGCTTGATGGGAAGAGAGACATATGACTGATCCTTCCCAGGGTTAGCAAACCCCACGAACCTCTGTACAGCTTTTCTGTCAGTAGGAGCAGGCCATTCCAAGACAGAAGCGACTTTCTGAGGGTCCATGGAGATTCCCTCGGTGAAGATGACAAGCCCTAGGAAATGCACAACTTGCTTTTCAAAGTCGCATTTTTCAGCCTTTGCGTAAAGTCGGTGTTCCCGCAATCGAGCAAATACCTTTTTTACATGAGTCCGGTGGGATTCTAAAGTTTCAGAGAATACAAGGATGTCATCCAGATACACGATGACGAATAAATCAAGAAAGTCCCGAAAAACATAGTTTACCAGATGCTGGAATGTGGCTGGAGCATTGCAGAGCCCAAATGGCATGACTAAATACTCAAAGTGGCCAAAGCGTGTCCGGAAGGCCGTCTTCCATTCGTCTCCCTCCCTGATTCTGACAAGATTATAGGCACCCCTCAAGTCCAGTTTGGAGAACACTCGTGCCCCTCGCAGCCTCTGGAATCGTTCGGGAATCAGAGGAAGAGGGTACCGATTCTTGACAGTGACCCTGTTAAGGTCACGATAGTCCACACAGGGCCCCAAGGTGTGGTCTTTTTTCTCAACGAAGAAAATACCGGCTCCTGCTGGTGAAGTGGAAGGCCGAATGAACTGCTTTTCAAGGCTCTCGTCGATATAGGTACGCAGGGCTTCCAATTCAGGCTCAGAGAGAGGGTAAATCCGATCAAACGGGATCTCGGCTCCCGGTAGAAGTTCAATGGGGCAATCGTAAGTTCTATGAGGTGGAAGAGTGTCTGCACCCTTTTTATTAAAGACGTCCAGAAATTCGTGATAAGCAACCGGGATCAGTTTAGAGGCTTCATGGTCAGGGTGGATACCCAGGAGGGGCGTGGAGTTGACAGTTCCTCCCAAGAGGCAGTGCGTCTGGCAGTAGTTGGACGAAAAAAATATATCTCTGGTAAGCCAGTCAACGTGAGGGTTGTGTGCCTTCAACCATGGAATGCCGAGGATAACGGGAAACATGGGAGAAGCTATGACATCCAAACGGAGGAGTTCGCTATGGCCTGAAGAAGTCTGGCAGAGAATAGGCAAGGTCTCTTGAGTAACCGGGCCTGATTTAATACCGGAGCCGTCAGCCAGATGGACATGGAACCCTTGCCTCTTGGTACCCAAGGGCAGCTGATGAAGAGAAGCAAATGCAGAGTCCACAAAACAGCTGCAGGCCCCAGAGTCTATGATTGCAAGTACTGAAACCGTCTTTTCGGGGAGCTGAAGCTTGATGGGAAGAGAGACATGTGACTGATCCTTCCCAGGGTTAGCAAACCCCACGAACCTCTGTACAGCTTTTCTGTCAGTAGGAGCAGGCCATTCCAAGACAGAAGCGACTTTCTGAGGGTCCATGGAGATTCCCTCGGCGGAGATGACAAGCCCTAGGAAATGCACAACTTGCTTTTCAAAGTCGCATTTTTCAGCCTTTGCGTAAAGTCGGTGTTCCCGCAATCGAGCTAATACCTTTTTTACATGAGTCCGATGGGATTCTAAAGTTTCAGAGAATACAAGGATGTCATCCAGATACACGATGACGAATAAATCAAGAAAGTCCCGAAAAACATCGTTTACCAGATGCTGGAATGTGGCTGGAGCATTGCAGAGCCCGAATGGCATGACTAAATACTCAAAGTGGCCAAAGCGTGTCCGGAAGGCAGTCTTCCATTCGTCTCCCTCCCTGATTCTGACAAGATTATAGGCACCCCTCAAGTCCAGTTTGGAGAACACTCGTGCCCCTCGCAGCCTCTGGAATAGTTCGGGAATCAGAGGAAGAGGGTTCCGATTCTTGACAGTGACCCTGTTAAGGTCACGATAGTCCACACAGGGCCTCAAGGTGTGGTCTTTTTTCTCAACGAAGAAAATACCGGCTCCTGCTGGTGAAGTGGAAGGCCGAATGAACTGCTTTTCAAGGCTCTCGTCGATATAGGTACGCAGGGCTTCCAATTCAGGCTCAGAGAGAGGGTAAATCCGACCAAACGGGATCTCGGCTCCCGGTAGAAGTTCAATGGGGCAATCGTAAGTTCTATGAGGTGGAAGAGTGTCTGCACCCTTTTTATTAAAGACGTCCAGAAATTAGTGATAAGCAACCGGGATCAGTTTAGAGGCTTCATGGTCAGGGTGGATACCCAGGAGGGGCGTGGAGTTGACAGTTCCTCCCAAGAGGCAGTGCGTCTGGCAGTAGTTGGACGAAAAAAATATATATCTCCATTAAGCCAGTCAACGTGAGGGTTGTGTGCCTTCAACCATGGAATGCCGAGGATAACGGGAAACATGGGAGAAGCTATGACATCCAAACGGAGGAGTTCGCTATGGCCTGAAGAAGTCTGGCAGAGAATAGGCAAGGTCTCTTGAGTAACCGGGCCTGATTTAATACCGGAGCCGTCAGCCAGATGGACATGGAACCCTTGCCTCTTGGTACCCAAGGGCAGCTGCTGAAGAGAAGCAAATGCAGAGTCCACAAAACAGCTGCAGGCCCCAGAGTCTATGATTGCAAGTACTGAAACCGTCTTTTCGGGGAGCTGAAGCTTGATGGGAAGAGAGACATGTGACTGATCCTTCCCAGGGTTAGCAAACCCCACGAACCTCTGTACAGCTTTTCTGTCAGTAGGAGCAGGCCATTCCAAGACAGAAGCGACTTTCTGAGGGTCCATGGAGATTCCCTCGGCGGAGATGACAAGCCCTAGGAAATGCACAACTTGCTTTTCAAAGTCGCATTTCTCAGCCTTTGCTTAAAGTCGGTGTTCCCGCAATCGAGCTAATACCTTTTTTACATGAGTCCGATGGGATTCTAAAGTTTCAGAGAATACAAGGATGTCATCCAGATACACGATGACGAATAAATCAAGAAAGTCCCGAAAAACATCGTTTACCAGATGCTGGAATGTGGCTGGAGCATTGCAGAGCCCGAATGGCATGACTAAATACTCAAAGTGGCCAAAGCGTGTCCGGAAGGCCGTCTTCCATTCGTCTCCCTCCCTGATTCTGACAAGATTATAGGCACCCCTCAAGTCCAGTTTGGAGAACACTCGTGCCCCTCGCAGCCTCTGGAATAGTTCGGGAATCAGAGGAAGAGGGTACCGATTCTTGACAGTGACCCTGTTAAGGTCACGATAGTCCCTACAGGGCCTCGAGGTGTGGTCTTTTTTCTCAACGAAGAAAATACCGGCTCCTGCTGGTGAAGTGGAAGGCCGAATGAACTGCTTTTCAAGGCTCTCGTCGATATAGGTACGCAGGGCTTCCAATTCAGGCTCAGAGAGAGGGTAAATCCGACCAAACGGGATCTCGGCTCCCGGTAGAAGTTCAATGGGGCAATCGTAAGTTCTATGAGGTGGAAGAGTGTCTGCACCCTTTTTATTAAAGACGTCCAGAAATTAGTGATAAGCAACCGGGATCAGTTTAGAGGCTTCATGGTCAGGGTGGATACCCAGGAGGGGCGTGGAGTTGACAGTTCCTCCCAAGAGGCAGTGCGTCTGGCAGTAGTTGGACGAAAAAAATATATATCTCCGTTAAGCCAGTCAACGTGAGGGTTGTGTGCCTTCAACCATGGAATGCCGAGGATAACGGGAAACATGGGAGAAGCTATGACATCCAAACGGAGGAGTTCGCTATGGCCTGAAGAAGTCTGGCAGAGAATAGGCAAGGTCTCTTGAGTAACCGGGCCTGATTTAATACCGGAGCCGTCAGCCAGATGGACATGGAACCCTTGCCTCTTGGTACCCAAGGGCAGCTGCTGAAGAGAAGCAAATGCAGAGTCCACAAAACAGCTGCAGGCCCCAGAGTCTATGATTGCAAGTACTGAAACCGTCTTTTCGGGGAGCTGAAGCTTGATGGGAAGAGAGACATGTGACTGATCCTTCCCAGGGTTAGCAAACCCCACGAACCTCTGTACAGCTTTTCTGTCAGTAGGAGCAGGCCATTCCAAGACAGAAGCGACTTTCTGAGGGTCCATGGAGATTCCCTCGGCGGAGATGACAAGCCCTAGGAAATGCACAACTTGCTTTTCAAAGTCGCATTTCTCAGCCTTTGCTTAAAGTCGGTGTTCCCGCAATCGAGCTAATACCTTTTTTACATGAGTCCGATGGGATTCTAAAGTTTCAGAGAATACAAGGATGTCATCCAGATACACGATGACGAATAAATCAAGAAAGTCCCGAAAAACATCGTTTACCAGATGCTGGAATGTGGCTGGAGCATTGCAGAGCCCGAATGGCATGACTAAATACTCAAAGTGGCCAAAGCGTGTCCGGAAGGCCGTCTTCCATTCGTCTCCCTCCCTGATTCTGACAAGATTATAGGCACCCCTCAAGTCCAGTTTGGAGAACACTCGTGCCCCTCGCAGCCTCTGGAATAGTTCGGGAATCAGAGGAAGAGGGTACCGATTCTTGACAGTGACCCTGTTAAGGTCACGATAGTCCCTACAGGGCCTCGAGGTGTGGTCTTTTTTCTCAACGAAGAAAATACCGGCTCCTGCTGGTGAAGTGGAAGGCCGAATGAACTGCTTTTCAAGGCTCTCGTCGATATAGGTACGCAGGGCTTCCAATTCAGGCTCAGAGAGAGGGTAAATCAGACCAAACGGGATCTCGGCTCCCGGTAGAAGTTCAATGGGGCAATCGTAAGTTCTATGAGGTGGAAGAGTGTCTGCACCCTTTTTATTAAAGACGTCCAGAAATTCGTGATAAGCAACCGGGATCAGTTTAGAGGGTGGATACCCAGGAGGGGCGTGGAGTTGACAGTTCCTCCCAAGAGGCAGTGCGTCTGGCAGTAGTTGGACGAAAAAAATATATATCTCCGGTAAGCCAGTCAACGTGAGGGTTGTGTGCCTTCAACCATGGAATGCCGAGGATAACGGGAAACATGGGAGAAGCTATGACATCCAAACGGAGGAGTTCGCTATGGCCTGAAGAAGTCTGGCAGAGAATAGGCAAGGTCTCTTGAGTAACCGGGCCTGATTTAATACCGGAGCCGTCAGCCAGATGGACATGGAACCCTTGCCTCTTGGTACCCAAGGGCAGCTGCTGAAGAGAAGCAAATGCAGAGTCCACAAAACAGCTGCAGGCCCCAGAGTCTATGATTGCAAGTACTGAAACCGTCTTTTCGGGGAGCTGAAGCTTGATGGGAAGAGAGACATGTGACTGATCCTTCCCAGGGTTAGCAAACCCCACGAACCTCTGTACAGCTTTTCTGTCAGTAGGAGCAGGCCATTCCAAGACAGAAGCGACTTTCTGAGGGTCCATGGAGATTCCCTCGGCGAAGATGACAAGCCCTAGGAAATGCACAACTTGCTTTTCAAAGTCGCATTTTTCAGCCTTTGCGTAAAGTCGGTGTTCCCGCAATCGAGCTAATACCTTTTTTACATGAGTCCGATGGGATTCTAAAGTTTCAGAGAATACAAGGATGTCATCCAGATACACGATGACGAATAAATCAAGAAAGTCCCGAAAAACATCGTTTACCAGATGCTGGAATGTGGCTGGAGCATTGCAGAGCCCGAATGGCATGACTAAATACTCAAAGTGGCCTAAGCGTGTCCGGAAGGCCGTCTTCCATTCGTCTCCCTCCCTGATTCTGACAAGATTATAGGCACCCCTCAAGTCCAGTTTGGAGAACACTCGTGCCCCTCGCAGCCTCTGGAATAGTTCGGGAATCAGAGGAAGAGGGTACCGATTCTTGACAGTGACCCTGTTAAGGTCACGATAGTCCACACAGGGCCTCAAGGTGTGGTCTTTTTTCTCAACGAAGAAAATACCGGCTCCTGCTGGTGAAGTGGAAGGCCGAATGAACTGCTTTTCAAGGCTCTCGTCGATATAGGTACGCAGGGCTTCCAATTCAGGCTCAGAGAGAGGGTAAATCCGACCAAACGGGATCTCGGCTCCCGGTAGAAGTTCAATGGGGCAATCGTAAGTTCTATGAGGTGGAAGAGTGTCTGCACCCTTTTTATTAAAGACGTCCAGAAATTCGTGATAAGCAACCGGGATCAGTTTAGAGGCTTCATGGTCAGGGTGGATACCCAGGAGGGGCGTGGAGTTGACAGTTCCTCCCAAGAGGCAGTGCGTCTGGCAGTAGTTGGACGAAAAAAATATATATCTCCGGTAAGCCAGTCAACGTGAGGGTTGTGTGCCTTCAACCATGGAATGCCGAGGATAACGGGAAACATGGGAGAAGCTATGACATCCAAACGGAGGAGTTCGCTATGGCCTGAAGAAGTCTGGCAGAGAATAGGCAAGGTCTCTTGAGTAACCGGGCCTGATTTAATACCGGAGCCGTCAGCCAGATGGACATGGAACCCTTGCCTCTTGGTACCCAAGGGCAGCTGCTGAAGAGAAGCAAATGCAGAGTCCACAAAACAGCTGCAGGCCCCAGAGTCTATGATTGCAAGTACTGAAACCGTCTTTTCGGGGAGCTGAACCTTGATGGGAAGAGAGACATGTGACTGATCCTTCCCAGGGTTAGCAAACCCCACGAACCTCTGTACAGCTTTTCTGTCAGTAGGAGCAGGCCATTCCAAGACAGAAGCGACTTTCTGAGGGTCCATGGAGATTCCCTCGGCGGAGATGACAAGCCCTAGGAAATGCACAACTTGCTTTTCAAAGTCGCATTTCTCAGCCTTTGCTTAAAGTCGGTGTTCCCGCAATCGAGCTAATACCTTTTTTACATGAGTCCGATGGGATTCTAAAGTTTCAGAGAATACAAGGATGTCATCCAGATACACGATGACGAATAAATCAAGAAAGTCCCGAAAAACATCGTTTACCAGATGCTGGAATGTGGCTGGAGCATTGCAGAGCCCGAATGGCATGACTAAATACTCAAAGTGGCCAAAGCGTGTCCGGAAGGCCGTCTTCCATTCGTCTCCCTCCCTGATTCTGACAAGATTATAGGCACCCCTCAAGTCCAGTTTGGAGAACACTCGTGCCCCTCGCAGCCTCTGGAATAGTTCGGGAATCAGAGGAAGAGGGTACCGATTCTTGACAGTGACCCTGTTAAGGTCACGATAGTCCCTACAGGGCCTCGAGGTGTGGTCTTTTTTCTCAACGAAGAAAATACCGGCTCCTGCTGGTGAAGTGGAAGGCGGAATGAACTGCTTTTCAAGGCTCTCGTCGATATAGGTACGCAGGGCTTCCAATTCAGGCTCAGAGAGAGGGTAAATCAGACCAAACGGGATCTCGGCTCCCGGTAGAAGTTCAATGGGGCAATCGTAAGTTCTATGAGGTGGAAGAGTGTCTGCACCCTTTTTATTAAAGACGTCCAGAAATTCGTGATAAGCAACCGGGATCAGTTTAGAGGGTGGATACCCAGGAGGGGCGTGGAGTTGACAGTTCCTCCCAAGAGGCAGTGCGTCTGGCAGTAGTTGGACGAAAAAAATATATATCTCCGGTAAGCCAGTCAACGTGAGGGTTGTGTGCCTTCAACCATGGAATGCCGAGGATAACGGGAAACATGGGAGAAGCTATGACATCCAAACGGAGGAGTTCGCTATGGCCTGAAGAAGTCTGGCAGAGAATAGGCAAGGTCTCTTGAGTAACCGGGCCTGATTTAATACCGGAGCCGTCAGCCAGATGGACATGGAACCCTTGCCTCTTGGTACCCAAGGGCAGCTGCTGAAGAGAAGCAAATGCAGAGTCCACAAAACAGCTGCAGGCCCCAGAGTCTATGATTGCAAGTACTGAAACCGTCTTTTCGGGGAGCTGAAGCTTGATGGGAAGAGAGACATGTGACTGATCCTTCCCAGGGTTAGCAAACCCCACGAACCTCTGTACAGCTTTTCTGTCAGTAGGAGCAGGCCATTCCAAGACAGAAGCGACTTTCTGAGGGTCCATGGAGATTCCCTCGGCGAAGATGACAAGCCCTAGGAAATGCACAACTTGCTTTTCAAAGTCGCATTTTTCAGCCTTTGCGTAAAGTCGGTGTTCCCGCAATCGAGCTAATACCTTTTTTACATGAGTCCGATGGGATTCTAAAGTTTCAGAGAATACAAGGATGTCATCCAGATACACGATGACGAATAAATCAAGAAAGTCCCGAAAAACATCGTTTACCAGATGCTGGAATGTGGCTGGAGCATTGCAGAGCCCGAATGGCATGACTAAATACTCAAAGTGGCCTAAGCGTGTCCGGAAGGCCGTCTTCCATTCGTCTCCCTCCCTGATTCTGACAAGATTATAGGCACCCCTCAAGTCCAGTTTGGAGAACACTCGTGCCCCTCGCAGCCTCTGTAATAGTTCGGGAATCAGAGGAAGAGGGTACCGATTCTTGACAGTGACCCTGTTAAGGTCACGATAGTCCACACAGGGCCTCAAGGTGTGGTCTTTTTTCTCAACGAAGAAAATACCGGCTCCTGCTGGTGAAGTGGAAGGCCGAATGAACTGCTTTTCAAGGCTCTCGTCGATATAGGTACGCAGGGCTTCCAATTCAGGCTCAGAGAGAGGGTAAATCCGACCAAACGGGATCTCGGCTCCCGGTAGAAGTTCAATGGGGCAATCGTAAGTTCTATGAGGTGGAAGAGTGTCTGCACCCTTTTTATTAAAGACGTCCAGAAATTCGTGATAAGCAACCGGGATCAGTTTAGAGGCTTCATGGTCAGGGTGGATACCCAGGAGGGGCGTGGAGTTGACAGTTCCTCCCAAGAGGCAGTGCGTCTGGCAGTAGTTGGACGAAAAAAATATATATCTCCGGTAAGCCAGTCAACGTGAGGGTTGTGTGCCTTCAACCATGGAATGCCGAGGATAACGGGAAACATGGGAGAAGCTATGACATCCAAACGGAGGAGTTCGCTATGGCCTGAAGAAGTCTGGCAGAGAATAGGCAAGGTCTCTTGAGTAACCGGGCCTGATTTAATACCGGAGCCGTCAGCCAGATGGACATGGAACCCTTGCCTCTTGGTACCCAAGGGCAGCTGCTGAAGAGAAGCAAATGCAGAGTCCACAAAACAGCTGCAGGCCCCAGAGTCTATGATTGCAAGTACTGAAACCGTCTTTTCGGGGAGCTGAAGCTTGATGGGAAGAGAGACATGTGACTGATCCTTCCCAGGGTTAGCAAACCCCACGAACCTCTGTACAGCTTTTCTGTCAGTAGGAGCAGACCATTCCAAGACAGAAGCGACTTTCTGAGGGTCCATGGAGATTCCCTCGGCGGAGATGACAAGCCCTAGGAAATGCACAACTTGCTTTTCAAAGTCGCATTTTTCAGCCTTTGCGTAAAGTCGGTGTTCCCGCAATCGAGCTAATACCTTTTTTACATGAGTCCGATGGGATTCTAAAGTTTCAGAGAATACAAGGATGTCATCCAGATACACGATGACGAATAAATCAAGAAAGTCCCGAAAAACATCGTTTACCAGATGCTGGAATGTGGCTGGAGCATTGCAGAGCCCAAATGGCATGACTAAATACTCAAAGTGGCCAAAGCGTGTCCGGAAGGCCGTCTTCCATTCGTCTCTCTCCCTGATTCTGACAAGATTATAGGCACCCCTCAAGTCCAGTTTGGAGAACACTCGTGCCCCTCGCAGCCTCTGGAATAGTTCGGGAATCAGAGGAAGAGGGTACCGATTCTTGACAGTGACCCTGTTAAGGTCACGATAGTCCACACAGGGCCTCAAGGTGTGGTCTTTTTTCTCAACGAAGAAAATACCGGCTCCTGCTGGTGAAGTGGAAGGCCGAATGAACTGCTTTTCAAGGCTCTCGTCGATATAGGTACGCAGGGCTTCCAATTCAGGCTCAGAGAGAGGGTAAATCCGACCAAACGGGATCTCGGCTCCCGGTAGAAGTTCAATGGGGCAATCGTAAGTTCTATGAGGTGGAAGAGTGTCTTCACCCTTTTTAGTAAAGACGTCCAGAAATTCGTGGTAAGCAACCGGGATCAGTTTAGAGGCTTCATGGTCAGGGTGGATACCCAGGAGGGGCATGGAGTTGACAGTTCCTCCCAAGAGGCAGTGCGTCTGGCAGTAGTTGGACGAAAAAAATATATATCTCCGGTAAGCCAGTCAACGTGAGGGTTGTGTGCCTTCAACCATGGAATGCCGAGGATAACGGGAAACATGGGTGAAGCTATGACATCCAAACGGAGGAGTTCGCTATGGCCTGAAGAAGTCTGGCAGAGAATAGGCAAGGTCTCTTGAGTAACCGGGCCTGATTTAATACCGGAGCCGTCAGCCAGATGGACATGGAACCCTTGCCTCTTGGTACCCAAGGGCAGCTGCTGAAGAGAAGCAAATGCAGAGTCCACAAAACAGCTGCAGGCCCCAGAGTCTATGATTGCAAGTACTGAAACCGTCTTTTCGGGGAGCTGAAGCTTGATGGGAAGAGAGACATGTGACTGATCCTTCCCAGGGTTAGCAAACCCCACGAACCTCTGTACAGCTTTTCTGTCAGTAGGAGCAGGCCATTCCAAGACAGAAGCGACTTTCTGAGGGTCCATGGAGATTCCCTCGGCGGAGATGACAAGCCCTAGGAAATGCACAACTTGCTTTTCAAAGTCGCATTTTTCAGCCTTTGCGTAAAGTCGGTGTTCCCGCAATCGAGCTAATACCTTTTTTACATGAGTCCGATGGGATTCTAAAGTTTCAGAGAATACAAGGATGTCATCCAGATACACGATGACGAATAAATCAAGAAAGTCCCGAAAAACATCGTTTACCAGATGCTGGAATGTGGCTGGAGCATTGCAGAGCCCGAATGGCATGACTAAATACTCAAAGTGGCCAAAGCGTGTCCGGAAGGCCGTCTTCCATTCGTCTCCCTCCCTGATTCTGACAAGATTATAGGCACCCCTCAAGTCCAGTTTGGAGAACACTCGTGCCCCTCGCAGCCTCTGGAATAGTTCGGGAATCAGAGGAAGAGGGTTCCGATTCTTGACAGTGACCCTGTTAAGGTCACGATAGTCCACACAGGGCCTCAAGGTGTGGTCTTTTTTCTCAACGAAGAAAATACCAGCTCCTGCTGGTGAAGTGGAAGGCCGAATGAACTGCTTTTCAAGGCTCTCGTCGATATAGGTACGCAGGGCTTCCAATTCAGGCTCAGAGAGAGGGTAAATCCGACCAAACGGGATCTCGGCTCCCGGTAGAAGTTCAATGGGGCAATCGTAAGTTCTATGAGGTGGAAGAGTGTCTGCACCCTTTTTATTAAAGACGTCCAGAAATTAGTGATAAGCAACCGGGATCAGTTTAGAGGCTTCATGGTCAGGGTGGATACCCAGGAGGGGCGTGGAGTTGACAGTTCCTCCCAAGAGGCAGTGCGTCTGGCAGTAGTTGGACGAAAAAAATATATATCTCCGTTAAGCCAGTCAACGTGAGGGTTGTGTGCCTTCAACCATGGAATGCCGAGGATAACGGGAAACATGGGAGAAGCTATGACATCCAAACGGAGGAGTTCGCTATGGCCTGAAGAAGTCTGGCAGAGAATAGGCAAGGTCTCTTGAGTAACCGGGCCTGATTTAATACCGGAGCCGTTAGCCAGATGGACATGGAACCCTTGCCTCTTGGTACCCAAGGGCAGCTGCTGAAGAGAAGCAAATGCAGAGTCCACAAAACAGCTGCAGGCCCCAGAGTCTATGATTGCAAGTACTGAAACCGTCTTTTCGGGGAGCTGAAGCTTGATGGGAAGAGAGACATGTGACTGATCCTTCCCAGGGTTAGCAAACCCCACGAACCTCTGTACAGCTTTTCTGTCAGTAGGAGCAGGCCATTCCAAGACAGAAGCGACTTTCTGAGGGTCCATGGAGATTCCCTCGGCGGAGATGACAAGCCCTAGGAAATGCACAACTTGCTTTTCAAAGTCGCATTTCTCAGCCTTTGCTTAAAGTCGGTGTTCCCGCAATCGAGCTAATACCTTTTTTACATGAGTCCGATGGGATTCTAAAGTTTCAGAGAATACAAGGATGTCATCCAGATACACGATGACGAATAAATCAAGAAAGTCCCGAAAAACATCGTTTACCAGATGCTGGAATGTGGCTGGAGCATTGCAGAGCCCGAATGGCATGACTAAATACTCAAAGTGGCCAAAGCGTGTCCGGAAGGCCGTCTTCCATTCGTCTCCCTCCCTGATTCTGACAAGATTATAGGCACCCCTCAAGTCCAGTTTGGAGAACACTCGTGCCCCTCGCAGCCTCTGGAATAGTTCGGGAATCAGAGGAAGAGGGTACCGATTCTTGACAGTGACCCTGTTAAGGTCACGATAGTCCACACAGGGCCTCAAGGTGTGGTCTTTTTTCTCAACGAAGAAAATACCGGCTCCTGCTGGTGAAGTGGAAGGCCGAATGAACTGCTTTTCAAGGCTCTCGTCGATATAGGTACGCAGGGCTTCCAATTCAGGCTCAGAGAGAGGGTAAATCCAACCAAACGGGATCTCGGCTCCCGGTAGAAGTTCAATGGGGCAATCGTAAGTTCTATGAGGTGGAAGAGTGTCTGCACCCTTTTTAGTAAAGACGTCCAGAAATTAGTGGTAAGCAACCGGGATCAGTTTAGAGGCTTCATGGTCAGGGTGGATACCCAGGAGGGGCGTGGAGTTGACAGTTCCTCCCAAGAGGCAGTGCGTCTGGCAGTAGTTGGACGAAAAAAAAATATATCTCCGGTAAGCCAGTCAACGTGAGGGTTGTGTGCCTTCAACCATGGAATGCCGAGGATAACGGGAAACATGGGAGAAGCTATGACATCCAAACGGAGGAGTTCGCTATGGCCTGAAGAAGTCTGGCAGAGAATAGGCAAGGTCTCTTGAGTAACCGGGCCTGATTTAATACCGGAGCCGTCAGCCAGATGGACATGGAACCCTTGCCTCTTGGTACCCAAGGGCAGCTGCTGAAGAGAAGCAAATGCAGAGTCCACAAAACAGCTGCAGGCCCCAGAGTCTATGATTGCAAGTACTGAAACCGTCTTTTCGGGGAGCTGAAGCTTGATGGGAAGAGAGACATGTGACTGATCCTTCCCAGGGTTAGCAAACCCAACGAACCTCTGTACAGCTTTTCTGTCAGTAGGAGCAGGCCATTCCAAGACAGAAGCGACTTTCTGAGGGTCTATGGAGATTCCCTCGGCGAAGATGACAAGCCCTAGGAAATGCACAACTTGCTTTTCAAAGTCGCATTTTTCAGCCTTTGCGTAAAGTCGGTGTTCCCGCAATCGAGCTAATACCTTTTTTACATGAGTCCGATGGGATTCTAAAGTTTCAGAGAATACAAGGATGTCATCCAGATACACGATGACGAATAAATCAAGAAAGTCCCGAAAAACATCGTTTACCAGATGCTGGAATGTGGCTGGAGCATTGCAGAGCCCGAATGGCATGACTAAATACTCAAAGTGGCCAAAGCGTGTCCGGAAGGCCGTCTTCCATTCGTCTCCCTCCCTGATTCTGACAAGATTATAGGCACCCCTCAAGTCCAGTTTGGAGAACACTCGTGCCCCTCGCAGCCTCTGGAATAGTTCGGGAATCAGAGGAAGAGGGTACCGATTCTCAACAGTGACCTGGTAGGATTCTGGAATGACGAGGTCGGCCTCCCTTGTATCTCCAACCCAAGCCCCACTGAGGATGGGACAGACCTAGGGTGAGGAGTTACACGAGTGCCTGTAGTTGCGTTCAGAACTTGTCAGCTGAGTTGCAGACGTGGAGATGCAGGCAGAGCATCTGGTAAGGAACTGGACTCAGGAAAGCTGGTAGGATGGACAGCTAGCACAGGCACTGGAGACAGCGTTAAGCCAAGCAGGAGGCTGGTGCAGGATCACAAGGGTGGCCGGGTTCGGTAGCAGACGGGCAGCGAGGTACTGGAAAAGGTTCAAGATTCAAATTGCCTCTTCTCTTCTTGTCGAAGAACTTTTTATTATCTGCCTGGGTCTTGGAGATTGTATCCTGCAGTAATTGGTAGTTGGAGTTAAGGAAGTTCAACCTGTCTTGTACGGCAGGTACAGAAGAATCAATAGGCAGCTCAGGCAAGAAAGAAGGATGGTATCCATAATTGGCGAAAAAAGGTGACTGTTTGGTTGCCGAATGGGTGGAATTATTGTATGAAAATTCCGCGAGTGGGAGAAGTGATAGCCAGTCATCCTGTGCAAAAGAAGAAAAGCAGCGTAGGTACTGTTCAAGGGTTTGATTGACCCTTTCAGTCTGTCCATTAGTTTGTGGGTGATAAGCTGTGGAGAGGCGGAGTTCAATGTTCAAAGTTTCACATAAGGCCCTCCAAAATCTAGAACTGAACTGCACCCCTCGATCAGAAACTATGCTGTCAGGGATGCCATGCAACCTTACAATCTCCTTGATAAAAGTTGAGGCAGTCTCCGGGGCAGAAGGAGTTCCTTGCAGAGGTACAAAGTGGGCCATTTTGGTCAAACGATCAACCACAACGAAAATGGTAGTGAAGTCTTCAGATGGGGGAAGTTCTACTATAAAATCCATGGAGATCATGCTCCATGGTTTCTCAGGTACAGGAAGGGGCTCAAGTAGACCCCAAGTTCTGGCTCTGTCTGTCTTATTCCGAAGGCATGAAATACAAGATCTTACATATTTCTTGCAGTCGTTCATCAAGTTTGGCCACCAGAATGTACGGGAGATCAAATTAGCCGTCTTGTGAATCCCAAAGTGACCCGCTAGGGGATGATCATGACATCGCCCTAGGACGGCAACTCTGAACTGTTCTGGGACCTGCAGTAATTGGTAGTTGGAGTTAAGGAAGTTCAACCTGTCTTGTACGGCAGGTACAGAAGAATCAATAGGCAGCTCAGGCAAGAAAGAAGGATGGTATCCATAATTGGCGAAGAAAGGTGACTGTTTGGTTACCGAATGGGTGGAATTATTGTATGAAAATTCCGCGAGTGGGAGAAGTGATAGCCAGTCATCCTGTGCAATAGAAGAAAAGCATCGTAGGTACTGTTCAAGGGTTTGATTGACCCTTTCAGTCTGTCCATTAGTTTGTGGGTGATAAGCTGTGGAGAGGCGGAGTTCAATGTTCAAAGTTTCACATACGGCCCTCCAAAATCTAGAAGTGAACTGCACCCCTCGATCAGAAACTATGCTGTCAGGGATGCCATGCAACCTTACAATCTCCTTGATAAAAGTTGAGGCAGTCTCCGGGGCAGAAGGAGTTCCTTGCAGAGGTACAAAGCGGGCCATTTTGGTCAAACGATCAACCACAACAAAAATGGTAGTAAAGTCTTCAGATGGGGGAAGTTCTACTATAAAATCCATGGAGATCATGCTCCATGGTTTCTCAGGTACAGGAAGGGGCTCAAGTAGAACCCAAGTTCTGGCTCTGTCTGTCTTATTCCGAAGGCATGAAATACAAGATCTTACATCTTTCTTGCAGTCGTTCATCAAGTTTGGCCACTAGAATGTACGGGAGATCAAATTAGCCGTCTTGTGAATCCCAAAGTGACCCGCTCTTGTAACTTCTGCACAATATTTGAGAGCGCAGAAATAGTTTGGTAAATGTCCTTCGGTGGAGAGGCCTCCCTGCCAGACTCCATCTCTGGCTGACTGGTACTGTCACGTACCTGGTAGGAGTCTGGAATGACGAGGTTGGCCTCCCTTGTATCTCCAACCCAAGCCCCACTGAGGATGGGACAGACCTAGGGTGAGGAGTTACACGAGAGCCTGTAGTTGCGTGCAGAACTTGTCAGCTGAGTTGCAGACGTGGAGATGCAGGCAGAGCATCTGGTAAGGAACTGGACTCAGGAAAGCTGGTAGGATGGACAGCTAGCACAGGCACTGGAGACAGCGTTAAGCCAAGCAGGAGGCTGGTGCAGGATCACAAGGGTGGCCGGGTTCGGTAGCAGACGGGCAGCGAGGTACTGGAAAAGGCCCCAAAAATCTTGGGCCAAACTTCCTCGAGGGGCAACTTAGTTTCAAGTTCGCTGTGGAAAGCCAGACCTTATCTCCAGGTTCAAGATTCAAATTGCCTCTTCTCTTCTTGTCGAAGAACTTTTTATTATCTGCCTGGGTCTTGGAGATTGTATCCTGCAGTAATTGGTAGTTGGAGTTAGGGAAGTTCAACCTGTCTTGTACGGCAGGTACAAAAGAATCAATAGGCAGCTCAGGCAAGGAAGAAGGATGGTATCCATAATTGGCGAAAAAAGGTGACTGTTTGGTTGCCGAATGGGTGGAATTATTGTATGAAAATTCCACGAGTGGGAGAAGTGATAGCCAGTCATCCTGTGCAAAAGAAGAAAAGCATCGTAGGTACTGTTCAAGGGTTTGATTGACCCTTTCAGTCTGTCCATTAGTTTGTGGGTGATAAGCTGTGGAGAGGCGGAGTTCAATGTTAAATGTTTCACATAAGGCCCTCCAAAATCTAGAAGTGAACTGCACCCCTCGATCAGAAACTATGCTGTCAGGGATGCCATGCAACCTTACAATCTCCTTGATAAAAGTTGAGGCAGTCTCCGGGGCAGAAGGAGTTCCTTGCAGAGGTACAAAGTGGGCCATTTTGGTCAAACGATCAACCACAACAAAAATGGTAGTAAAGTCTTCAGAAGGGGGAAGTTCTACTATAAAATCCATGGAGATCATGCTCCATGGTTTCTCAGGTACAGGAAGGGGCTCAAGTAGACCCCAAGTTCTGGCTCTGTCTGTCTTATTCCGAAGGCATGAAATACAAGATCTTACATATTTCTTGCAGTCGTTCATCAAGTTTGGCCACCAGAATGTACGGGAGATCAAATTAGCCGTCTTGTGAATCCCAAAGTGACCCGCTAGGTGATGATCATGACATCGCCCTAAGACGGCAACTCTGAACTGTTCTGGGACCTGCAGTAATTGGTAGTTGGAGTTAAGGAAGTTCAACCTGTCTTGTACGGCAGGTACAGAAGAATCAATAGGCAGCTCAGGCAAGAAAGAAGGATGGTATCCATAATTGGCGAAAAAAGGTGACTGGTTGCCGAATGGGTGGAATTATTGTATGAAAATTCCGCGAGTGGGAGAAGTGATAGCCAGTCATCCTGTGCAAAAGAAGAAAAGCATCGTAGGTACTGTTCAAGGGTTTAATTGACCCTTTCAGTCTGTCCATTAGTTTGTGGGTGATAAGCTGTGGAGAGGCGGAGTTCAATGTTCAAAGTTTCACATAAGGCCCTCCAACATCTAGAAGTGAACTGCACCCCTCGATCAGAAACTATGCTGTCAGGGATGCCATGCAACCTTACAATCTCCTTGATAAAAGTTGAGGCAGTCTCCGGGGTAGAAGGAGTTCCTTGCAGAGGTACAAAGTGGGCCATTTTGGTCAAACGATCAACCACAACGAAAATGGTAGTGAAGTCTTCAGATGGGGGAAGTTCTACTATAAAATCCATGGAGATCATGCTCCATGGTTTCTCAGGTACAGGAAGGGGCTCAAGTAGACCCCAAGTTCTGGCTCTGTCTGTCTTATTCCGAAGGCATGAAATACAAGATCTTACATATTTCTTGCAGTCGTTCATCAAGTTTGGCCACCAGAATGTACGGGAGATCAAATTAGCCGTCTTGTGAATCCCAAAGTGACCCGCTAGGGGATGATCATGACATCGCCCTAGGACGGCAACTCTGAACTGTTCTGGGACCTGCAGTAATTGGTAGTTGGAGTTAAGGAAGTTCAACCTGTCTTGTACGGCAGGTACAGAAGAATCAATAGGCAGCTCAGGCAAGAAAGAAGGATGGTATCCATAATTGGCGAAAAAAGGTGACTGTTTGGTTACCGAATGGGTGGAATTATTGTATGAAAATTCCGCGAGTGGGAGAAGTGATAGCCAGTCATCCTGTGCAAAAGAAGAAAAGCATCGTAGGTACTGTTCAAGGGTTTGATTGACCCTTTCAGTCTGTCCATTAGTTTGTGGGTGATAAGCTGTGGAGAGGCGGAGTTCAATGTTCAATGTTTCACATAAGGCCCTCCAAAATCTAGAAGTGAACTGCACCCCTCGATCAGAAACTATGCTGTCAGGGATGCCATGCAACCTTACAATCTCCTTGATAAAAGTTGAGGCAGTCTCCGGGGCAGAAGGAGTTCCTTGCAGAGGTACAAAATGGGCCATTTTGGTCAAACGATCAACCACAACAAAAATGGTAGTAAAGTCTTCAGATGGGGGAAGTTCTACTATAAAATCCATGGAGATCATGCTCCATGGTTTCTCAGGTACAGGAAGGGGCTCAAGTAGACCCCAAGTTCTGGCTCTGTCTGTCTTATTCCGAAGGCATGAAATACAAGATCTTACATATTTCTTGCAGTCGTTCATTAAGTTTGGCCACCAGAATGTACGGGAGATCAAATTAGCCGTCTTGTGAATCCCAAAGTGACCCGCTCTTGTAACTTCTGCACAATATTTGAGAGCGCAGAAATAGTTTGGTAAATGTCCTTCGGTGGAGAGGCCTCCCTTCCAGACTCCATCTCTGCCTGACTGGTACTGTCACGTACCTGGTAGGAGTCTGGAATGACGAGGTCGGCCTCCCTTGTATCTCCAACCCAAGCCCCACTGAGAATGGGACAGACCTAGGGTGAGGAGTTACACGAGAGCCTGTAGTTGCGTGCAGAACTTGTCAGCTGAGTTGCAGACGTGGAGATGCAGGCAGAGCATCTGGTAAGGAACTGGACTCAGGAAAGCTGGTAGGATGGACAGCTAGCACAGGCACTGGAGACAGCGTTAAGCCAAGCAGGAGGCTGGTGCAGGATCACAAGGGTGGCCGGGTTCGGTAGCAGACGGGCAGCGAGGTACTGGAAAAGGCCCCAAAAATCTTGGGCCAAGCTTCCTCGAGGGGCAACTTAGTTTCAAGTTCGCTGTGGAAAGCCAGACCTTATCTCCAGGTTCAAGATTCAAATTGCCTCTTCTCTTCTTGTCGAATAACTTTTTATTATCTGCCTGGGTCTTGGAGATTGTATCCTGCAGTAATTGGTAGTTGGAGTTAAGGAAGTTCAACCTGTCTTGTACGGCAGGTACAGAAGAATCAATAGGCAGCTCAGGCAAGAAAGAAGGATGGTATCCATAATTGGCGAAAAAAGGTGACTGTTCGGTTGCCGAATGGGTGGAATTATTGTATGAAAATTCCGCGAGTGGGAGAAGTGATAGCCAGTCATCCTGTGCAAAAGAAGAAAAGCATCGTAGGTACTGTTCAAGGGTTTGATTGACCCTTTCAGTCTGTACATTAGTTTGTGGGTGATAAGCTGTGGAGAGGCGGAGTTCAATGTTCAAAGTTTCACATAAGGCCCTCCAAAATCTAGAAGTGAACTGCACCCCTCGATCAGAAACTATGCTGTCAGGGATGCCATGCAACCTTACAATCTCCTTGATAAAAGTTGAGGCAGTCTCCGGGGCAGAAGGAGTTCCTTGCAGAGGTACAAAGTGGGCCATTTTGGTCAAACGATCAACCACAACGAAAATGGTAGTGAAGTCTTCAGATGGGGGAAGTTCTACTATAAAATCCATGGAGATCATGCTCCATGGTTTCTCAGGTACAGGAAGGGGCTCAAGTAGACCCCAAGTTCTGGCTCTGTCTGTCTTATTCCGAAGGCATGAAATACAAGATCTTACATATTTCTTGCAGTCGTTCATCAAGTTTGGCCACCAGAATGTACGGGAGATCAAATTAGCCGTCTTGTGAATCCCAAAGTGACCCGCTAGGGGATGATCATGACATCGCCCTAGGACGGCAACTCTGAACTGTTCTGGGACCTGCAGTAATTGGTAGTTGGAGTTAAGGAAGTTCAACCTGTCTTGTACGGCAGGTACAGAAGAATCAATAGGCAGCTCAGGCAAGAAAGAAGGATGGTATCCATAATTGGCGAAAAAAGGTGACTGTTTGGTTGCCGAATGGGTGGAATTATTGTATGAAAATTCCGCGAGTGGGAGAAGTGATAGCCAGTCATCCTGTGCAAAAGAAGAAAAGCATCGTAGGTACTGTTCAAGGGTTTGATTGACCCTTTCAGTCTGTCCATTAGTTTGTGGGTGATAAGCTGTGGAGAGGCGGAGTTCAATGTTCAAAGTTTCACATAAAGCCCTCCAAAATCTAGAAGTGAACTGCACCCTCGATCAGAAACTATGCTGTCAGGGATGCCATGCAACCTTACAATCTCCTTGATAAAAGTTGAGGCAGTCTCCGGGGCAGAAGGAGTTCCTTGCAGAGGTACAAAGTGGGCCATTTTGGTCAAACGATCAACCACAACGAAAATGGTAGTGAAGTCTTCAGATGGGGGAAGTTCTACTATAAAATCCATGGAGATCATGCTCCATGGTTTCTCAGGTACAGGAAGGGGCTCAAGTAGACCCCAAGTTCTGGCTCTGTCTGTCTTATTCCGAAGGCATGAAATACAAGATCTTACATATTTCTTGCAGTCGTTCATCAAATTTGGCCACCAGAATGTACGGGAGATCAAATTAGCTGTCTTGTGAATCCCAAAGTGACCCGCTCTTGTAACTTCTGCACAATATTTGAGAGCGCAGAAATAGTTTGGTAAATGTCCTTCGGTGGAGAGGCCTCCCTTCCAGACTCCATCTCTGGCTGACTGGTACTGTCACGTACCTGGTAGGAGTCTGGAATGACGAGGTCGGCCTCCCTTGTATCTCCAACCCAAGCCCCACTGAGGATGGGACATACCTAGGGTGAGGAGTTACACGAGTGCCTGTAGTTGCGTGCAGAACTTGTCAGCTGAGTTGCAGACGTGGAGATGCAGGCAGAGCATCTGGTAAGGAACTGGACTCAGGAAAGCTGGTAGGATGGACAGCTAGCACAGGCACTGGAGACAGCGTTAAGCCAAGCAGGAGGCTGGTTCGGTAGCAGACGGGCAGCGAGGTACTGGAAAAGGCCCCAAAAATCTTGGGCCAAGCTTCCTCGAGGGGCAACTTAGTTTCAAGTTCGCTGTGGAAAGCCAGACCTTATCTCCAGGTTCAAGATTCAAATTGCCTCTTCTCTTCTTGTCGAAGAACTTTTTATTATCTGCCTGGGTCTTGGAGATTGTATCCTGCAGTAATTGGTAGTTGGAGTTAAGGAAGTTCAACCTGTCTTGTACGGCAGGTACAGAAGAATCAATAGGCAGCTCAGGCAAGAAACAAGGATGGTATCCATAATTGGCGAAAAAAGGTGACTGTTTGGTTGCCGAATGGGTGGAATTATTGTATGAAAATTCCGCGAGTGGGAGAAGTGATAGCCAGTCATCCTGTGCAAAAGAAGAAAAGCATCGTAGGTACTGTTCAAGGGTTTGATTGACCCTTTCAGTCTGTCCATTAGTTTGTGGGTGATAAGCTGTGGAGAGGCGGAGTTCAATGTTCAAAGTTTCACATAAGGCCCTCCAAAATCTAGAAGTGAACTGCACCCCTCGATCAGAAACTATGCTGTCAGGGATGCCATGCAACCTTACAATCTCCTTGATAAAAGTTGAGGCAGTCTCCGGGGCAGAAGGAGTTCCTTGCAGAGGTACAAAGTGGGCCATTTTGGTCAAACGATCAACCACAACGAAAATGGTAGTGAAGTCTTCAGATGGGGGAAGTTCTACTATAAAATCCATGGAGATCATGCTCCATGGTTTCTCAGGTACAGGAAGGGGCTCAAGTAGACCCCAAGTTCTGGCTCTGTCTGTCTTATTCCGAAGGCATGAAATACAAGATCTTACATCTTTCTTGCAGTCGTTCATCAAGTTTGGCCACCAGAATGTACGGGAGATCAAATTAGCCGTCTTGTGAATCCCAAAGTGATCCGCTAGGGGATGATCATGACATCGCCCTAGGACGGCAACTCTGAACTGTTCTGGGACCTGCAGTAATTGGTAGTTGGAGTTAAGGAAGTTCAACCTGTCTTGTACGGCAGGTACAGAAGAATCAATAGGCAGCTCAGGCAAGAAAGAAGGATGGTATCCATAATTGGAGAAAAAAGGTGACTGTTTGGTTGCCGAATGGGTGGAATTATTGTATGAAAATTCCGCGAGTGGGAGAAGTGATAGCCAGTCATCCTGTGCAAAAGAAGAAAAGCATCGTAGGTACTGTTCAAGGGTTTGATTGACCCTTTCAGTCTGTCCATTAGTTTGTGGGTGATAAGCTGTGGAGAGGCGGAGTTCAATGTTCAAAGTTTCACATAAAGCCCTCCAAAATCTAGAAGTGAACTGCACCCTCGATCAGAAACTATGCTGTCAGGGATGCCATGCAACCTTACAATCTCCTTGATAAAAGTTGAGGCAGTCCCTGGGGCAGAAGGTGTTCCTTGCAGAGGTACAAAGTGGGCCATTTTGGTCAAACGATCAACCACAACGAAAATGGTAGTAAAGTCTTCAGATGGGGGAAGTTCTACTATAAAATCCATGGAGATCATGCTCCATGGTTTCTCAGGTACAGGAAGGGGCTCAAGTAGACCCAAAGTTCTGGCTCTGTCTGTCTTATTCCGAAGGCATGAAATACAAGATCTTACATCTTTCTTGCAGTCGTTCATCAAGTTTGGCCACCAGAATGTACGGGAGATCAAATTAGCCGTCTTGTGAATCCCAAAGTGACCCGCTCTTGTAACTTCTGCACAATATTTGAGAGCGCAGAAATAGTTTGGTAAATGTCCTTCGGTGGAGAGGCCTCCCTTCCAGACTCCATCTCTGGCTGACTGGTACTGTCACGTACCTGGTAGGAGTCTGGAATGACGAGGTCGGCCTCCCTTGTATCTCCAACCCAAGCCCCACTGAGGATGGGACAGACCTAGGGTGAGGAGTTACACGAGTGCCTGTAGTTGCGTGCAGAACTTGTCAGCTGAGTTGCAGACGTGGAGATGCAGGCAGAGCATCTGGTAAGGAACTGGACTCAGGAAAGCTGGTAGGATGGACAGCTAGCACAGGCACTGGAGACAGCGTTAAGCCAAGCAGGAGGCTGGTTCGGTAGCAGACGGGCAGCGAGGTACTGGAAAAGGCCCCAAAAATCTTGGGCCAAGCTTCCTCGAGGGGCAACTTAGTTTCAAGTTCGCTGTGGAAAGCCAGACCTTATCTCCAGGTTCAAGATTCAAATTGCCTCTTCTCTTCTTGTCGAAGAACTTTTTATTATCTGCCTGGGTCTTGGAGATTGTATCCTGCAGTAATTGGTAGTTGGAGTTAAGGAAGTTCAACCTGTCTTGTACGGCAGGTACAGAAGAATCAATAGGCAGCTCAGGCAAGAAAGAAGGATGGTATCCATAATTGGCGAAAAAAGGTGACTGTTTGGTTGCCGAATGGGTGGAATTATTGTATGAAAATTCCGCGAGTGGGAGAAGTGATAGCCAGTCATCCTGTGCAAAAGAAGAAAAGCATCGTAGGTACTGTTCAAGGGTTTGATTGACCCTTTCAGTCTGTCCATTAGTTTGTGGGTGATAAGCTGTGGAGAGGCGGAGTTCAATGTTCAAAGTTTCACATAAGGCCCTCCAAAATCTAGAAGTGAACTGCACCCCTCGATCAGAAACTATGCTGTCAGGGATGCCATGCAACCTTACAATCTCCTTGATAAAAGTTGAGGCAGTCTCCGGGGCAGAAGGAGTTCCTTGCAGAGGTACAAAGTGGGCCATTTTGGTCAAACGATCAACCACAACGAAAATGGTAGTGAAGTCTTCAGATGGGGGAAGTTCTACTATAAAATCCATGGAGATCATGCTCCATGGTTTCTCAGGTACAGGAAGGGGCTCAAGTAGACCCCAAGTTCTGGCTCTGTCTGTCTTATTCCGAAGGCATGAAATACAAGATCTTACATATTTCTTGCAGTCGTTCATCAAGTTTGGCCACCAGAATGTACGGGAGATCAAATTAGCCGTCTTGTGAATCCCAAAGTGATCCGCTAGGGGATGATCATGACATCGCCCTAGGACGGCAACTCTGAACTGTTCTGGGACCTGCAGTAATTGGTAGTTGGAGTTAAGGAAATTCAACCTGTCTTGTATGGCAGGTACAGAAGAATCAATAGGCAGCTCAGGCAAGAAAGAAGGATGGTATCCATAATTGGCGAAAAAAGGTGACTGTTTGGTTGCCGAATGGGTGGAATTATTGTATGAAAATTCCGCGAGTGGGAGAAGTGATAGCCAGTCATCCTGTGCAAAAGAAGAAAAGCATCGTAGGTACTGTTCAAGGGTTTGATTGACCCTTTCAGTCTGTCCATTAGTTTGTGGGTGATAAGCTGTGGAGAGGCGGAGTTCAATGTTCAAAGTTTCACATAAAGCCCTCCAAAATCTAGAAGTGAACTGCACCCTCGATCAGAAACTATGCTGTCAGGGATGCCATGCAACCTTACAATCTCCTTGATAAAAGTTGAGGCAGTCTCCGGGGCAGAAGGTGTTCCTTGCAGAGGTACAAAGTGGACCATTTTGGTCAAACGATCAACCACAACGAAAATGGTAGTAAAGTCTTCAGATGGGGGAAGTTCTACTATAAAATCCATGGAGATCATGCTCCATGGTTTCTCAGGTACAGGAAGGGGCTCAAGTAGACCCCAAGTTCTGGCTCTGTCTGTCTTATTCCGAAGGCATGAAATACAAGATCTTACATCTTTCTTGCAGTCGTTCATCAAGTTTGGCCACCAGAATGTACGGGAGATCAAATTAGCCGTCTTGTGAATCCCAAAGTGACCCGCTCTTGTAACTTCTGCACAATATTTGAGAGCGCAGAAATAGTTTGGTAAATGTCCTTCGGTGGAGAGGCCTCCCTTCCAGACTCCATCTCTGGCTGACTGGTACTGTCACGTACCTGGTAGGAGTCTGGAATGACGAGGTCGGCCTCCCTTGTATCTCCAACCCAAGCCCCACTGAGGATGGGACAGACCTAGGCTGAGGAGTTACACGAGAGCCTGTAGTTGCGTGCAGAACTTGTCAGCTGAGTTGCAGACGTGGAGATGCAGGCAGAGCATCTGGTAAGGAACTGGACTCAGGAAAGCTGGTAGGATGGACAGCTAGCACAGGCACTGGAGACAGCGTTAAGCCAAGCAGGAGGCTGGTGCAGGATCACAAGGGTGGCCGGGTTCGGTAGCAGACGGGCAGCGAGGTACTGGAAAAGGCCCCAAAAATCTTGGGCCAAGCTTCCTCGAGGGGCAACTTAGTTTCAAGTTCGCTGTGGAAAGCCAGACCTTATCTCCAGGTTCAAGATTCAAATTGCCTCTTCTCTTCTTGTCGAAGAACTTTTTATTATCTGCCTGGGTCTTGGAGATTGTATCCTGCAGTAATTGGTAGTTGGAGTTAAGGAAGTTCAACCTGTCTTGTACGGCAGGTACAGAAGAATCAATAGGCAGCTCAGGCAAGAAAGAAGGATGGTATCCATAATTGGCGAAAAAAGGTGACTGTTTGGTTGCCGAATGGGTGGAATTATTGTATGAAAATTCCGCGAGTGGGAGAAGTGATAGCCAGTCATCCTGTGCAAAAGAAGAAAAGCATTGTAGGTACTGTTCAAGGGTTTGATTGACCCTTTCAGTCTGTCCATTAGTTTGTGGGTGATAAGCTGTGGAGAGGCGGAGTTCAATGTTCAAAGTTTCACATAAGGCCCTCCAAAATCTAGAAGTGAACTGCACCCCTCGATCAGAAACTATGCTGTCAGGGATGCCATGCAACCTTACAATCTCCTTGATAAAAGTTGAGGCAGTCTCTGGGGCAGAAGGAGTTCCTTGCAGAGGTACAAAGTGGGCCATTTTGGTCAAACGATCAACCACAACGAAAATGGTAGTGAAGTCTTCAGATGGGGGAAGTTCTACTATAAAATCCATGGAGATCATGCTCCATGGTTTCTCAGGTACAGGAAGGGGCTCAAGTAGACCCCAAGTTCTGGCTCTGTCTGTCTTATTCCGAAGGCATGAAATACAAGATCTTACATATTTCTTGCAGTCGTTCATTAAGTTTGGCCACCAGAATGTACGGGAGATCAAATTAGCCGTCTTGTGAATCCCAAAGTGACCCGCTAGGGGATGATCATGACATCGCCCTAGGACGGCAACTCTGAACTGTTCTGGGACCTGCAGTAATTGGTAGTTGGAGTTAAGGAAGTTCAACCTGTCTTGTACGGCAGGTACAGAAGAATCAATAGGCAGCTCAGGCAAGAAAGAAGGATGGTATCCATAATTGGCGAAAAAAGGTGACTGTTTGGTTGCCGAATGGGTGGAATTATTGTATGAAAATTCCGCGAGTGGGAGAAGTGATAGCCAGTCATCCTGTGCAAAAGAAGAAAAGCATCGTAGGTACTGTTCAAGGGTTTGATTGACCCTTTCAATCTGTCCATTAGTTTGTGGGTGATAAGCTGTGGAGAGGCGGAGTTCAATGTTCAAAGTTTCACATAAGGCCCTCCAAAATCTAGAAGTGAACTGCACCCCTCGATCAGAAACTATGCTGTCAGGGATGCCATGCAACCTTACAATCTCCTTGATAAAAGTTGAGGCAGTCTCCGGGGCAGAAGGTGTTCCTTGCAGAGGTACAAAGTGGGCCATTTTGGTCAAACGATCAACCACAACGAAAATGGTAGTAAAGTCTTCAGATGGGGGAAGTTCTACTATAAAATCCATGGAGATCATGCTCCATGGTTTCTCAGGTACAGGAAGGGGCTCAAGTAGACCCCAAGTTCTGGTTCTGTCTGTCTTATTCCGAAGGCATGAAATACAAGATCTTACATCTTTCTTGCAGTCGTTCATCAAGTTTGGCCACCAGAATGTACGGGAGATCAAATTAGCCGTCTTGTGAATCCCAAAGTGACCCGCTCTTGTAACTTCTGCACAATATTTGAGAGCGCAGAAATAGTTTGGTAAATGTCCTTCGGTGGAGAGGCCTCCCTTCCAGACTCCATCTCTGGCTGACTGGTACTGTCACGTACCTGGTAGGAGTCTGGAATGACGAGGTCGGCCTCCCTTGTATCTCCAACCCAAGCCCCACTGAGGATGGGACAGACCTAGGCTGAGGAGTTACACGAGAGCCTGTAGTTGCGTGCAGAACTTGTCAGCTGAGTTGCAGACGTGGAGATGCAGGCAGAGCATCTGGTAAGGAACTGGACTCAGGAAAGCTGGTAGGATGGACAGCTAGCACAGGCACTGGAGACAGCGTTAAGCCAAGCAGGAGGCTGGTGCAGGATCACAAGGGTGGCCGGGTTCGGTAGCAGACGGGCAGCGAGGTACTGGAAAAGGCCCCAAAAATCTTGGGCCAAGCTTCCTCGAGGGGCAACTTAGTTTCAAGTTCGCTGTGGAAAGCCAGACCTTATCTCAAGGTTCAAGATTCAAATTGCCTCTTCTCTTCTTGTCGAAGAACTTTTTATTATCTGCCTGGGTCTTGGAGATTGTATCCTGCAGTAATTGGTAGTTGGAGTTAAGGAAGTTCAACCTGTCTTGTACGGCAGGTACAGAAGAATCAATAGGCAGCTCAGGCAAGAAAGACGGATGGTATCCATAATTGGCGAAAAAAGGTGACTGTTTGGTTGCCGAATGGGTGGAATTATTGTATGAAAATTCCGCGAGTGGGAGAAGTGATAGCCAGTCATCCTGCGCAAAAGAAGAAAAGCATCGTAGGTACTGTTCAAGGGTTTGATTGACCCTTTCAGTCTGTCCATTAGTTTGTGGGTGATAAGCTGTGGAGAGGCGGAGTTCAATGTTCAAAGTTTCACATAAGGCCCTCCAACATCTAGAAGTGAACTGCACCCCTCGATCAGAAACTATGCTGTCAGGGATGCCATGCAACCTTACAATCTCCTTGATAAAATTTGAGGCAGTCTCCGGGGCAGAAGGAGTTCCTTGCAGAGGTACAAAGTGGGCCATTTTGGTCAAACGATCAACCACAACGAAAATGGTAGTGAAGTCTTCAGATGGGGGAAGTTCTACTATAAAATCCATGGAGATCATGCTCCATGGTTTCTCAGGTACAGGAAGGGGCTCAAGTAGACCCCAAGTTCTGGCTCTGTCTGTCTTATTCCGAAGGCATGAAATACAAGATCTTACATATTTCTTGCAGTCGTTCATCAAGTTTGGCCACCAGAATGTACGGGAGATCAAATTAGCCGTCTTGTGAATCCCAAAGTGACCCGCTAGGGGATGATCATGACATCGCCCTAGGACGGCAACTCGGAACTGTTCTGGGACCTGCAGTAATTGGTAGTTGGAGTTAAGGAAGTTCAACCTGTCTTGTACGGCAGGTACAGAAGAATCAATAGGCAGCTCAGGCAAGAAAGAAAGATGGTATCCATAATTGGCGAAAAAAGGTGACTGTTTGGTTACCGAATGGGTGGAATTATTGTATGAAAATTCCGCGAGTGGGAGAAGTGATAGCCAGTCATCCTGTGCAAAAGAAGAAAAGCATCGTAGGTACTGTTCAAGGGTTTGATTGACCCTTTCAGTCTGTCCATTAGTTTGTGGGTGATAAGCTGTGGAGAGGCGGAGTTCAATGTTCAATGTTTCACATAAGGCCCTCCAAAATCTAGAAGTGAACTGCACCCCTCGATCAGAAACTATGCTGTCAGGGATGCCATGCAACCTTAAAATCTCCTTGATAAAAGTTGAGGCAGTCTCCGGGGCAGAAGGAGTTCCTTGCAGAGGTACAAAGTGGGCCATTTTGGTCAAACGATCAACCACAACAAAAATGGTAGTAAAGTCTTCAGATGGGGGAAGTTCTACTATAAAATCCATGGAGATCATGCTCCATGGTTTCTCAGGTACAGGAAGGGGCTCAAGTAGACCCCAAGTTCTGGCTCTGTCTGTCTTATTCCGAAGGCATGAAATACAAGATCTTACATATTTCTTGCAGTCGTCCATCAAGTTTGGCCACCAGAATGTACGGGAGATCAAATTAGCCGTCTTGTGAATCCCAAAGTGACCCGCTCTTGTAACTTCTGCACAATATTTGAGAGCGCAGAAATAGTTTTCTAAATGTCCTTCGGTGGAGAGGCCTCCCTTCCAGACTCCATCTCTGGCTGACTGGTACTGTCACGTACCTGGTAGGAGTCTGGAATGACGAGGTCGGCCTCCCTTGTATCTCCAACCCAAGCCCCACTGAGGATGGGACAGACCTAGGGTGAGGAGTTACACGAGTGCCTGTAGTTGCGTGCAGAACTTGTCAGCTGAGTTGCAGACGTGGAGATGCAGGCAGAGCATCTGGTAAGGAACTGGACTCAGGAAAGCTGGTAGGATGGACAGCTAGCACAGGCACTGGAGACAGCGTTAAGCCAAGCAGGAGGCTGGTGCAGGATCACAAGGGTGGCCGGGTTCGGTAGCAGACGGGCAGCGAGGTACTGGAAAAGGTTCAAGATTCAAATTGCCTCTTCTCTTCTTGTCGAAGAACTTTTTATTATCTGCCTGGGTCTTGGAGATTGTATCCTGCAGTAATTGGTAGTTGGAGTTAAGGAAGTTCAACCTGTCTTGTACGGCAGGTACAGAAGAATCAATAGGCAGCTCAGGCAAGAAAAAAGGATGGTATCCATAATTGGCGAAAAAGGGTGACTGTTTGGTTGCCGAATGGGTGGAATTATTGTATGAAAATTCCGCGAGTGGGAGAAGTGATAGCCAGTCATCCTGTGCAAAAGAAGAAAAGCATCGTAGGTACTGTTCAAGGGTTTGATTGACCCTTTCAGTCTGTCCATTAGTTTGTGGGTGATAAGCTGTGGAGAGGCGGAGTTCAATGTTCAAAGTTTCACATAAGGCCCTCCAAAATCTAGAAGTGAACTGCACCCCTCGATCAGAAACTATGCTGTCAGGGATGCCATGCAACCTTACAATCTCCTTGATAAAACTTGGGGCAGTCTCGGGGCAGAAGGAGTTCCTTGCAGAGGTACAAAGTGGGCCATTTTGGTCAAACGATCAACCACAACGAAAATGGTAGTGAAGTCTTCAGATGGGGGAAGTTCTACTATAAAATTCATGGAGATCATGCTCCATGGTTTCTCAGGTACAGGAAGGGGCTCAAGTAGACCCCAAGTTCTGGCTCTGTCTGTCTTATTCCGAAGGCATGAAATACAAGATCTTACATATTTCTTGCAGTCGTTCATCAAGTTTGGCCACCAGAATGTACGGGAGATCAAATTAGCCGTCTTGTGAATCCCAAAGTGACCCGCTAGGGGATGATCATGACATCGCCCTAGGACGGCAACTCTGAACTGTTCTGGGACCTGCAGTAATTGGTAGTTGGAGTTAAGGAAGTTCAACCTGTCTTGTACGGCAGGTACAGAAGAATCAATAGGCAGCTCAGGCAAGAAAGAAGGATGGTATCCATAATTGGCGAAAAAAGGTGACTGTTTGGTTGCCGAATGGGTGGAATTATTGTATGAAAATTCCGCGAGTGGGAGAAGTGATAGCCAGTCATCCTGTGCAAAAGAAGAAAAGCATCGTAGGTACTGTTCAAGGGTTTGATTGACCCTTTCAGTCTGTCCATTAGTTTGTGGGTGATAAGCTGTGGAGAGGCGGAGTTCAATGTTCAAAGTTTCACATAAAGCCCTCCAAAATCTAGAAGTGAACTGCACCCTCGATCAGAAACTATGCTGTCAGGGATGCCATGCAACCTTACAATCTCCTTGATAAAAGTTGAGGCAGTCTCCGGGGCAGAAGGAGTTCCTTGCAGAGGTACAAAGTGGGCCATTTTGGTCAAACGATCAACCACAACGAAAATGGTAGTGAAGTCTTCAGATGGGGGAAGTTCTACTATAAAATCCATGGAGATCATGCTCCATGGTTTCTCAGGTACAGGAAGGGGCTCAAGTAGACCCCAAGTTCTGGCTCTGTCTGTCTTATTCCGAAGGCATGAAATACAAGATCTTACATATTTCTTGCAGTCGTTCATCAAATTTGGCCACCAGAATGTACGGGAGATCAAATTAGCCGTCTTGTGAATCCCAAAGTGACCCGCTCTTGTAACTTCTGCACAATATTTGAGAGCGCAGAAATAGTTTGGTAAATGTCCTTCGGTGGAGAGGCCTCCCTTCCAGACTCCATCTCTGGCTGACTGGTACTGTCACGTACCTGGTAGGAGTCTGGAATGACGAGGTCGGCCTCCCTTGTATCTCCAACCCAAGCCCCACTGAGGATGGGACAGACCTAGGGTGAGGAGTTACACGAGTGCCTGTAGTTGCGTGCAGAACTTGTCAGCTAAGTTGCAGACGTGGAGATGCAGGCAGAGCATCTGGTAAGGAACTGGACTCAGGAAAGCTGGTAGGATGGACAGCTAGCACAGGCACTGGAGACAGCGTTAAGCCAACAGGAGGCTGGTGCAGGATCACAAGGGTGGCCGGGTTCGGTAGCAGACGGGCAGCGAGGTACTGGAAAAGGTTCAAGATTCAAATTGCCTCTTCTCTTCTTGTCGAAGAACTTTTTATTATCTGCCTGGGTCTTGGAGATTGTATCCTGCAGTAATTGGTAGTTGGAGTTAAGGAAGTTCAACCTGTCTTGTACGGTAGGTACAGAAGAATCAATAGGCAGCTCAGGCAAGAAAAAAGGATGGTATCCATAATTGGCGAAAAAAGGTGACTGTTTGGTTGCCGAATGGGTGGAATTATTGTATGAAAATTCCGCGAGTGGGAGAAGTGATAGCCAGTCATCCTGTGCAAAAGAAGAAAAGCATCGTAGGTACTGTTCAAGGGTTTGATTGACCCTTTCAGTCTGTCCATTAGTTTGTGGGTGATAAGCTGTGGAGAGGCGGAGTTCAATGTTCAAAGTTTCACATAAGGCCCTCCAAAATCTAGAAGTGAACTGCACCCCTCGATCAGAAACTATGCTGTCAGGGATGCCATGCAACCTTACAATCTCCTTGATAAAAGTTGAGGCAGTCTCCGGGGCAGAAGGAGTTCCTTGCAGAGGTACAAAGTGGGCCATTTTGGTCAAACGATCAACCACAACGAAAATGGTAGTAAAGTCTTCAGATGGGGGAAGTTCTACTATAAAATCCATGGAGATCATGCTCCATGGTTTCTCAGGTACAGGAAGGGGCTCAAGTAGACCCCAAGTTCTGGCTCTGTCTGTCTTATTCCGAAGGCATGAAATACAAGATCTTACATATTTCTTGCAGTCGTTCATCAAGTTTGGCCACTAGAATGTACGGGAGATCAAATTAGCCGTCTTGTGAATCCCAAAGTGACCCGCTCTTGTAACTTCTGCACAATATTTGAGAGCGCAGAAATAGTTTGGTAAATGTCCTTCGGTGGAGAGGCCTCCCTTCCAGACTCCATCTCTGGCTGACTGGTACTGTCACGTACCTGGTAGGAGTCTGGAATGACGAGGTCGGCCTCCCTTGTATCTCCAACCCAAGCCCCACTGAGGATGGGACGGACCTAGGGTGAGGAGTTACACGAGAGCCTGTAGTTGCGTGCAGAACTTGTCAGCTGAGTTGCAGACGTGGAGATGCAGGCAGAGCATCTGGTAAGGAACTGGACTCAGGAAAGCTGGTAGGATGGACAGCTAGCACAGGCACTGGAGACAGCGTTAAGCCAAGCAGGAGGCTGGTGCAGGATCACAAGGGTGGCCGGGTTCGGTAGCAGACGGGCAGCGAGGTACTGGAAAAGGCCCCAAAAATCTTGGGCCAAGCTTCCTCGAGGGGCAACTTAGTTTCAAGTTCGCTGTGGAAAGCCAGACCTTATCTCCAGGTTCAAGATTCAAATTGCCTCTTCTCTTCTTGTCGAAGAACTTTTTATTATCTGCCTGGGTCTTGGAGATTGTATCCTGCAGTAATTGGTAGTTGGAGTTAAGGAAGTTCAACCTGTCTTGTACGGCAGGTACAGAAGAATCAATAGGCAGCTCAGGCAAGAAAGAAGGATGGTATCCATAATTGGCGAAAAAAGGTGACTGTTTGGTTGCCGAATGGGTGGAATTATTGTATGAAAATTCCGCGAGTGGGAGAAGTGATAGCCAGTCATCCTGTGCAAAAGAAGAAAAGCATCGTAGGTACTGTTCAAGGGTTTGATTGACCCTTTCAGTCTGTCCATTAGTTTGTGGGTGATAAGCTGTGGAGAGGCGGAGTTCAATGTTCAAAGTTTCACATAAGGCCCTCCAAAATCTAGAAGTGAACTGCACCCCTCGATCAGAAACTATGCTGTCAGGGATGCCATGCAACCTTACAATCTCCTTGATAAAAGTTGAGGCAGTCTCGGGGCAGAAGGAGTTCCTTGCAGAGGTACAAAGTGGGCCATTTTGGTCAAACGATCAACCACAACGAAAATGGTAGTGAAGTCTTCAGATGGGGGAAGTTCTACTATAAAATCCATGGAGATCATGCTCCATGGTTTCTCAGGTACAGGAAGGGGCTCAAGTAGACCCCAAGTTCTGGCTCTGTCTGTCTTATTCCGAAGGCATGAAATACAAGATCTTACATATTTCTTGCAGTCGTTCATCAAGTTTGGCCACCAGAATGTACGGGAGATCAAATTAGCCGTCTTGTGAATCCCAAAGTGACCCGCTAGGGGATGATCATGACATCGCCCTAGGACGGCAACTCTGAACTGTTCTGGGACCTGCAGTAATTGGTAGTTGGAGTTAAGGAAGTTCAACCTGTCTTGTACGGCAGGTACAGAAGAACCAATAGGCAGCTCAGGCAAGAAAGAAGGATGGTATCCATAATTGGCGAAAAAAGGTGACTGTTTGGTTACCGAATGGGTGGAATTATTGTATGAAAATTCCACGAGTGGGAGAAGTGATAGCCAGTCATCCTGTGCAAAAGAAGAAAAGCATCGTAGGTACTGTTCAAGGGTTTTATTGACCCTTTCAGTCTGTCCATTAGTTTGTGGGTGATAAGCTGTGGAGAGGCGGAGTTCAATGTTCAAAGTTTCACATAAGGCCCTCCAAAATCTAGAAGTGAACTGCACCCCTCGATCAGAAACTATGCTGTCAGGGATGCCATGCAACCTTACAATCTCCTTGATAAAAGTTGAGGCAGTCTCCGGGGCAGAAGGAGTTCCTTGCAGAGGTACAAAGTGGGCCATTTTGGTCAAACGATCAACCACAACGAAAATGGTAGTGAAGTCTTCAGATGGGGGAAGTTCTACTATAAAATCCATGGAGATCATGCTCCATGGTTTCTCAGGTACAGGAAGGGGCTCAAGTAGACCCCAAGTTCTGGCTCTGTCTGTCTTATTCCGAAGGCATGAAATACAAGATCTTACATATTTCTTGCAGTCGTTCATCAAGTTTGGCCACCAGAATGTACGGGAGATCAAATTAGCCGTCTTGTGAATCCCAAAGTGACCCGCTAGGGGATGATCATGACATCGCCCTAGGACGGCAACTCTGAACTGTTCTGGGACCTGCAGTAATTGGTAGTTGGAGTTAAGGAAGTTCAACCTGTCTTGTACGGCAGGTACAGAAGAATCAATAGGCAGCTCAGGCAAGAAAGAAGGATGGTATCCATAATTGGCGAAAAAAGGTGACTGTTTGGTTGCCGAATGGGTGGAATTATTGTATGAAAATTCCGCGAGTGGGAGAAGTGATAGCCAGTCATACTGTGCAAAAGAAGAAAAGCATCGTAGGTACTGTTCAAGGGTTTGATTGACCCTTTCAGTCTGTCCATTAGTTTGTGGGTGATAAGCTGTGGAGAGGCGGAGTTCAATGTTCAAAGTTTCACATAAGGCCCTCCAAAATCTAGAAGTGAACTGCACCCCTCGATCAGAAACTATGCTGTCAGGGATGCCATGCAACCTTACGATCCACAGTACATCAGGGATGGTCCATAGTACACCAGTGATGATCCACAGTACACCAGTGATGATCCATAGTACACCAGTGATGGTCCATAGTACATCAGTGATGATCTATAGTACATCAGTGATGGTCCATAGTACATCAGTGATGATCTATAGTACATCAGTGATGATCTATAGTACATCAGTGAGGATCCACAGTAAATCAGTTATGATACACAGTACATCAGTGATGATCCACAGTACATCAGTGATGATCCACAATACTTCAGTGATGATCCACAGTACATCAGTGATGATCCACAGTACATCAGGGATGGTCCACAGTATATCAGTGATGATCCATAGTACATCAGTGATGGTCCATAGTCCATCAGTGATGGTCCATAGTACACCAGTGATGATCCATAGTACACCAGTGATGGCCCATAGTACACCAGTGATGGCCCATAGTACATCAGTGATGATCCATAGTACATCAGTGATGATCCACAGTACATCAGTGATGATCCACAGTACATCAGTGATGATCCACAGTACATCAGGGATGGTCCATAGTACATCAGTGATGATCCATAGTACACCAGTGATGATCCATAGTACACCAGTGATGGCCCATAGTACATCAGTGATGAACTATAGTACATCAGTGATGATCCACAGTACATTAGGGATGGTCCATAGTACATCAGTGATGATCCATAGTACACCAGTGATGATCCATAGTACACCAGTGATGGCCCATAGTACATCAGTGATGAACTATAGTACATCAGTGATGATCCACAGTACATCAGTGATGATCCATAGTACATCAGTGATGATCCACAGTACATCAGTGATGATCCACAGTACATCAGGGATGGTCCATAGTACATCAGTGATGATCCATAGTACACCAGTGATGATCCATAGTACACCAGTGATGGCCCATAGTACATCAGTGATGAACTATAGTACATCAGTGATGATCCACAGTACATCAGTGATGATCCACAGTACATCAGGGATGGTCCATAGTACACCAGTGATGATCCACAGTACACCAGTGATGATCCATAGTACACCAGTGATGGCCCATAGTACACCAGTGATGATCCATAGTACACCAGAGATGGCCCATAGTATACCAGTGATGAGCTATAGTACATCAGTGATGATCTATAGTACATCAGTGATGATCCATAGTACACCAGTGATGATCCATAGTACATCAGTGATGGCCCATAGTACACCAGTGATGATCCATAGTACACCAGTGATGATCCATAGTACTTCAGTGATGGCCCATAGTACACCAGTGATGATCCATAGTACATCAGTGATGGCTCATAGTACATCAGTAATGATCCATAATACATCAGTGATGATCCATAGTACACCAGTGATGGCCCATAGTACTTCAGTGATGATCTATAGTACATCAGTGATGATCCACAGTACATCAGTGATGATCCACAGTACATCAGTGATGATCCACGGTACATCAGTGATGATCCATAGTACATCAGTGATGATCCTCAGTACATCAGTGATGATCCACAGTACATCAGTGATGATCCACAGTACATCAGTGATGATCCACAGGACATCAGGGATGGTCCACAGTACATCAGTGATGATCCATAGTACACCAGTCATGATCCATAGTACATCAGTGATGATCCATAGTACATCAGTGATGATCCATAGTACACCAGTGATGGCCCATAGTACACCAGTGATGATCCATAGTACACCAGTGATGGCCCATAGTACTTCAGTGATGATCTATAGTACATCAGTGATGATCCACAGTACATCAGTGATGATCCACAATACATCAGGGATGGTCCACAGTATATCAGTGATGATCCATAGTACATCAGTGATGGCCCACAGTACATCAGTGATGATCCACAGTATATCAGTGATGATCCATAGTACACCAGTGATGGTCCATAGTACACCAGTGATGGTCCATAGTACATCAGTGATGATCCATAGTACATCAGTGATGATCCACAGTACATCAGGGATGGTCCACAGTACATCAGTGATGATCCATAGTACACCAGTGATGGCCCAAAGCACATCAGTGATGGTCCATAGTACACCAGGGATGATCCATAGTAATCCAGTGATGATCCATAGTACACCAGTGATGGCCCATAGTACACCAGTGATGGCCCATAGTACATCAGTGATGATCCACAGTACATCAGTGATGATCTATAGTACATCAGGGATGGTCCACAGTACATCAGTGATGATCCATAGTACACCAGTGATGATCCATAGTACATCAGTGATGATCCATAGTACACCTGTGATGGCCCACAGTACACCTGTGATGGCCCACAGTACATCAGTGATGATCCACAGTACATCAGGGATGATCCACAGTATATCAGGGATGGTCCACAGTATATCAGTGATGATCCATAGTACACCAGTGATGATCCATAGTACACCAGGGATGATCCATAGTACACCAGTGATGATCTATAGTACACCAGTGATGATCCATAGTACATCAGTGATGGTCCATAGTACACCAGTGATGATCCAAAGTACACCAGTGATGGCCCATAGTACACCAGTGATGGCCCATAGTACACCAGTGATGATCCATAGTACACCAGTGATGGCCATAGTACACCAGTGATGTCCCATAGTACATCAGTGATGATCCACAGTACATCAGTGATGATCCATAGTACACCAGGGATGGCCCATAGTACATCAGTGATGGCTCATAGTACATCAGTGATGATCCATAGTACATCAGTGGTGATCCATTGTACACCAGTGATGATCCATAGTACATCAGTGATGGCTCATAGTACATCAGTGATGATCCATAGTACACCAGTGATGATCCATAGTACATCAGTGATGGCTCATAGTACATCAGTGATGATCCATAGTACACCAGTCATGGCCCATAGTACTACAGTGATGATCTATAGTACATCAGTGATGATCCACAGTACATCAGTGATGATCCACAGTACATCAGTGATGATCCAAGCTACATCAGTGATGATCCATAGTACATCAGTGATGATCCTCAGTACATCAGTGATGATCCACAGTACATCAGTGATGATCCACAGTACATCAGTGATGATCCACAGTACATCAGGGATGGTCCACAGTACATCAGTGATGATCCATAGTACACCAGTCATGATCCATAGTACATCAGTGATGATCCATAGTACATCAGTGATGATCCATAGTACACCAGTGATGATCCATAGTACACCAGTGATGGCCCATAGTACTTCAGTGATGATTTATAGTACATCAGTGATGATCCACAGTACATCAGTGATGATCC
Organism: Rana muscosa; assembly: GCA_029206835.1. Classification (NCBI taxonomy): domain Eukaryota; kingdom Metazoa; phylum Chordata; class Amphibia; order Anura; family Ranidae; genus Rana; species Rana muscosa. The sequence goes on from JARGYO010000232.1 coordinate 1,272,100, forward strand.
ACAATACACCAGGGATGGTCCACAGTATATCAGTGATGATCCATAGTACATCAGTGATGGCCCACAATACATCAGTGATGATCCACAGTACATCAGTGATGATCCATAGTACACCAGTGATGGCCCATAGTACATCAGTGATGGTCCATAGTACATCAGTGATGATCCATAGTACATCAGTGATGATCCATAGTACATCAATGATGATCCATAGTACACCAGTGATGGCCCATAGTACATCAGTAATGATCTATAGTACATCAGTGATGATCCACAGTACATCAGTGATGATCCACAGTACATCAGTTATGATCCACAGTACATCAGTGATGATCCACAGTACATCAGTGATGATCCACAATACTTCAGTGATGATCCACAGTACATCAGTGATGATCCACAGTACATCAGGGATGGTCCACAGTATATCAGTGATGATCCATAGTACATCAGTGATGGCCCATAGTACATCAGTGATGATCCATAGTACACCAGTGATGATCCATAGTACACCAGTGATGTTCCATAGTACACCAGGGATGATCCACAGTACATCAGTGATGATCCACAGTACATCAGTGGTGGTCCACAGTACATCAGTGATGGTCCATAGTACACCAGTGATGATCCATAGTACACCAGTGATGATCCATAGTACACCAGTGATGGCCCAGAGTACATCAGTGATGATCCATAGTACAACAGTGATGATCCACAGTACATCAGTGATGATCCACAGTACATCAGGGATGGTCCATAGTACATCAGTGATGATTCATAGTACACCAGTGATGATCCATAGTACATCAGTGATGGCCCATAGTACATCAGTGATGAACTATAGTACATCAGTGATGATCCACAGTACATCAGGGATGGTCCATAGTACATCAGTGATGATCCATAGTACACCAGTGATGATCCATAGTACACCAGTGATGGCCCATAGTACATCAGTGATGAACTGTAGTACATCAGTGATGATCCACAGTACATTAGGGATGGTCCATAGTACATCAGTGATGATCCATAGTACACCAGTGATGATCCATAGTACACCAGTGATGGCCCATAGTACATCAGTGATGAACTATAGTACATCAGTGATGATCCACAGTACATCAGTGATGATCCATAGTACATCAGTGATGATCCACAGTACATCAGTGATGATCCACAGTACATCAGGGATGGTCCATAGTACATCAGTGATGATCCATAGTACACCAGTGATGATCCATAGTACACCAGTGATGGCCCATAGTACATCAGTGATGAACTATAGTACATCAGTGATGATCCACAGTACATCAGTGATGATCCACAGTACATCAGGGATGGTCCATAGTACACCAGTGATGATCCACAGTACACCAGTGATGATCCATAGTACACCAGTGATGGCCCATAGTACACCAGTGATGATCCATAGTACACCAGAGATGGCCCATAGTATACCAGTGATGAGCTATAGTACATCAGTGATGATCTATAGTACATCAGTGATGATCCATAGTACACGAGTGATGATCCATAGTACATCAGTGATGGCCCATAGTACACCAGTGATGATCCATAGTACACCAGTGATGATCCATAGTACTTCAGTGATGGCCCATAGTACACCAGTGATGATCCATAGTACATCAGTGATGGCTCATAGTACATCAGTGATGATCCATAATACATCAGTGATGATCCATAGTACACCAGTGATGGCCCATAGTACTTCAGTGATGATCTATAGTACATCAGTGATGATCCACAGTACATCAGTGATGATCCACAGTACATCAGTGATGATCCACGGTACATCAGTGATGATCCATAGTACATCAGTGATGATCCTCAGTACATCAGTGATGATCCACAGTACATCAGTGATGATCCACAGTACATCAGTGATGATCCACAGGACATCAGGGATGGTCCACAGTACATCAGTGATGATCCATAGTACAACAGTCATGATCCATAGTACATCAGTGATGATCCATAGTACATCAGTGATGATCCATAGTACACCAGTGATGGCCCATAGTACACCAGTGATGATCCATAGTACACCAGTGATGGCCCATAGTACTTCAGTGATGATCTATAGTACATCAGTGATGATCCACAGTACATCAGTGATGATCCACAATACATCAGGGATGGTCCACAGTATATCAGTGATGATCCATAGTACATCAGTGATGGCCCACAGTACATCAGTGATGATCCACAGTATATCAGTGATGATCCATAGTACACCAGTGATGGTCCATAGTACACCAGTGATGGTCCATAGTACATCAGTGATGATCCATAGTACATCAGTGATGATCCACAGTACATCAGGGATGGTCCACAGTACATCAGTGATGATCCATAGTACACCAGTGATGGCCCAAAGCACATCAGTGATGGTCCATAGTACACCAGGGATGATCCATAGTAATCCAGTGATGATCCATAGTACACCAGTGATGGCCCATAGTACACCAGTGATGGCCCATAGTACATCAGTGATGATCCACAGTACATCAGTGATGATCTATAGTACATCAGGGATGGTCCACAGTACATCAGTGATGATCCATAGTACACCAGTGATGATCCATAGTACATCAGTGATGATCCATAGTACACCTGTGATGGCCCACAGTACACCTGTGATGGCCCACAGTACATCAGTGATGATCCACAGTACATCAGGGATGATCCACAGTATATCAGGGATGGTCCACAGTATATCAGTGATGATCCATAGTACACCAGTGATGATCCATAGTACACCAGGGATGATCCATAGTACACCAGTGATGATCTATAGTACACCAGTGATGATCCATAGTACATCAGTGATGGTCCATAGTACACCAGTGATGATCCAAAGTACACCAGTGATGGCCCATAGTACACCAGTGATGGCCCATAGTACACCAGTGATGATCCATAGTACACCAGTGATGGCCATAGTACACCAGTGATGTCCCATAGTACATCAGTGATGATCCACAGTACATCAGTGATGATCCATAGTACACCAGGGATGGCCCATAGTACATCAGTGATGGCTCATAGTACATCAGTGATGATCCATAGTACATCAGTGGTGATCCATTGTACACCAGTGATGATCCATAGTACATCAGTGATGGCTCATAGTACATCAGTGATGATCCATAGTACACCAGTGATGATCCATAGTACATCAGTGATGGCTCATAGTACATCAGTGATGATCCATAGTACACCAGTCATGGCCCATATTACTACAGTGATGATCTATAGTACATCAGTGATGATCCACAGTACATCAGTGATGATCCACAGTACATCAGTGATGATCCAAGCTACATCAGTGATGATCCATAGTACATCAGTGATGATCCTCAGTACATCAGTGATGATCCACAGTACATCAGTGATGATCCACAGTACATCAGTGATGATCCACAGTACATCAGGGATGGTCCACAGTACATCAGTGATGATCCATAGTACACCAGTCATGATCCATAGTACATCAGTGATGATCCATAGTACATCAGTGATGATCCATAGTACACCAGTGATGATCCATAGTACACCAGTGATGGCCCATAGTACTTCAGTGATGATTTATAGTACATCAGTGATGATCCACAGTACATCAGTGATGATCCACAATACATCAGGGATGGTCCACAGTATATCAGTGATGATCCATAGTACATCAGTGATGGCCCACAATACATCAGTGATGATCCACAGTACATCAGTGATGATCCATAGTACACCAGTGATGGCCCATAGTACATCAGTGATGGTCCATAGTACATCAGTGATGATCCATAGTACATCAGTGATGATCCATAGTACATCAATGATGATCCATAGTACACCAGTGATGGCCCATAGTACATCAGTAATGATCTATAGTACATCAGTGATGATCCACAGTACATCAGTGATGATCCACAGTACATCAGTTATGATCCACAGTACATCAGTGATGATCCACAGTACATCAGTGATGATCCACAATACTTCAGTGATGATCCACAGTACATCAGTGATGATCCACAGTACATCAGGGATGGTCCACAGTATATCAGTGATGATCCATAGTACATCAGTGATGGCCCATAGTACATCAGTGATGATCCATAGTACACCAGTGATGATCCATAGTACACCAGTGATGTTCCATAGTACACCAGGGATGATCCACAGTACATCAGTGATGATCCACAGTACATCAGTGGTGGTCCACAGTACATCAGTGATGGTCCATAGTACACCAGTGATGATCCATAGTACACCAGTGATGATCCATAGTACACCAGTGATGGCCCAGAGTACATCAGTGATGATCCATAGTACAACAGTGATGATCCACAGTACATCAGTGATGATCCACAGTACATCAGGGATGGTCCATAGTACATCAGTGATGATTCATAGTACACCAGTGATGATCCATAGTACATCAGTGATGGCCCATAGTACATCAGTGATGAACTATAGTACATCAGTGATGATCCACAGTACATCAGGGATGGTCCATAGTACATCAGTGATGATCCATAGTACACCAGTGATGATCCATAGTACACCAGTGATGGCCCATAGTACATCAGTGATGAACTATAGTACATCAGTGATGATCCACAGTACATCAGTGATGATCCACAGTACATCAGGGATGGTCCATAGTACACCAGTGATGATCCACAGTACACCAGTGATGATCCATAGTACACCAGTGATGGTCCATAGTACATCAGTGATGATCTATAGTACATCAGTGATGGTCCATAGTACATCAGTGATGATCTATATACATAGTACACCAGTGATGATCTATAGTACATCAGTGATGATCTACAGTACATCAGTTATGATCCACAGTACATTAGTGATGATCCACAGTACATCAGTGATGATCCACAGTACATCAGTGATGATCCACAGTACATCAGTGATGATCCACAGTACATCAGTGATGATCCACAATACTTCAGTGATGATCCACAGTACATCAGGGATGGTCCACAGTACATCAGTGATGGTCCACAGTATATCAGTGATGATCCATAGTACATCAGTGATGGTCCATAGTACATCAGTGATGGTCCATAGTACACCAGTGATGATCCATAGTACACCAGTGATGGCCCATAGTACACCAGTGATGGCCCATAGTACATCAGTGATGATCCACAGTACATCAGTGATGATCCACAGTACATCAGTGATGATCCACAGTACATCAGGGATGGTCCACAGTATATCAGTGATGATCCATAGTACATCAGTGATGGCCCATAGTACATCAGTGATGATCCATAGTACACCAGTGATGATCCATAGTACACCAGTGATGTTCCATAGTACACCAGGGATGATCCACAGTACATCAGTGATGATCCACAGTACATCAGTGGTGGTCCACAGTACATCAGTGATGGTCCATAGTACACCAGTGATGATCCATAGTACACCAGTGATGATCCATAGTACACCAGTGATGGCCCATAGTACATCAGTGATGATCCATAGTACATCAGTGATGATCCACAGTACATCAGTGATGATCCACAGTACATCAGGGATGGTCCATAGTACATCAGTGATGATCCATAGTACACCAGTGATGATCCATATTACACCAGTGATGGCCCATAGTACATCAGTGATGAACTATAGTACATCAGTGATGATCCACAGTACATCAGTGATGATCCACAGTACATCAGGGATGGTCCATAGTACACCAGTGATGATCCACAGTACACCAGTGATGATCCATAGTACACCAGTGATGGTCCATAGTACATCAGTGATGATCTATAGTACATCAGTGATGGTCCATAGTACATCAGTGATGATCTATATACATAGTACACCAGTGATGATCTATAGTACATCAGTGATGATCTACAGTACATCAGTTATGATCCACAGTACATTAGTGATGATCCACAGTACATCAGTGATGATCCACAGTACATCAGTGATGATCCACAATACTTCAGTGATGATCCACAGTACATCAGGGATGGTCCACAGTACATCAGTGATGGTCCACAGTATATCAGTGATGATTCATAGTACATCAGTGATGGTCCATAGTACATCAGTGATGGTCCATAGTACACCAGTGATGATCCATAGTACACCAGTGATGGCCCATAGTACATCAGTGATGATCCACAGTACATCAGTGATGATCCACAGTACATCAGTGATGATCCACAGTACATCAGTGATGATCCATAGTACACCAGTGATGGCCCATAGTACATCAGTGATGAACTATAGTACATCAGAGATGATCCACAGTACATCAGGGATGGTCCATAGTACATCAGTGATGATCCATAGTACACCAGTGATGATCCATAGTACACCAGTGATGGCCCATAGTACATCAGTGATGAACTATAGTACATCAGTGATGATCCACAGTACATCAGTGATGATCCATAGTACATCAGTGATGATCCACAGTACATCAGGGATGGTCCATAGTACATCAGTGATGATCCATAGTACACCAGTGATGATCCATAGTACACCAGTGATGGCCTATAGTACATCAGTGATGAACTATAGTACATCAGTGATGATCCACAGTACATCAGTGATGATCCACAGTACATCAGGGATGGTCCATAGTACACCAGTGATGATCCACAGTACACCAGTGATGATCCATAGTACACCAGTGATGGCCCATAGTACACCAGTGATGATCCATAGTACACCAGAGATGGCCCATAGTATACCAGTGATGAGCTATAGTACATCAGTGATGATCTATAGTACATCAGTGATGATCCATAGTACACCAGTGATGATCCATAGTACATCAGTGATGGCCCATAGTACACCAGTGATGATCCATAGTACACCAGTGATGATCCATAGTACTTCAGTGATGGCCCATAGTACACCAGTGATGATCCATAGTACATCAGTGATGGCTCATAGTACATCAGTGATGATCCATAATACATCAGTGATGATCCATAGTACACCAGTGATGGCCCATAGTACTTCAGTGATGATCTATAGTACATCAGTGATGATCCACAGTACATCAGTGATGATCCACAGTACATCAGTGATGATCCACGGTACATCAGTGATGATCCATAGTACATCAGTGATGATCCTCAGTACATCAGTGATGATCCACAGTACATCAGTGATGATCCACAGTACATCAGTGATGATCCACAGTACATCAGTGATGATCCACAGGACATCAGGGATGGTCCACAGTACATCAGTGATGATCCATAGTACACCAGTCATGATCCATAGTACATCAGTGATGATCCATAGTACATCAGTGATGATCCATAGTACACCAGTGATGGCCCATAGTACACCAGTGATGATCCATAGTACACCAGTGATGGCCCATAGTACTTCAGTGATGATCTATAGTACATCAGTGATGATCCACAGTACATCAGTGATGATCCACAATACATCAGGGATGGTCCACAGTATATCAGTGATGATCCATAGTACATCAGTGATGGCCCACAGTACATCAGTGATGATCCACAGTATATCAGTGATGATCCATAGTACACCAGTGATGGTCCATAGTACACCAGTGATGGTCCATAGTACATCAGTGATGATCCATAGTACATCAGTGATGATCCACAGTACATCAGGGATGGTCCACAGTACATCAGTGATGATCCATAGTACACCAGTGATGGCCCAAAGCACATCAGTGATGGTCCATAGTACACCAGGGATGATCCATAGTAATCCAGTGATGATCCATAGTACACCAGTGATGGCCCATAGTACACCAGTGATGGCCCATAGTACATCAGTGATGATCCACAGTACATCAGTGATGATCTATAGTACATCAGGGATGGTCCACAGTACATCAGTGATGATCCATAGTACACCAGTGATGATCCATAGTACATCAGTGATGATCCATAGTACACCTGTGATGGCCCACAGTACACCTGTGATGGCCCACAGTACATCAGTGATGATCCACAGTACATCAGGGATGATCCACAGTATATCAGGGATGGTCCACAGTATATCAGTGATGATCCATAGTACACCAGTGATGATCCATAGTACACCAGGGATGATCCATAGTACACCAGTGATGATCCATAGTACACCAGTGATGATCCATAGTACATCAGTGATGGTCCATAGTACACCAGTGATGATCCATAGTACACCAGTGATGGCCCATAGTACACCAGTGATGGCCCATAGTACACCAGTGATGATCCATAGTACACCAGTGATGGCCATAGTACACCAGTGATGTCCCATAGTACATCAGTGATGATCCACAGTACATCAGTGATGATCCATAGTACACCAGGGATGGCCCATAGTACATCAGTGATGGCTCATAGTACATCAGTGATGATCCATAGTACATCAGTGGTGATCCATTGTACACCAGTGATGATCCATAGTACATCAGTGATGGCTCATAGTACATCAGTGATGATCCATAGTACACCAGTGATGATCCATAGTACATCAGTGATGGCTCATAGTACATCAGTGATGATCCATAGTACACCAGTCATGGCCCATAGTACTACAGTGATGATCTATAGTACATCAGTGATGATCCACAGTACATCAGTGATGATCCACAGTACATCAGTGATGATCCAAGCTACATCAGTGATGATCCATAGTACATCAGTGATGATCCTCAGTACATCAGTGATGATCCACAGTACATCAGTGATGATCCACAGTACATCAGTGATGATCCACAGTACATCAGGGATGGTCCACAGTACATCAGTGATGATCCATAGTACACCAGTCATGATCCATAGTACATCAGTGATGATCCATAGTACATCAGTGATGATCCATAGTACACCAGTGATGATCCATAGTACACCAGTGATGGCCCATAGTACTTCAGTGATGATTTATAGTACATCAGTGATGATCCACAGTACATCAGTGATGATCCACAATACATCAGGGATGGTCCACAGTATATCAGTGATGATCCATAGTACATCAGTGATGGCCCACAGTACATCAGTGATGATCCACAGTACATCAGTGATGATCCATAGTACACCAGTGATGGCCCATAGTACATCAGTGATGGTCCATAGTACATCAGTGATGATCCATAGTACATCAGTGATGATCCATAGTACATCAATGATGATCCATAGTACACCAGTGATGGCCCATAGTACATCAGTAATGATCTATAGTACATCAGTGATGATCCACAGTACATCAGTGATGATCCACAGTACATCAGTTATGATCCACAGTACATCAGTGATGATCCACAGTACATCAGTGATGATCCACAATACTTCAGTGATGATCCACAGTACATCAGTGATGATCCACAGTACATCACGGATGGTCCACAGTATATCAGTGATGATCCATAGTACATCAGTGATGGCCCATAGTACATCAGTGATGATCCATAGTACACCAGTGATGATCCATAGTACACCAGTGATGTTCCATAGTACACCAGGGATGATCCACAGTACATCAGTGATGATCCACAGTACATCAGTGGTGGTCCACAGTACATCAGTGATGGTCCATAGTACACCAGTGATGATCCATAGTACACCAGTGATGATCCATAGTACACCAGTGATGGCCCATAGTACATCAGTGATGATCCATAGTACATCAGTGATGATCCACAGTACATCAGTGATGATCCACAGTACATCAGGGATGGTCCATAGTACATCAGTGATGATCCATAGTACACCAGTGATGATCCATAGTACACCAGTGATGGCCCATAGTACATCAGTGATGAACTATAGTACATCAGTGATGATCCACAGTACATCAGGGATGGTCCATAGTACATCAGTGATGATCCATAGTACACCAGTAATGATCCATAGTACACAAGTGATGGCCCATAGTACATCAGTGATGAACTATAGTACATCAGTGATGATCCACAGTACATCAGTGATGATCCACAGTACATCAGGGATGGTCCATAGTACACCAGTGATGATCCACAGTACACCAGTGATGATCCATAGTACACCAGTGATGGTCCATAGTACATCAGTGATGATCTATAGTACATCAGTGATGGTCCATAGTACATCAGTGATGATCTATATACATAGTACACCAGTGATGATCTATAGTACATCAGTGATGATCTACAGTACATCAGTTATGATCCACAGTACATTAGTGATGATCCACAGTACATCACTGATGATCCACAGTACATCAGTGATGATCCACAATACTTCAGTGATGATCCACAGTACATCAGGGATGGTCCACAGTACATCAGTGATGGTCCATAGTACATCAGTGATGGTCCATAGTACACCAGTGATGATCCATAGTACACCAGTGATGGCCCATAGTACACCAGTGATGGCCCATAGTACATCAGTGATGATCCACAGTACATCAGTGATGATCCACAGTACATCAGTGATGATCCACAGTACATCAGTGATGATCCATAGTACACCAGTGATGGCCCATAGTACATCAGTGATGAACTATAGTACATCAGAGATGATCCACAGTACATCAGGGATGGTCCATAGTACATCAGTGATGATCCATAGTACACCAGTGATGATCCATAGTACACCAGTGATGGCCCATAGTACATCAGTGATGAACTATAGTACATCAGTGATGATCCACAGTACATCAGTGATGATCCATAGTACATCAGTGATGATCCACAGTACATCAGTGATGATCCACAGTACATCAGGGATGGTCCATAGTACATCAGTGATGATCCATAGTACACCAGTGATGATCCATAGTACACCAGTGATGGCCCATAGTACATCAGTGATGAACTATAGTACATCAGTGATGATCCACAGTACATCAGTGATGATCCACAGTACATCAGGGATGGTCCATAGTACACCAGTGATGATCCACAGTACACCAGTGATGATCCATAGTACACCAGTGATGGTCCATAGTACATCAGTGATGATCTATAGTACATCAGTGATGGTCCATGGTCCATCAGTGATGATCTATAGTACATCAGTGATGATCTATAGTACATCAGTGATGATCCACAGTACATCAGTTATGATACACAGTACATCAGTGATGATCCACAGTACATCAGTGATGATCCACAGTACATCAGTGATGATCCACAATACTTCAGTGATGATCCACAGTACATCAGTGATGATCCACAGTACATCAGGGATGGTCCACAGTATATCAGTGATGATCCATAGTACATCAGTGATGATCCATAGTACACCAGTGATGGCCCATAGTACACCAGTGATGGCCCATAGTACATCAGTGATGATCCATAGTACATCAGTGATGATCCACAGTACATCAGTGATGATCCACAGTACATCAGGGATGGTTCACAGTACATCAGTGATGATCCATAGTACACCAGTGATGATCCATAGTACACCAGTGATGGCCCATAGTACACCAGTGATGATCCATAGTACACCAGTGATGGCCCATAGTACATCAGTGATGAACTATAGTACATCAGTGATGATCCACAGTACATCAGTGATGATCCATAGTACACCAGTGATGGCCCATAGTACACCAGTGATGATCCATAGTACACCAGTGATGGCCCATAGTACATCAGTGATGAACTATAGTACATCAGTGATGATCCACAGTACATCAGTGATGATCCACAGTACATCAGGGATGGTCCATAGTACATCAGTGATGATCCATAGTACACCAGTGATGATCCATAGTACACCAGTGATGGCCCATAGTACATCAGTGATGAACTATAGTACATCAGTGATGATCCACAGTACATCAGTGATGATCCACAGTACATCAGGGATGGTCCATAGTACACCAGTGATGATCCACAGTACACCAGTGATGATCCATAGTACACCAGTGATGGTCCATAGTACATCAGTGATGATCTATAGTACACCAGTGATGGTCCATAGTACATCAGTGGTGATCTATAGTACATCAGTGATAAACTATAGTACATCAGTGATGATCTATAGTACATCAGTGATGATCCATAGTACATCAGTGATGATCCATAGTACACCAGTGATGATCCATAGTACACCAGTGATGGTCCACAGTACATCAGGGATGGTCCACAGTACATCGGTGATGATCCATAGTACACCAGTGATGGCCCATAGTACATCAGTGATGGTCCATAGTACATCAGTGATGATCCATAGTACATCAGTGATGATCCATAGTACACCAGTGATGGCCCATAGTACACCAGTGGTGGCCCATAGTACATCAGTGATGATCCACAGTACATCAGTGATGATCCATAGTACATCAGTGATGATCCACAGTACATCAGTGATGATCCACAGTACATCAGGGATGGTCCATAGTACATCAGTGATGATCCATAGTACAACAGTGATGATCCATAGTACACCAGTGATGGCCCATAGTACATCAGTGATGAACTATAGTACATCAGTGATGATCCACAGTACATCAGTGATGATCCACAGTACATCAGGGATGGTCCATAGTACACCAGTGATGATCCACAGTACACCAGTGATGATCCATAGTACACCAGTGATGGTCCATAGTACACCAGTGATGATCCATAGTACACCAGTGATGGCCCATAGTACATCAGTGATGAACTATAGTACATCAGTGATGATCCGAAGTACATCAGTGATCCACAGTACATCAGGGATGGTCCATAGTACACCAGTGATGATCCACAGTACACCAGTGATGATCCATAGTACACCAGTGATGGTCCATAGTACATCAGTGATGATCTATAGTACATCAGTGATGGTCCATAGTCCATCAGTGATGATCTAAAGTACATCAGTGATGATCCACAATACATCAGTCATGATACACAGTACATCAGTGATGATCCACAGTACATCAGTGATGATCCACAATACTTCAGTGATGATCCACAGTACATCAGTGATGATCCACAGTACATCAGGGATGGTCCACAGTATATCAGTGATGATCCATAGTACATCAGTGATGGTCCATAGTACATCAGTGATGGTCCATAGTACACCAGTGATGATCCATAGTACACCAGTGATGGCCCATAGTACACCAGTGATGGCCCATAGTACATCAGTGATGATCCATAGTACATCAGTGATGATCCACAGTACATCAGTGATGATCCACAGTACATCAGGGATGGTCCATAGTACATCAGTGATGATCCATAGTACACCAGTGATTATCCATAGTACACCAGTGATGGCCCATAGTACATCAGTGATGAACTATAGTACATCAGTGATGATCCACAGTACATCAGTGATGATCCACAGTACATCAGGGATGGTCCATAGTACACCAGTGATGATCCACAGTACACCAGTGATGATCCATAGTACACCAGTGATGGTCCATAGTACACCAGTGATGATCCATAGTACACCAGTGATGGCCCATAGTACATCAGTGATGAACTATAGTACATCAGTGATGATCCGAAGTACATCAGTGATCCACAGTACATCAGGGATGGTCCATAGTACACCAGTGATGATCCACAGTACACCAGTGATGATCCATAGTACACCAGTGATGGTCCATAGTACATCAGTGATGATCTATAGTACATCAGTGATGGTCCATAGTCCATCAGTGATGATCTAAAGTACATCAGTGATGATCCACAATACATCAGTCATGATACACAGTACATCAGTGATGATCCACAGTACATCAGTGATGATCCACAATACTTCAGTGATGATCCACAGTACATCAGTGATGATCCACAGTACATCAGGGATGGTCCACAGTATATCAGTGATGATCCATAGTACATCAGTGATGGTCCATAGTACATCAGTGATGGTCCATAGTACACCAGTGATGATCCATAGTACACCAGTGATGGCCCATAGTACACCAGTGATGGCCCATAGTACATCAGTGATGATCCATAGTACATCAGTGATGATCCACAGTACATCAGTGATGATCCACAGTACATCAGGGATGGTCCATAGTACATCAGTGATGATCCATAGTACACCAGTGATTATCCATAGTACACCAGTGATGGCCCATAGTACATCAGTGATGAACTATAGTACATCAGTGATGATCCACAGTACATCAGGGATGGTCCATAGTACATCAGTGATGATCCATAGTACACCAGTGATGATCCATAGTACACCAGTGATGGCCCATAGTACATCAGTGATGAACTATAGTACATCAGTGATGATCCACAGTACATCAGTGATGATCCATAGTACATCAGTGATGATCCACAGTACATCAGTGATGATCCACAGTACATCAGGGATGGTCCATAGTACATCAGTGATGATCCATAGTACACCAGTGATGATCCATAGTACACCAGTGATGGCCCATAGTACATCAGTGATGAACTATAGTACATCAGTGATGATCCACAGTACATCAGTGATGATCCACAGTACATCAGGGATGATCCATAGTACACCAGTGATGGCCCATAGTACATCAGTGATGAACTATAGTACATCAGTGATGATCCACAGTACATCAGTGATGATCCATAGTACATCAGTGATGATCCACAGTACATCAGTGATGATCCACAGTACATCAGGGATGGTCCATAGTACATCAGTGATGATCCATAGTACACCAGTGATGATCCATAGTACACCAGTGATGGCCCATAGTACATCAGTGATGAACTATAGTACATCAGTGATGATCCACAGTACATCAGTGATGATCCACAGTACATCAGGGATGGTCCATAGTACACCAGTGATGATCCACAGTACACCAGTGATGATCCATAGTACACCAGTGATGGTCCATAGTACATCAGTGATGATCTATAGTACATCAGTGATGGTCCATAGTACATCAGTGATGAGCTATAGTACATCAGTGATGATCTATAGTACATCAGTGATGATCCATAGTACACCAGTGATGATCCATAGTACACCAGTGATGGCCCATAGTACATCAGTGATGATCCATAGTACACCAGTGATGATCCATAGTACACCAGTGATGGCCCATAGTACATCAGTGATGAACTATAGTACATCAGTGATGATCCACAGTACATCAGTGATGATCCATAGTACATCAGTGATGATCCACAGTACATCAGTGATGATCCACAGTACATCAGGGATGGTCCATAGTACATCAGTGATGATCCATAGTACACCAGTGATGATCCATAGTACACCAGTGATGGCCCACAGTATATCAGTGATGAACTATAGTACATCAGTGATGATCCACAGTACATCAGTGATGATCCACAGTACATCAGGGATGGTCCATAGTACACCAGTGATGATCCACAGTACACCAGTGATGATCCATAGTACACCAGTGATGGTCCATAGTACATCAGTGATGATCTATAGTACATCAGTTGTGGTCCATAGTACATCAGTGATGATCTATAGTACATCAGTGATGATCTATAGTACATCAGTGATGATCCATAGTACATCAGTGATGATCCACAGTACATCAGTGATGGTCCACAGTACATCAGGGATGGTCCACAGTACATCGGTGATGGACTAGTGATGGCCCATAGTACATCAGTGATGATCCACAATACTTCAGTGATGATCCACAGTACATCAGGGATGGTCCACAGTACATCAGTGATGGTCCACAGTATATCAGTGATGATCCATAGTACATCAGTGATGGTCCATAGTACATCAGTGATGGTCCATAGTACACCAGTGATGATCCATAGTACACCAGTGATGGCCCATAGTACACCAGTGATGGCCCATAGTACATCAGTGATGATCCATAGTACATCAGTGATGATCCACAGTACATCAGTGATGATCCACAGTACATCAGGGATGGTCCATAGTACACCAGTGATGATCCACAGTACACCAGTGATGATCCATAGTACACCAGTGATGGTCCATAGTACATCAGTGATGATCTATAGTACATCAGTGATGGTCCATAGTACATCAGTGATGATCTATAGTACATCAGTGATGATCTATAGTACATCAGTGATGATCCATAGTACATCAGTGATGATCCACAGTACATCAGTGATGGTCCACAGTACATCAGGGATGGTCCACAGTACATCGGTGATGGACCAGTGATGGCCCATAGTACATCAGTGATGATCCACAATACTTCAGTGATGATCCACAGTACATCAGGGATGGTCCACAGTACATCAGTGATGGTCCACAGTATATCAGTGATGATCCATAGTACATCAGTGATGGTCCATAGTACATCAGTGATGGTCCATAGTACACCAGTGATGATCCATAGTACACCAGTGATGGCCCATAGTACACCAGTGATGGCCCATAGTACATCAGTGATGATCCATAGTACATCAGTGATGATCCACAGTACATCAGTGATGATCCACAGTACATCAGGGAAGGTCCATAGTACATCAGTGATGATCCATAGTACACCAGTGATGATCCATAGTACACCAGTGATGGCCCATAGTACATCAGTGATGAACTATAGTACATCAGAGATGATCCACAGTACATCAGGGATGGTCCATAGTACATCAGTCATGATCCATAGTACACCAGTGATGATCCATAGTACACCAGTGATGGCCCATAGTACATCAGTGATGAACTATAGTACATCAGTGATGATCCACAGTACATCAGTGATGATCCATAGTACATCAGTGATGATCCACAGTACATCAGGGATGGTCCATAGTACATCAGTGATGATCCATAGTACACCAGTGATGATCCATAGTACACCAGTGATGGCCCATAGTACATCAGTGATGAACTATAGTACATCAGTGATGATCCACAGTACATCAGTGATGATCCACAGTACATCAGGGATGGTCCATAGTACACCAGTGATGATCCACAGTACACCAGTGATGGTCCATAGTACATCAGTGATGATCTATAGTACAACAGTGATGATCTATAGTACATCAGTGATGATCCACAGTACATCAGTTATGATACACAGTACATCAGTGATGATCCACAGTACATCAATGATGATCCACAATACTTCAGTGATGATCCACAGTACATCAGTGATGATCCACAGTACATCAGGGATGGTCCACAGTATATCAGTGATGATCCATAGTACATCAGTGATGGTCCATAGTACATCAGTGATGGTCCATAGTACACCAGTGATGATCCATAGTACACCAGTGATGGCCCATAGTACACCAGTGATGGCCCATAGTACATCAGTGATGATCCATAGTACATCAGTGATGATCCACAGTACATCAGTGATGATCCACAGTACATCAGGGATGGTCCATAGTACATCAGTGATGATCCATAGTACACCAGTGATGATCCATAGTACACCAGTGATGGCCCATAGTACATCAGTGATGAACTATAGTACATCAGAGATGATCCACAGTACATCAGGGATGGTCCATAGTACATCAGTGATGATCCATAGTACACCAGTGATGATCCATAGTACACCAGTGATGGCCCATAGTACATCAGTGATGAACTATAGTACATCAGTGATGATCCACAGTACACCAGTGATGGCCCATAGTACATCAGTGATGATCCACAGTACATCAGTGATGATCCACAGTACATCAGGGATGGTCCATAGTACATCAGTGATGATCCATAGTACACCAGTGATGATCTATAGTACACCAGTGATGGCCCATAGTACATCAGTGATGAACTATAGTACATCAGTGATGATCCATAGTACATCAGTGATGATCCACAGTACATCAGGGATGGTCCATAGTACACCAGTGATGATCCACAGTACACCAGTGATGATCCATAGTACACCAGTGATGGTCCATAGTACATCAGTGATGATCTATAATACATCAGTGATGGTCCATATTACATCATTGATGATCTATAGTACATCAGTGATGATCTATAGTACATCAGTGATGATCCACAGTACATCAGTTATGATACACAGTACATCAGTGATGATCCACAGTACATCAGTGATGATCCACAGTACATCAGTGATGATCCACAATACTTCAGTGATGATCCACAGTACATCAGTGATGGCCCATAGTACATCAGTGATGAACTATAGTACATCAGTGATGATCCACAGTACATCAGTGATGATCCACAGTACATCAGGGATGGTCCATAGTACACCAGTGATGATCCACAGTACACCAGTGATGGTCCATAGTACATCAGTGATGATCTATAGTACAACAGTGATGATCTATAGTACATCAGTGATGATCCACAGTACATCAGTTATGATACACAGTACATCAGTGATGATCCACAGTACATCAATGATGATCCACAATACTTCAGTGATGATCCACAGTACATCAGTGATGATCCACAGTACATCAGGGATGGTCCACAGTATATCAGTGATGATCCATAGTACATCAGTGATGGTCCATAGTACAACAGTGATGGTCCATAGTACACCAGTGATGATCCATAGTACACCAGTGATGGCCCATAGTACACCAGTGATGGCCCATAGTACATCAGTGATGATCCATAGTACATCAGTGATGATCCACAGTACATCAGTGATGATCCACAGTACATCAGGGATGGTCCATAGTACATCAGTGATGATCCATAGTACACCAGTGATGATCCATAGTACACCAGTGATGGCCCATAGTACATCAGTGATGAACTATAGTACATCAGAGATGATCCACAGTACATCAGGGATGGTCCATAGTACATCAGTGATGATCCATAGTACACCAGTGATGATCCATAGTACACCAGTGATGGCCCATAGTACATCAGTGATGAACTATAGTACATCAGTGATGATCCACAGTACACCAGTGATGGCCCATAGTACATCAGTGATGATCCACAGTACATCAGTGATGATCCACAGTACATCAGGGATGGTCCATAGTACATCAGTGATGATCCATAGTACACCGGTGATGATCCATAGTACACCAGTGATGGCCCATAGTACATCAGTGATGAACTATAGTACATCAGTGATGATCCACAGTACATCAGTGATGATCCACAGTACATCAGGGATGGTCCATAGTACACCAGTGATGATCCACAGTACACCAGTGATGATCCATAGTACACCAGTGATGGTCCATAGTACATCAGTGATGATCTATAGTACATCGGTGATGGTCCATAGTACATCATTGATGATCTATAGTACATCAGTGATGATCTATAGTACATCAGTGATGATCCACAGTACATCAGTTATGATACACAGTACATCAGTGATGATCCACAGTACATCAGTGATGATCCACAATACTTCAGTGATGATCCACAGTACATCAGTGATGATCCACAGTACATCAGGGATGGTCCACAGTATAACAGTGATGATAAATAGTACATCAGTGATGATCCATAGTACACCAGTGATGGCCCATAGTACACCAGTGATGGCCCATAGTACATCAGTGATGATCCATAGTACATCAGTGATGATCCACAGTACATCAGTGATGATCCACAGTACATCAGGGATGGTCCACAGTACATCAGTTATGATCCATAGTACACCAGTGATGATCCATAGTACACCAGTGATGGCCCATAGTACACCAGTGATGATCCATAGTACACCAGTGATGGCCCATAGTACATCAGTGATGAACTATAGTACATCAGTGATGATCCACAGTACATCAGTGATGATCCATAGTACACCAGTGATGGCCCATAGTACACCAGTGATGATCCATAGTACACCAGTGATGGCCCATAGTACATCAGTGATGAACTATAGTACATCAGTGATGATCCACAGTACATCAGTGATGATCCACAGTACATCAGGGATGGTCCATAGTACATCAGTGATGATCCATAGTACACCAGTGATGATCCATAGTACACCAGTGATGGCCCATAGTACATCAGTGATGAACTATAGTACATCAGTGATGATCCACAGTACATCAGTGATGATCCACAGTACATCAGGGATGGTCCATAGTACACCAGTGATGATCCACAGTACACCAGTGATGATCCATAGTACACCAGTGATGGTCCATAGTACATCAGTGATGATCTATAGTACACCAGTGATGGTCCATAGTACATCAGTGATGATCTATAGTACATCAGTGATGAACTATAGTACATCAGTGATGATCTATAGTACATCAGTGATGATCCATAGTACACCAGTGATGATCCATAGTACACCAGTGATGGCCCATAGTACATCAGTGATGATCCACAGTACATCAGTGATGATCCACAGTACATCAGGGATGGTCCATAGTACACCAGTGATGATCCACAGTACACCAGTGATGATCCATAGTACACCAGTGATGGTCCATAGTACATCAGTGATGATCTATAGTACATCAGTGATGGTTCATAGTACATCATTGATGATCTATAGTACATCAGTGATGATCTATAGTACATCAGTGATGATCCACAGTACATCAGTTATGATACACAGTACATCAGTGATGATCCACAGTACATCAGTGATGATCCACAGTACATCAGTGATGATCCACAATACTTCAGTGATGATCCACAGTACATCAGTGATGATCCACAGTACATCAGGGATGGTCCACAGTATATCAGTGATGATCCATAGTACATCAGTGATGATCCATAGTACACCAGTGATGGCCCATAGTACACCAGTGATGGCCCATAGTACATCAGTGATGATCCATAGTACATCAGTGATGATCCACAGTACATCAGTGATGATCCACAGTACATCAGGGATGGTCCACAGTACATCAGTGATGATCCATAGTACACCAGTGATGATCCATAGTACACAAGTGATGGCCCATAGTACACCAGTGATGATCCATAGTACACCAGTGATGGCCCATAGTACATCAGTGATGAACTATAGTACATCAGTGATGATCCACAGTACATCAGTGATAATCCATAGTACACCAGTGATGGCCCATAGTACACCAGTGATGATCCATAGTACACCAGTGATGGCCCATAGTACATCAGTGATGAACTATAGTACATCAGTGATGATCCACAGTACATCAGTGATGATCCACAGTACATCAGGGATGGTCCATAGTACATCAGTGATGATCCATAGTACACCAGTGATGATCCATAGTACACCAGTGATGGCCCATAGTACATCAGTGATGAACTATAGTACATCAGTGATGATCCACAGTACATCAGTGATGATCCACAGTACATCAGGGATGGTCCATAGTACACCAGTGATGATCCACAGTACACCAGTGATGATCCATAGTACACCAGTGATGGTCCATAGTACATCAGTGATGATCTATAGTACACCAGTGATGGTCCATAGTACATCAGTGATGATCTATAGTACATCAGTGATGAACTATAGTACATCAGTGATGATCTATAGTACATCAGTGATGATCCATAGTACACCAGTGATGATCCATAGTACACCAGTGATGGCCCATAGTACATCAGTGATGAACTATAGTACATCAGTGATGATCCACAGTACATCAGGGATGGTCCATAGTACATCAGTGATGATCCATAGTACACCAGTGATGATCCATAGTACACCAGTGATGGCCCATAGTACATCAGTGATGAACTATAGTACATCAGTGATGATCCACAGTACATCAGTGATGATCCACAGTACATCAGGGATGGTCCATAGTACATCAGTGATGATCCATAGTACACCAGTGATGATCCATAGTACACCAGTGATGGCCCATAGTACATCAGTGATGAACTATAGTACATCAGTGATGATCCATAGTACATCAGTGATGATCCATAGTATATCAGTGATGATCCACAGTACATCAGGGATGGTCCATAGTACACCAGTGATGATCCACAGTACACCAGTGATGATCCATAGTACACCAGTGATGGTCCATAGTACATCAGTGATGATCTATAGTACATCATTGATGATCTATAGTACATCAGTGATGATCCATAGTACATCAGTGATGATCCACAGTACATCAGTGATGGTCCACAGTACATCAGGGATGGTCCACAGTACATCGGTGATGATCCATAGTACACCAGTGATGGCCCATAGCACATCAGTGATGGTCCATAGTACATCAGTGATGATCCATAGTACATCAGTGATGATCCATAGTACACCAGTGATGGCCCATAGTACACCAGTGATGGCCCATAATACATCAGTGATGATCCACAGTACATCAGTGATGATCCATAGTACATCAGTGATGATCCACAGTACATCAGTGATGATCCACAGTACATCAGGGATGGTCCATAGTACATCAGTGATGATCCATAGTACACCAGTGATGATCCATAGTACACCAGTGATGGCCCATAGTACATCAGTGATGAACTATAGTACATCAGTGATGATCCACAGTACATCAGTGATGATCCACAGTACATCAGGGATGGTCCATAGTACACCAGTGATGATCCACAGTACACCAGTGATGATCCATAGTACACCAGTGATGGTCCATAGTACACCAGTGATGATCCATAGTACACCAGTGATGGCCCATAGTACATCAGTGATGAACTATAGTACATCAGTGATGATCCACAGTACATCAGTGATGATCCACAGTACATCAGGGATGGTCCATAGTACACCAGTGATGATCCACAGTACACCAGTGATGATCCATAGTACACCAGTGATGGTCCATAGTACATCAGTGATGATCTATAGTACATCAGTGATGGTCCATAGTCCATCAGTGATGATCTATAGTACATCAGTGATGATCTATAGTACATCAGTGATGATCCACAATACATCAGTTATGATACACAGTACATCAGTGATGATCCACAGTACATCAGTGATGATCCACAATACTTCAGTGATGATCCACAGTACATCAGTGATGATCCACAGTACATCAGGGATGGTCCACAGTATATCAGTGATGATCCATAGTACATCAGTGATGGTCCATAGTACATCAGTGATGGTCCATAGTACACCAGTGATGATCTATAGTACACCAGTGATGGCCCATAGTACACCAGTGATGGCCCATAGTACATCAGTGATGATCCATAGTACATCAGTGATGATCCACAGTACATCAGTGATGATCCACAGTACATCAGGGATGGTCCATAGTACATCAGTGATGATCCATAGTACACCAGTGATGATCCATAGTACACCAGTGATGGCCCATAGTACATCAGTGATGAACTCTAGTACATCAGTGATGATCCACAGTACATCAGGGATGGTCCATAGTACATCAGTGATGATCCACAGTACATCAGGGATGGTCCATAGTACATCAGTGATGATCCACAGTACATCAGGGATGGTCCATAGTACATCAGTGATGATCCATAGTACACCAGTGATGATCCATAGTACACCAGTGATGGCCCATAGTACATCAGTGATGAACTATAGTACATCAGTGATGATCCATAGTACATCAGTGATGATCCATAGTATATCAGTGATGATCCACAGTACATCAGGGATGGTCCATAGTACACCAGTGATGATCCACAGTACACCAGTGATGATCCATAGTACACCAGTGATGGTCCATAGTGCATCAGTGATGATCTATAGTACATCATTGATGATCTATAGTACATCAGTGATGATCCATAGTACATCAGTGATGATCTATAGTACATCATTGATGATCTATAGTACATCAGTGATGATCCATAGTACATCAGTGATGATCCACAGTACATCAGTGATGGTCCACAGTACATCAGGGATGGTCCACAGTACATCGGTGATGATCCATAGTACACCAGTGATGGCCCATAGCACATCAGTGATGGTCCATAGTACATCAGTGATGATCCATAGTACATCAGTGATGATCCATAGTACACCAGTGATGGCCCATAGTACACCAGTGATGGCCCATAGTACATCAGTGATGATCCACAGTACATCAGTGATGATCCATAGTACATCAGTGATGATCCACAGTACATCAGTGATGATCCACAGTACATCAGGGATGGTCCATAGTACATCAGTGATGATCCATAGTACACCAGTGATGATCCATAGTACACCAGTGATGGCCCATAGTACATCAGTGATGAATTATAGTACATCAGTGATGATCCACAGTACATCAGTGATGATCCACAGTACATCAGGGATGGTCCATAGTACACCAGTGATGATCCACAGTACACCAGTGATGATCCATAGTACACCAGTGATGGTCCATAGTACACCAGTGATGATCCATAGTACACCAGTGATGGCCCATAGTACATCAGTGATGAACTATAGTACATCAGTGATGATCCACAGTACATCAGTGATGATGCACAGTACATCAGGGATGGTCCATAGTACACCAGTGATGATCCACAGTACACCAGTGATGATCCATAGTACACCAGTGATGGTCCATAGTACATCAGTGATGATCTATAGTACATCAGTGATGGTCCATAGTCCATCAGTGATGATCTATAGTACATCAGTGATGATCTATAGTACATCAGTGATGATCCACAATACATCAGTTATGATACACAGTACATCAGTGATGATCCACAGTACATCAGTGATGATCCACAATACTTCAGTGATGATCCACAGTACATCAGTACTGATCCACAGTACATCAGGGATGGTCCACAGTATATCAGTGATGATCCATAGTACATCAGTGATGGTCCATAGTACATCAGTGATGGTCCATAGTACATCAGTGATGGTCCATAGTACACCAGTGATGATCCATAGTACACCAGTGATGGCCCATAGTACACCAGTGATGGCCCATAGTACATCAGTGATGATCCATAGTACATCAGTGATGATCCACAGTACATCAGTGATGATCCACAGTACATCAGGGATGGTCCATAGTACATCAGTGATGATCCATAGTACACCAGTGATGATCCATAGTACACCAGTGATGGCCCATAGTACATCAGTGATGAACTATAGTACATCAGTGATGATCCACAGTACATCAGGGATGGTCCATAGTACATCAGTGATGATCCATAGTACACCAGTGATGATCCATAGTACACCAGTGATGGCCCATAGTACATCAGTGATGAACTATAGTACATCAGTGATGATCCACAGTGCATCAGTGATGATCCATAGTACATCAGTGATGATCCACAGTACATCAGTGATGATCCACAGTACATCAGGGATGGTCCATAGTACATCAGTGATGATCCATAGTACACCAGTGATGATCCATAGTACACCAGTGATGATCCATAGTACACCAGTGATGGCCCATAGTACATCAGTGATGAACTATAGTACATCAGTGATGATCCATAGTACATCAGTGATGATCCATAGTATATCAGTGATGATCCACAGTACATCAGGGATGGTCCATAGTACACCAGTGATGATCCACAGTACACAAGTGATGATCCATAGTACACCAGTGATGGTCCATAGTACATCAGTGATGATCTATAGTACATCATTGATGATCTATAGTACATCAGTGATGATCCATAGTACATCAGTGATGATCCACAGTACATCAGTGATGGTCCACAGTACATCAGGGATGGTCCACAGTACATCGGTGATGATCCATAGTACACCAGTGATGGCCCATAGCACATCAGTGATGGTCCATAGTACATCAGTGATGATCCATAGTACATCAGTGATGATCCATAGTACACCAGTGATGGCCCATAGTACACCAGTGATGGCCCATAGTACATCAGTGATGATCCACAGTACATCAGTGATGATCCATAGTACATCAGTGATGATCCACAGTACATCAGTGATGATCCACAGTACATCAGGGATGGTCCATAGTACATCAGTGATGATCCATAGTACAGCAGTGATGATCCATAGTACACCAGTGATGGCCCATAGTACATCAGTGATGAACTATAGTACATCAGTGATGATCCACAGTACATCAGTGATGATCCACAGTACATCAGGGATGGTCCATAGTACACCAGTGATGATCCACAGTACACCAGTGATGATCCATAGTACACCAGTGATGGTCCATAGTACACCAGTGATGATCCATAGTACACCAGTGATGGCCCATAGTACATCAGTGATGAACTATAGTACATCAGTGATGATCCACAGTACATCAGTGATGATCCACAGTACATCAGGGATGGTCCATAGTACACCAGTGATGATCCACAGTACACCAGTGATGATCCATAGTACACCAGTGATGGTCCATAGTACATCAGTGATGATCTATAGTACATCAGTGATGGTCCATAGTCCATCAGTGATGATCTATAGTACATCAGTGATGATCTATAGTACATCAGTGATGATCCACAATACATCAGTTATGATACACAGTACATCAGTGATGATCCACAGTACATCAGTGATGATCCACAATACTTCAGTGATGATCCACAGTACATCAGTGATGATCCACAGTACATCAGGGATGGTCCACAGTATATCAGTGATGATCCATAGTACATCAGTGATGGTCCATAGTACATCAGTGATGGTCCATAGTACACCAGTGATGATCCATAGTACACCAGTGATGGCCCATAGTACACCAGTGGTGGCCCATAGTACATCAGTGATGATCCATAGTACATCAGTGATGATCCACAGTACATCAGTGATGATCCACAGTACATCAGGGATGGTCCATAGTACATCAGTGATGATCCATAGTACACCAGTGATGATCCATAGTACACCAGTGATGGCCCATAGTACATCAGTGATGAACTATAGTACATCAGTGATGATCCACAGTACATCAGGGATGGTCCATAGTACATCAGTGATGATCCATAGTACACCAGTGATGATCCATAGTACACCAGTGATGGCCCATAGTACATCAGTGATGAACTATAGTACATCAGTGATGATCCACAGTACATCAGTGATGATCCATAGTACATCAGTGATGATCCACAGTACATCAGTGATGATCCACAGTACATCAGGGATGGTCCATAGTACATCAGTGATGATCCATAGTACACCAGTGATGATCCATAGTACACCAGTGATGGCCCATAGTACATCAGTGATGAACTATAGTACATCAGTGATGATCCACAGTACATCAGTGATGATCCATAGTACATCAGTGATGATCCACAGTACATCAGTGATGATCCACAGTACATCAGGGATGATCCATAGTACATCAGTGATGATCCATAGTACACCAGTGATGATCCATAGTACACCAGTGATGGCCCATAGTACATCAGTGATGAACTATAGTACATCAGTGATGATCCACAGTACATCAGTGATGATCCATAGTACATCAGTGATGATCCATAGTACACCAGTGATGATCCATAGTACACCAGTGATGGCCCATAGTACATCAGTGATGAACTATAGTACATCAGTGATGATCCACAGTACATCAGTGATGATCCATAGTACATCAGTGATGATCCACAGTACATCAGTGATGATCAACAGTACATCAGGGATGGTCCATAGTACATCAGTGATGATCCATAGTACACCAGTGATGATCCATAGTACACCAGTGATGGCCCACAGTATATCAGTGATGGCCCATAGTACACCAGTGATGATCCATAGTACACCAGTGATGGCCCATAGTACACCAGTGATGTCCCATAGTACATCAGTGATGATCCACAGTACATCAGTGATGATCCATAGTACACCAGGGATGGCCCATAGTACATCAGTGATGGCTCATAGTACATCAGTGATGATCCATAGTACATCAGTGATGATCCATAGTACACCAGTGATGATCCATAGTACATTAGTGATGGCTCATAGTACATCAGTGATGATCCATAGTACATCAGTGATGATCCATAATACATCAGTGATGATCCATAGTACATCAGTGATGATCCATAGTACACCAGTCATGGCCCATAGTACTACAGTGATGATCTATAGTACATCAGTGATGATCCACAGTACATCAGTGATGATCCACAGTACATCAGTGATGATCCAAGGTACATCAGTGATGATCCATAGTACATCAGTGATGATCCTCAGTACATCAGTGATGATCCACAGTACATCAGTGATGATCCACAGTACATCAGTGATGATCCACAGTACATCAGGGATGGTCCACAGTACATCAGTGATGATCCATAGTACACCAGTCATGATCCATAGTACATCAGTGATGATCCATAGTACACCAGTGATGATCCATAGTACACCAGTAATGGCCCATAGTACTTCAGTGATAATTAATAGTACATCAGTGATGAGCTATAGTACATGAGTGATGATCTATAGTACATCAGTGATGATCCATAGTACACCAGTGATGATCCATAGTACACCAGTGATGGCCCATAGTACATCAGTGATGAACTATAGTACATCAGTGATGATCCACAGTACATCAGGGATGGTCCATAGTACATCAGTGATGATCCATAGTACACCAGTGATGGCCCATAGTACATCAGTGATGAACTATAGTACATCAGTGATGATCCACAGTACATCAGTGATGATCCACAGTACATCAGGGATGGTCCATAGTACACCAGTGATGATCCACAGTACACCAGTGATGATCCATAGTACACCAGTGATGGTCCATAGTACATCAGTGATGATCTATAGTACATCAGTGATGGTCCATAGTACATCAGTGATGATCTATATACATAGTACACCAGTGATGATCTATAGTACATCAGTGATGATCTACAGTACATCAGTTATGATCCACAGTACATTAGTGATGATCCACAGTACATCAGTGATGATCCACAATACTTCAGTGATGATCCACAGTACATCAGTGATGATCCACAGTACACCAGGGATGGCCCATAGTACATCAGTAATGGCTCATAGTACATCAGTGATGATCCATAGTACATCAGTGATGATCCATAGTACACCAGTGATGATCCATAGTACATCAGTGATGGCTCATAGTACATCAGTGATGATCCATAGTACATCAGTGATGATCCATAGTACACCAGTGATGATCCATAGTACATCAGTGATGGCTCATAGTACATCAGTGATGATCCATAATACATCAGTGATGATCCATAGTACACCAGTGATGGCCCATAGTACTTCAGTGATGATCTATAGTACATCAGTGATGATCCACAGTACATCAGTGATGATCCACAGTACATCAGTGATGATCCACGGTACATCAGTGATGATCCACAGGACATCAGGGATGGTCCACAGTACATCAGTGATGATCCATAGTAAACCAGTCATGATCCATAGTACATCAGTGATGATCCATAGTACATCAGTGATGATCCATAGTACACCAGTGATGGCCCATAGTACACAAGTGATGATCCATAGTACACCAGTGATGGCCCATAGTACTTCAGTGATGATCTATAGTACATCAGTGATGATCCACAGTACATCAGTGATGATCCACAATACATCAGAGATTGTCCACAGTATATCAGTGATGATCCATAGTACATCAGTGATGGCCCACAGTACATCAGTGATGATCCACAGTACATCAGTGATGATCCATAGTACACCAGTGATGGTCCATAGTACACCAGTGATGGTCCATAGTACATCAGTGATGATCCATAGTACATCAGTGATGATCCACAGTACATCAGGGATGGTCCACAGTACATCAGTGATGATCCATAGTACACCAGTGATGGCCCAAAGCACATCAGTGATGGTCCATAGTACACCAGGGATGATCCATAGTAATCCAGTGATGATCCATAGTACACCAGTGATGGCCCATAGTACACCAGTGATGGCCCATAGTACATCAGTGATGATCCACAGTACATCAGTGATGATCTATAGTACATCAGGGATGGTCCACAGTACATCAGTGATGATCCATAGTACACCAGTGATGATCCATAGTACATCAGTGATGCTCCATAGTACACCTGTGATGGCCCACAGTACACCTGTGATGGCCCACAGTAGATCAGTGATGATCCACAGTACATCAGGGATGATCCACAGTATATCAGGGATGGTCCACAGTATATCAGTGATGAGCCATAGTACATCAGTGATGGTCCATAGTACACCAGTGATGATCCATAGTACACCAGTGATGGCCCATAGTACACCAGTGATGGCCCATAGTACACCAGTGATGATCCATAGTACACCAGTGATGGCCCATAGTACACCAGTGATGTCCCATAGTACATCAGTGATGATCCACAGTACATCAGTGATGATCCATAGTACACCAGGGATGGCCCATAGTACATCAGTGATGGCTCATACTACATCAGTGATGATCCATAGTACATCAGTGATGATCCATAGTACACCAGTGATGATCCATAGTACATCAGTGATGGCTCATAGTACATCAGTGATGATCCATAGTACACCAGTGATGATCCATAGTACATCAGTGATGGCTCATAGTACATCAGTGATGATCCATAATACATCAGTGATGATCCATAGTACATCAGTGATGATCCATAGTACACCAGTCATGGCCCATAGTACTACAGTGATGATCTATAGTACATCAGTGATGATCCACAGTACATCAGTGATGATCCACAGTACATCAGTGATGATCCAAGGTACATCAGTGATGATCCATAGTACATCAGTGATGATCCTCAGTACATCAGTGATGATCCACAGTACATCAGTGATGATCCACAGTACATCAGTGATGATCCACAGTACATCAGGGATGGTCCACAGTACATCAGTGATGATCCATAGTACACCAGTGATGATCCATAGTACACCAGTGATGGCCCATAGTACACCAGTGGTGGCCCATAGTACATCAGTGATGATCCATAGTACATCAGTGATGATCCACAGTACATCAGTGATGATCCACAGTACATCAGGGATGGTCCATAGTACATCAGTGATGATCCATAGTACACCAGTGATGATCCATAGTACACCAGTGATGGCCCATAGTACATCAGTGATGAACTATAGTACATCAGTGATGATCCACAGTACATCAGGGATGGTCCATAGTACATCAGTGATGATCCATAGTACACCAGTGATGATCCATAGTACACCAGTGATGGCCCATAGTACATCAGTGATGAACTATAGTACATCAGTGATGATCCACAGTACATCAGTGATGATCCATAGTACATCAGTGATGATCCACAGTACATCAGTGATGATCCACAGTACATCAGGGATGGTCCATAGTACATCAGTGATGATCCATAGTACACCAGTGATGATCCATAGTACACCAGTGATGGCCCATAGTACATCAGTGATGAACTATAGTACATCAGTGATGATCCACAGTACATCAGTGATGATCCATAGTACATCAGTGATGATCCACAGTACATCAGTGATGATCCACAGTACATCAGGGATGATCCATAGTACATCAGTGATGATCCATAGTACACCAGTGATGATCCATAGTACACCAGTGATGGCCCATAGTACATCAGTGATGAACTATAGTACATCAGTGATGATCCACAGTACATCAGTGATGATCCATAGTACATCAGTGATGATCCATAGTACACCAGTGATGATCCATAGTACACCAGTGATGGCCCATAGTACATCAGTGATGAACTATAGTACATCAGTGATGATCCACAGTACATCAGTGATGATCCATAGTACATCAGTGATGATCCACAGTACATCAGTGATGATCAACAGTACATCAGGGATGGTCCATAGTACATCAGTGATGATCCATAGTACACCAGTGATGATCCATAGTACACCAGTGATGGCCCACAGTATATCAGTGATGGCCCATAGTACACCAGTGATGATCCATAGTACACCAGTGATGGCCCATAGTACACCAGTGATGTCCCATAGTACATCAGTGATGATCCACAGTACATCAGTGATGATCCATAGTACACCAGGGATGGCCCATAGTACATCAGTGATGGCTCATAGTACATCAGTGATGATCCATAGTACATCAGTGATGATCCATAGTACACCAGTGATGATCCATAGTACATTAGTGATGGCTCATAGTACATCAGTGATGATCCATAGTACATCAGTGATGATCCATAATACATCAGTGATGATCCATAGTACATCAGTGATGATCCATAGTACACCAGTCATGGCCCATAGTACTACAGTGATGATCTATAGTACATCAGTGATGATCCACAGTACATCAGTGATGATCCACAGTACATCAGTGATGATCCAAGGTACATCAGTGATGATCCATAGTACATCAGTGATGATCCTCAGTACATCAGTGATGATCCACAGTACATCAGTGATGATCCACAGTACATCAGTGATGATCCACAGTACATCAGGGATGGTCCACAGTACATCAGTGATGATCCATAGTACACCAGTCATGATCCATAGTACATCAGTGATGATCCATAGTACATCAGTGATGATCCATAGTACACCAGTGATGATCCATAGTACACCAGTAATGGCCCATAGTACTTCAGTGATAATTAATAGTACATCAGTGATGAGCTATAGTACATGAGTGATGATCTATAGTACATCAGTGATGATCCATAGTACACCAGTGATGATCCATAGTACACCAGTGATGGCCCATAGTACATCAGTGATGAACTATAGTACATCAGTGATGATCCACAGTACATCAGGGATGGTCCATAGTACATCAGTGATGATCCATAGTACACCAGTGATGGCCCATAGTACATCAGTGATGAACTATAGTACATCAGTGATGATCCACAGTACATCAGTGATGATCCACAGTACATCAGGGATGGTCCATAGTACACCAGTGATGATCCACAGTACACCAGTGATGATCCATAGTACACCAGTGATGGTCCATAGTACATCAGTGATGATCTATAGTACATCAGTGATGGTCCATAGTACATCAGTGATGATCTATATACATAGTACACCAGTGATGATCTATAGTACATCAGTGATGATCTACAGTACATCAGTTATGATCCACAGTACATTAGTGATGATCCACAGTACATCAGTGATGATCCACAATACTTCAGTGATGATCCACAGTACATCAGTGATGATCCACAGTACACCAGGGATGGCCCATAGTACATCAGTAATGGCTCATAGTACATCAGTGATGATCCATAGTACATCAGTGATGATCCATAGTACACCAGTGATGATCCATAGTACATCAGTGATGGCTCATAGTACATCAGTGATGATCCATAGTACATCAGTGATGATCCATAGTACACCAGTGATGATCCATAGTACATCAGTGATGGCTCATAGTACATCAGTGATGATCCATAATACATCAGTGATGATCCATAGTACACCAGTGATGGCCCATAGTACTTCAGTGATGATCTATAGTACATCAGTGATGATCCACAGTACATCAGTGATGATCCACAGTACATCAGTGATGATCCACGGTACATCAGTGATGATCCACAGGACATCAGGGATGGTCCACAGTACATCAGTGATGATCCATAGTAAACCAGTCATGATCCATAGTACATCAGTGATGATCCATAGTACATCAGTGATGATCCATAGTACACCAGTGATGGCCCATAGTACACAAGTGATGATCCATAGTACACCAGTGATGGCCCATAGTACTTCAGTGATGATCTATAGTACATCAGTGATGATCCACAGTACATCAGTGATGATCCACAATACATCAGAGATTGTCCACAGTATATCAGTGATGATCCATAGTACATCAGTGATGGCCCACAGTACATCAGTGATGATCCACAGTACATCAGTGATGATCCATAGTACACCAGTGATGGTCCATAGTACACCAGTGATGGTCCATAGTACATCAGTGATGATCCATAGTACATCAGTGATGATCCACAGTACATCAGGGATGGTCCACAGTACATCAGTGATGATCCATAGTACACCAGTGATGGCCCAAAGCACATCAGTGATGGTCCATAGTACACCAGGGATGATCCATAGTAATCCAGTGATGATCCATAGTACACCAGTGATGGCCCATAGTACACCAGTGATGGCCCATAGTACATCAGTGATGATCCACAGTACATCAGTGATGATCTATAGTACATCAGGGATGGTCCACAGTACATCAGTGATGATCCATAGTACACCAGTGATGATCCATAGTACATCAGTGATGCTCCATAGTACACCTGTGATGGCCCACAGTACACCTGTGATGGCCCACAGTAGATCAGTGATGATCCACAGTACATCAGGGATGATCCACAGTATATCAGGGATGGTCCACAGTATATCAGTGATGAGCCATAGTACATCAGTGATGGTCCATAGTACACCAGTGATGATCCATAGTACACCAGTGATGGCCCATAGTACACCAGTGATGGCCCATAGTACACCAGTGATGATCCATAGTACACCAGTGATGGCCCATAGTACACCAGTGATGTCCCATAGTACATCAGTGATGATCCACAGTACATCAGTGATGATCCATAGTACACCAGGGATGGCCCATAGTACATCAGTGATGGCTCATACTACATCAGTGATGATCCATAGTACATCAGTGATGATCCATAGTACACCAGTGATGATCCATAGTACATCAGTGATGGCTCATAGTACATCAGTGATGATCCATAGTACACCAGTGATGATCCATAGTACATCAGTGATGGCTCATAGTACATCAGTGATGATCCATAATACATCAGTGATGATCCATAGTACATCAGTGATGATCCATAGTACACCAGTCATGGCCCATAGTACTACAGTGATGATCTATAGTACATCAGTGATGATCCACAGTACATCAGTGATGATCCACAGTACATCAGTGATGATCCAAGGTACATCAGTGATGATCCATAGTACATCAGTGATGATCCTCAGTACATCAGTGATGATCCACAGTACATCAGTGATGATCCACAGTACATCAGTGATGATCCACAGTACATCAGGGATGGTCCACAGTACATCAGTGATGATCCATAGTACACCAGTCATGATCCATAGTACATCAGTGATGATCCATAGTACATCAGTGATGATCCATAGTACACCAGTGATGATCCATAGTACACCAGTGATGGCCCATAGTACTTCAGTGATAATTAATAGTACATCAGTGATGAGCTATAGTACATGAGTGATGATCTATAGTACATCAGTGATGATCCATAGTACACCAGTGATGATCCATAGTACACCAGTGATGGCCCATAGTACATCAGTGATGAACTATAGTACATCAGTGATGATCCACAGTACATCAGGGATGGTCCATAGTACATCAGTGATGATCCATAGTACACCAGTGATGGCCCATAGTACATCAGTGATGAACTATAGTACATCAGTGATGATCCACAGTACATCAGTGATGATCCACAGTACATCAGGGATGGTCCATAGTACACCAGTGATGATCCACAGTACACCAGTGATGATCCATAGTACACCAGTGATGGTCCATAGTACATCAGTGATGATCTATAGTACATCAGTGATGGTCCATAGTACATCAGTGATGATCTATATACATAGTACACCAGTGATGATCTATAGTACATCAGTGATGATCTACAGTACATCAGTTATGATCCACAGTACATTAGTGATGATCCACAGTACATCAGTGATGATCCACAATACTTCAGTGATGATCCACAGTACATCAGTGATGATCCACAGTACATCAGGGATGGTCCACAGTATATCAGTGATGATCCATAGTACATCAGTGATGGTCCATAGTACATCAGTGATGGTCCATAGTACACCAGTGATGATCCATAGTACACCAGTGATGGCCCATAGTACACCAGTGATGGCCCATAGTACATCAGTGATGATCCATAGTACATCAGTGATGATCCACAGTACATCAGTGATGATCCACAGTACATCAGGGATGGTCCATAGTACATCAGTGATGATCCATAGTACACCAGTGATGGCCCATAGTACATCAGTGATGAACTATAGTACATCAGTGATGATCCACAGTACATCAGGGATGGTCCATAGTGCATCAGTGATGATCCATAGTACACCAGTGATGATCCATAGTACACCAGTGATGGCCCATAGTACATCAGTGATGATCCACAGTACATCAGGGATGGTCCATAGTACACCAGTGATGATCCACAGTACACCAGTGATGATCCATAGTACACCAGTGATGGTCCATAGTACATCAGTGATGATCTATAGTACATCAGTGATGGTCCAAAGTACATCAGTGATGATCTATATACATAGTACACCAGTGATGATCTATAGTACATCAGTGATGATCTACAGTACATCAGTTATGATCCACAGTACATTAGTGATGATCCACAGTACATCAGTGATGATCCACAATACTTCAGTGATGATCCACAGTACATCAGTGATGATCCACAGTACATCAGGGATGGTCCACAGTATATCAGTGATGATCCATAGTACATCAGTGATGGTCCATAGTACATCAGTGATGGTCCATAGTACACCAGTGATGATCCATAGTACATCAGTGATGGCTCATAGTACATCAGTGATGATCCATAGTACATCAGTGATGATCCATAGTACACCAGTGATGATCCATAGTACATCAGTGATGGCTCATAGTACATCAGTGATGATCCATAATACATCAGTGATGATCCATAGTACACCAGTGATGGCCCATAGTACTTCAGTGATGATCTATAGTACATCAGTGATGATCCACAGTACATCAGTGATGATCCACGGTACATCAGTGATGATCCACAGGACATCAGGGATGGTCCACAGTACATCAGTGATGATCCATAGTAAACCAGTCATGATCCATAGTACATCAGTGATGATCCATAGTACATCAGTGATGATCCATAGTACACCAGTGATGGCCCATAGTACACAAGTGATGATCCATAGTACACCAGTGATGGCCCATAGTACTTCAGTGATGATCTATAGTACATCAGTGATGATCCATAGTACATCAGTGATGATCCACAATACATCAGGGATTGTCCACAGTATATCAGTGATGATCCATAGTACATCAGTGATGGCCCACAGTACATCAGTGATGATCCACAGTACATCAGTGATGATCCATAGTACACCAGTGATGGTCCATAGTACACCAGTGATGGTCCATAGTACATCAGTGATGATCCATAGTACATCAGTGATGATCCACAGTACATCAGGGATGGTCCACAGTACATCAGTGATGATCCATAGTACACCAGTGATGGCCCAAAGCACATCAGTGATGGTCCATAGTACACCAGGGATGATCCATAGTAATCCAGTGATGATCCATAGTACACCAGTGATGGCCCATAGTACACCAGTGATGGCCCATAGTACATCAGTGATGATCCACAGTACATCAGTGATGATCTATAGTACATCAGGGATGGTCCACAGTACATCAGTGATGATCCATAGTACACCAGTGATGATCCATAGTACATCAGTGATGCTCCATAGTACACCTGTGATGGCCCACAGTACACCTGTGATGGCCCACAGTAGATCAGTGATGATCCACAGTACATCAGGGATGATCCACAGTATATCAGGGATGGTCCACAGTATATCAGTGATGAGCCATAGTACATCAGTGATGGTCCATAGTACACCAGTGATGATCCATAGTACACCAGTGATGGCCCATAGTACACCAGTGATGGCCCATAGTACACCAGTGATGATCCATAGTACACCAGTGATGGCCCATAGTACACCAGTGATGTCCCATAGTACATCAGTGATGATCCACAGTACATCAGTGATGATCCATAGTACACCAGGGATGGCCCATAGTACATCAGTGATGGCTCATACTACATCAGTGATGATCCATAGTACATCAGTGATGATCCATAGTACACCAGTGATGATCCATAGTACATCAGTGATGGCTCATAGTACATCAGTGATGATCCATAGTACACCAGTGATGATCCATAGTACATCAGTGATGGCTCATAGTACATCAGTGATGATCCATAATACATCAGTGATGATCCATAGTACATCAGTGATGATCCATAGTACACCAGTCATGGCCCATAGTACTACAGTGATGATCTATAGTACATCAGTGATGATCCACAGTACATCAGTGATGATCCACAGTACATCAGTGATGATCCAAGGTACATCAGTGATGATCCATAGTACATCAGTGATGATCCTCAGTACATCAGTGATGATCCACAGTACATCAGTGATGATCCACAGTACATCAGTGATGATCCACAGTACATCAGGGATGGTCCACAGTACATCAGTGATGATCCATAGTACACCAGTCATGATCCATAGTACATCAGTGATGATCCATAGTACATCAGTGATGATCCATAGTACACCAGTGATGATCCATAGTACACCAGTGATGGCCCATAGTACTTCAGTGATAATTAATAGTACATCAGTGATGAGCTATAGTACATGAGTGATGATCTATAGTACATCAGTGATGATCCATAGTACACCAGTGATGATCCATAGTACACCAGTGATGGCCCATAGTACATCAGTGATGAACTATAGTACATCAGTGATGATCCACAGTACATCAGGGATGGTCCATAGTACATCAGTGATGATCCATAGTACACCAGTGATGGCCCATAGTACATCAGTGATGAACTATAGTACATCAGTGATGATCCACAGTACATCAGTGATGATCCACAGTACATCAGGGATGGTCCATAGTACACCAGTGATGATCCACAGTACACCAGTGATGATCCATAGTACACCAGTGATGGTCCATAGTACATCAGTGATGATCTATAGTACATCAGTGATGGTCCATAGTACATCAGTGATGATCTATATACATAGTACACCAGTGATGATCTATAGTACATCAGTGATGATCTACAGTACATCAGTTATGATCCACAGTACATTAGTGATGATCCACAGTACATCAGTGATGATCCACAATACTTCAGTGATGATCCACAGTACATCAGTGATGATCCACAGTACATCAGGGATGGTCCACAGTATATCAGTGATGATCCATAGTACATCAGTGATGGTCCATAGTACATCAGTGATGGTCCATAGTACACCAGTGATGATCCATAGTACACCAGTGATGGCCCATAGTACACCAGTGATGGCCCATAGTACATCAGTGATGATCCATAGTACATCAGTGATGATCCACAGTACATCAGTGATGATCCACAGTACATCAGGGATGGTCCATAGTACATCAGTGATGATCCATAGTACACCAGTGATGATCCATAGTACACCAGTGATGGCCCATAGTACATCAGTGATGAACTATAGTACATCAGTGATGATCCACAGTACATCAGGGATGGTCCATAGTGCATCAGTGATGATCCATAGTACACCAGTGATGATCCATAGTACACCAGTGATGGCCCATAGTACATCAGTGATGATCCACAGTACATCAGGGATGGTCCATAGTACACCAGTGATGATCCACAGTACACCAGTGATGATCCATAGTACACCAGTGATGGTCCATAGTACATCAGTGATGATCTATAGTACATCAGTGATGGTCCATAGTACATCAGTGATGATCTATATATATAGTACACCAGTGATGATCTATAGTACATCAGTGATGATCTACAGTACATCAGTTATGATCCACAGTACATTAGTGATGATCCACAGTACATCAGTGATGATCCACAATACTTCAGTGATGATCCACAGTACATCAGTGATGATCCACAGTACATCAGGGATGGTCCACAGTATATCAGTGATGATCCATAGTACATCAGTGATGGTCCATAGTACATCAGTGATGGTCCATAGTACACCAGTGATGATCCGTAGTACACCAGTGATGGCCCACAGTACATCAGTGATGATCCATAGTACATCAGTGATGATCCACAGTACATCAGTGATGATCCACAGTACATCAGGGATGGTCCATAGTACATCAGTGATGATCCATAGTACACCAGTGATGATCCATAGTACACCAGTGATGGCCTATAGTACATCAGTGATGAACAATAGTACATCAGTGATGATCCACAGTACATCAGTGATGATCCATAGTACATCAGTGATGATCCACAGTACATCAGTGATGATCCACAGTACATCAGGGATGGTCCATAGTACATCAGTGATGATCCATAGTACACCAGTGATGATCCATAGTACACCAGTGATGGCCTATAGTACATCAGTGATGAACTATAGTACATCAGTGATGATCCACAGTACATCAGTGATGATCCACAGTACATCAGTGATGATCCACAATACTTCAGTGATGATCCACAGTACATCACAGTACACAGTACATCACAGTACATCATGGCCCATAGTACATCAGTGATGAACTATAGTACATCAGTGATGATCCATAGTACATCAGTGATGATCCACAGTACATCAGTGATGATCCACAGTACATCAGGGATGGTCCATAGTACATCAGTGATGATCCATAGTACACCAGTGATGATCCATAGTACACCAGTGATGGCCCATAGTACATCAGTGATGAACTATAGTACATCAGTGATGATCCACAGTACATCAGTGATGATCCACAGTACATCAGGGATGGTCCATAGTACACCAGTGATGATCCACAGTACACCAGTGATGATCCATAGTACACCAGTGATGGTCCATAGTACATCAGTGATGATCTATAGTACATCAGTGATGGTCCATAGTACATCAGTGATGAGCTATAGTACATCAGTGATGATCTATAGTACATCAGTGATGATCCATAGTACACCAGTGATGATCCATAGTACACCAGTGATGGCCCATAGTACATCAGTGATGAGCCATAGTACACCAGTGATGATCCATAGTACACCAGTGATGGCCCATAGTACATCAGTGATGAACTATAGTACATCAGTGATGATCCACAGTACATCAGTGATGATCCATAGTACATCAGTGATGATCCACAGTACATCAGTGATGATCCACAGTACATCAGGGATGGTCCATAGTACATCAGTGATGATCCATAGTACACCAGTGATGATCCATAGTACACCAGTGATGGCCCACAGTATATCAGTGATGAACTATAGTACATCAGTGATGATCCACAGTACATCAGTGATGATCCACAGTACATCAGGGATGGTCCATAGTACACCAGTGATGATCCACAGTACACCAGTGATGATCCATAGTACACCAGTGATGGTCCATAGTACATCAGTGATGATCTATAGTACATCAGTGATGGTCCATAGTACATCAGTGATGATCTATATATATAGTACACCAGTGATGATCTATAGTACATCAGTGATGATCTACAGTACATCAGTTATGATCCACAGTACATTAGTGATGATCCACAGTACATCAGTGATGATCCACAATACTTCAGTGATGATCCACAGTACATCAGTGATGATCCACAGTACATCAGGGATGGTCCACAGTATATCAGTGATGATCCATAGTACATCAGTGATGGTCCATAGTACATCAGTGATGGTCCATAGTACACCAGTGATGATCCGTAGTACACCAGTGATGGCCCATAGTACACCAGTGATGGCCCATAGTACATCAGTGATGATCCATAGTACATCAGTGATGAACTATAGTACATCAGTGATGATCCACAGTACATCAGGGATGGTCCATAGTGCATCAGTGATGATCCATAGTACACCAGTGATGATCCATAGTACACCAGTGATGGCCCATAGTACATCAGTGATGAACAACAGTACATCAGTGATGATCCACAGTACATCAGTGATGATCCATAGTACATCAGTGATGATCCACAGTACATCAGTGATGATCCACAGTACATCAGGGATGGTCCATAGTACATCAGTGATGATCCATAGTACACCAGTGATGATCCATAGTACACCAGTGATGGCCTATAGTACATCAGTGATGAACAATAGTACATCAGTGATGATCCACAGTACATCAGTGATGATCCATAGTACATCAGTGATGATCCACAGTACATCAGTGATGATCCACAGTACATCAGGGATGGTCCATAGAACATCAGTGATGATCCATAGTACACCAGTGATGATCCATAGTACACCAGTGATGGCCTATAGTACATCAGTGATGAACTATAGTACATCAGTGATGATCCACAGTACATCAGTGATGATCCACAGTACATCAGTGATGATCCACAATACTTCAGTGATGATCCACAGTACATCACAGTACACAGTACATCACAGTACATCATGGCCCATAGTACATCAGTGATGAACTATAGTACATCAGTGATGATCCATAGTACATCAGTGATGATCCACAGTACATCAGTGATGATCCACAGTACATCAGGGATGGTCCATAGTACATCAGTGATGATCCATAGTACACCAGTGATGATCCATAGTACACCAGTGATGGCCCATAGTACATCAGTGATGAACTATAGTACATCAGTGATGATCCACAGTACATCAGTGATGATCCACAGTACATCAGGGATGGTCCATAGTACACCAGTGATGATCCACAGTACACCAGTGATGATCCATAGTACACCAGTGATGGTCCATAGTACATCAGTGATGATCTATAGTACATCAGTGATGGTCCATAGTACATCAGTGATGAGCTATAGTACATCAGTGATGATCTATAGTACATCAGTGATGATCCATAGTACACCAGTGTTGATCCATAGTACACCAGTGATGGCCCATAGTACATCAGTGATGATCCATAGTACACCAGTGATGATCCATAGTACACCAGTGATGGCCCATAGTACATCAGTGATGAACTATAGTACATCAGTGATGATCCACAGTACATCAGTGATGATCCATAGTACATCAGTGATGATCCACAGTACATCAGTGATGATCCACAGTACATCAGGGATGGTCCATAGTACATCAGTGATGATCCATAGTACACCAGTGATGATCCATAGTACACCAGTGATGGCCCACAGTATATCAGTGATGAACTATAGTACATCAGTGATGATCCACAGTACATCAGTGATGATCCACAGTACATCAGGGATGGTCCATAGTACACCAGTGATGATCCACAG
Source organism: Rana muscosa (assembly GCA_029206835.1). Classification (NCBI taxonomy): domain Eukaryota; kingdom Metazoa; phylum Chordata; class Amphibia; order Anura; family Ranidae; genus Rana; species Rana muscosa. The sequence goes on from JARGYO010000232.1 coordinate 1,315,106, forward strand.
TACACCAGTGATGATCCATAGTACACCAATGATGGTCCATAGTACATCAGTGATGATCTATAGTACATCAGTGATGGTCCATAGTACATCAGTGATGATCTATAGTACATCAGTGATGATCTATAGTACATCAGTGATGATCCATAGTACATCAGTGATGATCCACAGTACATCAGTGATGTTCCACAGTACATCAGGGATGGTCCACAGTACATCGGTGATGATCCATAGTACACCAGTGATGGCCCATAGTACATCAGTGATGGTCCATAGTACATCAGTGATGATCCATAGTACATCAGTGATGATCCATAGTACACCAGTGATGGCCCATAGTACATCAGTGATGATCCATAGTACATCAGTGATGATCCACAGTACATCAGTGATGATCCACAGCACATCAGGGATGGTCCATAGTACATCAGTGATGATCCATAGTACACCAGTGATGATCCATAGTACACCAGTGATGGCCCATAGTACATCAGTGATGAACTATAGTACATCAGTGATGATCCACAGTACATCAGTGATGATCCACAGTACATCAGGGATGGTCCATAGTACACCAGTGATGATCCACAGTACATCAGTTATGATCCACAGTACATTAGTGATGATCCACAGTACATCAGTGATGATCCACAGTACATCAGTGATGATCCACAATACTTCAGTGATGATCCACAGTACATCAGGGATGGTCCACAGTACATCAGTGATGGTCCACAGTATATCAGTGATGATCCATAGTACATCAGTGATGGTCCATAGTACATCAGTGATGATCCATAGTACACCAGTGATGATCCATAGTACACCAGTGATGGCCCATAGTACACCAGTGATGGCCCATAGTACATCAGTGATGATCCATAGTACATCAGTGATGATCCACAGTACATCAGTGATGATCCACAGTACATCAGGGATGGTCCATAGTACATCAGTGATGATCCATAGTACACCAGTGATGATCCATAGTACACCAGTGATGGCCTATAGTACATCAGTGATGAACTATAGTACATCAGAGATGATCCACAGTACATCAGGGATGGTCCATAGTACATCAGTCATGATCCATAGTACACCAGTGATGATCCATAGTACACCAGTGATGGCCCATAGTACATCAGTGATGAACTATAGTACATCAGTGATGATCCACAGTACATCAGTGATGATCCATAGTACATCAGTGATGATCCACAGTACATCAGGGATGGTCCATAGTACATCAGTGATGATCCATAGTACACCAGTGATGATCCATAGTACACCAGTGATGGCCCATAGTACATCAGTGATGAACTATAGTACATCAGTGATGATCCACAGTACATCAGTGATGATCCACAGTACATCAGGGATGGTCCATAGTACACCAGTGATGATCCACAGTACACCAGTGATGGTCCATAGTACATCAGTGATGATCTATATACATAGTACACCAGTGATGATCTATAGTACATCAGTGATGATCTACAGTACATCAGTTATGATCCACAGTACATTAGTGATGATCCACAGTACATCAGTGATGATCCACAATACTTCAGTGATGATCCACAGTACATCAGTGATGATCCACTGTACATCAGGGATGGTCCACAGTATATCAGTGATGATCCATAGTACATCAGTGATGGTCCATAGTACATCAGTGATGGTCCATAGTACACCAGTGATGATCCATAGTACACCAGTGATGGCCCATAGTACACCAGTGATGGCCCATAGTACATCAGTGATGATCCATAGTACATCAGTGATGATCCACAGTACATCAGTGATGATCCACAGTACATCAGGGATGGTCCATAGTACATCAGTGATGATCCATAGTACACCAGTGATGATCCATAGTACACCAGTGATGGCCCATAGTACATCAGTGATGAACTATAGTACATCAGTGATGATCCACAGTACATCAGGGATGGTCCATAGTGCATCAGTGATGATCCATAGTACACCAGTGATGATCCATAGTACACCAGTGATGGCCCATAGTACATCAGTGATGAACAATAGTACATCAGTGATGATCCACAGTACATCAGTGATGATCCATAGTACATCAGTGATGATCCACAGTACATCAGTGATGATCCACAGTACATCAGGGATGGTCCATAGTACATCAGTGATGATCCATAGTACACCAGTGATGATCCATAGTACGCCAGTGATGGCCTATAGTACATCAGTGATGAACAATAGTACATCAGTGATGATCCACAGTACATCAGTGATGATCCATAGTACATCAGTGATGATCCACAGTACATCAGTGATGATCCACAGTACATCAGGGATGGTCCATAGTACATCAGTGATGATCCATAGTACACCAGTGATGATCCATAGTACACCAGTGATGGCCTATAGTACATCAGTGATGAACTATAGTACATCAGTGATGATCCACAGTACATCAGTGATGATCCACAGTACATCAGTGATGATCCACAATACTTCAGTGATGATCCACAGTACATCACAGTACACAGTACATCACAGTACATCATGGCCCATAGTACATCAGTGATGAACTATAGTACATCAGTGATGATCCATAGTACATCAGTGATGATCCACAGTACATCAGTGATGATCCACAGTACATCAGGGATGGTCCATAGTACATCAGTGATGATTCATAGTACACCAGTGATGATCCATAGTACACCAGTGATGGCCCATAGTACATCAGTGATGAACTATAGTACATCAGTGATGATCCACTGTACATCAGTGATGATCCACAGTACATCAGGGATGGTCCATAGTACACCAGTGATGATCCACAGTACACCAGTGATGATCCATAGTACACCAGTGATGGTCCATAGTACATCAGTGATGATCTATAGTACATCAGTGATGGTCCATAGTACATCAGTGATGAGCTATAGTACATCAGTGATGATCTATAGTACATCAGTGATGATCCATAGTACACCAGTGATGATCCATAGTACACCAATGATGGCCCATAGTACATCAGTGATGATCCATAGTACACCAGTGATGAGCTATAGTACATGAGTGATGATCTATAGTACATCAGTGATGATCCATAGTACACCAGTGATGATCTATAGTACACCAGTGATGGCCCATAGTACATCAGTGATGATCCATAGTACATCAGTGATGATCCACAGTACATCAGTGATGATCCACAGTACATCAGGGATGGTCCATAGTACATCAGTGATGATCCATAGTACACCAGTGATGATCCATAGTACACCAGTGATGGCCCATAGTACATCAGTGATGAACTATAGTACATCAGTGATGATCCACAGTACATCAGGGATGGTCCATAGTGCATCAGTGATGATCCATAGTACACCAGTGATGATCCATAGTACACCAGTGATGGCCCATAGTACATCAGTGATGAACAATAGTACATCAGTGATGATCCACAGTACATCAGTGATGATCCATAGTACATCAGTGATGATCCACCGTACATCAGTGATGATCCACAGTACATCAGGGATGGTCCATAGTACATCAGTGATGATCCATAGTACACCAGTGATGATCCATAGTACGCCAGTGATGGCCTATAGTACATCAGTGATGAACAATAGTACATCAGTGATGATCCACAGTACATCAGTGATGATCCACAGTACATCAGTGATGATCCACAATACTTCAGTGATGATCCACAGTACATCACAGTACACAGTACATCACAGTACATCATGGCCCATAGTACATCAGTGATGAACTATAGTACATCAGTGATGATCCATAGTACATCAGTGATGATCCACAGTACATCAGTGATGATCCACAGTACATCAGGGATGGTCCATAGTACATCAGTGATGATCCATAGTACACCAGTGATGATCCATAGTACACCAGTGATGGCCCATAGTACATCAGTGATGAACTATAGTACATCAGTGATGATCCACAGTACATCAGTGATGATCCACAGTACATCAGGGATGGTCCATAGTACACCAGTGATGATCCACAGTACACCAGTGATGATCCATAGTACACCAGTGATGGTCCATAGTACATCAGTGATGATCTATAGTACATCAGTGATGGTCCATAGTACATCAGTGATGAGCTATAGTACATCAGTGATGATCTATAGTACATCAGTGATGATCCATAGTACACCAGTGATGATCCATAGTACACCAGTGATGGCCCATAGTACATCAGTGATGATCCATAGTACACCAGTGATGATCCATAGTACACCAGTGATGGCCCATAGTACATCAGTGATGAACTATAGTACATCAGTGATGATCCACAGTACATCAGTGATGATCCATAGTACATCAGTGATGATCCACAGTACATCAGTGATGATCCACAGTACATCAGGGATGGTCCATAGTACATCAGTGATGATCCATAGTACACCAGTGATGATCCATAGTACACCAGTGATGGCCCACAGTATATCAGTGATGAACTATAGTACATCAGTGATGATCCACAGTACATCAGTGATGATCCACAGTACATCAGGGATGGTCCATAGTACACCAGTGATGATCCACAGTACACCAGTGATGATCCATAGTACACCAGTGATGGTCCATAGTACATCAGTGATGATCTATAGTACATCAGTGATGGTCCATAGTACATCAGTGATGATCTATAGTACATCAGTGATGATCTATAGTACATCAGTGATGATCCATAGTACAGCAGTGATGATCCACAGTACATCAGTGATGTTCCACAGTACATCAGGGATGGTCCACAGTACATCGGTGATGATCCATAGTACACCAGTGATGGCCCATAGTACATCAGTGATGGTCCATAGTACATCAGTGATGATCCATAGTACACCAGTGATGAGCTATAGTACATGAGTGATGATCTATAGTACATCAGTGATGATCCATAGTACACCAGTGATGATCTATAGTACACCAGTGATGGCCCATAGTACATCAGTGATGATCCATAGTACATCAGTGATGATCCACAGTACATCAGTGATGATCCACAGTACATCAGGGATGGTCCATAGTACATCAGTGATGATCCATAGTACACCAGTGATGATCCATAGTACACCAGTGATGGCCCATAGTACATCAGTGATGAACTATAGTACATCAGTGATGATCCACAGTACATCAGGGATGGTCCATAGTGCATCAGTGATGATCCATAGTACACCAGTGATGATCCATAGTACACCAGTGATGGCCCATAGTACATCAGTGATGAACAATAGTACATCAGTGATGATCCACAGTACATCAGTGATGATCCATAGTACATCAGTGATGATCCACAGTACATCAGTGATGATCCACAGTACATCAGGGATGGTCCATAGTACATCAGTGATGATCCATAGTACACCAGTGATGATCCATAGTACGCCAGTGATGGCCTATAGTACATCAGTGATGAACAATAGTACATCAGTGATGATCCACAGTACATCAGTGATGATCCACAGTACATCAGTGATGATCCACAATACTTCAGTGATGATCCACAGTACATCACAGTACACAGTACATCACAGTACATCATGGCCCATAGTACATCAGTGATGAACTATAGTACATCAGTGATGATCCATAGTACATCAGTGATGATCCACAGTACATCAGTGATGATCCACAGTACATCAGGGATGGTCCATAGTACATCAGTGATGATCCATAGTACACCAGTGATGATCCATAGTACACCAGTGATGGCCCATAGTACATCAGTGATGAACTATAGTACATCAGTGATGATCCACAGTACATCAGTGATGATCCACAGTACATCAGGGATGGTCCATAGTACACCAGTGATGATCCACAGTACACCAGTGATGATCCATAGTACACCAGTGATGGTCCATAGTACATCAGTGATGATCTATAGTACATCAGTGATGGTCCATAGTACATCAGTGATGAGCTATAGTACATCAGTGATGATCTATAGTACATCAGTGATGATCCATAGTACACCAGTGATGATCCATAGTACACCAGTGATGGCCCATAGTACATCAGTGATGATCCATAGTACACCAGTGATGATCCATAGTACACCAGTGATGGCCCATAGTACATCAGTGATGAACTATAGTACATCAGTGATGATCCACAGTACATCAGTGATGATCCATAGTACATCAGTGATGATCCACAGTACATCAGTGATGATCCACAGTACATCAGGGATGGTCCATAGTACATCAGTGATGATCCATAGTACACCAGTGATGATCCATAGTACACCAGTGATGGCCCACAGTATATCAGTGATGAACTATAGTACATCAGTGATGATCCACAGTACATCAGTGATGATCCACAGTACATCAGGGATGGTCCATAGTACACCAGTGATGATCCACAGTACACCAGTGATGATCCATAGTACACCAGTGATGGTCCATAGTACATCAGTGATGATCTATAGTACATCAGTGATGGTCCATAGTACATCAGTGATGATCTATAGTACATCAGTGATGATCTATAGTACATCAGTGATGATCCATAGTACAGCAGTGATGATCCACAGTACATCAGTGATGTTCCACAGTACATCAGGGATGGTCCACAGTACATCGGTGATGATCCATAGTACACCAGTGATGGCCCATAGTACATCAGTGATGGTCCATAGTACATCAGTGATGATCCATAGTACATCAGTGATGATCCATAGTACACCAGTGATGGCCCATAGTACATCAGTGATGATCCATAGTACATCAGTGATGATCCACAGTACATCAGTGATGATCCACAGTACATCAGGGATGGTCCATAGTACATCAGTGATGATCCATAGTACACCAGTGATGATCCATAGTACACCAGTGATGGCCCATAGTACATCAGTGATGAACTATAGTACATCAGTGATGATCCACAGTACATCAGTGATGATCCACAGTACATCAGGGATGGTCCATAGTACACCAGTGATGATCCACAGTACATCAGTTATGATCCACAGTACATTAGTGATGATCCACAGTACATCAGTGATGATCCACAGTACATCAGTGATGATCCACAATACTTCAGTGATGATCCACAGTACATCAGGGATGGTCCACAGTACATCAGTGATGGTCCACAGTATATCAGTGATGATCCATAGTACATCAGTGATGGTCCATAGTACATCAGTGATGGTCCATAGTACACCAGTGATGATCCATAGTACACCAGTGATGGCCCATAGTACACCAGTGATGGCCCATAGTACATCAGTGATGATCCATAGTACATCAGTGATGATCCACAGTACATCAGTGATGATCCACAGTACATCAGGGATGGTCCATAGTACATCAGTGATGATCCATAGTACACCAGTGATGATCCATAGTACACCAGTGATGGCCCATAGTACATCAGTGATGAACTATAGTACATCAGAGATGATCCACAGTACATCAGGGATGGTCCATAGTACATCAGTCATGATCCATAGTACACCAGTGATGATCCATAGTACACCAGTGATGGCCCATAGTACATCAGTGATGAACTATAGTACATCAGTGATGATCCACAGTACATCAGTGATGATCCATAGTACATCAGTGATGATCCACAGTACATCAGGGATGGTCCATAGTACATCAGTGATGATCCATAGTACACCAGTGATGATCCATAGTACACCAGTGATGGCCCATAGTACATCAGTGATGAACTATAGTACATCAGTGATGATCCACAGTACATCAGTGATGATCCACAGTACATCAGGGATGGTCCATAGTACACCAGTGATGATCCACAGTACACCAGTTATGGTCCATAGTACATCAGTGATGATCTATAGTACATCAGTGATGATTAGTGATGAGCCGAACACCCCCGGGTTCGGTTCGCACCAGAACCCGCGAACGGACCGAAAGTTCGTACGAACATTAGAACCCTATTAAATACAATGGATGCGAACGTTCGAATTCTAAAGTGCTAATTATAACAACTATTATGCATGTTATTGTCCTAAAAAGGGTTTGGGAACCCGGGTTCTGCACCAGGGGACATGTATCAATGCAAAAAGAAGTTTTAAAAACGGTCGTTTTTCGGGAGCAGTCATTTTAATGATGCATAAAGTGAAAAAAAAAAGTCAAATATTCCTTTAAATATCGTACCTGGGGGGTGTCTAAAGTATGCCTGTGAAGTGCCACGTGTTTCCCGTGTTTAGAACTGCACAAAATGACACTTCTAAAGGAAAAAAAAGCCATTTAAAACCTCTTGCGGCTTTAATGTAATGTCTGGTCCCGGTAATATGGATGAAAATCTTTAAGAAAAATGGCATAGCTACCTCATGACCCCCCCCCCCCCTACCCCAGCCCATTACCAGCCCCTTTGGGTCTTGTATGGATATTAAGGGGAACCCCGCACATAAAATAAAAAAGGCCCTATATACTCTGAACAGCCGTATACAGGCGGTGCATACAAGACAGGGACTGTAGGTTTGTTCTTATGTAGAATGTGTTTGTAATTTTGAACAGGTACATTGTTGAAGTGTAGCTCCAGCCCAAAAATCTATTTTTAAACTTTTTGGGAAACATAGGTAAGGGTTATCACCCCTGTAACATTTGTTTTGCTGTCTGTGCCCCTGTTCAGAACATTTCACCTCACTTTCCGTCCCAATGACAACTGTTTTTGAAATGTGGTGTTTTTCTTGAAACAAGGATTGCTGATAAAGCATCAGTACAGATGAGACACCTTTCTCCCATATTTATTCTTACAGGAGAGAATTTTCCTTTCTAGGGGTAGATTTCCTCTCACTTCCTGTTGTCTTCTTTCGTTTGCAAGTAGGAGTCGTTTGTAAGTTGGATGTTTGAAAGTAGGGACCTGCCGTATATACTCTGCAGAAATAGGCCCCTTAGTTGTTGGTGTTGGCACAACACTGTAAGCACTCACAGTTACTCTTGGTTGGTGCTGGAACGCCCTGCTGTCAACTATTATATCAGGAATTTTAATTACATATAATTGTTGAACAGTGGTAGTAAAAATTGGGGCTTTGATGGTGGTGCTGGTGCCACAACACTGTAAGCCCTGACAGTTACTCTTGGTGGGTGCAGCAATGGGCCCTGCTGTGAATTATTAGATCAAGAATTGTAATTGCATGCCCCTGTTGAACAGGGGCTGAAAAATTGGGCTTTTCGTGGTGGTGGTGGTGGTGGTGGTGTTGCCACAACACTGTAAGCCCTCAGAGTTACTCTTGGTGGGTGCAGGAATGGGCCCTGCTGTGAATTATTACATCAAGAATTGTAATTGCATGCCCCTGTTGAACAGGGGCTGAAAAATTGGGCCTTAGGCACTGGTGGCACAACACTACAACCCCTCACAGATACTGTACTTGGAGCACAGCAATGAGCCCTGTTGCAAAGTATTGCTTCAAAAATTGTAATGACACGCCCCTGTTAAACAGGGGCTGAAAAATTGGGCCTTAGGCACTGGTGGCACAACACTACAACCCCTCACAGATACTGTACTTGGAGCACAGCAATGAGCCCTATGGCAAATTATTGCTAAAAAAATTGTAAGTACGCGCCCCTGTAAAACAGGGGCTGAAAAATTGGGCCTTAGCCACTGGTGGCGGCACCCATAAACAAAAATGATCTTCCAAGCTATCATCATCAATCGTATCATTGAGGACTCGGAGGAGGAGGATAGCCAGTCAACATAACAACACAGGCACTCAGCATCAGCATCAGTCTTGAAGGGACGTGACATGTTAAAATCAATTAGTCTGTTATATCAGCATCAGGTGTGTGGTAGCTGGTGGTGATCCAAGACTGGTTCATCTTGATGAAAGTCAGTCGATCAACCGAGTCGGTGGACAGGCGCACCCTGTGATCCGTGACAAATCCTCCAGCAGCACTGAATGTGCGTTCCGAAAGAACGCTGGATGCAGGACAGGCCGGTAGCTCAATTGCATACTGTGCAAGCTCTGGCCAGTGATCCATCCTCAAGACCCAGTAAGCCAGAGGATTTTCGGTGGGGAAGGTGTCCAAGTCTGACCTTGCCCCTAGATATTCCTGCACCATGTTTATCAGACGCTGGCGATGGTTGCTGGAACCAATCATACTTTGGGGCTGCGGACTAAAGAATTGTCTGAACGCATCGGTCAGACGGCCACCTTCCCCACCGCTCCTTCTTTGACTGGCCGAAGCCTCAGCAACTCGTTGTCCTGGACCAGGAGTTTGTAACCTCCCAGTCTCTGGGAACGCGTTGCACAGACCTTTCTGCAAGGCCTCCCGGAGTTGTCTCATCCTCTGCTCCCTCTGCGACGGTAACATAAGGTCCGCAACCTTACCCTTGTACCGTGGATCAAGGAGAGTGGCCAGCCAGTAATGGTCCCTCTCCTTGATCCGAAGAATACGAGGATCCTTCCGCAGACTTTGCAGGATCAGGGAGGCCATGCAGCGTAGGTTTGCTGAGGCATTCGCTCCGGAGTCCTCTGGATCACTAAGGACGACATGATCCGCAGTCACCTCCTCCCAGCCACGTACAAGTCCACTGGTTTCTTGGGACTGTAAATCATCCCTAAAAGACTGCTGCTGATGATGCTGAGTGCCAGCCTCCACCTCCATGCTGACACAATCCTCCTCCTCCTCCTCCTCCTCCTCCTCTTCCTCTTCCTGTGCGATGGGTGGGACAGAAGGAACACTGTCTGGGTAAAGGGGGCCTTGAGAGGCAAGGAAGTCCTCCTCTTCCTGCCTCTGTTCTGCCTCAAGTGCCCTGTCCATTATTCCACGCAGCGTGTGCTCCAACAGGTGGACAAGAGGTACAGTGTCACTGATGCATGCACTGTCACTGCTCACCATCCTCGTGGCCTCCTCAAATGGTGCCAGGACAGTGCATGCATCCCTGATCATGCCCCACTGGCGTGGAGAAAAAAAACCAAGCTCCCCTGACCCTGTCCTGGTGCCGTAGTCGCACAGGTACTCATTGATGGCCCTCTGCTGCGTGTGCAGCCGCTGCAGCATGGCCAACGTTGAGTTCCACCTGGTGGGCATGTCACATATAAGGCGGTTCTTGGGCAGGTTCAACTCCTTTTGCAGCTCAGCCAGGCGAGCACTGGCATTATAAGATCTGCGGAAATGCACACAGACTTTCCTGGCCTGCCTCAGGACATCCTGTAAGCCCGGGTACCTGCCCAAGAACCGCTGCACCACCAGGTTAAGGACGTGAGCCACACAGGGCACATGGGTCAGTTGTCCCTGTCGGAGGGCGGAGAGGAGGTTGGTGCCATTGTCGCAAACCACCATTCCTGGCTTAAGCTGGCGTGGCGTCAACCACCTCTCGGCCTGGCCCTGCAGAGCAGACAGGACCTCTGCCCCAGTGTGGCTTCTGTCCCCCAAACACACCAGCGCAAGCACGGCATGGCATCTTTTTGCCTGCGTACTTGCGTAGCCCCGTGAACGGCTACGGAGCACCGCTGGTTCATAGGACAAACCACAGGAAGAGGCCATGGAGGAAGAAGAAGAGGAGGGGGTGGAGGAGAGAGGTGTGTCACAACCAGTAGTAGCATTTTGGAGGCGTGGCGGTGGGACAACCTCCAACACTACTGCACCTTGTCCTGCATCCTTCCCAGCTGCCAAAAGAGTGACCCAATGGGCCGTGAAAGAAAGGTAACGTCCCTGTCCATGCCTGCTGGACCATGAGTCAGCGGTAATATGCACCTTACCGCTGACCGCCCTGTCCAGCGAGGCCAAGACATTGCCTTCCACATGCCGGTAGAGAGCCGGAATAGCCTTCCGTGAGAAAAAGTGGCGTTTGGGAACCTGCCACTGAGGAACCGCACATTGCACAAACTCACGGAAGGAGGCCGAGTCTACCAACTGAAAAGGCAGCAGTTGAAGCGCTAGCAATTTAGCCAAGCTAGCATTCAACCGCTGGGCATGTGGATGGCTGGGAGTGAACTTCTTTCGACGGTCCAGCAGCTGGGGCAGGGAAATTTGCCTGCTAGAATCGGACGTCGGTGTACTGCTAGCAGAGTGGCCGCAAGTACTTGGCTGTGACACACCTAATTCTACACCTTCATTCCTCTCAGTGCATGTTTCAGAGAGGACTGAAGTTATAGTGGGGTTGGAGATCCCAGCTGATGCGGTGCAAGGAGAGGTCCGCTTTGTTCTTTGGTGTGGGTCTTTGAGGTAGGCTTGCCAACGAGCTGCATGGCAGGTCAACATATGTCTGGTCAGGCATGTGGTACCCAAGCGGCTGATGTTTTGGCCACGCGATATACGCTTGAGACATATGTTGCAAACAGCAGCTGTGCGATCTGATGCACTAGCCTCAAAAAAGGCCCACACCAAGGAACTTTTTAAATGACGGGCAGAGGCAGCGCCCTGCACAGGCGGAGCTCTGCGGTGTGATTCCGTCGGTGTACTGCCCTTACGCTGGCCACCAAAGGGCATCCTGTCTCGTTGGAGATGTGCCTCCTCCTCATCCTCCTCCTCCTCTCTCCTATTAGGCACCCACGTGGAGTCAGTGACCTCATCATCCCCTCCCTCCTCATCACTGGAGCCAATCTGGCAGTATGCTGCAGCTGCTGGAACATGACTGCCAGATTGGTGTCCTTCTTGAGCATCCCCTCTGTCTGCTCTCACCCTACTGCCTTTCTGTAGCTGGGTTTCATCATCAGACCCTTCGAAACGCTGGGCATCCTCCTGGAGCATGTACCCAACACTGTGCTCAAACAGTTCGGGGGACTCCTCAGGAGGAGGACATGGTGGGTCTAGGGAAGGAGTGACTGATGATGAGTCTGACATTGATACCAGGGAAGAGGACGCTTTGGCAGCTGCTTTGCCAGTACCCTGAGCCTGGGTGAGAGAGGATGAGGAGGAGGAGGAGGGCTTGGTCATCCACTCTACCAAGTCTTCGGCATGATGTGGCTCAACATGTCCAGCTGCCGAAAAGAAGGACAAGCGTGTCCCATGGCCATGTGCTGATGACAATGCACCGCGTCCACGACCAGCACTGTTGCCCCCAGACACAGAGCCTGCTTGCCCTCTTTTATTGCCTCCTGACTGTCTGCCTCTCCTTGTTTGCCTTCCAGACATTCTAATAGATGGCCTGCAGGGAGATGGGAAAAAAGCAATAAGGGCTACCTTCAGGTGTCCTTCTCTGTCCCTTGAAACAAGGACTTGCACAGTGAAAGAAACTGACACTCTCCCTACCTACAGTTTTCTGTCCCTAGAAAAAATGTTTTTTTTAAGCACAATATAGCACAAGGAGAATTCACTCACTGTCCTTCCAGGTCCCTAGAAACAAGGACTTGCACAGTGAAAGAAACTGACACTCTCCCTACCTACAGTTTTCTGTCCCTAGAAAAAATGTTTTTTTTAAGCACAATATAGCACAAGGAGAATTCACTCACTGTCCTTCCAGGTCCCTAGAAACAAGGACTTGCACAGTGAAAGAAACTGACACTCTCCCTACCTACAGTTTTCTGTCCCTAGAAAAAATGTTTTTTTTAAGCACAATATAGCACAAGGAGAATTCACTCACTGTCCTTCCAGGTCCCTAGAAACAAGGACTTGCACAGTGAAAGAAACTGACACTCTCCCTACCTACAGTTTTCTGTCCCTAGAAAAAATGTTTTTTTTAAGCACAATATAGCACAAGGAGAATTCACTCACTGTCCTTCCAGGTCCCTGGAAACAAGGACTTGCACGGTGAAAGAAACTGACACTCTCCCTACCTACAGTTTTCTGTCCCTAGAAAAAATGTTTTTTTTAAGCACAATATAGCACAAGGAGAATTCACTCACTGTCCTTCCAGGTCCCTGGAAACAAGGACTTGCACAGTGAAAGAAACTGACACTCTCCCTACCTACAGTTTTCTGTCCCTAGAAAAAATGTTTTTTTTAAGCACAATATAGCACAAGGAGAATTCACTCACTGTCCTTCCAGGTCCCTGGAAACAAGGACTTGCACAGTGAAAGAAACTGACACTCTCCCTACCTACAGTTTTCTGTCCCTAGAAAAAATGTTTTTTTTAAGCACAATATAGCACAAGGAGAATTCACTCACTGTCCTTCCAGGTCCCTAGAAACAAGGACTTGCACAGTGAAAGAAACTGACACTCTCCCTACCTACAGTTTTCTGTCCCTAGAAAAAATGTTTTTTTTAAGCACAATATAGCACAAGGAGAATTCACTCACTGTCCTTCCAGGTCCCTAGAAACAAGGACTTTCACAGTGAAAGAAACTGACACTCTCCCTACCTACAGTTTTCTGTCCCTAGAAAAAATTTTTTTTTTAAGCACAATATAGCACAAGGAGAATTCACTCACTGTCCTTCCAGGTCCCTAGAAACAAGGACTTGCACAGTGAAAGAAACTGACACTCTCCCTACCTACAGTTTTCTGTCCCTAGAAAAAATGTTTTTTTTAAGCACAATATAGCACAAGGAGAATTCACTCACTGTCCTTCCAGGTCCCTGGAAACAAGGACTTGCACAGTGAAAGAAACTGACACTCTCCCTACCTACAGTTTTCTGTCCCTAGAAAAAATTTTTTTTTTAAGCACAATATAGCACAAGGAGAATTCACTCACTGTCCTTCCAGGTCCCTAGAAACAAGGACTTGCACAGTGAAAGAAACTGACACTCTCCCTACCTACAGTTTTCTGTCCCTAGAAAAAATGTTTTTTTTAAGCACAATATAGCACAAGGAGAATTCACTCACTGTCCTTCCAGGTCCCTGGAAACAAGGACTTGCACAGTGAAAGAAACTGACACTCTCCCTACCTACAGTTTTCTGTCCCTAGAAAAAATGTTTTTTTTAAGCACAATATAGCACAAGGAGAATTCACTCACTGTCCTTCCAGGTCCCTGGAAACAAGGACTTGCACAGTGAAAGAAACTGACACTCTCCCTACCTACAGTTTTCTGTCCCTAGAAAAAATGTTTTTTTTAAGCACAATATAGCACAAGGAGAATTCACTCACTGTCCTTCCAGGTCCCTGGAAACAAGGACTTGCACAGTGAAAGAAACTGACACTCTCCCTACCTACAGTTTTCTGTCCCTAGAAAAAATGTTTTTTTTAAGCACAATATAGCACAAGGAGAATTCACTCACTGTCCTTCCAGGTCCCTAGAAACAAGGACTTGCACAGTGAAAGAAACTGACACTCTCCCTACCTACAGTTTTCTGTCCCTAGAAAAAATGTTTTTTTTAAGCACAATATAGCACAAGGAGAATTCACTCACTGTCCTTCCAGGTCCCTGGAAACAAGGACTTGCACAGTGAAAGAAACTGACACTCTCCCTACCTACAGTTTTCTGTCCCTAGAAAAAATGTTTTTTTTAAGCACAATATAGCACAAGGAGAATTCACTCACTGTCCTTCCAGGTCCCTGGAAACAAGGACTTGCACAGTGAAAGAAACTGACACTCTCCCTACCTACAGTTTTCTGTCCCTAGAAAAAATGTTTTTTTTAAGCACAATATAGCACAAGGAGAATTCACTCACTGTCCTTCCAGGTCCCTGGAAACAAGGACTTGCACAGTGAAAGAAACTGACACTCTCCCTACCTACAGTTTTCTGTCCCTAGAAAAAATGTTTTTTTTAAGCACAATATAGCACAAGGAGAATTCACTCACTGTCCTTCCAGGTCCCTAGAAACAAGGACTTGCACAGTGAAAGAAACTGACACTCTCCCTACCTACAGTTTTCTGTCCCTAGAAAAAATGTTTTTTTTAAGCACAATATAGCACAAGGAGAATTCACTCACTGTCCTTCCAGGTCCCTAGAAACAAGGACTTGCACAGTGAAAGAAACTGACACTCTCCCTACCTACAGTTTTCTGTCCCTAGAATTTTTTTTTTTTTAAGCACAATATAGCACAAGGAGAATTCACTCACTGTCCTTCCAGGTCCCTGGAAACAAGGACTTGCACAGTGAAAGAAACTGACACTCTCCCTACCTACAGTTTTCTGTCCCTAGAAAAAATGATTTTTTTAAGCACAATATAGCACAAGGAGAATTCACTCACTGTCCTTCCAGGTCCCTAGAAACAAGGACTTGCACAGTGAAAAAAACTGACACTCTCCCTACCTACAGTTTTCTGTCCCTAGAAAAAATGTTTTTTTTAAGCACACTATAGCACAAGCACAAAACACACTGACACTCTCCCTACCTATCCTTCTCTTTCCCTAAACTAAAGGAATCCAGGTTAAGCAAGAAAGAAATAAAAGTCACTGTCCCTGCCTATGCTGCTCTATCCCTGCTCCGGAACACACTACACTAGGCCGCCGTGCTGGCGGCCTTTTATAGTGTGGGGCGTGTACTAAACACCCTCAGCAATAATTGGCCACAGGCATCCTGCCTGTGGCCAATCATTGCTCTCCTCGCTGCCGGCGCTGTGATTGGCCAAGCATGCGGGGTCACAGTGCATGCTTGGCCAATCACAGCGCCTGGATGACACTGCGATGGCGTAGTGCATTGTGGGCCGTTCGCGTCACTCGAATTTGGCGCGAACGGCCCAAATCGTTCGATCTTCGTCGAACGATCGAACAGCCGATGTTCGACTCGAACGTATGTTCGACTCGAACACGAAGCTCATCCCTAGTGATGATCTATAGTACATCAGTGATGATCCACAGTACATCAGTTATGATACACAGTACATCAGTGATGATCCACAGTACATCAGTGATGATCCACAATACTTCAGTGATGATCCACAGTAGATCAGTGATGATCCACAGTACATCAGGGATGGTCCACAGTATATCAGTGATGATCCATAGTACATCAGTGATGGTCCATAGTACATCAGTGATGGTCCATAGTACACCAGTGATGATCCATAGTACACCAGTGATGATCCATAGTACACCAGTGATGGCCCATAGTACACCAGTGATGGCCCATAGTACATCAGTGATGATCCATAGTACATCAGTGATGATCCACAGTACATCAGTGATGATCCACAGTACATCAGGGATGGTCCATAGTACATCAGTGATGATCCATAGTACACCAGTGATGATCCATAGTACACCAGTGATGGCCCATAGTACATCAGTGATGATCCACAGTACATCAGGGATGGTCCATAGTACATCAGTGATGATCCATAGTACACCAGTGATGATCCATAGTACACCAGTGATGGTCCATAGTACATCAGTGATGAACTATAGTACATCAGTGATGATCCACAGTACATCAGTGATGATCCATAGTACATCAGTGATGATCCACAGTACATCAGTGATGATCCACAGTACATCAGGGATGGTCCATAGTACATCAGTGATGATCCATAGTACACCAGTGATGATCCATAGTACACCAGTGATGGCCCATAGTACATCAGTGATGAACTATAGTACATCAGTGATGATCCACAGTACATCAGTGATGATCCACAGTACATCAGGGATGGTCCATAGTACACCAGTGATGATCCACAGTACACCAGTGATGATCCATAGTACACCAGTGATGGTCCATAGTACATCAGTGATGATCTATAGTACATCAGTGATGGTCCATAGTACATCAGTGATGATCTATAGTACATCAGTGATGATCTATAGTACATCAGTGATGATCCATAGTACATCAGTGATGATCCACAGTACATCAGTGATGGTCCACAGTACATCAGGGATGGTCCACAGTACATCGGTGATGATACATAGTACACCAGTGATGGCCCATAGTACATCAGTGATGGTCCATAGTACATCAGTGATGATCCATAGTAGATCAGTGATGATCCATAGTACACCAGTGATGGCCCATAGTACACCAGTGATGGCCCATAGTACATCAGTGATGATCCACAGTACATCAGTGATGATCCATAGTACATAAGTGATGATCCACAGTACATCAGTGATGATCCACAGTACATCAGGGATGGTCCATAGTACATCAGTGATGATCCATAGTACACCAGTGATGATCCATAGTACACCAGTGATGGCCCATAGTACATCAGTGATGAACTATAGTACATCAGTGATGATCCACAGTACATCAGTGATGATCCACAGTACATCAGGGATGGTCCATAGTACACCAGTGATGATCCACAGTACACCAGTGATGATCCATAGTATACCAGTGATGGTCCATAGTACATCAGTGATGATCTATAGTACATCAGTGATGATCCATAGTACATCAGTGATGATCTATAGTACATCAGTGATGATCCACAGTACATCAGTTATGATACACAGTACATCAGTGATGATCCACAGTACATCAGTGATGATCCACAATACTTCAGTGATGATCCACAGTACATCAGTGATGATCCACAGTACATCAGGGATGGTCCACAGTATATCAGTGATGATCCATAGTACATCAGTGATGGTCCATAGTACATCAGTGATGGTCCATAGTACACCAGTGATGATCCATAGTACACCAGTGATGGCCCATAGTACACCAGTGATGGCCCATAGTACATCAGTGATGATCCATAGTACATCAGTGATGATCCACAGTACATCAGTGATGATCCACAGTACATCAGGGATGGTCCATAGTACATCAGTGATGATCCATAGTACACCAGTGATGATCCATAGTACACCAGTGATGGCCCATAGTACATCAGTGATGAACTATTGTACATCAGTGATGATCCACAGTACATCAGTGATGATCCACAGTACATCAGGGATGGTCCATAGTACACCAGTGATGATCCACAGTACACCAGTGATGATCCATAGTACACCAGTGATGGTCCATAGTACATCAGTGATGATCTATAGTACATCAGTGATGGTCCATAGTACATCAGTGATGATCTATAGTACATCAGTGATGATCCACAGTACATCAGTTATGATACACAGTACATCAGTGATGATCCACAGTACATCAGTGATGATCCACAATACTTCAGTGATGATCCACAGTACATCAGTGATGATCCTC
The DNA here is from genome assembly GCA_029206835.1 of Rana muscosa. Taxonomy (NCBI): domain Eukaryota; kingdom Metazoa; phylum Chordata; class Amphibia; order Anura; family Ranidae; genus Rana; species Rana muscosa. Next base: position 1,334,050 of record JARGYO010000232.1, read on the forward strand.
AGTACATCAGGGATGGTCCACAGTATATCAGTGATGATCCATAGTACATCAGTGATGGTCCATAGTACACCAGTGATGATCCATAGTACACCAGTGATGATCCATAGTACACCAGTGATGGCCCATAGTACACCAGTGATGGCCCATAGTACATCAGTGGATCTACTATGGACCATCACTGGTGTACTATGGACCATCACTGGTGTACTATGGATCATCACTGATGTACTGTGGATCATCACTGATGTACTGTGGGCCATCACTGATGTACTATGGATCATCACTGATATACTGTGGACCATCCCTGATGTATTGTGGATCATCACTGATGTACTGTGGATCATCACTGATGTACTATAGATCATCACTGAAGTACTATGGGCCATCACTGGTGTACTATGGATCATCACTGGTGTACTATGGGCCATCACTGGTGTACTATGGATCATCACTGATGTACTATGGATCATCACTGATGTACTATGGATCATGACTGGTTTACTATGGATCATCACTGATGTACTGTGGACCATCCCTGATGTCCTGTGGATCATCACTGATGTACTGTGGATCATCACTGATGTACTGTGGATCATCACTGATGTACTGTGGATCATCATTGATGTACTGAGGATCATCACTGATGTACTATGGATCATCACTGATGTACCGTGGATCATCACTGATGTACTGTGGATCATCACTGATGTACTGTGGATCATCACTTATGTACTATAGATCATCACTGAAGTACTATGGGCCATCACTGGTGTACTATGGATCATCACTGATGTATTATGGATCATCACTGATGTACTATGAGCCATCACTGATGTACTATGGATCATCACTGGTGTACTATGGATCATCACTGATGTACTATGGATCATCACTGATGTACTATGAGCCATCACTGATGTACTATGGATCATCACTGGTGTACTATGGATCATCACTGATGTACTATGGATCATCACTGATGTACTATGAGCCATCACTGATGTACTATGGGCCATCCCTGGTGTACTATGGATCATCACTGATGTACTGTGGATCATCACTGATGTACTATGGGACATCACTGGTATACTATGGGCCATCTCTGGTGTACTATGGATCATCACTGGTGTACTATGGGCCATCACTGGTGAACTATGGATCATCACTGGTGTACTATGGACCATCACTGATTTACTATGGACCATCACTGATGTACTGTGGATCATCACTGATGTACTGTGGGTCATCCCTGGTGTACTATGGATCATCACTGGTGTAATATGGATCATCACTGATGTACTATGGGCCATCACTGATGTACTATGGATCATCACTGATGTACTGTGGACCATCCCTGATGTACTGTGGATCATCACTGATGTACTATGGACCATCCCTGATGTACTATGGACCATCCCTGATGTACTGTGAATCATCACTGGTGTACTGTGGATCATCACTGATGTACTATAGATCATCACTGATGTACCTTGGATCATCACTGATGTACTATGGGCCATCACTGGTGTACTATGGGCCATCACTGGTGTACTATGGATCATCACTGATGTACTGTGGATCATCCCTGATGTACTGTGGGCCATCACTGATGTACTATGGATCATCACTGATGTACTATGGATCATGACTGGTGTACTATGGATCATCACTGATGTACTGTGGACCATCCCTGATGTACTGTGGATCATCACTGATGTACTGTGGATCATCACTGATGTACTGTGGATCATCACTGATGTACTGTGGATCATCACTGATGTACTATGGATCATCCCTGATGTACTATGGACCATCCCTGATGTACTGTGGATCATCACTGATGTACTATAGATCATCACTGATGTACTATGGGCCATCACTGGTGTACTATGGATCATCACTGGTGTACTATGGATCATCACTGATGTACTATGGACCATCCCTGATGTACTGTGGATCATCACTGATGTACTGTGGATCATCACTGATGTACTATGGATCATCACTGATGTACTGTGGATCATCACTGATGTACTATAGTTCATCACTGATGTACTATGGGCCATCACTGGTGTACTATGGATCATCACTGGTGTACTATGGATCATCACTGATGTACTATGGACCATCCCTGATGTACTGTGGATCATCACTGATGTACTGTGGATCATCACTGATGTACTATGGATCATCACTGATGTACTATGGGCCATCACTGGTGTACTATGGGCCATCACTGGTGTACTATGGATCATCACTGGTGTACTATGGATCATCACTGGTGTACTATGGACCATCACTGATGTACTATGGACCATCACTGATGTACTATGGATCATCACTGATATACTGTGGACCATCCCTGATGTACTGTGGATCATCACTGATGTACTGTGGATCATCACTGAAGTATTGTGGATCATCACTGATGTACTGTGGATCATCACTGATGTACTGTGTATCATAACTGATGTACTGTGGATCATCACTGATGTACTATAGATCATCACTGATGTACTATGGACCATCACTGATGTACTATAGATCATCACTGATGTATTATGGACCATCACTGGTGTACTATGGATCATCACTGGTGTACTGTGGATCATCACTGGTGTACTATGGACCATCCCTGATGTACTGTGGAGCATCACTGATGTACTGTGGATCATCACTGATGTACTATAGTTCATCACTGATGTACTATGGGCCATCACTGGTGTACTATGGATCATCACTGGTGTACTATGGATCATCACTGATGTACTATGGACCATCCCTGATGTACTGTGGATCATCACTGATGTACTGTGGATCATCACTGATGTACTATGGATCATCACTGATGTACTATGGGCCATCACTGGTGTACTATGGGCCATCACTGGTGTACTATGGATCATCACTGGTGTACTATGGATCATCACTGGTGTACTATGGACCATCACTGATGTACTATGGACCATCACTGATGTACTATGGATCATCACTGATATACTGTGGACCATCCCTGATGTACTGTGGATCATCACTGATGTACTGTGGATCATCACTAAAGTATTGTGGATCATCACTGATGTACTGTGGATCATCACTGATGTACTGTGTATCATAACTGATGTACTGTAGATTATCACTGATGTACTATAGATCATCACTGATGTACTCTAGACCATCACTGATGTACTATAGATCATCACTGATGTACTATGGACCATCACTGGTGTACTATGGATCATCACTGGTGTACTGTGGATCATCACTGGTGTACTATGGACCATCCCTGATGTACTGTGGATCATCACTGATGTACTGTGGATCATCACTGATGTACTATAGTTCATCACTGATGTACTATGGGCCATCACTGGTGTACTATGGATCATCACTGGTGTACTATGGATCATCACTGATGTACTATGGACCATCCCTGATGTACTGTGGATCATCACTGATGTACTGTGGATCATCACTGATGTACTATGGATCATCACTGATGTACTGTGGATCATCACTGATGTACTATGGGCCATCACTGGTGTACTATGGGCCATCACTGGTGTACTATGGATCATCACTGATCTACTATGGATCATCACTGATGTACTATGGACCATCACTGATGTACTATGGGCCATCACTGGTGTACTATGGATCATCACCGATGTACTGTGGACCATCCCTGATGTACTGTGGACCATCACTGATGTACTGTGGATCATCACTGATGTACTGTGGATCATCACTGATGTACTATAGATCATCACTGATGTACTATAGATCATCACTGATGTACTATGGACCATCACTGATGTACTATAGATCATCACTGATGTACTATGGACCATCACTGGTGTACTATGGATCATCACTGGTGTACTGTGGATCATCACTGGTGTACTATGGACCATCCCTGATGTACTGTGGATCATCACTGATGTACTGTGGATCATCACTGATGTACTATAGTTCATCACTGTTGTACTATGGGCCATCACTGGTGTACTATGGATCATCACTGGTGTACTATGGATCATCACTGATGTACTATGGACCATCCCTGATGTACTGTGGATCATCACTGATGTACTGTGGATCATCACTGATGTACTATGGATCATCACTGATGTACTGTGGATCATCACTGATGTACTATAGTTCATCACTGATGTACTATGGGCCATCACTGGTGTACTATGGATCATCACTGGTGTACTATGGATCATCACTGATGTACTATGGACCATCCCTGATGTACTGTGGATCATCACTGATGTACTATAGTTCATCACTGATGTACTATGGGCCATCACTGGTGTACTATGGATCATCACTGGTGTACTATGGATCATCACTGATGTACTATGGACCATCCCTGATGTACTGTGGATCATCACTGATGTACTGTGGATCATCACTGATGTACTATGGATCATCACTGATGTACTATGGGCCATCACTGGTGTACTATGGGCCATCACTGGTGTACTATGGATCATCACTGGTGTACTATGGACCATCACTGATGTACTATGGACCATCACTGATGTACTATGGATCATCACTGATATACTGTGGACCATCCCTGATGTACTGTGGATCATCACTGATCTACTGTGGATCATCACTAAAGTATTGTGGATCATCACTGATGTACTGTGGATCATCACTGATGTACTGTGTATCATAACTGATGTACTGTGGATCATCACTGATGTACTATAGATCATCACTGATGTACTATAGATCATCACTGATGTACTATGGACCATCACTGGTGTACTGTGGATCATCACTGGTGTACTATGGACCATCCCTGATGTACTGTGGATCATCACTGATGTACTGTGGATCATCACTGATGTACTATAGTTCATCACTGATGTACTATGGGCCATCACTGGTGTACTATGGATCATCACTGGTGTACTATGGATCATCACTGATGTACTATGGACCATCCCTGATGTACTGTGGATCATCACTGATGTACTATGGATCATCACTGATGTACTGTGGATCATCACTGATGTACTATAGTTCATCACTGATGTACTATGGGCCATCACTGGTGTACTATGGATCATCACTGGTGTACTATGGATCATGACTGATGTACTATGGACCATCCCTGATGTACTGTGGATCATCTCTGATGTACTATAGTTCATCACTGATGTACTATGGGCCATCACTGGTGTACTATGGATCATCACTGGTGTACTATGGATCATCACTGATGTACTATGGACCATCCCTGATGTACTGTGGATCATCACTGATGTACTGTTGATCATCACTGATGTACTATGGATCATCACTGATGTACTATGGGCCATCACTGGTGTACTATGGGCCATCACTGGTGTACTATGGATCATCACTGGTGTACTATGGACCATCACTGATGTACTATGGATCATCACTGATGTACTATGAGCCATCACTGATGTACTATGGGCCATCCCTGGTGTACTATGGATCATCACTGATGTACTGTGGATCATCAGTGATGTACTATGGGACATCACTGGTGTACTATGGGCCATCACTGGTGTACTATGGATCATCACTGGTGTACTATGGGCCATCACTGGTGTACTATGGGCCATCACTGGTGTACTATGGATCATCACTGGTGTACTATGGACCATCACTGATGTACTATGGCTCATCACTGATATACTGTGGACCATCCCTGATATACTGTGGATCATCCCTGATGTACTGTGGATCATCACTGATCTACTGTGGGCCATCACAGGTGTACTGTGGGCCATCACAGGTGTACTATGGAGCATCACTGATGTACTATGGATCATCACTGGTGTACTATGGATCATCACTGATGTACTGTGGACCATCCCTGATGTACTATAGATCATCACTGATGTACTGTGGATCATCACTGATGTACTATGGGCCATCACTGGTGTACTATGGGCCATCACTGGTGTACTATGGATCATCACTGGATTACTATGGATCATCCCTGATGTACTATGGACCATCACTGATGTGCTTTGGGCCATCACTGGTGTACTATGGATCATCACTGATGTACTGTGGACCATCCCTGATGTACTGTGGATCATCACTGATGTACTATGGATCATCACTGATGTACTATGGACCATCACTGGTGTACTATGGACCATCACTGGTGTACTATGGATCATCACTGATGTACTGTGGATCATCACTGATGTACTGTGGGCCATCACTGATGTACTATGGATCATCACTGATATACTGTGGACAATCCCTGATGTATTGTGGATCATCACTGATGTACTGTGGATCATCACTGATGTACTATAGATCATCACTGAAGTACTATGGGCCATCACTGGTGTACTATGGATCATCACTGGTGTACTATGGGCCATCACTGGTGTACTATGGATCATCACTGATGTACTATGGATCATCACTGATGTACTATGGATCATGACTGGTTTACTATGGATCATCACTGATGTACTGTGGACCATCCCTGATGTCCTGTGGATCATCACTGATGTACTGTGGATCATCACTGATGTACTGTGGATCATCACTGATGTACTGTGGATCATCATTGATGTACTGAGGATCATCACTGATGTACTATGGATCATCACTGATGTACCATGGATCATCACTGATGTACTGTGGATCATCACTGATGTACTGTGGATCATCACTGATGTACTATAGATCATCACTGAAGTACTATGGGCCATCACTGGTGTACTATGGATCATCACTGATGTATTATGGATCATCACTGATGTACTATGAGCCATCACTGATGTACTATGGATCATCACTGGTGTACTATGGATCATCACTGATGTACTATGGGTCATCACTGATGTACTATGAGCCATCACTGATGTACTATGGGCCATCCCTGGTGTACTATGGATCATCTCTGATGTACTGTGGATCATCACTGATGTACTATGGGACATCACTGGTATACTATGGGCCATCTCTGGTGTACTATGGATCATCACTGGTGTACTATGGGCCATCACTGGTGAACTATGGATCATCACTGGTGTACTATGGACCATCACTGATTTACTATGGACCATCACTGATGTACTGTGGATCATCACTGATGTACTGTGGGTCATCCCTGGTGTACTATGGATCATCACTGGTGTAATATGGACCATCCCTGATGTACTATGGACCATCCCTGATGTACTGTGAATCATCACTGGTGTACTGTGGATCATCACTGATGTACTATAGATCATCACTGATGTACTGTGGATCATCACTGATGTACTATGGGCCATCACTGGTGTACTATGGACATCACTGGTGTACTGTGGATCATCACTGATGTACTATGGATCATCACTGATGTACTGAGGATCATCACTGATGTACTATAGTTCATCACTGATGTACTATGGTCCATCACTGGTGTACTATGGATCATCACTGGTGTACTATGGATCATGACTGATGTACTATGGACCATCCCTGATGTACTGTGGATCATCTCTGATGTACTATAGTTCATCACTGATGTACTATGGGCCATCACTGGTGTACTATGGATCATCACTGGTGTACTAGGGATCATCACTGATGTACTATGGACCATCCCTGATGTACTGTGGATCATCACTGATGTACTGTGGATCATCACTGATGTACTATGGATCATCACTGATGTACTATGGGCCATCACTGGTGTACTATGGATCATCACTGGTGTACTATGGACCATCACTGATGTACTATGGACCATCACTGATGTACTATGGATCATCACTGATATACTGTGGACCATCACTGATGTACTGTGGACCATCCCTGATGTACTGTGGATCATCACTGAAGTATTGTGGATCATCACTGATGTACTGTGGATCATCACTGATGTACTGTGGATCATCACTAATGTACTGTGGATCATAACTGATGTACTGTGGATCATCACTGGTGTACTATGGACCATCCCTGATGTACTGTGGATCATCACTGATGTACTGTGGATCATCACTGATGTACTATAGTTCATCACTGATGTACTATGGGCCATCACTGGTGTACTATGGATCATCACTGGTGTACTATGGATCATCACTGATGTACTATGGACCATCCCTGATGTACTGTGGATCATCACTGATGTACTGTGGATCATCACTGATGTACTATGGATCATCACTGATGTACTATGGGCCATCACTGGTGTACTATGGATCATCACTGATGTACTATGGATCATCACTGATGTACTATGGACCATCACTGATGTACTATGGGCCATCACTGGTGTACTATGGATCATCAACGATGTACTGTGGACCATCCCTGATGTACTGTGGACCATCACTGATGTACTGTGGATCATCACTGATGTACTCTGGATCATCACTGATGTACTATAGATCATCACTGATGTACTATAGATCATCACTGATGTACTATGGACCATCACTGATGTACTATAGATCATCACTGATGTACTATGGACCATCACTGGTGTACTATGGATCATCACTGGTGTACTGTGGATCATCACTGGTGTACTATGGACCATCCCTGATGTACTGTGGATCATCACTGATGTACTGTGGATCATCACTGATGTACTATAGTTCATCACTGATATACTGTGGGCCATCACTGGTGTACTATGGATCATCACTGGTGTACTATGGATCAACACTGATGTACTATGGACCATCCCTGATGTACTGTGGATCATCACTGATGTACTGTGGATCATCACTGATGTACTGTGGATCATCACTGATGTACTGTGGATCATCACTGATGTACTATAGTTCATCACTGATGTACTATGGGCCATCACTGGTGTACTATGGATCATCACTGGTGTACTATGGATCATCACTGATGTACTATGGGCCATCACTGGTGTACTATGGATCATCACTGGTGTACTATGGATCATCACTGATGTACTATAGATCATCACTGATGTACTATAGCTCATCACTGATGTACTATGGACCATCACTGATGTACTATAGATCATCACTGATGTACTATGGACCATCACTGGTGTACTATGGATCATCACTGGTGTACTGTGGATCATCACTGGTGTACTATGGACCATCCCTGATGTACTGTGGATCATCACTGATGTACTGTGGATCATCACTGATGTACTATAGTTCATCACTGATGTACTATGGGCCATCACTGGTGTACTATGGATCATCACTGGTGTACTATGGATCATCACTGATGTACTATGGACCATCCCTGATGTACTGTGGATCATCACTGATGTACTGTGGATCATCACTGATGTACTGTGGATCATCACTGATGTACTATGGATCATCACTGATGTACTGTGGATCATCACTGATGTACTATAGTTCATCAGTGATGTACTATGGGCCATCACTGTTGTACTATGGATCATCACTGGTGTACTATGGATCATCACTGATGTACTATGGACCATCCCTGATGTACTGTGGATCATCACTGATGTACTATAGTTCATCACTGATGTACTGTGGATCATCACTGATGTACTATGGGCCATCACTGGTGTACTATGGGCCATCACTGGTGTACTATGGGCCATCACTGGTGTACTATGGATCATCACTGGTGTACTATGGACCATCACTGATGTACTATGGACCATCACTGATGTACTATGGATCATCACTGATATACTGTGGACCATCCCTGATGTACTGTGGATCATCACTGATGTACTGTGGATCATCACTGAAGTATTGTGGATCATCACTGATGTACTGTGGATCATCACTGATGTACTGTGTATCATAACTGATGTATTGTGGATCATCACTGATGTACTATAGATCATCACTGATGTACTATAGATCATCACTGATGGACTATGGACCATCACTGATGTACTATAGATCATCACTGATGTACTATGGACCATCACTGGTGTACTATGGATCATCACTGGTGTACTGTGGATCATCACTGGTGTACTATGGACCATCCCTGATGTACTGTGGATCATCACTGATGTACTGTGGATCATCACTGATGTACTATAGTTCATCACTGATGTACTATGGGCCATCACTGGTGTACTATGGATCATCACTGGTGTACTATGGACCATCACTGGTGTACTATGGATCATCACTGGTGTACTGTGGATCATCACTGGTGTACTATGGACCATCCCTGATGTACTGTGGATCATCACTGATGTACTGTGGATCATCACTGATGTACTATAGTTCATCACTGATGTGCTATGGGCCATCACTGGTGTACTATGGATCATCACTGGTGTACTATGGATTATCACTGATGTACTATGGACCATCCCTGATGTACTGTGGATCATCACTGATGTACTGTGGATCATCACTGATGTACTATGGATCATCACTGATGTACTGTGGATCATCACTGATGTACTATAGTTCATCACTGATGTACTATGGGCCATCACTGTTGTACTATGGATCATCACTGGTGTACTATGGATCATCACTGATGTACTATGGACCATCCCTGATGTACTGTGGATCATCACTGATGTACTATAGTTCATCACTGATGTACTATGGGCCATCACTGGTGTACTATGGATCATCACTGGTGTACTATGGATCATCACTGATGTACTATGGACCATCCCTGATGTACTGTGGATCATCACTGATGTACTGTGGATCATCACTGATGTACTATGGATCATCACTGATGTACTATGGGCCATCACTGGTGTACTATGGGCCATCACTGGTGTACTATGGATCATCACTGGTGTACTATGGACCATCACTGATGTACTATGGACCATCACTGATGTACTATGGATCATCACTGATATACTGTGGACCATCCCTGATGTACTGTGGATCATCACTGATGTACTGTGGATCATCACTGAAGTATTGTGGATCATCACTGATGTACTGTGGATCATCACTGATGTACTGTGTATCATAACTGATGTATTGTGGATCATCACTGATGTACTATAGATCATCACTGATGTACTATAGATCATCACTGATGGACTATGGTCCATCACTGATGTACTATAGATCATCACTGATGTACTATGGACCATCACTGGTGTACTATGGATCATCACTGGTGTACTGTGGATCATCACTGGTGTACTATGGACCATCCCTGATGTACTGTGGATCATCACTGATGTACTGTGGATCATCACTGATGTACTATAGTTCATCACTGATGTACTATGGGCCATCACTGGTGTACTATGGATCATCACTGGTGTACTATGGACCATCACTGGTGTACTATGGATCATCACTGGTGTACTGTGGATCATCACTGGTGTACTATGGACCATCCCTGATGTACTGTGGATCATCACTGATGTACTGTGGATCATCACTGATGTACTATAGTTCATCACTGATGTACTATGGGCCATCACTGGTGTACTATGGATCATCACTGGTGTACTATGGATCATCACTGATGTACTATGGACCATCCCTGATGTACTGTGGATCATCACTGATGTACTGTGGATCATCACTGATGTACTATGGATCATCACTGATGTACTGTGGATCATCACTGATGTACTATGGGCCATCACTGGTGTACTATGGGCCATCACTGGTGTACTATGGATCATCACTGATGTACTATGGATCATCACTGATGTACTATGGACCATCACTGATGTGCTATGGGCCATCACTGGTGTACTATGGATCATCACCGATGTACTGTGGACCATCCCTAATGTACTGTGGACCATCACTGATGTACTTTGGATCATCACTGATGTACTATGGATCATCACTGATGTACTATAGATCATCACTGATGTACTATAGATCATCACTGATGTACTATGGACCATCACTGATGTACTATGGATCATCACTGGTGTACTGTGGATCATCACTGGTGTACTATGGACCATCCCTGATGTACTGTGGATCATCACTGATATACTATGGATCATCACTGATGTACTATGGATCATCACTGATGTACTATAGTTCATCACTGATGTACTATGGGCCATCACTGGTGTACTATGGATCATCACTGGTGTACTATGGATCATCACTGATGTACTATGGACCATCCCTGATGTACTGTGGATCATCACTGATGTACTGTGGATCATCACTGATGTACTATAGTTCATCACTGATGTACTATGGGCCATCACTGGTGTATAGTGATGAGCCGAACACCCCCGGGTTCGGTTCGCACCAGAACCCGCGAACGGACCGAAAGTTCGTACGAACATTAGAACCCTATTAAATACAATGGATGCGAACGTTCGAATTCTAAAGTGCTAATTATAACAACTATTATGCATGTTATTGTCCTAAAAAGGGTTTGGGAACCCGGGTTCTGCACCAGGGGACATGTATCAATGCAAAAAGAAGTTTTAAAAACGGTCGTTTTTCGGGAGCAGTCATTTTAATGATGCATAAAGTGAAAAAAAAAAAGTCAAATATTCCTTTAAATATCGTACCTGGGGGGTGTCTAAAGTATGCCTGTGAAGTGCCACGTGTTTCCCGTGTTTAGAACTGTCCCTGCACAAAATGACACTTCTAAAGGAAAAAAAAGCCATTTAAAACTGCTTGCGGCTTTAATGTAATGTCTGGTCCCGGTAATATGGATGAAAATCTTTAAGAAAAATGGCATAGCTACCCCATGACCCCCCCCCCCTACCCCAGCCCATTACCAGCCCCTTTGGGTCTTGTATGGATATTAAGGGGAACCCCGCACATAAAATAAAAAAGGCCCTATATACTCTGAACAGCCGTATACAGGCGGTGCATACAAGACAGGGACTGTAGGTTTGTTCTTATGTAGAATCTGTTTGTAATTTTGAACAGGTACATTGTTGAAGTGTAGCTCCAGCCCAAAAATCTATTTTTAAACTTTTTGGAAAACATAGGTAAGGGTTATCACCCCTGTAACATTTGTTTTGCTGTCTGTGCCCCTGTTCAGAACATTTCACCTCACTTTCCGTCCCAATGACAACTGTTTTTGAAATGTGGTGTTTTTCTTGAAACAAGGATTGCTGATAAAGCATCAGTACAGAGGAGACACCTTTCTCCCATATTTATTCTTACAGGAGAGAATTTTCCTTCCTAGTGGTAGATTTCCTCTCACTTCCTGTTGTCTTCTTGCGTTTGCAAGTAGGAGTCGTTTGTAAGTTGGATGTTTGAAAGTAGGGACCTGCCGTATATACTCTGCAGAAATAGGCCCCTTAGTTGTTGGTGTTGGCACAACACTGTAAGCACTCACAGTTACTCTTGGTTGGTGCTGGAACGCCCTGCTGTCAACTATTATATCAGGAATTTTAATTACATATAATTGTTGAACAGTGGTAGTAAAAATTGGGCCTTTGATGGTGGTGCTGGTGCCACAACACTGTAAGCCCTGACAGTTACTCTTGGTGGGTGCAGCAATGGGCCCTGCTGTGAATTATTAGATCAAGAATTGTAATTGCATGCCCCTGTTGAACAGGGGCTGAAAAATTGGGCCTTTCGTGGTGGTGGTGGTGGTGGTGGTGTTGCCACAACACTGTAAGCCCTCAGAGTTACTCTTGGTGGGTGCAGGAATGGGCCCTGCTGTGAATTATTAGATCAAGAATTGTAATTACATGCCCCTTTTGAACAGGGGCTGAAAAATTGGGCCTTTCATGGTGGTGGTGGTGGTGGCGTTGCCACAACACTGTAAGCCCTCAGAGTTACTCTTGGTGGGTGCAGGAATGGGCCCTGCTGTGAATTATTAGATCAAGAATTGTAATTACATGCCCCTTTTGAACAGGGGCTGAAAAATTGGGCCTTTCGTGGTGGTGGTGGTGGTGGCGTTGCCACAACACTGTAAGCCCTCAGAGTTACTCTTGGTGGGTGCAGGAATGGGCCCTGCTGTGAATTATTAGATCAAGAATTGTAATTACATGCCCCTTTTGAACAGGGGCTGAAAAATTGGGCCTTTCGTGGTGGTGGTGGTGGTGGCGTTGATCAAGAATTGTAATTGCATGCCCCTGTTGAACAGGGGCTGAAAAATTGGGCCTTTCGTGGTGGTGGTGGTGGTGGTGGTGTTGCCACAACACTGTAAGCCCTCAGAGTTACTCTTGGTGGGTGCAGCAATGGGCCCTGCTGTGAATTATTAGATCAAGAATTGTAATTGCATGCCCCTGTTGAACAGGGGCTGAAAAATTGGGCCTTAGGCACTGGTGGCACAACACTACAACCCCTCACAGATACTGTACTTGGAGCACAGCAATGAGCCCTGTTGCAAAGTATTGTTTCAAAAATTGTAATGACACGCCCCTGTTAAACAGGGGCTGAAAAATTGGGCCTTAGGCACTGGTGGCACAACACTACAACCCCTCACAGATACTGTACTTGGAGCACAGCAATGAGCCCTGTTGCAAAGTATTGCTTCAAAAATTGTAATGACACGCCCCTGTTAAACAGGGGCTGAAAAATTGGGCCTTAGGCACTGGTGCCACAACACTCCAACCCCTCACAGATACTGTACTTGGAGCACAGCAATGAGCCCTATGGCAAATTATTGCTAAAAAAATTGTAATTACACGCCCCTGTAAAACAGGGGCTGAAAAATTGGGCCTTAGCCACTGGTGGCGGCACCCATAAACAAAAATGATCTTCCAAGCTATCATCATCAATCGTATCATTGAGGACTCGGAGGAGGAGGATAGCCAGTCAACATAACAGCACAGGCACTCAGCACAGTCTTGAAGGGATGTGACATGTTAAAATCAATTAGTCTGTTATATCAGCATCAGGTGTGTGGTAGCTGGTGGTGATCCAAGACTGGTTCATCTTGATGAAAGTCAGTCGATCAACCGAGTCGGTGGACAGGCGCACCCTGTGATCCGTGACAAATCCTCCAGCAGCACTGAATGTGCGTTCCGAAAGAACGCTGGATGCAGGACAGGCCAGTAGCTCAATTGCATACTGTGCAAGCTCTGGCCAGTGATCCATCCTCAAGACCCAGTAAGCCAGAGGATTTTCGGTGGGGAAGGTGTCCAAGTCTGACCTTGCCCCTAGATATTCCTGCACCATGTTTATCAGACGCTGGCGATGGTTGCTGGAACCGATCATACTTTGGGGCTGCGGACTAAAGAATTGTCTGAACGCATCGGTCAGACGGCCACCTTCCCCACCGCTCCTTCTTTGACTGGCCGAAGCCTCAGCAACTCGTTGTCCAGGACCAGGAGTTTGTAACCTCCCAGTCTCTGGGAACGCGTTGCACAGACCTTTCTGCAAGGCCTCCCGGAGTTGTCTCATCCTCTGCTCCCTCTGCGACGGTAACATAAGGTCCGCAACCTTACCCTTGTACCGTGGATCAAGGAGAGTGGCCAGCCAGTAATGGTCCCTCTCCTTGATCCGAAGAATACGAGGATCCTTCCGCAGACTTTGCAGGATCAGGGAGGCCATGCAGCGTAGGTTTGCTGAGGCATTCGCTCCGGAGTCCTCTGGGTCACTAAGGACGACATGATCCGCAGCCACCTCCTCCCAGCCACGAACAAGTCCACTGGTTTCTTGGGACTGTAAATCATCCCTAAAAGACTGCTGCTGATGATGCTGAGTGCCAGCCTCCACCTCCATGCTGACACAATCCTCCTCCTCCTCCTCCTCCTCTTCCTGTGCGATGGGTGGGACAGAAGGAACACTGTCTGGGTAAAGGGGGCCTTGAGAGGCAAGGAAGTCCTCCTCTTCCTGCCTCTGTTCTGCCTCAAGTGCCCTGTCCATTATTCCACGCAGCGTGTGCTCCAACAGGTGGACAAGAGGTACAGTGTCACTGATGCATGCACTGTCACTGCTCACCATCCTCGTGGCCTCCTCAAATGGTGCCAGGACAGTGCATGCATCCCTGATCATGCCCCACTGGCGTGGAGAAAAAAAAACAAGCTCCCCTGACCCTGTCCTGGTGCCGTAGTCGCACAGGTACTCATTGATGGCCCTCTGCTGCGTGTGCAGCCGCTGCAGCATGGCCAACGTTGAGTTCCACCTGGTGGGCATGTCACATATAAGGCGGTTCTTGGGCAGGTTCAACTCCTTTTGCAGCTCAGCCAGGCGAGCACTGGCATTATAAGATCTGCGGAAATGCACACAGACTTTCCTGGCCTGCCTCAGGACATCCTGTAAGCCCGGGTACCTGCCCAAGAACCGCTGCACCACCAGGTTAAGGACGTGAGCCACACAGGGCACATGGGTCAGTTGTCCCTGTCGGAGGGCGGAGAGGAGGTTGGTGCCATTGTCGCAAACCACCATTCCTGGCTTAAGCTGGCGTGGCGTCAACCACCTCTCGGCCTGGCCCTGCAGAGCAGACAGGACCTCTGCCCCAGTGTGGCTTCTGTCCCCCAAACACACCAGCGCAAGCACGGCATGGCATCTTTTTGCCTGCGTACTTGCGTAGCCCCGTGAACGGCTACGGAGCACCGCTGGTTCATAGGACAAACCACAGGAAGAGGCCATGGAGGAAGAAGAAGAGGAGGGGGTGGAGGAGAGAGGTGTGTCACAACCAGTAGTAGCATTTTGGAGGCGTGGCGGTGGAACAACCTCCAACACTACTGCACCTTGTCCTGCATCCTTCCCAGCTGCCAAAAGAGTGACCCAATGGGCCGTGAAAGAAAGGTAACGTCCCTGTCCATGCCTGCTGGACCATGAGTCAGCGGTAATATGCACCTTACCGCTGACCGCCCTGTCCAGCGAGGCCAAGACATTGCCTTCCACATGCCGGTAGAGAGCCGGAATAGCCTTCCGTGAGAAAAAGTGGCGTTTGGGAACCTGCCACTGAGGAACCGCACATTGCACAAACTCACGGAAGGGGGCCGAGTCTACCAACTGAAAAGGCAGCAGTTGAAGCGCTAGCAATTTAGCCAAGCTAGCATTCAACCGCTGGGCATGTGGATGGCTGGGAGTGAACTTCTTTCGACGGTCCAGCAGCTGGGGCAGGGAAATTTGCCTGCTAGAATCGGACGTCGGTGTACTGCTAGCAGAGTGGCCGCAAGTACTTGGCTGTGACACACCTAATTCTACACCTTCATTCCTCTCAGTGCATGTTTCAGAGAGGACTGAAGTTATAGTGGGGTTGGAGATCCCAGCTGATGCGGTGCAAGGAGAGGTCCGCTTTGTTCTTTGGTGTGGGTCTTTGAGGTAGGCTTGCCAACGAGCTGCATGGCAGGTCAACATATGTCTGGTCAGGCATGTGGTACCCAAGCGGCTGATGTTTTGGCCACGCGATATACGCTTGAGACATATGTTGCAAACAGCAGCTGTGCGATCTGATGCACTAGCCTCAAAAAAGGCCCACACCAAGGAACTTTTTGAATGACGGGCAGAGGCAGCGCCCTGCACAGGCGGAGCTCTGCGGTGTGATTCCGTCGGTGTACTGCCCTTACGCTGGCCACCAAAGGGCATCCTGCCTCGTTGGAGATGTGCCTCCTCCTCATCCTCCTCCTCCTCCTCTCTCCTATTAGGCACCCACGTGGAGTCAGTGACCTCATCATCCCCTCCCTCCTCATCACTGGAGCCAATCTGGCAGTATGCTGCAGCTGCTGGAACATGACTGCCAGATTGGTGTCCTTCTTGAGCATCCCCTCTGTCTGCTCTCACGCTACTGCCTTCCTGTAGCTGGGTTTCATCATCAGACCCTTCGAAACGCTGGGCATCCTCCTGGAGCATGTACCCAACACTGTGCTCAAACAGTTCGGGGGACTCCTCAGGAGGAGGACATGGTGGGTCTAGGGAAGGAGTGACTGATGATGAGTCTGACATTGATACCAGGGAAGAGGACGCTTTGGCAGCTGCTTTGCCAGTACCCTGAGCCTGGGTGAGAGAGGATGAGGAGGAGGAGGAGGGCTTGGTCATCCACTCTACCAAGTCTTCGGCATGATGTGGCTCAACATGTCCAGCTGCCGAAAAGAAGGACAAGCGTGTCCCATGGCCATGTGCTGATGACAATGCACCGCGTCCACGACCAGCACTGTTGCCCCCAGACACAGAGCCTGCTTGCCCTCTTTTATTGCCTCCTGACTGTCTGCCTCTCCTTGTTTGCCTTCCAGACATTCTAATAGATGGCCTGCAGGGAGATGGGAAAAAAGCAATAAGGGCTACCTTCAGGTGTCCTTCTCTGTCCCTTTACTTAAGGATTTCTAAATATGGTTGAGGATGATTGCTTTTGCACAGAATAGCACAACGACAATTTCCCTGACTGTCCAAAAAACAAGGATTTCAAAGATGGTTGATGAGGAATGCTTTAGCACACTATAGCACAAGGAGAATTCCCCTCACTTTCCTTCTTTGTCCCTAGAAACAAGGACTCGCACAGTAAAAGACACTGACACTCTCCCTACCTAGAGTTTTCTGTCCCTAGAAAAAATGTTTTTTTAAAGCACACTATAGCACAAGGAGAATTCCCCTCACTTTCCTTCTTTGTCACTAGAAACAAGGACTCGCACAGTAAAAGACACTGAAACTCTCCCTACCTAGAGTTTTCTGTCCCTAGAAAAAATGTTTTTTTAAAGCACACTATAGCACAAGGAGAATTCCCCTCACTTTCCTTCTTTGTCCCTAGAAACAAGTATTCGCACAGTGAAAGAAACTGACACTCTCCCTACCTAGAGTTTTCTGTCCCTAGAAAAAATGTTTTTTTAAAGCACACTATAGCACAAGGAGAATTGACTCACTGTCCTTCCCTGTCCCTAGAAACAAGGATTCGCACAGTGAAATAAACTGACACTCTCCCTACCTAGAGTTTTCTGTCCCTAGAAAAAATGTTTTTTTAAAGCACACTATAGCACAAGGAGAATTCCCCTCACTTTCCTTCTTTGTCCCTAGAAACAAGGATTCGCACAGTAAAAGAAACTGACACTCTCCCTACCTAGAGTTTTCTGTCCCTAGAAAAAATGTTTTTTTAAAGCACACTATAGCACAAGGAGAATTCCCCTCACTTTCCTTCTTTGTCCCTAGAAACAAGGATTCGCACAGTAAAAGACACTGACACTCTCCCTACCTAGAGTTTTCTGTCCCTAGAAAAAATGTTTTTTTAAAGCACACTATAGCACAAGGAGAATTCCCCTCACTTTCCTTCTTTGTCCCTAGAAACAAGGACTCGCACAGTAAAAGACACTGACACTCTCCCTACCTAGAGTTTTCTGTCCCTAGAAAAAATGTTTTTTTAAAGCACACTATAGCACAAGGAGAATTCCCCTCGCTTTCCTTCTTTGTCCCTAGAAACAAGGACTCGCACAGTAAAAGACACTGACACTCTCCCTACCTAGAGTTTTCTGTCCCTAGAAAAAATGTTTTTTTAAAGCACACTAGAACACAAGGAGAATTCCCCTCACTTTCCTTCTTTGTCACTAGAAACAAGGACTCGCACAGTGAAAGAAACTGACACTCTCCCTACCTAGAGTTTTCTGTCCCTAGAAAAAATGTTTTTTTAAAGCACACTATAGCACAAGGAGAATTCACTCACTGTCCTTCCCTGTCCCTAGAAACAAGGATTCACACAGTGAAATAAACTGACACTCTCCCTACCTAGAGTTTTCTGTCCCTAGAAAAAATGTTTTTTTAAAGCACACTATAGCACAAGGAGAATTCCCCTCACTTTCCTTCTTTGTCCCTAGAAACAAGGACTCGCACAGTAAAAGACACTGACACTCTCCCTACCTAGAGTTTTCTGTCCCTAGAAAAAATGTTTTTTTAAAGCACACTATAGCACAAGGAGAATTCCCCTCACTTTTCTTCTTTGTCCCTAGAAACAAGGACTCGCATAGTGAAAGAAACTGACACTCTCCCTACCTAGAGTTTTCTGTCCCTAGAAAAAATGTTTTTTTAAAGCACACTATAGCACAAGGAGAATTCCCCTCACTTTCCTTCTTTGTCCCTAGAAACAAGGATTCGCACAGTAAAAGACACTGACACTCTCCCTACCTAGAGTTTTCTGTCCCTAGAAAAAATGTTTTTTTAAAGCACACTATAGCACAAGGAGAATTCCCCTCACTTTCCTTCTTTGTCCCTAGAAACAAGGACTCGCACAGTAAAAGACACTGACACTCTCCCTACCTAGAGTTTTCTGTCCCTAGAAAAAATGTTTTTTTAAAGCACACTATAGCACAAGGAGAATTCCCCTCACTTTCCTTCTTTGTCCCTAGAAACAAGGACTCGCACAGTAAAAGACACTGACACTCTCCCTACCTAGAGTTTTCTGTCCCTAGAAAAAATGTTTTTTTAAAGCACACTATAGCACAAGGAGAATTCCCCTCACTTTCCTTCTTTGTCACTAGAAACAAGGACTCGCACAGTGAAAGAAACTGACACTCTCCCTACCTAGAGTTTTCTGTCCCTAGAAAAAATGTTTTTTTAAAGCACACTATAGCACAAGGAGAATTCACTCACTGTCCTTCCCTGTCCCTAGAAACAAGGATTCGCACAGTGAAATAAACTGACACTCTCCCTACCTAGAGTTTTCTGTCCCTAGAAAAAATGTTTTTTTAAAGCACACTATAGCACAAGGAGAATTCCCCTCACTTTCCTTCTTTGTCCCTAGAAACAAGGACTTGCACAGTAAAAGACACTGACACTCTCCCTACCTAGAGTTTTCTGTCCCTAGAAAAAATGTTTTTTTAAAGCACACTATAGCACAAGGAGAATTCCCCTCACTTTTCTTCTTTGTCCCTAGAAACAAGGACTCGCACAGTGAAAGAAACTGACACTCTCCCTACCTAGAGTTTTCTGTCCCTAGAAAAAATGTTTTTTTTAAAGCACACTATAGCACAAGGAGAATTCCCCTCACTTTCCTTCTTTGTCACTAGAAACAAGGATTATCACAGTGAAATAAACTGACACTCTCCCTACCTAGAGTTTTCTGTCCCTAGAAAAAATGTTTTTTTAAAGCACACTATAGCACAAGGAGAATTCCCCTCACTTTCCTTCTTTGTCCCTAGAAACAAGGATTCGCACAGTGAAAGAAACTGACACTCTCCCTACCTAGAGTTTTCTGTCCCTAGAAAAATTTATTTTTTAAAGCACACTATAGCACAAGGAGAATTCCCCTCACTTTCCTTCTTTGTCCCTAGAAACAAGGATTCGCACAGTAAAAGACACTGACACTCTCCCTACCTAGAGTTTTCTGTCCCTAGAAAAAATGTTTTTTTAAAGCACACTATAGCACAAGGAGAATTCACTCACTGTCCTTCCCTGTCCCTAGAAACAAGGATTCGCACAGTGAAATAAACTGACACTCTCCCTACCTAGAGTTTTCTGTCCCTAGAAAAAAGTTTTTTTTAAAGCACACTATAGCACAAGGAGAATTCCCCTCACTTTCCTTCTTTGTCCCTAGAAACAAGGACTCGCACAGTAAAAGACACTGACACTCTCCCTACCTAGAGTTTTCTGTCCCTAGAAAAAATGTTTTTTTTAAAGCACACTATAGCACAAGGAGAATTCCCCTCACTTTTCTTCTTTGTCCCTAGAAACAAGGACTCGCACAGTGAAAGAAACTGACACTCTCCCTACCTAGAGTTTTCTGTCCCTAGAAAAAATGTTTTTTTAAAGCACACTATAGCACAAGGAGAATTCCCCTCACTTTCCTTCTTTGTCCCTAGAAACAAGGATTCGCACAGTGAAAGAAACTGACACTCTCCCTACCTAGAGTTTTCTGTCCCTAGAAAAAATGTTTTTTTAAAGCACACTATAGCACAAGGAGAATTCCCCTCACTTTCCTTCTTTGTCCCTAGAAACAAGGATTCGCACAGTAAAAGACACTGACACTCTCCCTACCTAGAGTTTTCTGTCCCTAGAAAAAATGTTTTTTTAAAGCACACTATAGCACAAGGAGAATTCCCCTCACTTTCCTTCTTTGTCCCTAGAAACAAGGACTCGCACAGTAAAAGACACTGACACTCTCCCTACCTAGAGTTTTCTGTCCCTAGAATTTTTTTTTTTAAAGCACACTATAGCACAAGGAGAATTCCCCTCACTTTCCTTCTTTGTCCCTAGAAACATGGACTCGCACAGTAAAAGACACTGACACTCTCCCTACCTAGAGTTTTCTGTCCCTAGAAAAAATGTTTTTTTAAAGCACACTATAGCACAAGGAGAATTCCCCTCACTTTCCTTCTTTGTCACTAGAAACAAGGACTTGCACAGTGAAAGAAACTGACACTCTCCCTACCTAGAGTTTTCTGTCCCTAGAAAAAATGTTTTTTTAAAGCACACTATAGCACAAGGAGAATTCACTCACTGTCCTTCCCTGTCCCTAGAAACAAGGATTCGCACAGTGAAATAAACTGACACTCTCCCTACCTAGAGTTTTGTGTCCCTAGAAAATTATTTTTTTTAAAGCACACTATAGCACAAGGAGAATTCCCCTCACTTTCCTTCTTTGTCCCTAGAAACAAGGACTCGCACAGTAAAAGACACTGACACTCTCCCTACCTAGAGTTTTCTGTCCCTAGAAAAAATGTTTTTTTAAAGCACACTATAGCACAAGGAGAATTCCCCTCACTTTTCTTCTTTGTCCCTAGAAACAAGGACTCGCACAGTGAAAGAAACTGACACTCTCCCTACCTAGAGTTTTCTGTCCCTAGAAAAAATGTTTTTTTAAAGCACACTATAGCACAAGGAGAATTCCCCTCACTTTCCTTCTTTGTCACTAGAAACAAGGATTATCACAGTGAAATAAACTGACACTCTCCCTACCTAGAGTTTTCTGTCCCTAGAAAAAATGTTTTTTTAAAGCACACTATAGCACAAGGAGAATTCCCCTCACTTTCCTTCTTTTTCCCTAGAAACAAGGATTCGCACAGTGAAAGAAACTGACACTCTCCCTACCTAGAGTTTTCTGTCCCTAGAATTTTTTTTTTTTAAAGCACACTATAGCACAAGGAGAATTCCCCTCACTTTCCTTCTTTGTCCCTAGAAACAAGGATTCGCACAGTAAAACACACTGATACTCTCCCTACCTATCCTTCTCTTTCCCTAAACTAAAGGAATCCAGGTTAAGCAAGAAAGAAATAAATGTCACTGTCCCTGCCTATGCTTCTCTTTCCCTGCTCCGGAACACACTACACTAGGCCGCCGTGCTGGCGGCCTTTTATAGTGTGGGGCGTGTACTAAACACCCTCAGCAATAATTGGCCACAGGCATCCTGCCTGTGGCCAATCATTGCTCTCCTCGCTGCCGGCGCTGTGATTGGCCAAGCATGCGGGGTCACAGTGCATGCTTGGCCAATCACAGCGCCTGGATGACACTGCGATGGCGTAGTGCATTGTGGGCCGTTCGTGTCACTCGAAATTGGCGCGAACGGCCCAAATCGTTCGATCTTCGTCGAACGATCGAACAGCCGATGTTCGAGTCGAACGTATGTTCGACTCGAACACGAAGCTCATCCCTACTGGTGTACTATGGATCATCACTGGTGTACTATGGATCATCACTGATGTACTATGGACCATCCCTGATGTACTGTGGATCATCACTGATGTACTATAGTTCATCACTGATGTACTATGGGCCATCACTGGTGTACTATGGATCATCACTGGTGTACTATGGATCATCACTGATGTACTATAGATCATCACTGATGTACTATAGTTCATCACTGATGTACTATAGATCATCACTGATGTACTATGGACCATCACTGGTGTACTATAGATCATCACTGATGTACTATGGACCATCACTGGTGTACTATGGATCATCACTGGTGTGCTGTGGATCATCACTGGTGTACTATGGACCATCCCTGATGTACTGTGGATCATCACTGATGTACTGTGGATCATCACTGATGTACTATAGTTCATCACTGATGTACTATGGACCATCACTGGTGTACTATGGATCATCACTGGTGTACTATGGATCATCACTGATGTACTATGGACCATCCCTGATGTACTGTGGATCATCACTGATGTACTGTGGATCATCACTGATGTACTATAGTTCATCACTGATGTACTATGGGCCATCACTGGTGTACTATGGACCATCACTGGTGTACTATGGGCCATCACTGGTGTACTATGGATCATCACTGATGTACTGTGGATCATCACTGATGTACTATAGTTCATCACTGATGTACTATGGGCCATCACTGGTGTACTATGGATCATCACTGGTGTACTATGGGCCATCACTGGTGTACTATGGATCATCACTGGTGTACTATGGATCATCACTGATGTACTGTGGACCATCCCTGATGTACTGTGGATCATCACTGATGTACTGTGGATCATCACTGATGTACTATGGATCATCACTGATGTACTATGGGCCATCACTGGTGTACTATGGGCCATCACTGGTGTACTATGGATCATCACTGATGTACTATGGATCATCACTGATATACTGTGGACCATCCCTGATGTACTGTGGATCATCACTGATGTACTGTGGATCATCACTGAAGTATTGTGGATCATCACTGATGTACTGTGGATCATCACTGATGTACTGTGGATCATCACTGATGTACTGTGTATCATAACTGATGTACTGTGGATCATCACTGATGTACTATAGATCATCACTGATGTACTATAGATCATCAATGATGTACTATGGACCATCACTGATGTACTATAGATCATCACTGATGTACTATGGACCATCACTGGTGTACTATGGATCATCACTGGTGTACTGTGGATCATCACTGGTGTACTATGGACCATCCCTGATGTACTGTGGATCATCACTGATGTACTGTGGATCATCACTGATGTACTATAGTTCATCACTGATGTACTATGGGCCATCACTGGTGTACTATGGATCATCACTGGTGTACTATGGATCATCACTGATGTACTATGGACCATCCCTGATGTACTGTGGATCATCACTGATGTACTGTGGATCATCACTGGTGTACTATGGATCATCACTGATGTACTGTGGATCATCACTGATGTGCTATAGTTCATCACTGATGTACTATGGGCCATCACTGGTGTACTATGGATCATCACTGGTGTACTATGGATCATCACTGATGTACTATGGACCATCCCTGATGTACTGTGGATCATCTCTGATGTACTATAGTTCATCACTGATGTACTATGGGCCATCACTGGTGTACTATGGATCATCACTGGTGTACTATGGATCATCACTGATGTACTATGGACCATCTCTGATGTACTGTGGATCATCACTGATGTACTGTGGATCATCACTGATGTACTATGGATCATCACTGATGTACTATGGGCCATCACTGGTGTACTATGGGCCATCACTGGTGTACTATGGATAATCACTGGTGTACTATGGACCATCACTGATGTACTATGGACCATCACTGATGTACTATGGATCATCACTGATATACTGTGGACCATCCCTGATGTACTGTGGATCATCACTGATGTACTGTGGATCATCACTGAAGTATTGTGGATCATCATTGATGTACTGTGGATCATCACTGATGTACTGTGTATCATAACTGATGTACTGTGGATCATCACTGATGTACTATAGATCATCACTGTTGTACTATAGATCATCACTGATGTACTATGGACCATCACTGGTGTACTGTGGATCATCACTGGTGTACTATGGACCATCCCTGATGTACTGTGGATCATCACTGATGTACTGTGGATCATCACTGATGTACTATAGTTCATCACTGATGTACTATGGGCCATCACTGGCAGGCCCGGATTTACTCCCTTTGCTGCCCCAAGGCCGGGTCCTTCAATGCCGCCCCCCCACCATCACATAAGGGGGGGGCGGGGTGGCGACGCGCGGGGGTGGTAATCGATTTTTCGCAGACAATGACTGGTGTTAGTGCTTCAATCATTCCGGCACCATGGTTGTTATGGTGTCAGGATGATTGAAATGCATTGTTTCTATCATTACATTGTAATATAAAATGAAATAGTTCAACTCACCATAAAGCAGAATGAGTGGGAGCTCTGAGCGTGTCACTTGCCACCGACGCTTGTCACCAGATGGGAATGTCACTTGCCACGCTGCCTGCCACCACATTGGAATGTCACTTGCACTCTCTGCCCCCGTCTCTCACTCTCTTTCTGCCTCTCTCTTTGCCTCTCTCTCTGTCTCTGCCTCTCTCTCTCTCTCTTTGCCTCTGTGTCTCTCTCTCTTTGCCTCTGTGTCTCTCTCTTTGCCTCTCTCTCTCTCTTTGCCTCTCTCTCTCTCTTTGCCTCTCTCTCTCTGCCCCTCTCTCTCTCTCTCTTTGCCTCTCTCTCATTGCCTCTCTCTCTCTTTGCCTCTCTCTCTCTCTTTGCCTCTCTCTCTTTGCCTCTCTCTCTTTGCCTCTCTCTCTCTCTTTGCCTCTCTCTCTCTTTGCCTCTCTCTTTGCCTTTCTCTCTCTCTCTTTGCCTCTCTCTCTTTGCCTTTCTCTCTCTCTCTTTGCCTTTCTCTCTCTCTCTCTCTCTTTGCCTCTCTCTCTCTGCCCCTCTCTCTCTTTGCCTCTCTCTCTCTCTTTGCCCCTGTCAGGGTCACCTGTGGCCAGGTGACAGATGCACACCGTAGGGGGACAGGAGTGCACCGCGAGGTAGTGAACCCTATGGCTGGCTTCTGTGGATAGGAAACTGGGTGGTTGTGGAAAGCGGGACCAGAGGAGCACAACCGGGATCCCAACGGAAGCGAGAGCCAAGATTCCCCAGGGCGCGGAGTCTAAGACCCAGCTGGTCTTCTCCAGGGCCTCTAGTGGTGAGGATGTTACGCTGCAGGCTGGGACCAGGTCGCGGCCCCTGGAGTTTCCTAGCTCACGCCCCGTAGGATAAGGGGAAGCAGCAGCACACGATAGAGAGAACCGAAGAACAAGCCGAAGGTCAGGGGCCACAAGCAGACAAGGATAACGAAGAACGAGCCGAAGGTCAAGGGTCACGAGCAGACAGCAATGGTCGGGGACAAGCCAATAACGTAACAGAGAGACAGACGTAGCACACGGCAGGCAGGAACCCAAACACACAATGCCTAACAAACACGTTGATCAGCAAAGCAGGCTTGCAGTGCACAGGTTAATATAGTGTTCAGTGATAGGACCTGGGGTGGAGTCAGGCTGGGAGGAGATTATAAAGGAAGCCAGGTGAAGGAGGTCTGGTCTCTAGATGAACACATGAGGAGGAAGGTAAGATGGCAGACAGACATTAATGCATATCCATGACAGTACCCTCCCTCTTATGGGCCCTCCCCCGCCTGGACCCAGGCTTAAAGGGAAATCTCTGATGAAACCTTCTCAACAGATGAGGTGCAGCGACATCAGATGCAGCGATCCAAGACGCCTCCTCAGGACCAAAACCTCTCCAATGCACAAGGTACTGAAGAATGCCTCTGCAGAGCCGAGAATCCAGAACTTGTCTAACCTCGTACTTAAAATTATCCTCAGAGACCGAAAACGAGGTAGGGAGATGACAAGAAGATCTATTGAGGACCAAAGGCTCTCTAGGAATAAGCAAGGGCATGAGAGGATCAACAGGAATCTGAGGAGGGTCCCCTAGACCCTTAAAGGGGAACTGGTCATCTTGCACAGGACCATCAGACTGGGCAGATGTCAGTGGAACCCTGAAGTCAGGTTGGTTAGAAGGTGACATGTCGCCGGAGTCAAGCTGAATAGCTGAAGGACAAGCAGAATGTCCCGAACAAGAAAAAGTAAGAGGCTCACTGGGCATGGGCTGGACTGGCATAACTAGTACAGAGGCAGAGTGAATAGCTGAGTCAGGTGTAGCGACTACCTGAATCGCATCGCAAGACGTAGCAACTGCAGGACTTGTAGACAAGCTAGCCTGGCTGTGCGTCCAAGGGTGGTTAGGGACAGAGAAATGTAAATGGTTATGCAACCTGGAATGAATGACCGGCTCAGATTCACAGGGGGCAACCTTGGGTAGACAGGAGGGGGAACAGGAGGGACCCCAAGCCAGGATCTGTCCAGTAGTCCAGTCCACATGAGGAGAATGGAGCTGTAACCATGGGAGACCCAAAATTATAGGCGTTGAGGCCTTGGGTAAGATAAGGAAGGATATCCACTCCTGGTGGAGTGTCCCTACCGACATCTTAACAGGGAGGGTCTGGAAGCGGATAGGTCCCCCTGGGAGAACAGTACCATCAATCGCCAAGACCACCAATGGCGTGGTGAGGGGCAAAAGAGTAAGTCTCATGGACGATGCGATTTCCCAGTCCATGAAATTACCAGCGGCTCCGGAATCCAGATATGCTGAGACCGAATGAGAAGAAGCACCAACATGAAGGAACACAGAAAGCAGAAGACGAGAAGGGGAAGGTGATATTTCTGGGTCCAATACTCCACTTTCCAGATGAAGTGGACCCGAACGTTTTTCTGGACAAAGAGAGCAAGTGTCACGAAAATGACCTTTGCCCCCACAGTAAAGACACAGACCAAGAGTTCTGCGCCTAGCACGTTCCTCGGGGGATAGCCTGGTCCGACCCAGCTGCATGGGTTCCTCAGCTGGTAGGAGATGCTCTACGGGTCGAAGAGAGGGGAGCTCAGGCTGACTAAGAACCAAGGAGTGCTGGCGTTGCTTTTCTAAGGTCCTCTCCTGAAAGCGAATATCGATCTGGTTACACAAGGAGATAACGCCGGCCAGATCAGTGGGGATGGTTCTTCCTGCTAATTCATCCTTCACTCTATCAGACAGGCCATGCAAAAAGGTTGCGACTAAGGCCTCATTGTTCCAGCTCAACTCAGCCGACAGTATGCGGAAATGAAGCGCATACTGTCCCACAGAAGCAGACTCTTGGCGGAGACGTAAAAGGGCGCTGGCCGCTGAAGAGACACGAGCCGGTTCTTCGAAGATATTCCGAAAAAGTTTCAAGAAGCCAGACAGGCTAGAAACCACTGGATCATTCAGTTCCCACAGAGGGGCTGCCCAGGCTAAAGCTTCACCAGAGAGGAGGGAAATGATATAGGCTACCTTAGCCCGATCAGACAGGAAGTTTTGGGGCTGGAGCTCAAAATGAATCGTGCATTGGCTAAGGAACCCCCTGCAAGCCTTGGAGTCCCCAGAGAAACGGGACGGAGCTGGCAGTTGTAGCGAGTGTGTGGCTGCGACTGGTGCAATAGGTGCAGCCGCTGATTGTATTTGAGGTTGCGGATTCAGGGTTCCCAAGGAGGCCTGAAGCTGCTCGAAGCGAGAAGCCAGATCCTGGAGGAATCGCATCACCTGAGTCTGATTCGATTCCTGGGTTTCAAGTCTGCAAACTATGCCCTGCAATGGATCATCCGCGGGTAGCGGGATGTCAGCCGGGTTCATGGCTGATCAAACTGTCAGGGTCACCTGTGGCCAGGTGACAGATGCACACCGTAGGGGGACAGGAGTGCACCGCGAGGTAGTGAACCCTATGGCTGGCTTCTGTGGATAGGAAACTGGGTGGTTGTGGAAAGCGGGACCAGAGGAGCACAACCGGGATCCCAACGGAAGCGAGAGCCAAGATTCCCCAGGGCGCGGAGTCTAAGACCCAGCTGGTCTTCTCCAGGGCCTCTAGTGGTGAGGATGTTACGCTGCAGGCTGGGACCAGGTCGCGGCCCCTGGAGTTTCCTAGCTCACGCCCCGTAGGATAAGGGGAAGCAGCAGCACACGATAGAGAGAACCGAATAACAAGCCGAAGGTCAGGGGCCACAAGCAGACAAGGATAACGAAGAACGAGCCGAAGGTCAAGGGTCACGAGCAGACAGCAATGGTCGGGGACAAGCCAATAACGTAACAGAGAGACAGACGTAGCACACGGCAGGCAGGAACCCAAACACACAATGCCTAACAAACACGTTGATCAGCAAAGCAGGCTTGCAGTGCACAGGTTAATATAGTGTTCAGTGATAGGACCTGGGGTGGAGTCAGGCTGGGAGGAGATTATAAAGGAAGCCAGGTGAAGGAGGTCTGGTCTCTAGATGAACACATGAGGAGGAAGGTAAGATGGCAGACAGACATTAATGCATATCCATGACAGCCCCCCCTCTCTCTCTCTTTGCCTCTCTCTCTCTTTCTCTCTCTGCCTCTCTCTCTCTCTGCCTCTTTCTCTCTCTCTCTGCCTCTCTCTCTCTCTGCCTCTCTCTGCCTCTCCCTCTCTCTCTTTGTCCCTCTCTCTCTCTGCCTCTCTCTCTCTCTTTGCCTCTGTCTCTCTCGCTCTTTGCCTCTGTCTCTCTCGCTCTCTCTTTGCCTCTGTCTCTCTCGCTCTCTCTTTGCCTCTGTCTCTCTCGCTCTCTCTTTGCCTCTGTCTCTCTCGCTCCCTCTTTGCCTCTGTCTCTCTCGCTCCCTCTTTGCCTCTGTCTCTCTCTCTCAGTGCTTGTCTCTCTCTCTCTCAGTGCCTCACTCTCTCTTTGCCTCTGCCGCTCTGTCTCTGCCTCCGCTCCGTTTCTCTCCCCAGTCTGTGTTCCTCCTCACCTGCTTATCCTGCATCATGGACATAGGTCCGGAGGATAGGAGGAGGCGGCCGCCATGTTTGTTAAGTGTCCCGGGCACTGTGATTGGGCGTATGGAGGTCATGTGCAGAGGGGGGAGTTCAGGATCACGGACAGGCCAGCCCCACGCCGCACATGACCCCCATGGCCCAATCACAGGGCGCCGGACTTTGAAAAATGGCAGCCGGAGCTTCAGGCGGCCGGGGACACAGTAAATTAATTTTTGTCTCCTCCGCGGCGCCGCCCTTTCACACTGTGCCGCCCCGAGGCCTGGCCTTGTTGGCCTTGTGGGAAATCCGGCCCTGATCACTGGTGTACTATGGATCATCACTGGTGTACTATGGATCAACACTGATGTACTATGGACCATCCCTGATGTACTGTGGATCATCACTGATGTACTATGGATCATCACTGATGTACTGTGGATCATCACTGATGTACTATAGTTCATCACTGATGTACTATGGGCCATCACTGGTGTACTATGGATCATCACTGGTGTACTATGGATCATGACTGATGTACTATGGACCATCCCTGATGTACTGTGGATCATCTCTGATGTACTATAGTTCATCACTGATGTACTATGGGCCATCACTGGTGTACTATGGATCATCACTGGTGTACTATGGATCATCACTGATGTACTATGGACCTTCCCTGATGTACTGTGGATCATCACTGATGTACTGTGGATCATCACTGATGTACTATGGATCATCACTGATGTACTATGGGCCATCACTGGTGTACTATGGGCCATCACTGGTGTACTATGGATCATCACTGGTGTACTATGGACCATCACTGATGTACTATGGACCATCACTGATGTACTATGGATCATCACTGATATACTGTGGACCATCACTGATGTACTGTGGACCATCCCTGATGTACTGTGGATCATCACTGAAGTATTGTGGATCATCACTGATGTACTGTGGATCATCACTGATGTACTGTGGATCATCACTAATGTACTGTGGATCATAACTGATGTACTGTGGATCATCAGTGGTGTACTATGGACCATCCCTGATGTACTGTGGATCATCACTGATGTACTGTGGATCATCACTGATGTACTATAGTTCATCACTGATGTACTATGGGCCATCACTGGTGTACTATGGATCATCACTGGTGTACTATGGATCATCACTGATGTACTATGGACCATCCCTGATGTACTGTGGATCATCACTGATGTACTGTGGATCATCACTGATGTACTATGGATCATCACTGATGTACTATGGGCCATCACTGGTGTACTATGGATCATCACTGATGTACTATGGATCATCACTGATGTACTATGGACCATCACTGATGTACTATGGGCCATCGCTGGTGTACTATGGATCATCACCGATGTACTGTGGACCATCCCTGATGTACTGTGGACCATCACTGATGTACTGTGGATCATCACTGATGTACTATGGATCATCACTGATGTACTATAGATCATCACTGATGTACTATAGATCATCACTGATGTACTATGGACCATCACTGATGTACTATAGATCATCACTGATGTACTATGGACCATCACTGGTGTACTATGGATCATCACTGGTGTACTGTGGATCATCACTGGTGTACTATGGACCATCCCTGATGTACTGTGGATCATCACTGATGTACTGTGGATCATCACTGATGTACTATAGTTCATCACTGATATACTGTGGGCCATCACTGGTGTACTATGGATCATCACTGGTGTACTATGGATCATCACTGATGTACTATGGACCGTCCCTAATGTACTGTGGATCATCACTGATGTACTGTGGATCATCACTGATGTACTATGGATCATCACTGTTGTACTGTGGATCATCACTGATGTACTATAGTTCATCACTGATGTACTATGGGCCATCACTGGTGTACTATGGATCATCACTGGTGTACTATGGATCATCACTGATGTACTATGGGCCATCACTGGTGTACTATGGATCATCACTGGTGTACTATGGATCATCACTGATGTACTATAGATCATCACTGATGTACTATAGCTCATCACTGATGTACTATGGACCATCACTGATGTACTATAGATCATCACTGATGTACTATTGACCATCACTGGTGTACTATGGATCATCACTGGTGTACTGTGGATCATCACTGGTGTACTATGGACCATCCCTGATGTACTGTGGATCATCACTGATGTACTGTGGATCATCACTGATGTACTATAGTTCATCACTGATATACTGTGGGCCATCACTGGTGTACTATGGATCATCACTGGTGTACTATGGATCATCACTGATGTACTATGGACCATCCCTGATGTACTGTGGATCATCACTGATGTACTGTGGATCATCACTGATGTACTATGGATCATCACTGATGTACTGTGGATCATCACTGATGTACTATAGTTCATCACTGATGTACTATGGGCCATCACTGGTGTACTATGGATCATCACTGGTGTACTATGGATCATCACTGATGTACTATGGGCCATCACTGGTGTACTATGGATGTCAGGGTCACCTGTGGCCAGGTGACAGATGCACACCGTAGGGGGACAGGAGTGCACCGCGAGGTAGTGAACCCTATGGCTGGCTTCTGTGGATAGGAAACTGGGTGGTTGTGGAAAGCGGGACCAGAGGAGCACAACCGGGATCCCAACGGAAGCGAGAGCCAAGATTCCCCAGGGCGCGGAGTCTAAGACCCAGCTGGTCTTCTCCAGGGCCTCTAGTGGTGAGGATGTTACGCTGCAGGCTGGGACCAGGTCGCGGCCCCTGGAGTTTCCTAGCTCACGCCCCGTAGGATAAGGGGAAGCAGCAGCACACGATAGAGAGAACCGAACAACAAGCCGAAGGTCAGGGGCCACAAGCAGACAAGGATAACGAAGAACGAGCCGAAGGTCAAGGGTCACGAGCAGACAGGGATGGTCAGGGACAAGCCAAAAACGTAACAGAGAGACAGACGTAGCACACGGCAGGCAGGAACCCAAACACACAATGCCTAACAAACACGTTGATCAGCAAAGCAGGCTTGCAGTGCACAGGTTAATATAGTGTTCAGTGATAGGGCCTGGGGTGGAGTCAGGCTGGGAGGAGATTATAAAGGAAGCCAGGTGAAGGAGGTCTGGTCTCTAGATGAACACATGAGGAGGAAGGTAAGATGGCAGACAGACATTAATGCATATCCATGACAGTACCCTCCCTCTTACGAGGCCTCCCCCTTCCCCGCCTGGGCCCAGGTTTAGAGGGAAACTTCAGATGAAACTCCTTTAACAGACGAGGTGCAAAGACCTCAGATGCAGTGATCCAAGACCTCTCCTCAGGACCAAACCCTTTCCAATGAACGAGGTACTGAAGAACGCCTTTACAGAGTCGGGAGTCCAGAATTTGACTGATCTCGTACTCCTGATTATCCTCAGAGACAGGCGCCACGGTAGGAAGAGGACGAGAGAATTTATTGAGGACTAAAGGCTTTAGAAGAGCAACATGAAAGGAGTTAGTGATTTTAAGGCTCTTAGGAATCTGGAGTTTGAAACAAACCGGATTCAGTTTAGCAGTTACCGTGTATGGACCGATGAATCGTGGAGCAAACTTCAGAGAAGGAACTCGGAGCTTGATGTTCCTGGTAGAGAGCCAGACTTTGTCCCCTGGCTGAAGAGAAGGCGGTTTACGCCTGCGGCGGTCGGCAAAGCCTTTGAATTTTTCAGCAGCTGCCCGGAGGGAATCATGAACGTGACCCCAAACGGAATTGAGAGACTCCTGAACTGAAGCCAAAGCTGGAATGTCTGGAGAACAGATCATAGGAAGAGGAAGTTGAGGGTGTTTTCCATAAACTGTGAAAAAGGGTGTCTTCTGCGAACTGGTATTCACATGATTGTTATGGGAGAATTCTGCCCACGGGAGTAGAGAGGACCAATCGTCATGGTGAGAAGACACAAAGGTGCGAAGAAAGACCTCTAACTCCTGATTAACCCTCTCAGTCTGTCCATTGGATTGGGGATGGTAAGAAGAAGAAAAATCCAAGACAATATTGAGGGATTTGCAAAAGGCTCTCCAAAAACGAGACGTGAATTGGACTCCCCTGTCGGAAACAATATGAGAAGGGACCCCATGTAGGCGGAGAATTTCTCGAATGAAAATGGGAACCAAGGCAGGGGCAGAAGGAAGACCAGGAAGAGGAACAAAATGAGCCATCTTGGAGAATCGATCGATTACCACCCAAATGACTGTATTATTCTCAGACAGTGGGAGATCGGTGATAAAATCCATGGCAATATGGGCCCAGGGTTCCTTAGGAATAGGCAAGGGCATGAGGAGACCAGCAGGAGCTTGTGTGGAGGATTTGGACTGAGCACAGACATGACAAGCTTTAACGTAGTCTTTGACGTCTGAGCGGAGATTAGGCCACCAGTAGTGACGACTGATGAGTAGGAAGGACCGGAGGAATCCAGAATGCCCTGCCACCTTGGAATCATGTCCCCAACGAAGGATCTTAGCTCTTAGCTCAGTGGGGACAAAGGTCTTACCAGGCGGAATTTTAGACTTCAGGGTGGTAGAGTGGGCAACAATGCATGAGGTGGGAATGATCGGCTCAGGTTCAGGGGCGGACTCCTCGTCCAAAGTGTCAAATGACCTAGAGAGCGCATCAGCCCGACCGTTGCAGGAACCAGGTTTGTAGGTAATCGTGAAATTAAAACGGGCAAAGAAGAGACTCCACCTGGCCTGTCTAGGATTCAGACGTTTAGCATTCTGTAGATACTGTAAATTCTTGTGATCGGTAAAGATCGTTATGGAGTGAGGGGAACCCTCCAAGAGATGACGCCACTCCTCTAACGCCAATTTAATTGCGAGAAGTTCCCGATCACCGATGGCATAATTCCTCTCTGCCTGAGAAAATTTTTTGGAGAAGAACGCACATGGTTGGCGTCTCTTCTCAAAGATTTGAAGAAGCACAGCTCCCACCCCCATTGAGGAAGCGTCCACTTCAATAAAAAATGCATTCCCAGGATTTGGTCTCCTCAAGAGGGGGCCAGAAACAAAGGCCTGTTTCAGGTTGTGAAATGCAGAGACAGCTTCGGGAGGCCAGTCTCTGGCATTCACACCCTTCTTGGTCAAAGCGATAATAGGCGCGGCAATGGAAGAGTAATTCCTTATGAACTGCCTATAATAATTAGTGAAGCCAAGAAAGCGCTGTGTGGCCTTGAGGCTAGCAGGAAGAGGCCAGTTGGTGATAGCCAAGACCTTCCCAGGGTCCATACGAAGCCCCGAACATGAGACAAAGCACCCCAAAAACAGGACCTCAGAACATTCAAAGGAACATTTCTCCAGCTTGGCATAGAGATTGTTCTCTCTAAGACGTTGAAGTACAGTGCGGACATGGTTTCTGTGGACGAGCAGATTTTCAGAAAAGATCAGAATGTCATCCAGATAGATGACAACAAACTGGTACAGCAGATCTCTGAAGATTTCATTGACAAAGTTTTGAAACACGGCTGGAGCATTACACAGACCAAAAGGCATCACCAGATATTCGTAATGCCCGTCTCTAGTGTTAAATGCAGTCTTCCATTCGTCACCCTCCCGTATTCGAATGAGATTGTACGCGCCTCTGAGATCCAACTTGGTGAAAATGGAGGCACCCTTCAACCTATCGAATAGCTCAGATATTAAGGGTAAGGGGTATCGATTTTTAATAGTAACCGCATTTAAACCCCGATAATCGATGCAGGGTCTTAAGGTACCATCCTTTTTGGCAACAAAAAAGAACCCTGCCCCTGCAGGCGATGAGGATTTCCGGATGAACCCTCTCTCCAGATTCTCTGCTACATACTCCGACATGGCCTGGGTCTCTGGGATGGACAGAGGGTAGGTACGACCCCTGGGTAGAGTTGCTCCGGGGACAAGATCAATAGCACAGTCAAAAGACCTGTGGGGAGGAAGCACCTCAGCTGATTTTTTACAGAACACATCCCGGTAATCGCTGTATGCGGCGGGAAGATCAGAAGAAACAGAAGTGGCAGCAACCGGAAGACTCTCCTTGGGGGTCACCTTGAGAAGACACGACGAGAAACATGAGGAACCCCAGGCCAGGATCTGCCCAGAGACCCAGTCCACATGTGGAGAGTGGAGCTGTAGCCAAGGGAGGCCCAATACAACTGGGGTAGAGGCCTTGGGTAGAATAAGAAAGGATATCCACTCCTGGTGGAGAATCCCTACCGACATCCTAATGGGTAGCGTCTGGAAGCGAATAGGGCCCCCTGGGAGAACAGTGCCATCAATTGCCGAGACTACCAATGGGGTAGTGAGAGGTGAAAGGGTAAGCTTCATAGAAGAAGCAGTTCTCCAATCCATGAAATTGCCGGCAGCCCCGGAATCCAGGTATGCAAGGGTTGACTGAGGAGAAGTGCCTACATGAAGGGACACCGGCAAGAGCAGGCGAGAAGGTGATGTTTCTGGGTCCAATACTCCACCTTCCAAATGTATTAGACCCGAGCGTTTCCCGGACGAAGCGAGCAGGAGTCACGAAAATGACCCTTGCCCCCACAATAGAGGCACAAGCCCAGAGTTCTGCGCCTAGCACGTTCTTCGAGGGTTAGTCTGGTCCGGCCCAGCTGCATAGGTTCTTCAGCAGGTAGAGGATGCTCCACGGAATGAAGGGAGGGGAGCTCAGACTGGCTAGGACCCAGAGAGTGCTGGCGTCTTTTTTCTAAGGACCTCTCTTGAAAACGAATGTCGATCTGGTTGCATAATGAAATTACATCGTCCAGACCGACGGGAATGGCTCTTCCCGCTAATTCGTCTTTCACTCGGTCAGAGAGGCCATGTAAAAAGGTAGCGACCAGGGCCTCATTATTCCAGCTCAATTCAGCTGTGTGGATACGGAACTGAAGAGCATATTGCCCCACTGAACTAGATTCTTGGCGAAGACGTAAGACAGCACTAGCCGCTGAAGAAGCCCGAGCCGGCTCTTCGAAGATATTACGAAAGAGCTTCAAGAATTCGGACAGACTGGAAACCACCGGATCGTTCCTCTCCCACAGGGGGGCAGCCCAGGCCAAAGCTTCACCGGAGAGGAGGGAAATGATATAGGCTACCTTAGCCCGGTCAGATAGGAAGCTTTGAGGCTGAAGCTCAAAATGAATAGTGCATTGGCTGAGAAACCCCCTGCAGGCCTTGGAGTCCCCAGAGAAACGGAACGGAGCTGGCAATCTTAGTGAGTGCGAGGCTGCGACTGGTGCGATAGGTACAGCCGCTGGTTGTACTTGGGGTTGCGGATTCGGGGTTCCCAAGGAGACCTGAAGCTGCTCGAATCGAGAAGCCAGATCCTGGAGGAATCGCATCACCTGGGTCTGATTTGATTCCTGGGTCTCAAGTCTGCGAACTATGCCCTGCAATGGATCATCCGCGGGAAGCGGGATGTCAGCCGGGTTCATGGCTGATCAAACTGTCAGGGTCACCTGTGGCCAGGTGACAGATGCACACCGTAGGGGGACAGGAGTGCACCGCGAGGTAGTGAACCCTATGGCTGGCTTCTGTGGATAGGAAACTGGGTGGTTGTGGAAAGCGGGACCAGAGGAGCACAACCGGGATCCCAACGGAAGCGAGAGCCAAGATTCCCCAGGGCGCGGAGTCTAAGACCCAGCTGGTCTTCTCCAGGGCCTCTAGTGGTGAGGATGTTACGCTGCAGGCTGGGACCAGGTCGCGGCCCCTGGAGTTTCCTAGCTCACGCCCCGTAGGATAAGGGGAAGCAGCAGCACACGATAGAGAGAACCGAACAACAAGCCGAAGGTCAGGGGCCACAAGCAGACAAGGATAACGAAGAACGAGCCGAAGGTCAAGGGTCACGAGCAGACAGGGATG
This sequence comes from Rana muscosa, assembly GCA_029206835.1. Taxonomy (NCBI): domain Eukaryota; kingdom Metazoa; phylum Chordata; class Amphibia; order Anura; family Ranidae; genus Rana; species Rana muscosa. The sequence continues at coordinate 1,372,347 of JARGYO010000232.1, forward strand.
GTCAGGGACAAGCCAAAAACGTAACAGAGAGACAGACGTAGCACACGGCAGGCAGGAACCCAAACACACAATGCCTAACAAACACGTTGATCAGCAAAGCAGGCTTGCAGTGCACAGGTTAATATAGTGTTCAGTGATAGGGCCTGGGGTGGAGTCAGGCTGGGAGGAGATTATAAAGGAAGCCAGGTGAAGGAGGTCTGGTCTCTAGATGAACACATGAGGAGGAAGGTAAGATGGCAGACAGACATTAATGCATATCCATGACAATGGATCATCACTGGTGTACTATGGATCATCACTGATGTACTATAGATCATCACTGATGTACTATAGCTCATCACTGATGTACTATGGACCATCACTGATGTACTATAGATCATCACTGATGTACTATGGACCATCACTGGTGTACTATGGATCATCACTGGTGTACTGTGGATCATCACTGGTGTACTATGGACCATCCCTGATGTACTGTGGATCATCACTGATGTACTGTGGATCATCACTGATGTACTATAGTTCATCACTGATGTACTATGGGCCATCACTGGTGTACTATGGATCATCACTGGTGTACTATGGATCATCACTGATGTATTATGGACCATCCCTGATGTACTGTGGATCATCACTGATGTACTGTGGATCATCACTGATGTACTATGGATCATCACTGATGTACTATGGATCATCACTGGTGTACTATGGATCATCACTGATGTACTATGGACCATCCCTGATGTACTGTGGATCATCACTGATGTACTGTGGATCATCACTGATGTACTATGGATCATCACTGATGTACTATGGGCCATCACTGGTGTACTATGGGCCATCACTGGTGTACTATGGATCATCACTGGTGTACTATGGACCATCACTGATGTACTATGGACCATCACTGATGTACTATGGATCATCACTGATATACTGTGGACCATCCCTGATGTACTGTGGATCATCACTGATGTACTGTGGATCATCACTGAAGTATTGTGGATCATCACTGATGTACTGTGGATCATCACTGATGTACTGTGTATCATAACTGATGTATTGTGGATCATCACTGATGTACTATAGATCATCACTGATGTACTATAGATCATCACTGATGGACTATGGACCATCACTGATGTACTATAGATCATCACTGATGTACTATGGACCATCACTGGTGTACTATGGATCATCACTGGTGTACTGTGGATCATCACTGGTGTACTATGGACCATCCCTGATGTACTGTGGATCATCACTGATGTACTGTGGATCATCACTGATGTACTATAGTTCATCACTGATGTACTATGGGCCATCACTGGTGTACTATGGATCATCACTGGTGTACTATGGACCATCACTGGTGTACTATGGATCATCACTGGTGTACTGTGGATCATCACTGGTGTACTATGGACCATCCCTGATGTACTGTGGATCATCATTGATGTACTGTGGATCATCACTGATGTACTATAGTTCATCACTGATGTACTATGGGCCATCACTGGTGTACTATGGATCATCACTGGTGTACTATGGATCATCACTGATGTACTATGGACCATCCCTGATGTACTGTGGATCATCACTGATGTACTGTGGATCATCACTGATATACTATGGATCATCACTGATGTACTGTGGATCATCACTGATGTACTATGGGCCATCACTGGTGTACTATGGGCCATCACTGGTGTACTATGGATCATCACTGATGTACTATGGATCATCACTGATGTACTATGGACCATCACTGATGTGCTATGGGCCATCACCGGTGTACTATGGATCATCACTGATGTACTGTGGACCATCCCTGATGTACTGTGGACCATCACTGATGTACTGTGGATCATCACTGATGTACTATGGATCATCACTGATGTACTATAGATCATCACTGATGTACTATAGATCATCACTGATGTACTATGGACCATCACTGGTGTACTATGGATCATTACTGGTGTACTGTGGATCATCACTGGTGTACTATGGACCATCCCTGATGTACTGTGGATCATCACTGATATACTATGGATCATCACTGATGTACTATGGATCATCACTGATGTACTATAGTTCATCACTGATGTACTATGGGCCATCACTGGTGTACTATGGATCATCACTGGTGTACTATGGATCATCACTGATGTACTATGGACCATCCCTGATGTACTGTGGATCATCACTGATGTACTGTGGATCATCACTGATGTACTATAGTTCATCACTGATGTACTATGGGCCATCACTGGTGTACTATGGATCATCACTGGTGTACTATGGATCATCACTGATGTACTATGGACCATCCCTGATGTACTGTGGATCATCACTGATGTACTATAGTTCATCACTGATGTACTATGGGCCATCACTGGTGTACTATGGATCATCACTGGTGTACTATGGATCATCACTGATGTACTATAGATCATCACTGATGTACTATAGTTCATCACTGATGTACTATAGATCATCACTGATGTACTATGGACCATCACTGGTGTACTATAGATCATCACTGATGTACTATGGACAATCACTGGTGTACTATGGATCATCACTGGTGTACTGTGGATCATCACTGGTGTACTATGGACTATCCCTGATGTACTGTGGATCATCACTGATGTACTGTGGATCATCACTGATGTACTATAGTTCATCACTGATGTACTATGGGCCATCACTGGTGTACTATGGATCATCACTGGTGTACTATTGATCATCACTGATGTACTATGGACCATCCCTGATGTACTGTGGATCATCACTGATGTACTGTGGATCATCACTGATGTACTATAGTTCATCACTGATGTACTATGGGCCATCACTGGTGTACTATGGATCATCACTGGTGTACTATGGGCCATCACTGGTGTACTATGGATCATCACTGATGTACTGTGGATCATCACTGATGTACTATAGTTCATCACTGATGTACTATGGGCCATCACTGGTGTACTATGGATAATCACTGGTGTACTATGGGCCATCACTGGTGTACTATGGATCATCACTGGTGTACTATGGATCATCACTGATGTACTGTGGACCATCCCTGATGTACTGTGGATCATCACTGATGTACTGTGGATCATCACTGATGTACTATGGATCATCACTGATGTACTATGGGCCATCACTGGTGTACTATGGGCCATCACTGGTGTACTATGGATCATCACTGATGTACTATGGATCATCACTGATGTACTGTGGACCATCCCTGATGTACTGTGGATCATCACTGATGTACTGTGGATCATCACTGATGTACTGTGGACCATCCCTGATGTACTGTGGACCATCCCTGATGTACTGTGGATCATCACTGATGTACTGTGGATCATCACTGAAGTATTGTGGATCATCACTGATGTACTGTGGATCATCACTGATGTACTGTGGATCATCACTGATGTACTGTGTATCATAACTGATGTACTGTGGATCATCACTGATGTACTATAGATCATCACTGATGTACTATAGATCATCAATGATGTACTATGGACCATCACTGATGTACTATAGATCATCACTGATGTACTATGGACCATCACTGGTGTACTATGGATCATCACTGGTGTACTGTGGATCATCACTGGTGTACTATGGACCATCACTGATGTACTGTGGATCATCACTGATGTACTGTGGATCATCACTGATGTACTATAGTTCATCACTGATGTACTATGGGCCATCACTGGTGTACTATGGATCATCACTGGTGTACTATGGATCATCACTGATGTACTATGGACCATCCCTGATGTACTGTGGATCATCACTGATGTACTATAGTTCATCACTGATGTACTATGGGCCATCACTGGTGTACTATGGATCATCACTGGTGTACTATGGATCATCACTGATGTACTATAGATCATCACTGATGTACTATAGTTCATCACTGATGTACTATAGATCATCACTGATGTACTATGGACCATCACTGGTGTACTATAGATCATCACTGATGTACTATGGACAATCACTGGTGTACTATGGATCATCACTGGTGTACTGTGGATCATCACTGGTGTACTATGGACTATCCCTGATGTACTGTGGATCATCACTGATGTACTGTGGATCATCACTGATGTACTATAGTTCATCACTGATGTACTATGGGCCATCACTGGTGTACTATGGATCATCACTGGTGTACTATTGATCATCACTGATGTACTATGGACCATCCCTGATGTACTGTGGATCATCACTGATGTACTGTGGATCATCACTGATGTACTATAGTTCATCACTGATGTACTATGGGCCATCACTGGTGTACTATGGATCATCACTGGTGTACTATGGGCCATCACTGGTGTACTATGGATCATCACTGATGTACTGTGGATCATCACTGATGTACTATAGTTCATCACTGATGTACTATGGGCCATCACTGGTGTACTATGGATAATCACTGGTGTACTATGGGCCATCACTGGTGTACTATGGATCATCACTGGTGTACTATGGATCATCACTGATGTACTGTGGACCATCCCTGATGTACTGTGGATCATCACTGATGTACTGTGGATCATCACTGATGTACTATGGATCATCACTGATGTACTATGGGCCATCACTGGTGTACTATGGGCCATCACTGGTGTACTATGGATCATCACTGATGTACTATGGATCATCACTGATGTACTGTGGACCATCCCTGATGTACTGTGGATCATCACTGATGTACTGTGGATCATCACTGAAGTATTGTGGATCATCACTGATGTACTGTGGATCATCACTGATGTACTGTGGATCATCACTGATGTACTGTGTATCATAACTGATGTACTGTGGATCATCACTGATGTACTATAGATCATCACTGATGTACTATAGATCATCAATGATGTACTATGGACCATCACTGGTGTACTATAGATCATCACTGATGTACTATGGACCATCACTGGTGTACTATGGATCATCACTGGTGTACTGTGGATCATCACTGGTGTACTATGGACCATCACTGATGTACTGTGGATCATCACTGATGTACTGTGGATCATCACTGATGTACTATAGTTCATCACTGATGTACTATGGGCCATCACTGGTGTACTATGGATCATCACTGGTGTACTATGGATCATCACTGATGTACTATGGACCATCCCTTATGTACTGTGGATCATCACTGATGTACTGTGGATCATCACTGATGTACTATGGATCATCACTGATGTACTGTGGATCATCACTGATGTACTATAGTTCATCACTGATGTACTATGGGCCATCACTGGTGTACTATGGATCATCACTGGTGTACTATGGATCATCACTGATGTACTATGGACCATCCCTGATGTACTGTGGATCATCTCTGATGTACTATAGTTCATCACTGATGTACTATGGGCCATCACTGGTGTACTATGGATCATCACTGGTGTACTATGGATCATCACTGATGTACTATGGACCATCCCTGATGTACTGTGGATCATCACTGATGTACTGTGGATCATCACTGATGTACTATGGATCATCACTGATGTACTATGGGCCATCACTGGTGTACTATGGGCCATCACTGGTGTACTATGGATCATCACTGGTGTACTATGGACCATCACTGATGTACTATGGACCATCACTGATGTACTATGGATCATCACTGATATACTGTGGACCATCCCTGATGTACTGTGGATCATCACTGATGTACTGTGGATCATCACTGAAGTATTGTGGATCATCATTGATGTACTGTGGATCATCACTGATGTACTGTGTATCATAACTGATGTACTGTGGATCATCACTGATGTACTATAGATCATCACTGTTGTACTATAGATCATCACTGATGTACTATGGACCATCACTGGTGTACTGTGGATCATCACTGGTGTACCATGGACCATCCCTGATGTACTGTGGATCATCACTGATGTACTGTGGATCATCACTGATGTACTATAGTTCATCACTGATGTACTATGGGCCATCACTGGTGTACTATGGATCATCACTGGTGTACTATGGATCATCACTGATGTACTATGGACCATCCCTGATGTACTGTGGATCATCACTGATGTACTATGGATCATCACTGATGTACTGTGGATCATCACTGATGTACTATAGTTCATCACTGATGTACTATGGGCCATCACTGGTGTACTATGGATCATCACTGGTGTACTATGGATCATGACTGATGTACTATGGACCATCCCTGATGTACTGTGGATCATCTCTGATGTACTATAGTTCATCACTGATGTACTGTGGGCCATCACTGGTGTACTATGGATCATCACTGGTGTACTATGGATCATCACTGATGTACTATGGACCTTCCCTGATGTACTGTTGATCATCACTGATGTACTGTGGATCATCACTGATGTACTATGGATCATCACTGATGTACTATGGGCCATCACTGGTGTACTATGGGCCATCACTGGTGTACTATGGATCATCACTGGTGTACTATGGACCATCACTGATGTACTATGGACCATCACTGATGTACTATGGATCATCACTGATATACTGTGGACCATCACTGATGTACTGTGGACCATCCCTGATGTACTGTGGATCATCACTGAAGTATTGTGGATCATCACTGATGTACTGTGGATCATCACTGATGTACTGTGGATCATCACTAATGTACTGTGGATCATAACTGATGTACTGTGGATCATCACTGGTGTACTATGGACCATCACTGGTGTACTATGGATCATCACTGGTGTACTGTGGATCATCACTGGTGTACTATGGACCATCCCTGATGTACTGTGGATCATCACTGATGTACTGTGGATCATCACTGATGTACTATAGTTCATCACTGATGTACTATGGATAATCACTGGTGTACTATGGGCCATCACTGGTGTACTATGGATCATCACTGGTGTACTATGGATCATCACTGATGTACTGTGGACCATCCCTGATGTACTGTGGATCATCACTGATGTACTGTGGATCATCACTGATGTACTATGGATCATCACTGATGTACTATGGGCCATCACTGGTGTACTATGGGCCATCACTGGTGTACTATGGATCATCACTGATGTACTATGGATCATCACTGATGTACTGTGGACCATCCCTGATGTACTGTGGATCATCACTGATGTACTGTGGATCATCACTGAAGTATTGTGGATCATCACTGATGTACTGTGGATCATCACTGATGTACTGTGGATCATCACTGATGTACTGTGTATCATAACTGATGTACTGTGGATCATCACTGATGTACTATAGATCATCACTGATGTACTATAGATCATCAATGATGTACTATGGACCATCACTGATGTACTATAGATCATCACTGATGTACTATGGACCATCACTGGTGTACTATGGATCATCACTGGTGTACTGTGGATCATCACTGGTGTACTATGGACCATCACTGATGTACTGTGGATCATCACTGATGTACTGTGGATCATCACTGATGTACTATAGTTCATCACTGATGTACTATGGGCCATCACTGGTGTACTATGGATCATCACTGGTGTACTATGGATCATCACTGATGTACTATGGACCATCCCTGATGTACTGTGGATCATCACTGATGTACTGTGGATCATCACTGATGTACTATGGATCATCACTGATGTACTGTGGATCATCACTGATGTACTATAGTTCATCACTGATGTACTATGGGCCATCACTGGTGTACTATGGATCATCACTGGTGTACTATGGATCATCACTGATGTACTATGGACCATCCCTGATGTACTGTGGATCATCTCTGATGTACTATAGTTCATCACTGATGTACTATGGGCCATCACTGGTGTACTATGGATCATCACTGGTGTACTATGGATCATCACTGATGTACTATGGACCATCCCTGATGTACTGTGGATCATCACTGATGTACTGTGGATCATCACTGATGTACTATGGATCATCACTGATGTACTATGGGCCATCACTGGTGTACTATGGGCCATCACTGGTGTACTATGGATCATCACTGGTGTACTATGGACCATCACTGATGTACTATGGACCATCACTGATGTACTATGGATCATCACTGATATACTGTGGACCATCCCTGATGTACTGTGGATCATCACTGATGTACTGTGGATCATCACTGAAGTATTGTGGATCATCATTGATGTACTGTGGATCATCACTGATGTACTGTGTATCATAACTGATGTACTGTGGATCATCACTGATGTACTATAGATCATCACTGTTGTACTATAGATCATCACTGATGTACTATGGACCATCACTGGTGTACTGTGGATCATCACTGGTGTACTATGGACCATCCCTGATGTACTGTGGATCATCACTGATGTACTGTGGATCATCACTGATGTACTATAGTTCATCACTGATGTACTATGGGCCATCACTGGTGTACTATGGATCATCACTGGTGTACTATGGATCATCACTGATGTACTATGGACCATCCCTGATGTACTGTGGATCATCACTGATGTACTATGGATCATCACTGATGTACTGTGGATCATCACTGATGTACTATAGTTCATCACTGATGTACTATGGGCCATCACTGGTGTACTATGGATCATCACTGGTGTACTATGGATCATGACTGATGTACTATGGACCATCCCTGATGTACTGTGGATCATCTCTGATGTACTATAGTTCATCACTGATGTACTGTGGGCCATCACTGGTGTACTATGGATCATCACTGGTGTACTATGGATCATCACTGATGTACTATGGACCTTCCCTGATGTACTGTTGATCATCACTGATGTACTGTGGATCATCACTGATGTACTATGGATCATCACTGATGTACTATGGGCCATCACTGGTGTACTATGGGCCATCACTGGTGTACTATGGATCATCACTGGTGTACTATGGACCATCACTGATGTACTATGGACCATCACTGATGTACTATGGATCATCACTGATATACTGTGGACCATCACTGATGTACTGTGGACCATCCCTGATGTACTGTGGATCATCACTGAAGTATTGTGGATCATCACTGATGTACTGTGGATCATCACTGATGTACTGTGGATCATCACTAATGTACTGTGGATCATAACTGATGTACTGTGGATCATCACTGGTGTACTATGGACCATCCCTGATGTACTGTGGATCATCACTGATGTACTGTGGATCATCACTGATGTACTATAGTTCATCACTGATGTACTATGGGCCATCACTGGTGTACTATGGATCATCACTGGTGTACTATGGATCATCACTGATGTACTATGGACCATCCCTGATGTACTGTGGATCATCACTGGTGTACTGTGGATCATCACTGATGTACTATGGATCATCACTGATGTACTATGGGCCATCACTGGTGTACTATGGATCATCACTGATGTACTATGGATCATCACTGGTGTACTATGGACCATCACTGATGTACTATGGGCCATCACTGGTGTACTATGGATCATCACTGGTGTACTATGGATCATCACTGGTGTACTATGGATCATGACTGATGTACTATGGACCATCCCTGATGTACTGTGGATCATCTCTGATGTACTATAGTTCATCACTGATGTACTATGGGCCATCACTGGTGTACTATGGATCATCACTGGTGTACTATGGATCATCACTGATGTACTATGGACCTTCCCTGATGTACTGTGGATCATCACTGATGTACTGTGGATCATCACTGATGTACTATGGATCATCACTGATGTACTATGGGCCATCAGTGGTGTACTATGGGCCATCACTGGTGTACTATGGATCATCACTGGTGTACTATGGACCATCACTGATGTACTATGGACCATCACTGATGTACTATGGATCATCACTGATATACTGTGGACCATCACTGATGTACTGTGGACCATCCCTGATGTACTGTGGATCATCACTGAAGTATTGTGGATCATCACTGATGTACTGTGGATCATCACTGATGTACTGTGGATCATCACTAATGTACTGTGGATCATAACTGATGTACTGTGGATCATCACTGGTGTACTATGGACCATCCCTGATGTACTGTGGATCATCACTGATGTACTGTGGATCATCACTGATGTACTATAGTTCATCACTGATGTACTATGGGCCATCACTGGTGTACTATGGATCATCACTGGTGTACTATGGATCATCACTGATGTACTATGGACCATCCCTGATGTACTGTGGATCATCACTGATGTACTGTGGATCATCACTGATGTACTGTGGATCATCACTGATGTACTGTGGATCATCACTGATGTACTATAGTTCATCACTGATGTACTATGGGCCATCACTGGTGTACTATGGATCATCACTGGTGTACTATGGATCATCACTGATGTACTATGGGCCATCACTGGTGTACTATGGATCATCACTGGTGTACTATGGATCATCACTGATGTACTATAGATCATCACTGATGTACTATAGCTCATCACTGATGTACTATGGACCATCACTGATGTACTATAGATCATCACTGATGTACTATGGACCATCACTGGTGTACTATGGATCATCACTGGTGTACTGTGGATCATCACTGGTGTACTATGGACCATCCCTGATGTACTGTGGATCATCACTGATGTACTGTGGATCATCACTGATGTACTATAGTTCATCACTGATGTACTATGGGCCATCACTGGTGTACTATGGATCATCACTAGTGTACTATGGATCATCACTGATGTACTATGGACCATCCCTGATGTACTGTGGATCATCACTGATGTACTGTGGATTATCACTGATGTACTATGGATCATCACTGATGTACTGTGGATCATCACTGATGTACTATAGTTCATCACTGATGTACTATGGGCCATCACTGGTGTACTATGGATCATCACTGGTGTACTATGGATCATCACTGATGTACTATGGACCATCCCTGATGTACTGTGGACCATCACTGATGTACTATAGTTCATCACTGATGTACTATGGGCCATCACTGGTGTACTATGGATCATCACTGGTGTACTATGGATCATCACTGATGTACTATGGACCATCACTGATGTACTATGGACCATCACTGATGTACTATGGATCATCACTGATATACTGTGGACCATCCCTGATGTACTGTGGATCATCACTGATGTACTGTGGATCATCACTGAAGTATTGTGGATCATCACTGATGTACTGTGGATCATCACTGATGTACTGTGGATCATCACTGATGTACTGTGGATCATCACTGATGTACTATAGTTCATCACTGATATACTGTGGGCCATCACTGGTGTACTATGGATCATCACTGGTGTACTATGGATCATCACTGATGTACTATGGACCATCCCTGATGTACTGTGGATCATCACTGATGTACTGTGGATCATCACTGATGTACTATGGATCATCACTGATGTACTGTGGATCATCACTGATGTACTATAGTTCATCACTGATGTACTATGGGCCATCACTGGTGTACTATGGATCATCACTGGTGTACTATGGATCATCACTGATGTACTATAGATCATCACTGATGTACTATAGCTCATCACTGATGTACTATGGACCATCACTGATGTACTATAGATCATCACTGATGTACTATGGACCATCACTGGTGTACTATGGATCATCACTGGTGTACTGTGGATCATCACTGGTGTACTATGGACCATCCCTGATGTACTGTGGATCATCACTGATGTACTGTGGATCATCACTGATGTACTATAGTTCATCACTGATGTACTATGGGCCATCACTGGTGTACTATGGATCATCACTGGTGTACTATGGATCATCACTGATGTACTATGGACCATCCCTGATGTACTGTGGATCATCACTGATGTACTGTGGATCATCACTGATGTACTATGGATCATCACTGATGTACTGTGGATCATCACTGATGTACTATAGTTCATCACTGATGTACTATGGGCCATCACTGGTGTACTATGGATCATCACTGGTGTACTATGGATCATCACTGATGTACTATGGACCATCCCTGATGTACTGTGGACCATCACTGATGTACTATAGTTCATCACTGATGTACTATGGGCCATCACTGGTGTACTATGGATCATCACTGGTGTACTATGGATCATCACTGATGTACTATGGACCATCCCTGATGTACTGTGGATCATCACTGATGTACTGTGGATCATCACTGATGTACTATGAATCATCACTTATGTACTATGGGCCATCACTGGTGTACTATGGGCCATCACTGGTGTACTATGGATCATCACTGGTGTACTATGGACCATCACTGATGTACTATGGACCATCACTGATGTACTATGGATCATCACTGATATACTGTGGACCATCCCTGATGTACTGTGGATCATCACTGATGTACTGTGGATCATCACTGAAGTATTGTGGATCATCACTGATGTACTGTGGATCATCACTGATGTACTGTGTATCATAACTGATGTATTGTGGATCATCACTGATGTACTATAGATCATCACTGATGTACTATAGATCATTACTGATGGACTATGGACCATCACTGATGTACTATAGATCATCACTGATGTACTATGGACCATCACTGGTGTACTATGGATCATCACTGGTGTACTGTGGATCATCACTGGTGTACTATGGACCATCCCTGATGTACTGTGGATCATCACTGATGTACTGTGGATCATCACTGATGTACTATAGTTCATCACTGATGTACTGTGGATCATCACTGATGTACTGTGGATCATCACTGATGTACTATAGTTCATCACTGATGTACTATGGGCCATCACTGGTGTACTATGGATCATCACTGGTGTACTATGGACCATCACTGGTGTACTATGGATCATCACTGGTGTACTGTGGATCATCACTGGTGTACTATGGACCATCCCTGATGTACTGTGGATCATCACTGATGTACTGTGGATCATCACTGATGTACTATAGTTCATCACTGATGTACTATGGGCCATAACTGGTGTACTATGGATCATCACTGGTGTACTATGGATCATCACTGATGTACTATGGACCATCCCTGATGTACTGTGGATCATCACTGATGTACTGTGGATCATCACTGATGTACTATGGGCCATCACTGGTGTACTATGGGCCATCACTGGTGTACTATGGATCATCACTGATGTACTATGGATCATCACTGATGTACTATGGACCATCACTGATGTACTATGGGCCATCACTGGTGTATTATGGATCATCACCGATGTACTGTGGACCATCCCTGATGTACTGTGGACCATCACTGATGTACTGTGGATCATCACTGATGTACTATGGATCATCACTGATGTACTATAGATCATCACTGATGTACTATAGATCATCACTGATGTACTATGGACCATCACTGATGTACTATAGATCATCACTGATGTACTATGGACCATCACTGGTGTACTATGGATCATCACTGGTGTACTGTGGATCATCACTGGTGTACTATGGACCATCCCTGATGTACTGTGGATCATTACTGATATACTATGGATCATCACTGATGTACTATGGATCATCACTGATGTACTATAGTTCATCACTGATGTACTATGGGCCATCACTGGTGTACTATGGATCATCACTGGTGTACTATGGATCATCACTGATGTACTATGGACCATCCCTGATGTACTGTGGATCATCACTGATGTACTGTGGATCATCACTGATGTACTATAGTTCATCACTGATGTACTATGGGCCATCACTGGTGTACTATGGATCATCACTGGTGTACTATGGATCATCACTGATGTACTATGGACCATCCCTGATGTACTGTGGATCATCACTGATGTACTATAGTTCATCACTGATGTACTATGGGCCATCACTGGTGTACTATGGATCATCACTGGTGTACTATGGATCATCACTGATGTACTATAGATCATCACTGATGTACTATAGTTTATCACTGATGTACTATAGATCATCACTGATGTACTATAGATCATCACTGATGTACTATAGTTTATCACTGATGTACTATAGATCATCACTGATGTACTATGGACTATCACTGGTGTACTATAGATCATCACTGATGTACTATTTACCATCACTGGTGTACTATGGATCATCACTGGTGTACTGTGGATCATCACTGGTGTACTATGGACCATCCCTTATGTACTGTGGATCATCACTGATGTACTGTGGATCATCACTGATGTACTATAGTTCATCACTGATGTACTATGGGCCATCACTGGTGTACTATGGATCATCACTGATGTACTATGGACCATCCCTGATGTACTGTGGATCATCACTGATGTACTGTGGATCATCACTGATGTACTATAGTTCATCACTGATGTACTATGGGCCATCACTGGTGTACTATGGATCATCACTGGTGTACTATGGGCCATCACTGGTGTACTATGGATCATCACTGATGTACTGTGGATCATCACTGATGTACTATAGTTCATCACTGATGTACTATGGGCCATCACTGGTGTACTATGGATCATCACTGGTGTACTATGGGCCATCACTGGTGTACTATGGATCATCACTGATGTACTGTGGACCATCCCTGATGTACTGTGGATCATCACTGATGTTCTGTGGATCATCACTGAAGTATTGTGGATCATCACTGATGTACTGTGGATCATCACTGATGTACTGTGGATCATCACTGATGTACTGTGTATCATCACTGATGTACTGTGGATCATCACTGATGTACTATAGATCATCACTGATGTACTATAGATCATCACTGATGTACCATGGACCATCACTGATGTACTATAGATCATCACTGATGTACTATGGACCATCACTGGTGTACTATGGATCATCACTGGTGTACTGTGGATCATCACTGGTGTACTATGGACCATCCCTGATGTACTGTGGATCATCACTGATGTACTGTGGATCATCACTGATGTACTATAGTTCATCACTGATGTACTATGGGCCATCACTGGTGTACTATGGATCATCACTGGTGTACTATGGATCATCACTGATGTACTATGGACCATCCCTGATGTACTGTGGATCATCACTGATGTACTGTGGATCATCACTGATGTACTATGGATCATCACTGATGTACTGTGGATCATCACTGATGTACTATAGTTCATCACTGATGTACTATGGGCCATCACTGGTGTACTATGGATCATCACTGGTGTACTATGGATCATCACTGATGTACTATGGACCATCCCTGATGTACTGTGGATCATCTCTGATGTACTATAGTTCATCACTGATGTACTATGGGCCATCACCGGTGTACTATGGATCATCACTGATGTACTGTGGATCATCACTGATGTACTGTGGATCATCACTGATGTACTGTGGATCATCACTGATGTACTATGGGCCATCACTGGTGTACTATGGGCCATCACTGGTGTACTATGGATCATCACTGGTGTACTATGGACCATCACTGATGTACTATGGACCATCACTGATGTACTATGGATCATCACTGATATACTGTGGACCATCACTGATGTACTGTGGACCATCCCTGATGTACTGTGGATCATCACTGAAGTATTGTGGATCATCACTGATGTACTGTGGATCATCACTGATGTACTGTGGATCATCACTAATGTACTGTGGATCATAACTGATGTACTGTAGATCATCACTGATGTACTATAGATCATCACTGGTGTACTATGTATATAGATCATCACTGATGTACTATGGACCATCACTGATGTACTATAGATCATCACTGATGTACTATGGACCATCACTGGTGTACTACGGATCATCACTGGTGTACTGTGGATCATCACTGGTGTACTATGGACCATCCCTGATGTACTGTGGATCATCACTGATGTACTGTGGATCATCACTGATGTACTGTGGATCATCACTGATGTACTATGGGCCATCACTGGTGTACTATGGGCCATCACTGGTGTACTATGGATCATCACTGATGTACTATGGATCATCACTAATGTACTATGGACCATCACTGATGTACTATAGTTCATCACTGATGTATTATGGGCCATAACTGGTGTACTATGGATCATCACTGGTGTACTATGGATCATCAATGATGTACTATGGACCATCCCTGATGTACTGTGGATCATCACTGATGTACTGTGGATCATCACTGATGTACTATGGGCCATCACTGGTGTACTATGGGCCATCACTGGTGTACTATGGATCATCACTGATGTACTATGGATCATCACTGATGTACTATGGACCATCACTGATGTACTATGGGCCATCACTGGTGTACTATGGATCATCACCGATGTACTGTGGACCATCCCTGATGTACTGTGGACCATCACTGATGTACTGTGGATCATCACTGATGTACTATGGATCATCACTGATGTACTATAGATCATCACTGATGTACTATAGATCATCACTGATGTACTATGGACCATCACTGATGTACTATAGATCATCACTGATGTACTATGGACCATCACTGGTGTACTATGGATCATCACTGGTGTACTGTGGATCATCACTGGTGTACTATGGACCATCCCTGATGTACTGTGGATCATTACTGATATACTATGGATCATCACTGATGTACTATGGATCATCACTGATGTACTATAGTTCATCACTGATGTACTATGGGCCATCACTGGTGTACTATGGATCATCACTGGTGTACTATGGATCATCACTGATGTACTATGGACCATCCCTGATGTACTGTGGATCATCACTGATGTACTGTGGATCATCACTGATGTACTATAGTTCATCACTGATGTACTATGGGCCATCACTGGTGTACTATGGATCATCACTGGTGTACTATGGATCATCACTGATGTACTATGGACCATCCCTGATGTACTGTGGATCATCACTGATGTACTATAGTTCATCACTGATGTACTATGGGCCATCACTGGTGTACTATGGATCATCACTGGTGTACTATGGATCATCACTGATGTACTATAGATCATCACTGATGTACTATAGTTTATCACTGATGTACTATAGATCATCACTGATGTACTATAGATCATCACTGATGTACTATAGTTTATCAGTGATGTACTATAGATCATCACTGATGTACTATGGACTATCAATGGTGTACTATAGATCATCACTGATGTACTATGGACCATCACTGGTGTACTATGGATCATCACTGGTGTACTGTGGATCATCACTGGTGTACTATGGACCATCCCTGATGTACTGTGGATCATCACTGATGTACTGTGGATCATCACTGATGTACTATAGTTCATCACTGATGTACTATGGGCCATCACTGGTGTACTATGGATCATCACTGATGTACTATGGACCATCCCTGATGTACTGTGGATCATCACTGATGTACTGTGGATCATCACTGATGTACTATAGTTCATCACTGATGTACTATGGGCCATCACTGGTGTACTATGGATCATCACTGGTGTACTATGGGCCATCACTGGTGTACTATGGATCATCACTGATGTACTGTGGATCATCACTGATGTACTATAGTTCATCACTGATGTACTATGGGCCATCACTGGTGTACTATGGATCATCACTGGTGTACTATGGGCCATCACTGGTGTACTATGGATCATCACTGATGTACTGTGGACCATCCCTGATGTACTGTGGATCATCACTGATGTTCTGTGGATCATCACTGAAGTATTGTGGATCATCACTGATGTACTGTGGATCATCACTGATGTACTGTGGATCATCACTGATGTACTGTGTATCATCACTGATGTACTGTGGATCATCACTGATGTACTATAGATCATCACTGATGTACTATAGATCATCACTGATGTACCATGGACCATCACTGATGTACTATAGATCATCACTGATGTACTATGGACCATCACTGGTGTACTATGGATCATCACTGGTGTACTGTGGATCATCACTGGTGTACTATGGACCATCCCTGATGTACTGTGGATCATCACTGATGTACTGTGGATCATCACTGATGTACTATAGTTCATCACTGATGTACTATGGGCCATCACTGGTGTACTATGGATCATCACTGGTGTACTATGGATCATCACTGATGTACTATGGACCATCCCTGATGTACTGTGGATCATCACTGATGTACTGTGGATCATCACTGATGTACTATGGATCATCACTGATGTACTGTGGATCATCACTGATGTACTATAGTTCATCACTGATGTACTATGGGCCATCACTGGTGTACTATGGATCATCACTGGTGTACTATGGATCATCACTGATGTACTATGGACCATCCCTGATGTACTGTGGATCATCTCTGATGTACTATAGTTCATCACTGATGTACTATGGGCCATCACTGGTGTACTATGGATCATCACTGATGTACTGTGGATCATCACTGATGTACTGTGGATCATCACTGATGTACTGTGGATCATCACTGATGTACTATGGGCCATCACTGGTGTACTATG
This sequence comes from Rana muscosa, assembly GCA_029206835.1. Classification (NCBI taxonomy): domain Eukaryota; kingdom Metazoa; phylum Chordata; class Amphibia; order Anura; family Ranidae; genus Rana; species Rana muscosa. The sequence continues at coordinate 1,390,892 of JARGYO010000232.1, forward strand.
GGCCATCACTGGTGTACTATGGATCATCACTGGTGTACTATGGACCATCACTGATGTACTATGGACCATCACTGATGTACTATGGATCATCACTGATATACTGTGGACCATCACTGATGTACTGTGGACCATCCCTGATGTACTGTGGATCATCACTGAAGTATTGTGGATCATCACTGATGTACTGTGGATCATCACTGATGTACTGTGGATCATCACTAATGTACTGTGGATCATAACTGATGTACTGTAGATCATCACTGATGTACTATAGATCATCACTGGTGTACTATGTATATAGATCATCACTGATGTACTATGGACCATCACTGATGTACTATAGATCATCACTGATGTACTATGGACCATCACTGGTGTACTACGGATCATCACTGGTGTACTGTGGATCATCACTGCTGTACTATGGACCATCCCTGATGTACTGTGGATCATCACTGATGTACTGTGGATCATCACTGATGTACTATAGTTCATCACTGATGTACTATGGGCCATCACTGGTGTACTATGGATCATCACTGGTGTACTATGGATCATCACTGATGTACTATGGACCATCCCTGATGTACTGTGGATCATCACTGATGTACTATAGTTCATCACTGATGTACTATGGGCCATCACTGGTGTACTATGGATCATCACTGGTGTACTATGGATCATCACTGATGTACTATGGACCATCCCTGATGTACTGTGGATCATCACTGATGTACTGTGGATCATCACTGATGTACTATGGATCATCACTGATGTACTATGGGCCATCACTGGTGTACTATGGATCATCACTGGTGTACTATGGATCATCACTGGTGTACTATGGAACATCACTGATGTACTGTGGACCACCACTGATGTACTGTGGATCATCACTGATGTACTGTGGATCATCCCTGGTGTACTATGGAACATCACTGGTGTACTATGGATCATCACTGGTGTACTATGGATCATCACTGATGTACTATGGGCCATCACTGATGTACTACGGATCATCACTGATATACTGTGGACCATCCCTGATGTACTGTGGATCATCACTGATGTACTGTGGATCATCACTGAAGTATTGTGGATCATCACTGATGTACTGTGGATCATCACTGATGTACTGTGGATCATAACTTATGTACTGTGGATCATCACTGATGTACTGTGGATCATCACTGATGTACTATAGATCATTAGTGATGTACTATGGGCCATCACTGGTGTACTATGGATCATCATTGATGTACTATGGATCATCACTGATGTACTATGGATCATCACTGATGTACTATGGACCATCACTGATGTACTATGGGCCATCACTGGTGTACTATGGATCATCACTGATGTACTGTGGATCATCACTGATGTACTGTGGGCCATCACTGATGTACTATGGATCATCACTGATATACTGTGGACCATCCCTGATGTATTGTGGATCATCACTGATGTACTGTGGATCATCACTGATGTACTATAAATCATCACTGAAGTACTATGGGCCATCACTGGTGTACTATGGATCATGACTGGTGTACTATGGATCATCACTGATGTACTATGGATCATCACTGATGTACTATGGATCATGACTGGTGTACTATGGATCATCACTGATGTACTGTGGACCATCCCTGATGTACTGTGGATCATCACTGATGTACTGTGGATCATCACTGATGTACTGTGGATCATCACTGATGAACTGAGGATCATCACTGATGTGCTATGGATCATCACTGATGTAGCTTGGATCATCACTGATGTACTGTGGATCATCACTGATGTACTGTGGATCATCACTGATGTACTATAGATCATCACTGTAGTACTATGGGCCATGACTGGTGTACTATGGATCATCACTGATGTACTATGAGCCATCACTGATGTACTATGGATCATCACTGGTGTACTATGGATCATCACTGATGTACTATGAGCCATCACTGATGTACTATGGATCATCACTGGTGTACAATGGATCACCACTGATGTACTATGGATCATCACTGATGTACTATGAGCCATCACTGGTGTACTATGGATCATCACTGGTGTACTATGGGCCATCACTGGTGTACTATGGGCCATCACTGGTGTACTATGGATCATCACTGGTGTACTATGGACCATCACTGATGTACTATGGATCATCACTGGTGTACTATGGATCATCAATGGTGTACTATGGATCATCCCTGGTGTACTATGGATCATCACTGGTGTACTATGGATCATCACTGATATACTGTGGACCATCCCTGATATAATGTGGATCATCCCTGATGTACTGTGGATCATCACTGATGTACTGTGGGCCATCACAGGTGTACTGTGGGCCATCACAGGTGTACTATGGATCATCACTGATGTACTATGGATCATGACTGGTGTACTATGGATCATCACTGATGTACTGTGGACCATCCCTGATGTCCTGTGGATCATCACTGATGTACTGTGGATCATCACTGATGTACTGTGGATCATCACTGATGTACTGTGGATCATCACTGATGTACTGAGGATCATCACTGATGTACCGTGGATCATCACTGATGTACTGTGGATCATCACTGATGTACTGTGGATCATCACTGATGTACTATAGATCATCACTGAAGTACTATGGGCCATCACTGGTGTACTATGGATCATCACTGATGTATTATGGATCATCACTGATGTACTATGAGCCATCACTGATGTACTATGGATCATCACTGGTGTACTATGGGCCATCACTGAAGTACTATGGATCATCACTGGTGTACTATGGATCATCACTGGTGTACTATGGGCCATCACTGATGTACTATGGATCATCACTGGTGTACTATGGATCATCACTGATGTACTATAGATCATCAATGATGTACTATAGCTCATCACTGGTATACTATGGGCCATCTCTGGTGTACTATGGATCATCACTGGTGTACTATGGGCCATCACTGGTGTACTATGGATCATCACTGGTGTACTGTGGATCATCACTGGTGTACTATGGACCATCCCTGATGTACTGTGGATCATCACTGATGTACTGTGGATCATCACTGATGTACTATAGTTCATCACTGATGTAATATGGGCCATCACTGGTGTACTATGGATCATCACTGGTGTACTATGGATCATCACTGATGTACTATGGACCATCCCTGATGTACTGTGGATCATCACTGATGTACTGTGGATCATCACTGATGTACTGTGGATCATCACTGATGTACTATGGATCATCACTGATGTACTATGGGCCATCACTGGTGTACTATGGGCCATCATTGGGTACTATGGATCATCACTGGTGTACTATGGACCATCACTGATGGACTATGGACCATCACTGATGTACTATGGATCATCACTGATATACTGTGGACCATCCCTGATGTACTGTGGATCATCACTGATGTACTGTGGATCATCACTGAAGTATTGTGGATCATCACTGATGTACTGTGGATTATCACTGATGTACTGTGTATCATAACTGATGTACTGTGGATCATCACTGATGTACTATAGATCATCACTGATGTACTATAGATCATCACTGATGTACTATGGACCATCACTGATGTACTATAGATCATCACTGATGTACTATGGACCATCACTGGTGTACTATGGATCATCACTGGTGTACTGTGGATCATCACTGGTGTACTATGGACCATCCCTGATGTACTGTGGATCATCACTGATGTACTGTGGATCATCACTGATGTACTATAGTTTATCACTGATGTACTATGGGCCATCACTGGTGTACTATGGATCATCACTGGTGTACTATGGATCATCACTGATGTACTATGGACCATCCCTGATGTACTGTGGATCATCACTGATGTACTGTGGATCATCACTGATGTACTATGGATCATCACTGATGTACTGTGGATCATCACTGATGTACTATAGTTCATCACTGATGTACTATGGGCCATCACTGGTGTACTATGGATCATCACTGGTGTACTATGGATCATCACTGATGTACTATGGACCATCCCTGATGTACTGTGGATCATCACTGATGTACTATAGTTCATCACTGATGTACTATGGGCCATCACTGGTGTACTATGGATCATCACTGGTGTACTATGGATCATCACTGATGTACTATGAACCATCCCTGATGTACTGTGGATCATCACTGATGTACTGTGGATCATCACTGATGTACTATGGATCATCACTGATGTACTATGGGCTATCACTGGTGTACTATGGGCCATCACTGGTGTACTATGGATCATCACTGGTGTACTATGGATCATCACTGATGTACTATGGACCATCCCAGATGTACTGTGGATCATCACTGATGTACTGTGGATCATCACTGATGTACTATGGATCATCACTGATGTACTATGGGCTATCACTGGTGTACTATGGGCCATCACTGGTGTACTATGGATCATCACTGGTGTACTATGGATCATCACTGGTGTACTATGGATCATCACTGATGTACTATGGACCATCACTGATGTACTATGGATCATCACTGATATACTGTGGACCATCCCTGATGTACTGTGGATCATCACTGATGTACTGTGGATCATCACTGAAGTATTGTGGATCATCACTGATGTTCTGTGGATGCTCACTAATGTACTGTGGATCATAACTGATGTACTGTAGATCATCACTGATGTACTATAGATCATCACTGGTGTACTATGTATATAGATCATCACTGATGTACTATGGACCATCACTGATGTACTATAGATCATCACTGATGTACTATGGACCAACACTGGTGTACTATGGATCATCACTGGTGTACTGTGGATCATCACTGGTGTACTATGGACCAGCCCTGATGTACTGTGGATCATCACTGATGTACTGTGGATCATCACTGATGTACTATAGTTCATCACTGATGTACTATGGGCCATCACTGGTGTACTATGGATCATCACTGGTGTACTATGGATCATCACTGATGTACTATGGACCATCCCTGATGTACTGTGGATCATCACTGATGTACTATAGTTCATCACTGATGTACTATGGGCCATCACTGGTGTACTATGGATCATCACTGGTGTACTATGGATCATCACTGATGTACTATGGACCATCCCTGATGTACTGTGGATCATCACTGATGTACTGTGGATCATCACTGATGTACTATGGATCATCACTGATGTACTATGGGCCATCACTGGTGTACTATGGGCCATCACTGGTGTACTATGGATCATCACTGGTGTACTATGGATCATCACTGGTGTACTATGGACCATCACTGATGTACTGTGGACCACCACTGATGTACTGTGGATCATCACTGATGTACTGTGGATCATCCCTGGTGTACTATGGAACATCACTGGTGTACTATGGATCATCACTGGTGTACTATGGATCATCACTGATGTACTATGGGCCATCACTGATGTACTATGGATCATCACTGATATACTGTGGACCATCCCTGATGTACTGTGGATCATCACTGATGTACTGTGGATCATCACTGAAGTATTGTGGATCATCACTGATGTACTGTGGATCATCACTGATGTACTGTGGATCATAACTGATGTACTGTGGATCATCACTGATGTACTGTGGATCATCACTGATGTACTATAGATCATTACTGATGTACTATGGGCCATCACTGGTGTACTATGGATCATCACTGATGTACTATGGATCATCACTGATGTACTATGGATCATCACTGATGTACTATGAACCATCACTGATGTACTATGGGCCATCACTGGTGTACTATGGATCATCACTGATGTACTGTGGATCATCACTGATGTACTGTGGGCCATCACTGATGTACTATGGATCATCACTGATATACTGTGGACCATCCCTGATGTATTGTGGATCGTCACTGATGTACTGTGGATCATCACTGATGTACTATAAATCATCACTGAAGTACTATGGGCCATCACTGGTGTACTATGGATCATCACTGGTGTACTATGGATCATCACTGATGTACTATGGATCATCACTGATGTACTGTGGACCATCCTTGATGTACTGTGGATCATCACTGATGTACTGTGGATCATCACTGATGTACTGTGGATCATCACTGATGTACTGTGGATCATCACTGATGTACTGAGGATCATCACTGATGTACTATGGATCATCACTGATGTACCTTGGATCATCACTGATGTACTGTGGATCATCACTGATGTACTGTGGATCATCACTGATGTACTATAGATCATCACTGTAGTACTATGGGCCATGACTGGTGTACTATGGATCATCACTGATGTACTATGGATCATCACTGATGTACTATGGATCATCACTGATGTATTATGGATCATCACTGATGTACTATGAGCCATCACTGATGTACTATGGATCATCACTGGTGTACTATGGATCATCACTGATGTACTATGAGCCATCACTGATGTACTATGGATCATCACTGGTGTACTATGGATCATCACTGATGTACTATAGATCATCACTGATGTACTATGAGCCATCACTGATGTACTATGGGCCATCCCTGGTGTACTATGGATCATCACTGATGTACTGTGGATCATCACTGATGTACTATGGGACATCACTGGTGTACTATGGGCCATCACTGGTGTACTATGGATCATCACTGGTGTACTATGGGCCATCACTGGTGTACTATGGGCCATCACTGGTGTACTATGGATCATCACTGGTGTACTATGGACCATCACTGATGTACTATGGATCATCACTGGTGTACTATGGATCATCACTGGTGTACTATGGATCATCCCTGGTGTACTATGGATCATCACTGGTGTACTATGGATCATCACTGATATACTGTGGACCATCCCTGATATACTGTGGATCATCCCTGATGTACTGTGGATCATCACTGATGTACTGTGGGCCATCACAGGTGTACTGTTGGCCATCACAGGTGTACTATGGATCATCACTGATGTACTATGGATCATCACTGGTGTACTATGGATCATCACTGATGTACTGTGGACCATCCCTGATGTACTATAGATCATCACTGATGTACTCTGGATCATCACTGATGTACTATGGGCCATCACTGGTGTACTATGGGCCATCACTGGTGTACTATGGATCATCACTGGATTACTATGGATCATCCCTGGTGTACTATGGACCATCACTGATGTGCTTTGGGCCATCACTGGTGTACTATGGATCATCACTGATGTACTGTGGACCATCCCTGATGTACTGTGGATCATCACTGATGTACTATGGATCATCACTGATGTACTATGGACCATCACTGGTGTACTATGGACCATCACTGGTGTACTATGGATCATCACTGATGTACTGTGGATCATCACTGATGTACTGTGGGCCATCACTGATGTACTATGGATCATCACTGATATACTGTGGACCATCCCTGATGTATTGTGGATCATCACTGATGTACTGTGGATCATCACTGATGTACTATAGATCATCACTGAAGTACTATGGGCCATCACTGGTGTACTATGGATCATCACTGGTGTACTATGGGCCATCACTGGTGTACTATGGATCATCACTGATGTACTATGGATCATCACTGATGTACTATGGATCATGACTGGTGTACTATGGATCATCACTGATGTACTGTGGACCATCCCTGATGTCCTGTGGATCATCACTGATGTACTGTAGATCATCACTGATGTACTGTGGATCATCACTGATGTACTGAGGATCATCACTGATGTACTATGGATCATCACTGATGTACCGTGGATCATCACTGATGTACTGTGGATCATCACTGATGTACTGTGGATCATCACTGATGTACTATAGATCATCACTGAAGTACTATGGGCCATCACTGGTGTACTATGGATCATCACTGATGTATTATGGATCATCACTGATGTATTATGAGCCATCACTGATGTACTATGGATCATCACTGGTGTACTATGGATCATCACTGATGTACTATGGATCATCACTGATGTACTATGAGCCATCACTGATGTACTATGGGCCATCCCTGGTGTACTATGGATCATCACTGATGTACTGTGGATCATCACTGATGTACTATGGGACATCACTGGTATACTATGGGCCATCTCTGGTGTACTATGGATCATCACTGGTGTACTATGGGCCATCACTGGTGAACTATGGATCATCACTGGTGTACTATGGACCATCACTGATTTACTATGGACCATCACTGATTTACTATGGACCATCACTGATGTACTGTGGATCATCACTGATGTACTGTGGGTCATCCCTGGTGTAATATGGATCATCACTGTTGTAATATGGATCATCACTGATGTACTATGGGCCATCACTGATTTACTATGGACCATCACTGATGTACTGTGGATCATCACTGATGTACTGTGGGTCATCCCTGGTGTAATATGGATCATCACTGTTGTAATATGGATCATCACTGATGTACTATGGGCCATCACTGATGTACTATGGATCATCACTGATGTACTGTGGACCATCCCTGATGTACTGTGGATCATCACTGGTGTACTATGGATCATCACTGATGTACTATGGATCATCACTGATGTACTGTGGACCATCCTTGATGTACTGTGGATCATCACTGATGTACTGTGGATCATCACTGATGTACTGTGGATCATCACTGATGTACTGTGGATCATCACTGATGTACTGAGGATCATCACTGATGTACTATGGATCATCACTGATGTACCTTGGATCATCACTGATGTACTGTGGATCATCACTGATGTACTGTGGATCATCACTGATGTACTATAGATCATCACTGTAGTACTATGGGCCATGACTGGTGTACTATGGATCATCACTGATGTACTATGGATCATCACTGATGTACTATGGATCATCACTGATGTATTATGGATCATCACTGATGTACTATGAGCCATCACTGATGTACTATGGATCATCACTGGTGTACTATGGATCATCACTGATGTACTATGAGCCATCACTGATGTACTATGGATCATCACTGGTGTACTATGGATCATCACTGATGTACTATAGATCATCACTGATGTACTATGAGCCATCACTGATGTACTATGGGCCATCCCTGGTGTACTATGGATCATCACTGATGTACTGTGGATCATCACTGATGTACTATGGGACATCACTGGTGTACTATGGGCCATCACTGGTGTACTATGGATCATCACTGGTGTACTATGGGCCATCACTGGTGTACTATGGGCCATCACTGGTGTACTATGGATCATCACTGGTGTACTATGGACCATCACTGATGTACTATGGATCATCACTGGTGTACTATGGATCATCACTGGTGTACTATGGATCATCCCTGGTGTACTATGGATCATCACTGGTGTACTATGGATCATCACTGATATACTGTGGACCATCCCTGATATACTGTGGATCATCCCTGATGTACTGTGGATCATCACTGATGTACTGTGGGCCATCACAGGTGTACTGTTGGCCATCACAGGTGTACTATGGATCATCACTGATGTACTATGGATCATCACTGGTGTACTATGGATCATCACTGATGTACTGTGGACCATCCCTGATGTACTATAGATCATCACTGATGTACTCTGGATCATCACTGATGTACTATGGGCCATCACTGGTGTACTATGGGCCATCACTGGTGTACTATGGATCATCACTGGATTACTATGGATCATCCCTGGTGTACTATGGACCATCACTGATGTGCTTTGGGCCATCACTGGTGTACTATGGATCATCACTGATGTACTGTGGACCATCCCTGATGTACTGTGGATCATCACTGATGTACTATGGATCATCACTGATGTACTATGGACCATCACTGGTGTACTATGGACCATCACTGGTGTACTATGGATCATCACTGATGTACTGTGGATCATCACTGATGTACTGTGGGCCATCACTGATGTACTATGGATCATCACTGATATACTGTGGACCATCCCTGATGTATTGTGGATCATCACTGATGTACTGTGGATCATCACTGATGTACTATAGATCATCACTGAAGTACTATGGGCCATCACTGGTGTACTATGGATCATCACTGGTGTACTATGGGCCATCACTGGTGTACTATGGATCATCACTGATGTACTATGGATCATCACTGATGTACTATGGATCATGACTGGTGTACTATGGATCATCACTGATGTACTGTGGACCATCCCTGATGTCCTGTGGATCATCACTGATGTACTGTAGATCATCACTGATGTACTGTGGATCATCACTGATGTACTGAGGATCATCACTGATGTACTATGGATCATCACTGATGTACCGTGGATCATCACTGATGTACTGTGGATCATCACTGATGTACTGTGGATCATCACTGATGTACTATAGATCATCACTGAAGTACTATGGGCCATCACTGGTGTACTATGGATCATCACTGATGTATTATGGATCATCACTGATGTATTATGAGCCATCACTGATGTACTATGGATCATCACTGGTGTACTATGGATCATCACTGATGTACTATGGATCATCACTGATGTACTATGAGCCATCACTGATGTACTATGGGCCATCCCTGGTGTACTATGGATCATCACTGATGTACTGTGGATCATCACTGATGTACTATGGGACATCACTGGTATACTATGGGCCATCTCTGGTGTACTATGGATCATCACTGGTGTACTATGGGCCATCACTGGTGAACTATGGATCATCACTGGTGTACTATGGACCATCACTGATTTACTATGGACCATCACTGATTTACTATGGACCATCACTGATGTACTGTGGATCATCACTGATGTACTGTGGGTCATCCCTGGTGTAATATGGATCATCACTGTTGTAATATGGATCATCACTGATGTACTATGGGCCATCACTGATGTACTATGGATCATCACTGATGTACTGTGGACCATCCCTGATGTACTGTGGATCATCACTGATGTACTGTGGATCATCACTGATGTACTGTGGATCATCACTGATGTACTGAGGATCATCACTGATGAACTATAGATCATCACTGATGTACTATGGGCCATCACTGGTGTACTATGGGCCATCACTGGTGTACTATGGATCATCACTGATGTACTGTGGATCATCACTGATGTACTGTGGATCATCACTGATGTACTATAGATCATCACTGATGTACTATGGACCATCACTGGTGACTATGAATCATCACTGGTGTACTATGGATCATCACTTGTGTACTATGGATCATCACTGGTGTACTATGGATCATCCCTGATGTACTATGGACCATCCCTGATGTACTATGGACCATCCCTGATGTACTGTGAATCATCACTGGTGTACTGTGATTCATCACTGATGTACTATAGATCATCACTGATGTACTGTGGATCATCACTGATGTACTATGGGCCATCACTGGTGTACTATGGATCATCACTGATGTACTGTGGATCATCCCTGATGTACTGTGGGCCATCACTGATGTACTATGGATCATCACTGATGTACTATGGATCATGACTGGTGTACTATGGATCATCACTGATGTACTGTGGACCATCCCTGATGTACTGTGGATCATCACTGATGTACTGTGGATCATCACTGATGTACTGTGGATCATCACTGATGTACTATGGATCATCCCTGATGTACTATGGACCATCCCTGATGTACTGTGGGCCATCACTGGAGTACTATGGATCATCACTGGTGTACTATGGACCATCACTAATTTACTATGGACCATCACTGATGTACTGTGGATCATCACTGATGTACTGTGGATCATCCCTGGTGTACTATGGATAATCACTGGTGTACTATGGATCATCACTGATGTGCTATGGGCCATCACTGATGTACTATGGATCATCACTGATGTACTGTGGACCATCCTTGATGTACTGTGGATCATCACTGATGTACTGTGGATCATCACTGATGTACTGAGGATCATCACTGATGTACTATAGATCATCACTGATGTACTATGGGCCATCACTGGTGTACTGTGGATCATCACTGATGTACTGTGGATCATCACTGATGTACTATAGATCATCACTGATGTACTATGGACCATCACTGGTGTACTGTGGATCATCACTGATGTACTGTGGATCATCACTGATGTACTATAGATCATCACTGATGTACTATGGACCATCACTGGTGTACTATGAATCATCACTGGTGTACTATTAATCATCACTGGTGTACTATAGATCATCACTGATGTACTATGGACCATCACTGGTGTACTATGAATCATCACTGGTGTACTATGGATCATCACTGATGTACTATAGATCATCACTGATGTACTATGGACCATCACTGGTGTACTATGAATCATCACTGGTGTACTATGGATCATCACTGGTGTACTATGGATCATCACTGATGTACTATAGATCATCACTGATGTACTATGGGCCATCACTTGTGTACTATGGATCATCACTGGTGTACTATGGATCATCCCTGATGTACTATGGACCATCCCTGATGTACTATGGACCATCCCTGATGTACTGTGAATCATCACTGGTGTACTATAGATCATCACTGATGTAATGTGGATCATCACTGATGTACTATGGATCATCCCTGATGTACTATGGACCTTCCCTGATGTACTGTGGATCATCACTGATGTACTATAGATCATCACTGATGTACTATGGGCCATCACTGGTGTACTATGGGCCATCACTGGAGTACTATGGATCATTACTGGTGTACTATGGACCATCACTAATTTACTATGGACAATCACTGATGTACTGTGGATCATCACTGATGTACTGTGGATCATCCCTGGTGTACTATGGATCATCACTGGTGTACTATGGATCATCACTGATGTACTATGGGCCATCACTGATGTACTATGGGCCATCACTGATGTACTATGGGCCATCACTGATGTGCTATGGATCATCAGTGATGTACTGTGGACCATCCCTGATGTACTGTGGATCATCACTGATGTACTGTGAATCATCACTGATGTACTGTGGATCATCACTGATGTACTGATGATCATCACTGATGTACTATAGATCATCACTGATGTACTATGGGCCATCACTGGTGTACTGTGGATCATCACTGATGTACTGTGGATCATCTTTGATGTACTATAGATCATCACCGATGTACTATGGACCATCACTGGTGTACTATGAATCATCACTGGTGTACTATTAATCATCACTGGTGTACTATGGATCATCACTGATGTACTATAGATCATCACTGATGTACTATGGGCCATCACTGGTGTACTATGGATCATCCCTGATGTACTATGGACCATCCCTGATGTACTATGGACCATCACTGATGTACTGTGAATCATCACTGGTGTACTATGGATCATCACTGATGTACTATAGATAATCACTGATGTACTGTGGATCATCACTGATGTACTATGGGCCATCACTGGTGTACTATGGACCATCCCTGATGTACTATGGATCATCCCTGATGTACTATGGACCATCCCTGATGTAATGTGGATCATCACTGACCCTGCAGGTCTCTGCCGGACAAGTTCGTATGAAGTGGCCAACCTCCCCGCAGAAGAGACACAGACTGCCTTGGACTCGACGTAGACGTTCAGCAGGAGAAAGAGGTAAACTACGAAAACTCAAGAGACCTTGCCTATTCTCTGCCAGACTTCTTCAGGCCATAGCGAACTCCTCCGTTTGGATGTCATAGCTTCTCCCATGTTTCCCGTTATCCTCGGCATTCCATGGTTGAAGGCACACAACCCTCACGTTGACTGGCTTACCGGAGATATTTATTTTTTCGTCCAACTACTGCCAGACGCACTGCCTCTTTGGAGGAACTGTCAACTCCACGCCCCTCCTGGGTATCCACCCTGACCATGAAGCCTCTAAACTGATCCCGGTTGCTTATCACGAATTTCTGGACGTCTTTAATAAAAAGGGTGCAGACACTCTTCCACCTCATAGAACTTACGATTGCCCCATTGATCTTCTACCGGGAGCCGAGATCCCGTTTGGTCGGATTTACCCTCTCTCTGAGCCTGAATTGGAAGCCCTGCGTACCTATATCGACGAGAGCCTTGAAAAGCAGTTCATTCGGCCTTCCACTTCACCAGCAGGAGCCGGTATTTTCTTCGTTGAGAAAAAAGACCACACCTTGAGGCCCTATGTGGACTATCGTGACCTTAACAGGGTCACTGTCAAGAATCGGTACCCTCTTCCTCTGATTCCCGAACTATTCCAGAGGCTGCGAGGGGCACGAGTGTTCTCCAAACTGGACTTGAGGGGTGCCTATAATCTTGTCAGAATCAGGGAGGGAGACGAATGGAAGACGGCCTACCAGACACGCTTTGGCCACTTTGAGTATTTAGTCATGCCATTCGGGCTCTGCAATGCTCCAGCCACATTCCAGCATCTGGTAAACGATGTTTTTCGGGACTTTCTTGATTTATTCGTCATCGTGTATCTGGATGACATCCTTGTATTCTCTGAAACTTTAGAATCCCATCGGACTCATGTAAAAAAGGTATTAGCTCGATTGCGGGAACACCGACTTTACGCAAAGGCTGAAAAATGCGACTTTGAAAAGCAAGTTGTGCATTTCCTAGGGCTTGTCATCTCCGCCGAGGGAATCTCCATGGACCCTCAGAAAGTCGCTTCTGTCTTGGAATGGCCTGCTCCTACTGACAGAAAAGCTGTACAGAGGTTCGTGGGGTTTGCTAACTTTTATAGAAAATTTATTAAGGACTTTTCTGGCATCATCACTCCCATTACTCAGCTAACGAAACAGCATGTTCCCTTTCGATGGACCCCAGAGGCTCAGACAGCGTTTGAACAGTTGAAAGCCTTATTCACCTCAGCTCCCATCTTGAAACATCCCGATCCCTCCTTAGCTTATGTTTTGGAGGTAGACGCCTCGGAAAATGCAGTTGGGGAAAATGCATTTCCCAACGCCAAGGGCCCAAATCATTGCTCCACCCTGTGGCCTTCTTCTCTAAAAAATTAAATCCTTCCGAAAGGAATTATGATGTTGGTGACCGAGAGCTACTGTCTATCAAGGCCGCTCTTGAAGAATGGCGTTACCTTTTGGAGGGAGCTTCTCACCCAATTCTTATCTTCACAGATCACAAGAATCTTGAGTATTTGAAGACAACTAAACGCCTAAGACCTCGGCAGGCAAGATGGGCACTTTTTTTCTCTCGTTTCATGTTTCATATAACCTACCGTCCTGGCTCAAAGAACGGGAAACCAGATGCCTTGTCCCGCATGTTCAGTGATCCATTTGTATCCTCGGAACCTGATACTATTCTACCAGCCAATAATTTTTTACTTCTTCAGGCGGATCTGATGTCACAAATAAGAAAATATGTGGAAGACCAACCGCCTTCCAAGGACCTGGCTCTTCAACTAAGGGATGGCCTGTACTTCCATAAGAGGCAAATCTTTATCCCAGAACAGTTCAGAGTTGCCGTCCTAGGGCGATGTCATGATCATCCCCTAGCGGGTCACTTTGGGATTCACAAGACGGCTAATTTGATCTCCCGTACATTCTGGTGGCCAAACTTGATGAACGACTGCAAGAAATATGTAAGATCTTGTATTTCATGCCTTCGGAATAAGACAGACAGAGCCAGAACTTGGGGTCTACTTGAGCCCCTTCCTGTACCTGAGAAACCATGGAGCATGATCTCCATGGATTTTATAGTAGAACTTCCCCCATCTGAAGACTTCACTACCATTTTCGTTGTGGTTGATCGTTTGACCAAAATGGCCCACTTTGTACCTCTGCAAGGAACTCCTTCTGCCCCGGAGACTGCCTCAACTTTTATCAAGGAGATTGTAAGGTTGCATGGCATCCCTGACAGCATAGTTTCTGATCGAGGGGTGCAGTTCACTTCTAGATTTTGGAGGGCCTTATGTGAAACTTTGAACATTGAACTCCGCCTCTCCACAGCTTATCACCCACAAACTAATGGACAGACTGAAAGGGTCAATCAAACCCTAGAACAGTACCTACGATGCTTTTCTTCTTTTGCACAGGATGACTGGCTATCACTTCTCCCACTCGCGGAATTTTCATACAATAATTCCACCCATTCGGCAACCAAACAGTCACCTTTTTTCGCCAATTATGGATATCATCCTTCTTTCTTGCCTGAGCTGCCTATTGATTCTTCTGTACCTGCCGTACAAGACAGGTTGAACTTCCTTAACTCCAACTACCAATTACTGCAGGATACAATCTCCAAGACCCAGGCAGATAATAAAAAGTTCTTCGACAAGAAGAGAAGAGGCAATTTGAATCTTGAACCTTTTCCAGTACCTCGCTGCCCGTCTGCTACCGAACCCGGCCACCCTTGTGATCCTGCACCAGCCTCCTGCTTGGCTTAACGCTTTCTCCAGTGCCTGTGCTA
This sequence comes from Rana muscosa, assembly GCA_029206835.1. Taxonomy (NCBI): domain Eukaryota; kingdom Metazoa; phylum Chordata; class Amphibia; order Anura; family Ranidae; genus Rana; species Rana muscosa. The sequence goes on from JARGYO010000232.1 coordinate 1,407,375, forward strand.
GCTGTCCATCCTACCAGCTTTCCTGAGTCCAGTTCCTTACCAGATGCTCTGCCTGCATCTCCACGTCTGCAACTCAGCTGACAAGTTCTGCACGCAACTACAGGCACTCGTGTAACTCCTCACCCTAGGTCTGTCCCATTCTCAGTGGGGCTTGGGTTGGAGATACAAGGGAGGCCGACCTCGTCATTCCAGACTCCTACCAGGTACGTGACAGTACCAGTCAGCCAGAGATGGAGTCTGGAAGGGAGGCCTCTCCACCGAAGGACATTTACCAAACTATTTCTGCGCTCTCAAATATTGTGCAGAAGTTACAAGAGCGGGTCACTTTGGGATTCACAAGACGGCTAATTTGATCTCCCGTACATTCTGGTGGCCAAACTTGATGAACGACTGCAAGAAATATGTAAGATCTTGTATTTCATGCCTTCGGAATAAGACCGACAGAGCCAGAACTTGGGGTCTACTTGAGCCCCTTCCTGTACCTGAGAAACCATGGAGCATGATCTCCATGGATTTTATAGTAGAACTTCCCCCATCTGAAGACTTTACTACCATTTTCGTTGTGGTTGATCGTTTGACCAAAATGGCCCACTTTGTACCTCTGCAAGGAACTCCTTCTGCCCCGGAGACTGCCTCAACTTTTATCAAGGAGATTGTAAGGTTGCATGGCATCCCTGACAGCATAGTTTCTGATCGAGGGGTGCAGTTCACTTCTAGATTTTGGAGGGCCTTATGTGAAACATTGAACATTGAACTCCGCCTCTCCACAGCTTATCACCCACAAACTCATGGACAGACTGAAAGGGTCAATCAAACCCTTGAACAGTACCTACGATGCTTTTCTTCTTTTGCACAGGATGACTGGCTATCACTTCTCCCACTCGCGGAATTTTCATACAATAATTCCACCCATTCGGTAACCAAACAGTCACCTTTTTTCGCCAATTATGGATACCATCCTTCTTTCTTGCCTGAGCTGCCTATTGATTCTTCTGTACCTGCCGTACAAGACAGGTTGAACTTCCTTAACTCCAACTACCAATTACTGCAGGTCCCAGAACAGTTCAGAGTTGCCGTCCTAGGGCGATGTCATGATCATCCCCTAGCGGGTCACTTTGGGATTCACAAGACGGCTAATTTGATCTCCCTTACATTCTGGTGGCCAAACTTGATGAACGACTGCAAGAAATATGTAAGATCTTGTATTTCATGCCTTCGGAATAAGACAGACAGAGCCAGAACTTGGGGTCTACTTCAGCCCCTTCCTGTACCTGAGAAACCATGGAGCATGATCTCCATGGATTTTATAGTAGAACTTCCCCCATCTGAAGACTTTACTACCATTTTCGTTGTGGTTGATCGTTTGACCAAAATGGCCCACTTTGTACCTCTGCAAGGAACTCCTTCTGCCCCGGAGACTGCCTCAACTTTTATCAAGGAGATTGTAAGGTTGCATGGCAACAGTCTTGGAATGCTGGCGCGCGCGCGCACATCCCCAGTACGCAGCGGCCTTTCCGGAGTACCATGAAATCCCAAAGTGACCCGCTCTTGTAACTTCTGCACAATATTTGAGAGCGCAGAAATAGTTTGGTAAATGTCCTTCGGTGGAGAGGCCTCCCTTCCAGACCCCATCTCTGGCTGACTGGTACTGTCACGTACCTGGTAGGAGTCTGGAATGACGAGGTCGGCCTCCCTTGTATCTCCAACCCAAGCCCCACTGAGGATGGGACAGACCAAGGGTGAGGAGTTACACGAGAGCCTGTAGTTGCGTGCAGAACTTGTCAGCTGAGTTGCAGACGTGGAGATGCAGGCAGAGCATCTGGTAAGGAACTGGACTCAGGAAAGCTGGTAGGATGGACAGCTAGCACAGGCACTGGAGACAGAGTTAAGCCAAGCAGGAGGCTGGTGCAGGATCAAAAGGGTGGCCGGGTTCGGTAGCAGACGGGCAGCGAGGTACTGGAAAAGGCCCCAAAAATCTTGGGCCAAGCTTCCTCGAGGGGCAACTTAGTTTCAAGTTCGCTGTGGAAAGCCAGACCTTATCTCCAGGTTCAAGATTCAAATTGCCTCTTCTGTTCTTGTCGAAGAACTTTTTATTATCTGCCTGGGTCTTGGAGATTGTATCCTGCTGTAATTGGTAGTTGGAGTTAAGGAAGTTCAACCTGTCTTGTACGGCAGGTACAGAAGAATCAATAGGCAGCTCAGGCAAGAAAGAAGGATGGTATCCATAATTGGCGAAAAAAGGTGACTGTTTGGTTACCGAATGGGTGGAATTATTGTATGAAAATTCCGCGAGTGGGAGAAGTGATAGCCAGTCATCCTGTACAATAGAAGAAAAGCATCGTAGGTACTGTTCAAGGGTTTGATTGACCCTTTCAGTCTGTCCATTAGTTTGTGGGTGATAAGCTGTGGAGAGGCGGAGTTCAATGTTCAAAGTTTCACATAAGGCCCTCCAAAATCTAGAAGTGAACTGCACCCCTCGATCAGAAACTATGCTGTCAGGGATGCCATGCAACCTTACAATCTCCTTGATAAAAGTTGAGGCAGTCTCCGGGGCAGAAGGAGTTCCTTGCAGAGGTACAAAGTGGGCCATTTTGGTCAAACGATCAACCACAACGAAAATGGAAGTAAAGTCTTCAGATGGGGGAACTTCTACTATAAAATCCATGGAGATCATGCTCCATGGTTTCTCAGGTACAGGAAGGGGCTCAAGTAGACCCCAAGTTCTGGCTCTGTCTGTCTTATTCCGAAGGCATGAAATACAAGATCTTACATATTTCTTGCAGTCGTTCATCAAGTTTGGCCACTAGAATGTACGGGAGATCAAATTAGCCGTCTTGTGAATCCCAAAGTGACCCGCTCTTGTAACTTCTGCACAATATTTGGGAGCGCAGAAATAGTTTGGTAAATGTCCTTCGGTGGAGAGGCCTCCCTTCCAGACTCCATCTCTGGCTGACTGGTACTGTCACGTACCTGGTAGGAGTCTGGAATGACGAGGTCGGCCTCCCTTGTATCTCCAACCCAAGCCCCACTGAGGATGGGACAGACCAAGGGTGAGGAGTTACACGAGAGCCTGTAGTTGCGTGCAGAACTTGTCAGCTGAGTTGCAGACGTGGAGATGCAGGCAGAGCATCTGGTAAGGAACTGGACTCAGGAAAGCTGGTAGGATGGACAGCTAGCACAGGCACTGGAGACAGCGTTAAGCCAAGCAGGAGGCTGGTGCAGGATCAAAAGGGTGGCCGGGTTCGGTAGCAGACGGGCAGCGAGGTACTGGAAAAGGCCCCAAAAATCTTGGGCCAAGCTTCCTCGAGGGGCAACTTAGTTTCAAGTTCGCTGTGGAAAGCCAGACCTTATCTCCAGGTTCAAGATTCAAATTGCCTCTTCTGTTCTTGTCGAAGAACTTTTTATTATCTGCCTGGGTCTTGGAGATTGTATCCTGCAGTAATTGGTAGTTGGAGTTAAGGAAGTTCAACCTGTCTTGTACGGCAGGTACAGAAGAATCAATAGGCAGCTCAGGCAAGAAAGAAGGATGGTATCCATAATTGGCGAAAAAAGGTGACTGTTTGGTTGCCGAATGGGTGGAATTATTGTATGAAAATTCCGCGAGTGGGAGAAGTGATAGCCAGTCATCCTGTGCAAAAGAAGAAAAGCATCGTAGGTACTGTTCAAGGGTTTGATTGACCCTTTCAGTCTGTCCATTAGTTTGTGGCTGATAAGCTGTGGAGAGGCGGAGTTCAATGTTCAAAGTTTCACATAAGGCCCTCCAAAATCTAGAAGTTAACTGCACCCCTCGATCAGAAACTATGCTGTCAGGGATGCCATGCAACCTTACAATCTCCTTGATAAAAGTTGAGGCAGTCTCTGGGGCAGAAGGAGTTCCTTGCAGAGGTACAAAGTGGGCCATTTTGGTCAAACGATCAACCACAACGAAAATGGTAGTGAAGTCTTCAGATGGGGGAAGTTCTACTATAAAATCCATGGAGATCATGCTCCATGGTTTCTCAGGTACAGGAAGGGGCTCAAGTAGACCCCAAGTTCTGGCTCTGTCTGTCTTATTCCGAAGGCATGAAATACAAGATCTTACATATTTCTTGCAGTCGTTCATCAAATTTGGCCACCAGAATGTACGGGAGATCAAATTGGCCGTCTTGTGAATCCCAAAGTGACCCGCTCTTGTAACTTCTGCACAATATTTGAGAGCGCAGAAATAGTTTGGTAAATGTCCTTCGGTGGAGAGGCCTCCCTTCCAGACTCCATCTCTGGCTGACTGGTACTGTCACGTACCTGGTAGGAGTCTGGAATGACGAGGTCGGCCTCCCTTGTATCTCCAACCCAAGCCCCACTGAGGATGGGACAGACCTAGGGTGAGGAGTTACACGAGTGCCTGTAGTTGCGTACAGAACTTGTCAGCTGAGTTGCAGACGTAGAGATGCAGGCAGAGCATCTGGTAAGGAACTGGACTCTGGAAAGCTGGTAGGATGGACAGCTAGCACAGGCACTGGAGACAGCGTTAAGCCAAGCAGGAAACTGGTGCAGGATCACAAGGGTGGCCGGGTTCGGTAGCAGACGGGCAGCGAGGTACTGGAAAAGGTTCAAGATTCAAATTGCCTCTTCTCTTCTTGTCGAAGAACTTTTTATTATCTGCCTGGGTCTTGGAGATTGTATCCTGCAGTAATTGGTAGTTTGAGTGAAGGAAGTTCAACCTGTCTTGTACGGCAGGTAGAGAAGAATCAATAGGCAGCTCAGGCAAGAAAGAAGGATGGTATCCATAATTGGCGAAAAAAGGTGACTGTTTGGTTGCCGAATGGGTGGAATTATTGTATGAAAATTCCGCGAGTGGGAGAAGTGATAGCCAGTCATCCTGCGCAAAAGAAGAAAAGCATCGTAGGTACTGTTCAAGGGTTTGATTGACCCTTTCAGTCTGTCCATTAGTTTGTGGGTGATAAGCTGTGGAGAGGCGGAGTTCAATGTTCAAAGTTTCACATAAGGCCCTCCAACATCTAGAAGTGAACTGCACCCCTCGATCAGAAACTATGCTGTCAGGGATGCCATGCAACCTTACAATCTCCTTGATAAAAGTTGAGGCAGTCTCCGGGGCAGAAGGAGTTCCTTGCAGAGGTACAAAGTGGGCCATTTTGGTCAAACGATCAACCACAACGAAAATGGTAGTGAAGTCTTCAGATGGGGGAAGTTCTACTATAAAATCCATGGAGATCATGCTCCATGGTTTCTCAGGTACAGGAAGGGGCTCAAGTAGACCCCAAGTTCTGGCTCTGTCTGTCTTATTCCGAAGGCATGAAATACAAGATCTTACATATTTCTTGCAGTCGTTCATCAAGTTTGGCCACCAGAATGTACGGGAGATCAAATTAGCCGTCTTGTGAATCCCAAAGTGACCCGCTAGGGGATGATCATGACATCGCCCTAGGACGGCAACTCTGAACTGTTCTGGGACCTGCAGTAATTGGTAGTTGGAGTTAAGGAAGTTCAACCTGTCTTGTACGGCAGGTACAGAAGAATCAATAGGCAGCTCAGGCAAGAAAGAAGGATGGTATCCATAATTGGCGAAAAAAGGTGACTGTTTGGTTACCGAATGGGTGGAATTATTGTATGAAAATTCCGCGAGTGGGAGAAGTGATAGCCAGTCATCCTGTGCAAAAGAAGAAAAGCATCGTAGGTACTGTTCAAGGGTTTGATTGACCCTTTCAGTCTGTCCATTAGTTTGTGGGTGATAAGCTGTGGAGAGGCGGAGTTCAATGTTCAAAGTTTCACATAAGGCCCTCCAAAATCTAGAAGTGAACTGCACCCCTCGATCAGAAACTATGCTGTCAGGGATGCCATGCAACCTTACAATCTCCTTGATAAAAGTTGAGGCAGTCTCCGGGGCAGAAGGAGTTCCTTGCAGAGGTACAAAGTGGGCCATTTTGGTCAAACGATCAACCACAACAAAAATGGTAGTAAAGTCTTCAGATGGGGGAAGTTCTACTATAAAATCCATGGAGATCATGCTCCATGGTTTCTCAGGTACAGGAAGGGGCTCAAGTAGACCCCAAGTTCTGGCTCTGTCTGTCTTATTCCGAAGGCATGAAATACAAGATCTTACATATTTCTTGCAGTCGTTCATCAAGTTTGGCCACCAGAATGTACGGGAGATCAAATTAGCCGTCTTGTGAATCCCAAAGTGACCCGCTCTTGTAACTTCTGCACAATATTTGAGAGCGCAGAAATAGTTTTCTAAATGTCCTTCGGTGGAGAGGCCTCCCTTCCAGACTCCATCTCTGGCTGACTGGTACTGTCACGTACCTGGTAGGAGTCTGGAATGACGAGGTCGGCCTCCCTTGTATCTCCAACCCAAGCCCCACTGAGAATGGGACAGACCTAGGGTGAGGAGTTACACGAGTGCCTGTAGTTGCGTGCAGAACTTGTCAGCTGAGTTGCAGACGTGGAGATGCAGGCAGAGCATCTGGTAAGGAACTGGACTCAGGAAAGCTGGTAGGATGGACAGCTAGCACAGGCACTGGAGAAAGCGTTAAGCCAAGCAGGAGGCTGTGCAGGATCACAAGGGTGGCCGGGTTCGGTAGCAGACGGGCAGCGAGGTACTGGAAAAGGTTCAAGATTCAAATTGCCTCTCCTCTTCTTGTCGAAGAACTTTTTATTATCTGCCTGGGTCTTGGAGATTGTATCCTGCAGTAATTGGTAGTTGGAGTTAAGGAAGTTCAACCTGTCTTGTACGGCAGGTACAGAAGAATCAATAGGCAGCTCAGGCAAGAAAGAAGGATGGTATCCATAATTGGCGAAAAAAGGTGACTGTTTGGTTGCCGAATGGGTGGAATTATTGTATGAAAATTCCGCGAGTGGGAGAAGTGATAGCCAGTCATCCTGTGCAAAAGAAAAAAAGCATCGTAGGTACTGTTCTAGGGTTTGATTGACCCTTTCAGTCTGTCCATTAGTTTGTGGGTGATAAGCTGTGGAGAGGCGGAGTTCAATGTTCAAAGTTTCACATAAGGCCCTCCAAAATCTAGAAGTGAACTGCACCCCTCGATCAGAAACTATGCTGTCAGGGATGCCATGCAACCTTACAATCTCCTTGATAAAAGTTGAGGCAGTCTCCGGGGCAGAAGGAGTTCCTTGCAGAGGTACAAAGTGGGCCATTTTGGTCAAACGATCAACCACAACGAAAATGGAAGTAAAGTCTTCAGATGGGGGAACTTCTACTATAAAATCCATGGAGATCATGCTCCATGGTTTCTCAGGTACAGGAAGGGGCTCAAGTAGACCCCAAGTTCTGGCTCTGTCTGTCTTATTCCGAAGGCATGAAATACAAGATCTTACATATTTCTTGCAGTCATTCATCAAGTTTGGCCACTAGAATGTACGGGAGATCAAATTAGCCGTCTTGTGAATCCCAAAGTGACCCGCTCTTGTAACTTCTGCACAATATTTGGGAGCGCAGAAATAGTTTGGTAAATGTCCTTCGGTGGAGAGGCCTCCCTTCCAGACTCCATCTCTGGCTGACTGGTACTGTCACGTACCTGGTAGGAGTCTGGAATGACGAGGTCGGCCTCCCTTGTATCTCCAACCCAAGCCCCACTGAGGATGGGACAGACCAAGGGTGAGGAGTTACACGAGAGCCTGTAGTTGTGTGCAGAACTTGTCAGCTGAGTTGCAGACGTGGAGATGCAGGCAGAGCATCTGGTAAGGAACTGGACTCAGGAAAGCTGGTAGGATGGACAGCTAGCACAGGCACTGGAGACAGCGTTAAGCCAAGCAGGAGGCTGGTGCAGGATCAAAAGGGTGGCCGGGTTCGGTAGCAGACGGGCAGCGAGGTACTGGAAAAGGCCCCAAAAATCTTGGGCCAAGCTTCCTCGAGGGGCAACTTAGTTTCAAGTTCGCTGTGGAAAGCCAGACCTTATCTCCAGGTTCAAGATTCAAATTGCCTCTTCTGTTCTTGTCGAAGAACTTTTTATTATCTGCCTGGGTCTTGGAGATTGTATCCTGCAGTAATTGGTAGTTGGAGTTAAGGAAGTTCAACCTGTCTTGTACGGCAGGTACAGAAGAATCAATAGGCAGCTCAGGCAAGAAAGAAGGATGGTATCCATAATTGGCGAAAAAAGGTGACTGTTTGGTTGCCGAATGGGTGGAATTATTGTATGAAAATTCCGCGAGTGGGAGAAGTGATAGCCAGTCATCCTGTGCAAAAGAAGAAAAGCATCGTAGGTACTGTTCAAGGGTTTGATTGACCCTTTCAGTCTGTCCATTAGTTTGTGGGTGATAAGCTGTGGAGAGGCGGAGTTCAATGTTCAAAGTTTCACATAAGGCCCTCCAAAATCTAGAAGTTAACTGCACCCCTCGATCAGAAACTATGCTGTCAGGGATGCCATGCAACCTTACAATCTCCTTGATAAAAGTTGAGGCAGTCTCTGGGGCAGAAGGAGTTCCTTGCAGAGGTACAAAGTGGGCCATTTTGGTCAAACGATCAACCACAACGAAAATGGTAGTGAAGTCTTCAGATGGGGGAAGTTCTACTATAAAATCCATGGAGATCATGCTCCATGGTTTCTCAGGTACAGGAAGGGGCTCAAGTAGACCCCAAGTTCTGGCTCTGTCTGTCTTATTCCGAAGGCATGAAATACAAGATCTTACATATTTCTTGCAGTCGTTCATCAAATTTGGCCACCAGAATGTACGGGAGATCAAATTGGCCGTCTTGTGAATCCCAAAGTGACCCGCTCTTGTAACTTCTGCACAATATTTGAGAGCGCAGAAATAGTTTGGTAAATGTCCTTCGGTGGAGAGGCCTCCCTTCCAGACTCCATCTCTGGCTGACTGGTACTGTCACGTACCTGGTAGGAGTCTGGAATGACGAGGTCGGCCTCCCTTGTATCTCCAACCCAAGCCCCACTGAGGATGGGACAGACCTAGGGTGAGGAGTTACACGAGTGCCTGTAGTTGCGTACAGAACTTGTCAGCTGAGTTGCAGACGTGGAGATGCAGGCAGAGCATCTGGTAAGGAACTGGACTCTGGAAAGCTGGTAGGATGGACAGCTAGCACAGGCACTGGAGACAGCGTTAAGCCAAGCAGGAAACTGGTGCAGGATCACAAGGGTGTCCGGGTTCGGTAGCAGACGGGCAGCGAGGTACTGGAAAAGGTTCAAGATTCAAATTGCCTCTTCTCTTCTTGTCGAAGAACTTTTTATTATCTGCCTGGGTCTTGGAGATTGTATCCTGCAGTAATTGGTAGTTTGAGTTAAGGAAGTTCAACCTGTCTTGTACGGCAGGTAGAGAAGAATCAATAGGCAGCTCAGGCAAGAAAGAAGGATGGTATCCATAATTGGCGAAAAAAGGTGACTGTTTGGTTGCCGAATGGGTGGAATTATTGTATGAAAATTCCGCGAGTGGGAGAAGTGATAGCCAGTCATCCTGCGCAAAAGAAGAAAAGCATCGTAGGTACTGTTCAAGGGTTTGATTGACCCTTTCAGTCTGTCCATTAGTTTGTGGGTGATAAGCTGTGGAGAGGCGGAGTTCAATGTTCAAAGTTTCACATAAGGCCCTCCAACATCTAGAAGTGAACTGCACCCCTCGATCAGAAACTATGCTGTCAGGGATGCCATGCAACCTTACAATCTCCTTGATAAAAGTTGAGGCAGTCTCCGGGGCAGAAGGAGTTCCTTGCAGAGGTACAAAGTGGGCCATTTTGGTCAAACGATCAACCACAACGAAAATGGTAGTGAAGTCTTCAGATGGGGGAAGTTCTACTATAAAATCCATGGAGATCATGCTCCATGGTTTCTCAGGTACAGGAAGGGGCTCAAGTAGACCCCAAGTTCTGGCTCTGTCTGTCTTATTCCGAAGGCATGAAATACAAGATCTTACATATTTCTTGCAGTCGTTCATCAAGTTTGGCCACCAGAATGTACGGGAGATCAAATTAGCCGTCTTGTGAATCCCAAAGTGACCCGCTCTTGTAACTTCTGCACAATATTTGAGAGCGCAGAAATAGTTTTCTAAATGTCCTTCGGTGGAGAGGCCTCCCTTCCAGACTCCATCTCTGGCTGACTGGTACTGTCACGTACCTGGTAGGAGTCTGGAATGACGAGGTCGGCCTCCCTTGTATCTCCAACCCAAGCCCCACTGAGAATGGGACAGACCTAGGGTGAGGAGTTACACGAGTGCCTGTAGTTGCGTGCAGAACTTGTCAGCTGAGTTGCAGACGTGGAGATGCAGGCAGAGCATCTGGTAAGGAACTGGACTCAGGAAAGCTGGTAGGATGGACAGCTAGCACAGGCACTGGAGAAAGCGTTAAGCCAAGCAGGAGGCTGTGCAGGATCACAAGGGTGGCCGGGTTCGGTAGCAGACGGGCAGCGAGGTACTGCAAAAGGTTCAAGATTCAAATTGCCTCTTCTCTTCTTGTCGAAGAACTTTTTATTATCTGCCTGGGTCTTGGAGATTGTATCCTGCAGTAATTGGTAGTTGGAGTTAAGGAAGTTCAACCTGTCTTGTACGGCAGGTACAGAAGAATCAATAGGCAGCTCAGGCAAGAAAGAAGGATAGTATCCATAATTGGCGAAAAAAGGTGACTGTTTGGTTGCCGAATGGGTGGAATTATTGTATGAAAATTCCGCGAGTGGGAGAAGTGATAGCCAGTCATCCTGTGCAAAAGAAGAAAAGCATCGTAGGTACTGTTCAAGGGTTTGATTGACCCTTTCAGTCTGTCCATTAGTTTGTGGGTGATAAGATGTGGAGAGGCGGAGTTCAATGTTCAAAGTTTCACATAAGGCCCTCCAAAATCTAGAAGTGAACTGCACCCCTCGATCAGAAATTATGCTGTCAGGGATGCCATGCAACCTTACAATCTCCTTGATAAAAGTTGAGGCAGTCTCGGGGCAGAAGGAGTTCCTTGCAGAGGTACAAAGTGGGCCATTTTGGTCAAACGATCAACCACAACGAAAATGGTAGTGAAGTCTTCAGATGGGGGAAGTTCTACTATAAAATCCATGGAGATCATGCTCCATGGTTTCTCAGGTACAGGAAGGGGCTCAAGTAGACCCCAAGTTCTGGCTCTGTCTGTCTTATTCCGAAGGCATGAAATACAAGATCTTACATATTTCTTGCAGTCGTTCATCAAGTTTGGCCACCAGAATGTACGGGAGATCAAATTAGCCGTCTTGTGAATCCCAAAGTGACCCGCTAGGGGATGATCATGACATCGCCCTAGGACGGCAACTCTGAACTGTTCTGGGACCTGCAGTAATTGGTAGTTGGAGTTAAGGAAGTTCAAACTGTCTTGTACGGCAGGTACAGAAGAACCAATAGGCAGCTCAGGCAATAAAGAAGGATGGTATCCATAATTGGCGAAAAAAGGTGACTGGTTACCGAATGGGTGGAATTATTGTATGAAAATTCCACGAGTGGGAGAAGTGATAGCCAGTCATCCTGTGCAAAAGAAGAAAAGCATCGTAGGTACTGTTCAAGGGTTTGATTGACCCTTTCAGTCTGCCCATTAGTTTGTGGGTGATAAGCTGTGGAGAGGCGGAGTTCAATGTTCAAAGTTTCACATAAGGCCCTCCAAAATCTAGAAGTGAACTGCACCCCTCGATCAGAAACTATGCTGTCAGGGATGCCATGCAACCTTACAATCTCCTTGATAAAAGTTGAGGCAGTCTCCGGGGCAGAAGGAGTTCCTTGCAGAGGTACAAAGTGGGCCATTTTCGTCAAACGATCAACCACAACGAAAATGGTAGTGAAGTCTTCAGATGGGGGAAGTTCTACTATAAAATCCATGGAGATCATGCTCCATGGTTTCTCAGGTACAGGAAGGGGCTCAAGTAGACCCCAAGTTCTGGCTCTGTCTGTCTTATTCCGAAGGCATGAAATACAAGATCTTACATATTTCTTGCAGTCGTTCATCAAATTTGGCCACCAGAATGTACGGGAGATCAAATTGGCCGTCTTGTGAATCCCAAAGTGACCCGCTCTTGTAACTTCTGCACAATATTTGAGAGCGCAGAAATAGTTTGGTAAATGTCCTTCGGTGGAGAGGCCTCCCTTCCAGACTCCATCTCTGGCTGACTGGTACTGTCACGTACCTGGTAGGAGTCTGGAATGACGAGGTCGGCCTCCCTTGTATCTCCAACCCAAGCCCCACTGAGGATGGGACAGACCTAGGGTGAGGAGTTACACGAGTGCCTGTAGTTGCGTACAGAACTTGTCAGCTGAGTTGCAGACGTGGAGATGCAGGCAGAGCATCTGGTAAGGAACTGGACTCAGGAAAGCTGGTAGGATGGACAGCTAGCACAGGCACTGGAGACAGCGTTAAGCCAAGCAGGAAACTGGTGCAGGATCACAAGGGTGGCCGGGTTCGGTAGCAGACGGGCAGCGAGGTACTGGAAAAGGTTCAAGATTCAAATTGCCTCTTCTCTTCTTGTCGAAGAAATTTTTATTATCTGCCTGGGTCTTGGAGATCGTATCCTGCAGTAATTGGTAGTTTGAGTTAAGGAAGTTCAACCTGTCTTGTACGGCAGGTACAGAAGAATCAATAGGCAGCTCAGGCAAGAAAGAAGGATGGTATCCATAATTGGCGAAAAAAGGTGACTGTTTGGTTGCCGAATGGGTGGAATTATTGTATGAAAATTCCGCGAGTGGGAGAAGTGATAGCCAGTCATCCTGCGCAAAAGAAGAAAAGCATCGTAGGTACTGTTCAAGGGTTTGATTGACCCTTTCAGTCTGTCCATTAGTTTGTGGGTGATAAGCTGTGGAGAGGCGGAGTTCAATGTTCAAAGTTTCACATAAGGCCCTCCAACATCTAGAAGTGAACTGCACCCCTCGATCAGAAACTATGCTGTCAGGGATGCCATGCAACCTTACAATCTCCTTGATAAAAGTTGAGGCAGTCTCCGGGGCAGGAGTTCCTTGCAGAGGTACAAAGTGGGCCATTTTGGTCAAACGATCAACCACAACGAAAATGGTAGTGAAGTCTTCAGATGGGGGAAGTTCTACTATAAAATCCATGGAGATCATGCTCCATGGTTTCTCAGGTACAGGAAGGGGCTCAAGTAGACCCCAAGTTCTGGCTCTGTCTGTCTTATTCCGAAGGCATGAAATACAAGATCTTACATATTTCTTGCAGTCGTTCATCAAGTTTGGCCACCAGAATGTACGGGAGATCGAATTAGCCGTCTTGTGAATCCCAAAGTGACCCGCTAGGGGATGATCATGACATCGCCCTAGGACGGCAACTCTGAACTGTTCTGGGATAAAGATTTGCCTCTTAGACAAATAGGCCTCTTAGTACAGGCCATCCCTTAGTTGAAGAGCCAGGTCCTTGGAAGGCGGTTGGTCTTCCACATATTTTCTTATTTGTGACATCAGATCTGCCTGAAGAAGTAAAAAATTATTGGCTGGTAGAATAGTATCAGGTTCCGAGGATACAACTGGATCACTGAACATGCGGGACAAGGCATCTGGTTTCCCGTTCTTTGAGCCAGGACGGTAGGTTATATGAAACATGAAACGAGAGAAAAAAAGTGCCCATCTTGCCTGCCGAGGTCTTAGGCGTTTAGCTGTCTTCAAATACTCAAGATTCTTGTGATCTGTGAAGATAAGAATTGGGTGAGAAGCTCCCTCCAAAAGGTAACGCCATTCTTCAAGAGCGGCCTTGATAGCCAGTAGCTCTCGGTCACCAACATCATAATTCCTTTCGGAAGGATTTAATTTTTTTAGAGAAGAAGGCCACAGGGTGGAGCAATGATTTGGGCCCTTGGCGTTGGGATATAATAGCCTCAACTGCATTTTCCGAGGCGTCTACCTCCAAAACATAAGCTAAGGAGGGATCGGGATGTTTCAAGATGGGAGCTGAGGTGAATAAGGCTTTCAACTGTTCAAACGCTGTCTGAGCCTCTGGGGTCCATCGAAAGGGAACATGCTGTTTCGTTAGCTGAGTAATGGGAGTGATGATGCCAGAAAAGTCCTTAATAAATGTTCTATAAAAGTTAGCAAACCCCACAAACCTCTGTACAGCTTTTCTGTCAGTAGGAGCAGACCATTCCAAGACAGAAGCGACTTTCTAAGGGTCCATGGAGATTCCCTCGGCGGAGATGACAAGCCCTAGGAAATGCACAACTTGCTTTTCAAAGTCGCATTTTTCAGCCTTTGCGTAAAGTCAGTGTTCCCGCAATCGAGCTAATACCTTTTTTACATGAGTCCGATGGGATTCTAAAGTTTCAGAGAATACAAGGATGTCATCCAGATACACGATGACGAATAAATCAAGAAAGTCCCGAAAAAAATCGTTTACCAGATGCTGGAATGTGGCTGGAGCATTGCAGAGCCCGAATGGCATGACTAAATACTCAAAGTGGCCAAAACGTGTCCGGAAGGCCGTCTTCCATTCGTCTCCCTCCCTGATTCTGACAAGATTATAGGCACCCCTCAAGTCCAGTTTGGAGAACACTCGTGCCCCTCGCAGCCTCTGGAATAGTTCGGGAATCAGAGGAAGAGGGTACCGATACTTGACAGTGACCCTGTTAAGGTCACGATAGTCCACACAGGGCCTCAAGGTGTGGTCTTTTTTCTCAACGAAGAAAATACCGGCTCCTGCTGGTGAAGTGGAAGGCCGAATGAACTGCTTTTCAAGGCTCTCGTCGATATAGGTACGCAGGGCTTCCAATTCAGGCTCAGAGAGAGGGTAAATCCGACCAAACGGGATCTCGGCTCCCGGTAGAAGTTCAATGGGGCAATCGTAAGGTTTATGAGGTGGAAGAGTGTCTGCACCCTTTTTATTAAAGACGTCCAGAAATTCGTGATAAGCAACCGGGATCAGTTTAGAGGCTTCATGGTCAGGGTGGATACCCAGGAGGTGCGTGGAGTTGACAGTTCCTCCCAAGAGGCAGTGCGTCTGGCAGTAGTTGGACGAAAAAGAGATATCTCCGGTAAGCCAGTCAACGTGAGGGTTGTGTGCCTTCAACCATGGAATGCCGAGGATAACGGGAAACATGGGAGAAGCTATGACATCCAAACGGAGGAGTTCGCTATGGCCTGAAGAAGTCTGGCAGAGAATAGGCAAGGTCCCCTGAGTAACCGGGCCTGATTTAATACCGGAGCCGTCAGCCAGATGGACATGGAACCCTTGCCTCTTGGTACCCAAGGGCAGCTGCTGAAGAGAAGCAAATGCAGAGTCCACAAAACAGCTGCAGGCCCCAGAGTCTATGATTGCAAGTACTGAAACCGTCTTTTCGGGGAGCTGAAGCTTGATGGGAAGAGAGACATGTGACTGATCCTTCCCAGGGTTAGCAAACCCCACGAACCTCTGTACAGCTTTTCTGTCAGTAGGAGCAGGCCATTCCAAGACAGAAGCGACTTTCTGAGGTTCCATGGAGATTCCCTCGGCGGAGATGACAAGCCCTAGGAAATGCACAACTTGCTTTTCAAAGTCGCATTTCTCAGCCTTTGCTTAAAGTCGGTGTTCCCGCAATCGAGCTAATACCTTTTTTACATGAGTCCGATGGGATTCTAAAGTTTCAGAGAATACAAGGATGTCATCCAGATACACGATGACGAATAAATCAAGAAAGTCCCGAAAAACATCGTTTACCAGATGCTGGAATGTGGCTGGAGCATTGCAGAGCCCGAATGGCATGACTAAATACTCAAAGTGGCCAAAGCGTGTCCGGAAGGCCGTCTTCCATTCGTCTCCCTCCCTGATTCTGACAAGATTATAGGCACCCCTCAAGTCCAGTTTGGAGAACACTCGTGCCCCTCGCAGCCTCTGGAATAGTTCGGGAATCAGAGGAAGAGGGTACCGATTCTTGACAGTGACCCTGTTAAGGTCACGATAGTCCACACAGGGCCTCAAGGTGTGGTCTTTTTTCTCAACGAAGAAAATACCGGCTCCTGCTGGTGAAGTGGAAGGCCGAATGAACTGCTTTTCAAGGCTCTCGTCGATATAGGTACGCAGGGCTTCCAATTCAGGCTCAGAGAGAGGGTAAATCCGACCAAACGGGATCTCGGCTCCCGGTAGAAGTTCAATGGGGCAATCGTAAGTTCTATGAGGTGGAAGAGTGTCTGCACCCTTTTTATTAAAGACGTCCAGAAATTAGTGATAAGCAACCGGGATCAGTTTAGAGGCTTCATGGTCAGGGTGGATACCCAGGAGGGGCGTGGAGTTGACAGTTCCTCCCAAGAGGCAGTGCGTCTGGCAGTAGTTGGACGAAAAAAATATATATCTCCGGTAAGCCAGTCAACGTGAGGGTTGTGTGCCTTCAACCATGGAATGCCGAGGATAACGGGAAACATGGGAGAAGCTATGACATCCAAACGGAGGAGTTCGCTATGGCCTGAAGAAGTCTGGCAGAGAATAGGCAAGGTCTCTTGAGTAACCGGGCCTGATTTAATACCGGAGCCGTCAGCCAGATGGACATGGAACCCTTGCCTCTTGGTACCCAAGGGCAGCTGCTGAAGAGAAGCAAATGCAGAGTCCACAAAACAGCTGCAGGCCCCAGAGTCTATGATTGCAAGTACTGAAACCGTCTTTTCGGAGAGCTGAAGCTTGATGGGAAGAGAGACATATGACTGATCCTTCCCAGGGTTAGCAAACCCCACGAACCTCTGTACAGCTTTTCTGTCAGTAGGAGCAGGCCATTCCAAGACAGAAGCGACTTTCTGAGGGTCCATGGAGATTCCCTCGGCGGAGATGACAAGCCCTAGGAAATGCACAACTTGCTTTTCAAAGTCGCATTTTTCAGCCTTTGCGTAAAGTCGGTGTTCCCGCAATCGAGCTAATACCTTTTTTACATGAGTCCGATGGGATTCTAAAGTTTCAGAGAATACAAGGATGTCATCCAGATACACGATGACGAATAAATCAAGAAAGTCCCGAAAAACATTGTTTACCAGATGCTGGAATGTGGCTGGAGCATTGCAGAGCCCAAATGGCATGACTAAATACTCAAAGTGGCCAAAGCGTGTCCGGAAGGCCGTCTTCCATTCGTCTCCCTCCCTGATTCTGACAAGATTATAGGCACCCCTCAAGTCCAGTTTGGAGAACACTCGTGCCCCTCGCAGCCTCTGGAATAGTTCGGGAATCAGAGGAAGAGGGTACCGATTCTTGACAGTGACCCTGTTAAGGTCACGATAGTCCACACAGGGCCTCAAGGTGTGGTCTTTTTTCTCAACGAAGAAAATACCGGCTCCTGCTGGTGAAGTGGAAGGCCGAATGAACTGCTTTTCAAGGCTCTCGTCGATATAGGTACGCAGGGCTTCCAATTCAGGCTCAGAGAGAGGGTAAATCCGATCAAACGGGATCTCGGCTCCCGGTAGAAGTTCAATGGGGCAATCGTAAGTTCTATGAGGTGGAAGAGTGTCTGCACCCTTTTTATTAAAGACGTCCAGAAATTCGTGATAAGCAACCGGGATCAGTTTAGAGGCTTCATGGTCAGGGTGGATACCCAGGAGGGGCGTGGAGTTGACAGTTCCTCCCAAGAGGCAGTGCGTCTGGCAGTAGTTGGACGAAAAAAAATATATCTCCGGTAAGCCAGTCAACGTGAGGGTTGTGTGCCTTCAACCATGGAATGCTGAGGATAACGGGAAACATGGGAGAAGCTATGACATCCAAACGGAGGAGTTCGCTATGGCCTGAAGAAGTCTGGCAGAGAATAGGCAAGGTCTCTTGAGTAACCGGGCCTGATTTAATACCGGAGCCGTCAGCCAGATGGACATGGAACCCTTGCCTCTTGGTACCCAAGGGCAGCTGCTGAAGAGAAGCAAATGCAGAGTCCACAAAACAGCTGCAGGCCCCCAGAGTCTATGATTGCAAGTACTGAAACCGTCTTTTCGGGGAGCTGAAGCTTGATGGGAAGAGAGACATGTGACTGATCCTTCCCAGGGTTAGCAAACCCCACGAACCTCTGTACAGCTTTTCTGTCAGTAGGAGCAGGCCATTCCAAGACAAAAGCGACTTTCTGAGGGTCCATGGAGATTCCCTCGGCGGAGATGACAAGCCCTAGGAAATGCACAACTTGCTTTTCAAAGTCGCATTTTTCAGCCTTTGCGTAAAGTCGGTGTTCCCGCAATCGAGCTAATACCTTTTTTACATGAGTCCGATGGGATTCT
This sequence comes from Rana muscosa, assembly GCA_029206835.1. Classification (NCBI taxonomy): domain Eukaryota; kingdom Metazoa; phylum Chordata; class Amphibia; order Anura; family Ranidae; genus Rana; species Rana muscosa. Next base: position 1,425,477 of record JARGYO010000232.1, read on the forward strand.
AAAGTTTCAGAGAATACAAGGATGTCATCCAGATACACGATGACGAATAAATCAAGAAAGTCCCGAAAAACATCGTTTACCAGATGCTGGAATGTGGCTGGAGCATTGCAGAGCCCGAATGGCATGACTAAATACTCAAAGTGGCCAAAGCGTGTCCGGAAGGCCGTCTTCCATTCGTCTCCCTCCCTGATTCTGACAAGATTATAGGCACCCCTCAAGTCCAGTTTGGAGAACACTCGTGCCCCTCGCAGCCTCTGGAATAGTTCGGGAATCAGAGGAAGAGGGTTCCGATTCTTGACAGTGACCCTGTTAAGGTCACGATAGTCCACACAGGGCCTCAAGGTGTGGTCTTTTTTCTCAACGAAGAAAATACCGGCTCCTGCTGGTGAAGTGGAAGGCCGAATGAACTGCTTTTCAAGGCTCTCGTCGATATAGGTACGCAGGGCTTCCAATTCAGGCTCAGAGAGAGGGTAAATCCGACCAAACGGGATCTCGGCTCCCGGTAGAAGTTCAATGGGGCAATCGTAAGTTCTATGAGGTGGAAGAGTGTCTGCACCCTTTTTATTAAAGACGTCCAGAAATTAGTGATAAGCAACCGGGATCAGTTTAGAGGCTTCATGGTCAGGGTGGATACCCAGGAGGGGCGTGGAGTTGACAGTTCCTCCCAAGAGGCAGTGCGTCTGGCAGTAGTTGGACGAAAAAAATATATATCTCCGTTAAGCCAGTCAACGTGAGGGTTGTGTGCCTTCAACCATGGAATGCCGAGGATAACGGGAAACATGGGAGAAGCTATGACATCCAAACGGAGGAGTTCGCTATGGCCTGAAGAAGTCTGGCAGAGAATAGGCAAGGTCTCTTGAGTAACCGGGCCTGATTTAATACCGGAGCCGTCAGCCAGATGGACATGGAACCCTTGCCTCTTGGTACCCAAGGGCAGCTGCTGAAGAGAAGCAAATGCAGAGTCCACAAAACAGCTGCAGGCCCCAGAGTCTATGATTGCAAGTACTGAAACCGTCTTTTCGGGGAGCTGAAGCTTGATGGGAAGAGAGACATGTGACTGATCCTTCCCAGGGTTAGCAAACCCCACGAACCTCTGTACAGCTTTTCTGTCAGTAGGAGCAGGCCATTCCAAGACAGAAGCGACTTTCTGAGGGTCCATGGAGATTCCCTCGACGGAGATGACAAGCCCTAGGAAATGCACAACTTGCTTTTCAAAGTCGCATTTCTCAGCCTTTGCTTAAAGTCGGTGTTCCCGCAATCGAGCTAATACCTTTTTTACATGAGTCCGATGGGATTCTAAAGTTTCAGAGAATACAAGGATGTCATCCAGATACACGATGACGAATAAATCAAGAAAGTCCCGAAAAACATCGTTTACCAGATGCTGGAATGTGGCTGGAGCATTGCAGAGCCCGAATGGCATGACTAAATACTCAAAGTGGCCAAAGCGTGTCCGGAAGGCCGTCTTCCATTCGTCTCCCTCCCTGATTCTGACAAGATTATAGGCACCCCTCAAGTCCAGTTTGGAGAACACTCGTGCCCCTCGCAGCCTCTGGAATAGTTCGGGAATCAGAGGAAGAGGGTACCGATTCTTGACAGTGACCCTGTTAAGGTCACGATAGTCCACACAGGGCCTCAAGGTGTGGTCTTTTTTCTCAACGAAGAAAATACCGGCTCCTGCTGGTGAAGTGGAAGGCCGAATGAACTGCTTTTCAAGGCTCTCGTCGATATAGGTACGCAGGGCTTCCAATTCAGGCTCAGAGAGAGGGTAAATCCGACCAAACGGGATCTCGGCTCCCGGTAGAAGTTCAATGGGGCAATCGTAAGTTCTATGAGGTGGAAGAGTGTCTACACCCTTTTTATTAAAGACGTCCAGAAATTCGTGGTAAGCAACCGGGATCAGTTTAGAGGCTTCATGGTCAGGGTGGATACCCAGGAGGGGCGTGGAGTTGACAGTTCCTCCCAAGAGGCAGTGCGTCTGGCAGTAGTTGGACGAAAAAAAAATATATCTCCGTTAAGCCAGTCAACGTGAGGGTTGTGTGCCTTCAACCATGGAATGCCGAGGATAACGGGAAACATGGGAGAAGCTATGACATCCAAACGGAGGAGTTCGCTATGGCCTGAAGAAGTCTGGCAGAGAATAGGCAAGGTCTCTTGAGTAACCGGGCCTGATTTAATACCGGAGCCGTCAGCCAGATGGACATGGAACCCTTGCCTCTTGGTACCCAAGGGCAGCTGCTGAAGAGAAGCAAATGCAGAGTCCACAAAACAGCTGCAGGCCCCAGAGTCTATGATTGCAAGTACTGAAACCGTCTTTTCGGGGAGCTGAAGCTTGATGGGAAGAGAGACATGTGACTGATCCTTCCCAGGGTTAGCAAACCCCACGAACCTCTGTACAGCTTTTCTGTCAGTAGGAGCAGGCCATTCCAAGACAGAAGCGACTTTCTGAGGGTCTATGGAGATTCCCTCGGCGAAGATGACAAGCCCTAGGAAATGCACAACTTGCTTTTCAAAGTCGCATTTTTCAGCCTTTGCGTAAAGTCGGTGTTCCCGCAATCGAGCTAATACCTTTTTTACATGAGTCCGATGGGATTCTAAAGTTTCAGAGAATACAAGGATGTCATCCAGATACACGATGACGAATAAATCAAGAAAGTCCCGAAAAACATCGTTTACCAGATGCTGGAATGTGGCTGGAGCATTGCAGAGCCCGAATGGCATGACTAAATACTCAAAGTGGCCAAAGCGTGTCCAGAAGGCCGTCTTCCATTCGTCTCCCTCCCTGATTCTGACAAGATTATAGGCACCCCTCAAGTCCAGTTTGGAGAACACTCGTGCCCCTCGCAGCCTCTGGAATAGTTCGGGAATCAGAGGAAGAGGGTACCGATTCTCGACAGTGACCTGGTAGGATTCTGGAATGACGAGGTCGGCCTCCCTTGTATCTCCAACCCAAGCCCCACTGAGGATGGGACAGACCTAGGGTGAGGAGTTACACGAGTGCCTGTAGTTGCGTTCAGAACTTGTCAGCTGAGTTGCAGACGTGGAGATGCAGGCAGAGCATCTGGTAAGGAACTGGACTCAGGAAAGCTGGTAGGATGGACAGCTAGCACAGGCACTGGAGACAGCGTTAAGCCAAGCAGGAGGCTGGTGCAGGATCACAAGGGTGGCCGGGTTCGGTAGCAGACGGGCAGCGAGGTACTGGAAAAGGTTCAAGATTCAAATTGCCTCTTCTCTTCTTGTCGAAGAACTTTTTATTATCTGCCTGGGTCTTGGAGATTGTATCCTGCAGTAATTGGTAGTTGGAGTTAAGGAAGTTCAACCTGTCTTGTACGGCAGGTACAGAAGAATCAATAGGCAGCTCAGGCAAGAAAGAAGGATGGTATCCATAATTGGCGAAAAAAGGTGACTGTTTGGTTGCCGAATGGGTGGAATTATTGTATGAAAATTCTGCGAGTGGGAGAAGTGATAGCCAGTCATCCTGTGCAAAAGAAGAAAAGCATCATAGGTACTGTTCAAGGGTTTGATTGACCCTTTCAGTCTGTCCATTAGTTTGTGGGTGATAAGCTGTGGAGAGGCGGAGTTCAATGTTCAAAGTTTCACATAAGGCCCTCCAAAATCTAGAAGTGAACTGCACCCCTCGATCAGAAACTATGCTGTCAGGGATGCCATGCAACCTTACAATCTCCTTGATAAAAGTTGAGGCAGTCTCCGGGGCAGAAGGAGTTCCTTGCAGAGGTACAAAGTGGGCCATTTTGGTCAAACGATTAACCACAACGAAAATGGTAGTGAAGTCTTCAGATGGGGGAAGTTCTACTATAAAATCCATGGAGATCATGCTCCATGGTTTCTCAGGTACAGGAAGGGGCTGAAGTAGACCCCAAGTTCTGGCTCTGTCTGTCTTATTCCGAAGGCATGAAATACAAGATCTTACATATTTCTTGCAGTCGTTCATCAAGTTTGGCCACCAGAATGTACGGGAGATCAAATTGGCCGTCTTGTGAATCCCAAAGTGACCCGCTAGGGGATGATCATGACATCGCCCTAGGACGGCAACTCTGAACTGTTCTGGGACCTGCAGTAATTGGTAGTTGGAGTTAAGGAAGTTCAACCTGTCTTGTACGGCAGGTACAGAAGAATCAATAGGCAGCTCAGGCAAGAAAGAAGGATGGTATCCATAATTGGCGAAAAAAGGTGACTGTTTGGTTACCGAATGGGTGGAATTATTGTATGAAAATTCAGCGAGTGGAAGTGATAGCCAGTCATCCTGTGCAAAAGAAGAAAAGCATCGTAGGTACTGTTCAAGGGTTTGATTGACCCTTTCAGTCTGTCCATTAGTTTGTGGGTGATAAGCTGTGGAGAGGCGGAGTTCAATGTTCAAAGTTTCACATAAGGCCCTCCAAAATCTAGAAGTGAACTGCACCCCTCGATCAGAAACTATGCTGTCAGGGATGCCATGCAACCTTACAATCTCCTTGATAAAAGTTGAGGCAGTCTCCGGGGCAGAAGGAGTTCCTTGCAGAGGTACAAAGTGGGCCATTTTGGTCACACGATCAACCACAACGAAAATGGTAGTGAAGTCTTCAGATGGGGGAAGTTCTACTATAAAATCCATGGAGATCATGCTCCATGGTTTCTCAGGTACAGGAAGGGGCTCAAGTAGACCCCAAGTTCTGGCTCTGTCTGTCTTATTCCGAAGGCATGAAATACAAGATCTTACATATTTCTTGCAGTCGTTCATCAAGTTTGGCCACTAGAATGTACGGGAGATCAAATTAGCCGTCTTGTGAATCCCAAAGTGACCCGCTCTTGTAACTTCTGCACAATATTTGAGAGCGCAGAAATAGTTTGGTAAATATCCTTCGGTGGAGAGGCCTCCCTTCCAGACTCCATCTCTGGCTGACTGGTACTGTCACGTACCTGGTAGGAGTCTGGAATGACGAGGTCGGCCTCCCTTGTATCTCCAACCCAAGCCCCACTGAGGATGGGACAGACCTAGGGTGAGGAGTTACACGAGAGCCTGTAGTTGCGTGCAGAACTTGTCAGCTGAGTTGCAGACGTGGAGATGCAGGCAGAGCATCTGGTAAGGAACTGGACTCAGGAAAGCTGGTAGGATGGACAGCTAGCACAGGCACTGGAGACAGCGTTAAGCCAAGCAGGAGGCTGGTGCAGGATCACAAGGGTGGCCGGGTTCGGTAGCAGACGGGCAGCGAGGTACTTGAAAAGGCCCCAAAAATCTTGGGCCAAGCTTCCTCGAGGGGCAACTTAGTTTCAAGTTCGCTGTGGAAAGCCAGACCTTATCTCCAGGTTCAAGATTCAAATTGCCTCTTCTGTTCTTGTCGAAGAACTTTTTATTATCTGCCTGGGTCTTGGAGATTGTATCCTGCAGTAATTGGTAGTTGGAGTTAAGGAAGTTCAACCTGTCTTGTACGGCAGGTACAGAAGAATCAATAGGCAGCTCAGGCAAGAAAGAAGGATGGTATCCATAATTGGCGAAAAAAGGTGACTGTTTGGTTGCCGAATGGGTGGAATTATTGTATGAAAATTCCGCGAGTGGGAGAAGTGATAGCCAGTCATCCTGTGCAAAAGAAGAAAAGCATCGTAGGTACTGTTCAAGGGTTTGATTGACCCTTTCAGTCTGTCCATTAGTTTGTGGGTGATAAGCTGTGGAGAGGCGGAGTTCAATGTTCAAAGTTTCACATAAGGCCCTCCAACATCTAGAAGTGAACTGCACCCCTCGATCAGAAACTATGCTGTCAGGGATGCCATGCAACCTTACAATCTCCTTGATAAAAGTTGAGGCAGTCTCCGGGGCAGAAGGAGTTCCTTGCAGAGGTACAAAGTGGGCCATTTTGGTCAAACGATCAACCACAACGAAAATGGTAGTGAAGTCTTCAGATGGGGGAAGTTCTACTATAAAATCCATGGAGATCATGCTCCATGGTTTCTCAGGTACAGGAAGGGGCTCAAGTAGACCCCAAGTTCTGGCTCTGTCTGTCTTATTCCGAAGGCATGAAATACAAGATCTTACATATTTCTTGCAGTCGTTCATCAAGTTTGGCCACCAGAATGTACGGGAGATCAAATTAGCCGTCTTGTGAATCCCAAAGTGACCCGCTAGGGGATGATCATGACATCGCCCTAGGACGGCAACTCTGAACTGTTCTGGGACCTGCAGTAATTGGTAGTTGGAGTTAAGGAAGTTCAACCTGTCTTGTACGGCAGGTACAGAAGAATCAATAGGCAGCTCAGGCAAGAAAGAAGGATGGTATCCATAATTGGCGAAAAAAGGTGACTGTTTGGTTACCGAATGGGTGGAATTATTGTATGAAAATTCCGCGAGTGGGAGAAGTGATAGCCAGTCATCCTGTGCAATAGAAGAAAAGCATCGTAGGTACTGTTCAAGGGTTTGATTGACCCTTTCAGTCTGTCCATTAGTTCGTGGGTGATAAGCTGTGGAGAGGCGGAGTTCAATGTTCAAAGTTTCACATAAGGCCCTCCAAAATCTAGAAGTGAACTGCACCCCTCGATCAGAAACTATGCTGTCAGGGATGCCATGCAACCTTACAATCTCCTTGATAAAAGTTGAGGCAGTCTCCGGGGCAGAAGGAGTTCCTTGCAGAGGTACAAAGTGGGCCATTTTGGTCAAACGATCAACCACAACGAAAATGGTAGTAAAGTCTTCAGATGGGGGAAGTTCTACTATAAAATCCATGGAGATCATGCTCCATGGTTTCTCAGGTACAGGAAGGGGCTCAAGTAGACCCCAAGTTCTGGCTCTGTCTGTCTTATTCCGAAGGCATGAAATACAAGATCTTACATATTTCTTGCAGTCGTTCATCAAGTTTGGGCACTAGAATGTACGGGAGATCAAATTAGCCGTCTTGTGAATCCCAAAGTGACCCGCTCTTGTAACTTCTGCACAATATTTGAGAGCGCAGAAATAGTTTGGTAAATGTCCTTCGGTGGAGAGGCCTCCCTTCCAGACTCCATCTCTGGCTGACTGGTACTGTCACGTACCTGGTAGGAGTCTGGAATGACGAGGTCGGCCTCCCTTGTATCTCCAACCCAAGCCCCACTGAGGATGGGACAGACCAAGGGTGAGGAGTTACACGAGAGCCTGTAGTTGCGTGCAGAACTTGTCAGCTGAGTTGCAGACGTGGAGATGCAGGCAGAGCATCTGGTAAGGAACTGGACTCAGGAAAGCTGGTAGGATGGACAGCTAGCACAGGCACTGGAGACAGCGTTAAGCCAAGCAGGAGGCTGGTGCAGGATCAAAAGGGTGGCCGGGTTCGGTAGCAGACGGGCAGCGAGGTACTGGAAAAGGCCCCAAAAATCTTGGGCCAAGCTTCCTCGAGGGGCAACTTAGTTTCAAGTTCGCTGTGGAAAGCCAGACCTTATCTCCAGGTTCAAGATTCAAATTGCCTCTTCTGTTCTTGTCGAAGAACTTTTTATTATCTGCCTGGGTCTTGGAGATTGTATCCTGCAGTAATTGGTAGTTGGAGTTAAGGAAGTTCAACCTGTCTTGTACGGCAGGTACAGAAGAATCAATAGGCAGCTCAGGCAAGAAAGAAGGATGGTATCCATAATTGGCGAAAAAAGGTGACTGTTTGGTTGCCGAATGGGTGGAATTATTGTATGAAAATTCCGCGAGTGGGAGAAGTGATAGCCAGTCATCCTGTGCAAAAGAAGAAAAGCATCGTAGGTACTGTTCAAGGGTTTGATTGACCCTTTCAGTCTGTCCATTAGTTTGTGGGTGATAAGCTGTGGAGAGGCGGAGTTCAATGTTCAAAGTTTCACATAAGGCCCTCCAAAATCTAGAAGTGAACTGCACCCCTCGATCAGAAACTATGCTGTCAGGGATGCCATGCAACCTTACAATCTCCTTGATAAAAGTTGAGGCAGTCTCCGGGGCAGAAGGAGTTCCTTGCAGAGGTACAAAGTGGGCCATTTTCGTCAAACGATCAACCACAACGAAAATGGTAGTGAAGTCTTCAGATGGGGGAAGTTCTACTATAAAATCCATGGAGATCATGCTCCATGGTTTCTCAGGTACAGGAAGGGGCTCAAGTAGACCCCAAGTTCTGGCTCTGTCTGTCTTATTCCGAAGGCATGAAATACAAGATCTTACATATTTCTTGCAGTCGTTCATCAAGTTTGGCCACCAGAATGTACGGGAGATCAAATTAGCCGTCTTGTGAATCCCAAAGTGACCCGCTAGGGGATGATCATGACATCGCCCTAGGACGGCAACTCTGAACTGTTCTGGGACCTGCAGTAATTGGTAGTTGGAGTTAAGGAAGTTCAACCTGTCTTGTACGGCAGGTACAGAAGAATCAATAGGCAGCTCAGGCAAGAAAGAAGGATGGTATCCATAATTGGCGAAAAAAGGTGACTGTTTGGTTACCGAATGGGTGGAATTATTGTATGAAAATTCCGCGAGTGGGAGAAGTGATAGCCAGTCATCCTGTGCAAAAGAAGAAAAGCATCGTAGGTACTGTTCAAGGGTTTGATTGACCCTTTCAGTCTGTCCATTAGTTTGTGGGTGATAAGCTGTGGAGAGGCGGAGTTCAATGTTCAATGTTTCACATAAGGCCCTCCAAAATCTAGAAGTGAACTGCACCCCTCGATCAGAAACTATGCTGTCAGGGATGCCATGCAACCTTACAATCTCCTTGATAAAAGTTGAGGCAGTCTCCGGGGCAGAAGGAGTTCCTTGCAGAGGTACAAAGTGGGCCATTTTGGTCAAACGATCAACCACAACAAAAATGGTAGTAAAGTCTTCAGATGGGGGAAGTTCTACTATAAAATCCATGGAGATCATGCTCCATGGTTTCTCAGGTACAGGAAGGGGCTCAAGTAGACCCCAAGTTCTGGCTCTGTCTGTCTTATTCCGAAGGCATGAAATACAAGATCTTACATATTTCTTGCAGTCGTTCATCAAGTTTGGCCACTAGAATGTACGGGAGATCAAATTAGCCGTCTTGTGAATCCCAAAGTGACCCGCTCTTGTAACTTCTGCACAATATTTGAGAGCGCAGAAATAGTTTGGTAAATGTCCTTCGGTGGAGAGGCCTCCCTTCCAGACTCCATCTCTGGCTGACTGGTACTGTCACGTACCTGGTAGGAGTCTGGAATGACGAGGTCGGCCTCCCTTGTATCTCCAACCCAAGCCCCACTGAGGATGGGACAGACCAAGGGTGAGGAGTTACACGAGTGCCTGTAGTTGCGTGCAGAACTTGTCAGCTGAGTTGCAGACGTGGAGATGCAGGCAGAGCATCTGGTAAGGAACTGGACTCAGGAAAGCTGGTAGGATGGGCAGCTAGCACAGGCACTGGAGACAGCGTTAAGCCAAGCAGGAGGCTGGTGCAGGATCAAAAGGGTGGCCGGGTTCGGTAGCAGACGGGCAGCGAGGTACTGGAAAAGGCCCCAAAAATCTTGGGCCAAGCTTCCTCGAGGGGCAACTTAGTTTCAAGTTCGCTGTGGAAAGCCAGACCTTATCTCCAGGTTCAAGATTCAAATTGCCTCTTCTGTTCTTGTCGAAGAACTTTTTATTATCTGCCTGGGTCTTGGAGATTGTATCCTGCAGTAATTGGTAGTTGGAGTTAAGGAAGTTCAACCTGTCTTGTACGGCAGGTACAGAAGAATCAATAGGCAGCTCAGGCAAGAAAGAAGGATGGTATCCATAATTGGCGAAAAAAGGTGACTGGTTGCCGAATGGTTGGAATTATTGTATGAAAATTCCGCGAGTGGGAGAAGTGATAGCCAGTCATCCTGTGCAAAAGAAGAAAAGCATTGTATGTACTGTTCAAGGGTTTGATTGACCCTTTCAGTCTGTCCATTAGTTTGTGGGTGATAAGCTGTGGAGAGGCGGAGTTCAATGTTCAAAGTTTCACATAAGGCCCTCCAAAATCTAGAAGTGAACTGCACCCCTCGATCAGAAACTATGCTGTCAGGGATGCCATGCAACCTTACAATCTCCTTGATAAAAGTTGAGGCAGTCTCCGGGGCAGAAGGAGTTCCTTGCAGAGGTACAAAGTGGGCCATTTTGGTCAAACGATCAACCACAACGAAAATGGTAGTGAAGTCTTCAGATGGGGGAAGTTCTACTATAAAATCCATGGAGATCATGCTCCATGGTTTCTCAGGTACAGGAAGGGGCTCAAGTAGACCCCAAGTTCTGGCTCTGTCTGTCTTATTCCGAAGGCATGAAATACAAAATCTTACATATTTCTTGCAGTCGTTCATCAAGTTTGGCCACCAGAATGTACGGGAGATCAAATTAGCCGTCTTGTGAATCCCAAAGTGACCCGCTAGGGGATGATCATGACATCGCCCTAGGACGGCAACTCTGAACTGTTCTGGGACCTGCAGTAATTGGTAGTTGGAGTTAAGGAAGTTCAACCTGTCTTGTACGGCAGGTACAGAAGAATCAATAGGCAGCTCAGGCAAGAAAGAAGGATGGTATCCATAATTGGCGAAAAAAGGTGACTGTTTGGTTACCGAATGGGTGGAATTATTGTATGAAAATTCCGCGAGTGGGAGAAGTGATAGCCAGTCATCCTGTGCAAAAGAAGAAAAGCATCGTAGGTACTGTTCAAGGGTTTGATTGACCCTTTCAGTCTGTCCATTAGTTTGTGGGTGATAAGCTGTGGAGAGGCGGAGTTCAATGTTCAATGTTTCACATAAGGCCCTCCAAAATCTAGAAGTGAACTGCACCCCTCGATCAGAAACTATGCTGTCAGGGATGCCATGCAACCTTACAATCTCCTTGATAAAAGTTGAGGCAGTCTCCGGGGCAGAAGGAGTTCCTTGCAGAGGTACAAAGTGGGCCATTTTGGTCAAACGATCAACCACAACAAAAATGGTAGTAAAGTCTTCAGATGGGGGAAGTTCTACTATAAAATCCATGGAGATCATGCTCCATGGTTTCTCAGGTACAGGAAGGGGCTCAAGTAGACCCCAAGTTCTGGCTCTGTCTGCCTTTTTCCGAAGGCATGAAATACAAGATCTTACATATTTCTTGCAGTCGTTCATCAAGTTTGGCCACCAGAATGTACGGGAGATCAAATTAGCCGTCTTGTGAATCCCAAAGTGACCGGCTCTTGTAACTTCTGCACAATATTTGAGAGCGCAGAAATAGTTTTCTAAATGTCCTTCGGTGGAGAGGCCTCCCTTCCAGACTCCATCTCTGGCTGACTGGTACTGTCACGTACCTGGTAGGAGTCTGGAATGACGAGGTCGGCCTCCCTTGTATCTCCAACCCAAGCCCCACTGAGAATGGGACAGACCTAGGGTGAGGAGTTACACGAGTGCCTGTAGTTGAGTGCAGAACTTGTCAGCTGAGTTGCAGACGTGGAGATGCAGGCAGAGCATCTGGTAAGGAACTGGACTCAGGAAAGCTGGTAGGATGGACAGCTAGCACAGGCACTGGAGAAAGCGTTAAGCCAAGCAGGAGGCTGTGCAGGATCACAAGGGTGGCCGGGTTCGGTAGCAGACGGGCAGCGAGGTACTGGAAAAGGTTCAAGATTCAAATTGCCTCTTCTCTTCTTGTCGAAGAACTTTTTATTATCTGCCTGGGTCTTGGAGATTGTATCCTGCAGTAATTGGTAGTTGGAGTTAAGGAAGTTCAACCTGTCTTGTACGGCAGGTACAGAAGAATCAATAGGCAGCTCAGGCAAGAAAGAAGGATGGTATCCATAATTGGTGAAAAAAGGTGACTGTTTGGTTGCCGAATGGGTGGAATTATTGTATGAAAATTCCGCGAGTGGGAGAAGTGATAGCCAGTCATCCTGTGCAAAAGAAGAAAAGCATCGTAGGTACTGTTCAAGGGTTTGATTGACCCTTTCAGTCTGTCCATTAGTTTGTGGGTGATAAGCTGTGGAGAGGCGGAGTTCAATGTTCAAAGTTTCACATAAGGCCCTCCAAAATCTAGAAGTGAACTGCACCCCTCGATCAGAAATTATGCTGTCAGGGATGCCATGCAACCTTACAATCTCCTTGATAAAAGTTGAGGCAGTCTCGGGGCAGAAGGAGTTCCTTGCAGAGGTACAAAGTGGGCCATTTTGGTCAAACGATCAACCACAACGAAAATGGTAGTGAAGTCTTCAGATGGGGGAAGTTCTACTATAAAATCCATGGAGATCATGCTCCATGGTTTCTCAGGTACAGGAAGGGGCTCAAGTAGACCCCAAGTTCTGGCTCTGTCTGTCTTATTCCGAAGGCATGAAATACAAGATCTTACATATTTCTTGCAGTCGTTCATCAAGTTTGGCCACCAGAATGTACGGGAGATCAAATTAGCCGTCTTGTGAATCCCAAAGTGACCCGCTAGGGGATGATCATGACATCGCCCTAGGATGGCAACTCTGAACTGTTCTGGGACCTGCAGTAATTGGTAGTTGGAGTTAAGGAAGTTCAACCTGTCTTGTACGGCAGGTACAGAAGAACCAATAGGCAGCTCAGGCAAGAAAGAAGGATGGTATCCATAATTGGCGAAAAAAGGTGACTGTTTGGTTACCGAATGGGTGGAATTATTGTATGAAAATTCCACGAGTGGGAGAAGTGATAGCCAGTCATCCTGTGCAAAAGAAGAAAAGCATCGTAGGTACTGTTCAAGGGTTTGATTGACCCTTTCAGTCTGTCCATTAGTTTGTGGGTGATAAGCTGTGGAGAGGCGGAGTTCAATGTTCAAAGTTTCACATAAGGCCCTCCAAAATCTAGAAGTGAACTGCACCCCTCGATCAGAAACTATGCTGTCAGGGATGCCATGCAACCTTACAATCTCCTTGATAAAAGTTGAGGCAGTCTCCGGGGCAGAAGGAGTTCCTTGCAGAGGTACAAAGTGGGCCATTTTGGTCAAACGATCAACCACAACGAAAATGGTAGTGAAGTCTTCAGATGGGGGAAGTTCTACTATAAAATCCATGGAGATCATGCTCCATGGTTTCTCAGGTACAGGAAGGGGCTCAAGTAGACCCCAAGTTCTGGCTCTGTCTGTCTTATTCCGAAGGCATGAAATACAAGATCTTACATATTTCTTGCAGTCGTTCATCAAATTTGGCCACCAGAATGTACGGGAGATCAAATTGGCCGTCTTGTGAATCCCAAAGTGACCCGCTCTTGTAACTTCTGCACAATATTTGAGAGCGCAGAAATAGTTTGGTAAATGTCCTTCGGTGGAGAGGCCTCCCTTCCAGACTCCATCTCTGGCTGACTGGTACTGTCACGTACCTGGTAGGAGTCTGGAATGACGAGGTCGGCCTCCCTTGTATCTCCAACCCAAGCCCCACTGAGGATGGGACAGACCTAGGGTGAGGAGTTACACGAGTGCCTGTAGTTGCGTACAGAACTTGTCAGCTGAGTTGCAGACGTGGAGATGCAGGCAGAGCATCTGGTAAGGAACTGGACTCAGGAAAGCTGGTAGGATGGACAGCTAGCACAGGCACTGGAGACAGAGTTAAGCCAAGCAGGAAACTGGTGCAGGATCACAAGGGTGGCCGGGTTCGGTAGCAGACGGGCAGCGAGGTACTGGAAAAGGTTCAAGATTCAAATTGCCTCTTCTCTTCTTGTCGAAGAACTTTTTATTATCTGCCTGGGTCTTGGAGATTGTATCCTGCAGTAATTGGTAGTTGGAGTTAAGGAAGTTCAACCTGTCTTGTACGGCAGGTACAGAAGAATCAATAGGCAGCTCAGGCAAGAAAGAAGGATGGTATCCATAATTGGCGAAAAAAGGTGACTGTTTGGTTGCCGAATGGGTGGAATTATTGTATGAAAATTCCGCGAGTGGGAGAAGTGATAGCCAGTCATCCTGCGCAAAAGAAGAAAAGCATCGTAGGTACTGTTCAAGGGTTTGATTGACCCTTTCAGTCTGTCCATTAGTTTGTGGGTGATAAGCTGTGGAGAGGCGGAGTTCAATGTTCAAAGTTTCACATAAGGCCCTCCAACATCTAGAAGTGAACTGCACCCCTCGATCAGAAACTATGCTGTCATGGATGCCATGCAACCTTACAATCTCCTTGATAAAAGTTGAGGCAGTCTCCGGGGCAGAAGGAGTTCTTTGCAGAGGTACAAAGTGGGCCATTTTGGTCAAACGATCAACCACAACGAAAATGGTAGTGAAGTCTTCAGATGGGGGAAGTTCTACTATAAAATCCATGGAGATCATGCTCCATGGTTTCTCAGGTACAGGAAGGGGCTCAAGTAGACCCCAAGTTCTGGCTCTGTCTGTCTTATTCCGAAGGCATAAAATACAAGATCTTACATATTTCTTGCAGTCGTTCATCAAGTTTGGCCACCAGAATGTACGGGAGATCGAATTAGCCGTCTTGTGAATCCCAAAGTGACCCGCTAGGGGATGATCATGACATCGCCCTAGGACGGCAACTCTGAACTGTTCTGGGATAAAGATTTGCCTCTTAGACAAATAGGCCTCTTAGTACAGGCCATCCCTTAGTTGAAGAGCCAGGTCCTTGGAAGGCGGTTGGTCTTCCACATATTTTCTTATTTGTGACATCAGATCCGCCTGAAGAAGTAAAAAATTATTGGCTGGTAGAATAGTATCAGGTTCCGAGGATACAACTGGATCACTGAACATGCGGGACAAGGCATCTGGTTTCCCGTTCTTTGAGCCAGGACGGTAGGTTATATGAAACATGAAACGAGAGAAAAAAAGTGCCCATCTTGCCTGCCGAGGTCTTAGGCGTTTAGCTGTCTTCAAATACTCAAGATTCTTGTGATCTGTGAAGATAAGAATTGGGTGAGAAGCTCCCTCCAAAAGGTAACGCCATTCTTCAAGAGCGGCCTTGATAGCCAGTAGCTCTCGGTCACCAACATCATAATTCCTTTCGGAAGGATTTAATTTTTTTTAGAGAAGAAGGCCACAGGGTGGAGCAATGATTTGGGCCCTTGGCGTTGGGAAATAATAGCCTCAACTGCATTTTCCGAGGCGTCTACCTCCAAAACATAAGCTAAGGAGGGATCGGGATGTTTCAAGATGGGAGCTGAGGTGAATAAGGCTTTCAACTGTTCAAACGCTGTCTGAGCCTCTGGGGTCCATCGAAAGGGAACATGCTGTTTCGTTAGCTGAGTAATGGGAGTGATGATGCCAGAAAAGTCCTTAATAAATGTTCTATAAAAGTTAGCAAACCCCACGAACCTCTGTACAGCTTTTCTGTCAGTAGGAGCAGACCATTCCAAGACAGAAGCGACTTTCTAAGGGTCCATGGAGATTCCCTCGGCGGAGATGACAAGCCCTAGGAAATGCACAACTTGCTTTTCAAAGTCGCATTTTTCAGCCTTTGCGTAAAGTCAGTGTTCCCGCAATCGAGCTAATACCTTTTTTACATGAGTCCGATGGGATTCTAAAGTTTCAGAGAATACAAGGATGTCATCCAGATACACGATGACGAATAAATCAAGAAAGTCCCAAAAAAAATTGTTTACCAGATGCTGGAATGTGGCTGGAGCATTGCAGAGCCCGAATGGCATGACTAAATACTCAAAGTGGCCAAAACGTGTCCGGAAGGCCGTCTTCCATTCGTCTCCCTCCCTGATTCTGACAAGATTATAGGCACCCCTCAAGTCCAGTTTGGAGAACACTCGTGCCCCTCGCAGCCTCTGGAATAGTTCGGGAATCAGAGGAAGAGGGTACCGATTCTTGACAGTGACCCTGTTAAGGTCACGATAGTCCACACAGGGCCTCAAGGTGTGGTCTTTTTTCTCAACGAAGAAAATACCGGCTCCTGCTGGTGAAGTGGAAGGCCGAATGAACTGCTTTTCAAGGCTCTCGTCGATATAGGTACGCAGGGCTTCCAATTCAGGCTCAGAGAGAGGGTAAATCCGACCAAACGGGATCTCGGCTCCCGGTAGAAGTTCAATGGGGCAATCGTAAGGTTTATGAGGTGGAAGAGTGGCTGCACCCTTTTTATTAAAGACGTCCAGAAATTCGTGATAAGCAACCGGGATCAGTTTAGAGGCTTCATGGTCAGGGTGGATACCCAGGAGGTGCGTGGAGTTGACAGTTCCTCCCAAGAGGCAGTGCGTCTGGCAGTAGTTGGACGAAAAAGAGATATCTCCGGTAAGCCAGTCAACGTGAGGGTTGTGTGCCTTCAACCATGGAATGCCGAGGATAACGGGAAACATGGGAGAAGCTATGACATCCAAACGGAGGAGTTCGCTATGGCCTGAAGAAGTCTGGCAGAGAATAGGCAAGGTCCCCTGAGTAACCGGGCCTGATTTAATACCAGAGCCGTCAGCCAGATGGACATGGAACCCTTGCCTCTTGGTACCCAAGGGCAGCTGCTGAAGAGAAGCAAATGCAGAGTCCACAAAACAGCTGCAGGCCCCAGAGTCTATGATTGCAAGTACTGAAACCGTCTTTTCGGGGAGCTGAAGCTTGATGGGAAGAGAGACATGTGACTGATCCTTCCCAGGGAGATGCATCACAAGAGGCTGATGGGAAGAGACCCTGCAGGTCTCTGCCGGACAAGTTCGTATGAAGTGGCCAACCTCCCCGCAGTAGAGACACAGACTGCCTTGGACTCGACGTAGACGTTCAGCAGGAGAAAGAGGTAACCTACGAAAACTGCTGTGAGGTGCCTTATGCTGTTCCCTCCTTCTGGGGGAAGGAACAGGTAGAGGAGCAGGGGCGGCTGGCCTTGAAACCACAGAAAGAGTCCCTTTAGAATTTTCCGATTGCCTTTCTCGAAACCGCTGTCAGGGGATACGCACCTGATCAGCGAGTCCGTTGGAGCAGAGAGAGGTCACCCGTACGGATCCGACTCACGGGCCCCTGGTAGTGCAGACAGGAGGCACGGGAGTGCGGAAGGGTAAGGGAGCCTGAGAGTGGTTCAAGAGAGCGGCTCCGGATCCTGGGTTCAGAAGGGTAGCGAGCCAGGCGGGCTGCAGGCAGGTAGGTAGGCAGGCTGGTATACCGAGCAGCGTAGCGGGGCAGAAGCAGAAGGGGCGGTCAGACAGGCAGGGTTCGGCAACGTTCGGGCAATGTGGCACAGCGGGGTAGGCAGGTTCAAGGTCAAAGACAGGCCGAGGTCGGGTGCAGGCAGATAGCAAGGAAAGTCCAGTAACAAGCCGGGTGGTCAGAAGGTCGGATTCCAGGCGAACAACAGGAGCAGGATACACAGGGGACTGCAGATCAGACAGCACTGGTCTGAAGTGTTCCAGTAGTTTAAATAAGCAAACCGGCGTGCGCGGGCGCGCGCACGGCGCGCGCGTGCACGCGCCCGCAATGCGCGCACATGCACCCGCACGCACCGGCGTGCACAGGCACGCGCACCCGCGATCCAGGAAGTGTACCAGCGCAGATGGAAACATGCAAAACCACAGCGCGCATCGGCGCATGCGAACGCACACCGAAGCGACCACCGACGCGCCCGGCAAGGTACGTACACTGACAGTGCCCCCCCCTTTAGGGCAGCCTCCGGATGCCCAATTGAGCGATCTTCGTGGCGTTAGACCTCCTGAAAGCTTGCATGAGTTCCTCCGCATGTATGCCGTTTTCGGGTTCCCAAGAATTATCCTCTGGGCCGTAACCCCTCCACTTAATCAGATATTGTACCTGGTTGTGTCTCTTCCTACAGTCCAGGATTGCCTCTACCTCAAACTCCTCCTCGCCGTCAATCAGAACCGGTTCCGGTGGGCCAATGTTACGGCCAGCGAAGGGGTTAGGGACAACCGGCTTTAACAGAGTCACATGAAAGACTGGATGGACCTTCAGGGAGTTGGGTAGGTCGAGCTCATATGCTACATTGTTGATCCTCCGTTTTACCGAGAAAGGTCCCATGAACTTAGGGCCCAATTTCCTGGACGGGCAGGCCATCTTTAGGTTAATCGTGGATAACCACACCTGGTTGCCGGGCTCCAGAATGAGTTCCCCTCTCCTTTTCCTATCAAACATCCTCTTGTTGTACTCCTGGGTCTTGGACATGGTCTCCTGTAGAAGTTTGTTATTGAAGAAGAAGAAATCCATTGTTTCGGATACCGCAGGGACAGTGCATTCGGGTATGGTACTTGGCAAGAAGGAGGGATGGAATCCATAGTTGGCAAAGAATGGGGTTTGCTTAGTGGCAGAGTGCAGGGAATTGTTGTAAGCGAATTCAGCAATGGGGAGTAGGGAGGCCCAATCATCCTGGGAGAAGGAGGAAAAACAACGGAGGTACTGCTCCAATGTTTGGTTGGTCCTCTCAGTTTGGCCATTCGTCTGGGGATGATATGCCGAAGAAAAAGCCAACTTGATTTCCAGGGAATCACAAAGAGCCTTCCAAAATCTGGAGGTGAACTGGGCGCCTCGGTCTGAGACAATACTTGCCGGAACTCCATGAAGCCTCACTATTTCCCTGATAAAAACCCTTGCCGTTTCCAAGGCGGAAGGTGTACCTTTCATGGGCAAAAAATGAGCCATCTTGGACAGCCTGTCAACGACAACGAAGATTGTGGAGAACCCTTCGGACAGAGGGAGCTCCACTATAAAGTCCATCGACACCATCTTCCAGGGTCTTTCAGGGACAGGTAGAGGTTTTAGTAGACCCCAGGCCCTCATCCGGCTATTCTTGTTCTGGGAGCAGGTGTTGCATGAGTCCACGTATCTCTTGCAGTCACTACCCAGCTGCGGCCACCAGAACGTGCGCTTGATGAGCTCGGCCGTTTTCAAGGTACCAAAATGTCCGGCCAACTTGTGGTCATGGCAAAGCTCCAAAACAGCTATCCGAAGACCCTCAGGGACCAGAATCTTGCCCTCGTGCCTGATCAGACCATCTTGTGCCCTGACACAGTCCTCCGGAAGCAAGGTCAAGCCAGCAGACGCCCGCTTAATACGGGGCATAAGGTCTTCTTGGAGTAGCAGGAAGTTCCCGGCAGGGAGGATGGTGTCAACAGGTAAGTTCTCCTCAGGAGTGCTGAACATTCGGGACAGTGCGTCCGGTTTAATGTTTTTTGAGCCCGGCCTGTAGGTGATGTGGAACAAAAACCTTGAGAAAAAAAGTGCCCACCTTGCCTGCCTTGGCTTCAACCTCTTGGCTGTTCTCAGGTACTCGAGGTTCTTGTGGTCCGTGTAAACCAAAATGGGGTGTGCCGCCCCCTCGAGCAGGTAACGCCATTCTTCTAATGCGGCCTTGATAGCCAGGAGTTCCCGGTCACCCACGTCATAGTTACGTTCCGCCGTGGAAAGCTTGCGCGAGAAGAAGGCCACTGGAAAAAGTAAGGCTTTAGCCCCCTGACGCTGGGATAGCACAGCCCCCACTGCATTTTCGGACGCGTCCACTTCCAGGACGAAAGGTACTGCGGGATCAGGGTGCTTCAAGATGGAGGCAGAGACAAATAACTCCTTCAGTTTATCAAAGGCAGCTTGGGCTCTAGGGGACCAGTAGAAGCGGTCTCCTTGTTTGGTCAGTTCGGTAAGGGGGGCGACAATTGCAGAGAAACTTCTGATGAACTTCCGGTAAAAATTGGAGAATCCGATGAAGCGCTGGACCCCTTTTTTATCTGTGGGGGCAGGCCAGTCCAGGATAGCCGACACCTTCTGAGGGTCCATTTTAATGCCCTCAATTGAGATGATCAGACCGAGAAACTGGATGCTTTGCCGCTCGAACTCACACTTCTCTGGCTTGGCGTAAAGCCCATGTCGTCTAAGCCGAACAAGGACATTCCGGACATGCCTGCGATGGTCGTCTACAGAGGATGAGAATATTAAGATATCGTCCAGGTATACTATGACGAACAAGTCCAGGTAATCACGGAAGATGTCATTGACAAAATGTTGAAAGGTAGCCGGCGCGTTACACAGTCCGAACGGCATAACTAGGTACTCGTAGTGCCCGAACCGTGTGCGGAAGGCCGTCTTCCACTCATCCCCTTCTCGAATGCGGATCAGGTTGTACGCTCCTCGGAGGTCAAGCTTGGTGAATATGACCGCCGTTCCCAGCCTTTGGAACAGTTCCGGCACGAGAGGTAAGGGGTAACGGTTTTTAATGGTGATCCTGTTCAACTGCCGATAATCAATACAGGGGCGTAGGGAATGGTCCTTTTTTTCAACGAAAAAGATACCCGCACCTGCAGGTGAGGTGGACGGGCGGATGAACCCTTTCTTTAGGTTGTCGTCAATGTAGACTTTCAAGGTACCCAATTCCTGCTCAGTCAGCGGGAAGATCCTCCCAAAAGGTACTTCGGTCCCAGGCAAAAGTTCTATAGGGCAATCATATGGTCTGTGAGGAGGAAGGGTTTCTGCTCCCTTCTTACTGAACACGTCCAGAAAATCATGATAGGGCTCAGGGATGGTTTTCTGAAGGTCAGGGTCTGTGCCCAGACAGAGCAGGTGAGGTTGGTCGGAAGAGACTTGTTGCAGGCAGTGTTGCCGGCAATAATCAGAGAGGAATTTAACTCTCCCTGTAGCCCAGTCAATGTCGGGGTTATGGGCTTGCAGCCAGGGCATCCCCAGAATGACGGGGAATAGCGGAGAGGAGATGGCATCCAGACTTAGGAACTCCTGATGGTGGGTTGCCACCGAGGCCATCAAAGGGACGGTTTCCTGAGTGACGGGGCCGGATTTGATAATAGAGCCATCAGCGAGATGTACTGCAAGTCCCCGGGGCTTCGGCTGCAGGGGAATGTGATGACTGGCAGCAAATGTCAAATCAATAAAGCAGCTGCATGCCCCCGAATCAATTATGGCGGGTACTAGGATTGCGGAAGTCCTTCCGGGGAGCTGTAAAGAAATGGAAAGAGCCAAGTGAGAAGTTGGATTAGGCAACAAAGAGGCACAAGTAGAAGAGACAGGCAGGCACTTACGCATCTTAGCCGGACAGGATCTCACGTAGTGTCCCGGTTCGCCACAATACATGCACAGATTGTTACTACGCCTATGCTGGCGTTCTTCGGGAGAGAGCGATGGGCGCAGTAAGCCCAGTTGCATGGGTTCTGGGTCATCTAACGCCGGAAACGGGGGCGCCGGAGGTGCAAGACGGGCCGGGTTTGAGACCTTGGGGAGCAACCAGGTGGGTTGGGGCTGACTGGAGGTCCTCTCGGAGCGACGCTCTCTCAGGCGTCGGTCTATCTGAATTGCCAGATCTATTAACTTGTCCAGGGTTTGAGGAACTCCGACACGTGCTAGCTCGTCCTTGAGCTGATCCGACAGGCCCATCCGGAATTGGTAGCGCAAAGCAGCGTCATTCCACTCTGTGTCAGAGCTCCAACGTTTGAATTCTGCCGCGTAATCCTCGGCCGCTCTGCGACCTTGTAGGAGGGAGTGGAGAACAGATTCTGCAGTAGCCGCTTGTTGCGGATCCTCATAGAGTTGAGACATCGCGGCAAAGAACGTGGCAAGGGTCTCCAAGGAGGCATCTTTCTGCTCTAGAAGGCGGTGAGCCCAGGCCTGCGGCTCGTCGGTCAGTAGGGAGATGACGAAGCCCACTTTGGTTGCTTCCAGGGAAAAGGTGCGGGGTTGTAGGGCGAAGAAAAGCTCGCAAGCGTTGCGGAACGCTCGGTATTTGCTGCGATTGCCCGCAAACTTCTCGGGTGTAGGGACCCTGGGTTCCGGAGGAAGCATGACGACGGAGGGTGTAGCCGGATATCCCGTGGATGTGGTGCCTTGCGGGCTGGCAGGCGAGGACAGGACTTGAACTCTTTCCTCCAACCTGGTATAGCCGGCTTGGAGGTCTTTCACGGCTTGCGTCAGCCCGTTCAGGTGTCGGCATAATTCCTCCATGGGATCCCTCCCCTGCTCGGACTCGGACATGGCTGTCTGATACTGTCAGGGGATACGCACCTGATCAGCGAGTCCGTTGGAGCAGAGAGAGGTCACCCGTACGGATCCGACTCACGGGCCCCTGGTAGTGCAGACAGGAGGCACGGGAGTGCGGAAGGGTAAGGGAGCCTGAGAGTGGTTCAAGAGAGCGGCTCCGGATCCTGGGTTCAGAAGGGTAGCGAGCCAGGCGGGCTGCAGGCAGGTAGGTAGGCAGGCTGGTATACCGAGCAGCGTAGCGGGGCAGAAGCAGAAGGGGCGGTCAGACAGGCAGGGTTCGGCAACGTTCGGGCAATGTGGCACAGCGGGGTAGGCAGGTTCAAGGTCAAAGACAGGCCGAGGTCGGGTGCAGGCAGATAGCAAGGAAAGTCCAGTAACAAGCCGGGTGGTCAGAAGGTCGGATTCCAGGCGAACAACAGGAGCAGGATACACAGGGGACTGCAGATCAGACAGCACTGGTCTGAAGTGTTCCAGTAGTTTAAATAAGCAAACCGGCGTGCGCGGGCGCGCGCACGGCGCGCGCGTGCACGCGCCCGCAATGCGCGCACATGCACCCGCACGCACCGGCGTGCACAGGCACGCGCACCCGCGATCCAGGAAGTGTACCAGCGCAGATGGAAACATGCAAAACCACAGCGCGCATCGGCGCACGCGAACGCACACCGAAGCGACCACCGACGCGCCCGGCAAGGTACGTACACTGACAACCGCCGATCGATCTGAATAGTTAAATTTATCAGATCTTCCAGGGACGCGGGTATTCCCACTCTGGCAAGTTCATCTTTTACGGTGTCAGAAAGTCCTAGACGGAACTGGTGACGAAGTGCAGTGATTCCATTGGGTATCTGCGCTCCAAACACGAAAGTCAGTTACGTAATCTTCAACAGGCCTTGGCCCTTGCTGTAATTTGTCAAGCATGGATTCGGCAGTTTGCTGGGAAAAGGGGTCAGTGTATAACTGAGCCATGGCTGAGAAGAATGAACCCGTGGCAGTCAGAACAGGGTCATGTTGTTCCCGAAGGTGATGAGCCCAGGAGAGTGGTTCGTTCAGTAGTAGTGTAATAATAAACCCTACCTTGATGTCCTCTGATGCAAAGGTTCGGGGTAGCAGAGAAAAATAAAGTTCACAAGAATTCCGGAAGGTACGAAACTTCTTACGTTCTCCAGAAAACCGTTCAGGGATAGGCACTTTGGGTTCCGGAGGGGGAGTGGCATCACGGAACAGACCAGACTCTGTTTGAGTAGAAAAATTCCATGGCGGTGAAAGGAGCACAGGCCGATGCGACGGTCACCTCATGCGGAAGTCGCTCTTCCATGCGACCAAGATTCTCTTGTAACTTCTGCACAATATTTGAGAGCGCAGAAATAGTTTGGTAAATGTCCTTCGGTGGAGAGGCCTCCCTTCCAGACTCCATCTCTGGCTGACTGGTTTTTTTTTTTTTTTTTTTCTTTTTTTTTTCCCTCAGATTCCAGCGTACAATACCATCTCATCAAGAACCAGCCAACGATTCCTTCCAGTACTACGCTTCGATCATCATACAGGTAAGACTCTTACTTATTTTCACATTTTCATATCATATTAAAAGACACATAAAATATATACAAGGTAAATACAATACAATCCTCATATCCCCCGACCCCCACCCTTCCATCTTCCCCACTTCCAAAACTCATCCGCCTCTTCCACTCCCATTCCCCTCCTATCCACCAGCAGCACAACATACAACTTGGCCAAGCACAAATTGACACAATCTTCTTCAGATGCAGCTCTCCTTCCTCTCACCTCCCAACACCTCACATCCCATAACACCTCTCTCAGAACAGCCATAAAAATCCACACCTTCCTCTGCCTAGCCACACTTCCCTCCACCAACCCAAAAAACCAACATACAAAGTCCATATCCTGGATATCAAGAACAACATCCACTATCGGAGCCAGCTTCCTCCTAACCCTGCGGACAAAGAAGCAATCAAAAAGGGCGTGCTCCACCGACTCCAAGCCACCGCATCCCGCTCTTGGGCAAACTTCAGTCCTGGACAGATCTCTGGCCCTAAGGAAGGTCCTGGTCAGTAGGCACCTCTGGAAAGCCATCCAAGCGATTTCTTTCTGCTTATTGGTAACTCCACCGATAGAAAACATCTTCCAGCATAGCTCCGTCAGTCTAGACCCGAGTCCTCTGATATTGGTCACCAAACTATCCTTATTCAGCCACTTCTTTAGGCCAACTTTATCAAAAGCCCCAACCCCCAACACCCCCAACCCACACCCCTTATGGAACTGTTCCAACCGGGAATAGAAGAACGGAGGAACCAAGGCTACCGGCCTCGACAAATCCCTTCCACACCAACCCCATCTTTCCAAAGACCAGCCAGCCAAGTACCGCATCAAACATGCTACTTTCCCACCACTCACAAAGGTTTTATAATGACTTATCCAATAATGCATACCTAGAAAGGTAGGGACATCCGGGAACCCATACCCCCCCAACTCCGGTTTCTTGATAACCACGGTTCGTGCAACTCTCTCCATCCTTGCACCCCAAAAAAAGACAAAGAGGCTGCGTGTCACTTTCTGGACCCACCTGACACCAGGTGGAAAAATCAGACTGAAATATAGAAGCAATGGTAGCACTACTGCCTTGATAATTAAAGTCTTGCCAGTCAACGTCAGACGTCTCGATCTCCAAAAATCCAGTTTTTTTGTGATTTTCGCCATCACCTTCTCGGCATTAACTTCATTTAGTAGATCTCTCTCAAAATGCGTTCCCAAAATAACGATATCCTCCGTCACTTTAACTTTGACATTCTCTAAATAACATGTACCACTCATGACGCAGACCTGACTTTTATGCCAGTTGACACTCAAGCCAGAAACGCTACTAAGGAGGCTCAGCTGCAATTCCGCTCTCCTCACATCCGCCCCTGATGAGCAGGTAAACGTAACGTCATCCATGTAACATACAGACTTAACGCATTCGCCATTGCTACCGGGGATAAACATCCCTTTCAGCCCCTTGTCCCTCTGCACGTGCTTCAGCATTGGTTCTATGGCACATATAAATAAAATAGGAGAGAGAGGGCACCCCTGCCTAACCCCCGAGAGAACTGGGAAAAAATCAGACAGGTTCCCATTAATTAAGACCTGGCTCACCACACCAGAATACAGACCCCTCAAAACCTTCAAAAGCGGCTTAGGCAAGCCCATTCTCTCCAAGACTTGAAACAAAAAGGCATGTGATACCTTATCATAGGCCTTTTCTAGGTCAATCCCCAAAAGGGCCAAAGGAACGTTATTAATCTGGGCATAATAAGACAAGTCCCGCAGCAAGACTAGGTTGTCCATGATCCTGCGCCCCGGGACCGCACAGGCCTGCCATTCACCTACCAGCCTCCCCACCACCATACTCAACCTACTTGCCAGTAATTTAGCCAACAATTTATAATCTGTATTAAGCAGCGTAATGGGGCGCCAGTTCTTAACATCTCTTTTTTCTCCTTTTTTGAAAATTAACGTAATTGCCCCCTCCTTCATGGAGCGGGACACAGTTCCAGACTCAATACAGAACCTCATCAGATCTACTAAATGATCTTTAAAAACCGCCCAAAATCTCACATACAACTCTGCAGGAAGGCCGTCACGTCCAGGAGTCTTATTCTTAGGCATTTTCTTCAGAACACATTCCACCTCCTTCTCTGCCACTAGATCAATCAAGCCTGCCGCCTCCTCCTCACCCAAACACCCTTCCACCACCTTACAATACTCCGCCACCTCCTCCTCCCGAACCACAGTCTTCCCACTATAGAGTTCTTTATAAAAGCCCACCACCTCCTCCATCATTCTTTCTCCCTCCACCTCCACCTCTCCAGCAAAAACAGATCTCATCACTTTCCTAGCATCAAATACTTTTTTAAAGAAAAAACGGGAGCACCGTTCTCCTTCCTCCATGTCTTGAATTTTTGCTTTGAAAATGATTTTCTTCCCCTTCTCCTTCAACATGGCACTTCTTTCAGCCCTAACCTCTTCAAGTTCTTCATCCACCACCACTCCCATCCTCCTACACTGGTGCAGAAAGTGAAACCTCTGCATCAGCCGCTCCTCCACTTCCCTCCTCTCCTTAGCCTTCTGCACACATATCCGTTTGAAAAAGGCCGCCACTCTCCCCTTCATCCAATCCCACCACTGTAAAATATTCTCATACTCATTTTTCACCTGTACCAACTCCTCAAAATAAGATTCAAACTTGCTACATACATCTTCATCTTCTAAAATTGAACAGTTTAGCTTCCATAACCCACCACCAAATTTCACTCCAGCACCCACCTCCACCTTACATGACATCAGCACATGATCAGAAAACAACACAGCAGTCGTGGTAAAATCAGTCAGCCCCAAAAACTCAGACAGAAAGAAAAAATCAATGCGGGATGAAACTGCCCCGCTATCAGAAAAATAGGTATGTAAGGGTGTGTTCCCCTGCATCAAAATCGCAGCATCCTTCAACCTAGCATCCGTGATAATATCATTCAGAAGCTTTGAGGTGGAATCCACACCCCCAACCCCCGCCCCTCTCCGATCTTCACTTTTCCTCACACAATTGAAGTCACCAGTCATAATCGTGGCCATTCTACCGGGCAACAGCAGCCTAAGGATCTCAAGAAAATCTTTCCGCTCACTCTTGACTGCAGGAGCATAGCAATTAAGCAAGCGCAGCCTTTCACCAGCGTACTCTAGCGTCACAGACAAACATCTCCCGGGGACTAGAATTTCTTGGGACACAACCTGGACATTATCATTTTTGATTAAAATACCCACCCCCTCCGCTCTTGTACGGCAACAAGGTGCCCATATGGCCACACCCCCTCTCCACTCTGAAATGCCAGTCGGTCCATCCAACCCACACTCTTGCAGGCATATAACATGTGCACTGACAGTACTCAGATAATCCAACACCACGGCATTCTTCCATCCTGATCGCATCCCTCTCACGTTCAAAGAACAGATGGTTAAGGCCATCACCAAAAACAAAATTAGACAAGCCATCATGACATTTAACAATCAGCTTCCATATCCGCTCTATCATCCGCTCTCATCTGTCTCCTTCTCGGGCCTGGGGAACTGGCGGCCTCATCACCTGAGGCCCCAGAAAAGCAGATAGCAAGGGGGGGAGTCTCCGCATCACTCCCCGAAACCCCCCCTTCTTCCCGTGCCCGCTTCACATTGGGCTGCACATCAATCTCTACTGGGAATATCTCCTGTTGAGCACACTCAATACTCCCCTCACTCCCCTCCTCCACCTCCAACATCCCAGAATCATCGTCACTAGAGGACAAGTCCCCAAACGGGCCTATGGGGGAAGGCAGGTCCTGATTGGCCAAAAGATCAACAGCCAACTCTTCCTCCCTACTAAATGCCTCTGCCTCCCCAGAGGAACCTTGGCAAAGTTCATCAGGAACACCGGTCTCCATCTCATCTTCTTCACGGGAGGGTCCAGGAACCGCATCAGGATATTCAATCTGCCCTGTCTTCATGCCCTCAACAGCGTCGATCACGGAGTCAGCGGGGGTCACACCAGCCGCATCAGTCGTAGCCACAGCCAATGCTTCGGTAGCTCCTACCACGCCAGAACTCCCAGCTGTTTTATTGGGCACAGCATCATTGGCCCGGTCATAGGGGAGCTTGCCTGCTAGACTCCAAACCTTAGGAGTCCCACCAGCCTTCCCCCCCGACCCACTAGTGGACCTCTGCTCTTCCTCCCGACTCTTCCCACCACTAGCAGCCCAGGCGAAGGTCTTCTTCCACTTCTGGTATTCGCTGCACTGCCTAGCAAAGTGTCCCGCTTTATGGCATATATCACATGTTCGGCTAGCCCCACAATCACTAGCTTTATGACCTGCTTGCTTACAAAAACGACACTTCTGCATGAACTCACATTCTGCGCTAACATGTCCGTAGGAAAAGCACTTCCGGCAATATTTCGGTTGCCCCTGATAATAAAGAAACCCTCTTTCCCCTCCAATGGTAAATGCAGATGGAGGATGCCTTACCCCCCCAATACAAGTCTTGTCCAACTTGAATCTGGCAAAGAATCGATACTTCCCCGTCCAAATCTTAAAGCGGTTCAGAACTTTCTCTCCTCCTTTCAAAACCTCACAATACTCCGCCAGGAAGGCCCTTACCATAGCTTGATCCGCGAAGGGATTGTACATATGGACGATCACCATCTTCTCATCCTGCATAAACAGTGGGATCACCTCTAAGCATTCCATTACCTCATTCTCTTTCTTCTCTTTTGCCTTCTCGAAGGCGTTCCAGCATACCTCGGCAGAGGAAAATGTAACATCATAAATACCCTGCATCGGAAAATCCTGAAGACATAATATCTCCCTTACCCCGACATTGCAGGCATCCAACAGCACATCGACCACCACCGTCTTCAAAGAGATCCTGTCCTTGGACTCTGGCTTGACCAGGAACCGCAGCGAGTCCCGAAGGCCCCGAGTGGCCATTATGATGGGCACCAAAGCACCAGTCGCCTCCAAAATCCGAGGGTACCCCCCCGAGGGGGGGGTTCCTGGGAAAAAGCCTCACCGCCGACTAGCTGCGCCCTGTGGGGTTACGACCCACAATCGCCCTCTCGTAACCTCTGGCAATGTCCTGCCCAATAGCAGCAGGGGGTGTACCAGTCAAGGAAACACCCCCAGGCCGAGCAGAACGCGTGCCGTCAGTCTGACCCTTCAACCACGATACCTGGTAGGAGTCGGGAATGACGAGGTCGGCCTCCCTTGTATCTCCAACCCAAGCCCCACTGAGGATGGGACAGACCTAGGGTGAGGAGTTACACGAGTGCCTGTAGTTGCGTGCAGAACTTGTCAGCTGAGTTGCAGACGTGGAGATGCAGGCAGAGCATCTGGTAAGGAACTGGACTCAGGAAAGCTGGTAGGATGGACAGCTAGCACAGGCACTGGAGACAGCGTTAAGCCAAGCAGGAGGCTGGTGCAGGATCACAAGGGTGGCCGGGTTCGGTAGCAGACGGGCAGCGAGGTACAAGGCACAGGCAGGAGGGAGGTCAGATGGGAAGCCAAGATCAGGAACCAGTAATCAAGTATTCAAGTCCGGAAGCAAGGTCAAAGGGAAGCCAAGGTTTAGCAACAGGGATCAAGCCAGGTTTAAACAGAGTTCAGGTATCAGGGTACTTGCTGAAGACCAGTCAGCACTTGTCAGAAGTCAGAGCATCCTTTAAGTAGGCAGGCTGGTGCCAAAGGGAATTAGGAGCGTGCTCCTGCGCGCGCACGTTGCCCGTGCGCACGCGCATGCACGAATTGCGCACACGCATGCGCAAT
Organism: Rana muscosa; assembly: GCA_029206835.1. Lineage (NCBI taxonomy): Eukaryota > Metazoa > Chordata > Amphibia > Anura > Ranidae > Rana > Rana muscosa. The sequence goes on from JARGYO010000232.1 coordinate 1,454,565, forward strand.
GGTACTCCGGAAAGGCCGCTGCGTACTGGGGATGCACGCGCGCGCGCCAGCATTCCGAGACTGTTGACGAATGCGCGCATGCGCAGACGGATTCCCGGCAGCTTCCTTACATTGCCCCCCCCTTAGGGGCAGCCTCTGGATGCCCCTCAGGACCTCTTTTTCCGGGTGGCGTAGAAAGAAAGCTCGTACCAGTCTTGGAGCATGCACATCAGAAGCTGGTTCCCAGGAACTTTCTTCCGGCCCGTAGCCTTTCCATTTAATGAGAAACTGTGTTTGGTTACCTCTCTTCCTACAGTCCAATACGGCCTCCACCTCAAATTCCTCATTCCCTTCGATAAGTAGCGGTGGAGGGGTTTCAGAAATCTGATTTGGGAAAGGATTTGGCACTGTAGGCTTCAACAAAGAAACATGGAATACTGGGTGGATTCTCAGGTTCTTGGGTAACACTAATTCGAATGCTACTGCATTAATCTTTCTCTTGACTGGAAAAGGCCCCAAAAATCTTGGGCCAAGCTTCCTCGAGGGGCAACTTAGTTTCAAGTTCGCTGTGGAAAGCCAGACCTTATCTCCAGGTTCAAGATTCAAATTGCCTCTTCTCTTCTTGTCGAAGAACTTTTTATTATCTGCCTGGGTCTTGGAGATTGTATCCTGCAGTAATTGGTAGTTGGAGTTAAGGAAGTTCAACCTGTCTTGTACGGCAGGTACAGAAGAATCAATAGGCAGCTCAGGCAAGAAAGAAGGATGGTATCCATAATTGGCGAAAAAAGGTGACTGTTTGGTTGCCGAATGGGGGAATTATTGTATGAAAATTCCGCGAGTGGGAGAAGTGATAGCCAGTCATCCTGTGCAAAAGAAGAAAAGCATCGTAGGTACTGTTCAAGGGTTTGATTGACCCTTTCAGTCTGTCCATTAGTTTGTGGGTGATAAGCTGTGGAGAGGCGGAGTTCAATATTCAAAGTTTCACATAAGGCCCTCCAAAATCTAGAAGTGAACTGCACCCCTCGATCAGAAACTATGCTGTCAGGGATGCCATGCAACCTTACAATCTCCTTGATAAAAGTTGAGGCAGTCTCCGGGGCAGAAGGAGTTCCTTGCAGAGGTACAAAGTGGGCCATTTTGGTCAAACGATCACCCACAACGAAAATGGTAGTGAAGTGTTCAGATGGGGGAAGTTCTACTATAAAATCCATGGAGATCATGCTCCATGGTTTCTCAGGTACAGGAAGGGGCTCAAGTAGACCCCAAGTTCTGGCTCTGTCTGTCTTATTCCGAAGGCATGAAATACAAAATCTTACATATTTCTTGCAGTCGTTCATCAAGTTTGGCCACCAGAATGTACGGCAGATCGAATTAGCCATCTTGTGAATCCCAAAGTGACCCGCTAGGGGATGATCATGACATCGCCCTAGGACGGCAACTCTGAACTGTTCTGGGACCTGCAGTAATTGGTAGTTGGAGTTAAGGAAGTTCAACCTGTCTTGTACGGCAGGTACAGAAGAATCAATAGGCAGCTCAGGCAAGAAAGAAGGATGGTATCCATAATTGGCGAAAAAAGGTGACTGTTTGGTTGCCGAATGGGTGGAATTATTGTATGAAAATTCCGCGAGTGGGAGAAGTGATAGCCAGTCATCCTGTGCAAAAGAAGAAAAGCCTCGTAGGTACTGTTCAAGGGTTTGATTGACCCTTTCAGTCTGTCCATTAGTTTGTGGGTGATAAGCTGTGGAGAGGCGGAGTTCAATGTTCAAAGTTTCACATAAGGCCCTCCAAAATCTAGAAGTGAACTGCACCCCTCGATTAGAAACTATGCTGTCAGGGATGCCATGCAACCTTACAATCTCCTTGATAAAAGTTGAGGCAGTCTCCGGGGCAGAAGGAGTTCCTTGCAGAGGTAAAAAGTGGGCCATTTTGGTCAAACGATCAACCACAACGAAAATGGTAGTGAAGTCTTCAGATGGGGGAAGTTCTACTATAAAATCCATGGAGATCATGCTCCATGGTTTCTCAGGTACAGGAAGGGGCTCAAGTAGACCCCAAGTTCTGGCTCTGTCTGTCTTATTCCGAAGGCATGAAATACAAGATCTTACATATTTCTTGCAGTCGTTCATCAAATTTGGCCACCAGAATGTACGGAAGATCAAATTAGCCGTCTTGTGAATCCCAAAGTGACCCGCTCTTGTAACTTCTGCACAATATTTGAGAGCGCAGAAATAGTTTGGTAAATGTCCTTCGGTGGAGAGGCCTCCCTTCCAGACTCCATCTCTGGCTGACTGGTACTGTCACGTACCTGGTCGGAGTCTGGAATGACGAGGTCGGCCTCCCTTGTATCTCCAACCCAAGCCCCACTGAGGATGGGACAGACCTAGGGTTAGGAGTTACACGAGAGCCTGTAGTTGCGTGCAGAACTTGTCAGCTGAGTTGCAGACGTGGAGATGCAGGCAGAGCATCTGGTAGGGAACTGGACTCAGGAAAGCTGGTAGGATGGACAGCTAGCACAGGCACTGGAGACAGCGTTAAGCCAAGCAGGAGGCTGGTGCAGGATCACAAGGGTGGCCAGGTTCGGTAGCAGACGGGCAGCGAGGTACTGGAAAAGGTTCAAGATTCAAATTGCCTCTTCTCTTCTTGTCGAAGAACTTTTTATTATCTGCCTGGGTCTTGGAGATTGTATCCTGCAGTAATTGGTAGTTTGAGTTAAGGAAGTTCAACCTGTCTTGTACGGCAGGTACAGAAGAATCAATAGGCAGCTCAGGCAAGAAAGAAGGATGGTATCCATAATTGGCGAAAAAAGGTGACTGTTTGGTTGCCGAATGGGTGGAATTATTGTATGAAAATTCCGCGAGTGGGAGAAGTGATAGCCAGTCATCCTGCGCAAAAGAAGAAAAGCATCGTAGGTACTGTTCAAGGGTTTGATTGACCCTTTCAGTCTGTCCATTAGTTTGTGGGTGATAAGCTGTGGAGAGGCGGAGTTCAATGTTCAAAGTTTCACATAAGGCCCTCCAACATCTAGAAGTGAACTGCACCCCTCGATCAGAAACTATGCTGTCAGGGATGCCATGCAACCTTACAATCTCCTTGATAAAAGTTGAGGCAGTCTCCGGGGCAGAAGGAGTTCCTTGCAGAGGTACAAAGTGGGCCATTTTCGTCAAACGATCAACCACAACGAAAATGGTAGTGAAGTCTTCAGATGGGGGAAGTTCTACTATAAAATCCATGGAGATCATGCTCCATGGTTTCTCAGGTACAGGAAGGGGCTCAAGTAGACCCCAAGTTCTGGCTCTGTCTGTCTTATTCCGAAGGCATGAAATACAAGATCTTACATATTTCTTGCAGTCGTTCATCAAGTTTGGCCACCAGAATGTAAGGGAGATCAAATTAGCCGTCTTGTGAATCCCAAAGTGACCCGCTAGGGGATGATCATGACATCGCCCTAGGACGGCAACTCTGAACTGTTCTGGGACCTGCAGTAATTGGTAGTTGGAGTTAAGGAAGTTCAACCTGTCTTGTACGGCAGGTACAGAAGAATCAATAGGCAGCTCAGGCAAGAAAGAAGGATGGTATCCATAATTGGCGAAAAAAGGTGACTGTTTGGTTACCGAATGGGTGGAATTATTGTATGAAAATTCCGCGAGTGGGAGAAGTGATAGCCAGTCATCCTGTGCAAAAGAAGAAAAGCATCGTAGGTACTGTTCAAGGGTTTGATTGACCCTTTCAGTCTGTCCATGAGTTTGTGGGTGATAAGCTGTGGAGAGGCGGAGTTCAATGTTCAATGTTTCACATAAGGCCCTCCAAAATCTAGAAGTGAACTGCACCCCTCGATCAGAAACTATGCTGTCAGGGATGCCATGCAACCTTACAATCTCCTTGATAAAAGTTGAGGCAGTCTCCGGGGCAGAAGGAGTTCCTTGCAGAGGTACAAATTGGGCCATTTTGGTCAAACGATCAACCACAACGAAAATGGTAGTAAAGTCTTCAGATGGGGGAAGTTCTACTATAAAATCCATGGAGATCATGCTCCATGGTTTCTCAGGTACAGGAAGGGGCTCAAGTAGACCCCAAGTTCTGGCTCTGTCTGTCTTATTCCGAAGGCATGAAATACAAGATCTTACATATTTCTTGCAGTCGTTCATCAAGTTTGGCCACCAGAATGTACGGGAGATCAAATTAGCCGTCTTGTGAATCCCAAAGTGACCCGCTCTTGTAACTTCTGCACAATATTTGAGAGCGCAGAAATAGTTTGGTAAATGTCCTTCGGTGGAGAGGCCTCCCTTCCAGACTCCATCTCTGGCTGACTGGTACTGTCACGTACCTGGTAGGAGTCTGGAATGACGAGGTCGGCCTCCCTTGTATCCCCAACCCAAGCCCCACTGAGAATGGGACAGACCTAGGGTGAGGAGTTACACGAGTGCCTGTAGTTGCGTGCAGAACTTGTCAGCTGAGTTGCAGACGTGGAGATGCAGGCAGAGCATCTGGTAAGGAACTGGACTCAGGAAAGCTGGTAGGATGGACAGCTAGCACAGGCACTGGAGAAAGCGTTAAGCCAAGCAGGAGGCTGGTGCAGGATCACAAGGGTGGCCGGGTTCGGTAGCAGACGGGCAGCGAGGTACTGGAAAAGGTTCAAGATTCAAATTGCCTCTTCTCTTCTTGTCGAAGAACTTTTTATTATCTGCCTGGGTCTTGGAGATTGTATCCTGCAGTAATTGGTAGTTGGAGTTAAGGAAGTTCAACCTGTCTTGTACGGCAGGTACAGAAGAATCAATAGGCAGCTCAGGCAAGAAAGAAGGATGATATCCATAATTGGCGAAAAAAGGTGACTGTTTGGTTGCCGAATGGGTGGAATTATTGTATGAAAATTCCGCGAGTGGGAGAAGTAATAGCCAGTCATCCTGTGCAAAAGAAGAAAAGCATCGTAGGTACTGTTCTAGGGTTTGATTGACCCTTTCAGTCTGTCCATTAGTTTGTGGGTGATAAGCTGTGGAGAGGCGGAGTTCAATGTTCAAAGTTTCACATAAGGCCCTCCAAAATCTAGAAGTGAACTGCACCCCTCGATCAGAAACTATGCTGTCAGGGATGCCATGCAACCTTACAATCTCCTTGATAAAAGTTGAGGCAGTCTCCGGGGCAGAAGGAGTTCCTTGCAGAGGTACAAAGTGGGCCATTTTGGTCAAACGATCAACCACAACGAAAATGGTAGTGAAGTCTTCAGATGGGGGAAGTTCTACTATAAAATCCATGGAGATCATGCTCCATGGTTTCTCAGGTACAGGAAGGGGCTCAAGTAGACCCCAAGTTCTGGCTCTGTCTGTCTTATTCCGAAGGCATGAAATACAAGATCTTACATATTTCTTGCAGTCGTTCATCAAGTTTGGCCACCAGAATGTACGGGAGATCAAATTAGCCGTCTTGTGAATCCCAAAGTGACCCGCTAGGGGATGATCATGACATCGCCCTAGGACGGCAACTCTGAACTGTTCTGGGATAAAGATTTGCCTCTTACGGAAGTACAGGCCATCCCTTAGTTGAAGAGCCAGGTCCTTGGAAGGCGGTTGGTCTTCCACATATTTTCTTATTTGTGACATCAGATCCGCCTGAAGAAGTAAAAAATTATTGGCTGGTAGAATAGTATCAGGTTCCGAGGATACAAATGGATCACTGAACATGCGGGACAAGGCATCTGGTTTCCCGTTCTTTGAGCCAGGACGGTAGGTTATATGAAAAAAAGTGCCCATCTTGCCTGCCGAGGTCTTAGGCGTTTAGTTGTCTTCAAATACTCAAGATTCTTGTGATCTGTGAAGATAAGAATTGGGTGAGAAGCTCCCTCCAAAAGGTAACGCCATTCTTCAAGAGCGGCCTTGATAGCCAGTAGCTCTCGGTCACCAACATCATAATTCCTTTCGGAAGGATTTAATTTTTTAGAGAAGAAGGCCACAGGGTGGAGCAATGATTTGGGCCCTTGGCGTTGGGAAATGCATTTTCCCCAACTGCATTTTCCGAGGCGTCTACCTCCAAAACATAAGCTAAGGAGGGATCGGGATGTTTCAAGATGGGAGCTGAGGTGAATAAGGCTTTCAACTGTTCAAACGCTGTCTGAGCCTCTGGGGTCCATCGAAAGGGAACATGCTGTTTCGTTAGCTGAGTAATGGGAGTGATGATGCCAGAAAAGTCCTTAATAAATTTTCTATAAAAGTTAGCAAACCCCACGAACCTCTGTACAGCTTTTCTGTCAGTAGGAGCAGGCCATTCCAAGACAGAAGCGACTTTCTGAGGGTCCATGGAGATTCCCTCGGCGGAGATGACAAGCCCTAGGAAATGCACAACTTGCTTTTCAAAGTCGCATTTTTCAGCCTTTGCGTAAAGTCGGTGTTCCCGCAATCGAGCTAATACCTTTTTTACATGAGTCCGATGGGATTCTAAAGTTTCAGAGAATACAAGGATGTCATCCAGATACACGATGACGAATAAATCAAGAAAGTCCCGAAAAACATTGTTTACCAGATGCTGGAATGTGGCTGGAGCATTGCAGAGCCCGAATGGCATGACTAAATACTCAAAGTGGCCAAAGCGTGTCCGGAAGGCCGTCTTCCATTCGTCTCCCTCCCTGATTCTGACAAGATTATAGGCACCCCTCAAGTCCAGTTTGGAGAACACTCGTGCCCCTCGCAGCCTCTGGAATAGTTCGGGAATCAGAGGAAGAGGGTACCGATTCTTGACAGTGACCCTGTTAAGGTCACGATAGTCCACACAGGGCCTCAAGGTGTGGTCTTTTTTCTCAACGAAGAAAATACCGGCTCCTGCTGGTGAAGTGGAAGGCCGAATGAACTGCTTTTCAAGGCTCTCGTCGATATAGGTACGCAGGGCTTCCAATTCAGGCTCAGAGAGACGGTAAATCCGACCAAACGGGATCTCGGCTCCCGGTAGAAGTTCAATGGGGCAATCGTAAGTTCTATGAGGTGGAAGAGTGTCTGCACCCTTTTTATTAAAGACGTCCAGAAATTTGTGATAAGCAACCAGGATCAGTTTAGAGGCTTCATGGTCAGGGTGGATACCCAGGAGGGGCGTGGAGTTGACAGTTCCTCCAAAGAGGCAGTGCGTCTGGCAGTAGTTGGACGAAAAAAAAAATATCTCCGGTAAGCCAGTCAACGTGAGGGTTGTGTGCCTTCAACCATGGAATGCCGAGGATAACGGGAAACATGGGAGAAGCTATGACATCCAAACGGAGGAGTTCGCTATGGCCTGAAGAAGTCTGGCAGAGAATAGGCAAGGTCTCTTGAGTTTTCGTAGTTTACCTCTTTCTCCTGCTGAACGTCTACGTCGAGTCCAAGGCAGTCTGTGTCTCTTCTGCGGGGAGGTTGGCCACTTCATACGAACTTGTCCGGCAGAGACCTGCAGGGTCAGTGAGGATCCACAGTACATCAGGGATGGTCCATAGTACATCAGGGATGATCCATAGTACATTAGGGATGGTCCATAGTACACCAGTGATGGCCCATAGTACATCAGTGATGATCCACAGTACATCAGTTATTATCTATAGTACATCAGTGATGATCCACAGTACACCAGTGATGATTCACAGTACATCAGTGATGGTCCATAGTACATCAGGGATGGTCCATAGTACATCAGGGATGATCCATAGTACACCAGTGATGGCCCATAGTACATCAGTGATGATCTATAGTACATCAGTGATGATCCATAGTACACCAGTGATGATTAATAGTACACCAGTGATGATTCATAGTACACCAGTGATGGTCCATAGTACATCGGTGATGATCTATAGTACATCAGTGATGATCCACAGTACATCAGTGATGATCCACAGTACACCAGTGATGGCCCATAGTACATCAGTGATGATCTATAGTACATCAGTGATGATCATCAGTACATCAGTGATGATCCACAGTACATCAGTGATGATCCACAGTACATCAGTGATGATCCACAGTACATCAGGGATGGTCCACAGTACATCACTGATGATCCATAGCACATCAGTGATGGCCCATAGTACATCAGTGATGGCCCATAGTACATCAGTGATGATCCATAGTACACCAGTGATGATCCATAGTACACCAGGGATGATCCACAGTACATCAGTGATGATCCACAGTACATCAGTGATGGTCCATAGTAAATTAGTGATGGTCCATAGTACACCAGTAATGATCCATAGTACTCCAGTGATGGCCCATAGTACACCAGTGATGGCCCATAGTACATCAGTGATGATCTATAGTACATCAGTGATGATCCACAGTACATCAGGGAAGGTCCATAGTACATCAGGGATGATCCATAGTACATCAGTGATGATCCACAGTACATCAGTGATGATCCACAGTACATCAGTGATGATCCACAGTACATCAGGGATGGTCCACAGTACATCAGTGATGATCCATAGTACACCAGTCATGATCCATAGTACATCAGTGATAATCCATAGTACATCAGTGATGGCCCACAGTACATCAGGGATGATCCACAGTACATCAGTGATGATCCATAGTACACCAGTGATGGCCCATAGTACACCAGTGATGGCCCATAGTACATCAGTGATGATCCACAGTACATCAGTGATGATCTATAGTACACCAGTGATGATTCACAGTACATCAGGGATGGTCCATAGTACATCAGGGATGGTCCATCGTACATCAGGGATGATCCATAGTACACCAGTGATGATCCATAGTACACAAGTGATGGCCCATAGTACATCAGTGATGATCTATAGTACATCAGTGATGATCCATAGTACACCAGTGATGATCCATAGTACACCAGTGATGATTCATAGTACACCAGTGATGGTCCATAGTACATCAGTGATGATCTATAGTACATCAGTGATGATCCATAGTACACCAGTGATGATTAATAGTACACCAGTGATGATTCATAGTACACCAGTGATGGTCCATAGTACATCAGTGATGATCTATAGTACATCAGTGATGATCCACAGTACATCAGTGATGATCCACAGTACACCAGTGATGGCCCATAGTACATCAGTGATGATCTATAGTACATCAGTGATGATCCTCAGTACATCAGTGATGATCCACAGTACATCAGTGATGATCCACAGTACATCAAGGATGGTCCACAGTACATCAGTGATGATCCATAGTACATCAGTGATGGCCCATAGCACATCAGTGATGATCCATAGTACACCAGTGATTATCCATAGTACACCAGGGATGATCCACAGTACATCAGTGATGATCCACAGTACATCAGTGATGGTCCATAGTAAATTAGTGATGGTCCATAGTACACCAGTGATGATCCATAGTACTCCAGTGATGGCCCATAGTACACCAGTGATGGCCCATAGTACATCAGTGATGATCTATAGTACATCAGGGATGATCCACAGTACATCAGGGATGGTCCATAGTACATCAGGGATGATCCATAGTACATCAGTGATGATCCACAGTACATCAGTGATGATCCACAGTACATCAGTGATGATCCACAGTACATCAGGGATTGTCCACAGTACATCAGTGATGATCCATAGTACACCAGTCATGATCCATAGTACATCAGTGATGATCCATAGTACATCAGTGATGGCCCACAGTACATCAGGGATGATCCACAGTACATCAGTGATGATCCATAGTACACCAGTGATGGCCCATTGTACATCAGTGATGATCCACAGTACATCAGTGATGATCTATAGTACATCAGTGATGAATCACAGTACACCAGTGATGATTCACAGTACATCAGGGATGGTCCATAGTACATCAGGGATGGTCCATAGTACATCAGGGATGATCCATAGTACACCAGTGATGATCCATAATACACAAGTGATGACCCATAGTATATCAGTGATGATCTATAGTACATCAGTGATGATCCATAGTACACAAGTGATGATCCATAGTACACCAGTGATGATTCATAGTCACCAGTGATGGTCCATAGTACATCAGTGATGATCTATAGTACATCAGTGATGATCCACAGTACATCAGTGATGATCCACAGTACATCAGTGATGATCCATAGTACACCAGTGATGGCCCATAGTACACCAGTGATGGCCCATAGTACATCAGTGATGATCTATAGTTCATCAGTGATGATCCTCAGTACATCAGTGATGATCCACAGTACATCAGTGATGATCCACAGTACATCAGTGATGATCCACAGTACATCAGGGATGGTCCACAGTACATCAGTGATGATCCATAGTACATCAGTGATGGCCCATAGTACATCAGTGATGATCCATATTACACCAGTGATGATCCATATTACACCAGGGATGACCCACAGTACATCAGTGATGATCCACAGTACATCAGTGATGGTCCATAGTAAATCAGTGATGGTCCATAGTACACCAGTGATGATCCATAGTTCACCAGTGATGGCCCATAGTACACCAGTGATGATCCATAGTACACCAGAGATGGCCCATAGTATACCAGTGATGTCCCATAGTACATCAGTGATGATCCACAGTACATCAGTGATGATCCATAGTACACCAGGGATGGCCCATAGTACATCAGTGATGGCTCATAGTACATCAGTGATGATCCATAGTACATCAGTGATGATCCATAGTACACCAGTGATGATCCATAGTACATCAGTGATGGCTCATAATACATCAGTGATGATCCATAATACATCAGTGATGATCCATAGTACACCAGTGATGGCCCATAGTACTTCAGTGATGATCTATAGTACATCAGTGATGATCCACAGTACATCAGTGATGATCCACAGTACATCAGTGATGATCCACGGTACATCAGTGATGATCCATAGTACATCAGTGATGATCCTCAGTACATCAGTGATGATCCACAGTACATCAGTGATGATCTACAGTACATCAGTGATGATCCACAGGACATCAGGGATGGTCCACAGTACATCAGTGATGATCCATAGTACACCAGTCATGATCCATAGTACATCAGTGATGATCCATAGTACATCAGTGATGATCCATAGTACACCAGTGATGGCCCATAGTACACCAGTGATGATCCATAGTACACCAGTGATGGCCCATAGTACTTCAGTGATGATCTATAGTACATCAGTGATGATCCACAGTACATCAGTGATGATCCACAATACATCAGGGATGGTCCACAGTATATCAGTGATGATCCATAGTACATCAGTGATGGCCCAAAGTACATCAGTGATGATCCACAGTACATCAGTGATGATCCATAGTACACCAGTGATGGTCCATAGTACACCAGTGATGGTCCATAGTACATCAGTGATGATCCATAGTACATCAGTGATGATCCACAGTACATCAGGGATGGTCCACAGTACATCAGTGATGATCCATAGTACACCAGTGATGGCCCAAAGCACATCAGTGATGGTCCATAGTACACCAGGGATGATCCATAGTAATCCAGTGATGATCCATAGTACACCAGTGATGGCCCATAGTACACCAGTGATGGCCCATAGTACATCAGTGATGATCCAGAGTACATCAGTGATGATCTATAGTACATCAGGGATGGTCCACAGTACATCAGTGATGATCCATAGTACACCAGTGATGATCCATAGTACATCAGTGATGATCCATAGTACACCTGTGATGGCCAACAGTACACCAGTGATGGCCCACAGTACATCAGTGATGATCCACAGTACATCAGGGATGATCCACAGTATATCAGGGATGGTCCACAGTATATCAGTGATGATCCATAGTACACCAGTGATGATCCATAGTACACCAGTGATGATCCATAGTACACCAGGGATGATCCATAGTACACCAGTGATGATCCATAGTACACCAGTGATGATCCATAGTACATCAGTGATGATCCATAGTACACCAGTGATGGCCCATAGTACACCAGTGATGGCCCATAGTACACCAGTGATGATCCATAGTACACCAGTGATGGCCCATAGTACACCAGTGATGTCCCATAGTACATCAGTGATGATCCACAGTACATCAGTGATGATCCATAGTACACCAGGGATGGCCCATAGTACATCAGTGATGGCTCATAGTACATCAGTGATGATCTATAGTACATCAGTGATGATCCATAGTACACCAGTGATGATCCATAGTACATCAGTGATGGCTCATAGTACATCAGTGATGATCCATAGTACACCAGTGATGATCCATAGTACATCAGTGATGGCTCATAGTACATCAGTGATGATCCATAATACATCAGTGATGATCCATAGTACATCAGTGATGATCCATAGTACATCAGTGATGATCCAAAGTACACCAGTCATGGCCCATAGTACTACAGTGATGAGCTATAGTACATCAGTGATGATCCACAGTACATCAGTGATGATCCACAGTACATCAGTGATGATCCAAGGTACATCAGTGATGATCCATAGTACATCAGTGATGATCCTCAGTACATCAGTGATGATCCACAGTACATCAGTGATGATCCACAGTACATCAGTGATGATCCACAGTACATCAGTGATGATCCACAGTACATCAGGGATGGTCCACAGTACATCAGTGATGATCCATAGTACATCAGTGATGATCCATAGTACATCAGTGATGATCCATAGTACACCAGTGATGATCCATAGTACACCAGTGATGGCCCATAGTACTTCAGTGATGATTTATAGTACATCAGTGATGATCCACAGTACATCAGTGATGATCCACAATACATCAGGGATGGTCCACAGTATATCAGTGATGATCCATAGTACATCAGTGATGGCCCACAGTACATCAGTGATGATCCACAGTACATCAGTGATGATCCATAGTACACCAGTGATGGCCCATAGTACATCAGTGATGGTTCATAGTACATCAGTGATGATCCATAGTACATCAGTGATGATCCATAGTACATCAGTGATGATCCATAGTACACCAGTGATGGCCCATAGTACATCAGTAATGATCTATAGTACATCAGTGATGATCCACAGTACATCAGTGATGATCCACAGTACATCAGTTATGATCCACAGTACATCAGTGATGATCCACAGTACATCAGTGATGATCCACAATACTTCAGTGATGATCCACAGCACATCAGTGATGATCCACAGTACATCAGGGATGGTCCACAGTATATCAGTGATGATCCATAGTACATCAGTGATGGCCCATAGTACATCAGTGATGATCCATAGTACACCAGTGATGATCCATAGTACACCAGTGATGTTCCATAGTACACCAGGGATGATCCACAGTACATCAGTGATGATCCACAGTACATCAGTGGTGGTCCACAGTACATCAGTGGTGGTCCACAGTACATCAGTGATGGTCCATAGTACACCAGTGATGATCCATAGTACACCAGTGATGATCCATAGTACACCAGTGATGGCCCATAGTACACCAGTGATGGCCCATAGTACATCAGTGATGATCCATAGTACATCAGTGATGATCCACAGTACATCAGTGATGATCCACAGTACATCAGGGAAGGTCCATAGTACACCAGTGATGATCCATAGTACACCAGTGATGGCCCATAGTACATCAGTGATGAACTATAGTACATCAGAGATGATCCACAGTACATCAGGGATGGTCCATAGTACATCAGTCATGATCCATAGTACACCAGTGATGATCCATAGTACACCAGTGATGGCCCATAGTACATCAGTGATGAACTATAGTACATCAGTGATGATCCACAGTACATCAGTGATGATCCATAGTACATCAGTGATGATCCACAGTACATCAGGGATGGTCCATAGTACATCAGTGATGATCCATAGTACACCAGTGATGATCCATAGTACACCAGTGATGGCCCATAGTACATCAGTGATGAACTATAGTACATCAGTGATGATCCACAGTACATCAGTGATGATCCACAGTACATCAGGGATGGTCCATAGTACACCAGTGATGATCCACAGTACACCAGTGATGGTCCATAGTACATCAGTGATGATCTATAGTACAACAGTGATGATCTATAGTACATCAGTGATGATCCACAGTACATCAGTTATGATACACAGTACATCAGTGATGATCCACAGTACATCAATGATGATCCACAATACTTCAGTGATGATCCACAGTACATCAGTGATGATCCACAGTACATCAGGGATGGTCCACAGTATATCAGTGATGATCCATGGTACATCAGTGATGGTCCATAGTACATCAGTGATGGTCCATAGTACACCAGTGATGATCCATAGTACACCAGTGATGGCCCATAGTACACCAGTGATGGCCCATAGTACATCAGTGATGATCCATAGTACATCAGGGATGGTCCATAGTACATCAGTGATGATCCATAGTACACCAGTGATGATCCATAGTACACCAGTGATGGCCCATAGTACATCAGTGATGAACTATAGTACATCAGAGATGATCCACAGTACATCAGGGATGGTCCATAGTACATCAGTGATGATCCATAGTACACCAGTGATGATCCATAGTACACCAGTGATGGCCCATAGTACATCGGTGATGAACTATAGTACATCAGTGATGATCCACAGTACATCAGTGATGATCCATAGTACATCAGTGATGATCCACAGTACATCAGTGATGATCCACAGTACATCAGGGATGGTCCATAGTACATCAGTGATGATCCATAGTACACCAGTGATGATCCATAGTACACCAGTGATGGCCCATAGTACATCAGTGATGAACTATAGTACATCAGTGATGATCCACAGTACATCAGTGATGATCCACAGTACATCAGGGATGGTCCATAGTACACCAGTGATGATCCACAGTACACCAGTGATGATCCATAGTACACCAGTGATGGTCCATAGTACATCAGTGATGATCTATAGTACATCAGTGATGGTCCATAGTACATCATTGATGATCTATAGTACATCAGTGATGATCTATAGTACATCAGTGATGATCCACAGTACATCAGTTATGATACACAGTACATCAGTGATGATCCACAGTACATCAGTGATGATCCACAGTACATCAGTGATGATCCACAATACTTCAGTGATGATCCACAGTACATCAGTGATGATCCACAGTACATCAGGGATGGTCCACAGTATATCAGTGATGATCCATAGTACATCAGTGATGATCCATAGTACACCAGTGATGGCCCATAGTACACCAGTGATGGCCCATAGTACATCAGTGATGATCCATAGTACATCAGTGATGATCCACAGTACATCAGTGATGATCCGCAGTACATCAGGGATGGTCCACAGTACATCAGTGATGATCCATAGTACACCAGTGATTATCCATAGTACACCAGTGATGGCCCATAGTACACCAGTGATGATCCATAGTACACCAGTGATGGCCCATAGTACATCAGTGATGAACTATAGTACATCAGTGATGATCCACAGTACATCAGTGATGATCCATAGTACACCAGTGATGGCCCATAGTACACCAGTGATGATCCATAGTACACCAGTGATGGCCCATAGTACATCAGTGATGAACTATAGTACATCAGTGATGATCCACAGTACATCAGTGATGATCCACAGTACATCAGGGATGGTCCATAGTACATCAGTGATGATCCATAGTACACCAGTGATGATCCATAGTACACCAGTGATGGCCCATAGTACATCAGTGATGAACTATAGTACATCAGTGATGATCCACAGTACATCAGTGATGATCCACAGTACATCAGGGATGGTCCATAGTACACCAGTGATGATCCACAGTACACCAGTGATGATCCATAGTACACCAGTGATGGTCCATAGTACATCAGTGATGATCTATAGTACACCAGTGATGGTCCATAGTACATCAGTGATGATCTATAGTACATCAGTGATGAACTATAGTACATCAGTGATGATCTATAGTACATCAGTGATGATCCATAGTACACCAGTGATGATCCATAGCACACCAGTGATGGCCCATAGTACATCAGTGATGAACTATAGTACATCAGTGATGATCCACAGTACATCAGGGATGGTCCATAGTACATCAGTGATGATCCATAGTACACCAGTGATGATCCATAGTACACCAGTGATGGCCCATAGTACATCAGTGATGAACTATAGTACATCAGTGATGATCCACAGTACATCAGTGATGATCCACAGTACATCAGGGATGGTCCATAGTACATCAGTGATGATCCATAGTACACCAGTGATGATCCATAGTACACCAGTGATGGCCCATAGTACATCAGTGATGAACTATAGTACATCAGTGATGATCCATAGTACATCAGTGATGATCCATAGTACATCAGTGATGATCCACAGTATATCAGTGATGATCCACAGTACATCAGGGATGGTCCATAGTACACCAGTGATGATCCACAGTACACCAGTGATGATCCATAGTACACCAGTGATGGTCCATAGTACATCAGTGATGATCTATAGTACATCAGTGATGATCTATAGTACATCAGTGATGATCCACAATACATCAGTTATGATACACAGTACATCAGTGATGATCCACAGTACATCAGTGATGATCCACAATACTTCAGTGATGATCCACAGTACATCAGTGATGATCCGCAGTACATCAGGGATGGTCCACAGTATATCAGTGATGATCCATAGTACATCAGTGATGGTCCATAGTACATCAGTGATGGTCCATAGTACACCAGTGATGATCCATAGTACACCAGTGATGGCCCATAGTACACCAGTGATGGCCCATAGTACATCAGTGATGATCCATAGTACATCAGTGATGATCCACAGTACATCAGTGATGATCCACAGTACATCAGGGATGGTCCTTAGTACATCAGTGATGATCCATAGTACACCAGTGATGATCCATAGTACACCAGTGATGGCCCATAGTACATCAGTGATGAACTATAGTACATCAGTGATGATCCACAGTACATCAGGGATGGTCCATAGTACATCAGTGATGATCCATAGTACACCAGTGATGATCCATAGTACAACAGTGATGGCCCATAGTACATCAGTGATGAACTATAGTACATCAGTGATGATTCACAGTACATCAGTGATGATCCATAGTACATCAGTGATGATCCACAGTACATCAGTGATGATCCACAGTACATCAGGGATGGTCCATAGTACATCAGTGATGATCCATAGTACACCAGTGATGATCCATAGTACACCAGTGATGGCCCATAGTACATCAGTGATGAACTATAGTACATCAGTGATGATCCACAGTACATCAGTGATGATCCACAGTACATCAGGGATGGTCCATAGTACACCAGTGATGATCCACAGTACACCAGTGATGATCCATAGTACACCAGTGATGGTCCATAGTACATCAGTGATGATCTATAGTACATCAGTGATGGTCCATAGTACATCAGTGATGAGCTATAGTACATCAGTGATGATCTATAGTACATCAGTGATGATCCATAGTACACCAGTGATGATCCATAGTACACCAGTGATGGCCCATAGTACATCAGTGATGATCCATAGTACACCAGTGATGATCCATAGTACACCAGTGATGGCCCATAGTACATCAGTGATGAACTATAGTACATCAGTGATGATCCACAGTACATCAGTGATGATCCATAGTACATCAGTGATGATCCACAGTACATCAGTGATGATCCACAGTACATCAGGGATGGTCCATAGTACATCAGTGACGATCCATAGTACACCAGTGATGATCCATAGTACACCAGTGATGGCCCATAGTACATCAGTGATGATCCATAGTACATCAGTGATGATCCACAGTACATCAGTGATGATCCACAGTACATCAGGGATGGTCCATAATACATCAGTGATGATCCATAGTACACCAGTGATGATCCATAGTACACCAGTGATGGCCCATAGTACATCAGTGATGAACTATAGTACATCAGTGATGATCCACAGTACATCAGTGATGATCCACAGTACATCAGGGATGGTCCATAGTACACCAGTGATGATCCACAGTACATCAGTTATGATCCACAGTACATTAGTGATGATCCACAGTACATCAGTGATGATCCACAGTACATCAGTGATGATCCACAATACTTCAGTGATGATCCACAGTACATCAGGGATGGTCCACAGTACATCAGTGATGGTCCACAGTATATCAGTGATGATCCATAGTACATCAGTGATGGTCCATAGTACATCAGTGATGGTCCATAGTACACCAGTGATGATCCATAGTACACCAGTGATGGCCCATAGTACACCAGTGATGGCCCATAGTACATCAGTGATGATCCATAGTACATCAGTGATGATCCACAGTACATCAGTGATGATCCACAGTACATCAGGGATGGTCCATAGTACATCAGTGATGATCCATAGTACACCAGTGATGATCCATAGTACACCAGTGATGGCCCATAGTACATCAGTGATGAACTATAGTACATCAGAGATGATCCACAGTACATCAGGGATGGTCCATAGTACATCAGTCATGATCCATAGTACACCAGTGATGATCCATAGTACACCAGTGATGGCCCATAGTACATCAGTGATGAACTATAGTACATCAGTGATGATCCTCAGTACATCAGTGATGATCCATAGTACATCAGTGATGATCCACAGTACATCAGGGATGGTCCATAGTACACCAGTGATGGCCCATAGTACATCAGTGATGATCCACAGTACATCAGTGATGATCTATAGTACATCAGTGATGATCCACAGTACACCAGTGATGATTCACAGTACATCAGGGATGGTCCATAGTACATCAGGGATGGTCCATAGTACATCAGTGATGATCCACAGTACATCAGGGATGGTCCACACTACATCAGTGATGATCCATAGTACATCAGTGATGGCCCATAGTACATCAGTGATGATCCACAGTACATCAGTGATGATCCACAGTACATCAGGGATGGTCCATAGTACATCAGTGATGATCCATAGTACACCAGTGATGATCCATAGTACACCAGTGATGGTCCATAGTACATCAGTGATGAACTATAGTACATCAGTGATGATCCACAGTACATCAGTGATGATCCACAGTACATCAGGGATGGTCCATAGTACACCAGTGATGATCCACAGTACACCAGTGATGATCCATAGTACACCAGTGATGGTCCATAGTACACCAGTCATGATCCATAGTACACCAGTGATGGCCCATAGTACATCAGTGATGAACTATAGTACATCAGTGATGATCCACAGTACATCAGTGATGATCCACAGTACATCAGGGATGGTCCATAGTACACCAGTGATGATCCACAGTACACCAGTGATGATCCATAGTACACCAGTGATGGTCCATAGTACATCAGTGATGATCTATAGTACATCAGTGATGGTCCATAGTCCATCAGTGATGATCTATAGTACATCAGTGATGATCTATAGTACATCAGTGATGATCCACAATACATCAGTTATGATACACAGTACATCAGTGATGATCCACAGTACATCAGTGATGATCCACAATACTTCAGTGATGATCCACAGTACATCAGTGATGATCCGCAGTACATCAGGGATGGTCCACAGTATATCAGTGATGATCCATAGTACATCAGTGATGGTCCATAGTACATCAGTGATGGTCCATAGTACACCAGTGATGATCCATAGTACACCAGTGATGGCCCATAGTACACCAGTGATGGCCCATAGTACATCAGTGATGATCCATAGTACATCAGTGATGATCCACAGTACATCAGTGATGATCCACAGTACATCAGGGATGGTCCTTAGTACATCAGTGATGATCCATAGTACACCAGTGATGATCCATAGTACACCAGTGATGGCCCATAGTACATCAGTGATGAACTATAGTACATCAGTGATGATCCACAGTACATCAGGGATGGTCCATAGTACATCAGTGATGATCCATAGTACACCAGTGATGATCCATAGTACAACAGTGATGGCCCATAGTACATCAGTGATGAACTATAGTACATCAGTGATGATTCACAGTACATCAGTGATGATCCATAGTACATCAGTGATGATCCACAGTACATCAGTGATGATCCACAGTACATCAGGGATGGTCCATAGTACATCAGTGATGATCCATAGTACACCAGTGATGATCCATAGTACACCAGTGATGGCCCATAGTACATCAGTGATGAACTATAGTACATCAGTGATGATCCACAGTACATCAGTGATGATCCACAGTACATCAGGGATGGTCCATAGTACACCAGTGATGATCCACAGTACACCAGTGATGATCCATAGTACACCAGTGATGGTCCATAGTACATCAGTGATGATCTATAGTACATCAGTGATGGTCCATAGTACATCAGTGATGAGCTATAGTACATCAGTGATGATCTATAGTACATCAGTGATGATCCATAGTACACCAGTGATGATCCATAGTACACCAGTGATGGCCCATAGTACATCAGTGATGATCCATAGTACACCAGTGATGATCCATAGTACACCAGTGATGGCCCATAGTACATCAGTGATGAACTATAGTACATCAGTGATGATCCACAGTACATCAGTGATGATCCATAGTACATCAGTGATGATCCACAGTACATCAGTGATGATCCACAGTACATCAGGGATGGTCCATAGTACATCAGTGATGATCCATAGTACACCAGTGATGATCCATAGTACACCAGTGATGGCCCATAGTACATCAGTGATGATCCATAGTACATCAGTGATGATCCACAGTACATCAGTGATGATCCACAGTACATCAGGGATGGTCCATAGTACATCAGTGATGATCCATAGTACACCAGTGATGATCCATAGTACACCAGTGATGGCCCATAGTACATCAGTGATGAACTATAGTACATCAGTGATGATCCACAGTACATCAGTGATGATCCACAGTACATCAGGGATGGTCCATAGTACACCAGTGATGATCCACAGTACATCAGTTATGATCCACAGTACATTAGTGATGATCCACAGTACATCAGTGATGATCCACAGTACATCAGTGATGATCCACAATACTTCAGTGATGATCCACAGTACATCAGGGATGGTCCACAGTACATCAGTGATGGTCCACAGTATATCAGTGATGATCCATAGTACATCAGTGATGGTCCATAGTACATCAGTGATGGTCCATAGTACACCAGTGATGATCCATAGTACACCAGTGATGGCCCATAGTACACCAGTGATGGCCCATAGTACATCAGTGATGATCCATAGTACATCAGTGATGATCCACAGTACATCAGTGATGATCCACAGTACATCAGGGATGGTCCATAGTACATCAGTGATGATCCATAGTACACCAGTGATGATCCATAGTACACCAGTGATGGCCCATAGTACATCAGTGATGAACTATAGTACATCAGAGATGATCCACAGTACATCAGGGATGGTCCATAGTACATCAGTCATGATCCATAGTACACCAGTGATGATCCATAGTACACCAGTGATGGCCCATAGTACATCAGTGATGAACTATAGTACATCAGTGATGATCCTCAGTACATCAGTGATGATCCATAGTACATCAGTGATGATCCACAGTACATCAGGGATGGTCCATAGTACACCAGTGATGGCCCATAGTACATCAGTGATGATCCACAGTACATCAGTGATGATCTATAGTACATCAGTGATGATCCACAGTACACCAGTGATGATTCACAGTACATCAGGGATGGTCCATAGTACATCAGGGATGGTCCATAGTACATCAGTGATGATCCACAGTACATCAGGGATGGTCCACACTACATCAGTGATGATCCATAGTACATCAGTGATGGCCCATAGTACATCAGTGATGATCCATATTACACCAGTGATGATCCATAGTACACCAGGGATGACCCACAGTACATCAGTGATGATCCACAGTACATCAGTGATGGTCCATAGTAAATCAGTGATGGTCCATAGTACACCAGTGATGATCCATAGTTCACCAGTGATGGCCCATAGTACACCAGTGATGATCCATAGTACACCAGAGATGGCCCATAGCATACCAGTGATGTCCCATAGTACATCAGTGATGATCCACAGTACATCAGTGATGATCCATAGTACACCAGGGATGGCCCATAGTACATCAGTGATGGCTCATAGTACATCAGTGATGATCCATAGTACATCAGTGATGATCCATAGTACACCAGTGATGATCCATAGTACATCAGTGATGGCTCATAGTACATCAGTGATGATCCATAGTACATCAGTGATGATCCATAGTACACCAGTGATGATCCATAGTACATCAGTGATGGCTCATAGTACATCAGTGATGATCCATAATACATCAGTGATGATCCATAGTACACCAGTGATGGCCCATAGTACTTCAGTGATGATCTATAGTACATCAGTGATGATCCACAGTACATCAGTGATGATCCACAGTACATCAGTGATGATCCACGGTACATCAGTGATGATCCATAGTACATCAGTGATGATCCTCAGTACATCAATGATGATCCACAGTACATCAGTGATGATCCACAGTACATCAGTGATGATCCACAGTACATCAGTGATGATCCACAGGACATCAGGGATGGTCCACAGTACATCAGTGATGATCCATAGTAAACCAGTCATGATCCATAGTACATCAGTGATGATCCATAGTACATCAGTGATGATCCATAGTACACCAGTGATGGCCCATAGTACACCAGTGATGATCCATAGTACACCAGTGATGGCCCATAGTACTTCAGTGATGATCTATAGTACATCAGTGATGATCCACAGTACATCAGTGATGATCCACAATACATCAGGGATTGTCCACAGTATATCAGTGATGATCCATAGTACATCAGTGATGGCCCACAGTACATCAGTGATGATCCACAGTACATCAGTGATGATCCATAGTACACCAGTGATGGTCCATAGTACACCAGTGATGGTCCATAGTACATCAGTGATGATCCATAGTACATCAGTGATGATCCACAGTACATCAGGGATGGTCCACAGTACATCAGTGATGATCCATAGTACACCAGTGATGGCCCAAAGCACATCAGTGATGGTCCATAGTACACCAGGGATGATCCATAGTAATCCAGTGATGATCCATAGTACACCAGTGATGGCCCATAGTACACCAGTGATGGCCCATAGTACATCAGTGATGATCCACAGTACATCAGTGATGATCTATAGTACATCAGGGATGGTCCACAGTACATCAGTGATGATCCATAGTACACCAGTGATGATCCATAGTACATCAGTGATGCTCCATAGTACACCTGTGATGGCCCACAGTACACCTGTGATGGCCCACAGTAGATCAGTGATGATCCACAGTACATCAGGGATGGTCCACAGTATATCAGGGATGGTCCACAGTATATCAGTGATGAGCCATAGTACATCAGTGATGGTCCATAGTACACCAGTGATGATCCATAGTACACCAGTGATGGCCCATAGTACACCAGTGATGGCCCATAGTACACCAGTGATGATCCATAGTACACCAGTGATGGCCCATAGTACACCAGTGATGTCCCATAGTACATCAGTGATGATCCACAGTACATCAGTGATGATCCATAGTACACCAGGGATGGCCCATAGTACATCAGTGATGGCTCATAGTACATCAGTGATGATCCATAGTACATCAGTGATGGTCCATAGTACACCAGTGATGATCCATAGTACACCAGTGATGGCCCATAGTACACCAGTGATGGCCCATAGTACATCAGTGATGATCCATAGTACATCAGTGATGATCCACAGTACATCAGTGATGATCCACAGTACATCAGGGATGGTCCATAGTACATCAGTGATGATCCATAGTACACCAGTGATGATCCATAGTACACCAGTGATGGCCCATAGTACATCAGTGATGAACTATAGTACATCAGAGATGATCCACAGTACATCAGGGATGGTCCATAGTACATCAGTCATGATCCATAGTACACCAGTGATGATCCATAGTACACCAGTGATGGCCCATAGTACATCAGTGATTAACTATAGTACATCAGTGATGATCCACAGTACATCAGTGATGATCCATAGTACATCAGTGATGATCCACAGTACATCAGGGATGGTCCATAGTACATCAGTGATGATCCATAGTACACCAGTGATGATCCATAGTACACCAGTGATGGCCCATAGTACATCAGTGATGAACTATAGTACATCAGTGATGATCCACAGTACATCAGTGATGATCCACAGTACATCAGGGATGGTCCATAGTACACCAGTGATGATCCACAGTACACCAGTGATGGTCCATAGTACATCAGTGATGATCTATAGTACATCAGTGATGATCTATAGTACATCAGTGATGATCCACAGTACATCAGTTATGATACACAGTACATCAGTGATGATCCACAGTACATCAGTGATGATCCACAATACTTCAGTGATGATCCACAGTAGATCAGTGATGATCCACAGTACATCAGGGATGGTCCACAGTATATCAGTGATGATCCATAGTACATCAGTGATGGTCCATAGTACATCAGTGATGGTCCATAGTACACCAGTGATGATCCATAGTACACCAGTGATGGCCCATAGTACACCAGTGATGGCCCATAGTACATCAGTGATGATCCATAGTACATCAGTGATGATCCACAGTACATCAGTGATGATCCACAGTACATCAGGGATGGTCCATAGTACATCAGTGATGATCCATAGTACACCAGTGATGATCCATAGTACACCAGTGATGGCCCATAGTACATCAGTGATGAACTATAGTACATCAGTGATGATCCACAGTACATCAGGGATGGTCCATAGTACATCAGTGATGATCCATAGTACACCAGTGATGATCCATAGTACACCAGTGATGGCCCATAGTACATCAGTGATGGCCCATAGTACATCAGTGATGAACTATAGTACATCAGTGATGATCCACAGTACATCAGTGATGATCCATAGTACATCAGTGATGATCCACAGTACATCAGTGATGATCCACAGTACATCAGGGATGGTCCATAGTACATCAGTGATGATCCATAGTACACCAGTGATGATCCATAGTACACCAGTGATGGCCCATAGTACATCAGTGATGAACTATAGTACATCAGTGATGATCCACAGTACATCAGTGATGATCCACAGTACATCAGGGATGGTCCATAGTACACCAGTGATGATCCACAGTACACCAGTGATGATCCATAGTACACCAGTGATGGTCCATAGTACATCAGTGATGATCTATAGTACATCAGTGATGGTCCATAGTACATCAGTGATGATCTATAGTACATCAGTGATGATCTATAGTACATCAGTGATGATCCATAGTACATCAGTGATGATCCACAGTACATCAGTGATGGTCCACAGTACATCAGGGATGGTGCACAGTACATCGGTGATGATCCATAGTACACCAGTGATGGCCCATAGTACATCAGTGATGGGCCATAGTACATCAGTGATGATCCATAGTAGATCAGTGATGATCCATAGTACACCAGTGATGGCCCATAGTACACCAGTGATGGCCCATAGTACATCAGTGATGATCCACAGTACATCAGTGATGATCCATAGTACATCAGTGATGATCCACAGTACATCAGTGATGATCCACAGTACATCAGGGATGGTCCATAGTACATCAGTGATGATCCATAGTACACCAGTGATGATCCATAGTACACCAGTGATGGCCCATAGTACATCAGTGATGATCTATAGTACATCAGTGATGATCCACAGTACATCAGGGATGGTCCATAGTACATCAGGGATGATCCATAGTACATCAGTGATGATCCGCAGTACATCAGTGATGATCCACAGTACATCAGAGATGATCCACAGTACATCAGTGATGATCCACAGTACATGAGGGATGGTCCACAGTACATCAGTGATGATCCATAGTACACCAGTCATGATCCATAGTACATCAGTGATGATCCATAGTACATCAGTGATGGCCCACAGTACATCAGGGATGATCCACAGTACATCAGTGATGATCCATAGTACACCAGTGATGGCCCATAGTACACCAGTGATGGCCCATAGTACATCAGTGATGATCCACAGTACATCAGTGATGATCTATAGTACATCAGTGATGATCCACAGTACACCAGTGATGATTCACAGTACATCAGGGATGGTCCATAGTACATCAGGGATGGTCCATAGTACATCAGTGATGATCCACAGTACATCAGGGATGGTCCACAGTACATCAGTGATGATCCATAGTACATCAGTGATGGCCCATAGTACATCGGTGATGATCCATATTACACCAGTGATGATCCATAGTACACCAGGGATGACCCACAGTACATCAGTGATGATCCACAGTACATCAGTGATGGTCCATAGTAAATCAGTGATGGTCCATAGTACACCAGTGATGATCCATAGTTCACCAGTGATGGCCCATAGTACACCAGTGATGATCCATAGTACACCAGAGATGGCCCATAGTATACCAGTGATGTCCCATAGTACATCAGTGATGATCCACAGTACATCAGTGATGATCCATAGTACACCAGGGATGGCCCATAGTACATCAGTGATGGCTCATAGTACATCAGTGATGATCCATAGTACATCAGTGATGATCCATAGTACACCAGTGATGATCCATAGTACATCAGTGATGGCTCATAGTACATCAGTGATGATCCATAGTACATCAGTGATGATCCATAGTACACCAGTGATGATCCATAGTACATCAGTGATAGCTCATAGTACATCAGTGATGATCCATAATACATCAGTGATGATCCATAGTACACCAGTGATGGCCCATAGTACTTCAGTGATGATCTATAGTACATCAGTGATGATCCACAGTACATCAGTGATGATCCACAGTACATCAGTGATGATCCACGGTACATCAGTGATGATCCATAGTACATCAGTGATGATCCTCAGTACATCAATGATGATCCACAGTACATCAGTGATGATCCACAGTACATCAGTGATGATCCACAGTACATCAGTGATGATCCACAGGACATCAGGGATGGTCCACAGTACATCAGTGATGATCCATAGAAAACCAGTCATGATCCATAGTACATCAGTGATGATCCATAGTACATCAGTGATGATCCATAGTACACCAGTGATGGCCCATAGTACACCAGTGATGATCCATAGTACACCAGTGATGGTCCATAGTACATCAGTGATGATCTATAGTACATCAGTGATGGTCCATAGTCCATCAGTGATGATCTATAGTACATCAGTGATGATCTATAGTACATCAGTGATGATCCACAATACATCAGTTATGATACACAGTACATCAGTGATGATCCACAGTACATCAGTGATGATCCACAATACTTCAGTGATGATCCACAGTACATCAGTGATGATCCGCAGTACATCAGGGATGGTCCACAGTATATCAGTGATGATCCATAGTACATCAGTGATGGTCCATAGTACATCAGTGATGGTCCATAGTACACCAGTGATGATCCATAGTACACCAGTGATGGCCCATAGTACACCAGTGATGGCCCATAGTACATCAGTGATGATCCATAGTACATCAGTGATGATCCACAGTACATCAGTGATGATCCACAGTACATCAGGGATGGTCCTTAGTACATCAGTGATGATCCATAGTACACCAGTGATGATCCATAGTACACCAGTGATGGCCCATAGTACATCAGTGATGAACTATAGTACATCAGTGATGATCCACAGTACATCAGGGATGGTCCATAGTACATCAGTGATGATCCATAGTACACCAGTGATGATCCATAGTACAACAGTGATGGCCCATAGTACATCAGTGATGAACTATAGTACATCAGTGATGATTCACAGTACATCAGTGATGATCCATAGTACATCAGTGATGATCCACAGTACATCAGTGATGATCCACAGTACATCAGGGATGGTCCATAGTACATCAGTGATGATCCATAGTACACCAGTGATGATCCATAGTACACCAGTGATGGCCCATAGTACATCAGTGATGAACTATAGTACATCAGTGATGATCCACAGTACATCAGTGATGATCCACAGTACATCAGGGATGGTCCATAGTACACCAGTGATGATCCACAGTACACCAGTGATGATCCATAGTACACCAGTGATGGTCCATAGTACATCAGTGATGATCTATAGTACATCAGTGATGGTCCATAGTACATCAGTGATGAGCTATAGTACATCAGTGATGATCTATAGTACATCAGTGATGATCCATAGTACACCAGTGATGATCCATAGTACACCAGTGATGGCCCATAGTACATCAGTGATGATCCATAGTACACCAGTGATGATCCATAGTACACCAGTGATGGCCCATAGTACATCAGTGATGAACTATAGTACATCAGTGATGATCCACAGTACATCAGTGATGATCCATAGTACATCAGTGATGATCCACAGTACATCAGTGATGATCCACAGTACATCAGGGATGGTCCATAGTACATCAGTGATGATCCATAGTACACCAGTGATGATCCATAGTACACCAGTGATGGCCCATAGTACATCAGTGATGATCCATAGTACATCAGTGATGATCCACAGTACATCAGTGATGATCCACAGTACATCAGGGATGGTCCATAGTACATCAGTGATGATCCATAGTACACCAGTGATGATCCATAGTACACCAGTGATGGCCCATAGTACATCAGTGATGAACTATAGTACATCAGTGATGATCCACAGTACATCAGTGATGATCCACAGTACATCAGGGATGGTCCATAGTACACCAGTGATGATCCACAGTACATCAGTTATGATCCACAGTACATTAGTGATGATCCACAGTACATCAGTGATGATCCACAGTACATCAGTGATGATCCACAATACTTCAGTGATGATCCACAGTACATCAGGGATGGTCCACAGTACATCAGTGATGGTCCACAGTATATCAGTGATGATCCATAGTACATCAGTGATGGTCCATAGTACATCAGTGATGGTCCATAGTACACCAGTGATGATCCATAGTACACCAGTGATGGCCCATAGTACACCAGTGATGGCCCATAGTACATCAGTGATGATCCATAGTACATCAGTGATGATCCACAGTACATCAGTGATGATCCACAGTACATCAGGGATGGTCCATAGTACATCAGTGATGATCCATAGTACACCAGTGATGATCCATAGTACACCAGTGATGGCCCATAGTACATCAGTGATGAACTATAGTACATCAGTGATGATCCTCAGTACATCAGTGATGATCCATAGTACATCAGTGATGATCCACAGTACATCAGGGATGGTCCATAGTACACCAGTGATGGCCCATAGTACATCAGTGATGATCCACAGTACATCAGTGATGATCTATAGTACATCAGTGATGATCCACAGTACACCAGTGATGATTCACAGTACATCAGGGATGGTCCATAGTACATCAGGGATGGTCCATAGTACATCAGTGATGATCCACAGTACATCAGGGATGGTCCACACTACATCAGTGATGATCCATAGTACATCAGTGATGGCCCATAGTACATCAGTGATGATCCATATTACACCAGTGATGATCCATAGTACACCAGGGATGACCCACAGTACATCAGTGATGATCCACAGTACATCAGTGATGGTCCATAGTAAATCAGTGATGGTCCATAGTACACCAGTGATGATCCATAGTTCACCAGTGATGGCCCATAGTACACCAGTGATGATCCATAGTACACCAGAGATGGCCCATAGCATACCAGTGATGTCCCATAGTACATCAGTGATGATCCACAGTACATCAGTGATGATCCATAGTACACCAGGGATGGCCCATAGTACATCAGTGATGGCTCATAGTACATCAGTGATGATCCATAGTACATCAGTGATGATCCATAGTACACCAGTGATGATCCATAGTACATCAGTGATGGCTCATAGTACATCAGTGATGATCCATAGTACATCAGTGATGATCCATAGTACACCAGTGATGATCCATAGTACATCAGTGATGGCTCATAGTACATCAGTGATGATCCATAATACATCAGTGATGATCCATAGTACACCAGTGATGGCCCATAGTACTTCAGTGATGATCTATAGTACATCAGTGATGATCCACAGTACATCAGTGATGATCCACAGTACATCAGTGATGATCCACGGTACATCAGTGATGATCCATAGTACATCAGTGATGATCCTCAGTACATCAATGATGATCCACAGTACATCAGTGATGATCCACAGTACATCAGTGATGATCCACAGTACATCAGTGATGATCCACAGGACATCAGGGATGGTCCACAGTACATCAGTGATGATCCATAGTAAACCAGTCATGATCCATAGTACATCAGTGATGATCCATAGTACATCAGTGATGATCCATAGTACACCAGTGATGGCCCATAGTACACCAGTGATGATCCATAGTACACCAGTGATGGCCCATAGTACTTCAGTGATGATCTATAGTACATCAGTGATGATCCACAGTACATCAGTGATGATCCACAATACATCAGGGATTGTCCACAGTATATCAGTGATGATCCATAGTACATCAGTGATGGCCCACAGTACATCAGTGATGATCCACAGTACATCAGTGATGATCCATAGTACACCAGTGATGGTCCATAGTACACCAGTGATGGTCCATAGTACATCAGTGATGATCCATAGTACATCAGTGATGATCCACAGTACATCAGGGATGGTCCACAGTACATCAGTGATGATCCATAGTACACCAGTGATGGCCCAAAGCACATCAGTGATGGTCCATAGTACACCAGGGATGATCCATAGTAATCCAGTGATGATCCATAGTACACCAGTGATGGCCCATAGTACACCAGTGATGGCCCATAGTACATCAGTGATGATCCACAGTACATCAGTGATGATCTATAGTACATCAGGGATGGTCCACAGTACATCAGTGATGATCCATAGTACACCAGTGATGATCCATAGTACATCAGTGATGCTCCATAGTACACCTGTGATGGCCCACAGTACACCTGTGATGGCCCACAGTAGATCAGTGATGATCCACAGTACATCAGGGATGGTCCACAGTATATCAGGGATGGTCCACAGTATATCAGTGATGAGCCATAGTACATCAGTGATGGTCCATAGTACACCAGTGATGATCCATAGTACACCAGTGATGGCCCATAGTACACCAGTGATGGCCCATAGTACACCAGTGATGATCCATAGTACACCAGTGATGGCCCATAGTACACCAGTGATGTCCCATAGTACATCAGTGATGATCCACAGTACATCAGTGATGATCCATAGTACACCAGGGATGGCCCATAGTACATCAGTGATGGCTCATAGTACATCAGTGATGATCCATAGTACATCAGTGATGGTCCATAGTACACCAGTGATGATCCATAGTACACCAGTGATGGCCCATAGTACACCAGTGATGGCCCATAGTACATCAGTGATGATCCATAGTACATCAGTGATGATCCACAGTACATCAGTGATGATCCACAGTACATCAGGGATGGTCCATAGTACATCAGTGATGATCCATAGTACACCAGTGATGATCCATAGTACACCAGTGATGGCCCATAGTACATCAGTGATGAACTATAGTACATCAGAGATGATCCACAGTACATCAGGGATGGTCCATAGTACATCAGTCATGATCCATAGTACACCAGTGATGATCCATAGTACACCAGTGATGGCCCATAGTACATCAGTGATTAACTATAGTACATCAGTGATGATCCACAGTACATCAGTGATGATCCATAGTACATCAGTGATGATCCACAGTACATCAGGGATGGTCCATAGTACATCAGTGATGATCCATAGTACACCAGTGATGATCCATAGTACACCAGTGATGGCCCATAGTACATCAGTGATGAACTATAGTACATCAGTGATGATCCACAGTACATCAGTGATGATCCACAGTACATCAGGGATGGTCCATAGTACACCAGTGATGATCCACAGTACACCAGTGATGGTCCATAGTACATCAGTGATGATCTATAGTACATCAGTGATGATCTATAGTACATCAGTGATGATCCACAGTACATCAGTTATGATACACAGTACATCAGTGATGATCCACAGTACATCAGTGATGATCCACAATACTTCAGTGATGATCCACAGTAGATCAGTGATGATCCACAGTACATCAGGGATGGTCCACAGTATATCAGTGATGATCCATAGTACATCAGTGATGGTCCATAGTACATCAGTGATGGTCCATAGTACACCAGTGATGATCCATAGTACACCAGTGATGGCCCATAGTACACCAGTGATGGCCCATAGTACATCAGTGATGATCCATAGTACATCAGTGATGATCCACAGTACATCAGTGATGATCCACAGTACATCAGGGATGGTCCATAGTACATCAGTGATGATCCATAGTACACCAGTGATGATCCATAGTACACCAGTGATGGCCCATAGTACATCAGTGATGAACTATAGTACATCAGTGATGATCCACAGTACATCAGGGATGGTCCATAGTACATCAGTGATGATCCATAGTACACCAGTGATGATCCATAGTACACCAGTGATGGCCCATAGTACATCAGTGATGGCCCATAGTACATCAGTGATGAACTATAGTACATCAGTGATGATCCACAGTACATCAGTGATGATCCATAGTACATCAGTGATGATCCACAGTACATCAGTGATGATCCACAGTACATCAGGGATGGTCCATAGTACATCAGTGATGATCCATAGTACACCAGTGATGATCCATAGTACACCAGTGATGGCCCATAGTACATCAGTGATGAACTATAGTACATCAGTGATGATCCACAGTACATCAGTGATGATCCACAGTACATCAGGGATGGTCCATAGTACACCAGTGATGATCCACAGTACACCAGTGATGATCCATAGTACACCAGTGATGGTCCATAGTACATCAGTGATGATCTATAGTACATCAGTGATGGTCCATAGTACATCAGTGATGATCTATAGTACATCAGTGATGATCTATAGTACATCAGTGATGATCCATAGTACATCAGTGATGATCCACAGTACATCAGTGATGGTCCACAGTACATCAGGGATGGTGCACAGTACATCGGTGATGATCCATAGTACACCAGTGATGGCCCATAGTACATCAGTGATGGGCCATAGTACATCAGTGATGATCCATAGTAGATCAGTGATGATCCATAGTACACCAGTGATGGCCCATAGTACACCAGTGATGGCCCATAGTACATCAGTGATGATCCACAGTACATCAGTGATGATCCATAGTACATCAGTGATGATCCACAGTACATCAGTGATGATCCACAGTACATCAGGGATGGTCCATAGTACATCAGTGATGATCCATAGTACACCAGTGATGATCCATAGTACACCAGTGATGGCCCATAGTACATCAGTGATGATCTATAGTACATCAGTGATGATCCACAGTACATCAGGGATGGTCCATAGTACATCAGGGATGATCCATAGTACATCAGTGATGATCCGCAGTACATCAGTGATGATCCACAGTACATCAGAGATGATCCACAGTACATCAGTGATGATCCACAGTACATGAGGGATGGTCCACAGTACATCAGTGATGATCCATAGTACACCAGTCATGATCCATAGTACATCAGTGATGATCCATAGTACATCAGTGATGGCCCACAGTACATCAGGGATGATCCACAGTACATCAGTGATGATCCATAGTACACCAGTGATGGCCCATAGTACACCAGTGATGGCCCATAGTACATCAGTGATGATCCACAGTACATCAGTGATGATCTATAGTACATCAGTGATGATCCACAGTACACCAGTGATGATTCACAGTACATCAGGGATGGTCCATAGTACATCAGGGATGGTCCATAGTACATCAGTGATGATCCACAGTACATCAGGGATGGTCCACAGTACATCAGTGATGATCCATAGTACATCAGTGATGGCCCATAGTACATCGGTGATGATCCATATTACACCAGTGATGATCCATAGTACACCAGGGATGACCCACAGTACATCAGTGATGATCCACAGTACATCAGTGATGGTCCATAGTAAATCAGTGATGGTCCATAGTACACCAGTGATGATCCATAGTTCACCAGTGATGGCCCATAGTACACCAGTGATGATCCATAGTACACCAGAGATGGCCCATAGTATACCAGTGATGTCCCATAGTACATCAGTGATGATCCACAGTACATCAGTGATGATCCATAGTACACCAGGGATGGCCCATAGTACATCAGTGATGGCTCATAGTACATCAGTGATGATCCATAGTACATCAGTGATGATCCATAGTACACCAGTGATGATCCATAGTACATCAGTGATGGCTCATAGTACATCAGTGATGATCCATAGTACATCAGTGATGATCCATAGTACACCAGTGATGATCCATAGTACATCAGTGATAGCTCATAGTACATCAGTGATGATCCATAATACATCAGTGATGATCCATAGTACACCAGTGATGGCCCATAGTACTTCAGTGATGATCTATAGTACATCAGTGATGATCCACAGTACATCAGTGATGATCCACAGTACATCAGTGATGATCCACGGTACATCAGTGATGATCCATAGTACATCAGTGATGATCCTCAGTACATCAATGATGATCCACAGTACATCAGTGATGATCCACAGTACATCAGTGATGATCCACAGTACATCAGTGATGATCCACAGGACATCAGGGATGGTCCACAGTACATCAGTGATGATCCATAGAAAACCAGTCATGATCCATAGTACATCAGTGATGATCCATAGTACATCAGTGATGATCCATAGTACACCAGTGATGGCCCATAGTACACCAGTGATGATCCATAGTACACCAGTGATGGCCCATAGTACTTCAGTGATGATCTATAGTACATCAGTGATGATCCACAGTACATCAGTGATGATCCACAGTACATCAGGGATGGTCCATAGTACACCAGTGATGATCCACAGTACACCAGTGATGATCCATAGTACACCAGTGATGGTCCATAGTACATCAGTGATGATCTATAGTACATCAGTGATGGTCCATAGTACATCAGTGATGATCTATAGTACATCAGTGATGATCCACAGTACATCAGTTATGATACACAGTACATCAGTGATGATCCACAGTACATCAGTGATGATCCACAGTACATCAGTGATGATCCACAATACTTCAGTGATGATCCACAGTACATCAGTGATGATCCACAGTACATCAGGGATGGTCCACAGTATATCAGTGATGATCCATAGTACATCAGTGATGGTCCATAGTACATCAGTGATGGTCCATAGTACACCAGTGATGATCCATAGTACACCAGTGATGATCCATAGTACACCAGTGATGGCCCATAGTACACCAGTGATGGCCCATAGTACATCAGTGATGATCCATAGTACATCAGTGATGATCCACAGTACATCAGTGATGATCCACAGTACATCAGGGATGGTCCATAGTACATCAGTGATGATCCATAGTACACCAGTGATGATCCATAGTACACCAGTGATGGCCCATAGTACATCAGTGATGAACTATAGTACATCAGTGATGATCCACAGTACATCAGTGATGGTCCATAGTACATCAGTGATGATCTATAGTACATCAGTGATGGTCCATAGTACATCAGTGATGATCTATAGTACATCAGTGATGGTCCATAGTACATCAGTGATGATCTATAGTACATCAGTGATGATCTATAGTACATCAGTGATGATCCATAGTACATCAGTGATGATCCACAGTACATCAGTGATGGTCCACAGTACATCAGGGATGGTGCACAGTACATCGGTGATGATCCATAGTACACCAGTGATGGCCCATAGTACATCAGTGATGGTCCATAGTACATCAGTGATGATCCATAGTAGATCAGTGATGATCCATAGTACACCAGTGATGGCCCATAGTACACCAGTGATGGCCCATAGTACATCAGTGATGATCCACAGTACATCAGTGATGATCCATAGTACATCAGTGATGATCCACAGTACATCAGTGATGATCCACAGTACATCAGGGATGATCCATAGTACATCAGTGATGATCCATAGTACACCAGTGATGATCCATAGTACACCAGTGATAACCCATAGTACATCAGTGATGAACTATAGTACATCAGTGATGATCCACAGTACATCAGTGATGATCCACAGTACATCAGGGATGGTCCATAGTACACCAGTGATGATCCACAGTACACCAGTGATGATCCATAGTACACCAGTGATGGTCCATAGTACATCAGTGATGATCTATAGTACATCAGTGATGGTCCATAGTACATCAGTGATGATCTATAGTACATC
Organism: Rana muscosa; assembly: GCA_029206835.1. Classification (NCBI taxonomy): domain Eukaryota; kingdom Metazoa; phylum Chordata; class Amphibia; order Anura; family Ranidae; genus Rana; species Rana muscosa. Next base: position 1,491,099 of record JARGYO010000232.1, read on the forward strand.
AGTGATGATCCACAGTACATCAGTTATGATACACAGTACATCAGTGATGATCCACAGTACATCAGTGATGATCCACAGTACATCAGTGATGATCCACAATACTTCAGTGATGATCCACAGTACATCAGTGATGATCCACAGTACATCAGGGATGGTCCACAGTATATCAGTGATGATCCATAGTACATCAGTGATGGTCCATAGTACATCAGTGATGGTCCATAGTACACCAGTGATGATCCATAGTACACCAGTGATGATCCATAGTACACCAGTGATGGCCCATAGTACACCAGTGATGGCCCATAGTACATCAGTGATGATCCACAGTACATCAGTGATGATCCACAGTACATCAGGGATGGTCCATAGTACATCAGTGATGATCCATAGTACACCAGTGATGATCCATAGTACACCAGTGATGGCCCATAGTACATCAGTGATGAACTATAGTACATCAGTGATGATCCACAGTACATCAGTGATGATCCACAGTACATCAGGGATGGTCCATAGTACACCAGTGATGATCCACAGTACACCAGTGATGATCCATAGTACACCAGTGATGGTCCATAGTACATCAGTGATGATCTATAGTACATCAGTGATGGTCCATAGTACATCAGTGATGATCTATAGTATATCAGTGATGATCCACAGTACATCAGTTATGATACACAGTACATCAGTGATGATCCACAGTACATCAGTGATGATCCACAATACTTCAGTGATGATCCACAGTACATCAGTGATGATCCACAGTACATCAGGGATGGTCCATAGTACATCAGTGATGATCCATAGTACACCAGTGATGATCCATAGTACACCAGTGATGGCCCATAGTACATCAGTGATGAACTATAGTACATCAGTGATGATCCACAGTACATCAGTGATGATCCATAGTACATCAGTGATGATCCACAGTACATCAGTGATGATCCACAGTACATCAGGGATGGTCCATAGTACATCAGTGATGATCCATAGTACACCAGTGATGATCCATAGTACACCAGTGATGGCCCATAGTACATCAGTGATGATCTATAGTACATCAGTGATGATCCACAGTACATCAGGGATGGTCCATAGTACATCAGGGATGATCCATAGTACATCAGTGATGATCCGCAGTACATCAGTGATGATCCACAGTACATCAGAGATGATCCACAGTACATCAGTGATGATCCACAGTACATGAGGGATGGTCCACAGTACATCAGTGATGATCCATAGTACACCAGTCATGATCCATAGTACATCAGTGATGATCCATAGTACATCAGTGATGGCCCACAGTACATCAGGGATGATCCACAGTACATCAGTGATGATCCATAGTACACCAGTGATGGCCCATAGTACACCAGTGATGGCCCATAGTACATCAGTGATGATCCACAGTACATCAGTGATGATCTATAGTACATCAGTGATGATCCACAGTACACCAGTGATGATTCACAGTACATCAGGGATGGTCCATAGTACATCAGGGATGGTCCATAGTACATCAGTGATGATCCACAGTACATCAGGGATGGTCCACAGTACATCAGTGATGATCCATAGTACATCAGTGATGGCCCATAGTACATCGGTGATGATCCATATTACACCAGTGATGATCCATAGTACACCAGGGATGACCCACAGTACATCAGTGATGATCCACAGTACATCAGTGATGGTCCATAGTAAATCAGTGATGGTCCATAGTACACCAGTGATGATCCATAGTTCACCAGTGATGGCCCATAGTACACCAGTGATGATCCATAGTACACCAGAGATGGCCCATAGTATACCAGTGATGTCCCATAGTACATCAGTGATGATCCACAGTACATCAGTGATGATCCATAGTACACCAGGGATGGCCCATAGTACATCAGTGATGGCTCATAGTACATCAGTGATGATCCATAGTACATCAGTGATGATCCATAGTACACCAGTGATGATCCATAGTACATCAGTGATGGCTCATAGTACATCAGTGATGATCCATAGTACATCAGTGATGATCCATAGTACACCAGTGATGATCCATAGTACATCAGTGATAGCTCATAGTACATCAGTGATGATCCATAATACATCAGTGATGATCCATAGTACACCAGTGATGGCCCATAGTACTTCAGTGATGATCTATAGTACATCAGTGATGATCCACAGTACATCAGTGATGATCCACAGTACATCAGTGATGATCCACGGTACATCAGTGATGATCCATAGTACATCAGTGATGATCCTCAGTACATCAATGATGATCCACAGTACATCAGTGATGATCCACAGTACATCAGTGATGATCCACAGTACATCAGTGATGATCCACAGGACATCAGGGATGGTCCACAGTACATCAGTGATGATCCATAGAAAACCAGTCATGATCCATAGTACATCAGTGATGATCCATAGTACATCAGTGATGATCCATAGTACACCAGTGATGGCCCATAGTACACCAGTGATGATCCATAGTACACCAGTGATGGCCCATAGTACTTCAGTGATGATCTATAGTACATCAGTGATGATCCACAGTACATCAGTGATGATCCACAGTACATCAGGGATGGTCCATAGTACACCAGTGATGATCCACAGTACACCAGTGATGATCCATAGTACACCAGTGATGGTCCATAGTACATCAGTGATGATCTATAGTACATCAGTGATGGTCCATAGTACATCAGTGATGATCTATAGTACATCAGTGATGATCCACAGTACATCAGTTATGATACACAGTACATCAGTGATGATCCACAGTACATCAGTGATGATCCACAGTACATCAGTGATGATCCACAATACTTCAGTGATGATCCACAGTACATCAGTGATGATCCACAGTACATCAGGGATGGTCCACAGTATATCAGTGATGATCCATAGTACATCAGTGATGGTCCATAGTACATCAGTGATGGTCCATAGTACACCAGTGATGATCCATAGTACACCAGTGATGATCCATAGTACACCAGTGATGGCCCATAGTACACCAGTGATGGCCCATAGTACATCAGTGATGATCCATAGTACATCAGTGATGATCCACAGTACATCAGTGATGATCCACAGTACATCAGGGATGGTCCATAGTACATCAGTGATGATCCATAGTACACCAGTGATGATCCATAGTACACCAGTGATGGCCCATAGTACATCAGTGATGAACTATAGTACATCAGTGATGATCCACAGTACATCAGTGATGATCCACAGTACATCAGGGATGGTCCATAGTACACCAGTGATGATCCACAGTACACCAGTGATGATCTATAGTACACCAGTGATGGTCCATAGTACATCAGTGATGATCTATAGTACATCAGTGATGGTCCATAGTACATCAGTGATGATCTATAGTACATCAGTGATGATCCACAGTACATCAGTTATGATACACAGTACATCAGTGATGATCCACAGTACATCAGTGATGATCCACAATACTTCAGTGATGATCCACAGTACATCAGTGATGATCCACAGTACATCAGGGATGGTCCACAGTATATCAGTGATGATCCATAGTACATCAGTGATGGTCCATAGTACATCAGTGATGGTCCATAGTACACCAGTGATGATCCATAGTACACCAGTGATGATCCATAGTACACCAGTGATGGCCCATAGTACACCAGTGATGGCCCATAGTACATCAGTGATGATCCATAGTACATCAGTGATGATCCACAGTACATCAGTGATGATCCACAGTACATCAGGGATGGTCCATAGTACATCAGTGATGATCCATAGTACACCAGTGATGATCCATAGTACACCAGTGATGGCCCATAGTACATCAGTGATGAACTATAGTACATCAGTGATGATCCACAGTACATCAGTGATGATCCATAGTACATCAGTGATGATCCACAGTACATCAGTGATGATCCACAGTACATCAGGGATGGTCCATAGTACATCAGTGATGATCCATAGTACACCAGTGATGATCCATAGTACACCAGTGATGGCCCATAGTACATCAGTGATGATCTATAGTACATCAGTGATGATCCACAGTACATCAGGGATGGTCCATAGTACATCAGGGATGATCCATAGTACATCAGTGATGATCCGCAGTACATCAGTGATGATCCACAGTACATCAGTGATGATCCACAGTACATCAGTGATGATCCACAGTACATGAGGGATGGTCCACAGTACATCAGTGATGATCCATAGTACACCAGTCATGATCCATAGTACATCAGTGATGATCCATAGTACATCAGTGATGGCCCACAGTACATCAGGGATGATCCACAGTACATCAGTGATGATCCATAGTACACCAGTGATGGCCCATAGTACACCAGTGATGGCCCATAGTACATCAGTGATGATCCACAGTACATCAGTGATGATCTATAGTACATCAGTGATGATCCACAGTACACCAGTGATGATTCACAGTACATCAGGGATGGTCCATAGTACATCAGGGATGGTCCATAGTACATCAGTGATGATCCACAGTACATCAGTGATGATCCATAGTACACCAGGGATGGCCCATAGTACATCAGTGATGGCTCATAGTACATCAGTGATGATCCATAGTACATCAGTGATGATCCATAGTACACCAGTGATGATCCATAGTACATCAGTGATGGCTCATAGTACATCAGTGATGATCCATAGTACATCAGTGATGATCCATAGTACACCAGTGATGATCCATAGTACATCAGTGATGGCTCATAGTACATCAGTGATGATCCATAATACATCAGTGATGATCCATAGTACACCAGTGATGGCCCATAGTACTTCAGTGATGATCTATAGTACATCAGTGATGATCCACAGTACATCAGTGATGATCCACAGTACATCAGTGATGATCCACGGTACATCAGTGATGATCCATAGTACATCAGTGATGATCCTCAGTACATCAATGATGATCCACAGTACATCAGTGATGATCCACAGTACATCAGTGATGATCCACAGTACATCAGTGATGATCCACAGGACATCAGGGATGGTCCACAGTACATCAGTGATGATCCATAGAAAACCAGTCATGATCCATAGTACATCAGTGATGATCCATAGTACATCAGTGATGATCCATAGCACACCAGTGATGGCCCATAGTACACCAGTGATGATCCATAGTACACCAGTGATGGCCCATAGTACTTCAGTGATGATCTATAGTACATCAGTGATGATCCACAGTACATCAGTGATGATCCACAATACATCAGGGATGGTCCACAGTATATCAGTGATGATCCATAGTACATCAGTGATGGCCCACAGTACATCAGTGATGATCCACAGTACATCAGTGATGATCCATAGTACACCAGTGATGGTCCATAGTACACCAGTGATGGTCCATAGTAGATCCACTGATGTAGTATGGGCAATCACTGGTGTACTATGGGCCATCACTGGTGTACTATGGATCATCACTGGTGTACTATGGATCATCACTGGTGTACTATGGACCATCACTGATGTACTATGGACCATCACTGGTGTACTATGGATCATCACTGGTGTACTGTGGATCATCACTGGTGTACTATGGACCATCCCTGATGTACTGTGGATCATCACTGATATACTATGGATCATCACTGATGTACTATGGATCATCACTGATGTACTATAGTTCATCACTGATGTACTATGGGCCATCACTGGTGTACTATGGATCATCACTGGTGTACTATGGATCATCACTGATGTACTATGGACCATCCCTGATGTACTGTGGATCATCACTGATGTACTATAGTTCATCACTGATGTACTATGGGCCATCACTGGTGTACTATGGATCATCACTGGTGTACTATGGATCATCACTGATGTACTATAGATCATCACTGATGTACTATAGTTTATCACTGATGTACTATAGATCATCACTGATGTACTATGGACCATCACTGGTGTACTATAGATCATCACTGATGTACTATGGACCATCACTGGTGTACTATGGATCATCACTGGTGTACTGTGGATCATCACTGGTGTACTATGGACCATCCCTGATGTACTGTGGATCATCACTGATGTACTGTGGATCATCACTGATGTACTATAGTTCATCACTGATGTACTATGGGCCATCACTGGTGTACTATGGATCATCACTGGTGTACTATGGGCCATCACTGGTGTACTATGGATCATCACTGATGTACTGTGGATCATCACTGATGTACTATAGTTCATCACTGATGTACTATGGGCCATCACTGGTGTACTATGGATCATCACTGGTGTACTATGGACCATCACTGATGTACTATGGACCATCACTGGTGTACTGTGGATCATCACTGGTGTACTATGGACCATCCCTGATGTACTGTGGATCATCACTGATGTACTGTGGATCATCACTGATGTACTATAGTTCATCACTGATGTACTATGGGCCATCACTGGTGTACTATGGATCATCACTGGTGTACTATGGATCATCACTGATGTACTATGGACCATCCCTGATGTACTGTGGATCATCACTGATGTACTATGGATCATCACTGATGTACTATAGTTCATCACTGATGTACTATGGGCCATCACTGGTGTACTATGGATCATCACTGGTGTACTATGGATCATGACTGATGTACTATGGACCATCCCTGATGTACTGTGGATCATCTCTGATGTACTATAGTTCATCACTGATGTACTATGGGCCATCACTGATGTACTATAGATCATCACTGATGTACTATGGACCATCACTGGTGTACTATGGATCATCACTGATGTACTATGGACCTTCCCTGATGTACTGTGGATCATCACTGATGTACTGTGGATCATCACTGATGTACTATGGATCATCACTGATGTACTATGGGCCATCACTGGTGTACTATGGGCCATCACTGGTGTACTATGGATCATCACTGGTGTACTATGGACCATCACTGATGTACTATGGACCATCACTGATGTACTATGGATCATCACTGATATACTGTGGACCATCACTGATGTACTGTGGACCATCCCTGATGTACTGTGGATCATCACTGAAGTATTGTGGATCATCACTGATGTACTGTGGATCATCACTGATGTACTGTGGATCATCACTAATGTACTGTGGATCATAACTGATGTACTGTGGATCATCACTGGTGTACTATGGACCATCCCTGATGTACTGTGGATCATCACTGATGTACTGTGGATCATCACTGATGTACTATAGTTCATCACTGATGTACTATGGGCCATCACTGGTGTACTATGGATCATCACTGGTGTACTATGGATCATCACTGATGTACTATGGACCATCCCTGATGTACTTTGGATCATCACTGATGTACTGTGGATCATCACTGATGTACTATGGATCATCACTGATGTACTATGGGCCATCACTGGTGTACTATGGATCATCACTGATGTACTATGGATCATCACTGATGTACTATGGATCATCACTGATGTACTATGGGCCATCACTGGTCCATCACCGATGTACTGTGGACCATCCCTGATGTACTGTGGACCATCACTGATGTACTGTGGATCATCACTGATGTACTATGGATCATCACTGATGTACTATAGATCATCACTGATGTACTATAGATCATCACTGATGTACTATGGACCATCACTGATGTACTATAGATCATCACTGATGTACTATGGACCATCACTGGTGTACTATGGATCATCACTGGTGTACTGTGGATCATCACTGGTGTACTATGGACCATCCCTGATGTACTGTGGATCATCACTGATGTACTGTGGATCATCACTGATGTACTATAGTTCATCACTGATATACTGTGGGCCATCACTGGTGTACTATGGATCATCACTGGTGTACTATGGATCATCACTGATGTACTATGGACCATCCCTGATGTACTGTGGATCATCACTGATGTACTGTGGATCATCACTGATGTACTATGGATCATCACTGATGTACTGTGGATCATCACTGATGTACTATAGTTCATCACTGATGTACTATGGGCCATCACTGGTGTACTATGGATCATCACTGGTGTACTATGGATCATCACTGATGTACTATGGGCCATCACTGGTGTACTAAGGATCATCACTGGTGTACTATGGATCATCACTGATGTACTATAGATCATCACTGATGTACTATAGCTCATCACTGATGTACTATGGACCATCACTGATGTACTATAGATCATCACTGATGTACTATGGACCATCACTGGTGTACTATGGATCATCACTGGTGTACTGTGGATCATCACTGGTGTACTATGGACCATCCCTGATGTACTGTGGATCATCACTGATGTACTGTGGATCATCACTGATGTACTATAGTTCATCACTGATGTACTATGGGCCATCACTGGTGTACTATGGATCATCACTGGTGTACTATGGATCATCACTGATGTACTATGGACCATCCCTGATGTACTGTGGATCATCACTGATGTACTGTGGATCATCACTGATGTACTATGGATCATCACTGATGTACTGTGGATCATCACTGATGTACTATAGTTCATCACTGATGCACTATGGGCCATCACTGGTGTACTATGGATCATCACTGATGTACTGTGGATCATCACTGATGTACTGTGGATCATCACTGATGTACTGTTAATCATCACTGATGTACTATGGGCCATCACTGGTGTACTATGGGCCATCACTGGTGTACTATGGATCATCACTGGTGTACTATGGACCATCACTGATGTACTATGGACCATCACTGATGTACTATGGATCATCACTGATATACTGTGGACCATCACTGATGTACTGTGGACCATCCCTGATGTACTGTGGATCATCACTGAAGTATTGTGGATCATCACTGATGTACCGTGGATCATCACTGATGTACTGTGGATCATCACTAATGTACTGTGGATCATAACTGATGTACTGTAGATCATCACTGATGTACTATAGATCATCACTGGTGTACTATGTATATAGATCATCACTGATGTACTATGGACCATCACTGATGTACTATAGATCATCACTGATGTACTATGGACCATCACTGGTGTACTATGGATCATCACTGGTGTACTGTGGATCATCACTGGTGTACTATGGACCATCCCTGATGTACTGTGGATCATCACTGATGTACTGTGGATCATCACTGATGTACTATAGTTCATCACTGATGTACTATGGGCCATCACTGGTGTACTATGGATCATCACTGGTGTACTATGGATCATCACTGATGTACTATGGACCATCCCTGATGTACTGTGGATCATCACTGATGTACTATAGTTCATCACTGATGTACTATGGGCCATCACTGGTGTACTATGGATCATCACTGGTGTACTATGGATCATCACTGATGTACTATGGACCATCCCTGATGTACTGTGGATCATCACTGATGTACTGTGGATCATCACTGATGTACTATGGATCATCACTGATGTACTATGGGCCATCACTGGTGTACTATGGATCATCACTGGTGTACTATGGATCATCACTGGTGTACTATGGACCATCACTGATGTACTGTGGACCACCACTGTTGTACTGTGGATCATCACTGATGTACTGTGGATCATCCCTGGTGTACTATGGAACATCACTGGTGTACTATGGATCATCACTGGTGTACTATGGATCATCACTGATGTACTATGGGCCATCACTGATGTACTATGGATCATCACTGATATACTGTGGACCATCCCTGATGTACTGTGGATCATCACTGATGTACTGTGGATCATCACTGAAGTATTGTGGATCATCACTGATGTACTGTGGATCATCACTGATGTACTGTGGATCATAACTGATGTACTGTGGATCATCACTGATGTACTGTGGATCATCACTGATGTACTATAGATCATTACTGATGTACTATGGGCCATCACTGGTGTACTATGGATCATCATTGATGTACTATGGATCATCACTGATGTACTATGGATCATCACTGATGTACTATGGACCATCACTGATGTACTATGGGCCATCACTGGTGTACTATGGATCATCACTGATGTACTGTGGATCATCACTGATGTACTGTGGGCCATCACTGATGTACTATGGATCATCACTGATATACTGTGGACCATCCCTGATGTATTGTGGATCATCACTGATGTACTGTGGATCATCACTGATGTACTATAAATCATCACTGAAGTACTATGGGCCATCACTGGTGTACTATGGATCATCACTGGTGTACTATGGATCATCACTGATGTACTATGGATCATCACTGATGTACTATGGATCATGACTGGTGTACTATGGATCATCACTGATGTACTGTGGACCATCCCTGATGTACTGTGGATCATCACTGATGTACTGTGGATCATCACTGATGTACTGTGGATCATCACTGATGTACTGAGGATCATCACTGATGTACTATGGATCATCACTGATGTAGCTTGGATCATCACTGATGTACTGTGGATCATCACTGATGTACTGTGGATCATCACTGATGTACTATAGATCATCACTGTAGTACTATGGGCCATGACTGGTGTACTATGGATCATCACTGATGTACTATGAGCCATCACTGATGTACTATGGATCATCACTGGTGTACTATGGATCATCACTGATGTACTATGAGCCATCACTGCTGTACTATGGATCATCACTGGTGTACAATGGATCACCACTGATGTACTATGGATCATCACTGATGTACTATGAGCCATCACTGATGTACTATGGGCCATCCGTGGTGTACTATGGATCATCACTGATGTACTGTGGATCATCACTGATGTACTATGGGACATCACTGGTGTACTATGGCCATCACTGGTGTACTATGGATCATCACTGGTGTACTATGGGCCATCACTGGTGTACTATGGATCATCACTGGTGAAATATGGACCATCACTGATGTACTATGGATCATCACTGGTGTACTATGGATCATCACTGGTGTACTATGGATCATCCCTGGTGTACTATGGATCATCACTGGTGTACTATGGATCATCACTGATATACTGTGGACCATCCCTGATATACTGTGGATCATCCCTGATGTACTGTGGATCATCACTGATGTACTGTGGGCCATCACAGGTATACTGTGGGCCATCACAGGTGTACTATGGATCATCACTGATGTACTATGGATCATCACTGGTGTACTATGGATCATCACTGATGTACTGTGGACCATCCCTGATGTACTATAGATCATCACTGATGTACTGTGGATCATCACTGATGTACTATGGGCCATCACTGGTGTACTATGGGCCATCACTGGTGTACTATGGATCATCACTGGATTACTATGGATCATCCCTGGTGTACTATGGACCATCACTGATGTGCTTTGGGCCATCACTGGTGTACTATGGATCATCACTGATGTACTGTGGACCATCCCTGATGTACTGTGGATCATCACTGATGTACTATGGATCATCACTGATGTACTATGGACCATCACTGGTGTACTATGGACCATCACTGGTGTACTATGGATCATCACTGATATACTGTGGATCATCACTGATGTACTGTGGGCCATCACTGATGTACTATGGATCATCACTGATATACTGTGGACCATCCCTGATGTATTGTGGATCATCACTGATGTACTGTGGATCATCACTGATGTACTATAGATCATCACTGAAGTACTATGGGCCATCACTGGTGTACTATGGATCATCACTGGTGTACTATGGGCCATCACTGGTGTACTATGGATCATCACTGATGTACTATGGATCATCACTGATGTACTATGGATCATGACTGGTGTACTATGGATCATCACTGATGTACTGTGGACCATCCCTGATGTCCTGTGGATCATCACTGATGTACTGTGGATCATCACTGATGTACTGTGGATCATCACTGATATACTGTGGATCATCACTGATGTACTGAGGATCATCACTGATGTACTATGGATCATCACTGATGTACCGTGGATCATCACTGATGTACTGTGGATCATCACTGATGTACTGTGGATCATCACTGATGTACTATAGATCATCACTGAAGTACTATGGGCCATCACTGGTGTACTATGGATCATCACTGATGTATTATGGATCATCACTGATGTACTATGAGCCATCACTGATGTACTATGGATCATCACTGGTGTACTATGGGCCATCACTGAAGTACTATGGATCATCACTGGTGTACTATGAATCATCACTGGTGTACTATGGGCCATCACTGATGTACTATGGATCATCACTGGTGTACTATGGATCATCACTGATGTACTATAGCTCATCACTGGTATACTATGGGCCATCTCTGGTGTACTATGGATCATCACTGGTGTACTATGGGCCATCACTGGTGTACTATGGATCATCACTGGTGTACTGTGGATCATCACTGGTGTACTATGGACCATCCCTGATGTACTGTGGATCATCACTGATGTACTGTGGATCATCAGTGATGTACTATAGTTCATCACTGATGTACTATGGGCCATCACTGGTGTACTATGGATCATCACTGGTGTACTATGGATCATCACTGATGTACTATGGACCATCCCTGATGTACTGTGGATCATCACTGATGTACTGTGGATCATCACTGATGTACTATGGATCATCACTGATGTACTGTGGATCATCACTGATGTACTATAGTTCATCACTGATGTACTATGGGCCATCACTGGTGTACTATGGATCATCACTGGTGTACTATGGATCATCACTGATGTACTATGGACCATCCCTGATGTACTGTGGATCATCTCTGATGTACTATAGTTCATCACTGATGTACTATGGGCCATCACTGGTGTACTATGGATCATCACTGATGTACTGTGGATCATCACTGATGTACTGTGGATCATCACTGATGTACTGTGGATCATCACTGATGTACTATGGGCCATCACTGGTGTACTATGGGCCATCACTGGTGTACTATGGATCATCACTGGTGTACTATGGACCATCACTGATGTACTATGGACCATCACTGATGTACTATGGACCATCACTGATGTACTATGGATCATCACTGATATACTGTGGACCATCACTGATGTACTGTGGACCATCCCTGATGTACTGTGGATCATCACTGAAGTATTGTGGATCATCACTGATGTACTGTGGATCATCACTGATGTACTGTGGATCATCACTAATGTACTGTGGATCATAACTGATGTACTGTAGATCATCACTGATGTACTATAGATCATCACTGGTGTACTATGTATATAGATCATCACTGATGTACTATGGACCATCACTGATGTACTATAGATCATCACTGATGTACTATGGACCATCACTGGTGTACTATGGATCATCACTGGTGTACTGTGGATCATCACTGGTGTACTATGGACCATCCCTGATGTACTGTGGATCATCACTGATGTACTGTGGATCATCACTGATGTACTGTGGATCATCACTGATGTACTATAGATCATCACTGAAGTACTATGGGCCATCACTGGTGTACTATGGATCATCACTGATGTATTATGGATCATCACTGATGTACTATGAGCCATCACTGATGTACTATGGATCATCACTGGTGTACTATGGGCCATCACTGAAGTACTATGGATCATCACTGGTGTACTATGGATCATCACTGGTGTACTATGGGCCATCACTGATGTACTATGGATCATCACTGGTGTACTATGGATCATCACTGATGTACTATAGATCATCACTGATGTACTATAGCTCATCACTGGTATACTATGGGCCATCTCTGGTGTACTATGGATCATCACTGGTGTACTATGGGCCATCACTGGTGTACTATGGATCATCACTGGTGTACTGTGGATCATCACTGGTGTACTATGGACCATCCTTGATGTACTGTGGATCATCACTGATGTACTGTGGATCATCACTGATGTACTATAGTTCATCACTGATGTACTATGGGCCATCACTGGTGTACTATGGATTATCACTGGTGTACTATGGATCATCACTGATGTACTATGGACCATCCCTGATGTACTGTGGATCATCACTGATGTACTGTGGATCATCACTGATGTACTATGGATCATCACTGATGTACTGTGGATCATCACTGATGTACTATAGTTCATCACTGATGTACTATGGGCCATCACTGGTGTACTATGGATCATCACTGGTGTACTATGGATCATCACTGATGTACTATGGACCATCCCTGATGTACTGTGGATCATCTCTGATGTACTATAGTTCATCACTGATGTACTATGGGCCATCACTGGTGTACTATGGATCATCACTGATGTACTGTGGATCATCACTGATGTACTGTGGATCATCACTGATGTACTGTGGATCATCACTGATGTACTATGGGCCATCACTGGTGTACTATGGGCCATCACTGGTGTACTATGGATCATCACTGGTGTACTATGGACCATCACTGATGTACTATGGACCATCACTGATGTACTATGGACCATCACTGATGTACTATGGATCATCACTGATATACTGTGGACCATCACTGATGTACTGTGGACCATCCCTGATGTACTGTGGATCATCACTGAAGTATTGTGGATCATCACTGATGTACTGTGGATCATCACTGATGTACTGTGGATCATCACTAATGTACTGTGGATCATAACTGATGTACTGTAGATCATCACTGATGTACTATAGATCATCACTGGTGTACTATGTATATAGATCATCACTGATGTACTATGGACCATCACTGATGTACTATAGATCATCACTGATGTACTATGGACCATCACTGGTGTACTATGGATCATCACTGGTGTACTGTGGATCATCACTGGTGTACTATGGACCATCCCTGATGTACTGTGGATCATCACTGATGTACTGTGGATCATCACTGATGTACTATAGTTCATCACTGATGTACTATGGGCCATCATTGGTGTACTATGGATCATCACTGGTGTACTATGGATCATCACTGATGTACTATGGACCATCCCTGATGTACTGTGGATCATCACTGATGTACTATAGTTCATCACTGATGTACTATGGGCCATCACTGGTGTACTATGGATCATCACTGGTGTACTATGGATCATCACTGATGTACTATGGACCATCCCTGATGTACTGTGGATCATCACTGATGTACTGTGGATCATCACTGATGTACTATGGATCATCACTGATGTACTATGGGCCATCACTGGTGTACTATGGATCATCACTGGTGTACTATGGATCATCACTGGTGTACTATGGACCATCACTTATGTACTGTGGACCACCACTAATGTACTGTGGATCATCACTGATGTACTGTGGATCATCCCTGGTGTACTATGGATCATCACTGATGTACTATGGATCATCACTGATGTACTGTGGATCATCACTGATGTACTATAGTTCATCACTGATGTACTATGGGCCATCACTGGTGTACTATGGATCATCACTGGTGTACTATGGATCATCACTGATGTACTATGGACCATCCCTGATGTACTGTGGATCATCTCTGATGTACTATAGTTCATCACTGATGTACTATGGGCCATCACTGGTGTACTATGGATCATCACTGATGTACTGTGGATCATCACTGATGTACTGTGGATCATCACTGATGTACTGTGGATCATCACTGATGTACTATGGGCCATCACTGGTGTACTATGGGCCATCACTGGTGTACTATGGATCATCACTGGTGTACTATGGACCATCACTGATGTACTATGGACCATCACTGATGTACTATGGACCATCACTGATGTACTATGGATCATCACTGATATACTGTGGACCATCACTGATGTACTGTGGACCATCCCTGATGTACTGTGGATCATCACTGAAGTATTGTGGATCATCACTGATGTACTGTGGATCATCACTGATGTACTGTGGATCATCACTAATGTACTGTGGATCATAACTGATGTACTGTAGATCATCACTGATGTACTATAGATCATCACTGGTGTACTATGTATATAGATCATCACTGATGTACTATGGACCATCACTGATGTACTATAGATCATCACTGATGTACTATGGACCATCACTGGTGTACTATGGATCATCACTGATGTACTATAGTTCATCACTGATGTACTATGGGCCATCACTGGTGTACTATGGATTATCACTGGTGTACTATGGATCATCACTGATGTACTATGGACCATCCCTGATGTACTGTGGATCATCACTGATGTACTGTGGATCATCACTGATGTACTATGGATCATCACTGATGTACTGTGGATCATCACTGATGTACTATAGTTCATCACTGATGTACTATGGGCCATCACTGGTGTACTATGGATCATCACTGGTGTACTATGGATCATCACTGATGTACTATGGACCATCCCTGATGTACTGTGGAACATCTCTGATGTACTATAGTTCATCACTGATGTACTATGGGCCATCACTGGTGTACTATGGATCATCACTGATGTACTGTGGATCATCACTGATGTACTGTGGATCATCACTGATGTACTATGGGCCATCACTGGTGTACTATGGGCCATCACTGGTGTACTATGGATCATCACTGGTGTACTATGGACCATCACTGATGTACTATGGACCATCACTGATGTACTATGGACCATCACTGATGTACTATGGATCATCACTGATATACTGTGGACCATCACTGATGTACTGTGGACCATCCCTGATGTACTGTGGATCATCACTGAAGTATTGTGGATCATCACTGATGTACTGTGGATCATCACTGATGTACTGTGGATCATCACTAATGTACTGTGGATCATAACTGATGTACTGTAGATCATCACTGATGTACTATAGATCATCACTGGTGTACTATGTATATAGATCATCACTGATGTACTATGGACCATCACTGATGTACTATAGATCATCACTGATGTACTATGGACCATCACTGGTGTACTATGGATCATCACTGGTGTACTGTGGATCATCACTGGTGTACTATGGACCATCCCTGATGTACTGTGGATCATCACTGATGTACTGTGGATCATCACTGATGTACTATAGTTCATCACTGATGTACTATGGGCCATCATTGGTGTACTATGGATCATCACTGGTGTACTATGGATCATCACTGATGTACTATGGACCATCCCTGATGTACTGTGGATCATCACTGATGTACTATAGTTCATCACTGATGTACTATGGGCCATCACTGGTGTACTATGGATCATCACTGGTGTACTATGGATCATCACTGATGTACTATGGACCATCCCTGATGTACTGTGGATCATCACTGATGTACTGTGGATCATCACTGATGTACTATGGATCATCACTGATGTACTATGGGCCATCACTGGTGTACTATGGATCATCACTGGTGTACTATGGATCATCACTGGTGTACTATGGACCATCACTTATGTACTGTGGACCACCACTAATGTACTGTGGATCATCACTGATGTACTGTGGATCATCCCTGGTGTACTATGGAACATCACTGGTGTACTATGGATCATCACTGGTGTACTATGGATCATCACTGATGTACTATGGGCCATCACTGATGTACTATGGATCATCACTGATATACTGTGGACCATCCCTGATGTACTGTGGATCATCACTGATGTACTGTGGATCATCACTGAAGTATTGTGGATCATCACTGATGTACTGTGGATCATCACTGATGTACTGTGGATCATAACTGATGTACTGTGGATCATCACTGATGTACTGTGGATCATCACTGATGTACTATAGATCATTACTGATGTACTATGGGCCATCACTGGTGTACTATGGATCATCATTGATGTACTATGGATCATCACTGATGTACTATGGATCATCACTGATGTACTATGGACCATCACTGATGTACTATGGGCCATCACTGGTGTACTATGGATCATCACTGATGTACTGTGGATCATCACTGATGTACTGTGGGCCATCACTGATGTACTATGGATCATCACTGATATACTGTGGACCATCCCTGATGTATTGTGGATCATCACTGATGTACTGTGGATCATCACTGATGTACTATAAATCATCACTGAAGTACTATGGGCCATCACTGGTGTACTATGGATCATCACTGGTGTACTATGGATCATCACTGATGTACTATGGATCATCACTGATGTACTATGGATCATGACTGGTGTACTATGGATCATCACTGATGTACTGTGGACCATCCCTGATGTACTGTGGATCATCACTGATGTACTGTGGATCATCACTGATGTACTGTGGATCATCACTGATGTACTGAGGATCATCACTGATGTACTATGGATCATCACTGATGTAGCTTGGATCATCACTGATGTACTGTGGATCATCACTGATGTACTGTGGATCATCACTGATGTACTATAGATCATCACTGTAGTACTATGGGCCATGACTGGTGTACTATGGATCATCACTGATGTACTATGAGCCATCACTGATGTACTATGGATCATCACTGGTGTACTATGGATCATCACTGATGTACTATGAGCCATCACTGATGTACTATGGATCATCACTGGTGTACAATGGATCACCACTGATGTACTATGGATCATCACTGATGTACTATGAGCCATCACTGATGTACTATGGGCCATCCGTGGTGTACTATGGATCATCACTGATGTACTGTGGATCATCACTGATGTACTATGGGACATCACTGGTGTACTATGGCCATCACTGGTGTACTATGGATCATCACTGGTGTACTATGGGCCATCACTGGTGTACTATGGGCCATCACTGGTGTACTATGGATCATCACTGGTGTACTATGGACCATCACTGTTGTACTATGGATCATCACTGGTGTACTATGGATCATCACTGGTGTACTATGGATCATCCCTGGTGTACTATGGATCATCACTGGTGTACTATGGATCATCACTGATATACTGTGGACCATCCCTGATATACTGTGGATCATCCCTGATGTACTGTGGATCATCACTGATGTACTGTGGGCCATCACAGGTGTACTGTGGGCCATCACAGGTGTACTATGGATCATCACTGATGTACTATGGATCATCACTGGTGTACTATGGATCATCACTGATGTACTGTGGACCATCCCTGATGTACTATAGATCATCACTGATGTACTGTGGATCATCACTGATGTACTATGGGCCATCACTGGTGTACTATGGGCCATCACTGGTGTACTATGGATCATCACTGGATTACTATGGATCATCCCTGGTGTACTATGGACCATCACTGATGTGCTTTGGGCCATCACTGGTGTACTATGGATCATCACTGATGTACTGTGGACCATCCCTGATGTACTGTGGATCATCACTGATGTACTATGGATCATCACTGATGTACTATGGACCATCACTGGTGTACTATGGACCATCACTGGTGTACTATGGATCATCACTGATATACTGTGGATCATCACTGATGTACTGTGGGCCATCACTGATGTACTATGGATCATCACTGATATACTGTGGACCATCCCTGATGTATTGTGGATCATCATTGATGTACTGTGGATCATCACTGATGTACTATAGATCATCACTGAAGTACTATGGGCCATCACTGGTGTACTATGGATCATCACTGGTGTACTATGGGCCATCACTGGTGTACTATGGATCATCACTGATGTACTATGGATCATCACTGATGTACTATGGATCATGACTGGTGTACTATGGATCATCACTGATGTACTGTGGACCATCCCTGATGTCCTGTGGATCATCACTGATGTACTGTGGATCATCACTGATGTACTGTGGATCATCACTGATGTACTTATGGATCATCACTGATGTACCGTGGATCATCACTGATGTACTGTGGATCATCACTGATGTACTGTGGATCATCACTGATGTACTATAGATCATCACTGAAGTACTATGGGCCATCACTGGTGTACTATGGATCATCACTGATGTATTATGGATCATCACTGATGTACTATGAGCCATCACTGATGTACTATGGATCATCACTGGTGTACTATGGGCCATCACTGAAGTACTATGGATCATCACTGGTGTACTATGGATCATCACTGGTGTACTATGGGCCATCACTGATGTACTATGGATCATCACTGGTGTACTATGGATCATCACTGATGTACTATAGATCATCACTGATGTACTATAGCTCATCACTGGTATACTATGGGCCATCTCTGGTGTACTATGGATCATCACTGGTGTACTATGGGCCATCACTGGTGTACTATGGATCATCACTGGTGTACTGTGGATCATCACTGGTGTACTATGGACCATCCCTGATGTACTGTGGATCATCACTGATGTACTGTGGATCATCACTGATGTACTATAGTTCATCACTGATGTACTATGGGCCATCACTGGTGTACTATGGATCATCACTGGTGTACTATGGATCATCACTGATGTACTATGGACCATCCCTGATGTACTGTGGATCATCACTGATGTACTGTGGATCATCACTGATGTACTATGGATCATCACTGATGTACTGTGGATCATCACTGATGTACTATAGTTCATCACTGATGTACTATGGGCCATCACTGGTGTACTATGGATCATCACTGGTGTACTATGGATCATCACTGATGTACTATGGACCATCCCTGATGTACTGTGGATCATCTCTGATGTACTATAGTTCATCACTGATGTACCATGGGCCGTCACTGGTGTACTATGGATCATCACTGATGTACTGTGGATCATCACTGATGTACTGTGGATCATCACTGATGTACTGTGGATCATCACTGATGTACTATGGGCCCTCACTGGTGTACTATGGGCCATCACTGGTGTACTATGGATCATCACTGGTGTACTATGGACCATCACTGATGTACTATGGACCATCACTGATGTACTATGGACCATCACTGATGTACTATGGATCATCACTGATATACTGTGGCCCATCACTGATGTACTGTGGACCATCCCTGATGTACTGTGGATCATCACTGAAGTATTGTGGATCATCACTGATGTACTGTGGATCATCACTGATGTACTGTGGATCATCACTAATGTACTGTGGATCATAACTGATGTACTGTAGATCATCACTAATGTACTATAGATCATCACTGGTGTACTATGTATATAGATCATCACTGATGTACTATGGACCATCACTGATGTACTATAGATCATCACTGATGTACTATGGACCATCACTGGTGTACTATGGATCATCACTGGTGTACTGTGGATCATCACTGGTGTACTATGGACCATCCCTGATGTACTGTGGATCATCACTGATGTACTGTGGATCATCACTGATGTACTATAGTTCATCACTGATGTACTATGGGCCATCACTGGTGTACTATGGATCATCACTGGTGTACTATGGATCATCACTGATGTACTATGGACCATCCCTGATGTACTGTGGATCATCACTGATGTACTATAGTTCATCACTGATGTACTATGGGCCATCACTGGTGTACTATGGATCATCACTGGTGTACTATGGATCATCACTGATGTACTATGGACCATCCCTGATGTACTGTGGATCATCACTGATGTACTGTGGATCATCACTGATGTACTATGGATCATCACTGATGTACTGTCGATCATCACTGATGTACTATAGTTCATCACTGATGTACTATGGGCCATCACTGGTGTACTATGGATCATCACTGGTGTACTATGGATCATCACTGATGTACTATGGACCATCCCTGATGTACTGTGGATCATCTCTGATGTACTATAGTTCATCACTGATGTACCATGGGCCGTCACTGGTGTACTATGGATCATCACTGATGTACTGTGGATCATCACTGATGTACTGTGGATCATCACTGATGTACTATGGGCCATCACTGATGTACTATGGGCCATCACTGGTGTACTATGGATCATCACTGGTGTACTATGGACCATCACTGATGTACTATGGACCATCACTGATGTACTATGGACCATCACTGATGTACTATGGATCATCACTGATATACTGTGGCCCATCACTGATGTACTGTGGACCATCCCTGATGTACTGTGGATCATCACTGAAGTATTGTGGATCATCACTGATGTACTGTGGATCATCACTGATGTACTGTGGATCATCACTAATGTACTGTGGATCATAACTGATGTACTGTAGATCATCACTAATGTACTATAGATCATCACTGGTGTACTATGTATATAGATCATCACTGATGTACTATGGACCATCACTGATGTACTATAGATCATCACTGATGTACTATGGACCATCACTGGTGTACTATGGATCATCACTGGTGTACTGTGGATCATCACTGGTGTACTATGGACCATCCCTGATGTACTGTGGATCATCACTGATGTACTGTGGATCATCACTGATGTACTATAGTTCATCACTGATGTACTATGGGCCATCACTGGTGTACTATGGATCATCACTGGTGTACTATGGATCATCACTGATGTACTATGGACCATCCCTGATGTACTGTGGATCATCACTGATGTACTATAGTTCATCACTGATGTACTATGGGCCATCACTGGTGTACTATGGATCATCACTGGTGTACTATGGATCATCACTGATGTACTATGGACCATCCCTGATGTACTGTGGATCATCACTGATGTACTGTGGATCATCACTGATGTACTATGGATCATCACTGATGTACTATGGGCCATCACTGGTGTACTATGGATCATCACTGGTGTACTATGGATCATCACTGGTGTACTATGGACCATCACTGATGTACTGTGGACCACCACTGATGTACTGTGGATCATCACTGATGTACTGTGGATCATCCCTGGTGTACTATGGGCCATCACTGATGTACTATGGATCATCACTGATATACTGTGGACCATCCCTGATGTACTGTGGATCATCACTGATGTACTGTGGATCATCACTGAAGTATTGTGGATCATCACTGATGTACTGTGGATCATCACTGATGTACTGTGGATCATAACTGATGTACTGTGGATCATCACTGATTTACTGTGGATCATCACTGATGTACTATAGATCATTACTGATGTACTATGGGCCATCACTGGTGTACTATGGATCATCTTTGATGTACTATGGATCATCACTGATGTACTATGGATCATCACTGATGTACTATGGACCATCACTGATGTACTATGGGCCATCACTGGTGTACTATGGATCATCACTGATGTACTGTGGATCATCACTGATGTACTGTGGGCCATCACTGATGTACTATGGATCATCACTGATATACTGTGGACCATCCCTGATGTATTGTGGATCATCACTGATGTACCGTGGATCATCACTGATGTACTATAGATCATTACTGATGTACTATGGGCCATCACTGGTGTACTATGGATCATCACTGGTGTACTATGGATCATCACTGATGTACTATGGATCATCACTGATGTACTATGGATCATGACTGGTGTACTATGGATCATCACTGATGTACTGTGGACCATCCCTGATGTACTGTGGATCATCACTGATGTACTGTGGATCATCAATGATGTACTGAGGATCATCACTGATGTACTATGGATCATCACTGATGTAGCTTGGATCATCACTGATGTACTGTGGATCATCACTGATGTACTGTGGATCATCACTGATGTACTATAGATCATCACTGTAGTACTATGGGCCATGACTGGTGTACTATGGATCATCACTGATGTACTATGAGCCATCACTGATGTACTATGGATCATCACTGGTGTACTATGGATCATCACTGATGTACTATGAGCCATCACTGATGTACTATGGATCATCACTGGTGTACAATGGATCACCACTGATGTACTATGGATCATCACTGATGTACTATGAGCCATCACTGATGTACTATGGGCCATCCCTGGTGTACTATGGATCATCACTGATGTACTGTGGATCATCACTGATGTACTATGGGACATCACTGGTGTACTATGGCCATCACTGGTGTACTATGGATCATCACTGATATACTGTGGATCATCACTGATGTACTGTGGGCCATCACTGATGTACTATGGATCATCACTGATATACTGTGGACCATCCCTGAGGCTTTTTTGGGTCCTTTGGGGTTTATATTTAATATTGGGAACATGATTATTATTAATAATAATTAATAATAATAATTTGTATTCTTTTCTGTTTATCATTTTTGCAATGCTATAATGTACATCATATTTACAGCTGGTTTATTCAGGTTTTATGTGACATCTTCTGGACCTACTAGGGTCCACGCCACTGGCACCCTACACTATGTGGGTGCTTTTTGGTAGAGTGTAGTTTAAGGGTTGCTTGTTCAACTCCATTAATAATATTTATACGGCGTGGTTCATTTGGTAGGTCCAGCGTACAGTGGGTCCACCATGTATCATCTGTGGGAGTGTTTTGCATAAGTATATGTGGGGAGAGATATACGTGTATCCCTTTTCCTCACGGCAAATAATTGTGGGGCAGTGGGGATAAATGGGACCTTTGTCCCACGAAGTTATTTTATCCATGGAGATAGTCCATCAATGTTGTTTCCCACAATTCACTTTGGTGATGGGGGAATGTTTTTTGGAAAGAAACCAGGTAGGAGTTTTCCTATGTACTAGACCCACTGTACGTATCTGTGGTTCCTTTGTATGGGTGTGCATGTGCGTGTGTGCATGGAGGAGGCTCCTCCCCCCCCCCTTTTTTTTTTTTTTCTCTGTTATTGGACAAGCCTCCTTTACACTCCGCCCCTAAGAGTGATAGGAGGAGCGGGTGTGTATACTGTGGTTTTACCGGAAATTGCGGGTGGAACGCAAACACACCCGCACTTCCAGTTTAGCATCCAGATCGAGGCCTGGTATTTGCCTAATCAGGCTGTGCCATAGACAAATGGGGACGCGACCGGAAGTGCGGGTAGACACGCTAGTGACACCCACACCTCTAGGCAATTGCGACCCATTCCATGCTTTGGACAAGCCTCCTCTGCACTCCGCCCCTAGGAGTGATAGGAGGGGCGAGCGCATTCACTGTAGTGCTACCGGAAGTTGCGGGTGGAACGCAAACACACCCGCACTTCCGGCTCGGCATCCAGATCGAGGCCTGGCATTCGCCCAATCAGGCCGCACCACTGACAAACAGGAAGTGCGGGTGGAAAAGTTTGTAACACCCGCACTTCTAGTCCAAAGCTCCGAATGTGCCTCTCTCCCTTAATAGAATGTTAGGTATAGGATGCAGTGAGTGGAATCCTAGATGCATCTCTCCCACTGGCAGATCATTGGACACCTTTGCATCTACTGTTGGCCCCTGTTGCATACGGTAAGCGGTTCGTTCGGGCACAATTAGATGCTTGTTACATATCTGTTGTATACTACTAGCCTACCTGGTCACCCTGTGATGCGGGATCAGTGGGGGTTTGGGTGCAAGTTTGCTAGGAGTATTTTGATCATTAGTGGCATACTGGTCCTTTGAATTTGTACCTCTATCCTCCACCACTATTCTTATGTATCTATGATGTGAAATGATTTGTTTTACTCTAGTGCACAATTGGTGTCACATAGCATGTCCAATTATTTTTAATTTCTGATTCACCCCTATGGGTTAATCATGAGACACACCTCTGGGGGTGGAGTTTGTAGGGGCGGGGCCTATTGGGGTGGGGACGATGGGTCGGGGCCTCCTTGGTGGACATGAGTGTGTGTATATCTATATGTGTGGGGTTATCCATGAGAATAGGATACCACAAGCTGTGTAGGCTCTGAAGAAAGGGGTGCGCCCCGGAAACGCGTCAGCCGTCCAGCACATTTGAGGTACCATCCATCTCTCTGGTCATCGAGTTTTGACTTCAGTCGTCCTATGATTCAGGCTGGTCACTAGAAAAAGCTCATTCTAACGCTCTGCTTGTGAGTAGGACCATTGCTGTTTTTATACATTTTAATAAAGATTTTATCTGGTAATACACTAGGTCGGTGCGCCCTCCTGTTTTTTGTTTTTTTACAGTTGTATGAACACCCATAGTTCTGAGGAGGGCTGCAAGATTCCTAAAGTGTTGCCTGTTTACTGAGGAATGATCGACACGCCCCGCATACACCAAGACATCAGAGCGCAGGAGTATTGTTTTGTTGTACTTTTTTCTTGATTTGGGGACTCCTGCTGCTAGGTGTATTAGTGTGCGGTGTGGCAAGCAGCAAATATTACTGAATAATGGTATTGTCCATAGAAGAAAGGCAGCTAAGAAGGGCTTCATTGGCAAAAGGCTTCCTGAATAGTGTTGATAATTACGAACAGCAACTGGAAGGACTAGACGTCATCAGCGATGAGAATACTCCACAGAGTAGAGAGGAGAAGATGGTATCAGCATTCTACAAACTAAAACATCTTTTGGAGAATGAAATGACTCAGTGGTGGGACATTGTGTTATTGCAAAAATACCTAGAGGTTAATAGGATACCTAGAGGTCTAAGGTTGAATAAGTTATGTAATTTTTTAGATGTAGACATTGGCCAAGAATGGGTTAAAGAAATGAGGCTGTTTAATAGGACTTGGTTAGTAATGATCATTAGGCAAAGAGAACGGAATTTGTCGAATATTAAAATTGATATCACTAATATACAAGAAGAACTCTTGACCTATATGGATTTAGAAGCATTCTCAGTATGGGATAATAAGATAAACAAACAAACAACAGATTATGAGGCAGAATTGATAGTCCGCAAATCAGGTAAATTCGAGAGAGACAGGCTAGATTATACTTCTGGACGGGAGTTCAATTGGAGGAGGGACAAGAATGCATTACCCCCTGGAGAGGAAGAAGATGGGCCAATAGGGAGGGAGCGAGAGCATTCTGGGCAAGAATATAGGCCGGAAGTGAGAGAGAGGGAGTCCAGGAACCAAAATCATTATCACGATAGAACCAATGCTCACTTCAAGGAAAGAAATAAGAGTCATGAGAACGTAAATAGAAATAGGAATGGACGTTGGTATAAGAATAGGAATAGAAACAATAACAATAAAAATAAAAATAAAAACAGAAATATATATAAGAACATAAACAATACAAGGAAAACTAAGGATCACTCACCCAATACACCAACTTGGTCTAGTGTACATGAGGATTTCCCTCCTCCGTTGAAGCAAAGGAGTCCTTTGTTGGAACAAAATAAGATCCCTGTACAGGCGAAAGAGGGACAAGGAACTGATGGTCTCCAGATACGGAATGATGACCCGTCCAAGAATCAAACATCGGTCAGGGAATGTTCATTACGGGTCGAAACAACGGTTCCCCTAACGGAAGAGTACTCAATTCCTGGTGGTGCAGGGAAACAACAGGAGCACGATATTAATCTAGGGCCCAAGAACACAATGCAATCAGGAGATAAAAGTATGGGAAATGGAAACGTGGAACCTAATAAAGATGACTTTTCTTTTTTTGGGAAAGGAGCTGCGGGGACAACAAAACCCGCAGCGCCGAAAACTTTAACAACCAGATCTTTAACCCCCCCGAACACCAGAAGATTAAGAAACCAACAAGGAGAGGCCAGAGAGGTGGCAAGAAATCAAAGAAGAGAACAGAGATGATAGAAAATCATTCTACCATCAAAATATATAACCTCTCTAATTGCGTGTTCTCTGAAAAAGAGCTTGATTTGCTTAGAAGGGGCCTCAATTATGCCCCGGAAAGCCCTCCGAATTTGTTTGAACTGTTCATCGACCTGAATAAATTCATACGTAACCTCACGGTGAAGCGTCACTTCAGGCTCAAGGAAATCAATGGTCAAAGTACTGAGAACTTAGAAACAACAACTTCGACCTTTGGGGATATATCTGAGGATACAGGCATGTTGGAGATCCTAGAGGAATTATATGAAGAAGGCGGCTTGGAACCTCTAAATGAGTCGTTTGCCTTGCCGAGTGAGGAAGCTACTAGACATACAGACTTTAGACCAAAATCTAGCTTTTATCCACATTGGAGTAAGGGGAACTTCATCTCCACCTTCTATGAAGTTGTCATGCGTGAATTCAGAAAAATGTGTGGTGACAGAAGCCGCAAATACAATAAGGGCTATGAGGTTGGTATCGAAGCCCCCCTGAGTAGCCTGAAGAATAATCTTGGGATTATAATCAGGAAGGCAGACAAGGGAGGTGGCCTGGTTATACAGGATAGAGATCAATACCTGGAAGAAGCCCTTAGGTTGTTAGGGGATACTGACACCTACGAGAGACTACGTTGGGATCCAACGGTAGAGTACAATGGAGATTTGAAAAAACTTCTGGATAGGGCGTTATCGAGCAAGATTTTAACAAAGAATGAGTATGAATTTTTATACTCAAAACATCCGGTCGTCCCCCATTTCTACCATATTCCCAAGATTCACAAAGATATAGAAAAACCTCCAGGCAGACCCATTGTTGCGGGCATTGACAGTCTAACCAGTAATCTGGGGAGCTACATTGATCACTTCCTACAAAATATAGTGATTAACTTACCATCATTCATTAAAGATTCAGGCCATGCTCTGGAGATACTAGCTAATTATAAGTGGGAGAAGGGCTATAGATGGCTATCATTGGATGTAGCATCTTTATATACATCTATCCAGCATCTATTTGGCCTTCGAGCCACCGAATACTATCTAGCGAAAGCCCACACGTTTAACCCACAACAGGCACAATTTATTTTTGAGTGCATTGAATTCACCTTGACTCATAATTACTTTACGTTCATGGACTGCTTCTACAGACAGGTGAGGGGTACGGCGATGGGGGCAAGGTTTGCACCAAGCTACGCAAATCTCTTTATGGGGTATTGGGAACTCCAATACATTTGGGCGAACAACCCCTTTGGGAAAAATTTAGTTTTGTACTCTCGGTATATAGATGATATCCTTATTATCTGGAATGGGAGTGATGAAGAACTCGATGGATTTCTGACACATTGTGCCAATAACCCTTTCGGAATTTCATTCACCCATGTAGTAGACGAAGAACTCCTAGTTTTTTTGGATCTGGAATTGAGGGCCGACGAATATGGTGTCATCTATTCAAGAACGCACTTTAAACCTAGCGCAGGCAATTCATACCTACATGCTCAGAGTCACCATCACCCAAGATGGATCCGGAATATTCCATTCGGTCAGTTCTGTCGGCTTAGGCGCACCTGTACTCGAAAAAGGGACTATGAAGATCAAAGTCTGATTTTGAAGAATAAATTCAAAGAGAAGGGCTACGAGGAAGGACATATAGAGGAAGCCTTCCAAAAAATTTCTATACTTGTATGGAGATATTGATGAAATAAAAACGAAACGGGAGAAAAATGAACCAGCGCAAACAAGGTTCTGCACGAGGTACAATAATAAAGTACCGACGATCCAAAAGATCTTCAAGAAGAACTGGAAAATTCTGGAATCAGATCCCTTTCTGAGTCTTCCGCCCCATCCCAATTTGGTATTTAGGAGACCGAGAGATTTGCGAAATACGATTGCCCCAAGTAGGGTCAAAAAGAACAACAAGAACAAAGGACTGAATAACACCTGGACCACTATCTTTGACCAGAAAGGTTCCTATAGATGTGGAAGTGGCATTTGTGGCAATTGTACACATATGTGCCACAGGAAGAAAGAGGTGATTGGAGTAGATGGGAGAAGTCATAAGATCAGACAGTTTATTAACTGTGGTACCCCATTTATCATCTATGGTTTAATCTGCCCTTGTGGCCTCATGTACATTGGCCGTACATGTCGACCAATGAGAACCAGGATGAACGAACACAGGAGTAGCATCACCACGGAAAAGGACAAGTGTTCAGTTCCGAGACATTTCAAGGAACTACATGACAGTAGCATAGATGGTCTGAAGGTTTTTGGCATAGAAGCTATACCTAGCAATTTAGATAGTGGCAAGAAATATCAGATTTTATGTAAGAGAGAAGCTTTCTGGATCTTCACCTTGGGGACTTTGGCCCCGCAGGGCCTCAACGAGGGAATTGAACTTCACACCATTAGTACAAGTTGATTGGTCGTGCATGCCAGGGTACATAAAGAGAATATTTCTAGTAGGCTTAGGATTTAGAAGAGAGAGTTTTAAGGCTTTTTTGGGTCCTTTGGGGTTTATATTTAATATTGGGAACATGATTATTATTAATAATAATTAATAATAATAATTTGTATTCTTTTCTGTTTATCATTTTTGCAATGCTATAATGTACATCATATTTACAGCTGGTTTATTCAGGTTTTATGTGACATCTTCTGGACCTACTAGGGTCCACGCCACTGGCACCCTACACTATGTGGGTGCTTTTTGGTAGAGTGTAGTTTAAGGGTTGCTTGTTCAACTCCATTAATAATATTTATACGGCGTGGTTCATTTGGTAGGTCCAGCGTACAGTGGGTCCACCATGTATCATCTGTGGGAGTGTTTTGCATAAGTATATGTGGGGAGAGATATACGTGTATCCCTTTTCCTCACGGCAAATAATTGTGGGGCAGTGGGGATAAATGGGACCTTTGTCCCACAAAGTTATTTTATCCATGGAGATAGTCCATCAATGTTGTTTCCCACAATTCACTTTGGTGATGGGGGAATGTTTTTGGCAAAGAAACCAGGTAGGAGTTTTCCTATGTACTAGACCCACTGTACGTATCTGTGGATCCTTTGTATGGGTGTGCATGTGCGTGTGTGCATGGAGGAGGCTCCTCTCCCCCCCCCCCCTTTTTTTTTTTTTCTCTGTTATTGGACAAGCCTCCTTTACACTCCGCCCCTAAGAGTGATAGGAGGAGCGGGTGTGTATACTGTGGTTTTACCGGAAATTGCGGGTGGAACGCAAACACACCCGCACTTCCAGTTTAGCATCCAGATCGAGGCCTGGTATTTGCCTAATCAGGCTGTGCCATAGACAAATGGGGACGCGACCGGAAGTGCGGGTAGACACGCTAGTGACACCCACACCTCTAGGCAATTGCGACCCATTCCATGCTTTGGACAAGCCTCCTCTGCACTCCGCCCCTAGGAGTGATAGGAGGGGCGAGCGCATTCACTGTAGTGCTACCGGAAGTTGCGGGTGGAACGCAAACACACCCGCACTTCCGGCTCGGCATCCAGATCGAGGCCTGGCATTCGCCCAATCAGGCCGCACCACTGACAAACAGGAAGTGCGGGTGGAAAAGTTTGTAACACCCGCACTTCTAGTCCAAAGCTCCGAATGTGCCTCTCTCCCTTAATAGAATGTTAGGTATAGGATGCAGTGAGTGGAATCCTAGATGCATCTCTCCCACTGGCAGATCATTGGACACCTTTGCATCTACTGTTGGCCCCTGTTGCATACGGTAAGCGGTTCGTTCGGGCACAATTAGATGCTTGTTACATATCTGTTGTATACTACTAGCCTACCTGGTCACCCTGTGATGCGGGATCAGTGGGGGTTTGGGTGCAAGTTTGCTAGGAGTATTTTGATCATTAGTGGCATACTGGTCCTTTGAATTTGTACCTCTATCCTCCACCACTATTCTTATGTATCTATGATGTGAAATGATTTGTTTTACTCTAGTGCACAATTGGTGTCACATAGCATGTCCAATTATTTTTAATTTCTGATTCACCCCTATGGGTTAATCATGAGACACACCTCTGGGGGTGGAGTTTGTAGGGGCGGGGCCTATTGGGGTGGGGACGATGGGTCGGGGCCTCCTTGGTGGACATGAGTGTGTGTATATCTATATGTGTGGGGTTATCCATGAGAATAGGATACCACAAGCTGTGTAGGCTCTGAAGAAAGGGGTGCGCCCCGGAAACGCGTCAGCCGTCCAGCACATTTGAGGTACCATCCATCTCTCTGGTCATCGAGTTTTGACTTCAGTCGTCCTATGATTCAGGCTGGTCACTAGAAAAAGCTCATTCTAACGCTCTGCTTGTGAGTAGGACCATTGCTGTTTTTATACATTTTAATAAAGATTTTATCTGGTAATACACTAGGTCGGTGCGCCCTCCTGTTTTTTGTTTTTTTCCATCACAGGTGTACTATGGATCATCACTGATGTACTATGGATCATCACTGGTGTACTATGGATCATCACTGATGTACTGTGGACCATCCCTGATGTACTATAGATCATCACTGATGTACTGTGGATCATCACTGATGTACTATGGGCCATCACTGGTGTACTATGGGCCATCACTGGTGTACTATGGATCATCACTGGATTACTATGGATCATCCCTGGTGTACTATGTACCATCACTGATGTGCTTTGGGCCATCACTGGTGTACTATGGATCATCACTGATGTACTGTGGACCATCCCTGATGTACTGTGGATCATCACTGATGTACTATGGATCATCACTGATGTACTATGGACCATCACTGGTGTACTATGGACCATCACTGGTGTACTATGGATCATCACTGATATACTCTGGATCATCACTGATGTACTGTGGGCCATCACTGATGTACTATGGATCATCACTGATATACTGTGGACCATCCCTGATGTATTGTGGATCATCACTGATGTACTGTGGATCATCACTGATGTACTATAGATCATCACTGAAGTACTATGGGCCATCACTGGTGTACTATGGGCCATCACTGGTGTACTATGGATCATCACTGATGTACTATGGATCGTCACTGATGTACTATGGATCATGACTGGTGTACTATGGATCATCACTGATGTACTGTGGACCATCCCTGATGTCCTGTGGATCATCACTGATGTACTGTGGATCATCACTGATGTACTGTGGATCATCACTGATGTACTGTGGATCATCACCAGATGTACTGAGGATCATCACTGATGTACTATGGATCATCACTGATGTACCGTGGATCATCACTGATGTACTGTGGATCATCACTGATGTACTGTGGATCATCACTGATGTACTATAGATCATCACTGAAGTACTATGGGCCATCACTGGTGTACTATGGATCATCACTGATGTATTATGGATCATCACTGATGTACTATGAGCCATCACTGATGTACTATGGATCATCACTGGTGTACTATGGGCCATCACTGAAGTACTATGGATCATCACTGGTGTACTATGGATCATCACTGGTGTACTATGGGCCATCACTGATGTACTATGGATCATCACTGGTGTACTATGGATCATCACTGATGTACTATAGATCATCACTGATGTACTATAGCTCATCACTGGTATACTATGGGCCATCTCTGGTGTACTATGGATCATCACTGGTGTACTATGGATCATCACTGGTGTACTGTGGATCATCACTGGTGTACTATGGACCATCCCTGATGTACTGTGGATCATCACTGATGTACTGTGGATCATCACTGATGTACTATAGTTCATCACTGATGTACTATGGGCCATCACTGGTGTACTATGGATCATCACTGGTGTACTATGGATCATCACTGATGTACTATGGACCATCCCTGATGTACTGTGGATCATCACTGATGTACTGTGGATCATCACTGATGTACTATGGATCATCACTGATGTACTGTGGATCATCACTGATGTACTATAGTTCATCACTGATGTACTATGGGCCATCACTGGTGTACTATGGATCATCACTGGTGTACTATGGATCATCACTGATGTACTATGGACCATCCCTAATGTACTGTGGATCATCACTGATGTACTATAGTTCATCACTGATGTACTATGGGCCATCACTGGTGTACTATGGATCATCACTGGTGTACTATGGATCATCACTGATGTACTATGGACCATCCCTGATGTACTGTGGATCATCACTGATGTACTGTGGATCATCACTGATGTACTGTGGATCATCACTGATGTACTATGGATCATCACTGATGTACTATGGGCCATCACTGGTGTACTATGGGCCATCACTGGTGTACTATGGATCATCACTGGTGTACTATGGACCATCACTGATGGACTATGGACCATCACTGATGTACTATGGATCATCACTGATATACTGTGGACCATCCCTGATGTACTGTGGATCATCACTGATGTACTGTGGATCATCACTGAAGTATTGTGGATCATCACTGATGTACTGTGGATCATCACTGATGTACTGTGTATCATAACTGATTTACTGTGGATCATCACTGATGTACTATAGATCATCACTGATGTACTATAGATCATCACTGATGTACTATGGACCATCACTGATGTACTATAGATCATCACTGATGTACTATGGACCATCACTGGTGTACTATGGATCATCACTGGTGTACTGTGGATCATCACTGGTGTACTATGGACCATCCCTGATGTACTGTGGATCGTAAGGTTGCATGGCATCCCTGACAGCATAGTTTCTGATCGAGGGGTGCAGTTCACTTCTAGATTTTGGAGGGCCTTATGTGAAACTTTGAACATTGAACTCCGCCTCTCCACAGCTTATCACCCACAAATTAATGGACAGACTGAAAGGGTCAATCAAACCCTTGAACAGTACCTACGATGCTTTTCTTCTTTTGCACAGGATGACTGGCTATCACTTCTCCCACTCGTGGAATTTTCATACAATAATTCCACCCATTCGGTAACCAAACAGTCACCTTTTTTCGACAATAGTGATGAGCCGAACACCCCCGGGTTCGGTTCGCACCAGAACCCGCGAACGGACCGAAAGTTCGTACGAACATTAGAACCCTATTAAATACAATGGATGCGAACGTTCGAATTCTAAAGTGCTAATTATAACAACTATTATGTATGTTATTGTCCTAAAAAGGGTTTGGGAACCCGGGTTCTGCACCAGGGGACATGTATCAATGCAAAAAGAAGTTTTAAAAACGGTCGTTTTTCGGGAGCAGTCATTTTAATGATGCATAAAGTGAAAAAAAAAAGTCAAATATTCCTTTAAATATCGTACCTGGGGGGTGTCTAAAGTATGCCTGTGAAGTGCCACGTGTTTCCCGTGTTTAGAACTGTCCCTGCACAAAATGACACTTCTAAAGGAAAAAAAAGCCATTTAAAACTGCTTGCGGCTTTAATGTAATGTCTGGTCCCGGTAATATGGATGAAAATCTTTAAGAAAAATGGCATAGCTACCCCATGACCCCCCCCCTACCCCAGCCCATTACCAGCCCCTTTGGGTCTTGTATGGATATTAAGGGGAACCCCGCACATAAAATAAAAAAGGCCCTATATACTCTGAACAGCCGTATACAGGCGGTGCATACAAGACAGGGACTGTAGGTTTGTTCTTATGTAGAATGTGTTTGTAATTTTGAACAGGTATATTGTTGAAGTGTAGCTCCAGCCCAAAAATCTATTTTTAAACTTTTTGGAAAACATAGGTAAGGGTTATCACCCCTGTAACATTTGTTTTGCTGTCTGTGCCCCTGTTCAGAACATTTCACCTCACTTTCCGTCCCAATGACAACTGTTTTTGAAATGTGGTGTTTTTCTTGAAACAAGGATTGCTGATAAAGCATCAGTACAGAGGAGACACCTTTCTCCCATATTTATTCTTACAGGAGAGAATTTTCCTTCCTAGGGGTAGATTTCCTCTCACTTCCTGTTGTCTTCTTGCGTTTGCAAGTAGGAGTCGTTTGTAAGTTGGATGTTTGAAAGTAGGGACCTGCCGTATATACTCTGCAGAAATAGGCCCCTTAGTTGTTGGTGTTGGCACAACACTGTAAGCACTCACAGTTACTCTTGGTTGGTGCTGGAACGCCCTGCTGTCAACTATTATATCAGGAATTTTAATTACATATAATTGTTGAACAGTGGTAGTAAAAATTGGGGCTTTGATGGTGGTGCTGGTGCCACAACACTGTAAGCCCTGACAGTTACTCTTGGTGGGTGCAGCAATGGGCCCTGCTGTGAATTATTAGATCAAGAATTGTAATTACATGCCCCTTTTGAACAGGGGCTGAAAAATTGGGCCTTTCGTGGTGGTGGTGGCGTTGCCACAACACTGTAAGCCCTCAGACTTACTCTTGGTGGGTGCAGGAATGGGCCCTGCTGTGAATTATTAGATCAAGAATTGTAATTACATGCCCCTTTTGAACAGGGGCTGAAAAATTGGGCCTTTCGTGGTGGTGGTGGTGGTGGCGTTGCCACAACACTGTAAGCCCTCAGACTTACTCTTGGTGGGTGCAGGAATGGGCCCTGCTGTGAATTATTACATCAAGAATTGTAATTGCATGCCCCTGTTGAACAGGGGCTGAAAAATTGGGCCTTAGGCACTGGTGGCACAACACTACAACCCCTCACAGATACTGTACTTGGAGCACAGCAATGAGCCCTGTTGCAAAGTATTGCTTCAAAAATTGTAATGACACGCCCCTGTTAAACAGGGGCTGAAAAATTGGGCCTTAGGCACTGGTGGCACAACACTACAACCCCTCACAGATACTGTACTTGGAGCACAGCAATGAGCCCTGTTGCAAAGTATTGCTTCAAAAATTGTAATGACACGCCCCTGTTAAACAGGGGCTGAAAAATTGGGCCTTAGGCACTGGTGCCACAACACTCCAACCCCTCACAGATACTGTACTTGTAGCACAGCAATGAGCCCTATGGCAAATTATTGCTAAAAAAATTGTAAGTACACGCCCCTGTAAAACAGGGGCTGAAAAATTGGGCCTTAGCCACTGGTGGCGGCACCCATAAACAAAAATGATCTTCCAAGCTATCATCATCAATCGTATCATTGAGGACTCGGAGGAGGAGGATAGCCAGTCAACATA
The DNA here is from genome assembly GCA_029206835.1 of Rana muscosa. Classification (NCBI taxonomy): domain Eukaryota; kingdom Metazoa; phylum Chordata; class Amphibia; order Anura; family Ranidae; genus Rana; species Rana muscosa. The sequence goes on from JARGYO010000232.1 coordinate 1,527,916, forward strand.
ACAGCACAGGCACTCAGCATCAGCATCAGTCTTGAAGGGATGTGACATGTTAAAATCAATTAGTCTGTTATATCAGCATCAGGTGTGTGGTAGCTGGTGGTGATCCAAGACTGGTTCATCTTGATGAAAGTCAGTCGATCAACCGAGTCGGTGGACAGGCGCACCCTGTGATCCGTGACAAATCCTCCAGCAGCACTGAATGTGCGTTCCGAAAGAACGCTGGATGCAGGACAGGCCAGTAGCTCAATTGCATACTGTGCAAGCTCTGGCCAGTGATCCATCCTCAAGACCCAGTAAGCCAGAGGATTTTCGGTGGGGAAGGTGTCCAAGTCTGACCTTGCCCCTAGATATTCCTGCACCATGTTTATCAGACGCTGGCGATGGTTGCTGGAACCGATCATACTTTGGGGCTGCGGACTAAAGAATTGTCTGAACGCATCGGTCAGACGGCCACCTTCCCCACCGCTCCTTCTTTGACTGGCCGAAGCCTCAGCAACTCGTTGTCCAGGACCAGGAGTTTGTAACCTCCCAGTCTCTGGGAACGCGTTGCACAGACCTTTCTGCAAGGCCTCCCGGAGTTGTCTCATCCTCTGCTCCCTCTGCGACGGTAACATAAGGTCCGCAACCTTACCCTTGTACCGTGGATCAAGGAGAGTGGCCAGCCAGTAATGGTCCCTCTCCTTGATCCGAAGAATACGAGGATCCTTCCGCAGACTTTGCAGGATCAGGGAGGCCATGCAGCGTAGGTTTGCTGAGGCATTCGCTCCGGAGTCCTCTGGGTCACTAAGGACGACAAGATCCGCAGTCACCTCCTCCCAGCCACGTACAAGTCCACTGGTTTCTTGGGACTGTAAATCATCCCTAAAAGACTGCTGCTGATGATGCTGAGTGCCAGCCTCCACCTCCATGCTGACACAATCCTCCTCCTCCTCCTCCTCCTCTTCCTCTTCCTGTGCGATGGGTGGGACAGAAGGAACACTGTCTGGGTAAAGGGGGCCTTGAGAGGCAAGGAAGTCCTCCTCTTCCTGCCTCTGTTCTGCCTCAAGTGCCCTGTCCATTATTCCACGCAGCGTGTGCTCCAACAGGTGGACAAGAGGTACAGTGTCACTGATGCATGCACTGTCACTGCTCACCATCCTCGTGGCCTCCTCAAATGGTGCCAGGACAGTGCATGCATCCCTGATCATGCCCCACTGGCGTGGAGAAAAAAAACCAAGCTCCCCTGACCCTGTCCTGGTGCCGTAGTCGCACAGGTACTCATTGATGGCCCTCTGCTGCGTGTGCAGCCGCTGCAGCATGGCCAACGTTGAGTTCCACCTGGTGGGCATGTCACATATAAGGCGGTTCTTGGGCAGGTTCAACTCCTTTTGCAGCTCAGCCAGGCGAGCACTGGCATTATAAGATCTGCGGAAATGCACACAGACTTTCCTGGCCTGCCTCAGGACATCCTGTAAGCCCGGGTACCTGCCCAAGAACCGCTGCACCACCAGGTTAAGGACGTGAGCCACACAGGGCACATGGGTCAGTTGTCCCTGTCGAAGGGCGGAGAGGAGGTTGGTGCCATTGTCGCAAACCACCATTCCTGGCTTAAGCTGGCGTGGCGTCAACCACCTCTCGGCCTGGCCCTGCAGAGCAGACAGGACCTCTGCCCCAGTGTGGCTTCTGTCCCCCAAACACACCAGCGCAAGCACGGCATGGCATCTTTTTGCCTGCGTACTTGCGTAGCCCCGTGAAAGGCTACGGAGCACCGCTGGTTCATAGGACAAACCACAGGAAGAGGCCATGGAGGAAGAAGAAGAGGAGGGGGTGGAGGAGAGAGGTGTGTCACAACCAGTAGTAGCATTTTGGAGGCGTGGCGGTGGGACAACCTCCAACACTACTGCACCTTGTCCTGCATCCTTCCCAGCTGCCAAAAGAGTGACCCAATGGGCCGTGAAAGAAAGGTAACGTCCCTGTCCATGCCTGCTGGACCATGAGTCAGCGGTAATATGCACCTTACCGCTGACCGCCCTGTCCAGCGAGGCCAAGACATTGCCTTCCACATGCCGGTAGAGAGCCGGAATAGCCTTCCGTGAGAAAAAGTGGCATTTGGGAACCTGCCACTGAGGAACCGCACATTGCACAAACTCACGGAAGGGGGCCGAGTCTACCAACTGAAAAGGCAGCAGTTGAAGCGCTAGCAATTTAGCCAAGCTAGCATTCAACCGCTGGGCATGTGGATGGCTGGGAGTGAACTTCTTTCGACGGTCCAGCAGCTGGGGCAGGGAAATTTGCCTGCTAGAATCGGACGTCGGTGTACTGCTAGCAGAGTGGCCGCAAGTACTTGGCTGTGACACACCTAATTCTACACCTTCATTCCTCTCAGTGCATGTTTCAGAGAGGACTGAAGTTATAGTGGGGTTGGAGATCCCAGCTGATGCGGTGCAAGGAGAGGTCCGCTTTGTTCTTTGGTGTGGGTCTTTGAGGTAGGCTTGCCAACGAGCTGCATGGCAGGTCAACATATGTCTGGTCAGGCATGTGGTACCCAAGCGGCTGATGTTTTGGCCACGCGATATACGCTTGAGACATATGTTGCAAACAGCAGCTGTGCGATCTGATGCACTAGCCTCAAAAAAGGCCCACACCAAGGAACTTTTTGAATGACGGGCAGAGGCAGCGCCCTGCACAGGCGGAGCTCTGCGGTGTGATTCCGTCGGTGTACTGCCCTTACGCTGGCCACCAAAGGGCATCCTGCCTCGTTGGAGATGTGCCTCCTCCTCATCCTCCTCCTCCTCTCTCCTATTAGGCACCCACGTGGAGTCAGTGAACTCATCATCCCCTCCCTCCTCATCACTGGAGCCAATCTGGCAGTATGCTGCAGCTGCTGGAACATGACTGCCAGATTGGTGTCCTTCTTGAGCATCCCCTCTGTCTGCTCTCACCCTACTGCCTTCCTGTAGCTGGGTTTCATCATCAGACCCTTCGAAACGCTGGGCATCCTCCTGGAGCATGTACCCAACACTGTGCTCAAACAGTTCGGGGGACTCCTCAGGAGGAGGACATGGTGGGTCTAGGGAAGGAGTGACTGATGATGAGTCTGACATTGATAACAGGGAAGAGGACGCTTTGGCAGCTGCTTTGCCAGTACCCTGAGCCTGGGTGAGAGAGGATGAGGAGGAGGAGGAGGGCTTGGTCATCCACTCTACCAAGTCTTCGGCATGATGTGGCTCAACATGTCCAGCTGCCGAAAAGAAGGACAAGCGTGTCCCATGGCCATGTGCTGATGACAATGCACCGCGTCCACGACCAGCACTGTTGCCCCCAGACACAGAGCCTGCTTGCCCTCTTTTATTGCCTCCTGACTGTCTGCCTCTCCTTGTTTGCCTTCCAGACATTCTAATAGATGGCCTGCAGGGAGATGGGAAAAAAGCAATAAGGGCTACCTTCAGGTGTCCTTCTCTGTCCCTTTACTTAAGGATTTCTAAATATGGTTGAGGATGATTGCTTTTGCACAGAATAGCACAACGACAATTTCCCTGACTGTCCAAAAATCAAGGATTTCAAAGATGGTTGATGAGGAATGCTTTAGCACACTATAGCACAAGGAGAATTCCCCTCACTTTCCTTCTTTGTCCCTAGAAACAAGGACTCGCACAGTGAAAGAAACTGACACTCTCCCTACCTAGAGTTTTCTGTCCCTAGAAAAAATGTTTTTTTTAAGCACACTTTAGCACAAGGAGAATTCACTCACTGTCCTTCCCTGTCCCTGGAAACAAGGACTTGCACAGTGAAAGAAACTGACACTCTCCCTACCTAGAGTTTTCTGTCCCTAGAAAAAATGTTTTTTTTTAAGCACACTATAGCACAAGGAGAATTCACTCACTGTCCTTCCCTGTCCCTGGAAACAAGGACTTGCACAGTGAAAGAAACTGACACTCTCCCTACCTAGAGTTTTCTGTCCCTAGAAAAAATGTTTTTTTTAAGCACACTATAGCACAAGGAGAATTCACTCACTGTCCTTCCCTGTCCCTGGAAACAAGGACTTGCACAGTGAAAGAAACTGACACTCTCCCTACCTAGAGTTTTCTGTCCCTAGAAAAAATGTTTTTTTTAAGCACACTATAGCACAAGGAGAATTCACTCACTGTCCTTCCCTGTCCCTGGAAACAAGGACTTGCACAGTGAAAGAAACTGACACTCTCCCTACCTAGAGTTTTCTGTCCCTAGAAAAAATGTTTTTTTTAAGCACACTATAGCACAAGGAGAATTCACTCACTGTCCTTCCCTGTCCCTGGAAACAAGGACTTGCACAGTGAAAGAAACTGACACTCTCCCTACCTAGAGTTTTCTGTCCCTAGAAAAAATGTTTTTTTTAAGCACACTATAGCACAAGGAGAATTCACTCACTGTCCTTCCCTGTCCCTGGAAACAAGGACTTGCACAGTGAAAGAAACTGACACTCTCCCTACCTAGAGTTTTCTGTCCCTAGAAAAAATGTTTTTTTTAAGCACACTATAGCACAAGGAGAATTCACTCACTGTCCTTCCCTGTCCCTGGAAACAAGGACTTGCACAGTGAAAGAAACTGACACTCTCCCTACCTAGAGTTTTCTGTCCCTAGAAAAAATGTTTTTTTTAAGCACACTATAGCACAAGGAGAATTCACTCACTGTCCTTCCCTGTCCCTGGAAACAAGGACTTGCACAGTGAAAGAAACTGACACTCTCCCTACCTAGAGTTTTCTGTCCCTAGAAAAAATGTTTTTTTAAGCACACTATAGCACAAGGAGAATTCACTCACTGTCCTTCCCTGTCCCTGGAAACAAGGACTTGCACAGTGAAAGAAACTGACACTCTCCCTACCTAGAGTTTTCTGTCCCTAGAAAAAATGTTTTTTTTAAGCACACTACAGCACAAGGAGAATTCACTCACTGTCCTTCCCTGTCCCTGGAAACAAGGACTTGCACAGTGAAAGAAACTGACACTCTCCCTACCTAGAGTTTTCTGTCCCTAGAAAAAATGTTTTTTTTAAGCACACTATAGCACAAGGAGAATTCACTCACTGTCCTTCCCTGTCCCTGGAAACAAGGACTTGCACAGTGAAAGAAACTGACACTCTCCCTACCTAGAGTTTTCTGTCCCTAGAAAAAATGTTTTTTTAAGCACACTATAGCACAAGGAGAATTCACTCACTGTCCTTCCCTGTCCCTGGAAACAAGGACTTGCACAGTGAAAGAAACTGACACTCTCCCTACCTAGAGTTTTCTGTCCCTAGAAAAAATGTTTTTTTTAAGCACACTATAGCACAAGGAGAATTCACTCACTGTCCTTCCCTGTCCCTGGAAACAAGGACTTGCACAGTGAAAGAAACTGACACTCTCCCTACCTAGAGTTTTCTGTCCCTAGAAAAAATGTTTTTTTAAGCACACTATAGCACAAGGAGAATTCACTCACTGTCCTTCCCTGTCCCTGGAAACAAGGACTTGCACAGTGAAAGAAACTGACACTCTCCCTACCTAGAGTTTTCTGTCCCTAGAAAAAATGTTTTTTTTAAGCACACTATAGCACAAGGAGAATTCACTCACTGTCCTTCCCTGTCCCTGGAAACAAGGACTTGCACAGTGAAAGAAACGGACACTCTCCCTACCTAGAGTTTTCTGTCCCTAGAAAAAATGTTTTTTTTTAAGCACACTATAGCACAAGCACAAAACACACTGACACTCTCCCTACCTATCCTTCTCTTTCCCTAAACTAAAGGAATCCAGGTTAAGCAAGAAAGAAATAAAAGTCACTGTCCCTGCCTATGCTGCTCTTTCCCTGCTCCGGAACACACTACACTAGGCCGCCGTGCTGGCGGCCTTTTATAGTGTGGGGCGTGTACTAAACACCCTCAGCAATAATTGGCCACAGGCATCCTGCCTGTGGCCAATCATTGCTCTCCTCGCTGCCGGCGCTGTGATTGGCCAAGCATGCGGGGTCACAGTGCATGCTTGGCCAATCACAGCGCCTGGATGACACTGCGATGGCGTAGTGCATTGTGGGCCGTTCGCGTCACTCAAATTTGGCGCGAACGGCCAAAATCGTTCGATCTTCGTCGAACGATCGAACAGCCGATGTTCGAGTCGAACGTATGTTCGACTCGAACACGAAGCTCATCCCTATTCGCCAATTATGGATACCAACCTTCTTTCTTGCCTGAGCTGCCTATTGGTTCTTCTGTACCTGCCGTACAAGACAGGTTGAACTTCCTTAACTCCAACTACCAATTACTGCAGGTCCCAGAACAGTTCAGAGTTGCCGTCCTAGGGCGATGTCATGATCATCCCCTAGCGGGTCACTTTGGGATTCACAAGACGGCTAATTTGATCTCCCGTACATTCTGGTGGCCAAACTTGATGAACGACTGCAAGAAATATGTAAGATCTTGTATTTCATGCCTTCGGAATAAGACAGACAGAGCCAGAACTTGGGGTCTACTTGAGCCCCTTCCTGTACCTGAGAAACCATGGAGCATGATCTCCATGGATTTTATAGTAGAACTTCCCCCATCTGAAGACTTCACTACCATTTTCGTTGTGGTTGATCGTTTGACCAAAATGGCCCACTTTGTACCTCTGCAAGGAACTCCTTCTGCCCCGAGACTGCCTCAACTTTTATCAAGGAGATTGTAAGGTTGCATGGCATCCCTGACAGCATAGTTTCTGATCGAGGGGTGCAGTTCACTTCTAGATTTTGGAGGGCCTTATGTGAAACTTTGAACATTGAACTCCGCCTCTCCACAGCTTATCACCCACAAACTAATGGACAGACTGAAAGGGTCAATCAAACCCTTGAACAGTACCTACGATGCTTTTCTTCTTTTGCACAGGATGACTGGCTATCACTTCTCCCACTCGCGGAATTTTCATACAATAATTCCACCCATTCGGCAACCAAACAGTCACCTTTTTTCGCCAATTATGGATACCATCCTTCTTTCTTGCCTGAGCTGCCTATTGATTCTTCTGTACCTGCCGTACAAGACAGGTTGAACTTCCTTAACTCCAACTACCAATTACTGCAGGTCCCAGAACAGTTCAGAGTTGCCGTCCTAGGGCGATGTCATGATCATCCCCTAGCGGGTCACTTTGGGATTCACAAGATGGCTAATTTGATCTCCCGTACATTCTGGTGGCCAAACTTGATGAACGACTGCAAGAAATATGTAAGATCTTGTATTTCATGCCTTCGGAATAAGACAGACAGAGCCAGAACTTGGGGTCTACTTGAGCCCCTTCCTGTTCCTGAGAAACCATGGAGCATGATCTCCATGGATTTTATAGTAGAACTTCCCCCATCTGAAGACTTCACTACCATTTTCGTTGTGGTTGATCGTTTGACCAAAATGGCCCACTTTGTACCTCTGCAAGGAACTCCTTCTGCCCTGGAGACTGCCTCAACTTTTATCAAGGAGATTGTAAGGTTGCATGGCATCCCTGACAGCATAGTTTCTGATCGAGGGGTGCAGTTCACTTCTAGATTTTGGAGGGCCTTATGTGAAACTTTGAACATTGAACTCCGCCTCTCCACAGCTTATCACCCACAAACTAATGGACAGACTGAAAGGGTCAATCAAACCCTTGAACAGTACCTACGATGCTTTTCTTCTTTTGCACAGGATGACTGGCTATCACTTCTCCCACTCGTGGAATTTTCATACAATAATTCCACCCATTCGGTAACCAAACAGTCACCTTTTTTCGCCAATTATGGATACCATCCTTCTTTCTTGCCTGAGCTGCCTATTGGTTCTTCTGTACCTGCCGTACAAGACAGGTTGAACTTCCTTAACTCCAACTACCAATTACTGCAGGTCCCAGAACAGTTCAGAGTTGCCGTCCTAGGGCGATGTCATGATCATCCCCTAGCGGGTCACTTTGGGATTCACAAGACGGCTAATTTGATCTCCCGTACATTCTGGTGGCCAAACTTGATGAACGACTGCAAGAAATATGTAAGATCTTGTATTTCATGCCTTCGGAATAAGACAGACAGAGCCAGAACTTGGGGTCTACTTGAGCCCCTTCCTGTACCTGAGAAACCATGGAGCATGATCTCCATGGATTTTATAGTAGAACTTCCCCCATCTGAAGACTTCACTACCATTTTCGTTGTGGTTGATCGTTTGACCAAAATGGCCCACTTTGTACCTCTGCAAGGAACTCCTTCTGCCCCGAGACTGCCTCAACTTTTATCAAGGAGATTGTAAGGTTGCATGGCATCCCTGACAGCATAGTTTCTGATCGAGGGGTGCAGTTCACTTCTAGATTTTGGAGGGCCTTATGTGAAACTTTGAACATTGAACTCCGCCTCTCCACAGCTTATCACCCACAAACTAATGGACAGACTGAAAGGGTCAATCAAACCCTTGAACAGTACCTACGATGCTTTTCTTCTTTTGCACAGGATGACTGGCTATCACTTCTCCCACTCGCGGAATTTTCATACAATAATTCCACTCATTCGGCAACCAAACAGTCACCTTTTTTCGCCAATTATGGATACCATCCTTCTTTCTTGCCTGAGCTGCCTATTGATTCTTCTGTACCTGCCGTACAAGACAGGTTGAACTTCCTTAACTCCAACTACCAATTACTGCAGGTCCCAGAACAGTTCAGAGTTGCCGTCCTAGGGCGATGTCATGATCATCCCCTAGCGGGTCACTTTGGGATTCACAAGACGGCTAATTTGATCTCCCGTACATTCTGGTGGCCAAACTTGATGAACGACTGCAAGAAATATGTAAGATCTTGTATTTCATGCCTTCGGAATAAGACAGACAGAGCCAGAACTTGGGGTCTACTTGAGCCCCTTCCTGTACCTGAGAAACCATGGAGCATGATCTCCATGGATTTTATAGTAGAACTTCCCCCATCTGAAGACTTCACTACCATTTTCGTTGTGGTTGATCGTTTGACCAAAATGGCCCACTTTGTACCTCTGCAAGGAACTCCTTCTGCCCCGAGACTGCCTCAACTTTTATCAAGGAGATTGTAAGGTTGCATGGCATCCCTGACAGCATAGTTTCTGATCGAGGGGTGCAGTTCACTTCTAGATTTTGGAGGGCCTTATGTGAAACTTTGAACATTGAACTCCGCCTCTCCACAGCTTATCACCCACAAACTAATGGACAGACTGAAAGGGTCAATCAAACCCTTGAACAGTACCTACGATGCTTTTCTTCTTTTGCACAGGATGACTGGCTATCACTTCTCCCACTCGCGGAATTTTCATACAATAATTCCACTCATTCGGCAACCAAACAGTCACCTTTTTTCGCCAATTATGGATACCATCCTTCTTTCTTGCCTGAGCTGCCTATTGATTCTTCTGTACCTGCCGTACAAGACAGGTTGAACTTCCTTAACTCCAACTACCAATTACTGCAGGTCCCAGAACAGTTCAGAGTTGCCGTCCTAGGGCGATGTCATGATCATCCCCTAGCGGGTCACTTTGGGATTCACAAGACGGCTAATTTGATCTCCCGTACATTCTGGTGGCCAAACTTGATGAACGACTGCAAGAAATATGTAAGATCTTGTATTTCATGCCTTCGGAATAAGACAGACAGAGCCAGAACTTGGGGTCTACTTGAGCCCCTTCCTGTACCTGAGAAACCATGGAGCATGATCTCCATGGATTTTATAGTAGAACTTCCCCCATCTGAAGACTTCACTACCATTTTCGTTGTGGTTGATCGTTTGACCAAAATGGCCCACTTTGTACCTCTGCAAGGAACTCCTTCTGCCCCGAGACTGCCTCAACTTTTATCAAGGAGATTGTAAGGTTGCATGGCATCCCTGACAGCATAGTTTCTGATCGAGGGGTGCAGTTCACTTCTAGATTTTGGAGGGCCTTATGTGAAACTTTGAACATTGAACTCCGCCTCTCCACAGCTTATCACCCACAAACTAATGGACAGACTGAAAGGGTCAATCAAACCCTTGAACAGTACCTACGATGCTTTTCTTCTTTTGCACAGGATGACTGGCTATCACTTCTCCCACTCGCGGAATTTTCATACAATAATTCCACTCATTCGGCAACCAAACAGTCACCTTTTTTCGCCAATTATGGATACCATCCTTCTTTCTTGCCTGAGCTGCCTATTGATTCTTCTGTACCTGCCGTACAAGACAGGTTGAACTTCCTTAACTCCAACTACCAATTACTGCAGGATACAATCTCCAAGACCCAGGCAGATAATAAAAAGTTCTTCGACAAGAAGAGAAGAGGCAATTTGAATCTTGAACCTGGAGATAAGGTCTGGCTTTCCACAGCGAACTTGAAACTAAGTTGCCCCTCGAGGAAGCTTGGCCCAAGATTTTTGGGGCCTTTTCCAGTACCTCGCTGCCCGTCTGCTACCGAACCCGGCCACCCTTGTGATCCTGCACCAGCCTCCTGCTTGGCTTAACGCTGTCTCCAGTGCCTGTGCTAGCTGTCCATCCTACCAGCTTTCCTGAGTCCAGTTCCTTACCAGATGCTCTGCCTGCATCTCCACGTCTGCAACTCAGCTGACAAGTTCTGCACGCAACTACAGGCTCTCGTGTAACTCCTCACCCTAGGTCTGTCCCATCCTCAGTGGGGCTTGGGTTGGAGATACAAGGGAGGCCGACCTCGTCATTCCAGACTCCTACCAGGTACGTGACAGTACCAGTCAGCCAGAGATGGAGTCTGGAAGGGAGGCCTCTCCTCCGAAGGACATTTACCAAACTATTTCTGCGCTCTCAAATATTGTGCAGAAGTTACAAGAGCGGGTCACTTTGGGATTCACAAGACGGCTAATTTGATCTCCCGTACATTCTAGTGGCCAAACTTGATGAACGACTGCAAGAAATATGTAAGATCTTGTATTTCATGCCTTCGGAATAAGACAGACAGAGCCAGAACTTGGGGTCTACTTGAGCCCCTTCCTGTACCTGAGAAACCATGGAGCATGATCTCCATGGATTTTATAGTAGAACTTCCCCCATCTGAAGACTTTACTACCATTTTCGTTGTGGTTGATCGTTTGACCAAAATGGCCCACTTTGTACCTCTGCAAGGAACTCCTTCTGCCCCGAGACTGCCTCAACTTTTATCAAGGAGATTGTAAGGTTGCATGGCATCCCTGACAGCATAGTTTCTGATCGAGGGGTGCAGTTCACTTCTAGATTTTGGAGGGCCTTATGTGAAACTTTGAACATTGAACTCCGCCTGTCCACAGCTTATCACCCACAAACTAATGGACAGACTGAAAGGGTCAATCAAACCCTTGAACAGTACCTACGATGCTTTTCTTCTTTTGCACAGGATGACTGGCTATCACTTCTCCCACTCGCGGAATTTTCATACAATAATTCCACTCATTCGGCAACCAAACAGTCACCTTTTTTCGCCAATTATGGATACCATCCTTCTTTCTTGCCTGAGCTGCCTATTGATTCTTCTGTACCTGCCGTACAAGACAGGTTGAACTTCCTTAACTCCAACTACCAATTACTGCAGGTCCCAGAACAGTTCAGAGTTGCCGTCCTAGGGCGATGTCATGATCATCCCCTAGCGGGTCACTTTGGGATTCACAAGACGGCTAATTTGATCTCCCGTACATTCTGGTGGCCAAACTTGATGAACGACTGCAAGAAATATGTAAGATCTTGTATTTCATGCCTTCGGAATAAGACAGACAGAGCCAGAACTTGGGGTCTACTTGAGCCCCTTCCTGTACCTGAGAAACCATGGAGCATGATCTCCATGGATTTTATAGTAGAACTTCCCCCATCTGAAGACTTCACTACCATTTTCGTTGTGGTTGATCGTTTGACCAAAATGGCCCACTTTGTACCTCTGCAAGGAACTCCTTCTGCCCCGAGACTGCCTCAACTTTTATCAAGGAGATTGTAAGGTTGCATGGCATCCCTGACAGCATAGTTTCTGATCGAGGGGTGCAGTTCACTTCTAGATTTTGGAGGGCCTTATGTGAAACTTTGAACATTGAACTCCGCCTCTCCACAGCTTATCACCCACAAACTAATGGACAGACTGAAAGGGTCAATCAAACCCTTGAACAGTACTTACAATGCTTTTCTTCTTTTGCACAGGATGACTGGCTATCACTTCTCCCACTCGCGGAATTTTCATACAATAATTCCACTCATTCGGCAACCAAACAGTCACCTTTTTTCGCCAATTATGGATACCATCCTTCTTTCTTGCCTGAGCTGCCTATTGATTCTTCTGTACCTGCCGTACAAGACAGGTTGAACTTCCTTAACTCCAACTACCAATTACTGCAGGATACAATCTCCAAGACCCAGGCAGATAATAAAAAGTTCTTCGACAAGAAGAGAAGAGGCAATTTGAATCTTGAACCTGGAGATAAGGTCTGGCTTTCCACAGCGAACTTGAAACTAAGTTGCCCCTCGAGGAAGCTTGGCCCAAGATTTTTGGGGCCTTTTCCAGTACCTCGCTGCCCGTCTGCTACCGAACCCGGCCACCCTTGTGATCCTGCACCAGCCTCCTGCTTGGCTTAACGCTGTCTCCAGTGCCTGTGCTAGCTGTCCATCCTACCAGCTTTCCTGAGTCCAGTTCCTTACCAGATGCTCTGCCTGCATCTCCACGTCTGCAACTCAGCTGACAAGTTCTGCACGCAACTACAGGCTCTCGTGTAACTCCTCACCCTAGGTCTGTCCCATCCTCAGTGGGGCTTGGGTTGGAGATACAAGGGAGGCCGACCTCGTCATTCCAGACTCCTACCAGGTACGTGACAGTACCAGTCAGCCAGAGATGGAGTCTGGAAGGGAGGCCTCTCCACCGAAGGACATTTACCAAACTATTTCTGCGCTCTCAAATATTGTGCAGAAGTTACAAGAGCGGGTCACTTTGGGATTCACAAGACGGCTAATTTGATCTCCCGTACATTCTAGTGGCCAAACTTGATGAACGACTGCAAGAAATATGTAAGATCTTGTATTTCATGCCTTCGGAATAAGACAGACAGAGCCAGAACTTGGGGTCTACTTGAGCCCCTTCCTGTACCTGAGAAACCATGGAGCATGATCTCCATGGATTTTATAGTAGAACTTCCCCCATCTGAAGACTTTACTACCATTTTCGTTGTGGTTGATCGTTTGACCAAAATGGCCCACTTTGTACCTCTGCAAGGAACTCCTTCTGCCCCGGAGACTGCCTCAACTTTTATCAAGGAGATTGTAAGGTTGCATGGCATCCCTGACAGCATAGTTTCTGATCGAGGGGTGCAGTTCACTTCTAGATTTTGGAGGGCCTTATGTGAAACTTTGAACATTGAACTCCGCCTCTCCACAGCTTATCACCCACAAACTAATGGACAGACTGAAAGGGTCAATCAAACCCTTGAACAGTACCTACGATGCTTTTCTTCTTTTGCACAGGATGACTGGCTATCACTTCTCCCACTCGCGGAATTTTCATACAATAATTTCACCCATTCGGTAACCAAACAGTCATCTTTTTTCGCCAATTATGGATACCATCCTTCTTTCTTGCCTGAGCTGCCTATTGATTCTTCTGTACCTGCCGTACAAGACAGGTTGAACTTCCTTAACTCCAACTACCAATTACTGCAGGTCCCAGAACAGTTCAGAGTTGCCGTCCTAGGGCGATGTCATGATCATCCCCTAGCGGGTCACTTTGGGATTCACAAGACGGCTAATTTGATCTCCCGTACATTCTGGTGGCCAAACTTGATGAACGACTGCAAGAAATATGTAAGATCTTGTATTTCATGCCTTCGGAATAAGACAGACAGAGCCAGAACTTGGGGTCTACTTGAGCCCCTTCCTGTACCTGAGAAACCATGGAGCATGATCTCCATGGATTTTATAGTAGAACTTCCCCCATCTGAAGACTTCACTACCATTTTCGTTGTGGTTGATCGTTTGACCAAAATGGCCCACTTTGTACCTCTGCAAGGAACTCCTTCTGCCCCGGAGACTGCCTCAACTTTTATCAAGGAGATTGTAAGGTTGCATGGCATCCCTGACAGCATAGTTTCTGATCGAGGGGTGCAGTTCACTTCTAGATTTTGGAGGGCCTTATGTGAAACTTTGAACATTGAACTCCGCCTCTCCACAGCTTATCACCCACAAACTAATGGACAGACTGAAAGGGTCAATCAAACCCTTGAACAGTACCTACGATGCTTTTCTTCTTTTGCACAGGATGACTGGCTATCACTTCTCCCACTCGCGGAATTTTCATACAATAATTCCACCCATTCGGCAACCAAACAGTCACCTTTTTTCGCCAATTATGGATACCATCCTTGTTTCTTGCCTGAGCTGCCTATTGATTCTTCTGTACCTGCCGTACAAGACAGGTTGAACTTCCTTAACTCCAACTACCAATTACTGCAGGATACAATCTCCAAGACCCAGGCAGATAATAAAAAGTTCTTCGACAAGAAGAGAAGAGGCAATTTGAATCTTGAACCTGGAGATAAGGTCTGGCTTTCCACAGCGAACTTGAAACTAAGTTGCCCCTCGAGGAAGCTTGGCCCAAGATTTTTGGGGCCTTTTCCAGTACCTCGCTGCCCGTCTGCTACCGAACCCGGCCACCCTTGTGATCCTGCACCAGCCTCCTGCTTGGCTTAACGCTGTCTCCAGTGCCTGTGCTAGCTGTCCATCCTACCAGCTTTCCTGAGTCCAGTTCCTTACCAGATGCTCTGCCTGCATCTCCACGTCTGCAACTCAGCTGACAAGTTCTGCACGCAACTACAGGCACTCGTGTAACTCCTCACCCTAGGTCTGTCCCATCCTCAGTGGGGCTTGGGTTGGAGATACAAGGGAGGCCGACCTCGTCATTCCAGACTCCTACCAGGTACGTGACAGTACCAGTCAGCCAGAGATGGAGTCTGGAAGGGAGGCCTCTCCACCGAAGGACATTTACCAAACTATTTCTGCGCTCTCAAATATTGTGCAGAAGTTACAAGAGCGGGTCACTTTGGGATTCACAAGACGGCTAATTTGATCTCCCGTACATTCTGGTGGCCAAATTTGATGAACGACTGCAAGAAATATGTAAGATCTTGTATTTCATGCCTTCGGAATAAGACAGACAGAGCCAGAACTTGGGGTCTACTTGAGCCCCTTCCTGTACCTGAGAAACCATGGAGCATGATCTCCATGGATTTTATAGTAGAACATCCCCCATCTGAAGACTTTACTACCATTTTCGTTGTGGTTGATCGTTTGACCAAAATGGCCCACTTTGTACCTCTGCAAGGAACTCCTTCTGCCCCGGAGACTGCCTCAACTTTTATCAAGGAGATTGTAAGGTTGCATGACATCCCTGACAGCATAGTTTCTGATCGAGGGGTGCAGTTCACTTCTAGATTTTGGAGGGCCGTATGTGAAACTTTGAACATTGAACTCCGCCTCTCCACAGCTTATCACCCACAAACTAATGGACAGACTGAAAGGGTCAATCAAACCCTTGAACAGTACCTACGATGCTTTTCTTCTATTGCACAGGATGACTGGCTATCACTTCTCCCACTCGCAGAATTTTCATACAATAATTCCACCCATTCGGTAACCAAACAGTCACCTTTTTTCGCCAATTATGGATACCATCCTTCTTTCTTGCCTGAGCTGCCTATTGATTCTTCTGTACCTGCCGTACAAGACAGGTTGAACTTCCTTAACTCCAACTACCAATTACTGCAGGTCCCAGAACAGTTCAGAGTTGCCGTCCTAGGGCGATGTCATGATCATCCCCTAGCGGGTCACTTTGGGATTCACAAGACGGCTAATTTGATCTCCCGTACATTCTGGTGGCCAAACTTGATGAACGACTGCAAGAAATATGTAAGATCTTGTATTTCATGCAGTCGGAATAAGACAGACAGAGCCAGAACTTGGGGTCTACTTGAGCCCCTTCCTGTACCTGAGAAACCATGGAGCATGATCTCCATGGATTTTATAGTAGAACTTCCCCCATCTGAAGACTTCACTACCATTTTCGTTGTGGTTGATCGTTTGACCAAAATGGCCCACTTTGTACCTCTGCAAGGAACTCCTTCTGCCCCGGAGACTGCCTCAACTTTTATCAAGGAGATTGTAAGGTTGCATGGCATCCCTGACAGCATAGTTTCTGATCGAGGGGTGCAGTTCACTTCTAGATTTTGGAGGGCCTTATGTGAAACTTTGAACATTGAACTCCGCCTCTCCACAGCTTATCACCCACAAACTAATGGACAGACTGAAAGGGTCAATCAAACCCTTGAACAGTACCTACGATGCTTTTCTTCTTTTGCACAGGATGACTGGCTATCACTTCTCCCACTCGCGGAATTTTCATACAATAATTCCACCCATTCGGCAACCAAACAGTCACCTTTTTTCGCCAATTATGGATACCATCCTTCTTTCTTGCCTGAGCTGCCTAATGATTCTTCTGTACCTGCCGTACAAGACAGGTTGAACTTCCTTAACTCCAACTACCAATTACTGCAGGATACAATCTCCAAGACCCAGGCAGATAATAAAAAGTTCTTCGACAAGAAGAGAAGAGGCAATTTGAATCTTGAACCTTCTCCAGTACCTCGCTGCCCGTCTGCTACCGAACCCGGCCACCCTTGTGATCCTGCACCAGCCTCCTGCTTGGCTTAACGCTGTCTCCAGTGCCTGTGCTAGCTGTCCATCCTACCAGCTTTCCTGAGTCCAGTTCCTTACCAGATGCTCTGCCTGCATCTCCACGTCTGCAACTCAGCTGACAAGTTCTGAACGCAACTACAGGCACTCGTGTAACTCCTCACCCTAGGTCTGTCCCATCCTCAGTGGGGCTTGGGTTGGAGATACAAGGGAGGCCGACCTCGTCATTCCAGAATCCTACCAGGTCACTGTCGAGAATCGGTACCCTCTTCCTCTGATTCCCGAACTATTCCAGAGGCTGCGAGGGGCACGAGTGTTCTCCAAACTGGACTTGAGGGGTGCCTATAATCTTGTCAGAATCAGGGAGGGAGACGAATGGAAGACGGCCTTCCGGACACGCTTTGGCCACTTTGAGTATTTAGTCATGCCATTCGGGCTCTGCAATGCTCCAGCCACATTCCAGCATCTGGTAAACGATGTTTTTCGGGACTTTCTTGATTCATTCGTCATCGTGTATCTGGATGACATCCTTGTATTCTCTGAAACTTTAGAATCCCATCGGACTCATGTAAAAAAGGTATTAGCTCGATTGCGGGAACACCGACTTTACGCAAAGGCTGAAAAATGCGACTTTGAAAAGCAAGTTGTGCATTTCCTAGGGCTTGTCATCTTCGCCGAGGGAATCTCCATAGACCCTCAGAAAGTCGCTTCTGTCTTGGAATGGCCTGCTCCTACTGACAGAAAAGCTGTACAGAGGTTCGTGGGGTTTGCTAACCCTGGGAAGGATCAGTCACATGTCTCTCTTCCCATCAAGCTTCAGCTCCCCGAAAAG
Organism: Rana muscosa; assembly: GCA_029206835.1. Classification (NCBI taxonomy): domain Eukaryota; kingdom Metazoa; phylum Chordata; class Amphibia; order Anura; family Ranidae; genus Rana; species Rana muscosa. Next base: position 1,545,377 of record JARGYO010000232.1, read on the forward strand.
ACGGTTTCAGTACTTGCAATCATAGACTCTGGGGCCTGCAGCTGTTTTGTGGACTCTGCATTTGCTTCTCTTCAGCAGCTGCCCTTGGGTACCAAGAGGCAAGGGTTCCATGTCCATCTGGCTGACGGCTCCGGTATTAAATCAGGCCCGGTTACTCAAGAGACCTTGCCTATTCTCTGCCAGACTTCTTCAGGCCATAGCGAACTCCTCCGTTTGGATGTCATAGCTTCTCCCATGTTTCCCGTTATCCTCGGCATTCCATGGTTGAAGGCACACAACCCTCACGTTGACTGGCTTACCGGAGATATATTTTTTTTTCGTCCAACTACTGCCAGACGCACTGCCTCTTGGGAGGAACTGTCAACTCCACGCCCCTCCTGGGTATCCACCCTGACCATGAAGCCTCTAAACTGATCCCGGTTGCTTACCACGAATTTCTGGACGTCTTTAATAAAAAGGGTGCAGACACTCTTCCACCTCATAGAACTTACGATTGCCCCATTGAACTTCTACCGGGAGCCGAGATCCCGTTTGGTCGGATTTACCCTCTCTCTGAGCCTGAATTGGAAGCCCTGCGTACCTATATCAACGAGAGCCTTGAAAAGCAGTTCATTCGGCCTTCCACTTCACCAGCAGGAGCCGGTATTTTCTTTGTTGAGAAAAAAGACCACACCTTGAGGCCCTGTGTGGACTATCGTGACCTTAACAGGGTCACTGTCAAGAATCGGTACCCTCTTCCTCTGATTCCCGAACTATTCCAGAGGCTGCGAGGGGCACGAGTGTTCTCCAAACTGGACTTGAGGGGTGCCTATAATCTTGTCAGAATCAGGGAGGGAGACGAATGGAAGACGGCCTTCCGGACACGCTTTGGCCACTTTGAGTATTTAGTCATGCCATTCGGGCTCTGCAATGCTCCAGCCACATTCCAGCATCTGGTAAACGATATTTTTCGGGACTTTCTTGATTTATTCGTCATCGTGTATCTGGATGACATCCTTGTATTCTCTGAAACTTTAGAATCCCATCGGACTCATGTAAAAAAGGTATTAGCTCGATTGCGGGAACACCGACTTTAAGCAAAGGCTGAGAAATGCGACTTTGAAAAGCAAGTTGTGCATTTCCTAGGGCTTGTCATCTCCGCCTAGGGAATCTCCATGGACCCTCAGAAAGTCGCTTCTGTCTTGGAATGGCCTGCTCCTACTGACAGAAAAGCTGTACAGAGGTTCGTGGGGTTTGCTAACCCTGGGAAGGATCAGTCACATGTCTCTCTTCCCATCAAGCTTCAGCTCCCCGAAAAGACGGTTTCAGTACTTGCAATCATAGACTCTGGGGCCTGCAGCTGTTTTGTGGACTCTGCATTTGCTTCTCTTCAGCAGCTGCCCTTGGGTACCAAGAGGCAAGGGTTCCATGTCCATCTGGCTGACGGCTCCGGTATTAAATCAGGCCCGGTTACTCAAGAGACCTTGCCTATTCTCTGCCAGACTTCTTCAGGCCATAGCGAACTCCTCCGTTTGGATGTCATAGCTTCTCCCATGTTTCCCGTTATCCTCGGCATTCCATGGTTGAAGGCACACAACCCTCACGTTGACTGGCTTACCGGAGATATATATTTTTTTCGTCCAACTACTGCCAGACGCACTGCCTCTTGGGAGGAACTGTCAACTCCACGCCCCTCCTGGGTATCCACCCTGACCATGAAGCCTCTAAACTGATCCCGGTTGCTTATCACTAATTTCTGGACGTCTTTAATAGGGATGAGCTTCGTGTTCGAGTCGAACATACGTTCGACTCGAACATCGGCTGTTCGATCGTTCGACGAAGATCGAACGATTTGGGCCGTTCGCGCCAAATTCGAGTGACGCGAACGGCCCACAATGCACTACGCCATCGCAGTGTCATCCAGGCGCTGTGATTGGCCAAGCATGCACTGTGACCCCGCATGCTTGGCCAATCACAGCGCCGGCAGCGAGGAGAGCAATGATTGGCCACAGGCAGGATGCCTGTGGCCAATTATTGCTGAGGGTGTTTAGTACACGCCCCACACTATAAAAGGCCGCCAGCACGGCGGCCTAGTGTAGTGTGTTCCGGAGCAGGGATAGAGCAGCATAGGCAGGGACAGTGACTTTTATTTCTTTCTTGCTTAACCTGGATTCCTTTAGTTTAGGGAAAGAGAAGGATAGGTAGGGAGAGTGTCAGTGTGTTTTGTGCTTGTGCCATAGTGTGCTTAAAAAAAACATTTTTTCTAGGGACAGAAAACTGTAGGTAGGGAGAGTGTCAGTTTCTTTCACTGTGCAAGTCCTTGTTTCTAGGGACCTGGAAGGACAGTGAGTGAATTCTCCTTGTGCTATATTGTGCTTAAAAAAAACATTTTTTCTAGGGACAGAAAACTGTAGGTAGGGAGAGTGTCAGTTTCTTTCACTGTGCAAGTCCTTGTTTCTAGGGACCTGGAAGGACAGTGAGTGAATTCTCCTTGTGCTATATTGTGCTTAAAAAAAACATTTTTTCTAGGGACAGAAAACTGTAGGTAGGGAGAGTGTCAGTTTCTTTCACTGTGCAAGTCCTTGTTTCTAGGGACCTGGAAGGACAGTGAGTGAATTCTCCTTGTGCTATATTGTGCTTAAAAAAAACATTTTTTCTAGGGACAGAAAACTGTAGGTAGGGAGAGTGTCAGTTTATTTCACTGTGCAAGTCCTTGTTTCCAGGGACCTGGAAGGACAGTGAGTGAATTCTCCTTGTGCTATATTGTGCTTAAAAAAAACATTTTTTCTAGGGACAGAAAACTGTAGGTAGGGAGAGTGTCAGTTTCTTTCACTGTGCAAGTCCTTGTTTCCAGGGACCTGGAAGGACAGTGAGTGAATTCTCCTTGTGCTATATTGTGCTTAAAAAAAACATTTTTTCTAGGGACAGAAAACTGTAGGTAGGGAGAGTGTCAGTTTCTTTCACTGTGCAAGTCCTTGTTTCCAGGGACCTGGAAGGACAGTGAGTGAATTCTCCTTGTGCTATATTGTGCTTAAAAAAAACATTTTTTCTAGGGACAGAAAACTGTAGGTAGGGAGAGTGTCAGTTTCTTTCACTGTGCAAGTCCTTGTTTCCAGGGACCTGGAAGGACAGTGAGTGAATTCTCCTTGTGCTATATTGTGCTTAAAAAAAACATTTTTTCTAGGGACAGAAAACTGTAGGTAGGGAGAGTGTCAGTTTCTTTCACTGTGCAAGTCCTTGTTTCCAGGGACCTGGAAGGACAGTGAGTGAATTCTCCTTGTGCTATATTGTGCTTAAAAAAAACATTGTTTCTAGGGACAGAAAACTGTAGGTAGGGAGAGTGTCAGTTTCTTTCACTGTGCAAGTCCTTGTTTCCAGGGACCTGGAAGGACAGTGAGTGAATTCTCCTTGTGCTATATTGTGCTTAAAAAAACATTTTTTCTAGGGACAGAAAACTGTAGGTAGGGAGAGTGTCAGTTTCTTTCACTGTGCAAGTCCTTGTTTCCAGGGACCTGGAAGGACAGTGAGTGAATTCTCCTTGTGCTATATTGTGCTTAAAAAAAACATTTTTTCTAGGGACAGAAAACTGTAGGTAGGGAGAGTGTCAGTTTCTTTCACTGTGCAAGTCCTTGTTTCTAGGGACCTGGAAGGACAGTGAGTGAATTCTCCTTGTGCTATATTGTGGTTAAAAAAAACATTTTTTCTAGGGACAGAAAACTGTAGGTAGGGAGAGTGTCAGTTTCTTTAACTGTGCAAGTCCTTGTTTCCAGGGACCTGGAAGGACAGTGAGTGAATTCTCCTTGTGCTATATTGTGCTTAAAAAAAACATTTTTTCTAGGGACAGAAAACTGTAGGTAGGGAGAGTGTCAGTTTCTTTCACTGTGCAAGTCCTTGTTTCCAGGGACCTGGAAGGACAGTGAGTGAATTCTCCTTGTGCTATATTGTGCTTAAAAAAAACATTTTTTCTAGGGACAGAAAACTGTAGGTAGGGAGAGTGTCAGTTTCTTTCACTGTGCAAGTCCTTGTTTCCAGGGACCTGGAAGGACAGTGAGTGAATTCTCCTTGTGCTATATTGTGCTTAAAAAAAACATTTTTTCTAGGGACAGAAAACTGTAGGTAGGGAGAGTGTCAGTTTCTTTCACTGTGCAAGTCCTTGTTTCCAGGGACCTGGAAGGACAGTGAGTGAATTCTCCTTGTGCTATATTGTGCTTAAAAAAAAACATTTTTTCTAGGGACAGAAAACTGTAGGTAGGGAGAGTGTCAGTTTCTTTCACTGTGCAAGTCCTTGTTTCCAGGGACCTGGAAGGACAGTGAGTGAATTCTCCTTGTGCTATATTGTGCTTAAAAAAACCATTGTTTCTAGGGACAGAAAACTGTAGGTAGGGAGAGTGTCAGTTTCTTTCACTGTGCAAGTCCTTGTTTCCAGGGACCTGGAAGGACAGTGAGTGAATTCTCCTTGTGCTATATTGTGCTTAAAAAAAACATTTTTTCTAGGGACAGAAAACTGTAGGTAGGGAGAGTGTCAGTTTCTTTCACTGTGCAAGTCCTTGTTTCCAGGGACCTGGAAGGACAGTGAGTGAATTCTCCTTGTGCTATATTGTGCTTAAAAAAAACATTTTTTCTAGGGACAGAAAACTGTAGGTAGGGAGAGTGTCAGTTTCTTTCACTGTGCAAGTCCTTGTTTCCAGGGACCTGGAAGGACAGTGAGTGAATTCTCCTTGTGCTATATTGTGCTTAAAAAAAAACATTTTTTCTAGGGACAGAAAACTGTAGGTAGGGAGAGTGTCAGTTTCTTTCACTGTGCAAGTCCTTGTTTCAAGGGACAGAGAAGGACACCTGAAGGTAGCCCTTATTGCTTTTTTCCCATCTCCCTGCAGGCCATCTATTAGAATGTCTGGAAGGCAAACAAGGAGAGGCAGACAGTCAGGAGGCAATAAAAGAGGGCAAGCAGGCTCTGTGTCTGGGGGCAACAGTGCTGGTCGTGGACGCGGTGCATTGTCATCAGCACATGGCCATGGGACACGCTTGTCCTTCTTTTCGGCAGCTGGACATGTTGAGCCACATCATGCCGAAGACTTGGTAGAGTGGATGACCAAGCCCTCCTCCTCCTCCTCATCCTCTCTCACCCAGGCTCAGGGTACTGGCAAAGCAGCTGCCAAAGCGTCCTCTTCCCTGGTATCAATGTCAGACTCATCATCAGTCACTCCTTCCCTAGACCCACCATGTCCTCCTCCTGAGGAGTCCCCCGAACTGTTTGAGCACAGTGTTGGGTACATGCTCCAGGAGGATGCCCAGCGTTTCGAAGGGTCTGATGATGAAACCCAGCTACAGGAAGGCAGTAGGGTGAGAGCAGACAGAGGGGATGCTCAAGAAGGACACCAATCTGGCAGTCATGTTCCAGCAGCTGCAGCATACTGCCAGATTGGCTCCAGTGATGAGGAGGGAGGGGATGATGAGGTCACTGACTCCACCTGGGTGCCTAATAGGAGAGAGGAGGAGGAGGAGGATGAGGAGGAGGCACATCTCCAACGAGGCAGGATGCCCTTTGGTGGCCAGCGTAAGGGCAGTACACCGACGGAATCACACCGCAGAGCTCCGCCTGTGCAGGGCGCTGCCTCTGCCCGTCATTCAAAAAGTTCCTTGGTGTGGGCCTTTTTTGAGGCTAGTGCATCAGATTGCACAGCTGCTGTTTGCAACATATGTCTCAAGCGTATATCGCGTGGCCAAAACATCAGCCGCTTGGGTACCACATGCCTGACCAGACATATGTTGACCTGCCATGCAGCTCGTTGGCAAGCCTACCTCAAAGACCCACACCAAAGAACAAAGCGGACCTCTCCTTGCACCGCATCAGCTGGGATCTCCAACCCCACTATAACTTCAGTCCTCTCAGAAACATGCACTGAGAGGAATGAAGGTGTAGAATTAGGTGTGTCACAGCCAAGTACTTGCGGCCACTCTGCTAGCAGTACACCGACGTCCGATTCTAGCAGGCAAATTTCCCTGCCCCAGCTGCTGGACCGTCGAAAGAAGTTCACTCCCAGCCATCCACATGCCCAGCGGTTGAATGCTAGCTTGGCTAAATTGCTAGCGCTTCAACTGCTGCCTTTTCAGTTGGTAGACTCGGCCCCCTTCCGTGAGTTTGTGCAATGTGCGGTTCCTCAGTGGCAGGTTCCCAAACGCCACTTTTTCTCACGGAAGGCTATTCCGGCTCTCTACCGGCATGTGGAAGGCAATGTCTTGGCCTCGCTGGACAGGGCAGTCAGCGGTAAGGTGCATATTACCGCTGACTCATGGTCCAGCAGGCATGGACAGGGACGTTACCTTTCTTTCACGGCCCATTGGGTCACTCTTTTGGCAGCTGGGAAGGATGCAGGACAAGGTGCAGTAGTGTTGGAGGTTGTCCCACCGCCACGCCTCCAAAATGCTACTACTGGTTGTGACACACCTCTCTCCTCCACCCCCTCCTCTTCTTCTTCCTCCATGGCCTCTTCCTGTGGTTTGTCCTATGAACCAGCGGTGCTCCGTAGCCGTTCACGGGGCTACGCAAGTACGCAGGCAAAAAGATGCCATGCCGTGCTTGCGCTGGTGTGTTTGGGGGACAGAAGCCACACTGGGGCAGAGGTCCTGTCTGCTCTGCAGGGCCAGGCCGAGAGGTGGTTGACGCCACGCCAGCTTAAGCCAGGAATGGTGGTTTGCGACAATGGCACCAACCTCCTCTCCGCCCTCCGACAGGGACAACTGACCCATGTGCCCTGTGTGGCTCACGTCCTTAACCTGGTGGTGCAGCGGTTCTTGGGCAGGTACCCAGGCTTACAGGATGTCCTGAGGCAGGCCAGGAAAGTCTGTGTGCATTTCCGCAGATCTTATAATGCCAGTGCTCGCCTGGCTGAGCTGCAAAAGGAGTTGAACCTGCCCAAGAACCGCCTTATATGTGACATGCCCACCAGGTGGAACTCAACGTTGGCCATGCTGCAGCGGCTGCACACGCAGCAGAGGGCCATCAATGAGTACCTGTGCGACTACGGCACCAGGACAGGGTCAGGGGAGCTTGGTTTTTTTTCTCCACGCCAGTGGGGCATGATCAGGGATGCATGCACTGTCCTGGCACCATTTGAGGAGGCCACGAGGATGGTGAGCAGTGACAGTGCATGCATCAGTGACACTGTACCTCTTGTCCACCTGTTGGAGCACACGCTGCGTGGAATAATGGACAGGGCACTTGAGGCAGAACAGAGGCAGGAAGAGGAGGACTTCCTTGCCTCTCAAGGCCCCCTTTACCCAGACAGTGTTCCTTCTGTCCCACCCATCGCACAGGAAGAGGAAGAGGAGGAGGAGGAGGAGGAGGAGGAGGATTGTGTCAGCATGGAGGTGGAGGCTGGCACTCAGCATCATCAGCAGCAGTCTTTTAGGGATGATTTACAGTCCCAAGAAACCAGTGGACTTGTACGTGGCTGGGAGGAGGTGACTGCGGATCATGTTGTCCTTAGTGACCCAGAGGACTCCGGAGCGAATGCCTCAGCAAACCTACGCTGCATGGCCTCCCTGATCCTGCAAAGTCTGCGGAAGGATCCTCGTATTCTTCGGATCAAGGAGAGGGACCATTACTGGCTGGCCACTCTCCTTGATCCACGGTACAAGGGTAAGGTTGCGGACCTTATGTTACCGTCGCAGAGGGAGCAGAGGATGAGACAACTCCGGGAGGCCTTGCAGAAAGGTCTGTGCAACGCGTTCCCAGAGACTGGGAGGTTACAAACTCCTGGTCCAGGACAACGAGTTGCTGAGGCTTCGGCCAGTCAAAGAAGGAGCGGTGGGGAAGGTGGCCGTCTGACCGATGCGTTCAGACAATTCTTTAGTCCGCAGCCCCAAAGTATGATTGGTTCCAGCAACCATCGCCAGCGTCTGATAAACATGGTGCAGGAATATGTAGGGGCAAGGTCAGACTTGGACACCTTCCCCACCGAAAATCCTCTGGCTTACTGGGTCTTGAGGATGGATCACTGGCCAGAGCTTGCACAGTATGCAATTGAGCTACTGGCCTGTCCTGCATCCAGCGTTCTTTCGGAACGCACATTCAGTGCTGCTGGAGGATTTGTCACGGATCACAGGGTGCGCCTGTCCACCGACTCGGTTGATCGACTGACTTTCATCAAGATGAACCAGTCTTGGATCACCACCAGCTACCACACACCTGATGCTGATATAACAGACTAATTGATTTTAACATGTCACGTCCCTTCAAGACTGATGCTGATGCTGAGTGCCTGTGCTGTTATGTTGACTGGCTATCCTCCTCCTCCGAGTCCTCAATGATACGATTGATGATGATAGCTTGGAAGATCATTTTTGTTTATGGGTGCCGCCACCAGTGGCTAAGGCCCAATTTTTCAGCCCCTGTTTTACAGGGGCGTGTACTTACAATTTTTTTAGCAATAATTTGCCATAGGGCTCATTGCTGTGCTCCAAGTACAGTATCTGTGAGGGGTTGTAGTGTTGTGCCACCAGTGCCTAAGGCCCAATTTTTCAGACCCTGTTTAACAGGGGCGTGTCATTACAATTTTTGAAGCAATACTTTGCAACAGGGCTTATTGCTGTGCTCCAAGTACAGTATCTGTGAGGGGTTGTAGTGTTGTGCCACCAGTGCCTAAGGCCCAATTTTTCAGCCCCTGTTTAACAGGGGCGTGTCATTACAATTTTTGAAGCAATACTTTGCAACAGGGCTCATTGCTGTGCTCCAAGTACAGTATCTGTGAGGGGTTGCAGTGTTGTGCCACCAGTGCCTAAGGCCCAATTTTTCAGCCCCTGTTCAACAGGGGCATGTAATTACAATTCTTGATCTAATAATTCACAGCAGGGCCCATTGCTGCACCCACCAAGAGTAAGTCTGAGGGCTTACAGTGTTGTGGCAACGCCACCACCACCACCACCACGAAAGGCCCAATTTTTCAGCCCCTGTTCAAAAGGGGCATGTAATTACAATTCTTGATCTAATAATTCACAGCAGGGCCCATTCCTGCACCCACCAAGAGTAACTCTGAGGGCTTACAGTGTTGTGGCAACGCCACCACCACCACCACCACGAAAGGCCCAATTTTTCAGCCCCTGTTCAAAAGGGGCATGTAATTACAATTCTTGATCTAATAATTCACAGCAGGGCTCATTGCTGCACCCACCAAGAGTAACTCTGAGGGCTTACAGTGTTGTGGCAACGCCACCACCACCACCACCACGAAAGGCCCAATTTTTCAGCCCCTGTTCAAAAGGGGCATGTAATTACAATTCTTGATCTAATAATTCACAGCAGGGCCCATTCCTGCACCCACCAAGAGTAAGTCTGAGGGCTTACAGTGTTGTGGCAACGCCACCACCACCACCACCACGAAAGGCCCAATTTTTCAGCCCCTGTTCAAAAGGGGCATGTAATTACAATTCTTGATCTAATAATTCACAGCAGGGCCCATTCCTGCACCCACCAAGAGTAACTCTGAGGGCTTACAGTGTTGTGGCAACACCACCACCACCACCACCACCACGAAAGGCCCAATTTTTCAGCCCCTGTTCAACAGGGGCATGCAATTACAATTCTTGATCTAATAATTCACAGCAGGGCCCATTGCTGCACCCACCAAGAGTAACTGTCAGGGCTTACAGTGTTGTGGCACCAGCACCACCATCAAAGGCCCAATTTTTACTACCACTGTTCAACAATTATATGTAATTAAAATTCCTGATATAATAGTTGACAGCAGGGCGTTCCAGCACCAACCAAGAGTAACTGTGAGTGCTTACAGTGTTGTGCCAACACCAACAACTAAGGAGCCTATTTCTGCAGAGTATATACGGCAGGTCCCTACTTTCAAACATCCAACTTACAAACGACTCCTACTTGCAAACGCAAGAAGACAACAGGAAGTGAGAGGAAATCTACCACTAGGAAGGAAAATTCTCTCCTGTAAGAATAAATATGGGAGAAAGGTGTCTCCTCTGTACTGATGCTTTATCAGCAATCCTTGTTTCAAGAAAAACACCACATTTCAAAAACAGTTGTCATTGGGACGGAAAGTGAGGTGAAATGTTCTGAACAGGGGCACAGACAGCAAAACAAATGTTACAGGGGTGATAACCCTTACCTATGTTTTCCAAAAAGTTTAAAAATAGATTTTTGGGCTGGAGCTACACTTCAACAATGTACCTGTTCAAAATTACAAACAGATTCTACATAAGAACAAACCTACAGTCCCTGTCTTGTATGCACCGCCTGTATACGGCTGTTCAGAGTATATAGGGCCTTTTTTATTTTATGTGCGGGGTTCCCCTTAATATCCATACAAGACCCAAAGGGGCTGGTAATGGGCTGGGGTAGGGGGGGGGGGGGGTCATGGGGTAGCTATGCCATTTTTCTTAAAGATTTTCATCCATATTACCGGGACCAGACATTACATTAAAGCCGCAAGCAGTTTTAAATGGCTTTTTTTTCCTTTAGAAGTGTCATTTTGTGCAGGGACAGTTCTAAACACGGGAAACACGTGGCACTTCACAGGCATACTTTAGACACCCCCCAGGTACGATATTTAAAGGAATATTTGACTTTTTTTTTTTCACTTTATGCATCATTAAAATGACTGCTCCCGAAAAACGACCGTTTTTAAAACTTCTTTTTGCATTGATACATGTCCCCTGGTGCAGAACCCGGGTTCCCAAACCCTTTTTAGGACAATAACATGCATAATAGTTGTTATAATTAGCACTTTAGAATTCGAACGTTCGCATCCATTGTATTTAATAGGGTTCTAATGTTCGTACGAACTTTCGGTCCGTTCGCGGGTTCTGGTGCGAACCGAACCCGGGGGTGTTCGGCTCATCACTAGTCTTTAATAAAAAGGGTGCAGACACTCTTCCACCTCATAGAACTTACGATTGCCCCATTGAACTTCTACCGGGAGCCGAGATCCCGTTTGGTCGGATTTACCCTCTCTCTGAGCCTGAATTGGAAGCCCTGCGTACCTATATCGACGAGAGCCTTGAAAAGCAGTTCATTCGGCCTTCCACTTCACCAGCAGGAGCCGGTATTTTCTTCGTTGAGAAAAAAGACCACACCTTGAGGCCCTGTGTGGACTATCGTGACCTTAACAGGGTCACTGTCAAGAATCGGAACCCTCTTCCTCTGATTCCCGAACTATTCCAGAGGCTGCGAGGGGCACGAGTGTTCTCCAAACTGGACTTGAGGGGTGCCTATAATCTTGTCAGAATCAGGGAGGGAGACGAATGGAAGACGGCCTTCCGGACACGCTTTGGCCACTTTGAGTATTTAGTCATGCCATTCGGGCTCTGCAATGCTCCAGCCACATTCCAGCATCTGGTAAACGATGTTTTTCGGGACTTTCTTGATTTATTCGTCATCGTGTATCTGGATGACATCCTTGTATTCTCTGAAACTTTAGAATCCCATCGGACTCATGTAAAAAAGGTATTAGCTCGATTGCGGGAACACCGACTTTACGCAAAGGCTGAAAAATGCGACTTTGAAAAGCAAGTTGTGCATTTCCTAGGGCTTTTCATCTTCGCCGAGGGAATCTCCATGGACCCTCAGAAAGTCGCTTCTGTCTTGGAATGGCCTGCTCCTACTGACAGAAAAGCTGTACAGAGGTTCGTGGGGTTTGCTAACCCTGGGAAGGATCAGTCACATGTCTCTCTTCCCATCAAGCTTCAGCTCCCCGAAAAGATGGTTTCAGTACTTGCAATCATAGACTCTGGGGCCTGCAGCTGTTTTGTGGACTCTGCATTTGCTTCTCTTCAGCAGCTGCCCTTGGGTACCAAGAGGCAAGGGTTCCATGTCCATCTGGCTGACGGCTCCGGTATTAAATCAGGCCCGGTTACTCAAGAGACCTTGCCTATTCTCTGCCAGACTTCTTCAGGCCATAGCGAACTCCTCCGTTTGGATGTCATAGCTTCTCCCATGTTTCCCGTTATCCTCGGCATTCCATGGTTGAAGGCACACAACCCTCACGTTGACTGGCTTACCGGAGATATATTTTTTTTCGTCCAACTACTGCCAGACTCACTGCCTCTTGGGAGGAACTGTCAACTCCACGCCCCTCCTGGGTATCCACCCTGACCATGAAGCCTCTAAACTGATCCCGGTTGCTTATCACGAATTTCTGGACGTCTTTAATAAAAAGGGTGCAGACACTCTTCCACCTCATAGAACTTACGATTGCCCCATTGAACTTCTACCGGGAGCCGAGATCCCGTTTGATCGGATTTACCCTCTCTCTGAGCCTGAATTGGAAGCCCTGCGTACCTATATCGACGAGAGCCTTGAAAAGCAGTTCATTCGGCCTTCCACTTCACCAGCAGGAGCCGGTATTTTCTTCGTTAAGAAAAAAGACCACACCTTGAGGCCCTGTGTGGACTATCGTGACCTTAACAGGGTCACTGTCAAGAATCGGTACCCTCTTCCTCTGATTCCCGAACTATTCCAGAGGCTGCGAGGGGCACGAGTGTTCTCCAAACTGGACTTGAGGGGTGCCTATAATCTTGTCAGAATCAGGGAGGGAGACGAATGGAAGACGGCCTTCCGGACACGCTTTGGCCACTTTGAGTATTTAGTCATGCCATTTGGGCTCTGCAATGCTCCAGCCACATTCCAGCATCTGGTAAACGATGTTTTTCGGGACTTTCTTGATTTATTCGTCATCGTGTATCTGGATGACATCCTTGTATTCTCTGAAACTTTAGAATCCCATCGGACTCATGTAAAAAAGGTATTTGCTCGATTGCGGGAACACCGACTTTACGCAAAGGCTGAAAAATGAGACTTTGAAAAGCAAGTTGTGCATTTCCTAGGGCTTGTCATCTTCGCCGAGGGAATCTCCATGGACCCTCAGAAAGTCGCTTCTGTCTTGGAATGGCCTGCTCCTACTGACAGAAAAGCTGTACAGAGGTTCGTGGGGTTTGCTAACCCTGGGAAGGATCAGTCATATGTCTCTCTTCCCATCAAGCTTCAGCTCCCCGAAAAGACGGTTTCAGTACTTGCAATCATAGACTCTGGGGCCTGCAGCTGTTTTGTGGACTCTGCATTTGCTTCTCTTCAGCAGCTGCCCTTGGGTACCAAGAGGCAAGGGTTCCATGTCCATCTGGCTGACGGCTCCGGTATTAAATCAGGCCCGGTTACTCAAGAGACCTTGCCTATTCTCTGCCAGACTTCTTCAGGCCATAGCGAACTCCTCCGTTTGGATGTCATAGCTTCTCCCATGTTTCCCGTTATCCTCGGCATTCCATGGTTGAAGGCACACAACCCTCACGTTGACTGGCTTACCGGAGATATATATTTTTTTCGTCCAACTACTGCCAGACGCACTGCCTCTTGGGAGGAACTGTCAACTCCACGCCCCTCCTGGGTATCCACCCTGACCATGAAGCCTCTAAACTGATCCCGGTTGCTTATCACTAATTTCTGGACGTCTTTAATAAAAAGGGTGCAGACACTCTTCCACCTCATAGAACTTACGATTGCCCCATTGAACTTCTACCGGGAGCCGAGATCCCGTTTGGTCAGATTTACCCTCTCTCTGAGCCTGAATTGGAAGCCCTGCGTACCTATATCGACGAGAGCCTTGAAAAGCAGTTCATTCGGCCTTCCACTTCACCAGCAGGAGCCGGTATTTTCTTCGTTGAGAAAAAAGACCACACCTTGAGGCCCTGTGTGGACTATCGTGACCTTAACAGGGTCACTGTCAAGAATCGGAACCCTCTTCCTCTGATTCCCGAACTATTCCAGAGGCTGCGAGGGGCACGAGTGTTCTCCAAACTGGACTTGAGGGGTGCCTATAATCTTGTCAGAATCAGGGAGGGAGACGAATGGAAGACGGCCTTCCGGACACGCTTTGGCCACTTTGAGTATTTAGTCATGCCATTCGGGCTCTGCAATGCTCCAGCCACATTCCAGCATCTGGTAAACGATGTTTTTCGGGACTTTCTTGATTTATTCGTCATCGTGTATCTGGATGACATCCTTGTATTCTCTGAAACTTTAGAATCCCATCGGACTCATGTAAAAAAGGTATTAGCTCGATTGCGGGAACACCGACTTTACGCAAGGGCTGAAAAATGCGACTTTGAAAAGCAAGTTGTGCATTTCCTAGGGCTTGTCATCTCCGCCGAGGGAATCTCCATGGACCCTCAGAAAGTCGCTTCTGTCTTGAAATGGCCTGCTCCTACTGACAGAAAAGCTGTACAGAGGTTCGTGGGGTTTGCTAACCCTGGGAAGGATCAGTCACATGTCTCTCTTCCCATCAAGCTTCAGCTCCCCGAAAAGACGGTTTCAGTACTTGCAATCATAGACTCTGGGGCCTGCAGCTGTTTTGTGGACTCTGCATTTGCTTCTCTTCAGCAGCCGCCCTTGGGTACCAAGAGGCAAGTGTTCCATGTCCATCTGGCTGACGGCTCCGGTATTAAATCAGGCCCGGTTACTCAAGAGACCTTGCCTATTCTCTGCCAGACTTCTTCAGGCCATAGCGAACTCCTCCGTTTGGATGTCATAGCTTCTCCCATGTTTCCCGTTATCCTCGGCATTCCATGGTTGAAGGCACACAACCCTCACGTTGACTGGCTTACCGGAGATATATTTTTTTTTTCGTCCAACTACTGCCAGACGCACTGCCTCTTGGGAGGAACTGTCAACTCCACGCCCTCCTGGGTATCCACCCTGACCATGAAGCATCTAAACTGATCCCGGTTGCTTATCACGAATTTCTGGACGTCTTTAATAAAAAGGGTGCAGACACTCTTCCACCTCATAGAACTTACGATTGCCCCATTGAACTTCTACCGGGAGCCGAGATCCCGTTTGGTCGGATTTACCCTCTCTCTGAGCCTGAATTGGAAGCCCTGCGTACCTATATCGACGAGAGCCTTGAAAAGCAGTTAATTCGGCCTTCCACTTCACCAGCAGGAGTCGGTATTTTCTTCGTTGAGAAAAAAGACCACACCTTGAGGCCCTGTGTGGACTATCGTGACCTTAACAGGGTCACTGTCAAGAATCGGTACCCTCTTCCTCTGATTCCCGAACTATTCCAGAGGCTGCGAGGGGCACGAGTGTTCTCCAAACTGGACTTGAGGGGTGCCTATAATCTTGTCAGAATCAGGGAGGGAGACGAATGGAAGACGGCCTTCCGGACACGCTTTGGCCACTTTGAGTATTTAGTCATGCCATTCGGGCTCTGCAATGCTCCAGCCACATTCCAGCATCTGGTAAACGATGTTTTTCGGGACTTTCTTGATTTATTCGTCATCGTGTATCTGGATGACATCCTTGTATTCTCTGAAACTTTAGAATCCCATCGGACTCATGTAAAAAAGGTATTAGCTCGATTGCGGGAACACCGACTTTACGTAAAGGCTGAAAAATGCGACTTTGAAAAGCAAGTTGTGCATTTCCTAGGGCTTGTCATCTCCGCCGAGGGAATCTCCATGGACCCTCAGAAAGTCGCTTCTGTCTTGAAATGGCCTGCTCCTACTGACAGAAAAGCTGTACAGAGGTTCGTGGGGTTTGCTAACCCTGGGAAGGATCAGTCACATGTCTCTCTTCCCATCAAGCTTCAGCTCCCCGAAAAGACGGTTTCAGTACTTGCAATCATAGACTCTGGGGCCTGCAGCTGTTTTGTGGACTCTGCATTTGCTTCTCTTCAGCAGCCGCCCTTGGGTACCAAGAGGCAAGTGTTCCATGTCCATCTGGCTGACGGCTCCGGTATTAAATCAGGCCCGGTTACTCAAGAGACCTTGCCTATTCTCTGCCAGACTTCTTCAGGCCATAGCGAACTCCTCCGTTTGGATGTCATAGCTTCTCCCATGTTTCCCGTTATCCTCGGCATTCCATGGTTGAAGGCACACAACCCTCACGTTGACTGGCTTACCGGAGATATATATTTTTTTTCGTCCAACTACTGCCAGACGCACTGCCTCTTGGGAGGAACTGTCAACTCCACGCCCTCCTGGGTATCCACCCTGACCATGAAGCATCTAAACTGATCCCGGTTGCTTATCACGAATTTCTGGACGTCTTTAATAAAAAGGGTGCAGACACTCTTCCACCTCATAGAACTTACGATTGCCCCATTGAACTTCTACCGGGAGCCGAGATCCCGTTTGGTCGGATTTACCCTCTCTCTGAGCCTGAATTGGAAGCCCTGCGTACCTATATCGACGAGAGCCTTGAAAAGCAGTTAATTCGGCCTTCCACTTCACCAGCAGGAGCCGGTATTTTCTTAGTTGAGAAAAAAGACCACACCTTGAGGCCCTGTGTGGACTATCGTGACCTTAACAGGGTCACTGTCAAGAATCGGTACCCTCTTCCTCTGATTCCCGAACTATTCCAGAGGCTGCGAGGGGCACGAGTGTTCTCCAAACTGGACTTGAGGGGTGCCTATAATCTTGTCAGAATCAGGGAGGGAGACGAATGGAAGACGGCCTTCCGGACACGCTTTGGCCACTTTGAGTATTTAGTCATGCCATTCGGGCTCTGCAATGCTCCAGCCACATTCCAGCATCTGGTAAACAATGTTTTTCGGGACTTTCTTGATTTATTCGTCATCGTGTATCTGGATGAAATCCTTGTATTCTCTGAAACTTTAGAATCCCATCGGACTCATGTAAAAAAGGTATTAGCTCGATTGCGGGAACACCGACTTTACGCAAAGGCTGAAAAATGCGACTTTGAAAAGCAAGTTGTGCATTTCCTAGGGCTTGTCATCTCCGCCGAGGGAATCTCCATGGACCCTCAGAAAGTCGCTTCTGTCTTGGAATGGCCTGCTCCTACTGACAGAAAAGCTGTACAGAGGTTCGTGGGGTTTGCTAACCCTGGGAAGGATCAGTCACATGTCTCTCTTCCCATCAAGCTTCAGCTCCCCGAAAAGACGGTTTCAGTACTTGCAATCATAGACTCTGGGGCCTGCAGCTGTTTTGTGGACTCTGCATTTGCTTCTCTTCAGCAGCTGCCCTTGGGTACCAAGAGGCAAGGGTTCCATGTCCATCTGGCTGACGGCTCCGGTATTAAATCAGGCCCGGTTACTCAAGAGACCTTGCCTATTCTCTGCCAGACTTCTTCAGGCCATAGCGAACTCCTCCGTTTGGATGTCATAGCTTCTCCCATGTTTCCCGTTATCCTCGGCATTCCATGGTTGAAGGCACACAACCCTCACGTTGACTGGCTTACCGGAGATATATTTTTTTTCGTCCAACTACTGCCAGACGCACTGCCTCTTGGGAGGAACTGTCAACTCCACGCCCCTCCTGGGTATCCACCCTGACCATGAAGCCTCTAAACTGATCCCGGTTGCTTATCACAAATTTCTGGACGTCTTTAATAAAAAGGGTGCAGACACTCTTCCACCTCATAGAACTTACGATTGCCCCATTGAACTTCTACCGGGAGCCGAGATCCTTTTTGATCGGATTTACACTCTCTCTGAGCCTGAATTGGAAGCCCTGCGTACCTATATCGACGAGAGCCTTGAAAAGCAGTTCATTCGGCCTTCCACTTCACCAGCAGGAGCCGGTATTTTCTTTGTTGAGAAAAAAGACCACACCTTGATGCCCTGTGTGGACTATCGTGACCTTAACAGGGTCACTGTCAAGAATCGGTACCCTCTTCCTCTGATTCCCGAACTATTCCAGAGGCTGCGAGGGGCACGAGTGTTCTCCAAACTGGACTTGAGGGGTGCCTATAATCTTGTCAGAATCAGGGAGGGAGACGAATGGAAGACGGCCTTCCGGACACGCTTTGGCCACTTTGAGTATTTAGTCATGCCATTCGGGCTCTGCAATGCTCCAGCCACATTCCAGTATCTGGTAAACAATGTTTTTCGGGACTTTCTTGATTTATTCGTCATCGTGTATCTGGATGACATCCTTGTATTCTCTGAAACTTTAGAATCCCATCGGACTCATGTAAAAAAGGTATTAGCTCGATTGCGGGAACACCGACTTTACGCAAAAGCTGAAAAATGCGACTTTGAAAAGCAAGTTGTGCATTTCCTAGGGCTTTTCATCTTCGCCGAGGGAATCTCCATGGACCCTCAGAAAGTCGCTTCTGTCTTGGAATGGCCTGCTCCTACTGACAGAAAAGCTGTACAGAGGTTCGTGGGGTTTGCTAACCCTGGGAAGGATCAGTCACATGTCTCTCTTCCCATCAAGCTTCAGCTCCCCGAAAAGACGGTTTCAGTACTTGCAATCATAGACTCTGGGGCCTGCAGCTGTTTTGTGGACTCTGCATTTGCTTCTCTTCAGCAGCTGCCCTTGGGTACCAAGAGGCAAGGGTTCCATGTCCATCTGGCTGACGGCTCCGGTATTAAATCAGGCCCGGTTACTCAGGGGACCTTGCCTATTCTCTGCCAGACTTCTTCAGGCCATAGCGAACTCCTCCGTTTGGATGTCATAGCTTCTCCCATGTTTCCCGTTATCCTCGGCATTCCATGGTTGAAGGCACACAACCCTCACGTTGACTGGCTTACCGGAGATATCTCTTTTTCGTCCAACTACTGCCAGACGCACTGCCTCTTGGGAGGAACTGTCAACTCCACGCACCTCCTGGGTATCCACCCTGACCATGAAGCCTCTAAACTGATCCCGGTTGCTTATCACGAATTTCTGGACGTCTTTAATAAAAAGGGTGCAGACACTCTTCCACCTCATAAACCTTACGATTGCCCCATTGAACTTCTACCGGGAGCCGAGATCCCGTTTGGTCGGATTTACCCTCTCTCTGAGCCTGAATTGGAAGCCCTGCGTACCTATATCGACGAGAGCCTTGAAAAGCAGTTCATTCGGCCTTCCACTTCACCAGCAGGAGCCGGTATTTTCTTCGTTGAGAAAAAAGACCACACCTTGAGGCCCTGTGTGGACTATCGTGACCTTAACAGGGTCACTGTCAAGAATCGGTACCCTCTTCCTCTGATTCCCGAACTATTCCAGAGGCTGCGAGGGGCACGAGTGTTCTCCAAACTGGACTTGAGGGGTGCCTATCATCTTGTCAGAATCAGGGAGGGAGACGAATGGAAGACGGCCTTCCGGACACGCTTTGGCCACTTTGAGTATTTAGTCATGCCATTCGGGCTCTGCAATGCTCCAGCCACATTCCAGCATCTGGTAAACGATGTTTTTCGGGACTTTCTTGATGTATTCGTCATTGTGTATCTGGATGACATCCTTGTATTCTCTGAAACGTTAGAATCCCATCGGACTCATGTAAAAAAGGTATTAGCTCGATTGCGGGAACACCGACTTTAAGCAAAGGCTGAGAAATGCGACTTTGAAAAGCAAGTTGTGCATTTCCTAGGGCTTGTCATCTCCGCCGAGGGAATCTCCATGGACCCTCAGAAAGTCGCTTCTGTCTTGGAATGGCCTGCTCCTACTGACAGAAAAGCTGTACAGAGGTTCGTGGGGTTTGCTAACTTTTATAGAAAATTTATTAAGGACTTTTCTGGCATCATCACTCCCATTACTCAGCTAACGAAACAGCATGTTCCCTTTCGATGGACCCCAGAGGCTCAGACAGCGTTTGAACAGTTGAAAGCCTTATTCACCTCAGCTCCCATCTTGAAACATCCCGATCCCTCCTTAGCTTATGTTTTGGAGGTAGACACCTCGGAAAATGCAGTTGGGGCTATTATTTCCCAACGCCAAGGGCCCAAATCATTGCTCCACCCTGTGGCCTTCTTCTCTAAAAAATTAAATCCTTCCGAAAGGAATTATGATGTTGGTGACCGAGAGCTACTGGCTATCAAGGCCGCTCTTGAAGAATGGTGTTACCTTTTGGAGGGAGCTTCTCACCCAATTCTTATCTTCACAGATCACAAGAATCTTGAGTATTTGAAGACAGCTAAACGCCTAAGACCTCGGCAGGCAAGATGGGCACTTTTTTTCTCTTGTTTCATGTTTCATATAACCTACGGTCCTGGCTCAAAGAACGGGAAACCAGATGCCTTGTCCCGCATGTTCAGTGATCCAGTTGTATCCTCGGAACCTGATACTATTCTACCAGCCAATAATTTTTTACTTCTTCAGGCGGATCTGATGTCACAAATAAGAAAATATGTGGAAGACCAACCGCCTTCCAAGGACCTGGCTCTTCAACTAAGGGATGGCCTGTACTTCCCTAAGATGCAAATCTTTATCCCAGAACAGTTCAGAGTTGCCGTCCTAGGGCGATGTCATGATCATCCCCTAGCGGGTCACTTTGGGATTCACAAGACGGCTAATTCGATCTCCCGTACATTCTGGTGGCCAAACTTGATGAACGACTGCAAGAAATATGTAAGATTTTGTATTTCATGCCTTCGGAATAAGACAGACAGAGCCAGAACTTGGGGTCTACTTGAGCCCCTTCCTGTACCTGAGAAACCATGGAGCATGATCTCCATGGATTTTATAGTAGAACTTCCCCCATCTGAAGACTTCACTACCATTTTCGTTGTGGTTGATCGTTTGACCAAAATGGCCCACTTTGTACCTCTGCAAGGAACTCCTTCTGCCCCGGAGACTGCCTCAACTTTTATCAAGGAGATTGTAAGGTTGCATGGCATCCCTGACAGCATAGTTTCTGATCGAGGGGTGCAGTTCACTTCTAGATTTTGGAGGGCCTTATGTGAAACTTTGAACATTGAACTCCGCCTCTCCACAGCTTATCACCCACAAACTAATGGACAGACTGAAAGGGTCAATCAAACCCTTGAACAGTACCTACGATGCTTTTCTTCTTTTGCACAGGATGACTGGCTATCACTTCTCCCACTCGCGGAATTTTCATACAATAATTCCACCCATTCGGCAACCAAACAGTCACCTTTTTTCGCCAATTATGGATACCATCCTTCTTTCTTGCCTGAGCTGCCTATTGATTCTTCTGTACCTGCCGTACAAGACAGGTTGAACTTCCTTAACTCCAACTACCAATTACTGCAGGATACAATCTCCAAGACCCAGGCAGATAATAAAAAGTTCTTCGACAAGAAGAGAAGAGGCAATTTGAATCTTGAACCTGGAGATAAGGTCTGGCTTTCCACAGCGAACTTGAAACTAAGTTGCCCCTCGAGGAAGCTTGGCCCAAGATTTTTGGGGCCTTTTCCAGTCAAGAGAAAGATTAATGCAGTAGCATTCGAATTAGTGTTACCCAAGAACCTGAGAATCCACCCAGTATTCCATGTTTCTTTGTTGAAGCCTACAGTGCCAAATCCTTTCCCAAATCAGATTTCTGAAACCCCTCCACCGCTACTTATCAAAGGGAATGAGGAATTTGAGGTGGAGGCCGTATTGGACTGTAGGAAGAGAGGTAACCAAACACAGTTTCTCATTAAATGGAAAGGCTACGGGCCGGAAGAAAGTTCCTGGGAACCAGCTTCTGATGTGCATGCTCCAAGACTGGTACGAGCTTTCTTTCTACGCCACCCGGAAAAAGAGGTCCTGAGGGGCATCCAGAGGCTGCCCCTAAGGGGGGGGCAATGTAAGGAAGCTGCGCGCATTCGTCAACAGTCTCGGAATGCTGGCGCGCGCGCGCGCATCCCCAGTACGCAGCGGCCTTTCCGGAGTACCATTGCGCATGCGTGTGCGCAATTCGCGCATGCGCGTGCGCACGGGCAACGTGCGCGCGCAGGAGCACGCTCCTAATTCCCTTTGGCACCAGCCTGCCTACTTAAAGGATGCTCTGACTTCTGACAAGTGCTGACTGGTCTTCAGCAAGTACCCTGATACCTGAACTCTGTTTAAACCTGGCTTGATCCCTGTTGCTGAACCTTGCTTCCCTTTGACCTTGCTTCCGGACTTGAATACTTGATTACTGGTTCCTGATCTCGGCTTCCCATCTGACCTCCCTCCTGCCTGTGCCTTGTACCTCGCTGCCCGTCTGCTACCGAACCCGGCCACCCTTGTGATCCTGCACCAGCCTCCTGCTTGGCTTAACGCTGTCTCCAGTGCCTGTGCTAGCTGTCCATCCTACCAGCTTTCCTGAGTCCAGTTCCTTACCAGATGCTCTGCCTGCATCTCCACGTCTGCAACTCAGCTGACAAGTTCTGCACGCAACTACAGGCACTCGTGTAACTCCTCACCCTAGGTCTGTCCCATCCTCAGTGGGGCTTGGGTTGGAGATACAAGGGAGGCCGACCTCGTCATTCCAGACTCCTACCAGGTACGTGACAGTACCAGTCAGCCAGAGATGGAGTCTGGAAGGGAGGCCTCTCCACCGAAGGACATTTACCAAACTATTTCTGCGCTCTCAAATATTGTGCAGAAGTTACAAGAGAATCTTGGTCGCATGGAAGAGCGACTTCCGCATGAGGTGACCGTCGCATCGGCCTGTGCTCCTTTCACCGCCATGGAATTTTTCTACTCAAACAGAGTCTGGTCTGTTCCGTGATGCCACTCCCCCTCCGGAACCCAAAGTGCCTATCCCTGAACGGTTTTCTGGAGAACGCAAGAAGTTTCGTACCTTCCGGAATTCTTGTGAACTTTATTTTTCTCTGCCATGACGGTAGGTTATATGAAACATGAAACGGGAGAAAAAAGTGCCCATTTTGCCTGCCGAGGTCTTAGGCGTTTAGCTGTCTTCAAATACTCAAGATTCTTGTGATCTGTGAAGATAAGAATTGGGTGAGAAGCTCCCTCCAAAAGGTAACGCCATTCTTCAAGAGCGGCCTTGATAGCCAGTAGCTCTCGGTCACCAACATCATAATTCCTTTCGGAAGGATTTAATTTTTTATAGAAGAAGGCCACAGGGTGGAGCAATGATTTGGGACCTTGGCGTTGGGAAATAATAGCCCCAACTGCATTTTCCGAGGCGTCTACCTCCAAAACATAAGCTAAGGAGGGATCGGGATGTTTCAAGATGGGAGCTGAGGTGAATAAGGCTTTCAACTGTTCAAACGCTGTCTGAGCCTCTGGGGTCCATCGAAAGGGAACATGCTGTTTCGTTAGCTGAGTAATGGGAGTGATGATGCCAGAAAAGTCCTTAATAAATTTTCTATAAAAGTTAGCAAACCCCACGAACTTCTGTACAGCTTTTCTGTCAGTAGGAGCAGGCCATTCCAAGACAGAAGCGACTTTCTGAGGGTCCATGGAGATTCCCTCGGCGGAGATGACAAGCCCTAGGAAATGCACAACTTGCTTTTCAAAGTCGCATTTTTCAGCCTTTACGTAAAGTCTGTGTTCCCGCAATCGAGCTAATACCTTTTTTACATGAGTCCGATGGGATTCTAAAGTTTCAGAGAATACAAGGATGTCATCCAGATACACGATGACGAATAAATCAAGAAAGTCCCGAAAAACATTGTTTACCAGATGCTGGAATGTGGCTGGAGCATTGCAGAGCCCAAATGGCATGACTAAATACTCAAAGTGGCCAAAGCGTGTCAGGAAGGCCGTCTTCCATTCGTCTCCCTCCCTGATTCTGACAAGATTATAGGCACCCCTCAAGTCCAGTTTGGAGAACACTCGTGCCCCTCGCAGCCTCTGGAATAGTTCGGGAATCAGAGGAAGAGGGTTCCGATTCTTGACAGTGACCCTGTTAAGGTCACGATAGTCCACACAGGGCCTCAAGGTGTGGTCTTTTTTCTCAACGAAGAAAATACCGGCTCCTGCTGGTGAAGTGGAAGGCCGAATGAACTGCTTTTCAAGGCTCTCGTCGATATAGGTACGCAGGGCTTCCAATTCAGGCTCAGAGAGAGGGTAAATCCGACCAAACGGGATCTCGGCTCCCGGTAGAAGTTCAATGGGGCAATCGTAAGTTCTATGAGGTGGAAGAGTGTCTGCACCCTTTTTATTAAAGACGTCCAGAAATTAGTGATAAGCAACCGGGATCAGTTTAGAGGCTTCATGGTCAGGGTGGATACCCAGGAGGGGCGTGGAGTTGACAGTTCCTCCCAAGAGGCAGTGCGTCTGGCAGTAGTTGGACGAAAAAAAATATATCTCCGTTAAGCCAGTCAACGTGAGGGTTGTGTGCCTTCAACCATGGAATGCCGAGGATAACGGGAAACATGGGAGAAGCTATGACATCCAAACGGAGGAGTTCGCTATGGCCTGAAGAAGTCTGGCAGAGAATAGGCAAGGTCTCTTGAGTAACCGGGCCTGATTTAATACCGGAGCCGTCAGCCAGATGGACATGGAACCCTTGCCTCTTGGTACCCAAGGGCAGCTGCTTAAGAGAAGCAAATGCAGAGTCCACAAAACAGCTGCAGGCCCCAGAGTCTATGATTGCAAGTACTGAAACCGTCTTTTCGGGGAGCTGAAGCTTGATGGGAAGAGAGACATGTGACTGATCCTTCCCAGGGTTAGCAAACCCCACGAACCTCTGTACAGCTTTTCTGTCAGTAGGAGCAGGCCATTCCAAGACAGAAGCGACTTTCTGAGGGTCCATGGAGATTCCCTCGGCGGAGATGACAAGCCCTAGGAAATGCACAACTTGCTTTTCAAAGTCGCATTTCTCAGCCTTTGCTTAAAGTCGGTGTTCCCGCAATCGAGCTAATACCTTTTTTACATGAGTCCGATGGGATTCTAAAGTTTCAGAGAATACAAGGATGTCATCCAGATACACGATGACGAATAAATCAAGAAAGTCCCGAAAAACATTGTTTACCAGATGCTGGAATGTGGCTGGAGCATTGCAGAGCCCGAATGGCATGACTAAATACTCAAAGTGGCCAAAGCGTGTCCGGAAGGCCGTCTTCCATTCGTCTCCCTCCCTGATTCTGACAAGATTATAGGCACCCCTCAAGTCCAGTTTGAAGAACACTCGTGCCCCTCGCAGCCTCTGGAATAGTTCGGGAATCAGAGGAAGAGGGTACCGATTCTCGACAGTGACCTGGTAGGATTCTGGAATGACGAGGTCGGCCTCCCTTGTATCTCCAACCCAAGCCCCACTGAGGATGGGACAGACCTAGGGTGAGGAGTTACACGAGTGCCTGTAGTTGCGTTCAGAACTTGTCAGCTGAGTTGCAGACGTGGAGATGCAGGCAGAGCATCTGGTAAGGAACTGGACTCAGGAAAGCTGGTAGGATGGACAGCTAGCACAGGCACTGGAGACAGCGTTAAGCCAAGCAGGAGGCTGGTGCAGGATCACAAGGGTGGCCGGGTTCGGTAGCAGATGGGCAGCGAGGTACTGGAAAAGGTTCAAGATTCAAATTGCCTCTTCTCTTCTTGTCGAAGAACTTTTTATTATCTGCCTGGGTCTTGGAGATTGTATCCTGCAGTAATTGGTAGTTGGAGTTAAGGAAGTTCAACCTGTCTTGTACGGCAGGTACAGAAGAATCAATAGGCAGCTCAGGCAAGAAAGAAGGATGGTATCCATAATTGGCGAAAAAAGGTGACTGTTTGGTTGCCGAATGGGTGGAATTATTGTATGAAAATTCCGCTAGTGGGAGAAGTGATAGCCAGTCATCCTGTGCAAAAGAAGAAAAGCATCGTAGGTACTGTTCAAGGGTTTGATTGACCCTTTCAGTCTGTCCATTAGTTTGTGGGTGATAAGCTGTGGAGAGGCGGAGTTCAATGTTCAAAGTTTCACATAAGGCCCTCCAACATCTAGAAGTGAACTGTACCCCTCGATCAGAAACTATGCTGTCAGGGATGCCATGCAACCTTACAATCTCCTTGATAAAAGTTGAGGCAGTCTCCGGGGCAGAAGGAGTTCCTTGCAGAGGTACAAAG
Organism: Rana muscosa; assembly: GCA_029206835.1. NCBI lineage: Eukaryota > Metazoa > Chordata > Amphibia > Anura > Ranidae > Rana > Rana muscosa. Next base: position 1,571,042 of record JARGYO010000232.1, read on the forward strand.
TGGGCCATTTTGGTCAAACGATCAACCACAACGAAAATGGTAGTGAAGTCTTCAGATGGGGGAAGTTCTACTATAAAATCCATGGAGATCATGCTCCATGGTTTCTCAGGTACAGGAAGGGGCTCAAGTAGACCCCAAGTTCTGGCTCTGTCTGTCTTATTCCGAAGGCATGAAATACAAGATCTTACATATTTCTTGCAGTCGTTCATCAAGTTTGGCCACCAGAATGTACGGGAGATCAAATTAGCCGTCTTGTGAATCCCAAAGTGACCCGCTAGGGGATGATCATGACATCGTCCTAGGACGGCAACTCTGAACTGTTCTGGGACCTGCAGTAATTGGTAGTTGGAGTTAAGGAAGTTCAACCTGTCTTGTACGGCAGGTACAGAAGAATCAATAGGCAGCTCAGGCAAGAAAGAAGGATGGTATCCATAATTGGCGAAAAAAGGTGACTGTTTGGTTACCGAATGGGTGGAATTATTGTATGAAAATTCCGCGAGTGGGAGAAGTGATAGCCAGTCATCCTGTGCAATAGAAGAAAAGCATCGTAGGTACTGTTCAAGGGTTTGATTGACCCTTTCAGTCTGTCCATTAGTTTGTGGGTGATAAGCTGTGGAGAGGCGGAGTTCAATGTTCAAAGTTTCACATAAGGCCCTCCAAAATCTAGAAGTGAACTGCACCCCTCGATCAGAAACTATGCTGTCAGGGATGCCATGTAGGGATGAGCTTCGTGTTCGAGTCGAACATACGTTCGACTCAAACATTGGCTGTTCGATCGTTCGACGAAGATCGAACGATTTGGGCCGTTCGCGCCAAATTCGAGTGACGCGAACGGCCCACAATGCACTACGCCATCGCAGTGTCATCCAGGCGCTGTGATTGGCCAAGCATGCACTGTGACCCCGCATGCTTGGCCAATCACAGCGCCGGCAGCGAGGAGAGCAATGATTGGCCACAGGCAGGATGCCTGTGGCCAATTATTGCTGAGGGTGTTTAGTACACGCCCCACACTATAAAAGGCCGCCAGCACGGCGGCCTAGTGTAGTGTGTTCCGGAGCAGGGATAGAGTAGCATAGGCAGGGACAGTGACTGTTATTTCTTTCTTGCTTAACCTGGATTCCTTTAGTTTAGGGAAAGAGAAGGATAGGTAGGGAGAGTGTCAGTGTGTTTTGTGCTTCTGCTATAGTGTGCTTAAAAAAAACATTTATTCTAGGGACAGAAAACTCTAGGTAGGGACAGTGTCAGTTTCTTTCACTCTGCAAGTCCTTGTTTCCAGGGACCTGTAAGGACAGTGAGTTAATTGTCCTTGTGCTATATTGTGCTTAAAAAAAACATTTATTCTAGGGACAGAAAACTCTAGGTAGGGACAGTGTCAGTTTCTTTCACTCTGCAAGTCCTTGTTTCCAGGGACCTGTAAGGACAGTGAGTTAATTGTCCTTGTGCTATATTGTGATTAAAAAAAACATTTATTCTAGGGACAGAAAACTCTAGGTAGGGACAGTGTCAGTTTCTTTCACTCTGCAAGTCCTTGTTTCCAGGGACCTGTAAGGACAGTGAGTTAATTTTCCTTGTGCTATATTGTGATTAAAAAAAACATTTTTTCTAGGGACAGAAAACTGTAGGTAGGGAGAGTGTTTTTTTTCTTTCACTCTGCAAGTCCTTGTTTCCAGGGACCTGTAAGGACAGTGAGTTAATTGTCCTTGTGCTATATTGTGCTTAAAAAAAACATTTATTCTAGGGACAGAAAACTCTAGGTAGGGACAGTGTCAGTTTCTTTCACTCTGCAAGTCCTTGTTTCCAGGGACCTGTAAGGACAGTGAGTTAATTTTCCTTGTGCTATATTGTGATTAAAAAAAACATTTATTCTAGGGACAGAAAACTCTAGGTAGGGACAGTGTCAGTTTATTTCACTCTGCAAGTCCTTGTTTCCAGGGACCTGTAAGGACAGTGAGTTAATTTTCCTTGTGCTATATTGTGATTAAAAAAAACATTTATTCTAGGGACAGAAAACTCTAGGTAGGGACAGTGTCAGTTTCTTTCACTCTGCAAGTCCTTGTTTCCAGGGACCTGTAAGGACAGTGAGTTAATTTTCCTTGTGCTATATTGTGATTAAAAAAAACATTTATTCTAGGGACAGAAAACTCTAGGTAGGGACAGTGTCAGTTTCTTTCACTCTGCAAGTCCTTGTTTCCAGGGACCTGTAAGGACAGTGAGTTAATTTTCCTTGTGCTATATTGTGATTAAAAAAAACATTTTTTCTAGGGACAGAAAACTGTAGGTAGGGAGAGTGTTTTTTTTCTTTCACTCTGCAAGTCCTTGTTTCCAGGGACCTGTAAGGACAGTGAGTTAATTTTCCTTGTGCTATATTGTGATTAAAAAAAACATTTTTTCTAGGGACAGAAAACTGTAGGTAGGGAGAGTGTTTTTTTTCTTTCACTCTGCAAGTCCTTGTTTCCAGGGACCTGTAAGGACAGTGAGTTAATTTTCCTTGTGCTATATTGTGATTAAAAAAAACATTTTTTCTAGGGACAGAAAACTGTAGGTAGGGAGAGTGTTTTTTTTCTTTCACTCTGCAAGTCCTTGTTTCCAGGGACCTGTAAGGACAGTGAGTTAATTGTCCTTGTGCTATATTGTGCTTAAAAAAAACATTTATTCTAGGGACAGAAAACTCTAGGTAGGGACAGTGTCAGTTTCTTTCACTCTGCAAGTCCTTGTTTCCAGGGACCTGTAAGGACAGTGAGTTAATTTTCCTTGTGCTATATTGTGATTAAAAAAAACATTTATTCTAGGGACAGAAAACTCTAGGTAGGGACAGTGTCAGTTTCTTTCACTCTGCAAGTCCTTGTTTCCAGGGACCTGTAAGGACAGTGAGTTAATTTTCCTTGTGCTATATTGTGATTAAAAAAAACATTTATTCTAGGGACAGAAAACTCTAGGTAGGGACAGTGTCAGTTTCTTTCACTCTGCAAGTCCTTGTTTCCAGGGACCTGGAGAGACATTGAGCGAATTGTCCTTGTGCTATATTGTGATTAAAAAAAACATTTATTCTAGGGACAGAAAACTCTAGGTAGGGACAGTGTCAGTTTCTTTCACTGTGAAAGTCCTTGTTTCAAGGGACAGAGAAGGACACCTGAAGGTAGCCCTTATTGCTTTTTTCCCATCTCCCTGCAGGCCATCTATTAGAATGTCTGGAAGGCAAACAAGGAGAGGCAGACAGTCAGGAGGCAATAAAAGAGGGCAAGCAGGCTCTGTGTCTGGGGGCAACAGTGCTGGTCGTGGACGCGGTGCATTGTCATCAGCACATGGCCATGGGACACGCTTGTCCTTCTTTTCGGCAGCTGGACATGTTGAGCCACATCATGCCGAAGACTTGGTAGAGTGGATGACCAAGCCCTCCTCCTCCTCCTCATCCTCTCTCACCCAGGCTCAGGGTACTGGAAAAGCAGCTGCCAAAGCGTCGTCTTCCCTGGTATCAATGTCAGACAAATCATCAGTCACTCCTTCCCTAGACCCACCATGTCCTCCTCCTGAGGAGTCCCCCGAACTGTTTCAGCACAGTGTTGGGTACATGCTCCAGGAGGATGCCCAGCGTTTCGAAGGGTCTGATGATGAAACCCAGCTAGAGGAAGGCAGTAGCGTGAGAGCAGACAGAGGGGATGCTCAAGAAGGACACCAATCTGGCAGTCATGTTCCAGCAGCTGCAGCATACTGCCAGATTGGCTACAGTGATGAGGAGGGAGGGGATGATGAGGTCAATGACTCCACGTGGGTGCCTAATAGGAGAGAGGAGGAGGAGGAGGATGAGGAGGAGGCACATCTCCAACGAGGCAGGATGCCCTTTGGTGGCCAGCGTAAGGGCAGTACACCGACGGAATCACACCGCAGAGCTCCGCCTGTGCAGGGCGCTGCCTCTGCCCGTCATTCAAAAAGTTCTTTGGTGTGGGCCTTTTTTGAGGCTAGTGCATCAGATCGCACAGCTGCTGTTTGCAACATATGTCTCAAGCGTATATCGCGTGGCCAAAACATCAGCCGCTTGGGTACCACATGCCTGACCAGACATATGTTGACCTGCCATGCAGCTCGTTGGCAAGCCTACCTCAAAGACCCACACCAAAGAACAAAGCGGACCTCTCCTTGCACCGCATCAGCTGGGATCTCCAACCCCACTATAACTTCAGTCCTCTCTGAAACATGCACTGAGAGGAATGAAGGTGTAGAATTAGGTGTGTCACAGCCAAGTACTTGCGCCCACTCTGCTAGCAGTACACCGACGTCCGATTCTAGCAGGCAAATTTCCCTGCCCCAGCTGCTGGACCGTCGAAAGAAGTTCACTCCCAGCCATCCACATGCCCAGCGGTTGAATGCTAGCTTGGCTAAATTGCTAGCGCTTCAACTGCTGCCTTTTCAGTTGGTAGACTCGGCCCCCTTCCGTGAGTTTGTGCAATGTGCGGTTCCTCAGTGGCAGGTTCCCAAACGCCACTTTTTCTCACGGAAGGCTATTCCGGCTCTCTACCGGCATGTGGAAGGCAATGTCTTGGCCTCGCTGGACAGGGCGGTCAGCGGTAAGGTGCATATTACCGCTGACTCATGGTCCAGCAGGCATGGACAGGGACGTTACCTTTCTTTCACGGCCCATTGGGTCACTCTTTTGGCAGCTGGGAAGGATTCAGGACAAGGTGCAGTAGTGTTGGAGGTTGTCCCACCGCCACGCCTCCAAAATGCTACTACTGGTTGTGACACACCTCTCTCCTCCACCCCCTCCTCTTCTTCTTCCTCCATGGCCTCTTCCTGTGGTTTGTCCTATGAACCAGCGGTGCTCCGTAGCCGTTCACGGGGCTACGCAAGTACGCAGGCAAAAAGATGCCATGCCGTGCTTGCGCTGGTGTGTTTGGGGGACAGAAGCCACACTGGGGCAGAGGTCCTGTCTGCTCTGCAGGGCCAGGCCGAGAGGTGGTTGACGCCACGCCAGCTTAAGCCAGGAATGGTGGTTTGCGACAATGGCACCAACCTCCTCTCCGCCCTCCGACAGGGACAACTGACCCATGTGCCCTGTGTGGCTCACGTCCTTAACCTGGTGGTGCAGCGCTTCTTGGGCAGGTACCCGGGCTTACAGGATGTCCTGAGGCAGGCCAGGAAAGTCTGTGTGCATTTCCGCAGATCTTATAATGCCAGTGCTCGCCTGGCTGAGCTGCAAAAGGAGTTGAACCTGCCCAAGAACCGCCTTATATGTGACATGCCCACCAGGTGGAACTCAACGTTGGCCATGCTGCAGCGGCTGCACACGCAGCAGAGGGCCATCAATGAGTACCTGTGCGACTACGGCACCAGGACAGGGTCAGGGGAGCTTGGTTTTTTTTCTCCACGCCAGTGGGGCATGATCAGGGATGCATGCACTGTCCCTGGCACCATTTGAGGAGGCCACGAGGATGGTGAGCAGTGACAGTGCATGCATCAGTGACACTGTACCTCTTGTCCACCTGTTGGAGCACACGCTGCGTGGAATAATGGACAGGGCACTTGAGGCAGAACAGAGGCAGGAAGAGGAGGACTTCCTTGCCTCTCAAGGCCCCCTTTACCCAGACAGTGTTCCTTCTGTCCCACCCATCGCACAGGAAGAGGAGGAGAGGAGGAGGAGGAGGAGGAGGAGGAGGATTGTGTCAGCATGGAGGTGGAGGCTGGCACTCAGCATCATCAGCAGCAGTCTTTTAGGGATGATTTACAGTCCCAAGAAACCAGTGGACTTGTACGTGGCTGGGAGGAGGTGGCTGCGGATCATGTCGTCCTTAGTGACCCAGAGGACTCCGGAGCGAATGCCTCAGCAAACCTACGCTGCATGGCCTCCCTGATCCTGCAAAGTCTGCGGAAGGATCCTCGTATTCTTCGGATCAAGGAGAGGGACCATTACTGGCTGGCCACTCTCCTTGATCCACGGTACAAGGGTAAGGTTGCGGACCTTATGTTACCGTCGCAGAGGGAGCAGAGGATGAGACAACTCCGGGAGGCCTTGCAGAAAGGTCTGTGCAACGCGTTCCCAGAGACTGGGAGGTTGCAAACTCCTGGTCCTGGACAACGAGTTGCTGAGGCTTCGGCCAGTCAAAGAAGGAGCGGTGGGGAAGGTGGCCGTCTGACCGATGCGTTCAGACAATTCTTTAGTCCGCAGCCCCAAAGTATGATCGGTTCCAGCAACCATCGCCAGCGTCTGATAAACATGGTGCAGGAATATCTAGGGGCAAGGTCAGACTTGGACACCTTCCCCACCGAAAATCCTCTGGCTTACTGGGTCTTGAGGATGGATCACTGGCCAGAGCTTGCACAGTATGCAATTGAGCTACTGGCCTGTCCTGCATCCAGCGTTCTTTCGGAACGCACATTCAGTGCTGCTGGAGGATTTGTCACGGATCACAGGGTGCGCCTGTCCACCGACTCGGTTGATCGACTGACTTTCATCAAGATGAACCAGTCTTGGATCACCACCAGCTACCACACACCTGATGCTGATATAACAGACTAATTGATTTTAAAATGTCACATCCCTTCAAGACTGATGCTGATGCTGAGTGCCTGTGCTGTTATGTTGACTGGCTATCCTCCTCCTCCGAGTCCTCAATGATACGATTGATGATGATAGCTTGGAAGATCATTTTTGTTTATGGGTGCCGCCACCAGTGCCTAACGCCCAATTTTTCAGCCCCTGTTTAACAGTGGCGTGTAATTACAATTTTTGAAGCAATACTTTGCAACAGGGCTCATTGCTGTGCTCCAAGTACAGTATCTGTGAGGAGTTGCAGTGTTGTGCCACCAGTGCCTAAGGCCCAATTTTTCAGCCCCTGTTTAACAGGGGCGTGTCATTACAATTTTTGAAGCAATACTTTGCAACAGGGCTCATTGCTGTGCTCCAAGTACAGTATCTGTGAAGGGTTGCAGTGTTGTGCCACCAGTGCCTAAGGCCCAATTTTTCAGCCCCTGTTCAACAGGGGCATGTAATTACAATTCTTGATCTAATAATTCACAGCAGGGCCCATTGCTGCACCCACCAAGAGTAACTGTCAGGGCTTACAGTGTTGTGGCACCAGCACCACCATCAAAGGCCCAATTTTTACTACCACTGTTCAACAATTATATGTAATTAAAATTCCTGATATAATAGTTGACAGCAGGGCGTTCCAGCACCAACCAAGAGTAACTGTGAGTGCTTACAGTGTTGTGCCAACACCAACAACTAAGGGGCCTATTTCTGCAGAGTATATACGGCAGGTCCCTACTTTCAAACATCCAACTTACAAACGACTCCTACTTGCAAACGCAAGAAGACAACAGGAAGTGAGAGGAAATCTACCACTAGGAAGGAAAATTCTCTCCTGTAAGAATAAATATGGGAGAAAGGTGTCTCCTCTGTACTGATGCTTTATCAGCAATCCTTGTTTCAAGAAAAACACCACATTTCAAAAACAGTTGTCATTAGGACGGAAAGTGAGGTGAAATGTTCTGAACAGGGGCACAGACAGCAAAACAAATGTTACAGGGGTGATAACCCTTACCTATGTTTTCCAAAAAGTTTAAAAATAGATTTTTGGTCTGGAGCTACACTTCAACAATGTACCTGTTCAAAATTACAAACAGATTCTACATAAGAACAAACCTACAGTCCCTGTCTTGTATGCACCGCCTGTATACGGCTGTTCAGAGTATATAGGGCCTTTTTTATTTTATGTGCGGGGTTCCCCTTAATATCCATACAAGACCCAAAGGGGCTGGTAATGGGCTGGGGTAGGGGGGGGGTCATGGGGTAGCTATGCCATTTTTCTTAAAGATTTTCATCCATATTACCGGGACCAGACATTACATTAAAGCCGCAAGCAGTTTTAAATGGCTTTTTTTTCCTTTAGAAGTGTCATTTTGTGCAGGGACAGTTCTAAACACGGGAAACACGTGGCACTTCACAGGCATACTTTAGACACCCCCCAGGTACGATATTTAAAGGAATATTTGACTTTTTTTTTTTCACTTTATGCATCATTAAAATGACTGCTCCCGGAAAACGACCGTTTTTAAAACTTATTTTTGCATTGATACATGTCCCCTGGTGCAGAACCCGGGTTCCCAAACCCTTTTTAGGACAATAACATGCATAATAGTTGTTATAATTAGCACTTTAGAATTCGAACGTTCGCATCCATTGTATTTAATAGGGTTCTAATGTTCGTTCGAACTTTCGGTCCGTTCGCGGGTTCTGGTGCGAACCGAACCCGGGGGTGTTCGGCTCATCACTAATGCCATGCAACCTTACAATCTCCTTGATAAAAGTTGAGGCAGTCTCCGGGGCAGAAGGAGTTCCTTGCAGAGGTACAAAGTGGGCCATTTTGGTCAAACGATCAACCACAACGAAAATGGTAGTAAAGTCTTCAGATGGGGGAAGTTCTACTATAAAATCCATGGAGATCATGCTCCATGGTTTCTCAGGTACAGGAAGGGGCTCAAGTAGACCCCAAGTTCTGGCTCTGTCTGTCTTATTCCGAAGGCATGAAATACAAGATCTTACATATTTCTTGCAGTCGTTCATCAAGTTTGGCCACTAGAATGTACGGGAGATCAAATTAGCCGTCTTGTGAATCCCAAAGTGACCCGCTCTTGTAACTTCTGCACAATATTTGAGAGCGCAGAAATAGTTTGGTAAATGTCCTTCGGTGGAGAGGCCTCCCTTCCAGACTCCATCTCTGGCTGACTGGTACTGTCACGTACCTGGTAGGAGTCTGGAATGACGAGGTCGGCCTCCCTTGTATCTCCAACCCAAGCCCCACTGAGGATGGGACAGACCAAGGGTGAGGAGTTACACGAGAGCCTGTAGTTGCGTGCAGAACTTGTCAGCTGAGTTGCAGACGTGGAGATGCAGGCAGAGCATCTGGTAAGGAACTGGACTCAGGAAAGCTGGTAGGATGGACAGCTAGCACAGGCACTGGAGACAGCGTTAAGCCAAGCAGGAGGCTGGTGCAGGATCAAAAGGGTGGCCGGGTTCGGTAGCAGACGGGCAGCGAGGTACTGGAAAAGGCCCCAAAAATCTTGGGCCAAGCTTCCTCGAGGGGCAACTTAGTTTCAAGTTCGCTGTGGAAAGCCAGACCTTATCTCCAGGTTCAAGATTCAAATTGCCTCTTCTGTTCTTGTCGAAGAACTTTTATTATCTGCCTGGGTCTTGGAGATTGTATCCTGCAGTAATTGGTAGTTGGAGTTAAGGAAGTTCAACCTGTCTTGTACGGCAGGTACAGAAGAATCAATAGGCAGCTCAGGCAAGAAAGAAGGATGGTATCCATAATTGGCGAAAAAAGGTGACTGTTTGGTTGCCGAATGGGTGGAATTATTGTATGAAAATTCCGCGAGTGGGAGAAGTGATAGCCAGTCATCCTGTGCAAAAGAAGAAAAGCATCGTGGGTACTGTTCAAGGGTTTGATTGACCCTTTCAGTCTGTCCATTAGTTTGTGGGTGATAAGCTGTGGAGAGGCGGAGTTCAATGTTCAAAGTTTCACATAAGGCCCTCCAACATCTAGAAGTGAACTGCACCCCTCGATCAGAAACTATGCTGTCAGGGATGCCATGCAACCTTACAATCTCCTTGATAAAAGTTGAGGCAGTCTCCGGGGCAGAAGGAGTTCCTTGCAGAGGTACAAAGTGGGCCATTTTGGTCAAACGATCAACCACAACGAAAATGGTAGTGAAGTCTTCAGATGGGGAAGTTCTACTATAAAATCCATGGAGATCATGCTCCATGGTTTCTCAGGTACAGGAAGGGGCTCAAGTAGACCCCAAGTTCTGGCTCTGTCTGTCTTATTCCGAAGGCATGAAATACAAGATCTTACATATTTCTTGCAGTCGTTCATCAAGTTTGGCCACTAGAATGTACGGGAGATCAAATTAGCCGTCTTGTGAATCCCAAAGTGACCCGCTCTTGTAACTTCTGCACAATATTTGAGAGCGCAGAAATAGTTTGGTAAATGTCCTTCGGTGGAGAGGCCTCCCTTCCAGACTCCATCTCTGGCTGACTGGTACTGTCACGTACCTGGTAGGAGTCTGGAATGACGAGGTCGGCCTCCCTTGTATCTCCAACCCAAGCCCCACTGAGGATGGGACAGACCAAGGGTGAGGAGTTACACGAGAGCCTGTAGTTGCGTGCAGAACTTGTCAGCTGAGTTGCAGACGTGGAGATGCAGGCAGAGCATCTGGTAAGGAACTGGACTCAGGAAAGCTGGTAGGATGGACAGCTAGCACAGGCACTGGAGACAGCGTTAAGCCAAGCAGGAGGCTGGTGCAGGATCAAAAGGGTGGCCGGGTTCGGTAGCAGACGGGCAGCGAGGTACTGGAAAAGGCCCCAAAAATCTTGGGCCAAGCTTCCTCGAGGGGCAACTTAGTTTCAAGTTCGCTGTGGAAAGCCAGACCTTATCTCCAGGTTCAAGATTCAAATTGCCTCTTCTGTTCTTGTCGAATAACTTTTTATTATCTGCCTGGGTCTTGGAGATTGTATCCTGCAGTAATTGGTAGTTGGAGTTAAGGAAGTTCAACCTGTCTTGTACGGCAGGTACAGAAGAATCAATAGGCAGCTCAGGCAAGAAAGAAGGATGGTGTCCATAATTGGCGAAAAAAGGTGACTGTTTGGTTGCCGAATGGGTGGAATTATTGTATGAAAATTCCGCGAGTGGGAGAAGTGATAGCCAGTCATCCTGTGCAAAAGAAGAAAAGCATCGTAGGTACTGTTCAAGGGTTTGATTGACCCTTTCAGTCTGTCCATTAGTTTGTGGGTGATAAGCTGTGGAGAGGCGGAGTTCAATGTTTAAAGTTTCACATAAGGCCCTCCAAAATCTAGAAGTGAACTGCACCCCTCGATCAGAAACTATGCTGTCAGGGATGCCATGCAACCTTACAATCTCCTTGATAAAAGTTGAGGCAGTCTCCGGGGCAGAAGGAGTTCCTTGCAGAGGTACAAAGTGGGCCATTTTGGTCAAACGATCAACCACAACGAAAATGGTAGTGAAGTCTTCAGATGGGGGAAGTTCTACTATAAAATCCATGGAGATCATGCTCCATGGTTTCTCAGGTACAGGAAGGGGCTCAAGTAGACCCCAAGTTCTGGCTCTGTCTGTCTTATTCCGAAGGCATGAAATACAAGATCTTACATATTTCTTGCAGTCGTTCATCAAGTTTGGCCACCAGAATGTACGGGAGATCAAATTAGCCGTCTTGTGAATCCCAAAGTGACCCGCTAGGGGATGATCATGACATCGCCCTAGGACGGCAACTCTGAACTGTTCTGGGACCTGCAGTAATTGGTAGTTGGAGTTAAGGAAGTTCAACCTGTCTTGTACGGCAGGTACAGAAGAATCAATAGGCAGCTCAGGCAAGAAAGAAGGATGGTATCCATAATTGGCGAAAAAAGGTGACTGTTTGGTTACCGAATGGGTGGAATTATTGTATGAAAATTCCGCGAGTGGGAGAAGTGATAGCCAGTCATCCTGTGCAAAAGAAGAAAAGCATCGTAGGTACTGTTCAAGGGTTTGATTGACCCTTTCAGTCTGTCCATTAGTTTGTGGGTGATAAGCTGTGGAGAGGCGGAGTTCAATGTTCAATATTTCACATAAGGCCCTCCAAAATCTAGAAGTGAACTGCACCCCTCGATCAGAAACTATGCTGTCAGGGATGCCATGCAACCTTACAATCTCCTTGATAAAAGTTGAGGCAGTCTCCGGGGCAGAAGGAGTTCCTTGCAGAGGTACAAAGTGGGCCATTTTGGTCAAACGATCAACCACAACAAAAATGGTAGTAAAGTCTTCAGATGGGGGAAGTTCTACTATAAAATCCATGGAGATCATGCTCCATGGTTTCTCAGGTACAGGAAGGGGCTCAAGTAGACCCCAAGTTCTGGCTCTGTCTGTCTTATTCCGAAGGCATGAAATACAAGATCTTACATATTTCTTGCAGTCGTTCATCAAGTTTGGCCACTAGAATGTACGGGAGATCAAATTAGCCGTCTTGTGAATCCCAAAGTGACCCGCTCTTGTAACTTCTGCACAATATTTGAGAGCGCAGAAATAGTTTGGTAAATGTCCTTCGGTGGAGAGGCCTCCCTTCCAGACTCCATCTCTGGCTGACTGGTACTGTCACGTACCTGGTAGGAGTCTGGAATGACGAGGTCGGCCTCCCTTGTATCTCCAACCCAAGCCCCACTGAGGATGGGACAGACCAAGGGTGAGGAGTTACACGAGAGCCTGTAGTTGCGTGCATAACTTGTCAGCTGAGTTGCAGACGTGGAGATGCAGGCAGAGCATCTGGTAAGGAACTGGACTCAGGAAAGCTGGTAGGATGGACAGCTAGCACAGGCACTGGAGACAGCGTTAAGCCAAGCAGGAGGCTGGTGCAGGATCAAAAGGGTGGCCGGGTTCGGTAGCAGACGGGCAGCGAGGTACTGGAAAAGGCCCCAAAAATCTTGGGCCAAGCTTCCTCGAGGGGCAACTTAGTTTCAAGTTCGCTGTGGAAAGCCAGACCTTATCTCCAGGTTCAAGATTCAAATTGCCTCTTCTGTTCTTGTCGAATAACTTTTTATTATCTGCCTGGGTCTTGGAGATTGTATCCTGCAGTAATTGGTAGTTGGAGTTAAGGAAGTTCAACCTGTCTTGTACGGCAGGTACAGAAGAATCAATAGGCAGCTCAGGCAAGAAAGAAGGATGGTGTCCATAATTGGCGAAAAAAGGTGACTGTTTGGTTGCCGAATGGGTGGAATTATTGTATGAAAATTCCGCGAGTGGGAGAAGTGATAGCCAGTCATCCTGTGCAAAAGAAGAAAAGCATCGTAGGTACTGTTCAAGGGTTTGATTGACCCTTTCAGTCTGTCCATTAGTTTGTGGGTGATAAGCTGTGGAGAGGCGGAGTTCAATGTTTAAAGTTTCACATAAGGCCCTCCAAAATCTAGAAGTGAACTGCACCCCTCGATCAGAAACTATGCTGTCAGGGATGCCATGCAACCTTACAATCTCCTTGATAAAAGTTGAGGCAGTCTCCGGGGCAGAAGGAGTTCCTTGCAGAGGTACAAAGTGGGCCATTTTGGTCAAACGATCAACCACAACGAAAATGGTAGTGAAGTCTTCAGATGGGGGAAGTTCTACTATAAAATCCATGGAGATCATGCTCCATGGTTTCTCAGGTACAGGAAGGGGCTCAAGTAGACCCCAAGTTCTGGCTCTGTCTGTCTTATTCCGAAGGCATGAAATACAAGATCTTACATATTTCTTGCAGTCGTTCATCAAGTTTGGCCACCAGAATGTACGGGAGATCAAATTAGCCGTCTTGTGAATCCCAAAGTGACCCGCTAGGGGATGATCATGACATCGCCCTAGGACGGCAACTCTGAACTGTTCTGGGACCTGCAGTAATTGGTAGTTGGAGTTAAGGAAGTTCAACCTGTCTTGTACGGCAGGTACAGAAGAATCAATAGGCAGCTCAGGCAAGAAAGAAGGATGGTATCCATAATTGGCGAAAAAAGGTGACTGTTTGGTTACCGAATGGGTGGAATTATTGTATGAAAATTCCGCGAGTGGGAGAAGTGATAGCCAGTCATCCTGTGCAAAAGAAGAAAAGCATCGTAGGTACTGTTCAAGGGTTTGATTGACCCTTTCAGTCTGTCCATTAGTTTGTGGGTGATAAGCTGTGGAGAGGCGGAGTTCAATGTTCAATATTTCACATAAGGCCCTCCAAAATCTAGAAGTGAACTGCACCCCTCGATCAGAAACTATGCTGTCAGGGATGCCATGCAACCTTACAATCTCCTTGATAAAAGTTGAGGCAGTCTCCGGGGCAGAAGGAGTTCCTTGCAGAGGTACAAAGTGGGCCATTTTGGTCAAACGATCAACCACAACAAAAATGGTAGTAAAGTCTTCAGATGGGGGAAGTTCTACTATAAAATCCATGGAGATCATGCTCCATGGTTTCTCAGGTACAGGAAGGGGCTCAAGTAGACCCCAAGTTCTGGCTCTGTCTGTCTTATTCCGAAGGCATGAAATACAAGATCTTACATATTTCTTGCAGTCGTTCATCAAGTTTGGCCACTAGAATGTACGGGAGATCAAATTAGCCGTCTTGTGAATCCCAAAGTGACCCGCTCTTGTAACTTCTGCACAATATTTGAGAGCGCAGAAATAGTTTGGTAAATGTCCTTCGGTGGAGAGGCCTCCCTTCCAGACTCCATCTCTGGCTGACTGGTACTGTCACGTACCTGGTAGGAGTCTGGAATGACGAGGTCGGCCTCCCTTGTATCTCCAACCCAAGCCCCACTGAGGATGGGACAGACCAAGGGTGAGGAGTTACACGAGAGCCTGTAGTTGCGTGCATAACTTGTCAGCTGAGTTGCAGACGTGGAGATGCAGGCAGAGCATCTGGTAAGGAACTGGACTCAGGAAAGCTGGTAGGATGGACAGCTAGCACAGGCACTGGAGACAGCGTTAAGCCAAGCAGGAGGCTGGTGCAGGATCAAAAGGGTGGCCGGGTTCGGTAGCAGACGGGCAGCGAGGTACTGGAAAAGGCCCCAAAAATCTTGGGCCAAGCTTCCTCGAGGGGCAACTTAGTTTCAAGTTCGCTGTGGAAAGCCAGACCTTATCTCCAGGTTCAAGATTCAAATTGCCTCTTCTGTTCTTGTCGAATAACTTTTTATTATCTGCCTGGGTCTTGGAGATTGTATCCTGCAGTAATTGGTAGTTGGAGTTAAGGAAGTTCAACCTGTCTTGTACGGCAGGTACAGAAGAATCAATAGGCAGCTCAGGCAAGAAAGAAGGATGGTGTCCATAATTGGCGAAAAAAGGTGACTGTTTGGTTGCCGAATGGGTGGAATTATTGTATGAAAATTCCGCGAGTGGGAGAAGTGATAGCCAGTCATCCTGTGCAAAAGAAGAAAAGCATCGTAGGTACTGTTCAAGGGTTTGATTGACCCTTTCAGTCTGTCCATTAGTTTGTGGGTGATAAGCTGTGGAGAGGCGGAGTTCAATGTTTAAAGTTTCACATAAGGCCCTCCAAAATCTAGAAGTGAACTGCACCCCTCGATCAGAAACTATGCTGTCAGGGATGCCATGCAACCTTACAATCTCCTTGATAAAAGTTGAGGCAGTCTCCGGGGCAGAAGGAGTTCCTTGCAGAGGTACAAAGTGGGCCATTTTGGTCAAACGATCAACCACAACGAAAATGGTAGTGAAGTCTTCAGATGGGGGAAGTTCTACTATAAAATCCATGGAGATCATGCTCCATGGTTTCTCAGGTACAGGAAGGGGCTCAAGTAGACCCCAAGTTCTGGCTCTGTCTGTCTTATTCCGAAGGCATGAAATACAAGATCTTACATATTTCTTGCAGTCGTTCATCAAGTTTGGCCACCAGAATGTACGGGAGATCAAATTAGCCGTCTTGTGAATCCCAAAGTGACCCGCTAGGGGATGATCATGACATCGCCCTAGGACGGAAACTCTGAACTGTTCTGGGACCTGCAGTAATTGGTAGTTGGAGTTAAGGAAGTTCAACCTGTCTTGTACGGCAGGTACAGAAGAATCAATAGGCAGCTCAGGCAAGAAAGAAGGATGGTATCCATAATTGGCGAAAAAAGGTGACTGTTTGGTTACCGAATGGGTGGAATTATTGTATGAAAATTCCGCGAGTGGGAGAAGTGATAGCCAGTCATCCTGTGCAAAAGAAGAAAAGCATCGTAGGTACTGTTCAAGGGTTTGATTGACCCTTTCAGTCTGTCCATTAGTTTGTGGGTGATAAGCTGTGGAGAGGCGGAGTTCAATGTTCAATATTTCACATAAGGCCCTCCAAAATCTAGAAGTGAACTGCACCCCTCGATCAGAAACTATGCTGTCAGGGATGCCATGCAACCTTACAATCTCCTTGATAAAAGTTGAGGCAGTCTCCGGGGCAGAAGGAGTTCCTTGCAGAGGTACAAAGTGGGCCATTTTGGTCAAACGATCAACCACAACAAAAATGGTAGTAAAGTCTTCAGATGGGGGAAGTTCTACTATAAAATCCATGGAGATCATGCTCCATGGTTTCTCAGGTACAGGAAGGGGCTCAAGTAGACCCCAAGTTCTGGCTCTGTCTGTCTTATTCCGAAGGCATGAAATACAAGATCTTACATATTTCTTGCAGTCGTTCATCAAGTTTGGCCACTAGAATGTACGGGAGATCAAATTAGCCGTCTTGTGAATCCCAAAGTGACCCGCTCTTGTAACTTCTGCACAATATTTGAGAGCGCAGAAATAGTTTGGTAAATGTCCTTCGGTGGAGAGGCCTCCCTTCCAGACTCCATCTCTGGCTGACTGGTACTGTCACGTACCTGGTAGGAGTCTGGAATGACGAGGTCGGCCTCCCTTGTATCTCCAACCCAAGCCCCACTGAGGATGGGACAGACCAAGGGTGAGGAGTTACACGAGAGCCTGTAGTTGCGTGCATAACTTGTCAGCTGAGTTGCAGACGTGGAGATGCAGGCAGAGCATCTGGTAAGGAACTGGACTCAGGAAAGCTGGTAGGATGGACAGCTAGCACAGGCACTGGAGACAGCGTTAAGCCAAGCAGGAGGCTGGTGCAGGATCAAAAGGGTGGCCGGGTTCGGTAGCAGACGGGCAGCGAGGTACTGGAAAAGGCCCCAAAAATCTTGGGCCAAGCTTCCTCGAGGGGCAACTTAGTTTCAAGTTCGCTGTGGAAAGCCAGACCTTATCTCCAGGTTCAAGATTCAAATTGCCTCTTCTGTTCTTGTCGAATAACTTTTTATTATCTGCCTGGGTCTTGGAGATTGTATCCTGCAGTAATTGGTAGTTGGAGTTAAGGAAGTTCAACCTGTCTTGTACGGCAGGTACAGAAGAATCAATAGGCAGCTCAGGCAAGAAAGAAGGATGGTGTCCATAATTGGCGAAAAAAGGTGACTGTTTGGTTGCCGAATGGGTGGAATTATTGTATGAAAATTCCGCGAGTGGGAGAAGTGATAGCCAGTCATCCTGTGCAAAAGAAGAAAAGCATCGTAGGTACTGTTCAAGGGTTTGATTGACCCTTTCAGTCTGTCCATTAGTTTGTGGGTGATAAGCTGTGGAGAGGCGGAGTTCAATGTTTAAAGTTTCACATAAGGCCCTCCAAAATCTAGAAGTGAACTGCACCCCTCGATCAGAAACTATGCTGTCAGGGATGCCATGCAACCTTACAATCTCCTTGATAAAAGTTGAGGCAGTCTCCGGGGCAGAAGGAGTTCCTTGCAGAGGTACAAAGTGGGCCATTTTGGTCAAACGATCAACCACAACGAAAATGGTAGTGAAGTCTTCAGATGGGGGAAGTTCTACTATAAAATCCATGGAGATCATGCTCCATGGTTTCTCAGGTACAGGAAGGGGCTCAAGTAGACCCCAAGTTCTGGCTCTGTCTGTCTTATTCCGAAGGCATGAAATACAAGATCTTACATATTTCTTGCAGTCGTTCATCAAGTTTGGCCACCAGAATGTACGGGAGATCAAATTAGCCGTCTTGTGAATCCCAAAGTGACCCGCTAGGGGATGATCATGACATCGCCCTAGGACGGCAACTCTGAACTGTTCTGGGACCTGCAGTAATTGGTAGTTGGAGTTAAGGAAGTTCAACCTGTCTTGTACGGCAGGTACAGAAGAATCAATAGGCAGCTCAGGCAAGAAAGAAGGATGGTATCCATAATTGGCGAAAAAAGGTGACTGTTTGGTTACCGAATGGGTGGAATTATTGTATGAAAATTCCGCGAGTGGGAGAAGTGATAGCCAGTCATCCTGTGCAAAAGAAGAAAAGCATCGTAGGTACTGTTCAAGGGTTTGATTGACCCTTTCAGTCTGTCCATTAGTTTGTGGGTGATAAGCTGTGGAGAGGCGGAGTTCAATGTTCAATATTTCACATAAGGCCCTCCAAAATCTAGAAGTGAACTGCACCCCTCGATCAGAAACTATGCTGTCAGGGATGCCATGCAACCTTACAATCTCCTTGATAAAAGTTGAGGCAGTCTCCGGGGCAGAAGGAGTTCCTTGCAGAGGTACAAAGTGGGCCATTTTGGTCAAACGATCAACCACAACAAAAATGGTAGTAAAGTCTTCAGATGGGGGAAGTTCTACTATAAAATCCATGGAGATCATGCTCCATGGTTTCTCAGGTACAGGAAGGGGCTCAAGTAGACCCCAAGTTCTGGCTCTGTCTGTCTTATTCCGAAGGCATGAAATACAAGATCTTACATATTTCTTGCAGTCGTTCATCAAGTTTGGCCACTAGAATGTACGGGAGATCAAATTAGCCGTCTTGTGAATCCCAAAGTGACCCGCTCTTGTAACTTCTGCACAATATTTGAGAGCGCAGAAATAGTTTGGTAAATGTCCTTCGGTGGAGAGGCCTCCCTTCCAGACTCCATCTCTGGCTGACTGGTACTGTCACGTACCTGGTAGGAGTCTGGAATGACGAGGTCGGCCTCCCTTGTATCTCCAACCCAAGCCCCACTGAGGATGGGACAGACCAAGGGTGAGGAGTTACACGAGAGCCTGTAGTTGCGTGCAGAACTTGTCAGCTGAGTTGCAGACGTGGAGATGCAGGCAGAGCATCTGGTAAGGAACTGGACTCAGGAAAGCTGGTAGGATGGACAGCTAGCACAGGCACTGGAGACAGCGTTAAGCCAAGCAGGAGGCTGGTGCAGGATCAAAAGGGTGGCCGGGTTCGGTAGCAGACGGGCAGCGAGGTACTGGAAAAGGCCCCAAAAATCTTGGGCCAAGCTTCCTCGAGGGGCAACTTAGTTTCAAGTTCGCTGTGGAAAGCCAGACCTTATCTCCAGGTTCAAGATTCAAATTGCCTCTTCTGTTCTTGTCGAATAACTTTTTATTATCTGCCTGGGTCTTGGAGATTGTATCCTGCAGTAATTGGTAGTTGGAGTTAAGGAAGTTCAACCTGTCTTGTACGGCAGGTACAGAAGAATCAATAGGCAGCTCAGGCAAGAAAGAAGGATGGTGTCCATAATTGGCGAAAAAAGGTGACTGTTTGGTTGCCGAATGGGTGGAATTATTGTATGAAAATTCCGCGAGTGGGAGAAGTGATAGCCAGTCATCCTGTGCAAAAGAAGAAAAGCATCGTAGGTACTGTTCAAGGGTTTGATTGACCCTTTCAGTCTGTCCATTAGTTTGTGGGTGATAAGCTGTGGAGAGGCGGAGTTCAATGTTTAAAGTTTCACATAAGGCCCTCCAAAATCTAGAAGTGAACTGCACCCCTCGATCAGAAACTATGCTGTCAGGGATGCCATGCAACCTTACAATCTCCTTGATAAAAGTTGAGGCAGTCTCCGGGGCAGAAGGAGTTCCTTGCAGAGGTACAAAGTGGGCCATTTTGGTCAAACGATCAACCACAACGAAAATGGTAGTGAAGTCTTCAGATGGGGGAAGTTCTACTATAAAATCCATGGAGATCATGCTCCATGGTTTCTCAGGTACAGGAAGGGGCTCAAGTAGACCCCAAGTTCTGGCTCTGTCTGTCTTATTCCGAAGGCATGAAATACAAGATCTTACATATTTCTTGCAGTCGTTCATCAAGTTTGGCCACTAGAATGTACGGGAGATCAAATTAGCCGTCTTGTGAATCCCAAAGTGACCCGCTCTTGTAACTTCTGCACAATATTTGAGAGCGCAGAAATAGTTTGGTAAATGTCCTTCGGTGGAGAGGCCTCCCTTCCAGACTCCATCTCTGGCTGACTGGTACTGTCACGTACCTGGTAGGAGTCTGGAATGACGAGGTCGGCCTCCCTTGTATCTCCAACCCAAGCCCCACTGAGGATGGGACAGACCAAGGGTGAGGAGTTACACGAGAGCCTGTAGTTGCGTGCAGAACTTGTCAGCTGAGTTGCAGACGTGGAGATGCAGGCAGAGCATCTGGTAAGGAACTGGACTCAGGAAAGCTGGTAGGATGGACAGCTAGCACAGGCACTGGAGACAGCGTTAAGCCAAGCAGGAGGCTGGTGCAGGATCAAAAGGGTGGCCGTGTTCGGTAGCAGACGGGCAGCGAGGTACTGGAAAAGGCCCCAAAAATCTTGGGCCAAGCTTCCTCGAGGGGCAACTTAGTTTCAAGTTCGCTGTGGAAAGCCAGACCTTATCTCCAGGTTCAAGATTCAAATTGCCTCTTCTGTTCTTGTCGAATAACTTTTTATTATCTGCCTGGGTCTTGGAGATTGTATCCTGCAGTAATTGGTAGTTGGAGTTAAGGAAGTTCAACCTGTCTTGTACGGCAGGTACAGAAGAATCAATAGGCAGCTCAGGCAAGAAAGAAGGATGGTGTCCATAATTGGCGAAAAAAGGTGACTGTTTGGTTGCCGAATGGGTGGAATTATTGTATGAAAATTCCGCGAGTGGGAGAAGTGATAGCCAGTCATCCTGTGCAAAAGAAGAAAAGCATCGTAGGTACTGTTCAAGGGTTTGATTGACCCTTTCAGTCTGTCCATTAGTTTGTGGGTGATAAGCTGTGGAGAGGCGGAGTTCAATGTTTAAAGTTTCACATAAGGCCCTCCAAAATCTAGAAGTGAACTGCACCCCTCGATCAGAAACTATGCTGTCAGGGATGCCATGCAACCTTACAATCTCCTTGATAAAAGTTGAGGCAGTCTCCGGGGCAGAAGGAGTTCCTTGCAGAGGTACAAAGTGGGCCATTTTGGTCAAACGATCAACCACAACGAAAATGGTAGTGAAGTCTTCAGATGGGGGAAGTTCTACTATAAAATCCATGGAGATCATGCTCCATGGTTTCTCAGGTACAGGAAGGGGCTCAAGTAGACCCCAAGTTCTGGCTCTGTCTGTCTTATTCCGAAGGCATGAAATACAAGATCTTACATATTTCTTGCAGTCGTTCATCAAGTTTGGCCACCAGAATGTACGGGAGATCAAATTAGCCGTCTTGTGAATCCCAAAGTGACCCGCTAGGGGATGATCATGACATCGCCCTAGGACGGCAACTCTGAACTGTTCTGGGACCTGCAGTAATTGGTAGTTGGAGTTAAGGAAGTTCAACCTGTCTTGTACGGCAGGTACAGAAGAATCAATAGGCAGCTCAGGCAAGAAAGAAGGATGGTATCCATAATTGGCGAAAAAAGGTGACTGTTTGGTTACCGAATGGGTGGAATTATTGTATGAAAATTCCGCGAGTGGGAGAAGTGATAGCCAGTCATCCTGTGCAAAAGAAGAAAAGCATCGTAGGTACTGTTCAAGGGTTTGATTGACCCTTTCAGTCTGTCCATTAGTTTGTGGGTGATAAGCTGTGGAGAGGCGGAGTTCAATGTTCAATATTTCACATAAGGCCCTCCAAAATCTAGAAGTGAACTGCACCCCTCGATCAGAAACTATGCTGTCAGGGATGCCATGCAACCTTACAATCTCCTTGATAAAAGTTGAGGCAGTCTCCGGGCAGAAGGAGTTCCTTGCAGAGGTACAAAGTGGGCCATTTTGGTCAAACGATCAACCACAACAAAAATGGTAGTAAAGTCTTCAGATGGGGGAAGTTCTACTATAAAATCCATGGAGATCATGCTCCATGGTTTCTCAGGTACAGGAAGGGGCTCAAGTAGACCCCAAGTTCTGGCTCTGTCTGTCTTATTCCGAAGGCATGAAATACAAGATCTTACATATTTCTTGCAGTCGTTCATCAAGTTTGGCCACTAGAATGTACGGGAGATCAAATTAGCCGTCTTGTGAATCCCAAAGTGACCCGCTCTTGTAACTTCTGCACAATATTTGAGAGCGCAGAAATAGTTTGGTAAATGTCCTTCGGTGGAGAGGCCTCCCTTCCAGACTCCATCTCTGGCTGACTGGTACTGTCACGTACCTGGTAGGAGTCTGGAATGACGAGGTCGGCCTCCCTTGTATCTCCAACCCAAGCCCCACTGAGGATGGGACAGACCAAGGGTGAGGAGTTACACGAGAGCCTGTAGTTGCGTGCAGAACTTGTCAGCTGAGTTGCAGACGTGGAGATGCAGGCAGAGCATCTGGTAAGGAACTGGACTCAGGAAAGCTGGTAGGATGGACAGCTAGCACAGGCACTGGAGACAGCGTTAAGCCAAGCAGGAGGCTGGTGCAGGATCAAAAGGGTGGCCGGGTTCGGTAGCAGACGGGCAGCGAGGTACTGGAAAAGGCCCCAAAAATCTTGGGCCAAGCTTCCTCGAGGGGCAACTTAGTTTCAAGTTCGCTGTGGAAAGCCAGACCTTATCTCCAGGTTCAAGATTCAAATTGCCTCTTCTGTTCTTGTCGAATAACTTTTTATTATCTGCCTGGGTCTTGGAGATTGTATCCTGCAGTAATTGGTAGTTGGAGTTAAGGAAGTTCAACCTGTCTTGTACGGCAGGTACAGAAGAATCAATAGGCAGCTCAGGCAAGAAAGAAGGATGGTGTCCATAATTGGCGAAAAAAGGTGACTGTTTGGTTGCCGAATGGGTGGAATTATTGTATGAAAATTCCGCGAGTGGGAGAAGTGATAGCCAGTCATCCTGTGCAAAAGAAGAAAAGCATCGTAGGTACTGTTCAAGGGTTTGATTGACCCTTTCAGTCTGTCCATTAGTTTGTGGGTGATAAGCTGTGGAGAGGCGGAGTTCAATGTTTAAAGTTTCACATAAGGCCCTCCAAAATCTAGAAGTGAACTGCACCCCTCGATCAGAAACTATGCTGTCAGGGATGCCATGCAACCTTACAATCTCCTTGATAAAAGTTGAGGCAGTCTCCGGGGCAGAAGGAGTTCCTTGCAGAGGTACAAAGTGGGCCATTTTGGTCAAACGATCAACCACAACGAAAATGGTAGTGAAGTCTTCAGATGGGGGAAGTTCTACTATAAAATCCATGGAGATCATGCTCCATGGTTTCTCAGGTACAGGAAGGGGCTCAAGTAGACCCCAAGTTCTGGCTCTGTCTGTCTTATTCCGAAGGCATGAAATACAAGATCTTACATATTTCTTGCAGTCGTTCATCAAGTTTGGCCACCAGAATGTACGGGAGATCAAATTAGCCGTCTTGTGAATCCCAAAGTGACCCGCTAGGGGATGATCATGACATCGCCCTAGGACGGCAACTCTGAACTGTTCTGGGACCTGCAGTAATTGGTAGTTGGAGTTAAGGAAGTTCAACCTGTCTTGTACGGCAGGTACAGAAGAATCAATAGGCAGCTCAGGCAAGAAAGAAGGATGGTATCCATAATTGGCGAAAAAAGGTGACTGTTTGGTTACCGAATGGGTGGAATTATTGTATGAAAATTCCGCGAGTGGGAGAAGTGATAGCCAGTCATCCTGTGCAAAAGAAGAAAAGCATCGTAGGTACTGTTCAAGGGTTTGATTGACCCTTTCAGTCTGTCCATTAGTTTGTGGGTGATAAGCTGTGGAGAGGCGGAGTTCAATGTTCAATATTTCACATAAGGCCCTCCAAAATCTAGAAGTGAACTGCACCCCTCGATCAGAAACTATGCTGTCAGGGATGCCATGCAACCTTACAATCTCCTTGATAAAAGTTGAGGCAGTCTCCGGGCAGAAGGAGTTCCTTGCAGAGGTACAAAGTGGGCCATTTTGGTCAAACGATCAACCACAACAAAAATGGTAGTAAAGTCTTCAGATGGGGGAAGTTCTACTATAAAATCCATGGAGATCATGCTCCATGGTTTCTCAGGTACAGGAAGGGGCTCAAGTAGACCCCAAGTTCTGGCTCTGTCTGTCTTATTCCGAAGGCATGAAATACAAGATCTTACATATTTCTTGCAGTCGTTCATCAAGTTTGGCCACTAGAATGTACGGGAGATCAAATTAGCCGTCTTGTGAATCCCAAAGTGACCCGCTCTTGTAACTTCTGCACAATATTTGAGAGCGCAGAAATAGTTTGGTAAATGTCCTTCGGTGGAGAGGCCTCCCTTCCAGACTCCATCTCTGGCTGACTGGTACTGTCACGTACCTGGTAGGAGTCTGGAATGACGAGGTCGGCCTCCCTTGTATCTCCAACCCAAGCCCCACTGAGGATGGGACAGACCAAGGGTGAGGAGTTACACGAGAGCCTGTAGTTGCGTGCAGAACTTGTCAGCTGAGTTGCAGACGTGGAGATGCAGGCAGAGCATCTGGTAAGGAACTGGACTCAGGAAAGCTGGTAGGATGGACAGCTAGCACAGGCACTGGAGACAGCGTTAAGCCAAGCAGGAGGCTGGTGCAGGATCAAAAGGGTGGCCGGGTTCGGTAGCAGACGGGCAGCGAGGTACTGGAAAAGGCCCCAAAAATCTTGGGCCAAGCTTCCTCGAGGGGCAACTTAGTTTCAAGTTCGCTGTGGAAAGCCAGACCTTATCTCCAGGTTCAAGATTCAAATTGCCTCTTCTGTTCTTGTCGAAGAACTTTTTATTATCTGCCTGGGTCTTGGAGATTGTATCCTGCAGTAATTGGTAGTTGGAGTTAAGGAAGTTCAACCTGTCTTGTACGGCAGGTACAGAAGAATCAATAGGCAGCTCAGGCAAGAAAGAAGGATGGTATCCATAATTGGCGAAAAAAGGTGACTGTTTGGTTGCCGAATGGGTGGAATTATTGTATGAAAATTCCGCGAGTGGGAGAAGTGATAGCCAGTCATCCTGTGCAAAAGAAGAAAAGCATCGTAGGTACTGTTCAAGGGTTTGATTGACCCTTTCAGTCTGTCCATTAGTTTGTGGGTGATAAGCTGTGGAGAGGCGGAGTTCAATGTTCAAAGTTTCACATAAGGCCCTCCAACATCTAGAAGTGAACTGCACCCCTCGATCAGAAACTATGCTGTCAGGGATGCCATGCAACCTTACAATCTCCTTGATAAAAGTTGAGGCAGTCTCCGTGGCAGAAGGAGTTCCTTGCAGAGGTACAAAGTGGGCCATTTTGGTCAAACGATCAACCACAACGAAAATGGTAGTGAAGTCTTCAGATGGGGGAAGTTCTACTATAAAATCCATGGAGATCATGCTCCATGGTTTCTCAGGTACAGGAAGGGGCTCAAGTAGACCCCAAGTTCTGGCTCTGTCTGTCTTATTCCGAAGGCATGAAATACAAGATCTTACATATTTCTTGCAGTCGTTCATCAAGTTTGGCCACCAGAATGTACGGGAGATCGAATTAGCCGTCTTGTGAATCCCAAAGTGACCCGCTAGGGGATGATCATGACATCGCCCTAGGACGGCAACTCTGAACTGTTCTGGGACCTGCAGTAATTGGTAGTTGGAGTTAAGGAAGTTCAACCTGTCTTGTACGGCAGGTACAGAAGAATCAATAGGCAGCTCAGGCAAGAAACAAGGATGGTATCCATAATTGGCAAAAAAAGGTGACTGTTTGGTTACCGAATGGGTGGAATTATTGTATGAAAATTCCGCGAGTGGGAGAAGTGATAGCCAGTCATCCTGTGCAATAGAAGAAAAGCATCGTAGGTACTGTTCAAGGGTTTGATTGACCCTTTCAGTCTGTCCATTAGTTTGTGGGTGATAAGCTGTGGAGAGGCGGAGTTCAATGTTTCACATAAGGCCCTCCAAAATCTAGAAGTGAACTGCACCCCTCGATCAGAAACTATGCTGTCAGGGATGCCATGCAACCTTACAATCTCCTTGATAAAAGTTGAGGCAGTCTCCGGGGCAGAAGGAGTTCCTTGCAGAGGTACAAAGTGGGCCATTTTGGTCAAACGATCAACCACAACAAAAATGGTTGTAAAGTCTTCAGATGGGGGAAGTTCTACTATAAAATCCATGGAGATCATGCTCCATGGTTTCTCAGGTACAGGAAGGGGCTCAAGTAGACCCCAAGTTCTGGCTCTGTCTGTCTTATTCCGAAGGCATGAAATACAAGATCTTACATATTTCTTGCAGTCGTTCATCAAGTTTGGCCACCAGAATGTACGGGAGATCAAATTAGCCGTCTTGTGAATCCCAAAGTGACCCGCTCTTGTAACTTCTGCACAATATTTGAGAGCGCAGAAATAGTTTTCTAAATGTCCTTCGGTGGAGAGGCCTCCCTTCCAGACTCCATCTCTGGCTGACTGGTACTGTCACGTACCTGGTAGGAGTCTGGAATGACGAGGTCGGCCTCCCTTGTATCTCCAACCCAAGCCCCACTGAGAATGGGACAGACCTAGGGTGAGGAGTTACACGAGTGCCTGTAGTTGCGTGCAGAACTTGTCAGCTGAGTTGCAGACGTGGAGATGCAGGCAGAGCATCTGGTAAGGAACTGGACTCAGGAAAGCTGGTAGGATGGACAGCTAGCACAGGCACTGGAGAAAGCGTTAAGCCAAGCAGGAGGCTGTGCAGGATCACAAGGGTGGCCGGGTTCGGTAGCAGACGGGCAGCGAGGTACTGGAAAAGGTTCAAGATTCAAATTGCCTCTTCTCTTCTTGTCGAATAACTTTTTATTATCTGCCTGGGTCTTGGAGATTGTATCCTGCAGTAATTGGTAGTTTGAGTTAAGGAAGTTCAACCTGTCTTGTACGGCAGGTACAGAAGAATCAATAGGCAGCTCAGGCAAGAAAGAAGGATAGTATCCATAATTGGCGAAAAAAGGTGACTGTTTGGTTGCCGAATGGGTGGAATTATTGTATGAAAATTCCGCGAGTGGGAGAAGTGATAGCCAGTCATCCTGTGCAAAAGAAGAAAAGCATCGTAGGTACTGTTCAAGGGTTTGATTGACCCTTTCAGTCTGTCCATTAGTTTGTGGGTGATAAGATGTGGAGAGGCGGAGTTCAATGTTCAAAGTTTCACATAAGGCCCTCCAAAATCTAGAAGTGAACTGCACCCCTCGATCAGAAATTATGCTGTCAGGGATGCCATGCAACCTTACAATCTCCTTGATAAAAGTTGAGGCAGTCTCGGGGCAGAAGGAGTTCCTTGCAGAGGTACAAAGTGGGCCATTTTGGTCAAACGATCAACCACAACGAAAATGGTAGTGAAGTCTTCAGATGGGGGAAGTTCTACTATAAAATCCATGGAGATCATGCTCCATGGTTTCTCAGGTACAGGAAGGGGCTCAAGTAGACCCCAAGTTCTGGCTCTGTCTGTCTTATTCCGAAGGCATGAAATACAAGATCTTACATATTTCTTGCAGTCGTTCATCAAGTTTGGCCACCAGAATGTACGGGAGATCAAATTAGCCGTCTTGTGAATCCCAAAGTGACCCGCTAGGGGATGATCATGACATCGCCCTAGGACGGCAACTCTGAACTGTTCTGGGACCTGCAGTAATTGGTAGTTGGAGTTAAGGAAGTTCAACCTGTCTTGTACGGCAGGTACAGAAGAACCAATAGGCAGCTCAGGCAAGAAAGAAGGATGGTATCCATAATTGGCGAAAAAAGGTGACTGTTTGGTTACCGAATGGGTGGAATTATTGTATGAAAATTCCACGAGTGGGAGAAGTGATAGCCAGTCATCCTGTGCAAAAGAAGAAAAGCATCGTAGGTACTGTTCAAGGGTTTGATTGACCCTTTCAGTCTGTCCATTAGTTTGTGGGTGATAAGCTGTGGAGAGGCGGAGTTCAATGTTCAAAGTTTCACATAAGGCCCTCCAAAATCTAGAAGTGAACTGCACACCTCGATCAGAAACTATGCTGTCAGGGATGCCATGCAACCTTACAATCTCCTTGATAAAAGTTGAGGCAATCTCCGGGGCAGAAGGAGTTCCTTGCAGAGGTACAAAGTGGGCCATTTTGGTCAAACGATCAACCACAACGAAAATGGTAGTGAAGTCTTCAGATGGGGCAAGTTCTACTATAAAATCCATGGAGATCATGCTCCATGGTTTCTCAGGTACAGGAAGGGGCTCAAGTAGACCCCAAGTTCTGGCTCTGTCTGTCTTATTCCGAAGGCATGAAATACAAGATCTTACATATTTCTTGCAGTCGTTCATCAAATTTGGCCACCAGAATGTACGGGAGATCAAATTGGCCGTCTTGTGAATCCCAAAGTGACCCGCTCTTGTAACTTCTGCACAATATTTGAGAGCGCAGAAATAGTTTGGTAAATGTCCTTCGGTGGAGAGGCCTCCCTTCCAGACTCCATCTCTGGCTGACTGGTACTGTCACGTACCTGGTAGGAGTCTGGAATGACGAGGTCGGCCTCCCTTGTATCTCCAACCCAAGCCCCACTGAGGATGGGACAGACCTAGGGTGAGGAGTTACACGAGTGCCTGTAGTTGCGTACAGAACTTGTCAGCTGAGTTGCAGACGTGGAGATGCAGGCAGAGCATCTGGTAAGGAACTGGACTCAGGAAAGCTGGTAGGATGGACAGCTAGCACAGGCACTGGAGACAGCGTTAAGCCAAGCAGGAAACTGGTGCAGGATCACAAGGGTGGCCGGGTTCGGTAGCAGACGGGCAGCGAGGTACTGGAAAAGGTTCAAGATTCAAATTGCCTCTTCTCTTCTTGTCGAAGAACTTTTTATTATCTGCCTGGGTCTTGGAGATTGTATCCTGCAGTAATTGGTAGTTTGAGTTAAGGAAGTTCAACCTGTCTTGTACGGCAGGTACAGAAGAATCAATAGGCAGCTCAGGCAAGAAAGAAGGATGGTATCCATAATTGGCGAAAAAAGGTGACTGTTTGGTTGCCGAATGGGTGGAATTATTGTATGAAAATTCCGCGAGTGGGAGAAGTGATAGCCAGTCATCCTGCGCAAAAGAAGAAAAGCATCGTAGGTACTGTTCAAGGGTTTGATTGACCCTTTCAGTCTGTCCATTAGTTTGTGGGTGATAAGCTGTGGAGAGGCGGAGTTCAATGTTCAAAGTTTCACATAAGGCCCTCCAACATCTAGAAGTGAACTGCACCCCTCGATCAGAAACTATGCTGTCAGGGATGCCATGCAACCTTACAATCTCCTTGATAAAAGTTGAGGCAGTCTCCGGGGCAGAAGGAGTTCCTTGCAGAGGTACAAAGTGGGCCATTTTGGTCAAACGATCAACCACAACGAAAATGGTAGTGAAGTCTTCAGATGGGGGAAGTTCTACTATAAAATCCATGGAGATCATGCTCCATGGTTTCTCAGGTACAGGAAGGGGCTCAAGTAGACCCCAAGTTCTGGCTCTGTCTGTCTTATTCCGAAGGCATGAAATACAAGATCTTACATATTTCTTGCAGTCGTTCATCAAGTTTGGCCACCAGAATGTACGGGAGATCGAATTAGCCGTCTTGTGAATCCCAAAGTGACCCGCTAGGGGATGATCATGACATCGCCCTAGGACGGCAACTCTGAACTGTTCTGGGATAAAGATTTGCCTCTTAGACAAATAGGCCTCTTAGTACAGGCCATCCCTTAGTTGAAGAGCCAGGTCCTTGGAAGGCGGTTGGTCTTCCACATATTTTCTTATTTGTGACATCAGATCCGCCTGAAGAAGTAAAAAATTATTGGCTGGTAGAATAGTATCAGGTTCCGAGGATACAACTGGATCACTGAACATGCGGGACAAGGCATCTGGTTTCCCGTTCTTTGAGCCAGGACGGTAGGTTATATGAAACATGAAACGAGAGAAAAAAAGTGCCCATCTTGCCTGCCAAGGTCTTAGGCGTTTAGCTGTCTTCAAATACTCAAGATTCTTGTGATCTGTGAAGATAAGAATTGGGTGAGAAGCTCCCTCCAAAAGGTAACGCCATTCTTCAAGAGCGGCCTTGATAGCCAGTAGCTCTCGGTCACCAACATCATAATTCCTTTCGGAAGGATTTAATTTTTTTAGAGAAGAAGGCCACAGGGTGGAGCAATGATTTGGGCCCTTGGCGTTGGGATATAATAGCCTCAACTGCATTTTCCGAGGCGTCTACCTCCAAAACATAAGCTAAGGAGGGATCGGGATGTTTCAAGATGGGAGCTGAGGTGAATAAGGCTTTCAACTGTTCAAACGCTGTCTGAGCCTCTGGGGTCCATCGAAAGGGAACATGCTGTTTCGTTAGCTGAGTAATGGGAGTGATGATGCCAGAAAAGTCCTTAATAAATGTTCTATAAAAGTTAGCAAACCCCACGAACCTCTGTACAGCTTTTCTGTCAGTAGGAGCAGACCATTCCAAGACAGAAGCGACTTTCTAAGGGTCCATGGAGATTCCCTCGGCGGAGATGACAAGCCCTAGGAAATGCACAACTTGCTTTTCAAAGTCGCATTTTTCAGCCTTTGCGTAAAGTCGGTGTTCCCGCAATCGAGCTAATACCTTTTTTACATGAGTCCGATGGGATTCTAAAGTTTCAGAGAATACAAGGATGTCATCCAGATACACGATGACGAATAAATCAAGAAAGTCCCGAAAAAAATCGTTTACCAGATGCTGGAATGTGGCTGGAGCATTGCAGAGCCCGAATGGCATGACTAAATACTCAAAGTGGCCAAAACGTGTCCGGAAGGCTGTCTTCCATTCGTCTCCCTCCCTGATTCTGACAAGATTATAGGCACCCCTCAAGTCCAGTTTGGAGAACACTCGTGCCCCTCGCAGCCTCTGGAATAGTTCGGGAATCAGAGGAAGAGGGTACCGATTATTGACAGTGACCCTGTTAAGGTCACGATAGTCCACACAGGGCCTCAAGGTGTGGTCTTTTTTCTCAACAAAGAAAATACCGGCTCCTGCTGGTGAAGTGGAAGGCCGAATGAACTGCTTTTCAAGGCTCTCGTCGATATAGGTACGCAGGGCTTCCAATTCAGGCTCAGAGAGAGGGTAAATCCGACCAAACGGGATCTCGGCTCCCGGTAGAAGTTCAATGGGGCAATCGTAAGGTTTATGAGGTGGAAGAGTGTCTGCACCCTTTTTATTAAAGACGTCCAGAAATTTGTGATAAGCAACCGGGATCAGTTTAGAGGCTTCATGGTCAGGGTGGATACCCAGGAGGTGCGTGGAGTTGACAGTTCCTCCCAAGAGGCAGTGCGTCTGGCAGTAGTTGGACGAAAAAGAGATATCTCCGGTAAGCCAGTCAACGTGAGGGTTGTGTGCCTTCAACCATGGAATGCCGAGGATAACGGGAAACATGGGAGAAGCTATGACATCCAAACGGAGGAGTTCGCTATGGCCTGAAGAAGTCTGGCAGAGAATAGGCAAGGTCCCCTGAGTAACCGGGCCTGATTTAATACCGGAGCCGTCAGCCAGATGGACATGGAACCCTTGCCTCTTGGTACCCAAGGGCAGCTGCTGAAGAGAAGCAAATGCAGAGTCCACAAAACAGCTGCAGGCCCCAGAGTCTATGATTGCAAGTACTGAAACCGTCTTTTCGGGGAGCTGAAGCTTGATGGGAAGAGAGACATGTGACTGATCCTTCCCAGGGTTAGCAAACCCCACGAACCTCTGTACAGCTTTTCTGTCAGTAGGAGCAGGCCATTCCAAGACAGAAGCGACTTTCTGAGGGTCCATGGAGATTCCCTCGGCGGAGATGACAAGCCCTAGGAAATGCACAACTTGCTTTTCAAAGTCGCATTTTTCAGCCTTTGCGTAAAGTCGGTGTTCCCGCAATCGAGCTAATACCTTTTTTACAAGAGTCCGATGGGATTCTAAAGTTTCAGAGAATACAAGGATGTCATCCAGATACACGATGACGAATAAATCAAGAAAGTCCCGAAAAACATCGTTTACCAGATGCTGGAATGTGGCTGGAGCATTGCAGAGCCCGAATGGCATGACTAAATACTCAAAGTGGCCAAAGCGTGTCCGGAAGGCCATCTTCCATTCGTCTCCCTCCCTGATTCTGACAAGATTATAGGCATCCCTCAAGTCCAGTTTGGAGAACACTCGTGCCCCTCGCAGCCTCTGGAATAGTTCGGGAATCAGAGGAAGAGGGTACCGATTCTTGACAGTGACCCTGTTAAGGTCACGATAGTCCACACAGGGCCTCAAGGTGTGGTCTTTTTTCTCAACGAAGAAAATACCGGCTCCTGCTGGTGAAGTGGAAGGCCGAATGAACTGCTTTTCAAGGCTCTCGTCGATATAGGTACGCAGGGCTTCCAATTCAGGCTCAGAGAGAGGGTAAATCCGACCAAACGGGATCTCGGCTCCCGGTAGAAGTTCAATGGGGCAATCGTAAGTTCTATGAGGTGGAAGAGTGTCTGCACCCTTTTTATTAAAGACGTCCAGAAATTCGTGATAAGCAACCGGGATCAGTTTAGAGGGTGGATACCCAGGAGGGGCGTGGAGTTGACAGTTCCTCCCAAGAGGCAGTGCGTCTGGCAGTAGTTGGACGAAAAAAAAATATATCTCCGGTAAGCCAGTCAACGTGAGGGTTGTGTGCCTTCAACCATGGAATGCCGAGGATAACGGGAAACATGGGAGAAGCTATGACATCCAAACGGAGGAGTTCGCTATGGCCTGAAGAAGTCTGGCAGAGAATAGGCAAGGTCTCTTGAGTAACCGGGCCTGATTTAATACCGGAGCCGTCAGCCAGATGGACATGGAACCCTTGCCTCTTGGTACCCAAGGGCAGCTGCTGAAGAGAAGCAAATGCAGAGTCCACAAAACAGCTGCAGGCCCCAGAGTCTATGATTGCAAGTACTGAAACCGTCTTTTCGGGGAGCTGAAGCTTGATGGGAAGAGAGACATGTGACTGATCCTTCCCAGGGTTAGCAAACCCCACGAACCTCTGTACAGCTTTTCTGTCAGTAGGAGCAGGCCATTCCAAGACAGAAGCGACTTTCTGAGGGTCTATGGAGATTCCCTCGGCGAAGATGACAAGCCCTAGGAAATGCACAACTTGCTTTTCAAAGTCGCATTTTTCAGCCTTTGCGTAAAGTCGGTGTTCCCGCAATCGAGCTAATACCTTTTTTACATGAGTCCGATGGGATTCTAAAGTTTCAGAGAATACAAGGATGTCATCCAGATACACGATGACGAATAAATCAAGAAAGTCCCGAAAAACATCGTTTACCAGATGCTGGAATGTGGCTGGAGCATTGCAGAGCCCGAATGGCATGACTAAATACTCAAAGTGGCCAAAGCGTGTCCGGAAGGCCGTCTTCCATTCGTCTCCCTCCCTGATTCTGACAAGATTATAGGCACCCCTCAAGTCCAGTTTGGAGAACACTCGTGCCCCTCGCAGCCTCTGGAATAGTTCGGGAATCAGAGGAAGAGGGTACCGATTCTCGACAGTGACCTGGTAGGATTCTGAAATGACGAGGTCGGCCTCCCTTGTATCTCCAACCCAAGCCCCACTGAGGATGGGACAGACCTAGGGTGAGGAGTTACACGAGTGAGACGTGGAGATGCAGGCAGAGCATCTGGTAAGGAACTGGACTCAGGAAAGCTGGTAGGATGGACAGCTAGCACAGGCACTGGAGACAGCGTTAAGCCAAGCAGGAGGCTGGTGCAGGATCACAAGGGTGGCCGGGTTCGGTAGCAGACGGGCAGCGAGGTACTGGAAAAGGTTCAAGATTCAAATTGCCTCTTCTGTTCTTGTCGAAGAACTTTTTATTATCTGCCTGGGTCTTGGAGATTGTATCCTGCAGTAATTGGTAGTTGGAGTTAAGGAAGTTCAACCTGTCTTGTACGGCAGGTACAGAAGAATCAATAGGCAGCTGAGGCAAGAAAGAAGGATGGTATCCATAATTGGCGAAAAAAGGTGACTGTTTGGTTGCCGAATGGGTGGAATTATTGTATGAAAATTCCGCGAGTGGGAGAAGTGATAGCCAGTCATCCTGTGCAAAAGAAGAAAAGCATCGTAGGTACTGTTCAAGGGTTTGATTGACCCTTTCAGTCTGTCTATTAGTTTGTGGGTGATAAGCTGTGGAGAGGCGGAGTTCAATGTTCAAAGTTTCACATAAGGCCCTCCAACATCTAGAAGTGAACTGCACCCCTCGATCAGAAACTATGCTGTCAGGGATGCCATGCAACCTTACAATCTCCTTGATAAAAGTTGAGGCAGTCTCCGGGGCAGAAGGAGTTCCTTGCAGAGGTACAAAGTGGGCCATTTTGGTCAAACGATCAACCACAACGAAAATGGTAGTGAAGTCTTCAGATGGGGGAAGTTCTACTATAAAATCCATGGAGATCATGCTCCATGGTTTCTCAGGTACAGGAAGGGGCTCAAGTAGACCCCAAGTTCTGGCTCTGTCTGTCTTATTCCGAAGGCATGAAATACAAGATCTTACATATTTCTTGCAGTCGTTCATCAAGTTTGGCCACCAGAATGTACGGGAGATCAAATTAGCCGTCTTGTGAATCCCAAAGTGACCCGCTCTTGTAACTTCTGCACAATATTTGAGAGCGCAGAAATAGTTTTCTAAATGTCCTTCGGTGGAGAGGCCTCCCTTCCAGACTCCATCTCTGGCTGACTGGTACTGTCACGTACCTGGTAGGAGTCTGGAATGACGAGGTCGGCCTCACTTGTATCTCCAACCCAAGCCCCACTGAGAATGGGACAGACCTAGGGTGAGGAGTTACACGAGTGCCTGTAGTTGCGTGCAGAACTTGTCAGCTGAGTTGCAGACGTGGAGATGCAGGCAGAGCATCTGGTAAGGAACTGGACTCAGGAAAGCTGGTAGGATGGACAGCTAGCACAGGCACTGGAGAAAGCGTTAAGCCAAGCAGGAGGCTGTGCAGGATCACAAGGGTGGCCGGGTTCGGTAGCAGACGGGCAGCGAGGTACTGGAAAAGGTTCAAGATTCAAATTGCCTCTTCTCTTCTTGTCGAAGAACTTTTTATTATCTGCCTGGGTCTTGGAGATTGTATCCTGCAGTAATTGGTAGTTGGAGTTAAGGAAGTTCAACCTGTCTTGTACGGCAGGTACAGAAGAATTAATAGGCAGCTCAGGCAAGAAAGAAGGATAGTATCCATAATTGGCGAAAAAAGGTGACTGTTTGGTTGCTGAATGGGTGGAATTATTGTATGAAAATTCCGCGAGTGGGAGAAGTGATAGCCAGTCATCCTGTGCAAAAGAAGAAAAGCATCGTAGGTACTGTTCAAGGGTTTGATTGACCCTTTCAGTCTGTCCATTAGTTTGTGGGTGATAAGATGTGGAGAGGCGGAGTTCAATGTTCAAAGTTTCACATAAGGCCCTCCAAAATCTAGAAGTGAACTGCACCCCTCGATCAGAAATTATGCTGTCAGGGATGCCATGCAACCTTACAATCTCCTTGATAAAAGTTGAGGCAGTCTCGGGGCAGAAGGAGTTCCTTGCAGAGGTACAAAGTGGGCCATTTTGGTCAAACGATCAACCACAACAAAAATGGTAGTAAAGTCTTCAGATGGGGGAAGTTCTACTATAAAATCCATGGAGATCATGCTCCATGGTTTCTCAGGTACAGGAAGGGGCTCAAGTAGACCCCAAGTTCTGGCTCTGTCTGTCTTATTCCGAAGGCATGAAATACAAGATCTTACATATTTCTTGCAGTCGTTCATCAAGTTTGGCCACCAGAATGTACGGGAGATCGAATTAGCCGTCTTGTGAATCCCAAAGTGACCCGCTAGGGGATGATCATGACATCGCCCTAGGACGGCAACTCTGAACTGTTCTGGGATAAAGATTTGCCTCTTAGACAAATAGGCCTCTTAGTACAGGCCATCCCTTAGTTGAAGAGCCAGGTCCTTGGAAGGCGGTTGGTCTTCCACATATTTTCTTATTTGTGACATCAGATCCGCCTGAAGAAGTAAAAAATTATTGGCTGGTAGAATAGTATCAGGTTCCGAGGATACAACTGGATCACTGAACATGCGGGACAAGGCATCTGGTTTCCCGTTCTTTGAGCCAGGACGGTAGGTTATATGAAACATGAAACGAGAGAAAAAAAGTGCCCATCTTGCCTGCCGAGGTCTTAGGCGTTTAGCTGTCTTCAAATACTCAAGATTCTTGTGATCTGTGAAGATAAGAATTGGGTGAGAAGCTCCCTCCAAAAGGTAACGCCATTCTTCAAGAGCGGCCTTGATAGCCAGTAGCTCTCGGTCACCAACATCATAATTCCTTTCGGAAGGATTTAATTTTTTTAGAGAAGAAGGCCACAGGGTGGAGCAATGATTTGGGCCCTTGGCGTTGGGATATAATAGCCTCAACTGCATTTTCCGAGGCGTCTACCTCCAAAACATAAGCTAAGGAGGGATCGGGCTGTTTCAAGATGGGAGCTGAGGTGAATAAGGCTTTCAACTGTTCAAACGCTGTCTGAGCCTCTGGGGTCCATCGAAAGGGAACATGCTGTTTCGTTAGCTGAGTAATGGGAGTGATGATGCCAGAAAAGTCCTTAATAAATGTTCTATAAAAGTTAGCAAACCCCACGAACCTCTGTACAGCTTTTCTGTCAGTAGAAGCAGACCATTCCAAGACAGAAGCGACTTTCTAAGGGTCCATGGAGATTCCCTCGGCGGAGATGACAAGCCCTAGGAAATGCACAACTTGCTTTTCAAAGTCGCATTTTTCAGCCTTTGCGTAAAGTCAGTGTTTCCGCAATCGAGCTAATACCTTTTTTACATGAGTCCGATGGGATTCTAAAGTTTCAGAGAATACAAGGATGTCATCCAGATACACGATGACGAATAAATCAAGAAAGTCCCGAAAAAAATCGTTTACCAGATGCTGGAATGTGGCTGGAGCATTGCAGAGCCCGAATGGCATGACTAAATACTCAAAGTGGCCAAAACGTGTCCGGAAGGCCGTCTTCCATTCGTCTCCTTCCCTGATTCTGACAAGATTATAGGCACCCCTCAAGTCCAGTTTGGAGAACACTCGTGCCCCTCGCAGCCTCTGGAATAGTTCAGGAATCAGAGGAAGAGGGTACCGATTCTTGACAGTGACCCTGTTAAGGTCACGATAGTCCACACAGTGCCTCAAGGTGTGGTCTTTTTTCTCAACAAAGAAAATACCGGCTCCTGCTGGTGAAGTGGAAGGCCGAATGAACTGCTTTTCAAGGCTCTCGTCGATATAGGTACGCAGGGCTTCCAATTCAGGCTCAGAGAGAGGGTAAATCCGACCAAACGGGATCTCGGCTCCCGGTAGAAGTTCAATGGGGCAATCGTAAGGTTTATGAGGTGGAAGAGTGTCTGCACCCTTTTTATTAAAGACGTCCAGAAATTCGTGATAAGCAACCGGGATCAGTTTAGAGGCTTCATGGTCAGGGTGGATACCCAGGAGGTGCGTGGAGTTGACAGTTCCTCCCAAGAGGCAGTGCGTCTGGCAGTAGTTGGACGAAAAAGAGATATCTCCGGTAAGCCAGTCAACGTGAGGGTTGTGTGCCTTCAACCATGGAATGCCGAGGATAACGGGAAACATGGGAGAAGCTATGACATCCAAACGGAGGAGTTCGCTATGGCCTGAAGAAGTCTGGCAGAGAATAGGCAAGGTCCCCTGAGTAACCGGGCCTGATTTAATACCGGAGCCGTCAGCCAGATGGACATGGAACCCTTGCCTCTTGGTACCCAAGGGCAGCTGCTGAAGAGAAGCAAATGCAGAGTCCACAAAACAGCTGCAGGCCCCAGAGTCTATGATTGCAAGTACTGAAACCGTCTTTTCGGGGAGCTGAAGCTTGATGGGAAGAGAGACATGTGACTGATCCTTCCCAGGGTTAGCAAACCCCACGAACCTCTGTACAGCTTTTCTGTCAGTAGGAGCAGGCCATTCCAAGACAGAAGCGACTTTCTGAGGGTCCATGGAGATTCCCTCGGCGGAGATGACAAGCCCTAGGAAATGCACAACTTGCTTTTCAAACTCGCATTTTTCAGCCTTTGCGTAAAGTCGGTGTTCCCGCAATCGAGCTAATACCTTTTTTACATGAGTCCGATGGGATTCTAAAGTTTCAGAGAATACAAGGATGTCATCCAGATACACGATGACGAATAAATCAAGAAAGTCCCGAAAAAAATCGTTTACCAGATGCTGGAATGTGGCTGGAGCATTGCAGAGCCCGAATGGCATGACTAAATACTCAAAGTGGCCAAAACGTGTCCGGAAGGCCGTCTTCCATTCGTCTCCTTCCCTGATTCTGACAAGATTATAGGCACCCCTCAAGTCCAGTTTGGAGAACACTCGTGCCCCTCGCAGCCTCTGGAATAGTTCGGGAATCAGAGGAAGAGGGTACCGATTCTTGACAGTGACCCTGTTAAGGTCACGATAGTCCACACAGGGCCTCAAGGTGTGGTCTTTTTTCTCAACGAAGAAAATACCGGCTCCTGCTGGTGAAGTGGAAGGCCGAATGAACTGCTTTTCAAGGCTCTCGTCGATATAGGTACGCAGGGCTTCCAATTCAGGCTCAGAGAGAGGGTAAATCCGACCAAACGGGATCTCGGCTCCCGGTAGAAGTTCAATGGGGCAATCGTAAGTTCTATGAGGTGGAAGAGTGTCTGCACCCTTTTTATTAAAGACGTCCAGAAATTAGTGATAAGCAACCGGGATCAGTTTAGAGGCTTCATGGTCAGGGTGGATACCCAGGAGGGGCGTGGAGTTGACAGTTCCTCCCAAGAGGCAGTGCGTCTGGCAGTAGTTGGACGAAAAAAATATATATCTCCGGTAAGCCAGTCAACGTGAGGGTTGTGTGCCTTCAACCATGGAATGCCGAGGATAACGGGAAACATGGGAGAAGCTATGACATCCAAACGGAGGAGTTCGCTATGGCCTGAAGAAGTCTGGCAGAGAATAGGCAAGGTCTCTTGAGTAACCGGGCCTGATTTAATACCGGAGCCGTCAGCCAGATGGACATGGAACCCTTGCCTCTTGGTACCCAAGGGCAGCTGCTGAAGAGAAGCAAATGCAGAGTCCACAAAACAGCTGCAGGCCCCAGAGTCTATGATTGCAAGTACTGAAACCGTCTTTTCGGGGAGCTGAAGCTTGATGGGAAGAGAGACATGTGACTGATCCTTCCCAGGGTTAGCAAACCCCACGAACCTCTGTACAGCTTTTCTGTCAGTAGGAGCAGGCCATTCCAAGACAGAAGCGACTTTCTGAGGGTCCATGGAGATTCCCTCGGCGAAGATGACAAGCCCTAGGAAATGCACAACTTGCTTTTCAAAGTCGCATTGTTCAGCCTTTGCGTAAAGTCGGTGTTCCCGCAATCGAGCTAATACCTTTTTTACATGAGTCCGATGGGATTCTAAAGTTTCAGAGAATACAAGGATGTCATCCAGATACACGATGACGAATAAATCAAGAAAGTCCCGAAAAACATCGTTTACCAGATGCTGGAATGTGGCTGGAGCATTGCAGAGCCCGAATGGCATGACTAAATACTCAAAGTGGCCTAAGCGTGTCCGGAAGGCCGTCTTCCATTCGTCTCCTTCCCTGATTCTGACAAGATTATAGGCACCCCTCAAGTCCAGTTTGGAGAACACTCGTGCCCCTCGCAGCCTCTGGAATAGTTCGGGAATCAGAGGAAGAGGGTACCGATTCTTGACAGTGACCCTGTTAAGGTCACGATAGTCCACACAGGGCCTCAAGGTGTGGTCTTTTTTCTCAACGAAGAAAATACCGGCTCCTGCTGGTGAAGTGGAAGGTCGAATGAACTGCTTTTCAAGGCTCTCGTCGATATAGGTACGCAGGGCTTCCAATTCAGGCTCAGAGAGAGGGTAAATCCGACCAAACGGGATCTCGGCTCCCGGTAGAAGTTAAATGGGGCAATCATAAGTTCTATGAGGTGGAAGAGTGTCTGCACCCTTTTTATTAAAGACGTCCAGAAATTAGTGATAAGCAACCGGGATCAGTTTAGAGGCTTCATGGTCAGGGTGGATACCCAGGAGGGGCGTGGAGTTGACAGTTCCTCCCAAGAGGCAGTGCGTCTGGCAGTAGTTGGACGAAAAAAATATATATCTCCGGTAAGCCAGTCAACGTGAGGGTTGTGTGCCTTCAACCATGGAATGCCGAGGATAACGGGAAACATGGGAGAAGCTATGACATCCAAACGGAGGAGTTCGCTATGGCCTGAAGAAGTCTGGCAGAGAATAGGCAAGGTCTCTTGAGTAACCGGGCCTGATTTAATACCGGAGCCGTCAGCCAGATGGACATGGAACCCTTGCCTCTTGGTACCCAAGGGCAGCTGCTGAAGAGAAGCAAATGCAGAGTCCACAAAACAGCTGCAGGCCCCAGAGTCTATGATTGCAAGTACTGAAACCGTCTTTTCGGGGAGCTGAAGCTTGATGGGAAGAGAGACATGTGACTGATCCTTCCCAGGGTTAGCAAACCCCACGAACCTCTGTACAGCTTTTCTGTCAGTAGGAGCAGGCCATTCCAAGACAGAAGCGACTTTCTGAGGGTCCATGGAGATTCCCTCGGCGAAGATGACAAGCCCTAGGAAATGCACAACTTGCTTTTCAAAGTCGCATTTTTCAGCCTTTGCGTAAAGTCGGTGTTCCCGCAATCGAGCTAATACCTTTTTTACATGAGTCCGATGGGATTCTAAAGTTTCAGAGAATACAAGGATGTCATCCAGATACACGATGACGAATAAATCAAGAAAGTCCCGAAAAACATCGTTTACCAGATGCTGGAATGTGGCTGGAGCATTGCAGAGCCCGAATGGCATGACTAAATACTCAAAGTGGCCTAAGCGTGTCCGGAAGGCCGTCTTCCATTCGTCTCCCTCCCTGATTCTGACAAGATTATAGGCACCCCTCAAGTCCAGTTTGGAGAACACTCGTGCCCCTCGCAGCCTCTGGAATAGTTCGGGAATCAGAGGAAGAGGGTACCGATTCTTGACAGTGACCCTGTTAAGGTCACGATAGTCCACACAGGGCCTCAAGGTGTGGTCTTTTTTCTCAACGAAGAAAATACCGGCTCCTGCTGGTGAAGTGGAAGGCCGAATGAACTGCTTTTCAAGGCTCTCGTCGATATAGGTACGCAGGGCTTCCAATTCAGGCTCAGAGAGAGGGTAAATCCGACCAAACGGGATCTCGGCTCCCGGTAGAAGTTAAATGGGGCAATCGTAAGTTCTATGAGGTGGAAGAGTGTCTGCACCCTTTTTATTAAAGACGTCCAGAAATTAGTGATAAGCAACCGGGATCAGTTTAGAGGCTTCATGGTCAGGGTGGATACCCAGGAGGGGCGTGGAGTTGACAGTTCCTCCCAAGAGGCAGTGCGTCTGGCAGTAGTTGGACGAAAAAAATATATATCTCCAGTAAGCCAGTCAACGTGAGGGTTATGTGCCTTCAACCATGGAATGCCGAGGATAACGGGAAACATGGGAGAAGCTATGACATCCAAACGGAGGAGTTCGCTATGGCCTGAAGAAGTCTGGAAGAGAATAGGCAAGGTCTCTTGAGTAACCGGGCCTGATTTAATACCGGAGCCGTCAGCCAGATGGCCATGGAACCCTTGCCTCTTGGTACCCAAGGGCAGCTGCTGAAGAGAAGCAAATGCAGAGTCCACAAAACAGCTGCAGGCCCCAGAGTCTATGATTGCAAGTACTGAAACCGTCTTTTCGGGGAGCTGAAGCTTGATGGGAAGACAGACATGTGACTGATCCTTCCCAGGGTTAGCAAACCCCACGAACCTCTGTACAGCTTTTCTGTCAGTAGGAGCAGGCCATTCCAAGACAGAAGCGACTTTCTGAGGTTCCATGGAGATTCCCTCGGCGGAGATGACAAGCCCTAGGAAATGCACAACTTGCTTTTCAAAGTCGCATTTCTCAGCCTTTGCTTAAAGTCAGTGTTCCCGCAATCGAGCTAATA
This sequence comes from Rana muscosa, assembly GCA_029206835.1. Classification (NCBI taxonomy): domain Eukaryota; kingdom Metazoa; phylum Chordata; class Amphibia; order Anura; family Ranidae; genus Rana; species Rana muscosa. The sequence goes on from JARGYO010000232.1 coordinate 1,612,608, forward strand.
CCTTTTTTACATGAGTCCGATGGGATTCTAAAGTTTCAGAGAATACAAGGATGTCATCCAGATACACGATGACGAATAAATCAAGAAAGTCCCGAAAAACATTTTTTACCAGATGCTGGAATGTGGCTGGAGCATTGCAGAGCCCGAATGGCATGACTAAATACTCAAAGTGGCCAAAGCGTGTCCGGAAGGCCGTCTTCCATTCGTCTCCCTCCCTGATTCTGACAAGATTATAGGCACCCCTCAAGTCCAGTTTGGAGAACACTCGTGCCCCTCGCAGCCTCTGGAATAGTTCGGGAATCAGAGGAAGAGGGTTCCGATTCTTGACAGTGACCCTGTTAAGGTCACGATAGTCCACACAGGGCCTCAAGGTGTGGTCTTTTTTCTCAACGAAGAAAATACCGGCTCCTGCTGGTGAAGTGGAAGGCCGAATGAACTGCTTTTCAAGGCTCTCGTCGATATAGGTACACAGGGCTTCCAATTCAGGCTCAGAGAGAGGGTAAATCCAACCAAACGGGATCTCGGCTCCCGGTAGAAGTTCAATGGGGCAATCGTAAGTTCTATGAGGTGGAAGAGTGTCTGCACCCTTTTTATTAAAGACGTCCAGAAATTAGTGATAAGCAACCGGGATCAGTTTAGAGGCTTCATGGTCAGGGTGGATACCCAGGAGGGGCGTGGAGTCGACAGTTCCTCCCAAGAGGCAGTGCGTCTGGCAGTAGTTGGACGAAAAAAATATATATCTCCGTTAAGCCAGTCAACGTGAGGGTTGTGTGCCTTCAACCATGGAATGCCGAGGATAACGGGAAACATGGGAGAAGCTATGACATCCAAACGGAGGAGTTCGCTATGGCCTGAAGAAGTCTGGCAGAGAATAGGCAAGGTCTCTTGAGTAACCGGGCCTGATTTAATACCGGAGCCGTCAGCCAGATGGACATGGAACCCTTGCCTCTTGGTACCCAAGGGCAGCTGCTGAAGAGAAGCAAATGCAGAGTCCACAAAACAGCTGCAGGCCCCAGAGTCTATGATTGCAAGTACTGAAACCGTCTTTTCGGGGAGCTGAAGCTTGATGGGAAGAGAGACATGTGACTGATCCTTCCCAGGGTTAGCAAACCCCACGAACCTCTGTACAGCTTTTCTGTCAGTAGGAGCAGGCCATTCCAAGACAGAAGCGACTTTCTGAGGGTCCATGGAGATTCCCTCGGCGGAGATGACAAGCCCTAGGAAATGCACAACTTGCTTTTCAAAGTCGCATTTCTCAGCCTTTGCTTAAAGTCGGTGTTCCCGCAATCGAGCTAATACCTTTTTTACATGAGTCCGATGGGATTCTAAAGTTTCAGAGAATACAAGGATGTCATCCAGATACACGATGACGAATAAATCAAGAAAGTCCCGAAAAACATCGTTTACCAGATGCTGGAATGTGGCTGGAGCATTGCAGAGCCCGAATGGCATGACCAAATACTCAAAGTGGCCAAAGCGTGTCCGGAAGGCCGTCTTCCATTCGTCTCCCTCCCTGATTCTGACAAGGTTATAGGCACCCCTCAAGTCCAGTTTGGAGAACACTCGTGCCCCTCGCAGCCTCTGGAATAGTTCGGGAATCAGAGGAAGAGGGTACCGATTCTTGACAGTGACCCTGTTAAGGTCACGATAGTCCACACAGGGCCTCAAGGTGTGGTCTTTTTTCTCAACGAAGAAAATACCGGCTCCTGCTGGTGAAGTGGAAGGCCGAATGAACTGCTTTTCAATGCTCTCGTCGATATAGGTACCCAGGGCTTCCAATTCAGGCTCAGAGAGAGGGTAAATCCGACCAAACGGGATCTCGGCTCCCGGTAGAAGTTCAATGGGGCAATCGTAAGTTCTATGAGGTGGAAGAGTGTCTGCACCCTTTTTATTAAAGACGTCCAGAAATTCGTGATAAGCAACCGGGATCAGTTTAGAGGCTTCATGGTCAGGGTGGATACCCAGGAGGGGCGTGGAGTTGACAGTTCCTCCCAAGAGGCAGTGCGTCTGGCAGTAGTTGGACGAAAAAAAAAATATATCTCCGGTAAGCCAGTCAACGTGAGGGTTGTGTGCCTTCAACCATGGAATGCCGAGGATAACGGGAAACATGGGAGAAGCTATGACATCCAAACGGAGGAGTTCGCTATGGCCTGAAGAAGTCTGGCAGAGAATAGGCAAGGTCTCTTGAGTAACCGGGCCTGATTTAATACCGGAGCCGTCAGCCAGATGGACATGGAACCCTTGCCTCTTGGTACCCAAGGGCAGCTGCTGAAGAGAAGCAAATGCAGAGTCCACAAAACAGCTGCAGGCCCCAGAGTCTATGATTGCAAGTACTGAAACCGTCTTTTCGGGGAGCTGAAGCTTGATGGGAAGAGAGACATGTGACTGATCCTTCCCAGGGTTAGCAAACCCCACGAACCTCTGTACAGCTTTTCTGTCAGTAGGAGCAGGCCATTCCAAGACAGAAGCGACTTTCTGAGGGTCTATGGAGATTCCCTCGGCGAAGGTGACAAGCCCTAGGAAATGCACAACTTGCTTTTCAAAGTCGCATTTTTCAGCCTTTGCGTAAAGTCGGTGTTCCCGCAATCGAGCTAATACCTTTTTTACATGAGTCCGATCTGATTCTAAAGTTTCAGAGAATACAAGGATGTCATCCAGATACACGATGACGAATAAATCAAGAAAGTCCCGAAAAACATCGTTTACCAGATGCTGGAATGTGGCTGGAGCATTGCAGAGCCCGAATGGCATGACTAAATACTCAAAGTGGCCAAAGCGTGTCCGGAAGGCCATCTTCCATTCGTCTCCCTCCCTGATTCTGACAAGATTATAGGCACCCCTCAAGTCCAGTTTGGAGAACACTCGTGCCCCTCGCAGCCTCTGGAATAGTTCGGGAATCAGAGGAAGAGGGTACCGATTCTCGACAGTGACCTGGTAGGATTCTGGAATGACGAGGTCGGCCTCCCTTGTATCTCCAACCCAAGCCCCACTGAGGATCGGACAGACCTAGGGTGAGGAGTTACACGAGTGAGACGTGGAGATGCAGGCAGAGCATCTGGTAAGGAACTGGACTCAGGAAAGCTGGTAGGATGGACAGCTAGCACAGGCACTGGAGACAGCGTTAGGCCAAGCAGGAGGCTGGTGCAGGATCACAAGGGTGGACGGGTTCGGTAGCAGACGGGCAGCGAGGTACTGGAAAAGGTTCAAGATTCAAATTGCCTCTTCTGTTCTTGTCGAAGAACTTTTTATTATCTGCCTGGGTCTTGGAGATTGTATCCTGCAGTAATTGGTAGTTGGAGTTAAGGAAGTTCAACCTGTCTTGTACGGCAGGTACAGAAGAATCAATAGGCAGCTCAGGCAAGAAAGAAGGATGGTATCCATAATTGGCGAAAAAAGGTGACTGTTTGGTTGCCGAATGGGTGGAATTATTGTATGAAAATTCCGCGAGTGGGAGAAGTGATAGCCAGTCATCCTGTGCAAAAGAAGAAAAGCATCGTAGGTACTGTTCAAGGGTTTGATTGACCCTTTCAGTCTGTCCATTAGTTTGTGGGTGATAAGCTGTGGAGAGGCGGAGTTCAATGTTCAAAGTTTCACATAAGGCCCTCCAAAATCTAGAAGTGAACTGCACCCCTCGATCAGAAACTATGCTGTCAGGGATGCCATGCAACCTTACAATCTCCTTGATAAAAGTTGAGGCAGTCTCCGGGGCAGAAGGAGTTCCTTGCACAGGTACAAAGTGGGCCATTTTGGTCAAACAATCAACCACAACGAAAATGGTAGTGAAGTCTTCAGATGGGGGAAGTTCTACTATAAAAGCATGGAGATCATGCTCCATGGTTTCTCAGGTACAGGAAGTGGCTCAAGTAGACCCCAAGTTCTGGCTCTGTCTGTCTTATTCCGAAGGCATGAAATACAAGATCTTACATATTTCTTGCAGTCGTTCATCAAGTTTGGCCACCAGAATGTACGGGAGATCAAATTAGCCGTCTTGTGAATCCCAAAGTGACCCGCTAGGGGATGATCATGACATCGCCCTAGGACGGCAACTCTGAACTGTTCTGGGACCTGCAGTAATTGGTAGTTGGAGTTAAGGAAGTTCAACCTGTCTTGTACGGCAGGTACAGAAGAATCAATAGGCAGCTCAGGCAAGAAAGAAGGATGGTATCCATAATTGGCGAAAAAAGGTGACTGTTTGGTTACCGAATGGGTGGAATTATTGTATGAAAATTCCGCGAGTGGGAGAAGTGATAGCCAGTCATCTTGTGCAAAAGAAGAAAAGCATCGTAGGTACTGTTCAAGGGTTTGATTGACCCTTTCAGTCTGTCCATTAGTTTGTGGGTGATAAGCTGTGGAGAGGCGGAGTTCAATGTTCAATGTTTCACATAAGGCCCTCCAAAATCTAGAAGTGAACTGCACCCCTCGATCAGAAACTATGCTGTCAGGGATGCCATGCAACCTTACAATCTCCTTGATAAAAGTTGAGGCAGTCTCCGGGGCAGAAGGAGTTCCTTGCAGAGGTACAAAGTGGGCCATTTTGGTCAAACGATCAACCACAACTAAAATGGTAGTAAAGTCTTCAGATGGGGGAAGTTCTACTATAAAATCCATGGAGATCATGCTCCATGGTTTCTCAGGTACAGGAAGGGGCTCAAGTAGACCCCAAGTTCTGGCTCTGTCTGTCTTATTCCGAAGGCATGAAATACAAGATCTTACATATTTCTTGCAGTCGTTCATCAAGTTTGGCCACTAGAATGTACGGGAGATCAAATTAGCCGTCTTGTGAATCCCAAAGTGACCCGCTCTTGTAACTTCTGCACAATATTTGAGAGCGCAGAAATAGTTTGGTAAATGTCCTTCGGTGGAGAGGCCTCCCTTCCAGACTCCATCTCTGGCTGACTGGTACTGTCACGTACCTGGTAGGAGTCTGGAATGAGGAGGTCGGCCTCCCTTGTATCTCCAACCCAAGCCCCACTGAGGATGGGACAGACCTAGGGTGAGGAGTTACACAAGAGCCTGTAGTTGCGTGCAGAACTTGTCAGCTGAGTTGCAGACGTGGAGATGCAGGCAGAGCATCTGGTAAGGAACTGGACTCAGGAAAGCTGGTAGGATGGACAGCTAGCACAGGCACTGGAGACAGCGTTAAGCCAAGCAGGAGGCTGGTGCAGGATCACAAGCGTGGCCGGGTTCGGGAGCAGACGGGCAGCGAGGTACTTGAAAAGGCCCCAAAAATCTTGGGCCAAGCTTCCTCGAGGGGCAACTTAGTTTCAAGTTCGCTGTGGAAAGCCAGAGCTTATCTCCAGGTTCAAGATTCAAATTGCCTCTTCTCTTCTTGTCGAAGAACTTTTTATTATCTGCCTGGGTCTTGGAGATTGTATCCTGCAGTAATTGGTAGTTGGAGTTAAGGAAGTTCAACCTGTCTTGTACGGCAGGTACAGAAGAATCAATAGGCAGCTCAGGCAAGAAAGAAGGATGGTATCCATAATTGGCGAAAAAAGGTGACTGTTTGGTTACCGAATGGGTGGAATTATTGTATGAAAATTCCGCGAGTGGGAGAAGTGATAGCCAGTCATCCTGTGCAATAGAAGAAAAGCATCGTAGGTACTGTTCAAGGGTTTGATTGACCCTTTCAGTCTGTCCATTAGTTTGTGGGTGATAAGCTGTGGAGAGGCGGAGTTCAATGTTCAAAGTTTCACATAAGGCCCTCCAAAATCTAGAAGTGAACTGCACCCCTCGATCAGAAACTATGCTGTCAGGGATGCCATGCAACCTTACAATCTCCTTGATAAAAGTTGAGGCAGTCTCCGGGGCAGAAGGAGTTCCTTGCAGAGGTACAAAGTGGGCCATTTTGGTCAAACGATCAACCACAACGAAAATGGTAGTAAAGACTTCAGATGGGGGAAGTTCTACTATAAAATCCATGGAGATCATGCTCCATGGTTTCTCAGGTACAGGAAGGGGCTCAAGTAGACCCCAAGTTCTGGCTCTGTCTGTCTTATTCCGAAGGCATGAAATACAAGATCTTACATATTTCTTGCAGTCGTTCATCAAGTTTGGCCACTAGAATGTACGGGAGATCAAATTAGCCGTCTTGTGAATCCCAAAGTGACCCGCTCTTGTAACTTCTGCACAATATTTGAGAGCGCAGAAATAGTTTGGTAAATGTCCTTCGGTGGAGAGGCCTCCCTTCCAGACTCCATCTCTGGCTGACTGGTACTGTCACGTACCTGGTAGGAGTCTGGAATGACGAGGTCGGCCTCCCTTGTATCTCCAACCCAAGCCCCACTGAGGATGGGACAGACCAAGGGTGAGGAGTTACACGAGAGCCTGTAGTTGCGTGCAGAACTTGTCAGCTGAGTTGCAGACGTGGAGATGCAGGCAGAGCATCTGGTAAGGAACTGGACTCAGAAAGCTGGTAGGATGGACAGCTAGCACAGGCACTGGAGACAGCGTTAAGCCAAGCAGGAGGCTGGTGCAGGATCAAAAGGGTGGCTGGGTTCGGTAGCAGACGGGCAGCGAGGTACTGGAAAAGGCCCCAAAAATCTTGGGCCAAGCTTCCTCGAGGGGCAACTTAGTTTCAAGTTCGCTGTGGAAAGCCAGACCTTATCTCCAGGTTCAAGATTCAAATTGCCTCTTCTGTTCTTGTCGAAGAACTTTTTATTATCTGCCTGGGTCTTGGAGATTGTATCCTGCAGTAATTGGTAGTTGGAGTTAAGGAAGTTCAACCTGTCTTGTACGGCAGGTACAGAAGAATCAATAGGCAGCTCAGGCAAGAAAGAAGGATGGTATCCATAATTGGCGAAAAAAGGTGACTGTTTGGTTGCCGAATGGGTGGAATTATTGTATGAAAATTCCGCGAGTGGGAGAAGTGATAGCCAGTCATCCTGTGCAAAAGAAGAAAAGCATCGTAGGTACTGTTCAAGGGTTTGATTGACCCTTTCAGTCTGTCCATTAGTTTGTGGGTGATAAGCTGTGGAGAGGCGGAGTTCAATGTTCAAAGTTTCACATAAGGCCCTCCAAAATCTAGAAGTGAACTGCACCCCTCGATCAGAAACTATGCTGTCAGGGATGCCATGCAACCTTACAATCTCCTTGATAAAAGTTGAGGCAGTCTCCGGGGCAGGAGTTCCTTGCAGAGGTACAAAGTGGGCCATTTTGGTCAAACGATCAACCACAACGAAAATGGTAGTGAAGTCTTCAGATGGGGGAAGTTCTACTATAAAATCCATGGAGATCATGCTCCATGGTTTCTCAGGTACAGGAAGGGGCTCAAGTAGACCCCAAGTTCTGGCTCTGTCTGTCTTATTCCGAAGGCATGAAATACAAGATCTTACATATTTCTTGCAGTCGTTCATCAAGTTTGGCCACCAGAATGTACGGGAGATCAAATTAGCCGTCTTGTGAATCCCAAAGTGACCCGCTAGGGGATGATCATGACATCGCCCTAGGACGGCAACTCTGAACTGTTCTGGGATAAAGATTTGCCTCTTAGACAAATAGGCCTCTTAGTACAGGCCATCCCTTAGTTGAAGAGCCAGGTCCTTGGAAGGCGGTTGGTCTTCCACATATTTTCTTATTTGTGACATCAGATCCGCCTGAAGAAGTAAAAAATTATTGGCTGGTAGAATAGTATCAGGTTCCGTGGATACAACTGGATCACTGAACATGCGGGACAAGGCATCTGGTTTCCCGTTCTTTGAGCCAGGACGGTAGGTTATATGAAACATGAAACGAGAGAAAAAAAGTGCCCATCTTGCCTGCCGAGGTCTTAGGCGTTTAGCTGTCTTCAAATACTCAAGATTCTTGTGATCTGTGAAGATAAGAATTGGGTGAGAAGCTCCCTCCAAAAGGTAACGCCATTCTTCAAGAGCGGCCTTGATAGCCAGTAGCTCTCGGTCACCAACATCATAATTCCTTTCGGAAGGATTTAATTTTTTTAGAGAAGAAGGCCACAGGGTGGAGCAATGATTTGGGCCCTTGGCGTTGGGAAATAATAGCCTCAACTGCATTTTCCGAGGCGTCTACCTCCAAAACATAAGCTAAGGAGGGATCGGGATGTTTCAAGATGGGAGCTGAGGTGAATAAGGCTTTCAACTGTTCAAACGCTGTCTGAGCCTCTGGGGTCCATCGAAAGGGAACATGCTGTTTCGTTAGCTGAGTAATGGGAGTGATGATGCCAGAAAAGTCCTTAATAAATGTTCTATAAAAGTTAGCAAACCCCACGAACCTCTGTACAGCTTTTCTGTCAGTAGGAGCAGACCATTCCAAGACAGAAGCGACTTTCTAAGGGTCCATGGAGATTCCCTCGGCAGAGATGACAAGCCCTAGGAAATGCACAACTTGCTTTTCAAAGTCGCATTTTTCAGCCTTTGCGTAAAGTCAGTGTTCCCGCAATCGAGCTAATACCTTTTTTACATGAGTCCGATGGGATTCTAAAGTTTCAGAGAATACAAGGATGTCATCCAGATACACGATGACGAATAAATCAAGAAAGTCCCGAAAAAAATCGTTTACCAGATGCTGGAATGTGGCTGGAGCATTGCAGAGCCCGAATGGCATGACTAAATACTCAAAGTGGCCAAAACGTTTCCGGAAGGCCGTCTTCCATTCGTCTCCCTCCCTGATTCTGACAAGATTATAGGCACCCCTCAAGTCCAGTTTGGAGAACACTCGTGCCCCTCGCAGCCTCTGGAATAGTTTGGGAATCAGAGGAAGAGGGTACCGATTCTTGACAGTGACCCTGTTAAGGTCACGATAGTCCACACAGGGCCTCAAGGTGTGGTCTTTTTTCTCAACGAAGAAAATACCGGCTCCTGCTGGTGAAGTGGAAGGCCGAATGAACTGCTTTTCAAGGCTCTCGTCGATATAGGTACGCAGGGCTTCCAATTCAGGCTCAGAGAGAGGGTAAATCCGACCAAACGGGATCTCGGCTCCCGGTAGAAGTTCAATGGGGCAATCGTAAGGTTTATGAGGTGGAAGAGTGTCTGCACCCTTTTTATTAAAGACGTCCAGAAATTCGTGATAAGCAACCGGGATCAGTTTAGAGGCTTCATGGTCAGGGTGGATACCCAGGAGGTGCGTGGAGTTGACAGTTCCTCCCAAGAGGCAGTGCGTCTGGCAGTAGTTGGACGAAAAAGAGATATCTCCGGTAAGCCAGTCAACGTGAGGGTTGTGTGCCTTCAACCATGGAATGCCGAGGATAACGGGAAACATGGGAGAAGCTATGACATCCAAACGGAGGAGTTCGCTATGGCCTGAAGAAGTCTGGCAGAGAATAGGCAAGGTCCCCTGAGTAACCGGGCCTGATTTAATACCGGAGCCGTCAGCCAGATGGACATGGAACCCTTGCCTCTTGGTACCCAAGGGCAGCTGCTGAAGAGAAGCAAATGCAGAGTCCACAAAACAGCTGCAGGCCCCAGAGTCTATGATTGCAAGTACTGAAACCGTCTTTTCGGGGAGCTGAAGCTTGATGGGAAGAGAGACATGTGACTGATCCTTCCCAGGGAGATGCATCACAAGAGGCTGACGGGAAGAGACCCTGCAGGTCTCTGCCGGACAAGTTCGTATGAAGTGGCCAACCTCCCCGCAGTAGAGACACAGACTGCCTTGGACTCGACGTAGACGTTCAGCAGGAGAAAGAGGTAACCTACGAAAACTGCTGTGAGGTGCCTTATGCTGTTCCCTCCTTCTGGGGGAAGGAACAGGTAGAGGAGCAGGGGCGGCTGGCCTTGAAACCACAGAAAGAGTCCCTTTAGAATTTTCCGATTGCCTTTCTCGAAACCGCCGATCGATCTGAATAGTTAAATTTATCAGATCTTCCAGGGACGCGGGTATTCCCACTCTGGCAAGTTCATCTTTTACGGTGTCAGAAAGTCCTAGACGGAACTGGTGACGAAGTGCAGTGATTCCATTGGGTATCTGCGCTCCAAACACGAAAGTCAGTTACGTAATCTTCAACAGGCCTTGGCCCTTGCTGTAATTTGTCAAGCATGGATTCGGCAGTTTGCTGGGAAAAGGGGTCAGTGTATAACTGAGCCATGGCTGAGAAGAATGAACCCGTGGCAGTCAGAACAGGGTCATGTTGTTCCCGAAGGTGATGAGCCCAGGAGAGTGGTTCGTTCAGTAGTAGTGTAATAATAAACCCTACCTTGATGTCCTCTGATGCAAAGGTTCGGGGTAGCAGAGAAAAATAAAGTTCACAAGAATTCCGGAAGGTACGAAACTTCTTACGTTCTCCAGAAAACCGTTCAGGGATAGGCACTTTGGGTTCCGGAGGGGGAGTGGCATCACGGAACAGACCAGACTCTGTTTGAGTAGAAAAATTCCATGGCGGTGAAAGGAGCACAGGCCGATGCGACGGTCACCTCATGCGGAAGTCGCTCTTCCATGCGACCAAGATTCTCTTGTAACTTCTGCACAATATTTGAGAGCGCAGAAATAGTTTGGTAAATGTCCTTCGGTGGAGAGGCCTCCCTTCCAGACTCCATCTCTGGCTGACTGGTACTGTCACGTACCTGGTAGGAGTCTGGAATGACGAGGTCGGCCTCCCTTGTATCTCCAACCCAAGCCCCACTGAGGATGGGACAGACCTAGGGTGAGGAGTTACACGAGTGCCTGTAGTTGCGTGCAGAACTTGTCAGCTGAGTTGCAGACGTGGAGATGCAGGCAGAGCATCTGGTAAGGAACTGGACTCAGGAAAGCTGGTAGGATGGACAGCTAGCACAGGCACTGGAGACAGCGTTAAGCCAAGCAGGAAACTGGTGCAGGATCACAAGGGTGGCCGGGATCGGTAGCAGACGGGCAGCGAGGTACTGGAAAAGGTTCAAGATTCAAATTGCCTCTTCTCTTCTTGTCGAAGAACTTTTTATTATCTGCCTGGGTCTTGGAGATTGTATCCTGCAGTAATTGGTAGTTGGAGTTAAGGAAGTTCAACCTGTCTTGTACGGCAGGTACAGAAGAATCAATAGGCAGCTCAGGCAAGAAAGAAGGATGGTATCCATAATTGGCGAAAAAAGGTGACTGTTTGGTTGCCGAATGGGTGGAATTATTGTATGAAAATTCCGCGAGTGGGAGAAGTGATAGCCAGTCATCCTGTGCAAAAGAAGAAAAGCATCGTAGGTACTGTTCAAGGGTTTGATTGACCCTTTCAGTCTGTCCATTAGTTTGTGGGTGATAAGCTGTGGAGAGGCGGAGTTCAATGTTCAAAGTTTCACATAAGGCCCTCCAAAATCTAGAAGTGAACTGCACCCCTCGATCAGAAATTATGCTGTCAGGGATGCCATGCAACCTTACAATCTCCTTGATAAAAGTTGAGGCAGTCTCGGGGCAGAAGGAGTTCCTTGCAGAGGTACAAAGTGGGCCATTTTGGTCAAACGATCAACCACAACGAAAATGGTAGTGAAGTCTTCAGATGGGGAAGTTCTACTATAAAATCCATGGAGATCATGCTCCATGGTTTCTCAGGTACAGGAAGGGGCTCAAGTAGACCCCAAGTTCTGGCTCTGTCTGTCTTATTCCGAAGGCATGAAATACAAGATCTTACATATTTCTTGCAGTCGTTCATCAAGTTTGGCCACCAGAATGTACGGGAGATCAAATTAGCCGTCTTGTGAATCCCAAAGTGACCCGCTAGGGGATGATCATGACATCGCCCTAGGACGGCAACTCTGAACTGTTCTGGGACCTGCAGTAATTGGTAGTTGGAGTTAAGGAAGTTCAACCTGTCTTGTACGGCAGGTACAGAAGAACCAATAGGCAGCTCAGGCAAGAAAGAAGGATGGTATCCATAATTGGCGAAAAAAGGTGACTGTTTGGTTACCGAATGGGTGGAATTATTGTATGAAAATTCCACGAGTGGGAGAAGTGATAGCCAGTCATCCTGTGCAAAAGAAGAAAAGCATCGTAGGTACTGTTCAAGGGTTTGATTGACCCTTTCAGTCTGTCCATTAGTTTGTGGGTGATAAGCTGTGGAGAGGCGGAGTTCAATGTTCAAAGTTTCACATAAGGCCCTCCAAAATCTAGAAGTGAACTGCACCCCTCGATCAGAAACTATGCTGTCAGGGATGCCATGCAACCTTACAATCTCCTTGATAAAAGTTGAGGCAGTCTCCGGGGCAGAAGGAGTTCCTTGCACAGGTACAAAGTGGGCCATTTTGGTCAAACAATCAACCACAACGAAAATGGTAGTGAAGTCTTCAGATGGGGGAAGTTCTACTATAAAAGCATGGAGATCATGCTCCATGGTTTCTCAGGTACAGGAAGTGGCTCAAGTAGACCCCAAGTTCTGGCTCTGTCTGTCTTATTCCGAAGGCATGAAATACAAGATCTTACATATTTCTTGCAGTCGTTCATCAAGTTTGGCCACCAGAATGTACGGGAGATCAAATTAGCCGTCTTGTGAATCCCAAAGTGACCCGCTAGGGGATGATCATGACATCGCCCTAGGACGGCAACTCTGAACTGTTCTGGGACCTGCAGTAATTGGTAGTTGGAGTTAAGGAAGTTCAACCTGTCTTGTACGGCAGGTACAGAAGAATCAATAGGCAGCTCAGGCAAGAAAGAAGGATGGTATCCATAATTGGCGAAAAAAGGTGACTGTTTGGTTACCGAATGGGTGGAATTATTGTATGAAAATTCCGCGAGTGGGAGAAGTGATAGCCAGTCATCTTGTGCAAAAGAAGAAAAGCATCGTAGGTACTGTTCAAGGGTTTGATTGACCCTTTCAGTCTGTCCATTAGTTTGTGGGTGATAAGCTGTGGAGAGGCGGAGTTCAATGTTCAATGTTTCACATAAGGCCCTCCAAAATCTAGAAGTGAACTGCACCCCTCGATCAGAAACTATGCTGTCAGGGATGCCATGCAACCTTACAATCTCCTTGATAAAAGTTGAGGCAGTCTCCGGGGCAGAAGGAGTTCCTTGCAGAGGTACAAAGTGGGCCATTTTGGTCAAACGATCAACCACAACTAAAATGGTAGTAAAGTCTTCAGATGGGGGAAGTTCTACTATAAAATCCATGGAGATCATGCTCCATGGTTTCTCAGGTACAGGAAGGGGCTCAAGTAGACCCCAAGTTCTGGCTCTGTCTGTCTTATTCCGAAGGCATGAAATACAAGATCTTACATATTTCTTGCAGTCGTTCATCAAGTTTGGCCACTAGAATGTACGGGAGATCAAATTAGCCGTCTTGTGAATCCCAAAGTGACCCGCTCTTGTAACTTCTGCACAATATTTGAGAGCGCAGAAATAGTTTGGTAAATGTCCTTCGGTGGAGAGGCCTCCCTTCCAGACTCCATCTCTGGCTGACTGGTACTGTCACGTACCTGGTAGGAGTCTGGAATGAGGAGGTCGGCCTCCCTTGTATCTCCAACCCAAGCCCCACTGAGGATGGGACAGACCTAGGGTGAGGAGTTACACAAGAGCCTGTAGTTGCGTGCAGAACTTGTCAGCTGAGTTGCAGACGTGGAGATGCAGGCAGAGCATCTGGTAAGGAACTGGACTCAGGAAAGCTGGTAGGATGGACAGCTAGCACAGGCACTGGAGACAGCGTTAAGCCAAGCAGGAGGCTGGTGCAGGATCACAAGCGTGGCCGGGTTCGGGAGCAGACGGGCAGCGAGGTACTTGAAAAGGCCCCAAAAATCTTGGGCCAAGCTTCCTCGAGGGGCAACTTAGTTTCAAGTTCGCTGTGGAAAGCCAGAGCTTATCTCCAGGTTCAAGATTCAAATTGCCTCTTCTCTTCTTGTCGAAGAACTTTTTATTATCTGCCTGGGTCTTGGAGATTGTATCCTGCAGTAATTGGTAGTTGGAGTTAAGGAAGTTCAACCTGTCTTGTACGGCAGGTACAGAAGAATCAATAGGCAGCTCAGGCAAGAAAGAAGGATGGTATCCATAATTGGCGAAAAAAGGTGACTGTTTGGTTACCGAATGGGTGGAATTATTGTATGAAAATTCCGCGAGTGGGAGAAGTGATAGCCAGTCATCCTGTGCAATAGAAGAAAAGCATCGTAGGTACTGTTCAAGGGTTTGATTGACCCTTTCAGTCTGTCCATTAGTTTGTGGGTGATAAGCTGTGGAGAGGCGGAGTTCAATGTTCAAAGTTTCACATAAGGCCCTCCAAAATCTAGAAGTGAACTGCACCCCTCGATCAGAAACTATGCTGTCAGGGATGCCATGCAACCTTACAATCTCCTTGATAAAAGTTGAGGCAGTCTCCGGGGCAGAAGGAGTTCCTTGCAGAGGTACAAAGTGGGCCATTTTGGTCAAACGATCAACCACAACGAAAATGGTAGTAAAGACTTCAGATGGGGGAAGTTCTACTATAAAATCCATGGAGATCATGCTCCATGGTTTCTCAGGTACAGGAAGGGGCTCAAGTAGACCCCAAGTTCTGGCTCTGTCTGTCTTATTCCGAAGGCATGAAATACAAGATCTTACATATTTCTTGCAGTCGTTCATCAAGTTTGGCCACTAGAATGTACGGGAGATCAAATTAGCCGTCTTGTGAATCCCAAAGTGACCCGCTCTTGTAACTTCTGCACAATATTTGAGAGCGCAGAAATAGTTTGGTAAATGTCCTTCGGTGGAGAGGCCTCCCTTCCAGACTCCATCTCTGGCTGACTGGTACTGTCACGTACCTGGTAGGAGTCTGGAATGACGAGGTCGGCCTCCCTTGTATCTCCAACCCAAGCCCCACTGAGGATGGGACAGACCAAGGGTGAGGAGTTACACGAGAGCCTGTAGTTGCGTGCAGAACTTGTCAGCTGAGTTGCAGACGTGGAGATGCAGGCAGAGCATCTGGTAAGGAACTGGACTCAGAAAGCTGGTAGGATGGACAGCTAGCACAGGCACTGGAGACAGCGTTAAGCCAAGCAGGAGGCTGGTGCAGGATCAAAAGGGTGGCTGGGTTCGGTAGCAGACGGGCAGCGAGGTACTGGAAAAGGCCCCAAAAATCTTGGGCCAAGCTTCCTCGAGGGGCAACTTAGTTTCAAGTTCGCTGTGGAAAGCCAGACCTTATCTCCAGGTTCAAGATTCAAATTGCCTCTTCTGTTCTTGTCGAAGAACTTTTTATTATCTGCCTGGGTCTTGGAGATTGTATCCTGCAGTAATTGGTAGTTGGAGTTAAGGAAGTTCAACCTGTCTTGTACGGCAGGTACAGAAGAATCAATAGGCAGCTCAGGCAAGAAAGAAGGATGGTATCCATAATTGGCGAAAAAAGGTGACTGTTTGGTTGCCGAATGGGTGGAATTATTGTATGAAAATTCCGCGAGTGGGAGAAGTGATAGCCAGTCATCCTGTGCAAAAGAAGAAAAGCATCGTAGGTACTGTTCAAGGGTTTGATTGACCCTTTCAGTCTGTCCATTAGTTTGTGGGTGATAAGCTGTGGAGAGGCGGAGTTCAATGTTCAAAGTTTCACATAAGGCCCTCCAAAATCTAGAAGTGAACTGCACCCCTCGATCAGAAACTATGCTGTCAGGGATGCCATGCAACCTTACAATCTCCTTGATAAAAGTTGAGGCAGTCTCCGGGGCAGGAGTTCCTTGCAGAGGTACAAAGTGGGCCATTTTGGTCAAACGATCAACCACAACGAAAATGGTAGTGAAGTCTTCAGATGGGGGAAGTTCTACTATAAAATCCATGGAGATCATGCTCCATGGTTTCTCAGGTACAGGAAGGGGCTCAAGTAGACCCCAAGTTCTGGCTCTGTCTGTCTTATTCCGAAGGCATGAAATACAAGATCTTACATATTTCTTGCAGTCGTTCATCAAGTTTGGCCACCAGAATGTACGGGAGATCAAATTAGCCGTCTTGTGAATCCCAAAGTGACCCGCTAGGGGATGATCATGACATCGCCCTAGGACGGCAACTCTGAACTGTTCTGGGATAAAGATTTGCCTCTTAGACAAATAGGCCTCTTAGTACAGGCCATCCCTTAGTTGAAGAGCCAGGTCCTTGGAAGGCGGTTGGTCTTCCACATATTTTCTTATTTGTGACATCAGATCCGCCTGAAGAAGTAAAAAATTATTGGCTGGTAGAATAGTATCAGGTTCCGTGGATACAACTGGATCACTGAACATGCGGGACAAGGCATCTGGTTTCCCGTTCTTTGAGCCAGGACGGTAGGTTATATGAAACATGAAACGAGAGAAAAAAAGTGCCCATCTTGCCTGCCGAGGTCTTAGGCGTTTAGCTGTCTTCAAATACTCAAGATTCTTGTGATCTGTGAAGATAAGAATTGGGTGAGAAGCTCCCTCCAAAAGGTAACGCCATTCTTCAAGAGCGGCCTTGATAGCCAGTAGCTCTCTGTCACCAACATCATAATTCCTTTCGGAAGGATTTAATTTTTTTAGAGAAGAAGGCCACAGGGTGGAGCAATGATTTGGGCCCTTGGCGTTGGGAAATAATAGCCTCAACTGCATTTTCCGAGGCGTCTACCTCCAAAACATAAGCTAAGGAGGGATCGGGATGTTTCAAGATGGGAGCTGAGGTGAATAAGGCTTTCAACTGTTCAAACGCTGTCTGAGCCTCTGGGGTCCATCGAAAGGGAACATGCTGTTTCGTTAGCTGAGTAATGGGAGTGATGATGCCAGAAAAGTCCTTAATAAATGTTCTATAAAAGTTAGCAAACCCCACGAACCTCTGTACAGCTTTTCTGTCAGTAGGAGCAGACCATTCCAAGACAGAAGCGACTTTCTAAGGGTCCATGGAGAGTCCCTCGGCAGAGATGACAAGCCCTAGGAAATGCACAACTTGCTTTTCAAAGTCGCATTTTTCAGCCTTTGCGTAAAGTCAGTGTTCCCGCAATCGAGCTAATACCTTTTTTACATGAGTCCGATGGGATTCTAAAGTTTCAGAGAATACAAGGATGTCATCCAGATACACGATGACGAATAAATCAAGAAAGTCCCGAAAAAAATCGTTTACCAGATGCTGGAATGTGGCTGGAGCATTGCAGAGCCCGAATGGCATGACTAAATACTCAAAGTGGCCAAAACGTTTCCGGAAGGCCGTCTTCCATTCGTCTCCCTCCCTGATTCTGACAAGATTATAGGCACCCCTCAAGTCCAGTTTGGAGAACACTCGTGCCCCTCGCAGCCTCTGGAATAGTTTGGGAATCAGAGGAAGAGGGTACCGATTCTTGACAGTGACCCTGTTAAGGTCACGATAGTCCACACAGGGCCTCAAGGTGTGGTCTTTTTTCTCAACGAAGAAAATACCGGCTCCTGCTGGTGAAGTGGAAGGCCGAATGAACTGCTTTTCAAGGCTCTCGTCGATATAGGTACGCAGGGCTTCCAATTCAGGCTCAGAGAGAGGGTAAATCCGACCAAACGGGATCTCGGCTCCCGGTAGAAGTTCAATGGGGCAATCGTAAGGTTTATGAGGTGGAAGAGTGTCTGCACCCTTTTTATTAAAGACGTCCAGAAATTCGTGATAAGCAACCGGGATCAGTTTAGAGGCTTCATGGTCAGGGTGGATACCCAGGAGGTGCGTGGAGTTGACAGTTCCTCCCAAGAGGCAGTGCGTCTGGCAGTAGTTGGACGAAAAAGAGATATCTCCGGTAAGCCAGTCAACGTGAGGGTTGTGTGCCTTCAACCATGGAATGCCGAGGATAACGGGAAACATGGGAGAAGCTATGACATCCAAACGGAGGAGTTCGCTATGGCCTGAAGAAGTCTGGCAGAGAATAGGCAAGGTCCCCTGAGTAACCGGGCCTGATTTAATACCGGAGCCGTCAGCCAGATGGACATGGAACCCTTGCCTCTTGGTACCCAAGGGCAGCTGCTGAAGAGAAGCAAATGCAGAGTCCACAAAACAGCTGCAGGCCCCAGAGTCTATGATTGCAAGTACTGAAACCGTCTTTTCGGGGAGCTGAAGCTTGATGGGAAGAGAGACATGTGACTGATCCTTCCCAGGGAGATGCATCACAAGAGGCTGACGGGAAGAGACCCTGCAGGTCTCTGCCGGACAAGTTCGTATGAAGTGGCCAACCTCCCCGCAGTAGAGACACAGACTGCCTTGGACTCGACGTAGACGTTCAGCAGGAGAAAGAGGTAACCTACGAAAACTGCTGTGAGGTGCCTTATGCTGTTCCCTCCTTCTGGGGGAAGGAACAGGTAGAGGAGCAGGGGCGGCTGGCCTTGAAACCACAGAAAGAGTCCCTTTAGAATTTTCCGATTGCCTTTCTCGAAACCGCCGATCGATCTGAATAGTTAAATTTATCAGATCTTCCAGGGACGCGGGTATTCCCACTCTGGCAAGTTCATCTTTTACGGTGTCAGAAAGTCCTAGACGGAACTGGTGACGAAGTGCAGTGATTCCATTGGGTATCTGCGCTCCAAACACGAAAGTCAGTTACGTAATCTTCAACAGGCCTTGGCCCTTGCTGTAATTTGTCAAGCATGGATTCGGCAGTTTGCTGGGAAAAGGGGTCAGTGTATAACTGAGCCATGGCTGAGAAGAATGAACCCGTGGCAGTCAGAACAGGGTCATGTTGTTCCCGAAGGTGATGAGCCCAGGAGAGTGGTTCGTTCAGTAGTAGTGTAATAATAAACCCTACCTTGATGTCCTCTGATGCAAAGGTTCGGGGTAGCAGAGAAAAATAAAGTTCACAAGAATTCCGGAAGGTACGAAACTTCTTACGTTCTCCAGAAAACCGTTCAGGGATAGTCACTTTGGGTACCGGAGGGGGAGTGGCATCACGGAACAGACCAGACTCTGTTTGAGTAGAAAAATTCCATGGCGGTGAAAGGAGCACAGGCCGATGCGACGGTCACCTCATGCGGAAGTCGCTCTTCCATGCGACCAAGATTCTCTTGTAACTTCTGCACAATATTTGAGAGCGCAGAAATAGTTTGGTAAATGTCCTTCGGTGGAGAGGCCTCCCTTCCAGACTCCATCTCTGGCTGACTGGTACTGTCACGTACCTGGTAGGAGTCTGGAATGACGAGGTCGGCCTCCCTTGTATCTCCAACCCAAGCCCCACTGAGGATGGGACAGACCTAGGGTGAGGAGTTACACGAGTGCCTGTAGTTGCGTGCAGAACTTGTCAGCTGAGTTGCAGACGTGGAGATGCAGGCAGAGCATCTGGTAAGGAACTGGACTCAGGAAAGCTGGTAGGATGGACAGCTAGCACAGGCACTGGAGACAGCGTTAAGCCAAGCAGGAAACTGGTGCAGGATCACAAGGGTGGCCGGGATCGGTAGCAGACGGGCAGCGAGGTACTGGAAAATGTTCAAGATTCAAATTGCCTCTTCTCTTCTTGTCGAAGAACTTTTTATTATCTGCCTGGGTCTTGGAGATTGTATCCTGCAGTAATTGGTAGTTGGAGTTAAGGAAGTTCAACCTGTCTTGTACGGCAGGTACAGAAGAATCAATAGGCAGCTCAGGCAAGAAAGAAGGATGGTATCCATAATTGGCGAAAAAAGGTGACTGTTTGGTTGCCGAATGGGTGGAATTATTGTATGAAAATTCCGCGAGTGGGAGAAGTGATAGCCAGTCATCCTGTGCAAAAGAAGAAAAGCATCGTAGGTACTGTTCAAGGGTTTGATTGACCCTTTCAGTCTGTCCATTAGTTTGTGGGTGATAAGCTGTGGAGAGGCGGAGTTCAATGTTCAAAGTTTCACATAAGGCCCTCCAAAATCTAGAAGTGAACTGCACCCCTCGATCAGAAATTATGCTGTCAGGGATGCCATGCAACCTTACAATCTCCTTGATAAAAGTTGAGGCAGTCTCGGGGCAGAAGGAGTTCCTTGCAGAGGTACAAAGTGGGCCATTTTGGTCAAACGATCAACCACAACGAAAATGGTAGTGAAGTCTTCAGATGGGGAAGTTCTACTATAAAATCCATGGAGATCATGCTCCATGGTTTCTCAGGTACAGGAAGGGGCTCAAGTAGACCCCAAGTTCTGGCTCTGTCTGTCTTATTCCGAAGGCATGAAATACAAGATCTTACATATTTCTTGCAGTCGTTCATCAAGTTTGGCCACCAGAATGTACGGGAGATCAAATTAGCCGTCTTGTGAATCCCAAAGTGACCCGCTAGGGGATGATCATGACATCGCCCTAGGACGGCAACTCTGAACTGTTCTGGGACCTGCAGTAATTGGTAGTTGGAGTTAAGGAAGTTCAACCTGTCTTGTACGGCAGGTACAGAAGAACCAATAGGCAGCTCAGGCAAGAAAGAAGGATGGTATCCATAATTGGCGAAAAAAGGTGACTGTTTGGTTACCGAATGGGTGGAATTATTGTATGAAAATTCCACGAGTGGGAGAAGTGATAGCCAGTCATCCTGTGCAAAAGAAGAAAAGCATCGTAGGTACTGTTCAAGGGTTTGATTGACCCTTTCAGTCTGTCCATTAGTTTGTGGGTGATAAGCTGTGGAGAGGCGGAGTTCAATGTTCAAAGTTTCACATAAGGCCCTCCAAAATCTAGAAGTGAACTGCATCCCTCGATCAGAAACTATGCTGTCAGGGATGCCATGCAACCTTACAATCTCCTTGATAAAAGTTGAGGCAGTCTCCGGGGCAGAAGGAGTTCCTTGCAGAGGTACAAAGTGGGCCATTTTGGTCAAACGATCAACCACAACGAAAATGGTAGTGAAGTCTTCAGATGGGGGAAGTTCTACTATAAAATCCATGGAGATCATGCTCCATGGTTTCTCAGGTACAGGAAGGGGCTCAAGTAGACCCCAAGTTCTGGCTCTGTCTGTCTTATTCCGAAGGCATGAAATACAAGATCCTACATATTTCTTGCAGTCGTTCATCAAATTTGGCCACCAGAATGTACGGGAGATCAAATTGGCCGTCTTGTGAATCCCAAAGTGACCCGCTCTTGTAACTTCTGCACAATATTTGAGAGCGCAGAAATAGTTTGGTAAATGTCCTTCGGTGGAGAGGCCTCCCTTCCAGACTCCATCTCTGGCTGACTGGTACTGTCACGTACCTGGTAGGAGTCTGGAATGACGAGGTCGGCCTCCCTTGTATCTCCAACCCAAGCCCCACTGAGGATGGGACAGACCTAGGGTGAGGAGTTACACGAGTGCCTGTAGTTGCGTACAGAACTTGTCAGCTGAGTTGCAGACGTGGAGATGCAGGCAGAGCATCTGGTAAGGAACTGGACTCAGGAAAGCTGGTAGGATGGACAGCTAGCACAGGCACTGGAGACAGCGTTAAGCCAAGCAGGAAACTGGTGCAGGATCACAAGGGTGGCCGGGTTCGGTAGCAGACGGGCAGCGAGGTACTGGAAAAGGTTCAAGATTCAAATTGCCTCTTCTCTTCTTGTCGAAGAACTTTTTATTATCTGCCTGGGTCTTGGAGATTGTATCCTGCAGTAATTGGTAGTTTGAGTTAAGGAAGTTCAACCTGTCTTGTACGGCAGGTACAGAAGAATCAATAGGCAGCTCAGGCAAGAAAGAAGAATGGTATCCATAATTGGCGAAAAAAGGTGACTGTTTGGTTGCCGAATGGGTGGAATTATTGTATGAAAATTCCGCGAGTGGGAGAAGTGATAGCCAGTCATCCTGCGCAAAAGAAGAAAAGCATCGTAGGTACTGTTCAAGGGTTTGATTGACCCTTTCAGTCTGTCCATTAGTTTGTGGGTGATAAGCTGTGGAGAGGCGGAGTTCAATGTTCAAAGTTTCACATAAGGCCCTCCAACATCTAGAAGTGAACTGCACCCCTCGATCAGAAACTATGCTGTCAGGGATGCCATGCAACCTTACAATCTCCTTGATAAAAGTGGAGGCAGTCTCCGGGGCAGAAGGAGTTCCTTGCAGAGGTACAAAGTGGGCCATTTTGGTCAAGTGATCAACCACAACGAAAATGGTAGTGAAGTCTTCAGATGGGGGAAGTTCTACTATAAAATCCATGGAGATCATGCTCCATGGTTTCTCAGGTACAGGAAGGGGCTCAAGTAGACCCCAAGTTCTGGCTCTGTCTGTCTTTTTCCGAAGGCATGAAATACAAGATCTTACATATTTCTTGCAGTCGTTCATCAAGTTTGGCCACCAGAATGTACGGGAGATCGAATTAGCCGTCTTGTGAATCCCAAAGTGACCCGCTAGGGGATGATCATGACATCGCCCTAGGACGGCAACTCTGAACTGTTCTGGGATAAAGATTTGCCTCTTAGACAAATAGGCCTCTTAGTACAGGCCATCCCTTAGTTGAAGAGCCAGGTCCTTGGAAGGCGGTTGGTCTTCCACATATTTTCTTATTTGTGACATCAGATCCGCCTGAAGAAGTAAAAAATTATTGGCTGGTAGAATAGTATCAGGTTCCGAGGATACAACTGGATCACTGAACATGCGGGACAAGGCATCTGGTTTCCCGTTCTTTGAGCCAGGACGGTAGGTTATATGAAACATGAAACGAGAGAAAAAAAGTGCCCATCTTGCCTGCCGAGGTCTTAGGCGTTTAGCTGTCTTCAAATACTCAAGATTCTTGTGATCTGTGAAGATAAGAATTGGGTGAGAAGCTCCCTCCAAAAGGTAACGCCATTCTTCAAGAGCGGCCTTGATAGCCAGTAGCTCTCGGTCACCAACATCATAATTCCTTTCGGAAGGATTTAATTTTTTTAGAGAAGAAGGCCACAGGGTGGAGCAATGATTTGGGCCCTTGGCGTTGGGAAATAATAGCCTCAACTGCATTTTCCGAGGCGTCTACCTCCAAAACATAAGCTAAGGAGGGATCGGGATGTTTCAAGATGGGAGCTGAGGTGAATAAGGCTTTCAACTGTTCAAACGCTGTCTGAGCCTCTGGGGTCCATCGAAAGGGAACATGCTGTTTCGTTAGCTGAGTAATGGGAGTGATGATGCCAGAAAAGTCCTTAATAAATGTTCTATAAAAGTTAGCAAACCCCACGAACCTCTGTACAGCTTTTCTGTCAGTAGGAGCAGACCATTCCAAGACAGAAGCGACTTTCTAAGGGTCCATGGAGATTCCCTCGGCGGAGATGACAAGCCCTAGGAAATGCACAACTTGCTTTTCAAAGTCGCATTTTTCAGCCTTTGCGTAAAGTCAGTGTTCCCGCAATCGAGCTAATACCTTTTTTACATGAGTCCGATGGGATTCTAAAGTTTCAGAGAATACAAGGATGTCATCCAGATACACGATGACGAATAAATCAAGAAAGTCCCGAAAAAAATCGTTTACCAGATGCTGGAATGTGGCTGGAGCATTGCAGAGCCCGAATGGCATGACTAAATACTCAAAGTGGCCAAAACGTGTCCGGAAGGTCGTCTTCCATTCGTCTCCCTCCCTGATTCTGACAAGATTATAGGCACCCCTCAAGTCCAGTTTGGAGAACACTCGTGCCCCTCGCAGCCTCTGGAATAGTTCGGGAATCAGAGGAAGAGGGTACCGATTCTTGACAGTGACCCTGTTAAGGTCACGATAGTCCACACAGGGCCTCAAGGTGTGGTCTTTTTTCTCAACGAAGAAAATACCGGCTCCTGCTGGTGAAGTGGAAGGCCGAATGAACTGCTTTTCAAGGCTCTCGTCGATATAGGTACGCAGGGCTTCCAATTCAGGCTCAGAGAGAGGGTAAATCCGACCAAACGGGATCTCGGCTCCCGGTAGAAGTTCAATGGGGCAATCGTAAGGTTTATGAGGTGGAAGAGTGTCTGCACCCTTTTTATTAAAGACGTCCAGAAATTCGTGATAAGCAACCGGGATCAGTTTAGAGGCTTCATGGTCAGGGTGGATACCCAGGAGGTGCGTGGAGTTGACAGTTCCTCCCAAGAGGCAGTGCGTCTGGCAGTAGTTGGACGAAAAAGAGATATCTCCGGTAAGCCAGTCAACGTGAGGGTTGTGTGCCTTCAACCATGGAATGCCGAGGATAACGGGAAACATGGGAGAAGCTATGACATCCAAACGGAGGAGTTCGCTATGGCCTGAAGAAGTCTGGCAGAGAATAGGCAAGGTCCCCTGAGTAACCGGGCCTGATTTAATACCGGAGCCGTCAGCCAGATGGACATGGAACCCTTGCCTCTTGGTACCCAAGGGCAGCTGCTGAAGAGAAGCAAATGCAGAGTCCACAAAACAGCTGCAGGCCCCAGAGTCTATGATTGCAAGTACTGAAACCGTCTTTTCGGGGAGCTGAAGCTTGATGGGAAGAGAGACATGTGACTGATCCTTCCCAGGGAGATGCATCACAAGAGGCTGACGGGAAGAGACACTGCAGGTCTCTGCCGGACAAGTTCGTATGAAGTGGCCAACCTCCCCGCAGTAGAGACACAGACTGCCTTGGACTCGACATAGACATTCAGCAGGAGAAAGAGGTAACCTACGAAAACTGCTGTGAGGTGCCTTATGCTGTTCCCTCCTTCTGGGGGAAGGAACAGGTAGAGGAGCAGGGGCGGCTGGCCTTGAAACCACAGAAAGAGTCCCTTTAGAATTTTCCGATTGCCTTTCTCGAAACCGCCGATCGATCTGAATAGTTAAATTTATCAGATCTTCCAGGGACGCGGGTATTCCCACTCTGGCAAGTTCATCTTTTACGGTGTCAGAAAGTCCTAGACGGAACTGGTGACGAAGTGCAGTGATTCCATTGGGTATCTGCGCTCCAAACACGAAAGTCAGTTACGTAATCTTCAACAGGCCTTGGCCCTTGCTGTAATTTGTCAAGCATGGATTCGGCAGTTTGCTGGGAAAAGGGGTCAGTGTATAACTGAGCCATGGCTGAGAAGAATGAACCCGTGGCAGTCAGAACAGGGTCATGTTGTTCCCGAAGGTGATGAGCCCAGGAGAGTGGTTCGTTCAGTAGTAGTGTAATAATAAACCCTACCTTGATGTCCTCTGATGCAAAGGTTCGGGGTAGCAGAGAAAAATAAAGTTCACAAGAATTCCGGAAGGTACGAAACTTCTTACGTTCTCCAGAAAACCGTTCAGGGATAGGCACTTTGGGTTCCGGAGGGGGAGTGGCATCACGGAACAGACCAGACTCTGTTTGAGTAGAAAAATTCCATGGCGGTGAAAGGAGCACAGGCCGATGCGACGGTCACCTCATGCGGAAGTCGCTCTTCCATGCGACCAAGATTCTCTTGTAACTTCTGCACAATATTTGAGAGCGCAGAAATAGTTTGGTAAATGTCCTTCGGTGGAGAGGCCTCCCTTCCAGACTCCATCTCTGGCTGACTGGTACTGTCACGTACCTGGTAGGAGTCTGGAATGACGAGGTCGGCCTCCCTTGTATCTCCAACCCAAGCCCCACTGAGGATGGGACAGACCTAGGGTGAGGAGTTACAAGAGTGCCTGTAGTTGCGTGCAGAACTTGTCAGCTGAGTTGCAGACGTGGAGATGCAGGCAGAGCATCTGGTAAGGAACTGGACTCAGGAAAGCTGGTAGGATGGACAGCTAGCACAGGCACTGGAGACAGCATTAAGCCAAGCAGGAGGCTGGTGCAGGATCACAAGGGTGGCCGGGTTCGGTGGCAGACGGGCAGCGAGGTACAAGGCACAGGCAGGAGGGAGGTCAGATAGGAAGCCGAGATCAGGAACCAGTAATCAAGTATTCAAGTCCGGAAGCAAGGTCAAAGGGAAGCCAAGGTTCAGCAACAGGGATCAAGCCAGGTTTAAACAGAGTTCAGGTATCAGGGTACTTGCTGAAGACCAGTCAGCACTTGTCAGAAGTCAGAGCATCCTTTAAGTAGGCAGGCTGGTGCCAAAGGGAATTAGGAGCGTGCTCCTGCGCGCGCACGTTGCCCGTGCGCACGCGCATGCGCGAATTGCGCACACGCATGCGCAATGGTACTCCGGAAAGGCCGCTGCGTACTGGGGATGCGCGCGCGCGCCAGCATTCCGAGACTGTTGACGAATGCGCGCATGCGCAGACGGATTCCCGGCAGCTTCCTTACATTGCCCCCCCTTAGGGGCAGCCTCTGGATGCCCCTCAGGACCTCTTTTTCCGGGTGGCGTAGAAAGAAAGCTCGTACCAGTCTTGGAGCATGCACATCAGAAGCTGGTTCCCAGGAACTTTCTTCCGGCCCGTAGCCTTTCCATTTAATGAGAAACTGTGTTTGGTTACCTCTCTTCCTACAGTCCAATACGGCCTCCACCTCAAATTCCTCATTCCCTTCGATAAGTAGCGGTGGAGGGGTTTCAGAAATCTGATTTGGGAAAGGATTTGGCACTGTAGGCTTCAACAAAGAAACATGGAATACTGGGTGGATTCTCAGGTTCTTGGGTTACACAAAAAATCTTGGGCCAAGCTTCCTCGAGGGGCAACTTAGTTTCAAGTTCGCTGTGGAAAGCCAGACCTTATCTCCAGGTTCAAGATTCAAATTGCCTCTTCTCTTCTTGTCGAAGAACTTTTTATTATCTGCCTGGGTCTTGGAGATTGTATCCTGCAGTAATTGGTAGTTGGAGTTAAGGAAGTTCAACCTGTCATGTACGGCAGGTACAGAAGAATCAATAGGCAGCTCAGGCAAGAAAGAAGGATGGTATCCATAATTGGCGAAAAAAGGTGACTGTTTGGTTGCCGAATGGGTGGAATTATTGTATGAAAATTCCGCGAGTGGGAGAAGTGATAGCCAGTCATCCTGTGCAAAAGAAGAAAAGCATCGTAGGTACTGTTCAAGGGTTTGATTGACCCTTTCAGTCTGTCCATTAGTTTGTGGGTGATAAGCTGTGGAGAGGCGGAGTTCAATATTCAAAGTTTCACATAAGGCCCTCCAAAATCTAGAAGTGAACTGCACCCCTCGATCAGAAACTATGCTGTCAGGGATGCCATGCAACCTTACAATCTCCTTGATAAAAGTTGAGGCAGTCTCCGGGGCAGAAGGAGTTCCTTGCAGAGGTACAAAGTGGGCCATTTTGGTCAAACGATCAACCACAACGAAAATGGTAGTGAAGTCTTCAGATGGGGGAAGTTCTACTATAAAATCCATGGAGATCATGCTCCATGGTTTCTCAGGTACAGGAAGGGGCTCAAGTAGACCCCAAGTTCTGGCTCTGTCTGTCTTATTCCGAAGGCATGAAATACAAAATCTTACATATTTCTTGCAGTCGTTCATCAAGTTTGGCCACCAGAATGTACGGGAGATCGAATTAGCCGTCTTGTGAATCCCAAAGTGACCCGCTAGGGGATGATCATGACATCGCCCTAGGACGGCAACTCTGAACTGTTCTGGGATAAAGATTTGCCTCTTAGGGAAGTACAGGCCATCCCTTAGTTGAAGAGCCAGGTCCTTGGAAGGCGGTTGGTCTTCCACATATTTTCTTATTTGTGACATCAGATCCGCCTGAAGAAGTAAAAAATTATTGGCTGGTAGAATAGTATCAGGTTCCGAGGATCAGCTCAGGCAAGAAAGAAGGATGGTATCCATAATTGGCGAAAAAAGGTGACTGTTTGGTTACCGAATGGGTGGAATTATTGTATGAAAATTCCGCGAGTGGGAGAAGTGATAGCCAGTCATCCTGCGCAAAAGAAGAAAAGCATCGTTGGTACTGTTCAAGGGTTTGATTGACCCTTTCAGTCTGTCCATTAGTTTGTGGGTGATAAGCTATGGAGAGGCGGAGTTCAATGTTCAAAGTTTAACATAAGGCCCTCCAACATCTAGAAGTGAACTGCACCCCTCGATCAGAAACTATGCTGTCAGGGATGCCATGCAACCTTACAATCTCCTTGATAAAAGTTGAGGCAGTCTCCGGGGCAGAAGGAGTTCCTTGCTGAGGTACAAAGTGGGCCATTTTGGTCAAACGATCAACCACAACGAAAATGGTAGTGAAGTCTTCAGATGGGGGAAGTTCTACTATAAAATCCATGGAGATCATGCTCCATGGTTTCTCAGGTACAGGAAGGAGCTCAAGTAGACCCCAAGTTCTGGCTCTGTCTGTCTTATTCCGAAGGCATGAAATACAAGATCTTACATATTTCTTGCAGTCGTTCATCAAGTTTGGCCACCAGAATGTAAGGGAGATCAAATTAGCCGTCTTGTGAATCCCAAAGTGACCCGCTAGGGGATGATCATGACATCGCCCTAGGACGGCAACTCTGAACTGTTCTGGGACCTGCAGTAATTGGTAGTTGGAGTTAAGGAAGTTCAACCTGTCTTGTACGGCAGGTACAGAAGAATCAATAGGCAGCTCAGGCAAGAAAGAAGGATGGTATCCATAATTGGCGAAAAAAGGTGACTGTTTGGTTACCGAATGGGTGGAATTATTGTATGAAAATTCCGCGAGTGGGAGAAGTGATAGCCAGTCATCCTGTGCAAAAGAAGAAAAGCATCGTAGGTACTGTTCAAGGGTTTGATTGACCCTTTCAGTCTGTCCATGAGTTTGTGGGTGATAAGCTGTGGAGAGGCGGAGTTCAATGTTCAATGTTTCACATAAGGCCCTCCAAAATCTAGAAGTGAACTGCACCCCACGATCAGAAACTATGCTGTCAGGGATGCCATGCAACCTTACAATCTCCTTGATAAAAGTTGAGGCAGTCTCCGGGGCAGAAGGAGTTCCTTGCAGAGGTACAAAGTGGGCCATTTTGGTCAAACGATCAACCACAACGAAAATGGTAGTAAAGTCTTCAGATGGGGGAAGTACTACTATAAAATCCATGGAGATCATGCTCCATGGTTTCTCAGGTACAGGAAGGGGCTCAAGTAGACCCCAAGTTCTGGCTCTGTCTGTCTTATTCCGAAGGCATGAAATACAAGATCTTACATATTTCTTGCAGTCGTTCATCAAGTTTGGCCACCAGAATGTACGGGAGATCAAATTAGCCGTCTTGTGAATCCCAAAGTGACCCGCTCTTGTAACTTCTGCACAATATTTGAGAGCGCAGAAATAGTTTGGTAAATGTCCTTCGCTGGAGAGGCCTCCCTTCCAGACTCCATCTCTGGCTGACTGGTACTGTCACGTACCTGGTAGGAGTCTGGAATGACGAGGTCGGCCTCCCTTGTATCTCCAACCCAAGCCCCACTGAGAATGGGACAGACCTAGGGTGAGGAGTTACACGAGTGCCTGTAGTTGCGTGCAGAACTTGTCAGCTGAGTTGCAGACGTGGAGATGCAGGCAGAGCATCTGGTAAGGAACTGGACTCAGGAAAGCTGGTAGGATGGACAGCTAGCACAGGCACTGGAGAAAGCGTTAAGCCAAGCAGGAGGCTGGTGCAGGATCACAAGGGTGGCCGGGTTCGGTAGCAGACGGGCAGCGAGGTACTGGAAAAGGTTCAAGATTCAAATTGCCTCTTCTCTTCTTGTCGAAGAACTTTTTATTATCTGCCTGGGTCTTGGAGATTGTATCCTGCAGTAATTGGTAGTTGGAGTTAAGGAAGTTCAACCTGTCTTGTACGGCAGGTACAGAAGAATCAATAGGCAGCTCAGGCAAGAAAGAAGGATGGTATCCATAATTGGCGAAAAAAGGTGACTGTTTGGTTGCCGAATGGGTGGAATTATTGTATGAAAATTCCGCGAGTGGGAGAAGTGATAGCCAGTCATCCTGTGCAAAAGAAGAAAAGCATCGTAGGTACTGTTCAAGGGTTTGATTGACCCTTTCAGTCTGTCCATGAGTTTGTGGGTGATAAGCTGTGGAGAGGCGGAGTTCAATGTTCAATGTTTCACATAAGGCCCTCCAAAATCTAGAAGTGAACTGCACCCCTCGATCAGAAACTATGCTGTCAGGGATGCCATGCAACCTTACAATCTCCTTGATAAAAGTTGAGGCAGTCTCCGGGGCAGAAGGAGTTCCTTGCAGAGGTACAAAGTGGACCATTTTGGTCAAACGATCAACCACAACGAAAATGGTAGTAAAGTCTTCAGATGGGGGAAGTTCTACTATAAAATCCATGGAGATCATGCTCCATGGTTTCTCAGGTACAGGAAGGGGCTCAAGTAGACCCCAAGTTCTGGCTCTGTCTGTCTTATTCCGAAGGCATGAAATACAAGATCTTACATATTTCTTGCAGTCGTTCATCAAGTTTGGCCACCAGAATGTACGGGAGATCAAATTAGCCGTCTTGTGAATCCCAAAGTGACCCGCTCTTGTAACTTCTGCACAATATTTGAGAGCGCAGAAATAGTTTGGTAAATGTCCTTCGCTGGAGAGGCCTCCCTTCCAGACTCCATCTCTGGCTGACTGGTACTGTCACGTACCTGGTAGGAGTCTGGAATGACGAGGTCGGCCTCCCTTGTATCTCCAACCCAAGCCCCACTGAGAATGGGACAGACCTAGGGTGAGGAGTTACACGAGTGCCTGTAGTTGCGTGCAGAACTTGTCAGCTGAGTTGCAGACGTGGAGATGCAGGCAGAGCATCTGGTAAGGAACTGGACTCAGGAAAGCTGGTAGGATGGACAGCTAGCACAGGCACTGGAGAAAGCGTTAAGCCAAGCAGGAGGCTGGTGCAGGATCACAAGGGTGGCCGGGTTCGGTAGCAGACGGGCAGCGAGGTACTGGAAAAGGTTCAAGATTCAAATTGCCTCTTCTCTTCTTGTCGAAGAACTTTTTATTATCTGCCTGGGTCTTGGAGATTGTATCCTGCAGTAATTGGTAGTTGGAGTTAAGGAAGTTCAACCTGTCTTGTACGGCAGGTACAGAAGAATCAATAGGCAGCTCAGGCAAGAAAGAAGGATGGTATCCATAATTGGCGAAAAAAGGTGACTGTTTGGTTGCCGAATGGGTGGAATTATTGTATGAAAATTCCGCGAGTGGGAGAAGTGATAGCCAGTCATCCTGTGCAAAAGAAAAAAAGCATCGTAGGTACTGTTCTAGGGTTTGATTGACCCTTTCAGTCTGTCCATTAGTTTGTGTGTGATAAGCTGTGGAGAGGCGGAGTTCAATGTTCAAAGTTTCACATAAGGCCCTCCAAAATCTAGAAGTGAACTGCACCCCTCGATCAGAAACTATACTGTCAGGGATGCCATGCAACCTTACAATCTCCTTGATAAAAGTTGAGGCAGTCTCCGGGGCAGAAGGAGTTCCTTGCAGAGGTACAAAGTGGGCCATTTTGGTCAAACGATCAACCACAACGAAAATGGTAGTGAAGTCTTCAGATGGGGGAAGTTCTACTATAAAATCCATGGAGATCATGCTCCATGGTTTCTCAGGTACAGGAAGGGGCTCAAGTAGACCCCAAGTTCTGGCTCTGTCTGTCTTATTCCGAAGGCATGAAATACAAGATCTTACATATTTCTTGCAGTCGTTCATCAAGTTTGGCCACCAGAATGTACGGGAGATCAAATTAGCCGTCTTGTGAATCCCAAAGTGACCCGCTAGGGGATGATCATGACATCGCCCTAGGACGGCAACTCTGAACTGTTCTGGGACCTGCAGTAATTGGTAGTTGGAGTTAAGGAAGTTCAACCTGTCTTGTACGGCAGGTACAGAAGAATCAATAGGCAGCTCAGGCAAGAAAGAAGGATGGTATCCATAATTGGCGAAAAAAGGTGACTGTTTGGTTGCCGAATGGGTGGAATTATTGTATGAAAATTCCGCGAGTGGGAGAAGTGATAGCCAGTCATCCTGTGCAAAAGAAGAAAAGCATCGTAGGTACTGTTCAAGGGTTTGATTGACCCTTTCAGTCTGTCCATGAGTTTGTGGGTGATAAGCTGTGGAGAGGCGGAGTTCAATGTTCAATGTTTCACATAAGGCCCTCCAAAATCTAGAAGTGAACTGCACCCCTCGATCAGAAACTATGCTGTCAGGGATGCCATGCAACCTTACAATCTCCTTGATAAAAGTTGAGGCAGTCTCCGGGGCAGAAGGAGTTCCTTGCAGAGGTACAAAGTGGACCATTTTGGTCAAACGATCAACCACAACGAAAATGGTAGTAAAGTCTTCAGATGGGGGAAGTTCTACTATAAAATCCATGGAGATCATGCTCCATGGTTTCTCAGGTACAGGAAGGGGCTCAAGTAGACCCCAAGTTCTGGCTCTGTCTGTCTTATTCCGAAGGCATGAAATACAAGATCTTACATATTTCTTGCAGTCGTTCATCAAGTTTGGCCACCAGAATGTACGGGAGATCAAATTAGCCGTCTTGTGAATCCCAAAGTGACCCGCTCTTGTAACTTCTGCACAATATTTGAGAGCGCAGAAATAGTTTGGTAAATGTCCTTCGCTGGAGAGGCCTCCCTTCCAGACTCCATCTCTGGCTGACTGGTACTGTCACGTACCTGGTAGGAGTCTGGAATGACGAGGTCGGCCTCCCTTGTATCTCCAACCCAAGCCCCACTGAGAATGGGACAGACCTAGGGTGAGGAGTTACACGAGTGCCTGTAGTTGCGTGCAGAACTTGTCAGCTGAGTTGCAGACGTGGAGATGCAGGCAGAGCATCTGGTAAGGAACTGGACTCAGGAAAGCTGGTAGGATGGACAGCTAGCACAGGCACTGGAGAAAGCGTTAAGCCAAGCAGGAGGCTGGTGCAGGATCACAAGGGTGGCCGGGTTCGGTAGCAGACGGGCAGCGAGGTACTGGAAAAGGTTCAAGATTCAAATTGCCTCTTCTCTTCTTGTCGAAGAACTTTTTATTATCTGCCTGGGTCTTGGAGATTGTATCCTGCCGTAATTGGTAGTTGGAGTTAAGGAAGTTCAACCTGTCTTGTACGGCAGGTACAGAAGAATCAATAGGCAGCTCAGGCAAGAAAGAAGGATGGTATCCATAATTGGCGAAAAAAGGTGACTGTTTGGTTGCCGAATGGGTGGAATTATTGTATGAAAATTCCGCGAGTGGGAGAAGTGATAGCCAGTCATCCTGTGCAAAAGAAAAAAAGCATCGTAGGTACTGTTCTAGGGTTTGATTGACCCTTTCAGTCTGTCCATTAGTTTGTGTGTGATAAGCTGTGGAGAGGCGGAGTTCAATGTTCAAAGTTTCACATAAGGCCCTCCAAAATCTAGAAGTGAACTGCACCCCTCGATCAGAAACTATACTGTCAGGGATGC
This sequence comes from Rana muscosa, assembly GCA_029206835.1. Classification (NCBI taxonomy): domain Eukaryota; kingdom Metazoa; phylum Chordata; class Amphibia; order Anura; family Ranidae; genus Rana; species Rana muscosa. The sequence continues at coordinate 1,645,467 of JARGYO010000232.1, forward strand.
CATGCAACCTTACAATCTCCTTGATAAAAGTTGAGGCAGTCTCCGGGGCAGAAGGAGTTCCTTGCAGAGGTACAAAGTGGGCCATTTTGGTCAAACGATCAACCACAACGAAAATGGTAGTGAAGTCTTCAGATGGGGGAAGTTCTACTATAAAATCCATGGAGATCATGCTCCATGGTTTCTCAGGTACAGGAAGGGGCTCAAGTAGACCCCAAGTTCTGGCTCTGTCTGTCTTATTCCGAAGGCATGAAATACAAGATCTTACATATTTCTTGCAGTCGTTCATCAAGTTTGGCCACCAGAATGTACGGGAGATCAAATTAGCCGTCTTGTGAATCCCAAAGTGACCCGCTAGGGGATGATCATGACATCGCCCTAGGACGGCAACTCTGAACTGTTCTGGGATAAAGATTTGCCTCTTATGGAAGTACAGGCCATCCCTTAGTTGAAGAGCCAGGTCCTTGGAAGGCGGTTGGTCTTCCACATATTTTCTTATTTGTGACATCAGATCCGCCTGAAGAAGTAAAAAATTATTGGCTGGTAGAATAGTATCAGGTTCCGAGGATACAAATGGATCACTGAACATGCGGGACAAGGCATCTGGTTTCCCGTTCTTTGAGCCAGGACGGTAGGTTATATGAAACATGAAACGAGAGAAAAAAAGTGCCCATCTTGCCTGCCGAGGTCTTAGGCGTTTAGTTGTCTTCAAATACTCAAGATTCTTGTGATCTGTGAAGATAAGAATTGGGTGAGAAGCTCCCTCCAAAAGGTAACGCCATTCTTCAAGAGCGGCCTTGATAGCCAGTAGCTCTCGGTCACCAACATCATAATTCCTTTCGGAAGGATTTAATTTTTTAGAGAAGAAGGCCACAGGGTGGAGCAATGATTTGGGCCCTTGGCGTTGGGAAATGCATTTTCCCCAACTGCATTTTCCGAGGCGTCTACCTCCAAAACATAAGCTAAGGAGGGATCGGGATGTTTCAAGATGGGAGCTGAGGTGAATAAGGCTTTCAACTGTTCAAACGCTGTCTGAGCCTCTGGGGTCCATCGAAAGGGAACATGCTGTTTCGTTAGCTGAGTAATGGGAGTGATGATGCCAGAAAAGTCCTTAATAAATTTTCTATAAAAGTTAGCAAACCCCACGAACCTCTGTACAGCTTTTCTGTCAGTAGGAGCAGGCCATTCCAAGACAGAAGCGACTTTCTGAGGGTCCATGGAGATTCCCTCGGCGGAGATGACAAGCCCTAGGAAATGCACAACTTGCTTTTCAAAGTCGCATTTTTCAGCCTTTGCGTAAAGTCGGTGTTCCCGCAATCGAGCTAATAACTTTTTTACATGAGTCCGATGGGATTCTAAAGTTTCAGAGAATACAAGGATGTCATCCAGATACACGATGACGAATAAATCAAGAAAGTCCCGAAAAACATAGTTTACCAGATGCTGGAATGTGGCTGGAGCATTGCAGAGCCCGAATGGCATGACTAAATACTCAAAGTGGCCAAAGCGTGTCCGGAAGGCCGTCTTCCATTCGTCTCCCTCCCTGATTCTGACAAGATTATAGGCACCCCTCAAGTCCAGTTTGGAGAACACTCGTGCCCCTCGCAGCCTCTGGAATAGTTCAGGAATCAGAGGAAGAGGGTACCGATTCTTGACAGTGACCCTGTTAAGGTCACGATAGTCCACACAGGGCCTCAAGGTGTGGTCTTTTTTCTCAACGAAGAAAATACCGGCTCCTGCTGGTGAAGTAGAAGGCCGAATGAACTGCTTTTCAAGGCTCTCGTCGATATAGGTACGCAGGGCTTCCAATTCAGGCTCAGAGAGAGGGTAAATCCGACCAAACTGGATCTCGGCTCCCGGTAGAAGTTCAATGGGGCAATCGTAAGTTCTATGAGGTGGAAGAGTGTCTGCACCCTTTTTATTAAAGACGTCCAGAAATTCGTGATAAGCAACCGGGATCAGTTTAGAGGCTTCATGGTCAGGGTGGATACCCAGGAGGGGCGTGGAGTTGACAGTTCCTCCAAAGAGGCAGTGCGTCTGGCAGTAGTTGGACGAAAAAAAAAATATCTCCGGTAAGCCAGTCAACGTGAGGGTTGTGTGCCTTCAACCATGGAATGCCGAGGATAACGGGAAACATGGGAGAAGCTATGACATCCAAACGGAGGAGTTCGCTATGGCCTGAAGAAGTCTGGCAGAGAATAGGCAAGGTCTCTTGAGTTTTCGTAGTTTACCTCTTTCTCCTACTGAACGTCTACGTCGAGTCCAAGGCAGTCTGTGTCTCTTCTGCGGGGAGGTTGGCCACTTCATACGAACTTGTCCGGCAGAGACCTGCAGGGTCAGTGATGATCCACAGTACATCAGGGATGGTCCATAGTACATCAGGGATGATCCATAGTACATCAGGGATGGTCCATAGTACACCAGTGATGGCCCATAGTACATCAGTGATGATCCACAGTACATCAGTGATTATTTATAGTACATCAGTGATGATCCACAGTACACCAGTGATGATTCACAGTACATCAGTGATGGTCCATAGTACATCAGGGATGGTCCATAGTACATCAGGGATGATCCATAGTACACCAGTGATGGCCCATAGTACATCAGTGATGATCTATAGTACATCAGTGATGATCCATAGTACACCAGTGATGATTAATAGTACACCAGTGATGATTCATAGTACACCAGTGATGGTCCATAGTACATCGGTGATGATCTATAGTACATCAGTGATGATCCACAGTACATCAGTGATGATCGACAGTACACCAGTGATGGCCCATAGTACATCAGTGATGATCTATAGTACATCAGTGATGATCATCAGTACATCATTGATGATCCACAGTACATCAGTGATGATCCACAGTACATCAGTGATGATCCACAGTACATCAGGGATGGTCCACAGTACATCACTGATGATCCATAGCACATCAGTGATGGCCCATAGTACATCAGTGATGGCCCATAGTACATCAGTGATGGCCCATAGTACATCAGTGATGATCTATAGTACACCAGTGATGATACATAGTACACCAGGGATGATCCACAGTACATCAGTGATGATCCACAGTACATCAGTGATGGTCCATAGTAAATTAGTGATGGTCCATAGTACACCAGTAATGATCCATAGTACTCCAGTGATGGCCCATAGTACACCAGTGATGGCCCATAGTACATCAGTGATGATCTATAGTACATCAGTGATGATCCACAGTACATCAGGGAAGGTCCATAGTACATCAGGGATGATCCATAGTACATCAGTGATGATCCACAGTACATCAGTGATGATCCACAGTACATCAGTGATGATTCACAGTACATCAGGAATGGTCCACAGTACATCAGTGATGATCCATAGTACACCAGTCATGATCCATAGTACATCAGTGATAATCCATAGTACATCAGTGATGGCCCACAGTACATCAGGGATGATCCACAGTACATCAGTGATGATCCATAGTACACCAGTGATGGCCCATAGTACACCAGTGATGGCCCATAGTACATCAGTGATGATCCACAGTACATCAGTGATGATCTATAGTACACCAGTGATGATTCACAGTACATCAGGGATGGTCCATAGTACATCAGGGATGGTCCATAGTACATCAGGGATGATCCATAGTACACCAGTGATGATCCATAGTACACAAGTGATGGCCCATAGTACATCAGTGATGATCTATAGTACATCAGTGATGATCCATAGTACACCAGTGATGATCCATAGTACACCAGTGATGATTCATAGTACACCAGTGATGGTCCATAGTACATCAGTGATGATCTATAGTACATCAGTGATGATCCATAGTACACCAGTGATGATTAATAGTACACCAGTGATGATTCATAGTACACCAGTGATGGTCCATAGTACATCAGTGATGATCTATAGTACATCAGTGATGATCCACAGTACATCAGTGATGATCCACAGTACACCAGTGATGGCCCATAGTACATCAGTGATGATCTATAGTACATCAGTGATGATCCTCAGTACATCAGTGATGATCCACAGTACATCAGTGATGATCCACAGTACATCAAGGATGGTCCACAGTACATCAGTGATGATCCATAGTACATCAGTGATGGCCCATAGCACATCAGTGATGATCCATAGTACACCAGTGATTATCCATAGTACACCAGGGATGATCCACAGTACATCAGTGATGATCCACAGTACATCAGTGATGGTCCATAGTAAATTAGTGATGGTCCATAGTACACCAGTGATGATCCATAGTACTCCAGTGATGGCCCATAGTACACCAGTGATGGCCCATAGTACATCAGTGATGATCTATAGTACAACAGTGATGATCCACAGTACATCAGGGATGGTCCATAGTACATCAGGGATGATCCATAGTACATCAGTGATGATCCACAGTACATCAGTGATTATCCACAGTACATCAGTGATGATCCACAGTACATAAGGGATGGTCCACAGTACATCAGTGATGATCCATAGTACACCAGTCATGATCCATAGTACATCAGTGATGATCCATAGTACATCAGTGATGGCCCACAGTACATCAGGGATGATCCACAGTACATCAGTGATGATCCATAGTACACCAGTGATGGCCCATAGTACATCAGTGATGATCCACAGTACATCAGTGATGATCTATAGTACATCAGTGATGAATCACAGTACACCAGTGATGATTCACAGTACATCAGGGATGGTCCATAGTACATCAGGGATGGTCCATAGTACATCAGGGATGATCCATAGTACACCAGTGATGATCCATAGTACACAAGTGATGACCCATAGTATATCAGTGATGATCTATAGTACATCAGTGATGATCCATAGTACACAAGTGATGATCCATAGTACACCAGTGATGATTCATAGTCACCAGTGATGGTCCATAGTACATCAGTGATGATCTATAGTTCATCAGTGATGATCCTCTGTACATCAGTGATGATCCACAGTACATCAGTGATGATCCACAGTACATCAGTGATGATCCACAGTACATCAGGGATGGTCCACAGTACATCAGTGATGATCCATAGTACATCAGTGATGGCCCATAGTACATCAGTGATGATCCATATTACACCAGTTATGATCCATATTACACCAGGGATGACCCACAGTACATCAGTGATGATCCACAGTACATCAGTGATGGTCCATAGTAAATCAGTGATGGTCCATAGTACACCAGTGATGATCCATAGTTCACCAGTGATGGCCCATAGTACACCAGTGATGATCCATAGTACACCAGAGATGGCCCATAGTATACCAGTGATGTCCCATAGTACATCAGTGATGATCCACAGTACATCAGTGATGATCCATAGTACACCAGGGATGGCCCATAGTACATCAGTGATGGCTCATAGTACATCAGTGATGATCCATAGTACATCAGTGATGATCCATAGTACACCAGTGATGATCCATAGTACATCAGTGATGGCTCATAATACATCAGTGATGATCCATAATACATCAGTGATGATCCATAGTACACCAGTGATGGCCCATAGTACTTCAGTGATGATCTATAGTACATCAGTGATGATCCACAGTACATCAGTGATGATCCACAGTACATCAGTGATGATCCACGGTACATCAGTGATGATCCATAGTACATCAGTGATGATCCTCAGTACATCAGTGATGATCCACAGTACATCAGTGATGATCTACAGTACATCAGTGATGATCCACAGGACATCAGGGATGGTCCACAGTACATCAGTGATGATCCATAGTACACCAGTCATGATCCATAGTACATCAGTGATGATCCATAGTACATCAGTGATGATCCATAGTACACCAGTGATGGCCCATAGTACACCAGTGATGATCCATAGTACACCAGTGATGGCCCATAGTACTTCAGTGATGATCTATAGTACATCAGTGATGATCCACAGTACATCAGTGATGATCCACAATACATCAGGGATGGTCCACCGTATATCAGTGATGATCCATAGTACATCAGTGATGGCCCACAGTACATCAGTGATGATCCACAGTACATCAGTGATGATCCATAGTACACCAGTGATGGTCCATAGTACACCAGTGATGGTCCATAGTACATCAGTGATGATCCATAGTACATCAGTGATGATCCACAGTACATCAGGGATGGTCCACAGTACATCAGTGATGATCCATAGTACACCAGTGATGGCCCAAAGCACATCAGTGATGGTCCATAGTACACCAGGGATGATCCATAGTAATCCAGTGATGATCCATAGTACACCAGTGATAGCCCATAGTACACCAGTGATGGCCCATAGTACATCAGTGATGATCCAGAGTACATCAGTGATGATCTATAGTACATCAGGGATGGTCCACAGTACATCAGTGATGATCCATAGTACACCAGTGATGATCCATAGTACATCAGTGATGATCCATAGTACACCTGTGATGGCCAACAGTACACCAGTGATGGCCCACAGTACATCAGTGATGATCCACAGTACATCAGGGATGATCCACAGTATATCAGGGATGGTCCACAGTATATCAGTGATGATCCATAGTACACCAGTGATGATCCATAGTACACCAGTGATGATCCATAGTACACCAGGGATGATCCATAGTACACCAGTGATGATCCATAGTACACCAGTGATGATCCATAGTACATCAGTGATGGTCCATAGTACACCAGTGATGATCCATAGTACACCAGTGATGGCCCATAGTACACCAGTGATGGCCCATAGTACACCAGTGATGATCCATAGTACACCAGTGATGGCCCATAGTACACCAGTGATGTCCCATAGTACATCAGTGATGATCCACAGTACATCAGTGATGATCCATAGTACACCAGGGATTGCCCATAGTACATCAGTGATGGCTCATAGTACATCAGTGATGATCTATAGTATATCAGTGATGATCCATAGTACACCAGTGATGATCCATAGTACATCAGTGATGGCTCATAGTACATCAGTGATGATCCATAGTACACCAGTGATGATCCATAGTACATCAGTGATGATCCATAGTACATCAGTGATGATCCATAGTACACCAGTCATGGCCCATAGTACTACAGTGATGATCTATAGTACATCAGTGATGATCCACAGTACATCAGTGATGATCCACAGTACATCAGTGATGATCCAAGGTACATCAGTGATGATCCATAGTACATCAGTGATGATCCTCAGTACATCAGTGATGATCCACAGTACATCAGTGATGATCCACAGTACATCAGTGATGATCCACAGTACATCAGTGATGATCCACAGTACATCAGGGATGGTCCACAGTACATCAGTGATGATCCATAGTACATCAGTGATGATCCATAGTACATCAGTGATGATCCATAGTACACCAGTGATGGCCCATAGTACTTCAGTGATGATTTATAGTACATCAGTGATGATCCACAGTACATCAGTGATGATCCACAATACATCAGGGATGGTCCACAGTATATCAGTGATGATCCATAGTACATCAGTGATGGCCCACAGTACATCAGTGATGATCCACAGTACATCAGTGATGATCCATAGTACACCAGTGATGGCCCATAGTACATCAGTGATGGTTCATAGTACATCAGTGATGATCCATAGTACATCAGTGATGATCCATAGTACATCAGTGATGATCCATAGTACACCAGTGATGGCCCATAGTACATCAGTAATGATCTATAGTACATCAGTGATGATCCACAGTACATCAGTGATGATCCACAGTACATCAGTGATGATCCACAGTACATCAGTGATGGTCCATAGTAAATTAGTGATAGTCCATAGTACACCAGTAATGATCCATAGTACTCCAGTGATGGCCCATAGTACACCAGTGATGGCCCATAGTACATCAGTGATGATCTATAGTACATCAGTGATGATCCACAGTACATCAGGGAAGGTCCATAGTACATCAGGGATGATCCATAGTACATCAGTGATGATCCACAGTACATCAGTGATGATCCACAGTACATCAGTGATGATTCACAGTACATCAGGGATGGTCCACAGTACATCAGTGATGATCCATAGTACACCAGTCATGATCCATAGTACATCAGTGATAATCCATAGTACATCAGTGATGGCCCACAGTACATCAGGGATGATCCACAGTACATCAGTGATGATCCATAGTACACCAGTGATGGCCCATAGTACACCAGTGATGGCCCATAGTACATCAGTGATGATCCACAGTACATCAGTGATGATCTATAGTACACCAGTGATGATTCACAGTACATCAGGGATGGTCCATAGTACATCAGGGATGGTCCATAGTACATCAGGGATGATCCATAGTACACCAGTAATGATCCATAGTACACAAGTGATGGCCCATAGTACATCAGTGATGATCTATAGTACATCAGTGATGATCCATAGTACACCAGTGATGATCCATAGTACACCAGTGATGATTCATAGTACACCAGTGATGGTCCATAGTACATCAGTGATGATCTATAGTACATCAGTGATGATCCATAGTACACCAGTGATGATTAATAGTACACCAGTGATGATTCATAGTACACCAGTGATGGTCCATAGTACATCAGTGATGATCTATAGTACATCAGTGATGATCCACAGTACATCAGTGATGATCCACAGTACACCAGTGATGGCCCATAGTACATCAGTGATGATCTATAGTACATCAGTGATGATCCATAGTACACCAGTGATGATCCATAGTACACCAGTGATGATTCATAGTACACCAGTGATGGTCCATAGTACATCAGTGATGATCTATAGTACATCAGTGATGATCCATAGTACACCAGTGATGATTAATAGTACACCAGTGATGATTCATAGTACACCAGTGATGGTCCATAGTACATCAGTGATGATCTATAGTACATCAGTGATGATCCACAGTACATCAGTGATGATCCACAGTACACCAGTGATGGCCCATAGTACATCAGTGATGATCTATAGTACATCAGTGATGATCCTCAGTACATCAGTGATGATCCACAGTACATCAGTGATGATCCACAGTACATCAAGGATGGTCCACAGTACATCAGTGATGATCCATAGTACATCAGTGATGGCCCATAGCACATCAGTGATGATCCATAGTACACCAGTGATTATCCATAGTACACCAGGGATGATCCACAGTACATCAGTGATGATCCACAGTACATCAGTGATGGTCCATAGTAAATTAGTGATGGTCCATAGTACACCAGTGATGATCCATAGTACTCCAGTGATGGCCCATAGTACACCAGTGATGGCCCATAGTACATCAGTGATGATCTATAGTACAACAGTGATGATCCACAGTACATCAGGGATGGTCCATAGTACATCAGGGATGATCCATAGTACATCAGTGATGATCCACAGTACATCAGTGATTATCCACAGTACATCAGTGATGATCCACAGTACATAAGGGATGGTCCACAGTACATCAGTGATGATCCATAGTACACCAGTCATGATCCATAGTACATCAGTGATGATCCATAGTACATCAGTGATGGCCCACAGTACATCAGGGATGATCCACAGTACATCAGTGATGATCCATAGTACACCAGTGATGGCCCATAGTACATCAGTGATGATCCACAGTACATCAGTGATGATCTATAGTACATCAGTGATGAATCACAGTACACCAGTGATGATTCACAGTACATCAGGGATGGTCCATAGTACATCAGGGATGGTCCATAGTACATCAGGGATGATCCATAGTACACCAGTGATGATCCATAGTACACAAGTGATGACCCATAGTATATCAGTGATGATCTATAGTACATCAGTGATGATCCATAGTACACAAGTGATGATCCATAGTACACCAGTGATGATTCAAAGTCACCAGTGATGGTCCATAGTACATCAGTGATGATATATAGTTCATCAGTGATGATCCTCTGTACATCAGTGATGATCCACAGTACATCAGTGATGATCCACAGTACATCAGTGATGATCCACAGTACATCAGGGATGGTCCACAGTACATCAGTGATGATCCATAGTACATCAGTGATGGCCCATAGTACATCAGTGATGATCCATATTACACCAGTTATGATCCATATTACACCAGGGATGACCCACAGTACATCAGTGATGATCCACAGTACATCAGTGATGGTCCATAGTAAATCAGTGATGGTCCATAGTACACCAGTGATGATCCATAGTTCACCAGTGATGGCCCATAGTACACCAGTGATGATCCATAGTACACCAGAGATGGCCCATAGTATACCAGTGATGTCCCATAGTACATCAGTGATGATCCACAGTACATCAGTGATGATCCATAGTACACCAGGGATGGCCCATAGTACATCAGTGATGGCTCATAGTACATCAGTGATGATCCATAGTACATCAGTGATGATCCATAGTACACCAGTGATGATCCATAGTACATCAGTGATGGCTCATAATACATCAGTGATGATCCATAATACATCAGTGATGATCCATAGTACACCAGTGATGGCCCATAGTACTTCAGTGATGATCTATAGTACATCAGTGATGATCCACAGTACATCAGTGATGATCCACAGTACATCAGTGATGATCCACGGTACATCAGTGATGATCCATAGTACATCAGTGATGATCCTCAGTACATCAGTGATGATCCACAGTACATCAGTGATGATCTACAGTACATCAGTGATGATCCACAGGACATCAGGGATGGTCCACAGTACATCAGTGATGATCCATAGTACACCAGTCATGATCCATAGTACATCAGTGATGATCCATAGTACATCAGTGATGATCCATAGTACACCAGTGATGGCCCATAGTACACCAGTGATGATCCATAGTACAGCAGTGATGGCCCATAGTACTTCAGTGATGATCTATAGTACATCAGTGATGATCCACAGTACATCAGTGATGATCCACAATACATCAGGGATGGTCCACAGTATATCAGTGATGATCCATAGTACATCAGTGATGGCCCACAGTACATCAGTGATGATCCACAGTACATCAGTGATGATCCATAGTACACCAGTGATGGTCCATAGTACACCAGTGATGGTCCATAGTACATCAGTGATGATCCATAGTACATCAGTGATGATCCACAGTACATCAGGGATGGTCCACAGTACATCAGTGATGATCCATAGTACACCAGTGATGGCCCAAAGCACATCAGTGATGGTCCATAGTACACCAGGGATTATCCATAGTAATCCAGTGATGATCCATAGTACACCAGTGATAGCCCATAGTACACCAGTGATGGCCCATAGTACATCAGTGATGATCCAGAGTACATCAGTGATGATCTATAGTACATCAGGGATGGTCCACAGTACATCAGTGATGATCCATAGTACACCAGTGATGATCCATAGTACATCAGTGATGATCCATAGTACACCTGTGATGGCCAACAGTACACCAGTGATGGCCCACAGTACATCAGTGATGATCCACAGTACATCAGGGATGATCCACAGTATATCAGGGATGGTCCACAGTATATCAGTGATGATCCATAGTACACCAGTGATGATCCATAGTACACCAGTGATGATCCATAGTACACCAGGGATGATCCATAGTACACCAGTGATGATCCATAGTACACCAGTGATGATCCATAGTACATCAGTGATGGTCCATAGTACACCAGTGATGATCCATAGTACACCAGTGATGGCCCATAGTACACCAGTGATGGCCCATAGTACACCAGTGATGATCCATAGTACACCAGTGATGGCCCATAGTACACCAGTGATGTCCCATAGTACATCAGTGATGATCCACAGTACATCAGTGATGATCCATAGTACACCAGGGATTGCCCATAGTACATCAGTGATGGCTCATAGTACATCAGTGATGATCTATAGTACATCAGTGATGATCCATAGTACACCACTGATGATCCATAGTACATCAGTGATGGCTCATAGTACATCAGTGATGATCCATAGTACACCAGTGATGATCCATAGTACATCAGTGATGATCCATAGTACATCAGTGATGATCCATAGTACACCAGTCATGGCCCATAGTACTACAGTGATGATCTATAGTACATCAGTGATGATCCACAGTACATCAGTGATGATCCACAGTACATCAGTGATGATCCAAGGTACATCAGTGATGATCCATAGTACATCAGTGATGATCCTCAGTACATCAGTGATGATCCACAGTACATCAGTGATGATCCACAGTACATCAGTGATGATCCACAGTACATCAGTGATGATCCACAGTACATCAGGGATGGTCCACAGTACATCAGTGATGATCCATAGTACATCAGTGATGATCCATAGTACATCAGTGATGATCCATAGTACACCAGTGATGGCCCATAGTACTTCAGTGATGATTTATAGTACATCAGTGATGATCCACAGTACATCAGTGATGATCCACAATACATCAGGGATGGTCCACAGTATATCAGTGATGATCCATAGTACATCAGTGATGGCCCACAGTACATCAGTGATGATCCACAGTACATCAGTGATGATCCATAGTACACCAGTGATGGCCCATAGTACATCAGTGATGGTTCATAGTACATCAGTGATGATCCATAGTACATCAGTGATGATCCATAGTACATCAGTGATGATCCATAGTACACCAGTGATGGCCCATAGTACATCAGTAATGATCTATAGTACATCAGTGATGATCCACAGTACATCAGTGATGATCCACAGTACATCAGTGATGATCCACAGTACATCAGTGATGGTCCATAGTAAATTAGTGATAGTCCATAGTACACCAGTAATGATCCATAGTACTCCAGTGATGGCCCATAGTACACCAGTGATGGCCCATAGTACATCAGTGATGATCTATAGTACATCAGTGATGATCCACAGTACATCAGGGAAGGTCCATAGTACATCAGGGATGATCCATAGTACATCAGTGATGATCCACAGTACATCAGTGATGATCCACAGTACATCAGTGATGATTCACAGTACATCAGGGATGGTCCACAGTACATCAGTGATGATCCATAGTACACCAGTCATGATCCATAGTACATCAGTGATAATCCATAGTACATCAGTGATGGCCCACAGTACATCAGGGATGATCCACAGTACATCAGTGATGATCCATAGTACACCAGTGATGGCCCATAGTACACCAGTGATGGCCCATAGTACATCAGTGATGATCCACAGTACATCAGTGATGATCTATAGTACACCAGTGATGATTCACAGTACATCAGGGATGGTCCATAGTACATCAGGGATGGTCCATAGTACATCAGGGATGATCCATAGTACACCAGTAATGATCCATAGTATACAAGTGATGGCCCATAGTACATCAGTGATGATCTATAGTACATCAGTGATGATCCATAGTACACCAGTGATGATCCATAGTACACCAGTGATGATTCATAGTACACCAGTGATGGTCCATAGTACATCAGTGATGATCTATAGTACATCAGTGATGATCCATAGTACACCAGTGATGATTAATAGTACACCAGTGATGATTCATAGTACACCAGTGATGGTCCATAGTACATCAGTGATGATCTATAGTACATCAGTGATGATCCACAGTACATCAGTGATGATCCACAGTACACCAGTGATGGCCCATAGTACATCAGTGATGATCTATAGTACATCAGTGATGATCCTCAGTACATCAGTGATGATCCACAGTACATCAGTGATGATCCACAGTACATCAAGGATGGTCCACAGTACATCAGTGATGATCCATAGTACATCAGTGATGGCCCATAGCACATCAGTGATGATCCATAGTACACCAGTGATTATCCATAGTACACCAGGGATGATCCACAGTACATCAGTGATGATCCACAGTACATCAGTGATGGTCCATAGTAAATTAGTGATGGTCCATAGTACACCAGTGATGATCCATAGTACTCCAGTGATGGCCCATAGTACACCAGTGATGGCCCATAGTACATCAGTGATGATCTATAGTACAACAGTGATGATCCACAGTACATCAGGGATGGTCCATAGTACATCAGGGATGATCCATAGTACATCAGTGATGATCCACAGTACATCAGTGATGATCCACAGTACATCAGTGATGATCCACAGTACATAAGGGATGGTCCACAGTACATTAGTGATGATCCATAGTACACCAGTCATGATCCATAGTACATCAGTGATGATCCATAGTACAGCAGTGATGGCCCACAGTACATCAGGGATGATCCACAGTACATCAGTGATGATCCATAGTACACCAGTGATGGCCCATAGTACATCAGTGATGATCCACAGTACATCAGTGATGATCTATAGTACATCAGTGATGAATCACAGTACACCAGTGATGATTCACAGTACATCAGGGATGGTCCATAGTACATCAGGGATGGTCCATAGTACATCAGGGATGATCCATAGTACACCAGTGATGATCCATAGTACACAAGTGATGACCCATAGTATATCAGTGATGATCTATAGTACATCAGTGATGATCCACAGTACATCAGTGATGATCCACAGTACACCAGTGATGGCCCATAGTACATCAGTGATGATCTATAGTACATCAGTGATGATCCATAGTACACCAGTGATGATCCATAGTACACCAGTGATGATTCATAGTACACCAGTGATGGTCCATAGTACATCAGTGATGATCTATAGTACATCAGTGATGATCCATAGTACACCAGTGATGATTAATAGTACACCAGTGATGATTCATAGTACACCAGTGATGGTCCATAGTACATCAGTGATGATCTATAGTACATCAGTGATGATCCACAGTACATCAGTGATGATCCACAGTACACCAGTGATGGCCCATAGTACATCAGTGATGATCTATAGTACATCAGTGATGATCCTCAGTACATCAGTGATGATCCACAGTACATCAGTGATGATCCACAGTACATCAAGGATGGTCCACAGTACATCAGTGATGATCCATAGTACATCAGTGATGGCCCATAGCACATCAGTGATGATCCATAGTACACCAGTGATTATCCATAGTACACCAGGGATGATCCACAGTACATCAGTGATGATCCACAGTACATCAGTGATGGTCCATAGTAAATTAGTGATGGTCCATAGTACACCAGTGATGATCCATAGTACTCCAGTGATGGCCCATAGTACACCAGTGATGGCCCATAGTACATCAGTGATGATCTATAGTACAACAGTGATGATCCACAGTACATCAGGGATGGTCCATAGTACATCAGGGATGATCCATAGTACATCAGTGATGATCCACAGTACATCAGTGATTATCCACAGTACATCAGTGATGATCCACAGTACATAAGGGATGGTCCACAGTACATCAGTGATGATCCATAGTACACCAGTCATGATCCATAGTACATCAGTGATGATCCATAGTACATCAGTGATGGCCCACAGTACATCAGGGATGATCCACAGTACATCAGTGATGATCCATAGTACACCAGTGATGGCCCATAGTACATCAGTGATGATCCACAGTACATCAGTGATGATCTATAGTACATCAGTGATGAATCACAGTACACCAGTGATGATTCACAGTACATCAGGGATGGTCCATAGTACATCAGGGATGGTCCATAGTACATCAGGGATGATCCATAGTACACCAGTGATGATCCATAGTACACAAGTGATGACCCATAGTATATCAGTGATGATCTATAGTACATCAGTGATGATCCATAGTACACAAGTGATGATCCATAGTACACCAGTGATGATTCATAGTCACCAGTGATGGTCCATAGTACATCAGTGATGATCTATAGTTCATCAGTGATGATCCTCTGTACATCAGTGATGATCCACAGTACATCAGTGATGATCCACAGTACATCAGTGATGATCCACAGTACATCAGGGATGGTCCACAGTACATCAGTGATGATCCATAGTACATCAGTGATGGCCCATAGTACATCAGTGATGATCCATATTACACCAGTTATGATCCATATTACACCAGGGATGACCCACAGTACATCAGTGATGATCCACAGTACATCAGTGATGGTCCATAGTAAATCAGTGATGGTCCATAGTACACCAGTGATGATCCATAGTTCACCAGTGATGGCCCATAGTACACCAGTGATGATCCATAGTACACCAGAGATGGCCCATAGTATACCAGTGATGTCCCATAGTACATCAGTGATGATCCACAGTACATCAGTGATGATCCATAGTACACCAGGGATGGCCCATAGTACATCAGTGATGGCTCATAGTACATCAGTGATGATCCATAGTACATCAGTGATGATCCATAGTACACCAGTGATGATCCATAGTACATCAGTGATGGCTCATAATACATCAGTGATGATCCATAATACATCAGTGATGATCCATAGTACACCAGTGATGGCCCATAGTACTTCAGTGATGATCTATAGTACATCAGTGATGATCCACAGTACATCAGTGATGATCCACAGTACATCAGTGATGATCCACGGTACATCAGTGATGATCCATAGTACATCAGTGATGATCCTCAGTACATCAGTGATGATCCACAGTACATCAGTGATGATCTACAGTACATCAGTGATGATCCACAGGACATCAGGGATGGTCCACAGTACATCAGTGATGATCCATAGTACACCAGTCATGATCCATAGTACATCAGTGATGATCCATAGTACATCAGTGATGATCCATAGTACACCAGTGATGGCCCATAGTACACCAGTGATGATCCATAGTACACCAGTGATGGCCCATAGTACTTCAGTGATGATCTATAGTACATCAGTGATGATCCACAGTACATCAGTGATGATCCACAATACATCAGGGATGGTCCACAGTATATCAGTGATGATCCATAGTACATCAGTGATGGCCCACAGTACATCAGTGATGATCCACAGTACATCAGTGATGATCCATAGTACACCAGTGATGGTCCATAGTACACCAGTGATGGTCCATAGTACATCAGTGATGATCCATAGTACATCAGTGATGATCCACAGTACATCAGGGATGGTCCACAGTACATCAGTGATGATCCATAGTACACCAGTGATGGCCCAAAGCACATCAGTGATGGTCCATAGTACACCTGGGATGATCCATAGTAATCCAGTGATGATCCATAGTACACCAGTGATAGCCCATAGTACACCAGTGATGGCCCATAGTACATCAGTGATGATCCAGAGTACATCAGTGATGATCTATAGTACATCAGGGATGGTCCACAGTACATCAGTGATGATCCATAGTACACCAGTGATGATCCATAGTACATCAGTGATGATCCATAGTACACCTGTGATGGCCAACAGTACACCAGTGATGGCCCACAGTACATCAGTGATGATCCACAGTACATCAGGGATGATCCACAGTATATCAGGGATGGTCCACAGTATATCAGTGATGATCCATAGTACACCAGTGATGATCCATAGTACACCAGTGATGATCCATAGTACACCAGGGATGATCCATAGTACACCAGTGATGATCCATAGTACACCAGTGATGATCCATAGTACATCAGTGATGGTCCATAGTACACCAGTGATGATCCATAGTACACCAGTGATGGCCCATAGTACACCAGTGATGGCCCATAGTACACCAGTGATGATCCATAGTACACCAGTGATGGCCCATAGTACACCAGTGATGTCCCATAGTACATCAGTGATGATCCACAGTACATCAGTGATGATCCATAGTACACCAGGGATTGCCCATAGTACATCAGTGATGGCTCATAGTACATCAGTGATGATCTATAGTACATCAGTGATGATCCATAGTACACCAGTGATGATCCATAGTACATCAGTGATGGCTCATAGTACATCAGTGATGATCCATAGTACACCAGTGATGATCCATAGTACATCAGTGATGATCCATAGTACATCAGTGATGATCCATAGTACACCAGTCATGGCCCATAGTACTACAGTGATGATCTATAGTACATCAGTGATGATCCACAGTACATCAGTGATGATCCACAGTACATCAGTGATGATCCAAGGTACATCAGTGATGATCCATAGTACATCAGTGATGATCCTCAGTACATCAGTGATGATCCACAGTACATCAGTGATGATCCACAGTACATCAGTGATGATCCACAGTACATCAGTGATGATCCACAGTACATCAGGGATGGTCCACAGTACATCAGTGATGATCCATAGTACATCAGTGATGATCCATAGTACATCAGTGATGATCCATAGTACACCAGTGATGGCCCATAGTACTTCAGTGATGATTTATAGTACATCAGTGATGATCCACAGTACATCAGTGATGATCCACAATACATCAGGGATGGTCCACAGTATATCAGTGATGATCCATAGTACATCAGTGATGGCCCACAGTACATCAGTGATGATCCACAGTACATCAGTGATGATCCATAGTACACCAGTGATGGCCCATAGTACATCAGTGATGGTTCATAGTACATCAGTGATGATCCATAGTACATCAGTGATGATCCATAGTACATCAGTGATGATCCATAGTACACCAGTGATGGCCCATAGTACATCAGTAATGATCTATAGTACATCAGTGATGATCCACAGTACATCAGTGATGATCCACAGTACATCAGTGATGATCCACAGTACATCAGTGATGGTCCATAGTAAATTAGTGATAGTCCATAGTACACCAGTAATGATCCATAGTACTCCAGTGATGGCCCATAGTACACCAGTGATGGCCCATAGTACATCAGTGATGATCTATAGTACATCAGTGATGATCCACAGTACATCAGGGAAGGTCCATAGTACATCAGGGATGATCCATAGTACATCAGTGATGATCCACAGTACATCAGTGATGATCCACAGTACATCAGTGATGATTCACAGTACATCAGGGATGGTCCACAGTACATCAGTGATGATCCATAGTACACCAGTCATGATCCATAGTACATCAGTGATAATCCATAGTACATCAGTGATGGCCCACAGTACATCAGGAATGATCCACAGTACATCAGTGATGATCCATAGTACACCAGTGATGGCCCATAGTACACCAGTGATGGCCCATAGTACATCAGTGATGATCCACAGTACATCAGTGATGATCTATAGTACACCAGTGATGATTCACAGTACATCAGGGATGGTCCATAGTACATCAGGGATGGTCCATAGTACATCAGGGATGATCCATAGTACACCAGTAATGATCCATAGTACACAAGTGATGGCCCATAGTACATCAGTGATGATCTATAGTACATCAGTGATGATCCATAGTACACCAGTGATGATCCATAGTACACCAGTGATGATTCATAGTACACCAGTGATGGTCCATAGTACATCAGTGATGATCTATAGTACATCAGTGATGATCCATAGTACACCAGTGATGATTAATAGTACACCAGTGATGATTCATAGTACACCAGTGATGGTCCATAGTACATCAGTGATGATCTATAGTACATCAGTGATGATCCACAGTACATCAGTGATGATCCACAGTACACCAGTGATGGCCCATAGTACATCAGTGATGATCTATAGTACATCAGTGATGATCCTCAGTACATCAGTGATGATCCACAGTACATCAGTGATGATCCACAGTACATCAAGGATGGTCCACAGTACATCAGTGATGATCCATAGTACATCAGTGATGGCCCATAGCACATCAGTGATGATCCATAGTACACCAGTGATTATCCATAGTACACCAGGGATGATCCACAGTACATCAGTGATGATCCACAGTACATCAGTGATGGTCCATAGTAAATTAGTGATGGTCCATAGTACACCAGTGATGATCCATAGTACTCCAGTGATGGCCCATAGTACACCAGTGATGGCCCATAGTACATCAGTGATGATCTATAGTACAACAGTGATGATCCACAGTACATCAGGGATGGTCCATAGTACATCAGGGATGATCCATAGTACATCAGTGATGATCCACAGTACATCAGTGATGATCCACAGTACATCAGTGATGATCCACAGTACATAAGGGATGGTCCACAGTACATCAGTGATGATCCATAGTACACCAGTCATGATCCATAGTACATCAGTGATGATCCATAGTACAGCAGTGATGGCCCACAGTACATCAGGGATGATCCACAGTACATCAGTGATGATCCATAGTACACCAGTGATGGCCCATAGTACATCAGTGATGATCCACAGTACATCAGTGATGATCTATAGTACATCAGTGATGAATCACAGTACACCAGTGATGATTCACAGTACATCAGGGATGGTCCATAGTACATCAGGGATGGTCCATAGTACATCAGGGATGATCCATAGTACACCAGTGATGATCCATAGTACACAAGTGATGACCCATAGTATATCAGTGATGATCTATAGTACATCAGTGATGATCCATAGTACACAAGTGATGATCCATAGTACACCAGTGATGATTCATAGTCACCAGTGATGGTCCATAGTACATCAGTGATGATCTATAGTTCATCAGTGATGATCCTCAGTACATCAGTGATGATCCACAGTACATCAGTGATGATCCACAGTACATCAGTGATGATCCACAGTATATCAGGGATGGTCCACAGTACATCAGTGATGATCCATAGTACATCAGTGATGGCCCATAGTACATCAGTGATGATCCATATTACACCAGTGATGATCCATATTACACCAGGGATGACCCACAGTACATCAGTGATGATCCACAGTACATCAGTGATGGTCCATAGTAAATCAGTGATGGTCCATAGTACACCAGTGATGATCCATAGTTCACCAGTGATGGCCCATAGTACACCAGTGATGATCCATAGTACACCAGAGATGGCCCATAGTATACCAGTGATGTCCCATAGTACATCAGTGATGATCCACAGTACATCAGTGATGATCCATAGTACACCAGAGATGGCCCATAGTACATCAGTGATGGCTCATAGTACATCAGTGATGATCCATAGTACATCAGTGATGATCCATAGTACACCAGTGATGATCCATAGTACATCAGTGATGGCTCATAATACATCAGTGATGATCCATAATACATCAGTGATGATCCATAGTACACCAGTGATGGCCCATAGTACTTCAGTGATGATCGATAGTACATCAGTGATGATCCACAGTACATCAGTGATGATCCACAGTACATCAGTGATGATCCACGGTACATCAGTGATGATCCATAGTACATCAGTGATGATCCTCAGTACATCAGTGATGATCCACAGTACATCAGTGATGATCTACAGTACATCAGTGATGATCCACAGGACATCAGGGATGGTCCACAGTACATCAGTGATGATCCATAGTACACCAGTCATGATCCATAGTACATCAGTGATGATCCATAGTACATCAGTGATGATCCATAGTACACCAGTGATGGCCCATAGTACACCAGTGATGATCCATAGTACACCAGTGATGGCCCATAGTACTTCAGTGATGATCTATAGTACATCAGTGATGATCCACAGTACATCAGTGATGATCCACAATACATCAGGGATGGTCCACAGTATATCAGTGATGATCCATAGTACATCAGTGATGGCCCACAGTACATCAGTGATGATCCACAGTACATCAGTGATGATCCATAGTACACCAGTGATGGTCCATAGTACACCAGTGATGGTCCATAGTACATCAGTGATGATCCATAGTACATCAGTGATGATCCACAGTACATCAGGGATGGTCCACAGTACATCAGTGATGATCCATAGTACACCAGTGATGGCCCAAAGCACATCAGTGATGGTCCATAGTACACCAGGGATGATCCATAGTAATCCAGTGATGATCCATAGTACACCAGTGATGGCCCATAGTACACCAGTGATGGCCCATAGTACATCAGTGATGATCCAGAGTACATCAGTGATGATCTATAGTACATCAGGGATGGTCCACAGTACATCAGTGATGATCCATAGTACACCAGTGATGATCCATAGTACATCAGTGATGATCCATAGTACACCTGTGATGGCCAACAGTACACCAGTGATGGCCCACAGTACATCAGTGATGATCCACAGTACATCAGGGATGATCCACAGTATATCAGGGATGGTCCACAGTATATCAGTGATGATCCATAGTACACCAGTGATGATCCATAGTACACCAGTGATGATCCATAGTACACCAGGGATGATCCATAGTACACCAGTGATGATCCATAGTACACCAGTGATGATCCATAGTACATCAGTGATGGTCCATAGTACACCAGTGATGATCCATAGTACACCAGTGATGGCCCATAGTACACCAGTGATGGCCCATAGTACACCAGTGATAATCCATAGTACACCAGTGATGGCCCATAGTACACCAGTGATGTCCCATAGTACATCAGTGATGATCCACAGTACATCAGTGATGATCCATAGTACACCAGGGATTGCCCATAGTACATCAGTGATGGCTCATAGTACATCAGTGATGATCTATAGTACATCAGTGATGATCCATAGTACATCAGTGATGGCTCATAGTACATCAGTGATGATCCATAGTACACCAGTGATGATCCATAGTACATCAGTGATGATCCATAGTACATCAGTGATGATCCATAGTACATCAGTGATGATCCATAGTACACCAGTCATGGCCCATAGTACTACAGTGATGATCTATAGTACATCAGTGATGATCCACAGTACATCAGTGATGATCCACAGTACATCAGTGATGATCCAAGGTACATCAGTGATGATCCATAGTACATCAGTGATGATCCTCAGTACATCAGTGATGATCCACAGTACATCAGTGATGATCCACAGTACATCAGTGATGATCCACAGTACATCAGTGATGATCCACAGTACATCAGGGATGGTCCACAGTACATCAGTGATGATCCATAGTACATCAGTGATGATCCATAGTACATCAGTGATGATCCATAGTACACCAGTGATGGCCCATAGTACTTCAGTGATGATTTATAGTACTTCAGTGATGATTTATAGTACATCAGTGATGATCCACAGTACATCAGTGATGATCCACAATACATCAGGGATGGTCCACAGTATATCAGTGATGATCCATAGTACATCAGTGATGGCCCACAGTACATCAGTGATGATCCACAGTACATCAGTGATGATCCATAGTACACCAGTGATGGCCCATAGTACATCAGTGATGGTTCATAGTACATCAGTGATGATCCATAGTACATCAGTGATGATCCATAGTACATCAGTGATGATCCATAGTACACCAGTGATGGCCCATAGTACATCAGTAATGATCTATAGTACATCAGTGATGATCCACAGTACATCAGTGATGATCCACAGTACATCAGTTATGATCCACAGTACATCAGTGATGATCCACAGTACATCAGTGATGATCCACAATACTTCAGTGATGATCCACAGTACATCAGTGATGATCCACAGTACATCAGGGATGGTCCACAGTATATCAGTGATGATCCATAGTACATCAGTGATGGCCCATAGTACATCAGTGATGATTCATAGTACACCAGTGATGATCCATAGTACACCAGTGATGTTCCATAGTACACCAGGGATGATCCACAGTACATCAGTGATGATCCACAGTACATCAGTGGTGGTCCACAGTACATCAGTGATGGTCCATAGTACACCAGTGATGATCCATAGTACACCAGTGATGATCCATAGTACACCAGTGATGGCCCATAGTACACCAGTGATGGCCCATAGTACATCAGTGATGATCCATAGTACATCAGTGATGATCCACAGTACATCAGTGATGATCCACAGTACATCAGGGATGGTCCATAGTACATCAGTGATGATCCATAGTACACCAGTGATGATCCATAGTACACCAGGGATGGCCCATAGTACATCAGTGATGAACTATAGTACATCAGTGATGATCCACAGTACATCAGGGATGGTCCATAGTACACCAGGGATTGCCCATAGTACATCAGTGATGGCTCATAGTACATCAGTGATGATCTATAGTACATCAGTGATGATCCATAGTACATCAGTGATGGCTCATAGTACATCAGTGATGATCCATAGTACACCAGTGATGATCCATAGTACATCAGTGATGATCCATAGTACATCAGTGATGATCCATAGTACATCAGTGATGATCCATAGTACACCAGTCATGGCCCATAGTACTACAGTGATGATCTATAGTACATCAGTGATGATCCACAGTACATCAGTGATGATCCACAGTACATCAGTGATGATCCAAGGTACATCAGTGATGATCCATAGTACATCAGTGATGATCCTCAGTACATCAGTGATGATCCACAGTACATCAGTGATGATCCACAGTACATCAGTGATGATCCACAGTACATCAGTGATGATCCACAGTACATCAGGGATGGTCCACAGTACATCAGTGATGATCCATAGTACATCAGTGATGATCCATAGTACATCAGTGATGATCCATAGTACACCAGTGATGGCCCATAGTACTTCAGTGATGATTTATAGTACTTCAGTGATGATTTATAGTACATCAGTGATGATCCACAGTACATCAGTGATGATCCACAATACATCAGGGATGGTCCACAGTATATCAGTGATGATCCATAGTACATCAGTGATGGCCCACAGTACATCAGTGATGATCCACAGTACATCAGTGATGATCCATAGTACACCAGTGATGGCCCATAGTACATCAGTGATGGTTCATAGTACATCAGTGATGATCCATAGTACATCAGTGATGATCCATAGTACATCAGTGATGATCCATAGTACACCAGTGATGGCCCATAGTACATCAGTAATGATCTATAGTACATCAGTGATGATCCACAGTACATCAGTGATGATCCACAGTACATCAGTTATGATCCACAGTACATCAGTGATGATCCACAGTACATCAGTGATGATCCACAATACTTCAGTGATGATCCACAGTACATCAGTGATGATCCACAGTACATCAGGGATGGTCCACAGTATATCAGTGATGATCCATAGTACATCAGTGATGGCCCATAGTACATCAGTGATGATTCATAGTACACCAGTGATGATCCATAGTACACCAGTGATGTTCCATAGTACACCAGGGATGATCCACAGTACATCAGTGATGATCCACAGTACATCAGTGGTGGTCCACAGTACATCAGTGATGGTCCATAGTACACCAGTGATGATCCATAGTACACCAGTGATGATCCATAGTACACCAGTGATGGCCCATAGTACACCAGTGATGGCCCATAGTACATCAGTGATGATCCATAGTACATCAGTGATGATCCACAGTACATCAGTGATGATCCACAGTACATCAGGGATGGTCCATAGTACATCAGTGATGATCCATAGTACACCAGTGATGATCCATAGTACACCAGGGATGGCCCATAGTACATCAGTGATGAACTATAGTACATCAGTGATGATCCACAGTACATCAGGGATGGTCCATAGTACATCAGTGATGATCCATAGTACACCAGTGATGATCCATAGTACACCAGTGATGGCCCATAGTACATCAGTGATGAACTATAGTACATCAGTGATGATCCACAGTACATCAGTGATGATCCACAGTACATCAGGGCTGGTCCATAGTACACCAGTGATGATCCACAGTACACCAGTGGTGATCCATAGTACACCAGTGATGGTCCATAGTACATCAGTGATGATCTATAGTACATCAGTGATGGTCCATAGTACACCAGTGATGATCTATAGTACATCAGTGATGATCTACAGTACATCAGTTATGATCCACAGTACATTAGTGAGGATCCACAGTACATCAGTGATGATCCACAATACTTCAGTGATGATCCACAGTACATCAGTGATGATCCACAGTACATCAGGGATGGTCCACAGTATATCAGTGATGATCCATAGTACATCAGTGATGGTCCATAGTACATCAGTGATGATCCATAGTACACCAGTGATGATCCATAGTACACCAGTGATGATCCATAGTACACCAGTGATGGCCCATAGTACACCAGTGATAGCCCATAGTACATCAGTGATGATCCATAGTACATCAGTGATGATCCACAGTACATCAGTGATAATCCACAGTACATCAGGGATGGTCCATAGTACATCAGTGATGATCCATAGTACACCAGTGATGATCCATAGTACACCAGTGATGGCCCATAGTACATCAGTGATGAACTATAGTACATCAGTGATGATCCACAGTACATCAGGGATGGTCCATAGTACATCAGTGATGATCCATAGTACACCAGTGATGATCCATAGTACACCAGTGATGGCCCATAGTACATCAGTGATGAACTATAGTACATCAGTGATGATCCACAGTACATCAGTGATGATCCATAGTACATCAGTGATGATCCACAGTACATCAGTGATGATCCACAGTACATCAGGGATGGTCCATAGTACATCAGTGATGATCCATAGTACACCAGTGATGATCCATAGTACACCAGTGATGGCCCATAGTACATCAGTGATGAACTATAGTACATCAGTGATGATCCACAGTACATCAGTGATGATCCACAGTACATCAGGGATGGTCCATAGTACACCAGTGATGATCCACAGTACACCAGTGATGATCCATAGTACACCAGTGATGGTCCATAGTACATCAGTGATGATCTATAGTACATCAGTGATGGTCCATAGTACATCAGTGATGATATATAGTACATCAGTGATGATCTATAGTACATCAGTGATGATCCACAGTACATCAGTTATGATACACAGTACATCAGTGATGATCCACAGTACATCAGTGATGATCCACAATACTTCAGTGATGATCCACAGTACATCAGTGATGATCCACAGTACATCAGGGATGGTCCACAGTATATCAGTGATGATCCATAGTACATCAGTGATGGTCCATAGTCCATCAGTGATGGTCCATAGTACACCAGTGATGATCCATAGTACACCAGTGATGGCCCATAGTACACCAGTGATGGCCCATAGTACATCAGTGATGATCCATAGTACATCAGTGATGATCCACAGTACATCAGTGATGATCCACAGTACATCAGTGATGATCCACAGTACATCAGGGATGGTCCATAGTACATCAGTGATGATCCATAGTACACCAGTGATGATCCATAGTACACCAGTGATGGCCCATAGTACATCAGTGATGAACTATAGTACATCAGTGATGATCCACAGTACATTAGGGATGGTCCATAGTACATCAGTGATGATCCATAGTACACCAGTGATGATCCATAGTACACCAGTGATGGCCCATAGTACATCAGTGATGAACTATAGTACATCAGTGATGATCCACAGTACATCAGTGATGATCCATAGTACATCAGTGATGATCCACAGTACATCAGTGATGATCCACAGTACATCAGGGATGGTCCATAGTACATCAGTGATGATCCATAGTACACCAGTGATGATCCATAGTACACCAGTGATGGCCCATAGTACAGCAGTGATGAACTATAGTTTATCAGTGATGATCCACAGTACATCAGTGATGATCCACAGTACATCAGGGATGGTCCATAGTACACCAGTGATGATCCACAGTACACCAGTGATGATCCATAGTACACCAGTGATGGCCCATAGTACACCAGTGATGATCCATAGTACACCAGAGATGGCCCATAGTATACCAGTGATGAGCTATAGTACATCAGTGATGATCTATAGTACATCAGTGATGATCCATAGTACACCAGTGATGATCCATAGTACATCAGTGATGGCCCATAGTACACCAGTGATGATCCATAGTACACCTATGATGATCCATAGTACTTCAGTGATGGCCCATAGTACACCAGTGATGATCCATAGTACATCAGTGATGGCTTCTAGTACATCAGTGATGATCCATAATACATCAGTGATGATCCATAGTACACCAGTGATGGCCCATAGTACTTCAGTGATGATCTATAGTACATCAGTGATGATCCACAGTACATCAGTGATGATCCACGGTACATCAGTGATGATCCATAGTACATCAGTGATGATCCTCAGTACATCAGTGATGATCCACAGTACATCAGTGATGATCCACAGTACATCAGTGATGATCCACAGTACATCAGTGATGATCCACAGGACATCAGGGATGGTCCACAGTACATCAGTGATGATCCATAGTACACCAGTCATGATCCATAGTACATCAGTGATGATCCATAGTTCATCAGTGATGATCCATAGTACACCAGTGATGGCCCATAGTACACCAGTGATGATCCATAGTACACCAGTGATGGCCCATAGTACTTCAGTGATGATCTATAGTACATCAGTGATGATCCACAGTACATCAGTGATGATCCACAATACATCAGGGATGGTCCACAGTATATCAGTGATGATCCATAGTACATCAGTGATGGCCCACAGTACATCAGTGATGATCCACAGTATATCAGTGATGATCCATAGTACACCAGTGATGGTCCATAGTACACCAGTGATGGTCCATAGTACATCAGTGATGATCCATAGTACATCAGTGATGATCCACAGTACATCAGGGATGGTCCACAGTACATCAGTGATGATCCATAGTACACCAGTGATGGCCCAAAGCACATCAGTGATGGTCCATAGTACACCAGGGATGATCCATAGTAATCCAGTGATGATCCATAGTACACCAGTGA
Source organism: Rana muscosa (assembly GCA_029206835.1). Classification (NCBI taxonomy): domain Eukaryota; kingdom Metazoa; phylum Chordata; class Amphibia; order Anura; family Ranidae; genus Rana; species Rana muscosa. Next base: position 1,674,326 of record JARGYO010000232.1, read on the forward strand.
TGGCCCATAGTACACCAGTGATGGCCCATAGTACATCAGTGATGATCCACAGTACATCAGTGATGATCTATAGTACATCAGGGATGGTCCACAGTACATCAGTGATGATCCATAGTACACCAGTGATGATCCATAGTACATCAGTGATGATCCATAGTACACCTGTGATGGCCCACAGTACACCTGTGATGGCCCACAGTACATCAGTGATGATCCACAGTACATCAGGGATGATCCACAGTATATCAGGGATGGTCCACAGTATATCAGTGATGATCCATAGTACACCAGTGATGATCCATAGTACACCAGGGATGATCCATAGTACACCATTGATGATCCATAGTACACCAGTGATGATCCATAGTACATCAGTGATGGTCCATAGTACACCAGTGATGATCCATAGTACACCAGTGATGGCCCATAGTACACCAGTGATGGCCCATAGTACACCAGTGATGATCCATAGTACACCAGTGATGGCCCATAGTACACCAGTGATGTCCCATAGTACATCAGTGATGATCCACAGTACATCAGTGATGATCCATAGTACACCAGGGATGGCTCATAGTACATCAGTGATGGCTCATAGTACATCAGTGATGATCCATAGTACATCAGTGGTGATCCATTGTACACCAGTGATGATCCATAGTACATCAGTGATGGCTCATAGTACATCAGTGATGATCCATAGTACACCAGTCATGGCCCATAGTACTACAGTGATGATCTATAGTACATCAGTGATGATCCACAGTACATCAGTGATGATCCACAGTACATCAGTGATGATCCAAGCTACATCAGTGATGATCCATAGTACATCAGTGATGATCCTCAGTACATCAGTGATGATCCACAGTACATCAGTGATGATCCACAGTACATCAGTGATGATCCACAGTACATCAGGGATGGTCCACAGTACATCAGTGATGATCCATAGTACACCAGTCATGATCCATAGTACATCAGTGATGATCCATAGTACATCAGTGATGATCCATAGTACACCAGTGATGATCCATAGTACACCAGTGATGGCCCATAGTACTTCAGTGATGATTTATAGTACATCAGTGATGATCCACAGTACATCAGTGATGATCCACAATACATCAGGGATGGCCCACAGTATATCAGTGATGATCCATAGTACATCAGTGATGGCCCACAGTACATCAGTGATGATCCACAGTACATCAGTGATGATCCATAGTACACCAGTGATGGCCCATAGTACATCAGTGATGGTCCATAGTACATCAGTGATGATCCATAGTACATCAGTGATGATCCATAGTACATCAATGATGATCCATAGTACACCAGTGATGGCCCATAGTACATCAGTAATGATCTATAGTACATCAGTGATGATCCACAGTACATCAGTGATGATCCACAGTACATCAGTTATGATCCACAGTACATCAGTGATGATCCACAGTACATCAGTGATGATCCACAATACTTCAGTGATGATCCACAGTACATCAGTGATGATCCACAGTACATCAGGGATGGTCCACAGTATATCAGTGATGATCCATAGTACATCAGTGATGGCCCATAGTACATCAGTGATGATCCATAGTACACCAGTGATGATCCATAGTACACCAGTGATGTTCCATAGTACACCAGGGATGATCCACAGTACATCAGTGATGATCCACAGTTCATCAGTGGTGGTCCACAGTACATCAGTGATGGTCCATAGTACACCAGTGATGATCCATAGTACACCAGTGATGATCCATAGTACACCAGTGATGGCCCATAGTACATCAGTGATGATCCATAGTACATCAGTGATGATCCACAGTACATCAGTGATGATCCACAGTACATCAGGGATGGTCCATAGTACATCAGTGATGATCCATAGTACACCAGTGATGATCCATAGTACACCAGTGATGGCCCATAGTACATCAGTGATGAACTATAGTACATCAGTGATGATCCACAGTACATCAGGGATGGTCCATAGTACATCAGTGATGATCCATAGTACACCAGTGATGATCCATAGTACACCAGTGATGGCCCATAGTACATCAGTGATGAACTACAGTACATTAGTGATGATCCACAGTACATCAGGGATGGTCCATAGTACACCAGTGATGATCCACAATACACCATTGATGATCCATAGTACACCAGTGATGGTCCATAGTACATCAGTGATGATCTATAGTACATCAGTGATGGTCCATAGTACATCAGTGATGATCTATATACATAGTACACCAGTGATGATCTATAGTACATCAGTGATGATCTACAGTACATCAGTTATGATCCACAGTACATTAGTGATGATCCACAGTACATCAGTGATGATCCACAGTACATCAGTGATGATCCACAATACTTCAGTGATGATCCACAGTACATCAGGGATGGTCCACAGTACATCAGTGATGGTCCACAGTATATCAGTGATGATCCATAGTACATCAGTGATGGTCCATAGTACATCAGTGATGGTCCATAGTACACCAGTGATGATCCATAGTACACCAGTGATGGCCCATAGTACACCAGTGATGGCCCATAGTACATCAGTGATGATCCACAGTACATCAGTGATGATCCACAGTACATCAGTGATGATCCACAGTACATCAGTGATGATCCATAGTACATCAGGGATGGTCCATAGTACATCAGTGATGATCCATAGTACATCAGGGATGATCCACAGTACATCAGGGATTGTCCACAGTACATCAGTGATGGTCCACAGTATATCAGTGATGATCCATAGTACATCAGTGATGGTCCATAGTACATCAGAGATGATCCACAGTACATCAGGGATGGTCCATAGTACATCAGTGATGATCCACAGTACATCAGTGATGATCCACAGTACATCAGTGATGATCCATAGTACACCAGTGATGGCCCATAGTACATCAGTGATGAACTATAGTACATCAGAGATGATCCACAGTACATCAGGGATGGTCCATAGTACATCAGTGATGATCCATAGTACACCAGTGATGATCCATAGTACACCAGTGATGGCCCATAGTACATCAGTGATGAACTATAGTACATCAGTGATGATCCACAGTACATCAGTGATGATCCATAGTACATCAGTGATGATCCACAGTACATCAGTGATGATCCACAGTACATCAGGGATGGTCCATAGTACATCAGTGATGATCTATAGTACACCAGTGATGATCCATAGTACACCAGTGATGGCCCATAGTACATCAGTGATGAACTATAGTACATCAGTGATGATCCACAGTACATCAGTGATGATCCACAGTACATCAGGGGTGGTCCATAGTACACCAGTGATGATCCACAGTACACCAGTGATGATCCATAGTACACCAGTGATGGTCCATAGTACATCAGTGATGATCTATAGTACATCAGTGATGGTCCATGGTACATCAGTGATGATCTATAGTACATCAGTGATGATCTATAGTACATCAGTGATGATCCACAGTACATCAGTTATGATACACAGTACATCAGTGATGATCCACAGTACATCAGTGATGATCCACAGTACATCAGTGATGATCCACAATACTTTAGTGATGATCCACAGTACATCAGTGATGATCCACAGTACATCAGGGATGGTCCACAGTATATCAGTGATGATCCATAGTACATCAGTGATGATCCATAGTACACCAGTGATGGCCCATAGTACACCAGTGATGGCCCATAGTACATCAGTGATGATCCATAGTACATCAGTGATGATCCACAGTACATCAGTGATGATCCACAGTACATCAGGGATGGTCCACAGTACATCAGTGATGATCCATAGTACACCAGTGATGATCCATAGTACACCAGTGATGGCCCATAGTACACCAGTGATGATCCATAGTACACCAGTGATGGCCCATAGTACATCAGTGATGAACTATAGTACATCAGTGATGATCCACAGTACATCAGTGATGATCCATAGTACACCAGTGATGGCCCATAGTACACCAGTGATGATCCATAGTACACCAGTGATGGCCCATAGTACATCAGTGATGAACTATAGTACATCAGTGATGATCCACAGTACATCAGTGATGATCCACAGTACATCAGGGATGGTCCATAGTACATCAGTGATGATCCATAGTACACCAGTGATGATCCATAGTACACCAGTGATGGCCCATAGTACATCAGTGATGAACTATAGTACATCAGTGATGATCCACAGTACATCAGTGATGATCCACAGTACATCAGGGATGGTCCATAGTACACCAGTGATGATCCATAGTACACCAGTGATGATCCATAGTACACCAGTGATGGTCCATAGTACATCAGTGATGATCTATAGTACACCAGTGATGGTCCATAGTACATCAGTGATGATCTATAGTACATCAGTGATAAACTATAGTACATCAGTGATGATCTATAGTACATCAGTGATGATCCATAGTACATCAGTGATGATCCACAGTACATCAGTGATGATCCACAGTACATCAGGGATGGTCCATAGTACATCAGTGATGATCCATAGTACACCAGTGATGATCCATAGTACACCAGTGATGGCCCATAGTACATCAGTGATGAACTATAGTACATCAGTGATGATCCACAGTACATCAGGGATGGTCCATAGTACATCAGTGATGATCCATAGTACACCAGTGATGATCCATAGTACACCAGTGATGGCCCATAGTACATCAGTGATGAACTACAGTACATCAGTGATGATCCACAGTACATCAGGGATGGTCCATAGTACACCAGTGATGATCCACAATACACCATTGATGATCCATAGTACACCAGTGATGGTCCATAGTACATCAGTGATGATCTATAGTACATCAGTGATGGTCCATAGTACATCAGTGATGATCTATATACATAGTACACCAGTGATGATCTATAGTACATCAGTGATGATCTACAGTACATCAGTTATGATCCACAGTACATTAGTGATGATCCACAGTACATCAGTGATGATCCACAGTACATCAGTGATGATCCACAATACTTCAGTGATGATCCACAGTACATCAGGGATGGTCCACAGTACATCAGTGATGGTCCACAGTATATCAGTGATGATCCATAGTACATCAGTGATGGTCCATAGTACATCAGTGATGGTCCATAGTACACCAGTGATGATCCATAGTACACCAGTGATGGCCCATAGTACATCAGTGATGATCCACAGTACATCAGTGATGATCCACAGTACATCAGTGATGATCCACAGTACATCAGTGATGATCCATAGTACACCAGTGATGGCCCATAGTACATCAGTGATGAACTATAGTACATCAGAGATGTTCCACAGTACATCAGGGATGGTCCATAGTACATCAGTGATGATCCATAGTACACCAGTGATGATCCATAGTACACCAGTGATGGCCCATAGTACATCAGTGATGAACTATAGTACATCAGTGATGATCCACAGTACATCAGTGATGATCCATAGTACATCAGTGATGATCCACAGTACATCAGTGATGATCCACAGTACATCAGGGATGGTCCATAGTATATCAGTGATGATCCATAGTACACCAGTGATGATCCATAGTACACCAGTGATGGCCCATAGTACATCAGTGATGAACTATAGTACATCAGTGATGATCCACAGTACATCAGTGATGATCCACAGTACATCAGGGATGGTCCATAGTACACCAGTGATGATCCACAGTACACCAGTGATGATCCATAGTACACCAGTGATGGTCCATAGTACATCAGTGATGATCTATAGTACATCAGTGATGGTCCATGGTACATCAGTGATGATCTATAGTACATCAGTGATGATCTATAGTACATCAGTGATGATCCACAGTACATCAGTTATGATACACAGTACATCAGTGATGATCCACAGTACATCAGTGATGATCCACAGTACATCAGTGATGATCCACAATACTTCAGTGATGATCCACAGTACATCAGTGATGATCCACAGTACATCAGGGATGGTCCACAGTACATCAGTGATGATCCATAGTACACCAGTGATGGCCCATAGTACGCCAGTGATGGCCCATAGTACATCAGTGATGATCCATAGTACATCAGTGATGATCCACAGTACATCAGTGATGATCCACAGTACATCAGGGATGGTCCACAGTACATCAGTGATGATCCATAGTACACCAGTGATGATCCATAGTACACCAGTGATGGCCCATAGTACACCAGTGATGATCCATAGTACACCAGTGATGGCCCATAGTACATCAGTGATGAACTATAGTACATCAGTGATGATCCACAGTACATCAGTGATGATCCATAGTACACCAGTGATGGCCCATAGTACACCAGTGATGATCCATAGTACACCAGTGATGGCCCATAGTACATCAGTGATGAACTATAGTACATCAGTGATGATCCACAGTACATCAGTGATGATCCACAGTACATCAGGGATGGTCCATAGTACATCAGTGATGATCCATAGTACACCAGTGATGATCCATAGTACACCAGTGATGGCCCATAGTACATCAGTGATGAACTATAGTACATCAGTGATGCTCCACAGTACATCAGTGATGATCCACAGTACATCAGGGATGGTCCATAGTACACCAGTGATGATCCATAGTACACCAGTGATGATCCATAGTACACCAGTGATGGTCCATAGTACATCAGTGATGATCTATAGTACACCAGTGATGGTCCATATTACATCAGTGATGATCTATAGTACATCAGTGATAAACTATAGTACATCAGTGATGATCTATAGTACATCAGTGATGGTCCATAGTACATCAGTGATGATCTATAGTACATCAGTGATGATCTATAGTACATCAGTGATGATCCATAGTACATCAGTGATGATCCACAGTACATCAGTGATGGTCCACAGTACATCAGGGATGGTCCACAGTACATCGGTGATGATCCATAGTACACCAGTGATGGCCCATAGTACATCAGTGATGGTCCATAGTACATCAGTGATGATCCATAGAACATCAGTGATGATCCATAGTACACCAGTGATGGCCCATAATACACCAGTGATGGCCCATAGTACATCAGTGATGATCCACAGTACATCAGTGATGATCCATAGTACATCAGTGATGATCCACAGTACATCAGTGATGATCCACAGTACATCAGGGATGGTCCATAGTACATCAGTGATGATCCATAGTACACCAGTGATGATCCATAGTACACCAGTGATGGCCCATAGTACATCAGTGATGAACTATAGTACATCAGTGATGATCCACAGTACATCAGTGATGATCCACAGTACATCAGGGATGGTCCATAGTACACCAGTGATGATCCACAGTACACCAGTGATGATCCATAGTACACCAGTGATGGTCCATAGTACACCAGTGATGATCCATAGTACACCAGTGATGGCCCATAGTACACCAGTGATGATCCATAGTACACCTATGATGATCCATAGTACTTCAGTGATGGCCCATAGTACACCAGTGATGATCCATAGTACATCAGTGATGGCTTCTAGTACATCAGTGATGATCCATAATACATCAGTGATGATCCATAGTACACCAGTGATGGCCCATAGTACTTCAGTGATGATCTATAGTACATCAGTGATGATCCACAGTACATCAGTGATGATCCACAGTACATCAGTGATGATCCACGGTACATCAGTGATGATCCATAGTACATCAGTGATGATCCTCAGTACATCAGTGATGATCCACAGTACATCAGTGATGATCCACAGTACATCAGTGATGATCCACAGTACATCAGTGATGATCCACAGGACATCAGGGATGGTCCACAGTACATCAGTGATGATCCATAGTACACCAGTCATGATCCATAGTACATCAGTGATGATCCATAGTACATCAGTGATGATCCATAGTACACCAGAGATGGCCCATAGTACACCAGTGATGATCCATAGTACACCAGTGATGGCCCATAGTACTTCAGTGATGATCTATAGTACATCAGTGATGATCCACAGTACATCAGTGATGATCCACAATACATCAGGGATGGTCCACAGTATATCAGTGATGATCCATAGTACATCAGTGATGGCCCACAGTACATCAGTGATGATCCACAGTCTATCAGTGATGATCCATAGTACACCAGTGATGGTCCATAGTACACCAGTGATGGTCCATAGTACATCGGTGATGATCCATAGTACATCAGTGATGATCCACAGTACATCAGGGATGGTCCACAGTACATCAGTGATGATCCATAGTACACCAGTGATGGCCCAAAGCACATCAGTGATGGTCCATAGTACACCAGGGATGATCCATAGTAATCCAGTGATGATCCATAGTACACCAGTGATGGCCCATAGTACACCAGTGATGGCCCATAGTACATCAGTGATGATCCACAGTACATCAGTGATGATCTATAGTACATCAGGGATGGTCCACAGTACATCAGTGATGATCCATAGTACACCAGTGATGATCCATAGTACATCAGTGATGATCCATAGTACACCTGTGATGGCCCACAGTACACCTGTGATGGCCCACAGTACATCAGTGATGATCCACAGTACATCAGGGATGATCCACAGTATATCAGGGATGGTCCACAGTATATCAGTGATGATCCATAGTACACCAGTGATGATCCATAGTACACCAGGGATGATCCATAGTACACCATTGATGATCCATAGTACACCAGTGATGATCCATAGTACATCAGTGATGGTCCATAGTACACCAGTGATGATCCATAGTACACCAGTGATGGCCCATAGTACACCAGTGATGGCCCATAGTACACCAGTGATGATCCATAGTACACCAGTGATGGCCCATAGTACACCAGTGATGTCCCATAGTACATCAGTGATGATCCACAGTACATCAGTGATGATCCATAGTACACCAGGGATGGCCCATAGTACATCAGTGATGGCTCATAGTACATCAGTGATGATCCATAGTACATCAGTGGTGATCCATTGTACACCAGTGATGATCCATAGTACATCAGTGATGGCTCATAGTACATCAGTGATGATCCATAGTACACCAGTGATGATCCATAGTACATCAGTGATGGCTCATAGTACATCAGTGATGATCCATAGTACACCAGTCATGGCCCATAGTACTACAGTGATGATCTATAGTACATCAGTGATGATCCACAGTACATCAGTGATGATCCACAGTACATCAGTGATGATCCAAGCTACATCAGTGATGATCCATAGTACATCAGTGATGATCCTCAGTACATCAGTGATGATCCACAGTACATCAGTGATGATCCACAGTACATCAGTGATGATCCACAGTACATCAGGGATGGTCCACAGTACATCAGTGATGATCCATAGTACACCAGTCATGATCCATAGTACATCAGTGATGATCCATAGTACATCAGTGATGATCCATAGTACACCAGTGATGATCCATAGTACTTCAGTGATGATTTATAGTACATCAGTGATGATCCACAGTACATCAGTGATGATCCACAATACATCAGGGATGGTCCACAGTATATCAGTGATGATCCATAGTACATCAGTGATGGCCCACAGTACATCAGTGATGATCCACAGTACATCAGTGATGATCCATAGTACACCAGTGATGGCACATAGTACATCAGTGATGGTCCATAGTACATCAGTGATGATCCATAGTACATCAGTGATGATCCATAGTACATCAATGATGATCCATAGTACACCAGTGATGGCCCATAGTACATCAGTAATGATCTATAGTACATCAGTGATGATCCACAGTACATCAGTGATGATCCACAGTACATCAGTTATGATCCACAGTACATCAGTGATGATCCACAGTACATCAGTGATGATCCACAATACTTCAGTGATGATCCACAGTACATCAGTGATGATCCACAGTACATCAGGGATGGTCCACAGTATATCAGTGATGATCCATAGTACATCAGTGATGGCCCATAGTACATCAGTGATGATCCATAGTACACCAGTGATGATCCATAGTACACCAGTGATGTTCCATAGTACACCAGGGATGATCCACAGTACATCAGTGATGATCCACAGTACATCAGTGGTGGTCCACAGTACATCAGTGATGGTCCATAGTACACCAGTGATGATCCATAGTACACCAGTGATGATCCATAGTACACCAGTGATGGCCCATAGTACATCAGTGTTGATCCATAGTACATCAGTGATGATCCACAGTACATCAGTGATGATCCACAGTACATCAGGGATGGTCCATAGTACATCAGTGATGATCCATAGTACACCAGTGATGATCCATAGTACACCAGTGATGGCCCATAGTACATCAGTGATGAACTATAGTACATCAGTGATGATCCACAGTACATCAGAGATGGTCCATAGTACATCAGTGATGATCCATAGTACACCAGTGATGATCCATAGTACACCAGTGATGGCCCATAGTACATCAGTGATGAACTACAGTACATCAGTGATGATCCACAGTACATCAGGGATGGTCCATAGTACACCAGTGATGATCCACAATACACCATTGATGATCCATAGTACACCAGTGATGGTCCATAGTACATCAGTGATGATCTATAGTACATCAGTGATGGTCCATAGTACATCAGTGATGATCTATATACATAGTACACCAGTGATGATCTATAGTACATCAGTGATGATCTACAGTACATCAGTTATGATCCACAGTACATTAGTGATGATCCACAGTACATCAGTGATGATCCACAGTACATCAGTGATGATCCACAATACTTCAGTGATGATCCACAGTACATCAGGGATGGTCCACAGTACATCAGTGATGGTCCACAGTATATCAGTGATGATCCATAGTACATCAGTGATGGTCCATAGTACATCAGTGATGGTCCATAGTACACCAGTGATGATCCATAGTACACCAGTGATGGCCCATAGTACACCAGTGATGGCCCATAGTACATCAGTGATGATCCACAGTACATCAGTGATGATCCACAGTACATCAGTGATGATCCACAGTACATCAGTGATGATCCATAGTACACCAGTGATGGCCCATAGTACATCAGTGATGAACTATAGTACATCAGAGATGATCCACAGTACATCAGGGATGGTCCATAGTACATCAGTGATGATCCATAGTACACCAGTGATGATCCATAGTACACCAGTGATGGCCCATAGTACATCAGTGATGAACTATAGTACATCAGTGATGATCCACAGTACATCAGTGATGATCCATAGTACATCAGTGATGATCCACAGTACATCAGTGATGATCCACAGTACATCAGGGATGGTCCATAGTACATCAGTGATGATCCATAGTACACCAGTGATGATCCATAGTACACCAGTGATGGCCCATAGTACATCAGTGATGAACTATAGTACATCAGTGATGATCCACAGTACATCAGTGATGATCCACAGTACATCAGGGATGGTCCATAGTACACCAGTGATGATCCACAGTACACCAGTGATGATCCATAGTACACCAGTGATGGTCCATAGTACATCAGTGATGATCTATAGTACATCAGTGATGGTCCGTGGTACATCAGTGATGATCTATAGTACATCAGTGATGATCTATAGTACATCAGTGATGATCCACAGTACATCAGTTATGATACACAGTACATCAGTGATGATCCACAGTACATCAGTGATGATCCACAGTACATCAGTGATGATCCACAATACTTCAGTGATGATCCACAGTACATCAGTGATGATCCACAGTACATCAGGGATGGTCCACAGTATATCAGTGATGATCCATAGTACATCAGTGATGATCCATAGTACACCAGTGATGGCCCATAGTACACCAGTGATGGCCCATAGTACATCAGTGATGATCCATAGTACATCAGTGATGATCCACAGTACATCAGGGATGGTCCACAGTACATCAGTGATGATCCATAGTACACCAGTGATGATCCATAGTACACCAGTGATGGCCCATAGTACACCAGTGATGATCCATAGTACACCAGTGATGGCCCATAGTACATCAGTGATGAACTATAGTACATCAGTGATGATCCACAGTACATCAGTGATGATCCATAGTACACCAGTGATGGCCCATAGTACACCAGTGATGATCCATAGTACACCAGTGATGGCCCATAGTACATCAGTGATGAACTATAGTACATCAGTGATGATCCACAGTACATCAGGGATGGTCCATAGTACATCAGTGATGATCCATAGTACACCAGTGATGATCCATAGTACACCAGTGATGGCCCATAGTACATCAGTGATGAACTATAGTACATCAGTGATGATCCACAGTACATCAGTGATGATCCACAGTACATCAGGGATGGTCCATAGTACACCAGTGATGATCCATAGTACACCAGTGATGATCCATAGTACATCAGTGATGGTCCATAGTACATCAGTGATGATCTATAGTACACCAGTGATGGTCCATAGTACATCAGTGATGATCTATAGTACATCAGTGATAAACTATAGTACATCAGTGATGATCTATAGTACATCAGTGATGGTCCATAGTACATCAGTGATGATCTATAGTACATCAGTGATGATCTATAGTACATCAGTGATGATCCATAGTACATCAGTGATGATCCACAGTACATCAGTGATGGTCCACAGTACATCAGGGATGGTCCACAGTACATCGGTGATGATCCATAGTACACCAGTGATGGCCCATAGTACATCAGTGATGGTCCATAGTACATCAGTGATGATCCATAGTACATCAGTGATGATCCATAGTACACCAGTGATGGCCCATAATACACCAGTGATGGCCCATAGTACATCAGTGATGATCCACAGTACATCAGTGATGATCCATAGTACATCAGTGATGATCCACAGTACATCAGTGATGATCCACAGTACATCAGGGATGGTCCATAGTACATCAGTGATGATCCATAGTACACCAGTGATGATCCATAGTACACCAGTGATGGCCCATAGTACATCAGTGATGAACTATAGTACATCAGTGATGATCCACAGTACATCAGTGATGATCCACAGTACATCAGGGATGGTCCATAGTACACCAGTGATGATCCACAGTACACCAGTGATGATCCATAGTACACCAGTGATGGTCCATAGTACACCAGTGATGATCCATAGTACACCAGTGATGGCCCATAGTACATCAGTGATGAACTATAGTACATCAGTGATGATCCACAGTACATCAGTGATGATCCACAGTACATCAGGGATGGTCCATAGTACACCAGTGATGATCCACAGTACACCAGTGATGATCCATAGTACACCAGTGATGGTCCATAGTACATCAGTGATGATCTATAGTACATCAGTGATGGTCCATAGTCCATCAGTGATGATCTATAGTACATCAGTGATGATCTATAGTACATCAGTGATGATCCACAATACATCAGTTATGATACACAGTACATCAGTGATGATCCACAGTACATCAGTGATGATCCACAATACTTCAGTGATGATCCACAGTACATCAGTGATGATCCACAGTACATCAGGGATGGTCCACAGTATATCAGTGATGATCCATAGTACATCAGTGATGGTCCATAGTACATCAGTGATGGTCCATAGTACACCAGTGATGATCCATAGTACACCAGTGATGGCCCATAGTACATCAGTGATGATCCATAGTACATCAGTGATGATCCACAGTACATCAGTGATGATCCACAGTACATCAGGGATGGTCCATAGTACATCAGTGATGATCCATAGTACACCAGTGATGATCCATAGTACACCAGTGATGGCCCATAGTACATCAGTGATGAACTATAGTACATCAGTGATGATCCACAGTACATCAGGGATGGTCCATAGTACATCAGTGATGATCCATAGTACACCAGTGATGATCCATAGTACACCAGTGATGGCCCATAGTACATCAGTGATGAACTATAGTACATCAGTGATGATCCACAGTACATCAGTGATGATCCATAGTACATCAGTGATGATCCACAGAACATCAGTGATGATCCACAGTACATCAGGGATGGTCCATAGTACACCAGTGATGATCCACAGTACACCAGTGATGATCCATAGTACACCAGTGATGGTCCATAGTACATCAGTGATGATCTATAGTACATCAGTGATGGTCCATAGTACATCAGTGATGAGCTATAGTACATCAGTGATGATCTATAGTACATCAGTGATGATCCATAGTACACCAGTGATGATCCATAGTACACCAGTGATGGCCCATAGTACATCAGTGATGATCCATAGTACACCAGTGATGATCCATAGTACACCAGTGATGGCCCATAGTACATCAGTGATGAACTATAGTACATCAGTGATGATCCACAGTACATCAGTGATGATCAATAGTACATCAGTGATGATCCACAGTACATCAGTGATGATCCACAGTACATCAGGGATGGTCCATAGTACATCAGTGATGATCCATAGTACACCAGTGATGATCCATAGTACACCAGTGATGGCCCACAGTATATCAGTGATGAACTATAGTACATCAGTGATGATCCACAGTACATCAGTGATGATCCACAGTACATCAGGGATGGTCCATAGTACACCAGTGATGATCCACAGTACACCAGTGATGATCCATAGTACACCAGTGATGGTCCATAGTACATCAGTGATGATCTATAGTACATCAGTGATGGTCCATAGTACATCAGTGATGATCTATAGTACATCAGTGATGATCTATAGTACATCAGTGATGATCCATAGTACATCAGTGATGATCCACAGTACATCAGTGATGGTCCACAGTACATCAGGGATGGTCCACAGTACATCGGTGATGATCCATAGTACACCAGTGATGGCCCATAGTACATCAGTGATGGTCCATAGTACATCAGTGATGATCCATAGTACATCAGTGATGATCCTTAGTACACCAGTGATGGCCCATAGTACATCAGTGATGATCCATAGTACATCAGTGATGATCCACAGTACATCAGTGATGATCCACAGTACATCAGGGATGGTCCATAGTACATCAGTGATGATCCATAGTACACCAGTGATGATCCATAGTACACCAGTGATGGCCCATAGTACATCAGTGATGAACTATAGTACATCAGTGATGATCCACAGTACATCAGTGATGATCCACAGTATATCAGGGATGGTCCATAGTACACCAGTGATGATCCACAGTACATCAGTTATGATCCACAGTACATTAGTGATGATCCACAGTACATCAGTGATGATCCACAGTACATCAGTGATGATCCACAATACTTCAGTGATGATCCACAGTACATCAGGGATGGTCCACAGTACATCAGTGATGGTCCACAGTATATCAGTGATGATCCATAGTACATCAGTGATGGTCCATAGTACATCAGTGATGGTCCATAGTACACCAGTGATGATCCATAGTACACCAGTGATGGCCCATAGTACACCAGTGATGGCCCATAGTACATCAGCGATGATCCATAGTACATCAGTGATGATCCACAGTACATCAGTGATGATCCACAGTACATCAGGGAAGGTCCATAGTACATCAGTGATGATCCATAGTACACCAGTGATGATCCATAGTACACCAGTGATGGCCCATAGTACATCAGTGATGAACTATAGTACATCAGAGATGATCCACAGTACATCAGGGATGGTCCATAGTACATCAGTCATGATCCATAGTACACCAGTGATGATCCATAGTACACCAGTGATGGCCCATAGTACATCAGTGATGAACTATAGTACATCAGTGATGATCCACAGTACATCAGTGATGATCCATAGTACATCAGTGATGATCCACAGTACATCAGGGATGGTCCATAGTACATCAGTGATGATCCATAGTACACCAGTGATGATCCATAGTACACCAGTGATGGCCCATAGTACATCAGTGATGAACTATAGTACATCAGTGATGATCCACAGTACATCAGTGATGATCCACAGTACATCAGGGATGGTCCATAGTACACCAGTGATGATCCACAGTACACCAGTGATGGTCCATAGTACATCAGTGATGATCTATAGTACAACAGTGATGATCTATAGTACATCAGTGATGATCCACAGTACATCAGTTATGATACACAGTACATCAGTGATGATCCACAGTACATCAATGATGATCCACAATACTTCAGTGATGATCCACAGTACATCAGTGATGATCCACAGTACATCAGGGATGGTCCACAGTATATCAGTGATGATCCATAGTACATCAGTGATGGTCCATAGTACATCAGTGATGGTCCATAGTACACCAGTGATGATCCATAGTACACCAGTGATGGCCCATAGTACACCAGTGATGGTCCATAGTACATCAGTGATGATCCATAGTACATCAGTGATGATCCACAGTACATCAGTGATGATCCACAGTACATCAGGGATGGTCCATAGTACATCAGTGATGATCCATAGTACACCAGTGATGATCCACAGTACACCAGTGATGATCCATAGTACACCAGTGATGGTCCATAGTACATCAGTGATGATCTATAGTACATCAGTGATGGTCCATAGTACACCAGTGATGGCCCATAGTACACCAGTGATGGCCCATAGTACACCAGTGATGGCCCATAGTACATCAGTGATGAACTATAGTACATCAGTGATGATCCACAGTACATCAGTGATGATCCACAGTACATCAGGGATGGTCCATAGTACATCAGTGATGATCCAGAGTACACCAGTGATGGCCCATAGTACACCAGTGATGGCCCATAGTACACCAGTGATGATCCATAGTACACCAGTGATGGCCCATAGTACATCAGTGATGAACTATAGTACATCAGTGATGATCCACAGTACATCAGTGATGATCCACAGTACATCAGGGATGGTCCATAGTACATCAGTGATGATCCATAGTACACCAGTGATGATCCATAGTACACCAGTGATGGCCCATAGTACATCAGTGATAAACTATAGTACATCAGTGATGATCCACAGTACATCAGTGATGATCCACAGTACATCAGGGATGGTCCATAGTACACCAGTGATGATCCACAGTACACCAGTGATGATCTATAGTGCATCAGTGATGATCCACAGTACATCAGTTATGATACACAGTACATCAGTGATGATCCACAGTACATCAGTGATGATCCACAGTACATCAGTGATGATCCACAATACTTCAGTGATGATCCACAGTACATCAGTGATGATCCACAGTACATCAGGGATGGTCCACAGTATATCAGTGATGATCCATAGTACATCAGTGATGATCCATAGTACACCAGTGATGGCCCATAGTACACCAGTGATGGCCCATAGTACATCAGTGATGATCCATAGTACATCAGTGATGATCCACAGTACATCAGTGATGATCCACAGTACATCAGGGATGGTCCACAGTACATCAGTGATGATCCATAGTACACCAGTGATGATCCATAGTACACCAGTGATGGCCCATAGTACACCAGTGATGATCCATAGTACACCAGTGATGGCCCATAGTACATCAGTGATGAACTATAGTACATCAGAGATGATCCACAGTACATCAGGGATGGTCCATAGTACATCAGTCATGATCCATAGTACACCAGTGATGATCCATAGTACACCAGTGATGGCCCATAGTACATCAGTGATGAACTATAGTACATCAGTGATGATCCACAGTACATCAGTGATGATCCATAGTACATCAGTGATGATCCACAGTACATCAGGGATGGTCCATAGTACATCAGTGATGATCCATAGTACACCAGTGATGATCCATAGTACACCAGTGATGGCCCATAGTACATCAGTGATGAACTATAGTACATCAGTGATGATCCACAGTACATCAGTGATGATCCACAGTACATCAGGGATGGTCCATAGTACACCAGTGATGATCCACAGTACACCAGTGATGGTCCATAGTACATCAGTGATGATCTATAGTACAACAGTGATGATCTATAGTACATCAGTGATGATCCACAGTACATCAGTTATGATACACAGTACATCAGTGATGATCCACAGTACATCAATGATGATCCACAATACTTCAGTGATGATCCACAGTACATCAGTGATGATCCACAGTACATCAGGGATGGTCCACAGTATATCAGTGATGATCCATAGTACATCAGTGATGGTCCATAGGACATCAGTGATGGTCCATAGTACACCAGTGATGATCCATAGTACACCAGTGATGGCCCATAGTACACCAGTGATGGCCCATAGTACATCAGTGATGATCCATAGTACATCAGTGATGATCCACAGTACATCAGTGATGATCCACAGTACATCAGGGATGGTCCATAGTACATCAGTGATGATCCATAGTACACCAGTGATGATCCATAGTACACCAGTGATGGCCCATAGTACATCAGTGATGAACTATAGTACATCAGAGATGATCCACAGTACATCAGGGATGGTCCATAGTACATCAGTGATGATCCATAGTACACGAGTGATGATCCATAGTACACCAGTGATGGCCCATAGTACATCAGTGATGAACTATAGTACATCAGTGATGATCCACAGTACATTAGTGATGATCCATAGTACATCAGTGATGATCCACAGTACATCAGTGATGATCCACAGTACATCAGGGATGGTCCATAGTACATCAGTGATGATCCATAGTACACCAGTGATGATCCATAGTACACCAGTGATGGCCCATAGTACATCAGTGATGAACTATAGTACATCAGTGATGATCCACAGTACATCAGTGATGATCCACAGTACATCAGGGATGGTCCATAGTACACCAGTGATGATCCACAGTACACCAGTGATGATCCATAGTACACCAGTGATGGTCCATAGTACATCAGTGATGATCTATAGTACATCAGTGATGGTCCATAGTACATCATTGATGATCTATAGTACATCAGTGATGATCTATAGTGCATCAGTGATGATCCACAGTACATCAGTTATGATACACAGTACATCAGTGATGATCCACAGTACATCAGTGATGATCCACAGTACATCAGTGATGATCCACAATACTTCAGTGATGATCCACAGTACATCAGTGATGATCCACAGTACATCAGTTATGATACACAGTACATCAGTGATGATCCACAGTACATCAGTGATGATCCACAGTACATCAGTGATGATCCACAATACTTCAGTGATGATCCACAGTACATCAGTAATGATCCACAGTACATCAGGGATGGTCCACAGTACATCAGTGATGATCCATAGTACACCAGTGATGATCCATAGTACACCAGTGATGGCCCATAGTACACCAGTGATGATCCATAGTACACCAGTGATGGCCCATAGTACATCAGTGATGAACTATAGTACATCAGTGATGATCCACAGTACATCAGTGATGATCCATAGTACACCAGTGATGGCCCATAGTACACCAGTGATGATCCATAGTACACCAGTGATGATCCATAGTACACCAGTGATGGCCCATAGTACATCAGTGATGATCCATAGTACATCAGTGATGATCCACAGTACATCAGTGATGATCCACAGTACATCAGGGATGGTCCACAGTACATCAGTGATGATCCATAGTACACCAGTGATGATCCACAGTACATCAGTGATGATCCACAATACTTCAGTGATGATCCACAGTACATCAGTGATGATCCACAGTACATCAGGGATGGTCCACAGTATATCAGTGATGATCCATAGTACATCAGTGATGATCCATAGTACACCAGTGATGGCCCATAGTACACCAGTGATGGCCCATAGTACATCAGTGATGATCCATAGTACATCAGTGATGATCCACAGAACATCAGTGATGATCCACAGTACATCAGGGATGGTCCACAGTACATCAGTGATGATCCATAGTACACCAGTGATGATCCATAGTACACCAGTGATGGCCCATAGTACACCAGTGATGATCCATAGTACACCAGTGATGGCCCATAGTACATCAGTGATGAACTATAGTACATCAGAGATGATCCACAGTACATCAGGGATGGTCCATAGTACATCAGTCATGATCCATAGTACACCAGTGATGATCCATAGTACACCAGTGATGGCCCATAGTACATCAGTGATGAACTATAGTACATCAGTGATGATCCACAGTACATCAGTGATGATCCATAGTACATCAGTGATGATCCACAGTACATCAGGGATGGTCCATAGTACATCAGTGATGATCCATAGTACACCAGTGATGATCCATAGTACACCAGTGATGGCCCATAGTACATCAGTGATGAACTATAGTACATCAGTGATGATCCACAGTACATCAGTGATGATCCACAGTACATCAGGGATGGTCCATAGTACACCAGTGATGATCCACAGTACACCAGTGATGGTCCATAGTACATCAGTGATGATCTATAGTACAACAGTGATGATCTATAGTACATCAGTGATGATCCACAGTACATCAGTTATGATACACAGTACATCAGTTATGATACACAGTACATCAATGATGATCCACAATACTTCAGTGATGATCCACAGTACATCAGTGATGATCCACAGTACATCAGGGATGGTCCACAGTATATCAGTGATGATCCATAGTACATCAGTGATGGTCCATAGTACATCAGTGATGGTCCATAGTACACCAGTGATGATCCATAGTACACCAGTGATGGCCCATAGTACACCAGTGATGGCCAATAGTACATCAGTGATGATCCATAGTACATCAGTGATGATCCACAGTACATCAGTGATGATCCACAGTACATCAGGGATGGTCCATAGTACATCAGTGATGATCCATAGTACACCAGTGATGATCCATAGTACACCAGTGATGGCCCATAGTACATCAGTGATGAACTATAGTACATCACAGATGATCCACAGTACATCAGGGATGGTCCATAGTACATCAGTGATGATCCATAGTACACAAGTGATGATCCATAGTACACCAGTGATGGCCCATAGTACATCAGTGATGAACTATAGTACATCAGTGATGATCCACAGTACATCAGTGATGATCCATAGTACATCAGTGATGATCCACAGTACATCAGTGATGATCCACAGTACATCAGGGATGGTCCATAGTACATCAGTGATGATCCATAGTACACCAGTGATGATCCATAGTACACCAGTGATGGCCCATAGTACATCAGTGATGAACTATAGTACATCAGTGATGATCCACAGTACATCAGTGATGATCCACAGTACATCAGGGATGGTCCATAGTACACCAGTGATGATCCACAGTACACCAGTGATGATCCATAGTACACCAGTGATGGTCCATAGTACATCAGTGATGATCTATAGTACATCAGTGATGGTCCATAGTACATCATTGATGATCTATAGTACATCAGTGATGATCTATAGTGCATCAGTGATGATCCACAGTACATCAGTTATGATACACAGTACATCAGTGATGATCCACAGTACATCAGTGATGATCCACAGTACATCAGTGATAATCCACAGTACATCAGGGATGGTCCACAGTATATCAGTGATGATCCATAGTACATCAGTGATGATCCATAGTACACCAGTGATGGCCCATAGTACACCAGTGATGGCCCATAGTACATCAGTGATGATCCATAGTACATCAGTGATGATCCACAGTACATCAGTGATGATCCACAGTACATCAGGGATGGTCCACAGTACATCAGTGATGATCCATAGTACACCAGTGATGATCCATAGTACACCAGTGATGGCCCATAGTACACCAGTGATGATCCATAGTACACCAGTGATGGCCCATAGTACATCAGTGATGAACTATAGTACATCAGTGATGATCCACAGTACATCAGTGATGATCCATAGTACACCAGTGATGGCCCATAGTACACCAGTGATGATCCATAGTACACCAGTGATGGCCCATAGTACATCAGTGATGCACTATAGTACATCAGTGATGATCCACAGTACAACAGTGATGATCCACAGTACATCAGGGATGGTCCATAGTACATCAGTGATGATCCATAGTACACCAGTGATGATCCATAGTACACCAGTGATGGCCCATAGTACATCAGTGATGAACTATAATACATCAGTGATGATCCACAGTACATCAGTGATGATCCACAGTACATCAGGGATGGTCCATAGTACACCAGTGATGATCCACAGTACACCAGTGATGATCCATAGTACACCAGTGATGGTCCATAGTACATCAGTGATGATCTATAGTACACCAGTGATGGTCCATAGTACATCAGTGATGATCTATAGTACATCAGTGATGAACTATAGTACATCAGTGATGATCTTTAGTACATCAGTGATGATCCATAGTACACCAGTGATGATCCATAGTACACCAGTGATGGCTCATAGTACATCAGTGATGAACTATAGTACATCAGTGATGATCCACAGTACATCAGGGATGGTCCATAGTACATCAGTGATGATCCATAGTACACCAGTGATGATCCATAGTACACCAGTGATGGCCCATAGTACATCAGTGATGAACTATAGTACATCAGTGATGATCCACAGTACATCAGTGATGATCCACAGTACATCAGGGATGGTCCATAGTACATCAGTGATGATCCATAGTACACCAGTGATGATCCATAGTACACCAGTGATGGCCCATAGTACATCAGTGATGAACTATAGTACATCAGTGATGATCCATAGTACATCAGTGATGATCCATAGTTTATCAGTGATGATCCACAGTACATCAGGGATGGTCCATAGTACACCAGTGATGATCCACAGTACACCAGTGATGATCCATAGTACACCAGTGATGGTCCATAGTACATCAGTGATGATCTATAGTACATCAGTGATGATCTATAGTACATCAGTGATGATCCATAGTACATCAGTGATGATCCACAGTACATCAGTGATGGTCCACAGTACATCAGGGATGGTCCACAGTACATCGGTGATGATCCATAGTACACCAGTGATGGCCCATAGCACATCAGTGATGGTCCATAGTACATCAGTGATGATCCATAGTACATCAGTGATGATCCATAGTACACCAGTGATGGCCCATAGTACACCAGTGATGG
The DNA here is from genome assembly GCA_029206835.1 of Rana muscosa. Classification (NCBI taxonomy): domain Eukaryota; kingdom Metazoa; phylum Chordata; class Amphibia; order Anura; family Ranidae; genus Rana; species Rana muscosa. Next base: position 1,697,510 of record JARGYO010000232.1, read on the forward strand.
CCCATAGTACATCAGTGATGATCCACAGTACATCAGTGATGATCCATAATACATCAGTGATGATCCACAGTACATCAGTGATGATCCACAGTACATCAGGGATGGTCCATAGTACATCAGTGATGATCCATAGTACACCAGTGATGATCCATAGTACACCAGTGATGGCCCATAGTACATCAGTGATGAACTATAGTACATCAGTGATGATCCACAGTACATCAGTGATGATCCACAGTACATCAGGGATGGTCCATAGTACACCAGTGATGATCCACAGTACACCAGTGATGTTCTATAGTACACCAGTGATGGTCCATAGTACACCAGTGATGATCCATAGTACACCAGTGATGGCCCATAGTACATCAGTGATGAACTATAGTACATCAGTGATGATCCACAGTACATCAGTGATGATCCACAGTACATCAGGGATGGTCCATAGTACACCAGTGATGATCCACAGTACACCAGTGATGATCCATAGTACACCAGTGATGGTCCATAGTACATCAGTGATGATCTATAGTACATCAGTGATGGTCCATAGTCCATCAGTGATGATCTATAGTACATCAGTGATGATCTATAGTACATCAGTGATGATCCACAATACATCAGTTATGATACACAGTACATCAGTGATGATCCACAGTACATCAGTGATGATCCACAATACTTCAGTGATGATCCACAGTACATCAGTGATGATCCACAGTACATCAGGGATGGTCCACAGTATATCAGTGATGATCCATAGTACATCAGTGATGGTCCATAGTACATCAGTGATGGTCCATAGTACACCAGTGATGATCCATAGTACACCAGTGATGGCCCATAGTACACCAGTGATGGCCCATAGTACACCAGTGATGGCCCATAGTACATCAGTGATGATCCATAGTACATCAGTGATGATCCACAGTACATCAGTGATGATCCACAGTACATCAGGGATGGTCCATAGTACATCAGTGATGATCCATAGTACACCAGTGATGGCCCATAGTACACCAGTGATGGCCCATAGTACATCAGTGATGAACTATAGTACATCAGTGATGATCCACAGTACATCAGGGATGGTCCATAGTACATCAGTGATGATCCATAGTACACCAGTGATGATCCATAGTACACCAGTGATGGCCCATAGTACATCAGTGATAAACTATAGTACATCAGTGATGATCCACAGTACATCAGTGATGATCCATAGTACATCAGTGATGATCCACAGTACATCAGTGATGATCCACAGTACATCAGGGATGGTCCATAGTACATCAGTGATGATCCATAGTACACCAGTGATGATCCATAGTACACCAGTGATGGCCCATACTACATCAGTGATGAACTATAGTACATCAGTGATGATCCACAGTACATCAGTGATGATCCACAGTACATCAGGGATGGTCCATAGTACACCAGTGATGATCCACAGTACACCAGTGATGATCCATAGTACACCAGTGATGGTCCATAGTACATCAGTGATGATCTATAGTACATCAGTGATGGTCCATAGTACATCAGTGATGAGCTATAGTACATCAGTGATGATCTATAGTACATCAGTGATGATCCATAGTACACCAGTGATGATCCATAGTACACCAGTGATGGCCCATAGTACATCAGTGATGATCCATAGTACACCAGTGATGATCCATAGTACACCAGTGATGGCCCATAGTACATCAGTGATGAACTATAGTACATCAGTGATGATCCACAGTACATCAGTGATGATCCATAGTACATCAGTGATGATCCACAGTACATCAGTGATGATCCACAGTACATCAGGGATGGTCCATAGTACATCAGTGATGATCCATAGTACACCAGTGATGATCCATAGTACACCAGTGATGGCCCATAGTACATCAGTGATGAACTATAGTACATCAGGGATGGTCCACAGTACATCAGTGATGATCCATAGTACACCAGTGATGGCCCATAGTACATCGGTGATGGTCCATAGTACATCAGTGATGATCCATAGTACATCAGTGATGATCCATAGTACACCAGTGATGGCCCATAGTACATCAGTGATGATCCATAGTACATCAGTGATGATCCACAGTACATCAGTGATGATCCACAGTACATCAGGGATGGTCCATAGTACATCAGTGATGATCCATAGTACACCAGTGATGGCCCATTGTACATCAGTGATGAACTATAGTACATCAGTGATGATCCACAGTACATCAGTGATGATCCACAGTACATCAGGGATGGTCCATAGTACACCAGTGATGATCCACAGTACATCAGTTATGATCCACAGTACATTAGTGATGATCCACAGTACATCAGTGATGATCCACAGTACATCAGTGATGATCCACAATACTTCAGTGATGATCCACAGTACATCAGGGATGGTCCACAGTACATCAGTGATGGTCCACAGTATATCAGTGATGATCCATAGTACATCAGTGATGGTCCATAGTACATCAGTGATGGTCCATAGTACACCAGTGATGATCCATAGTACACCAGTGATGGCCCATAGTACACCAGTGATGGCCCATAGTACATCAGTGATGATCCATAGTACATCAGTGATGATCCACAGTACATCAGTGATGATCCACAGTACATCAGGGATGGTCCATAGTACATCAGTGATGATCCATAGTACACCAGTGATGATCCATAGTACACCAGTGATGGCCCATAGTACATCAGTGATGAACTATAGTACATCAGAGATGATCCACAGTACATCAGGGATGGTCCATAGTACATCAGTCATGATCCATAGTACACCAGTGATGATCCATAGTACACCAGTGATGGCCCATAGTACATCAGTGATGAACTATAGTACATCAGTGATGATCCTCAGTACATCAGTGATGATCCATAGTACATCAGTGATGATCCACAGTACATCAGGGATGGTCCATAGTACACCAGTGATGGCCCATAGTACATCAGTGATGATCCACAGTACATCAGTGATGATCTATAGTACATCAGTGATGATCCACAGTACACCAGTGATGATTCACAGTACATCAGGGATGGTTCATAGTACATCAGGGATGGTCCATAGTACATCAGTGATGATCCACAGTACATCAGGGATGGTCCACACTACATCAGTGATGATCCATAGTACATCAGTGATGGCCCATAGTACATCAGTGATGATCCATATTACACCAGTGATGATCCATAGTACACCAGGGATGACCCACAGTACATCAGTGATGATCCACAGTACATCAGTGATGGTCCATAGTAAATCAGTGATGGTCCATAGTACACCAGTGATGATCCATAGTTCACCAGTGATGGCCCATAGTACACCAGTGATGATCCATAGTACACCAGAGATGGCCCATAGTATACCAGTGATGTCCCATAGTACATCAGTGATGATCCACAGTACATCAGTGATGATCCATAGTACACCAGTGATGATCCATAGTACATCAGTGATGGCTCATAGTACATCAGTGATGATCCATAGTACATCAGTGATGATCCATAGTACACCAGTGATGATCCATAGTACATCAGTGATGGCTCATAGTACATCAGTGATGATCCATAATACATCAGTGATGATCCATAGTACACCAGTGATGGCCCATAGTACTTCAGTGATGATCTATAGTACATCAGTGATGATCCACAGTACATCAGTGATGATCCACAGTACATCAGTGATGATCCACGGTACATCAGTGATGATCCATAGTACATCAGTGATGATCCTCAGTACATCAATGATGATCCACAGTAAATCAGTGATGATCCACAGTACATCAGTGATGATCCACAGTACATCAGTGATGATCCACAGGACATCAGGGATGGTCCACAGTACATCAGTGATGATCCATAGTAAACCAGTCATGATCCATAGTACATCAGTGATGATCCATAGTACATCAGTGATGATCCATAGTACACCAGTGATGGCCCATAGTACACCAGTGATGATCCATAGTACACCAGTGATGGCCCATAGTACTTCAGTGATGATCTATAGTACATCAGTGATGATCCACAGTACATCAGTGATGATCCACAATACATCAGGGATTGTCCACAGTATATCAGTGATGATCCATAGTACATCAGTGATGGCCCACAGTACATCAGTGATGATCCACAGTACATCAGTGATGATCCACAGTACATCAGTGATGATCCATAGTACACCAGTGATGGTCCATAGTACACCAGTGATGGTCCATAGTACATCAGTGATGATCCATAGTACATCAGTGATGATCCACAGTACATCAGGGATGGTCCACAGTACATCAGTGATGATCCATAGTACACCAGTGATGGCCCAAAGCACATCAGTGATGGTCCATAGTACACCAGGGATGATCCATAGTAATCCAGTGATGATCCATAGTACACCAGTGATGGCCCATAGTACACCAGTGATGGCCCATAGTACATCAGTGATGATCCACAGTACATCAGTGATGATCCATAGTACACCAGTGATGATCCATAGTACATCAGTGATGGCTCATAGTACATCAGTGATGATCCATAGTACATCAGTGATGATCCATAGTACACCAGTGATGATCCATAGTACATCAGTGATGGCTCATAGTACATCAGTGATGATCCATAATACATCAGTGATGATCCATAGTACACCAGTGATGGCCCATAGTACTTCAGTGATGATCTATAGTACATCAGTGATGATCCACAGTACATCAGTGATGATCCACAGTACATCAGTGATGATCCACGGTACATCAGTGATGATCCATAGTACATCAGTGATGATCCTCAGTACATCAATGATGATCCACAGTAAATCAGTGATGATCCACAGTACATCAGTGATGATCCACAGTACATCAGTGATGATCCACAGGACATCAGGGATGGTCCACAGTACATCAGTGATGATCCATAGTAAACCAGTCATGATCCATAGTACATCAGTGATGATCCATAGTACATCAGTGATGATCCATAGTACACCAGTGATGGCCCATAGTACACCAGTGATGATCCATAGTACACCAGTGATGGCCCATAGTACTTCAGTGATGATCTATAGTACATCAGTGATGATCCACAGTACATCAGTGATGATCCACAATACATCAGGGATTGTCCACAGTATATCAGTGATGATCCATAGTACATCAGTGATGGCCCACAGTACATCAGTGATGATCCACAGTACATCAGTGATGATCCATAGTACACCAGTGATGGTCCATAGTACACCAGTGATGGTCCATAGTACATCAGTGATGATCCATAGTACATCAGTGATGATCCACAGTACATCAGGGATGGTCCACAGTACATCAGTGATGATCCATAGTACACCAGTGATGGCCCAAAGCACATCAGTGATGGTCCATAGTACACCAGGGATGATCCATAGTAATCCAGTGATGATCCATAGTACACCAGTGATGGCCCATAGTACACCAGTGATGGCCCATAGTACATCAGTGATGATCCACAGTACATCAGTGATGATCTATAGTACATCAGGGATGGTCCACAGTACATCAGTGATGATTCATAGTACACCAGTGATGATCCATAGTACATCAGTGATGCTCCATAGTACACCTGTGATGGCCCACAGTACACCTGTGATGGCCCACAGTAGATCAGTGATGATCCACAGTACATCAGGGATGATCCACAGTATATCAGGGATGGTCCACTGTATATCAGTGATGAGCCATAGTACATCAGTGATGGTCCATAGTACACCAGTGATGATCCATAGTACACCAGTGATGGCCCATAGTACACCAGTGATGGCCCATAGTACACCAGTGATGATCCATAGTACACCAGTGATGGCCCATAGTACACCAGTGATGTCCCATAGTACATCAGTGATGATCCACAGTACATCAGTGATGATCCATAGTACACCAGGGATGGCCCATAGTACATCAGTGATGGCTCATAGTACATCAGTGATGATCCATAGTACATCAGTGATGGTCCATAGTACACCAGTGATGATCCATAGTACACCAGTGATGGCCCATAGTACATCAGTGATGATCCATAGTACATCAGTGATGATCCACAGTACATCAGTGATGATCCACAGTACATCAGGGATGGTCCATAGTACATCAGTGATGATCCATAGTACACCAGTGACGATCCATAGTACACCAGTGATGGCCCATAGTACATCAGTGATGAACTATAGTACATCAGAGATGATCCACAGTACATCAGGGATGGTCCATAGTACATCAGTCATGATCCATAGTACACCAGTGATGATCCATAGTACACCAGTGATGGCCCATAGTACATCAGTGATGAACTATAGTACATCAGTGATGATCCACAGTACATCAGTGATGATCCATAGTACATCAGTGATGATCCACAGTACATCAGGGATGGTCCATAGTACATCAGTGATGATCCATAGTACACCAGTGATGATCCATAGTACACCAGTGATGGCCCATAGTACATCAGTGATGAACTATAGTACATCAGTGATGATCCACAGTACATCAGTGATGATCCACAGTACATCAGGGATGGTCCATAGTACACCAGTGATGATCCACAGTACACCAGTGATGGTCCATAGTACATCAGTGATGATCTATAGTAGTGATGAGCCGAACACCCCCGGGTTCGGTTCGCACCAGAACCCGCGAACGGACCGGAAGTTCGAACGAACATTAGAACCCTATTAAATACAATGGATGCGAACGTTCGAATTCTAAAGTGCTAATTATAACAACTATTATGCATGTTATTGTCCTAAAAAGGGTTTGGGAACCCGGGTTCTGCACCAGGGGACATGTATCAATGCAAAAAGAAGTTTTAAAAACGGTCGTTTTTCGGGAGCAGTCATTTTAATGATGCATAAAGTGAAAAAAAAAAAGTCAAATATTCCTTTAAATATCGTACCTGGGGGGTGTCTAAAGTATGCCTGTGAAGTGCCACGTGTTTCCCGTGTTTAGAACTGTCCCTGCACAAAATGACACTTCTAAAGGAAAAAAAAGCCATTTAAAACTGCTTGCGGCTTTAATGTAATGTCTGGTCCCGGTAATATGGATGAAATTCTTTAAGAAAAATGGCATAGCTACCCCATGACCCCCCCCCCCCTACCCCAGCCCATTACCAGCCCCTTTGGGTCTTGTATGGATATTAAGGGGAACCCCGCACATAAAATAAAAAAGGCCCTATATACTCTGAACAGCCGTATACAGGCGGTGCATACAAGACAGGGACTGTAGGTTTGTTCTTATGTAGAATCTGTTTGTAATTTTGAACAGGTACATTGTTGAAGTGTAGCTCCAGCCCAAAAATCTATTTTTAAACTTTTTGGAAAACATAGGTAAGGGTTATCACCCCTGTAACATTTGTTTTGCTGTCTGTGCCCCTGTTCAGAACATTTCACCTCACTTTCCGTCCCAATGACAACTGTTTTTGAAATGTGGTGTTTTTCTTGAAACAAGGATTGCTGATAAAGCATCAGTACAGAGGAGACACCTTTCTCCCATATTTATTCTTACAGGAGAGAATTTTCCTTCCTAGTGGTAGATTTCCTCTCACTTCCTGTTGTCTTCTTGCGTTTGCAAGTAGGAGTCGTTTGTAAGTTGGATGTTTGAAAGTAGGGACCTGCCGTATATACTCTGCAGAAATAGGCCCCTTAGTTGTTGGTGTTGGCACAACACTGTAAGCACTCACAGTTACTCTTGGTTGGTGCTGGAACGCCCTGCTGTCAACTATTATATCAGGAATTTTAATTACATATAATTGTTGAACAGTGGTAGTAAAAATTGGGCCTTTGATGGTGGTGCTGGTGCCACAACACTGTAAGCCCTGACAGTTACTCTTGGTGGGTGCAGCAATGGGCCCTGCTGTGAATTATTAGATCAAGAATTGTAATTACATGCCCCTGTTGAACAGGGGCTGAAAAATTGGGCCTTAGGCACTGGTGGCACAACACTGCAACCCCTCACAGATACTGTACTTGGAGCACAGCAATGAGCCCTGTTGCAAAGTATTGCTTCAAAAATTGTAATGACACGCCCCTGTTAAACAGGGGCTGAAAAATTGGGCCTTAGGCACTGGTGGCACAACACTGCAACTCCTCACAGATACTGTACTTGGAGCACAGCAATGAGCCCTGTTGCAAAGTATTGCTTCAAAAATTGTAATTACACGCCCCTGTTAAACAGGGGCTGAAAAATTGGGCGTTAGGCACTGGTGGCGGCACCCATAAACAAAAATGATCTTCCAAGCTATCATCATCAATCGTATCATTGAGGACTCGGAGGAGGAGGATAGGCAGTCAACATAACAGCACAGGCACTCAGCATCAGCATCAGTCTTGAAGGGATGTGACATTTTAAAATCAATTAGTCTGTTATATCAGCATCAGGTGTGTGGTAGCTGGTGGTGATCCAAGACTGGTTCATCTTGATGAAAGTCAGTCGATCAACCGAGTCGGTGGACAGGCGCACCCTGTGATCCGTGACAAATCCTCCAGCAGCACTGAATGTGCGTTCCGAAAGAACGCTGGATGCAGGACAGGCCAGTAGCTCAATTGCATACTGTGCAAGCTCTGGCCAGTGATCCATCCTCAAGACCCAGTAAGCCAGAGGATTTTCGGTGGGGAAGGTGTCCAAGTCTGACCTTGCCCCTAGATATTCCTGCACCATGTTTATCAGACGCTGGCGATGGTTGCTGGAACCAATCATACTTTGGGGCTGCGGACTAAAGAATTGTCTGAACGCATCGGTCAGACGGCCACCTTCCCCACCGCTCCTTCTTTGACTGGCCGAAGCCTCAGCAACTCGTTGTCCAGGACCAGGAGTTTGCAACCTCCCAGTCTCTGGGAACGCGTTGCACAGACCTTTCTGCAAGGCCTCCCGGAGTTGTCTCATCCTCTGCTCCCTCTGCGACGGTAACATAAGGTCCGCAACCTTACCCTTGTACCGTGGATCAAGGAGAGTGGCCAGCCAGTAATGGTCCCTCTCCTTGATCCGAAGAATACGAGGATCCTTCCGCAGACTTTGCAGGATCAGGGAGGCCATGCAGCGTAGGTTTGCTGAGGCATTCGCTCCGGAGTCCTCTGGGTCACTAAGGACGACATGATCCGCAGCCACCTCCTCCCAGCCACGTACAAGTCCACTGGTTTCTTGGGACTGTAAATCATCCCTAAAAGACTGCTGCTGATGATGCTGAGTGCCAGCCTCCACCTCCATGCTGACACAATCCTCCTCCTCCTCCTCCTCCTCCTCCTCTTCCTGTGCGATGGGTGGGACAGAAGGAACACTGTCTGGGTAAAGGGGGCCTTGAGAGGCAAGGAAGTCCTCCTCTTCCTGCCTCTGTTCTGCCTCAAGTGCCCTGTCCATTATTCCACGCAGCGTGTGCTCCAACAGGTGGACAAGAGGTACAGTGTCACTGATGCATGCACTGTCACTGCTCACCATCCTCGTGGCCTCCTCAAATGGTGCCAGGACAGTGCATGCATCCCTGATCATGCCCCACTGGCGTGGAGAAAAAAAAACAAGCTCCCCTGACCCTGTCCTGGTGCCGTAGTCGCACAGGTACTCATTGATGGCCCTCTGCTGCGTGTGCAGCCGCTGCAGCATGGCCAACGTTGAGTTCCACCTGGTGGGCATGTCACATATAAGGCGGTTCTTGGGCAGGTTCAACTCCTTTTGCAGCTCAGCCAGGCGAGCACTGGCATTATAAGATCTGCGGAAATGCACACAGACTTTCCTGGCCTGCCTCAGGACATCCTGTAAGCCCGGGTACCTGCCCAAGAACCGCTGCACCACCAGGTTAAGGACGTGAGCCACACAGGGCACATGGGTCAGTTGTCCCTGTCGGAGGGCGGAGAGGAGGTTGGTGCCATTGTCGCAAACCACCATTCCTGGCTTAAGCTGGCGTGGCGTCAACCACCTCTCGGCCTGGCCCTGCAGAGCAGACAGGACCTCTGCCCCAGTGTGGCTTCTGTCCCCCAAACACACCAGCGCAAGCACGGCATGGCATCTTTTTGCCTGCGTACTTGCGTAGCCCCGTGAACGGCTACGGAGCACCGCTGGTTCATAGGACAAACCACAGGAAGAGGCCATGGAGGAAGAAGAAGAGGAGGGGGTGGAGGAGAGAGGTGTGTCACAACCAGTAGTAGCATTTTGGAGGCGTGGCGGTGGGACAACCTCCAACACTACTGCACCTTGTCCTGAATCCTTCCCAGCTGCCAAAAGAGTGACCCAATGGGCCGTGAAAGAAAGGTAACGTCCCTGTCCATGCCTGCTGGACCATGAGTCAGCGGTAATATGCACCTTACCGCTGACCGCCCTGTCCAGCGAGGCCAAGACATTGCCTTCCACATGCCGGTAGAGAGCCGGAATAGCCTTCCGTGAGAAAAAGTGGCGTTTGGGAACCTGCCACTGAGGAACCGCACATTGCACAAACTCACGGAAGGGGGCCGAGTCTACCAACTGAAAAGGCAGCAGTTGAAGCGCTAGCAATTTAGCCAAGCTAGCATTCAACCGCTGGGCATGTGGATGGCTGGGAGTGAACTTCTTTCGACGGTCCAGCAGCTGGGGCAGGGAAATTTGCCTGCTAGAATCGGACGTCGGTGTACTGCTAGCAGAGTGGGCGCAAGTACTTGGCTGTGACACACCTAATTCTACACCTTCATTCCTCTCAGTGCATGTTTCAGAGAGGACTGAAGTTATAGTGGGGTTGGAGATCCCAGCTGATGCGGTGCAAGGAGAGGTCCGCTTTGTTCTTTGGTGTGGGTCTTTGAGGTAGGCTTGCCAACGAGCTGCATGGCAGGTCAACATATGTCTGGTCAGGCATGTGGTACCCAAGCGGCTGATGTTTTGGCCACGCGATATACGCTTGAGACATATGTTGCAAACAGCAGCTGTGCGATCTGATGCACTAGCCTCAAAAAAGGCCCACACCAAAGAACTTTTTGAATGACGGGCAGAGGCAGCGCCCTGCACAGGCGGAGCTCTGCGGTGTGATTCCGTCGGTGTACTGCCCTTACGCTGGCCACCAAAGGGCATCCTGCCTCGTTGGAGATGTGCCTCCTCCTCATCCTCCTCCTCCTCCTCTCTCCTATTAGGCACCCACGTGGAGTCATTGACCTCATCATCCCCTCCCTCCTCATCACTGGAGCCAATCTGGCAGTATGCTGCAGCTGCTGGAACATGACTGCCAGATTGGTGTCCTTCTTGAGCATCCCCTCTGTCTGCTCTCACGCTACTGCCTTCCTCTAGCTGGGTTTCATCATCAGACCCTTCGAAACGCTGGGCATCCTCCTGGAGCATGTACCCAACACTGTGCTGAAACAGTTCGGGGGACTCCTCAGGAGGAGGACATGGTGGGTCTAGGGAAGGAGTGACTGATGATTTGTCTGACATTGATACCAGGGAAGACGACGCTTTGGCAGCTGCTTTTCCAGTACCCTGAGCCTGGGTGAGAGAGGATGAGGAGGAGGAGGAGGGCTTGGTCATCCACTCTACCAAGTCTTCGGCATGATGTGGCTCAACATGTCCAGCTGCCGAAAAGAAGGACAAGCGTGTCCCATGGCCATGTGCTGATGACAATGCACCGCGTCCACGACCAGCACTGTTGCCCCCAGACACAGAGCCTGCTTGCCCTCTTTTATTGCCTCCTGACTGTCTGCCTCTCCTTGTTTGCCTTCCAGACATTCTAATAGATGGCCTGCAGGGAGATGGGAAAAAAGCAATAAGGGCTACCTTCAGGTGTCCTTCTCTGTCCCTGGAAACAAGGACTTGCAGAGTGAAAGAAAAAAAACACTCTCCCTACCTACAGTTTTCTGTCCCTAGAAAAAATGTTTTTTTTAATCACAATATAGCACAAGGAAAATTAACTCACTGTCCTTACAGGTCCCTGGAAACAAGGACTTGCAGAGTGAAAGAAAAAAAACACTCTCCCTACCTACAGTTTTCTGTCCCTAGAAAAAAATGTTTTTTTTAATCACAATATAGCAAAAGGACAATTCACTCACTGTCCTTCCAGGTCCCTGGAAACAAGGACTTGCAGAGTGAAAGAAACTGACACTGTCCCTACCTAGAGTTTTCTGTCCCTGGAATAAATGTTTTTTTCAGCACAATATAGCACAAGGACAATTAACTCACTGTCCTTACAGGTCCCTGGAAACAAGGACTTGCAGAGTGAAAGAAAAAAAATACTCTCCCTACCTACAGTTTTCTGTCCCTAGAAAAAAATGTTTTTTTTAATCACAATATAGCAAAAGGACAATTCACTCACTGTCCTTCCAGGTCCCTGGAAACAAGGACTTGCAGAGTGAAAGAAACTGACACTGTCCCTACCTAGAGTTTTCTGTCCCTAGAATAAATGTTTTTTTTAATCACAATATAGCAAAAGGACAATTCACTCACTGTCCTTCCAGGTCCCTGGAAACAAGGACTTGCAGAGTGAAAGAAACTGACACTGTCCCTACCTAGAGTTTTCTGTCCCTAGAATAAATGTTTTTTTTAATCACAATATAGCACAAGGAAAATTAACTCACTGTCCTTACAGGTCCCTGGAAACAAGGACTTGCAGAGTGAAAGAAAAAAAACACTCTCCCTACCTACAGTTTTCTGTCCCTAGAAAAAAATGTTTTTTTTAATCACAATATAGCAAAAGGACAATTCACTCACTGTCCTTCCAGGTCCCTGGAAACAAGGACTTGCAGAGTGAAAGAAACTGACACTGTCCCTACCTAGAGTTTTCTGTCCCTAGAATAAATGTTTTTTTTAATCACAATATAGCACAAGGAAAATTAACTCACTGTCCTTACAGGTCCCTGGAAACAAGGACTTGCAGAGTGAAAGAAAAAAAACACTCTCCCTACCTACAGTTTTCTGTCCCTAGAAAAAAATGTTTTTTTTTATCACAATATAGCAAAAGGACAATTCACTCACTGTCCTTCCAGGTCCCTGGAAACAAGGACTTGCAGAGTGAAAGAAACTGACACTGTCCCTACCTAGAGTTTTCTGTCCCTGGAATAAATGTTTTTTTCAGCACAATATAGCACAAGGACAATTAACTCACTGTCCTTACAGGTCCCTGGAAACAAGGACTTGCAGAGTGAAAGAAAAAAAATACTCTCCCTACCTACAGTTTTCTGTCCCTAGAAAAAAATGTTTTTTTTAATCACAATATAGCAAAAGGACAATTCACTCACTGTCCTTCCAGGTCCCTGGAAACAAGGACTTGCAGAGTGAAAGAAACTGACACTGTCCCTACCTAGAGTTTTCTGTCCCTAGAATAAATGTTTTTTTTAATCACAATATAGCACAAGGAAAATTAACTCACTGTCCTTACAGGTCCCTGGAAACAAGGACTTGCAGAGTGAAAGAAAAAAAACACTCTCCCTACCTACAGTTTTCTGTCCCTAGAAAAAAATGTTTTTTTTTATCACAATATAGCAAAAGGACAATTCACTCACTGTCCTTCCAGGTCCCTGGAAACAAGGACTTGCAGAGTGAAAGAAACTGACACTGTCCCTACCTAGAGTTTTCTGTCCCTGGAATAAATGTTTTTTTCAGCACAATATAGCACAAGGACAATTAACTCACTGTCCTTACAGGTCCCTGGAAACAAGGACTTGCAGAGTGAAAGAAAAAAAATACTCTCCCTACCTACAGTTTTCTGTCCCTAGAAAAAAATGTTTTTTTTAATCACAATATAGCAAAAGGACAATTCACTCACTGTCCTTCCAGGTCCCTGGAAACAAGGACTTGCAGAGTGAAAGAAACTGACACTGTCCCTACCTAGAGTTTTCTGTCCCTAGAATAAATGTTTTTTTTAATCACAATATAGCAAAAGGACAATTCACTCACTGTCCTTCCAGGTCCCTGGAAACAAGGACTTGCAGAGTGAAAGAAACTGACACTGTCCCTACCTAGAGTTTTCTGTCCCTAGAATAAATGTTTTTTTTAATCACAATATAGCACAAGGAAAATTAACTCACTGTCCTTACAGGTCCCTGGAAACAAGGACTTGCAGAGTGAAAGAAAAAAAACACTCTCCCTACCTACAGTTTTCTGTCCCTAGAAAAAAATGTTTTTTTTAATCACAATATAGCAAAAGGACAATTCACTCACTGTCCTTCCAGGTCCCTGGAAACAAGGACTTGCAGAGTGAAAGAAACTGACACTGTCCCTACCTAGAGTTTTCTGTCCCTAGAATAAATGTTTTTTTTAATCACAATATAGCACAAGGAAAATTAACTCACTGTCCTTACAGGTCCCTGGAAACAAGGACTTGCAGAGTGAAAGAAAAAAAATACTCTCCCTACCTACAGTTTTCTGTCCCTAGAAAAAAAATGTTTTTTTTAATCACAATATAGCAAAAGGACAATTCACTCACTGTCCTTCCAGGTCCCTGGAAACAAGGACTTGCAGAGTGAAAGAAACTGACACTGTCCCTACTGTGAGGGGGCTAGCTCGGCAGCGGGTATGTGTGACCCCCGGGATGGGCTCCCCACCCAAAACAGGCCCAGCAGACGGAGGTTGTGGTTTTCAAAAATCAAAAAGGTGCGGTTTATTTTCTATTTACAGTGACAAAAACACAGCAAGGCAAAAAAAACATAAACAAAATAAATCCTGGTCAACTTGACCTCTGACTAAACTTACAGGTTTCCTAACTAACGACTGGGATCAGCCTAGTGCTGTCCTAGTCCCTGGTTTTAAATGTCCAAGCAAAATATAGCCACACAGGCTTTCTCTCACCGCACAGGGGTTCACTCTCCCTAGACAGTCCACACAGGTCTGCTTCCAGGCATGAGCTAACATCTAATGAATCTGGGAGTTTTTTATAGAGGCCTAAATGAGCTGACAAGCTTCAGCTGGCCTCATCAACTCCCTGTCTGCACGACGCCCAGCCCTCTCCCTAGAGGTATGAGTCATCAATGAGCCCACTAGTCTCAGCTGGGCTTATACAACTCTCCACCCTAGTTGTATAAGTCAGCATAAAGCCTGAATCTGGGAGAAATATATCTACCCCCCTGGATGCAACCAGGTGACTTTACCTTCCTGCTGTCACATACCCCCCCCTCTTGTTTTAACCTCGGGGTTGGAACACCAGCAATCAGGCATTCATGTACTCGAGACAAAGCATCCACATTCCCCATTTGAACGCCAGGGCGATGCTTTACTGTGAAGTTGAATTCCTGGAGGGCCAGGAACCACCTATTCACTCTTCTATTTGTTTCCTTGTTTTGAGCCATCCACTTTAACGGAGCGTGATCCGTAACCATGTCAAAGTGCCTACCTAGCAGGTAGTACCGAAGGGAATCTAGAGCCCACTTCACCGCTAAACACTCCTTTTCAACGGTGGCGTAATTTACCTCATGGGACTTCAACTTCCTGCTGAGGTAAATGACTGGGTGCTCTTCCCCGTTCCAGACCTGGGACAATACTGCTCCTAACCCCACATCTGACGCATCACTTTGTACGACAAAGTCTCTAGAGAAGTCGGGTGAGTACAACACTGGCTGGCTACATAAGGCTTGTTTCAAGAATTGGAATGCTGCCTCAGCCTCGGGGGTCCATTTAATCATGACCGACCCTTTCCCCTTCGTCAGGTTGGTTAGGGGCACAGCCTTAGAAGCAAAGTGGGGAATGAATCGCCGATAATACCCAGCGATTCCCAGAAAGGCTCGTACCTGCTTCTTGCTGTTGGGACGTGGCCAACTCTGGATGGCCTCGACTTTGTTGAGTTGGGGTTTTATTACTCCCCTCCCAATGGTGTACCCAAGATATTTGGCCTCCTCCTGCCCAATGGTACACTTCTTGGGGTTAGCCGTAAACCCTGCTTCCCGAACAGAGTCCAGGACTGCTTGCACTTTTGGCAGATGTGAGGCCCAATCTGTGCTATGGACAATTATGTCATCCAGGTAAGCCGCAGCATACTTCCGATGGGGCCTCAGCATCTGGTCCATTTTCCGCTGGAATGTGGCCGGCGCATTCTGTAACCCGAACGGCATTCTTTTATATTGGAACGCCCCGTCTGGGGTTACAAATGCGGTTTTCTCTTTGGCCGACTTGGCCAGGGGGATTTGCCAATACCCTTTTGTGAGGTCAAGAGTCGTCATGTATCGGGCTGTTCCCAGCCGGTCGATCAACTCATCTATACGTGGCATGGGGTAGGTGTCAAATTTTGTAACTTTGTTCAACTGACGAAAATCGTTACAAAATCGCCAGCTCCCATCCGGTTTAGGCACCAACACAATGGGACTAGACCAATCACTTTGGGACTCCTCTATCACCCCTAAGTTCAGCATTCTCTGTACTTCCTCCCGTATTGCCTCCCGTCGGGCCTCTGGGATCCGATAGGGTTTTAACTTCACCCTTTCACCGGGCGGGGTAATAATGTCATGCTCTACCCCAGATGTTTGTCCCGGCAGCTCAGAGAATACCTCCTTGTTGCGAAGTACAAACTCCTTAACCTCCTGTTGTTGGGGTTGTGACAAGGTGGCTGCGATTCCAACCTCAGGAATCACGCAACCAGTTTGAGCTGGTGACCAAGTGTCTGCGACTAGGGACTCTCTATCCCTCCAGGCTTTCAACAGATTAACGTGATAGATCTGTTCGGGCTTTCGCCTTCCTGGTTGTCTGACCTTGTAATTCACTTCGCTCACTTTTTCCATTATCTCGTAGGGGATTGGGGCACCTCCCTAATAGCAAACATCAAATAAGGAAGTAGACAGTCCCAATCCCTTCCATCTCTATCCACCACTTTCTTCAACATTTGTTTTAGGGTTTTGTTGAATCTTTCAACCAGCCCATCGGTTTGGGGGTGATACACAGATGTACGCAATTGCGTCACGTTGAACAATTTACACAGCTCTTTCATAACCCGGGACATAAAGGGTGTACCTTGGTCCGTAAGCAGTTCTTTACAAATACCCACCCGGCTAAAAACAAGAGATAGCTCTTTGGCTATGGTTTTGGCCGAGGTATTTCTGAGAGGGATCGCTTCTGGATAACGGGTGGCATAGTCCATTATAACCAATATGTACTGGTGCCCCCTAGCGGACTTGATTATAGGACCTACCAAATCCATTGCGATTCTCTCAAACGGGACCTCAATGATGGGTAGAGGGACCAGCGGGCTACGGAAATGTGGCATCGGGGCCGACCTCTGACACACAGGGCAGGAGGAACAATAATTTTCTATGTCCTTCATCACCCCAGGCCAATAGAATCTCTGTAATACCCTCTCTCGGGTTTTCTCTGTCCCCAGATGACCTCCAAGAATGTGCCCATGGGCCAACTCCAACACCAACTTCCTGTAAGGTTTGGGCACCACAAGCTGCTCAACGGTTTCTTCTGCCCTTTTTGCCACCCGATACAGTAGGTCCTTCTCTACGCTGAAGTATGGGTAAGTGCCAGTATTATCTGGGTTCACTAACTCGCCATCTATTTTCACTACGTTTTCCCGTGCCTTTATTAGGGCGGGGTCTTTCAACTGTTCTGTGGCAAAGTTTTCCCTGTGAACCTCAAGATCAGAAAACTCCACAGACGGTAGGTTTTCGTCTGAGGAGGTGGGCTCCTCTCCAGTTTCTTGAGTCTCCCCTGCCAATACTGACAAGGGAAATTCCGGAGAGTCCTCACCACTCTCAGGGGAGTTCTGGCTATCACATTCCTGGTACATAGGGGCACCAGTGGGGGGCTCAGGATCATCCCACAGTTCCCAGAACTTCGGAAAATCCCTTCCCACAATGGCGTCATGCGGTAACTGAGATACTAAGCCCACTGGATGAGAGAGGGTACCTTTGGGGGTCTCGAAACACACCGTAGTCACTGGATACTCTCGGGTGTCCCCATGCACACAAATAACGGCTACCTTGCTATTCCCAGAGACCTCTGTTTTAACTAACTCAGCCTTTATCAGGGTCACAAGGCTACCTGAATCCAGCAATACCACAACATTTCTACCATTAATACACATTTTGCATAAATGTTTCTCAGTTCCCCGAATGGCAGTGCATGCGACTGTCGCACACAGCGACTGACGTCTGCCCGTCAGAAAGTCACACTGCATGGGTTCCTCCACAACCGGGCAATTTGCTGCAATATGTCCCGCTTGCCGGCAGCGGTAGCAAACGATCCTTCTTGCGGCCTCTTGAGCCGCTGATTTCCCAGGCTGTTCTCGCCAAACTTGGGGTAGAGCTCCCACCCTCTCACTCTCTCCACCCTTACCCCTTGGAATCATCTTATCCGCCCCTGGGGATGGTCTGGTCTTAGGGTGGAAAGTCCGAGTGTCTCTGGAAGAGGCCGTCAGGTTCTCTGTAGCCAAGTATTTCTCCACACGATCCACAAGACCATCGGCCGTCTCTGGGTCTCCATGGCTTACCCACCTTTGGATGGCAGTAGGAAGAGCTCTCAAAAACCGATCCATTACAACACGTTCCACAATCTTTGGTGCGGACAAAGTCTCTGGCTGTAGCCACTTTCTGCTCAGGTGAATGAGATCATACATTTGAGACCTGGGGGGTTTTCCAAGCTGGAAAGTCCAGTTATGCACACGCTGAGCCCGGACAGCCTGGGTGACACCCAGCCTTGCCAATATCTCAGCTTTTAGCATCACATAGTCTTTTGCTTGGTCAGGCTCCAGGTCATAGTAAGCCTTCTGCGATTCACCAGTTAACAGAGGAGCCACCAGTCCAGCCCACTGCTCCTCAGGCCACTTTTCTCTTTCAGCAGTCCTTTCAAATGTGGTCAAAAATACCTCTGGATCATCCTCTCCAGTCATTTTTGTCAATAAACGACTCACCCCAAAGGACGCGGTATTAGTGGGACGGCTTTCCTCACTGGTCTGCGGACGTTGCTGCATTACTGCTTCCATTTGTTGTAGTCTCTGCTCTTGCTTCTGTAACAGGTCTATGAAGCGGGCCTCAGATTGCTGCTGGGCTTGTTGCTGAGCTTCCAGACTCTGTTGGTGAGCTTGCTGCTGGGCTGCAAGGCTCTGTTGATGAGCTTGCTGCTGGGCTGCGAAGTTCTGTTGTTGAGCTGCAAGGCTCTGTTGATGAGCTGCAAGGCTCTTTTGCAAACCTGCATTTGTCTGCTGTTGATTGGCATTTGCTAGAGCCAGCTGCTTCAGTATCTCCTCCATGCTGGCTTAAAAAAAACTGCCACTGGTTCTCCACCAACTGTGAGGGGGCTAGCTCGGCAGCGGGTATGTGTGACCCCCGGGATGGGCTCCCCACCCAAAACAGGCCCAGCAGACGGAGGTTGTGGTTTTCAAAAATCAAAAAGGTGCGGTTTATTTTCTATTTACAGTGACAAAAACACAGCAAGGCAAAAAAAACATAAACAAAATAAATCCTGGTCAACTTGACCTCTGACTAAACTTACAGGTTTCCTAACTAACGACTGGGATCAGCCTAGTGCTGTCCTAGTCCCTGGTTTTAAATGTCCAAGCAAAATATAGCCACACAGGCTTTCTCTCACCGCACAGGGGTTCACTCTCCCTAGACAGTCCACACAGGTCTGCTTCCAGGCATGAGCTAACATCTAATGAATCTGGGAGTTTTTTATAGAGGCCTAAATGAGCTGACAAGCTTCAGCTGGCCTCATCAACTCCCTGTCTGCACGACGCCCAGCCCTCTCCCTAGAGGTATGAGTCATCAATGAGCCCACTAGTCTCAGCTGGGCTTATACAACTCTCCACCCTAGTTGTATAAGTCAGCATAAAGCCTGAATCTGGGAGAAATATATCTACCCCCCTGGATGCAACCAGGTGACTTTACCTTCCTGCTGTCACACTACCTAGAGTTTTCTGTCCCTAGAATAAATGTTTTTTTTAATCACAATATAGCACAAGGAAAATTAACTCACTGTCCTTACAGGTCCCTGGAAACAAGGACTTGCAGAGTGAAAGAAAAAAAACACTCTCCCTACCTACAGTTTTCTGTCCCTAGAAAAAAATGTTTTTTTTTATCACAATATAGCAAAAGGACAATTCACTCACTGTCCTTCCAGGTCCCTGGAAACAAGGACTTGCAGAGTGAAAGAAACTGACACTGTCCCTACCTAGAGTTTTCTGTCCCTGGAATAAATGTTTTTTTCAGCACAATATAGCACAAGGACAATTAACTCACTGTCCTTACAGGTCCCTGGAAACAAGGACTTGCAGAGTGAAAGAAAAAAAATACTCTCCCTACCTACAGTTTTCTGTCCCTAGAAAAAAATGTTTTTTTTAATCACAATATAGCAAAAGGACAATTCACTCACTGTCCTTCCAGGTCCCTGGAAACAAGGACTTGCAGAGTGAAAGAAACTGACACTGTCCCTACCTAGAGTTTTCTGTCCCTAGAATAAATGTTTTTTTTAATCACAATATAGCAAAAGGACAATTCACTCACTGTCCTTCCAGGTCCCTGGAAACAAGGACTTGCAGAGTGAAAGAAACTGACACTGTCCCTACCTAGAGTTTTCTGTCCCTGGAATAAATGTTTTTTTCAGCACAATATAGCACAAGGACAATTAACTCACTGTCCTTACAGGTCCCTGGAAACAAGGACTTGCAGAGTGAAAGAAAAAAAATACTCTCCCTACCTACAGTTTTCTGTCCCTAGAAAAAAATGTTTTTTTTAATCACAATATAGCAAAAGGACAATTCACTCACTGTCCTTCCAGGTCCCTGGAAACAAGGACTTGCAGAGTGAAAGAAACTGACACTGTCCCTACCTAGAGTTTTCTGTCCCTAGAATAAATGTTTTTTTTAATCACAATATAGCAAAAGGACAATTCACTCACTGTCCTTCCAGGTCCCTGGAAACAAGGACTTGCAGAGTGAAAGAAACTGACACTGTCCCTACCTAGAGTTTTCTGTCCCTAGAATAAATGTTTTTTTTTAAGCACACTATAGCAGAAGCACAAAACACACTGACACTCTCCCTACCTATCCTTCTCTTTCCCTAAACTAAAGGAATCCAGGTTAAGCAAGAAAGAAATAACAGTCACTGTCCCTGCCTACTCTATCCCTGATCCGGAACACACTACACTAGGCCGCCGTGCTGGCGGCCTTTTATAGTGTGGGGCGTGTACTAAACACCCTCAGCAATAATTGGCCACAGGCATCCTGCCTGTGGCCAATCATTGCTCTCCTCGCTGCCGGCGCTGTGATTGGCCAAGCATGCGGGGTCACAGTGCATGCTTGGCCAATCACAGCGCCTGGATGACACTGCGATGGCGTAGTGCATTGTGGGCCGTTCGCGTCACTCGAATTTGGCGCGAACGGCCCAAATCGTTCGATCTTCGTCGAACGATCGAACAGCCAATGTTCGAGTCGAACGTATGTTCGACTCGAACACGAAGCTCATCCCTAATCTATAGTACATCAGTGATGATCTATAGTACATCAGTGATGATCCACAGTACATCAGTTATGATACACAGTACATCAGTGATGATCCACAGTACATCAGTGATGATCCACAATACTTCAGTGATGATCCACAGTAGATCAGTGATGATCCACAGTACATCAGGGATGGTCCACAGTATATCAGTGATGATCCATAGTACATCAGTGATGGTCCATAGTACATCAGTGATGGTCCATAGTACACCAGTAATGATCCATAGTACACCAGTGATGGCCCATAGTACACCAGTGATGGCCCATAGTACATCAGTGATGATCCATAGTACATCAGTGATGATCCACAGTACATCAGTGATGATCCACAGTACATCAGGGATGGTCCATAGTACATCAGTGATGATCCATAGTACACCAGTGATGATCCATAGTACACCAGTGAAGACCCATAGTACATCAGTGATGAACTATAGTACATCAGTGATGATCCACAGTACATCAGGGATGGTCCATAGTACATCAGTGATGATCCATAGTACACCAGTGATGATCCATAGTACACCAGTGATGGCTCATAGTACATCAGTGATGAACTATAGTACATCAGTGATGATCCACAGTACATCAGTGATGATCCATAGTACATCAGTGATGATCCACAGTACATCAGTGATGATCCACAGTACATCAGGGATGGTCCATAGTACATCAGTGATGATCCATAGTACACCAGTGACGATCCATAGTACACCAGTGATGGCCCATAGTACATCAGTGATGAACTATAGTACATCAGAGATGATCCACAGTACATCAGGGATGGTCCATAGTACATCAGTCATGATCCATAGTACACCAGTGATGATCCATAGTACACCAGTGATGGCCCATAGTACATCAGTGATGAACTATAGTACATCAGTGATGATCCACAGTACATCAGTGATGATCCATAGTACATCAGTGATGATCCACAGTACATCAGGGATGGTCCATAGTACATCAGTGATGATCCATAGTACACCAGTGATGATCCATAGTACACCAGTGATGGCCCATAGTACATCAGTGATGAACTATAGTACATCAGTGATGATCCACAGTACATCAGTGATGATCCACAGTACATCAGGGATGGTCCATAGTACACCAGTGATGATCCACAGTACACCAGTGATGGTCCATAGTACATCAGTGATGATCTATAGTACATCAGTGATGATCTATAGTACATCAGTGATGATCCACAGTACATCAGTTATGATACACAGTACATCAGTGATGATCCACAGTACATCAGTGATGATCCACAATACTTCAGTGATGATCCACAGTAGATCAGTGATGATCCACAGTACATCAGGGATGGTCCACAGTATATCAGTGATGATCCATAGTACATCAGTGATGGTCCATAGTACATCAGTGATGGTCCATAGTACACCAGTAATGATCCATAGTACACCAGTGATGGCCCATAGTACACCAGTGATGGCCCATAGTACATCAGTGATGATCCATAGTACATCAGTGATGATCCACAGTACATCAGTGATGATCCACAGTACATCAGGGATGGTCCATAGTACATCAGTGATGATCCATAGTACACCAGTGATGATCCATAGTACACCAGTGAAGACCCATAGTACATCAGTGATGAACTATAGTACATCAGTGATGATCCACAGTACATCAGGGATGGTCCATAGTACATCAGTGATGATCCATAGTACACCAGTGATGATCCATAGTACACCAGTGATGGCTCATAGTACATCAGTGATGAACTATAGTACATCAGTGATGATCCACAGTACATCAGTGATGATCCATAGTATATCAGTGATGATCCACAGTACATCAGTGATGATCCACAGTACATCAGGGATGGTCCATAGTACATCAGTGATGATCCATAGTACACCAGTGATGATCCATAGTACACCAGTGATGGCCCATAGTACATCAGTGATGAACTATAGTACATCAGTGATGATCCACAGTACATCAGTGATGATCCACAGTACATCAGGGATGGTCCATAGTACACCAGGGATGATCCACAGTACACCAGTGATGATCCATAGTACACCAGTGATGGTCCATAGTACATCAGTGATGATCTATAGTACATCAGTGATGGTCCATAGTACATCAGTGATGATCTATAGTACATCAGTGATGATCTTTAGTACATCAGTGATGATCCATAGTACATCAGTGATGATCCACAGTACATCAGTGATGGTCCACAGTACATCAGGGATGGTCCACAGTACATCGGTGATGATCCATAGTACACCAGTGATGGCCCATAGTACATCAGTGATGGTCCATAGTACATCAGTGATGATCCATAGTAGATCAGTGATGATCCATAGTACACCAGTGATGGCCCATAGTACACCAGTGATGGCCCATAGTACATCAGTGATGATCCACAGTACATCAGTGTTGATCCATAGTACATCAGTGATGATCCACAGTACATCAGTTATGATACACAGTACATCAGTGATGATCCACAGTACATCAGTGATGATCCACAATACTTCAGTGATGATCCACAGTACATCAGTGATGATCCACAGTACATCAGGGATGGTCCACAGTATATCAGTGATGATCCATAGTACATCAGTGATGGTCCATAGTACATCAGTGATGGTCCATAGTACACCAGTGATGATCCATAGTACACCAGTGATGATCCATAGTACACCAGTGATGGCCCATAGTACACCAGTGATGGCCCATAGTACATCAGTGATGATCCATAGTACATCAGTGATGATCCATAGTACATCAGTGATGATCCACAGTACATCAGTGATGATCCACAGTACATCAGGGATGGTCCATAGTACATCAGTGATGATCCATAGTACACCAGTGATGATCCATAGTACACCAGTGATGGCCCATAGTACATCAGTGATGAACTATAGTACATCAGTGATGATCCACAGTACATCAGTGATGATCCACAGTACATCAGGGATGGTCCATAGTACACCAGTGATGATCCACAGTACACCAGTGATGATCCATAGTACACCAGTGATGGTCCATAGTACATCAGTGATGATCTATAGTACATCAGTGATGGTCCATAGTACATCAGTGATGATCTATAGTACATCAGTGATGATCCACAGTACATCAGTTATGATACACAGTACATCAGTGATGATCCACAGTACATCAGTGATGATCCACAATACTTCAGTGATGATCCACAGTACATCAGTGATGATCCACAGTACAACAGGGATGGTCCACAGTATATCAGTGATGATCCACAGTACATCAGGGATGGTCCATAGTACATCAGTGATGATCCATAGTACATCAGTGATGATCCACAGTACATCAGTGATGATCCACAGTACATCAGGGATGGTCCATAGTACATCAGTGATGATCCATAGTACACCAGTGATGATCCATAGTACACCAGTGATGGCGCATAGTACATCAGTGATGAACTATAGTACATCAGTGATGATCCACAGTACATCAGTGATGATCCATAGTACATCAGTGATGATCCACAGTACATCAGTGATGATCCACAGTACATCAGGGATGGTCCATAGTACATCAGTGATGATCCATAGTACACCAGTGATGATCCATAGTACACCACTGATGGCCCATAGTACATCAGTGATGATCTATAGTACATCAGTGATGATCCACAGTACATCAGGGATGGTCCATAGTACATCAGGGATGATCCATAGTACATCAGTGATGATCCACAGTACATCAGTGATGATCCACAGTACATCAGTGATGATCCACAGTACATCAGTGATGGTCCACAGTACATCAGGGATGGTCCACAGTACATCAGTGATGATCCATAGTACACCAGTCATGATCCATAGTACATCAGTGATGATCCATAGTACATCAGTGATGGCCCACAGTACATCAGGGATGATCCACAGTACATCAGTGATGATCCATAGTACACCAGTGATGGCCCATAGTACACCAGTGATGGCCCATAGTACATCAGTGATGATCCACAGTACATCAGTGATGATCTATAGTACATCAGTGATGATCCACAGTACACCAGTGATGATTCACAGTACATCAGGGATGGTCCATAGTACATCAGGGATGGTCCATAGTACATCAGTGATGATCCACAGTACATCAGGGATGGTCCACAGTACATCAGCGATGATCCATAGTACATCAGTGATGGCCCATAGTACATCAGTGATGATCCATATTACACCAGTGATGATCCATAGTACACCAGGGATGACCCACAGTACATCAGTGATGATCCACAGTACATCAGTGATGGTCCATAGTAAATCAGTGATGGTCCATAGTACACCAGTGATGATCCATAGTTCACCAGTGATGGCCCATAGTACACCAGTGATGATCCATAGTACACCAGAGATGGCCCATAGTATACCAGTGATGTCCCATAGTACATCAGTGATGATCCACAGTACATCAGTGATGATCCATAGTACACCAGGGATGGCCCATAGTACATCAGTGATGGCTCATAGTACATCAGTGATGATCTATAGTACATCAGTGATGATCCACAATACATCAGTTATGATACACAGTACATCAGTGATGATCCACAGTACATCAGTGATGATCCACAATACTTCAGTGATGATCCACAGTACATCAGTGATGATCCACAGTACATCAGGGATGGTCCACAGTATATCAGTGATGATCCATAGTACATCAGTGATGGTCCATAGTACATCAGTGATGGTCCATAGTACACCAGTGATGATCCATAGTACACCAGTGATGGCCCATAGTACACCAGTGATGGCCCATAGTACATCAGTGATGATCCATAGTACATCAGTGATGATCCACAGTACATCAGTGATGATCCACAGTACATCAGGGATGGTCCATAGTACATCAGTGATGATCCATAGTACACCAGTGATGATCCATAGTACACCAGTGATGGCCCATAGTACATCAGTGATGAACTATAGTACATCAGTGATGATCCACAGTACATCAGTGATGATCCATAGTACATCAGTGATGATCCACAGTACATCAGTGATGATCCACAGTACATCAGGGATGGTCCATAGTACATCAGTGATGATCCATAGTACACCAGTGATGATCCATAGTACACCAGTGATGGCCCATAGTACATCAGTGATGAACTATAGTACATCAGTGATGATCCACAGTACATCAGTGATGATCCACAGTACATCAGGGATGGTCCATAGTACACCAGTGATGATCCACAGTACACCAGTGATGATCCATAGTACACCAGTGATGGTCCATAGTACATCAGTGATGATCTATAGTACATCAGTGATGGTCCATAGTACATCAGTGATGAGCTATAGTACATCAGTGATGATCTATAGTACATCAGTGATGATCCATAGTACACCTGTGATGATCCATAGTACACCAGTGATGGCCCATAGTACATCAGTGATGATCCATAGTACACCAGTGATGATCCATAGTACACCAGTGATGGCCCATAGTACATCAGTGATGAACTATAGTACATCAGTGATGATCCACAGTACATCAGTGATGATCCATAGTACATCAGTGATGATCCACAGTACATCAGTGATGATCCACAGTACATCAGGGATGGTCCATAGTACATCAGTGATGATCCATAGTACACCAGTGATGATCCATAGTACACCAGTGATGGCCCACAGTATATCAGTGATGAACTATAGTACATCAGTGATGATCCACAGTACATCAGTGATGATCCACAGTACATCAGGGATGGTCCATAGTACACCAGTGATGATCCACAGTACACCAGTGATGATCCATAGTACACCAGTGATGGTCCATAGTACATCAGTGATGAACTATAGTACATCAGTGATGGTCCATAGTACATCAGTGATGATCTATAGTACATCAGTGATGATCTATAGTACATCAGTGATGATCCATAGTACATCAGTGATGATCCACAGTACATCAGTGATGGTCCACAGTACATCAGGGATGGTCCACAGTACATCGGTGATGATCCATAGTACACCAGTGATGGCCCATAGTACATCAGTGATGGTCCATAGTACATCAGTGATGATCCATAGTACATCAGTGATGATCCTTAGTACACCAGTGATGGCCCATAGTACATCAGTGATGATCCATAGTACATCAGTGATGATCCACAGTACATCAGTGATGATCCACAGTACATCAGGGATGGTCCATAGTACATCAGTGATGATCCATAGTACACCAGTGATGATCCATAGTACACCAGTGATGGCCCATAGTACATCAGTGATGAACTATAGTACATCAGTGATGATCCACAGTACATCAGTGATGATCCACAGTACATCAGGGATGGTCCATAGTACACCAGTGATGATCCACAGTACATCAGTTATGATCCACAGTACATTAGTGATGATGCACAGTACATCAGTGATGATCCACAGTACATCAGTGATGATCCACAATACTTCAGTGATGATCCACAGTACATCAGGGATGGTCCACAGTACATCAGTGATGGTCCACAGTATATCAGTGATGATCCATAGTACATCAGTGATGGTCCATAGTACATCAGTGATGGTTCATAGTACACCAGTGATGATCCATAGTACACCAGTGATGGCCCATAGTACACCAGTGATGGCCCATAGTACATCAGTGATGATCCATAGTACATCAGTGATGATCCACAGTACATCAGTGATGATCCACAGTACATCAGGGAAGGTCCATAGTACATCAGTGATGATCCATAGTACACCAGTGATGATCCATAGTACACCAGTGATGGCCCATAGTACATCAGTGATGAACTATAGTACATCAGAGATGATCCACAGTACATCAGGGATGGTCCATAGTACATCAGTCATGATCCATAGTACACCAGTGATGATCCATAGTACACCAGTGATGGCCCATAGTACATCAGTGATGAACTATAGTACATCAGTGATGATCCACAGTACATCAGTGATGATCCATAGTACATCAGTGATGATCCACAGTACATCAGGGATGGTCCATAGTACATCAGTGATGATCCATAGTACACCAGTGATGATCCATAGTACACCAGTGATGGCCCATAGTACATCAGTGATGAACTATAGTACATCAGTGATGATCCACAGTACATCAGTGATGATCCACAGTACATCAGGGATGGTCCATAGTACACCAGTGATGATCCACAGTACACCAGTGATGGTCCATAGTACATCAGTGATGATCTATAGTACAACAGTGATGATCTATAGTACATCAGTGATGATCCACAGTACATCAGTTATGATACACAGTACATCAGTGATGATCCACAGTACATCAATGATGATCCACAATACTTCAGTGATGATCCACAGTACATCAGTGATGATCCACAGTACATCAGGGATGGTCCACAGTATATCAGTGATGATCCATAGTACATCAGTGATGGTCCATAGTACATCAGTGATGGTCCATAGTACACCAGTGATGATCCATAGTACACCAGTGATGGCCCATAGTACACCAGTGATGGCCCATAGTACATCAGTGATGATCCATAGTACATCAGTGATGATCCACAGTACATCAGTGATGATCCACAGTACATCAGGGATGGTCCATAGTACATCAGTGATGATCCACAGTACATCAGTGATGATCCACAGTACATCAGGGATGGTCCATAGTACATCAGTGATGATCCATAGTACACCAGTGATGATCCATAGTACACCAGTGATGGCCCATAGTACATCAGTGATGAACTATAGTACATCAGAGATGATCCACAGTACATCAGGGATGGTCCATAGTACATCAGTGATGATCCATAGTACACCAGTGATGATCCATAGTACACCAGTGATGGCCCATAGTACATCAGTGATGAACTATAGTACATCAGTGATGATCCACAGTACATCAGTGATGATCCATAGTACATCAGTGATGATCCACAGTACATCAGTGATGATCCACAGTACATCAGGGATGGTCCATAGTACATCAGTGATGATCCATAGTACACCAGTGATGATCCATAGTACACCAGTGATGGCCCATAGTACATCAGTGATGAACTATAGTACATCAGTGATGATCCACAGTACATCAGTGATGATCCACAGTACATCAGGGATGGTCCATAGTACACCAGTGATGATCCACAGTACACCAGTGATGATCCATAGTACACCAGTGATGGTCCATAGTACATCAGTGATGATCTATAGTACATCAGTGATGGTCCATAGTACATCATTGATGATCTATAGTACATCAGTGATGATCTATAGTACATCAGTGATGATCCACAGTACATCAGTTATGATACACAGTACATCAGTTATGATACACAGTACATCAGTGATGATCCACAGTACATCAGTGATGATCCACAGTACATCAGTGATGATCCACAATACTTCAGTGATGATCCACAGTACATCAGTGATGATCCACAGTACATCAGGGATGGTCCACAGTATATCAGTGATGATCCATAGTACATCAGTGATGATCCATAGTACACCAGTGATGGCCCATAGTACACCAGTGATGGCCCATAGTACATCAGTGATGATCCATAGTACATCAGTGATGATCCACAGTACATCAGTGATGATCCACAGTACATCAGGGATGGTCCACAGTACATCAGTGATGATCCATAGTACACCAGTGATGATCCATAGTACACCAGTGATGGCCCATAGTACACCAGTGATGATCCATAGTACACCAGTGATGGCCCATAGTACATCAGTGATGAACTATAGTACATCAGTGATGATCCACAGTACATCAGTGATGATCCACAGTACATCAGGGATGGTCCATAGTACATCAGTGATGATCCATAGTACACCAGTGATGATCCATAGTACACCAGTGATGGCCCATAGTACATCAGTGATGAACTATAGTACATCAGTGATGATCCACAGTACATCAGTGATGATCCACAGTACATCAGGGATGGTCCATAGTACACCAGTGATGATCCACAGTACACCAGTGATGATCCATAGTACACCAGTGATGGTCCATAGTACATCAGTGATGATCTATAGTACACCAGTGATGGTCCATAGTACATCAGTGATGATCTATAGTACATCAGTGATGAACTATAGTACATCAGTGATGATCTATAGTACATCAGTGATGATCCATAGTACACCAGTGATGATCCATAGTACACCAGTGATGGCTCATAGTACATCAGTGATGAACTATAGTACATCAGTGATGATCCACAGTACATCAGGGATGGTCCATAGTACATCAGTGATGATCCATAGTACACCAGTGATGATCCATAGTACACCAGTGATGGCCCATAGTACATCAGTGATGAACTATAGTACATCAGTGATGATCCACAGTACATCAGTGATGATCCACAGTACATCAGGGATGGTCCATAGTACATCAGTGATGATCCATAGTACACCAGTGATGATCCATAGTACACCAGTGATGGCCCATAGTACATCAGTGATGAACTATAGTACATCAGTGATGATCCATAGTACATCAGTGATGATCCATAGTTTATCAGTGATGATCCACAGTACATCAGGGATGGTCCATAGTACACCAGTGATGATCCACAGTACACCAGTGATGATCCATAGTACACCAGTGATGGTCCATAGTACATCAGTGATGATCTATAGTACATCAGTGATGATCTATAGTACATCAGTGATGATCCATAGTACATCAGTGATGATCCACAGTACATCAGTGATGGTCCACAGTACATCAGGGATGGTCCACAGTACATCGGTGATGATCCATAGTACACCAGTGATGGCCCATAGCACATCAGTGATGGTCCATAGTACATCAGTGATGATCCATAGTACATCAGTGATGATCCATAGTACACCAGTGATGGCCCATAGTACACCAGTGATGGCCCATAGTACATCAGTGATGATCCACAGTACATCAGTGATGATCCATAGTACATCAGTGATGATCCACAGTACATCAGTGATGATCCACAGTACATCAGGGATGGTCCATAGTACATCAGTGATGATCCATAGTACACCAGTGATGATCCATAGTACACCAGTGATGGCCCATAGTACATCAGTGATGAACTATAGTACATCAGTGATGATCCACAGTACATCAGTGATGATCCACAGTACATCGGGGATGGTCCATAGTACACCAGTGATGATCCACAGTACACCAGTGATGATCCATAGTACACCAGTGATGGTCCATAGTACACCAGTGATGATCCATAGTACACCAGTGATGGCCCATAGTACATCAGTGATGAACTATAGTACATCAGTGATGATCCACAGTACATCAGTGATGATCCACAGTACATCAGGGATGGTCCATAGTACACCAGTGATGATCCACAGTACACCAGTGATGATCCATAGTACACCAGTGATGGTCCATAGTACATCAGTGATGATCTATAGTACATCAGTGATGGTCCATAGTCCATCAGTGATGATCTATAGTACATCAGTGATGATCTATAGTACATCAGTGATGATCCACAATACATCAGTTATGATACACAGTACATCAGTGATGATCCACAGTACATCAGTGATGATCCACAATACTTCAGTGATGATCCACAGTACATCAGTGATGATCCACAGTACATCAGGGCTGGTCCACAGTATATCAGTGATGATCCATAGTACATCAGTGATGGTCCATAGTACATCAGTGATGGTCCATAGTACACCAGTGATGATCCATAGTACACCAGTGATGGCCCATAGTACACCAGTGATGGCCCATAGTACATCAGTGATGATCCATAGTACATCAGTGATGATCCACAGTACATCAGTGATGATCCACAGTACATCAGGGATGGTCCATAGTACATCAGTGATGATCCATAGTACACCAGTGATGATCCATAGTACACCAGTGATGGCCCATAGTACATCAGTGATGAACTATAGTACATCAGTGATGATCCACAGTACATTAGGGATGGTCCATAGTACATCAGTGATGATCCATAGTACACCAGTGATGATCCATAGTACACCAGTGATGGCCCATAGTACATCAGTGATGAACTATAGTACATCAGTGATGATCCACAGTACATCAGTGATGATCCATAGTACATCAGTGATGATCCACAGTACATCAGTGATGATCCACAGTACATCAGGGATGGTCCATAGTACATCAGTGATGATCCATAGTACACCAGTGATGATCCATAGTACACCAGTGATGGCCCATAGTACATCAGTGATGAACTATAGTACATCAGTGATGATCCACAGTACATCAGTGATGATCCACAGTACATCAGGGATGGTCCATAGTACACCAGTGATGATCCACAGTACACCAGTGATGATCCATAGTACACCAGTGATGGTCCATAGTACATCAGTGATGATCTATAGTACATCAGTGATGGTCCATAGTACATCAGTGATGAGCTATAGTACATCAGTGATGATCTATAGTACATCAGTGATGATCCATAGTACACCAGTGATGATCCATAGTACACCAGTGATAGCCCATAGTACATCAGTGATGATCCATAGTACATCAGTGATGATCCATAGTACACCAGTGATGGCCCATAGTACATCAGTGATGAACTATAGTACATCAGTGATGATCCACAGTACATCAGTGATGATCCATAGTACATCAGTGATGATCCACAGTACATCAGTGATGATCCACAGTACATCAGGGATGGTCCATAGTACATCAGTGATGATCCATAGTACACCAGTGATGATCCATAGTACACCAGTGATGGCCCACAGTATATCAGTGATGAACTATAGTACATCAGTGATGATCCACAGTACATCAGTGATGATCCACAGTACATCAGGGATGGTCCATAGTACACCAGTGATGATCCACAGTACACCAGTGATGATCCATAGTACACCAGTGATGGTCCATAGTACATCAGTGATGATCTATAGTACATCAGTGATGGTCCATAGTACATCAGTGATGATCTATAGTACATCAGTGATGATCTATAGTACATCAGTGATGATCCAGAGTACATCAGTGATGATCCACAGTACATCAGTGATGGTCCACAGTACATCAGGGATGGTCCACAGTACATCGGTGATGATCCATAGTACACCAGTGATGGCCCATAGTACATCAGTGATGGTCCATAGTACATCAGTGATGATCCATAGTACATCAGTGATGATCCATTGTACACCAGTGATGGCCCATAGTACATCAGTGATGATCCATAGTACATCAGTGATGATCCACAGTACATCAGTGATGATCCACAGTACATCAAGGATGGTCCATAGTACATCAGTGATGATCCATAGTACACCAGTGATGATCCATAGTACACCAGTGATGGCCCATAGTACATCAGTGATAAACTATAGTACATCAGTGATGATCCACAGTACATCAGTGATGATCCACAGTACATCAGGGATGGTCCATAGTACACCAGTGATGATCCACAGTACATCAGTTATGATCCACAGTACATTAGTGATGATCCACAGTACATCAGTGATGATCCACAGTACATCAGTGATGATCCACAATACTTCAGTGATGATCCACAGTACATCAGGGATGGTCCACAGTACATCAGTGATGGTCCACAGTATATCAGTGATGATCCATAGTACATCAGTGATGGTCCATAGTACATCAGTGATGGTCCATAGTACACCAGTGATGATCCATAGTACACCAGTGATGGCCCATAGTACACCAGTGATGGCCCATAGTACATCAGTGATGATCCATAGTACATCAGTGATGATCCACAGTACATCAGTGATGATCCACAGTACATCAGGGATGGTCCATAGTACATCAGTGATGATCCATAGTACACCAGTGATGATCCATAGTACACCAGTGATGGCCCATAGTACATCAGTGATGAACTATAGTACATCAGAGATGATCCACAGTACATCAGGGATGGTCCATAGTACATCAGTCATGATCCATAGTACACCAGTGATGATCCATAGTACACCAGTGATGGCCCATAGTACATCAGTGATGAACTATAGTACATCAGTGATGATCCATAGTACATCAGTGATGATCCATAGTTTATCAGTGATGATCCACAGTACATCAGGGATGGTCCATAGTACACCAGTGATGATCCACAGTACACCAGTGATGATCCATAGTACACCAGTGATGGTCCATAGTACATCAGTGATGATCTATAGTACATCAGTGATGATATATAGTACATCAGTGATGATCCATAGTACATCAGTGATGTTCCACAGTACATCAGTGATGGTCCACAGTACATCAGGGATGGTCCACAGTACATCGGTGATGATCCATAGTACACCAGTGATGGCCCATAGCACATCAGTGATGGTCCATAGTACATCAGTGATGATCCATAGTACATCAGTGATGATCCATAGTACACCAGTGATGGCCCATAGTACACCAGTGATGGCCCATAGTACATCAGTGATGATCCACAGTACATCAGTGATGATCCATAGTACATCAGTGATGATCCACAGTACATCAGTGATGATCCACAGTACATCAGGGATGGTCCATAGTACATCAGTGATGATCCATAGTACACCAGTGATGATCCATAGTACACCAGTGATGGCCCATAGTACATCAGTGATGAACTATAGTACATCAGTGATGATCCACAGTACATCAGTGATGATCCACAGTACATCAGGGATGGTCCATAGTACACCAGTGATGATCCACAGTACACCAGTGATGATCCATAGTACACCAGTGATGGTCCATAGTACACCAGTGATGATCCATAGTACACCAGTGATGGCCCATAGTACATCAGTGATGAACTATAGTACATCAGTGATGATCCACAGTACATCAGTGATGATCCACAGTACATCAGGGATGGTCCATAGTACACCAGTGATGATCCACAGTACACCAGTGATGATCCATAGTACACCAGTGATGGTCCATAGTACATCAGTGATGATCTATAGTACATCAGTGATGGTCCATAGTCCATCAGTGATGATCTATAGTACATCAGTGATGATCTATAGTACATCAGTGATGATCCACAATACATCAGTTATGATACACAACACATCAGTGATGATCCACAGTACATCAGTGATTATCCACAATACTTCAGTGATGATCCACAGTACATCAGTGATGATCCACAGTACATCAGGGATGGTCCACAGTATATCAGTGATGATCCATAGTACATCAGTGATGGTCCATAGTACATCAGTGATGGTCCATAGTACACCAGTGATGATCCATAGTACACCAGTGATGGCCCATAGTACACCAGTGATGGCCCATAGTACATCAGTGATGATCCATAGTACATCAGTGATGATCAATAGTACATCAGTGATGATCCACAGTACATCAGTGATGATCCACAGTACATCAGGGATGGTCCATAGTACATCAGTGATGATCCATAGTACACCA
Source organism: Rana muscosa (assembly GCA_029206835.1). NCBI lineage: Eukaryota > Metazoa > Chordata > Amphibia > Anura > Ranidae > Rana > Rana muscosa. Next base: position 1,733,396 of record JARGYO010000232.1, read on the forward strand.
GTGATGATCCATAGTACACCAGTGATGGCCCATAGTACATCAGTGATGAACTATAGTACATCAGTGATGATCCACAGTACATCAGGGATGGTCCATAGTACATCAGTGATGATCCATAGTACACCAGTGATGATCCATAGTACACCAGTGATGGCCCATAGTACATCAGTGATGAACTATAGTACATCAGTGATGATCCACAGTACATCAGTGATGATCCATAGAACATCAGTGATGATCCACAGTACATCAGTGATGATCCACAGTACATCAGGGATGGTCCATAGTACATCAGTGATGATCCATAGTACACCAGTGATGATCCATAGTACACCAGTGATGGCCCATAGTACATCAGTGATGAACTATAGTACATCAGTGATGATCCACAGTACATCAGTGATGATCCACAGTACATCAGGGATGGTCCATAGTACACCAGTGATGATCCACAGTACACCAGTGATGATCCATAGTACACCAGTGATGGTCCATAGTACATCAGTGATGATCTATAGTACATCAGTGATGGTCCATAGTACATCAGTGATGAGTAGTGATGAGCCGAACACCCCCGGGTTCGGTTCGCACCAGAACCCGCGAACGGACCGAAAGTTCGAACGAACATTAGAACCCTATTAAATACAATGGATGCGAACGTTCGAATTCTAAAGTGCTAATTATAAAAACTATTATGCATGTTATTGTCCTAAAAAGGGTTTGGGAACCCGGGTTCTGCACCAGGGGACATGTATCAATGCAAAAATAAGTTTTAAAAACGGTCGTTTTCCGGGAGCAGTCATTTTAATGATGCATAAAGTGAAAAAAAAAGTCAAATATTCCTTTAAATATCGTACCTGGGGGGTGTCTAAAGTATGCCTGTGAAGTGCCACGTGTTTCCCGTGTTTAGAACTGTCCCTGCACAAAATGACACTTCTAAAGGAAAAAAAAGCCATTTAAAACTGCTTGCGGCTTTAATGTAATGTCTGGTCCCGGTAATATGGATGAAAATCTTTAAGAAAAATGGCATAGCTACCCCATGACCCCCCCCCTACCCCAGCCCATTACCAGCCCCTTTGGGTCTTGTATGGATATTAAGGGGAACCCCGCACATAAAATAAAAAAGGCCCTATATACTCTGAACAGCCGTATACAGGCGGTGCATACAAGACAGGGACTGTAGGTTTGTTCTTATGTAGAATCTGTTTGTAATTTTGAACAGGTACATTGTTGAAGTGTAGCTCCAGACCAAAAATCTATTTTTAAACTTTTTGGAAAACATAGGTAAGGGTTATCACCCCTGTAACATTTGTTTTGCTGTCTGTGCCCCTGTTCAGAACATTTCACCTCACTTTCCGTCCTAATGACAACTGTTTTTGAAATGTGGTGTTTTTCTTGAAACAAGGATTGCTGATAAAGCATCAGTACAGAGGAGACACCTTTCTCCCATATTTATTCTTACAGGAGAGAATTTTCCTTCCTAGTGGTAGATTTCCTCTCACTTCCTGTTGTCTTCTTGCGTTTGCAAGTAGGAGTCGTTTGTAAGTTGGATGTTTGAAAGTAGGGACCTGCCGTATATACTCTGCAGAAATAGGCCCCTTAGTTGTTGGTGTTGGCACAACACTGTAAGCACTCACAGTTACTCTTGGTTGGTGCTGGAACGCCCTGCTGTCAACTATTATATCAGGAATTTTAATTACATATAATTGTTGAACAGTGGTAGTAAAAATTGGGCCTTTGATGGTGGTGCTGGTGCCACAACACTGTAAGCCCTGACAGTTACTCTTGGTGGGTGCAGCAATGGGCCCTGCTGTGAATTATTAGATCAAGAATTGTAATTACATGCCCCTGTTGAACAGGGGCTGAAAAATTGGGCCTTAGGCACTGGTGGCACAACACTGCAACCCTTCACAGATACTGTACTTGGAGCACAGCAATGAGCCCTGTTGCAAAGTATTGCTTCAAAAATTGTAATGACACGCCCCTGTTAAACAGGGGCTGAAAAATTGGGCCTTAGGCACTGGTGGCACAACACTGCAACTCCTCACAGATACTGTACTTGGAGCACAGCAATGAGCCCTGTTGCAAAGTATTGCTTCAAAAATTGTAATTACACGCCCCTGTTAAACAGGGGCTGAAAAATTGGGCGTTAGGCACTGGTGGCGGCACCCATAAACAAAAATGATCTTCCAAGCTATCATCATCAATCGTATCATTGAGGACTCGGAGGAGGAGGATAGCCAGTCAACATAACAGCACAGGCACTCAGCATCAGCATCAGTCTTGAAGGGATGTGACATTTTAAAATCAATTAGTCTGTTATATCAGCATCAGGTGTGTGGTAGCTGGTGGTGATCCAAGACTGGTTCATCTTGATGAAAGTCAGTCGATCAACCGAGTCGGTGGACAGGCGCACCCTGTGATCCGTGACAAATCCTCCAGCAGCACTGAATGTGCGTTCCGAAAGAACGCTGGATGCAGGACAGGCCAGTAGCTCAATTGCATACTGTGCAAGCTCTGGCCAGTGATCCATCCTCAAGACCCAGTAAGCCAGAGGATTTTCGGTGGGGAAGGTGTCCAAGTCTGACCTTGCCCCTAGATATTCCTGCACCATGTTTATCAGACGCTGGCGATGGTTGCTGGAACCGATCATACTTTGGGGCTGCGGACTAAAGAATTGTCTGAACGCATCGGTCAGACGGCCACCTTCCCCACCGCTCCTTCTTTGACTGGCCGAAGCCTCAGCAACTCGTTGTCCAGGACCAGGAGTTTGCAACCTCCCAGTCTCTGGGAACGCGTTGCACAGACCTTTCTGCAAGGCCTCCCGGAGTTGTCTCATCCTCTGCTCCCTCTGCGACGGTAACATAAGGTCCGCAACCTTACCCTTGTACCGTGGATCAAGGAGAGTGGCCAGCCAGTAATGGTCCCTCTCCTTGATCCGAAGAATACGAGGATCCTTCCGCAGACTTTGCAGGATCAGGGAGGCCATGCAGCGTAGGTTTGCTGAGGCATTCGCTCCGGAGTCCTCTGGGTCACTAAGGACGACATGATCCGCAGCCACCTCCTCCCAGCCACGTACAAGTCCACTGGTTTCTTGGGACTGTAAATCATCCCTAAAAGACTGCTGCTGATGATGCTGAGTGCCAGCCTCCACCTCCATGCTGACACAATCCTCCTCCTCCTCCTCCTCCTCCTCCTCCTCCTCCTCTTCCTGTGCGATGGGTGGGACAGAAGGAACACTGTCTGGGTAAAGGGGGCCTTGAGAGGCAAGGAAGTCCTCCTCTTCCTGCCTCTGTTCTGCCTCAAGTGCCCTGTCCATTATTCCACGCAGCGTGTGCTCCAACAGGTGGACAAGAGGTACAGTGTCACTGATGCATGCACTGTCACTGCTCACCATCCTCGTGGCCTCCTCAAATGGTGCCAGGACAGTGCATGCATCCCTGATCATGCCCCACTGGCGTGGAGAAAAAAAACCAAGCTCCCCTGACCCTGTCCTGGTGCCGTAGTCGCACAGGTACTCATTGATGGCCCTCTGCTGCGTGTGCAGCCGCTGCAGCATGGCCAACGTTGAGTTCCACCTGGTGGGCATGTCACATATAAGGCGGTTCTTGGGCAGGTTCAACTCCTTTTGCAGCTCAGCCAGGCGAGCACTGGCATTATAAGATCTGCGGAAATGCACACAGACTTTCCTGGCCTGCCTCAGGACATCCTGTAAGCCCGGGTACCTGCCCAAGAAGCGCTGCACCACCAGGTTAAGGACGTGAGCCACACAGGGCACATGGGTCAGTTGTCCCTGTCGGAGGGCGGAGAGGAGGTTGGTGCCATTGTCGCAAACCACCATTCCTGGCTTAAGCTGGCGTGGCGTCAACCACCTCTCGGCCTGGCCCTGCAGAGCAGACAGGACCTCTGCCCCAGTGTGGCTTCTGTCCCCCAAACACACCAGCGCAAGCACGGCATGGCATCTTTTTGCCTGCGTACTTGCGTAGCCCCGTGAACGGCTACGGAGCACCGCTGGTTCATAGGACAAACCACAGGAAGAGGCCATGGAGGAAGAAGAAGAGGAGGGGGTGGAGGAGAGAGGTGTGTCACAACCAGTAGTAGCATTTTGGAGGCGTGGCGGTGGGACAACCTCCAACACTACTGCACCTTGTCCTGAATCCTTCCCAGCTGCCAAAAGAGTGACCCAATGGGCCGTGAAAGAAAGGTAACGTCCCTGTCCATGCCTGCTGGACCATGAGTCAGCGGTAATATGCACCTTACCGCTGACCGCCCTGTCCAGCGAGGCCAAGACATTGCCTTCCACATGCCGGTAGAGAGCCGGAATAGCCTTCCGTGAGAAAAAGTGGCGTTTGGGAACCTGCCACTGAGGAACCGCACATTGCACAAACTCACGGAAGGGGGCCGAGTCTACCAACTGAAAAGGCAGCAGTTGAAGCGCTAGCAATTTAGCCAAGCTAGCATTCAACCGCTGGGCATGTGGATGGCTGGGAGTGAACTTCTTTCGACGGTCCAGCAGCTGGGGCAGGGAAATTTGCCTGCTAGAATCGGACGTCGGTGTACTGCTAGCAGAGTGGGCGCAAGTACTTGGCTGTGACACACCTAATTCTACACCTTCATTCCTCTCAGTGCATGTTTCAGAGAGGACTGAAGTTATAGTGGGGTTGGAGATCCCAGCTGATGCGGTGCAAGGAGAGGTCCGCTTTGTTCTTTGGTGTGGGTCTTTGAGGTAGGCTTGCCAACGAGCTGCATGGCAGGTCAACATATGTCTGGTCAGGCATGTGGTACCCAAGCGGCTGATGTTTTGGCCACGCGATATACGCTTGAGACATATGTTGCAAACAGCAGCTGTGCGATCTGATGCACTAGCCTCAAAAAAGGCCCACACCAAAGAACTTTTTGAATGACGGGCAGAGGCAGCGCCCTGCACAGGCGGAGCTCTGCGGTGTGATTCCGTCGGTGTACTGCCCTTACGCTGGCCACCAAAGGGCATCCTGCCTCGTTGGAGATGTGCCTCCTCCTCATCCTCCTCCTCCTCCTCTCTCCTATTAGGCACCCACGTGGAGTCATTGACCTCATCATCCCCTCCCTCCTCATCACTGGAGCCAATCTGGCAGTATGCTGCAGCTGCTGGAACATGACTGCCAGATTGGTGTCCTTCTTGAGCATCCCCTCTGTCTGCTCTCACGCTACTGCCTTCCTCTAGCTGGGTTTCATCATCAGACCCTTCGAAACGCTGGGCATCCTCCTGGAGCATGTACCCAACACTGTGCTGAAACAGTTCGGGGGACTCCTCAGGAGGAGGACATGGTGGGTCTAGGGAAGGAGTGACTGATGATTTGTCTGACATTGATACCAGGGAAGACGACGCTTTGGCAGCTGCTTTTCCAGTACCCTGAGCCTGGGTGAGAGAGGATGAGGAGGAGGAGGAGGGCTTGGTCATCCACTCTACCAAGTCTTCGGCATGATGTGGCTCAACATGTCCAGCTGCCGAAAAGAAGGACAAGCGTGTCCCATGGCCATGTGCTGATGACAATGCACCGCGTCCACGACCAGCACTGTTGCCCCCAGACACAGAGCCTGCTTGCCCTCTTTTATTGCCTCCTGACTGTCTGCCTCTCCTTGTTTGCCTTCCAGACATTCTAATAGATGGCCTGCAGGGAGATGGGAAAAAAGCAATAAGGGCTACCTTCAGGTGTCCTTCTCTGTCCCTTGAAACAAGGACTTTCACAGTGAAAGAAACTGACACTGTCCCTACCTAGAGTTTTCTGTCCCTAGAATAAATGTTTTTTTTAATCACAATATAGCACAAGGACAATTCACTCAATGTCTCTCCAGGTCCCTGGAAACAAGGACTTGCAGAGTGAAAGAAACTGACACTGTCCCTACCTAGAGTTTTCTGTCCCTAGAAAAAATGTTTTTTTTAAGCACAATATAGCACAAGGACAATTAACTCACTGTCCTTACAGGTCCCTGGAAACAAGGACTTGCAGAGTGAAAGAAAAAAAACACTCTCCCTACCTACAGTTTTCTGTCCCTAGAAAAAATGTTTTTTTTAAGCACAATATAGCACAAGTAAAATTAACTCACTGTCCTTACAGGTCCCTGGAAACAAGGACTTGCAGAGTGAAAGAAAAAAAACACTCTCCCTACCTACAGTTTTCTGTCCCTAGAAAAAATGTTTTTTTTAATCACAATATAGCACAAGGAAAATTAACTCACTGTCCTTACAGGTCCCTGGAAACAAGGACTTGCAGAGTGAAAGAAACTGACACTGTCCCTACCTAGAGTTTTCTGTCCCTAGAATAAATGTTTTTTTTAATCACAATATAGCACAAGGAAAATTAACTCACTGTCCTTACAGGTCCCTGGAAACAAGGACTTGCAGAGTGAAAGAAACTGACACTGTCCCTACCTAGAGTTTTCTGTCCCTAGAATAAATGTTTTTTTTAAGCACAATATAGCACAAGGACAATTAACTCACTGTCCTTACAGGTCCCTGGAAACAAGGACTTGCAGAGTGAAAGAAAAAAAACACTCTCCCTACCTACAGTTTTCTGTCCCTAGAAAAAATGTTTTTTTTAATCACAATATAGCACAAGGAAAATTAACTCACTGTCCTTACAGGTCCCTGGAAACAAGGACTTGCAGAGTGAAAGAAACTGACACTGTCCCTACCTAGAGTTTTCTGTCCCTAGAATAAATGTTTTTTTTAATCACAATATAGCACAAGGAAAATTAACTCACTGTCCTTACAGGTCCCTGGAAACAAGGACTTGCAGAGTGAAAGAAACTGACACTGTCCCTACCTAGAGTTTTCTGTCCCTAGAATAAATGTTTTTTTTAATCACAATATAGCACAAGGAAAATTAACTCACTGTCCTTACAGGTCCCTGGAAACAAGGACTTGCAGAGTGAAAGAAACTGACACTGTCCCTACCTAGAGTTTTCTGTCCCTAGAATAAATGTTTTTTTTCAAGCACAATATAGCACAAGGACAATTAACTCACTGTCCTTACAGGTCCCTGGAAACAAGGACTTGCAGAGTGAAAGAAAAAAAACACTCTCCCTACCTACAGTTTTCTGTCCCTAGAAAAAATGTTTTTTTTAATCACAATATAGCACAAGGAAAATTAACTCACTGTCCTTACAGGTCCCTGGAAACAAGGACTTGCAGAGTGAAAGAAAAAAAACACTCTCCCTACCTACAGTTTTCTGTCCCTAGAAAAAATGTTTTTTTTAATCACAATATAGCACAAGGAAAATTAACTCACTGTCCTTACAGGTCCCTGGAAACAAGGACTTGCAGAGTGAAAGAAAAAAAACACTCTCCCTACCTACAGTTTTCTGTCCCTAGAAAAAATGTTTTTTTTAATCACAATATAGCACAAGGAAAATTAACTCACTGTCCTTACAGGTCCCTGGAAACAAGGACTTGCAGAGTGAAAGAAACTGACACTGTCCCTACCTAGAGTTTTCTGTCCCTAGAATAAATGTTTTTTTTAAGCACAATATAGCACAAGGAAAATTAACTCACTGTCCTTACAGGTCCCTGGAAACAAGGACTTGCAGAGTGAAAGAAAAAAAACACTCTCCCTACCTACAGTTTTCTGTCCCTAGAAAAAATGTTTTTTTTAATCACAATATAGCACAAGGAAAATTAACTCACTGTCCTTACAGGTCCCTGGAAACAAGGACTTGCAGAGTGAAAGAAACTGACACTGTCCCTACCTAGAGTTTTCTGTCCCTAGAATAAATGTTTTTTTTAAGCACAATATAGCACAAGGACAATTAACTCACTGTCCTTACAGGTCCCTGGAAACAAGGACTTGCAGAGTGAAAAAAAAAAACACTCTCCCTACCTACAGTTTTCTGTCCCTAGAAAAAATGTTTTTTTTAAGCACAATATAGCACAAGGACAATTAACTCACTGTCCTTACAGGTCCCTGGAAACAAGGACTTGCAGAGTGAAAGAAAAAAAACACTCTCCCTACCTAGAGTTTTCTGTCCCTAGAATAAATGTTTTTTTTAATCACAATATAGCACAAGGAAAATTAACTCACTGTCCTTACAGGTCCCTGGAAACAAGGACTTGCAGAGTGAAAGAAACTGACACTGTCCCTACCTAGAGTTTTCTGTCCCTAGAATAAATGTTTTTTTTAAGCACAATATAGCACAAGGACAATTAACTCACTGTCCTTACAGGTCCCTGGAAACAAGGACTTGCAGAGTGAAAGAAAAAAAACACTCTCCCTACCTACAGTTTTCTGTCCCTAGAAAAAATGTTTTTTTTAATCACAATATAGCACAAGGAAAATTAACTCACTGTCCTTACAGGTCCCTGGAAACAAGGACTTGCAGAGTGAAAGAAACTGACACTGTCCCTACCTAGAGTTTTCTGTCCCTAGAATAAATGTTTTTTTTAAGCACAATATAGCACAAGGACAATTAACTCACTGTCCTTACAGGTCCCTGGAAACAAGGACTTGCAGAGTGAAAGAAAAAAAACACTCTCCCTACCTACAGTTTTCTGTCCCTAGAAAAAATGTTTTTTTTAAGCACAATATAGCACAAGTAAAATTAACTCACTGTCCTTACAGGTCCCTGGAAACAAGGACTTGCAGAGTGAAAGAAAAAAAACACTCTCCCTACCTACAGTTTTCTGTCCCTAGAAAAAATGTTTTTTTTAATCACAATATAGCACAAGGAAAATTAACTCACTGTCCTTACAGGTCCCTGGAAACAAGGACTTGCAGAGTGAAAGAAACTGACACTGTCCCTACCTAGAGTTTTCTGTCCCTAGAATAAATGTTTTTTTTAATCACAATATAGCACAAGGACAATTAACTCACTGTCCTTACAGGTCCCTGGAAACAAGGACTTGCAGAGTGAAAGAAACTGACACTGTCCCTACCTAGAGTTTTCTGTCCCTAGAATAAATGTTTTTTTTAAGCACAATATAGCACAAGGACAATTAACTCACTGTCCTTACAGGTCCCTGGAAACAAGGACTTGCAGAGTGAAAGAAAAAAAACACTCTCCCTACCTACAGTTTTCTGTCCCTAGAAAAAATGTTTTTTTTAATCACAATATAGCACAAGGAAAATTAACTCACTGTCCTTACAGGTCCCTGGAAACAAGGACTTGCAGAGTGAAAGAAACTGACACTGTCCCTACCTAGAGTTTTCTGTCCCTAGAATAAATGTTTTTTTTAATCACAATATAGCACAAGGACAATTAACTCACTGTCCTTACAGGTCCCTGGAAACAAGGACTTGCAGAGTGAAAGAAACTGACACTGTCCCTACCTAGAGTTTTCTGTCCCTAGAATAAATGTTTTTTTTAAGCACAATATAGCACAAGGACAATTAACTCACTGTCCTTACAGGTCCCTGGAAACAAGGACTTGCAGAGTGAAAGAAACTGACACTGTCCCTACCTAGAGTTTTCTGTCCCTAGAATAAATGTTTTTTTTAAGCACAATATAGCACAAGGACAATTAACTCACTGTCCTTACAGGTCCCTGGAAACAAGGACTTGCAGAGTGAAAGAAAAAAAACACTCTCCCTACCTACAGTTTTCTGTCCCTAGAAAAAATGTTTTTTTTAAGCACAATATAGCACAAGTAAAATTAACTCACTGTCCTTACAGGTCCCTGGAAACAAGGACTTGCAGAGTGAAAGAAAAAAAACACTCTCCCTACCTACAGTTTTCTGTCCCTAGAAAAAATGTTTTTTTTAATCACAATATAGCACAAGGAAAATTAACTCACTGTCCTTACAGGTCCCTGGAAACAAGGACTTGCAGAGTGAAAGAAACTGACACTGTCCCTACCTAGAGTTTTCTGTCCCTAGAATAAATGTTTTTTTTAATCACAATATAGCACAAGGACAATTAACTCACTGTCCTTACAGGTCCCTGGAAACAAGGACTTGCAGAGTGAAAGAAACTGACACTGTCCCTACCTAGAGTTTTCTGTCCCTAGAATAAATGTTTTTTTTAAGCACAATATAGCACAAGGACAATTAACTCACTGTCCTTACAGGTCCCTGGAAACAAGGACTTGCAGAGTGAAAGAAAAAAAACACTCTCCCTACCTACAGTTTTCTGTCCCTAGAAAAAATGTTTTTTTTAATCACAATATAGCACAAGGAAAATTAACTCACTGTCCTTACAGGTCCCTGGAAACAAGGACTTGCAGAGTGAAAGAAACTGACACTGTCCCTACCTAGAGTTTTCTGTCCCTAGAATAAATGTTTTTTTTAATCACAATATAGCACAAGGACAATTAACTCACTGTCCTTACAGGTCCCTGGAAACAAGGACTTGCAGAGTGAAAGAAACTGACACTGTCCCTACCTAGAGTTTTCTGTCCCTAGAATAAATGTTTTTTTTAAGCACAATATAGCACAAGGACAATTAACTCACTGTCCTTACAGGTCCCTGGAAACAAGGACTTGCAGAGTGAAAGAAACTGACACTGTCCCTACCTAGAGTTTTCTGTCCCTAGAATAAATGTTTTTTTTAAGCACAATATAGCACAAGGACAATTAACTCACTGTCCTTACAGGTCCCTGGAAACAAGGACTTGCAGAGTGAAAGAAAAAAAACACTCTCCCTACCTACAGTTTTCTGTCCCTAGAAAAAATGTTTTTTTTAATCACAATATAGCACAAGGAAAATTAACTCACTGTCCTTACAGGTCCCTGGAAACAAGGACTTGCAGAGTGAAAGAAACTGACACTGTCCCTACCTAGAGTTTTCTGTCCCTAGAATAAATGTTTTTTTTAATCACAATATAGCACAAGGACAATTAACTCACTGTCCTTACAGGTCCCTGGAAACAAGGACTTGCAGAGTGAAAGAAACTGACACTGTCCCTACCTAGAGTTTTCTGTCCCTAGAATAAATGTTTTTTTTAAGCACAATATAGCACAAGGACAATTAACTCACTGTCCTTACAGGTCCCTGGAAACAAGGACTTGCAGAGTGAAAGAAACTGACACTGTCCCTACCTAGAGTTTTCTGTCCCTAGAATAAATGTTTTTTTTAAGCACAATATAGCACAAGGACAATTAACTCACTGTCCTTACAGGTCCCTGGAAACAAGGACTTGCAGAGTGAAAGAAACTGACACTGTCCCTACCTAGAGTTTTCTGTCCCTAGAATAAATGTTTTTTTTAAGCACACTATAGCAGAAGCACAAAACACACTGACACTCTCCCTACCTATCCTTCTCTTTCCCTAAACTAAAGGAATCCAGGTTAAGCAAGAAAGAAATAACAGTCACTGTCCCTGCCTATGCTACTCTATCCCTGCTCCGGAACACACTACACTAGGCCGCCGTGCTGGCGGCCTTTTATAGTGTGGGGCGTGTACTAAACACCCTCAGCAATAATTGGCCACAGGCATCCTGCCTGTGGCCAATCATTGCTCTCCTCGCTGCCGGCGCTGTGATTGGCCAAGCATGCGGGGTCACAGTGCATGCTTGGCCAATCACAGCGCCTGGATGACACTGCGATGGCGTAGTGCATTGTGGGCCGTTCGCGTCACTCGAATTTGGCGCGAACGGCCCAAATCGTTCGATCTTCGTCGAACGATCGAACAGCCAATGTTCGAGTCGAACGTATGTTCGACTCGAACACGAAGCTCATCCCTAGTGATGAGCTATAGTACATCAGTGATGATCTATAGTACATCAGTGATGATCCATAGTACACCAGTGATGATCCATAGTACACCAGTGATGGCCCATAGTACATCAGTGATGATCCATAGTACACCAGTGATGATCCATAGTACACCAGTGATGGCCCATAGTACATCAGTGATGAACTATAGTACATCAGTGATGATCCACAGTACATCAGTGATGATCCATAGTACATCAGTGATGATCCACAGTACATCAGTGATGATCCACAGTACATCAGGGATGGTCCATAGTACATCAGTGATGATCCATAGTACACCAGTGATGATCCATAGTACACCAGTGATGGCCCACAGTATATCAGTGATGAACTATAGTACATCAGTGATGATCCACAGTACATTAGTGATGATCCACAGTACATCAGGGATGGTCCATAGTACACCAGTGATGATCCACAGTACACCAGTGATGATCCATAGTACACCAGTGATGGTCCATAGTACATCAGTGATGATCTATAGTACATCAGTGATGGTCCATAGTACATCAGTGATGATCTATAGTACATCAGTGATGATCTATAGTACATCAGTGATGATCCAGAGTACATCAGTGATGATCCACAGTACATCAGTGATGGTCCACAGTACATCAGGGATGGTCCACAGTACATCGGTGATGATCCATAGTACACCAGTGATGGCCCATAGTACATCAGTGATGGTCCATAGTACATCAGTGATGATCCATAGTACATCAGTGATGATCCATAGTACACCAGTGATGGCCCATAGTACATCAGTGATGATCCATAGTACATCAGTGATGATCCACAGTACATCAGTGATGATCCACAGTACATCAGGGATGGTCCATAGTACATCAGTGATGATCCATAGTACACCAGTGATGATCCATAGTACACCAGTGATGGCCCATAGTACATCAGTGATGAACTATAGTACATCAGTGATGATCCACAGTACATCAGTGATGATCCACAGTACATCAGGGATGGTCCATAGTACACCAGTGATGATCCACAGTACATCAGTTATGATCCACAGTACATTAGTGATGATCCACAGTACATCAGTGATGATCCACAGTACATCAGTGATGATCCACAATACTTCAGTGATGATCCACAGTACATCAGGGATGGTCCACAGTACATCAGTGATGGTCCACAGTATATCAGTGATGATCCATAGTACATCAGTGATGATCCATAGTACACCAGTGATGGCCCATAGTACACCAGTGATGGCCCATAGTACATCAGTGATGATCCATAGTACATCAGTGATGATCCACAGTACATCAGTGATGATCCACAGTACATCAGGGATGGTCCATAGTACATCAGTGATGATCCATAGTACACCAGTGATGATCCATAGTACACCAGTGATGGCCCATAGTACATCAGTGATGAACTATAGTACATCAGAGATGATCCACAGTACATCAGGGATGGTCCATAGTACATCAGTCATGATCCATAGTACACCAGTGATGATCCATAGTACACCAGTGATGGCCCATAGTACATCAGTGATGAACTATAGTACATCAGTGATGATCCTCAGTACATCAGTGATGATCCATAGTACATCAGTGATGATCCACAGTACATCAGGGATGGTCCATAGTACACCAGTGATGGCCCATAGTACATCAGTGATGATCCACAGTACATCAGTGATGATCTATAGTACATCAGTGATGATCCACAGTACACCAGTGATGATTCACAGTACATCAGGGATGGTCCATAGTACATCAGGGATGGTCCATAGTACATCAGTGATGATCCACAGTACATCAGGGATGGTCCACACTACATCAGTGATGATCCATAGTACATCAGTGATGGCCCATAGTACATCAGTGATGATCCATATTACATCAGTGATGATCCATAGTACACCAGGGATGACCCACAGTACATCAGTGATGATCCACAGTACATCAGTGATGGTCCATAGTAAATCAGTGATGGTCCATAGTACACCAGTGATGATCCATAGTTCACCAGTGATGGCCCATAGTACACCAGTGATGATCCATAGTACACCAGAGATGGCCCATAGTATACCAGTGATGTCCCATAGTACATCAGTGATGATCCACAGTACATCAGTGATGATCCATAGTACACCAGGGATGGCCCATAGTACATCAGTGATGGCTCATAGTACATCAGTGATGATCCATAGTACATCAGTGATGATCCATAGTACACCAGTGATGATCCATAGTACATCAGTGATGGCTCATAGTACATCAGTGATGATCCATAGTACATCAGTGATGATCCATAGTACACCAGTGATGATCCATAGTACATCAGTGATGGCTCATAGTACATCAGTGATGATCCATAATACATCAGTGATGATCCATAGTACACCAGTGATGGCCCATAGTACTTCAGTGATGATCTATAGTACATCAGTGATGATCCACAGTACATAAGTGATGATCCACAGTACATCAGTGATGATCCACGGTACATCAGTGATGATCCATAGTACATCAGTGATGATCCTCAGTACATCAATGATGATCCACAGTACATCAGTGATGATCCACAGTACATCAGTGATGATCCACAGTACATCAGTGATGATCCACAGGACATCAGGGATGGTCCACAGTACATCAGTGATGATCCATAGTAAACCAGTCATGATCCATAGTACATCAGTGATGATCCATAGTACATCAGTGATGATCCATAGTACACCAGTGATGGCCCATAGTACACCAGTGATGATCCATAGTACACCAGTGATGGCCCATAGTACACCATTGATGATCCATAGTACACCAGTGATGGCCCATAGTACTTCACTGATGATCTATAGTACATCAGTGATGATCCACAGTACATCAGTGATGATCCACAATACATCAGGGATTGTCCACAGTATATCAGTGATGATCCATAGTACATCAGTGATGGCCCACAGTACATCAGTGATGATCCACAGTACATCAGTGATGATCCATAGTACACCAGTGATGGCCCAAAGCACATCAGTGATGGTCCATAGTACACCAGGGATGATCCATAGTAATCCAGTGATGATCCATAGTACACCAGTGATGGCCCATAGTACACCAGTGATGGCCCATAGTACATCAGTGATGATCCACAGTACATCAGTGATGATCTATAGTACATCAGGGATGGTCCACAGTACATCAGTGATGATCCATAGTACACCAGTGATGATCCATAGTACACCAGTGATGATCCATAGTACACCTGTGATGGCCCACAGTAGATCAGTGATGATCCACAGTACACCTGTGATGGCCCACAGTAGATCAGTGATGATCCACAGTACATCAGGGATGATCCACAGTATATCAGGGATGGTCCACAGTATATCAGTGATGAGCCATAGTACATCAGTGATGGTCCATAGTACACCAGTGATGATCCATAGTACACCAGTGATGATCCATAGTACACCAGTGATGGACCATAGTACACCAGTGATGTCCCATAGTACATCAGTGATGATCCACAGTACATCAGTGATGATCCATAGTACACCAGGGATGGCCCATAGTACATCAGTGATGGCTCATAGTACATCAGTGATGATCCATAGTACATCAGTGATGGTCCATAGTACACCAGTGATGATCCATAGTACACCAGTGATGGCCCATAGTACACCAGTGAGGACCCATAGTACATCAGTGATGATCCATAGTACATCAGTGATGATCCACAGTACATCAGTGATGATCCACAGTACATCAGGGATGGTCCATAGTACATCAGTGATGATCCATAGTACACCAGTGATGATCCATAGTACACCAGTGATGGCCCATAGTACATCAGTGATGAACTATAGTACATCAGAGATGATCCACAGTACATCAGGGATGGTCCATAGTACATCAGTCATGATCCATAGTACACCAGTGATGATCCATAGTACACCAGTGATGGCCCATAGTACATCAGTGATGAACTATAGTACATCAGTGATGATCCACAGTACATCAGTGATGATCCATAGTACATCAGTGATGATCCACAGTACATCAGGGATGGTCCATAGTACATCAGTGATGATCCATAGTACACCAGTGATGATCCATAGTACACCAGTGATGGCCCATAGTACATCAGTGATAAACTATAGTACATCAGTGATGATCCACAGTACATCAGTGATGATCCACAGTACATCAGGGATGGTCCATAGTACACCAGTGATGATCCACAGTACACCAGTGATGGTCCATAGTACATCAGTGATGATCTATAGTACATCAGTGATGATCTATAGTACATCAGTGATGATCCACAGTACATCAGTTATGATACACAGTACATCAGTGATGATCCACAGTACATCAGTGATGATCCACAATACTTCAGTGATGATCCACAGTAGATCAGTGATGATCCACAGTACATCAGGGATGGTCCACAGTATATCAGTGATGATCCATAGTACATCAGTGATGGTCCATAGTACATCAGTGATGGTCCATAGTACACCAGTGATGATCCATAGTACACCAGTGATGGCCCATAGTACACCAGTGATGGCCCATAGTACATCAGTGATGATCCATAGTACATCAGTGATGATCCATAGTACACCAGGGATGGCCCATAGTACATCAGTGATGGCTCATAGTACATCAGTGATGATCCATAGTACATCAGTGATGATCCATAGTACACCAGTGATGATCCATAGTACATCAGTGATGGCTCATAGTACATCAGTGATGATCCATAGTACATCAGTGATGATCCATAGTACACCAGTGATGATCCATAGTACATCAGTGATGGCTCATAGTACATCAGTGATGATCCATAATACATCAGTGATGATCCATAGTACACCAGTGATGGCCCATAGTACTTCAGTGATGATCTATAGTACATCAGTGATGATCCACAGTACATAAGTGATGATCCACAGTACATCAGTGATGATCCACGGTACATCAGTGATGATCCATAGTACATCAGTGATGATCCTCAGTACATCAATGATGATCCACAGTACATCAGTGATGATCCACAGTACATCAGTGATGATCCACAGTACATCAGTGATGATCCACAGGACATCAGGGATGGTCCACAGTACATCAGTGATGATCCATAGTAAACCAGTCATGATCCATAGTACATCAGTGATGATCCATAGTACATCAGTGATGATCCATAGTACACCAGTGATGGCCCATAGTACACCAGTGATGATCCATAGTACACCAGTGATGGCCCATAGTACACCATTGATGATCCATAGTACACCAGTGATGGCCCATAGTACTTCACTGATGATCTATAGTACATCAGTGATGATCCACAGTACATCAGTGATGATCCACAATACATCAGGGATTGTCCACAGTATATCAGTGATGATCCATAGTACATCAGTGATGGCCCACAGTACATCAGTGATGATCCACAGTACATCAGTGATGATCCATAGTACACCAGTGATGGTCCATAGTACACCAGTGATGGTCCATAGTACATCAGTGATGATCCATAGTACATCAGTGATGATCCACAGTACATCAGGGATGGTCCACAGTACATCAGTGATGATCCATAGTACACCAGTGATGGCCCAAAGCACATCAGTGATGGTCCATAGTACACCAGGGATGATCCATAGTAATCCAGTGATGATCCATAGTACACCAGTGATGGCCCATAGTACACCAGTGATGGCCCATAGTACATCAGTGATGATCCACAGTACATCAGTGATGATCTATAGTACATCAGGGATGGTCCACAGTACATCAGTGATGATCCATAGTACACCAGTGATGATCCATAGTACACCAGTGATGATCCATAGTACACCTGTGATGGCCCACAGTAGATCAGTGATGATCCACAGTACACCTGTGATGGCCCACAGTAGATCAGTGATGATCCACAGTACATCAGGGATGATCCACAGTATATCAGGGATGGTCCACAGTATATCAGTGATGAGCCATAGTACATCAGTGATGGTCCATAGTACACCAGTGATGATCCATAGTACACCAGTGATGATCCATAGTACACCAGTGATGGACCATAGTACACCAGTGATGTCCCATAGTACATCAGTGATGATCCACAGTACATCAGTGATGATCCATAGTACACCAGGGATGGCCCATAGTACATCAGTGATGGCTCATAGTACATCAGTGATGATCCATAGTACATCAGTGATGGTCCATAGTACACCAGTGATGATCCATAGTACACCAGTGATGGCCCATAGTACACCAGTGAGGACCCATAGTACATCAGTGATGATCCATAGTACATCAGTGATGATCCACAGTACATCAGTGATGATCCACAGTACATCAGGGATGGTCCATAGTACATCAGTGATGATCCATAGTACACCAGTGATGATCCATAGTACACCAGTGATGGCCCATAGTACATCAGTGATGAACTATAGTACATCAGAGATGATCCACAGTACATCAGGGATGGTCCATAGTACATCAGTCATGATCCATAGTACACCAGTGATGATCCATAGTACACCAGTGATGGCCCATAGTACATCAGTGATGAACTATAGTACATCAGTGATGATCCACAGTACATCAGTGATGATCCATAGTACATCAGTGATGATCCACAGTACATCAGGGATGGTCCATAGTACATCAGTGATGATCCATAGTACACCAGTGATGATCCATAGTACACCAGTGATGGCCCATAGTACATCAGTGATGAACTATAGTACATCAGTGATGATCCACAGTACATCAGTGATGATCCACAGTACATCAGGGATGGTCCATAGTACACCAGTGATGATCCACAGTACACCAGTGATGGTCCATAGTACATCAGTGATGATCTATAGTACATCAGTGATGATCTATAGTACATCAGTGATGATCCACAGTACATCAGTTATGATACACAGTACATCAGTGATGATCCACAGTACATCAGTGATGATCCACAATACTTCAGTGATGATCCACAGTAGATCAGTGATGATCCACAGTACATCAGGGATGGTCCACAGTATATCAGTGATGATCCATAGTACATCAGTGATGGTCCATAGTACATCAGTGATGGTCCATAGTACACCAGTGATGATCCATAGTACACCAGTGATGGCCCATAGTACACCAGTGATGGCCCATAGTACATCAGTGATGATCCATAGTACATCAGTGATGATCCACAGTACATCAGTGATGATCCACAGTACATCAGGGATGGTCCATAGTACATCAGTGATGATCCACAGTACATCAGGGATGGTCCATAGTACATCAGTGATGATCCATAGTACACCAGTGATGATCCATAGTACACCAGTGATGGCCCATAGTACATCAGTGATGAACTATAGTACATCAGTGATGATCCACAGTACATCAGGGATGGTCCATAGTACATCAGTGATGATCCATAGTACACCAGTGATGATCCATAGTACACCAGTGATGGCCCATAGTACATCAGTGATGAACTATAGTACATCAGTGATGATCCACAGTACATCAGTGATGATCCACAGTACATCAGTGATGATCCACAGTACATCATGGATGGTCCATAGTACATCAGTGATGATCCATAGTACACCAGTGATGATCCATAGTACACCAGTGATGGCCCATAGTACATCA
This sequence comes from Rana muscosa, assembly GCA_029206835.1. Taxonomy (NCBI): domain Eukaryota; kingdom Metazoa; phylum Chordata; class Amphibia; order Anura; family Ranidae; genus Rana; species Rana muscosa. The sequence continues at coordinate 1,752,738 of JARGYO010000232.1, forward strand.
GTGATGAACTATAGTACATCAGTGATGATCCACAGTACATCAGTGATGATCCACAGTACATCAGGGATGGTCCATAGTACACCAGTGATGATCCACAGTACACCAGTGATGATCCATAGTACACCAGTGATGGTCCATAGTACATCAGTGATGATCTATAGTACATCAGTGATGGTCCATAGTACATCAGTGATGATCTATAGTACATCAGTGATGATCTATAGTACATCAGTGATGATCCATAGTACATCAGTGATGATCCACAGTACATCAGTGATGGTCCACAGTACATCAGGGATGGTCCACAGTACATCGGTGATGATCCATAGTACACCAGTGATGGCCCATAGTACATCAGTGATGGTCCATAGTACATCAGTGATGATCCATAGTAGATCAGTGATGATCCATAGTACACCAGTGATGGCCCATAGTACAACAGTGATGGCCCATAGTACATCAGTGATGATCCACAGTACATCAGTGATGATCCATAGTACATCAGTGATGATCCACAGTACATCAGTGATGATCCACAGTACATCAGGGATGGTCCATAGTACATCAGTGATGATCCATAGTACACCAGTGATGATCCATAGTACACCAGTGATGGCCCATAGTACATCAGTGATGAACTATAGTACATCAGTGATGATCCACAGTACATCAGTGATGATCCACAGTACATCAGGGATGGTCCATAGTACACCAGTGATGATCCACAGTACACCAGTGATGATCCATAGTACACCAGTGATGGTCCATAGTACATCAGTGATGATCTATAGTACATCAGTGATGGTCCATAGTACATCAGTGATGATCTATAGTACATCAGTGATGATCCACAGTACATCAGTTATGATACACAGTACATCAGTGATGATCCACAGTACATCAGTGATGATCCACAATACTTCAGTGATGATCCACAGTACATCAGTGATGATCCACAGTACATCAGGGATGGTCCACAGTATATCAGTGATGATCCATAGTACATCAGTGATGGTCCATAGTACATCAGTGATGGTCCATAGTACACCAGTGATGGTCCATAGTACACCAGTGATGATCCATAGTACACCAGTGATGGCCCATAGTACACCAGTGATGGCCCATAGTACATCAGTGATGATCCATAGTACATCAGTGATGATCCACAGTACATCAGTGATGATCCACAGTACATCAGGGATGATCCATAGTACACCAGTGATGGCCCATAGTACATCAGTGATGAACTATAGTACATCAGTGATGATCCACAGTACATCAGTGATGATCCACAGTACATCAGGGATGGTCCATAGTACACCAGGGATGATCCACAGTACACCAGTGATGATCCATAGTACACCAGTGATGGTCCATAGTACATCAGTGATGATCTATAGTACATCAGTGATGGTCCATAGTACATCAGTGATGAACTATAGTACATCAGTGATGATCCAAAGTACATCAGTGATGATCCACAGTACATCAGGGATGGTCCATAGTACACCAGTGATGATCCACAGTACACCAGTGATGATCCATAGTACACCAGTGATGGTCCATAGTACATCAGTGATGATCTATAGTACATCAGTGATGGTCCATAGTACATCAGTGATGATCTATAGTACATCAGTGATGATCCACAGTACATCAGTTATGATACACAGTACATCAGTGATGATCCACAGTACATCAGTGATGATCCACAATACTTCAGTGATGATCCACAGTACATCAGTGATGATCCACAGTACATCAGTGATGATCCACAGTACATCAGGGATGGTCCACAGTATATCAGTGATGATCCATAGTACATCAGTGATGGTCCATAGTACATCAGTGATGATCCATAGTACATCAGTGATGATCCACAGTACATCAGTGATGATCCACAGTACATCAGGGATGGTCCATAGTACATCAGTGATGATCCATAGTACACCAGTGATGATCCATAGTACACCAGTGATGGCCCATAGTACATCAGTGATGAACTATAGTACATCAGTGATGATCCACAGTACATCAGTGATGATCCATAGTACATCAGTGATGATCCACAGTACATCAGTGATGATCCACAGTACATCAGTGATGATCCACAGTACATCAGGGATGGTCCATAGTACATCAGTGATGATCCATAGTACACCAGTGATGATCCATAGTACACCAGTGATGGCCCATAGTACATCAGTGATGAACTATAGTACATCAGTGATGATCCACAGTACATCAGTGATGATCCATAGTACATCAGGGATGGTCCATAGTACATCAGTGATGATCCATAGTACACCAGTGATGATCCATAGTACACCAGTGATGGCCCATAGTACATCAGTGATGATCTATAGTACATCAGTGATGATCCACAGTACATCAGGGATGGTCCATAGTACATCAGGGATGATCCATAGTACATCAGTGATGATCCACAGTACATCAGTGATGATCCACAGTACATCAGTGATGATCCACAGTACATCAGGGATGGTCCACAGTACATCAGTGATGATCCATAGTACACCAGTCATGATCCATAGTACATCAGTGATGATCCATAGTACATCAGTGATGGCCCACAGTACATCAGGGATGATCCACAGTACATCAGTGATGATCCATAGTACACCAGTGATGGCCCATAGTACACCAGTGGTGGCCCATAGTACATCAGTGATGATCCACAGTACATCAGTGATGATCTATAGTACATCAGTGATGATCCACAGTACACCAGTGATGATTCACAGTACATCAGGGATGGTCCATAGTACATCAGGGATGGTCCATAGTACATCAGTGATGATCCACAGTACATCAGGGATGGTCCACAGTACATCAGTGATGATCCATAGTACATCAGTGATGGCCCATAGTACATCAGTGATGATCCATATTACACCAGTGATGATCCATAGTACACCAGGGATGACCCACAGTACATCAGTGATGATCCACAGTACATCAGTGATGGTCCATAGTAAATCAGTGATGGTCCATAGTACACCAGTGATGATCCATAGTTCACCAGTGATGGCCCATAGTACACCAGTGATGAAAAATAGTACACCAGAGATGGCCCATAGTATACCAGTGATGTCCCATAGTACATCAGTGATGATCCACAGTACATCAGTGATGATCCATAGTACACCAGGGATGGCCCATAGTACATCAGTGATGGCTCATAGTACATCAGTGATGATCCATAGTACATCAGTGATGATCCATAGTACACCAGTGATGATCCATAGTACATCAGTGATGGCTCATAGTACATCAGTGATGATCCATAGTACATCAGTGATGATCCATAGTACACCAGTGATGATCCATAGTACATCAGTGATGGCTCATAGTACATCAGTGATGATCCATAATACATCAGTGATGATCCATAGTACACCAGTGATGGCCCATAGTTCTTCAGTGATGATCTATAGTACATCAGTGATGATCCACAGTACATCAGTGATGATCCACAGTACATCAGTGATGATCCACGGTACATCAGTGATGATCCATAGTACATCAGTGATGATCCTCAGTACATCAATGATGATCCACAGTACATCAGTGATGATCCACAGTACATCAGTGATGATCCACAGTACATCAGTGATGATCCACAGGACATCAGGGATGGTCCACAGTACATCAGTGATGATCCATAGTAAACCAGTCATGATCCATAGTACATCAGTGATGATCCATAGTACATCAGTGATGATCCATAGTACACCAGTGATGGCCCATAGTACACCAGTGATGATCCATAGTACACGAGTGATGGCCCATAGTACTTCAGTGATGATCAATAGTACATCAGTGATGATCCACAGTACATCAGTGATGATCCACAATACATCAGGGATGGTCCACAGTATATCAGTGATGATCCATAGTACATCAGTGATGGCCCACAGTACATCAGTGATGATCCACAGTACATCAGTGATGATCCATAGTACACCAGTGATGGTCCATAGTACACCAGTGATGGTCCATAGTAGATCCACTGATGTACTATGGGCCATCACTGGTGTACTATGGGCCATCACTGGTGTACTATGGATCATCACTGGTGTACTATGGATCATCACTGGTGTACTATGGACCATCACTGATGTACTATGGACCATCACTGATGTACTATGGATCATCACTGATATACTGTGGACCATCCCTGATGTACTGTGGATCATCACTGATGTACTGTGGATCATCACTGAAGTATTGTGGATAATCACTGATGTACTGTGGATCATCACTGATGTACTGTGTATCATAACTGATGTACTGTGGATCATCACTGATGTACTATAGATCATCACTGATGTACTATGGACCATCACTGATGTACTATAGATCATCACTGATGTACTATAGACCATCACTGGTGTACTATGGATCATCACTGGTGTACTGTGGATCATCACTGGTGTACTATGGACCATCCCTGATGTACTGTGGATCATCGCTGATGTACTGTGGATCATCACTGATGTACTATAGTTCATCACTGATGTACTGTGGACCATCCCTGATGTACTGTGGATCATCACTGATGTACTGTGGATCATCACTGAAGTATTGTGGATCATCACTGATGTACTGTGGATCATCACTGATGTACTGTGTATCATAACTGATGTACTGTGGATCATCACTGATGTACTATAGATCATCACTGATGTACTATGGACCATCACTGATGTACTATAGATCATCACTGATGTACTATGGACCATCACTGGTGTACTATGGATCATCACTGGTGTACTGTGGATCATCACTGGTGTACTATGGACCATCCCTGATGTACTGTGGATCATCACTGATGTACTGTGGATCATCACTGATGTACTATAGTTCATCACTGATGTACTATGGTCCATCACTGGTGTACTATGGATCATCACTGGTGTACTATGGATCATCACTGATGTACTATGGACCATCCCCGATGTACTGTGGATAATCACTGATGTACTGTGGATCATCACTGATGTACTATGGATCATCACTGATGTACTATGGGCCATCACTGGTGTACTATGGGCCATCACTGGTGTACTATGGATCATCACTGGTGTACTATGTATCATCACTGGTGTACTATGGACCATCACTGATGTACTATGGACCATCACTGATGTACTATGGATCATCACTGATATACTGTGGACCATCCCTGATGTACTGTGGATCATCACTGATGTACTGTGGATCATCACTGAAGTATTGTGGATCATCACTGATGTACTGTGGATCATCACTGATGTACTGTGTATCATAACTGATGTACTGTGGATCATCACTGATGTACTATAGATCATCACTGATGTACTATGGATCATCACTGATGTACTATAGATCATCACTGATGTACTATGGACCATCACTGGTGTACTATGGATCATCACTGGTGTACTGTGGATCATCACTGGTGTACTATGGACCATCCCTGATGTACTGTGGATCATCACTGATGTACTGTGGATCATCACTGATGTTCTATAGTTCATCACTGATGTACTATGGGCCATCACTGGTGTACTATGGATCATCACTGGTGTACTATGGATCATCACTGATGTACTATGGACCATCCCTGGTGTACTGTGGATCATCACTGATGTACTGTGGATCATCACTGATGTACTATGGATCATCACTGATGTACTGTGGATCATCACTGATGTACTATGGGCCATCACTGGTGTACTATGGGCCATCACTGGTGTACTATGGATCATCACTGATCTACTATGGTTAATCACTGATGTACTATGGACCATCCCTGATGTACTATGGGCCATCACTGGTGTACTATGGATCATCACCGATGTACTGTGGACCATCCCTGATGTACTGTGGACCATCACTGATGTACTGTGGATCATCACTGATGTACTATGGATCATCACTGATGTACTATAGATCATCTCTGATGTACTATAGATCATCACTGATGTACTATGGACCATCACTGATGTACTATAGATCATCACTGCTGTACTATGGACCATCACTGGTGTACTATGGATCATCACTGGTGTACTGTGGATCATCACTGGTGTACTATGGACCATCCCTGATGTACTGTGGATCATCACTGATGTACTGTGGATCATCACTGATGTACTATAGTTCATCACTGATGTACTATGGGCCATCACTGGTGTACTATGGATCATCACTGGTGTACTATGGATCATCACTGATGTACTATGGACCATCCCTGATGTACTGTGGATCATCACTGATGTACTGTGGATCATCACTGATGTACTATGGATCATCACTGATGTACTGTGGATCATCACTGATGTACTATAGTTCATCACTGATGTACTATGGGGCATCACTGGTGTACTATGGATCATCACTGGTGTACTATGGATCATCACTGATGTACTATGGACCATCCCTGATGTACTGTGGATCATCACTGATGTACTATAGTTCATCACTGATGTACTATGGGCCATCACTGGTGTACTATGGATCATCACTGGTGTACTATGGATCATCACTGATGTACTATGGACCATCCCTGATGTACTGTGGATCATCACTGATGTACTGTGGATCATCACTGATGTACTATGGATCATCACTGATGTACTATGGGCCATCACTGGTGTACTATGGGCCATCACTGGTGTACTATGGATCATCACTGGTGTACTATGGACCATCACTGATGTACTATGGACCATCACTGATGTACTATGGATCATCACTGATATACTGTGGACCATCCCTGATGTACTGTGGATCATCACTGATCTACTGTGGATCATCACTGAAGTATTGTGGATCATCACTGATGTACTGTGGATCATCACTGATGTACTGTGTATCATAACTGATGTACTGTGGATCATCACTGATGTACTATAGATCATCACTGATGTACTATAGATCATCACTGATGTACTATGGACCATCACTGGTGTACTGTGGATCATCACTGGTGTACTATGGACCATCCCTGATGTACTGTGGATCATCACTGATGTACTGTGGATCATCACTGATGTACTATAGTTCATCACTGATGTACTATGGGCCATCACTGGTGTACTATGGATCATCACTGGTGTACTATGGATCATCACTGATGTACTATGGACCATCCCTGATGTACTGTGGATCATCACTGATGTACTATGGATCATCACTGATGTACTGTGGATCATCACTGATGTACTATAGTTCATCACTGATGTACTATGGGCCATCACTGGTGTACTATGGATCATCACTGGTGTACTATGGATCATGACTGATGTACTATGGACCATCCCTGATGTACTGTGGATCATCTCTGATGTACTATAGTTCATCACTGATGTACTATGGGCCATCACTGGTGTACTATGGATCATCACTGGTGTACTATGGATCATCACTGATGTACTATGGACCATCCCTGATGTACTGTGGATCATAACTGATGTACTGTGGATCATCACTGATGTACTATGGATCATCACTGATGTACTATGGGCCATCACTGGTGTACTATGGGCCATCACTGGTGTACTATGGATCATCACTGGTGTACTATGGACCATCACTGATGTACTATGGACCATCACTGATGTACTATGGATCATCACTGATATACTGTGGACCATCACTGATGTACTGTGGACCATCCCTGATGTACTGTGGATCATCACTGAAGTATTGTGGATCATCACTGATGTACTGTGGATCATCACTGATGTACTGTGGATCATCACTAATGTACTGTGGATCATAACTGATGTACTGTGGATCATCACTGGTGTACTATGGACCATCCCTGATGTACTGTGGATCATCACTGATGTACTGTGGATCATCACTGATGTACTATAGTTCATCACTGATGTACTATGGGCCATCACTGGTGTACTATGGATCATCACTGGTGTACTATGGATCATCACTGATGTACTATGGACCATCCCTGATGTACTGTGGATCATCACTGATGTACTGTGGATCATCACTGATGTACTATGGATCATCACTGATGTACTATGGGCCATCACTGGTGTACTATGGATCATCACTGATGTACTATGGATCATCACTGATGTACTATGGACCATCACTGATGTACTATGGGCCATCACTGGTGTACTGTGGATCATCGCTGATGTACTGTGGATCATCACTGATGTACTATAGTTCATCACTGATGTACTGTGGACCATCCCTGATGTACTGTGGATCATCACTGATGTACTGTGGATCATCACTGAAGTATTGTGGATCATCACTGATGTACTGTGGATCATCACTGATGTACTGTGTATCATAACTGATGTACTGTGGATCATCACTGATGTACTATAGATCATCACTGATGTACTATGGACCATCACTGATGTACTATAGATCATCACTGATGTACTATGGACCATCACTGGTGTACTATGGATCATCACTGGTGTACTGTGGATCATCACTGGTGTACTATGGACCATCCCTGATGTACTGTGGATCATCACTGATGTACTGTGGATCATCACTGATGTACTATAGTTCATCACTGATGTACTATGGGCCATCACTGGTGTACTATGGATCATCACTGGTGTACTATGGATCATCACTGATGTACTATGGACCATCCCCGATGTACTGTGGATAATCACTGATGTACTGTGGATCATCACTGATGTACTATGGATCATCACTGATGTACTATGGGCCATCACTGGTGTACTATGGGCCATCACTGGTGTACTATGGATCATCACTGGTGTACTATGTATCATCACTGGTGTACTATGGACCATCACTGATGTACTATGGACCATCACTGATGTACTATGGATCATCACTGATATACTGTGGACCATCCCTGATGTACTGTGGATCATCACTGATGTACTGTGGATCATCACTGAAGTATTGTGGATCATCACTGATGTACTGTGGATCATCACTGATGTACTGTGTATCATAACTGATGTACTGTGGATCATCACTGATGTACTATAGATCATCACTGATGTACTATGGATCATCACTGATGTACTATAGATCATCACTGATGTACTATGGACCATCACTGGTGTACTATGGATCATCACTGGTGTACTGTGGATCATCACTGGTGTACTATGGACCATCCCTGATGTACTGTGGATCATCACTGATGTACTGTGGATCATCACTGATGTTCTATAGTTCATCACTGATGTACTATGGGCCATCACTGGTGTACTATGGATCATCACTGGTGTACTATGGATCATCACTGATGTACTATGGACCATCCCTGGTGTACTGTGGATCATCACTGATGTACTGTGGATCATCACTGATGTACTATGGATCATCACTGATGTACTGTGGATCATCACTGATGTACTATGGGCCATCACTGGTGTACTATGGGCCATCACTGGTGTACTATGGATCATCACTGATCTACTATGGTTAATCACTGATGTACTATGGACCATCCCTGATGTACTATGGGCCATCACTGGTGTACTATGGATCATCACCGATGTACTGTGGACCATCCCTGATGTACTGTGGACCATCACTGATGTACTGTGGATCATCACTGATGTACTATGGATCATCACTGATGTACTATAGATCATCTCTGATGTACTATAGATCATCACTGATGTACTATGGACCATCACTGATGTACTATAGATCATCACTGCTGTACTATGGACCATCACTGGTGTACTATGGATCATCACTGGTGTACTGTGGATCATCACTGGTGTACTATGGACCATCCCTGATGTACTGTGGATCATCACTGATGTACTGTGGATCATCACTGATGTACTATAGTTCATCACTGATGTACTATGGGCCATCACTGGTGTACTATGGATCATCACTGGTGTACTATGGATCATCACTGATGTACTATGGACCATCCCTGATGTACTGTGGATCATCACTGATGTACTGTGGATCATCACTGATGTACTATGGATCATCACTGATGTACTGTGGATCATCACTGATGTACTATAGTTCATCACTGATGTACTATGGGGCATCACTGGTGTACTATGGATCATCACTGGTGTACTATGGATCATCACTGATGTACTATGGACCATCCCTGATGTACTGTGGATCATCACTGATGTACTATAGTTCATCACTGATGTACTATGGGCCATCACTGGTGTACTATGGATCATCACTGGTGTACTATGGATCATCACTGATGTACTATGGACCATCCCTGATGTACTGTGGATCATCACTGATGTACTGTGGATCATCACTGATGTACTATGGATCATCACTGATGTACTATGGGCCATCACTGGTGTACTATGGGCCATCACTGGTGTACTATGGATCATCACTGGTGTACTATGGACCATCACTGATGTACTATGGACCATCACTGATGTACTATGGATCATCACTGATATACTGTGGACCATCCCTGATGTACTGTGGATCATCACTGATCTACTGTGGATCATCACTGAAGTATTGTGGATCATCACTGATGTACTGTGGATCATCACTGATGTACTGTGTATCATAACTGATGTACTGTGGATCATCACTGATGTACTATAGATCATCACTGATGTACTATAGATCATCACTGATGTACTATGGACCATCACTGGTGTACTGTGGATCATCACTGGTGTACTATGGACCATCCCTGATGTACTGTGGATCATCACTGATGTACTGTGGATCATCACTGATGTACTATAGTTCATCACTGATGTACTATGGGCCATCACTGGTGTACTATGGATCATCACTGGTGTACTATGGATCATCACTGATGTACTATGGACCATCCCTGATGTACTGTGGATCATCACTGATGTACTATGGATCATCACTGATGTACTGTGGATCATCACTGATGTACTATAGTTCATCACTGATGTACTATGGGCCATCACTGGTGTACTATGGATCATCACTGGTGTACTATGGATCATGACTGATGTACTATGGACCATCCCTGATGTACTGTGGATCATCTCTGATGTACTATAGTTCATCACTGATGTACTATGGGCCATCACTGGTGTACTATGGATCATCACTGGTGTACTATGGATCATCACTGATGTACTATGGACCATCCCTGATGTACTGTGGATCATAACTGATGTACTGTGGATCATCACTGATGTACTATGGATCATCACTGATGTACTATGGGCCATCACTGGTGTACTATGGGCCATCACTGGTGTACTATGGATCATCACTGGTGTACTATGGACCATCACTGATGTACTATGGACCATCACTGATGTACTATGGATCATCACTGATATACTGTGGACCATCACTGATGTACTGTGGACCATCCCTGATGTACTGTGGATCATCACTGAAGTATTGTGGATCATCACTGATGTACTGTGGATCATCACTGATGTACTGTGGATCATCACTAATGTACTGTGGATCATAACTGATGTACTGTGGATCATCACTGGTGTACTATGGACCATCCCTGATGTACTGTGGATCATCACTGATGTACTGTGGATCATCACTGATGTACTATAGTTCATCACTGATGTACTATGGGCCATCACTGGTGTACTATGGATCATCACTGGTGTACTATGGATCATCACTGATGTACTATGGACCATCCCTGATGTACTGTGGATCATCACTGATGTACTGTGGATCATCACTGATGTACTATGGATCATCACTGATGTACTATGGGCCATCACTGGTGTACTATGGATCATCACTGATGTACTATGGATCATCACTGATGTACTATGGACCATCACTGATGTACTATGGGCCATCACTGGTGTACTATGGATCATCACCGATGTACTGTGGACCATCCCTGATGTACTGTGGAACATCACTGATGTACTGTGGATCATCACTGATGTACTATGGATCATCACTGATGTACTATAGATCATCACTGATGTACTATAGATCATCACTGATGTACTATGGACCATCACTGATGTACTATAGATCATCACTGATGTACTATGGACCATCACTGGTGTACTATGGATCATCACTGGTGTACTGTGGATCATCACTGGTGTACTATGGACCATCCCTGATGTACTGTGGATCATCACTGATGTACTGTGGATCATCACTGATGTACTATAGTTCATCACTGATATACTGCGGGCCATCACTGGTGTACTATGGATCATCACTGGTGTACTATGGATCATCACTGATGTACTATGGACCATCCCTGATGTACTGTGGATCATCACTGATGTACTGTGGATCATCACTGATGTACTATGGATCATCACTGATGTACTGTGGATCATCACTGATGTACTATAGTTCATCACTGATGTACTATGGGCCATCACTGGTGTACTATGGATCATCACTGGTGTACTATGGATCATCACTGATGTACTATGGGCCATCACTGGTGTACTATGGATCATCACTGGTGTTCTATGGATCATCACTGATGTACTATAGATCATCACTGATGTACTATAGCTCATCACTGATGTACTATGGACCATCACTGATGTACTATAGATCATCACTGATGTACTATGGACCATCACTGGTGTACTATGGATCATCACTGGTGTACTGGTGATCATCACTGGTGTACTATGGACCATCCCTGATGTACTGTGGATCATCACTGATGTACTGTGGATCATCACTGATGTACTATAGTTCATCACTGATGTACTATGGGCCATCACTGGTGTACTATGGATCATCACTGGTGTACTATGGATCATCACTGATGTACTATGGACCATCCCTGATGTACTGTGGATCATCACTGATGTACTGTGGATCATCACTGATGTACTATGGATCATCACTGATGTACTATAGTTCATCACTGATGTACTATGGGCCATCACTGGTGTACTATGGATCATCACTGGTGTACTATGGATCATCACTGATGTACTATGGACCATCCCTGATGTACTGTGGATCATCACTGATGTACTATAGTTCATCACTGATGTACTATGGGCCATCACTGGTGTACTATGGGCCATCACTGGTGTACTATGGATCATCACTGGTGTACTATGGACCATCACTGATGTACTATGGACCATCACTGATGTACTGTGGATCATCACTGATATACTGTGGACCATCCCTGATGTACTGTGGATCATCACTGATGTACTGTGGATCATCACTGAAGTATTGTGGATCATCACTGATGTACTGTGGATCATCACTGATGTACTGTGTATCATAACTGATGTACTGTGGATCATCACTGATGTACTATAGATCATCACTGATGTACTATAGATCATCACTGATGTACTATGGACCATCACTGATGTACTATAGATCATCACTGATGTACTATGGACCATCACTGGTGTACTATGGATCATCACTGGTGTACTGTGGATCATCACTGGTGTACTATGGACCATCCCTGATGTACTGTGGATCATCACTGATGTACTGTGGATCATCACTGATGTACTATAGTTCATCACTGATGTACTATGGGCCATCACTGGTGTACTATGGATCATCACTGGTGTACTATGGATCATCACTGATGTACTATGGACCATCCCTGATGTACTATGGACCATCACTGGTGTACTATGGATCATCACTGGTGTACTGTGGATCATCACTGGTGTACAATGGACCATCCCTGATGTACTGTGGATCATCACTGATGTACTGTGGATCATCACTGATGTACTATAGTTCATCACTGATGTATTATGGGCCATCACTGGTGTACTATGGATCATCACTGGTGTACTATGGATCATCACTGATGTACTATGGACCATCCCTGATGTACTGTGGATCATCACTGATGTACTATAGTTCATCACTGATGTACTATGGGCCATCACTGGTGTACTATGGATCATCACTGGTGTACTATGGATCATCACTGATGTACTATGGACCATCCCTGATGTACTGTGGATCATCACTGATGTACTGTGGATCATCACTGATGTACTATGGATCATCACTGATGTACTATGGGCCATCACTGGTGTACTATGGGCCATCACTGGTGTACTATGGATCATCACTGGTGTACTATGGACCATCACTGATGTACTATGGACCATCACTGATGTACTATGGATCATCACTGATATACTGTGGACCATCCCTGATGTACTGTGGATCATCACTGATGTACTGTGGATCATCACTGAAGTATTGTGGATCATCACTGATGTATTGTGGATCATCACTGATGTACTGTGTATCATAACTGATGTACTGTGGACCATCACTGATGTACTATAGATCATCACTGATGTACTATGGACCATCACTGGTGTACTATGGATCATCACTGGTGTACTGTGGATCATCACTGGTGTACTATGGACCATCCCTGATGTACTGTGGATCATCACTGATGTACTGTGGATCATCACTGATGTACTATAGTTCATCACTGATGTACTATGGGCCATCACTGGTGTACTATGGATCATCACTGGTGTACTATGGATCATCACTGATGTACTATGGACCATCCCTGATGTACTGTGGATTAGTTTGTGGGTGATAAGCTGTGGAGAGGCGGAGTTCAATGTTCAAAGTTTCACATAAGGCCCTCCAACATCTAGAAGTGAACTGCACCCCTCGATCAGAAACTATGCTGTCAGGGATGCCATGCAACCTTACAATCTCCTTGATAAAAGTTGAGGCAGTCTCCGGGGCAGAAGGAGTTCCTTGCAGAGGTACAAAGTGGGCCATTTTGGTCAAACGATCAACCACAACGAAAATGGTAGTGAAGTCTTCAGATGGGGGAAGTTCTACTATAAAATCCATGGAGATCATGCTCCATGGTTTCTCAGGTACAGGAAGGGGCTCAAGTAGACCCCAAGTTCTGGCTCTGTCTGTCTTATTCCGAAGGCATGAAATACAAGATCTTACATATTTCTTGCAGTAGTTCATCAAGTTTGGCCACCAGAATGTAAGGGAGATCAAATTAGCCGTCTTGTGAATCCCAAAGTGACCCGCTAGGGGATGATCATGACATCGCCCTAGGACGGCAACTCTGAACTGTTCTGGGACCAGTGATGGTCCATAGTACATCAGTGATGATCTATAGTACATCAGTGATGATCTATAGTACATCAGTGATGATCCACAGTACATCAGTTATGATACACAGTACATCAGTGATGATCCACATAACATCAGTGATGATCCACAATACTTCAGTGATGATCCACAGTACATCAGTGATGATCCACAGTACATCAGGGATGGTCCACAGTATATCAGTGATGATCCATAGTACATCAGTGATGGTCCATAGTACATCAGTGATGGTCCATAGTACATCAGTGATGGTCCATAGTACATCAGTGATGGTCCATAGTACACCAGTGATGGCCCATAGTACACCAGTGATGGCCCATAGTACACCAGTGATGGCCCATAGTACATCAGTGATGATCCATAGTACATCAGTGATGATCCACAGTACATCAGTGATGATCCACAGTACATCAGGGATGGTCCATAGTACATCAGTGATGATCCATAGTACACCAGTGATGATCCATAGTACACCAGTGATGGCCCATAGTACATCAGTGATGAACTATAGTACATCAGTGATGATCCACAGTACATCAGGGATGGTCCATAGTACATCAGTGATGATCCATAGTACACCAGTGATGATCCATAGTACACCAGTGATGGCCCATAGTACATCAGTGATGAACTATAGTACATCAGTGATGATCCACAGTACATCAGTGATGATCCATAGTACATCAGTGATGATCCACAGTACACCAGTGATGATCCATAGTACACCAGTGATGGCCCATAGTACATCAGTGATGAACTATAGTACATCAGTGATGATCCACAGTACATCAGTGATGATCCACAGTACATCAGGGATGGTCCATAGTACACCAGTGATGATCCACAGTACACCAGTGATGATCCATAGTACACCAGTGATGGTCCATAGTACATCAGTGATGATCTATAGTACATCAGTGATGGTCCATAGTACATCAGTGATGAGCTATAGTACATCAGTGATGATCTATAGTACATCACTGATGATCCATAGTACACCAGTGATGATCCATAGTACACCAGTGATGGCCCATAGTACATCAGTGATGAACTATAGTACATCAGTGATGATCCACAGTACATCAGGGATGGTCCATAGTACATCAGTGATGATCCATAGTACATCAGTGATGATCCATAGTACACCAGTGATGGCCAATAGTACATCAGTGATGAACTATAGTACATCAGTGATGATCCACAGTACATCAGTGATGATCCATAGTACATCAGTGATGATCCACAGTACATCAGTGATGATCCACAGTACATCAGGGATGGTCCATAGTACATCAGTGATGATCCATAGTACACCAGTGATGATCCATAGTACACCAGTGATGGCCCATAGTACATCAGTGATGAACTATAGTACATCAGTGATGATCCATAGTATATCAGTGATGATCCACAGTACATCAGGGATGGTCCATAGTACACCAGTGATGATCCACAGTACACCAGTGATGATCCATAGTACACCAGTGATGGTCCATAGTACATCAGTGATGATCTATAGTACATCAGTGATGGTCCATAGTACATCAGTGATGATCTATAGTACATCAGTGATGATCTATAGTACATCAGTGATGATCCATAGTACATCAGTGATGATCCACAGTACATCAGTGATGGTCCACAGTACATCAGGGATGGTCCACAGTACATCGGTGATGATCCATAGTACACCAGTGATGGCCCATAGTACATCAGTGATGGTCCATAGTACATCAGTGATGATCCATAGTAGATCAGTGATGATCCATAGTACACCAGTGATGGCCCATAGTACACCAGTGATGGCCCATAGTACATCAGTGATGATCCACAGTACATCAGTGATGATCCATAGTACATCAGTGATGATCCACAGTACATTGATTGTTCTGTACCTGCCGTACAAGACAGGTTGAACTTCCTTAACTCCAACTACCAATTACTGCAGGTCCCAGAACAGTTCAGAGTTGCCGTCCTAGGGCGATGTCATGATCATCCCCTAGCGGGTCACTTTGGGATTCACAAGACGGCTAATTTGATCTCCCTTACATTCTGGTGGCCAAACTTGATGAACGACTGCAAGAAATATGTAAGATCTTGTATTTCATGCCTTCGGAATAAGACAGACAGAGCCAGAACTTGGGGTCTACTTAAGCCCCTTCCTGTACCTGAGAAACCATGGAGCATGATCTCCATGGATTTTATAGTAGAACTTCCCCCATCTGAAGACTTCACTACCATTTTCGTTGTGGTTGATCGTTTGACCAAAATGGCCCACTTTGTACCTCTGCAAGGAACTCCTTCTGCCCCGGAGACTGCCTCAACTTTTATCAAGGAGATTGTAAGGTTGCATGGCATCCCTGACAGCATAGTTTCTGATCGAGGGGTGCAGTTCACTTCTAGATGTTGGAGGGCCTTATGTGAAACTTTGAACATTGAACTCCGCCTCTCCACAGCTTATCACCCACAAACTAATCCACAGTACATCAGGGATGGTCCATAGTACATCAGTGATGATCCATAGTACACCAGTGATGATCCATAGTACACCAGTGATGGCCCATAGTACATCAGTGATGAACTATAGTACATCAGTGATGATCCACAGTACATCAGTGATGATCCACAGTACATCAGGGATGGTCCATAGTACACCAGTGATGATCCACAGTACCCCAGTGATGATCCATAGTACACCAGTGATGGTCCATAGTACATCAGTGATGATCTATAGTACATCAGTGATGGTCCATAGTACATCAGTGATGATCTATAGTACATCAGTGATGATCTATAGTACATCAGTGATGATCCACAGTACATCAGTTATGATACACAGTACATCAGTGATGATCCACAGTACATCAGTGATGATCCACAATACTTCAGTGATGATCCACAGTACATCAGTGATGATCCACAGTACATCAGGGATGGTCCACAGTATATCAGTGATGATCCATAGTACATCAGTGATGGTCCATAGTATATCAGTGATGGTCCATAGTACACCAGTGATGATCCATAGTACACCAGTGATGATCCATAGTACACCAGTGATGGCCCATAGTACACCAGTGATGGCCCATAGTACATCAGTGATGATCCATAGTACATCAGTGATGATCCACAGTACATCAGTGATGATCCACAGTACATCAGGGATGGTCCATAGTACATCAGTGATGATCCATAGTACACCAGTGATGATCCATAGTACACCAGTGATGGCCCATAGTACATCAGTGATGAACTATAGTACATCAGTGATGATCCACAGTACATCAGGGATGGTCCATAGTACATCAGTGATGATCCATAGTACACCAGTGATGATCCATAGTACACCAGTGATGGCCCATAGTACATCAGTGATGAACTATAGTACATCAGTGATGATCCACAGTACATCAGTGATGATCCATAGTACATCAGTGATGATCCACAGTACATCAGTGATGATCCACAGTACATCAGGGATGGTCCATAGTACATCAGTGATGATCCATAGTACACCAGTGATGATCCATAGTACACCAGTGATGGCCCATAGTACTTCAGTGATGAACTATAGTACATCAGTGATGATCCACAGTACATCAGTGATGATCCACAGTACATCAGGGATGGTCCATAGTACACCAGTGATGATCCACAGTACACCAGTGATGATCCATAGTACACCAGTGATGGTCCATAGTACATCAGGGATGGTCCATAGTACATCAGTGATGATCCATAGTACACCAGTGATGATCCATAGTACACCAGTGATGGCCCATAGTACATCAGTGATGAACTATAGTACATCAGTGATGATCCACAGTACATCAGTGATGATCCACAGTACATCAGGGATGGTCCATAGTACACCAGTGATGATCTATAGTACATCAGTGATGGTCCATAGTACATCAGTGATGATCTATAATACATCAGTGATGATCTATAGTACATCAGTGATGATCCACAGTACATCAGTTATGATACACAGTACATCAGTGATGATCCACAGTACATCAGTGATGATCCACAATACTTCAGTGATGATCCACAGTACATCAGTGATGATCCACAGTACATCAGGGATGGTCCACAGTATATCAGTGATGATCCATAGTACATCAGTGATGGTCCATAGTACATCAGTTATGATACACAGTACATCAGTGATGATCCACAGTACATCAGTGATGATCCACAATACTTCAGTGATGATCCACAGTACATCAGTGATGATCCACAGTACATCAGGGATGGTCCACAGTATATCAGTGATGATCCACAGTACATCAGTGATGGTCCATAGTACATCAGTGATGGTCCATAGTACACCAGTGATGATCCATAGTACACCAGTGATGGCCCATAGTACACCAGTGATGGCCCATAGTACATCAGTGATGAACTATAGTACATCAGTGATGATCCACAGTACATCAGGGATGGTCCATAGTACATCAGTGATGATCCATAGTACACCAGTGATGATCCATAGTACACCAGTGATGATCCATAGTACACCAGTGATGGCCCATAGTACATCAGTGATGAACTATAGTACATCAGTGATGATCCACAGTACATCAGTGATGATCCACAGTACATCAGGGATGGTCCATAGTACACCAGTGATGATCCACAGTACACCAGTGATGATCCATAGTACACCAGTGATGGTCCATAGTACATCAGTGATGATCTATAGTACATCAGTGATGGTCCATAGTACATCCGTGATGATCTATAGTACATCAGTGATGATCTATAGTACATCAGTGATGATCCACAGTACATCAGTTATGATACACAGTACATCAGTGATGATCCACAGTACATCAGTGATGATCCACAATACTTCAGTGATGATCCACAGTACATCAGTGATGATCCACAGTACATCAGGGATGGTCCACAGTATATCAGTGATGATCCATAGTACATCAGTGATGGTCCATAGTACATCAGTGATGGTCCATAGTACACCAGTGATGATCCATAGTACACCAGTGATGATCCATAGTACACCAGTGATGGCCCATAGTACACCAGTGATGGCCCATAGTACATCAGTGATGATCCATAGTACATCAGTGATGATCCACAGTACATCAGTGATGATCCACAGTACATCAGGGATGGTCCATAGTACATCAGTGATGATCCATAGTACACCAGTGATGATCCATAGTACACCAGTGATGGCCCATAGTACATCAGTGATGAACTATAGTACATCAGTGATGATCCACAGTACATCAGGGATGGTCCATAGTACATCAGTGATGATCCATAGTACACCAGTGATGATCCATAGTACACCAGTGATGGCCCATAGTACATCAGTGATGAACTATAGTACATCAGTGATGATCCACAGTACATCAGTGATGATCCATAGTACATCAGTGATGATCCACAGTACATCAGGGATGGTCCATAGTACACCAGTGATGATCCATAGTACACCAGTGATGATCCATAGTACACCAGTGATGGCCCATAGTACATCAGTGATGAACTATAGTACATCAGTGATGATCCACAGTACATCAGTGATGATCCACAGTACATCAGGGATGGTCCATAGTACACCAGTGATGATCCATAGTACACCAGTGATGATCCATAGTACACCAGTGATGGTCCATAGTACATCAGGGATGGTCCATAGTACATCAGTGATGATCCATAGTACACCAGTGATGATCCATAGTACACCAGTGATGGCCCATAGTACATCAGTGATGAACTATAGTACATCAGTGATGATCCACAGTACATCAGTGATGATCCACAGTACATCAGGGATGGTCCATAGTACACCAGTGATGATCTATAGTACATCAGTGATGGTCCATAGTACATCAGTGATGATCTATAGTACATCAGTGATGATCTATAGTACATCAGTGATGATCCACAGTACATCAGTTATGATACACAGTACATCAGTGATGATCCACAGTACATCAGTGATGATCCACAATACTTCAGTGATGATCCACAGTACATCAGTGATGATCCACAGTACATCAGGGATGGTCCACAGTATATCAGTGATGATCCATAGTACATCAGTGATGGTCCATAGTACATCAGTTATGATACACAGTACATCAGTGATGATCCACAGTACATCAGTGATGATCCACAATACTTCAGTGATGATCCACAGTACATCAGTGATGATCCACAGTACATCAGGGATGGTCCACAGTATATCAGTGATGATCCACAGTACATCAGTGATGGTCCATAGTACATCAGTGATGGTCCATAGTACACCAGTGATGATCCATAGTACACCAGTGATGTTCCATAGTACACCAGTGATGGCCCATAGTACACCAGTGATGGCCCATAGTACATCAGTGATGAACTATAGTACATCAGTGATGATCCACAGTACATCAGGGATGGTCCATAGTACATCAGTGATGATCCATAGTACACCAGTGATGATCCATAGTACACCAGTGATGGCCCATAGTACATCAGTGATGAACTATAGTACATCAGTGATGATCCATAGTACATCAGTGATGATCCACAGTACATCAGTGATGATCCACAGTACATCAGGGATGGTCCATAGTACATCAGTGATGATCCATAGTACACCAGTGATGATCCATAGTACACCAGTGATGGCCCATAGTACATCAGTGATGAACTATAGTACATCAGTGATAATCCACAGTACATCAGTGATGATCCACAGTACATCAGGGATGGTCCATAGTACACCAGTGATGATCCACAGTACACCAGTGATGATCCATAGTACACCAGTGATGGTCCATAGTACATCAGTGATGATCTATAGTACATCAGTGATGGTCCATAGTACATCAGTGATGAGCTATAGTACATCAGTGATGATCTATAGTACATCAGTGATGATCCATAGTACACCAGTGATGATCCATAGTACACCAGTGATGGCCCATAGTACATCAGTGATGATCCATAGTACACCAGTGATGATCCATAGTACACCAGTGATGGCCCATAGTACATCAGTGATGAACTATAGTACATCAGTGATGATCCACAGTACATCAGTGATGATCCATAGTACATCAGTGATGATCCACAGTACATCAGTGATGATCCACAGTACATCAGGGATGGTCCATAGTACATCAGTGTTGATCCATAGTACACCAGTGATGATCCATAGTACACCAGTGATGGCCCACAGTATATCAGTGATGAACTATAGTACATCAGTGATGATCCACAGTACATCAGTGATGATCCACAGTACATCAGGGATGGTCCATAGTACACCAGTGATGATCCACAGTACACCAGTGATGATCCATAGTACACCAGTGATGGTCCATAGTACATCAGTGATGATCTATAGTACATCAGTGATGGTCCATAGTACATCAGTGATGATCTATAGTACATCAGTGATGATCCATAGTACATCAGTGATGATCCACAGTACATCAGTGATGTTCCACAGTACATCAGGGATGGTCCACAGTACATCGGTGATGATCCATAGTACACCAGTGATGGCCCATAGTACATCAGTGATGGTCCATAGTACATCAGTGATGATCCATAGTACATCAGTGATGATCCATAGTACACCAGTGATGGCCCATAGTACATCAGTGATGATCCATAGTACATCAGTGATGATCCACAGTACATCAGTGATGATCCACAGTACATCAGGGATGGTCCATAGTACATCAGTGATGATCCATAGTACACCAGTGATGATCCATAGTACACCAGTGATGGCCCATAGTACATCAGTGATGAACTATAGTACATCAGTGATGATCCACAGTACATCAGTGAAGATCCACAGTACATCAGGGATGGTCCATAGTACACCAGTGATGATCCACAGTACATCAGTTATGATCACAGTACATTAGTGATGATCCACAGTACATCAGTGATGATCCACAGTACATCAGTGATGATCCACAATACTTCAGTGATGATCCACAGTACATCAGGGATGGTCCACAGTACATCAGTGATGGTCCACAGTATATCAGTGATGATCCATAGTACATCAGTGATGGTCCATAGTACATCAGTGATGGTCCATAGTACACCAGTGATGATCCATAGTACACCAGTGATGTTCCATAGTACACCAGTGATGGCCCATAGTACACCAGTGATGGCCCATAGTACATCAGTGATGAACTATAGTACATCAGTGATGATCCACAGTACATCAGGGATGGTCCATAGTACATCAGTGATGATCCATAGTACACCAGTGATGATCCATAGTACACCAGTGATGGCCCATAGTACATCAGTGATGAACTATAGTACATCAGTGATGATCCATAGTACATCAGTGATGATCCACAGTACATCAGTGATGATCCACAGTACATCAGGGATGGTCCATAGTACATCAGTGATGATCCATAGTACACCAGTGATGATCCATAGTACACCAGTGATGGCCCATAGTACATCAGTGATGAACTATAGTACATCAGTGATGATCCACAGTACATCAGTGATGATCCACAGTACATCAGGGATGGTCCATAGTACACCAGTGATGATCCACAGTACACCAGTGATGATCCATAGTACACCAGTGATGGTCCATAGTACATCAGTGATGATCTATAGTACATCAGTGATGGTCCATAGTACATCAGTGATGAGCTATAGTACATCAGTGATGATCTATAGTACATCAGTGATGATCCATAGTACACCAGTGATGATCCATAGTACACCAGTGATGGCCCATAGTACATCAGTGATGATCCATAGTACACCAGTGATGATCCATAGTACACCAGTGATGGCCCATAGTACATCAGTGATGAACTATAGTACATCAGTGATGATCCACAGTACATCAGTGATGATCCATAGTACATCAGTGATGATCCACAGTACATCAGTGATGATCCACAGTACATCAGGGATGGTCCATAGTACATCAGTGTTGATCCATAGTACACCAGTGATGATCCATAGTACACCAGTGATGGCCCACAGTATATCAGTGATGAACTATAGTACATCAGTGATGATCCACAGTACATCAGTGATGATCCACAGTACATCAGGGATGGTCCATAGTACACCAGTGATGATCCACAGTACACCAGTGATGATCCATAGTACACCAGTGATGGTCCATAGTACATCAGTGATGATCTATAGTACATCAGTGATGGTCCATAGTACATCAGTGATGATCTATAGTACATCAGTGATGATCCATAGTACATCAGTGATGATCCACAGTACATCAGTGATGTTCCACAGTACATCAGGGATGGTCCACAGTACATCGGTGATGATCCATAGTACACCAGTGATGGCCCATAGTACATCAGTGATGGTCCATAGTACATCAGTGATGATCCATAGTACATCAGTGATGATCCATAGTACACCAGTGATGGCCCATAGTACATCAGTGATGATCCATAGTACATCAGTGATGATCCACAGTACATCAGTGATGATCCACAGTACATCAGGGATGGTCCATAGTACATCAGTGATGATCCATAGTACACCAGTGATGATCCATAGTACACCAGTGATGGCCCATAGTACATCAGTGATGAACTATAGTACATCAGTGATGATCCACAGTACATCAGTGAAGATCCACAGTACATCAGGGATGGTCCATAGTACACCAGTGATGATCCACAGTACATCAGTT
Source organism: Rana muscosa (assembly GCA_029206835.1). Classification (NCBI taxonomy): domain Eukaryota; kingdom Metazoa; phylum Chordata; class Amphibia; order Anura; family Ranidae; genus Rana; species Rana muscosa. The sequence goes on from JARGYO010000232.1 coordinate 1,777,537, forward strand.
ATGATCACAGTACATTAGTGATGATCCACAGTACATCAGTGATGATCCACAGTACATCAGTGATGATCCACAATACTTCAGTGATGATCCACAGTACATCAGGGATGGTCCACAGTACATCAGTGATGGTCCACAGTATATCAGTGATGATCCATAGTACATCAGTGATGGTCCATAGTACATCAGTGATGGTCCATAGTACACCAGTGATGATCCATAGTACACCAGTGATGGCCCATAGTACACCAGTGATGGCCCATAGTACATCAGTGATGATCCATAGTACATCAGTGATGATCCACAGTACATCAGTGATGATCCACAGTACATCAGGGATGGTCCATAGTACATCAGTGATGATCCATAGTACACCAGTGATGATCCATAGTACACCAGTGATGGCCCATAGTACATCAGTGATGAACTATAGTACATCAGAGATGATCCACAGTACATCAGGGATGGTCCATAGTACATCAGTCATGATTCATAGTACACCAGTGATGATCCATAGTACACCAGTGATGGCCCATAGTACATCAGTGATGAACTATAGTACATCAGTGATGATCCACAGTACATCAGTGATGATCCATAGTACATCAGTGATGATCCACAGTACATCAGGGATGGTCCATAGTACATCAGTGATGATCCATAGTACACCAGTGATGATCCATAGTACACCAGTGATGGCCCATAGTACATCAGTGATGAACTATAGTACATCAGTGATGATCCACAGTACATCAGTGATGATCCACAGTACATCAGGGATGGTCCATAGTACACCAGTGATGATCCACAGTACACCAGTGATGGTCCATAGTACATCAGTGATGATCTATAGTACATCAGTGATGATCTATAGTACATCAGTGATGATCCACAGTACATCAGTTATGATACACAGTACATCAGTGATGATCCACAGTACATCAGTGATGATCCACAATACTTCAGTGATGATCCACAGTAGATCAGTGATGATCCACAGTACATCAGGGGTGGTCCACAGTATATCAGTGATGATCCATAGTACATCAGTGATGGTCCATAGTACATCAGTGATGGTCCATAGTACACCAGTGATGATCCATAGTACACCAGTGATGGCCCATAGTACACCAGTGATGGCCCATAGTACATCAGTGATGATCCATAGTACATCAGTGATGATCCACAGTACATCAGTGATGATCCACAGTACATCAGGGATGGTCCATAGTACATCAGTGATGATCCATAGTACACCAGTGATGATCCATAGTACACCAGTGATGGCCCATAGTACATCAGTGATGAACTATAGTACATCAGTGATGATCCACAGTACATCAGGGATGGTCCATAGTACATCAGTGATGATCCATAGTACACCAGTGATGATCCATAGTACACCAGTGATGGCCCATAGTACATCAGTGATGAACTATAGTACATCAGTGATGATCCACAGTACATCAGTGATGATCCATAGTACATCAGTGATGATCCACAGTACATCAGTGATGATCCACAGTACATCAGGGATGGTCCATAGTACATCAGTGATGATCCATAGTACACCAGTGATGATCCATAGTACACCAGTGATGGCCCATAGTACATCAGTGATGAACTATAGTACATCAGTGATGATCCACAGTACATCAGTGATGATCCACAGTACATCAGCGATGGTCCATAGTACACCAGTGATGATCCACAGTACACCAGTGATGATCCATAGTACACCAGTGATGGTCCATAGTACATCAGTGATGATCTATAGTACATCAGTGATGGTCCATAGTACATCAGTGATGATCTATAGTACATCAGTGATGATCTATAGTACATCAGTGATGATCCATAGTACATCAGTGATGATCCACAGTACATCAGTGATGGTCCACAGTACATCAGGGATGGTCCACAGTACATCGGTGATGATCCATAGTACACCAGTGATGGCCCATAGTACATCAGTGATGGTCCATAGTACATCAGTGATGATCCATAGTAGATCAGTGATGATCCATAGTACACCAGTGATGGCCCATAGTACACCAGTGATGGCCCATAGTACATCAGTGATGATCCACAGTACATCAGTGATGATCCATAGTACATCAGTGATGATCCACAGTACATCAGTGATGATCCACAGTACATCAGGGATGGTCCATAGTACATCAGTGATGATCCATAGTACACCAGTGATGATCCATAGTACACCAGTGATGGCCCATAGTACATTAGTGATGAACTATAGTACATCAGTGATGATCCACAGTACATCAGTGATGATCTACAGTACATCAGGGATGGTCCATAGTACACCAGTGATGATCCACAGTACACCAGTGATGATCCATAGTACACCAGTGATGGTCCATAGTACATCAGTGATGATCTATAGTACATCAGTGATGGTCCATAGTACATCAGTGATGATCTATAGTACATCAGTGATGATCTATAGTACATCAGTGATGATCCACAGTACATCAGTTATGATACACAGTACATCAGTGATGATCCACAGTACATCAGTGATGATCCACAATACTTCAGTGATGATCCACAGTACATCAGTGATGATCCACAGTACATCAGGGATGGTCCACAGTATATCAGTGATGATCCATAGTACATCAGTGATGGTTCATAGTACATCAGTGATGGTCCATAGTACACCAGTGATGATCCATAGTACACCAGTGATGATCCATAGTACACCAGTGATGGCCCATAGTACACCAGTGATGGCCCATAGTACATCAGTGATGATCCATAGTACATCAGTGATGATCCACAGTACATCAGTGATGATCCACAGTACATCAGGGATGGTCCATAGCACATCAGTGATGATCCATAGTACACCAGTGATGATCCATAGTACACCAGTGATGGCCCATAGTACATCAGTGATGAACTATAGTACATCAGTGATGATCCACAGTACATCAGGGATGGTCCATAGTACATCAGTGATGATCCATAGTACACCAGTGATGATCCATAGTACACCAGTGATGGCCCATAGTACATCAGTAATGAACTATAGTACATCAGTGATGATCCACAGTACATCAGTGATGATCCATAGTACATCAGTGATGATCCACAGTACATCAGTGATGATCCACAGTACATCAGGGATGGTCCATAGTACATCAGTGATGATCCATAGTACACCAGTGATGATCCATAGTACACCAGTGATGGCCCATAGTACTTCAGTGATGAACTATAGTACATCAGTGATGATCCACAGTACATCAGTGATGATCCACAGTACATCAGGGATGGTCCATAGTACACCAGTGATGATCCACAGTACACCAGTGATGATCCATAGTACACCAGTGATGGTCCATAGTACATCAGGGATGGTCCATAGTACATCAGTGATGATCCATAGTACACCAGTGATGATCCATAGTACACCAGTGATGGCCCATAGTACATCAGTGATGAACTATATTACATCAGTGATGATCCACAGTACATCAGTGATGATCCACAGTACATCAGGGATGGTCCATAGTACACCAGTGATGATCTATAGTACATCAGTGATGGTCCATAGTACATCAGTGATGATCTATAGTACATCAGTGATGATCTATAGTACATCAGTGATGATCCACAGTACATCAGTTATGATACACAGTACATCAGTGATGATCCACAGTACATCAGTGATGATCCACAATACTTCAGTGATGATCCACAGTACATCAGTGATGATCCACAGTACATCAGGGATGTTCCACAGTATATCAGTGATGATCTATAGTACATCAGTGATGGTCCATAGTACATCAGTTATGATACACAGTACATCAGTGATGATCCACAGTACATCAGTGATGATCCACAATACTTCAGTGATGATCCACAGTACATCAGTGATGATCCACAGTACATCAGGGATGGTCCACAGTATATCAGTGATGATCCACAGTACATCAGTGATGGTCCATAGTACATCAGTGATGGTCCATAGTACACCAGTGATGATCCATAGTACACCAGTGATGGCCCATAGTACACCAGTGATGGCCCATAGTACATCAGTGATGAACTATAGTACATCAGTGATGATCCACAGTACATCAGGGATGGTCCATAGTATATCAGTGATGATCCATAGTACACCAGTGATGATCCATAGTACACCAGTGATGGCCCATAGTACATCAGTGATGATCCACAGTACATCAGGGATGGTCCATAGTACATCAGTGATGATCCATAGTACATCAGTGATGATCCACAGTACATCAGTGATGATCCACAGTACATCAGGGATGGTCCATAGTATATCAGTGATGATCCATAGTACACCAGTGATGATCCATAGTACACCAGTGATGGCCCATAGTACATCAGTGATGAACTATAGTACATCAGTGATGATCCACAGTACATCAGTGATGATCCACAGTACATCAGGGATGGTCCATAGTACACCAGTGATGATCCACAGTACATCAGTTATGATCCACAGTACATTAGTGATGATCCACAGTACATCAGTGATGATCCACAGTACATCAGTGATGATCCACAATACTTCAGTGATGATCCACAGTACATCAGGGATGGTCCACAGTACATCAGTGATGGTCCACAGTATATCAGTGATGGTCCATATTACATCAGTGATGGTCCATAGTACACCAGTGATGATCCATAGTACACCAGTGATGGCCCATAGTACACTAGTGATGGCCCATAGTACATCAGTGATGATCCATAGTACATCAGTGATGATCCACAGTACATCAGTGATGATCCACAGTACATCAGGGATGGTCCATAGTACATCAGTGATGATCCATAGTACACCAGTGATGATCCATAGTACACCAGTGATGGCCCATAGTACATCAGTGATGAACTATAGTACATCAGAGATGATCCACAGTACATCAGGGATGGTCCATAGTACATCAGTCATGATCCATAGTACACCAGTGATGATCCATAGTACACCAGTGATGGCCCATAGTACATCAGTGATGAACTATAGTACATCAGTGATGATCCACAGTACATCAGTGATGATCCATAGTACATCAGTGATGATCCACAGTACATCAGGGATGGTCCATAGTACATCAGTGATGATCCATAGTACACCAGTGATGATCCATAGTACACCAGTGATGGCCCATAGTACATCAGTGATGAACTATAGTACATCAGTGATGATCCACAGTACATCAGTGATGATCCACAGTACATCAGGGATGGTCCATAGTACACCAGTGATGATCCACAGTACACCAGTGATGGTCCATAGTACATCAGTGATGATCTATAGTACATCAGTGATGATCTATAGTACATCAGTGATGATCCACAGTACAACAGTTATGATACACAGTACATCAGTGATGATCCACAGTACATCAGTGATGATCCACAATACTTCAGTGATGATCCACAGTAGATCAGTGATGATCCACAGTACATCAGGGATGGCCCACAGTATATCAGTGATGATCCATAGTACATCAGTGATGGTCCATAGTACATCAGTGATGGTCCATAGTACACCAGTGATGATCCATAGTACACCAGTGATGGCCCATAGTACACCAGTGATGGCCCATAGTACATCAGTGATGATCCATAGTACATCAGTGATGATCCACAGTACATCAGTGATGATCCACAGTACATCAGGGATGGTCCATAGTACATCAGTGATGATCCATAGTACACCAGTGATGATCCATAGTACACCAGTGATGGCCCATAGTACATCAGTGATGAACTATAGTACATCAGTGATGATCCACAGTACATCAGGGATGGTCCATAGTACATCAGTGATGATCCATAGTACACCAGTGATGATCTATAGTACACCAGTGATGGCCCATAGTACATCAGTGATGAACTATAGTACATCAGTGATGATCCACAGTACATCAGTGATGATCCATAGTACATCAGTGATGATCCACAGTACATCAGTGATGATCCACAGTACATCAGGGATGGTCCATAGTACATCAGTGATGATCCATAGTACACCAGTGATGATCCATAGTACACCAGTGATGGCCCATAGTACATCAGTGATGAACTATAGTACATCAGTGATGATCCACAGTACATCAGTGATGATCCACAGTACATCAGGGATGGTCCATAGTACACCAGTGATGATCCACAGTACACCAGTGATGATCCATAGTACACCAGTGATGGTCCATAGTACATCAGTGATGATCTATAGTACATCAGTGATGGTCCATAGTACATCAGTGATGATCTATAGTACATCAGTGATGATCTATAGTACATCAGTGATGATCCATAGTACATCAGTGATGATCCACAGAACATCAGAGATGGTCCACAGTACATCAGGGATGGTCCACAGTACATCGGTGATGATCCATAGTACACCAGTGATGGCCCATAGTACATCAGTGATGGTCCATAGTACATCAGTGATGATCCATAGTAGATCAGTGATGATCCATAGTACACCAGTGATGGCCCATAGTACACCAGTAATGGCCCATAGTACATCAGTGATGATCCACAGTACATCAGTGATGATCCATAGTACATCAGTGATGATCCACAGTACATCAGTGATGATCCACAGTACATCAGGGATGGTCCATAGTACATCAGTGATGATCCATAGTACACCAGTGATGATCCATAGTACACCAGTGATGGCCCATAGTACATCAGTGATGAACTATAGTACATCAGTGATGATCCACAGTACATCAGTGATGATCCACAGTACATCAGGGATGGTCCATAGTACACCAGTGATGATCCACAGTACACCAGTGATGATCCATAGTACACCAGTGATGGTCCATAGTACATCAGTGATGATCTATAGTACATCAGTGATGGTCCATAGTACATCAGTGATGATCTATAGTACATCAGTGATGATCCACAGTACATCAGTTATGATACACAGTACATCAGTGATGATCCACAGTACATCAGTGATGATCCACAATACTTCAGTGATGATCCACAGTACATCAGTGATGATCCACAGTACATCAGGGATGGTCCACAGTATATCAGTGATGATCCATAGTACATCAGTGATGGTCCATAGTACATCAGTGATGGTCCATAGTACACCAGTGATGATCCATAGTACACCAGTGATGATCCATAGTACACCAGTGATGGCCCATAGTACACCAGTGATGGCCCATAGTACATCAGTGGATCTACTATGGACCATCACTGGTGTACTATGGACCATCACTGGTGTACTATGGATCATCACTGATGTACTGTGGATCATCACTGATGTACTGTGGGCCATCACTGATGTACTATGGATCATCACTGATATACTGTGGACCATCCCTGATGTATTGTGGATCATCACTGATGTACTGTGGATCATCACTGATGTACTATAGATCATCACTGAAGTACTATGGGCCATCACTGGTGTACTATGGATCATCACTGGTGTACTATGGGCCATCACTGGTGTACTATGGATCATCACTGATGTACTATGGATCATCACTGATGTACTATGGATCATGACTGGTTTACTATGGATCATCACTGATGTACTGTGGACCATCCCTGATGTCCTGTGGATCATCACTGATGTACTGTGGATCATCACTGATGTACTGTGGATCATCACTGATGTACTGTGGATCATCATTGATGTACTGAGGATCATCACTGATGTACTATGGATCATCACTGATGTACCGTGGATCATCACTGATGTACTGTGGATCATCACTGATGTACTGTGGATCATCACTGATGTACTATAGATCATCACTGAAGTACTATGGGCCATCACTGGTGTACTATGGATTATCACTGATGTATTATGGATCATCACTGATGTACTATGAGCCATCACTGATGTACTATGGATCATCACTGGTGTACTATGGATCATCACTGATGTACTATGGATCATCACTGATGTACTATGAGCCATCACTGATGTACTATGGATCATCACTGGTGTACTATGGATCATCACTGATGTACTATGGATCATCACTGATGTACTATGAGCCATCACTGATGTACTATGGGCCATCCCTGGTGTACTATGGATCATCACTGATGTACTGTGGATCATCACTGATGTACTATGGGACATCACTGGTATACTATGGGCCATCTCTGGTGTACTATGGATCATCACTGGTGTACTATGGGCCATCACTGGTGAACTATGGATCATCACTGGTGTACTATGGACCATCACTGATTTATTATGGACCATCACTGATGTACTGTGGATCATCACTGATGTACTGTGGGTCATCCCTGGTGTACTATGGATCATCACTGGTGTAATATGGATCATCACTAAAGTACTATGGGCCATCACTGATGTACTATGGATCATCACTGATGTACTGTGGACCATCCCTGATGTACTGTGGATCATCACTGATGTACTATGGACCATCCCTGATGTACTATGGACCATCCCTGATGTACTGTGAATCATCACTGGTGTACTGTGGATCATCACTGATGTACTATAGATCATCACTGATGTACTGTGGATCATCACTGATGTACTATGGGCCATCACTGGTGTACTATGGGCCATCACTGGTGTACTATGGATCATCACTGATGTACTGTGGATCATCCCTGATGTACTGTGGGCCATCACTGATGTACTATGGATCATCACTGATGTACTATGGATCATGACTGGTGTACTATGGATCATCACTGATGTACTGTGGACCATCCCTGATGTACTGTGGATCATCACTGATGTACTGTGGATCATCACTGATGTACTGTGGATCATCACTGATGTACTGTGGATCATCACTGATGTACTATGGATCATCCCTGATGTACTATGGACCATCCCTGATGTACTGTGGATCATCACTGATGTACTATAGATCATCATTGATGTACTATGGGCCATCACTGGTGTACTATGGATCATCACTGGTGTACTATGGATCATCACTGATGTACTATGGACCATCCCTGATGTACTGTGGATCATCACTGATGTACTGTGGATCATCACTGATGTACTATGGATCATCACTGATGTACTGTGGATCATCACTGATGTACTATAGTTCATCACTGATGTACTATGGGCCATCACTGGTGTACTATGGATCATCACTGGTGTACTATGGATCATCACTGATGTACTATGGACCATCCCTGATGTACTGTGGATCATCACTGATGTACTATGGATCATCACTGATGTACTATGGGCCATCACTGGTGTACTATGGGCCATCACTGGTGTACTATGGATCATCACTGGTGTACTATGGATCATCACTGGTGTACTATGGACCATCATTGATGTACTGTGGATCATCACTGATGTACTATGGATCATCACTGATGTACTGTGGATCATCACTGATGTACTATAGTTCATCACTGATGTACTATGGGCCATCACTGGTGTACTATGGATCATCACTGGTGTACTATGGATCATCACTGATGTACTATGGACCATCACTGATGTACTGTGGATCATCACTGATGTACTATGGATCATCACTGATGTACTATGGGCCATCACTGGTGTACTATGGGCCATCACTGGTGTACTATGGATCATCACTGGTGTACTATGGATCATCACTGGTGTACAATGGACCATCACTGATGTACTATGGACCATCACTGATGTACTATGGATCATCACTGATATACTGTGGACCATCCCTGATGTACTGTGGATCATCACTGATGTACTGTGGATCATCACTGAAGTATTGTGGATCATCACTGATGTACTGTGGATCATCACTGATGTACTGTGTATCATAACTGATGTACTGTGGATCATCACTGATGTACTATAGATCATCACTGATGTACTATGGACCATCACTGATGTACTATAGATCATCACTGATGTACTATGGACCATCACTGGTGTACTATGGATCATCACTGGTGTACTGTGGATCATCACTGGTGTACTATGGACCATCCCTGATGTACTGTGGATCATCACTGATGTACTGTGGATCATCACTGATGTACTATAGTTCATCACTGATGTACTATGGGCCATCACTGGTGTACTATGGATCATCACTGGTGTACTATGGATCATCACTGATGTACTATGGACCATCCCTGATGTACTGTGGATCATCACTGATGTACTATGGATCATCACTGATGTACTGTGGATCATCACTGATGTACTATGGGCCATCACTGGTGTACTATGGGCCATCACTGGTGTACTATGGATCATCACTGATCTACTATGGATCATCACTGATGTACTATGGACCATCACTGATGTACTATGGGCCATCACTGGTGTACTATGGATCATCACCGATGTACTGTGGACCATCCCTGATGTACTGTGGACCATCACTGATGTACTGTGGATCATCACTGATGTACTATGGATCATCACTGATGTACTATAGATCATCACTGATGTACTATAGATCATCACTGATGTACTATGGACCATCACTGATGTACTATAGATCATCACTGATGTACTATGGACCATCACTGGTGTACTATGGATCATCACTGGTGTACTGTGGATCATCACTGGTGTACTATGGACCATCCCTGATGTACTGTGGATCATCACTGATGTACTGTGGATCATCACTGATGTACTATAGTTCATCACTGATGTACTATGGGCCATCACTGGTGTACTATAGATCATCACTGGTGTACTATGGATCATCACTGATGTACTATGGACCATCCCTGATGTACTGTGGATCATCACTGATGTACTGTGGATCATCACTGATGTACTATGGATCATCACTGATGTACTGTGGATCATCACTGATGTACTATAGTTCATCACTGATGTACTATGGGCCATCACTGGTGTACTATGGATCATCACTGGTGTACTATGGATCATCACTGATGTACTATGGACCATCCCTGATGTACTGTGGATCATCACTGATGTACTATAGTTCATCACTGATGTACTATGGGCCATCACTGGTGTACTATGGATCATCACTGGTAGTACTATGGATCATCACTGATGTACTATGGACCATCCCTGATGTACTGTGGATCATCACTGATGTACTGTGGATCATCACTGATGTACTATGGATCATCACTGATGTACTATGGGCCATCACTGGTGTACTATGGGCCATCACTGGTGTACTATGGATCATCACTGGTGTACTATGGACCATCACTGATGTACTATGGACCATCACTGATGTACTATGGATCATCACTGATATACTGTGGACCATCCCTGATGTACTGTGGATCATCACTGATCTACTGTGGATCATCACTGAAGTATTGTGGATCATCACTGATGTACTGTGGATCATCACTGATGTACTGTGTATCATAACTGATGTACTGTGGATCATCACTGATGTACTATAGATCATCACTGATGTACTATAGATCATCACTGATGTACTATGGACCATCACTGGTGTACTGTGGATCATCACTGGTGTACTATGGACCATCCCTGATGTACTGTGGATCATCACTGATGTACTGTGGATCATCACTGATGTACTATAGTTCATCACTGATGTACTATGGGCCATCACTGGTGTACTATGGATCATCACTGGTGTACTATGGATCATCACTGATGTACTATGGACCATCCCTGATGTACTGTGGATCATCACTGATGTACTATGGATCATCACTGATGTACTGTGGATCATCACGGATGTACTATAGTTCATCACTGATGTACTATGGGCCATCACTGGTGTACTATGGATCATCACTGGTGTACTATGGATCATGACTGATGTACTATGGACCATCCCTGATGTACTGTGGATCATCTCTGATGTACTATAGTTCATCACTGATGTACTATGGGCCATCACTGGTGTACTATGGATCATCACTGGTGTACTATGGATCATCACTGATGTACTATGGACCATCCCTGATGTACTGTGGATCATCACTGATGTACTGTGGATCATCACTGATGTACTATGGATCATCACTGATGTACTATGGGCCATCACTGGTGTACTATGGGCCATCACTGGTGTACTATGGATCATCACTGGTGTACTATGGACCATCACTGATGTACTATGGATCATCACTGATGTACTATGAGCCATCACTGATGTACTATGGGCCATCCCTGGTGTACTATGGATCATCACTGATGTACTGTGGATCATCACTGATGCACTATGGGACATCACTGGTGTACTATGGGCCATCACTGGTGTACTATGGATCATCACTGGTGTACTATGTGCCATCACTGGTGTACTATGGGCCATCACTGGTGTACTATGGGCCATCACTGGTGTACTATGGATCATCACTGGTGTACTATGGACCATCACTGATGTACTATGGACCATCACTGATGTACTATGGATCATCACTGATATACTGTGGACCATCCCTGATGTACTGTGGATCATCACTGATCTACTGTGGATCATCACTGAAGTATTGTGGATCATCACTGATGTACTGTGGATCATCACTGATGTACTGTGTATCATAACTGATGTACTGTGGATCATCACTGATGTACTATAGATCATCACTGATGTACTATAGATCATCACTGATGTACTATGGACCATCACTGGTGTACTGTGGATCATCACTGGTGTACTATGGACCATCCCTGATGTACTGTGGATCATCACTGATGTACTGTGGATCATCACTGATGTACTATAGTTCATCACTGATGTACTATGGGCCATCACTGGTGTACTATGGATCATCACTGGTGTACTATGGATCATCACTGATGTACTATGGACCATCCCTGATGTACTGTGGATCATCACTGATGTACTATGGATCATCACTGATGTACTGTGGATCATCACGGATGTACTATAGTTCATCACTGATGTACTATGGGCCATCACTGGTGTACTATGGATCATCACTGGTGTACTATGGATCATGACTGATGTACTATGGACCATCCCTGATGTACTGTGGATCATCTCTGATGTACTATAGTTCATCACTGATGTACTATGGGCCATCACTGGTGTACTATGGATCATCACTGGTGTACTATGGATCATCACTGATGTACTATGGACCATCCCTGATGTACTGTGGATCATCACTGATGTACTGTGGATCATCACTGATGTACTATGGATCATCACTGATGTACTATGGGCCATCACTGGTGTACTATGGGCCATCACTGGTGTACTATGGATCATCACTGGTGTACTATGGACCATCACTGATGTACTATGGATCATCACTGATGTACTATGAGCCATCACTGATGTACTATGGGCCATCCCTGGTGTACTATGGATCATCACTGATGTACTGTGGATCATCACTGATGCACTATGGGACATCACTGGTGTACTATGGGCCATCACTGGTGTACTATGGATCATCACTGGTGTACTATGTGCCATCACTGGTGTACTATGGGCCATCACTGGTGTACTATGGATCATCACTGGTGTACTATGGACCATCACTGATGTACTATGGCTCATCACTGATATACTGTGGACCATCCCTGATATACTGTGGATCATCCCTGATGTACTGTGGATCATCACTGATCTACTGTGGGCCATCACAGGTGTACTGTGGGCCATCACAGGTGTACTATGGAGCATCACTGATGTACTATGGATCATCACTGGTGTACTATGGATCATCACTGATGTACTGTGGACCATCCCTGATGTACTATAGATCATCACTGATGTACTGTGGATCATCACTGATGTACTATGGGCCATCACTGGTGTACTATGGGCCATCACTGGTGTACTATGGATCATCACTGGATTACTATGGATCATCCCTGGTGTACTATGGACCATCACTGATGTGCTTTGGGCCATCACTGGTGTACTATGGATCATCACTGATGTACTGTGGACCATCCCTGATGTACTGTGGATCATCACTGATGTACTATGGATCATCACTGATGTACTATGGACCATCACTGGTGTACTATGGACCATCACTGGTGTACTATGGATCATCACTGATGTACTGTGGATCATCACTGATGTACTGTGGGCCATCACTGATGTACTATGGATCATCACTGATATACTGTGGACAATCCCTGATGTATTGTGGATCATCACTGATGTACTGTGGATCATCACTGATGTACTATAGATCATCACTGAAGTACTATGGGCCATCACTGGTGTACTATGGATCATCACTGGTGTACTATGGGCCATCACTGGTGTACTATGGATCATCACTGATGTACTATGGATCATCACTGATGTACTATGGATCATGACTGGTTTACTATGGATCATCACTGATGTACTGTGGACCATCCCTGATGTCCTGTGGATCATCACTGATGTACTGTGGATCATCACTGATGTACTGTGGATCATCACTGATGTACTGTGGATCATCATTGATGTACTGAGGATCATCACTGATGTACTATGGATCATCACTGATGTACCGTGGATCATCACTGATGCACTGTGGATCATCACTGATGTACTGTGGATCATCACTGATGTACTATGAATCATCACTGATGTACTATGGGCCATCACTGGTGTACTATGGGCCATCACTGGTGTACTATGGATCATCACTGGTGTACTATGGACCATCACTGATGTACTATGGACCATCACTGATGTACTATGGATCATCACTGATATACTGTGGACCATCCCTGATGTACTGTGGATCATCACTGATCTACTGTGGATCATCACTGAAGTATTGTGGATCATCACTGATGTACTGTGGATCATCACTGATGTACTGTGTATCATAACTGATGTACTGTGGATCATCACTGATGTACTATAGATCATCACTGATGTACTATAGATCATCACTGATGTACTATGGACCATCACTGGTGTACTGTGGATCATCACTGGTGTACTATGGACCATCCCTGATGTACTGTGGATCATCACTGATGTACTGTGGATCATCACTGATGTACTATAGTTCATCACTGATGTACTATGGGCCATCACTGGTGTACTATGGATCATCACTGGTGTACTATGGATCATCACTGATGTACTATGGACCATCCCTGATGTACTGTGGATCATCACTGATGTACTATGGATCATCACTGATGTACTGTGGATCATCACGGATGTACTATAGTTCATCACTGATGTACTATGGGCCATCACTGGTGTACTATGGATCATCACTGGTGTACTATGGATCATGACTGATGTACTATGGACCATCCCTGATGTACTGTGGATCATCTCTGATGTACTATAGTTCATCACTGATGTACTATGGGCCATCACTGGTGTACTATGGATCATCACTGGTGTACTATGGATCATCACTGATGTACTATGGACCATCCCTGATGTACTGTGGATCATCACTGATGTACTGTGGATCATCACTGATGTACTATGGATCATCACTGATGTACTATGGGCCATCACTGGTGTACTATGGGCCATCACTGGTGTACTATGGATCATCACTGGTGTACTATGGACCATCACTGATGTACTATGGATCATCACTGATGTACTATGAGCCATCACTGATGTACTATGGGCCATCCCTGGTGTACTATGGATCATCACTGATGTACTGTGGATCATCACTGATGCACTATGGGACATCACTGGTGTACTATGGGCCATCACTGGTGTACTATGGATCATCACTGGTGTACTATGTGCCATCACTGGTGTACTATGGGCCATCACTGGTGTACTATGGATCATCACTGGTGTACTATGGACCATCACTGATGTACTATGGCTCATCACTGATATACTGTGGACCATCCCTGATATACTGTGGATCATCCCTGATGTACTGTGGATCATCACTGATCTACTGTGGGCCATCACAGGTGTACTGTGGGCCATCACAGGTGTACTATGGAGCATCACTGATGTACTATGGATCATCACTGGTGTACTATGGATCATCACTGATGTACTGTGGACCATCCCTGATGTACTATAGATCATCACTGATGTACTGTGGATCATCACTGATGTACTATGGGCCATCACTGGTGTACTATGGGCCATCACTGGTGTACTATGGATCATCACTGGATTACTATGGATCATCCCTGGTGTACTATGGACCATCACTGATGTGCTTTGGGCCATCACTGGTGTACTATGGATCATCACTGATGTACTGTGGACCATCCCTGATGTACTGTGGATCATCACTGATGTACTATGGATCATCACTGATGTACTATGGACCATCACTGGTGTACTATGGACCATCACTGGTGTACTATGGATCATCACTGATGTACTGTGGATCATCACTGATGTACTGTGGGCCATCACTGATGTACTATGGATCATCACTGATATACTGTGGACAATCCCTGATGTATTGTGGATCATCACTGATGTACTGTGGATCATCACTGATGTACTATAGATCATCACTGAAGTACTATGGGCCATCACTGGTGTACTATGGATCATCACTGGTGTACTATGGGCCATCACTGGTGTACTATGGATCATCACTGATGTACTATGGATCATCACTGATGTACTATTGATCATGACTGGTTTACTATGGATCATCACTGATGTACTGTGGACCATCCCTGATGTCCTGTGGATCATCACTGATGTACTGTGGATCATCACTGATGTACTGTGGATCATCACTGATGTACTGTGGATCATCATTGATGTACTGAGGATCATCACTGATGTACTATGGATCATCACTGATGTACCGTGGATCATCACTGATGCACTGTGGATCATCACTGATGTACTGTGGATCATCACTGATGTACTATAGATCATCACTGAAGTACTATGGGCCATCACTGGTGTACTATGGATCATCACTGATGTATTATGGATCATCACTGATGTACTATGAGCCATCACTGATGTACTATGGATCATCACTGGTGTACTATGGATCATCACTGATGTACTATGGATCATCACTGATGTACTATGAGCCATCACTGATGTACTATGGATCATCACTGGTGTACTATGGATCATCACTGATGTACTATGGATCATCACTGATGTACTATGAGCCATCACTGATGTACTATGGGCCATCCCTGGTGTACTATGGATCATCACTGATGTACTGTGGATCATCACTGATGTACTATGGGACATCACTGGTATACTATGGGCCATCTCTGGTGTACTATGGATCATCACTGGTGTACTATGGGCCATCACTGGTGAACTATGGATCATCACTGGTGTACTATGGACCATCACTGATTTACTATGGACCATCACTGATTTACTGTGGATCATCACTGATGTACTGTGGGTCATCCCTGGTGTACTATGGATCATCACTGGTGTAATATGGATCATCACTGATGTACTATGGGCCATCACTGATGTACTATGGATCATCACTGATGTAGTGTGGACCATCCCTGATGTACTGTGGATCATCACTGATGTACTATGGACCATCCCTGATGTACTATGGACCATCCCTGATGTACTGTGAATCATCACTGGTGTACTGTGGATCATCACTGATGTACTATAGATCATCACTGATGTTCTGTGGATCATCACTGATGTACTATGGGCCATCACTGGTGTACTATGGACCATCCCTGATGTACTGTGGATCATCACTGATGTACTATGGATCATCACTGATGTACTGAGGATCATCACTGATGTACTATAATTCATCACTGATGTACTATGGGCCATCACTGGTGTACTATGGATCATCACTGGTGTACTATGGATCATGACTGATGTACTATGGACCATCCCTGATGTACTGTGGATCATCTCTGATGTACTATAGTTCATCACTGATGTACTATGGGCCATCACTGGTGTACTATGGATCATCACTGGTGTACTATGGATCATCACTGATGTACTATGGACCATCCCTGATGTACTGTGGATCATCACTGATGTACTGTGGATCATCACTGATGTACTATGGATCATCACTGATGTACTATGGGCCATCACTGGTGTACTATGGGCCATCACTGGTGTACTATGGATCATCACTGGTGTACTATGGACCATCACTGATGTACTATGGACCATCACTGATGTACTATGGATCATCACTGATATACTGTGGACCATCACTGATGTACTGTGGAACAACCCTGATGTACTGTGGATCATCACTGAAGTATTGTGGATCATCACTGATGTACTGTGGATCATCACTGATGTACTGTGGATCATCACTAATGTACTGTGGATCATAACTGATGTACTGTGGATCATCACTGGTGTACTATGGACCATCCCTGATGTACTGTGGATCATCACTGATGTACTGTGGATCATTACTGATGTACTATAGTTCATCACTGATGTACTATGGGCCATCACTGTTGTACTATGGATCATCACTGATGTACTATGGACCATCCCTGATGTACTGTGGATCATCACTGATGTACTGTGGATCATCACTGGTGTACTGTGGATCATCACTGGTGTACTATGGACCATCCCTGATGTACTGTGGATCATCACTGATGTACTGTGGATCATCACTGATGTACTGTGGACCATCCCTGATGTACTATAGTTCATCACTGATGTACTATGGGCCATCACTGGTGTACTATGGATCATCACTGGTGTACTATGGATCATCACTGATGTACTATGGACCATCCCTGATGTACTGTGGATCATCACTGATGTACTGTGGATCATCACTGATGTACTATGGATCATCACTGATGTACTATAGATCATCACTGATGTACTATGGACCATCACTGGTGTACTATGGATCATCACTGGTGTACTGTGGATCATCACTGATGTACTATGGGCCATCACTGGTGTACTATGGGCCATCACTGGTGTACTATGGATCATCACTGATGTACTATGGATCATCACTGATGTACTATGGACCATCACTGATGTGCTATGGGCCATCACTGGTGTACTATGGATCATCACCGATGTACTGTGGACCATCCCTGATGTACTGTGGACCATCACTGATGTACTGTGGATCATCACTGATGTACTATGGATCATCACTGATGTACTATGGATCATCACTGATGTACTATAGATCATCACTGATGTACTATAGATCATCACTGATGTACTATGGACCATCACTGGTGTACTATGGATCATCACTGGTGTACTGTGGATCATCACTGGTGTACTATGGACCATCACTGATGTGCTATGGGCCATCACTGGTGTACTATGGATCATCACCGATGTACTGTGGACCATCCCTGATGTACTGTGGACCATCACTGATGTACTGTGGATCATCACTGATGTACTATGGATCATCACTGATGTACTATAGATCATCACTGATGTACTATAGATCATCACTGATGTACTATGGACCATCACTGGTGTAGTATGGATCATCACTGGTGTACTGTGGATCATCACTGGTGTACTATGGACCATCCCTGATGTACTGTGGATCATCACTGATATACTATGGATCATCACTGATGTACTATGGATCATCACTGATGTACTATAGTTCATCACTGATGTACTATGGGCCATCACTGGTGTACTATGGATCATCACTGGTGTACTATGGATCATCACTGATGTACTATGGACCATCCCTGATGTACTGTGGATCATCACTGATGTACTGTGGATCATCACTGATGTACTATAGTTCATCACTGATGTACTATGGGCCATCACTGGTGTACTATGGATCATCACTGGTGTACTATGGATCATCACTGATGTACTATGGACCATCCCTGATGTACTGTGGATCATCACTGATGTACTATAGTTCATCACTGATGTACTATGGGCCATCACTGGTGTACTATGGATCATCACTGGTGTACTATGGATCATCACTGATGTACTATAGATCATCACTGATGTACTATAGTTCATCACTGATGTACTATAGATCATCACTGATGTACTATGGACCATGACTGGTGTACTATAGATCATCACTGATGTACTATGGACCATCCCTGATGTACTGTGGATCATCACTGATGTACTGTGGATCATCACTGGTGTACTATGGATCATCACTGATGTACTGTGGATCATCACTGATGTACTATGGGCCATCACTGGTGTACTATGGGCCATCACTGGTGTACTATGGATCATCACTGATGTACTATGGATCATCACTGATGTACTATGGACCATCACTGATGTGCTATGGGCCATCACTGGTGTACTATGGATCATCACCGATGTACTGTGGACCATCCCTGATGTACTGTGGACCATCACTGATGTACTGTGGATCATCACTGATGTACTATGGATCATCACTGATGTACTATAGATCATCACTGATGTACTATAGATCATCACTGATGTACTATGGACCATCACTGGTGTACTATGGATCATCACTGGTGTACTGTGGATCATCACTGGTGTACTATGGACCATCACTGATGTGCTATGGGCCATCACTGGTGTACTATGGATCATAATCGATGTACTGTGGACCATCCCTGATGTACTGTGGACCATCACTGATGTACTGTGGATCATCACTGATGTACTATGGATCATCACTGATGTATTATAGATCATCACTGATGTACTATAGATCATCACTGATGTACTATGGACCATCACTGGTGTACTATGGATCATCACTGGTGTACTGTGGATCATCACTGGTGTACTATGGACCATCCCTGATGTACTGTGGATCATCACTGATATACTATGGATCATCACTGATGTACTATGGATCATCACTGATGTACTATAGTTCATCACTGATGTACTATGGGCCATCACTGGTGTACTATGGATCATCACTGGTGTACTATGGATCATCACTGATGTACTATGGACCATCCCTGATGTACTGTGGATCATCACTGATGTACTGTGGATCATCACTGATGTACTATAGTTCATCACTGATGTACTATGGGCCATCACTGGTGTACTATGGATCATCACTGGTGTACTATGGATCATCACTGATGTACTATGGACCATCCCTGATGTACTGTGGATCATCACTGATGTACTATAGTTCATCACTGATGTACTATGGGCCATCACTGGTGTACTATGGATCATCACTGGTGTACTATGGATCATCACTGATGTACTATAGATCATCACTGATGTACTATAGTTCATCAC
The DNA here is from genome assembly GCA_029206835.1 of Rana muscosa. Classification (NCBI taxonomy): domain Eukaryota; kingdom Metazoa; phylum Chordata; class Amphibia; order Anura; family Ranidae; genus Rana; species Rana muscosa. The sequence continues at coordinate 1,798,683 of JARGYO010000232.1, forward strand.
TGATGTACTATAGATCATCACTGATGTACTATGGACCATCACTGGTGTACTATAGATCATCACTGATGTACTATGGACCATCACTGGTATACTATGGATCATCACTGGTGTACTGTGGATCATCACTGGTGTACTATGGACCATCCCTGATGTACTGTGGATCATCACTGATGTACTGTGGATCATCGCCAGTGATGATCCATAGTACACCAGTGATGGCCCATAGTACATCAGTGATGAACTATAGTACATCAGTGATGATCCACAGTACATCAGTGATGATCCACAGTACATCAGGGATGGTCCATAGTACACCAGTGATGATCCACAGTACATCAGTGATGATCTATAGTACATCAGTGATGATCCACAATACATCAGTTATGATACACAGTACATCAGTGATGATCCACAGTACATCAGTGATGATCCACAATACTTCAGTGATGATCCACAGTACATCAGGGATGGTCCACAGTATATCAGTGATGATCCATAGTACATCAGTGATGGTCCATAGTACATCAGTGATGGTCCATAGTACACCAGTGATGATCCATAGTACACCAGTGATGGCCCATAGTACACCAGTGATGGCCCATAGTACATCAGTGATGATCCATAGTACATCAGTGATGATCCACAGTACATCAGTGATGATCCACAGTACATCAGGGATGGTCCATAGTACATCAGTGATGATCCATAGTACACCAGTGATGATCCATAGTACACCAGTGATGATCCATAGTACACCAGTGATGGCCCATAGTACACCAGTGATAGCCCATAGTACATCAGTGATGATCCATAGTACATCAGTGATGATCCACAGTACATCAGTGATGATCCACAGTACATCAGGGATGGTCCATAGTACATCAGTGATGATCCATAGTACACCAGTGATGATCCATAGTACACCAGTGATGGCCCATAGTACATCAGTGATGAACTATAGTACATCAGTGATGATCCACAGTACATCAGGGATGGTCCATAGTACATCAGTGATGATCCATAGTACACCAGTGATGATCCATAGTACACCAGTGATGGCCCATAGTACATCAGTGATGAACTATAGTACATCAGTGATGATCCACAGTACATCAGTGATGATCCATAGTACATCAGTGATGATCCACAGTACATCAGTGATGATCCACAGTACATCAGGGATGGTCCATAGTACATCAGTGATGATCCATAGTACACCAGTGATGATCCATAGTACACCAGTGATGGCTCATAGTACATCAGTGATGAACTATAGTACATCAGTGATGATCCACAGTACATCAGTGATGATCCACAGTACATCAGGGATGGTCCACACTACACCAGTGATGATCCACAGTACACCAGTGATGATCCATAGTACACCAGTGATGGTCCATAGTACATCAGTGATGATCTATAGTACATCAGTGATGGTCCATAGTACATCAGTGATGATCTATAGTACATCAGTGATGATCTATAGTACATCAGTGATGATCCACAGTACATCAGTTATGATACACAGTACATCAGTGATGATCCACAGTACATCAGTGATGATCCACAATACTTCAGTGATGATCCACAGTACATCAGGGATGATCCACAGTACATCAGGGATGGTCCACAGTATATCAGTGATGATCCATAGTACATCAGTGATGGTCCATAGTCCATCAGTGATGGTCCATAGTACACCAGTGATGATCCATAGTACACCAGTGATGGCCCATAGTACACCAGTGATGGCCCATAGTACATCAGTGATGATCCATAGTACATCAGTGATGATCCACAGTACATCAGTGATGATCCACAGTACATCAGTGATGATCCACAGTACATCAGGGATGGTCCATAGTACATCAGTGATGATCCATAGTACACCAGTGATGATCCATAGTACACCAGTGATGGCCCATAGTACATCAGTGATGAACTATAGTACATCAGTGATGATCCACAGTACATTAGGGATGGTCCATAGTACATCAGTGATGATCCATAGTACACCAGTGATGATCCATAGTACACCAGTGATGGCCCATAGTACATCAGTGATGAACTATAGTACATCAGTGATGATCCACAGTACATCAGTGATGATCCATAGTACATCAGTGATGATCCACAGTACATCAGTGTTGATCCACAGTACATCAGGGATGTTCCATAGTACATCAGTGATGATCCATAGTACACCAGTGATGGCCCATAGTACATCAGTGATGAACTATAGTACATCAGTGATGATCCACAGTACATCAGTGATGATCCACAGTACATCAGGGATGGTCCATAGTACACCAGTGATGATCCACAGTACACCAGTGATGATCCATAGTACACCAGTGATGGCCCATAGTACACCAGTGATGATCCATAGTACACCAGAGATGGCCCATAGTACACCAGTGATGGCCCATAGTACATCAGTGATGATCCACAGTACACCAGTGATGATCTATAGTACATCAGGGATGGTCCACAGTACATCAGTGATGATCCATAGTACACCAGTGATGATCCATAGTACATCAGTGATGATCCATAGTACACCTGTGATGGCCCACAGTACACCTGTGATGGCCCACAGTACATCAGTGATGATCCACAGTACATCAGTGATGATCTATAGTACATCAGTGATGATCCATAGTACACCAGTGATGATCCATAGTACATCAGTGATGGCCCATAGTACACCAGTGATGATCCATAGTACACCAGTGATGATCCATAGTACTTCAGTGATGGCCCATAGTACACCAGTGATGATCCATAGTACATCAGTGATGGCTCATAGTACATCAGTGATGATCCATAATACATCAGTGATGATCCATAGTACACCAGTGATGGCCCATAGTAATTCAGTGATGATCTATAGTACATCAGTGGTGATCCACAGTACATCAGTGATGATCCACAGTACATCAGTGATGATCCACGGTACATCAGTGATGATCCATAGTACATTAGTGATGATCCTCAGTACATCAGTGATGATCCACAGTATATCAGGGATGGTCCACAGTATATCAGTGATGATCCATAGTACACCAGTGATGATCCATAGTACACCAGGGATGATCCATAGTACACCATTGATGATCCATAGTACACCAGTGATGATCCATAGTACATCAGTGATGGTCCATAGTACACCAGTGATGATCCATAGTACACCAGTGATGGCCCATAGTACACCAGTGATGGCCCATAGTACACCAGTGATGATCCATAGTACACCAGTGATGGCCCATAGTACACCAGTGATGTCCCATAGTACATCAGTGATGATCCACAGTACATCAGTGATGATCCATAGTACACCAGGGATGGCCCATAGTACATCAGTGATGGCTCATAGTACACCAGTCATGATCCATAGTACATCAGTGATGATCCATAGTACATCAGTGATGATCCATAGTACACCAGTGATGGCCCATAGTACACCAGTGATGATCCATAGTACACCAGTGATGGCCCATAGTACTTCAGTGATGATCTATAGTACATCAGTGATGATCCACAGTACATCAGTGATGATCCACAATACATCAGGGATGGTCCACAGTATATCAGTATATCAGTATATCAGTGATGATCCATAGTACACCAGGGATCATCACTGATGTACTGTGGATCATCACTGATGTACTGAGGATCATCACTGATGTACTATGGATCATCACTGATGTACCTTGGATCATCACTGATGTACTGTGGATCATCACTGATGTACTGTGGATCATCACTGATGTACTATAGATCATCACTGTAGTACTATGGGCCATGACTGGTGTACTATGGATCATCACTGATGTACTATGGATCATCACTGATGTACTATGGATCATCACTGATGTATTATGGATCATCACTGATGTACTATGAGCCATCACTGATGTACTATGGATCATCACTGGTGTACTATGGATCATCACTGATGTACTATGAGCCATCACTGATGTACTATGGATCATCACTGGTGTACTATGGATCATCACTGATGTACTATAGATCATCACTGATGTACTATGAGCCATCACTGATGTACTATGGGCAATCCCTGGTGTACTATGGATCATCACTGATGTTCTGTGGATCATCACTGATGTACTATGGGACATCACTGGTGTACTATGGGCCATCACTGGTGTACTATGGATCATCACTGGTGTACTATGGGCCATCACTGGTGTACTATGGGCCATCACTGGTGTACTATGGACCATCACTGGTGTACTATGGACCATCACTGATGTACTATGGATCATCACTGGTGTACTATGGATCATCACTGGTGTACTATGGATCATCCCTGGTGTACTATGGATCATCACTGGTGTACTATGGATCATCACTGATATACTGTGGACCATCCCTGATATACTGTGGATCATCCCTGATGTACTGTGGATCATCACTGATGTACTGTGGGCCATCACTGGTGTACTGTTGGCCATCACAGGTGTACTATGGATCATCACTGATGTACTATGGATCATCACTGGTGTACTATGGATCATCACTGATGTACTGTGGACCATCCCTGATGTACTATAGATCATCACTGATGTACTCTGGATCAGGGATGAGCCGAACACCCCCCTGTTCGGTTCGCACCAGAACCTGCGAACAGACAAAATGTTCGTGTAAACTTTAGAACCCTATTAAATACAATGGACTCGAACGTTCGAAATCTAAAGTGTTAATTATAAAGGCTAATATGCAAGTTATTGTCCTAAAAAGTGTTTGGGGACCTGGGTCCTGCCCCAGGGGACATGTATCAATGCAAAAAGAAGTTTTAAAAACGGCCGTTTTTTCGGGAGCAGTGATTTTAATAATGCTTAAAATGAAAAAATAAAAGTGAAATATTCCTTTAAATTTCGTACCTGGGGGGTGTGTATGATATACATGTGAAGTGGCGCATGTTTCCCGTGCTTAGAACTGTCCCTGCAAAAAATGTCATTTTTGAAAGAAAAAAATGCATTTAAAACTGACTCGCGGCTATTAATGAATTGTCGGCTCCCGGCAATACATACAAAAGTCATTGATAAAAAAAAAAAAAAAAGCGTGGGTGTTCCCCAGAATTCAATTACCAGGCCCTTCAGGTCTGGAATGGATATTAAGGGGAACCCCGCCGCAAATTAAAAAAAAAATTGACGTGGGGTTCCCCCAAATATCCATTCCAGGCCCTTCAGATCTGGCATGGATTTTAAGGGGAACTCCACCCCAAATTTTTAAAAAAAATGGCGTGGAGTCCCCCTAAAAATCCATACCAGACCCCTTATCCGAGCACGCAACCTGGCCGGCCGCAGGGGAAAAGGGGGGGGACGAGAGAGCGGCCCCCCCTCCCTCCTGAACCGTACCAGGCCACATGCCCTCAACATGGGGAGGATGTCCCCATGTTGATGGGGACAAGGGCCTCATCCCCACAACCCTTGCCCGGTGGTTGTGGGGGTCTGCGGGCGGGGGGCTTATCGGAATCTGGAAGACCCCTTTAACAAAGGGGACCCCCAGATCCCGGCCCCCCCCCCCTATGTGAATTGGTAAGGGGTACATTGTACCCCTACCATTTCACGAAGAAAGCGTAAAAAAATGTTTAAAAAACACACAAACACCTTGAAAAAGTCCTTTATTAAAAAAAAAAACATTCCAGCGGTGAAATCCAGTGTCCCGCGGCGATCCCGATGTCCAGCGCTGTCCTTCATTGGTTGTGCCTGAGCGGACCTGATGGGGAACTCCCTCTCAGTATTTTAAATGTATAGACCCGCCCCTTCTAAAGTTCCCCATCAGGTCCGCTCAGCGAACGAGATGCGGAACATGAGAAGGGGCGGGTCTATACATGTATTACCAAAGTGAGAGCAGTTCCCCATCAGGTCCGCTCCCTCGGTATGTCGGACCCGCCTACGTCATTGGCTTGAGCGGGGAACTTCCTTCACTATGTAAATTTAAATTACACAGTGAAGGAAGATCCCCGCTCAAGACAATGACGTAGGCGGGTCCGACATACCGAGGGGGCGGACCTGATGGGGAACTGCTCTCACTTTGGTAACACATGTTCCGCATCTGGTCCGCTTAGCGGACCTGATGGGGAACTTTAGAAGGGGCGGGTCTATACATTTAAAATACTGAGAGGGAGTTCCCCATCAGGTCCGCTCAGGCACAACCAATGAAGGACAGCGCTGGACATCGGGATCGCCGCGGGACACTGGATTTCACCGCTGGAATGTTTTTTTTTTTTTTTTTTTTTAATAAAGGACTTTTTCAAGGTGTTTGTGTGTTTTTTTTAAACATTTTTTTACGCTTTCTTCGTGAAATGGTAGGGGTACAACGTACCCCTTACCAATTCACATAGGGGGGGGGGGGCCGGGATCTGGGGGTCCCCTTTGTTGAAGGGGTCTTCCAGATTCCGATAAGCCCCCCGCCCGCAGACCCCCACAACCACCGGGCAAGGGTTGTGGGGATGAGGCCCTTGTCCCCATCAACATGGGGACATCCTCCCCATGTTGAGGGCATGTGGCTTGGTACGGTTCAGGAGGGAGGGGGGGCCGCTCTCTCGTCCCCCCCTTTTCCCCTGCGGCCGGCCAGGTTGCGTGCTCGGATAAGGGGTCTGGTATGGATTTTTAGGGGGACTCCACGCCATTTTTTTAAAAAATTTGGGGTGGAGTTCCCCTTAAAATCCATGCCAGATCTGAAGGGCCTGGAATGGATATTTGGGGGAACCCCACGTCAATTTTTTTTTTAATTTGCGGCGGGGTTCCCCTTAATATCCATTCCAGACCTGAAGGGCCTGGTAATTGAATTCTGGGGAACCCCCACGCTTTTTTTTTTTTTTTTATCAATGACTTTTGTATGTATTGCCGGGAGCCGACAATTCATTAATAGCCGCGAGTCAGTTTTAAAAAAGACTTTTTTTCTTTCAAAAATGACATTTTTTGCAGGGACAGTTCTAAGCACGGGAAACATGCGCCACTTCACATGCATATCATACACACCCCCCAGGTACGAAATTTAAAGGAATATTTCACTTTTATTTTTTCATTTTAAGCATTATTAAAATCACTGCTCCCGAAAAAACGGCCGTTTTTAAAACTTATTTTTGCATTGATACATGTCCCCTGGGGCAGGACCCAGGTCCCCAAACACTTTTTAGGACAATAACTTGCATATAAGCCTTTATAATTAACACTTTAGATTTCTCCCATAGATTTTTCGAATTTGCCGCGAACACCCCAATTTGTTCGCTGTTCGGCAAACGGGCGAACAGGCAATGTTCGAGTCGAACATGAGTTCGACTCGAACTCCAAGCTCATCCCTACTCTGGATCATCACTGATGTACTATGGGCCATCACTGGTGTACTATGGGCCATCACTGGTGTACTATGGATCATCACTGGATTACTATGGATCATCCCTGGTGTACTATGGACCATCACTGATGTGCTTTGGGCCATCACTGGTGTACTATGGATCATCACTGATGTACTGTGGACCATCCTCGATGTACTGTGGATCATCACTGATGTACTATGGATCATCACTGATGTACTATGGACCATCACTGGTGTACTATGGACCATCACTGGTGTACTATGGATCATCACTGATGTACTGTGGATCATCACTGATGTACTGTGGGCCATCACTGATGTACTATGGATCATCACTGATATACTGTGGACCATCCCTGATGTATTGTGGATCATCACTGATGTACTGTGGATCATCACTGATGTACTATAGATCATCACTGAAGTACTATGGGCCATCACTGGTGTACTATGGATCATCACTGGTGTACTATGGGCCATCACTGGTGTACTATGGATCATCACTGATGTACTATGGATCATCACTGATGTACTATGGATCATGACTGGTGTACTATGGATCATCACTGATGTACTGTGGACCATCCCTGATGTCCTGTGGATCATCACTGATGTACTGTAGATCATCACTGATGTACTGTGGATCATCACTGATGTACTGAGGATCATCACTGATGTACTATGGATCATCACTGATGTACCGTGGATCATCACTGATGTACTGTGGATCATCACTGATGTACTGTGGATCATCACTGATGTACTATAGATCATCACTGAAGTACTATGGGCCATCACTGGTGTACTATGGATCATCACTGATGTATTATGGATCATCACTGATGTATTATGAGCCATCACTGATGTACTATGGATCATCACTGGTGTACTATGGATCATCACTGATGTACTATGGATCATCACTGATGTACTATGAGCCATCACTGATGTACTATGGGCCATCCCTGGTGTACTATGGATCATCACTGATGTACTGTGGATCATCACTGATGTACTATGGGACATCACTGGTATACTATGGGCCATCTCTGGTGTACTATGGATCATCACTGGTGTACTATGGGCCATCACTGGTGAACTATGGATCATCACTGGTGTACTATGGACCATCACTGATTTACTATGGACCATCACTGATGTACTGTGGATCATCACTGATGTACTATGGGTCATCCCTGGTGTAATATGGATCATCACTGGTGTAATATGGATCATCACTGATGTACTATGGGCCATCACTGATGTACTATGGATCATCACTGATGTACTGTGGACCATCCCTGATGTACTGTGGATCATCACTGGTGTACTGTGGATCATCACTGATGTACTGTGGATCATCACTGATGTACTGAGGATCATCACTGATGAACTATAGATCATCACTGATGTACTATGGACCATCACTGGTGACTATGAATCATCACTGGTGTACTATGGATCATCACTTGTGTACTATGGATCATCACTGATGTACTATAGATCATCACTGATATACTATGGGTCATCACTTGTGTACTATGGATCATCACTGGTGTACTATGGATCATCCCTGATGTACTATGGACCTACCCTGATGTACTATGGACCATCCCTGATGTACTGTGAATCATCACTGGTGTACTGTGATTCATCACTGATGTACTGTAGATCATCACTGATGTACTGTGGATCATCACTGATGTACTATGGGCCATCACTGGTGTACTATGGATCATCACTGATGTACTGTGGATCATCCCTGATGTACTGTGGGCTATCACTGATGTACTATGGATCATCACTGATGTACTATGGATCATGACTGGTGTACTATGGATCATCACTGATGTACTGTGGACCATCCCTTATGTACTGTGGATCATCACTGATGTACTGTGGATCATCACTGATGTACTGTGGATCATCACTGATGTACTATGGATCATCCCTGATGTACTATGGACCATCCCTGATGTACTGTGGATCATCACTGATGTACTATAGATCATCACTGATGTACTATGGGCCATCACTGGTGTACTATGGGCCATCACTGGAGTACTATGGATCATCACTGGTGTACTATGGACCATCACTAATTTACTATGGACCATCGCTGATGTACTGTGGATCATCACTGATGTACTGTGGATCATCCCTGGTGTACTATGGATAATCACTGGTGTACTATGGATCATCACTGATGTGCTATGGGCCATCACTGATGTACTATGGATCATCACTGATGTACTGTGGACCATCCTTGATGTACTGTGGATCATCACTGATGTACTGTGGATCATCACTGATGTACTGAGGATCATCACTGATGTACTATAGATCATCACTGATGTACTATGGGCCATCACTGGTGTACTGTGGATCATCACTGATGTACTGTGGATCATCACTGATGTACTATAGATCATCACTGATGTACTATGGACCATCACTGGTGTACTATGAATCATCTCTGGTGTACTATTAATCATCACTGGTTTACTATGGATCATCACTGATGTACTATAGATCATCACTGATGTACTATGGACCATCACTGGTGTACTATGAATCATCACTGGTGTACTATTGATCATCACTGGTGTACTATGGATCATCACTGATGTACTATAGATCATCACTGATGTACTATGGGCCATCACTTGTGTACTATGGATCATCACTGGTGTACTATGGATCATCCCTGATGTACTATGGACCATCCCTGATGTACTATGGACCATCCCTGATGTACTGTGAATCATCACTGGTGTACTATAGATCATCACTGATGTACTGTGGATCATCACTGATGTACTATGGGCCATCACTGGTGTACTATGGGCCATCACTGATGTACTATGGATTATCACTGATGTACTATGGATCATGACTGGTGTACTATGGATCATCACTGATGTACTGTGGACCATCCCTGATGTACTGTGGATCATCACTGATGTACTGTGGATCATCACTGATGTACTGTGGATCATCACTGATGTACTATGGATCATCCCTGATGTACTATGGACCTTCCCTGATGTACTGTGGATCATCACTGATGTACTATAGATCATCACTGATGTACTATGGGCCATCACTGGTGTACTATGGGCCATCACTGGAGTACTATGGATCATTACTGGTGTACTATGGACCATCACTAATTTACTATGGACCATCACTGATGTACTGTGGATCATCACTGATGTACTGTGGATCATCCCTGGTGTACTATGGATCATCACTGGTGTACTATGGATCATCACTGATGTACTATTGGCCATCACTGATGTACTATGGGCCATCACTGATGTACTATGGGCCATCACTGATGTGCTATGGATCATCAGTGATGTACTGTGGACCATCCCTGATGTACTGTGGATCATCACTGATGTACTGTGGATCATCACTGATGTACTGATGATCATCACTGATGTACTATAGATCATCACTGATGTACTATGGGCCATCACTGGTGTACTGTGGATCATCACTGATGTACTGTGGATCATCACTGATGTACTATAGATCATCACCGATGTACTATGGACCATCACTGGTGTACTATGAATCATCACTGGTGTACTATTAATCATCACTGGTGTACTATGGATCATCACTGATGTACTATAGATCATCACTGATGTACTATGGGCCATCACTGGTGTACTATGGATCATCCCTGATGTACTATGGACCATCCCTGATGTACTATGGACCATCACTGATGTACTGTGAATCATCACTGGTGTACTGTGGATCATCACTGATGTACTATAGATAATCACTGATGTACTGTGGATCATCACTGATGTACTATGGGCCATCACTGGTGTACTATGGACCATCCCTGATGTACTATGGATCATCCCTGATGTACTATGGACCATCCCTGATGTACTGTGGATCATCACTGACCCTGCAGGTCTCTGCCGGACAAGTTCGTATGAAGTGGCCAACCTCCCCGCAGAATAGACACAGACTGCCTTGGACTCGACGTAGACGTTCAGCAGGAGAAAGAGGTAAACTACGAAAACTCAAGAGACCTTGCCTATTCTCTGCCAGACTTCTTCAGGCCATAGCGAACTCCTTCGTTTGGATGTCATAGCTTCTCCCATGTTTCCCGTTATCCTCGGCATTCCATGGTTGAAGGCACACAACCCTCACGTTGACTGGCTTACCGGAGATATTTTTTTTTCCGTCCAACTACTGCCAGACGCACTGCCTCTTTGGAGGAACTATCAACTCCACGCCCCTCCTGGGTATCCACCCTGACCATGAAGCCTCTAAACTGATCCCGGTTGCTTATCACGAATTTCTGGACGTCTTTAATAAAAAGGGTGCAGACACTCTTCCACCTCATAGAACTTACGATTGCCCCATTGAACTTCTACCGGGAGCCGAGATCCCGTTTGGTCGGATTTACCCTCTCTCTGAGCCTGAATTGGAAGCCCTGCGTACCTATATCGACGAGAGCCTTGAAAAGCAGTTCATTCGGCCTTCCACTTCACCAGCAGGAGCCGGTATTTTCTTCGTTGAGAAAAAAGACCACACCTTGAGGCCCTGTGTGGACTATCGTGACCTTAACAGGGTCACTGTCAAGAATCGGTACCCTCTTCCTCTGATTCCCGAACTATTCCAGAGGCTGCGAGGGGCACGAGTGTTCTCCAAACTGGACTTGAGGGGTGCCTATAATCTTGTTAGAATCAGGGAGGGAGACGAATGGAAGACGGCCTTCCGGACACGCTTTGGCCACTTTGAGTATTTAGTCATGCCATTCGGGCTCTGCAATGCTCCAGCCACATTCCAGCATCTGGTAAACGATGTTTTTCGGGACTTTCTTGATTTATTCGTCATCGTGTATCTGGATGACATCCTTGTATTCTCTGAAACTTTAGAATCCCATCGGACTCATGTAAAAAAGGTATTAGCTCGATTGCGGGAACACCGACTTTACGCAAAGGCTGAAAAATGCGACTTTGAAAAGCAAGTTGTGCATTTCCTAGGGCTTGTCATCTCCGCCGAGGGAATCTCCATGGACCCTCAGAAAGTCGCTTCTGTCTTGGAATGGCCTGCTCCTACTGACAGAAAAGCTGTACAGAGGTTCGTGGGGTTTGCTAACTTTTATAGAAAATTTATTAAGGACTTTTCTGGCATCATCACTCCCATTACTCAGCTAACGAAACAGCATGTTCCCTTTCGATGGACCCCAGAGGCTCGGACAGCGTTTGAACAGTTGAAAGCCTTATTCACCTCAGCTCCCATCTTGAAACATCCCGATCCCTCCTTAGCTTATGTTTTGGAGGTAGACGCCTCGGAAAATGCAGTTGGGGAAAATGCATTTCCCAACGCCAAGGGCCCAAATCATTGCTCCACCCTGTGGCCTTCTTCTCTAAAAAATTAAATCCTTCCGAAAGGAATTATGATGTTGGTGACCGAGAGCTACTGGCTATCAAGGCCGCTCTTGAAGAATGGTGTTACCTTTTGGAGGGAGCTTCTCACCCAATTCTTATCTTCACAGATCACAAGAATCTTGAGTATTTGAAGACAACTAAATGCCTAAGACCTCGGCAGGCAAGATGGGCACTTTTTTTTATCTCGTTTCATGTTTCATATAACCTACCGTCCTGGCTCAAAGAACGGGAAACCAGATGCCTTGTCCCGCATGTTCAGTGATCCATTTGTATCCTCGGAACCTGATACTATTCTACCAGCCAATAATTTTTTACTTCTTCAGGCGGATCTGATGTCACAAATAAGAAAATATGTGGAAGACCAACCGCCTTCCAAGGACCTGGCTCTTCAACTAAGGGATGGCCTGTACTTCCCTAAGAGGCAAATCTTTATCCCAGAACAGTTCAGAGTTGCCGTCCTAGGGCGATGTCATGATCATCCCCTAGCGGGTCACTTTGGGATTCACAAGACGGCTAATTCGATCTCCCGTACATTCTGGTGGCCAAACTTGATGAACGACTGCAAGAAATATGTAAGATTTTGTATTTCATGCCTTCGGAATAAGACAGACAGAGCCAGAACTTGGGGTCTACTTGAGCCCCTTCCTGTACCTGAGAAACCATGGAGCATGATCTCCATGGATTTTATAGTAGAACTTCCCCCATCTGAAGACTTCACTACCATTTTTGTTGTGGTTGATCGTTTGACCAAAATGGCCCACTTTGTACCTCTGCAAGGAACTCCTTCTGCCCCGGAGACTGCCTCAACTTTTATCAAGGAGATTGTAAGGTTGCATGGCATCCCTGACAGCATAGTTTCTGATCGAGGGGTGCAGTTCACTTCTAGATTTTGGAGGGCCTTATGTGAAACTTTGAATATTGAACTCCGCCTCTCCACAGCTTATCACCCACAAACTAATGGACAGACTGAAAGGGTCAATCAAACCCTTGAACAGTACCTACGATGCTTTTCTTCTTTTGCACAGGATGACTGGCTATCACTTCTCCCACTCGCGGAATTTTCATACAATAATTCCACCCATTCGGCAACCAAACAGTCACCTTTTTTCGCCAATTATGGATACCATCCTTCTTTCTTGCCTGAGCTGCCTATTGATTCTTCTGTACCTGCCGTACAAGACAGGTTGAACTTCCTTAACTCCAACTACCAATTACTGCAGGATACAATCTCCAAGACCCAGGCAGATAATAAAAAGTTCTTCGACAAGAAGAGAAGAGGCAATTTGAATCTTGAACCTGGAGATAAGGTCTGGCTTTCCACAGCGAACTTGAAACTAAGTTGCCCCTCGAGGAAGCTTGGCCCAAGATTTTTGGGGCCTTTTCCAGTCAAGAGAAAGATTAATGCAGTAGCATTCGAATTAGTGTTACCCAAGAACCTGAGAATCCACCCAGTATTCCATGTTTCTTTGTTGAAGCCTACAGTGCCAAATCCTTTCCCAAATCAGATTTCTGAAACCCCTCCACCGCTACTTATCGAAGGGAATGAGGAATTTGAGGTGGAGGCCGTATTGGACTGTAGGAAGAGAGGTAACCAAACACAGTTTCTCATTAAATGGAAAGGCTACGGGCCGGAAGAAAGTTCCTGGGAACCAGCTTCTGATGTGCATGCTCCAAGACTGGTACGAGCTTTCTTTCTACGCCACCCGGAAAAAGAGGTCCTGAGGGGCATCCAGAGGCTGCCCCTAAGGGGGGGGGGCAATGTAAGGAAGCTGCCGGGAATCCGTCTGCGCATGCGCGCATTCGTCAACAGTCTCGGAATGCTGGTGCGCGCGCGCATCCCCAGTACGCAGCGGCCTTTCCGGAGTATCATTGCGCATGCGTGTGCGCAATTCGCGCATGCACGTGCGCACGGGCAACGTGCGCGCGCAGGAGCACGCTCCTAATTCCCTTTGGCACCAGCCTGCCTACTTAAAGGATGCTCTGACTTCTGACAAGTGCTGACTGGTCTTCAGCAAGTACCCTGATACCTGAACTCTGTTTAAACCTGGCTTGATCCCTGTTGCTGAACCTTGGCTTCCCTTTGACCTTGCTTCCGGACTTGAATACTTGATTACTGGTTCCTGATCTCGGCTTCCCATCTGACCTCCCTCCTGCCTGTGCCTTGTACCTCGCTGCCCGTCTGCTACCGAACCCGGCCACCCTTGTGATCCTGCACCAGCCTCCTGCTTGGCTTAACGCTGTCTCCAGTGCCTGTGCTAGCTGTCCATCCTACCAGCTTTCCTGAGTCCAGTTCCTTACCAGATGCTCTGCCTGCATCTCCACGTCTGCAACTCAGCTGACAAGTTCTGCACGCAACTACAGGCACTCGTGTAACTCCTCACCCTAGGTCTGTCCCATCCTCAGTGGGGCTTGGGTTGGAGATACAAGGGAGGCCGACCTCGTCATTCCAGACTCCTACCAGGTACGTGACAGTACCAGTCAGCCAGAGATGGAGTCTGGAAGGGAGGCCTCTCCACCGAAGGACATTTACCAAACTATTTCTGTGCTCTCAAATATTGTGCAGAAGTTACAAGAGAATCTTGGTCGCATGGAAGAGCGACTTCCGCATGAGGTGACCGTCGCATCGGCCTGTGCTCCTTTCACCGCCATGGAATTTTTCTACTCAAACAGAGTCTGGTCTGTTCCGTGATGCCACTCCCCCTCCGGAACCCAAAGTGCCTATCCCTGAATGGTTTTCTGGAGAACGTAAGAAGTTTCGTACCTTCCGGAATTCTTGTGAACTTTATTTTTCTCTGCTACCCCGAACCTTTGCATCAGAGGACATCAAGGTAGGGTTTATTATTACACTACTACTGAACGAACCACTCTCCTGGGCTCATCACCTTCGGGAACAACATGACCCTGTTCTGACTGCCACGGGTTCATTCTTCTCAGCCATGGCTCAGTTATACACTGACCCCTTTTCCCAGCAAACTGCCGAATCCATGCTTGACAAATTACAGCAAGGGCCAAGGCCTGTTGAAGATTACGTAACTGACTTTCGTGTTTGGAGCGCAGATACCCAATGGAATCACTGCACTTCGTCACCAGTTCCGTCTAGGACTTTCTGACACCGTAAAAGATGAACTTGCCAGAGTGGGAATACCCGCGTCCCTGGAAGATCTGATAAATTTAACTATTCAGATCGATCGGCGGTTTCGAGAAAGGCAATCGGAAAATTCTAAAGGGACTCTTTCTGTGGTTTCAAGGCCAGCCGCCCCTGCTCCTCTACCTGTTCCTTCCCCCAGAAGGAGGGAACAGCATAAGGCACCTCACAGCAGTTTTCGTAGGTTACCTCTTTCTCCTGCTGAACGTCTACGTTGAGTCCAAGGCAGTCTGTGTCTCTACTGCGGGGAGGTTGGCCACTTCATACGAACTTGTCCGGCAGAGACCTGCAGGGTCTCTTCCCGTCAGCCTCTTGTGATGCATCTCCCTGGGAAGGATCAGTCACATGTCTCTCTTCCCATCAAGCTTCAGCTCCCCGAAAAGACGGTTTCAGTACTTGCAATCATAGACTCTGGGGCCTGCAGCTGTTTTGTGGACTCTGCATTTGCTTCTCTTCAGCAGCTGCCCTTGGGTACCAAGAGGCAAGGGTTCCATGTTCATCTGGCTGACGGCTCCGGTATTAAATCAGGCCCGGTTACTCAGGGGACCTTGCCTATTCTCTGCCAGACTTCTTCAGGCCATAGCGAACTCCTCCGTTTGGATGTCATAGCTTCTCCCATGTTTCCCGTTATCCTCGGCATTCCATGGTTGAAGGCACACAACCCTCACGTTGACTGGCTTACCGGAGATATCTCTTTTTCGTCCAACTACTGCCAGACGCACTGCCTCTTGGGAGGAACTGTCAACTCCACGCACCTCCTGGGTATCCACCCTGACCATGAAGCCTCTAAACTGATCCCGGTTGCTTATCACAAATTTCTGGACGTCTTTAATAAAAAGGGTGCAGACACTCTTCCACCTCATAAACCTTACGATTGTCCCATTGAACTTCTACCGGGAGCCGAGATCCCGTTTGGTCGGATTTACCCTCTCTCTGAGCCTGAATTGGAAGCCCTGCGTACCTATATCGACGAGAGCCTTGAAAAGCATGGGAGAAAAAGAAACCCTGGACTGCCGCACTCTGTATAGACAGTTATTTATTCCAAAATTTCAGGTAAAAAATCCAAATTCAAAATAAATCCATAAATCCAAAACAACAAATGCAGATGGTGTGCATGCAGGGAAGGGTGGCTAACGCGTTTCACGTCACGAATTGACGCTTACTCATAGCTAGGGTGTGTGGGAATCAATAGAGGTATAAATGAAAAATAAAGTAACTTTACACCAATCAGTACTGAAAGAACACAGCTGACTGGGATAACCTTATGTTTGATTCCGGCACTCCCAAGAAAGGGAGAGGGGGGAAGGGAATAGCACTCTTTTGAAGACCATTCACAAAAATACAAAATTACAAAATGTGTATAAATTATAAACTAAACACTTAATGCTTAAACATAGACACACCAAAGTGTGTCTATATATTATTTAAAAGTGAATGAATATGACAGTGATAAGTATGAATGTCAATTAATTAAGTTCAAAAAATGAACGGAAAAATCTTTTTAAATGAAAAAATAAATGAAAAGTGAAAATGTGAAAATGTTTTTTGGAGATGGTGAGCCATAGATGTAAATATATTCATGTATGTGAAATAATTATTATGTGATATTCGTGTGAATTGAAATAATAATAATAGTAATTTACAAATACTCCAAAAAACCATAATGATGAATTAATTAATAAATAATAAAATTTGAATGCACAAAATGTGCACAATGCGTGCTACTGCCAAACAGACTGTGTGACAATTACATAGGGAAATGTGAAGAATGATACATATGAATAAATAAATGATAAGTGATCATGAAGGAGATATATGTGTGTGTATAAAGTGTAAAGAAATGTCCATATATGAATGTCTATAAATGTGCCATATAATATAATATAATCCACCTTGTAATGGGTCAATGGATATAATACAATATGCCATAGAACAAAATAAACATGGATAAATCAATAAAATTCAAATAAATATCATGTGTGAATATATGCATTTACCGGAGACACATGTCTCTCCTGTATGCACACATGAACCTTGGACTTTCAACTTTAAACATAAACATAAATAAGAAATGTGTAATAAATGAGTATAAGAATGTACAAAGATATGCACGATAATATACAATAAAATCATGCAAGGGGGGTACATGAAAATGTGTGTAAGGAAATTCGGATGTTCAGATCCATATAGGGAAATGGTATTGAACCACACACAATACTATCTAGCAGGATGACAATGCATCTTTGCATGGATGTACCCTCATCTCTGCGGTTTAAGATGTAAACCCAATATTCAAATAATAATAAAATCATGATATTAACCTTAATTGTCAAGGGAATCTGTTAAAATAGTGCGTATGCACATGTCAATCACCGCACTTATCCAAAATCAAAAATTAAATAATATATGAACATATAGAAGTGTGCATGGTGGCCGGGCATGTGCATAGACACTATGGTACCTAAGTACTGGAAGCCGATGCTCATAATCACGGAATGTATTAAGAACGGAATTACTATTAGTCCGAGGACTGATAGTTGATAATAGCTCGAAAATTGTCGTCGTGGTGTATGGGCATTTATAAAGAAACAAAAATGTAAAAAATATAAAAAAATATAATATCAAAAATTGAAAAAAATCAAAAGGATATTTTTATCCTATGTAGATATATTACATTAGAGTTACGTCCATACAAACACGGCGACAAATGATTGGAGTAATTGGCCATCATTGATTTGAAAAAATCAAAATAAAAAAGGTTTACAAATATGTGTTTACAAATATGTATACAAAGGTAGATGTAAACAGAGGTAGAACAGATACAATGATGCTTGGCCTCACAATGATTGATCTCCAAAAATCCTCTGGAGGACAAGAAACACCAATGATACTCATTAGAAAAAAGGGACAGGACACTGTGCAGACAGGCTCATGTTTCAAGTCTAACGCACCAAAGGACAGGATATGTACTAAATTTGCAAAATTCCAATGCAATAAAGCACATCCTTGCAAATTATGCTATAAATCTCAAAAAAAGGGGTCCTCTGTGCGAAAGTCTTGAAAACAAGTTATGGGAAAAAAAAAAAAAAAAAAAAAAAAAACACAACACTGGTGCTCATTACAAAAAAAGGGGACAGGACACTGTGCAAACAGGCTCATGTTTCGAGTTGGAGAAAAAAAAAAAAAAAAAAAAAAAAAAAAAAAACCCAACACTGGTACTCATTACAAAAAAAGGGGACAGGACACTGTGCAAACAGGCTCATGTTTCGAGTTGGAGAAAAAAAAAAAAAAAAAAAAAAAAAAAACACAACACTGGTAATCATTACAAAAAAAGGGGACAGGACACTGTGCAAACAGGCTCATGTTTCGAGTTGGAGAAAAAAAAAAAAAAAAAAAAAAAAAATTATATATGCCCAAAGATGTGCATGTGTGGACCATGAAAAGTGCGAAATATGAATGCAATAATGCATAATTTCGCAACTGCAGTTATAAATTATGAAATAAATGACAAAAAAATGTTTTTTGTTCAAATTGTGAAGACAAGCAGTATAAGGAAAAACCAACACTAAATGAGAGGATCATTGTAACAATGAAGCAAGTTATCATGATAACTTATATGCTATCCATATGGGATGCATCTTCACAGATAATTTAATAAAAATGTGATACATCCCATTCATAATTTAACCCTGTGGGGCGTCTAGTGTCTAGTAGGAAGATCCACCGAACTTCTTGTCTGCATAGTGTATTAAATTTGTCCCCACCCCTAACGGGTCTGGTGATCCTTTCCACTCCCTGTATAGTGAGGCTGGAGGTGTTTTTATGATGAACCTCGTTCCAATGTCGTGCTACATTGGTCATGTGGTCCTTGTCAATATCGTAAAGATGATCGTATAACCGATCTTTGAGGCGTCTGGTAGTTCTCCCAATGTATTGTATGGAACACTGTGTACATGTGATGGCATATATGATGTAGCTAGTGTTACAATTGATGAAAGAATCGATCTTATGTGTTTTGCCAGTGGACATGGATGTAATAGTGTCACCTTTCTGTATGAATGGACAATAAACACAGTGTGTTCCCCCACATTTGAATGTCCCTTTAAATGATAACCAGTGTTTCGTGGTGTTCTTACTAGAAAAAAGGCTAGGAGATAGTAGGTTTCCAAGAGATGGTGCTCTTCTGGAAACCGTACGAATGCCCTTCTGTAATATTTTATCATATATGGGGTCATGTGTTAGTATAGGTAAATATTTTATGACTATACGTTTGACATTCTGGAATTCAGCACTATATGGGGTGGAAAACGTGGGGATACCGTTGTCGATATTGTTTTTCTTTTTATTTCTGGATCTATGTTTGCTTTTCCTTTTCTTTTTGTTAGTCTCTCTGATTCTGTCTCTGTCTTTATTTCTATCCTCTCCATGTGCGTGATCTGCTTTTTTAGACAACAAGGAATCACGGGATGTATTCCTGGCAATGGATAATCCCTTTTCTATAACAGGTGTGGGATATCCCCTTTCTTCAAATCTACTGGACATAGCTTTGGCTTCATTTTCAAAGTCAGCGTTTCTGCTGCACAATCTCCTTAGCCTCAGGAACTGTCCAATAGGGATGCTATTGATAGTATGTGTAGGATGACTGGAATCTGCTCTCAACAGCGTGTTCCCTGCATTAGGTTTTCTGTATAAACTGGAGAAAATAGCATTGTTTTCACCTGACAACTTAACGTCTAGAAATTCAATAGTGTTTTTGTTAAGTGTACCAGTGAAGCGTAGATTGAGTGTATTATCGTTCATGTATGCTAGCCATCTTTCTAGATCACATGATGGGTCATTCACTATAAACAAGAGATCGTCTATAAATCTACAAAAAAATAAAGTATCTCTGCGACGGGGACTATGAGGCCCAAAAATGCGCAGTCTTTCCCACCATCCCATGTAGAGATTGGCCAGGGATGGAGAGAACTTAGCTCCCATCGAGGCTCCGCACTTTTGGAGGTAATAGTCCCCGTCAAACATAAAAAAATTATGAGTAAGCAAATATTCCAAACATAAAATAATAAACTCCTGTAGAATAGGGGAAAATCGATCCGATCTCTGTAAAAAGTGAGAAACAGCCTGTAGACCCAAAGTATGGGGTATGGAGGAGTAAAGACTTGTGACATCACAAGTGATCCACTGACAGTTTTCATTCCATGTGATGTCATTCAGTTTGGTCAAAAGGTCATTGGTGTCACTAATGTACCCTGGTAAGTCCATAACCAAAGGTTGGAGTTGTTCATCCACCCATTGCCCTAAACGTTCATTTAAGGAATTGATTCCTGCTACAATCGGTCTGCCCGTAAGAGGTGTAAGGCCCTTATGCAGTTTTGGTAGGTGATGAAAGATGGGCATGACAGGGAAAGGTGGGATCAAAACTTCTTTTTCCTTTTCTGTGAAGACTCCTATTAGGACTGACCTATCCAATAACGCAGAGAGTTCTTTCTTGAAGGATTCTGTGGGGTCACCTCTAAGCTTATGATAAGTGGTAGTGTCCGACAATTGCCTTAAAGCCTCTTGTTTGTAGATAGTGGCATCTAGGACAACCACCACCCCGCCTTTATCTGAGTTCTTTATAACTATAGAGGGATCCTTTTGAAGTTTATCTAACGATATTTTTTCTTCAACAGACAAATTATCAAAACCCTTTTTGCTGGATGTTTTAGATATATTTTTAGCCAAAAGGGATAAATCCCTTTCTACTAATTTTTGGTATAAATCCATGTCCTTTCCTCTGGAATTTATCGGATAAAAGTCTGATTTAACCTTAAAATGAACTGGGTTATGACCTGGACCAAAAACATCCATATCTTCTCTGACTATATCTGATTCACCAGCAAGATCTGTCAAGTCCATCAAAGCACATACATCAATGAAATGATTAGAATAAGGTATACACTCACCCATGGTGGAGTCCTCTGTGGAAAAGCCTGGCGATGAAATATCTTGTTCAGAAAAGTAATGTTTTTGCAGTGTGAGAACTCTTGCTAATCTGTTGACATCTATGATGGTGTTGAAGAGGTTAAAGTGATTGGATGGACAAAAATTCAAGCCTTTTGACAATAATAGAATATCTGATTCGGTTAAAGGACATCCCGACAGATTCATTACATTCGATATTTCAGCTACTTGCGATCCCGTAGAGGGTAGCGATTTCCTCTGTTGTCTTCTGTGTTTCTTTCCGCCTCTCCTGGTTTTCTTGTTTTTTTGTTGTTTTTCTTCTTGTTTTTCTTGCTGTGATTCTGACCGTGAGGGTTTAAAGGAACCGGTTGATCTTTACGTGTGTATTCGGGTTTGGAGCTGTCAGAGGAAGAGTCAGATCCAGTCGCTGCAAAAGTGTCATTTGGGGGTTCACCTTCCGTATCTGAAAAACTGACCCGCTTTTTGCTTGGAGTTTTTCGTGGGCGGTTCGCGTGAAATATTGGCTTCTTCCAAGTATAAACTTTATTTGCATCATAATCTAACTGATCTCTGGTCTTTTTCTCTTTTTTAGTAGCAATTACTCCTCTTTCTAGTTTATCCATTTTTTTGTTCAGCTGCATGTCCAAATCCGAATATCCAGGTTGTCCCTGTTGATCCACTAGTTCCTTCTGTATCATGGACATTTCATCCTGTACCCTATTCAATTCTTTTTGTTTAAAGTTCACAATGATTTTCATCAGTTCAAACGAACAAGCAGAAAGGGTATTAATCCATTTCATTTTTGTATCCTCGTCTGGAAAATCAAACGTGGGAAACTTCTTAATGCGTAGTCCTCGAGGTATTTGTTCCATAGTGATATATTCCGTGAGTGTGTTAACATCCCAGAACGCCCTTATTTCCTTTGCCATAAGGCTCTCAAGTTTGCGGAATATGCGTCTCAGAGAGAAATCGCCTACATCCGCTGTTTGTGAAAAAAGTTGCTGGCTGGAGCGTAAGGGATTGTTAGCTGGGGCGGTAAGAGTTCGGCTAAACCCTGTGTCTACTCCTGTAGTTGTTGTAGTGGTGGTGGATTCGGTATGTGTCATGGTGACGGGGTAATCCATTGTGTATAAAACACTATGTATTAAGGAATTACGGAGCTGGAGAATATTGAAGCTGGGCAGGTACAAAAATGGGCAAAGTCCAGGTAGAAACAGAGGAAAGGAAAAACGTACCGCTCAAAAGCTTGAGAATTCACCAAATAGCTGCTTCCGCCCGGTCACTCACACAGGTGCTGGCTCTGCACTGATGCATGGGAGAAAAAGAAACCCTGGACTGCCGCACTCTGTATAGACAGTTATTTATTCCAAAATTTCAGGTAAAAAATCCAAATTCAAAATAAATCCATAAATCCAAAACAACAAATGCAGATGGTGTGCATGCAGGGAAGGGTGGCTAACGCGTTTCACGTCACGAATTGACGCTTACTCATAGCTAGGGTGTGTGGGAATCAATAGAGGTATAAATGAAAAATAAAGTAACTTTACACCAATCAGTACTGAAAGAACACAGCTGACTGGGATAACCTTATGTTTGATTCCGGCACTCCCAAGAAAGGGAAGGGAATAGCACTCTTTTGAAGACCATTCACAAAAATACAAAATTACAAAATGTGTATAAATTATAAACTAAACACTTAATGCTTAAACATAGACACACCAAAGTGTGTCTATATATTATTTAAAAGTGAATGAATATGACAGTGATAAGTATGAATGTCAATTAATTAAGTTCAAAAAATGAACGGAAAAATCTTTTTAAATGAAAAAATAAATGAAAAGTGAAAATGTGAAAATGTTTTTTGGAGATGGTGAGCCATAGATGTAAATATATTCATGTATGTGAAATAATTATTATGTGATATTCGTGTGAATTGAAATAATAATAATAGTAATTTACAAATACTCCAAAAAACCATAATGATGAATTAATTAATAAATAATAAAATTTGAATGCACAAAATGTGCACAATGCGTGCTACTGCCAAACAGACTGTGTGACAATTACATAGGGAAATGTGAAGAATGATACATATGAATAAATAAATGATAAGTGATCATGAAGGAGATATATGTGTGTGTATAACACTGTGTTTATTGTCCATTCATACAGAAAGGTGACACTATTACATCCATGTCCACTGGCAAAACACATAAGATCGATTCTTTCATCAATTGAAACACTAGCTACATCATATATGCCATCACATGTACACAGTGTTCCATACAATACATTGGGAGAACTACCAGACGCCTCAAAGATCGGTTATACGATCATCTTTACGATATTGACAAGGACCACATGACCAATGTAGCACGACATTGGAACGAGGTTCATCATAAAAACACCTCCAGCCTCACTATACAGGGAGTGGAAAGGATCACCAGACCCGTTAGGGGTGGGGACAAATTTAATACACTATGCAGACAAGAAGTTCGGTGGATCTTCCTACTAGACACTAGACGCCCCACAGGGTTAAATTATGAATGGGATGTATCACATTTTTATTAAATTATCTGTGAAGATGCATCCCATATGGATAGCATATAAGTTATCATGATAACTTGCTTCATTGTTACAATGATCCTCTCATTTAGTGTTGGTTTTTCCTTATACTGCTTGTCTTCACAATTTGAACAAAAAACATTTTTTTGTCATTTATTTCATAATTTATAACTGCAGTTGCGAAATTATGCATTATTGCATTCATATTTCGCACTTTTCATGGTCCACACATGCACATCTTTGGGCATATATAATTTTTTTTTTTTTTTTTTTTTTTTTTTCTCCAACTCGAAACATGAGCCTGTTTGCACAGTGTCCTGTCCCCTTTTTTTGTAATGATTACCAGTGTTGTGTTTTTTTTTTTTTTTTTTTTTTTTTTTTTTTTCTCCAACTCGAAACATGAGCCTGTTTGCACAGTGTCCTGTCCCCTTTTTTTGTAATGAGTACCAGTGTTGGGTTTTTTTTTTTTTTTTTTTTTTTTTTTTCTCCAACTCGAAACATGAGCCTGTTTGCACAGTGTCCTGTCCCCTTTTTTTGTAATGAGCACCAGTGTTGTGTTTTTTTTTTTTTTTTTTTTTCCCATTACTTGTTTTCAAGACTTTCGCACAGAGGACCCCTTTTTTTGAGATTTATAGCATAATTTGCAAGGATGTGCTTTATTGCATTGGAATTTTGCAAATTTAGTACATATCCTGTCCTTTGGTGCGTTAGACTTGAAACATGAGCCTGTCTGCACAGTGTCCTGTCCCTTTTTTCTAATGAGTATCATTGGTGTTTCTTGTCCTCCAGAGGATTTTTGGAGATCAATCATTGTGAGGCCAAGCATCATTGTATCTGTTCTACCTCTGTTTACATCTACCTTTGTATACATATTTGTAAACACATATTTGTAAACCTTTTTTATTTTGATTTTTTCAAATCAATGATGGCCAATTACTCCAATCATTTGTCGCCGTGTTTGTATGGACGTAACTCTAATGTAATATATCTACATAGGATAAAAATATCCTTTTGATTTTTTTCAATTTTTGATATTATATTTTTTTATATTTTTTACATTTTTGTTTCTTTATAAATGCCCATACACCACGACGACAATTTTCGAGCTATTATCAACTATCAGTCCTCGGACTAATAGTAATTCCGTTCTTAATACATTCCGTGATTATGAGCATCGGCTTCCAGTACTTAGGTACCATAGTGTCTATGCACATGCCCGGCCACCATGCACACTTCTATATGTTCATATATTATTTAATTTTTGATTTTGGATAAGTGCGGTGATTGACATGTGCATACGCACTATTTTAACAGATTCCCTTGACAATTAAGGTTAATATCATGATTTTATTATTATTTGAATATTGGGTTTACATCTTAAACCGCAGAGATGAGGGTACATCCATGCAAAGATGCATTGTCATCCTGCTAGATAGTATTGTGTGTGGTTCAATACCATTTCCCTATATGGATCTGAACATCCGAATTTCCTTACACACATTTTCATGTACCCCCCTTGCATGATTTTATTGTATATTATCGTGCATATCTTTGTACATTCTTATACTCATTTATTACACATTTCTTATTTATGTTTATGTTTAAAGTTGAAAGTCCAAGGTTCATGTGTGCATACAGGAGAGACATGTGTCTCCGGTAAATGCATATATTCACACATGATATTTATTTGAATTTTATTGATTTATCCATGTTTATTTTGTTCTATGGCATATTGTATTATATCCATTGACCCATTACAAGGTGGATTATATTATATTATATGGCACATTTATAGACATTCATATATGGACATTTCTTTACACTTTATACACACACATATATCTCCTTCATGATCACTTATCATTTATTTATTCATATGTATCATTCTTCACATTTCCCTATGTAATTGTCACACAGTCTGTTTGGCAGTAGCACGCATTGTGCACATTTTGTGCATTCAAATTTTATTATTTATTAATTAATTCATCATTATGGTTTTTTGGAGTATTTGTAAATTACTATTATTATTATTTCAATTCACACGAATATCACATAATAATTATTTCACATACATGAATATATTTACATCTATGGCTCACCATCTCCAAAAAACATTTTCACATTTTCACTTTTCATTTATTTTTTCATTTAAAAAGATTTTTCCGTTCATTTTTTGAACTTAATTAATTGACATTCATACTTATCACTGTCATATTCATTCACTTTTAAATAATATATAGACACACTTTGGTGTGTCTATGTTTAAGCATTAAGTGTTTAGTTTATAATTTATACACATTTTGTAATTTTGTATTTTTGTGAATGGTCTTCAAAAGAGTGCTATTCCCTTCCCCCCTCTCCCTTTCTTGGGAGTGCCGGAATCAAACATAAGGTTATCCCAGTCAGCTGTGTTCTTTCAGTACTGATTGGTGTAAAGTTACTTTATTTTTCATTTATACCTCTATTGATTCCCACACACCCTAGCTATGAGTAAGCGTCAATTCGTGACGTGAAACGCGTTAGCCACCCTTCCCTGCATGCACACCATCTGCATTTGTTGTTTTGGATTTATGGATTTATTTTGAATTTGGATTTTTTACCTGAAATTTTGGAATAAATAACTGTCTATACAGAGTGCGGCAGTCCAGGGTTTCTTTTTCTCCCATGCATCAGTGCAGAGCCAGCACCTGTGTGAGTGACCGGGCGGAAGCAGCTATTTGGTGAATTCTCAAGCTTTTGAGCGGTACGTTTTTCCTAGCCTTGAAAAGCAGTTCATTCGGCCTTCCACTTCACCAGCAGGAGCCGGTATTTTCTTCGTTGAGAAAAAAGACCACACCTTGAGGCCCTGTGTGGACTATCGTGACCTTAACAGGGTCACTGTCAAGAATCGGTACCCTCTTCCTCTGATTCCCGAACTATTCCAGAGGCTGCGAGGGGCACGAGTGTTCTCCAAACTGGACTTGAGGGGTGCCTATAATCTTGTCAGAATCAGGGAGGGAGACGAATGGAAGACGGCCTTCCGGACACGTTTTGGCCACTTTGAGTATTTAGTCATGCCATTCGGGCTCTGCAATGCTCCAGCCAAATTCCAGCATCTGGTAAACGTTTTTTTTCGGGACTTTCTTGATTTATTCGTCATCGTGTATCTGGATGACATCCTTGTATTCTCTGAAACTTTAGAATCCCATCGGACTCATGTAAAAAAGGTATTAGCTCGATTGCGGGAACACTGACTTTACGCAAAGGCTGAAAAATGCGACTTTGAAAAGCAAGTTGTGCATTTCCTAGGGCTTGTCATCTCCGCCGAGGGAACCTCCATGGACCCTTAGAAAGTCGCTTCTGTCTTGGAATGGTCTGCTCCTACTGACAGAAAAGCTGTACAGAGGTTCGTGGGGTTTGCTAACTTTTATAGAACATTTATTAAGGACTTTTCTGGCATCATCACTCCCATTACTCAGCTAACGAAACAGCATGTTCCCTTTCGATGGACCCCAGAGGCTCAGACAGCGTTTGAACAGTTGAAAGCCTTATTCACCTCAGCTCCCATCTTGAAACATCCCGATCCCTCCTTAGCTTATGTTTTGGAGGTAGACGCCTCGGAAAATGCAGTTGAGGCTATTATTTCCCAACGCCAAGGGCCCAAATCATTGCTCCACCCTGTGGCCTTCTTCTCTAAAAAAATTAAATCCTTCCGAAAGGAATTATGATGTTGGTGACCGAGAGCTACTGGCTATCAAGGCCGCTCTTGAAGAATGGCGTTACCTTTTGGAGGGAGCTTCTCACCCAATTCTTATTTTCACAGATCACAAGAATCTTGAGTATTTGAAGACAGCTAAACGCCTAAGACCTTGGCAGGCAAGATGGGCACTTTTTTTCTCTCGTTTCATGTTTCATATAACCTACCGTCCTGGCTCAAAGAACGGGAAACCAGATGCCTTGTCCCGCATGTTCAGTGATCCAGTTGTATCCTCGGAACCTGATACTATTCTACCAGCCAATAATTTTTTACTTCTTCAGGCGGATCTGATGTCACAAATAAGAAAATATGTGGAAGACCAACCGCCTTCCAAGGACCTGGCTCTTCAACTAAGGGATGGCCTGTACTAAGAGGCCTATTTGTCTAAGAGGCAAATCTTTATCCCAGAACAGTTCAGAGTTGCCGTCCTAGGGCGATGTCATGATCATCCCCTAGCGGGTCACTTTGGGATTCACAAGACGGCTAATTCGATCTCCCGTACATTCTGGTGGCCAAACTTGATGAACGACTGCAAGAAATATGTAAGATCTTGTATTTCATGCCTTCGGAATAAGACAGACAGAGCCAGAACTTGGGGTCTGCTTGAGCCCCTTCCTGTACCTGAGAAACCATGGAGCATGATCTCCATGGATTTTATAGTAGAACTTCCCCCATCTGAAGACTTCACTACCATTTTCGTTGTGGTTGATCGTTTGACCAAAATGGCCCACTTTGTACCTCTGCAAGGAACTCCTTCTGCCCCGGAGACAGCTTATCACCCACAAACTAATGGACAGACTGAAAGGGTCAATCAAACCCTTGAACAGTACCTACGATGCTTTTCTTCTTTTGCACAGGATGACTGGCTATCACTTCTCCCACTCGCGGAATTTTCATACAATAATTCCACCCATTCACCCATTTGAACTTCCTTAACTCAAACTACCAATTACTGCAGGATACAATCTCCAAGACCCAGGCAGATAATAAAAAGTTCTTCGACAAGAAGAGAAGAGGCAATTTGAATCTTGAACCTTTTCCAGTACCTCGCTGCCCGTCTGCTACCGAACCCGGCCACCCTTGTGATCCTGCACCAGTTTCCTGCTTGGCTTAACGCTGTCTCCAGTGCCTGTGCTAGCTGTCCATCCTACCAGCTTTCCTGAGTCCAGTTCCTTACCAGATGCTCTGCCTGCATCTCCACGTCTGCAACTCAGCTGACAAGTTCTGTACGCAACTACAGGCACTCGTGTAACTCCTCACCCTAGGTCTGTCCCATCCTCAGTGGGGCTTGGGTTGGAGATACAAGGGAGGCCGACCTCGTCATTCCAGACTCCTACCAGGTACGTGACAGTACCAGTCAGCCAGAGATGGAGTCTGGAAGGGAGGCCTCTCCACCGAAGAACATTTACCAAACTATTTCTGCGCTCTCAAATATTGTGCAGAAGTTACAAGAGCGGGTCACTTTGGGATTCACAAGACGGCCAATTTGATCTCCCGTACATTCTGGTGGCCAAATTTGATGAACGACTGCAAGAAATATGTAAGATCTTGTATTTCATGCCTTCGGAATAAGACAGACAGAGCCAGAACTTGGGGTCTACTTGAGCCCCTTCCTGTACCTGAGAAACCATGGAGCATGATCTCCATGGATTTTATAGTAGAACTTCCCCCATCTGAAGACTTCACTACCATTTTCGTTGTGGTTGACCGTTTGACCAAAATGGCCCACTTTGTACCTCTGCAAGGAACTCCTTCTGCCCCGGAGACTGCCTCAACTTTTATCAAGGAGATTGTAAGGTTGCATGGCATCCCTGACAGCATAGTTTCTGATCGAGGGGTGCAGTTCACTTCTAGATTTTGGAGGGCCTTATGTGAAACTTTGAACATTGAACTCCGCCTCTCCACAGCTTATCACCCACAAACTAATGGACAGACTGAAAGGGTCAATCAAACCCTTGAACAGTACCTACGATGCTTTTCTTCTTTTGCACAGGATGACTGGCTATCACTTCTCCCACTCGTGGAATTTTCATACAATAATTCCACCCATTCGGTAACCAAACAGTCACCTTTTTTCGCCAATTATGGATACCATCCTTCTTTCTTGCCTGAGTTGCCTATTGGTTCTTCTGTACCTGCCGTACAAGACAGGTTGAACTTCCTTAACTCCAACTACCAATTACTGCAGGTCCCAGAACAGTTCAGAGTTGCCGTCCTAGGGCGATGTCATGATCATCCCCTAGCGGGTCACTTTGGGATTCACAAGACGGCTAATTTGATCTCCCGTACATTCTGGTGGCCAAACTTGATGAACGACTGCAAGAAATATGTAAGATCTTGTATTTCATGCCTTCGGAATAAGACAGACAGAGCCAGAACTTGGGGTCTACTTGAGCCCCTTCCTGTACCTGAGAAACCATGGAGCATGATCTCCATGGATTTTATAGTAGAACTTCCCCCATCTGAAGACTTCACTACCATTTTCGTTGTGGTTGATCGTTTGACCAAAATGGCCCACTTTGTACCTCTGCAAGGAACTCCTTCTGCCCCGAGACTGCCTCAACTTTTATCAAGAAGATTGTAAGGTTGCATGGCATCCCTGACAGCATAATTTCTGATCGAGGGGTGCAGTTCACTTCTAGATTTTGGAGGGCCTTATGTGAAACTTTGAACATTGAACTCCGCCTCTCCACAGCTTATCACCCACAAACTAATGGACAGACTGAAAGGGTCAATCAAACCCTTGAACAGTACCTACGATGCTTTTCTTCTTTTGCACAGGATGACTGGCTATCACTTCTCCCACTCGCGGAATTTTCATACAATAATTCCACCCATTCGGCAACCAAACAGTCACCTTTTTTCGCCAATTATGGATACCATCCTTCTTTCTTGCCTGAGCTGCCTATTGATTCTTCTGTACCTGCCATACAAGACAGGTTGAACTTCCTTAACTCCAACTACCAATTACTGCAGGATACAATCTCCAAGACCCAGGCAGATAATAAAAAGTTCTTCGACAAGAAGAGAAGAGGCAATTTGAATCTTGAACCTTTTCCAGTACCTCGCTGCCCGTCTGCTACCGAACCCGGCCACCCTTGTGATCCTGCACAGCCTCCTGCTTGGCTTAACGCTTTCTCCAGTGCCTGTGCTAGCTGTCCATCCTACCAGCTTTCCTGAGTCCAGTTCCTTACCAGATGCTCTGCCTGCATCTCCACGTCTGCAACTCAGCTGACAAGTTCTGCACGCAACTACAGGCACTCGTGTAACTCCTCACCCTAGGTCTGTCCCATTCTCAGTGGGGCTTGGGTTGGAGATACAAGGGAGGCCGACCTCGTCATTCCAGACTCCTACCAGGTACGTGACAGTACCAGTCAGCCAGAGATGGAGTCTGGAAGGGAGGCCTCTCCACCGAAGGACATTTAGAAAACTATTTCTGCGCTCTCAAATATTGTGCAGAAGTTACAAGAGCGGGTCACTTTGGGATTCACAAGACGGCTAATTTGATCTCCCGTACATTCTGGTGGCCAAACTTGATGAACGACTGCAAGAAATATGTAAGATCTTGTATTTCATGCCTTCGGAATAAGACAGACAGAGCCAGAACCTAGGGTCTACTTGAGCCCCTTCCTGTACCTGAGAAACCATGGAGCATGATCTCCATGGATTTTATAGTAGAACTTCCCCCATCTGAAGACTTTACTACCATTTTTGTTGTGGTTGATCGTTTGACCAAAATGGCCCACTTTGTACCTCTGCAAGGAACTCCTTCTGCCCCGGAGACTGCCTCAACTTTTATCAAGGAGATTGTAAGGTTGCATGGCATCCCTGACAGCATAGTTTCTGATCGAGGGGTGCAGTTCACTTCTAGATTTTGGAGGGCCTTATGTGAAACATTGAACATTGAACTCCGCCTCTCCACAGCTTATCACCCACAAACTAATGGACAGACTGAAAGGTTCAATCAAACCCTTGAACAGTACCTACGATGCTTTTCTTCTTTTGCACAGGATGACTGGCTATCACTTCTCCCACTCGCGGAATTTTCATACAATAATTCCACCCATTCGGTAACCAAACAGTCACCTTTTTTCGCCAATTATGGATACCATCCTTCTTTCTTGCCTGAGCTGCCTATTGATTCTTCTGTACCTGCCGTACAAGACAGGTTGAACTTCCTTAACTCCAACTACCAATTACTGCAGGTCCCAGAACAGTTCAGAGTTGCCGTCCTAGGGCGATGTCATGATCATCCCCTAGCGGGTCACTTTGGGATTCACAAGACGGCTAATTTGATCTCCCGTACATTCTGGTGGCCAAACTTGATGAACGACTGCAAGAAATATGTAAGATCTTGTATTTCATGCCTTCGGAATAAGACAGACAGAGCCAGAACTTGGGGTCTACTTGAGCCCCTTCCTGTACCTGAGAAACCATGGAGCATGATCTCCATGGATTTTATAGTAGAACTTCCCCCATCTGAAGACTTCACTACCATTTTCGTTGTGGTTGATCGTTTGACCAAAATGGCCCACTTTGTACCTCTGCAAGGAACTCCTTCTGCCCCGGAGACTGCCTCAACTTTTATCAAGGAGATTGTAAGGTTGCATGGCATCCCTGACAGCATAGTTTCTGATCGAGGGGTGCAGTTCACTTCTAGATTTTGGAGGGCCTTATGTGAAACTTTGAACATTGAACTCCGCCTCTCCACAGCTTATCACCCACAAACTAATGGACAGACTGAAAGGGTCAATCAAACCCTTGAACAGTACCTACGATGCTTTTCTTCTTTTGCACAGGATGACTGGCTATCACTTCTCCCACTCGCGGAATTTTCATACAATAATTCCACCCATTCGGCAACCAAACAGTCACCTTTTTTCGCCAATTATGGATACCATCCTTCTTTCTTGCCTGAGCTGCCTATTGATTCTTCTGTACCTGCCGTACAAGACAGGTTGAACTTCCTTAACTCCAACTACCAATTACTGCAGGATACAATCTCCAAGACCCAGGCAGATAATAAAAAGTTCTTCGACAAGAACAGAAGAGGCAATTTGAATCTTGAACCTGGAGATAAGGTCTGGCTTTCCACAGCGAACTTGAAACTAAGTTGCCCCTCGAGGAAGCTTGGCCCAAGATTTTTGGGGCCTTTTCCAGTACCTCGCTGCCCGTCTGCTACCGAACCCGGCCACCCTTTTGATCCTGCACCAGCCTCCTGCTTGGCTTAACGCTGTCTCCAGTGCCTGTGCTAGCTGTCCATCCTACCAGCTTTCCTGAGTCCAGTTCCTTACCAGATGCTCTGCCTGCATCTCCACGTCTGCAACTCAGCTGACAAGTTCTGCACGCAACTACAGGCTCTCGTGTAACTCCTCACCCTTGGTCTGTCCCATCCTCAGTGGGGCTTGGGTTGGAGATACAAGGGAGGCCGACCTCGTCATTCCAGACTCCTACCAGGTACGTGACAGTACCAGTCAGCCAGAGATGGAGTCTGGAAGGGAGGCCTCTCCACCGAAGGACATTTACCAAACTATTTCTGCGCTCTCAAATATTGTGCAGAAGTTACAAGAGCGGGTCACTTTGGGATTCACAAGACGGCTAATTTGATCTCCCGTACATTCTAGTGGCCAAACTTGATGAACGACTGCAAGAAATATGTAAGATCTTGTGTTTCATGCCTTCGGAATAAGACAGACAGAGCCAGAACTTGGGGTCTACTTGAGCCCCTTCCTGTACCTGAGAAACCATGGAGCATGATCTCCATGGATTTTATAGTAGAACTTCCCCCATCTGAAGACTTTACTACCATTTTCGTTGTGGTTGATCGGTTGACCAAAATGGCCCACTTTGTACCTCTGCAAGGAACTCCTTCTGCCCCGGAGACTGCCTCAACTTTTATCAAGGAGATTGTAAGGTTGCATGGCATCCCTGACAGCATAGTTTCTGATCGAGGGGTGCAGTTCACTTCTAGATTTTGGAGGGCCTTATGTGAAACTTTGAACATTGAACTCCGCCTCTCCACAGCTTATCACCCACAAACTAATGGACAGACTGAAAAGGGTCAATCAAACCCTTGAACAGTACCTACGATGCTTTTCTTCTTTTGCACAGGATGACTGGCTATCACTTCTCCCACTCGCGGAATTTTCATACAATAATTCCACCCATTCGGTAACCAAACAGTCACCTTTTTTCGCCAATTATGGATACCATCCTTCTTTCTTGCCTGAGCTGCCTATTGATTCTTCTGTACCTGCCGTACAAGACAGGTTGAACTTCCTTAACTCCAACTACCAATTACTGCAGGTCCCAGAACAGTTCAGAGTTGCCGTCCTAGGGCGATGTCATGATCATCCCCTAGCGGGTCACTTTGGGATTCACAAGACGGCTAATTTGATCTCCCGTACATTCTGGTGGCCAAACTTGATGAACGACTGCAAGAAATATGTAAGATCTTGTATTTCATGCCTTCGGAATAAGACAGACAGAGCCAGAACTTGGGGTCTACTTGAGCCCCTTCCTGTACCTGAGAAACCATGGAGCATGATCTCCATGGATTTTATAGTAGAACTTCCCCCATCTGAAGACTTCACTACCATTTTCGTTGTGGTTGATCGTTTGACCAAAATGGCCCACTTTGTACCTCTGCAAGGAACTCCTTCTGCCCCGAGACTGCCTCAACTTTTATCAAGGAGATTGTAAGGTTGCATGGCATCCCTGACAGCATAATTTCTGATCGAGGGGTGCAGTTCACTTCTAGATTTTGGAGGGCCTTATGTGAAACTTTGAACATTGAACTCCGCCTCTCCACAGCTTATCACCCACAAACTAATGGACAGACTGAAAGGGTCAATCAAACCCTTGAACAGTACCTACGATGCTTTTCTTCTTTTGCACAGGATGACTGGCTATCACTTCTCCCACTCGCGGAATTTTCATACAATAATTCCACCCATTCGGCAACCAAACAGTCACCTTTTTTCGCCAATTATGGATACCATCCTTCTTTCTTGCCTGAGCTGCCTATTGATTCTTCTGTACCTGCCGTACAAGACAGGTTGAACTTCCTTAACTCCAACTACCAATTACTGCAGGATACAATCTCCAAGACCCAGGCAGATAATAAAAAGTTCTTCGACAAGAACAGAAGAGGCAATTTGAATCTTGAACCTTTTCCAGTACCTCGCTGCCCGTCTGCTACCGAACCCGGCCACCCTTGTGATCCTGCACCAGCCTCCTGCTTGGCTTAACGCTGTCTCCAGTGCCTGTGCTAGCTGTCCATCCTACCAGCTTTCCTGAGTCCAGTTCCTTACCAGATGCTCTGCCTGCATCTCCACGTCTCACTCGTGTAACTCCTCACCCTAGGTCTGTCCCATCCTCAGTGGGGCTTGGGTTGGAGATACAAGGGAGGCCGACCTCGTCATTCCAGAATCCTACCAGGTCACTGTCGAGAATCGGTACCCTCTTCCTCTGATTCCCGAACTATTCCAGAGGCTGCGAGGGGCACGAGTGTTCTCCAAACTGGACTTGAGGGGTGCCTATAATCTTGTCAGAATCAGGGAGGGAGACGAATGGAAGACGGCCTTCCGGGCACGCTTTGGCCACTTTGAGTATTTAGTCATGCCATTCGGGCTCTGCAATGCTCCAGCCACATTCCAGCATCTGGTAAACGATGTTTTTCGGGACTTTCTTGATTTATTCGTCATCGTGTGTCTGGATGACATCCTTGTATTCTCTGAAACTTTAGAATCCCATCGGACTCATGTAAAAAAGGTATTAGCTCGATTGCGGGAACACCGACTTTACGCAAAGGCTGAAAAATGTGACTTTGAAAAGCAAGTTGTGCATTTCCTAGGGCTTGTCATCTTCGCCGAGGGAATCTCCATAGACCCTCAGAAAGTCGCTTCTGTCTTGGAATGGCCTGCTCCTACTGACAGAAAAGCTGTACAGAGGTTCGTGGGGTTTGCTAACCCTGGGAAGGATCAGTCACATGTCTCTCTTCCCATCAAGCTTCAGCTCCCCGAAAAGACGGTTTCAGTACTTGCAATCATAGACTCTGGGGCCTGCAGCTGTTTTGTGGACTCTGCATTTGCTTCTCTTCAGCAGCTGCCCTTGGGTACCAAGAGGCAAGGGTTCCATGTCCATCTGGCTGACGGCTCCGGTATTAAATCAGGCCCGGTTACTCAAGAGACCTTGCCTATTCTCTGCCAGACTTCTTCAGGCCATAGCGAACTCCTCCGTTTGGATGTCATAGCTTCTCCCATGTTTCCCGTTATCCTCGGCATTCCATGGTTGAAGGCACACAACCCTCACGTTGACTGGCTTACCGGAGATATTTTTTTTTTTTCGTCCAACTACTGCCAGACGCACTGCCTCTTGGGAGGAACTGTCAACTCCACGCCCCTCCTGGGTATCCACCCTGACCATGAAGCCTCTAAACTGATCCCGGTTGCTTACCACGAATTTCTGGACGTCTTTAATAAAAAGGGTGCAGACACTCTTCCACCTCATAGAACTTACGATTGCCCCATTGAACTTCTACCGGGAGCCGAGATCCCGTTTGGTCGGATTTACCCTCTCTCTGAGCCTGAATTGGAAGCCCTGCGTACCTATATCGACGAGAGCCTTGAAAAGCAGTTCATTCGGCCTTCCACTTCACCAGCAGGAGCCGGTATTTTCTTCGTTGAGAAAAAAGACCACACCTTGAGGCCCTGTGTGGACTATCGTGACCTTAACAGGGTCACTGTCAAGAATCGGTACCCTCTTCCTCTGATTCCCGAACTATTCCAGAGGCTGCGAGGGGCACGAGTGTTCTCCAAACTGGACTTGAGGGGTGCCTATAATCTTGTCAGAATCAGGGAGGGAGACGAATGGAAGACGGCCTTCCGGACACGCTTTGGCCACTTTGAGTATTTAGTCATGCCATTCGGGCTCTGCAATGCTCCAGCCACATTCCAGCATCTGGTAAACGATGTTTTTCGGGACTTTCTTGATTTATTCGTCATCGTGTATCTGGATGACATCCTTGTATTCTCTGAAACTTTAGAATCCCATCGGACTCATGTAAAAAAGGTATTAGCTCGATTGCGGGAACACCGACTTTAAGCAAAGGCTGAGAAATGCGACTTTGAAAAGCAAATTGTGCATTTCCTAGGGCTTGTCATCTCCGCCGAGGGAATCTCCATGGACCCTCAGAAAGTCGCTTCTGTCTTGGAATGGCCTGCTCCTACTGACAGAAAAGCTGTACAGAGGTTCGTGGGGTTTGCTAACCCTGGGAAGGATCAGTCACATGTCTCTCTTCCCATCAAGCTTCAGCTCCCCGAAAAGACGGTTTCAGTACTTGCAATCATAGACTCTGGGGCCTGCAGCTGTTTTGTGGACTCTGCATTTGCTTCTCTTCAGCAGCTGCCCTTGGGTACCAAGAGGCAAGGGTTCCATGTCCATCTGGCTGACGGCTCCGGTATTAAATCAGGCCCGGTTACTCAAGAGACCTTGCCTATTCTCTGCCAGACTTCTTCAGGCCATAGCGAACTCCTCCGTTTGGATGTCATAGCTTCTCCCATGTTTCCCGTTATCCTCGGCATTCCATGGTTGAAGGCACACAACCCTCACGTTGAATGGCTTAACGGAGATATATATTTTTTTCGTCCAACTACTGCCAGACGCACTGCCTCTTGGGAGGAACTGTCAACTCCACGCCCCTCCTGGGTATCCACCCTGACCATGAAGCCTCTAAACTGATCCCGGTTGCTTATCACTAATTTCTGGACGTCTTTAATAAAAAGGGTGCAGACACTCTTCCACCTCATAGAACTTACGATTGCCCCATTGAACTTCTACCGGGAGCCGAGATCCCGTTTGGTCGGATTTACCCTCTCTCTGAGCCTGAATTGGAAGCCCTGCGTACCTATATCGACGAGAGCCTTGAAAAGCAGTTCATTCGGCCTTCCACTTCACCAGCAGGAGCCGGTATTTTCTTCGTTGAGAAAAAAGACCACACCTTGAGGCCCTGTGTGGACTATCGTGACCTTAACAGGGTCACTGTCAAGAATCGGTACCCTCTTCCTCTGATTCCCGAACTATTCCAGAGGCTGCGAGGGGCACGAGTGTTCTCCAAACTGGACTTGAGGGGTGCCTATAATCTTGTCAGAATCAGGGAGGGAGACGAATGGAAGACGGCCTTCCGGACACGCTTTGGCCACTTTGAGTATTTAGTCATGCCATTTGGGCTCTGCAATGCTCCAGCCACATTCCAGCATCTGGTAAACAATGTTTTTCGGGACTTTCTTGATTTATTCGTCATCGTGTATCTGGATGACATCCTTGTATTCTCTGAAACTTTAGAATCCCATCGGACTCATGTAAAAAAGGTATTAGCTCGATTGCGGGAACACCGACTTTAAGCAAAGGCTGAGAAATGCGACTTTGAAAAGCAAGTTGTGCATTTCCTAGGGCTTGTCATCTCCGCCGAGGGAATCTCCATGGAACCTCAGAAAGTCGCTTCTGTCTTGGAATGGCCTGCTCCTACTGACAGAAAAGCTGTACAGAGGTTCGTGGGGTTTGCTAACCCTGGGAAGGATCAGTCACATGTCTGTCTTCCCATCAAGCTTCAGCTCCCCGAAAAGACGGTTTCAGTACTTGCAATCATAGACTCTGGGGCCTGCAGCTGTTTTGTGGACTCTGCATTTGCTTCTCTTCAGCAGCTGCCCTTGGGTACCAAGAGGCAAGGGTTCCATGGCCATCTGGCTGACGGCTCCGGTATTAAATCAGGCCCGGTTACTCAAGAGACCTTGCCTATTCTCTGCCAGACTTCTTCAGGCCATAGCGAACTCCTCCGTTTGGATGTCATAGCTTCTCCCATGTTTCCCGTTATCCTCGGCATTCCATGGTTGAAGGCACACAACCCTCACGTTGACTGGCTTACCGGAGATATATATTTTTTTCGTCCAACTACTGCCAGACGCACTGCCTCTTGGGAGGAACTGTCAACTCCACGCCCCTCCTGGGTATCCACCCTGACCATGAAGCCTCTAAACTGATCCCGGTTGCTTATCACTAATTTCTGGACGTCTTTAATAAAAAGGGTGCAGACACTCTTCCACCTCATAGAACTTACGATTGCCCCATTGAACTTCTACCGGGAGCCGAGATCCCGTTTGGTCGGATTCACCCTCTCTCTGAGCCTGAATTGGAAGCCCTGCGTACCTATATCGACGAGAGCCTTGAAAAGCAGTTCATTCGGCCTTCCACTTCACCAGCAGGAGCCGGTATTTTCTTCGTTGAGAAAAAAGACCACACCTTGAGGCCCTGTGTGGACTATCGTGACCTTAACAGGGTCACTGTCAAGAATCGGTACCCTCTTCCTCTGATTCCCGAACTATTCCAGAGGCTGCGAGGGGCACGAGTGTTCTCCAAACTGGACTTGAGGGGTGCCTATAATCTTGTCAGAATCAGGGAGGGAGACGAATGGAAGACGGCCTTCCGGACACGCTTAGGCCACTTTGAGTATTTAGTCATGCCATTCGGGCTCTGCAATGCTCCAGCCACATTCCAGCATCTGGTAAACGATGTTTTTCGGGACTTTCTTGATTTATTCGTCATCGTGTATCTGGATGACATCCTTGTATTCTCTGAAACTTTAGAATCCCATCGGACTCATGTAAAAAAGGTATTAGCTCGATTGCGGGAACACCGACTTTACGCAAAGGCTGAAAAATGCGAGTTTGAAAAGCAAGTTGTGCATTTCCTAGGGCTTGTCATCTTCGCCGAGGGAATCTCCATGGACCCTCAGAAAGTCGCTTCTGTCTTGGAATGGCCTGCTCCTACTGACAGAAAAGCTGTACAGAGGTTCGTGGGGTTTGCTAACCCTGGGAAGGATCAGTCACATGTCTCTCTTCCCATCAAGCTTCAGCTCCCCGAAAAGACGGTTTCAGTACTTGCAATCATAGACTCTGGGGCCTGCAGCTGTTTTGTGGACTCTGCATTTGCTTCTCTTCAGCAGCTGCCCTTGGGTACCAAGAGGCAAGGTTTCCATGTCCATCTGGCTGACGGCTCCGGTATTAAATCAGGCCCGGTTACTCAAGAGACCTTGCCTATTCTCTGCCAGACTTCTTCAGGCCATAGCGAACTCCTCCGTTTGGATGTCATAGCTTCTCCCATGTTTCCCGTTATCCTCGGCATTCCATGGTTGAAGGCACACAACCCTCACGTTGACTGGCTTACCGGAGATATTTTTTTTTTCGTCCAACTACTGCCAGACGCACTGCCTCTTGGGGGGAACTGTCAACTCCACGCCCCTCCTGGGTATCCACCCTGACCATGAAGCCTCTAAACTGATCCCGGTTGCTTATCACTAATTTCTGGACGTCTTTAATAAAAAGGGTGCAGACACTCTTCCACCTCATAAACCTTACGATTGCCCCATTGAACTTCTACCGGGAGCCGAGATCCCGTTTGGTCGGATTTACCCTCTCTCTGAGCCTGAATTGGAAGCCCTGCGTACCTATATCGACGAGAGCCTTGAAAAGCAGTTCATTCAGCCTTCCACTTCACCAGCAGGAGCCGGTATTTTCTTCGTTGAGAAAAAAGACCACACCTTGAGGCCCTGTGTGGACTATCCTGACCTTAACAGGGTCACTGTCAAGAATCGGTACCCTCTTCCTCTGATTCCCGAACTATTCCAGAGGCTGCGAGGGGCACGAGTGTTCTCCAAACTGGACTTGAGGGGTGCCTATAATCTTGTCAGAATCAGGGAAGGAGACGAATGGAAGACGGCCTTCCGGACACGTTTTGGCCACTTTGAGTATTTAGTCATGCCATTCGGGCTCTGCAATGCTCCAGCCACATTCCAGCATCTGGTAAACGATTTTTTTCGGGACTTTCTTGATTTATTCGTCATCGTGTATCTGGATGACATCCTTGTATTCTCTGAAACTTTAGAATCCCATCGGACTCATGTAAAAAAGGTATTAGCTCGATTGCAGGAACACTGACTTTACGCAAAGGCTGAAAAATGCGACTTTGAAAAGCAAGTTGTGCATTTCCTAGGGCTTGTCATCTCCGCCAAGGGAATCTCCATGGACCCTTAGAAAGTCGCTTCTGTCTTGGAATGGTCTGCTCCTACTGACAGAAAAGCTGTACAGAGGTTTGTGGGGTTTGCTAACTTTTAAAGAACATTTATTAAGGACTTTTCTGGCATCATCACTCCCATTACTCAGCTAACGAAACAGCATGTTCCCTTTCGATGGACCCCAGAGGCTCAGACAGCGTTTGAACAGTTGAAAGCCTTATTCACCTCAGCTCCCATCTTGAAACATCCCGATCCCTCCTTAGCTTATGTTTTGGAGGTAGACGCCTCGGAAAATGCAGTTGAGGCTATTATATCCCAACGCCAAGGGCCCAAATCATTGCTCCACCCTGTGGCCTTCTTCTCTAAAAAATTAAATCCTTCCGAAAGGAATTATGATGTTGGTGACCGAGAGCTACTGGCTATCAAGGCCGCTCTTGAAGAATGGCGTTACCTTTTGGAGGGAGCTTCTCACCCAATTCTTATCTTCACAGATCACAAGAATCTTGAGTATTTGAAGACAGCTAAACGCCTAAGACCTCGGCAGGCAAGATGGGCACTTTTTTTCTCTTGTTTCATGTTTCATATAACCTACCGTCCTGGCTCAAAGAACGGGAAACCAGATGCCTTGTCCCGCATGTTCAGTGATCCAGTTGTATCCTCGGAACCTGATACTATTCTACCAGCCAATAATTTTTTACTTCTTCAGGCGGATCTGATGTCACAAATAAGAAAATATGTGGAAGACCAACCGCCTTCCAAGGACCTGGCTCTTCAACTAAGGGATGGCCTGTACTAAGAGGCCTATTTGTCTGAGAGGCAAATCTTTATCCCAGAACAGTTCAGAGTTGCCATCCTAGGGCGATGTCATGATCATCCCCTAGCGGTTCACTTTGGGATTCACAAGACGGCTAATTCGATCTCCCGTACATTCTGGTGGCCAAACTTGATGAACGACTGCAAGAAATATGTAAGATCTTGTATTTCATGCCTTCGGAATAAGACAGACAGAGCCAGAACTTGGGGTCTACTTGAGCCCCTTCCTGTACCTGAGAAACCATGGAGCATGATCTCCATGGATTTTATAGTAGAACTTCCCCCATCTGAAGACTTCACTACCATTTTCGTTGTGGTTGATCGTTTGACCAAAATGGCCCACTTTGTACCTCTGCAAGGAACTCCTTCTGCCCCGGAGACTGCCTCAACTTTTATCAAGGAGATTGTAAGGTTGCATGGCATCCCTGACAGCATAGTTTCTGATCGAGGGGTGCAGTTCACTTCTAGATGTTGGAGGGCCTTATGTGAAACTTTGAACATTGAACTCAGCCTCTCCACAGCTTATCACCCACAAACTAATGGACAGACTGAAAGGGTCAATCAAACCCTTGAACAGTACCTACGATGCTTTTCTTCTTTTGCGCAGGATGACTGGCTATCACTTCTCCCACTCGCGGAATTTTCATACAATAATTCCACCCATTCGGCAACCAAACAGTCACCTTTTTTCGCCAATTATGGATACCATCCTTC
This sequence comes from Rana muscosa, assembly GCA_029206835.1. Lineage (NCBI taxonomy): Eukaryota > Metazoa > Chordata > Amphibia > Anura > Ranidae > Rana > Rana muscosa. The sequence goes on from JARGYO010000232.1 coordinate 1,841,444, forward strand.
TTTCTTGCCTGAGCTGCCTATTGATTCTTCTTTACCTGCCGTACAAGACAGGTTGAACTTCCTTAACTCAAACTACCTATTACTGCAGTATACAATCTCCAAGACCCAGGCAGATAATAAAAAGTTCTTTGACAAGAAGAGAAGAGGCAATTTGAATCTTGAACCTTTTCCAGTACCTCGCTGCCCGTCTGCTACCGAACCCGGCCACCCTTGTGATCCTGCACCAGTTTCCTGCTTGGCTTAACGCTGTCTCCAGTGCCTGTGCTAGCTGTCCATCCTACCAGCTTTCCTGAGTCCAGTTCCTTACCAGATGCTCTGCCTGCATCTCCACATCTGCAACTCAGCTGACAAGTTCTGTACGCAACTACAGGCACTCGTGTAACTCCTCACCCTAGGTCTGTCCCATCCTCAGTGGGGCTTGGGTTGGAGATACAAGGGAGGCCGACCTCGTCATTCCAGACTCCTACCAGGTACGTGACAGTACCAGTCAGCCAGAGATGGAGTCTGGAAGGGAGGCCTCTCCACCGAAGGACATTTACCAAACTATTTCTGCGCTCTCAAATATTGTGCAGAAGTTACAAGAGCGGGTCACTTTGGGATTCACAAGACGGCCAATTTGATCTCCCGTACATTCTGGTGGCCAAATTTGATGAACGACTGCAAGAAATATGTAAGATCTTGTATTTCATGCCTTCGGAATAAGACAGACAGAGCCAGAACTTGGGGTCTACTTGAGCCCCTTCCTGTACCTGAGAAACCATGGAGCATGATCTCCATGGATTTTATAGTAGAACTTCCCCCATCTGAAGACTTCACTACCATTTTCGTTGTGGTTGATCGTTTGACCAAAATGGCCCACTTTGTACCTCTGCAAGGAACTCCTTCTGCCCCGAGACTGCCTCAACTTTTATCAAGGAGATTGTAAGGTTGCATGGCATCCCTGACAGCATAATTTCTGATCGAGGGGTGCAGTTCACTTCTAGATTTTGGAGGGCCTTATGTGAAACTTTGAACATTGAACTCCGCCTCTCCACATCTTATCACCCACAAACTAATGGACAGACTGAAAGGGTCAATCAAACCCTTGAACAGTACCTACGATGCTTTTCTTCTTTTGCACAGGATGACTGGCTATCACTTCTCCCACTCGCGGAATTTTCATACAATAATTCCACCCATTCGGCAACCAAACAGTCACCTTTTTTCGCCAATTATGGATACCATCCTTCTTTCTTGCCTGAGCTGCCTATTGATTCTTCTGTACCTGCCATACAAGACAGGTTGAACTTCCTTAACTCCAACTACCAATTACTGCAGGATACAATCTCCAAGACCCAGGCAGATAATAAAAAGTTCTTCGACAAGAAGAGAAGAGGCAATTTGAATCTTGAACCTTTTCCAGTACCTCGCTGCCCGTCTGCTACCGAACCCGGCCACCCTTGTGATCCTGCACAGCCTCCTGCTTGGCTTAACGCTTTCTCCAGTGCCTGTGCTAGCTGTCCATCCTACCAGCTTTCCTGAGTCCAGTTCCTTACCAGATGCTCTGCCTGCATCTCCACGTCTGCAACTCAGCTGACAAGTTCTGCACGCAACTACAGGCACTCGTGTAACTCCTCACCCTAGGTCTGTCCCATTCTCAGTGGGGCTTGGGTTGGAGATACAAGGGAGGCCGACCTCGTCATTCCAGACTCCTACCAGGTACGTGACAGTACCAGTCAGCCAGAGATGGAGTCTGGAAGGGAGGCCTCTCCACCGAAGGACATTTAAAAAACTATTTCTGCGCTCTCAAATATTGTGCAGAAGTTACAAGAGCGGGTCACTTTGGGATTCACAAGACGGCTAATTTGATCTCCCGTACATTCTGGTGGCCAAACTTGATGAACGACTGCAAGAAATATGTAAGATCTTGTATTTCATGCCTTCGGAATAAGACAGACAGAGCCAGAACCTAGGGTCTACTTGAGCCCCTTCCTGTACCTGAGAAACCATGGAGCATGATCTCCATGGATTTTATAGTAGAACTTCCCCCATCTGAAGACTTTACTACCATTTTTGTTGTGGTTGATCGTTTGACCAAAATGGCCCACTTTGTACCTCTGCAAGGAACTCCTTCTGCCCCGGAGACTGCCTCAACTTTTATCAAGGAGATTGTAAGGTTGCATGGCATCCCTGACAGCATAGTTTCTGATCGAGGGGTGCAGTTCACTTCTAGATTTTGGAGGGCCTTATGTGAAACATTGAACATTGAACTCCGCCTCTCCACAGCTTATCACCCACAAACTAATGGACAGACTGAAAGGTTCAATCAAACCCTTGAACAGTACCTACGATGCTTTTCTTCTTTTGCACAGGATGACTGGCTATCACTTCTCCCACTCGCGGAATTTTCATACAATAATTCCACCCATTCGGTAACCAAACAGTCACCTTTTTTCGCCAATTATGGATACCATCCTTCTTTCTTGCCTGAGCTGCCTATTGATTCTTCTGTACCTGCCGTACAAGACAGGTTGAACTTCCTTAACTCCAACTACCAATTACTGCAGGTCCCAGAACAGTTCAGAGTTGCCGTCCTAGGGCGATGTCATGATCATCCCCTAGCGGGTCACTTTGGGATTCACAAGACGGCTAATTTGATCTCCCGTACATTCTGGTGGCCAAACTTGATGAACGACTGCAAGAAATATGTAAGATCTTGTATTTCATGCCTTCGGAATAAGACAGACAGAGCCAGAACTTGGGGTCTACTTGAGCCCCTTCCTGTACCTGAGAAACCATGGAGCATGATCTCCATGGATTTTATAGTAGAACTTCCCCCATCTGAAGACTTCACTACCATTTTCGTTGTGGTTGATCGTTTGACCAAAATGGCCCACTTTGTACCTCTGCAAGGAACTCCTTCTGCCCCGGAGACTGCCTCAACTTTTATCAAGGAGATTGTAAGGTTGCATGGCATCCCTGACAGCATAGTTTCTGATCGAGGGGTGCAGTTCACTTCTAGATTTTGGAGGGCCTTATGTGAAACTTTGAACATTGAACTCCGCCTCTCCACAGCTTATCACCCACAAACTAATGGACAGACTGAAAGGGTCAATCAAACCCTTGAACAGTACCTACGATGCTTTTCTTCTTTTGCACAGGATGACTGGCTATCACTTCTCCCACTCGCGGAATTTTCATACAATAATTCCACCCATTCGGCAACCAAACAGTCACCTTTTTTCGCCAATTATGGATACCATCCTTCTTTCTTGCCTGAGCTGCCTATTGATTCTTCTGTACCTGCCGTACAAGACAGGTTGAACTTCCTTAACTCCAACTACCAATTACTGCAGGATACAATCTCCAAGACCCAGGCAGATAATAAAAAGTTCTTCGACAAGAACAGAAGAGGCAATTTGAATCTTGAACCTGGAGATAAGGTCTGGCTTTCCACAGCGAACTTGAAACTAAGTTGCCCCTCGAGGAAGCTTGGCCCAAGATTTTTGGGGCCTTTTCCAGTACCTCGCTGCCCGTCTGCTACCGAACCCGGCCACCCTTTTGATCCTGCACCAGCCTCCTGCTTGGCTTAACGCTGTCTCCAGTGCCTGTGCTAGCTGTCCATCCTACCAGCTTTCCTGAGTCCAGTTCCTTACCAGATGCTCAGCCTGCATCTCCACGTCTGCAACTCAGCTGACAAGTTCTGCACGCAACTACAGGCTCTCGTGTAACTCCTCACCCTTGGTCTGTCCCATCCTCAGTGGGGCTTGGGTTGGAGATACAAGGGAGGCCGACCTCGTCATTCCAGACTCCTACCAGGTACGTGACAGTACCAGTCAGCCAGAGATGGAGTCTGGAAGGGAGGCCTCTCCACCGAAGGACATTTACCAAACTATTTCTGCGCTCTCAAATATTGTGCAGAAGTTACAAGAGCGGGTCACTTTGGGATTCACAAGACGGCTAATTTGATCTCCCGTACATTCTAGTGGCCAAACTTGATGAACGACTGCAAGAAATATGTAAGATCTTGTGTTTCATGCCTTCGGAATAAGACAGACAGAGCCAGAACTTGGGGTCTACTTGAGCCCCTTCCTGTACCTGAGAAACCATGGAGCATGATCTCCATGGATTTTATAGTAGAACTTCCCCCATCTGAAGACTTTACTACCATTTTCGTTGTGGTTGATCGTTTGACCAAAATGGCCCACTTTGTACCTCTGCAAGGAACTCCTTCTGCCCCGGAGACTGCCTCAACTTTTATCAAGGAGATTGTAAGGTTGCATGGCATCCCTGACAGCATAGTTTCTGATCGAGGGGTGCAGTTCACTTCTAGATTTTGGAGGGCCTTATGTGAAACTTTGAACATTGAACTCCGCCTCTCCACATCTTATCACCCACAAACTAATGGACAGACTGAAAAGGGTCAATCAAACCCTTGAACAGTACCTACGATGCTTTTCTTCTTTTGCACAGGATGACTGGCTATCACTTCTCCCACTCGCGGAATTTTCATACAATAATTCCACCCATTCGGTAACCAAACAGTCACCTTTTTTCGCCAATTATGGATACCATCCTTCTTTCTTGCCTGAGCTGCCTATTGATTCTTCTGTACCTGCCGTACAAGACAGGTTGAACTTCCTTAACTCCAACTACCAATTACTGCAGGTCCCAGAACAGTTCAGAGTTGCCGTCCTAGGGCGATGTCATGATCATCCCCTAGCGGGTCACTTTGGGATTCACAAGACGGCTAATTTGATCTCCCGTACATTCTGGTGGCCAAACTTGATGAACGACTGCAAGAAATATGTAAGATCTTGTATTTCATGCCTTCGGAATAAGACAGACAGAGCCAGAACTTGGGGTCTACTTGAGCCCCTTCCTGTACCTGAGAAACCATGGAGCATGATCTCCATGGATTTTATAGTAGAACTTCCCCCATCTTAAGACTTCACTACCATTTTCGTTGTGGTTGATCGTTTGACCAAAATGGCCCACTTTGTACCTCTGCAAGGAACTCCTTCTGCCCCGAGACTGCCTCAACTTTTATCAAGGAGATTGTAAGGTTGCATGGCATCCCTGACAGCATAATTTCTGATCGAGGGGTGCAGTTCACTTCTAGATTTTGGAGGGCCTTATGTGAAACTTTGAACATTGAACTCCGCCTCTCCACAGCTTATCACCCACAAACTAATGGACAGACTGAAAGGGTCAATCAAACCCTTGAACAGTACCTACGATGCTTTTCTTCTTTTGCACAGGATGACTGGCTATCACTTCTCCCACTCGCGGAATTTTCATACAATAATTCCACCCATTCGGCAACCAGTCACCTTTTTTCGCCAATTATGGATACCATCCTTCTTTCTTGCCTGAGCTGCCTATTGATTCTTCTGTACCTGCCGTACAAGACAGGTTGAACTTCCTTAACTCCAACTACCAATTACTGCAGGATACAATCTCCAAGACCCAGGCAGATAATAAAAAGTTCTTCGACAAGAACAGAAGAGGCAATTTGAATCTTGAACCTTTTCCAGTACCTCGCTGCCCGTCTGCTACCGAACCCGGCCACCCTTGTGATCCTGCACCAGCCTCCTGCTTGGCTTAACGCTGTCTCCAGTGCCTGTGCTAGCTGTCCATCCTACCAGCTTTCCTGAGTCCAGTTCCTTACCAGATGCTCTGCCTGCATCTCCACGTCTCACTCGTGTAACTCCTCACCCTAGGTCTGTCCCATCCTCAGTGGGGCTTGGGTTGGAGATACAAGGGAGGCCGACCTCGTCATTCCAGAATCCTACCAGGTCACTGTCGAAAATCGGTACCCTCTTCCTCTGATTCCCGAACTATTCCAGAGGCTGCGAGGGGCACGAGTGTTCTCCAAACTGGACTTGAGGGGTGCCTATAATCTTGTCAGAATCAGGGAGGGAGACGAATGGAAGACGGCCTTCCGGGCACGCTTTGGCCACTTTGAGTATTTAGTCATGCCATTCGGGCTCTGCAATGCTCCAGCCACATTCCAGCATCTGGTAAACGATGTTTTTCGGGACTTTCTTGATTTATTCGTCATCGTGTATCTGGATGACATCCTTGTATTCTCTGAAACTTTAGAATCCCATCGGACTCATGTAAAAAAGGTATTAGCTCGATTGCGGGAACACCGACTTTACGCAAAGGCTGAAAAATGCGACTTTGAAAAGCAAGTTGTGCATTTCCTAGGGCTTGTCATCTTCGCAGAGGGAATCTCCATAGACCCTCAGAAAGTCGCTTCTGTCTTGGAATGGCCTGCTCCTACTGACAGAAAAGCTGTACAGAGGTTCGTGGGGTTTGCTAACCCTGGGAAGGATCAGTCACATGTCTCTCTTCCCATCAAGCTTCAGCTCCCCGAAAAGACGGTTTCAGTACTTGCAATCATAGACTCTGGGGCCTGCAGCTGTTTTGTGGACTCTGCATTTGCTTCTCTTCAGCAGCTGCCCTTGGGTACCAAGAGGCAAGGGTTCCATGTCCATCTGGCTGACGGCTCCGGTATTAAATCAGGCCCGGTTACTCAAGAGACCTTGCCTATTCTCTGCCAGACTTCTTCAGGCCATAGCGAACTCCTCCGTTTGGATGTCATAGCTTCTCCCATGTTTCCCGTTATCCTCAGCATTCCATGGTTGAAGGCACACAACCCTCACGTTGACTGGCTTACCGGAGATATTTTTTTTTTTCGTCCAACTCCTGCCAGACGCACTGCCTCTTGGGAGGAACTGTCAACTCCACGCCCCTCCTGGGTATCCACCCTGACCATGAAGCCTCTAAACTGATCCCGGTTGCTTACCACAAATTTCTGGACGTCTTTAATAAAAAGGGTGCAGACACTCTTCCACCTCATAGAACTTACGATTGCCCCATTGAACTTCTACCGGGAGCCGAGATCCCGTTTGGTCGGATTTACCCTCTCTCTTAGCCTGAATTGGAAGCCCTGCGTACCTATATCGACGAGAGCCTTGAAAAGCAGTTCATTCGGCCTTCCACTTCACCAGCAGGAGCCGGTATTTTCTTCGTTGAGAAAAAAGACCACACCTTGAGGCCCTGTGTGGACTATCGTGACCTTAACAGGGTCACTGTCAAGAATCGGTACCCTCTTCCTCTGATTCCCGAACTATTCCAGAGGCTGCGAGGGGCACGAGTGTTCTCCAAACTGGACTTGAGGGGTGCCTATAATCTTGTCAGAATCAGGGAGGGAGACGAATGGAAGACGGCCTTCCGGACACGCTTTGGCCACTTTGAGTATTTAGTCATGCCATTCGGGCTCTGCAATGCTCCAGCCACATTCCAGCATCTGGTAAACAATGTTTTTCGGGACTTTCTTGATTTATTCGTCATCGTGTATCTGGATGACATCCTTGTATTCTCTGAAACTTTAGAATCCCATCGGACTCATGTAAAAAAGGTATTAGCTCGATTGCGGGAACACCGACTTTAAGCAAAGGCTGAGAAATGCGACTTTGAAAAGCAAGTTGTGCATTTCCTAGGGCTTGTCATCTCCGCCAAGGGAATCTCCATGGACCCTTAGAAAGTCGCTTCTGTCTTGGAATGGCCTGCTCCTACTGACAGAAAAGCTGTACAGAGGTTCGTGGGGTTTGCTAACTTTTATAGAACATTTATTAAGGACTTTTCTGGCATCATCACTCCCATTACTCAGCTAACGAAACAGCATGTTCCCTTTCGATGGACCCCAGAGGCTCAGACAGCGTTTGAACAGTTGAAAGCCTTATTCACCTCAGCTCCCATCTTGAAACATCCCGATCCCTCCTTAGCTTATGTTTTGGAGGTAGACGCCTCGGAAAATGCAGTTGAGGCTATTATATCCCAACGCCAAGGGCCCAAATCATTGCTCCACCCTGTGGCCTTCTTCTCTAAAAAAATTAAATCCTTCCGAAAGGAATTATGATGTTGGTGACCGAGAGCTACTGGCTATCAAGGCCGCTCTTGAAGAATGGCGTTACCTTTTGGAGGGAGCTTCTCACCCAATTCTTATCTTCACAGATCACAAGAATCTTGAGTATTTGAAGACAGCTAAACGCCTAAGACCTTTGCAGGCAAGATGGGCACTTTTTTTCTCTTGTTTCATGTTTCATATAACCTACCGTCCTGGCTCAAAGAACGGGAAACCAGATGCCTTGTCCCGCATGTTCAGTGATCCAGTTGTATCCTCGGAACCTGATACTATTCTACCAGCCAATAATTTTTTACTTCTTCAGGTGGATCTGATGTCACAAATAAGAAAATATGTGGAAGACCAACCGCCTTCCAAGGACCTGGCTCTTCAACTAAGGGATGGCCTGTACTAAGAGGCCTATTTGTCTAAGAGGCAAATCTTTATCCCAGAACAGTTCAGAGTTGCCATCCTAGGGCGATGTCATGATCATCCCCTATCGGTTCACTTTGGGATTCACAAGACGGCTAATTCGATCTCCCGTACATTCTGGTGGCCAAACTTGATGAACGACTGCAAGAAATATGTAAGATCTTGTATTTCATGCCTTCGGAATAAGACAGACAGAGCCAGAACTTGGGGTCTACTTGAGCCCCTTCCTGTACCTGAGAAACCATGGAGCATGATCTCCATGGATTTTATAGTAGAACTTCCCCCATCTGAAGACTTCACTACCATTTTCGTTGTGGTTGATCGTTTGACCAAAATGGCCCACTTTGTACCTCTGCAAGGAACTCCTTCTGCCCCGGAGACTGCCTCAACTTTTATCAAGGAGATTGTAAGGTTGCATGGCATCCCTGACAGCATAGTTTCTGATCGAGGGGTGCAGTTCACTTCTAGATGTTGGAGGGCCTTATGTGAAACTTTGAACATTGAACTCCGCCTCTCCACAGCTTATCACCCACAAACTAATGGACAGACTGAAAGGGTCAATCAAACCCTTGAACTGTACCTACGATGCTTTTCTTCTTTTGCGCAGGATGACTGGCTATCACTTCTCCCACTCGCGGAATTTTCATACAATAATTCCACCCATTCGGCAACCAAACAGTCACCTTTTTTCGCCAATTATGGATACCATCCTTCTTTCTTGCCTGAGCTGCCTATTGATTCTTCTTTACCTGCCGTACAAGACAGGTTGAACTTCCTTAACTCAAACTACCTATTACTGCAGGATACAATCTCCAAGACCCAGGCAGATAATAAAAAGTTCTTCGACAAGAAGAGAAGAGGCAATTTGAATCTTGAACCTTTTCCAGTACCTCGCTGCCCGTCTGCTACCGAACCCGGCCACCCTTGTGATCCTGCACCAGTTTCCTGCTTGGCTTAACGCTGTCTCCAGTGCCTGTGCTAGCTGTCCATCCTACCAGCTTTCCTGAGTCCAGTTCCTTACCAGATGCTCTGCCTGCATCTCCACGTCTGCAACTTAGCTGACAAGTTCTGCACGCAACTACAGGCACTCGTGTAACTCCTCACCCTAGGTCTGTCCCATTCTCAGTGGGGCTTGGGTTGGAGATACAAGGGAGGCCGACCTCGTCATTCCAGACTCCTACCAGGTACGTGACAGTACCAGTCAGCCAGAGATGGAGTCTGGAAGGGAGGCCTCTCCACCGAAGGACATTTAGAAAACTATTTCTGCGCTCTCAAATATTGTGCAGAAGTTACAAGAGCGGGTCACTTTGGGATTCACAAGACGGCTAATTTGATCTCCCGTACATTCTGGTGGCCAAACTTGATGAACGACTGCAAGAAATATGTAAGATCTTGTATTTCATGCCTTCGGAATAAGACAGACAGAGCCAGAACTTGGGGTCTACTTGAGCCCCTTCCTGTACCTGAGAAACCATGGAGCATGATCTCCATGGATTTTATAGTAGAACTTCCCCCATCTGAAGACTTTACTACCATTTTTGTTGTGGTTGATCGTTTGACCAAAATGGCCCACTTTGTACCTCTGCAAGGAACTCCTTCTGCCCCGGAGACTGCCTCAACTTTTATCAAGGAGATTGTAAGGTTGCATGGCATCCCTGACAGCATAGTTTCTGATCGAGGGGTGCAGTTCACTTCTAGATTTTGGAGGGCCTTATGTGAAACATTGAACATTGAACTCCGCCTCTCCACAGCTTATCACCCACAAACTAATGGACAGACTGAAAGGGTCAATCAAACCCTTGAACAGTACCTACGATGCTTTTCTTCTTTTGCACAGGATGACTGGCTATCACTTCTCCCACTCGCGGAATTTTCATACAATAATTCCACCCATTCGGTAACCAAACAGTCACCTTTTTTCGCCAATTATGGATACCATCCTTCTTTCTTGCCTGAGCTGCCTATTGGTTCTTCTGTACCTGCCGTACAAGACAGGTTGAACTTCCTTAACTCCAACTACCAATTACTGCAGGTCCCAGAACAGTTCAGAGTTGCCGTCCTAGGGCGATGTCATGATCATCCCCTAGCGGGTCACTTTGGGATTCACAAGACGGCTAATTTGATCTCCCGTACATTCTGGTGGCCAAACTTGATGAACGACTGCAAGAAATATGTAAGATCTTGTATTTCATGCCTTCGGAATAAGACAGACAGAGCCAGAACTTGGGGTCTACTTGAGCCCCTTCCTGTACCTGAGAAACCATGGAGCATGATCTCCATGGATTTTATAGTAGAACTTCCCCCATCTGAAGACTTCACTACCATTTTCGTTGTGGTTGATCGTTTGACCAAAATGGCCCACTTTGTACCTCTGCAAGGAACTCCTTCTGCCCCGAGACTGCCTCAACTTTTATCAAGGAGATTGTAAGGTTGCATGGCATCCCTGACAGCATAATTTCTGATCGAGGGGTGCAGTTCACTTCTAGATTTTGGAGGGCCTTATGTGAAACTTTGAACATTGAACTCCGCCTCTCCACATCTTATCACCCACAAACTAATGGACAGACTGAAAGGGTCAATCAAACCCTTGAACAGTACCTACGATGCTTTTCTTCTTTTGCACAGGATGACTGGCTATCACTTCTCCCACTCGCGGAATTTTCATACAATAATTCCACCCATTCGGCAACCAAACAGTCACCTTTTTTCGCCAATTATGGATACTATCCTTCTTTCTTGCCTGAGCTGCCTATTGATTCTTCTGTACCTGCCGTACAAGACAGGTTGAACTTCCTTAACTCCAACTACCAATTACTGCAGGATACAATCTCCAAGACCCAGGCAGATAATAAAAAGTTCTTCGACAAGAAGAGAAGAGGCAATTTGAATCTTGAACCTTTTCCAGTACCTCGCTCCCCGTCTGCTACCGAACCCGGCCACCCTTGTGATCCTGCACAGCCTCCTGCTTGGCTTAACGCTTTCTCCAGTGCCTGTGCTAGCTGTCCATCCTACCAGCTTTCCTGAGTCCAGTTCCTTACCAGATGCTCTGCCTGCATCTCCACGTCTGCAACTCAGCTGACAAGTTCTGCACGCAACTACAGGCACTCGTGTAACTCCTCACCCTAGGTCTGTCCCATTCTCAGTGGGGCTTGGGTTGGAGATACAAGGGAGGCCGACCTCGTCATTCCAGACTCCTACCAGGTACGTGACAGTACCAGTCAGCCAGAGATGGAGTCTGGAAGGGAGGCCTCTCCACCGAAGGACATTTAGAAAACTATTTCTGCGCTCTCAAATATTGTGCAGAAGTTACAAGAGCGGGTCACTTTGGGATTCACAAGACGGCTAATTTGATCTCCCGTACATTCTTTGGCCAAACTTGATGAACGACTGCAAGAAATATGTAAGATCTTGTATTTCATGCCTTCGGAATAAGACAGACAGAGCCAGAACTTGGGGTCTACTTGAGCCCCTTCCTGTACCTGAGAAACCATGGAGCATGATCTCCATGGATTTTATAGTAGAACTTCCCCCATCTGAAGACTTTACTACCATTTTTGTTGTGGTTGATCGTTTGACCAAAATGGCCCACTTTGTACCTCTGCAAGGAACTCCTTCTGCCCCGGAGACTGCCTCAACTTTTATCAAGGAGATTGTAAGGTTGCATGGCATCCCTGACAGCATAGTTTCTGATCGAGGGGTGCAGTTCACTTCTAGATTTTGGAGGGCCTTATGTGAAACATTGAACATTGAACTCCGCCTCTCCACAGCTTATCACCCACAAACTAATGGACAGACTGAAAGGGTCAATCAAACCCTTGAACAGTACCTACGATGCTTTTCTTCTTTTGCACAGGATGACTGGCTATCACTTCTCCCACTCGCGGAATTTTCATACAATAATTCCACCCATTCGGTAACCAAACAGTCACCTTTTTTCGCCAATTATGGATACCATCCTTCTTTCTTGCCTGAGCTGCCTATTGATTCTTCTGTACCTGCCGTACAAGACAGGTTGAACTTCCTTAACTCCAACTACCAATTACTGCAGGTCCCAGAACAGTTCAGAGTTGCCGTCCTAGGGCGATGTCATGATCATCCCCTAGCGGGTCACTTTGGGATTCACAAGACGGCTAATTTGATCTCCCGTACATTCTGGTGGCCAAACTTGATGAACGACTGCAAGAAATATGTAAGATCTTGTATTTCATGCCTTCGGAATAAGACAGACAGAGCCAGAACTTGGGGTCTACTTGAGCCCCTTCCTGTACCTGAGAAACCATGGAGCATGATCTCCATGGATTTTATAGTAGAACTTCCCCCATCTGAAGACTTCACTACCATTTTCGTTGTGGTTGATCGTTTGACCAAAATGGCCCACTTTGTACCTCTGCAAGGAACTCCTTCTGCCCCGGAGACTGCCTCAACTTTTATCAAGGAGATTGTAAGGTTGCATGGCATCCCTGACAGCATAGTTTCTGATCGAGGGGTGCAGTTCACTTCTAGATTTTGGAGGGCCTTATGTGAAACTTTGAACATTGAACTCCGCCTCTCCACAGCTTATCACCCACAAACTAATGGACAGACTGAAAGGGTCAATCAAACCCTTGAACAGTACCTACGATGCTTTTCTTCTTTTGCACAGGATGACTGGCTATCACTTCTCCGACTCGCGGAATTTTCATACAATAATTCCACCCATTCGGCAACCAAACAGTCACCTTTTTTCGCCAATTATGGACACCATCCTTCTTTCTTGCCTGAGCTGCCTATTGATTCTTCTGTACCTGCCGTACAAGACAGGTTGAACTTCCTTAACTCCAACTACCAATAACTGCAGGATACAATCTCCAAGACCCAGGCAGATAATAAAAAGTTCTTCGACAAGAAGAGAAGAGGCAATTTGAATCTTGAACCTTTTCCAGTACCTCGCTGCCCGTCTGCTACCGAACCCGGCCACCCTTGTGATCCTGCACCAGCCTCCTGCTTGGCTTAACGCTGTCTCCAGTGCCTGTGCTAGCTGTCCATCCTACCAGCTTTCCTGAGTCCAGTTCCTTACCAGATGCTCTGCCTGCATCTCCACGTCTGCAACTCAGCTGACAAGTTCTGAACGCAACTACAGGCACTCGTGTAACTCCTCACCCTAGGTCTGTCCCATCCTCAGTGGGGCTTGGGTTGGAGATACAAGGGAGGCCGACCTCGTCATTCCAGAATCCTACCAGGTCACTGTCGAGAATCGGTACCCTCTTCCTCTGATTCCCGAACTATTCCAGAGGCTGCGAGGGGCACGAGTGTTCTCCAAACTGGACTTGAGGGGTGCCTATAATCTTGTCAGAATCAGGGAGGGAGACGAATGGAAGACGGCCTTCCGGACACGCTTTTGCCACTTTGAGTATTTAGTCATGCCATTCGGGCTCTGCAATGCTCCAGCCACATTCCAGCATCTGGTAAACGATGTTTTTCGGGACTTTCTTGATTTATTCGTCATCGTGTATCTGGATGACATCCTTGTATTCTCTGAAACTTTAGAATCCCATCGGACTCATGTAAAAAAGGTATTAGCTCGATTGCGGGAACACCGACTTTAAGCAAAGGCTGAGAAATGCGACTTTGAAAAGCAAGTTGTGCATTTCCTAGGGCTTGTCATCTCCGCCGAGGGAATCTCCATGGACCCTCAGAAAGTCGCTTCTGTCTTGGAATGGCCTGCTCCTACTGACAGAAAAGCTGTACAGAGGTTCGTGGGGTTTGCTAACCCTGGGAAGGATCAGTCACATGTCTCTCTTCCCATCAAGCTTCAGCTCCCCGAAAAGACGGTTTCAGTACTTGCAATCATAGACTCTGGGGCCTGCAGCTGTTTTGTGGACTCTGCATTTGCTTCTCTTCAGCAGCTGCCCTTGGGTACCAAGAGGCAAGGGTTCCATGTCCATCTGGCTGACGGCTCCGGTATTAAATCAGGCCCGGTTACTCAAGAGACCTTGCCTATTCTCTGCCAGACTTCTTCAGGCCATAGCGAACTCCTCCGTTTGGATGTCATAGCTTCTCCCATGTTTCCCGTTATCCTCGGCATTCCATGGTTGAAGGCACACAACCCTCACGTTGACTGGCTTAACGGAGATATATATTTTTTTCGTCCAACTACTGCCAGACGCACTGCCTCTTGGGAGGAACTGTCAACTCCACGCCCCTCCTGGGTATCCACCCTGACCATGAAGCCTCTAAACTGATCCCGGTTGCTTATCACTAATTTCTGGACGTCTTTAATAAAAAGGGTGCAGACACTCTTCCACCTCATAGAACTTACGATTGCCCCATTGAACTTCTACCGGGAGCCGAGATCCCGTTTGGTCGGATTTACCCTCTCTCTGAGCCTGAATTGGAAGCCCTGCGTACCTATATCGACGAGAGCCTTGAAAAGCAGTTCATTCGGCCTTCCACTTCACCAGCAGGAGCCGGTATTTTCTTCGTTGAGAAAAAAGACCACACCTTGAGGCCCTGTGTGGACTATCGTGACCTTAACAGGGTCACTGTCAAGAATCGGAACCCTCTTCCTCTGATTCCCGAACTATTCCAGAGGCTGCGAGGGGCACGAGTGTTCTCCAAACTGGACTTGAGGGGTGCCTATAATCTTGTCAGAATCAGGGAGGGAGACAAATGGAAGACGGCCTTCCGGACACGCTTTGGCCACTTTGAGTATTTAGTCATGCCATTCGGGCTCTGCAATGCTCCAGCCACATTCCAGCATCTGGTAAATGATGTTTTTCGGGACTTTCTTGATTTATTCGTCATCGTGTATCTGGATGACATCCTTGTATTCTCTGAAACTTTAGAATCCCATCGGACTCATGTAAAAAAGGTATTAGCTCGATTGCGGGAACACAGACTTTACGTAAAGGCTGAAAAATGCGACTTTGAAAAGCAAGTTGTGCATTTCCTAGGGCTTGTCATCTCTGCCGAGGGAATCTCCATGGACCCTCAGAAAGTCGCTTCTGTCTTGGAATGGCCTGCTCCTACTGACAGAAAAGCTGTACAGAAGTTCGTGGGGTTTGCTAACTTTTATAGAAAATTTATTAAGGACTTTTCTGGCATCATCACTCCCATTACTCAGCTAACGAAACAGCATGTTCCCTTTCGATGGACCCCAGAGGCTCAGACAGCGTTTGAACAGTTGAAAGCCTTATTCACCTCAGCTCCCATCTTGAAACATCCCGATCCCTCCTTAGCTTATGTTTTGGAGGTAGACGCCTCGGAAAATGCAGTTGGGGCTATTATTTCCCAACGCCAAGGTCCCAAATCATTGCTCCACCCTGTGGCCTTCTTCTATAAAAAATTAAATCCTTCCGAAAGGAATTATGATGTTGGTGACCGAGAGCTACTGGCTATCAAGGCCGCTCTTGAAGAATGGCGTTACCTTTTGGAGGGAGCTTCTCACCCAATTCTTATCTTCACAGATCACAAGAATCTTGAGTATTTGAAGACAGCTAAACGCCTAAGACCTCGGCAGGCAAAATGGGCACTTTTTTCTCCCGTTTCATGTTTCATATAACCTACCGTCATGGCAGAGAAAAATAAAGTTCACAAGAATTCCGGAAGGTACGAAACTTCTTGCGTTCTCCAGAAAACCGTTCAGGGATAGGCACTTTGGGTTCCGGAGGGGGAGTGGCATCACGGAACAGACCAGACTCTGTTTGAGTAGAAAAATTCCATGGCGGTGAAAGGAGCACAGGCCGATGCGACGGTCACCTCATGCGGAAGTCGCTCTTCCATGCGACCAAGATTCTCTTGTAACTTCTGCACAATATTTGAGAGCGCAGAAATAGTTTGGTAAATGTCCTTCGGTGGAGAGGCCTCCCTTCCAGACTCCACCTCTGGCTGACTGGTACTGTCACGTACCTGGTAGGAGTCTGGAATGACGAGGTCGGCCTCCCTTGTATCTCCAACCCAAGCCCCACTGAGGATGGGACAGACCTAGGGTGAGGAGTTACACGAGTGCCTGTAGTTGCGTGCAGAACTTGTCAGCTGAGTTGCAGACGTGGAGATGCAGGCAGAGCATCTGGTAAGGAACTGGACTCAGGAAAGCTGGTAGGATGGACAGCTAGCACAGGCACTGGAGACAGCGTTAAGCCAAGCAGGAGGCTGGTGCAGGATCACAAGGGTGGCCGGGTTCGGTAGCAGACGGGCAGCGAGGTACTGGAAAAGGTTCAAGATTCAAATTGCCTCTTCTCTTCTTGTCGAAGAACTTTTTATTATCTGCCTGGGTCTTGGAGATTGTATCCTGCAGTAATTGGTAGTTGGAGTTAAGGAAGTTCAACCTGTCTTGTACGGCAGGTACAGAAGAATCAATAGGCAGCTCAGGCAAGAAAAAAGGATGGTATCCATAATTGGCGAAAAAAGGTGACTGTTTGGTTGCCGAATGGGTGGAATTATTGTATGAAAATTCCGCGAGTGGGAGAAGTGATAGCCAGTCATCCTGTGCAAAAGAAGAAAAGCATCGTAGGTACTGTTCAAGGGTTTGATTGACCCTTTCAGTCTGTCCATTAGTTTGTGGGTGATAAGCTGTGGAGAGGCGGAGTTCAATGTTCAAAGTTTCACATAAGGCCCTCCAAAATCTAGAAGTGAACTGCACCCCTCGATCAGAAACTATGCTGTCAGGGATGCCATGCAACCTTACAATCTCCTTGATAAAACTTGGGGCAGTCTCGGGGCAGAAGGAGTTCCTTGTAGAGGTACAAAGTGGGCCATTTTGGTCAAACGATCAACCACAACGAAAATGGTAGTGAAGTCTTCAGATGGGAGAAGTTCTACTATAAAATCCATGGAGATCATGCTCCATGGTTTCTCAGGTACAGGAAGGGGCTCAAGTAGACCCCAAGTTCTGGCTCTGTCTGTCTTATTCCGAAGGCATGAAATACAAGATCTTACATATTTCTTGCAGTCGTTCATCAAGTTTGGCCACCAGAATGTACGGGAGATCAAATTAGCCGTCTTGTGAATCCCAAAGTGACCCGCTAGGGGATGATCATGACATCGCCCTAGGACGCAACTCTGAACTGTTCTGGGACCTGCAGTAATTGGTAGTTGGAGTTAAGGAAGTTCAACCTGTCTTGTACGGCAGGTACAGAAGAATCAATAGGCAGCTCAGGCAAGAAAGAAGGATGGTATCCATAATTGGCGAAAAAAGGTGACTGGTTACCGAATGGGTGGAATTATTGTATGAAAATTCTTCGAGTGGGAGAAGTGATAGCCAGTCATCCTGTGCAAAAGAAGAAAAGCATCGTAGGTACTGTTCAAGGGTTTGATTGACCCTTTCAGTCTGTCCATTAGTTTGTGGGTGATAAGCTGTGGAGAGGCGGAGTTCAATGTTCAAAGTTTCACATAAGGCCCTCCAAAATCTAGAAGTGAACTGCACCCCTCGATCAGAAACTATGCTGTCAGGGATGCCATGCAACCTTACAATCTCCTTGATAAAAGTTGAGGCAGTCTCCGGGGCAGAAGGAGTTCCTTGCAGAGGTACAAAGTGGGCCATTTTGGTCAAACGATCAACCACAACGAAAATGGTAGTAAAGTCTTCAGATGGGGGAAGTTCTACTATAAAATCCATGGAGATCATGCTCCATGGTTTCTCAGGTACAGGAAGGGGCTCAAGTAGACCCCAAGTTCTGGCTCTGTCTGTCTTATTCCGAAGGCATGAAATACAAGATCTTACATATTTCTTGCAGTCGTTCATCAAGTTTGGCCACTAGAATGTACGGGAGATCAAATTAGCCGTCTTGTGAATCCCAAAGTGACCCGCTCTTGTAACTTCTGCACAATATTTGAGAGCGCAGAAATAGTTTGGTAAATGTCCTTCGATGGAGAGGCCTCCCTTCCAGACTCCATCTCTGGCTGACTGGTACTGTCACGTACCTGGTAGGAGTCTGGAATGACGAGGTCGGCCTCCCTTGTATCTCCAACCCAAGCCCCACTGAGGATGGGACAGACCTAGGGTGAGGAGTTACACGAGAGCCTGTAGTTGCGTGCAGAACTTGTCAGCTGAGTTGCAGACGTGGAGATGCAGGCAGAGCATCTGGTAAGGAACTGGACTCAGGAAAGCTGGTAGGATGGACAGCTAGCACAGGCACTGGAGACAGCGTTAAGCCAAGCAGGAGGCTGGTGCAGGATCACAAGGGTGGCCGGGTTCGGTAGCAGACGGGCAGCGAGGTACTGGAAAAGGCCCCAAAAATATTGGGCCAAGCTTCCTCGAGGGGCAACTTAGTTTCAAGTTCGCTGTGGAAAGCCAGACCTTATCTCCAGGTTCAAGATTCAAATTGCCTCTTCTCTTCTTGTCGAAGAACTTTTTATTATCTGCCTGGGTCTTGGAGATTGTATCCTGCAGTAATTGGTAGTTGGAGTTAAGGAAGTTCAACCTGTCTTGTACGGCAGGTACAGAAGAATCAATAGGCAGCTCAGGCAAGAAAAAAGGATGGTATCCATAATTGGCGAAAAAAGGTGACTGTTTGGTTGCCGAATGGGTGGAATTATTGTATGAAAATTCCGCGAGTGGGAGAAGTGATAGCCAGTCATCCTGTGCAAAAGAAGAAAAGCATCGTAGGTACTGTTCAAGGGTTTGATTGACCCTTTCAGTCTGTCCATTAGTTTGTGGGTGATAAGCTGTGGAGAGGCGGAGTTCAATGTTCAAAGTTTCACATAAGGCCCTCCAAAATCTAGAAGTGAACTGCACCCCTCGATCAGAAACTATGCTGTCAGGGATGCCATGCAACCTTACAATCTCCTTGATAAAACTTGGGGCAGTCTCGGGGCAGAAGGAGTTCCTTGTAGAGGTACAAAGTGGGCCATTTTGGTCAAACGATCAACCACAACGAAAATGGTAGTGAAGTCTTCAGATGGGAGAAGTTCTACTATAAAATCCATGGAGATCATGCTCCATGGTTTCTCAGGTACAGGAAGGGGCTCAAGTAGACCCCAAGTTCTGGCTCTGTCTGTCTTATTCCGAAGGCATGAAATACAAGATCTTACATATTTCTTGCAGTCGTTCATCAAGTTTGGCCACCAGAATGTACGGGAGATCAAATTAGCCGTCTTGTGAATCCCAAAGTGACCCGCTAGGGGATGATCATGACATCGCCCTAGGACGCAACTCTGAACTGTTCTGGGACCTGCAGTAATTGGTAGTTGGAGTTAAGGAAGTTCAACCTGTCTTGTACGGCAGGTACAGAAGAATCAATAGGCAGCTCAGGCAAGAAAGAAGGATGGTATCCATAATTGGCGAAAAAAGGTGACTGTTTGGTTACCGAATGGGTGGAATTATTGTATGAAAATTCTTCGAGTGGGAGAAGTGATAGCCAGTCATCCTGTGCAAAAGAAGAAAGCATCGTAGGTACTGTTCAAGGGTTTGATTGACCCTTTCAGTCTGTCCATTAGTTTGTGGGTGATAAGCTGTGGAGAGGCGGAGTTCAATGTTCAAAGTTTCACATAAGGCCCTCCAAAATCTAGAAGTGAACTGCACCCCTCGATCAGAAACTATGCTGTCAGGGATGCCATGCAACCTTACAATCTCCTTGATAAAAGTTGAGGCAGTCTCCGGGGCAGAAGGAGTTCCTTGCAGAGGTACAAAGTGGGCCATTTTGGTCAAACGATCAACCACAACGAAAATGGTAGTAAAGTCTTCAGATGGGGGAAGTTCTACTATAAAATCCATGGAGATCATGCTCCATGGTTTCTCAGGTACAGGAAGGGGCTCAAGTAGACCCCAAGTTCTGGCTCTGTCTGTCTTATTCCGAAGGCATGAAATACAAGATCTTACATATTTCTTGCAGTCGTTCATCAAGTTTGGCCACTAGAATGTACGGGAGATCAAATTAGCCGTCTTGTGAATCCCAAAGTGACCCGCTCTTGTAACTTCTGCACAATATTTGAGAGCGCAGAAATAGTTTGGTAAATGTCCTTCGATGGAGAGGCCTCCCTTCCAGACTCCATCTCTGGCTGACTGGTACTGTCACGTACCTGGTAGGAGTCTGGAATGACGAGGTCGGCCTCCCTTGTATCTCCAACCCAAGCCCCACTGAGGATGGGACAGACCTAGGGTGAGGAGTTACACGAGAGCCTGTAGTTGCGTGCAGAACTTGTCAGCTGAGTTGCAGACGTGGAGATGCAGGCAGAGCATCTGGTAAGGAACTGGACTCAGGAAAGCTGGTAGGATGGACAGCTAGCACAGGCACTGGAGACAGCGTTAAGCCAAGCAGGAGGCTGGTGCAGGATCACAAGGGTGGCCGGGTTCGGTAGCAGACGGGCAGCGAGGTACTGGAAAAGGCCCCAAAAATATTGGGCCAAGCTTCCTCGAGGGGCAACTTAGTTTCAAGTTCGCTGTGGAAAGCCAGACCTTATCTCCAGGTTCAAGATTCAAATTGCCTCTTCTCTTCTTGTCGAAGAACTTTTTATTATCTGCCTGGGTCTTGGAGATTGTATCCTGCAGTAATTGGTAGTTGGAGTTAAGGAAGTTCAACCTGTCTTGTACGGCAGGTACAGAAGAATCAATAGGCAGCTCAGGCAAGAAAGAAGGATGGTATCCATAATTGGCGAAAAAAGGTGACTGTTTGGTTGCCGAATGGGTGGAATTATTGTATGAAAATTCCACGAGTGGGAGAAGTGATAGCCAGTCATCCTGTGCAAAAGAAGAAAAGCATCGTAGGTACTGTTCAAGGGTTTGATTGACCCTTTCAGTCTGTCCATTAGTTTGTGGGTGATAAGCTGTGGAGAGGCGGAGTTCAATGTTCAAAGTTTCACATAAGGCCCTCCAAAATCTAGAAGTGAACTGCACCCCTCGATCAGAAACTATGCTGTCAGGGATGCCATGCAACCTTACAATCTCCTTCATAAAAGTTGAGGCAGTCTCGGGGCAGAAGGATTTCCTTGCAGAGGTACAAAGTGGGCCATTTTGGTCAAACGATCAACCACAACGAAAATGGTAGTGAAGTCTTCAGATGGGGGAAGTTCTACTATAAAATCCATGGAGATCATGCTCCATGGTTTCTCAGGTACAGGAAGGGGCTCAAGTAGACCCCAAGTTCTGGCTCTGTCTGTCTTATTCCGAAGGCATGAAATACAAGATCTTACATATTTCTTGCAGTCGTTCATCAAGTTTGGCCACCAGAATGTACGGGAGATCAAATTAGCCGTCTTGTGAATCCCAAAGTGACCCGCTAGGGGATGATCATGACATCGCCCTAGGACGGCAACTCTGAACTGTTCTGGGACCTGCAGTAATTGGTAGTTGGAGTTAAGGAAGTTCAACCTGTCTTGTACGGCAGGTACAGAAGAACCAATAGGCAGCTCAGGCAAGAAAGAAGGATGGTATCCATAATTGGCGAAAAAAGGTGACTGTTTGGTTACCGAATGGGTGGAATTATTGTATGAAAATTCCACGAGTGGGAGAAGTGATAGCCAGTCATCCTGTGCAAAAGAAGAAAAGCATCGTAGGTACTGTTCAAGGGTTTGATTGACCCTTTCAGTCTGTCCATTAGTTTGTGGGTGATAAGCTGTGGAGAGGCGGAGTTCAATGTTCAAAGTTTCACATAAGGCCCTCCAAAATCTAGAAGTGAACTGCACCCCTCGATCAGAAACTATGCTGTCAGGGATGCCATGCAACCTTACAATCTCCTTGATAAAAGTTGAGGCAGTCTCCGGGGCAGAAGGAGTTCCTTGCAGAGGTACAAAGTGGGCCATTTTGGTCAAACGATCAACCACAACGAAAATGGTAGTGAAGTCTTCAGATGGGGGCAGTTCTACTATAAAATCCATGGAGATCATGCTCCATGGTTTCTCAGGTACAGGAAGGGGCTCAAGTAGACCCCAAGTTCTGGCTCTGTCTGTCTTATTCCGAAGGCATGAAATACAAGATCTTACATATTTCTTGCAGTCGTTCATCAAGTTTGGCCACCAGAATGTACGGGAGATCAAATTAGCCGTCTTGTGAATCCCAAAGTGACCCGCTAGGGGATGATCATGACATCGCCCTAGGACGGCAACTCTGAACTGTTCTGGGACCTGCAGTAATTGGTAGTTGGAGTTAAGGAAGTTCAACCTGTCTTGTACGGCAGGTACAGAAGAATCAATAGGCAGCTCAGGCAAGAAATAAGGATGGTATCCATAATTGGCGAAAAAAGGTGACTGTTTGGTTGCCGAATGGGTGGAATTATTGTATGAAAATTCCGCGAGTGGGAGAAGTGATAGCCAGTCATCCTGTGCAAAAGAAGAAAAGCATCGTAGGTACTGTTCAAGGGTTTGATTGACCCTTTCAGTCTGTCCATTAGTTTGTGGGTGATAAGCTGTGGAGAGGCGGAGTTCAATGTTCAAAGTTTCACATAAGGCCCTCCAAAATCTAGAAGTGAACTGCACCCCTCGATCAGAAACTATGCTGTCAGGGATGCCATGCAACCTTACAATCTCCTTGATAAAAGTTGAGGCAGTCTCGGGGCAGAAGGAGTTCCTTGCAGAGGTACAAAGTGGGCCATTTTGGTCAAACGATCAACCACAACGAAAATGGTAGTGAAGTCTTTAGATGGGGGAAGTTCTACTATAAAATCCATGGAGATCATGCTCCATGGTTTCTCAGGTACAGGAAGGGGCTCAAGTAGACCCCAAGTTCTGGCTCTGTCTGTCTTATTCCGAAGGCATGAAATACAAGATCTTACATATTTCTTGCAGTCGTTCATCAAGTTTGGCCACCAGAATGTACGGGAGATCAAATTAGCCGTCTTGTGAATCCCAAAGTGACCCGCTAGGGGATGATCATGACATCGCCCTAGGACGGCAACTCTGAACTGTTCTGGGACCTGCAGTAATTGTTAGTTGGAGGTAAGGAAGTTCAACCTGTCTTGTACGGCAGGTACAGAAGAACCAATAGGCAGCTCAGGCAAGAAAGAAGGATGGTATCCATAATTGGCGAAAAAAGGTGACTGTTTGGTTACCGAATGGGTGGAATTATTGTATGAAAATTCCACGAGTGGGAGAAGTGATAGCCAGTCATCCTGTGCAAAAGAAGAAAAGCATCGTAGGTACTATTCAAGGGTTTGATTGACCCTTTCAGTCTGTCCATTAGTTTGTGGGTGATAAGCTGTGGAGAGGCGGAGTTCAATGTTCAAAGTTTCACATAAGGCCCTCCAAAATCTAGAAGTGAACTGCACCCCTCGATCAGAAACTATGCTGTCAGGGATGCCATGCAACCTTACGATCCACAGTACATCAGGGATGGTCCATAGTACACCAGTGATGATCCACAGTACACCAGTGATGATCCATAGTACACCAGTGATGGTCCATAGTACATCAGTGATGATCTATAGTACATCAGTGATGGTCCATAGTACATCAGTGATGATCTATAGTACATCAGTGATGATCTATAGTACATCAGTGATGATCCACAGTAAATCAGTTATGATACACAGTACATCAGTGATGATCCACAGTACATCAGTGATGATCCACAATACTTCAGTGATGATCCACAGTACATCAGTGATGATCCACAGTACATCAGGGATGGTCCACAGTATATCAGTGATGATCCATAGTACATCAGTGATGGTCCATAGTCCATCAGTGATGGTCCATAGTACACCAGTGATGATCCATAGTACACCAGTGATGGCCCATAGCACACCAGTGATGGCCCATAGTACATCAGTGATGATCCATAGTACATCAGTGATGATCCACAGTACATCAGTGATGATCCACAGTACA
Source organism: Rana muscosa (assembly GCA_029206835.1). Lineage (NCBI taxonomy): Eukaryota > Metazoa > Chordata > Amphibia > Anura > Ranidae > Rana > Rana muscosa. The sequence continues at coordinate 1,865,508 of JARGYO010000232.1, forward strand.
TCAGTGATGATCCACAGTACATCAGGGATGGTCCATAGTACATCAGTGATGATCCATAGTACACCAGTGATGATCCATAGTACACCTGTGATGGCCCATAGTACATCAGTGATGAACTATAGTACATCAGTGATGATCCACAGTACATTAATGATGGTCCATAGTACATCAGTGATGATCCATAGTACACCAGTGATGATCCATAGTACATCAGTGATGATCCATAGTACACCAGTGATGGCCCATAGTACATCAGTGATGAACTATAGTACATCAGTGATGATCCACAGTACATTAGGGATGGTCCATAGTACATCAGTGATGATCCATAGTACACCAGTGATGATCCATAGTACACCAGTGATGGCCCATAGTACATCAGTGATGAACTATAGTACATCAGTGATGATCCACAGTACATCAGTGATGATCCATAGTACATCAGTGATGATCCACAGTACATCAGTGATGATCCACAGTACATCAGGGATGGTCCATAGTACATCAGGGATGATCCATAGTACACCAGTGATGATCCATAGTACACCAGTGATGGCCCATAGTACATCAGTGATGAACTATAGTACATCAGTGATGATCCACAGTACATCAGTGATGATCCACAGTACATCAGGGATGGTCCATAGTACACCAGTGATGTACACCAGTGATGATCCATAGTACACCAGTGATGGCCCATAGTACACCAGTGATGATCCATAGTACACCAGAGATGGCCCATAGTATACCAGTGATGAGCTATAGTACATCAGTGATGATCTATAGTACATCAGTGATGATCCATAGTACACCAGTGATGATCCATAGTACATCAGTGATGGCCCATAGTACACCAGTGATGATCCATAGTACACCAGTGATGATCCATAGTACTTCATTGATGGCCCATAGTACACCAGTGATGATCCATAGTACATCAGTGATGGCTCATAGTACATCAGTGATGATCCATAATACATCAGTGATGATCCATAGTACACCAGTGATGGCCCATAGTACTTCAGTGATGATCTATAGTACATCAGTGATGATCCACAGTACATCAGTGATGATCCACAGTACATCAGTGATGATCCACGGTACATCAGTGATGATCCATAGTACATCAGTGATGATCCTCAGTACATCAGTGATGATCCACAGTACATCAGTGATGATCCACAGTACATCAGTGATGATCCACAGTACATCAGTGATGATCCACAGGACATCAGGGATGGTCCACAGTACATCAGTGAAGATCCATAGTACACCAGTCATGATCCATAGTACATCAGTGATGATCCATAGTACATCAGTGATGATCCATAGTACACCAGTGATGGCCCATAGTACACCAGTGATGATCCATAGTACACCAGTGATGGCCCATAGTACTTCAGTGATGATCTATAGTACATCAGTGATGATCCACAGTACATCAGTGATGATCCACAATACATCAGGGATGGTCCACAGTATATCAGTGATGATCCATAGTACATCAGTGATGGCCCACAGTACATCAGTGATGATCCACAGTATATCAGTGATGATCCATAGTACACCAGTGATGGTCCATAGTACACCAGTGATGGTCCATAGTACATCAGTGTTTATCCATAGTACATCAGTGATGATCCACAGTACATCAGGGATGGCCCAAAGCACATCAGTGATGGTCCATAGTACACCAGGGATGATCCATAGTAATCCAGTGATGATCCATAGTACACCAGTGATGGCCCATAGTACACCAGTGATGGCCCATAGTACATCAGTGATGATCCACAGTACATCAGTGATGATCTATAGTACATCAGGGATGGTCCACAGTACATCAGTGATGATCCATAGTACACCAGTGATGATCCATAGTACATCCGTGATGATCCATAGTACACCTGTGATGGCCCACAGTACATCAGTGATGATCCACAGTACATCAGGGATGATCCACAGTATATCAGGGATGGTCCACAGTATATCAGTGATGATCCATAGTACACCAGTGATGATCCATAGTACACCAGGGATGATCCATAGTACACCAGTGATGATCCATAGTACACCAGTGATGATCCATAGTACATCAGTGATGGTCCATAGTTCACCAGTGATGATCCATAGTACACCAGTGATGGCCCATAGTACACCAGTGATGGCCCATAGTACACCAGTGATGATCCATAGTACACCAGTGATGGCCATAGTACACCAGTGATGGTCCATAGTACATCAGTGATGATCCATACTACATCAGTGATGATCCACAGTACATCAGGGATGGTCCACAGTACATCAGTGATGATCCATAGTACACCAGTGATGGCCCAAAGCACATCAGTGATGGTCCATAGTACACCAGGGATGATCCATAGTAATCCAGTGATGATCCATAGTACACCAGTGATGGCCCATAGTACACCAGTGATGGCCCATAGTACATCAGTGATGATCCACAGTACATCAGTGATGATCTATAGTACATCAGGGATGGTCCACAGTACATCAGTGATGGTCCATAGTACACCAGTGATGATCCATAGTACACCAGTGATGGCCCATAGTACACCAGTGATGGCCCATAGTACACCAGTGATGATCCATAGTACACCAGTGATGGCCATAGTACACCAGTGATGTCTCATAGTACATCAGTGATGATCCACAGTACATCAGTGATGATCCATAGTACACCAGGGATGGCCCATAGTACATCAGTGATGGCTCATAGTACATCAGTGATGATCCATAGTACATCAGTGGTGATCCATTGTACACCAGTGATGATCCATAGTACATCAGTAATGGCTCATAGTACATCAGTGATGATCCATAGTACACCAGTGATGATCCATAGTACATCAGTGATGGCTCATAGTACATCAGTGATGATCCATAGTACACCAGTCATGGCCCATAGTACTACAGTGATGATCTATAGTACATCAGTGATGATCCACAGTACATCAGTGATGATCCACAGTACATCAGTGATGATCCAAGCTACATCAGTGATGATCCATAGTACATCAGTGATGATCCTCAGTACATCAGTGATGATCCACAGTACATCAGTGATGATCCACAGTACATCAGTGATGATCCACAGTACATCAGGGATGGTCCACAGTACATCAGTGATGATCCATAGTACACCAGTCATGATCCATAGTACATCAGTGATGATCCAAAGTACATCAGTGATGATCCATAGTACACCAGTGATGATCCATAGTACACCAGTGATGGCCCATAGTACTTCAGTGATGATTTATAGTACATCAGTGATGATCCACAGTACATCAGTGATGATCCACAATACATCAGGGATGGTCCACAGTATATCAGTGATGATCCATAGTACATCAGTGATGGCCCACAGTACATCAGTGATGATCCACAGTACATCAGTGATGACCCATAGTACACCAGTGATGGCCCATAGTACATCAGTGATGGTCCATAGTACATCAGTGATGATCCATAGTACATCAGTGATGATCCATAGTACATCAATGATGATCCATAGTACACCAGTGATGGCCCATAGTACATCAGTAATGATCTATAGTACATCAGTGATGATCCACAGTACATCAGTGATGATCCACAGTACATCAGTTATGATACACAGTACATCAGTGATGATCCACAGTACATCAGTGATGATCCACAATACTTCAGTGATGATCCACAGTACATCAGTGATGATCCACAGTACATCAGGGATGGTCCACAGTACATCAGTGATGATCCATAGTACACCAGTCATGATCCATAGTACATCAGTGATGATCCATAGTACATCAGTGATGGCTCATAGTACATCAGTGATGATCCATAGTACACCAGTGATGATCCATAGTACACCAGTGATGTTCCATAGTACACCAGGGATGATCCACAGTACACCAGTGATGTTCCATAGTACACCAGGGATGATCCACAGTACATCAGTGATGATCCACAGTACATCAGTGGTGGTCCACAGTACATCAGTGATGGTCCATAGTACACCAGTGATGATCCATAGTACATCAGTGATGATCCATAGTACACCAGTGATGGCCCATAGTACATCAGTGATGATCCATAGTACATCAGTGATGATCCACAGTACATCAGTGATGATCCATAGTACACCAGTGATGATCCATAGTACACCAGTGATGGCCCATAGTACATCAGTGATGAACTATAGTACATCAGTGATGATCCACAGTACATCAGGGATGGTCCATAGTACATCAGTGATGATCCATAGTACACCAGTGATGATCCATAGTACACCAGTGATGGCCCATAGTACATCAGTGATGAACTATAGTACATCAGTGATGATCCACAGTACATCAGTGATGATCCACAGTACATCAGGGATGGTCCATAGTACACCAGTGATGATCCACAGTACACCAGTGATGATCCATAGTACACCAGTGATGGTCCATAGTACATCAGTGATGATCTATAGTACATCAGTGATGGTCCATAGTACATCAGTGATGATCTATATACATAGTACACCAGTGATGATCTATAGTACATCAGTAATGATCTACAGTACATCAGTTATGATCCACAGTACATTAGTGATGATCCACAGTACATCAGTGATGATCCACAGTACATCAGTGATGATCCACAATACTTCAGTGATGATCCACAGTACATCAGGGATGGTCCACAGTACATCAGTGATGGTCCACAGTATATCAGTGATGATCCTTAGTACATCAGTGATGGTCCATAGTACACCAGTGATGGTCCTTAGTACACCAGTGATGATCCATAGTACACCAGTGATGGCCCATAGTACACCAGTGATGGCCCATAGTACATCAGTGATGATCCACAGTACATCAGTGATGATCCACAGTACATCAGTGATGATCCACAGTACATCAGGGATGGTCCATAGTACATCAGTGATGATCCATAGTACACCAGTGATGATCCATAGTACACCAGTGATGATCCATAGTACACCAGTGATGGCACATAGTACATCAGTGATGAACAATAGTACATCAGTGATGATCCACAGTACATCAGTGATGATCCATAGTACATCAGTGATGATCCACAGTACATCAGTGATGATCCACAGTACATCAGGGATGGTCCATAGTACATCAGTGATGATCCATAGTACACCAGTGATGATCCATAGTACACCAGTGATGGTCCATAGTACATCAGTGATGAACTATAGTACATCAGTGATGATCCACAGTACATCAGTGATGATCCACAGTACATCAGGGATGGTCCATAGTACACCAGTGATGATCCACAGTACACCAGTGATGATCCATAGTACACCAGTGATGGTCCATAGTCCATCAGTGATGATCTATAGTACATCAGTGATGGTCCATGGTACATCAGTGATGATCTATAGTACATCAGTGATGATCTATAGTACATCAGTGATGATCCACAGTACATCAGTTATGATACACAGTACATCAGTGATGATCCACAGTACATCAGTGATGATCCACAGTACATCAGTGATGATCCACAATACTTCAGTGATGATCCACAGTACATCAGTGATGATCCACAGTACATCAGGGATGGTCCACAGTATATCAGTGATGATCCATAGTACATCAGTGATGATCCATAGTACACCAGTGATGGCCCATAGTACACCAGTGATGGCCCATAGTACATCAGTGATGATCCATAGTACATCAGTGATGATCCACAGTACATCAGTGATGATCCACAGTACATCAGGGATGGTCCACAGTACATCAGTGATGATCCATAGTACACCAGTGATGATCCATAGTACACCAGTGATGGCCCATAGTACACCAGTGATGATCCATAGTACACCAGTGATGGCCCATAGTACATCAGTGATGAACTATAGTACATCAGTGATGATCCACAGTACATCAGTGATGATCCATAGTACACCAGTGATGGCCCATAGTACACCAGTGATGATCCATAGTACACCAGTGATGGCCCATAGTACATCAGTGATGAACTATAGTACATCAGTGATGATCCACAGTACATCAGTGATGATCCACAGTACATCAGGGATGGTCCATAGTACATCAGTGATGATCCATAGTACACCAGTGATGATCCATAGTACACCAGTGATGGCCCATAGTACATCAGTGATGAACTATAGTACATCAGTGATGATCCACAGTACATCAGTGATGATCCACAGTACATCAGGGATGGTCCATAGTACACCAGTGATGATCCACAGTACACCAGTGATGATCCATAGTACACCAGTGATGGTCCATAGTACATCAGTGATGATCTATAGTACACCAGTGATGGTCCATAGTACATCAGTGATGATCTATAGTACATCAGTGATAAACTATAGTACATCAGTGATGATCTATAGTACATCAGTGATGATCCATAGTACACCAGTGATGATCCATAGTACACCAGTGATGGCCCATAGTACATCAGTGATGAACTATAGTACATCAGTGATGATCCACAGTACATCAGGGATGGTCCATAGTACATCAGTGATGATCCATAGTACACCAGTGATGATCCATAGTACACCAGTGATGGCCCATAGTACATCAGTGATGAACTATAGTACATCAGTGATGATCCACAGTACATCAGTGATGATCCACAGTACATCAGGGATGGTCCATAGTACATCAGTGATGATCCATAGTACACCAGTGATGATCCATAGTACACCAGTGATGGCCCATAGTACATCAGTGATGAACTATAGTACATCAGTGATGATCCATAGTACATCAGTGATGATCCATAGTATATCAGTGATGATCCACAGTACATCAGGGATGGTCCATAGTACACCAGTGATGATCCACAGTACACCAGTGATGATCCATAGTACACCAGTGATGGTCCATAGTACATCAGTGATGATCTATAGTACATCAGTGATGGTCCATAGTACATCAGTGATGATCTATAGTACATCAGTGATGATCTATAGTACATCAGTGATGATCCATAGTACATCAGTGATGATCCACAGTACATCAGTGATGGTCCACAATACATCAGGGATGGTCCACAGTACATCGGTGATGATCCATAGTACACCAGTGATGGCCCATAGTACATCAGTGATGGTCCATAGTACATCAGTGATGATCCATAGTACATCAGTGATGATCCATAGTACACCAGTGATGGCCCATAGTACACCAGTGATGGCCCATAGTACATCAGTGATGATCCACAGTACATCAGTGATGATCCATAGTACATCAGTGATGATCCACAGTACATCAGTGATGATCCACAGTACATCAGGGATGGTCCATAGTACATCAGTGATGATCCATAGTACACCAGTGATGATCCATAGTACACCAGTGATGGCCCATAGTACATCAGTGATGAACTATAGTACATCAGTGATGATCCACAGTACATCAGTGATGATCCACAGTACATCAGGGATGGTCCATAGTACACCAGTGATGATCCACAGTACACCAGTGATGATCCATAGTACACCAGTGATGGTCCATAGTACACCAGTGATGATCCATAGTACACCAGTGATGGCCCATAGTACATCAGTGATGAACTATAGTACATCAGTGATGATCCACAGTACATCAGTGATGATCCACAGTACATCAGGGATGGTCCATAGTACACCAGTGATGATCCACAGTACACCAGTGATGATCCATAGTACACCAGTGATGGTCCATAGTACATCAGTGATGATCTATAGTACATCAGTGATGGTCCATAGTCCATCAGTGATGATCTATAATACATCAGTGATGATCCACAATACATCAGTTATGATACACAGTACATCAGTGATGATCCACAGTACATCAGTGATGATCCACAATACTTCAGTGATGATCCACAGTACATCAGTGATGATCCACAGTACATCAGGGATGGTCCACAGTATATCAGTGATGATCCATAGTACATCAGTGATGGTCCATAGTACATCAGTGATGGTCCATAGTACACCAGTGATGATCCATAGTACACCAGTGATGGCCCATAGTACACCAGTGATGGCCCATAGTACATCAGTGATGATCCATAGTACATCAGTGATGATCCACAGTACATCAGTGATGATCCACAGTACATCAGGGATGGTCCATAGTACATCAGTGATAAACCATAGTACACCAGTGATTATCCATAGTACACCAGTGATGGCCCATAGTACATCAGTGATGAACTATAGTACATCAGTGATGATCCACAGTACATCAGGGATGGTCCATAGTACATCAGTGATGATCCATAGTACACCAGTGATGATCCATAGTACACCAGTGATGGCCCATAGTACATCAGTGATGAACTATAGTACATCAGTGATGATCCACAGTACATCAGTGATGATCCATAGTACATCAGTGATGATCCACAGTACATCAGTGATGATCCACAGTACATCAGGGATGGTCCATAGTACATCAGTGATGATCCATAGTACACCAGTGATGATCCATAGTACACCAGTGATGGCCCATAGTACATCAGTGATGAACTATAGTACATCAGTGATGATCCACAGTACATCAGTGATGATCCACAGTACATCAGGGATGGTCCATAGTACACCAGTGATGATCCACAGTACACCAGTGATGATCCATAGAACACCAGTGATGGTCCATAGTACATCAGTGATGATCTATAGTACATCAGTGATGGTCCATAGTACATCAGTGATGGTCCATAGTACATCAGTGATGAGCTATAGTACATCAGTGATGATCTATAGTACATCAGTGATGATCCATAGTACACCAGTGATGATCCATAGTACACCAGTGATGGCCCATAGTACATCAGTGATGATCCATAGTACACCAGTGATGATCCATAGTACACCAGTGATGGCCCATAGTACATCAGTGATGAACTATAGTACATCAGTGATGATCCACAGTACATCAGTGATGATCCATAGTACATCAGTGATGATCCACAGTACATCAGTGATGATCCACAGTACATCAGGGATGGTCCATAGTACATCAGTGATGATCCATAGTACACCAGTGATGATCCATAGTACACCAGTGATGGCCCACGGTATATCAGTGATGAACTATAGTACATCAGTGATGATCCACAGTACATCAGTGATGATCCACAGTACATCAGGGATGGTCCATAGTACACCAGTGATGATCCACAGTACACCAGTGATGATCCATAGTACACCAGTGATGGTCCATAGTACATCAGTGATGATCTATAGTACATCAGTGATGGTCCATAGTACATTAGTGATGATCTATAGTACATCAGTGATGATCTATAGTACATCAGTGATGATCCATAGTACATCAGTGATGATCCACAGTACATCAGTGATGGTCCACAGTACATCAGGGATGGTCCACAGTACATCGGTGATGGACCAGTGATGGCCCATAGTACACCAGTGATGGTCCATAGTACATCAGTGATGATCCATAGTACATCAGTGATGATCCATAGTACACCAGTGATGGCCCATAGTACATCAGTGATGATCCATAGTACATCAGTGATGATCCACAGTACATCAGTGATGATCCACAGTACATCAGGGATGGTCCATAGTACATCAGTGATGATCCATAGTACACCAGTGATGATCCATAGTACACCAGTGATGGCCCATAGTACATCAGTGATGAACTATAGTACATCAGTGATGATCCACAGTACATCAGTGATGATCCACAGTACATCAGGGATGGTCCATAGTACACCAGTGATGATCCACAGTACATCAGTTATGATCCACAGTACATTAGTGATGATCCACAGTACATCAGTGATGATCCACAGTACATCAGTGATGATCCACAATACGTCAGTGATGATCCACAGTACATCAGGGATGGTCCACAGTACATCAGTGATGGTCCACAGTATATCAGTGATGATCCATAGTACATCAGTGATGGTCCATAGTACATCAGTGATGGTCCATAGTACATCAGTGATGGTCCATAGTACACCAGTGATGATCCATAGTACACCAGTGATGGCCCATAGTACACCAGTGATGGCCCATAGTACATCAGTGATGATCCATAGTACATCAGTGATGATCCACAGTACATCAGTGATGATCCACAGTACATCAGGGAAGGTCCATAGTACATCAGTGATGATCCATAGTACACCAGTGATGATCCATAGTACACCAGTGATGGCCCATAGTACATCAGTGATGAACTATAGTACATCAGAGATGATCCACAGTACATCAGGGATGGTCCATAGTACATCAGTCATGATCCATAGTACACCAGTGATGATCCATAGTACACCAGTGATGGCCCATAGTACATCAGTGATGAACTATAGTATATCAGTGATGATCCACAGTACATCAGTGATGATCCACAGTACATCAGGGATGGTCCATAGTACATCAGTGATGATCCATAGTACACCAGTGATGATCCATAGTACACCAGTGATGGCCCATAGTACATCAGTGATGAACTATAGTACATCAGTGATGATCCACAGTACATCAGTGATGATCCACAGTACATCAGGGATGGTCCATAGTACACCAGTGATGATCCACAGTACACCAGTGATGGTCCATAGTACATCAGTGATGATCTATAGTACAACAGTGATGATCTATAGTACATCAGTGATGATCCACAGTACATCAGTTATGATACACAGTACATCAGTGATGATCCACAGTACATCAATGATGATCCACAATACTTCAGTGATGATCCACAGTACATCAGTGATGATCCACAGTACATCAGGGATGGTCCACAGTATATCAGTGATGATCCATAGTACATCAGTGATGGTCCATAGTACATCAGTGATGGTCCATAGTACACCAGTGATGATCCATAGTACACCAGTGATGGCCCATAGTACATCAGTGATGATCCATAGTACATCAGTGATGATCCACAGTACATCAGAGATGATCCACAGTACACCAGTGATGATCCATAGTACACCAGTGATGGTCCATAGTACATCAGTGATGATCTATAGTACACCAGTGATGGTCCATAGTACATCAGTGATGATCTATAGTACATCAGTGATAAACTATAGTACATCAGTGATGATCTATAGTACATCAGTGATGATCCATAGTACACCAGTGATGATCCATAGTACACCAGTGATGGCCCATAGTACATCAGTGATGAACTATAGTACATCAGTGATGATCCACAGTACACCAGTGATGGCCCATAGTACATCAGTGATGATCCACAGTACATCAGTGATGATCCACAGTACATCAGGGATGGTCCATAGTACATCAGTGATGATCCATAGTACACCAGTGATGATCCATAGTACACCAGTGATGGCCCATAGTACATCAGTGATGAACTATAGTACATCAGTGATGATCCACAGTACATCAGTGATGATCCACAGTACATCAGGGATGGTCCATAGTACACCAGTGATGATCCACAGTACACCAGTGATGATCCATAGTACACCAGTGATGGTCCATAGTACATCAGTGATGATCTATAGTACATCAGTGATGGTCCATAGTACATCATTGATGATCTATAGTACATCAGTGATGATCTATAGTACATCAGTGATGATCCACAGTACATCAGTTATGATACACAGTACATCAGTGATGATCCACAGTACATCAGTGATGATCCACAGTACATCAGTGATGATCCACAATACTTCAGTGATGATCCACAGTACATCAGTGATGATCCACAGTACATCAGGGATGGTCCACAGTATATCAGTGATGATCCATAGTACATCAGTGATGATCCATAGTACACCAGTGATGGCCCATAGTACACCAGTGATGGCCCATAGTACATCAGTGATGATCCATAGTACATCAGTGATGATCCACAGTACATCAGTGATGATCCACAGTACATCAGGGATGGTCCACAGTACATCAGTGATGATCCATAGTACACCAGTGATGATCCATAGTACACCAGTGATGGCCCATAGTACACCAGTGATGATCCATAGTACACCAGTGATGGCCCATAGTACATCAGTGATGAACTATAGTACATCAGTGATGATCCACAGTACATCAGTGATGATCCATAGTACACCAGTAATGGCCCATAGTACACCAGTGATGATCCATAGTACACCAGTGATGGCCCATAGTACATCAGTGATGAACTATAGTACATCAGTGATGATCCACAGTACATCAGTGATGATCCACAGTACATCAGGGATGGTCCATAGTACATCAGTGATGATCCATAGTACACCAGTGATGATCCATAGTACACCAGTGATGGCCCATAGTACATCAGTGATGAACTATAGTACATCAGTGATGATCCACAGTACATCAGTGATGATCCACAGTACATCAGGGATGGTCCATAGTACACCAGTGATGATCCACAGTACACCAGTGATGATCAATAGTACACCAGTGATGGTCCATAGTACATCAGTGATGATCTATAGTACACCAGTGATGGTCCATAGTACATCAGTGATGATCTATAGTACATCAGTGATGAACTATAGTACATCAGTGATGATCTATAGTACATCAGTGATGATCCATAGTACACCAGTGATGATCCATAGTACACCAGTGATGGCCCATAGTACATCAGTGATGATCCACAGTACATCAGTGATGATCCACAGTACATCAGGGATGGTCCATAGTACACCAGTGATGATCCACAGTACACCAGTGATGATCCATAGTACACCAGTGATGGTCCATAGTACATCAGTGATGATCTATAGTACATCAGTGATGGTCCATAGTACATCATTGATGATCTATAGTACATCAGTGATGATCTATAGTACATCAGTGATGATCCACAGTACATCAGTTATGATACACAGTACATCAGTGATGATCCACAGTACATCAGTGATGATCCACAGTACATCAGTGATGATCCACAATACTTCAGTGATGATCCACAGTACATCAGTGATGATCCACAGTACATCAGGGATGGTCCACAGTATATCAGTGATGATCCATAGTACATCAGTGATGATCCATAGTACACCAGTGATGGCCCATAGTACACCAGTGATGGCCCATAGTACATCAGTGATGATCCATAGTACATCAGTGATGATCCACAGTACATCAGTGATGATCCACAGTACATCAGGGATGGTCCACAGTACATCAGTGATGATCCATAGTACACCAGTGATGATCCATAGTACACCAGTGATGGCCCATAGTACACCAGTGATGATCCATAGTACACCAGTGATGGCCTATAGTACATCAGTGATGATCTATAGTACATCAGTGATGATCCATAGTACACCAGTGATGATCCATAGTACACCAGTGATGGCCCATAGTACATCAGTGATGATCCATAGTACACCAGTGATGATCCATAGTACACCAGTGATGGCCCATAGTACATCAGTGATGAACTATAGTACATCAGTGATGATCCACAGTACATCAGGGATGGTCCATAGTACATCAGTGATGATCCATAGTACACCAGTGATGATCCATAGTACACCAGTGATGGCCCATAGTACATCAGTGATGAACTATAGTACATCAGTGATGATCCACAGTACATCAGTGATGATCCACAGTACATCAGGGATGGTCCACAGTACATCAGTGATGATCCATAGTACACCAGTGATGATCCATAGTACACCAGTGATGGCCCATAGTACATCAGTGGTGAACTACAGTACATCAGTGATGATCCATAGTACATCAGTGATGATCCATAGTATATCAGTGATGATCCACAGTACATCAGGGATGGTCCATAGTACACCAGTGATGATCCACAGTACACCAGTGATGATCCATAGTACACCAGTGATGGTCCATAGTACATCAGTGATGATCTATAGTACATCAGTGATGATCTATAGTACATCAGTGATGATCCATAGTACATCAGTGATGATCCACAGTACATCAGTGATGGTCCACAGTACATCTGGGATGGTCCACAGTACATCGGTGATGATCCATAGTACACCAGTGATGGCCCATAGCACATCAGTGATGGTCCATAGTACATCAGTGATGATCCATAGTACATCAGTGATGATCCATAGTACACCAGTGATGGCCCATAGTACACCAGTGATGGCCCATAGTACATCAGTGATGATCCACAGTACATCAGTGATGATCCATAGTACATCAGTGATGATCCACAGTACATCAGTGATGATCCACAGTACATCAGGGATGGTCCATAGTACATCAGTGATGATCCATAGTACACCAGTGATGATCCATAGTACACCAGTGATGGCCCATAGTACATCAGTGATGAACTATAGTACATCAGTGATGATCCACAGTACATCAGTGATGATCCACAGTACATCAGGGATGGTCCATAGTACACCAGTGATGATCCACAGTACACCAGTGATGATCCATAGTACACCAGTGATGGTCCATAGTACACCAGTGATGATCCATAGTGCACCAGTGATGGCCCATAGTACATCAGTGATGAACTATAGTACATCAGTGATGATCCACAGTACATCAGTGATGATCCACAGTACATCAGGGATGGTCCATAGTACACCAGTGATGATCCACAGTACACCAGTGATGATCCATAGTACACCAGTGATGGTCCATAGTACATCAGTGATGATCTATAGTACATCAGTGATGGTCCATAGTCCATCAGTGATGATCTATAGTACATCAGTGATGATCCACAATACATCAGTTATGATACACAGTACATCAGTGATGATCCACAGTACATCAGTGATGATCCACAATACTTCAGTGATGATCCACAGTACATCAGTGATGATCCACAGTACATCAGGGATGGTCCACAGTATATCAGTGATGATCCATAGTACATCAGTGATGGTCCATAGTACATCAGTGATGGTCCATAGTACACCAGTGATGATCCATAGTACACCAGTGATGGCCCATAGTACACCAGTGATGGCCCATAGTACATCAGTGATGATCCATAGTACATCAGTGATGATCCACAGTACATCAGTGATGATCCACAGTACATCAGGGATGGTCCATAGTACATCAGTGATGATCCATAGTACACCAGTGATGATCCATAGTACACCAGTGATGATCCATAGTACACCAGTGATGGCCCATAGTACATCAGTGATGAACTATAGTACATCAGTGATGATCCACAGTACATCAGGGATGGTCCATAGTACATCAGTGATGATCCATAGTACACCAGTGATGATCCATAGTACACCAGTGATGGCCCATAGTACATCAGTGATGAACTATAGTACATCAGTGATGATCCACAGTACATCAGTGATGATCCATAGTACATCAGTGATGATCCACAGTACATCAGTGATGATCCACAGTACATCAGGGATGGTCCATAGTACATCAGTGATGATCCATAGTACACAGTGATGATCCATAGTACACCAGTGATGGCCCATAGTACATCAGTGATGAACTATAGTACATCAGTGATGATCCACAGTACATCAGTGATGATCCACAGTACATCAGGGATGGTCCATAGTACACCAGTGATGATCCACAGTACACCAGTGATGATCCATAGTACACCAGTGATGGTCCATAGTACATCAGTGATGATCTATAGTACATCAGTGATGGTCCATAGTACATCAGTGATGAGCTATAGTACATCAGTGATGATCTATAGTACATCAGTGATGATCCATAGTACACCAGTGATGGCCCATAGTACATCAGTGATGATCCATAGTACACCAGTGATGATCCATAGTACACCAGTGATGGCCCATAGTACATCAGTGATGAACTATAGTACATCAGTGATGATCCACAGTACATCAGTGATGATCCATAGTACATCAGTGATGATCCACAGTACATCAGTGATGATCCACAGTACATCAGGGATGGTCCATAGTACATCAGTGATGATCCATAGTACACCAGTGATGATCCATAGTACACCAGTGATGGCCCACAGTATATCAGTGATGAACTATAGTACATCAGTGATGATCCACAGTACATCAGTGATGATCCACAGTACATCAGGGATGGTCCATAGTACACCAGTGATGATCCACAGTACACCAGTGATGATCCATAGTACACCAGTGATGGTCCATAGTACATCAGTGATGATCTATAGTACATCAGTGATGGTCCATAGTACATCAGTGATGATCTATAGTACATCAGTGATGATCTATAGTACATCAGTGATGATCCAGAGTACATCAGTGATGATCCACAGTACATCAGTGATGGTCCACAGTACATCAGGGATGGTCCACAGTACATCGGTGATGATCCATAGTACACCAGTGATGGCCCATAGTACATCAGTGATGGTCCATAGTACATCAGTGATGATCCATAGTACATCAGTGATGATCCATAGTACACCAGTGATGGCCCATAGTACATCAGTGATGATCCATAGTACATCAGTGATGATCCACAGTACATCAGTGATGATCCACAGTACATCAGGGATGGTCCATAGTACATCAGTGATGATCCATAGTACACCAGTGATGATCCATAGTACACCAGTGATGGCCCATAGTACATCAGTGATGAACTATAGTACATCAGTGATGATCCACAGTACATCAGTGATGATCCACAGTACATCAGGGATGGTCCATAGTACACCAGTGATGATCCACAGTACACCAGTGATGATCCATAGTACACCAGTGATGGTCCATAGTACATCAGTGATGATCTATAGTACATCAGTGATGGTCCATAGTACATCAGTGATGATCCATAGTACATCAGTGATGGTCCATAGTACATCAGTGTTGGTCCATAGTACACCAGTGATGATCCATAGTACACCAGTGATGGCCCATAGTACACCAGTGATGGCCCATAGTACATCAGTGATGATCCATAGTACATCAGTGATGATCCACAGTACATCAGTGATGATCCACAGTACATCAGGGATGGTCCATAGTACATCAGTGATGATCCATAGTACACCAGTGATGATCCATAGTACACCAGTGATGGCCCATAGTACATCAGTGATGAACTATAGTACATCAGAGATGATCCACAGTACATCAGGGATGGTCCATAGTACATCAGTCATGATCCATAGTACACCAGTGATGATCCATAGTACACCAGTGATGGCCCATAGTACATCAGTGATGAACTATAGTACATCAGTGATGATCCTCAGTACATCAGTGATGATCCATAGTACATCAGTGATGATCCACAGTACATCAGGGATGGTCCATAGTACACCAGTGATGGCCCATAGTACATCAGTGATGATCCACAGTACATCAGTGATGATCTATAGTACATCAGTGATGATCCACAGTACACCAGTGATGATTCACAGTACATCAGGGATGGTCCAAAGTACATCAGGGATGGTCCATAGTACATCAGTGATGATCCACAGTACATCAGGGATGGTCCACACTACATCAGTGATGATCCATAGTACATCAGTGATGGCCCATAGTACATCAGTGATGATCCATATTACACCAGTGATGATCCATAGTACACCAGGGATGACCCACAGTACATCAGTGATGATCCACAGTACATCAGTGATGGTCCATAGTAAATCAGTGATGGTCCATAGTACACCAGTGATGATCCATAGTTCACCAGTGATGGCCCATAGTACACCAGTGATGATCCATAGTACACCAGAGATGGCCCATAGTATACCAGTGATGTCCCATAGTACATCAGTGATGATCCACAGTACATCAGTGATGATCCATAGTACACCAGAGATGGCCCATAGTACATCAGTGATGCTCATAGTACATCAGTGATGATCCATAGTACATCAGTGATGATCCATAGTACACCAGTGATGATCCATAGTACATCAGTGATGGCTCATAGTACATCAGTGATGATCCATAGTACATCAGTGATGATCCATAGTACACCAGTGATGATCCATAGTACATCAGTGATGGCTCATAGTACATCAGTGATGATCCATAATACATCAGTGATGATCCATAGTACACCAGTGATGGCCCATAGTACTTCAGTGATGATCTATAGTACATCAGTGATGATCCACAGTACATCAGTGATGATCCACAGTACATCAGTGATGATCCACGGTACATCAGTGATGATCCACAGTACATTAGTGATGATCCACAGTACATCAGTGATGATCCACAGTACATCAGTGATGATCCACAATACTTCAGTGATGATCCACAGTACATCAGGGATGGTCCACAGTACATCAGTGATGGTCCACAGTATATCAGTGATGATCCATAGTACATCAGTGATGGTCCATAGTACATCAGTGTTGGTCCATAGTACACCAGTGATGATCCATAGTACACCAGTGATGGCCCATAGTACACCAGTGATGGCCCATAGTACATCAGTGATGATCCATAGTACATCAGTGATGATCCACAGTACATCAGTGATGATCCACAGTACATCAGGGATGGTCCATAGTACATCAGTGATGATCCATAGTACACCAGTGATGATCCATAGTACACCAGTGATGGCCCATAGTACATCAGTGATGAACTATAGTACATCAGAGATGATCCACAGTACATCAGGGATGGTCCATAGTACATCAGTCATGATCCATAGTACACCAGTGATGATCCATAGTACACCAGTGATGGCCCATAGTACATCAGTGATGAACTATAGTACATCAGTGATGATCCTCAGTACATCAGTGATGATCCATAGTACATCAGTGATGATCCACAGTACATCAGGGATGGTCCATAGTACACCAGTGATGGCCCATAGTACATCAGTGATGATCCACAGTACATCAGTGATGATCTATAGTACATCAGTGATGATCCACAGTACACCAGTGATGATTCACAGTACATCAGGGATGGTCCAAAGTACATCAGGGATGGTCCATAGTACATCAGTGATGATCCACAGTACATCAGGGATGGTCCACACTACATCAGTGATGATCCATAGTACATCAGTGATGGCCCATAGTACATCAGTGATGATCCATATTACACCAGTGATGATCCATAGTACACCAGGGATGACCCACAGTACATCAGTGATGATCCACAGTACATCAGTGATGGTCCATAGTAAATCAGTGATGGTCCATAGTACACCAGTGATGATCCATAGTTCACCAGTGATGGCCCATAGTACACCAGTGATGATCCATAGTACACCAGAGATGGCCCATAGTATACCAGTGATGTCCCATAGTACATCAGTGATGATCCACAGTACATCAGTGATGATCCATAGTACACCAGGGATGGCCCATAGTACATCAGTGATGGCTCATAGTACATCAGTGATGATCCATAGTACATCAGTGATGATCCATAGTACACCAGTGATGATCCATAGTACATCAGTGATGGCTCATAGTACATCAGTGATGATCCATAGTACATCAGTGATGATCCATAGTACACCAGTGATGATCCATAGTACATCAGTGATGGCTCATAGTACATCAGTGATGATCCATAATACATCAGTGATGATCCATAGTACACCAGTGATGGCCCATAGTACTTCAGTGATGATCTATAGTACATCAGTGATGATCCACAGTACATCAGTGATGATCCACAGTACATCAGTGATGATCCACGGTACATCAGTGATGATCCATAGTACATCAGTGATGATCCTCAGTACATCAATGATGATCCACAGTACATCAGTGATGATCCACAGTACATCAGTGATGATCCACAGTACATCAGTGATGATCCACAGGACATCAGGGATGGTCCACAGTACATCAGTGATGATCCATAGTAAACCAGTCATGATCCATAGTACATCAATGATGATCCATAGTACATCAGTGATGATCCATAGTACACCAGTGATGGCCCATAGTACACCAGTGATGATCCATAGTACATCAGTGATGATCCATAGTACATCAGTGATGATCCACAGTACATCAGGGATGGTCCACAGTACATCAGTGATGATCCACAGTACATCAGTGATGATCCATAGTACACCAGTGATGGTCCATAGTACACCAGTGATGGTCCATAGTACATCAGTGATGATCCATAGTACATCAGTGATGATCCACAGTACATCAGGGATGGTCCACAGTACATCAGTGATGATCCATAGTACACCAGTGATGGCCCAAAGTACATCAGTGATGGTCCATAGTACACCAGGGATGATCCATAGTAATCCAGTGATGATCCATAGTACACCAGTGATGGCCCATAGTACACCAGTGATGGCCCATAGTACATCAGTGATGATCCACAGTACATCAGTGATGATCTATAGTACATCAGGGATGGTCCACAGTACATCAGTGATGATCCATAGTACACCAGTGATGATCCATAGTACATCAGTGATGCTCCATAGTACACCTGTGATGGCCCACAGTACACCTGTGATGGCCCACAGTAGATCAGTGATGATCCACAGTACATCAGGGATGATCCACAGTATATCAGGGATGGTCCACAGTATATCAGTGATGAGCCATAGTACATCAGTGATGGTCCATAGTACACCAGTGATGATCCATAGTACACCAGTGATGGCCCATAGTACACCAGTGATGGCCCATAGTACACCAGTGATGATCCATAGTACACCAGTGATGGCCCATAGTACACCAGTGATATCCCATAGTACATCAGTGATGATCCACAGTACATCAGTGATGATCCATAGTACACCAGGGATGGCCCATAGTACATCAGTGATGGCTCATAGTACATCAGTGATGATCCATAGTACATCAGTGATGATCCATAGTACACCAGTGATGATCCATAGTACATCAGTGATGGCTCATAGTACATCAGTGATGATCCATAGTACACCAGTGATGATCCATAGTACATCAGTGATGGCTCATAGTACATCAGTGATGATCCATAATACATCAGTGATGATCCATAGTACATCAGTGATGATCCATAGTACACCAGTCATGGCCCATAGTACTACCGTGATGATCTATAGTACATCAGTGATGATCCACAGTACATCAGTGATGATCCAAGGTACATCAGTGATGATCCATAGTACATCAGTGATGATCCTCAGTACATCAGTGATGATCCACAGTACATCAGTGATGATCCACAGTACATCAGTGATGATCCACAGTACATCAGGGATGGTCCACAGTACATCAGTGATGATCCATAGTACACCAGTCATGATCCATAGTACATCTGTGATGATCCATAGTACATCAGTGATGATCCATAGTACACCAGTGATGATCCATAGTACATCAGTGATGGCCCATAGTACTTCAGTGATAATTAATAGTACATCAGTGATGAGCTATAGTACATGAGTGATGATCTATAGTACATCAGTGATGATCCATAGTACACCAGTGATGATCCATAGTACACCAGTGATGGCCCATAGTACATCAGTGATGAACTATAGTACATCAGTGATGATCCACAGTACATCAGGGATGGTCCATAGTACATCAGTGATGATCCATAGTACACCAGTGATGGCCCATAGTACATCAGTGATGAACTATAGTACATCAGTGATGATCCACAGTACATCAGTGATGATCCACAGTACATCAGGGATGGTCCATAGTACACCAGTGATGATCCACAGTACACCAGTGATGATCCATAGTACACCAGTGATGGTCCATAGTACATCAGTGATGATCTATAGTACATCAGTGATGGTCCATAGTACATCAGTGATGATCTATATACATAGTACACCAGTGATGATCTATAGTACATCAGTGATGATCTACAGTACATCAGTTATGATCCACAGTACATTAGTGATGATCCACAGTACATCAGTGATGATCCACAATACTTCAGTGATGATCCACAGTACATCAGTGATGATCCACAGTACATCAGGGATGGTCCACAGTATATCAGTGATGATCCATAGTACATCAGTGATGGTCCATAGTACATCAGTGATGGTCCATAGTACACCAGTGATGATCCATAGTACACCAGTGATGGCCCATAGTACACCAGTGATGGCCCATAGTACATCAGTGATGATCCATAGTACATCAGTGATGATCCACAGTACATCAGTGATGATCCACAGTACATCAGGGATGGTCCATAGTACATCAGTGATGATCCATAGTACACCAGTGATGATCCATAGTACACCAGTGATGGCCCATAGTACATCAGTGATGAACTATAGTACATCAGTGATGATCCACAGTACATCAGGTATGGTCCATAGTACATCAGTGATGATCCATAGTACAGCAGTGATGATCCATAGTACACCAGTGATGGCCCATAGTACATCAGTGATGAACAATAGTACATCAGTGATGATCCACAGTACATCAGTGATGATCCATAGTACATCAGTGATGATCCACAGTACATCAGTGATGATCCACAGTACATCAGGGATGGTCCATAATACATCAGTGATGATCCATAGTACACCAGTGATGATCCATAGTACACCAGTGATGGCCTATAGTACATCAGTGATGAACAATAGTACATCAGTGATGATCCACAGTACATCAGTGATGATCCATAGTACATCAGTGATGATCCACAGTACATCAGTGATGATCCACAGTACATCAGGGATGGTCCATAGTACATCAGTGATGATCCATAGTACACCAGTGATGATCCATAGTACACCAGTGATGGCCTATAGTACATCAGTGATGAACTATAGTACATCAGTGATGATCCACAGTACATCAGTGATGATCCACAGTACATCAGTGATGATCCACAATACTTCAGTGATGATCCACAGTACATCACAGTACACAGTACATCACAGTACATCATGGCCCATAGTACATCAGTGATGAACTATAGTACATCAGTGATGATCCATAGTACATCAGTGATGATCCACAGTACATCAGTGATGATCCACAGTACATCAGGGATGGTCCATAGTACATCAGTGATGATCCATAGTACACCAGTGATGATCCATAGTACACCAGTGATGGCCCATAGTACATCAGTGATGAACTATAGTACATCAGTGATGATCCACAGTACATCAGTGATGATCCACAGTACATCAGGGATGGTCCATAGTACACCAGTGATGATCCACAGTACACCAGTGATGATCCATAGTACACCAGTGATGGTCCATAGTACATCAGTGATGATCTATAGTACATCAGTGATGGTCCATAGTACATCAGTGATGAGCTATAGTACATCAGTGATGATCTATAGTACATCAGTGATGATCCATAGTACACCAGTGATGATCCATAGTACACCAGTGATGGCCCATAGTACATCAGTGATGATCCATAGTACACCAGTGATGATCCATAGTACACCAGTGATGGCCCATAGTACATCAGTGATGAACTATAGTACATCAGTGATGATCCACAGTACATCAGTGATGATCCATAGTACATCAGTGATGATCCACAGTACATCAGTGATGATCCACAGTACATCAGGGATGGTCCATAGTACATCAGTGATGATCCATAGTACACCAGTGATGATCCATAGTACACCAGTGATGGCCCACAGTATATCAGTGATGAACTATAGTACATCAGTGATGATCCACAGTACATCAGTGATGATCCACAGTACATCAGGGATGGTCCATAGTACACCAGTGATGATCCACAGTACACCAGTGATGATCCATAGTACACCAGTGATGGTCCATAGTACATCAGTGATGATCTATAGTACATCAGTGATGGTCCATAGTACATCAGTGATGATCTATAGTACATCAGTGATGATCTATAGTACATCAGTGATGATCCATAGTACATCAGTGATGATCCACAGTACATCAGTGATGTTCCACAGAACATCAGGGATGGTCCACAGTACATCGGTGATGATCCATAGTACACCAGTGATGGCCCATAGTACATCAGTGATGGTCCATAGTACATCAGTGATGTTCCATAGTACATCAGTGATGATCCATAGTACACCAGTGATGGCCCATAGTACATCAGTGATGATCCATAGTACATCAGTGATGATCCACAGTACATCAGTGATGATCCACAGTACATCAGGGATGGTCTATAGTACATCAGTGATGATCCATAGTACACCAGTGATGATCCATAGTACACCAGTGATGGCCCATAGTACATCAGTGATGAACTATAGTACATCAGTGATGATCCACAGTACATCAGTGATGATCCACAGTACATCAGGGATGGTCCATAGTACACCAGTGATGATCCACAGTACATCAGTTATGATCCACAGTACATTAGTGATGATCCACAGTACATCAGTGATGATCCACAGTACATCAGTGATGATCCACAATACTTCAGTGATGATCCACAGTACATCAGGGATGGTCCACAGTACATCAGTGATGGTCCACAGTATATCAGTGATGATCCATAGTACATCAGTGATGGTCCATAGTACATCAGTGATGGTCCATAGTACACCAGTGATGATCCATAGTACACCAGTGATGGCCCATAGTACACCAGTGATGGCCCATAGTACATCAGTGATGATCCATAGTACATCAGTGATGATCCACAGTACATCAGTGATGATCCACAGTACATCAGGGATGGTCCATAGTACATCAGTGATGATCCATAGTACACCAGTGATGATCCATAGTACACCAGTGATGGCCCATAGTACATCAGTGATGAACTATAGTACATCAGAGATGATCCACAGTACATCAGGGATGGTCCATAGTACATCAGTCATGATCCATAGTACACCAGTGATGATCCATAGTACACCAGTGATGGCCCATAGTACATCAGTGATGAACTATAGTACATCAGTGATGATCCACAGTACATCAGTGATGATCCATAGTACATCAGTGATGATCCACAGTACATCAGGGATGGTCCATAGTACATCAGTGATGATCCATAGTACACCAGTGATGATCCATAGTACACCAGTGATGGCCCATAGTACATCAGTGATGAACTATAGTACATCAGTGATGATCCACAGTACATCAGTGATGATCCACAGTACATCAGGGATGGTCCATAGTACACCAGTGATGATCCACAGTACACCAGTAATGGTCCATAGTACATCAGTGATGATCTATAGTACATCAGTGATGATCTATAGTACATCAGTGATGATCCACAGTACATCAGTTATGATACACAGTACATCAGTGATGATCCACAGTACATCAGTGATGATCCACAATACTTCAGTGATGATCCACAGTAGATCAGTGATGATCCACAGTACATCAGGGATGGTCCACAGTATATCAGTGATGATCCATAGTACATCAGTGATGGTCCATAGTACATCAGTGATGGTCCATAGTACACCAGTGATGATCCATAGTACACCAGTGATGGCCCATAGTACACCAGTGATGGCCCATAGTACATCAGTGATGATCCATAGTACATCAGTGATGATCCACAGTACATCAGTGATGATCCACAGTACATCAGGGATGGTCCATAGTACATCAGTGATGATCCATAGTACACCAGTGATGATCCATAGTACACCAGTGATGGCCCATAGTACATCAGTGATGAACTATAGTACATCACTGATGATCCACAGTACATCAGGGATGGTCCATAGTACATCAGTGATGATCCATAGTACACCAGTGATGATCCATAGTACACCAGTGATGGCCCATAGTACATCAGTGATGAACTATAGTACATCAGTGATGATCCACAGTACATCAGTGATGATCCATAGTACATCAGTGATGATCCACAGTACATCAGTGATGATCCACAGTACATCAGGGATGGTTCATAGTACATCAGTGATGATCCATAGTACACCAGTGATGATCCATAGTACACCAGTGATGGCCCATAGTACATCAGTGATGAACTATAGTACATCAGTGATGATCCACAGTACATCAGTGATGATCCACAGTACATCAGGGATGGTCCATAGTACACCAGTGATGATCCACAGTACACCAGTGATGATCCATAGTACACCAGTGATGGTCCATAGTACATCAGTGATGATCTATAGTACATCAGTGATGGTCCATAGTACATCAGTGATGATCTATAGTACATCAGTGATGATCCATAGTACATCAGTGATGATCCATAGTACATCAGTGATGATCCACAGTACATCAGTGATGGTCCACAGTACATCAGGGATGGTCCACAGTACATCGGTGATGATCCATAGTACACCAGTGATGGCCCATAGTACATGAGTGATGGTCCATAGTACATCAGTGATGATCCATAGTAGATCAGTGATGATCCATAGTACACCAGTGATGGCCCATAGTACACCAGTGATGGCCCATAGTACATCAGTGATGATCCACAGTACATCAGTGATGATCCATAGTACATCAGTGATGATCCACAGTACATCAGTGATGATCCACAGTACATCAGGGATGGTCCATAGTACATCAGTGATGATCCATAGTACACCAGTGATGATCCATAGTACACCAGTGATGGCCCATAGTACATCAGTGATGAACTATAGTACATCAGTGATGATCCACAGTACATCAGTGATGATCCACAGTACATCAGGGATGGTCCATAGTACACCAGTGATGATCCACAGTACACCAGTGATGATCCATAGTACACCAGTGATGGTCCATAGTACATCAGTGATGATCTATAGTACATCAGTGATGATCCATAGTACATCAGTGATGATCTATAGTACATCAGTGATGATCCACAGTACATCAGTTATGATACACAGTACATCAGTGATGATCCACAGTACATCAGTGATGATCCACAATACTTCAGTGATGATCCACAGTACATCAGTGATGATCCACAGTACATCAGGGATGGTCCACAGTATATCAGTGATGATCCATACTACATCAGTGATGGTCCATAGTACACCAGTGATGATCCATAGTACACCAGTGATGATCCATAGTACACCAGTGATGGCCCATAGTACACCAGTGATGGCCCATAGTACATCAGTGATGATCCATAGTACATCAGTGATGATCCACAGTACATCAGTGATGATCCACAGTACATCAGGGATGGTCCATAGTACATCAGTGATGGTCCATAGTACACCAGTGATGATCCATAGTACACCAGTGATGGCCCATAGTACATCAGTGATTAACTATAGTACATCAGTGATGATCCACAGTACATCAGTGATGTTCCACAGTACATCAGGGATGGTCCATAGTACACCAGTGATGATCCACAGTACACCAGTGATGACCCATAGTACACCAGTGATGGTCCATAGTACATCAGTGATGATCTATAGTACATCAGTGATGGTCCATAGTACATCAGTGATGATCTATATACATAGTACACCAGTGATGATCTATAGTACATCAGTGATGATCTACAGTACATCAGTTATGATCCACAGTACATTAGTGATGATCCACAGTACATCAGTGATGATCCACAATACTTCAGTGATGATCCACAGTACATCAGTGATGATCCACAGTACATCAGGGATGGTCCACAGTATATCAGTGATGATCCATAGTATATCAGTGATGGTCCATAGTACATCAGTGATGGTCCATAGTACACCAGTGATGATCCATAGTACACCAGTGATGGCCCATAGTACACCAGTGATGGCCCATAGTACATCAGTGATGATCCACAGTACATCAGTGATGATCCACAGTACATCAGGGATGGTCCATAGTACATCAGTGATGATCCATAGTACACCAGTGATGATCCATAGTACACCAGTGATGGCCCATAGTACATCAGTGATGAACTATAGTACATCAGTGATGATCCACAGTACATCAGGGATGGTCCATAGTACAGTGATGATCCATAGTACACCAGTGATGATCCATAGTACACCAGTGATGGCCCATAGTACATCAGTGATGAACAATAGTACATCAGTGATGATCCACAGTACATCAGTGATGATCCATAGTACATCAGTGATGATCTACAGTACATCAGTGATGATCCACAGTACATCAGGGATGGTCCATAGTACATCAGTGATGATCCATAGTACACCAGTGATGATCCATAGTACACCAGTGATGGCCTATAGTACATCAGTGATGAACAATAGTACATCAGTGATGATCCACAGTACATCAGTGATGATCCATAGTACATCAGTGATGATCCACAAGTACATCAGTGATGATCCACAGTACATCAGGGATGGTCCATAGTACATCAGTGATGATCCATAGTACACCAGTGATGATCCATAGTACACCAGTGTTGGCCTATAGTACATCAGTGATGAACTATAGTACATCAGTGATGATCCACAGTACATCAGTGATGATCCACAGTACATCAGTGATGATCCACAATACTTCAGTGATGATCCACAGTACATCACAGTACACAGTACATCACAGTACATCATGGCCCATAGTACATCAGTGATGAACTATAGTACATCAGTGATGATCCATAGTACATCAGTGATGATCCACAGTACATCAGTGATGATCCACAGTACATCAGGGATGGTCCATAGTACATCAGTGATGATCCATAGTACACCAGTGATGATCCATAGTACACCAGTGATGGCCCATAGTACATCAGTGATGAACTATAGTACATCAGTGATGATCCACAGTACATCAGTGATGATCCACAGTACATCAGGGATGGTCCATAGTACACCAGTGATGATCCACAGTACACCAGTGATGATCCATAGTACACCAGTGATGGTCCATAGTACATCAGTGATGATCTATAGTACATCAGTGATGGTCCATAGTACATCAGTGATGATCTATAGTACATCAGTGATGATCCATAGTACACCAGTGATGATCCATAGTACACCAGTGATGGCCCATAGTACATCAGTGATGATCCATAGTACACCAGTGATGATCCATAGTACACCAGTGATGGCCCATAGTACATCAGTGATGAACTATAGTACATCAGTGATGATCCACAGTACATCAGTGATGATCCATAGTACATCAGTGATGATCCACAGTACATCAGTGATGATCCACAGTACATCAGGGAAGGTCCATAGTACATCAGTGATGATCCATAGTACACCAGTGATGATCCATAGTACACCAGTGATGGCCCACAGTATATCAGTGATGAACTATAGTACATCAGTGATGATCCACAGTACATCAGTGATGATCCACAGTACATCAGGGATGGTCCATAGTACATCAGTGATGGTCCATAGTACACCAGTGATGATCCATAGTACACCAGTGATGATCCATAGTACACCAGTGATGGCCCATAGTACACCAGTGATGGCCCATAGTACATCAGTGATGATCCATAGTACATCAGTGATGATCCACAGTACATCAGTGATGATCCACAGTACATCAGGGATGGTCCATAGTACATCAGTGATGGTCCATAGTACACCAGTGATGATCCATAGTACACCAGTGATGGCCCATAGTACATCAGTGATTAACTATAGTACATCAGTGATGATCCACAGTACATCAGTGATGTTCCACAGTACATCAGGGATGGTCCATAGTACACCAGTGATGATCCACAGTACACCAGTGATGACCCATAGTACACCAGTGATGGTCCATAGTACATCAGTGATGATCTATAGTACATCAGTGATGGTCCATAGTACATCAGTGATGATCTATATACATAGTACACCAGTGATGATCTATAGTACATCAGTGATGATCTACAGTACATCAGTTATGATCCACAGTACATTAGTGATGATCCACAGTACATCAGTGATGATCCACAATACTTCAGTGATGATCCACAGTACATCAGTGATGATCCACAGTACATCAGGGATGGTCCACAGTATATCAGTGATGATCCATAGTATATCAGTGATGGTCCATAGTACATCAGTGATGGTCCATAGTACACCAGTGATGATCCATAGTACACCAGTGATGGCCCATAGTACACCAGTGATGGCCCATAGTACATCAGTGATGATCCACAGTACATCAGTGATGATCCACAGTACATCAGGGATGGTCCATAGTACATCAGTGATGATCCATAGTACACCAGTGATGATCCATAGTACACCAGTGATGGCCCATAGTACATCAGTGATGAACTATAGTACATCAGTGATGATCCACAGTACATCAGGGATGGTCCATAGTACAGTGATGATCCATAGTACACCAGTGATGATCCATAGTACACCAGTGATGGCCCATAGTACATCAGTGATGAACAATAGTACATCAGTGATGATCCACAGTACATCAGTGATGATCCATAGTACATCAGTGATGATCTACAGTACATCAGTGATGATCCACAGTACATCAGGGATGGTCCATAGTACATCAGTGATGATCCATAGTACACCAGTGATGATCCATAGTACACCAGTGATGGCCTATAGTACATCAGTGATGAACAATAGTACATCAGTGATGATCCACAGTACATCAGTGATGATCCATAGTACATCAGTGATGATCCACAAGTACATCAGTGATGATCCACAGTACATCAGGGATGGTCCATAGTACATCAGTGATGATCCATAGTACACCAGTGATGATCCATAGTACACCAGTGTTGGCCTATAGTACATCAGTGATGAACTATAGTACATCAGTGATGATCCACAGTACATCAGTGATGATCCACAGTACATCAGTGATGATCCACAATACTTCAGTGATGATCCACAGTACATCACAGTACACAGTACATCACAGTACATCATGGCCCATAGTACATCAGTGATGAACTATAGTACATCAGTGATGATCCATAGTACATCAGTGATGATCCACAGTACATCAGTGATGATCCACAGTACATCAGGGATGGTCCATAGTACATCAGTGATGATCCATAGTACACCAGTGATGATCCATAGTACACCAGTGATGGCCCATAGTACATCAGTGATGAACTATAGTACATCAGTGATGATCCACAGTACATCAGTGATGATCCACAGTACATCAGGGATGGTCCATAGTACACCAGTGATGATCCACAGTACACCAGTGATGATCCATAGTACACCAGTGATGGTCCATAGTACATCAGTGATGATCTATAGTACATCAGTGATGGTCCATAGTACATCAGTGATGATCTATAGTACATCAGTGATGATCCATAGTACACCAGTGATGATCCATAGTACACCAGTGATGGCCCATAGTACATCAGTGATGATCCATAGTACACCAGTGATGATCCATAGTACACCAGTGATGGCCCATAGTACATCAGTGATGAACTATAGTACATCAGTGATGATCCACAGTACATCAGTGATGATCCATAGTACATCAGTGATGATCCACAGTACATCAGTGATGATCCACAGTACATCAGGGAAGGTCCATAGTACATCAGTGATGATCCATAGTACACCAGTGATGATCCATAGTACACCAGTGATGGCCCACAGTATATCAGTGATGAACTATAGTACATCAGTGATGATCCACAGTACATCAGTGATGATCCACAGTACATCAGGGATGGTCCATAGTACACCAGTGATGATCCACAGTACACCAGTGATGATCCATAGTACACCAGTGATGGTCCATAGTACATCAGTGATGATCTATAGTACATCAGTGATGGTCCATAGTACATCAGTGATGATCTATAGTACATCAGTGATGATCTATAGTACATCAGTGATGATCCATAGTACATCAGTGATGATCCACAGTACATCAGTGATGTTCCACAGTACATCAGGGATGGTCCACAGTACATCGGTGATGATCCATAGTACACCAGTGATGGCCCATAGTACATCAGTGATGGTCCATAGTACATCAGTGATGATCCATAGTACATCAGTGATGATCCATAGTACACCAGTGATGGCCCATAGTACATCAGTGATGATGCATAGTACATCAGTGATGATCCACAGTACATCAGTGATGATCCACAGTACATCAGGGATGGTCCATAGTACATCAGTGATGATCCATAGTACACCAGTGATGATCCATAGTACACCAGTGATGGCCCATAAGACATCAGTGATGAACTATAGTACATCAGTGATGATCCACAGTACATCAGTGATGATCCACAGTACATCAGGGATGGTCCATAGTACACCAGTGATGATCCACAGTACATCAGTTATGATCCACAGTACATTAGTGATGATCCACAGTACATCAGTGATTATCCACAGTACATCAGTGATGATCCACAATACTTCAGTGATGATCCACAGTACATCAGGGATGGTCCACAGTACATCAGTGATGGTCCACAGTATATCAGTGATGATCCATAGTACATCAGTGATGGTCCATAGTACATCAGTGATGGTCCATAGTACACCAGTGATGATCCATAGTACACCAGTGATGGCCCATAGTACACCAGTGATGGCCCATAGTACATCAGTGATGATCCATAGTACATCAGTGATGATCCACAGTACATCAGTGATGATCCACAGTACATCAGGGATGGTCCATAGTACATCAGTGATGATCCATAGTACACCAGTGATGGCCCATAGTACATCAGTGATGAACTATAGTACATCAGAGATGATCCACAGTACATCAGGGATGGTCCATAGTACATCAGTCATGATCCATAGTACACCAGTGATGATCCATAGTACACCAGTGATGGCCCATAGTACATCAGTGATGAACTATAGTACATCAGTGATGATCCACAGTACATCAGTGATGATCCATAGTACATCAGTGATGATCCACAGTACATCAGGGATGGTCCATAGTACATCAGTGATGATCCATAGTACACCAGTGATGATCCATAGTACACCAGTGATGGCCCATAGTACATCAGTGATGAACTATAGTACATCAGTGATGATCCACAGTACATCAGTGATGATCCACAGTACATCAGGGATGGTCCATAGTACACCAGTGATGATCCACAGTACACCAGTAATGGTCCATAGTACATCAGTGATGATCTATAGTACATCAGTGATGATCTATAGTACATCAGTGATGATCCACAGTACATCAGTTATGATACACAGTACATCAGTGATGATCCACAGTACATCAGTGATGATCCACAAAACTTCAGTGATGATCCACAGTAGATCAGTGATGATCCACAGTACATCAGGGATGGTCCACAGTATATCAGTGATGATCCATAGTACATCAGTGATGGTCCATAGTACATCAGTGATGGTCCATAGTACACCAGTGATGATCCATAGTACACTAGTGATGGCCCATAGTACACCAGTGATGGCCCATAGTACATCAGTGATGATCCATAGTACATCAGTGATGATCCACAGTACATCAGTGATGATCCACAGTACATCAGGGATGGTCCATAGTACATCAGTGATGATCCATAGTACACCAGTGATGATCCATAGTACACCAGTGATGGCCCATAGTACATCAGTGATGAACTATAGTACATCAGTGATGATCCACAGTACATCAGGTATGGTCCATAGTACATCAGTGATGATCCATAGTACAGCAGTGATGATCCATAGTACACCAGTGATGGCCCATAGTACATCAGTGATGAACAATAGTACATCAGTGATGATCCACAGTACATCAGTGATGATCCATAGTACATCAGTGATGATCCACAGTACATCAGTGATGATCCACAGTACATCAGGGATGGTCCATAATACATCAGTGATGATCCATAGTACACCAGTGATGATCCATAGTACACCAGTGATGGCCTATAGTACATCAGTGATGAACAATAGTACATCAGTGATGATCCACAGTACATCAGTGATGATCCATAGTACATCAGTGATGATCCACAGTACATCAGTGATGATCCACAGTACATCAGGGATGGTCCATAGTACATCAGTGATGATCCATAGTACACCAGTGATGATCCATAGTACACCAGTGATGGCCTATAGTACATCAGTGATGAACTATAGTACATCAGTGATGATCCACAGTACATCAGTGATGATCCACAGTACATCAGTGATGATCCACAATACTTCAGTGATGATCCACAGTACATCACAGTACACAGTACATCACAGTACATCATGGCCCATAGTACATCAGTGATGAACTATAGTACATCAGTGATGATCCATAGTACATCAGTGATGATCCACAGTACATCAGTGATGATCCACAGTACATCAGGGATGGTCCATAGTACATCAGTGATGATCCATAGTACACCAGTGATGATCCATAGTACACCAGTGATGGCCCATAGTACATCAGTGATGAACTATAGTACATCAGTGATGATCCACAGTACATCAGTGATGATCCACAGTACATCAGGGATGGTCCATAGTACACCAGTGATGATCCACAGTACACCAGTGATGATCCATAGTACACCAGTGATGGTCCATAGTACATCAGTGATGATCTATAGTACATCAGTGATGGTCCATAGTACATCAGTGATGAGCTATAGTACATCAGTGATGATCTATAGTACATCAGTGATGATCCATAGTACACCAGTGATGATCCATATGTACACCAGTGATGGCCCATAGTACATCAGTGATGATCCATAGTACACCAGTGATGATCCATAGTACACCAGTGATGGCCCATAGTACATCAGTGATGAACTATAGTACATCAGTGATGATCCACAGTACATCAGTGATGATCCATAGTACATCAGTGATGATCCACAGTACATCAGTGATGATCCACAGTACATCAGGGATGGTCCATAGTACATCAGTGATGATCCATAGTACACCAGTGATGATCCATAGTACACCAGTGATGGCCCACAGTATATCAGTGATGAACTATAGTACATCAGTGATGATCCACAGTACATCAGTGATGATCCACAGTACATCAGGGATGGTCCATAGTACACCAGTGATGATCCACAGTACACCAGTGATGATCCATAGTACACCAGTGATGGTCCATAGTACATCAGTGATGATCTATAGTACATCAGTGATGGTCCATAGTACATCAGTGATGATCTATAGTACATCAGTGATGATCTATAGTACATCAGTGATGATCCATAGTACATCAGTGATGATCCACAGTACATCAGTGATGTTCCACAGAACATCAGGGATGGTCCACAGTACATCGGTGATGATCCATAGTACACCAGTGATGGCCCATAGTACATCAGTGATGGTCCATAGTACATCAGTGATGTTCCATAGTACATCAGTGATGATCCATAGTACACCAGTGATGGCCCATAGTACATCAGTGATGATCCATAGTACATCAGTGATGATCCACAGTACATCAGTGATGATCCACAGTACATCAGGGATGGTCTATAGTACATCAGTGATGATCCATAGTACACCAGTGATGATCCATAGTACACCAGTGATGGCCCATAGTACATCAGTGATGAACTATAGTACATCAGTGATGATCCACAGTACATCAGTGATGATCCACAGTACATCAGGGATGGTCCATAGTACACCAGTGATGATCCACAGTACATCAGTTATGATCCACAGTACATTAGTGATGATCCACAGTACATCAGTGATGATCCACAGTACATCAGTGATGATCCACAATACTTCAGTGATGATCCACAGTACATCAGGGATGGTCCACAGTACATCAGTGATGGTCCACAGTATATCAGTGATGATCCATAGTACATCAGTGATGGTCCATAGTACATCAGTGATGGTCCATAGTACACCAGTGATGATCCATAGTACACCAGTGATGGCCCATAGTACACCAGTGATGGCCCATAGTACATCAGTGATGATCCATAGTACATCAGTGATGATCCACAGTACATCAGTGATGATCCACAGTACATCAGGGATGGTCCATAGTACATCAGTGATGATCCATAGTACACCAGTGATGATCCATAGTACACCAGTGATGGCCCATAGTACATCAGTGATGAACTATAGTACATCAGAGATGATCCACAGTACATCAGGGATGGTCCATAGTACATCAGTCATGATCCATAGTACACCAGTGATGATCCATAGTACACCAGTGATGGCCCATAGTACATCAGTGATGAACTATAGTACATCAGTGATGATCCACAGTACATCAGTGATGATCCATAGTACATCAGTGATGATCCACAGTACATCAGGGATGGTCCATAGTACATCAGTGATGATCCATAGTACACCAGTGATGATCCATAGTACACCAGTGATGGCCCATAGTACATCAGTGATGAACTATAGTACATCAGTGATGATCCACAGTACATCAGTGATGATCCACAGTACATCAGGGATGGTCCATAGTACACCAGTGATGATCCACAGTACACCAGTAATGGTCCATAGTACATCAGTGATGATCTATAGTACATCAGTGATGATCTATAGTACATCAGTGATGATCCACAGTACATCAGTTATGATACACAGTACATCAGTGATGATCCACAGTACATCAGTGATGATCCACAATACTTCAGTGATGATCCACAGTAGATCAGTGATGATCCACAGTACATCAGGGATGGTCCACAGTATATCAGTGATGATCCATAGTACATCAGTGATGGTCCATAGTACATCAGTGATGGTCCATAGTACACCAGTGATGATCCATAGTACACCAGTGATGGCCCATAGTACACCAGTGATGGCCCATAGTACATCAGTGATGATCCATAGTACATCAGTGATGATCCACAGTACATCAGTGATGATCCACAGTACATCAGGGATGGTCCATAGTACATCAGTGATGATCCATAGTACACCAGTGATGATCCATAGTACACCAGTGATGGCCCATAGTACATCAGTGATGAACTATAGTACATCACTGATGATCCACAGTACATCAGGGATGGTCCATAGTACATCAGTGATGATCCATAGTACACCAGTGATGATCCATAGTACACCAGTGATGGCCCATAGTACATCAGTGATGAACTATAGTACATCAGTGATGATCCACAGTACATCAGTGATGATCCATAGTACATCAGTGATGATCCACAGTACATCAGTGATGATCCACAGTACATCAGGGATGGTTCATAGTACATCAGTGATGATCCATAGTACACCAGTGATGATCCATAGTACACCAGTGATGGCCCATAGTACATCAGTGATGAACTATAGTACATCAGTGATGATCCACAGTACATCAGTGATGATCCACAGTACATCAGGGATGGTCCATAGTACACCAGTGATGATCCACAGTACACCAGTGATGATCCATAGTACACCAGTGATGGTCCATAGTACATCAGTGATGATCTATAGTACATCAGTGATGGTCCATAGTACATCAGTGATGATCTATAGTACATCAGTGATGATCCATAGTACATCAGTGATGATCCATAGTACATCAGTGATGATCCACAGTACATCAGTGATGGTCCACAGTACATCAGGGATGGTCCACAGTACATCGGTGATGATCCATAGTACACCAGTGATGGCCCATAGTACATGAGTGATGGTCCATAGTACATCAGTGATGATCCATAGTAGATCAGTGATGATCCATAGTACACCAGTGATGGCCCATAGTACACCAGTGATGGCCCATAGTACATCAGTGATGATCCACAGTACATCAGTGATGATCCATAGTACATCAGTGATGATCCACAGTACATCAGTGATGATCCACAGTACATCAGGGATGGTCCATAGTACATCAGTGATGATCCATAGTACACCAGTGATGATCCATAGTACACCAGTGATGGCCCATAGTACATCAGTGATGAACTATAGTACATCAGTGATGATCCACAGTACATCAGTGATGATCCAC
Source organism: Rana muscosa (assembly GCA_029206835.1). Classification (NCBI taxonomy): domain Eukaryota; kingdom Metazoa; phylum Chordata; class Amphibia; order Anura; family Ranidae; genus Rana; species Rana muscosa. The sequence goes on from JARGYO010000232.1 coordinate 1,903,267, forward strand.
AGTACATCAGGGATGGTCCATAGTACACCAGTGATGATCCACAGTACACCAGTGATGATCCATAGTACACCAGTGATGGTCCATAGTACATCAGTGATGATCTATAGTACATCAGTGATGATCCATAGTACATCAGTGATGATCTATAGTACATCAGTGATGATCCACAGTACATCAGTTATGATACACAGTACATCAGTGATGATCCACAGTACATCAGTGATGATCCACAATACTTCAGTGATGATCCACAGTACATCAGTGATGATCCACAGTACATCAGGGATGGTCCACAGTATATCAGTGATGATCCATACTACATCAGTGATGGTCCATAGTACACCAGTGATGATCCATAGTACACCAGTGATGATCCATAGTACACCAGTGATGGCCCATAGTACACCAGTGATGGCCCATAGTACATCAGTGATGATCCATAGTACATCAGTGATGATCCACAGTACATCAGTGATGATCCACAGTACATCAGGGATGGTCCATAGTACATCAGTGATGGTCCATAGTACACCAGTGATGATCCATAGTACACCAGTGATGGCCCATAGTACATCAGTGATTAACTATAGTACATCAGTGATGATCCACAGTACATCAGTGATGATCCACAGTACATCAGGGATGGTCCATAGTACACCAGTGATGATCCACAGTACACCAGTGATGACCCATAGTACACCAGTGATGGTCCATAGTACATCAGTGATGATCTATAGTACATCAGTGATGGTCCATAGTACATCAGTGATGATCTATATACATAGTACACCAGTGATGATCTATAGTACATCAGTGATGATCTACAGTACATCAGTTATGATCCACAGTACATTAGTGATGATCCACAGTACATCAGTGATGATCCACAATACTTCAGTGATGATCCACAGTACATCAGTGATGATCCACAGTACATCAGGGATGGTCCACAGTATATCAGTGATGATCCATAGTATATCAGTGATGGTCCATAGTACATCAGTGATGGTCCATAGTACACCAGTGATGATCCATAGTACACCAGTGATGGCCCATAGTACACCAGTGATGGCCCATAGTACATCAGTGATGATCCACAGTACATCAGTGATGATCCACAGTACATCAGGGATGGTCCATAGTACATCAGTGATGATCCATAGTACACCAGTGATGATCCATAGTACACCAGTGATGGCCCATAGTACATCAGTGATGAACTATAGTACATCAGTGATGATCCACAGTACATCAGGGATGGTCCATAGTACAGTGATGATCCATAGTACACCAGTGATGATCCATAGTACACCAGTGATGGCCCATAGTACATCAGTGATGAACAATAGTACATCAGTGATGATCCACAGTACATCAGTGATGATCCATAGTACATCAGTGATGATCTACAGTACATCAGTGATGATCCACAGTACATCAGGGATGGTCCATAGTACATCAGTGATGATCCATAGTACACCAGTGATGATCCATAGTACACCAGTGATGGCCTATAGTACATCAGTGATGAACAATAGTACATCAGTGATGATCCACAGTACATCAGTGATGATCCATAGTACATCAGTGATGATCCACAAGTACATCAGTGATGATCCACAGTACATCAGGGATGGTCCATAGTACATCAGTGATGATCCATAGTACACCAGTGATGATCCATAGTACACCAGTGTTGGCCTATAGTACATCAGTGATGAACTATAGTACATCAGTGATGATCCACAGTACATCAGTGATGATCCACAGTACATCAGTGATGATCCACAATACTTCAGTGATGATCCACAGTACATCACAGTACACAGTACATCACAGTACATCATGGCCCATAGTACATCAGTGATGAACTATAGTACATCAGTGATGATCCATAGTACATCAGTGATGATCCACAGTACATCAGTGATGATCCACAGTACATCAGGGATGGTCCATAGTACATCAGTGATGATCCATAGTACACCAGTGATGATCCATAGTACACCAGTGATGGCCCATAGTACATCAGTGATGAACTATAGTACATCAGTGATGATCCACAGTACATCAGTGATGATCCACAGTACATCAGGGATGGTCCATAGTACACCAGTGATGATCCACAGTACACCAGTGATGATCCATAGTACACCAGTGATGGTCCATAGTACATCAGTGATGATCTATAGTACATCAGTGATGGTCCATAGTACATCAGTGATGATCTATAGTACATCAGTGATGATCCATAGTACACCAGTGATGATCCATAGTACACCAGTGATGGCCCATAGTACATCAGTGATGATCCATAGTACACCAGTGATGATCCATAGTACACCAGTGATGGCCCATAGTACATCAGTGATGAACTATAGTACATCAGTGATGATCCACAGTACATCAGTGATGATCCATAGTACATCAGTGATGATCCACAGTACATCAGTGATGATCCACAGTACATCAGGGAAGGTCCATAGTACATCAGTGATGATCCATAGTACACCAGTGATGATCCATAGTACACCAGTGATGGCCCACAGTATATCAGTGATGAACTATAGTACATCAGTGATGATCCACAGTACATCAGTGATGATCCACAGTACATCAGGGATGGTCCATAGTACACCAGTGATGATCCACAGTACACCAGTGATGATCCATAGTACACCAGTGATGGTCCATAGTACATCAGTGATGATCTATAGTACATCAGTGATGGTCCATAGTACATCAGTGATGATCTATAGTACATCAGTGATGATCTATAGTACATCAGTGATGATCCATAGTACATCAGTGATGATCCACAGTACATCAGTGATGTTCCACAGTACATCAGGGATGGTCCACAGTACATCGGTGATGATCCATAGTACACCAGTGATGGCCCATAGTACATCAGTGATGGTCCATAGTACATCAGTGATGATCCATAGTACATCAGTGATGATCCATAGTACACCAGTGATGGCCCATAGTACATCAGTGATGATGCATAGTACATCAGTGATGATCCACAGTACATCAGTGATGATCCACAGTACATCAGGGATGGTCCATAGTACATCAGTGATGATCCATAGTACACCAGTGATGATCCATAGTACACCAGTGATGGCCCATAAGACATCAGTGATGAACTATAGTACATCAGTGATGATCCACAGTACATCAGTGATGATCCACAGTACATCAGGGATGGTCCATAGTACACCAGTGATGATCCACAGTACATCAGTTATGATCCACAGTACATTAGTGATGATCCACAGTACATCAGTGATTATCCACAGTACATCAGTGATGATCCACAATACTTCAGTGATGATCCACAGTACATCAGGGATGGTCCACAGTACATCAGTGATGGTCCACAGTATATCAGTGATGATCCATAGTACATCAGTGATGGTCCATAGTACATCAGTGATGGTCCATAGTACACCAGTGATGATCCATAGTACACCAGTGATGGCCCATAGTACACCAGTGATGGCCCATAGTACATCAGTGATGATCCATAGTACATCAGTGATGATCCACAGTACATCAGTGATGATCCACAGTACATCAGGGATGGTCCATAGTACATCAGTGATGATCCATAGTACACCAGTGATGGCCCATAGTACATCAGTGATGAACTATAGTACATCAGAGATGATCCACAGTACATCAGGGATGGTCCATAGTACATCAGTCATGATCCATAGTACACCAGTGATGATCCATAGTACACCAGTGATGGCCCATAGTACATCAGTGATGAACTATAGTACATCAGTGATGATCCACAGTACATCAGTGATGATCCATAGTACATCAGTGATGATCCACAGTACATCAGGGATGGTCCATAGTACATCAGTGATGATCCATAGTACACCAGTGATGATCCATAGTACACCAGTGATGGCCCATAGTACATCAGTGATGAACTATAGTACATCAGTGATGATCCACAGTACATCAGTGATGATCCACAGTACATCAGGGATGGTCCATAGTACACCAGTGATGATCCACAGTACACCAGTAATGGTCCATAGTACATCAGTGATGATCTATAGTACATCAGTGATGATCTATAGTACATCAGTGATGATCCACAGTACATCAGTTATGATACACAGTACATCAGTGATGATCCACAGTACATCAGTGATGATCCACAAAACTTCAGTGATGATCCACAGTAGATCAGTGATGATCCACAGTACATCAGGGATGGTCCACAGTATATCAGTGATGATCCATAGTACATCAGTGATGGTCCATAGTACATCAGTGATGGTCCATAGTACACCAGTGATGATCCATAGTACACCAGTGATGGCCCATAGTACACCAGTGATGGCCCATAGTACATCAGTGATGATCCATAGTACATCAGTGATGATCCACAGTACATCAGTGATGATCCACAGTACATCAGGGATGGTCCATAGTACATCAGTGATGAACTATAGTACATCAGTGATGATCTACAGTACATCAGGGATGGTCCATAGTACATCAGTGATGAACTATAGTACATCAGTGATGATCTACAGTACATCAGGGATGGTCCATAGTACATCAGTGATGATCCATAGTACACCAGTGATGATCCACAGTACATCAGGGATGGTCCACAGTATATCAGTGATGATCCATACTACATCAGTGATGGTCCATAGTACACCAGTGATGATCCATAGTACACCAGTGATGATCCATAGTACACCAGTGATGGCCCATAGTACATCAGTGATGAACAATAGTACATCAGTGATGATCCACAGTACATCAGTGATGATCCATAGTACATCAGTGATGATCTACAGTACATCAGTGATGATCCACAGTACATCAGGGATGGTCCATAGTACATCAGTGATGATCCATAGTACACCAGTGATGATCCATAGTACACCAGTGATGGCCTATAGTACATCAGTGATGAACAATAGTACATCAGTGATGATCCACAGTACATCAGTGATGATCCATAGTACATCAGTGATGATCCACAAGTACATCAGTGATGATCCACAGTACATCAGGGATGGTCCATAGTACATCAGTGATGATCCATAGTACACCAGTGATGATCCATAGTACACCAGTGTTGGCCTATAGTACATCAGTGATGAACTATAGTACATCAGTGATGATCCACAGTACATCAGTGATGATCCACAGTACATCAGTGATGATCCACAATACTTCAGTGATGATCCACAGTACATCACAGTACACAGTACATCACAGTACATCATGGCCCATAGTACATCAGTGATGAACTATAGTACATCAGTGATGATCCATAGTACATCAGTGATGATCCACAGTACATCAGTGATGATCCACAGTACATCAGGGATGGTCCATAGTACATCAGTGATGATCCATAGTACACCAGTGATGATCCATAGTACACCAGTGATGGCCCATAGTACATCAGTGATGAACTATAGTACATCAGTGATGATCCACAGTACATCAGTGATGATCCACAGTACATCAGTGATGATCCATAGTACATCAGTGATGATCCACAGTACATCAGTGATGATCCACAGTACATCAGGGAAGGTCCATAGTACATCAGTGATGATCCATAGTACACCAGTGATGATCCATAGTACACCAGTGATGGCCCACAGTATATCAGTGATGAACTATAGTACATCAGTGATGATCCACAGTACATCAGTGATGATCCACAGTACATCAGGGATGGTCCATAGTACACCAGTGATGATCCACAGTACACCAGTGATGATCCATAGTACACCAGTGATGGTCCATAGTACATCAGTGATGATCTATAGTACATCAGTGATGGTCCATAGTACATCAGTGATGATCTATAGTACATCAGTGATGATCTATAGTACATCAGTGATGATCCATAGTACATCAGTGATGATCCACAGCACATCAGTGATGTTCCACAGTACATCAGGGATGGTCCACAGTACATCGGTGATGATCCATAGTACACCAGTGATGGCCCATAGTACATCAGTGATGGTCCATAGTACATCAGTGATGATCCATAGTACATCAGTGATGATCCATAGTACACCAGTGATGGCCCATAGTACATCAGTGATGATGCATAGTACATCAGTGATGATCCACAGTACATCAGTGATGATCCACAGTACATCAGGGATGGTCCATAGTACATCAGTGATGATCCATAGTACACCAGTGATGATCCATAGTACACCAGTGATGGCCCATAAGACATCAGTGATGAACTATAGTACATCAGTGATGATCCACAGTACATCAGTGATGATCCACAGTACATCAGGGATGGTCCATAGTACACCAGTGATGATCCACAGTACATCAGTTATGATCCACAGTACATTAGTGATGATCCACAGTACATCAGTGATTATCCACAGTACATCAGTGATGATCCACAATACTTCAGTGATGATCCACAGTACATCAGGGATGGTCCACAGTACATCAGTGATGGTCCACAGTATATCAGTGATGATCCATAGTACATCAGTGATGGTCCATAGTACATCAGTGATGGTCCATAGTACACCAGTGATGATCCATAGTACACCAGTGATGGCCCATAGTACACCAGTGATGGCCCATAGTACATCAGTGATGATCCATAGTACATCAGTGATGATCCACAGTACATCAGTGATGATCCACAGTACATCAGGGATGGTCCATAGTACATCAGTGATGATCCATAGTACACCAGTGATGGCCCATAGTACATCAGTGATGAACTATAGTACATCAGAGATGATCCACAGTACATCAGGGATGGTCCATAGTACATCAGTCATGATCCATAGTACACCAGTGATGATCCATAGTACACCAGTGATGGCCCATAGTACATCAGTGATGAACTATAGTACATCAGTGATGATCCACAGTACATCAGTGATGATCCATAGTACATCAGTGATGATCCACAGTACATCAGGGATGGTCCATAGTACATCAGTGATGATCCATAGTACACCAGTGATGATCCATAGTACACCAGTGATGGCCCATAGTACATCAGTGATGAACTATAGTACATCAGTGATGATCCACAGTACATCAGTGATGATCCACAGTACATCAGGGATGGTCCATAGTACACCAGTGATGATCCACAGTACACCAGTAATGGTCCATAGTACATCAGTGATGATCTATAGTACATCAGTGATGATCTATAGTACATCAGTGATGATCCACAGTACATCAGTTATGATACACAGTACATCAGTGATGATCCACAGTACATCAGTGATGATCCACAAAACTTCAGTGATGATCCACAGTAGATCAGTGATGATCCACAGTACATCAGGGATGGTCCACAGTATATCAGTGATGATCCATAGTACATCAGTGATGGTCCATAGTACATCAGTGATGGTCCATAGTACACCAGTGATGATCCATAGTACACCAGTGATGGCCCATAGTACACCAGTGATGGCCCATAGTACATCAGTGATGATCCATAGTACATCAGTGATGATCCACAGTACATCAGTGATGATCCACAGTACATCAGGGATGGTCCATAGTACATCAGTGATGAACTATAGTACATCAGTGATGATCTACAGTACATCAGGGATGGTCCATAGTACATCAGTGATGAACTATAGTACATCAGTGATGATCTACAGTACATCAGGGATGGTCCATAGTACATCAGTGATGATCCATAGTACACCAGTGATGATCCACAGTACATCAGGGATGGTCCACAGTATATCAGTGATGATCCATACTACATCAGTGATGGTCCATAGTACACCAGTGATGATCCATAGTACACCAGTGATGATCCATAGTACACCAGTGATGGCCCATAGTACATCAGTGATGAACAATAGTACATCAGTGATGATCCACAGTACATCAGTGATGATCCATAGTACATCAGTGATGATCTACAGTACATCAGTGATGATCCACAGTACATCAGGGATGGTCCATAGTACATCAGTGATGATCCATAGTACACCAGTGATGATCCATAGTAGATCAGTGATGATCCACAGTACATCAGGGATGGTCCACAGTATATCAGTGATGATCCATAGTACATCAGTGATGGTCCATAGTACATCAGTGATGGTCCATAGTACACCAGTGATGATCCATAGTACACCAGTGATGGCCCATAGTACACCAGTGATGGCCCATAGTACATCAGTGATGATCCATAGTACATCAGTGATGATCCACAGTACATCAGTGATGATCCACAGTACATCAGGGATGGTCCATAGTACATCAGTGATGAACTATAGTACATCAGTGATGATCTACAGTACATCAGGGATGGTCCATAGTACATCAGTGATGAACTATAGTACATCAGTGATGATCTACAGTACATCAGGGATGGTCCATAGTACATCAGTGATGATCCATAGTACACCAGTGATGATCCATAGTACACCAGTGATGGCCCATAGTACATCAGTGATAAACTATAGTACATCAGTGATGATCCACAGTACATCAGTGATGATCCATAGTACATCAGTGATGATCCACAGTACATCAGTGATGATCCACAGTACATCAGGGATGGTCCATAGTACATCAGTGATGATCCATAGTACACCAGTGATGATTCATAGTACACCAGTGATGGCCCATAGTACATCAGTGATGAACTATAGTACATCAGTGATGATCCACAGTACATCAGTGATGATCCACAGTACATCAGGGATGGTCCATAGTACACCAGTGATGATCCACAGTACACCAGTGATGATCCATAGTACACCAGTGATGGTCCATAGTACATCAGTGATGATCTATAGTACATCAGTGATGGTCCATAGTACATCAGTGATGATCTATAGTACATCAGTGATGATCCATAGTACATCAGTGATGATCCATAGTACATCAGTGATGATCCACAGTACATCAGTGATGGTCCACAGTACATCAGGGATGGTCCACAGTACATCGGTGATGATCCATAGTACACCAGTGATGGCCCATAGTACATCAGTGATGGTCCATAGTACATCAGTGATGATCCATAGTAGATCAGTGATGATCCATAGTACACCAGTGATGGCCCATAGTACACCAGTGATGGCCCATAGTACATCAGTGATGATCCACAGTACATCAGTGATGATCCATAGTACATCAGTGATGATCCACAGTACATCAGTGATGATCCACAGTACATCAGGGATGGTCCATAGTACATCAGTGATGATCCATAGTACACCAGTGATGATCCATAGTACACCAGTGATGGCCCATAGTACATCAGTGATGAACTAAAGTACATCAGTGATGATCCACAGTACATCAGTGATGATCCACAGTACATCAGGGATGGTTCATAGTACACCAGTGATGATCCACAGTACACCAGTGATGATCCATAGTACACCAGTGATGGTCCATAGTACATCAGTGATGATCTATAGTACATCAGTGATGATCTATAGTACATCAGTGATGATCTATAGTACATCAGTGATGATCCACAGTACATCAGTTATGATACACAGTACATCAGTGATGATCCACAGTACATCAGTGATGATCCACAATACTTCAGTGATGATCCACAGTACATCAGTGATGATCCACAGTACATCAGGGATGGTCCACAGTATATCAGTGATGATCCATAGTACATCAGTGATGGTTCATAGTACATCAGTGATGGTCCATAGTACACCAGTGATGATCCATAGTACACCAGTGATGATCCATAGTACACCAGTGATGGCCCATAGTACACCAGTGATGGCCCATAGTACACCAGTGATGGCCCATAGTACATCAGTGATGATCCATAGTACATCAGTGATGATCCACAGTACATCAGTGATGATCCACAGTACATCAGGGATGGTCCATAGTACATCAGTGATGATCCATAGTACACCAGTGATGATCCATAGTACACCAGTGATGGCCCATAGTACATCAGTGATGAACTATAGTACATCAGTGATGATCCACAGTACATCAGTGATGATCCACAGTACATCAGGGATGGTCCATAGTACACCAGTGATGATCCACAGTACACCAGTGATGATCCATAGTACACCAGTGATGGTCCATAGTACATCAGTGATGATCTATAGTACATCAGTGATGGTCCATAGTACATCAGTGATGATCTATAGTACATCAGTGATGATCCACAGTACATCAGTTATGATACACAGTACATCAGTGATGATCCACAGTACATCAGTGATGATCCACAATACTTCAGTGATGATCCACAGTACATCAGTGATGATCCACAGTACATCAGGGATGGTCCACAGTATAACAGTGATGATCCATAGTACATCAGTGATGGTCCATAGTACATCAGTGATGGTCCATAGTACACCAGTGATGATCCATAGTACACCAGTGATGATCCATAGTACACCAGTGATGGCCCATAGTACACCAGTGATGGCCCATAGTACATCAGTGGATCTACTATGGACCATCACTGGTGTACTATGGACCATCACTGGTGTACTATGGATCATCACTGATGTACTGTGGATCATCACTGATATACTGTGGACCATCCCTGATGTATTGTGGATCATCACTGATGTACTGTGGATCATCACTGATGTACTATAGATCATCACTGAAGTACTATGGGCCATCACTGGTGTACTATGGATCATCACTGGTGTACTATGGGCTATCACTGATGTACTATGGATCATCACTGATATACTGTGGACCATCCCTGATGTATTGTGGATCATCACTGATGTACTGTGGATCATCACTGATGTACTATAGATCATCACTGAAGTACTATGGGCCATCACTGGTGTACTATGGATCATCACTGGTGTACTATGGGCCATCACTGGTGTACTATGGATCATCACTGATGTACTATGGATCATCACTGATGTACTATGGATCATGACTGGTTTACTATGGATCATCACTGATGTACTGTGGACCATCCCTGATGTCCTGTGGATCATCACTGATGTACTGTGGATCATCACTGATGTACTGTGGATCATCACTGATGTACTGTGGATCATCATTGATGTACTGAGGATCATCACTGATGTATTATGGATCATCACTGATGTACCGTGGATCATCACTGATGTACTGTGGATCATCACTGATGTACTGTGGATCATCACTGATGTACTATAAATCATCACTGAAGTACTATGGGCCATCACTGGTGTACTATGGATCATCACTGATGTACTATGAGCCATCACTGATGTACTATGGATCATCACTGGTGTACTATGGATCATCACTGATGTACTATGGATCATCACTGATGTACTATGAGCCTTCACTGATGTACTATGGATCATCACTGGTGTACTATGGATCATCACTGATGTACTATGGATCATCACTGATGTACTATGAGCCATCACTGATGTACTATGGGCCATCCCTGGTGTACTATGGATCATCACTGATGTACTGTGGATCATCACTGATGTACTATGGGACATCACTGGTATACTATGGGCCATCTCTGGTGTACTATGGATCATCACTGGTGTACTATGGGCCATCACTGGTGAACTATGGATCATCACTGGTGTACTATGGACCATCACTGATTTACTATGGACCATCACTGATGTACTGTGGATCATCACTGATGTACTGTGGGTCATCCCTGGTGTACTATGGATCATCACTGGTGTAATATGGATCATCACTGATGTACTATGGGCCATCACTGATGTACTATGGATCATCACTGATGTACTGTGGACCATCCCTGATGTACTGTGGATCATCACTGATGTACTATGGACCATCCCTGATGTACTATGGACCATCCCTGATGTACTGTAAATCATCACTGGTGTACTGTGGATCATCACTGATGTACTATAGATCATCACTGATGTACTGTGGATCATCACTGATGTACTATGGGCCATCACTGGTGTACTATGGGCCATCACTGGTGTACTATGGATCATCACTGATGTATTGTGGATCATCCCTGATGTACTGTGGGCCATCACTGATGTACTATGGATCATCACTGATGTACTATGGATCATGACTGGTGTACTATGGATCATCACTGATGTACTGTTGACCATCCCTGATGTACTGTGGATCATCACTGATGTACTGTGGATCATCACTGATGTACTGTGGATCATCACTGATGTACTGTGGATCATCACTGATGTACTATGGATCATCTCTGATGTACTATGGACCATCCCTGATGTACTGTGGATCATCACTGATGTACTATAGATCATCACTGATGTACTATGGGCCATCACTGGTGTACTATGGATCATCACTGGTGTACTATGGATCATCACTGATGTACTATGGACCATCCCTGATGTACTGTGGATCATCACTGATGTACTGTGGATCATCACTGATGTACTATGGATCATCACTGATGTACTGTGGATCATCACTGATGTACTATAGTTCATCACTGATGTACTATGGGCCATCACTGGTGTACTATGGATCATCACTGGTGTACTATGGATCATCACTGATGTACTATGGACCATCCCTGATGTACTGTGGATCATCACTGATGTACTGTGGATCATCACTGATGTACTATGGATCATCACTGATGTACTATGGGCCATCACTGGTGTACTATGGGCCATCACTGGTGTACTATGGATCATCACTGGTGTACTATGGATCATCACTGGTGTACTATGGACCATCAGTGATGTACTATGGACCATCACTGATGTACTATGGATCATCACTGATATACTGTGGACCATCCCTTATGTACTGTGGATCATCACTGATGTACTGTGGATCATCACTGAAGTATTGTGGATCATCACTGATGTACTGTGGATCATCACTGATGTACTGTGTATCATAACTGATGTACTGTGGATCATCACTGATGTACTATAGATCATCACTGATGTACTATGGACCATCACTGATGTACTATAGATCATCACTGATGTACTATGGACCATCACTGGTGTACTATGGATCATCACTGGTGTACTGTGGATCATCACTGGTGTACTATGGACCATCCCTGATGTACTGTGGATCATCACTGATGTACTGTGGATCATCACTGATGTACTATAGTTCATCACTGATGTACTATGGGCCATCACTGGTGTACTATGGATCATCACTGGTGTACTATGGATCATCACTGATGTACTATGGACCATCCCTGATGTACTGTGGATCATCACTGATGTACTGTGGATCATCACTGATGTACTATGGATCATCACTGATGTACTATGGGCCATCACTGGTGTACTATGGGCCATCACTGGTGTACTATGGATCATCACTGGTGTACTATGGATCATCACTGGTGTACTATGGACCATCACTGATGTACTATGGACCATCACTGATGTACTATGGATCATCACTGATATACTGTGGACCATCCCTGATGTACTGTGGATCATCACTGATGTACTGTGGATCATCACTGAAGTATTGTGGATCATCACTGATGTACTGTGGATCATCACTGATGTACTGTGTATCATAACTGATGTACTGTGGATCATCACTGATGTACTATAGATCATCACTGATGTACTATGGACCATCACTGATGTACTATAGATCATCACTGATGTACTATGGACCATCACTGGTGTACTATGGATCATCACTGGTGTACTGTGGATCATCACTGGTGTACTATGGACCATCCCTGATGTACTGTGGATTATCACTGATGTACTGTGGATCATCACTGATGTACTATAGTTCATCACTGATGTACTATGGGCCATCACTGGTGTACTATGGATCATCACTGGTGTACTATGGATCATCACTGATGTACTATGGACCATCCCTGATGTACTGTGGATCATCACTGATGTACTGTGGATCATCACTGATGTACTATGGATCATCACTGATGTACTATGGGCCATCACTGGTGTACTATGGGCCATCACTGGTGTACTATGGATCATCACTGGTGTACTATGGATCATCACTGGTGTACTATGGACCATCAGTGATGTACTATGGACCATCACTGATGTACTATGGATCATCACTGATATACTGTGGACCATCCCTTATGTACTGTGGATCATCACTGATGTACTGTGGATCATCACTGAAGTATTGTGGATCATCACTGATGTACTGTGGATCATCACTGATGTACTGTGTATCATAACTGATGTACTGTGGATCATCACTGATGTACTATAGATCATCACTGATGTACTATGGACCATCACTGATGTACTATAGATCATCACTGATGTACTATGGACCATCACTGGTGTAGTATGGATCATCACTGGTGTACTGTGGATCATCACTGGTGTACTATGGACCATCCCTGATGTACTGTGGATCATCACTGATGTACTGTGGATCATCACTGATGTACTATATTTCATCACTGATGTACTATGGGCCATCACTGGTGTACTATGGATCATCACTGGTGTACTATGGATCATCACTGATGTACTATGGACCATCCCTGATGTACTGTGGATCATCACTGATGTACTGTGGATCATCACTGATGTACTATGGATCATCACTGATGTACTATGGGCCATCACTGGTGTACTATGGGCCATCACTGGTGTACTATGGATCATCACTGGTGTACTATGGATCATCACTGGTGTACTATGGACCATCACTGATGTACTATGGACCATCACTGATGTACTATGGATCATCACTGATATACTGTGGACCATCCCTGATGTACTGTGGATCATCACTGATGTACTGTGGATCATCACTGAAGTATTGTGGATCATCACTGATGTACTGTGGATCATCACTGATGTACTGTGTATCATAACTGATGTACTGTGGATCATCACTGATGTACTATAGATCATCACTGATGTACTATGGACCATCACTGATGTACTATAGATCATCACTGATGTACTATGGACCATCACTGGTGTACTATGGATCATCACTGGTGTACTGTGGATCATCACTGGTGTACTATGGACCATCCCTGATGTACTGTGGATCATCACTGATGTACTGTGGATCATCACTGATGTACTATAGTTCATCACTGATGTACTATGGGCCATCACTGGTGTACTATGGATCATCACTGGTGTACTATGGATCATCACTGATGTACTATGGACCATCCCTGATGTACTGTGGATCATCACTGATGTACTGTGGATCATCACTGATGTACTATGGATCATCACTGATGTACTGTGGATCATCACTGATGTACTATGGGCCATCACTGGTGTACTATGGGCCATCACTGGTGTACTATGGATCATCACTGATCTACTATGGATCATCACTGATGTACTATGGACCATCACTGATGTACTATGGGCCATCACTGGTGTACTATGGATCATCACCGATGTACTGTGGACCATCCCTGATGTACTGTGGACCATCACTGATGTACTGTGGATCATCACTGATGTACTATGGATCATCACTGATGTACTATAGATCATCACTGATGTACTATAGATCATCACTGATGTACTATGGACCATCACTGATGTACTATAGATCATCACTGATGTACTATGGACCATCACTGGTGTACTATGGATCATCACTGGTGTACTGTGGATCATCACTGGTGTACTATGGACCATCCCTGATGTACTGTGGATCATCACTGATGTACTGTGGATCATCACTGATGTACTATAGTTCATCACTGATGTACTATGGGCCATCACTGGTGTACTATGGATCATCACTGGTGTACTATGGATCATCACTGATGTACTATGGACCATCCCTGATGTACTGTGGATCATCACTGATGTACTGTGGATCATCACTGATGTACTATGGATCATCACTGATGTACTGTGGATCATCACTGATGTACTATAGTTCATCACTGATGTACTATGGGCCATCACTGGTGTACTATGGATCATCACTGGTGTACTATGGATCATCACTGATGTACTATGGACCATCCCTGATGTACTGTGGATCATCACTGATGTACTATAGTTCATCACTGATGTACTATGGGCCATCACTGGTGTACTATGGATCATCACTGGTGTACTATGGATCATCACTGATGTACTATGGACCATCCCTGATGTACTGTGGATCATCACTGATGTACTGTGGATCATCACTGATGTACTATGGGCCATCACTGGTGTACTATGGGCCATCACTGGTGTACTATGGATCATCACTGGTGTACTATGGACCATCACTGATGTACTGTGGACCATCACTGATGTACTATGGATCATCACTGGTGTACTATGGATCATCACTGATGTACTATGGATCATCACTGATGTACTATGAGCCATCACTGATGTACTATGGGCCATCCCTGGTGTACTATCGATCATCACTGATGTACTGTGGATCATCACTGATGTACTATGGGACATCACTGGTATACTATGGGCCATCTCTGGTGTACTATGGATCATCACTGGTGTACTATGGGCCATCACTGGTGAACTATGGATCATCACTGGTGTACTATGGACCATCACTGATTTACTATGGACCATCACTGATGTACTGTGGATCATCACTGATGTACTGTGGGTCATCCCTGGTGTACTATGGATCATCACTGGTGTAATATGGATCATCACTGATGTACTATGGACCATCCCTGATGTACTGTGGATCATCACTGATGTACTGTGGATCATCACTGGTGTACTATGGATCATCACTGGTGTACTGTGGATCATCACTGGTGTACTATGGACCATCCCTGATGTACTGTGGATCATCACTGATGTACTGTGGATCATCACTGATGTACTATAGTTCATCACTGATGTACTATGGGCCATCACTGGTGTACTATGGATCATCACTGGTGTACTATGGATCATCACTGATGTACTATGGACCATCCCTGATGTACTGTGGATCATCACTGATGTACTGTGGATCATCACTGATGTACTATGGATCATCACTGATGTACTGTGGATCATCACTGATGTACTATAGTTCATCACTGATGTACTATGGGCCATCACTGGTGTACTATGGATCATCACTGGTGTACTATGGATCATCACTGATGTACTATGGACCATCCCTGATGTACTGTGGATCATCACTGATGTACTATAGTTCATCACTGATGTACTATGGGCCATCACTGGTGTACTATGGATCATCACTGGTGTACTATGGATCATCACTGATGTACTATGGACCATCCCTGATGTACTGTGGATCATCACTGATGTACTGTGGATCATCACTGATGTACTATGGGCCATCACTGGTGTACTATGGGCCATCACTGGTGTACTATGGATCATCACTGGTGTACTATGGACCATCACTGATGTACTGTGGACCATCACTGATGTACTATGGATCATCACTGGTGTACTATGGATCATCACTGATGTACTATGGATCATCACTGATGTACTATGAGCCATCACTGATGTACTATGGGCCATCCCTGGTGTACTATCGATCATCACTGATGTACTGTGGATCATCACTGATGTACTATGGGACATCACTGGTATACTATGGGCCATCTCTGGTGTACTATGGATCATCACTGGTGTACTATGGGCCATCACTGGTGAACTATGGATCATCACTGGTGTACTATGGACCATCACTGATTTACTATGGACCATCACTGATGTACTGTGGATCATCACTGATGTACTGTGGGTCATCCCTGGTGTACTATGGATCATCACTGGTGTAATATGGATCATCACTGATGTACTATGGACCATCCCTGATGTACTGTGGATCATCACTGATGTACTGTGGATCATCACTGATGTACTATGGATCATCACTGATGTACTGTGGATCATCACTGATGTACTATGGGCCATCACTGGTGTACTATGGGCCATCACTGGTGTACTATGGATTATCACTGATCTACTATGGATCATCACTGATGTACTATGGACCATCACTGATGTACTATGGGCCATCACTGGTGTACTATGGATCATCACCGATGTACTGTGGACCATCCCTGATGTACTGTGGACCATCACTGATGTACTGTGGATCATCACTGATGTACTATGGATCATCACTGATGTACTATAGATCATCACTGATGTACTATAGATCATCACTGATGTACTATGGACCATCACTGATGTACTATAGATCATCACTGATGTACTATGGACCATCACTGGTGTACTATGGATCATCACTGGTGTACTGTGGATCATCACTGGTGTACTATGGACCATCCCTGATGTACTGTGGATCATCACTGATGTACTGTGGATCATCACTAATGTACTATAGTTCATCACTGATGTACTATGGGCCATCACTGGTGTACTATGGATCATCACTGGTGTGCTATGGATCATCACTGATGTACTATGGACCATCCCTGATGTACTGTGGATCATCACTGATGTACTGTGGATCATCACTGATGTACTATGGATCATCACTGATGTACTGTGGATCATCACTGATGTACTATAGTTCATCACTGATGTACTATGGGCCATCACTGGTGTACTATGGATCATCACTGGTGTACTATGGATCATCACTGATGTACTATGGACCATCCCTGATGTACTGTGGATCATCACTGATGTACTATAGTTCATCACTGATGTACTATGGGCCATCACTGGTGTACTATGGATCATCACTGGTGTACTATGGATCATCACTGATGTACTATGGACCATCCCTGATGTACTGTGGATCATCACTGATGTACTGTGGATCATCACTGATGTACTATGGATCATCACTGATGTACTATGGGCCATCACTGGTGTACTATGGGCCATCACTGGTGTACTATGGATCATCACTGGTGTACTATGGACCATCACTGATGTACTATGGACCATCACTGATGTACTATGGATCATCACTGATATACTGTGGACCATCCCTGATGTACTGTGGATCATCACTGATCTACTGTGGATCATCACTGAAGTATTGTGGATCATCACTGATGTACTGTGGATCATCACTGATGTACTGTGTTTCATAACTGATGTACTGTGGATCATCACTGATGTACTATAGATCATCACTGATGTACTATAGATCATCACTGATGTACTAAGGACCATCACTGGTGTACTGTGGATCATCACTGGTGTACTATGGACCATCCCTGATGTACTGTGGATCATCACTGATGTACTGTGGATCATCACTGATGTACTATAGTTCATCACTGATGTACTATGGGCCATCACTGGTGTACTATGGATCATCACTGGTGTACTATGGATCATCACTGATGTACTATGGACCATCCCTGATGTACTGTGGATCATCACTGATGTACTATGGATCATCACTGATGTACTGTGGATCATCACTGATGTACTATAGTTCATCACTGATGTACTATGGGCCATCACTGGTGTACTATGGATCATCACTGGTGTACTATGGATCATGACTGATGTACTATGGACCATCCCTGATGTACTGTGGATCATCTCTGATGTACTATAGTTCATCACTGATGTACTATGCGCCATCACTGGTGTACTATGGATCATCACTGGTGTACTATGGATCATCACTGATGTACTATGGACCATCCCTGATGTACTGTGGATCATCACTGATGTACTGTGGATCATCACTGATGTACTATGGATCATCACTGATGTACTATGGGCCATCACTGGTGTACTATGGGCCATCACTGGTGTACTATGGATCATCACTGGTGTACTATGGACCATCACTGATGTACTATGGATCATCACTGATGTACTATGAGCCATCACTGATGTACTATGGGCCATCCCTGGTGTACTATGGATCATCACTGATGTACTGTGGATCATCACTGATGTACTATGGGACATCACTGGTGTACTATGGGCCATCACTGGTGTACTATGGATCATCACTGGTGTACTATGGGCCATCACTGGTGTACTATGGGCCATCACTGGTGTACTATGGATCATCACTGGTGTACTATGGACCATCACTGATGTACTATGGCTCATCACTGATACACTGTGGACCATCCCTGATATACTGTGGATCATCCCTGATGTACTGTGGATCATCACTGATCTACTGTGGGCCATCACAGGTGTACTGTGGGCCATCACAGGTGTACTATGGAGCATCACTGATGTACTATGGATCATCACTGGTGTACTATGGATCATCACTGATGTACTGTGGACCATCCCTGATGTACTATAGATCATCACTGATGTACTGTGGATCATCACTGATGTACTATGGGCCATCACTGGTGTACTATGGGCCATCACTGGTGTACTATGGATCATCATTGGATTACTATGGATCATCCCTGGTGTACTATGGACCATCACTGATGTGCTTTGGGCCATCACTGGTGTACTATGGATCATCACTGATGTACTGTGGACCATCCCTGATGTACTGTGGATCATCACTGATGTACTATGGATCATCACTGATGTACTATGGACCATCACTGGTGTACTATGGACCATCACTGGTGTACTATGGATCATCACTGATGTACTGTGGATCATCACTGATGTACTGTGGGCCATCACTGATGTATTGTGGATCATCACTGATGTACTGTGGATCATCACTGATGTACTATAGATCATCACTGAAGTACTATGGGCCATCACTGGTGTACTATGGATCATCACTGGTGTACTATGGGCCATCACTGGTGTACTATGGATCATCACTGATGTACTATGGATCATCACTGATGTACTATGGATCATGACTGGTTTACTATGGATCATCACTGATGTACTGTGGACCATCCCTGATGTCCTGTGGATCATCACTGATGTACTGTGGATCATCACTGATGTACTGTGGATCATCACTGATGTACTGTGGATCATCATTGATGTACTGAGGATCATCACTGATGTACTATGGATCATCACTGATGTACCGTGGATCATCACTGATGTACTGTGGATCATCACTGATGTACTGTGGATCATCACTGATGTACTATAGATCATCACTGAAGTACTATGGGCCATCACTGGTGTACTATGGATCATCACTGATGTATTATGGATCATCACTGATGTACTATGAGCCATCACTGATGTACTATGGATCATCACTGGTGTACTATGGATCATCACTGATGTACTATGGATCATCACTGATGTACTATGAGCCATCACTGATGTACTATGGATCATCACTGGTGTACTATGGATCATCACTGATGTACTATGGATCATCACTGATGTACTATGAGCCATCACTGATGTACTATGGGCCATCCCTGGTGTACTATGGATCATCACTGATGTACTGTGGATCATCACTGATGTACTATGGGACATCACTGGTATACTATGGGCCATCTCTGGTGTACTATGGATCATCACTGGTGTACTATGGGCCATCACTGGTGAACTATGGATCATCACTGGTGTACTATGGACCATCACTAATTTACTATGGACCATCACTGATGTACTGTGGATCATCACTGATGTACTGTGGGTCATCCCTGGTGTACTATGGATCATCACTGGTGTAATATGGATCATCACTGATGTACTATGGGCCATCACTGATGTACTGTGGATCATCACTGATGTACTATAGTTCATCACTGATGTACTATGGGCCATCACTGGTGTACTATGGATCATCACTGGTGTACTATGGATCATCACTGATGTACTATGGACCATCCCTGATGTACTGTGGATCATCACTGATGTACTGTGGATCATCACTGATGTACTATGGGCCATCACTGGTGTACTATGGGCCATCACTGGTGTACTATGGATCATCACTGGTGTACTATGGACCATCACTGATGTACTGTGGACCATCACTGATGTACTATGGATCATCACTGGTGTACTATGGATCATCACTGATGTACTATGGATCATCACTGATGTACTATGAGCCATCACTGATGTACTATGGGCCATCCCTGGTGTACTATCGATCATCACTGATGTACTGTGGATCATCACTGATGTACTATGGGACATCACTGGTATACTATGGGCCATCTCTGGTGTACTATGGATCATCACTGGTGTACTATGGGCCATCACTGGTGAACTATGGATCATCACTGGTGTACTATGGACCATCACTGATTTACTATGGACCATCACTGATGTACTGTGGATCATCACTGATGTACTGTGGGTCATCCCTGGTGTACTATGGATCATCACTGGTGTAATATGGATCATCACTGATGTACTATGGACCATCCCTGATGTACTGTGGATCATCACTGATGTACTGTGGATCATCACTGATGTACTATGGATCATCACTGATGTACTGTGGATCATCACTGATGTACTATGGGCCATCACTGGTGTACTATGGGCCATCACTGGTGTACTATGGATTATCACTGATCTACTATGGATCATCACTGATGTACTATGGACCATCACTGATGTACTATGGGCCATCACTGGTGTACTATGGATCATCACCGATGTACTGTGGACCATCCCTGATGTACTGTGGACCATCACTGATGTACTGTGGATCATCACTGATGTACTATGGATCATCACTGATGTACTATAGATCATCACTGATGTACTATAGATCATCACTGATGTACTATGGACCATCACTGATGTACTATAGATCATCACTGATGTACTATGGACCATCACTGGTGTACTATGGATCATCACTGGTGTACTGTGGATCATCACTGGTGTACTATGGACCATCCCTGATGTACTGTGGATCATCACTGATGTACTGTGGATCATCACTGATGTACTATAGTTCATCACTGATGTACTATGGGCCATCACTGGTGTACTATGGATCATCACTGGTGTGCTATGGATCATCACTGATGTACTATGGACCATCCCTGATGTACTGTGGATCATCACTGATGTACTGTGGATCATCACTGATGTACTATGGATCATCACTGATGTACTGTGGATCATCACTGATGTACTATAGTTCATCACTGATGTACTATGGGCCATCACTGGTGTACTATGGATCATCACTGGTGTACTATGGATCATCACTGATGTACTATGGACCATCCCTGATGTACTGTGGATCATCACTGATGTACTATAGTTCATCACTGATGTACTATGGGCCATCACTGGTGTACTATGGATCATCACTGGTGTACTATGGATCATCACTGATGTACTATGGACCATCCCTGATGTACTGTGGATCATCACTGATGTACTGTGGATCATCACTGATGTACTATGGATCATCACTGATGTACTATGGGCCATCACTGGTGTACTATGGGCCATCACTGGTGTACTATGGATCATCACTGGTGTACTATGGACCATCACTGATGTACTATGGACCATCACTGATGTACTATGGATCATCACTGATATACTGTGGACCATCCCTGATGTACTGTGGATCATCACTGATCTACTGTGGATCATCACTGAAGTATTGTGGATCATCACTGATGTACTGTGGATCATCACTGATGTACTGTGTTTCATAACTGATGTACTGTGGATCATCACTGATGTACTATAGATCATCACTGATGTACTATAGATCATCACTGATGTACTAAGGACCATCACTGGTGTACTGTGGATCATCACTGGTGTACTATGGACCATCCCTGATGTACTGTGGATCATCACTGATGTACTGTGGATCATCACTGATGTACTATAGTTCATCACTGATGTACTATGGGCCATCACTGGTGTACTATGGATCATCACTGGTGTACTATGGATCATCACTGATGTACTATGGACCATCCCTGATGTACTGTGGATCATCACTGATGTACTATGGATCATCACTGATGTACTGTGGATCATCACTGATGTACTATAGTTCATCACTGATGTACTATGGGCCATCACTGGTGTACTATGGATCATCACTGGTGTACTATGGATCATGACTGATGTACTATGGACCATCCCTGATGTACTGTGGATCATCTCTGATGTACTATAGTTCATCACTGATGTACTATGCGCCATCACTGGTGTACTATGGATCATCACTGGTGTACTATGGATCATCACTGATGTACTATGGACCATCCCTGATGTACTGTGGATCATCACTGATGTACTGTGGATCATCACTGATGTACTATGGATCATCACTGATGTACTATGGGCCATCACTGGTGTACTATGGGCCATCACTGGTGTACTATGGATCATCACTGGTGTACTATGGACCATCACTGATGTACTATGGATCATCACTGATGTACTATGAGCCATCACTGATGTACTATGGGCCATCCCTGGTGTACTATGGATCATCACTGATGTACTGTGGATCATCACTGATGTACTATGGGACATCACTGGTGTACTATGGGCCATCACTGGTGTACTATGGATCATCACTGGTGTACTATGGGCCATCACTGGTGTACTATGGGCCATCACTGGTGTACTATGGATCATCACTGGTGTACTATGGACCATCACTGATGTACTATGGCTCATCACTGATACACTGTGGACCATCCCTGATATACTGTGGATCATCCCTGATGTACTGTGGATCATCACTGATCTACTGTGGGCCATCACAGGTGTACTGTGGGCCATCACAGGTGTACTATGGAGCATCACTGATGTACTATGGATCATCACTGGTGTACTATGGATCATCACTGATGTACTGTGGACCATCCCTGATGTACTATAGATCATCACTGATGTACTGTGGATCATCACTGATGTACTATGGGCCATCACTGGTGTACTATGGGCCATCACTGGTGTACTATGGATCATCATTGGATTACTATGGATCATCCCTGGTGTACTATGGACCATCACTGATGTGCTTTGGGCCATCACTGGTGTACTATGGATCATCACTGATGTACTGTGGACCATCCCTGATGTACTGTGGATCATCACTGATGTACTATGGATCATCACTGATGTACTATGGACCATCACTGGTGTACTATGGACCATCACTGGTGTACTATGGATCATCACTGATGTACTGTGGATCATCACTGATGTACTGTGGGCCATCACTGATGTATTGTGGATCATCACTGATGTACTGTGGATCATCACTGATGTACTATAGATCATCACTGAAGTACTATGGGCCATCACTGGTGTACTATGGATCATCACTGGTGTACTATGGGCCATCACTGGTGTACTATGGATCATCACTGATGTACTATGGATCATCACTGATGTACTATGGATCATGACTGGTTTACTATGGATCATCACTGATGTACTGTGGACCATCCCTGATGTCCTGTGGATCATCACTGATGTACTGTGGATCATCACTGATGTACTGTGGATCATCACTGATGTACTGTGGATCATCATTGATGTACTGAGGATCATCACTGATGTACTATGGATCATCACTGATGTACCGTGGATCATCACTGATGTACTGTGGATCATCACTGATGTACTGTGGATCATCACTGATGTACTATAGATCATCACTGAAGTACTATGGGCCATCACTGGTGTACTATGGATCATCACTGATGTATTATGGATCATCACTGATGTACTATGAGCCATCACTGATGTACTATGGATCATCACTGGTGTACTATGGATCATCACTGATGTACTATGGATCATCACTGATGTACTATGAGCCATCACTGATGTACTATGGATCATCACTGGTGTACTATGGATCATCACTGATGTACTATGGATCATCACTGATGTACTATGAGCCATCACTGATGTACTATGGGCCATCCCTGGTGTACTATGGATCATCACTGATGTACTGTGGATCATCACTGATGTACTATGGGACATCACTGGTATACTATGGGCCATCTCTGGTGTACTATGGATCATCACTGGTGTACTATGGGCCATCACTGGTGAACTATGGATCATCACTGGTGTACTATGGACCATCACTAATTTACTATGGACCATCACTGATGTACTGTGGATCATCACTGATGTACTGTGGGTCATCCCTGGTGTACTATGGATCATCACTGGTGTAATATGGATCATCACTGATGTACTATGGGCCATCACTGATGTACTATGGATCATCACTGATGTAGTGTGGACCATCCCTGATGTACTGTGGATCACCACTGATGTACTATGGACCATCCCTGATGTACTATGGACCATCCCTGATGTACTGTGAATCATCACTGGTGTACTGTGGATCATCACTGATGTACTATAGATCATCACTGATGTACTGTGGATCATCACTGATGTACTATGGGCCATCACTGGTGTACTATGGACCATCCCTGATGTACTGTGGATCATCACTGATGTACTATGGATCATCACTGATGTACTGAGGATCATCACTGATGTACTATAGTTCATCACTGATGTACTATGGGCCATCACTGGTGTACTATGGATCATCACTGGTGTACTATGGATCATGACTGATGTACTATGGACCATCCCTGATGTACTGTGGATCATCTCTGATGTACTATAGTTCATCACTGATGTACTATGGGCCATCACTGGTGTACTATGGATCATCACTGGTGTACTATGGATCATCACTGATGTACTATGGACCATCCCTGATGTACTGTGGATCATCACTGATGTACTGTGGATCATCACTGATGTACTATGGATCATCACTGATGTACTATGGGCCATCACTGGTGTACTATGGGCCATCACTGGTGTACTATGGATCATCACTGGTGTACTATGGACCATCACTGATGTACTATGGACCATCACTGATGTACTATGGATCATCACTGATATACTGTGGACCATCACTGATGTACTGTGGACCATCCCTGATGTACTGTGGATCATCACTGAAGTATTGTGGATCATCACTGATGTACTGTGGATCATCACTGATGTACTGTGGATCATCACTAATGTACTGTGGATCATAACTGATGTACTGTGGATCATCACTGGTGTACTATGGACCATCCCTGATGTACTGTGGATCATCACTGATGTACTGTGGATCATCACTGATGTACTATGGATCATCACTGATGTACTATGGGCCATCACTGGTGTACTATGGATCATCACTGGTGTACTATGGATCATCACTGATGTACTATGGACCATCCCTGATGTTCTGTGGATCATCACTGATGTACTGTGGATCATCACTGATGTACTATGGATCATCACTGATGTACTGTGGATCATCACTGATGTACTGTGGATCATCACTGATGTACTATAGTTCATCACTGATGTACTATGGGCCATCACTGGTGTACTATGGATCATCACTGGTGTACTATGGACAATCACTGGTGTACTATGGATCATCACTGGTGTACTGTGGATCATCACTGGTGTACTATGGACCATCCCTGATGTACTGTGGATCATCACTGATGTACTGTGGATCATCACTGATGTACTATAGTTCATCACTGATGTACTATGGGCCATCACTGGTGTACTATGGATCATCACTGGTGTACTATGGATCATCACTGATGTACTATGGACCATCCCTGATGTTCTGTGGATCATCACTGATGTACTGTGGATCATCACTGATGTACTATGGATCATCACTGATGTACTGTGGATCATCACTGATGTACTATGGGCCATCACTGGTGTACTATGGGCCATCACTGGTGTACTATGGATCATCACTGATGTATTATGGATCATCACTGATGTACTATGGACCATCACTGATGTGCTATGGGCCATCACTGGTGTACTATGGATCATCACCGATGTACTGTGGACCATCCCTGATGTACTGTGGACCATCACTGATGTACTGTGGATCATCACTGATGTACTATGGATCATCACTGATGTACTATAGATCATCACTAATGTACTATAGATCATCACTGATGTACTATGGACCATCACTGGTGTACTATGGATCATCACTGGTGTACTGTGGATCATCACTGGTGTACTATGGACCATCCCTGATGTACTGTGGATCATCACTGATATACTATGGATCATCACTGATGTACTATGGATCATCACTGATGTACTATAGTTCATCACTGATGTACTATGGGCCATCACTGGTGTACTATGGATCATCACTGGTGTACTATGGATCATCACTGATGTACTATGGACCATCCCTGATGTACTGTGGATCATCACTGATGTACTGTGGATCATCACTGATGTACTATAGTTCATCACTGATGTACTATGGGCCATCACTGGTGTACTATGGATCATCACTGGTGTACTATGGATCATCACTGATGTACTATGGACCATCCCTGATGTACTGTGGATCATCACTGATGTACTATAGTTCATCACTGATGTACTATGGGCCATCACTGGTGTACTATGGATCATCACTGGTGTACTATGGATCATCACTGATGTACTATAGATCATCACTGATGTACTATAGTTCATCACTGATGTACTATAGATCATCACTGATGTACTATGGACCATCACTGGTGTACTATAGATCATCACAGATGTACTATGGACCATCACTGGTGTACTATGGATCATCACTGGTGTACTGTGGATCATCACTGGTGTACTATGGACCATCCCTGATGTACTGTGGATCATCACTGATGTACTGTGGATCATCACTGATGTACTATAGTTCATCACTGATGTACTATGGGCCATCACTGGTGTACTATGGATCATCACTGGTGTACTATGGATCATCACTGATGTACTATGGACCATCCCTGATGTACTGTGGATCATCACTGATGTACTGTGGATCATCACTGATGTACTATAGTTCATCACTGATGTACTATGGGCCATCACTGGTGTACTATGGATCATCACTGGTGTACTATGGGCCATCACTGGTGTACTATGGATCATCACTGATGTACTGTGGATCATCACTGATGTACTATAGTTCATCACTGATGTACTATGGGCCATCACTGGTGTACTATGGATCATCACTGGTGTACTATGGGCCATCACTGGTGTACTATGGATCATCACTGGTGTACTATGGATCATCACTGATGTACTGTGGACCATCCCTGATGTACTGTGGATCATCACTGATGTACTGTGGATCATCACTGATGTACTATGGATCATCACTGATGTACTATGGGCCATCACTGGTGTACTATGGGCCATCACTGGTGTACTATTGATCATCACTGATGTACTATGGATCATCACTGATATACTGTGGACCATCCCTGATGTACTGTGGATCATCACTGATGTACTGTGGATCATCACTGAAGTATTGTGGATCATCACTGATGTACTGTTGATCATCACTGATGTACTGTGGTTCATCACTGATGTACTGTGTATCATAACTGATGTACTGTGGATCATCACTGATGTACTATAGATCATCACTGATGTACTATAGATCATCAATGATGTACTATGGACCATCACTGATGTACTATAGATCATCACTGATGTACTATGGACCATCACTGGTGTACTATGGATCATCACTGGTGTACTGTGGATCATCACTGGTGTACTATGGACCATCCCTGATGTACTGTGGATCATCACTGATGTACTGTGGATCATCACTGATGTACTATAGTTCATCACTGATGTACTATGGGCCATCACTGGTGTACTATGGATCATCACTGGTGTACTATGGATCATCACTGATGTACTATGGACCATCCCTGATGTACTGTGGATCATCACTGATGTACTGTGGATCATCACTGATGTACTATGGATCATCACTGATGTACTGTGGATCATCACTGATGTACTATAGTTCATCACTGATGTACTATGGGCCATCACTGGTGTACTATGGATCATCACTGGTGTACTATGGATCATCACTGATGTACTATGGACCATCCCTGATGTACTGTGGATCATCTCTGATGTACTATAGTTCATCACTGATGTACTATGGGCCATCACTGGTGTACTATGGATCATCACTGGTGTACTATGGATCATCACTGATGTACTATGGACCATCCCTGATGTACTGTGGATCATCACTGATGTACTGTGGATCATCACTGATGTACTATGGATCATCACTGATGTACTATGGGCCATCACTGGTGTACTATGGGCCATCACTGGTGTACTATGGATCATCACTGGTGTACTATGGACCATCACTGATGTACTATGGACCATCACTGATGTACTATGGATCATCACTGATATACTGTGGACCATCCCTGATGTACTGTGGATCATCACTGATGTACTGTGGATCATCACTGAAGTATTGTGGATCATCATTGATGTACTGTGGATCATCACTGATGTACTGTGTATCATAACTGATGTACTGTGGATCATTACTGATGTACTATAGATCATCACTGTTGTACTATAGATCATCACTGATGTACTATGGACCATCACTGGTGTACTGTGGATCATCACTGGTGTACTATGGACCATCCCTGATGTACTGTGGATCATCACTGATGTACTGTGGATCATCACTGATGTACTATAGTTCATCACTGATGTACTATGGGCCATCACTGGTGTACTATGGATCATCACTGGTGTACTATGGATCATCACTGGTGTACTATGGATCATCACTGATGTACTATGGACCATCCCTGATGTACTGTGGATCATCACTGATGTACTATGGATCATCACTGATGTACTGTGGATCATCACTGATGTACTATAGTTCATCACTGATGTACTATGGGCCATCACTGGTGTACTATGGATCATCACTGGTGTACTATGGATCATCACTGATGTACTATGGACCTTCCCTGATGTACCGTGGATCATCACTGATGTACTGTGGATCATCACTGATGTACTATGGATCATCACTGATGTACTATGGGCCATCACTGGTGTACTATGGGCCATCACTGGTGTACTATGGATCATCACTGGTGTACTATGGACCATCACTGATGTACTATGGACCATCACTGATGTACTATGGATCATCACTGATATACTGTGGACCATCACTGATGTACTGTGGACCATCCCTGATGTACTGTGGATCATCACTGAAGTATTGTGGATCATCACTGATGTACTGTGGATCATCACTGATGTACTGTGGATCATCACTAATGTACTGTGGATCATAACTGATGTACTGTGGATCATCACTGGTGTACTATGGACCATCCCTGATGTACTGTGGATCATCACTGATGTACTGTGGATCATCACTGATGTACTATAGTTCATCACTGATGTACTATGGGCCATCACTGGTGTACTATGGATCATCACTGGTGTACTATGGATCATCACTGATGTACTATGGACCATCCCTAATGTACTGTGGATCATCACTGATGTACTGTGGATCATCACTGATGTACTATGGATCATCACTGATGTACTATGGGCCATCACTGGTGTACTATGGATCATCACTGATGTACTATGGATCATCACTGATGTACTATGGACCATCACTGATGTACTATGGGCCATCACTGGTGTACTATGGATCATCACCGATGTACTGTGGACCATCCCTGATGTACTGTGGACCATCACTGATGTACTGTGGATCATCACTGATGTACTATGGATCATCACTGATGTACTATAGATCATCACTGATGTACTATAGATCATCACTGATGTACTATGGACCATCACTGATGTACTATAGATCATCACTGATGTACTATGGACCATCACTGGTGTACTATGGATCATCACTGGTGTACTGTGGATCATCACTGGTGTACTATGGACCATCCCTGATGTACTGTGGATCATCACTGATGTACTGTGGATCATCACTGATGTACTATAGTTCATCACTGATATACTGTGGGCCATCACTGGTGTACTATGGATCATCACTGGTGTACTATGGATCATCACTGATGTACTATGGACCATCCCTGATGTACTGTGGATCATCACTGATGTACTGTGGATTATCACTGATGTACTATGGATCATCACTGATGTACTGTGGATCATCACTGATGTACTATAGTTCATCACTGATGTACTATGGGCCATCACTGGTGTACTATGGATCATCACTGGTGTACTATGGATCATCACTGATGTACTATGGGCCATCACTGGTGTACTATGGATCATCACTGGTGTACTATGGATCATCACTGATGTACTATAGATCATCACTGATGTACTATAGCTCATCACTGATGTACTATGGACCATCACTGATGTACTATAGATCATCACTGATGTACTATGGACCATCACTGGTGTACTATGGATCATCACTGGTGTACTGTGGATCATCACTGGTGTACTATGGACCATCCCTGATGTACTGTGGATCATCACTGATGTACTGTGGATCATCACTGATGTACTATAGTTCATCACTGATATACTGTGGGCCATCACTGGTGTACTATGGATCATCACTGGTGTACTATGGATCATCACTGATGTACTATGGACCATCCCTGATGTACTGTGGATCATCACTGATGTACTGTGGATCATCACTGATGTACTATGGATCATCACTGATGTACTGTGGATCATCACTGATGTACTATAGTTCATCACTGATGTACTATGGGCCATCACTGGTGTACTATGGATCATCACTGGTGTACTATGGATCATCACTGATGTACTATGGGCCATCACTGGTGTACTATGGATCATCACTGGTGTACTATGGATCATCACTGATGTACTATAGATCATCACTGATGTACTATAGCTCATCACTGATGTACTATGGACCATCACTGATGTACTATAGATCATCACTGATGTACCATGGACCATCACTGGTGTACTATGGATCATCACTGGTGTACTGTGGATCATCACTGGTGTACTATGGACCATCCCTGATGTACTGTGGATCATCACTGATGTACTGTGGATCATCACTGATGTACTATAGTTCATCACTGATGTACTATGGGCCATCACTGGTGTACTATGGATCATCACTGGTGTACTATGGATCATCACTGATGTACTATGGACCATCCCTGATGGACTGTGGATCATCACTGATGTACTGTGGATCATCACTGATGTACTATGGATCATCACTGATGTACTGTGGATAATCACTGATGTACTATAGTTCATCACTGATGTACTATGGGCCATCACTGTTGTACTATGGATCATCACTGGTGTACTATGGATCATCACTGATGTACTATGGACCATCCCTAAAGGAACTGTGGATCATCACTGATGTACTATAGTTCATCACTGATGTACTATGGGCCATCACTGGTGTACTATGGATCATCACTGGTGTACTATGGATCATCACTGATGTACTATGGACCATCCCTGATGTACTGTGGATCATCACTGATGTACTGTGGATCATCACTGATGTACTATGGATCATCACTGATGTACTATGGGCCATCACTGGTGTACTATGGGCCATCACTGGTGTACTATGGATCATCACTGGTGTACTATGGACCATCACTGATGTACTATGGACCATCACTGATGTACTATGGATCATCACTGATATACTGTGGACCATCCCTGATGTACTGTGGATCATCACTGATGTACTGTGGATCATCACTGAAGTATTGTGGATCATCACTGATGTACTGTGGATCATCACTGATGTACTGTGTATCATAACTGATGTATTGTGGATCATCACTGATGTACTATAGATCATCACTGATGTACTATAGATCATCACTGATGGACTATGGACCATCACTGATGTACTATAGATCATCACTGATGTACTATGGACCATCACTGGTGTACTATGGATCATCACTGGTGTACTGTGGATCATCACTGGTGTACTATGGACCATCCCTGATGTACCGTGGATCATCACTGATGTACTGTGGATCATCACTGATGTACTATAGTTCATCACTGATGTACTATGGGCCATCACTGGTGTACTATGGATCATCACTGGTGTACTATGGACCATCACTGGTGTACTATGGATCATCACTGGTGTACTGTGGATCATCACTGGTGTACTATGGACCATCCCTGATGTACTGTGGATCATCACTGATGTACTGTGGATCATCACTGATGTACTATAGTTCATCACTGATGTACTATGGGCCATCACTGGTGTACTATGGATCATCACTGGTGTACTATGGATCATCACTGATGTACTATGGACCATCCCTGATGTACTGTGGATCATCACTGATGTACTGTGGATCATCACTGATGTACTATGGATCATCACTGATGTACTGTGGATCATCACTGATGTACTATGGATCATCACTGATGTACTGTGGATCATCACTGATGTACTATAGTTCATCACTGATGTACTATGGGCCATCACTGGTGTACTATGGATCATCACTGGTGTACTATGGATCATCACTGATGTACTATGGGCCATCACTGGTGCACTATGGATCATCACTGGTGTACTATGGATCATCACTGATGTACTATAGATCATCACTGATGTACTATAGCTCATCACTGATGTACTATGGACCATCACTGATGTACTATAGATCATCACTGATGTACTATGGACCATCACTGGTGTACTATGGATCATCACTGGTGTACTGTGGATCATCACTGGTGTACTATGGACCATCCCTGATGTACTGTGGATCATCACTGATGTACTGTGGATCATCACTGATGTACTATAGTTCATCACTGATATACTGTGGGCCATCACTGGTGTACTATGGATCATCACTGGTGTACTATGGATCATCACTGATGTACTATGGACCATCCCTGATGTACTGTGGATCATCACTGATGTACTGTGGATCATCACTGATGTACTATGGATCATCACTGATGTACTGTGGATCATCACTGATGTACTATAGTTCATCACTGATGTACTATGGGCCATCACTGGTGTACTATGGATCATCACTGGTGTACTATGGATCATCACTGATGTACTATGGGCCATCACTGGTGTACTATGGATCATCACTGGTGTACTATGGATCATCACTGATGTACTATAGATCATCACTGATGTACTATAGCTCATCACTGATGTACTATGGACCATCACTGATGTACTATAGATCATCACTGATGTACCATGGACCATCACTGGTGTACTATGGATCATCACTGGTGTACTGTGGATCATCACTGGTGTACTATGGACCATCCCTGATGTACTGTGGATCATCACTGATGTACTGTGGATCATCACTGATGTACTATAGTTCATCACTGATGTACTATGGGCCATCACTGGTGTACTATGGATCATCACTGGTGTACTATGGATCATCACTGATGTACTATGGACCATCCCTGATGTACTGTGGATCATCACTGATGTACTGTGGATCATCACTGATGTACTATGGATCATCACTGATGTACTGTGGATAATCACTGATGTACTATAGTTCATCACTGATGTACTATGGGCCATCACTGTTGTACTATGGATCATCACTGGTGTACTATGGATCATCACTGATGTACTATGGACCATCCCTGATGTACTGTGGATCATCACTGATGTACTATAGTTCATCACTGATGTACTATGGGCCATCACTGGTGTACTATGGATCATCACTGGTGTACTATGGATCATCACTGATGTACTATGGACCATCCCTGATGTACTGTGGATCATCACTGATGTACTGTGGATCATCACTGATGTACTATGGATCATCACTGATGTACTATGGGCCATCACTGGTGTACTATGGGCCATCACTGGTGTACTATGGATCATCACTGGTGTACTATGGACCATCACTGATGTACTATGGACCATCACTGATGTACTATGGATCATCACTGATATACTGTGGACCATCCCTGATGTACTGTGGATCATCACTGATGTACTGTGGATCATCACTGAAGTATTGTGGATCATCACTGATGTACTGTGGATCATCACTGATGTACTGTGTATCATAACTGATGTATTGTGGATCATCACTGATGTACTATAGATCATCACTGATGGACTATAGATCATCACTGATGGACTATGGACCATCACTGATGTACTATAGATCATCACTGATGTACTATGGACCATCACTGGTGTACTATGGATCATCACTGGTGTACTGTGGATCATCACTGGTGTACTATGGACCATCCCTGATGTACCGTGGATCATCACTGATGTACTGTGGATCATCACTGATGTACTATAGTTCATCACTGATGTACTATGGGCCATCACTGGTGTACTATGGATCATCACTGGTGTACTATGGACCATCACTGGTGTACTATGGATCATCACTGGTGTACTGTGGATCATCACTGGTGTACTATGGACCATCCCTGATGTACTGTGGATCATCACTGATGTACTGTGGATCATCACTGATGTACTATAGTTCATCACTGATGTACTATGGGCCATCACTGGTGTACTATGGATCATCACTGGTGTACTATGGATCATCACTGATGTACTATGGACCATCCCTGATGTACTGTGGATCATCACTGATGTACTGTGGATCATCACTGATGTACTATGGATCATCACTGATGTACTGTGGATCATCACTGATGTACTATGGGCCATCACTGGTGTACTATGGGCCATCACTGGTGTACTATGGATCATCACTGATGTACTATGGATCATCACTGATGTACTATGGACCATCACTGATGTGCTATGGGCCATCACTGGTGTACTATGGATCATCACCGATGTACTGTGGACCATCCCTGATGTACTGTGGACCATCACTGATGTACTGTGGATCATCACTGATGTACTATGGATCATCACTGATGTACTATAGATCATCACTGATGTACTATAGATCATCACTGATGTACTATGGACCATCACTGGTGTACTATGGATCATCACTGGTGTACTGTGGATCATCACTGGTGTACTATGGACCATCCCTGATGTACTGTGGATCATCACTGATATACTATGGATCATCACTGATGTACTATGGATCATCACTGATGTACTATGGATCATCACTGATGTACTATAGTTCATCACTGATGTACTATG
This sequence comes from Rana muscosa, assembly GCA_029206835.1. NCBI lineage: Eukaryota > Metazoa > Chordata > Amphibia > Anura > Ranidae > Rana > Rana muscosa. Next base: position 1,940,197 of record JARGYO010000232.1, read on the forward strand.
GGCCATCACTGGTGTACTATGGATCATCACTGGTGTACTATGGATCATCACTGATGTACTATGGACCATCCCTGATGTACTGTGGATCATCACTGATGTACTGTGGATCATCACTGATGTACTATAGTTCATCACTGATGTACTATGGGCCATCACTGGTGTACTATGGATCATCACTGGTGTACTATGGATCATCACTGATGTACTATGGACCATCCCTGATGTACTGTGGATCATCACTGATGTACTATAGTTCATCACTGATGTACTATGGGCCATCACTGGTGTACTATGGATCATCACTGGTGTACTATGGATCATCACTGATGTACTATAGATCATCACTGATGTACTATAGTTCATCACTGATGTACTATAGATCATCACTGATGTACTATGGACCATCACTGGTGTACTATAGGTCATCACTGATGTACTATGGACCATCACTGGTGTACTATGGATCATCACTGGTGTACTGTGGATCATCACTGGTGTACAATGGACCATCCCTGATGTACTGTGGATCATCACTGATGTACTGTGGATCATCACTGATGTACTATAGTTCATCACTGATGTACTATGGGCCATCACTGGTGTACTATGGATCATCACTGGTGTACTATGGATCATCACTGATGTACTATGGACCATCCCTGATGTACTGTGGATCATCACTGATGTACTGTGGATCATCACTTATGTACTATAGTTCATCACTGATGTACTATGGGCCATCACTGGTGTACTATGGATCATCACTGGTGTACTATGGGCCATCACTGGTGTACTATGGATCATCACTGATGTACTGTGGATCATCACTGATGTACTATAGTTCATCACTGATGTACTATGGGCCATCACTGGTGTACTATGGATCATCACTGGTGTACTATGGGCCATCACTGGTGTACTATGGATCATCACTGGTGTACTATGGATCATCACTGATGTACTGTGGACCATCCCTGATGTACTGTGGATCATCACTGATGTACTGTGGATCATCACTGATGTACTATGGATCATCACTGATGTACTATGGGCCATCACTGGTGTACTATGGGCCATCACTGGTGTACTATGGATCATCACTGATGTACTATGGATCATCACTGATATACTGTGGACCATCCCTGATGTACTGTGGATCATCACTGATGTACTGTGGATCATCACTGAAGTATTGTGGATCATCACTGATGTACTGTGGATCATCACTGATGTACTGTGGATCATCACTGATGTACTGTGTATCATAACTGATGTACTGTGGATCATCACTGATGTACTATAGATCATCACTGATGTACTATAGATCATCAATGATGTACTATGGACCATCACTGATGTACTATAGATCATCACTGATGTACTATGGACCATCACTGGTGTACTATGGATCATCACTGGTGTACTGTGGATCATCACTGGTGTACTATGGACCATCCCTGATGTACTGTGGATCATCACTGATGTACTGTGGATCATCACTGATGTACTCTAGTTCATCACTGATGTACTATGGGCCATCACTGGTGTACTATGGATCATCACTGGTGTACTATGGATCATCACTGATGTACTATGGACCATCCCTGATGTACTGTGGATCATCACTGATGTACTGTGGATCATCACTGGTGTACTATGGATCATCACTGATGTACTGTGGATCATCACTGATGTACTATAGTTCATCACTGATGTACTATGGGCCATCACTGGTGTACTATGGATCATCACTGGTGTACTATGGATCATCACTGATGTACTATGGACCATCCCTGATGTACTGTGGATCATCTCTGATGTACTATAGTTCATCACTGATGTACTATGGGCCATCACTGGTGTACTATGGATCATCACTGTTGTACTATGGATCATCACTGATGTACTATGGGCCATCACTGGTGTACTATGGGCCATCACTGGTGTACTATGGATCATCACTGGTGTACTATGGACCATCACTGATGTACTATGGACCATCACTGATGTACTATGGATCATCACTGATATACTGTGGACCATCCCTGATGTACTGTGGATCATCACTGATGTACTGTGGATCATCACTGAAGTATTGTGGATCATCATTGATGTACTGTGGATCATCACTGATGTACTGTGTATCATAACTGATGTACTGTGGATCATCACTGATGTACTATAGATCATCACTGTTGTACTATAGATCATCACTGATGTACTATGGACCATCACTGGTGTACTGTGTATCATCACTGGTGTACTATGGACCATCCCTGATGTACTGTGGATCATCACTGATGTGCTGTGGATCATCACTGATGTACTATAGTTCATCACTGATGTACTATGGGCCATCACTGGTGTACTATGGATCATCACTGGTGTACTATGGATCATCACTGATGTACTATGGACCATCCCTGATGTACTGTGGATCATCACTGATGTACTATGGATCATCACTGATGTACTGTGGATCATCACTGATGTACTATAGTTCATCACTGATGTACTATGGGCCATCACTGGTGTACTATGGATCATCACTGGTGTACTATGGATCATGACTGATGTACTATGGACCATCCCTGATGTACTGTGGATCATCTCTGATGTACTATAGTTCATCACTGATGTACTATGGGCCATCACTGGTGTACTATGGATCATCACTGGTGTACTATGGATCATCACTGATGTACTATGGACCTTCCCTGATGTACTGTGGATCATCACTGATGTACTGTGGATCATCACTGATGTACTATGGATCATCACTGATGTACTATGGGCCATCACTGGTGTACTATGGGCCATCACTGGTGTACTATGGATCATCACTGGTGTACTATGGACCATCACTTATGTACTATGGACCATCACTGATGTACTATGGATCATCACTGATATACTGTGGACCATCACTGATGTACTGTGGACCATCCCTGATGTACTGTGGATCATCACTAATGTACTGTGGATCATAACTGATGTACTGTGGATCATCACTGGTGTACTATGGACCATCCCTGATGTACTGTGGATCATCACTGATGTACTGTGGATCATCACTGATGTACTATAGTTCATCACTGATGTACTATGGGCCATCACTGGTGTACTATGGATCATCACTGGTGTACTATGGATCATCACTGATGTACTATGGACCATCCCTGATGTACTGTGGATCATCACTGATGTACTGTGGATCATCACTGATGTACTATGGATCATCACTGATGTACTATGGGCCATCACTGGTGTACTATGGATCATCACTGATGTACTATGGATCATCACTGATGTACTATGGACCATCACTGATGTACTATGGGCCATCACTGGTGTACTATGGATCATCACCGATGTACTGTGGACCATCCCTGATGTACTGTGGACCATCACTGATGTACTGTGGATCATCACTGATGTACTATGGATCATCACTGATGTACTATAGATCATCACTGATGTACTATAGATCATCACTGATGTACTATGGACCATCACTGATGTACTGTAGATCATCACTGATGTACTATGGACCATCACTGGTGTACTATGGATCATCACTGGTGTACTGTGGATCATCACTGGTGTACTATGGACCATCCCTGATGTACTGTGGATCATCACTGATGTACTGTGGATCATCACTGATGTACTATAGTTCATCACTGATATACTGTGGGCCATCACTGGTGTACTATGGATCATCACTGGTGTACTATGGATCATCACTGATGTACTATGGACCATCCCTGATGTACTGTGGATCATCACTGATGTACTGTGGATCATCACTGATGTACTATGGATCATCACTGATGTACTGTGGATCATCACTGATGTACTATAGTTCATCACTGATGTACTATGGGCCATCACTGGTGTACTATGGATCATCACTGGTGTACTATGGATCATCACTGATGTACTATGGGCCATCACTGGTGTACTATGGATCATCACTGGTGTACTATGGATCATCACTGATGTACTATAGATCATCACTGATGTACTATAGCTCATCACTGATGTACTATGGACCATCACTGATGTACTATAGATCATCACTGATGTACTATGGACCATCACTGGTGTACTATGGATCATCACTGGTGTACTGTGGATCATCACTGGTGTACTATGGACCATCCCTGATGTACTGTGGATCATCACTGATGTACTGTGGATCATCACTGATGTACTATAGTTCATCACTGATGTACTATGGGCCATCACTGGTGTACTATGGATCATCACTGGTGTACTATGGATCATCACTGATGTACTATGGACCATCCCTGATGTACTGTGGATCATCACTGATGTACTGTGGATCATCACTGATGTACTATGGATCATCACTGATGTACTGTGGATCATCACTGATGTACTATGGATCATCACTGATGTACTATGGACCATCACTGATGTGCTATGGGCCATCACTGGTGTACTATGGATCATCACCGATGTACTGTGGACCATCCCTGATGTACTGTGGACCATCACTGATGTACTGTGGATCATCACTGATGTACTATGGATCATCACTGATGTACTATAGATCATCACTGATGTACTATAGATCATCACTGATGTACTATGGACCATCACTGGTGTACTATGGATCATCACTGGTGTACTGTGGATCATCACTGGTGTACTATGGACCATCCCTGATGTACTGTGGATCATCACTGATATACTATGGATCATCACTGATGTACTATGGATCATCACTGATGTACTATGGGCCATCACTGGTGTACTATGGATCATCACTGGTGTACTATGGATCATCACTGATGTACTATGGACCATCCCTGATGTACTGTGGATCATCACTGATGTACTGTGGATCATCACTGATGTACTATAGTTCATCACTGATGTACTATGGGCCATCACTGGTGTACTATGGATCATCACTGGTGTACTATGGATCATCACTGATGTACTATGGACCATCCCTGATGTACTGTGGATCATCACTGATGTACTATAGTTCATCACTGATGTACTATGGGCCATCACTGGTGTACTATGGATCATCACTGGTGTACTATGGATCATCACTGATGTACTATAGATCATCACTGATGTACTATAGTTCATCACTGATGTACTATGGGCCATCACTGGTGTACTATGGACCATCACTGGTGTACTATAGGTCATCACTGATGTACTATGGACCATCACTGGTGTACTATGGATCATCACTGGTGTACTGTGGATCATCACTGGTGTACAATGGACCATCCCTGATGTACTGTGGATCATCACTGATGTACTGTGGATCATCACTGATGTACTATAGTTCATCACTGATGTACTATGGGCCATCACTGGTGTACTATGGATCATCACTGGTGTACTATGGATCATCACTGATGTACTATGGACCATCCCTGATGTACTGTGGATCATCACTGATGTACTGTGGATCATCACTGATGTACTATAGTTCATCACTGATGTACTATGGGCCATCACTGGTGTACTATGGATCATCACTGGTGTACTATGGGCCATCACTGGTGTACTATGGATCATCACTGATGTACTGTGGATCATCACTGATGTACTATAGTTCATCACTGACGTACTATGGTTCATCACTGATGTACTATGGGCCATCACTGGTGTACTATGGGCCATCACTGGTGTACTATGGATCATCACTGATGTACTATGGATCATCACTGATATACTGTGGACCATCCCTGATGTACTGTGGATCATCACTGATGTACTGTGGATCATCACTGAAGTATTGTGGATCATCACTGATGTACTGTGGATCATCACTGATGTACTGTGGATCATCACTGATGTACTGTGTATCATAACTGATGTACTGTGGATCATCACTGATGTACTATAGATCATCACTGATGTACTATAGATCATCAATGATGTACTATGGACCATCACTGATGTACTATAGATCATAACTGATGTACTATGGACCATCACTGGTGTACTATGGATCATCACAGGTGTACTGTGGATCATCACTGGTGTACTATGGACCATCCCTGATGTACTGTGGATCATCACTGATGTACTGTGGATCATCACCGATGTACTATAGTTCATCACTGATGTACTATGGGCCATCACTGGTGTACTATGGATCATCACTGGTGTACTATGGATCATCACTGATGTACTATGGACCATCCCTGATGTACTGTGGATCATCACTGATGTACTGTGGATCATCACTGGTGTACTATGGATCATCACTGATGTACTGTGGATCATCACTGATGTACTATAGTTCATCACTGATGTACTATGGGCCATCACTGGTGTACTATGGATCATCACTGGTGTACTATGGATCATCACTGATGTACTATGGACCATCCCTGATGTACTGTGGATCATCTCTGATGTACTATAGTTCATCACTGATGTACTATGGGCCATCACTGGTGTACTATGGATCATCACTGGTGTACTATGGATCATCACTGATGTACTATGGACCATCCCTGATGTACTGTGGATCATCACTGATGTACTGTGGATCATCACTGATGTACTATGGATCATCACTGATGTACTATGGGCCATCACTGGTGTACTATGGGCCATCACTGGTGTACTATGGATCATCACTGGTGTACTATGGACCATCACTGATGTACTATGGACCATCACTGATGTACTATGGATCATCACTGATATACTGTGGACCATCCCTGATGTACTGTGGATCATCACTGATGTACTGTGGATCATCACTGAAGTATTGTGGATCATCATTGATGTACTGTGGATCATCACTGATGTACTGTGTATCATAACTGATGTACTGTGGATCATCACTGATGTACTATAGATCATCACTGTTGTACTATAGATCATCACTGATGTACTATGGACCATCACTGGTGTACTGTGGATCATCACTGGTGTACTATGGACCATCCCTGATGTACTGTGGATCATCACTGATGTGCTGTGGATCATCACTGATGTACTATAGTTCATCACTGATGTACTATGGGCCATCACTGGTGTACTATGGATCATCACTGGTGTACTATGGATCATCACTGATGTACTATGGACCATCCCTGATGTACTGTGGATCATCACTGATGTACTATGGATCATCACTGATGTACTGTGGATCATCACTGATGTACTATAGTTCATCACTGATGTACTATGGGCCATCACTGGTGTACTATGGATCATCACTGGTGTACTATGGATCATGACTGATGTACTATGGACCATCCCTGATGTACTGTGGATCATCTCTGATGTACTATAGTTCATCACTGATGTACTATGGGCCATCACTGGTGTACTATGGATCATCACTGGTGTACTATGGATCATCACTGATGTACTATGGACCTTCCCTGATGTACTGTGGATCATCACTGATGTACTGTGGATCATCACTGATGTACTATGGATCATCACTGATGTACTATGGGCCATCACTGGTGTACTATGGGCCATCACTGGTGTACTATGGATCATCACTGGTGTACTATGGACCATCACTTATGTACTATGGACCATCACTGATGTACTATGGATCATCACTGATATACTGTGGACCATCACTGATGTACTGTGGACCATCCCTGATGTACTGTGGATCAATCACTGAAGTATTGTGGATCATCACTGATGTACTGTGGATCATTACTGATGTACTGTGGATCATCACTAATGTACTGTGGATCATAACTGATGTACTGTGGATCATCACTGGTGTACTATGGACCATCCCTGATGTACTGTGGATCATCACTGATGTACTGTGGATCATCACTGATGTACTATAGTTCATCACTGATGTACTATGGGCCATCACTGGTGTACTATGGATCATCACTGGTGTACTATGGATCATCACTGATGTACTATGGACCATCCCTGATGTACTGTGGATCATCACCGATGTACTGTGGATCATCACTGATGTACTATGGATCATCACTGATGTACTATGGGCCATCACTGGTGTACTATGGATCATCACTGATGTACTATGGATCATCACTGATGTACTATGGATCATCACTGATGTACTATGGACCATCACTGATGTACTATGGGCCATCACTGGTGTACTATGGATCATCACCGATGTACTGTGGACCATCCCTGATGTACTGTGGACCATCACTGATGTACTGTGGATCATCACTGATGTACTATGGATCATCACTGATGTACTATAGATCATCACTGATGTACTATAGATCATCACTGATGTACTATGGACCATCACTGATGTACTATAGATCATCACTGATGTACTATGGACCATCACTGGTGTACTATGGATCATCACTGGTGTACTGTGGATCATCACTGGTGTACTATGGACCATCCCTGATGTACTGTGGATCATCACTGATGTACTGTGGATCATCACTGATGTACTATAGTTCATCACTGATATACTGTGGGCCATCACTGGTGTACTATGGATCATCACTGGTGTACTATGGATCATCACTGATGTACTATGGACCATCCCTGATGTACTGTGGATCATCACTGATGTACTGTGGATCATCACTGATGTACTATGGATCATCACTGATGTACTGTGGATCATCACTGATGTACTATAGTTCATCACTGATGTACTATGGGCCATCACTGGTGTACTATGGATCATCACTGGTGTACTATGGATCATCACTGATGTACTATGGGCCATCACTGGTGTACTATGGATCATCACTGGTGTACTATGGATCATCACTGATGTACTATAGATCATCACTGATGTACTATAGCTCATCACTGATGTACTATGGACCATCACTGATGTACTATAGATCATCACTGATGTACTATGGACCATCACTGGTGTACTATGGATCATCACTGGTGTACTGTGGATCATCACTGGTGTACTATGGACCATCCCTGATGTACTGTGGATCATCACTGATGTACTGTGGATCATCACTGATGTACTATAGTTCATCACTGATGTACTATGGGCCATCACTGGTGTACTATGGATCATCACTGGTGTACTATGGATCATCACTGATGTACTATGGACCATCCCTGATGTACTGTGGATCATCACTGATGTACTGTGGATCATCACTGATGTACTATGGATCATCACTGATGTACTGTGGATCATCACTGATGTACTATAGTTCATCACTGATGTACTATGGGCCATCACTGGTGTACTATGGATCATCACTGGTGTACTATGGATCATCACTGATGTACTATGGACCATCCCTGATGTACTGTGGATCATCACTGATGTACTATAGTTCATCACTGATGTACTATGGGCCATCACTGGTGTACTATGGATCATCACTGGTGTACTATGGATCATCACTGATGTACTATGGACCATCCCTGATGTACTGTGGATCATCACTGATGTACTGTGGATCATCACTGATGTACTATGGATCATCACTGATGTACTATGGGCCATCACTGGTGTACTATGGGCCATCACTGGTGTACTATGGATCCTCACTGGTGTACTATGGACCATCACTGATGTACTATGGACCATCACTGATGTACTATGGATCATCACTGATATACTGTGGACCATCCCTGATGTACTGTGGATCATCACTGATGTACTGTGGATCATCACTGAAGTATTGTGGATCATCACTGATGTACTGTGGATCATCACTGATGTACTGTGTATCATAACTGATGTATTGTGGATCATCACTGATGTACTATAGATCATCACTGATGTACTATAGATCATCACTGATGGACTATGGACCATCACTGATGTACTATAGATCATCACTGATGTACTATGGACCATCACTGGTGTACTATGGATCATCACTGGTGTACTGTGGATCATCACTGGTGTACTATGGACCATCCCTGATGTACTGTGGATCATCACTGATGTACTGTGGATCATCACTGATGTACTATAGTTCATCACTGATGTACTATGGGCCATCACTGGTGTACTATGGATCATGGTGTACTATGGATCATCACTGGTGTACTATGGACCATCACTGGTGTACTATGGATCATCACTGGTGTACTGTGGATCATCACTGGTGTACTATGGACCATCCCTGATGTACTGTGGATCATCACTGATGTGCTGTGGATCATCACTGATGTACTATAGTTCATCACTGATGTACTATGGGCCATCACTGGTGTACTATGGATCATCACTGGTGTACTATGGATCATCACTGATGTACTATGGACCATCCCTGATGTACTGTGGATCATCACTGATGTACTATGGATCATCACTGATGTACTGTGGATCATCACTGATGTACTATAGTTCATCACTGATGTACTATGGGCCATCACTGGTGTACTATGGATCATCACTGGTGTACAATGGATCATGACTGATGTACTATGGACCATCCCTGATGTACTGTGGATCATCTCTGATGTACTATAGTTCATCACTGATGTACTATGGGCCATCACTGGTGTACTATGGATCATCACTGGTGTACTATGGATCATCACTGATGTACTATGGACCTTCCCTGATGTACTGTGGATCATCACTGATGTACTGTGGATCATCACTGATGTACTATGGATCATCACTGATGTACTATGGGCCATCACTGGTGTACTATGGGCCATCACTGGTGTACTATGGATCATCACTGGTGTACTATGGACCATCACTTATGTACTATGGACCATCACTGATGTACTATGGATCATCACTGATATACTGTGGACCATCACTGATGTACTGTGGACCATCCCTGATGTACTGTGGATCATCACTGAAGTATTGTGGATCATCACTGATGTACTGTGGATCATCACTGATGTACTGTGGATCATCACTAATGTACTGTGGATCATAACTGATGTACTGTGGATCATCACTGGTGTACTATGGACCATCCCTGATGTACTGTGGATCATCACTGATGTACTGTGGATCATCACTGATTTACTATAGTTCATCACTGATGTACTATGGGCCATCACTGGTGTACTATGGATCATCACTGGTGTACTATGGATCATCACTGATGTACTATGGACCATCCCTGATGTACTGTGGATCATCACTGATGTACTGTGGATCATCACTGATGTACTATGGATCATCACTGATGTACTATGGGCCATCACTGGTGTACTATGGATCATCACTGATGTACTATGGATCATCACTGATGTACTATGGATCATCACTGATGTACTATGGACCATCACTGATGTACTATGGGCCATCACTGGTGTACTATGGATCATCACCGATGTACTGTGGACCATCCCTGATGTACTGTGGACCATCACTGATGTACTGTGGATCATCACTGATGTACTATGGATCATCACTGATGTACTATAGATCATCACTGATGTACTATAGATCATCACTGATGTACTATGGACCATCACTGATGTACTATAGATCATCACTGATGTACTATGGACCATCACTGGTGTACTATGGATCATCACTGGTGTACTGTGGATCATCACTGGTGTACTATGGACCATCCCTGATGTACTGTGGATCATCACTGATGTACTGTGGATCATCACTGATGTACTATAGTTCATCACTGATATACTGTGGGCCATCACTGGTGTACTATGGATCATCACTGGTGTACTATGGATCATCACTGATGTACTATGGACCATCCCTGATGTACTGTGGATCATCACTGATGTACTGTGGATCATCACTGATGTACTATGGATCATCACTGATGTACTGTGGATCATCACTGATGTACTATAGTTCATCACTGATGTACTATGGGCCATCACTGGTGTACTATGGATCATCACTGGTGTACTATGGATCATCACTGATGTACTATGGGCCATCACTGGTGTACTATGGATCATCACTGGTGTACTATGGATCATCACTGATGTACTATAGATCATCACTGATGTACTATAGCTCATCACTGATGTACTATGGACCATCACTGATGTACTATAGATCATCACTGATGTACTATGGACCATCACTGGTGTACTATGGATCATCACTGGTGTACTGTGGATCATCACTGGTGTACTATGGACCATCCCTGATGTACTGTGGATCATCACTGATGTACTGTGGATCATCACTGATGTACTATAGTTCATCACTGATGTACTATGGGCCATCACTGGTGTACTATGGATCATCACTGGTGTACTATGGATCATCACTGATGTACTATGGACCATCCCTGATGTACTGTGGATCATCACTGATGTACTGTGGATCATCACTGATGTACTATGGATCATCACTGATGTACTGTGGATCATCACTGATGTACTATAGTTCATCACTGATGTACTATGGGCCATCACTGGTGTACTATGGATCATCACTGGTGTACTATGGATCATCACTGATGTACTATGGACCATCCCTGATGTACTGTGGATCATCACTGATGAACTATAGTTCATCACTGATGTACTATGGGCCATCACTGGTGTACTATGGATCATCACTGGTGTACTATGGATCATCACTGATGTACTATGGACCATCCCTGATGTACTGTGGATCATCACTGATGTACTGTGGATCATCACTGATGTACTATGGATCATCACTGATGTACTATGGGCCATCACTGGTGTACTATGGGCCATCACTGGTGTACTATGGATCATCACTGGTGTACTATGGACCATCACTGATGTACTATGGACCATCACTGATGTACTATGGATCATCACTGATATACTGTGGACCATCCCTGATGTACTGTGGATCATCACTGATGTACTGTGGATCATCACTGAAGTATTGTGGATCATCACTGATGTACTGTGGATCATCACTGATGTACTGTGTATCATAACTGATGTATTGTGGATCATCACTGATGTACTATAGATCATCACTGATGTACTATAGATCATCACTGATGGACTATGGACCATCACTGATGTACTATAGATCATCACTGATGTACTATGGACCATCACTGGTGTACTATGGACCATCCCTGATGTACTGTGGATCATCACTGATGTACTGTGGATCATCACTGATGTACTGTGGATCATCACTGAAGTATTGTGGATCATCACTGATGTACTGTGGATCATCACTGATGTACTGTGTATCATAACTGATGTATTGTGGATCATCACTGATGTACTATAGATCATCACTGATGTACTATAGATCATCACTGATGGACTATGGACCATCACTGATGTACTATAGATCATCACTGATGTACTATGGACCATCACTGGTGTACTATGGACCATCCCTGATGTACTGTGGATCATCACTGATGTACTGTGGATCATCACTGATGTACTATAGTTCATCACTGATGTACTATGGGCCATCACTGGTGTACTATGGATCATCACTGGTGTACTATGGACCATCACTGGTGTACTATGGATCATCACTGGTGTACTGTGGATCATCACTGGTGTACTATGGACCATCCCTGATGTACTGTGGATCATCACTGATGTACTGTGGATCATCACTGATGTACTATAGTTCATCACTGATGTACTATGGGCCATCACTGGTGTACTATGGATCATCACTGATGTACTATGGATCATCACTGATGTACTATGGACCATCACTGATGTACTATGGGCCATCACTGGTGTACTATGGATCATCACCGATGTACTGTGGACCATCCCTGATGTACTGTGGACCATCACTGATGTACTGTGGATCATCACTGATGTACTATGGATCATCACTGATGTACTATAGATCATCACTGATGTACTATAGATCATCACTGATGTACTATGGACCATCACTGATGTACTATAGATCATCACTGATGTACTATGGACCATCACTGGTGTACTATGGATCATCACTGGTGTACTGTGGATCATCACTGGTGTACTATGGACCATCCCTGATGTACTGTGGATCATCACTGATATACTATGGATCATCACTGATGTACTATGGATCATCACTGATGTACTATAGTTCATCACTGATGTACTATGGGCCATCACTGGTGTACTATGGATCATCACTGGTGTACTATGGATCATCACTGATGTACTATGGACAATCCCTGATGTACTGTGGATCATCACTGATGTACTATAGTTCATCACTGATGTACTATGGGCCATCACTGGTGTACTATGGATCATCACTGGTGTACTATGGATCATCACTGATGTACTATGGACCATCCCTGATGTACTGTGGATCATCACTGATGTACTATAGTTCATCACTGATGTACTATGGGCCATCACTGGTGTACTATGGATCATCACTGGTGTACTATGGATCATCACTGATGTACTATAGATCATCACTGATGTACTATAGTTTATCACTGATGTACTATAGATCATCACTGATGTACTATAGATCATCACTGATGTACTATAGTTTATCACTGATGTACTATAGATCATCACTGATGTACTATGGACCATCACTGGTGTACTATAGATCATCACTGATGTACTATGGACCATCACTGGTGTACTATGGATCATCATTGGTGTACTGTGGATCATCACTGGTGTACTATGGACCATCCCTGATGTACTGTGGATCATCACTGATGTACTATAGTTCATCACTGATGTACTATGGGCCATCACTGGTGTACTATGGATCATCACTGGTGTACTATGGATCATCACTGATGTACTATGGACCATCCCTGATGTACTGTGGATCATCACTGATGTACTGTGGATCATCACTGATGTACTATAGTTCATCACTGATGTACTATGGGCCATCACTGGTGTACTATGGATCATCACTGGTGTACTATGGGCCATCACTGGTGTACTATGGATCATCACTGGTGTACTATGGATCATCACTGATGTACTGTGGACCATCCCTGATGTACTGTGGATCATCACTGATGTACTGTGGATCATCACTGATGTACTATGGATCATCACTGATGTACTATGGGCCATCACTGGTGTACTATGGGCCATCACTGGTGTACTATGGATCATCACTGATGTACTATGGATCATCACTGATATACTGTGGACCATCCCTGATGTACTGTGGATCATCACTGATGTACTGTGGATCATCACTGAAGTATTGTGGATCATCACTGATGTACTGTGGATCATCACTGATGTACTGTGGATCATCACTGATGTACTGTGTATCATAACGGATGTACTGTGGATCATCACTGATGTACTATAGATCATCACTGATGTACTATAGATCATCACTGATGTACCATGGACCATCACTGATGTACTATAGATCATCACTGATGTACTATGGACCATCACTGGTGTACTATGGATCATCACTGGTGTACTGTGGATCATCACTGGTGTACTATGGACCATCCCTGATGTACTGTGGATCATCACTGATGTACTGTGGATCATCACTGATGTACTATAGTTCATCACTGATGTACTATGGGCCATCACTGGTGTACTATGGATCATCACTGGTGTACTATGGATCATCACTGATGTACTATGGACCATCCCTAATGTACTGTGGATCATCACTGATGTACTGTGGATCATCACTGATGTACTATGGATCATCACTGATGTACTGTGGATCATCACTGATGTACTATAGTTCATCACTGATGTACTATGGGCCATCACTGGTGTACTATGGATCATCACTGGTGTACTATGGATCATCACTGATGTACTATGGACCATCCCTGATGTACTGTGGATCATCTCTGATGTACTATAGTTCATCACTGATGTACTATGGGCCATCACTGGTGTACTATAGATCATCACTGATGTACTGTGGATCATCACTGATGTACTGTGGATCATCACTGATGTACTGTGGATCATCACTGATGTACTATGGGCCATCACTGGTGTACTATGGGCCATCACTGGTGTACTATGGATCATCACTGGTGTACTATGGACCATCACTGATGTACTATGGACCATCACTGATGTACTATGGATCATCACTGATATACTGTGGACCATCACTGATGTACTGTGGACCATCCCTGATGTACTGTGGATCATCACTGAAGTATTGTGGATCATCACTGATGTACTGTGGATCATCACTGATGTACTGTGGATCATCACTAATGTACTGTGAATCATAACTGATGTACTGTAGATCATCACTGATGTACTATAGATCATCACTGGTGTATTATGTATATAGATCATCACTGATGTACTATGGACCATCACTGATGTACTATAGATCATCACTGATGTACTATGGACCATCACTGGTGTACTATGGATCATCACTGGTGTACTGTGGATTATCACTGGTGTACTATGGACCATCCCTGATGTACTGTGGATCATCACTGATGTACTGTGGATCATCACTGATGTACTATAGTTCATCACTGATGTACTATGGGCCATCACTGGTGTACTATGGATCATCACTGGTGTACTATGGATCATCACTGATGTACTATGGACCATCCCTGATGTACTGTGGATCATCACTGATGTACTATAGTTCATCACTGATGTACTATGGGCCATCACTGGTGTACTATGGATCATCACTGGTGTACTATGGATCATCACTGATGTACTATGGACCATCCCTGATGTACTGTGGATCATCACTGATGTACTGTGGATCATCACTGATGTACTATGGATCATCACTGATGTACTATGGGCCATCACTGGTGTACTATGGATCATCACTGGTGTACTATGGATCATCACTGGTGTACTATGGACCATCACTGATGTACTGTGGACCACCACTGATGTACTGTGGATCATCACTGATGTACTGTGGATCATCCCTGGTGTACTATGGAACATCACTGGTGTACTATGGATCATCACTGGTGTACTATGGATCATCACTGATGTACTATGGGCCATCACTGATGTACTATGGATCATCACTGATATACTGTGGACCATCCCTGATGTACTGTGGATCATCACTGATGTACTGTGGATCATCACCGAAGTATTGTGGATCATCACTGATGTACTGTGGATCATCACTGATGTACTGTGGATCATAACTTATGTACTGTGGATCATCACTGATGTACTGTGGATCATCACTGATGTACTATAGATCATTACTGATGTACTATGGGCCATCACTGGTGTACTATGGATCATCATTGATGTACTATGGATCATCACTGATGTACTATGGATCATCACTGATGTACTATGGACCATCACTGATGTACTATGGGCCATCACTGGTGTACTATGGATCATCACTGATGTACTGTGGATCATCACTGATGTACTGTGGGTCATCACTGATGTACTATGGATCATCACTGATGTACTATGGACCATCACTGATGTACTATGGGCCATCACTGGTGTACTATGGATTATCACTGATATACTGTGGACCATCCCTGATGTATTGTGGATCATCACTGATGTACTGTGGATCATCACTGATGTACTATAAATCATCACTGAAGTACTATGGGCCATCACTGGTGTACTATGGATCATCACTGGTGTACTATGGATCATCACTGATGTACTATGGATCATCACTGATGTACTATGGATCATGACTGGTGTACTATGGATCATCACTGATGTACTGTGGACCATCCCTGATATACTGTGGATCATCACTGATGTACTGTGGATCATCACTGATGTACTGTGGATCATCACTGATGTACTGAGGATCATCACTGATGTACTATGGATCATCACTGATGTAGCTTGGATCATCACTGATGTACTGTGGATCATCACTGATGTACTGTGGATCATCACTGATGTACTATAGATCATCACTGTAGTACTATGGGCCATGACTGGTGTACTATGGATCATCACTGATGTACTATGAGCCATCACTGATGTACTATGGATCATCACTGGTGTACTATGGATCATCACTGATGTACTATGAGCCATCACTGATGTACTATGGATCATCACTGGTGTACAATGGATCACCACTGATGTACTATGGATCATCACTGATGTACTATGAGCCATCACTGATGTACTATGGGCCATCCCTGGTGTACTATGGATCATCACTGATGTACTGTGGATCATCACTGATGTACTATGGGACATCACTGGTGTACTATGGATCATCACTGGTGTACTATGGACCATCACTGGTGTACTATGGGCCATCACTGGTGTACTATGGATCATCACTGGTGTACTATGGACCATCACTGATGTACTATGGATCATCACTGGTGTACTATGGATCATCAATGGTGTACTATGGATCATCCCTGGTGTACTATGGATTATCACTGGTGTACTATGGATCATCACTGATATACTGTGGACCATCCCTGATATACTGTGGATCATCCCTGATGTACTGTGGATCATCACTGATGTACTGTGGGCCATCACAGGTGTACTGTGGGCCATCACAGGTGTACTATGGATCATCACTGATGTACTATGGATCATCACTGGTGTACTATGGATCATCACTGATGTACTGTGGACCATCCCTGATGTACTATAGATCATCACTGATGTACTGTGGATCATCACTGATGTACTATGGGCCATCACTGGTGTACTATGGGCCATCACTGGTGTACTATGGATCATCACTGGATTACTATGGATCATCCCTGGTGTACTATGGACCATCACTGATGTGCTTTGGGCCATCACTGGTGTACTATGGATCATCACTGATGTACCGTGGACCATCCCTGATGTACTGTGGATCATCACTGATGTACTATGGATCATCACTGATGTACTATGGACCATCACTGGTGTACTATGGACCATCACTGGTGTACTATGGATCATCACTGATATACTGTGGATCATCACTGATGTACTGTGGGCCATCACTGATGTACTATGGATCATCACTGATATACTGTGGACCATCCCTGATGTATTGTGGATCATCACTGATGTACTGTGGATCATCACTGATGTACTATAGATCATCACTGAAGTACTATGGGCCATCACTGGTGTACTATGGATCATCACTGGTGTACTATGGGCCATCACTGGTGTACTATGGATCATCACTGATGTACTATGGATCATCACTGATGTACTATGGATCATGACTGGTGTACTATGGATCATCACTGATGTACTGTGGACCATCCATGATGTCCTGTGGATCATCACTGATGTACTGTGGATCATCACTGATGTACTGTGGATCATCACTGATGTACTGTGGATCATCACTGACGTACTGAGGATCTTCACTGATGTACTATGGATCATCACTGATGTACCGTGGATCATCACTGATGTACTGTGGATCATCACTGATGTACTGTGGATCATCACTGATGTACTATAGATCATCACTGAAGTACTATGGGCCATCACTGGTGTACTATGGATCATCACTGATGTATTATGGATCATCACTGATGTACTATGAGCCATCACTGATGTACTATGGATCATCACTGGTGTACTATGGGCCATCACTGAAGTACTATGGATCATCACTGGTGTACTATGGATCATCACTGGTGTACTATGGGCCATCACTGATGTACTATGGATCATCACTGGTGTACTATGGATCATCACTGATGTACTATAGATCATCACTGATGTACTATAGCTCATCACTGGTATACTATGGGCCATCTCTGGTGTACTATGGATCATCACTGGTGTACTATGGGCCATCACTGGTGTACTATGGATCATCACTGGTGTACTGTGGATCATCACTGGTGTACTATGGACCATCCCTGATGTACTGTGGATCATCACTGATGTACTATAGTTCATCACTGATGTACTATGGGCCATCACTGGTGTACTATGGATCATCACTGGTGTACTATGGATCATCACTGATGTACTATGGACCATCCCTGATGTACTGTGGATCATCACTGATGTACTGTGGATCATCACTGATGTACTATGGATCATCACTGATGTACTGTGGATCATCACTGATGTACTATAGTTCATCACTGATGTACTATGGGCCATCACTGGTGTACTATGGATCATCACTGCTGTACTATGGATCATCACTGATGTACTATGGACCATCCCTAATGTACTGTGGATCATCACTGATGTACTATAGTTCATCACTGATGTACTATGGGCCATCACTGGTGTACTATGGATCATCACTGATGTACTATGGATCATCACTGATGTACTATGGACCATCCCTGATGTACTGTGGATCATCACTGATGTACTGTGGATCATCACTGATGTACTGTGGATCATCACTGATGTACTATGGATCATCACTGATGTACTATGGATCATCACTGATGTACTATGGGCCATCACTGGTGTACTATGGGCCATCACTGGTGTACTATGGATCATCACTGGTGTACTATGGACCATCACTGATGGACTATGGATCATCACTGATGTAGCTTGGATCATCACTGATGTACTGTGGATCATCACTGATGTACTGTGGATCATCACTGATGTACTATAGATCATCACTGTAGTACTATGGGCCATGACTGGTGTACTATGGATCATCACTGATGTACTATGAGCCATCACTGATGTACTATGGATCATCACTGGTGTACTATGGATCATCACTGATGTACTATGAGCCATCACTGATGTACTATGGATCATCACTGGTGTACAATGGATCACCACTGATGTACTATGGATCATCACTGATGTACTATGAGCCATCACTGATGTACTATGGGCCATCCCTGGTGTACTATGGATCATCACTGATGTACTGTGGATCATCACTGATGTACTATGGGACATCACTGGTGTACTATGGATCATCACTGGTGTACTATGGACCATCACTGGTGTACTATGGGCCATCACTGGTGTACTATGGATCATCACTGGTGTACTATGGACCATCACTGATGTACTATGGATCATCACTGGTGTACTATGGATCATCAATGGTGTACTATGGATCATCCCTGGTGTACTATGGATTATCACTGGTGTACTATGGATCATCACTGATATACTGTGGACCATCCCTGATATACTGTGGATCATCCCTGATGTACTGTGGATCATCACTGATGTACTGTGGGCCATCACAGGTGTACTGTGGGCCATCACAGGTGTACTATGGATCATCACTGATGTACTATGGATCATCACTGGTGTACTATGGATCATCACTGATGTACTGTGGACCATCCCTGATGTACTATAGATCATCACTGATGTACTGTGGATCATCACTGATGTACTATGGGCCATCACTGGTGTACTATGGGCCATCACTGGTGTACTATGGATCATCACTGGATTACTATGGATCATCCCTGGTGTACTATGGACCATCACTGATGTGCTTTGGGCCATCACTGGTGTACTATGGATCATCACTGATGTACCGTGGACCATCCCTGATGTACTGTGGATCATCACTGATGTACTATGGATCATCACTGATGTACTATGGACCATCACTGGTGTACTATGGACCATCACTGGTGTACTATGGATCATCACTGATATACTGTGGATCATCACTGATGTACTGTGGGCCATCACTGATGTACTATGGATCATCACTGATATACTGTGGACCATCCCTGATGTATTGTGGATCATCACTGATGTACTGTGGATCATCACTGATGTACTATAGATCATCACTGAAGTACTATGGGCCATCACTGGTGTACTATGGATCATCACTGGTGTACTATGGGCCATCACTGGTGTACTATGGATCATCACTGATGTACTATGGATCATCACTGATGTACTATGGATCATGACTGGTGTACTATGGATCATCACTGATGTACTGTGGACCATCCATGATGTCCTGTGGATCATCACTGATGTACTGTGGATCATCACTGATGTACTGTGGATCATCACTGATGTACTGTGGATCATCACTGACGTACTGAGGATCTTCACTGATGTACTATGGATCATCACTGATGTACCGTGGATCATCACTGATGTACTGTGGATCATCACTGATGTACTGTGGATCATCACTGATGTACTATAGATCATCACTGAAGTACTATGGGCCATCACTGGTGTACTATGGATCATCACTGATGTATTATGGATCATCACTGATGTACTATGAGCCATCACTGATGTACTATGGATCATCACTGGTGTACTATGGGCCATCACTGAAGTACTATGGATCATCACTGGTGTACTATGGATCATCACTGGTGTACTATGGGCCATCACTGATGTACTATGGATCATCACTGGTGTACTATGGATCATCACTGATGTACTATAGATCATCACTGATGTACTATAGCTCATCACTGGTATACTATGGGCCATCTCTGGTGTACTATGGATCATCACTGGTGTACTATGGGCCATCACTGGTGTACTATGGATCATCACTGGTGTACTGTGGATCATCACTGGTGTACTATGGACCATCCCTGATGTACTGTGGATCATCACTGATGTACTATAGTTCATCACTGATGTACTATGGGCCATCACTGGTGTACTATGGATCATCACTGGTGTACTATGGATCATCACTGATGTACTATGGACCATCCCTGATGTACTGTGGATCATCACTGATGTACTGTGGATCATCACTGATGTACTATGGATCATCACTGATGTACTGTGGATCATCACTGATGTACTATAGTTCATCACTGATGTACTATGGGCCATCACTGGTGTACTATGGATCATCACTGCTGTACTATGGATCATCACTGATGTACTATGGACCATCCCTAATGTACTGTGGATCATCACTGATGTACTATAGTTCATCACTGATGTACTATGGGCCATCACTGGTGTACTATGGATCATCACTGGTGTACTATGGATCATCACTGATGTACTATGGACCATCCCTGATGTACTGTGGATCATCACTGATGTACTGTGGATCATCACTGATGTACTGTGGATCATCACTGATGTACTATGGATCATCACTGATGTACTATGGATCATCACTGATGTACTATGGGCCATCACTGGTGTACTATGGGCCATCACTGGTGTACTATGGATCATCACTGGTGTACTATGGACCATCACTGATGGACTATGGACCATCACTGATGTACTATGGATCATCACTGATATACTGTGGACCATCCCTGATGTACTGTGGATCATCACTGATGTACTGTGGATCATCACTGAAGTATTGTGGATCATCACTGATGTACTGTGGATCATCACTGATGTACTGTGTATCATAACTGATGTACTGTGGATCATCACTGATGTACTATAGATCATCACTGATGTACTATAGATCATCACTGATGTACTATGGACCATCACTGATGTACTATAGATCATCACTGATGTACTATGGACCATCACTGGTGTACTATGGATCATCACTGGTGTACTGTGGATCATCACTGGTGTACTATGGACCATCCCTGATGTACTGTGGATCATCACTGATGTACTGTGGATCATCACTGATGTACTATAGTTCATCACTGATGTACTATGGGCCATCACTGATGTACTATGGATCATCACTGGTGTACTATGGATCATCACTGATGTACTATGGACCATCCCTGATGTACTGTGGATCATCACTGATGTACTGTGGATCATCACTGATGTACTATGGATCATCACTGATGTACTGTGGATCATCACTGATGTACTATAGTTCATCACTGATGTACTATGGGCCATCACTGGTGTACTATGGATCATCACTGGTGTACTATGGATCATCACTGATGTACTATGGACCATCCCTGATGTACTGTGGATCATCACCGATGTACTATAGTTCATCACTGATGTACTATGGGCCATCACTGGTGTACTATGGATCATCACTGGTGTACTATGGATCATCACTGATGTACTATGGACCGTCCCTGATGTACTGTGGATCATCACTGATGTACTGTGGATCATCACTGATGTACTATGGATCATCACTGATGTACTATGGGCTATCACTGGTGTACTATGGGCCATCACTGGTGTACTATGGATCATCACTGGTGTACTATGGATCATCACTGGTGTACTATGGATCATCACTGATGTACTATGGACCATCACTGATGTACTATGGATCATCACTGATATACTGTGGACCATCCCTGATGTACTGTGGATCATCACTGATGTACTGTGGATCATCACTGAAGTATTGTGGATCATCACTGATGTACTGTGGATCCTCACTAATGTACTGTGGATCATAACTGATCTACTGTAGATCATCACTGATGTACTATAGATCATCACTGGTGTACTATGTATATAGATCATCACTGATGTACTATGGACCATCACTGATGTACTATAGATCATCACTGATGTACTATGGACCATCACTGGTGTACTATGGATCATCACTGGTGTACAGTGGATCATCACTGGTGTACTATGGACCAGCCCTGATGTACTGTGGATCATCACTGATGTACTGTGGATCATCACTGATGTACTATAGTTCATCACTGATGTACTATGGGCCATCACTGGTGTACTATGGATCATCACTGGTGTACTATGGATCATCACTGATGTACTATGGACCATCCCTGATGTACTGTGGATCATCACTGATGTACTATAGTTCATCACTGATGTACTATGGGCCATCACTGGTGTACTATGGATCATCACTGGTGTACTATGGATCATCACTGATGTACTATGGACCATCCCTGATGTACTGTGGATCATCACTGATGTACTGTGGATCATCACTGATGTACTATGGATCATCACTGATGTACTATGGGCCATCACTGGTGTACTATGGGCCATCACTGGTGTACTATGGATCATCACTGGTGTACTATGGATCATCACTGGTGTACTATGGACCATCACTGATGTACTGTGGACCACCACTGATGTACTGTGGATCATCACTGATGTACTGTGGATCATCCCTGGTGTACTATGGAACATCACTGGTGTACTATGGATCATCACTGGTGTACTATGGATCATCACTGATGTACTATGGGCCATCACTGATGTACTATGGATCATCACTGATATACTGTGGACCATCCCTGATGTACTGTGGATCATCACTGATGTACTGTGGATCATCACTGAAGTATTGTGGATCATCACTGATGTACTGTGGATCATCACTGATGTACTGTGGATCATAACTGATGTACTGTGGATCATCACTGATGTACTGTGGATCATCACTGATGTACTATAGATCATTACTGATGTACTATGGGCCATCACTGGTGTACTATGGATCATCACTGATGTACTATGGATCATCACTGATGTACTATGGATCATCACTGATGTACTATGAACCATCACTGATGTACTATGGGCCATCACTGGTGTACTATGGATCATCACTGATGTACTGTGGATCATCACTGATGTACTGTGCGCCATCACTGATGTACTATGGATCATCACTGATATACTGTGGACCATCCCTGATGTATTGTGGATCATCACTGATGTACTGTGGATCATCACTGATGTACTATAAATCATCACTGAAGTACTATGGGCCATCACTGGTGTACTATGGATCATCACTGGTGTACTATGGATCATCACTGATGTACTATGGATCATCACTGATGTACTATGGATCATCACTGATGTACTGTGGACCATCCCTGATGTACTGTGGATCATCACTGATGTACTGTGGATCATCACTGATGTACTGTGGATCATCACTGATGTACTGTGGATCATCACTGATGTACTATGGATCATCATTGATGTACCTTCGATCATCACTGATGTACTGTGGATCATCACTGATGTACTGTGGATCATCACTGATGTACTATAGATCATCACTGTAGTACTATGGGACATGACTGGTGTACTATGGATCATCACTGATGTACTATGGATCATCA
Organism: Rana muscosa; assembly: GCA_029206835.1. NCBI lineage: Eukaryota > Metazoa > Chordata > Amphibia > Anura > Ranidae > Rana > Rana muscosa. The sequence goes on from JARGYO010000232.1 coordinate 1,966,023, forward strand.
CTGATGTACTATGGATCATCACTGATGTATTATGGATCATCACTGATGTACTATGAGCCATCACTGATGTACTATGGATCATCACTGGTGTACTATGGATCATCACTGATGTACTATGAGCCATCACTGATGTACTATGGATCATCACTGGTGTACTATGGATCATCACTGATGTACTATAGATCATCACTGATGTACTATGAGCCATCACTGATGTACTATGGGCCATCCCTGGTGTACTATGGATCATCACTGATGTACTGTGGATCATCACTGATGTACTATGGGACATCACTGGTGTACTATGGGCCATCACTGGTGTACTATGGATCATCACTGGTGTACTATGGGCCATCACTGGTGTACTATGGGCCATCACTGGTGTACTATGGATCATCACTGGTGTACTATGGACCATCACTGATGTACTATGGATCATCACTGGTGTACTATGGATCATCACTGGTGTACTATGGATCATCCCTGGTGTACTATGGATCATCACTGGTGTACTATGGATCATCACTGGTGTACTATGGATCATCACTGATATACTGTGGACTATCCCTGATATACTGTGGATCATCCCTGATGTACTGTGGATCATCACTGATGTACTGTGGGCCATCACTGGTGTACTGTTGGCCATCACAGGTGTACTATGGATCATCACTGATGTACTATGGATCATCACTGGTGTACTATGGATCATCACTGATGTACTGTGGACCATCCCTGATGTACTATAGATCATCACTGATGTACTCTGGATCATCACTGATGTACTATGGGCCATCACTGGTGTACTATGGGCCATCACTGGTGTACTATGGATCATCACTGGATTACTATGGATCATCCCTGGTGTACTATGGACCATCACTGATGTGCTTTGGGCCATCACTGGTGTACTATGGATCATCACTGATGTACTGTGGACCATCCCTGATGTACTGTGGATCATCACTGATGTACTATGGATCATCACTGATGTACTATGGACCATCACTGGTGTACTATGGACCATCACTGGTGTACTATGGATCATCACTGATGTACTGTGGATCATCACTGATGTACTGTGGGCCATCACTGATGTACTATGGATCATCACTGATATACTGTGGACCATCCCTGATGTATTGTGGATCATCACTGATGTACTGTGGATCATCACTGATGTACTATAGATCATCACTGAAGTACTATGGGCCATCACTGGTGTACTATGGATCATCACTGGTGTACTATGGGCCATCACTGGTGTACTATGGATCATCACTGATGTACTATGGATCATCACTGATGTACTATGGATCATGACTGGTGTACTATGGATCATCACTGATGTACTGTGGACCATCCCTGATGTCCTGTGGATCATCACTGATGTACTGTAGATCATCACTGATGTACTGTGGATCATCACTGATGTACTGAGGATCATCACTGATGTACTATGGATCATCACTGATGTACCGTGGATCATCACTGATGTACTGTGGATCATCACTGATGTACTGTGGATCATCACTGATGTACTATAGATCATCACTGAAGTACTATGGGCCATCACTGGTGTACTATGGATCATCACTGATGTATTATGGATCATCACTGATGTATTATGAGCCATCACTGATGTACTATGGATCATCACTGGTGTACTATGGATCATCACTGATGTACTATGGATCATCACTGATGTACTATGAGCCATCACTGATGTACTATGGGCCATCCCTGGTGTACTATGGATCATCACTGATGTACTGTGGATCATCACTGATGTACTATGGGACATCACTGGTATACTATGGGCCATCTCTGGTGTACTATGGATCATCACTGGTGTACTATGGGCCATCACTGGTGAACTATGGATCATCACTGGTGTACTATGGACCATCACTGATTTACTATGGACCATCACTGATGTACTGTGGATCATCACTGATGTCTTGTGGGTCATCCCTGGTGTAATATGGATCATCTCTGGTGTAATATGGATCATCACTGATGTACTATGGGCCATCACTGATGTACTATGGATCATCACTGATGTACTGTGGACCATCCCTGATGTACTGTGGATCATCACTGATGTACTGTGGATCATCACTGATGTACTGTGGATCATCACTGATGTACTGAGGATCATCACTGATGAACTATAGATCATCACTGATGTACTATGGGCCATCACTGGTGTACTATGGGCCATCACTGGTGTACTATGGATCATCACTGATGTACTGTGGATCATTACTGATGTACTGTGGATCATCACTGATGTACTATAGATCATCACTGATGTACTATGGGTCATCACTTGTGTACTATGGATCATCACTGGTGTACTATGGATCATCCCTGATGTACTATGGACCATCCCTGATGTACTATGGACCATCCCTGATGTACTGTGAATCATCACTGGTGTATTGTGATTCATCACTGATGTACTATAGATCATCACTGATGTACTGTGGATCATCACTGATGTACTATGGGCCATCACTGGTGTACTATGGATCATCACTGATGTACTGTGGATCATCCCTGATGTACTGTGGGCCATCACTGATGTACTACGGATCATCACTGATGTACTATGGATCATCATTGGTGTACTGTGGATCATCACTGGTGTACTATGGACCATCCCTGATGTACTGTGGATCATCACTGATGTACTGTGGATCATCACTGATGTACTATAGTTCATCACTGATGTACTATGGGCCATCACTGGTGTACTATGGATCATCACTGGTGTACTATGGATCATCACTGATGTACTATGGACCATCCCTGATGTACTGTGGATCATCACTGATGTACTGTGGATCATCACTGATGTACTATAGTTCATCACTGATGTACTATGGGCCATCACTGGTGTACTATGGATCATCACTGGTGTACTATGGGCCATCACTGGTGTACTATGGATCATCACTGGTGTACTATGGATCATCACTGATGTACTGTGGACCATCCCTGATGTACTGTGGATCATCACTGATGTACTGTGGATCATCACTGATGTACTATGGATCATCACTGATGTACTATGGGCCATCACTGGTGTACTATGGGCCATCACTGGTGTACTATGGATCATCACTGATGTACTATGGATCATCACTGATATACTGTGGACCATCCCTGATGTACTGTGGATCATCACTGATGTACTGTGGATCATCACTGAAGTATTGTGGATCATCACTGATGTACTGTGGATCATCACTGATGTACTGTGGATCATCACTGATGTACTGTGTATCATAACGGATGTACTGTGGATCATCACTGATGTACTATAGATCATCACTGATGTACTATAGATCATCACTGATGTACCATGGACCATCACTGATGTACTATAGATCATCACTGATGTACTATGGACCATCACTGGTGTACTATGGATCATCACTGGTGTACTGTGGATCATCACTGGTGTACTATGGACCATCCCTGATGTACTGTGGATCATCACTGATGTACTGTGGATCATCACTGATGTACTATAGTTCATCACTGATGTACTATGGGCCATCACTGGTGTACTATGGATCATCACTGGTGTACTATGGATCATCACTGATGTACTATGGGCCATCACTGGTGTACTATGGATCATCACTGGTGTACTATGGATCATCACTGGTGTACTATGGACCATCACTGATGTACTGTGGACCACCACTGATGTACTGTGGATCATCACTGATGTACTGTGGATCATCCCTGGTGTACTATGGAACATCACTGGTGTACTATGGATCATCACTGGTGTACTATGGATCATCACTGATGTACTATGGGCCATCACTGATGTACTATGGATCATCACTGATATACTGTGGACCATCCCTGATGTACTGTGGATCATCACTGATGTACTGTGGATCATCACTGATGTACTGTGGATCATAACTTATGTACTGTGGATCATCACTGATGTACTGTGGATCATCACTGATGTACTATAGATCATTACTGATGTACTATGGGCCATCACTGGTGTACTATGGATCATCATTGATGTACTATGGATCATCACTGGTGTACTATGGATCATCACTGATGTACTATGGACCATCACTGATGTACTATGGGCCATCACTGGTGTACTATGGATCATCACTGATGTACTGTGGATCATCACTGATGTACTGTGGGTCATCACTGATGTACTATGGATCATCACTGATGTACTATGGACCATCACTGATGTACTATGGGCCATCACTGGTGTACTATGGATCATCACTGATATACTGTGGACCATCCCTGATGTATTGTGGATCATCACTGATGTACTGTGGATCATCACTGATGTACTATAAATCATCACTGAAGTACTATGGGCCATCACTGGTGTACTATGGATCATCACTGGTGTACTATGGATCATCACTGATGTACTATGGATCATCACTGATGTACTATGGATCATGACTGGTGTACTATGGATCATCACTGATGTACTGTGGACCATCCCTGATGTACTGTGGATCATCACTGATGTACTGTGGATCATCACTGATGTACTGTGGATCAACACTGATGTACTGAGGATCATCACTGATGTACTATGGATCATCACTGATGTAGCTTGGATCATCACTGATGTACTGTGGATCATCACTGATGTACTGTGGATCATCACTGATGTACTATAGATCATCACTGTAGTACTATGGGCCATGACTGGTGTACTATGGATCATCACTGATGTACTATGAGCCATCACTGATGTACTATGGATCATCACTGGTGTACTATGGATCATCACTGATGTACTATGAGCCATCACTGATGTACTATGGATCATCACTGGTGTACAATGGATCACCACTGATGTACTATGGATCATCACTGATGTACTATGAGCCATCACTGATGTACTATGGGCCATCCCTGGTGTACTATGGATCATCACTGATGTACTGTGGATCATCACTGATGTACTATGGGACATCACTGGTGTACTATGGATCATCACTGGTGTACTATGGGCCATCACTGGTGTACTATGGGCCATCACTGGTGTACTATGGATCATCACTGGTGTACTATGGACCATCACTGATGTACTATGGATCATCACTGGTGTACTATGGATCATCAATGGTGTACTATGGATCATCCCTGGTGTACTATGGATTATCACTGGTGTACTATGGATCATCACTGATATACTGTGGACCATCCCTGATATACTGTGGATCATCCCTGATGTACTGTGGATCATCACTGATGTACTGTGGGCCATCACAGGTGTACTGTGGGCCATCACAGGTGTACTATGGATCATCCCTGATGTACTATAAATCATCACTGATGTACTGTGGATCATCACTGATGTACTATGGGCCATCACTGGTGTACTATGGGCCATCACTGGTGTACTATGGATCATCACTGGATTACTATGGATCATCCCTGGTGTACTATGGACCATCACTGATGTGCTTTGGGCCATCACTGGTGTACTATGGATCATCACTGATGTACCGTGGACCATCCCTGATGTACTGTGGATCATCACTGATGTACTATGGATCATCACTGATGTACTATGGACCATCACTGGTGTACTATGGACCATCACTGGTGTACTATGGATCATCACTGATATACTGTGGATCATCACTGATGTACTGTGGGCCATCACTGATGTACTATGGATCATCACTGATATACTGTGGACCATCCCTGATGTATTGTGGATCATCACTGATGTACTGTGGATCATCACTGATGTACTATAGATCATCACTGAAGTACTATGGGCCATCACTGGTGTACTATGGATCATCACTGGTGTACTATGGGCCATCACTGGTGTACTATGGATCATCACTGATGTACTATGGATCATCACTGATGTACTATGGATCATGAATGGTGTACTATGGATCATCACTGATGTACTGTGGACCATCCATGATGTCCTGTGGATCATCACTGATGTACTGTGGATCATCACTGATGTACTGTGGATCATCACTGATGTACTGTGGATCATCACTGACGTACTGAGGATCTTCACTGATGTACTATGGATCATCACTGATGTACCGTGGATCATCACTGATGTACTGTGGATCATCACTGATGTACTGTGGATCATCACTGATGTACTATAGATCATCACTGAAGTACTATGGGCCATCACTGGTGTACTATGGATCATCACTGATGTATTATGGATCATCACTGATGTACTATGAGCCATCACTGATGTACTATGGATCATCACTGGTGTACTATGGGCCATCACTGAAGTACTATGGATCATCACTGGTGTACTATGGATCATCACTGGTGTACTATGGGCCATCACTGATGTACTATGGATCATCACTGGTGTACTATGGATCATCACTGATGTACTATAGATCATCACTGATGTACTATAGCTCATCACTGGTATACTATGGGCCATCTCTGGTGTACTATGGATCATCACTGGTGTACTATGGGCCATCACTGGTGTACTATGGATCATCACTGGTGTACTGTGGATCATCACTGGTGTACTATGGACCATCCCTGATGTACTGTGGATCATCACTGATGTACTATAGTTCATCACTGATGTACTATGGGCCATCACTGGTGTACTATGGATCATCACTGGTGTACTATGGATCATCACTGATGTACTATGGACCATCCCTGATGTACTGTGGATCATCACTGATGTACTGTGGATCATCACTGATGTACTATGGATCATCACTGATGTACTGTGGATCATCACTGATGTACTATAGTTCATCACTGATGTACTATGGGCCATCACTGGTGTACTATGGATCATCACTGCTGTACTATGGATCATCACTGATGTACTATGGACCATCCCTAATGTACTGTGGATCATCACTGATGTACTATAGTTCATCACTGATGTACTATGGGCCATCACTGGTGTACTGTGGATCATCACTGGTGTACTATGGATCATCACTGATGTACTATGGACCATCACTGATGTACTGTGGATCATCACTGATGTACTGTGGATCATCACTGATGTACTGTGGATCATCACTGATGTACTATGGATCATCACTGATGTACTATGGATCATCACTGATGTACTATGGGCCATCACTGGTGTACTATGGGCCATCACTGGTGTACTATGGATCCTCACTGGTGTACTATGGACCATCACTGATGGACTATGGACCATCACTGATGTACTATGGATCATCACTGATATACTGTGGACCATCCCTGATGTATTGTGGATCATCACTGATGTACTGTGGATCATCACTGAAGTATTGTGGATCATCACTGATGTACTGTGGATCATCACTGATGTACTGTGTATCATAACTGATGTACTGTGGATCATCACTGATGTACTATAGATCATCACTGATGTACTATAGATCATCACTGATGTACTATGGACCATCACTGATGTACTATAGATCATCACTGATGTACTATGGACCATCACTGGTGTACTATGGATCATCACTGGTGTACTGTGGATCATCACTGGTGTACTATGGACCATCCCTGATGTACTGTGGATCATCACTGATGTACTGTGGATCATCACTGATGTACTATAGTTCATCACTGATGTACTATGGGCCATCACTGATGTACTATGGATCATCACTGGTGTACTATGGATCATCACTGATGTACTATGGACCATCCCTGATGTACTGTGGATCATCACTGATGTACTGTGGATCATCACTGATGTACTATGGATCATCACTGATGTACTGTGGATCATCACTGATGTACTATAGTTCATCACTGATGTACTATGGGCCATCACTGGTGTACTATGGATCATCACTGGTGTACTATGGATCATCACTGATGTACTATGGACCATCCCTGATGTACTGTGGATCATCACCGATGTACTATAGTTCATCACTGATGTACTATGGGCCATCACTGGTGTACTATGGATCATCACTGGTGTACTATGGATCATCACTGATGTACTATGGACCGTCCCTGATGTACTGTGGATCATCACTGATGTACTGTGGATCATCAATGATGTACTATGGATCATCACTGATGTACTATGGGCTATCACTGGTGTACTATGGGCCATCACTGGTGTACTATGGATCATCACTGGTGTACTATGGATCATCACTGGTGTACTATGGATCATCACTGATGTACTATGGACCATCACTGATGTACTATGGATCATCACTGATATACTGTGGACCATCACTGATGTACTGTGGATCATCACTGATGTACTATGGATCATCACTGATGTACTATGGGCCATCACTGGTGTACTATGGGCCATCACTGGTGTACTATGGATCATCACTGGTGTACTATGGATCATCACTGGTGTACTATGGACCATCACTGATGTACTGTGGACCACCACTGATGTACTGTGGATCATCACTGATGTACTGTGGATCATCCCTGGTGTACTATGGAACATCACTGGTGTACTATGGATCATCACTGGTGTACTATGGATCATCACTGATGTACTATGGGCCATCACTGATGTACTATGGATCATCACTGATATACTGTGGACCATCCCTGATGTACTGTGGATCATCACTGATGTACTGTGGATCATCACTGAAGTATTGTGGATCATCACTGATGTACTGTGGATCATCACTGATGTACTGTGGATCATAACTGATGTACTGTGGATCATCACTGATGTACTGTGGATCATCACTGATGTACTATAGATCATTACTGATGTACTATGGGCCATCACTGGTGTACTATGGATCATCACTGATGTACTGTGGATCATCACTGAAGTATTGTGGATCATCACTGATGTACTGTGGATCATCACTGATGTACTGTGGATCATCACTGATGTACTGTGTATCATAACGGATGTACTGTGGATCATCACTGATGTACTATAGATCATCACTGATGTACTATAGATCATCACTGATGTACCATGGACCATCACTGATGTACTATAGATCATCACTGATGTACTATGGACCATCACTGGTGTACTATGGATCATCACTGGTGTACTGTGGATCATCACTGGTGTACTATGGACCATCCCTGATGTACTGTGGATCATCACTGATGTACTGTGGATCATCACTGATGTACTATAGTTCATCACTGATGTACTATGGGCCATCACTGGTGTACTATGGATCATCACTGGTGTACTATGGATCATCACTGATGTACTATGGACCATCCCTAATGTACTGTGGATCATCACTGATGTACTGTGGATCATCACTGATGTACTATGGATCATCACTGATGTACTGTGGATCATCACTGATGTACTATAGTTCATCACTGATGTACTATGGGCCATCACTGGTGTACTATGGATCATCACTGGTGTACTATGGATCATCACTGATGTACTATGGACCATCCCTGATGTACTGTGGATCATCTCTGATGTACTATAGTTCATCACTGATGTACTATGGGCCATCACTGGTGTACTATGGATCATCACTGATGTACTGTGGATCATCACTGATGTACTGTGGATCATCACTGATGTACTGTGGATCATCACTGATGTACTATGGGCCATCACTGGTGTACTATGGGCCATCACTGGTGTACTATGGATCATCACTGGTGTACTATGGACCATCACTGATGTACTATGGACCATCACTGATGTACTATGGATCATCACTGATATACTGTGGACCATCACTGATGTACTGTGGACCATCCCTGATGTACTGTGGATCATCACTGAAGTATTGTGGATCATCACTGATGTACTGTGGATCATCACTGATGTACTGTGGATCATCACTAATGTACTGTGAATCATAACTGATGTACTGTAGATCATCACTGATGTACTATAGATCATCACTGGTGTACTATGTATATAGATCATCACTGATGTACTATGGACCATCACTGATGTACTATAGATCATCACTGATGTACTATGGACCATCACTGGTGTACTATGGATCATCACTGGTGTACTGTGGATTATCACTGGTGTACTATGGACCATCCCTGATGTACTGTGGATCATCACTGATGTACTGTGGATCATCACTGATGTACTATAGTTCATCACTGATGTACTATGGGCCATCACTGGTGTACTATGGATCATCACTGGTGTACTATGGATCATCACTGATGTACTATGGACCATCCCTGATGTACTGTGGATCATCACTGATGTACTATAGTTCATCACTGATGTACTATGGGCCATCACTGATGTACTATGGATCATCACTGATGTACTATGGATCATGACTGGTGTACTATGGATCATCACTGATGTACTGTGGACCATCCCTGATATACTGTGGATCATCACTGATGTACTGTGGGTCATCACTGATGTACTATGGATCATCACTGATGTACTATGGACCATCACTGATGTACTATGGGCCATCACTGGTGTACTATGGATTATCACTGATATACTGTGGACCATCCCTGATGTATTGTGGATCATCACTGATGTACTGTGGATCATCACTGATGTACTATAAATCATCACTGAAGTACTATGGGCCATCACTGGTGTACTATGGATCATCACTGGTGTACTATGGATCATCACTGATGTACTATGGATCATCACTGATGTACTATGGATCATGACTGGTGTACTATGGATCATCACTGATGTACTGTGGACCATCCCTGATATACTGTGGATCATCACTGATGTACTGTGGATCATCACTGATGTACTGTGGATCATCACTGATGTACTGAGGATCATCACTGATGTACTATGGATCATCACTGATGTAGCTTGGATCATCACTGATGTACTGTGGATCATCACTGATGTACTGTGGATCATCACTGATGTACTATAGATCATCACTGTAGTACTATGGGCCATGACTGGTGTACTATGGATCATCACTGATGTACTATGAGCCATCACTGATGTACTATGGATCATCACTGGTGTACTATGGATCATCACTGATGTACTATGAGCCATCACTGATGTACTATGGATCATCACTGGTGTACAATGGATCACCACTGATGTACTATGGATCATCACTGATGTACTATGAGCCATCACTGATGTACTATGGGCCATCCCTGGTGTACTATGGATCATCACTGATGTACTGTGGATCATCACTGATGTACTATGGGACATCACTGGTGTACTATGGATCATCACTGGTGTACTATGGACCATCACTGGTGTACTATGGGCCATCACTGGTGTACTATGGATCATCACTGGTGTACTATGGACCATCACTGATGTACTATGGATCATCACTGGTGTACTATGGATCATCAATGGTGTACTATGGATCATCCCTGGTGTACTATGGATTATCACTGGTGTACTATGGATCATCACTGATATACTGTGGACCATCCCTGATATACTGTGGATCATCCCTGATGTACTGTGGATCATCACTGATGTACTGTGGGCCATCACAGGTGTACTGTGGGCCATCACAGGTGTACTATGGATCATCACTGATGTACTATGGATCATCACTGGTGTACTATGGATCATCACTGATGTACTGTGGACCATCCCTGATGTACTATAGATCATCACTGATGTACTGTGGATCATCACTGATGTACTATGGGCCATCACTGGTGTACTATGGGCCATCACTGGTGTACTATGGATCATCACTGGATTACTATGGATCATCCCTGGTGTACTATGGACCATCACTGATGTGCTTTGGGCCATCACTGGTGTACTATGGATCATCACTGATGTACCGTGGACCATCCCTGATGTACTGTGGATCATCACTGATGTACTATGGATCATCACTGATGTACTATGGACCATCACTGGTGTACTATGGACCATCACTGGTGTACTATGGATCATCACTGATATACTGTGGATCATCACTGATGTACTGTGGGCCATCACTGATGTACTATGGATCATCACTGATATACTGTGGACCATCCCTGATGTATTGTGGATCATCACTGATGTACTGTGGATCATCACTGATGTACTATAGATCATCACTGAAGTACTATGGGCCATCACTGGTGTACTATGGATCATCACTGGTGTACTATGGGCCATCACTGGTGTACTATGGATCATCACTGATGTACTATGGATCATCACTGATGTACTATGGATCATGACTGGTGTACTATGGATCATCACTGATGTACTGTGGACCATCCATGATGTCCTGTGGATCATCACTGATGTACTGTGGATCATCACTGATGTACTGTGGATCATCACTGATGTACTGTGGATCATCACTGACGTACTGAGGATCTTCACTGATGTACTATGGATCATCACTGATGTACCGTGGATCATCACTGATGTACTGTGGATCATCACTGATGTACTGTGGATCATCACTGATGTACTATAGATCATCACTGAAGTACTATGGGCCATCACTGGTGTACTATGGATCATCACTGATGTATTATGGATCATCACTGATGTACTATGAGCCATCACTGATGTACTATGGATCATCACTGGTGTACTATGGGCCATCACTGAAGTACTATGGATCATCACTGGTGTACTATGGATCATCACTGGTGTACTATGGGCCATCACTGATGTACTATGGATCATCACTGGTGTACTATGGATCATCACTGATGTACTATAGATCATCACTGATGTACTATAGCTCATCACTGGTATACTATGGGCCATCTCTGGTGTACTATGGATCATCACTGGTGTACTATGGGCCATCACTGGTGTACTATGGATCATCACTGGTGTACTGTGGATCATCACTGGTGTACTATGGACCATCCCTGATGTACTGTGGATCATCACTGATGTACTATAGTTCATCACTGATGTACTATGGGCCATCACTGGTGTACTATGGATCATCACTGGTGTACTATGGATCATCACTGATGTACTATGGACCATCCCTGATGTACTGTGGATCATCACTGATGTACTGTGGATCATCACTGATGTACTATGGATCATCACTGATGTACTGTGGATCATCACTGATGTACTATAGTTCATCACTGATGTACTATGGGCCATCACTGGTGTACTATGGATCATCACTGCTGTACTATGGATCATCACTGATGTACTATGGACCATCCCTAATGTACTGTGGATCATCACTGATGTACTATAGTTCATCACTGATGTACTATGGGCCATCACTGGTGTACTATGGATCATCACTGGTGTACTATGGATCATCACTGATGTACTATGGACCATCCCTGATGTACTGTGGATCATCACTGATGTACTGTGGATCATCACTGATGTACTGTGGATCATCACTGATGTACTATGGATCATCACTGATGTACTATGGATCATCACTGATGTACTATGGGCCATCACTGGTGTACTATGGGCCATCACTGGTGTACTATGGATCATCACTGGTGTACTATGGACCATCACTGATGGACTATGGACCATCACTGATGTACTATGGATCATCACTGATATACTGTGGACCATCCCTGATGTACTGTGGATCATCACTGATGTACTGTGGATCATCACTGAAGTATTGTGGATCATCACTGATGTACTGTGGATCATCACTGATGTACTGTGTATCATAACTGATGTACTGTGGATCATCACTGATGTACTATAGATCATCACTGATGTACTATAGATCATCACTGATGTACTATGGACCATCACTGATGTACTATAGATCATCACTGATGTACTATGGACCATCACTGGTGTACTATGGATCATCACTGGTGTACTGTGGATCATCACTGGTGTACTATGGACCATCCCTGATGTACTGTGGATCATCACTGATGTACTGTGGATCATCACTGATGTACTATAGTTCATCACTGATGTACTATGGGCCATCACTGATGTACTATGGATCATCACTGGTGTACTATGGATCATCACTGATGTACTATGGACCATCCCTGATGTACTGTGGATCATCACTGATGTACTGTGGATCATCACTGATGTACTATGGATCATCACTGATGTACTGTGGATCATCACTGATGTACTATAGTTCATCACTGATGTACTATGGGCCATCACTGGTGTACTATGGATCATCACTGGTGTACTATGGATCATCACTGATGTACTATGGACCATCCCTGATGTACTGTGGATCATCACCGATGTACTATAGTTCATCACTGATGTACTATGGGCCATCACTGGTGTACTATGGATCATCACTGGTGTACTATGGATCATCACTGATGTACTATGGACCGTCCCTGATGTACTGTGGATCATCACTGATGTACTGTGGATCATCACTGATGTACTATGGATCATCACTGATGTACTATGGGCTATCACTGGTGTACTATGGGCCATCACTGGTGTACTATGGATCATCACTGGTGTACTATGGATCATCACTGGTGTACTATGGATCATCACTGATGTACTATGGACCATCACTGATGTACTATGGATCATCACTGATATACTGTGGACCATCCCTGATGTACTGTGGATCATCACTGATGTACTGTGGATCATCACTGAAGTATTGTGGATCATCACTGATGTACTGTGGATCCTCACTAATGTACTGTGGATCATAACTGATCTACTGTAGATCATCACTGATGTACTATAGATCATCACTGGTGTACTATGTATATAGATCATCACTGATGTACTATGGACCATCACTGATGTACTATAGATCATCACTGATGTACTATGGACCATCACTGGTGTACTATGGATCATCACTGGTGTACAGTGGATCATCACTGGTGTACTATGGACCAGCCCTGATGTACTGTGGATCATCACTGATGTACTGTGGATCATCACTGATGTACTATAGTTCATCACTGATGTACTATGGGCCATCACTGGTGTACTATGGATCATCACTGGTGTACTATGGATCATCACTGATGTACTATGGACCATCCCTGATGTACTGTGGATCATCACTGATGTACTATAGTTCATCACTGATGTACTATGGGCCATCACTGGTGTACTATGGATCATCACTGGTGTACTATGGATCATCACTGATGTACTATGGACCATCCCTGATGTACTGTGGATCATCACTGATGTACTGTGGATCATCACTGATGTACTATGGATCATCACTGATGTACTATGGGCCATCACTGGTGTACTATGGGCCATCACTGGTGTACTATGGATCATCACTGGTGTACTATGGATCATCACTGGTGTACTATGGACCATCACTGATGTACTGTGGACCACCACTGATGTACTGTGGATCATCACTGATGTACTGTGGATCATCCCTGGTGTACTATGGAACATCACTGGTGTACTATGGATCATCACTGGTGTACTATGGATCATCACTGATGTACTATGGGCCATCACTGATGTACTATGGATCATCACTGATATACTGTGGACCATCCCTGATGTACTGTGGATCATCACTGATGTACTGTGGATCATCACTGAAGTATTGTGGATCATCACTGATGTACTGTGGATCATCACTGATGTACTGTGGATCATAACTGATGTACTGTGGATCATCACTGATGTACTGTGGATCATCACTGATGTACTATAGATCATTACTGATGTACTATGGGCCATCACTGGTGTACTATGGATCATCACTGATGTACTATGGATCATCACTGATGTACTATGGATCATCACTGATGTACTATGAACCATCACTGATGTACTATGGGCCATCACTGGTGTACTATGGATCATCACTGATGTACTGTGGATCATCACTGATGTACTGTGCGCCATCACTGATGTACTATGGATCATCACTGATATACTGTGGACCATCCCTGATGTATTGTGGATCATCACTGATGTACTGTGGATCATCACTGATGTACTATAAATCATCACTGAAGTACTATGGGCCATCACTGGTGTACTATGGATCATCACTGGTGTACTATGGATCATCACTGATGTACTATGGATCATCACTGATGTACTATGGATCATCACTGATGTACTGTGGACCATCCCTGATGTACTGTGGATCATCACTGATGTACTGTGGATCATCACTGATGTACTGTGGATCATCACTGATGTACTGTGGATCATCACTGATGTACTATGGATCATCATTGATGTACCTTCGATCATCACTGATGTACTGTGGATCATCACTGATGTACTGTGGATCATCACTGATGTACTATAGATCATCACTGTAGTACTATGGGACATGACTGGTGTACTATGGATCATCACTGATGTACTATGGATCATCACTGATGTACTATGGATCATCACTGATGTATTATGGATCATCACTGATGTACTATGAGCCATCACTGATGTACTATGGATCATCACTGGTGTACTATGGATCATCACTGATGTACTATGAGCCATCACTGATGTACTATGGATCATCACTGGTGTACTATGGATCATCACTGATGTACTATAGATCATCACTGATGTACTATGAGCCATCACTGATGTACTATGGGCCATCCCTGGTGTACTATGGATCATCACTGATGTACTGTGGATCATCACTGATGTACTATGGGACATCACTGGTGTACTATGGGCCATCACTGGTGTACTATGGATCATCACTGGTGTACTATGGGCCATCACTGGTGTACTATGGGCCATCACTGGTGTACTATGGATCATCACTGGTGTACTATGGACCATCACTGATGTACTATGGATCATCACTGGTGTACTATGGATCATCACTGGTGTACTATGGATCATCCCTGGTGTACTATGGATCATCACTGGTGTACTATGGATCATCACTGGTGTACTATGGATCATCACTGATATACTGTGGACTATCCCTGATATACTGTGGATCATCCCTGATGTACTGTGGATCATCACTGATGTACTGTGGGCCATCACTGGTGTACTGTTGGCCATCACAGGTGTACTATGGATCATCACTGATGTACTATGGATCATCACTGGTGTACTATGGATCATCACTGATGTACTGTGGACCATCCCTGATGTACTATAGATCATCACTGATGTACTCTGGATCATCACTGATGTACTATGGGCCATCACTGGTGTACTATGGGCCATCACTGGTGTACTATGGATCATCACTGGATTACTATGGATCATCCCTGGTGTACTATGGACCATCACTGATGTGCTTTGGGCCATCACTGGTGTACTATGGATCATCACTGATGTACTGTGGACCATCCCTGATGTACTGTGGATCATCACTGATGTACTATGGATCATCACTGATGTACTATGGACCATCACTGGTGTACTATGGACCATCACTGGTGTACTATGGATCATCACTGATGTACTGTGGATCATCACTGATGTACTGTGGGCCATCACTGATGTACTATGGATCATCACTGATATACTGTGGACCATCCCTGATGTATTGTGGATCATCACTGATGTACTGTGGATCATCACTGATGTACTATAGATCATCACTGAAGTACTATGGGCCATCACTGGTGTACTATGGATCATCACTGGTGTACTATGGGCCATCACTGGTGTACTATGGATCATCACTGATGTACTATGGATCATCACTGATGTACTATGGATCATGACTGGTGTACTATGGATCATCACTGATGTACTGTGGACCATCCCTGATGTCCTGTGGATCATCACTGATGTACTGTAGATCATCACTGATGTACTGTGGATCATCACTGATGTACTGAGGATCATCACTGATGTACTATGGATCATCACTGATGTACCGTGGATCATCACTGATGTACTGTGGATCATCACTGATGTACTGTGGATCATCACTGATGTACTATAGATCATCACTGAAGTACTATGGGCCATCACTGGTGTACTATGGATCATCACTGATGTATTATGGATCATCACTGATGTATTATGAGCCATCACTGATGTACTATGGATCATCACTGGTGTACTATGGATCATCACTGATGTACTATGGATCATCACTGATGTACTATGAGCCATCACTGATGTACTATGGGCCATCCCTGGTGTACTATGGATCATCACTGATGTACTGTGGATCATCACTGATGTACTATGGGACATCACTGGTATACTATGGGCCATCTCTGGTGTACTATGGATCATCACTGGTGTACTATGGGCCATCACTGGTGAACTATGGATCATCACTGGTGTACTATGGACCATCACTGATTTACTATGGACCATCACTGATGTACTGTGGATCATCACTGATGTCTTGTGGGTCATCCCTGGTGTAATATGGATCATCTCTGGTGTAATATGGATCATCACTGATGTACTATGGGCCATCACTGATGTACTATGGATCATCACTGATGTACTGTGGACCATCCCTGATGTACTGTGGATCATCACTGATGTACTGTGGATCATCACTGATGTACTGTGGATCATCACTGATGTACTGAGGATCATCACTGATGAACTATAGATCATCACTGATGTACTATGGGCCATCACTGGTGTACTATGGGCCATCACTGGTGTACTATGGATCATCACTGATGTACTGTGGATCATTACTGATGTACTGTGGATCATCACTGATGTACTATAGATCATCACTGATGTACTATGGGTCATCACTTGTGTACTATGGATCATCACTGGTGTACTATGGATCATCCCTGATGTACTATGGACCATCCCTGATGTACTATGGACCATCCCTGATGTACTGTGAATCATCACTGGTGTATTGTGATTCATCACTGATGTACTATAGATCATCACTGATGTACTGTGGATCATCACTGATGTACTATGGGCCATCACTGGTGTACTATGGATCATCACTGATGTACTGTGGATCATCCCTGATGTACTGTGGGCCATCACTGATGTACTATGGATCATCACTGATGTACTATGGATCATCATTGGTGTACTGTGGATCATCACTGGTGTACTATGGACCATCCCTGATGTACTGTGGATCATCACTGATGTACTGTGGATCATCACTGATGTACTATAGTTCATCACTGATGTACTATGGGCCATCACTGGTGTACTATGGATCATCACTGGTGTACTATGGATCATCACTGATGTACTATGGACCATCCCTGATGTACTGTGGATCATCACTGATGTACTGTGGATCATCACTGATGTACTATAGTTCATCACTGATGTACTATGGGCCATCACTGGTGTACTATGGATCATCACTGGTGTACTATGGGCCATCACTGGTGTACTATGGATCATCACTGGTGTACTATGGATCATCACTGATGTACTGTGGACCATCCCTGATGTACTGTGGATCATCACTGATGTACTGTGGATCATCACTGATGTACTATGGATCATCACTGATGTACTATGGGCCATCACTGGTGTACTATGGGCCATCACTGGTGTACTATGGATCATCACTGATGTACTATGGATCATCACTGATATACTGTGGACCATCCCTGATGTACTGTGGATCATCACTGATGTACTGTGGATCATCACTGAAGTATTGTGGATCATCACTGATGTACTGTGGATCATCACTGATGTACTGTGGATCATCACTGATGTACTGTGTATCATAACGGATGTACTGTGGATCATCACTGATGTACTATAGATCATCACTGATGTACTATAGATCATCACTGATGTACCATGGACCATCACTGATGTACTATAGATCATCACTGATGTACTATGGACCATCACTGGTGTACTATGGATCATCACTGGTGTACTGTGGATCATCACTGGTGTACTATGGACCATCCCTGATGTACTGTGGATCATCACTGATGTACTGTGGATCATCACTGATGTACTATAGTTCATCACTGATGTACTATGGGCCATCACTGGTGTACTATGGATCATCACTGGTGTACTATGGATCATCACTGATGTACTATGGGCCATCACTGGTGTACTATGGATCATCACTGGTGTACTATGGATCATCACTGGTGTACTATGGACCATCACTGATGTACTGTGGACCACCACTGATGTACTGTGGATCATCACTGATGTACTGTGGATCATCCCTGGTGTACTATGGAACATCACTGGTGTACTATGGATCATCACTGGTGTACTATGGATCATCACTGATGTACTATGGGCCATCACTGATGTACTATGGATCATCACTGATATACTGTGGACCATCCCTGATGTACTGTGGATCATCACTGATGTACTGTGGATCATCACTGATGTACTGTGGATCATAACTTATGTACTGTGGATCATCACTGATGTACTGTGGATCATCACTGATGTACTATAGATCATTACTGATGTACTATGGGCCATCACTGGTGTACTATGGATCATCATTGATGTACTATGGATCATCACTGGTGTACTATGGATCATCACTGATGTACTATGGACCATCACTGATGTACTATGGGCCATCACTGGTGTACTATGGATCATCACTGATGTACTGTGGATCATCACTGATGTACTGTGGGTCATCACTGATGTACTATGGATCATCACTGATGTACTATGGACCATCACTGATGTACTATGGGCCATCACTGGTGTACTATGGATCATCACTGATATACTGTGGACCATCCCTGATGTATTGTGGATCATCACTGATGTACTGTGGATCATCACTGATGTACTATAAATCATCACTGAAGTACTATGGGCCATCACTGGTGTACTATGGATCATCACTGGTGTACTATGGATCATCACTGATGTACTATGGATCATCACTGATGTACTATGGATCATGACTGGTGTACTATGGATCATCACTGATGTACTGTGGACCATCCCTGATGTACTGTGGATCATCACTGATGTACTGTGGATCATCACTGATGTACTGTGGATCAACACTGATGTACTGAGGATCATCACTGATGTACTATGGATCATCACTGATGTAGCTTGGATCATCACTGATGTACTGTGGATCATCACTGATGTACTGTGGATCATCACTGATGTACTATAGATCATCACTGTAGTACTATGGGCCATGACTGGTGTACTATGGATCATCACTGATGTACTATGAGCCATCACTGATGTACTATGGATCATCACTGGTGTACTATGGATCATCACTGATGTACTATGAGCCATCACTGATGTACTATGGATCATCACTGGTGTACAATGGATCACCACTGATGTACTATGGATCATCACTGATGTACTATGAGCCATCACTGATGTACTATGGGCCATCCCTGGTGTACTATGGATCATCACTGATGTACTGTGGATCATCACTGATGTACTATGGGACATCACTGGTGTACTATGGATCATCACTGGTGTACTATGGGCCATCACTGGTGTACTATGGGCCATCACTGGTGTACTATGGATCATCACTGGTGTACTATGGACCATCACTGATGTACTATGGATCATCACTGGTGTACTATGGATCATCAATGGTGTACTATGGATCATCCCTGGTGTACTATGGATTATCACTGGTGTACTATGGATCATCACTGATATACTGTGGACCATCCCTGATATACTGTGGATCATCCCTGATGTACTGTGGATCATCACTGATGTACTGTGGGCCATCACAGGTGTACTGTGGGCCATCACAGGTGTACTATGGATCATCCCTGATGTACTATAAATCATCACTGATGTACTGTGGATCATCACTGATGTACTATGGGCCATCACTGGTGTACTATGGGCCATCACTGGTGTACTATGGATCATCACTGGATTACTATGGATCATCCCTGGTGTACTATGGACCATCACTGATGTGCTTTGGGCCATCACTGGTGTACTATGGATCATCACTGATGTACCGTGGACCATCCCTGATGTACTGTGGATCATCACTGATGTACTATGGATCATCACTGATGTACTATGGACCATCACTGGTGTACTATGGACCATCACTGGTGTACTATGGATCATCACTGATATACTGTGGATCATCACTGATGTACTGTGGGCCATCACTGATGTACTATGGATCATCACTGATATACTGTGGACCATCCCTGATGTATTGTGGATCATCACTGATGTACTGTGGATCATCACTGATGTACTATAGATCATCACTGAAGTACTATGGGCCATCACTGGTGTACTATGGATCATCACTGGTGTACTATGGGCCATCACTGGTGTACTATGGATCATCACTGATGTACTATGGATCATCACTGATGTACTATGGATCATGACTGGTGTACTATGGATCATCACTGATGTACTGTGGACCATCCATGATGTCCTGTGGATCATCACTGATGTACTGTGGATCATCACTGATGTACTGTGGATCATCACTGATGTACTGTGGATCATCACTGACGTACTGAGGATCTTCACTGATGTACTATGGATCATCACTGATGTACCGTGGATCATCACTGATGTACTGTGGATCATCACTGATGTACTGTGGATCATCACTGATGTACTATAGATCATCACTGAAGTACTATGGGCCATCACTGGTGTACTATGGATCATCACTGATGTATTATGGATCATCACTGATGTACTATGAGCCATCACTGATGTACTATGGATCATCACTGGTGTACTATGGGCCATCACTGAAGTACTATGGATCATCACTGGTGTACTATGGATCATCACTGGTGTACTATGGGCCATCACTGATGTACTATGGATCATCACTGGTGTACTATGGATCATCACTGATGTACTATAGATCATCACTGATGTACTATAGCTCATCACTGGTATACTATGGGCCATCTCTGGTGTACTATGGATCATCACTGGTGTACTATGGGCCATCACTGGTGTACTATGGATCATCACTGGTGTACTGTGGATCATCACTGGTGTACTATGGACCATCCCTGATGTACTGTGGATCATCACTGATGTACTATAGTTCATCACTGATGTACTATGGGCCATCACTGGTGTACTATGGATCATCACTGGTGTACTATGGATCATCACTGATGTACTATGGACCATCCCTGATGTACTGTGGATCATCACTGATGTACTGTGGATCATCACTGATGTACTATGGATCATCACTGATGTACTGTGGATCATCACTGATGTACTATAGTTCATCACTGATGTACTATGGGCCATCACTGGTGTACTATGGATCATCACTGCTGTACTATGGATCATCACTGATGTACTATGGACCATCCCTAATGTACTGTGGATCATCACTGATGTACTATAGTTCATCACTGATGTACTATGGGCCATCACTGGTGTACTGTGGATCATCACTGGTGTACTATGGATCATCACTGATGTACTATGGACCATCACTGATGTACTGTGGATCATCACTGATGTACTGTGGATCATCACTGATGTACTGTGGATCATCACTGATGTACTATGGATCATCACTGATGTACTATGGATCATCACTGATGTACTATGGGCCATCACTGGTGTACTATGGGCCATCACTGGTGTACTATGGATCCTCACTGGTGTACTATGGACCATCACTGATGGACTATGGACCATCACTGATGTACTATGGATCATCACTGATATACTGTGGACCATCCCTGATGTACTGTGGATCATCACTGATGTACTGTGGATCATCACTGAAGTATTGTGGATCATCACTGATGTACTGTGGATCATCACTGATGTACTGTGTATCATAACTGATGTACTGTGGATCATCACTGATGTACTATAGATCATCACTGATGTACTATAGATCATCACTGATGTACTATGGACCATCACTGATGTACTATAGATCATCACTGATGTACTATGGACCATCACTGGTGTACTATGGATCATCACTGGTGTACTGTGGATCATCACTGGTGTACTATGGACCATCCCTGATGTACTGTGGATCATCACTGATGTACTGTGGATCATCACTGATGTACTATAGTTCATCACTGATGTACTATGGGCCATCACTGATGTACTATGGATCATCACTGGTGTACTATGGATCATCACTGATGTACTATGGACCATCCCTGATGTACTGTGGATCATCACTGATGTACTGTGGATCATCACTGATGTACTATGGATCATCACTGATGTACTGTGGATCATCACTGATGTACTATAGTTCATCACTGATGTACTATGGGCCATCACTGGTGTACTATGGATCATCACTGGTGTACTATGGATCATCACTGATGTACTATGGACCATCCCTGATGTACTGTGGATCATCACCGATGTACTATAGTTCATCACTGATGTACTATGGGCCATCACTGGTGTACTATGGATCATCACTGGTGTACTATGGATCATCACTGATGTACTATGGACCGTCCCTGATGTACTGTGGATCATCACTGATGTACTGTGGATCATCACTGATGTACTATGGATCATCACTGATGTACTATGGGCTATCACTGGTGTACTATGGGCCATCACTGGTGTACTATGGATCATCACTGGTGTACTATGGATCATCACTGGTGTACTATGGATCATCACTGATGTACTATGGACCATCACTGATGTACTATGGATCATCACTGATATACTGTGGACCATCACTGATGTACTGTGGATCATCACTGATGTACTATGGATCATCACTGATGTACTATGGGCCATCACTGGTGTACTATGGGCCATCACTGGTGTACTATGGATCATCACTGGTGTACTATGGATCATCACTGGTGTACTATGGACCATCACTGATGTACTGTGGACCACCACTGATGTACTGTGGATCATCACTGATGTACTGTGGATCATCCCTGGTGTACTATGGAACATCACTGGTGTACTATGGATCATCACTGGTGTACTATGGATCATCACTGATGTACTATGGGCCATCACTGATGTACTATGGATCATCACTGATATACTGTGGACCATCCCTGATGTACTGTGGATCATCACTGATGTACTGTGGATCATCACTGAAGTATTGTGGATCATCACTGATGTACTGTGGATCATCACTGATGTACTGTGGATCATAACTGATGTACTGTGGATCATCACTGATGTACTGTGGATCATCACTGATGTACTATAGATCATTACTGATGTACTATGGGCCATCACTGGTGTACTATGGATCATCACTGATGTACTGTGGATCATCACTGAAGTATTGTGGATCATCACTGATGTACTGTGGATCATCACTGATGTACTGTGGATCATCACTGATGTACTGTGTATCATAACGGATGTACTGTGGATCATCACTGATGTACTATAGATCATCACTGATGTACTATAGATCATCACTGATGTACCATGGACCATCACTGATGTACTATAGATCATCACTGATGTACTATGGACCATCACTGGTGTACTATGGATCATCACTGGTGTACTGTGGATCATCACTGGTGTACTATGGACCATCCCTGATGTACTGTGGATCATCACTGATGTACTGTGGATCATCACTGATGTACTATAGTTCATCACTGATGTACTATGGGCCATCACTGGTGTACTATGGATCATCACTGGTGTACTATGGATCATCACTGATGTACTATGGACCATCCCTAATGTACTGTGGATCATCACTGATGTACTGTGGATCATCACTGATGTACTATGGATCATCACTGATGTACTGTGGATCATCACTGATGTACTATAGTTCATCACTGATGTACTATGGGCCATCACTGGTGTACTATGGATCATCACTGGTGTACTATGGATCATCACTGATGTACTATGGACCATCCCTGATGTACTGTGGATCATCTCTGATGTACTATAGTTCATCACTGATGTACTATGGGCCATCACTGGTGTACTATGGATCATCACTGATGTACTGTGGATCATCACTGATGTACTGTGGATCATCACTGATGTACTGTGGATCATCACTGATGTACTATGGGCCATCACTGGTGTACTATGGGCCATCACTGGTGTACTATGGATCATCACTGGTGTACTATGGACCATCACTGATGTACTATGGACCATCACTGATGTACTATGGATCATCACTGATATACTGTGGACCATCACTGATGTACTGTGGACCATCCCTGATGTACTGTGGATCATCACTGAAGTATTGTGGATCATCACTGATGTACTGTGGATCATCACTGATGTACTGTGGATCATCACTAATGTACTGTGAATCATAACTGATGTACTGTAGATCATCACTGATGTACTATAGATCATCACTGGTGTACTATGTATATAGATCATCACTGATGTACTATGGACCATCACTGATGTACTATAGATCATCACTGATGTACTATGGACCATCACTGGTGTACTATGGATCATCACTGGTGTACTGTGGATTATCACTGGTGTACTATGGACCATCCCTGATGTACTGTGGATCATCACTGATGTACTGTGGATCATCACTGATGTACTATAGTTCATCACTGATGTACTATGGGCCATCACTGGTGTACTATGGATCATCACTGGTGTACTATGGATCATCACTGATGTACTATGGACCATCCCTGATGTACTGTGGATCATCACTGATGTACTATAGTTCATCACTGATGTACTATGGGCCATCACTGGTGTACTATGGATCATCACTGGTGTACTATGGATCATCACTGATGTACTATGGACCATCCCTGATGTACTGTGGATCATCACTGATGTACTGTGGATCATCACTGATGTACTATGGATCATCACTGATGTACTATGGGCCATCACTGGTGTACTATGGATCATCACTGGTGTACTATGGATCATCACTGGTGTACTATGGACCATCACTGATGTACTGTGGACCACCACTGATGTACTGTGGATCATCACTGATGTACTGTGGATCATCCCTGGTGTACTATGGAACATCACTGGTGTACTATGGATCATCACTGGTGTACTATGGATCATCACTGATGTACTATGGGCCATCACTGATGTACTATGGATCATCACTGATATACTGTGGACCATCCCTGATGTACTGTGGATCATCACTGATGTACTGTGGATCATCACTGATGTACTGTGGATCATAACTTATGTACTGTGGATCATCACTGATGTACTGTGGATCATCACTGATGTACTATAGATCATTACTGATGTACTATGGGCCATCACTGGTGTACTATGGATCATCATTGATGTACTATGGATCATCACTGGTGTACTATGGATCATCACTGATGTACTATGGACCATCACTGATGTACTATGGGCCATCACTGGTGTACTATGGATCATCACTGATGTACTGTGGATCATCACTGATGTACTGTGGGTCATCACTGATGTACTATGGATCATCACTGATGTACTATGGACCATCACTGATGTACTATGGGCCATCACTGGTGTACTATGGATCATCACTGATATACTGTGGACCATCCCTGATGTATTGTGGATCATCACTGATGTACTGTGGATCATCACTGATGTACTATAAATCATCACTGAAGTACTATGGGCCATCACTGGTGTACTATGGATCATCACTGGTGTACTATGGATCATCACTGATGTACTATGGATCATCACTGATGTACTATGGATCATGACTGGTGTACTATGGATCATCACTGATGTACTGTGGACCATCCCTGATGTACTGTGGATCATCACTGATGTACTGTGGATCATCACTGATGTACTGTGGATCAACACTGATGTACTGAGGATCATCACTGATGTACTATGGATCATCACTGATGTAGCTTGGATCATCACTGATGTACTGTGGATCATCACTGATGTACTGTGGATCATCACTGATGTACTATAGATCATCACTGTAGTACTATGGGCCATGACTGGTGTACTATGGATCATCACTGATGTACTATGAGCCATCACTGATGTACTATGGATCATCACTGGTGTACTATGGATCATCACTGATGTACTATGAGCCATCACTGATGTACTATGGATCATCACTGGTGTACAATGGATCACCACTGATGTACTATGGATCATCACTGATGTACTATGAGCCATCACTGATGTACTATGGGCCATCCCTGGTGTACTATGGATCATCACTGATGTACTGTGGATCATCACTGATGTACTATGGGACATCACTGGTGTACTATGGATCATCACTGGTGTACTATGGGCCATCACTGGTGTACTATGGGCCATCACTGGTGTACTATGGATCATCACTGGTGTACTATGGACCATCACTGATGTACTATGGATCATCACTGGTGTACTATGGATCATCAATGGTGTACTATGGATCATCCCTGGTGTACTATGGATTATCACTGGTGTACTATGGATCATCACTGATATACTGTGGACCATCCCTGATATACTGTGGATCATCCCTGATGTACTGTGGATCATCACTGATGTACTGTGGGCCATCACAGGTGTACTGTGGGCCATCACAGGTGTACTATGGATCATCACTGATGTACTATGGATCATCACTGGTGTACTATGGATCATCACTGATGTACTGTGGACCATCCCTGATGTACTATAAATCATCACTGATGTACTGTGGATCATCACTGATGTACTATGGGCCATCACTGGTGTACTATGGGCCATCACTGGTGTACTATGGATCATCACTGGATTACTATGGATCATCCCTGGTGTACTATGGACCATCACTGATGTGCTTTGGGCCATCACTGGTGTACTATGGATCATCACTGATGTACCGTGGACCATCCCTGATGTACTGTGGATCATCACTGATGTACTATGGATCATCACTGATGTACTATGGACCATCACTGGTGTACTATGGACCATCACTGGTGTACTATGGATCATCACTGATATACTGTGGATCATCACTGATGTACTGTGGGCCATCACTGATGTACTATGGATCATCACTGATATACTGTGGACCATCCCTGATGTATTGTGGATCATCACTGATGTACTGTGGATCATCACTGATGTACTATAGATCATCACTGAAGTACTATGGGCCATCACTGGTGTACTATGGATCATCACTGGTGTACTATGGGCCATCACTGGTGTACTATGGATCATCACTGATGTACTATGGATCATCACTGATGTACTATGGATCATGACTGGTGTACTATGGATCATCACTGATGTACTGTGGACCATCCATGATGTCCTGTGGATCATCACTGATGTACTGTGGATCATCACTGATGTACTGTGGATCATCACTGATGTACTGTGGATCATCACTGACGTACTGAGGATCTTCACTGATGTACTATGGATCATCACTGATGTACCGTGGATCATCACTGATGTACTGTGGATCATCACTGATGTACTGTGGATCATCACTGATGTACTATAGATCATCACTGAAGTACTATGGGCCATCACTGGTGTACTATGGATCATCACTGATGTATTATGGATCATCACTGATGTACTATGAGCCATCACTGATGTACTATGGATCATCACTGGTGTACTATGGGCCATCACTGAAGTACTATGGATCATCACTGGTGTACTATGGATCATCACTGGTGTACTATGGGCCATCACTGATGTACTATGGATCATCACTGGTGTACTATGGATCATCACTGATGTACTATAGATCATCACTGATGTACTATAGCTCATCACTGGTATACTATGGGCCATCTCTGGTGTACTATGGATCATCACTGGTGTACTATGGGCCATCACTGGTGTACTATGGATCATCACTGGTGTACTGTGGATCATCACTGGTGTACTATGGACCATCCCTGATGTACTGTGGATCATCACTGATGTACTATAGTTCATCACTGATGTACTATGGGCCATCACTGGTGTACTATGGATCATCACTGGTGTACTATGGATCATCACTGATGTACTATGGACCATCCCTGATGTACTGTGGATCATCACTGATGTACTGTGGATCATCACTGATGTACTATGGATCATCACTGATGTACTGTGGATCATCACTGATGTACTATAGTTCATCACTGATGTACTATGGGCCATCACTGGTGTACTATGGATCATCACTGCTGTACTATGGATCATCACTGATGTACTATGGACCATCCCTAATGTACTGTGGATCATCACTGATGTACTATAGTTCATCACTGATGTACTATGGGCCATCACTGGTGTACTGTGGATCATCACTGGTGTACTATGGATCATCACTGATGTACTATGGACCATCACTGATGTACTGTGGATCATCACTGATGTACTGTGGATCATCACTGATGTACTGTGGATCATCACTGATGTACTATGGATCATCACTGATGTACTATGGATCATCACTGATGTACTATGGGCCATCACTGGTGTACTATGGGCCATCACTGGTGTACTATGGATCATCACTGGTGTACTATGGACCATCACTGATGGACTATGGACCATCACTGATGTACTATGGATCATCACTGATATACTGTGGACCATCCCTGATGTACTGTGGATCATCACTGATGTACTGTGGATCATCACTGAAGTATTGTGGATCATCACTGATGTACTGTGGATCATCACTGATGTACTGTGTATCATAACTGATGTACTGTGGATCATCACTGATGTACTATAGATCATCACTGATGTACTATAGATCATCACTGATGTACTATGGACCATCACTGATGTACTATAGATCATCACTGATGTACTATGGACCATCACTGGTGTACTATGGATCATCACTGGTGTACTGTGGATCATCACTGGTGTACTATGGACCATCCCTGATGTACTGTGGATCATCACTGATGTACTGTGGATCATCACTGATGTACTATAGTTCATCACTGATGTACTATGGGCCATCACTGATGTACTATGGATCATCACTGGTGTACTATGGATCATCACTGATGTACTATGGACCATCCCTGATGTACTGTGGATCATCACTGATGTACTGTGGATCATCACTGATGTACTATGGATCATCACTGATGTACTGTGGATCATCACTGATGTACTATAGTTCATCACTGATGTACTATGGGCCATCACTGGTGTACTATGGATCATCACTGGTGTACTATGGATCATCACTGATGTACTATGGACCATCCCTGATGTACTGTGGATCATCACCGATGTACTATAGTTCATCACTGATGTACTATGGGCCATCAATGGTGTACTATGGATCATCACTGGTGTACTATGGATCATCACTGATGTACTATGGACCGTCCCTGATGTACTGTGGATCATCACTGATGTACTGTGGATCATCACTGATGTACTATGGATCATCACTGATGTACTATGGGCTATCACTGGTGTACTATGGGCCATCACTGGTGTACTATGGATCATCACTGGTGTACTATGGATCATCACTGGTGTACTATGGATCATCACTGATGTACTATGGACCATCACTGATGTACTATGGATCATCACTGATATACTGTGGACCATCCCTGATGTACTGTGGATCATCACTGATGTACTGTGGATCATCACTGAAGTATTGTGGATCATCACTGATGTACTGTGGATCCTCACTAATGTACTGTGGATCATAACTGATCTACTGTAGATCATCACTGATGTACTATAGATCATCACTGGTGTACTATGTATATAGATCATCACTGATGTACTATGGACCATCACTGATGTACTATAGATCATCACTGATGTACTATGGACCATCAGTGGTGTACTATGGATCATCACTGGTGTACTGTGGATCATCACTGGTGTACTATGGACCAGCCCTGATGTACTGTGGATCATCACTGATGTACTGTGGATCATCACTGATGTACTATAGTTCATCACTGATGTACTATGGGCCATCACTGGTGTACTATGGATCATCACTGGTGTACTATGGATCATCACTGATGTACTATGGACCATCCCTGATGTACTGTGGATCATCACTGATGTACTATAGTTCATCACTGATGTACTATGGGCCATCACTGGTGTACTATGGATCATCACTGGTGTACTATGGATCATCACTGATGTACTATGGACCATCCCTGATGTACTGTGGATCATCACTGATGTACTGTGGATCATCACTGATGTACTATGGATCATCACTGATGTACTATGGGCCATCACTGGTGTACTATGGGCCATCACTGGTGTACTATGGATCATCACTGGTGTACTATGGATCATCACTGGTGTACTATGGACCATCACTGATGTACTGTGGACCACCACTGATGTACTGTGGATCATCACTGATGTACTGTGGATCATCCCTGGTGTACTATGGAACATCACTGGTGTACTATGGATCATCACTGGTGTACTATGGATCATCACTTATGTACTATGGGCCATCACTGATGTACTATGGATCATCACTGATATACTGTGGACCATCCCTGATGTACTGTGGATCATCACTGATGTACTGTGGATCATCACTGAAGTATTGTGGATCATCACTGATGTACTGTGGATCATCACTGATGTACTGTGGATCATAACTGATGTACTGTGGATCATCACTGATGTACTGTGGATCATCACTGATGTACTATAGATCATTACTGATGTACTATGGGCCATCACTGGTGTACTATGGATCATCACTGATGTACTATGGATCATCACTGATGTACTATGGATCATCACTGATGTACTATGAACCATCACTGATGTACTATGGGCCATCACTGGTGTACTATGGATCATCACTGATGTACTGTGGATCATCACTGATGTACTGTGGGCCATCACTGATGTACTATGGATCATCACTGATATACTGTGGACCATCCCTGATGTATTGTGGATCATCACTGATGTACTGTGGATCATCACTGATGTACTATAAATCATCACTGAAGTACTATGGGCCATCACTGGTGTACTATGGATCATCACTGATGTACTATGGATCATCACTGATGTACTATGGATCATCACTGATGTACTGTGGACCATCCCTGATGTACTGTGGATCATCACTGATGTACTGTGGATCATCACTGATGTACTGTGGATCATCACTGATGTACTGTGGATCATCACTGATGTACTGAGGATCATCACTGATGTACTATGGATCATCATTGATGTACCTTCGATCATCACTGATGTACTGTGGATCATCACTGATGTACTGTGGATCATCACTGATGTACTATAGATCATCACTGTAGTACTATGGGACATGACTGGTGTACTATGGATCATCACTGATGTACTATGGATCATCACTGATGTACTATGGATCATCACTGATGTATTATGGATCATCACTGATGTACTATGAGCCATCACTGATGTACTATGGATCATCACTGGTGTACTATGGATCATCACTGATGTACTATGAGCCATCACTGATGTACTATGGATCATCACTGGTGTACTATGGATCATCACTGATGTACTATAGATCATCACTGATGTACTATGAGCCATCACTGATGTAATATGGGCCATCCCTGGTGTACTATGGATCATCACTGATGTACTGTGGATCATCACTGATGTACTATGGGACATCACTGGTGTACTATGGGCCATCACTGGTGTACTATGGATCATCACTGGTGTACTATGGGCCATCACTGGTGTACTATGGGCCATCACTGGTGTACTATGGATCATCACTGGTGTACTATGGACCATCACTGATGTACTATGGATCATCACTGGTGTACTATGGATCATCACTGGTGTACTATGGATCATCCCTGGTGTACTATGGATCATCACTGGTGTACTATGGATCATCACTGGTGTACTATGGATCATCACTGATATACTGTGGACTATCCCTGATATACTGTGGATCATCCCTGATGTACTGTGGATCATCACTGATGTACTGTGGGCCATCACTGGTGTACTGTTGGCCATCACAGGTGTACTATGGATCATCACTGATGTACTATGGATCATCACTGGTGTACTATGGATCATCACTGATGTACTGTGGACCATCCCTGATGTACTATAGATCATCACTGATGTACTCTGGATCATCACTGATGTACTATGGGCCATCACTGGTGTACTATGGGCCATCACTGGTGTACTATGGATCATCACTGGATTACTATGGATCATCCCTGGTGTACTATGGACCATCACTGATGTGCTTTGGGCCATCACTGGTGTACTATGGATCATCACTGATGTACTGTGGACCATCCCTGATGTACTGTGGATCATCACTGATGTACTATGGATCATCACTGATGTACTATGGACCATCACTGGTGTACTATGGACCATCACTGGTGTACTATGGATCATCACTGATGTACTGTGGATCATCACTGATGTACTGTGGGCCATCACTGATGTACTATGGATCATCACTGATATACTGTGGACCATCCCTGATGTATTGTGGATCATCACTGATGTACTGTGGATCATCACTGATGTACTATAGATCATCACTGAAGTACTATGGGCCATCACTGGTGTACTATGGATCATCACTGGTGTACTATGGGCCATCACTGGTGTACTATGGATCATCACTGATGTACTATGGATCATCACTGATGTACTATGGATCATGACTGGTGTACTATGGATCATCACTGATGTACTGTGGACCATCCCTGATGTCCTGTGGATCATCACTGATGTACTGTAGATCATCACTGATGTACTGTGGATCATCACTGATGTACTGAGGATCATCACTGATGTACTATGGATCATCACTGATGTACCGTGGATCATCACTGATGTACTGTGGATCATCACTGATGTACTGTGGATCATCACTGATGTACTATAGATCATCACTGAAGTACTATGGGCCATCACTGGTGTACTATGGATCATCACTGATGTATTATGGATCATCACTGATGTATTACGAGCCATCACTGATGTACTATGGATCATCACTGGTGTACTATGGATCATCACTGATGTACTATGGATCATCACTGATGTACTATGAGCCATCACTGATGTACTATGGGCCATCCCTGGTGTACTATGGATCATCACTGATGTACTGTGGATCATCACTGATGTACTATGGGACATCACTGGTATACTATGGGCCATCTCTGGTGTACTATGGATCATCACTGGTGTACTATGGGCCATCACTGGTGAACTATGGATCATCACTGGTGTACTATGGACCATCACTGATTTACTATGGACCATCACTGATGTACTGTGGATCATCACTGATGTCTTGTGGGTCATCCCTGGTGTAATATGGATCATCTCTGGTGTAATATGGATCATCACTGATGTACTATGGGCCATCACTGATGTACTATGGATCATCACTGATGTACTGTGGACCATCCCTGATGTACTGTGGATCATCACTGATGTACTGTGGATCATCACTGATGTACTGTGGATCATCACTGATGTACTGAGGATCATCACTGATGAACTATAGATCATCACTGATGTACTATGGGCCATCACTGGTGTACTATGGGCCATCACTGGTGTACTATGGATCATCACTGATGTACTGTGGATCATTACTGATGTACTGTGGATCATCACTGATGTACTATAGATCATCACTGATGTACTATGGACCATCACTGGTGACTATGAATCATCACTGGTGTACTATGGATCATCACTTGTGTACTATGGATCATCACTGATGTACTATAGATCATCACTGATATACTATGGGTCATCACTTGTGTACTATGGATCATCACTGGTGTACTATGGATCATCCCTGATGTACTATGGACCATCCCTGATGTACTATGGACCATCCCTGATGTACTGTGAATCATCACTGGTGTATTGTGATTCATCACTGATGTACTATAGATCATCACTGATGTACTGTGGATCATCACTGATGTACTATGGGCCATCACTGGTGTGCTATGGATCATCACTGATGTACTGTGGATCATCCCTGATGTACTGTGGGCCATCACTGATGTACTATGGATCATCACTGATGTACTATGGATCATGACTGGTGTACTATGGATCATCACTGATGTACTGTGGACCATCCCTGATGTACTGTGGATCATCACTGATGTACTGTGGATCATCACTGATGTACTGTGGATCATCACTGATGTACTATGGATCATCCCTGATGTACTATGGACCATCCCTGATGTACTGTGGATCATCACTGATGTACTATAGATCATCACTGATGTACTATGGGCCATCACTGGTGTACTATGGGCCATCACTGGAGTACTATGGATCATCACTGGTGTACTATGGACCATCACTAATTTACTATGGACCATCACTGATGTACTGTGGATCATCACTGATGTACTGTGGATCATCCCTGGTGTACTATGGATAATCACTGGTGTACTATGGATCATCACTGATGTGCTATGGGCCATCACTGATGTACTATGGATCATCACTGATGTACTGTGGACCATCCTTGATGTACTGTGGATCATCACTGATGTACTGTGCATCATCACTGATGTACTGAGGATCATCACTGATGTACTATAGATCATCACTGATGTACTATGGGCCATCACTGGTGTACTGTGGATCATCACTGATGTACTGTGGATCATCACTGATGTACTATAGATCATCACTGATGTACTATGGACCATCACTGGTGTACTATGAATCATCACTGGTGTACTATTAATCATCACTGGTGTACTATGGATCATCACTGATGTACTATAGATCATCACTGATGTACTATGGACCATCACTGGTGTACTATGAATCATCACTGGTGTACTATGGATCATCACCGGTGTACTATGGATCATCACTGATGTACTATAGATCATCACTGATGTACTATGGGCCATCACTTGTGTACTATGGATCATCACTGGTGTACTATGGATCATCCCTGATGTACTATGGACCATCCCTGATGTACTATGGACCATCCCTGATGTACTGTGAATCATCACTGGTGTACTATAGATCATCACTGATGTACTGTGGATCATCACTGATGTACTATGGGCCATCACTGGTGTACTATGGGCCATCACTGGTGTACTATGGATCATCACTGATGTACTATGGATCATCCCTGATGTACTGTGGGCCATCACTGATGTACTATGGATTATCACTGATGTACTATGGATCATGACTGGTGTACTATGGATCATCACTGATGTACTGTGGACCATCCCTGATGTACTGTGGATCATCACTGATGTACTGTGGATCATCACTGATGTACTGTGGATCATCACTGATGTACTATGGATCATCCCTGATGTACTATGGACCTTCCCTGATGTACTGTGTATCATCACTGATGTACTATAGATCATCACTGATGTACTATGGGCCATCACTGGTGTACTATGGGCCATCACTGGAGTACTATGGATCATTACTGGTGTACTATGGACCATCACTAATTTACTATGGACCATCACTGATGTACTGTGGATCATCACTGATGTACTGTGGATCATCCCTGGTGTACTATGGATCATCACTGGTGTACTATGGATCATCACTGATGTACTATGGGCCATCACTGATGTACTATGGGCCATCACTGATGTACTATGGGCCATCACTGATGTGCTATGGATCATCAGTGATGTACTGTGGACCATCCCTGATGTACTGTGGATCATCACTGATGTACTGTGGATCATCACTGATGTACTGTGGATCATCACTGATGTACTGATGATCATCACTGATGTACTATAGATCATCACTGATGTACTATGGGCCATCACTGGTGTACTGTGGATCATCACTGATGTACTGTGGATCATCACTGATGTACTATAGATCATCACCGATGTACTATGGACCATCACTGGTGTACTATGAATCATCACTGGTGTACTATTAATCATCACTGGTGTACTATGGATCATCACTGATGTACTATAGATCATCACTGATGTACTATGGGCCATCACTGGTGTACTATGGATCATCCCTGATGTACTATGGACCATCCCTGATGTACTATGGACCATCACTGATGTACTGTGAATCATCACTGGTGTACTGTGGATCATCACTGATGTACTATAGATAATCACTGATGTACTGTGGATCATCACTGATGTACTATGGGCCATCACTGGTGTACTATGGACCATCCCTGATGTACTATGGATCATCCCTGATGTACTATGGACCATCCCTGATGTACTGTGGATCATCACTGACCCTGCAGGTCTCTGCCGGACAAGTTCGTATGAAGTGGCCAACCTCCCCGCAGAAGAGACACAGACTGCCTTGGACTCGACGTAGACGTTCAGCAGGAGAAAGAGGTAAACTACGAAAACTCAAGAGACCTTGCCTATTCTCTGCCAGACTTCTTCAGGCCATAGCGAACTCCTCCGTTTGGATGTCATAGCTTCTCCCATGTTTCCCGTTATCCTCGGCATTCCATGGTTGAAGGCACACAACCCTCACGTTGACTGGCTTACCGGAGATATTTTTTTTTTTCGTCCAACTACTGCCAGACGCACTGCCTCTTTGGAGGAACTGTCAACTCCACGCCCCTCCTGGGTATCCACCCTGACCATGAAGCCTCTAAACTGATCCCGGTTGCTTATCACGAATTTCTGGACGTCTTTAATAAAAAGGGTGCAGACACTCTTCCACCTCATAGAACTTACGATTGCCCCATTGAACTTCTACCGGGAGCCGAGATCCCGTTTGGTCGGATTTACCCTCTCTCTGAGCCTGAATTGGAAGCCCTGCGTAAATATATCGACGAGAGCCTTGAAAAGCAGTTCATTCGGCCTTCCACTTCACCAGCAGGAGCCGGTATTTTCTTCGTTGAGAAAAAAGACCACACCTTGAGGCCCTGTGTGGACTATCGTGACCTTAACAGGGTCACTGTCAAGAATCGGTACCCTCTTCCTCTGATTCCCGAACTATTCCAGAGGCTGCGAGGGGCACAAGTGTTCTCCAAACTGGACTTGAGGGGTGCCTATAATCTTGTCAGAATCAGGGAGGGAGACGAATGGAAGACGGCCTTCCGGACACGCTTTGGCCACTTTGAGTATTTAGTCATGCCATTCGGGCTCTGCAATGCTCCAGCCACATTCCAGCATCTGGTAAACGATGTTTTTCGGGACTTTCTTGATTTATTCGTCATCGTGTATCTGGATGACATCCTTGTATTCTCTGAAACTTTAGAATCCCATCGGACTCATGTAAAAAAGGTATTAGCTCGATTGCGGGAACACCGACTTTACGCAAAGGCTGAAAAATGCGACTTTGAAAAGCAAGTTGTGCATTTCCTAGGGCTTGTCATCTCCGCCGAGGGAATCTCCATGGACCCTCAGAAAGTCGCTTCTGTCTTGGAATGGCCTGCTCCTACTGACAGAAAAGCTGTACAGAGGTTTGTGGGGTTTGCTAACTTTTATAGAACATTTATTAAGGACTTTTCTGGCATCATCACTCCCATTACTCAGCTAACGAAACAGCATGTTCCCTTTCGATGGACCCCAGAGGCTCAGACAGCGTTTGAACAGTTGAAAGCCTTATTCACCTCAGCTCCCATCTTGAAACATCCCGATCCCTCCTTAGCTTATGTTTTGGAGGTAGACGCCTCGGAAAATGCAGTTGGGGAAAATGCATTTCCCAACGCCAAGGGCCCAAATCATTGCTCCACCCTGTGGCCTTCTTCTCTAAAAAATTAAATCCTTCCGAAAGGAATTATGATGTTGGTGACCGAGAGCTACTGGCTATCAAGGCCGCTCTTGAAGAATGGCGTTACCTTTTGGAGGGAGCTTCTCACCCAATTCTTATCTTCACAGATCACAAGAATCTTGAGTATTTGAAGACAACTAAACGCCTAAGACCTCGGCAGGCAAGATGGGCACTTTTTTTCTCTCGTTTCATGTTTCATATAACCTACCGTCCTGGCTCAAAGAACGGGAAACCAGATGCCTTGTCCCGCATGTTCAGTGATCCATTTGTATCCTCGGAACCTGATACTATTCTACCAGCCAATAATTTTTTACTTCTTCAGGCGGATCTGATGTCACAAATAAGAAAATATGTGGAAGACCAACCGCCTTCCAAGGACCTGGCTCTTCAACTAAGGGATGGCCTGTACTTCCATAAGAGGCAAATCTTTATCCCAGAACAGTTCAGAGTTGCCGTCCTAGGGCGA
Source organism: Rana muscosa (assembly GCA_029206835.1). Taxonomy (NCBI): domain Eukaryota; kingdom Metazoa; phylum Chordata; class Amphibia; order Anura; family Ranidae; genus Rana; species Rana muscosa. The sequence continues at coordinate 2,006,024 of JARGYO010000232.1, forward strand.
TGTCATGATCATCCCCTAGCGGGTCACTTTGGGATTCACAAGACGGCTAATTTGATCTCCCGTACATTCTGGTGGCCAAACTTGATGAACGACTGCAAGAAATATGTAAGATCTTGTATTTCATGCCTTCGGAATAAGACAGACAGAGCCAGAACTTGGGGTCTACTTGAGCCCCTTCCTGTACCTGAGAAACCATGGAGCATGATCTCCATGGATTTTATAGTAGAACTTCCCCCATCTGAAGACTTCACTACCATTTTCGTTGTGGTTGATCGTTTGACCAAAATGGCCCACTTTGTACCTCTGCAAGGAACTCCTTCTGCCCCGGAGACTGCCTCAACTTTTATCAAGGAGATTGTAAGGTTGCATGGCATCCCTGACAGCATAGTTTCTGATCGAGGGGTGCAGTTCACTTCTAGATTTTGGAGGGCCTTATGTGAAACTTTGAACATTGAACTCCGCCTCTCCACAGCTTATCACCCACAAACTAATGGACAGACTGAAAGGGTCAATCAAACCCTAGAACAGTACCTACGATGCTTTTCTTCTTTTGCACAGGATGACTGGCTATCACTTCTCCCACTCGCGGAATTTTCATACAATAATTCCACCCATTCGGCAACCAAACAGTCACCTTTTTTCGCCAATTATGGATATCATCCTTCTTTCTTGCCTGAGCTGCCTATTGATTCTTCTGTACCTGCCGTACAAGACAGGTTGAACTTCCTTAACTCCAACTACCAATTACTGCAGGATACAATCTCCAAGACCCAGGCAGATAATAAAAAGTTCTTTGACAAGAAGAGAAGAGGCAATTTGAATCTTGAACCTTTTCCAGTACCTCGCTGCCCGTCTGCTACCGAACCCGGCCACCCTTGTGATCCTGCACCAGCCTCCTGCTTGGCTTAACGCTTTCTCCAGTGCCTGTGCTAGCTGTCCATCCTACCAGCTTTCCTGAGTCCAGTTCCTTACCAGATGCTCTGCCTGCATCTCCACGTCTGCAACTCAGCTGACAAGTTCTGCACGCAACTACAGGCACTCGTGTAACTCCTCACCCTAGGTCTGTCCCATTCTCAGTGGGGCTTGGGTTGGAGATACAAGGGAGGCCGACCTCGTCATTCCAGACTCCTACCAGGTACGTGACAGTACCAGTCAGCCAGAGATGGAGTCTGGAAGGGAGGCCTCTCCACCGAAGGACATTTACCAAACTATTTCTGCGCTCTCAAATATTGTGCAGAAGTTACAAGAGCGGGTCACTTTGGGATTCACAAGACGGCTAATTTGATCTCCCGTACATTCTGGTGGCCAAACTTGATGAACGACTGCAAGAAATATGTAAGATCTTGTATTTCATGCCTTCGGAATAAGACAGACAGAGCCAGAACTTGGGGTCTACTTGAGCCCCTTCCTGTACCTGAGAAACCATGGAGCATGATCTCCATGGATTTTATAGTAGAACTTCCCCCATCTGAAGACTTTACTACCATTTTCGTTGTGGTTGATCGTTTGACCAAAATGGCCCACTTTGTACCTCTGCAAGGAACTCCTTCTGCCCCGGAGACTGCCTCAACTTTTATCAAGGAGATTGTAAGGTTGCATGGCATCCCTGACAGCATAGTTTCTGATCGAGGGGTGCAGTTCACTTCTAGATTTTGGAGGGCCTTATGTGAAACATTGAACATTGAACTCCGCCTCTCCACAGCTTATCACCCACAAACTCATGGACAGACTGAAAGGGTCAATCAAACCCTTGAACAGTACCTACGATGCTTTTCTTCTTTTGCACAGGATGACTGGCTATCACTTCTCCTACTCGCGGAATTTTCATACAATAATTCCACCCATTCGGTAACCAAACAGTCACCTTTTTTCGCCAATTATGGATACCATCCTTCTTTCTTGCCTGAGCTGCCTATTGATTCTTCTGTACCTGCCGTACAAGACAGGTTGAAATTCCTTAACTCCAACTACCAATTACTGCAGGTCCCAGAACAGTTCAGAGTTGCCGTCCTAGGGCGATGTCATGATCATCCCCTAGCGGGTCACTTTGGGATTCACAAGACGGCTAATTTGATCTCCCTTACATTCTGGTGGCCAAACTTGATGAACGACTGCAAGAAATATGTAAGATCTTGTATGTCATGCCTTCGGAATAAGACAGACAGAGCCAGAACTTGGGGTCTACTTCAGCCCCTTCCTGTACCTGAGAAACCATGGAGCATGATCTCCATGGATTTTATAGTAGAACTTCCCCCATCTGAAGACTTCACTACCATTTTCGTTGTGGTTGATCGTTTGACCAAAATGGCCCACTTTGTACCTCTGCAAGGAACTCCTTCTGCCCCGGAGACTGCCTCAACTTTTATCAAGGAGATTGTAAGGTTGCATGGCATCCCTGACAGCATAGTTTCTGATCGAGGGGTGCAGTTCACTTCTAGATTTTGGAGGGCCTTATGTGAAACATTGAACATTGAACTCCGCCTCTCCACAGCTTATCACCCACAAACTCATGGACAGACTGAAAGGGTCAATCAAACCCTTGAACAGTACCTACGATGCTTTTCTTCTTTTGCACAGGATGACTGGCTATCACTTCTCCCACTCGCGGAATTTTCATACAATAATTCCACCCATTCGGTAACCAAACAGTCACCTTTTTTCGCCAATTATGGATACCATCCTTCTTTCTTGCCTGAGCTGCCTATTGATTCTTCTGTACCTGCCGTACAAGACAGGTTGAAATTCCTTAACTCCAACTACCAATTACTGCAGGTCCCAGAACAGTTCAGAGTTGCCGTCCTAGGGCGATGTCATGATCATCCCCTAGCGGGTCACTTTGGGATTCACAAGACGGCTAATTTGATCTCCCTTACATTCTGGTGGCCAAACTTGATGAACGACTGCAAGAAATATGTAAGATCTTGTATGTCATGCCTTCGGAATAAGACAGACAGAGCCAGAACTTGGGGTCTACTTCAGCCCCTTCCTGTACCTGAGAAACCATGGAGCATGATCTCCATGGATTTTATAGTAGAACTTCCCCCATCTGAAGACTTCACTACCATTTTCGTTGTGGTTGATCGTTTGACCAAAATGGCCCACTTTGTACCTCTGCAAGGAACTCCTTCTGCCCCGGAGACTGCCTCAACTTTTATCAAGGAGATTGTAAGGTTGCATGGCATCCCTGACAGCATAGTTTCTGATCGAGGGGTGCAGTTCACTTCTAGATGTTGGAGGGCCTTATGTGAAACTTTGAACATTGAACTCCGCCTCTCCACAGCTTATCACCCACAAACTAATGGACAGACTGAAAGGGTCAATCAAACCCTTGAACAGTACCTACGATGCTTTTCTTCTTTTGCGCAGGATGACTGGCTATCACTTCTCCCACTCGCGGAATTTTCATACAATAATTCCACCCATTCGGCAACCAAACAGTCACCTTTTTTCGCCAATTATGGATACCATCCTTCTTTCTTGCCTGAGCTGCCTATTGATTCTTCTGTACCTGCCGTACAAGACAGGTTGAACTTCCTTAACTCAAACTACCAATTACTGCAGGATACAATCTCCAAGACCCAGGCAGATAATAAAAAGTTCTTCGACAAGAAGAGAAGAGGCAATTTGAATCTTGAACCTTTTCCAGTACCTCGCTGCCCGTCTGCTACCGAACCCGGCCACCCTTGTGATCCTGCACCAGCCTCCTGCTTGGCTTAACGCTGTCTCCAGTGCCTGTGCTAACTGTCCATCCTACCAGCTTTCCTGAGTCCAGTTCCCTACCAGATGCTCTGCCTGCATCTCCACGTCTGCAACTCAGCTGACAAGTTCTGCACGCAACTACAGGCTCTCGTGTAACTCCTAACCCTAGGTCTGTCCCATCCTCAGTGGGGCTTGGGTTGGAGATACAAGGGAGGCCGACCTCGTCATTCCAGACTCCTACCAGGTACGTGACAGTACCAGTCAGCCAGAGATGGAGTCTGGAAGGGAGGCCTCTCCACCGAAGGACATTTACCAAACTATTTCTGCGCTCTCAAATATTGTGCAGAAGTTACAAGAGCGGGTCACTTTGGGATTCACAAGACGGCTAATTTGATCTTCCGTACATTCTGGTGGCCAAATTTGATGAACGACTGCAAGAAATATGTAAGATCTTGTATTTCATGCCTTCGGAATAAGACAGACAGAGCCAGAACTTGGGGTCTACTTGAGCCCCTTCCTGTACCTGAGAAACCATGGAGCATGATCTCCATGGATTTTATAGTAGAACTTCCCCCATCTGAAGACTTCACTACCATTTTTGTTGTGGTTGATCGTTTGACCAAAATGGCCCACTTTGTACCTCTGCAAGGAACTCCTTCTGCCCCGGAGACTGCCTCAACTTTTATCAAGGAGATTGTAAGGTTGCATGGCATCCCTGACAGCATAGTTTCTGATCGAGGGGTGCAGTTCACTTCTAGATTTTGGAGGGCCTTATGTGAAACTTTGAACATTGAACTCCGCCTCTCCACAGCTTATCACCCACAAACTAATGGACAGACTGAAAGGGTCAATCAAACCCTTGAACAGTACCTATGATGCTTTTCTTCTTTTGCACAGGATGACTGGCTATCACTTCTCCCACTCGTGGAATTTTCATACAATAATTCCACCCATTCGGTAACCAAACAGTCACCTTTTTTCGCCAATTATGGATACCATCCTTCTTTCTTGCCTGAGCTGCCTATTGGTTCTTCTGTACCTGCCGTACAAGACAGGTTGAACTTCCTTAACTCCAACTACCAATTACTGCAGGATACAATCTCCAAGACCCAGGCAGATAATAAAAAGTTCTTTGACAAGAACAGAAGAGGCAATTTGAATCTTGAACCTGGAGATAAGGTCTGGCTTTCCACAGCGAACTTGAAACTAAGTTGCCCCTCGAGGAAGCTTGGCCCAAGATTTTTGGGGCCTTTTCCAGTACCTCGCTGCCCGTCTGCTACCGAACCCGGCCACCCTTTTGATCCTGCACCAGCCTCCTGCTTGGCTTAACGCTGTCTCCAGTGCCTGTGCTAGCTGTCCATCCTACCAGCTTTCCTGAGTCCAGTTCCTTACCAGATGCTCTGCCTGCATCTCCACGTCTGTAACTCAGCTGACAAGTTCTGCACGCAACTACAGGCTCTCGTGTAACTCCTCACCCTTGGTCTGTCCCATCCTCAGTGGGGCTTGGGTTGGAGATACAAGGGAGGCCGACCTCGTCATTCCAGACTCCTACCAGGTACGTGACAGTACCAGTCAGCCAGAGATGGAGTCTGGAAGGGAGGCCTCTCCACCGAAGGACATTTACCAAACTATTTCTGCGCTCTCAAATATTGTGCAGAAGTTACAAGAGCGGGTCACTTTGGGATTCACAAGACGGCTAATTTGATCTCCCGTACATTCTGGTGGCCAAACTTGATGAACGACTGCAAGAAATATGTAAGATCTTGTATTTCATGCCTTCGGAATAAGACAGACAGAGCCAGAACTTGGGGTCTACTTGAGCCCCTTCCTGTACCTGAGAAACCATGGAGCATGATCTCCATGGATTTTATAGTAGAACTTCCCCCATCTGAAGACTTTACTACCATTTTCGTTGTGGTTGATCGTTTTACCAAAATGGCCCACTTTGTACCTCTGCAAGGAACTCCTTCTGCCCCGGAGACTGCCTCAACTTTTTTCAAGGAGATTGTAAGGTTGCATGGCATCCCTGACAGCATAGTTTCTGATCGAGGGGTGCAGTTCACTTCTAGATTTTGGAGGGCCTTATGTGAAACATTGAACATTGAACTCCGCCTCTCCACAGCTTATCACCCACAAACTCATGGACAGACTGAAAGGGTCAATCAAACCCTTGAACAGTACCTACGATGCTTTTCTTCTTTTGCACAGGATGACTGGCTATCACTTCTCCCACTCGCGGAATTTTCATACAATAATTCCACCCATTCGGTAACCAAACAGTCACCTTTTTTCGCCAATTATGGATACCATCCTTCTTTCTTGCCTGAGCTGCCTATTGATTCTTCTGTACCTGCCGTACAAGACAGGTTGAACTTCCTTAACTCCAACTACCAATTACTGCAGGTCCCAGAACAGTTCAGAGTTGCCGTCCTAGGGCGATGTCATGATCATCCCCTAGCGGGTCACTTTGGGATTCACAAGACGGCTAATTTGATCTCCCTTACATTCTGGTGGCCAAACTTGATGAACGACTGCAAGAAATATGTAAGATCTTGTATTTCATGCCTTCGGAATAAGACAGACAGAGCCAGAACTTGGGGTCTACTTGAGCCCCTTCCTGTACCTGAGAAACCATGGAGCATGATCTCCATGGATTTTATAGTAGAACTTCCCCCATCTGAAGACTTCACTACCATTTTTGTTGTGGTTGATCGTTTGACCAAAATGGCCCACTTTGTACCTCTGCAAGGAACTCCTTCTGCCCCGGAGACTGCCTCAACTTTTATCAAGGAGATTGTAAGGTTGCATGGCATCCCTGACAGCATAGTTTCTGATCGAGGGGTGCAGTTCACTTCTAGATGTTGGAGGGCCTTATGTGAAACTTTGAACATTGAACTCCGCCTCTCCACAGCTTATCACCCACAAACTAATGGACAGACTGAAAGGGTCAATCAAACCCTTGAACAGTACCTACGATGCTTTTCTTCTTTTGCACAGGATGACTGGCTATCACTTCTCCCACTCGCGGAATTTTCATACAATAATTCCACCCATTCGGCAACCAAACAGTCACCTTTTTTCGCCAATTATGGACACCATCCTTCTTTCTTGCCTGAGCTGCCTATTGATTCTTCTGTACCTGCCGTACAAGACAGGTTGAACTTCCTTAACTCCAACTACCAATTACTGCAGGATACAATCTCCAAGACCCAGGCAGATAATAAAAAGTTCTTTGACAAGAAGAGAAGAGGCAATTTGAATCTTGAACCTGGAGATAAGGTCTGGCTTTCCACAGCGAACTTGAAACTAAGTTGCCCCTCGAGGAAGCTTGGCCCAAGATTTTTGGGGCCTTTTCCAGTACCTCGCTGCCCGTCTGCTACCGAACCCGGCCACCCTTGTGATCCTGCACCAGCCTCCTGCTTGGCTTAACGCTGTCTCCAGTGCCTGTGCTAACTGTCCATCCTACCAGCTTTCCTGAGTCCAGTTCCCTACCAGATGCTCTGCCTGCATCTCCACGTCTGCAACTCAGCTGACAAGTTCTGCACGCAACTACAGGCTCTCGTGTAACTCCTCACCCTTGGTCTGTCCCATCCTCAGTGGGGCTTGGGTTGGAGATACAAGGGAGGCCGACCTCGTCATTCCAGACTCCTACCAGGTACGTGACAGTACCAGTCAGCCAGAGATGGAGTCTGGAAGGGAGGCCTCTCCACCGAAGGACATTTAGAAAACTATTTCTGCGCTCTCAAATATTGTGCAGAAGTTACAAGAGCGGGTCACTTTGGGATTCACAAGATGGCTCATTTGATCTCCCGTACATTCTGGTGGCCAAACTTGATGAACGACTGCAAGAAATATGTAAGATCTTGTATTTCATGCCTTCGGAATAAGACAGACAGAGCCAGAACTTGGGGTCTACTTGAGCCCCTTCCTGTACCTGAGAAACCATGGAGCATGATCTCCATGGATTTTATAGTAGAACTTCCCCCATCTGAAGACTTTACTACCATTTTTGTTGTGGTTGATCGTTTGACCAAAATGGCCCACTTTGTACCTCTGCAAGGAACTCCTTCTGCCCCGGAGACTGCCTCAACTTTTATCAAGGAGATTGTAAGGTTGCATGGCATCCCTGACAGCATAGTTTCTGATCGAGGGGTGCAGTTCACTTCTAGATTTTGGAGGGCCTTATGTGAAACATTGAACATTGAACTCCGCCTCTCCACAGCTTATCACCCACAAACTAATGGACAGACTGAAAGGGTCAATCAAACCCTTGAACAGTACCTACGATGCTTTTCTTCTTTTGCACAGGGTGACTGGCTATCACTTCTCCCACTCGCGGAATTTTCATACAATAATTCCACCCATTCGGTAACCAAACAGTCACCTTTTTTCGCCAATTATGGATACCATCCTTCTTTCTTGCCTGAGCTGCCTATTGATTCTTCTGTACCTGCCGTACAAGACAGGTTGAACTTCCTTAACTCCAACTACCAATTACTGCAGGTCCCAGAACAGTTCAGAGTTGCCGTCCTAGGGCGATGTCATGATCATCCCCTAGCGGGTCACTTTGGGATTCACAAGACGGCTAATTTGATCTCCCGTACATTCTGGTGGCCAAACTTGATGAACGACTGCAAGAAATATGTAAGATCTTGTATTTCATGCCTTCGGAATAAGACAGACAGAGCCAGAACTTGGGGTCTACTTGAGCCCCTTCCTGTACCTGAGAAACCATGGAGCATGATCTCCATGGATTTTATAGTAGAACTTCCCCCATCTGAAGACTTCACTACCATTTTTGTTGTGGTTGATCGTTTGACCAAAATGGCCCACTTTGTACCTCTGCAAGGAACTCCTTCTGCCCCGGAGACTGCCTCAACTTTTATCAAGGAGATTGTAAGGTTGCATGGCATCCCTGACAGCATAGTTTCTGATCGAGGGGTGCAGTTCACTTCTAGATTTTGGAGGGCCTTATGTGAAACTTTGAACATTGAACTCCGCCTCTCCACAGCTTATCACCCACAAACTAATGGACAGACTGAAAGGGTCAATCAAACCCTTGAACAGTACCTACGATGCTTTTCTTCTTTTGCACAGGATGACTGGCTATCACTTCTCCCACTCGCAGAATTTTCATACAATAATTCCACCCATTCGGCAACCAAACAGTCACCTTTTTTCGCCAATTATGGACACCATCCTTCTTTCTTGCCTGAGCTGCCTATTGATTCTTCCGTACCTGCCGTACAAGACAGGTTGAACTTCCTTAACTCCAACTACCAATTACTGCAGGATACAATCTCCAAGACCCAGGCAGATAATAAAAAGTTCTTCGACAAGAACAGAAGAGGCAATTTGAATCTTGAACCTGGAGATAAGGTCTGGCTTTCCACAGCGAACTTGAAACTAAGTTGCCCCTCGAGGAAGCTTGGCCCAAGATTTTTGGGGCCTTTTCCAGTACCTCGCTGCCCGTCTGCTACCGAACCCGGCCACCCTTTTGATCCTGCACCAGCCTCCTGCTTGGCTTAACGCTGTCTCCAGTGCCTGTGCTAGCTGTCCATCCTACCAGCTTTCCTGAGTCCAGTTCCTTACCAGATGCTCTGCCTGCATCTCCACGTCTGCAACTCAGCTGACAAGTTCTGCACGCAACTACAGGCTCTCGTGTAACTCCTCACCCTTGGTCTGTCTCATCCTCAGTGGGGCTTGGGTTGGAGATACAAGGGAGGCCGACCTCGTCATTCCAGACTCCTACCAGGTACGTGACAGTACCAGTCAGCCAGAGATGGAGTCTGGAAGGGAGGCCTCTCCACCGAAGGACATTTACCAAACTATTTCTGCGCTCTCAAATATTGTGCAGAAGTTACAAGAACGGGTCACTTTGGGATTCACAAGACGGCTAATTTGATCTCCCGTACATTCTAGTGGCCAAACTTGATGAACGACTGCAAGAAATATGTAAGATCTTGTATTTCATGCCTTCGGAATAAGACAGACAGAGCCAGAACTTGGGGTCTACTTGAGCCCCTTCCTGTACCTGAGAAACCATGGAGCATGATCTCCATGGATTTTATAGTAGAACTTCCCCCATCTGAAGACTTTACTACCATTTTCGTTGTGGTTGATCGTTTGACCAAAATGGCCCACTTTGTACCTCTGCAAGGAACTCCTTCTGCCCCGGAGACTGCCTCAACTTTTATCAAGGAGATTGTAAGGTTGCATGGCATCCCTGACAGCATAGTTTCTGATCGAGGGGTGCAGTTCACTTCTAGATTTTGGAGGGCCTTATGTGAAACTTTGAACATTGAACTCCGCCTCTCCACAGCTTATCACCCACAAACTAATGGACAGACTGAAAGGGTCAATCAAACCCTTGAACAGTACCTACGATGCTTTTCTTCTATTGCACAGGATGACTGGCTATCACTTCTCCCACTCGCGGAATTTTCATACAATAATTCCACCCATTCGGTAACCAAACAGTCACCTTTTTTCGCCAATTATGGATACCATCCTTCTTTCTTGCCTGAGCTGCCTATTGATTCTTCTGTACCTGCCGTACAAGACAGGTTGAACTTCCTTAACTCCAACTACCAATTACTGCAGGTCCCAGAACAGTTCAGAGTTGCCGTCCTAGGGCGATGTCATGATCATCCCCTAGCGGGTCACTTTGGGATTCACAAGACGGCTAATTTGATCTCCCGTACATTCTGGTGGCCAAACTTGATAAACGACTGCAAGAAATATGTAAGATCTTGTATTTCATGCCTTCGGAATAAGACAGACAGAGCCAGAACTTGGGGTCTACTTGAGCCCCTTCCTGTACCTGAGAAACCATGGAGCATGATCTCCATGGATTTTATAGTAGAACTTCCCCCATCTGAAGACTTCACTACCATTTTTGTTGTGGTTGATCGTTTGACCAAAATGGCCCACTTTGTACCTCTGCAAGGAACTCCTTCTGCCCCGGAGACTGCCTCAACTTTTATCAAGGAGATTGTAAGGTTGCATGGCATCCCTGACAGCATAGTTTCTGATCGAGGGGTGCAGTTCACTTCTAGATTTTGGAGGGCCTTATGTGAAACTTTGAACATTGAACTCCGCCTCTCCACAGCTTATCACCCACAAACTAATGGACAGACTGAAAGGGTCAATCAAACCCTTGAACAGTACCTACGATGCTTTTCTTCTTTTGCACAGGATGACTGGCTATCACTTCTCCCACTCGCAGAATTTTCATACAATAATTCCACCCATTCGGCAACCAAACAGTCACCTTTTTTCGCCAATTATGGACACCATCCTTCTTTCTTGCCTGAGCTGCCTATTGATTCTTCCGTACCTGCCGTACAAGACAGGTTGAACTTCCTTAACTCCAACTACCAATTACTGCAGGATACAATCTCCAAGACCCAGGCAGATAATAAAAAGTTCTTCGACAAGAACAGAAGAGGCAATTTGAATCTTGAACCTGGAGATAAGGTCTGGCTTTCCACAGCGAACTTGAAACTAAGTTGCCCCTCGAGGAAGCTTGGCCCAAGATTTTTGGGGCCTTTTCCAGTACCTCGCTGCCCGTCTGCTACCGAACCCGGCCACCCTTTTGATCCTGCACCAGCCTCCTGCTTGGCTTAACGCTGTCTCCAGTGCCTGTGCTAGCTGTCCATCCTACCAGCTTTCCTGAGTCCAGTTCCTTACCAGATGCTCTGCCTGCATCTCCACGTCTGCAACTCAGCTGACAAGTTCTGCACGCAACTACAGGCTCTCGTGTAACTCCTCACCCTTGGTCTGTCCCATCCTCAGTGGGGCTTGGGTTGGAGATACAAGGGAGGCCGACCTCGTCATTCCAGACTCCTACCAGGTACGTGACAGTACCAGTCAGCCAGAGATGGAGTCTGGAAGGGAGGCCTCTCCACCGAAGGACATTTACCAAACTATTTCTGCGCTCTCAAATATTGTGCAGAAGTTACAAGAACGGGTCACTTTGGGATTCACAAGACGGCTAATTTGATCTCCCGTACATTCTAGTGGCCAAACTTGATGAACGACTGCAAGAAATATGTAAGATCTTGTATTTCATGCCTTCGGAATAAGACAGACAGAGCCAGAACTTGGGGTCTACTTGAGCCCCTTCCTGTACCTGAGAAACCATGGAGCATGATCTCCATGGATTTTATAGTAGAACTTCCCCCATCTGAAGACTTTACTACCATTTTCGTTGTGGTTGATCGTTTGACCAAAATGGCCCACTTTGTACCTCTGCAAGGAACTCCTTCTGCCCCGGAGACTGCCTCAACTTTTATCAAGGAGATTGTAAGGTTGCATGGCATCCCTGACAGCATAGTTTCTGATCGAGGGGTGCAGTTCACTTCTAGATTTTGGAGGGCCTTATGTGAAACTTTGAACATTGAACTCCGCCTCTCCACAGCTTATCACCCACAAACTAATGGACAGACTGAAAGGGTCAATCAAACCCTTGAACAGTACCTACGATGCTTTTCTTCTATTGCACAGGATGACTGGCTATCACTTCTCCCACTCGCGGAATTTTCATACAATAATTCCACCCATTCGGTAACCAAACAGTCACCTTTTTTCGCCAATTATGGATACCATCCTTCTTTCTTGCCTGAGCTGCCTATTGATTCTTCTGTACCTGCCGTACAAGACAGGTTGAACTTCCTTAACTCCAACTACCAATTACTGCAGGTCCCAGAACAGTTCAGAGTTGCCGTCCTAGGGCGATGTCATGATCATCCCCTAGCGGGTCACTTTGGGATTCACAAGACGGCTAATTTGATCTCCCGTACATTCTGGTGGCCAAACTTGATGAACGACTGCAAGAAATATGTAAGATCTTGTATTTCATGCCTTCGGAATAAGACAGACAGAGCCAGAACTTGGGGTCTACTTGAGCCCCTTCCTGTACCTGAGAAACCATGGAGCATGATCTCCATGGATTTTATAGTAGAACTTCCCCCATCTGAAGACTTCACTACCATTTTCGTTGTGGTTGATCGTTTGACCAAAATGGCCCACTTTGTACCTCTGCAAGGAACTCCTTCTGCCCCGGAGACTGCCTCAACTTTTATCAAGGAGATTGTAAGGTTGCATGGCATCCCTGACAGCATAGTTTCTGATCGAGGGGTGCAGTTCACTTCTAGATGTTGGAGGGCCTTATGTGAAACTTTGAACATTGAACTCCGCCTCTCCACAGCTTATCACCCACAAACTAATGGACAGACTGAAAGGGTCAATCAAACCCTTGAACAGTACCTACGATGCTTTTCTTCTTTTGCACAGGATGACTGGCTATCACTTCTCCCATTCGCAGAATTTTCATACAATAATTCCACCCATTCGGCAACCAAACAGTCACCTTTTTTCGCCAATTATGGACACCATCCTTCTTTCTTGCCTGAGCTGTCTATTGATTCTTCCGTACCTGCCGTACAAGACAGGTTGAACTTCCTTAACTCCAACTACCAATTACTGCAGGATACAATCTCCAAGACCCAGGCAGATAATAAAAAGTTCTTCGACAAGAACAGAAGAGGCAATTTGAATCTTGAACCTGGAGATAAGGTCTGGCTTTCCACAGCGAACTTGAAACTAAGTTGCCCCTCGAGGAAGCTTGGCCCAAGATTTTTGGGGCCTTTTCCAGTACCTCGCTGCCCGTCTGCTACCGAACCCGGCCACCCTTTTGATCCTGCACCAGCCTCCTGCTTGGCTTAACGCTGTCTCCAGTGCCTGTGCTAGCTGTCCATCCTACCAGCTTTCCTGAGTCCAGTTCCTTACCAGATGCTCTGCCTGCATCTCCACGTCTGCAACTCAGCTGACAAGTTCTGCACGCAACTACAGGCTCTCGTGTAACTCCTCACCCTTGGTCTGTCCCATCCTCAGTGGGGCTTGGGTTGGAGATACAAGGCAGGCCGACCTCGTCATTCCAGACTCCTACCAGGTACGTGACAGTACCAGTCAGCCAGAGATGGAGTCTGGAAGGGAGGCCTCTCCACCGAAGGACATTTACCAAACTATTTCTGCGCTCTCAAATATTGTGCAGAAGTTACAAGAACGGGTCACTTTGGGATTCACAAGACGGCTAATTTGATCTTCCGTACATTCTAGTGGCCAAACTTGATGAACGACTGCAAGAAATATGTAAGATCTTGTATTTCATGCCTTCGGAATAAGACAGACAGAGCCAGAACTTGGGGTCTACTTGAGCCCCTTCCTGTACCTGAGAAACCATGGAGCATGATCTCCATGGATTTTATAGTAGAACTTCCCCCATCTGAAGACTTTACTACCATTTTCGTTGTGGTTGATCGTTTGACCAAAATGGCCCACTTTGTACCTCTGCAAGGAACTCCTTCTGCCCCGGAGACTGCCTCAACTTTTATCAAGGAGATTGTAAGGTTGCATGGCATCCCTGACAGCATAGTTTCTGATCGAGGGGTGCAGTTCACTTCTAGATTTTGGAGGGCCTTATGTGAAACTTTGAACATTGAACTCCGCCTCTCCACAGCTTATCACCCACAAACTAATGGACAGACTGAAAGGGTCAATCAAACCCTTGAACAGTACCTACGATGCTTTTCTTCTATTGCACAGGATGACTGGCTATCACTTCTCCCACTCGCGGAATTTTCATACAATAATTCCACCCATTCGGTAACCAAACAGTCACCTTTTTTCGCCAATTATGGATACCATCCTTCTTTCTTGCCTGAGCTGCCTATTGATTCTTCTGTACCTGCCGTACAAGACAGGTTGAACTTCCTTAACTCCAACTACCAATTACTGCAGGTCCCAGAACAGTTCAGAGTTGCCGTCCTAGGGCGATGTCATGATCATCCCCTAGCGGGTCACTTTGGGATTCACAAAACGGCTAATTTGATCTCCCGTACATTCTGGTGGCCAAACTTGATGAACGACTGCAAGAAATATGTAAGATCTTGTATTTCATGCCTTCGGAATAAGACAGACAGAGCCAGAACTTGGGGTCTACTTGAGCCCCTTCCTGTACCTGAGAAACCATGGAGCATGATCTCCATGGATTTTATAGTAGAACTTCCCCCATCTGAAGACTTCACTACCATTTTCGTTGTGGTTGATCGTTTGACCAAAATGGCCCACTTTGTACCTCTGCAAGGAACTCCTTCTGCCCCGGAGACTGCCTCAACTTTTATCAAGGAGATTGTAAGGTTGCATGGCATCCCTGACAGCATAGTTTCTGATCGAGGGGTGCAGTTCACTTCTAGATGTTGGAGGGCCTTATGTGAAACTTTGAACATTGAACTCCGCCTCTCCACAGCTTATCACCCACAAACTAATGGACAGACTGAAAGGGTCAATCAAACCCTTGAACAGTACCTACGATGCTTTTCTTCTTTTGCACAGGATGACTGGCTATCACTTCTCCCACTCGCGGAATTTTCATACAATAATTCCACCCATTCGGCAACCAAACAGTCACCTTTTTTCGCCAATTATGGATACCATCCTTCTTTCTTGCCTGAGCTGCCTATTGATTCTTCTGTACCTGCCGTACAAGACAGGTTGAACTTCCTTAACTCCAACTACCAATTACTGCAGGATACAATCTCCAAGACCCAGGCAGATAATAAAAAGTTCTTCGACAAGAACAGAAGAGGCAATTTGAATCTTGAACCTGGAGATAAGGTCTGGCTTTCCACAGCGAACTTGAAACTAAGTTGCCCCTCGAGGAAGCTTGGCCCAAGATTTTTGGGGCCTTTTCCAGTACCTCGCTGCCCGTCTGCTACCGAACCCGGCCACCCTTTTGATCCTGCACCAGCCTCCTGCTTGGCTTAACGCTGTCTCCAGTGCCTGTGCTAGCTGTCCATCCTACCAGCTTTCCTGAGTCCAGTTCCTTACCAGATGCTCTGCCTGCATCTCCACGTCTGCAACTCAGCTGACAAGTTCTGCACGCAACTACAGGCTCTCGTGTAACTCCTCACCCTTGGTCTGTCCCATCCTCAGTGGGGCTTGGGTTGGAGATACAATGGAGGCCGACCTCGTCATTCCAGACTCCTACCAGGTACGTGACAGTACCAGTCAGCCAGAGATGGAGTCTGGAAGGGAGGCCTCTCCACCGAAGGACATTTACCAAACTATTTCTGCGCTCTCAAATATTGTGCAGAAGTTACAAGAGCGGGTCACTTTGGGAATCACAAGACGGCTAATTTGATCTCCCGTACATTCTAGTGGCCAAACTTGATGAACGACTGCAAGAAATATGTAAGATCTTGTATTTCATGCCTTCGGAATAAGACAGAGAGAGCCAGAACTTGGGGTCTACTTGAGCCCCTTCCTGTACCTGAGAAACCATGGAGCATGATCTCCATGGATTTTATAGTAGAACTTCCCCCATCTGAAGACTTTACTACCATTTTCGTTGTGGTTGATCGTTTGACCAAAATGGCCCACTTTGTACCTCTGCAAGGAACTCCTTCTGCCCCGGAGACTGCCTCAACTTTTATCAAGGAGATTGTAAGGTTGCATGGCATCCCTGACAGCATAGTTTCTGATCGAGGGGTGCAGTTCACTTCTAGATTTTGGAGGGCCTTATGTGAAACTTTGAACATTGAACTCCGCCTCTCCACAGCTTATCACCCACAAACTAATGGACAGACTGAAAGGGTCAATCAAACCCTTGAACAGTATCTACGATGCTTTTCTTCTATTGCACAGGATGACTGGCTATCACTTCTCCCACTCGCGGAATTTTCATACAATAATTCCACCCATTCGGTAACCAAACAGTCACCTTTTTTCGCCAATTATGGATACCATCCTTCTTTCTTGCCTGAGCTGCCTATTGATTCTTCTGTACCTGCCGTACAAGACAGGTTGAACTTCCTTAACTCCAACTACCAATTACTGCAGGTCCCAGAACAGTTCAGAGTTGCCGTCCTAGGGCGATGTCATGATCATCTCCTAGCGGGTCACTTTGGGATTCACAAGACGGCTAATTTGATCTCCCGTACATTCTGGTGGCCAAACTTGATGAACGACTGCAAGAAATATGTAAGATCTTGTATTTCATGCCTTCGGAATAAGACAGACAGAGCCAGAACTTGGGGTCTACTTGAGCCCCTTCCTGTACCTGAGAAACCATGGAGCATGATCTCCATGGATTTTATAGTAGAACTTCCCCCATCTGAAGACTTCACTACCATTTTCGTTGTGGTTGATCGTTTGACCAAAATGGCCCACTTTGTACCTCTGCAAGGAACTCCTTCTGCCCCGGAGACTGCCTCAACTTTTATCAAGGAGATTGTAAGGTTGCATGGCATCCCTGACAGCATAGTTTCTGATCGAGGGGTGCAGTTCACTTCTAGATTTTGGAGGGCCTTATGTGAAACTTTGAACATTGAACTCCGCCTCTCCACAGCTTATCACCCACAAACTAATGGACAGACTGAAAGGGTCAATCAAACCCTTGAACAGTATCTACGATGCTTTTCTTCTATTGCACAGGATGACTGGCTATCACTTCTCCCACTCGCGGAATTTTCATACAATAATTCCACCCATTCGGTAACCAAACAGTCACCTTTTTTCGCCAATTATGGATACCATCCTTCTTTCTTGCCTGAGCTGCCTATTGATTCTTCTGTACCTGCCGTACAAGACAGGTTGAACTTCCTTAACTCCAACTACCAATTACTGCAGGTCCCAGAACAGTTCAGAGTTGCCGTCCTAGGGCGATGTCATGATCATCCCCTAGCGGGTCACTTTGGGATTCACAAGACGGCTAATTTGATCTCCCGTACATTCTGGTGGCCAAACTTGATGAACGACTGCAAGAAATATGTAAGATCTTGTATTTCATGCCTTCGGAATAAGACAGACAGAGCCAGAACTTGGGGTCTACTTGAGCCCCTTCCTGTACCTGAGAAACCATGGAGCATGATCTCCATGGATTTTATAGTAGAACTTCCCCCATCTGAAGTCTTCACTACCATTTTCGTTGTGGTTGATCGTTTGACCAAAATGGCCCACTTTGTACCTCTGCAAGGAACTCCTTCTGCCCCGGAGACTGCCTCAACTTTTATCAAGGAGATTGTAAGGTTGCATGGCATCCCTGACAGCATAGTTTCTGATCGAGGGGTGCAGTTCACTTCTAGATGTTGGAGGGCCTTATGTGAAACTCTGAACATTGAACTCCGCCTCTCCACAGCTTATCACCCACAAACTAATGGACAGACTGAAAGGGTCAATCAAACCCTTGAACAGTACCTACGATGCTTTTCTTCTTAAGCACAGGATGACTGGCTATCACTTCTCCCACTCGCGGAATTTTCATACAATAATTCCACCCATTCGGCAACCAAACAGTCACCTTTTTTCGCCAATTATGGATACCATCCTTCTTTCTTGCCTGAGCTGCCTATTGATTCTTCTGTACCTGCCGTACAAGACAGGTTGAACCTCCTTAACTCCAACTACCAATTACTGCAGGATACAATCTCCAAGACCCAGGCAGATAATAAAAAGTTCTTCGACAAGAAGAGAAGAGGCAATTTGAATCTTGAACCTTTTCCAGTACCTCGCTGCCCGTCTGCTACCGAACCCGGCCACCCTTGTGATCCTGCACCAGCCTCCTGCTTGGCTTAACGCTGTCTCCAGTGCCTGTTCTAGCTGTCCATCCTACCAGCCTTCCTGAGTCCAGTTCCTTACCAGATGCTCTGCCTGCATCTCCACGTCTGCAACTCAGCTGACAAGTTCTGAACGCAACTACAGGCACTCGTGTAACTCCTCACCCTAGGTCTGTCCCATCCTCAGTGGGGCTTGGGTTGGAGATACAAGGGAGGCCGACCTCGTCATTCCAGAATCCTACCAGGTCACTGTCGAGAATCAGTACCCTCTTCCTCTGATTCCCGAACTATTCCAGAGGCTGCGAGGGGCACGAGTGTTCTCCAAACTGGACTTGAGGGGTGCCTATAATCTTGTCAGAATCAGGGAGGGAGACGAATGGAAGACGGCCTTCCGGACACGCTTTGGCCACTTTGAGTATTTAGTCATGCCATTCGGGCTCTGCAATGCTCCAGCCACATTCCAGCATCTGGTAAACGATGTTTTTCGGGACTTTCTTGATTTATTCGTCATCGTGTATCTGGATGACATCCTTGTATTCTCTGAAACTTTAGAATCCCATCGGACTCATGTAAAAAAGGTATTAGCTCGATTGCGGGAACACCGACTTTAAGCAAAGGCTGAGAAATGCGACTTTGAAAAGCAAGTTGTGCATTTCCTAGGGCTTGTCATCTCCGCCGAGGGAATCTCCATGGACCCTCAGAAAGTCGCTTCTGTCTTGGAATGGCCTGCTCCTACTGACAGAAAAGCTGTACAGAGGTTCGTGGGGTTTGCTAAACCTGGGAAGGATCAGTCACATGTCTCTCTTCCCATCAAGCTTCAGCTCCCCGAAAAGACGGTTTCAGTACTTACAATCATAGACTCTGGGGCCTGCAGCTGTTTTGTGGACTCTGCATTTGCTTCTCTTCAGCAGCTGCCCTTGGGTACCAAGAGGCAAGGGTTCCATGTCCATCTGGCTGACGGCTCCGGTATTAAATCAGGCCCGGTTACTCAAGAGACCTTGCCTATTCTCTGCCAGACTTCTTCAGGCCATAGCGAACTCCTCCGTTTGGATGTCATAGCTTCTCCCATGTTTCCCGTTATCCTCGGCATTCCATGGTTGAAGGCACACAACCCTCACGTTGACTGGCTTAACGGAGATATATATTTTTTTCGTCCAACTACTGCCAGACGCACTGCCTCTTGGGAGGAACTGTCAACTCCACGCCCCTCCTGGGTATCCACCCTGACCATGAAGCCTCTAAACTGATCCCGGTTGCTTATCACTAATTTCTGGACGTCTTTAATAAAAAGGGTGCAGACACTCTTCCACCTCATAAACCTTACGATTGCCCCATTGAACTTCTACCGGGAGCCGAGATCCCGTTTGATCGGATTTACCCTCTCTCTGAGCCTGAATTGGAAGCCCTGCGTACCTATATCGACGAGAGCCTTGAAAAGCAGTTCATTCGGCCTTCCACTTCACCAGCAGGAGCCGGTATTTTCTTCGTTGAGAAAAAAGACCACACCTTGAGGCCCTGTGTGGACTATCGTGACCTTAACCTTAATCGTGACCGTACTGTGGATCATCACTGATGTACTATGGGCCATCACTGGTGTACTATGGGCCATCACTGGTGTACTATGGATCATCACTGATCTACTATGGATCATCACTGATGTACTATGGACCATCACTGATGTACTATGGGCCATCACTGGTGTACTATGGATCATCACCGATGTACTGTGGACCATCCCTGATGTACTGTGGACCATCACTGATGTACTGTGAATCATCACTGATGTACTATGGATCATCACTGATGTACTATAGATCATCACTGATGTACTATAGATCATCACTGATGTACTATGGACCATCACTGATGTACTATGGACCATCACTGATGTACTATAGATCATCACTGATGTACTATGGACCATCACTGGTGTACTATGGATCATCACTGGTGTACTGTGGATCATCACTGGTGTACTATGGACCATCCCTGATGTACTGTGGATCATCACTGATGTACTGTGGATCATCACTGATGTACTATAGTTCATCACTGATGTACTATGGGCCATCACTGGTGTACTATGGATCATCACTGGTGTACTATGGATCATCACTGATGTACTATGGACCATCCCTGATGTACTGTGGATCATCACTGATGTACTGTGGATCATCACTGATGTACTATGGATCATCACTGATGTACTGTGGATCATCACTGATGTACTATAGTTCATCACTGATGTACTATGGGCCATCACTGGTGTACTATGGATCATCACTGGTGTACTATGGATCATCACTGATGTACTATGGACCATCCCTGATGTACTGTGGATCATCACTGATGTACTATAGTTCATCACTGATGTACTATGGGCCATCACTGGTGTACTATGGATCATCACTGGTGTACTATGGATCATCACTGATGTACTATGGACCATCCCTGATGTACTGTGGATCATCACTGATGTACTGTGGATCATCACTGATGTACTATGGATCATCACTGATGTACTATGGGCCATCACTGGTGTACTAAGGATCATCACTGATGTACTATGGATCATCACTGATGTACTATGGACCATCACTGATGTACTATGGGCCATCACTGGTGTACTATGGATCATCACCGATGTACTGTGGACCAT
The DNA here is from genome assembly GCA_029206835.1 of Rana muscosa. Classification (NCBI taxonomy): domain Eukaryota; kingdom Metazoa; phylum Chordata; class Amphibia; order Anura; family Ranidae; genus Rana; species Rana muscosa. The sequence goes on from JARGYO010000232.1 coordinate 2,027,000, forward strand.
CCCTGATGTACTGTGGACCATCACTGATGTACTGTGGATCATCACTGATGTACTATGGATCATCACTGATGTACTATAGATCATCACTGATGTACTATAGATCATCACTGATGTACTATGGACCATCACTGATGTACTATAGATCATCACTGATGTACTATGGACCATCACTGGTGTACTATGGATCATCACTGGTGTACTGTGGATCATCACTGGTGTACTATGGACCATCCCTGATGTACTGTGGATCATCACTGATGTACTGTGGATCATTACTGATGTACTATGGATCATCACTGATGTACTGTGGATCATCACTGATGTACTATAGTTCATCACTGATGTACTATGGGCCATCACTGGTGTACTATGGATCATCACTGGTGTACTATGGATCATCACTGATGTACTATGGGCCATCACTGGTGTACTATGGATCATCACTGGTGTACTATGGATCATCACTGATGTACTATAGATCATCACTGATGTACTATAGCTCATCACTGATGTACTATGGACCATCACTGATGTACTATAGATCATCACTGATGTACTATGGACCATCACTGGTGTACTATGGATCATCACTGGTGTACTGTGGATCATCACTGGTGTACTATGGACCATCCCTGATGTACTGTGGATCATCACTGATGTACTGTGGATCATCACTGATGTACTATAGTTCATCACTGATGTACTATGGGCCATCACTGGTGTACTATGGATCATCACTGGTGTACTATGGATCATCACTGATGTACTATGGACCATCCCTGATGTACTGTGGATCATCACTGATGTACTGTGGATCATCACTGATGTACTATGGATCATCACTGATGTACTGTGGATCATCACTGATGTACTATAGTTCATCACTGATGTACTATGGGCCATCACTGGTGTACTATGGATCATCACTGGTGTACTATGGATCATTACTGATGTACTATGGACCATCCCTGATGTACTGTGGATCATCACTGATGTACTATAGTTCATCACTGATGTACTATGGGCCATCACTGGTGTACTATGGATCATCACTGGTGTACTATGGATCATCACTGATGTACTATGGACCATCCCTGATGTACTGTGGATCATCACTGATGTACTGTTGATCATCACTGATGTACTATGGATCATCACTGATGTACTATGGGCCATCACTGGTGTACTATGGGCCATCACTGGTGTACTATGGATCATCACTGGTGTACTATGGACCATCACTGATGTACTATGGACCATCACTGATGTACTATGGATCATCACTGATATACTGTGGACCATCCCTGATGTACTGTGGATCATCACTGATGTACTGTGGATCATCACTGAAGTATTGTGGATCATCACTGATGTACTGTGGATCATCACTGATGTACTGTGTATCATAACTGATGTATTGTGGATCATCACTGATGTACTATAGATCATCACTGATGTACTATAGATCATCACTGATGGACTATGGACCATCACTGATGTACTATAGATCATCACTGATGTACTATGGACCATCACTGGTGTACTATGGATCATCACTGGTGTACTGTGGATCATCACTGGTGTACTATGGACCATCCCTGATGTACTGTGGATCATCACTGATGTACTGTGGATCATCACTGATGTACAATAGTTCATCACTGATGTACTATGGGCCATCACTGGTGTACTATGGATCATCACTGGTGTACTATGGACCATCACTGGTGTACTATGGATCATCACTGGTGTACTGTGGATCATCACTGGTGTACTATGGACCATCCCTGATGTACTGTGGATCATCACTGATGTACTGTGGATCATCACTGATGTACTATAGTTCATCACTGATGTACTATGGGCCATCACTGGTGTACTATGGATCATCACTGGTGTACTATGGATCATCACTGATGTACTATGGACCATCCCTGATGTACTGTGGATCATCACTGATGTACTGTGGATCATCACTGATGTACTATGGATCATCACTGATGTACTGTGGATCATCACTGATGTACTATGGGCCATCACTGGTGTACTATGGGCCATCACTGGTGTACTATGGATCATCACTGATGTACTATGGATCATCACTGATGTACTATGGATCATCACTGATGTACTATGGACCATCACTGATGTACTATGGGCCATCACTGGTGTACTATGGATCATCACTGATGTACTGTGGACCATCCCTGATGTACTATGGATCATCACTGATGTACTATAGATCATCACTGATGTACTATAGATCATCACTGATGTACTATGGACCATCACTGATGTACTATAGATCATCACTGATGTACTATGGACCATCACTGGTGTACTATGGATCATCACTGGTGTACTGTGGATCATCACTGGTGTACTATGGACCATCCCTGATGTACTGTGGATCATCACTGATATACTATGGATCATCACTGATGTACTATGGATCATCACTGATGTACTATAGTTCATCACTGATGTACTATGGGCCATCACTGGTGTACTATGGATCATCACTGGTGTACTATGGATCATCACTGGTGTACTATGGATCATCACTGATGTACTATGGACCATCCCTGATGTACTGTGGATCATCACTGATGTACTGTGGATCATCACTGATGTACTATAGTTCATCACTGATGTACTATGGGCCATCACTGGTGTAGTATGGATCATCACTGGTGTACTATGGATCATCACTGATGTACTATGGACCATCCCTGATGTACTGTGGATCATCACTGATGTACTATAGTTCATCACTGATGTACTATGGGCCATCACTGGTGTACTATGGATCATCACTGGTGTACTATGGATCATCACTGATGTACTATAGATCATCACTGATGTACTATAGTTTATCACTGATGTACTATAGATCATCACTGATGTACTATGGACCATCACTGGTGTACTATAGATCATCACTGATGTACTATGGACCATCACTGGTGTACTATGGATCATCACTGGTGTACTGTGGATCATCACTGGTGTACTATGGACCATCCTTGATGTACTGTGGACCATCACTGATGTACTGTGGATCATCACTGATGTACTATAGTTCATCACTGATGTACTATGGGCCATCACTGGTGTACTATGGATCATCACTGGTGTACTATGGATCATCACTGGTGTACTATGGGCCATCACTGGTGTACTATGGATCATCACTGATGTACTGTGGATCATCACTGATGTACTATAGTTCATCACTGATGTACTATGGGCCATCACTGGTGTACTATGGATCATCACTGGTGTACTATGGGCCATCACTGGTGTACTATGGATCATCACTGGTGTACTATGGATCATCACTGATGTACTGTGGACCATCCCTGATGTACTGTGGATCATCACTGATGTACTGTGGATCATCACTGATGTACTATGGATCATCACTGATGTACTATGGGCCATCACTGGTGTACTATGGGCCATCACTGGTGTACTATGGATCATCACTGATGTACTATGGATCATCACTGATATACTGTGGACCATCCCTGATGTACTGTGGATCATCACTGATGTACTGTGGATCATCACTGAAGTATTGTGGATCATCACTGATGTACTGTGGATCATCACTGATGTACTGTGGATCATCACTGATGTACTGTGTATCATAACTGATGTACTGTGGATCATCACTGATGTACTATAGATCATCACTGATGTACTATAGATCATCACTGATGTACCATGGACCATCACTGATGTACTATAGATCATCACTGATGTACTATGGACCATCACTGGTGTACTATGGATCATCACTGGTGTACTGTGGATCATCACTGGTGTACTATGGACCATCCCTGATGTACTGTGGATCATCACTGATGTACTGTGGATCATCACTGATGTACTATAGTTCATCACTGATGTACTATGGGCCATCACTGGTGTACTATGGATCATCACTGGTGTACTATGGATCATCACTGATGTACTATGGACCATCCCTGATGTACTGTGGATCATCACTGATGTACTGTGGATCATCACTGATGTACTATGGATCATCACTGATGTACTGTGGATCATCACTGATGTACTATAGTTCATCACTGATGTACTATGGGCCATCACTGGTGTACTATGGATCATCACTGGTGTACTATGGATCATCACTGATGTACTATGGACCATCCCTGATGTACTGTGGATCATCTCTGATGTACTATAGTTCATCACTGATGTACTATGGGCCATCACTGGTGTACTATGGATCATCACTGATGTACTGTGGATCATCACTGATGTACTGTGGATCATCACTGATGTACTGTGGATCATCACTGATGTACTATGGGCCATCACTGGTGTACTATGGGCCATCACTGGTGTACTATGGATCATCACTGATGTACTATGGATCATCACTGATATACTGTGGACCATCACTGATGTACTGTGGACCATCCCTGATGTACTGTGGATCATCACTGAAGTATTGTGGATCATCACTGATGTACTGTGGATCATCACTGATGTACTGTGGATCTTCACTAATGTACTGTGGATCATAACTGATGTACTGTAGATCATCGCTGATGTACTATAGATCATCACTGGTGTACTATGTATATAGATCATCACTGATGTACTATGGACCATCACTGATGTACTATAGATCATCACTGATGTACTATGGACCATCACTGGTGTACTATGTATCATCACTGGTGTACTGTGGATCATCACTGGTGTACTATGGACCATCCCTGATGTACTGTGGATCATCACTGATGTACTGTGGATCATCACTGATGTACTATAGTTCATCACTGATGTACTATGGGCCATCACTGGTGTACTATGGATCATCACTGGTGTACTATGGATCATCACTGATGTACTATGGACCATCCCTGATGTACTGTGGATCATCACTGATGTACTATAGTTCATCACTGATGTACTATGGGCCATCACTGGTGTACTATGGATCATCACTGGTGTACTATGGATCATCACTGATGTACTATGGACCATCCCTGATGTACTGTGGATCATCACTGATGTACTGTGGATCATCAATGATGTACTATGGATCATCACTGATGTACTATGGGCCATCACTGGTGTACTATGGATCATCACTGGTGTACTATGGATCATCACTGGTGTACTATGGACCATCACTGATGTACTGTGGACCACCACTGATGTACTGTGGATCATCACTGATGTACTGTGGATCATCCCTGGTGTACTATGGAACATCACTGGTGTACTATGGATCATCACTGGTGTACTATGGATCATCACTGATGTACTATGGGCCATCACTGATGTACTATGGATCATCACTGATATACTGTGGGCCATCCCTGATGTACTGTGGATCATCACTGATGTACTGTGGATCATCACTGAAGTATTGTGGATCATCCCTGGTGTACTATGGAACATCACTGGTGTACTATGGATCATCACTGGTGTACTATGGATCATCACTGATGTACTATGGGCCATCACTGATGTACTATGGATCATCACTGATGTACTATGGACCATCCCTGATGTACTGTGGATCATCACTGATGTACTGTGGATCATCACTGATGTACTATGGATCATCACTGATGTACTATGGGCCATCACTGGTGTACTATGGGCCATCACTGGTGTACTATGGATCATCACTGGTGTACTATGGACCATCACTGATGTACTATGGATCATCACTGATGTACTATGAGCCATCACTGATGTACTATGGGCCATCCCTGGTGTACTATGGATCATCACTGATGTACTGTGGATCATCACTGATGTACTATGGGACATCACTGGTGTACTATGGGCCATCACTGTTGTACTATGGATCATCACTGGTGTACTATGGGCCATCACTGGTGTACTATGGGCCATCACTGGTGTACTATGGATCATCACTGGTGTACTATGGACCATCACTGATGTACTATGGCTCATCACTGATATACTGTGGACCATCCCTGATATACTGTGGATCATCCCTGATGTACTGTGGATCATCACTGATCTAATGTGGGCCATCACAGGTGTACTGTGGGCCATCACAGGTGTACTATGGAGCATCACTGATGTACTATGGATCATCACTGATGTACTATGGATCATCACTGATGTACTGTGGACCATCCCTGATGTACTATAGATCATCACTGATGTACTGTGGATCATCACTGATGTACTATGGGCCATCACTGGTGTACTATGGGCCATCACTGGTGTACTATGGATCATCACTGGATTACTATGGATCATCCCTGGTGTACTATGGACCATCACTGATGTGCTTTGGGCCATCACTGGTGTACTATGGATCATCACTGATGTACTGTGGACCATCCCTGATGTACTGTGGATCATCACTGATGTACTATGGATCATCACTGATGTACTATTGACCATCACTGGTGTACTATGGACCATCACTGGTGTACTATGGATCATCACTGATGTACTGTGGATCATCACTGATGTACTGTGGGCCATCACTGATGTACTATGGATCATCACTGATATACTGTGGACAATCCCTGATGTATTCTGGATCATCACTGATGTTCTGTGGATCATCACTGATGTACTATAGATCATCACTGAAGTACTATGGGCCATCACTGGTGTACTATGGATCATCACTGGTGTACTGTGGATCATCACTGATGTACTATAGATCATCACTGATGTACTGTGGATCATCACTGATGTACTATGGGCCATCACTGGTGTACTATGGACCATCCCTGATGTACTGTGGATCATCACTGATGTACTATGGATCATCACTGATGTACTGAGGATCATCACTGATGTACTATAGTTCATCACTGATGTACTATGGGCCATCACTGGTGTACTATGGATCATCACTGGTGTACTATGGATCATGACTGATGTACTATGGATCATCACTGATGTACTATGGATCATGACTGGTTTACTATGGATCATCACTGATGTACTGTGGACCATCCCTGATGTCCTGTGGATCATCACTGATGTACTGTGGATCATCACTGATGTACTGTGGATCATCACTGATGTACTGTGGATCATCATTGATGTACTGAGGATCATCACTGATGTACTATGGATCATCACTGATGTACCGTGGATCATCACTGATGTACTGTGGATCATCACTGATGTACTGTGGATCATCACTGATGTACTATAGATCATCACTGAAGTACTATGGGCCATCACTGGTGTACTATGGATCATCACTGATGTATTATGGATCATCACTGATGTACTATGAGCCATCACTGATGTACTATGGATCATCACTGGTGTACTATGGATCATCACTGATGTACTATGGATCATCACTGATGTACTATGAGCCATCACTGATGTACTATGGGCCATCCCTGGTGTACTATGGATCATCACTGATGTACTGTGGATCATCACTGATGTACTATGGGACATCACTGGTATACTATGGGCCATCTCTGGTGTACTATGGATCATCACTGGTGTACTATGGGCCATCACTGGTGAACTATGGATCATCACTGGTGTACTATGGACCATCACTGATTTACTATGGACCATCACTGATGTACTGTGGATCATCACTGATGTACTGTGGGTCATCCCTGGTGTACTATGGATCATCACTGGTGTAATATGGATCATCACTGATGTACTATGGGCCATCACTGATGTACTATGGATCATCACTGATGTAGTGTGGACCATCCCTGATGTACTGTGGATCATCACTGATGTACTATGGACCATCCCTGATGTACTATGGACCATCCCTGATGTACTGTGAATCATCACTGGTGTACTGTGGATCATCACTGATGTACTATAGATCATCACTGATGTACTGTGGATCATCACTGATGTACTATGGGCCATCACTGGTGTACTATGGACCATCCCTGATGTACTGTGGATCATCACTGATGTACTATGGATCATCACTGATGTACTGAGGATCATCACTGATGTACTATAGTTCATCACTGATGTACTATGGGCCATCACTGGTGTACTATGGATCATCACTGGTGTACTATGGATCATGACTGATGTACTATGGACCATCCCTGATGTACTGTGGATCATCTCTGATGTACTATAGTTCATCACTGATGTACTATGGGCCATCACTGGTGTACTATGGATCATCACTGGTGTACTATGGATCATCACTGATGTACTATGGACCATCCCTGATGTACTGTGGATCATCACTGATGTACTGTGGATCATCACTGATGTACTATGGATCATCACTGATGTACTATGGGCCATCACTGGTGTACTATGGGCCATCACTGGTGTACTATGGATCATCACTGGTGTACTATGGACCATCACTGATGTACTATGGACCATCACTGATGTACTATGGATCATCACTGATATACTGTGGACCATCACTGATGTACTGTGGACCATCCCTGATGTACTGTGGATCATCACTGAAGTATTGTGGATCATCACTGATGTACTGTGGATCATCACTGATGTACTGTGGATCATCACTAATATACTGTGGATCATAACTGATGTACTGTGGATCATCACTGGTGTACTATGGACCATCCCTGATGTACTGTGGATCATCACTGATGTACTGTGGATCATCACTGATGTACTATAGTTCATCACTGATGTACTATGGGCCATCACTGGTGTACTATGGATCATCACTGGTGTACTATGGATCATCACTGGTGTACTATGGACCATCCCTGATGTACTGTGGATCATCACTGATGTACTGTGGATCATCACTGATGTACTATGGATCATCACTGATGTACTATGTGCCATCACTGGTGTACTATGGATCATCACTGATGTACTATGGATAATCACTGATGTACTATGGACCATCACTGATGTACTATGGGCCATCACTGGTGTACTATGGATCATCACCGATGTACTGTGGACCATCCCTGATGTACTGTGGACCATCACTGATGTACTGTGGATCATCACTGATGTACTCTGGATCATCACTGATGTACTATAGATCATCACTGATGTACTATAGATCATCACTGATGTACTATGGACCATCACTGATGTACTATAGATCATCACTGATGTACTATGGACCATCACTGGTGTACTATGGATCATCACTGGTGTACTGTGGATCATCACTGGTGTACTATGGACCATCCCTGATGTACTGTGGATCATCACTGATGTACTGTGGATCATCACTGATGTACTATAGTTCATCACTGATATACTGTGGGCCATCACTGGTGTACTATGGATCATCACTGGTGTACTATGGATCATCACTGATGTACTATGGACCATCCCTGATGTACTGTGGATCATCACATATGCACTCTGGATCATCACTGATGTACTATGGATCATCACTGATGTACTGTGGATCATCACTGATGTACTATAGTTCATCACTGATGTACTATGGGCCATCACTGGTGTACTATGGATCATCACTGGTGTACTATGGATCATCACTGATGTACTATGGGCCATCACTGGTGTACTATGGATCATCACTGGTGTACTATGGATCATCACTGATGTACTATAGATCATCACTGATGTACTATAGCTCATTACTGATGTACTATGGACCATCACTGATGTACTATAGATCATCACTGATGTACTATGGACCATCACTGGTGTACTATGGATCATCACTGGTGTACTGTGGATCATCACTGGTGTACTATGGACCATCCCTGATGTACTGTGGATCATCACTGATGTACTGTGGATCATCACTGATGTACTATAGTTCATCACTGATGTACTATGGGCCATCACTGGTGTACTATGGATCATCACTGGTGTACTATGGATCATCACTGATGTACTATGGACCATCCCTGATGTACTGTGGATCATCACTGATGTACTGTGGATCATCACTGATGTACTGTGGATCATCACTGATGTACTATGGATCATCACTGATGTACTGTGGATCATCACTGATGTACTATAGTTCATCACTGATGTACTATGGGCCATCACTGGTGTACTATGGATCATCACTGGTGTACTATGGATCATCACTGATGTACTATGGACCATCCCTGATGTACTGTGGATCATCACTGATGTACTATAGTTCATCACTGATGTACTATGGGCCATCACTGGTGTACTATGGATCATCACTGGTGTACTATGGATCATCACTGATGTACTATGGACCATCCCTGATGTACTGTGGATCATCACTGATGTACTGTGGATCATCATTGATGTACTATGGATCATCACTGATGTACTGTGGGCCATCACTGGTGTACTATGGGCCATCACTGATGTACTATGGATCATCACTGATATACTGTGGACCATCCCTGATGTACTGTGGATCATCACTGATGTACTGTGGATCATCACTGAAGTATTGTGGATCATCACTGATGTACTGTGGATCATCACTGATGTACTGTGTATCATAACTGATGTATTGTGGATCATCACTGATGTACTATAGATCATCACTGATGTACTATAGATCATCACTGATGGACTATGGACCATCACTGATGTACTATAGATCATCACTGATGTACTATGGACCATCACTGGTGTACTATGGATCATCACTGGTGTACTGTGGATCATCACTGGTGTACTATGGACCATCCCTGATGTACTGTGGATCATCACTGATGTACTGTGGATCATCACTGATGTACTATGGATCATCACTGATGTACTATGGGCCATCACTGGTGTACTATGGGCCATCACTGGTGTACTATGGATCATCACTGGTGTACTATGGACCATCACTGATGTACTATGGATCATCACTGATGTACTATGAGCCATCACTGATGTACTATGGGCCATCCCTGGTGTACTATGGATCATCACTGATGTACTGTGGATCATCACTGATGTACTATGGGACATCACTGGTGTACTATGGGCCATCACTGTTGTACTATGGATCATCACTGGTGTACTATGGGCCATCACTGGTGTACTATGGGCCATCACTGGTGTACTATGGATCATCACTGGTGTACTATGGACCATCACTGATGTACTATGGCTCATCACTGATATACTGTGGACCATCCCTGATATACTGTGGATCATCCCTGATGTACTGTGGATCATCACTGATCTAATGTGGGCCATCACAGGTGTACTGTGGGCCATCACAGGTGTACTATGGAGCATCACTGATGTACTATGGATCATCACTGATGTACTATGGATCATCACTGATGTACTGTGGACCATCCCTGATGTACTATAGATCATCACTGATGTACTGTGGATCATCACTGATGTACTATGGGCCATCACTGGTGTACTATGGGCCATCACTGGTGTACTATGGATCATCACTGGATTACTATGGATCATCCCTGGTGTACTATGGACCATCACTGATGTGCTTTGGGCCATCACTGGTGTACTATGGATCATCACTGATGTACTGTGGACCATCCCTGATGTACTGTGGATCATCACTGATGTACTATGGATCATCACTGATGTACTATTGACCATCACTGGTGTACTATGGACCATCACTGGTGTACTATGGATCATCACTGATGTACTGTGGATCATCACTGATGTACTGTGGGCCATCACTGATGTACTATGGATCATCACTGATATACTGTGGACAATCCCTGATGTATTCTGGATCATCACTGATGTTCTGTGGATCATCACTGATGTACTATAGATCATCACTGAAGTACTATGGGCCATCACTGGTGTACTATGGATCATCACTGGTGTACTGTGGATCATCACTGATGTACTATAGATCATCACTGATGTACTGTGGATCATCACTGATGTACTATGGGCCATCACTGGTGTACTATGGACCATCCCTGATGTACTGTGGATCATCACTGATGTACTATGGATCATCACTGATGTACTGAGGATCATCACTGATGTACTATAGTTCATCACTGATGTACTATGGGCCATCACTGGTGTACTATGGATCATCACTGGTGTACTATGGATCATGACTGATGTACTATGGATCATCACTGATGTACTATGGATCATGACTGGTTTACTATGGATCATCACTGATGTACTGTGGACCATCCCTGATGTCCTGTGGATCATCACTGATGTACTGTGGATCATCACTGATGTACTGTGGATCATCACTGATGTACTGTGGATCATCATTGATGTACTGAGGATCATCACTGATGTACTATGGATCATCACTGATGTACCGTGGATCATCACTGATGTACTGTGGATCATCACTGATGTACTGTGGATCATCACTGATGTACTATAGATCATCACTGAAGTACTATGGGCCATCACTGGTGTACTATGGATCATCACTGATGTATTATGGATCATCACTGATGTACTATGAGCCATCACTGATGTACTATGGATCATCACTGGTGTACTATGGATCATCACTGATGTACTATGGATCATCACTGATGTACTATGAGCCATCACTGATGTACTATGGGCCATCCCTGGTGTACTATGGATCATCACTGATGTACTGTGGATCATCACTGATGTACTATGGGACATCACTGGTATACTATGGGCCATCTCTGGTGTACTATGGATCATCACTGGTGTACTATGGGCCATCACTGGTGAACTATGGATCATCACTGGTGTACTATGGACCATCACTGATTTACTATGGACCATCACTGATGTACTGTGGATCATCACTGATGTACTGTGGGTCATCCCTGGTGTACTATGGATCATCACTGGTGTAATATGGATCATCACTGATGTACTATGGGCCATCACTGATGTACTATGGATCATCACTGATGTAGTGTGGACCATCCCTGATGTACTGTGGATCATCACTGATGTACTATGGACCATCCCTGATGTACTATGGACCATCCCTGATGTACTGTGAATCATCACTGGTGTACTGTGGATCATCACTGATGTACTATAGATCATCACTGATGTACTGTGGATCATCACTGATGTACTATGGGCCATCACTGGTGTACTATGGACCATCCCTGATGTACTGTGGATCATCACTGATGTACTATGGATCATCACTGATGTACTGAGGATCATCACTGATGTACTATAGTTCATCACTGATGTACTATGGGCCATCACTGGTGTACTATGGATCATCACTGGTGTACTATGGATCATGACTGATGTACTATGGACCATCCCTGATGTACTGTGGATCATCTCTGATGTACTATAGTTCATCACTGATGTACTATGGGCCATCACTGGTGTACTATGGATCATCACTGGTGTACTATGGATCATCACTGATGTACTATGGACCATCCCTGATGTACTGTGGATCATCACTGATGTACTGTGGATCATCACTGATGTACTATGGATCATCACTGATGTACTATGGGCCATCACTGGTGTACTATGGGCCATCACTGGTGTACTATGGATCATCACTGGTGTACTATGGACCATCACTGATGTACTATGGACCATCACTGATGTACTATGGATCATCACTGATATACTGTGGACCATCACTGATGTACTGTGGACCATCCCTGATGTACTGTGGATCATCACTGAAGTATTGTGGATCATCACTGATGTACTGTGGATCATCACTGATGTACTGTGGATCATCACTAATATACTGTGGATCATAACTGATGTACTGTGGATCATCACTGGTGTACTATGGACCATCCCTGATGTACTGTGGATCATCACTGATGTACTGTGGATCATCACTGATGTACTATAGTTCATCACTGATGTACTATGGGCCATCACTGGTGTACTATGGATCATCACTGGTGTACTATGGATCATCACTGGTGTACTATGGACCATCCCTGATGTACTGTGGATCATCACTGATGTACTGTGGATCATCACTGATGTACTATGGATCATCACTGATGTACTATGTGCCATCACTGGTGTACTATGGATCATCACTGATGTACTATGGATCATCACTGATGTACTATGGACCATCACTGATGTACTATGGGCCATCACTGGTGTACTATGGATCATCACCGATGTACTGTGGACCATCCCTGATGTACTGTGGACCATCACTGATGTACTGTGGATCATCACTGATGTACTCTGGATCATCACTGATGTACTATAGATCATCACTGATGTACTATAGATCATCACTGATGTACTATGGACCATCACTGATGTACTATAGATCATCACTGATGTACTATGGACCATCACTGGTGTACTATGGATCATCACTGGTGTACTGTGGATCATCACTGGTGTACTATGGACCATCCCTGATGTACTGTGGATCATCACTGATGTACTGTGGATCATCACTGATGTACTATAGTTCATCACTGATATACTGTGGGCCATCACTGGTGTACTATGGATCATCACTGGTGTACTATGGATCATCACTGATGTACTATGGACCATCCCTGATGTACTGTGGATCATCACATATGCACTCTGGATCATCACTGATGTACTATGGATCATCACTGATGTACTGTGGATCATCACTGATGTACTATAGTTCATCACTGATGTACTATGGGCCATCACTGGTGTACTATGGATCATCACTGGTGTACTATGGATCATCACTGATGTACTATGGGCCATCACTGGTGTACTATGGATCATCACTGGTGTACTATGGATCATCACTGATGTACTATAGATCATCACTGATGTACTATAGCTCATTACTGATGTACTATGGACCATCACTGATGTACTATAGATCATCACTGATGTACTATGGACCATCACTGGTGTACTATGGATCATCACTGGTGTACTGTGGATCATCACTGGTGTACTATGGACCATCCCTGATGTACTGTGGATCATCACTGATGTACTGTGGATCATCACTGATGTACTATAGTTCATCACTGATGTACTATGGGCCATCACTGGTGTACTATGGATTATCACTGGTGTACTATGGATCATCACTGATGTACTATGGACCATCCCTGATGTACTGTGGATCATCACTGATGTACTGTGGATCATCACTGATGTACTATGGATCATCACTGATGTACTGTGGATCATCACTGATGTACTATAGTTCATCACTGATGTACTATGGGCCATCACTGGTGTACTATGGATCATCACTGGTGTACTATGGATCATCACTGATGTACTATGGACCATCCCTGATGTACTGTGGATCATCACTGATGTACTATAGTTCATCACTGATGTACTATGGGCCATCACTGGTGTACTATGGATCATCACTGGTGTACTATGGATCATCACTGATGTACTATGGACCATCCCTGATGTACTGTGGATCATCACTGATGTACTGTGGATCATCACTGAAGTATTGTGGATCATCACTGATGTACTGTGGATCATCACTGATGTACTGTGTATCATAACTGATGTATTGTGGATCATCACTGATGTACTATAGATCATCACTGATGTACTATAGATCATCACTGATGGACTATGGACCATCACTGATGTACTATAGATCATCACTGATGTACTATGGACCATCACTGGTGTACTATGGATCATCACTGGTGTACTGTGGATCATCACTGGTGTACTATGGACCATCCCTGATGTACTGTGGATCATCACTGATGTACTGTGGATCATCACTGATGTACTATAGTTCATCACTGATGTACTATGGGCCATCACTGGTGTACTATGGATCATCACTGGTGTACTATGGATCATCACTGATGTACTATGGACCATCCCTGATGTACTGTGGATCATCACTGATGTACTGTGGATCATCACTGATGTACTATGGATCATCACTGATGTACTGTGGATCATCACTGATGTACTATGGGCCATCACTGGTGTACTATGGGCCATCACTGGTGTACTATGGATCATCACTGATGTACTATGGATCATCACTGATGTACTATGGACCATCACTGATGTGCTATGGGCCATCACTGGTGTACTATGGATCATCACCGATGTACTGTGGACCATCCCTGATGTACTGTGGACCATCACTGATGTACTGTGGATCATCACTGATGTACTATGGATCATCACTGATGTACTATAGATCATCACTGATGTACTATAGATCATCACTGATGTACTATGGACCATCACTGGTGTACTATGGATCATCACTGGTGTACTGTGGATCATCACTGGGGTACTATGGACCATCCCTGATGTACTGTGGATCATCACTGATATACTATGGATCATCACTGATGTACTATGGATCATCACTGATGTACTATAGTTCATCACTGATGTACTATGGGCCATCACTGGTGTACTATGGATCATCACTGGTGTACTATGGATCATCACTGATGTACTGTGGACCATCCCTGATGTACTGTGGATCATCACTGATGTACTGTGGATCATCACTGATGTACTATAGTTCATCACTGATGTACTATGGGCCATCACTGGTGTACTATGGATCATCACTGGTGTACTATGGATCATCACTGATGTACTATGGACCATCCCTGATGTACTGTGGATCATCACTGATGTACTATAGTTCATCACTGATGTACTATGGGCCATCACTGGTGTACTATGGATCATCACTGGTGTACTATGGATCATCACTGATGTACTATAGATCATCACTGATGTACTATAGTTCATCACTGATGTACTATAGATCATCACTGATGTACTATGGACCATCACTGGTGTACTATAGATCATCACTGATGTACTATGGACCATCACTGGTGTACTATGGATCATCACTGGTGTACTGTGGATCATCACTGGTGTACTATGGACCATCCCTGATGTACTGTGGATCATCACTGATGTACTGTGGATCATCACTGATGTACTATAGTTCATCACTGATGTACTATGGGCCATCACTGGTGTACTATGGATCATCACTGGTGTACTATGGATCATCACTGATGTACTATGGACCATCCCTGATGTACTGTGGATCATCACTGATGTACTGTGGATCATCACTGATGTACTATAGTTCATCACTGATGTACTATGGGCCATCACTGGTGTACTATGGATCATCACTGGTGTACTATGGGCCATCACTGATGTACTATGGACCATCACTGATGTACTATGGATCATCACTGATATACTGTGGACCATCACTGATGTACTGTGGACCATCCCTGATGTACTGTGGATCATCACTGAAGTATTGTGGATCATCACTGATGTACTGTGGATCATCACTGATGTACTGTGGATCATCACTAATATACTGTGGATCATAACTGATGTACTGTGGATCATCACTGGTGTACTATGGACCATCCCTGATGTACTGTGGATCATCACTGATGTACTGTGGATCATCACTGATGTACTATAGTTCATCACTGATGTACTATGGGCCATCACTGGTGTACTATGGATCATCACTGGTGTACTATGGATCATCACTGGTGTACTATGGACCATCCCTGATGTACTGTGGATCATCACTGATGTACTGTGGATCATCACTGATGTACTATGGATCATCACTGATGTACTATGTGCCATCACTGGTGTACTATGGATCATCACTGATGTACTATGGATCATCACTGATGTACTATGGACCATCACTGATGTACTATGGGCCATCACTGGTGTACTATGGATCATCACCGATGTACTGTGGACCATCCCTGATGTACTGTGGACCATCACTGATGTACTGTGGATCATCACTGATGTACTCTGGATCATCACTGATGTACTATAGATCATCACTGATGTACTATAGATCATCACTGATGTACTATGGACCATCACTGATGTACTATAGATCATCACTGATGTACTATGGACCATCACTGGTGTACTATGGATCATCACTGGTGTACTGTGGATCATCACTGGTGTACTATGGACCATCCCTGATGTACTGTGGATCATCACTGATGTACTGTGGATCATCACTGATGTACTATAGTTCATCACTGATATACTGTGGGCCATCACTGGTGTACTATGGATCATCACTGGTGTACTATGGATCATCACTGATGTACTATGGACCATCCCTGATGTACTGTGGATCATCACATATGCACTCTGGATCATCACTGATGTACTATGGATCATCACTGATGTACTGTGGATCATCACTGATGTACTATAGTTCATCACTGATGTACTATGGGCCATCACTGGTGTACTATGGATCATCACTGGTGTACTATGGATCATCACTGATGTACTATGGGCCATCACTGGTGTACTATGGATCATCACTGGTGTACTATGGATCATCACTGATGTACTATAGATCATCACTGATGTACTATAGCTCATTACTGATGTACTATGGACCATCACTGATGTACTATAGATCATCACTGATGTACTATGGACCATCACTGGTGTACTATGGATCATCACTGGTGTACTGTGGATCATCACTGGTGTACTATGGACCATCCCTGATGTACTGTGGATCATCACTGATGTACTGTGGATCATCACTGATGTACTATAGTTCATCACTGATGTACTATGGGCCATCACTGGTGTACTATGGATCATCACTGGTGTACTATGGATCATCACTGATGTACTATGGACCATCCCTGATGTACTGTGGATCATCACTGATGTACTGTGGATCATCACTGATGTACTATGGATCATCACTGATGTACTGTGGATCATCACTGATGTACTATAGTTCATCACTGATGTACTATGGGCCATCACTGGTGTACTATGGATCATCACTGGTGTACTATGGATCATCACTGATGTACTATGGACCATCCCTGATGTACTGTGGATCATCACTGATGTACTATAGTTCATCACTGATGTACTATGGGCCATCACTGGTGTACTATGGATCATCACTGGTGTACTATGGATCATCACTGATGTACTATGGACCATCCCTGATGTACTGTGGATCATCACTGATGTACTGTGGATCATCACTGAAGTATTGTGGATCATCACTGATGTACTGTGGATCATCACTGATGTACTGTGTATCATAACTGATGTATTGTGGATCATCACTGATGTACTATAGATCATCACTGATGTACTATAGATCATCACTGATGGACTATGGACCATCACTGATGTACTATAGATCATCACTGATGTACTATGGACCATCACTGGTGTACTATGGATCATCACTGGTGTACTGTGGATCATCACTGGTGTACTATGGACCATCCCTGATGTACTGTGGATCATCACTGATGTACTGTGGATCATCACTGATGTACTATAGTTCATCACTGATGTACTATGGGCCATCACTGGTGTACTATGGATCATCACTGGTGTACTATGGATCATCACTGATGTACTATGGACCATCCCTGATGTACTGTGGATCATCACTGATGTACTGTGGATCATCACTGATGTACTATGGATCATCACTGATGTACTGTGGATCATCACTGATGTACTATGGGCCATCACTGGTGTACTATGGGCCATCACTGGTGTACTATGGATCATCACTGATGTACTATGGATCATCACTGATGTACTATGGACCATCACTGATGTGCTATGGGCCATCACTGGTGTACTATGGATCATCACCGATGTACTGTGGACCATCCCTGATGTACTGTGGACCATCACTGATGTACTGTGGATCATCACTGATGTACTATGGATCATCACTGATGTACTATAGATCATCACTGATGTACTATAGATCATCACTGATGTACTATGGACCATCACTGGTGTACTATGGATCATCACTGGTGTACTGTGGATCATCACTGGGGTACTATGGACCATCCCTGATGTACTGTGGATCATCACTGATATACTATGGATCATCACTGATGTACTATGGATCATCACTGATGTACTATAGTTCATCACTGATGTACTATGGGCCATCACTGGTGTACTATGGATCATCACTGGTGTACTATGGATCATCACTGATGTACTATGGACCATCCCTGATGTACTGTGGATCATCACTGATGTACTGTGGATCATCACTGATGTACTATAGTTCATCACTGATGTACTATGGGCCATCACTGGTGTACTATGGATCATCACTGGTGTACTATGGATCATCACTGATGTACTATGGACCATCCCTGATGTACTGTGGATCATCACTGATGTACTATAGTTCATCACTGATGTACTATGGGCCATCACTGGTGTACTATGGATCATCACTGGTGTACTATGGATCATCACTGATGTACTATAGATCATCACTGATGTACTATAGTTCATCACTGATGTACTATAGATCATCACTGATGTACTATGGACCATCACTGGTGTACTATAGATCATCACTGATGTACTATGGACCATCACTGGTGTACTATGGATCATCACTGGTGTACTGTGGATCATCACTGGTGTACTATGGACCATCCCTGATGTACTGTGGATCATCACTGATGTACTGTGGATCATCACTGATGTACTATAGTTCATCACTGATGTACTATGGGCCATCACTGGTGTACTATGGATCATCACTGGTGTACTATGGATCATCACTGATGTACTATGGACCATCCCTGATGTACTGTGGATCATCACTGATGTACTGTGGATCATCACTGATGTACTATAGTTCATCACTGATGTACTATGGGCCATCACTGGTGTACTATGGATCATCACTGGTGTACTATGGGCCATCACTGGTGTACTATGGATCATCACTGATGTACTGTGGATCATCACTGATGTACTATAGTTCATCACTGATGTACTATGGGCCATCACTGGTGTACTATGGATCTTCACTGGTGTACTATGGGCCATCACTGGTGTACTATGGATCATCACTGGTGTACTATGGATCATCACTGATGTACTGTGGACCATCCCTGAAGTACTGTGGATCATCACTGATGTACTGTGGATCATCACTGATGTACTATGGATCATCACTGATGTACTATGGGCCATCACTGGTGTACTATGGGCCATCACTGGTGTACTATGGATCATCACTGATGTACTATGGATCATCACTGATATACTGTGGACCATCCCTGATGTACTGTGGATCATCACTGATGTACTGTGGATCATCACTGAAGTATTGTGGATCATCACTGATGTACTGTGGATCATCACTGATGTACTGTGGATCATCACTGATGTACTGTGTATCATAACTGATGTACTGTGGATCATCACTGATGTACTATAGATCATCACTGATGTACTATAGATCATCAATGATGTACTATGGACCATCACTGATGTACTATAGATCATCACTGATGTACTATGGACCATCACTGGTGTACTATGGATCATCACTGGTGTACTGTGGATCATCACTGGTGTACTATGGACCATCCCTGATGTACTGTGGATCATCACTGATGTACTATAGTTCATCACTGATGTACTATGGGCCATCACTGGTGTACTATGGATCATCACTGGTGTACTATGGATCATCACTGGTGTACTATGGATCATCACTGATGTACTATGGACCATCCCTGATGTACTGTGGATCATCACTGATGTACTGTGGATCATCACTGATGTACTATGGATCATCACTGATGTACTGTGGATTATCACTGATGTACTATAGTTCATCACTGATGTACTATGGGCCATCACTGGTGTACTATGGATCATCACTGGTGTACTATGGATCATCACTGATGTACTATGGACCATCCCTGATGTACTGTGGATCATCTCTGATGTACTATAGTTCATCACTGATGTACTATGGGCCATCACTGGTGTACTATGGATCATCACTGGTGTACTATGGATCATCACTGATGTACTATGGACCATCCCTGATGTACTGTGGATCATCACTGATGTATTGTGGATCATCACTGATGTACTATGGATCATCACTGATGTACTATGGGCCATCACTGGTGTACTATGGGCCATCACTGGTGTACTATGGATCATCACTGGTGTACTATGGACCATCACTGATGTACTATGGACCATCACTGATGTACTATGGATCATCACTGATATACTGTGGACCATCCCTGATGTACTGTGGATCATCACTGATGTACTGTGGATCATCACTGAAGTATTGTGGATCATCATTGATGTACTGTGGATCATCACTGATGTATTGTGTATCATAACTGATGTACTGTGGATCATCACTGATGTACTATAGATCATCACTGTTGTACTATAGATCATCACTGATGTACTATGGACCATCACTGGTGTACTGTGGATCATCACTGGTGTACTATGGACCATCCCTGATGTACTGTGGATCATCACTGATGTACTGTGGATCATCACTGATGTACTATGGGCCATCACTGGTGTACTATGGATCATCACTGATGTACTATGGACCATCCCTGATGTACTGTGGATCATCACTGATGTACTATGGATCATCACTGATGTACTGTGGATCATCACTGATGTACTATAGTTCATCACTGATGTACTATGGGCCATCACTGGTTGTACTATGGATCATCACTGGTGTACTATGGATCATGACTGATGTACTATGGACCATCCCTGATGTACTGTGGATCATCTCTGATGTACTATAGTTCATCACTGATGTACTATGGGCCATCACTGGTGTACTATGGATCATCACTGGTGTACTATGGATCATCACTGATGTACTATGGACCTTCCCTGATGTACTGTGGATCATCACTGATGTACTGTGGATCATCACTGATGTACTATGGATCATCACTGATGTACTATGGGCCATCACTGGTGTACTATGGGCCATCACTGGTGTACTATGGATCATCACTGGTGTACTATGGACCATCACTGATGTACTATGGACCATCACTGATGTACTATGGATCATCACTGATATACTGTGGACCATCACTGATGTACTGTGGACCATCCCTGATGTACTGTGGATCATCACTGAAGTATTGTGGATCATCACTGATGTACTGTGGATCATCACTGATGTACTGTGGATCATCACTAATGTACTGTGGATCATAACTGATGTACTGTGGATCATCACTGGTGTACTATGGACCATCCCTGATGTACTGTGGATCATCACTGATGTACTGTGGATCATCACTGATGTACTATAGTTCATCACTGATGTACTATGGGCCATCACTGGTGTACTATGGATCATCACTGGTGTACTATGGATCATCACTGATGTACTATGGACCATCCCTGATGTACTGTGGATCATCACTGATGTACTGTGGATCATCACTGGTGTACTATGGATCATCACCGATGTACTGTGGACCATCCCTGATGTACTGTGGACCATCACTGATGTACTGTGGATCATCACTGATGTACTATGGATCATCACTGATGTACTATAGATCATCACTGATGTACTATGGACCATCACTGATGTACTATAGATCATCACTGATGTACTATGGACCATCACTGGTGTACTATGGATCATCACTGGTGTACTGTGGATCATCACTGGTGTACTATGGACCATCCCTGATGTACTGTGGATCATCACTGATGTACTGTGGATCATCACTGATGTACTATAGTTCATCACTGATATACTGTGGGCCATCACTGGTGTACTATGGATCATCACTGGTGTACTATGGATCATCACTGATGTACTATGGACCATCCCTGATGTACTGTGGATCATCACTGATGTACTGTGGATCATCACTGATGTACTATGGATCATCACTGATGTACTGTGGATCATCACTGATGTACTATAGTTCATCACTGATGTACTATGGGCCATCACTGGTGTACTATGGATCATCACTGGTGTACTATGGATCATCACTGATGTACTATGGGCCATCACTGGTGTACTATGGATCATCACTGGTGTACTATGGATCATCACTGATGTACTATAGATCATCACTGATGTACTATAGCTCATCACTGATGTACTATGGACCATCACTGATGTACTATAGATCATCACTGATGTACTATGGACCATCACTGGTGTACTATGGATCATCACTGGTGTACTGTGGATCATCACTGGTGTACTATGGACCATCCCTGATGTACTGTGGATCATCACTGATGTACTGTGGATCATCACTGATGTACTATAGTTCATCACTGATGTACTATGGGCCATCACTGGTGTACTATGGATCATCACTGGTGTACTATGGATCATCACTGATGTACTATGGACCATCCCTGATGTACTGTGGATCATCACTGATGTACTGTGGATCATCACTGATGTACTATGGATCATCACTGATGTACCGTGGATCATCACTGATGTACTATAGTTCATCACTGATGTACTATGGGCCATCACTGGTGTACTATGGATCATCACTGGTGTACTATGGATCATCACTGATGTACTATGGACCATCCCTGATGTACTGTGGATCATCACTGATGTACTGTGGATCATCACTGATGTACTATGGATCATCACTGATGTACTATGGATCATCACTGATATACTGTGGACCATCCCTGATGTACTGTGGATCATCACTGATGTACTGTGGATCATCACTGAAGTATTGTGGATCATCACTGATGTACTGTGGATCATCACTGATGTACTGTGTATCATAACTGATGTATTGTGGATCATCACTGATTTACTATAGATCATCACTGATGTACTATAGATCATCACTGATGGACTATGGACCATCACTGATGTACTATAGATCATCACTGATGTACTATGGACCATCACTGGTGTACTATGGATCATCACTGGTGTACTATGGATCATCACCGGTGTACTATGGATCATCACCGATGTACTGTGGACCATCCCTGATGTACTGTGGACCATCACTGATGTACTGTGGATCATCACTGATGTACTATGGATCATCACTGATGTACTATAGATCATCACTGATGTACTATAGATCATCACTGATGTACTATGGACCATCACTGATGTACTATAGATCATCACTGATGTACTATGGACCATCACTGGTGTACTATGGATCATCACTGGTGTACTGTGGATCATCACTGGTGTACTATGGACCATCCCTGATGTACTGTGGATCATCACTGATATACTATGGATCATCACTGATGTACTATGGATCATCACTGATGTACTATAGTTCATCACTGATGTACTATGGGCCATCACTGGTGTACTATGGATCATCACTGGTGTACTATGGATCATCACTGATGTACTATGGACCATCCCTGATGTACTGTGGATCATCACTGATGTACTGTGGATCTCCACTGATGTACTATGGATCATCACTGATGTACTGTGGATTATCACTGATGTACTATAGTTCATCACTGATGTACTATGGGCCATCACTGGTGTACTATGGATCATCACTGGTGTACTATGGATCATCACTGATGTACTATGGACCATCCCTGATGTACTGTGGATCATCTCTGATGTACTATAGTTCATCACTGATGTACTATGGGCCATCACTGGTGTACTATGGATCATCACTGGTGTACTATGGATCATCACTGATGTACTATGGACCATCCCTGATGTACTGTGGATCATCACTGATGTATTGTGGATCATCACTGATGTACTATGGATCATCACTGATGTACTATGGGCCATCACTCGTGTACTATGGGCCATCACTGGTGTACTATGGATCATCACTGGTGTACTATGGACCATCACTGATGTACTATGGACCATCACTGATGTACTATGGATCATCACTGATATACTGTGGACCATCCCTGATGTACTGTGGATCATCACTGATGTACTGTGGATCATCACTGAAGTATTGTGGATCATCATTGATGTACTGTGGATCATCACTGATGTACTGTGTATCATAACTGATGTACTGTGGATCATCACTGATGTACTATAGATCATCACTGTTGTACTATAGATCATCACTGATGTACTATGGACCATCACTGGTGTACTGTGGATCATCACTGGTGTTCTATGGACCATCCCTGATGTACTGTGGATCATCACTGATGTACTGTGGATCATCACTGATGTACTATAGTTCATCACTGATGTACTATGGGCCATCACTGGTGTACTATGGATCATCACTGATGTACTATGGACCATCCCTGATGTACTGTGGATCATCACTGATGTACTATGGATCATCACTAATGTACTGTGGATCATCACTGATGTACTATAGTTCATCACTGATGTACTATGGGCCATCACTGGTGTACTATGGATCATCACTGGTGTACTATGGATCATGACTGATGTACAATGGACCATCCCTGATGTACTGTGGATCATCTCTGATGTACTATAGTTCATCACTGATGTACTATGGGCCATCACTGGTGTACTATGGATCATCACTGGTGTACTATGGATCATCACTGATGTACTATGGACCTTCCCTGATGTACTGTGGATCATCACTGATGTACTGTGGATCATCACCGATGTACTATGGATCATCACTGATGTACTATGGGCCATCACTGGTGTACTATGGGCCATCACTGGTGTACTATGGATCATCACTGGTGTACTATGGACCATCACTGATGTACTATGGACCATCACTGATGTACTATGGATCATCACTGATATACTGTGGACCATCACTGATGTACTGTGGACCATCCCTGATGTACTGTGGATCATCACTGAAGTATTGTGGATCATCACTGATGTACTGTGGATCATCACTGATGTACTGTGGATCATCACTAATGTACTGTGGATCATAACTGATGTACTGTGGATCATCACTGGTGTACTATGGACCATCCCTGATGTACTGTGGATCATCACTGATGTACTGTGGATCATCACTGATGTACTATAGTTCATCACTGATGTACTATGGGCCATCACTGGTGTACTATGGATCATCACTGGTGTACTATGGATCATCACTGATGTACTATGGACCATCCCTGATGTACTGTGGATCATCACTGATGTACTATGGATCATCACCGATGTACTGTGGACCATCCCTGATGTACTGTGGACCATCACTGATGTACTGTGGATCATCACTGATGTACTATGGATCATCACTGATGTACTATAGATCATCACTGATGTACTATAGATCATCACTGATGTACTATGGACCATCACTGATGTACTATAGATCATCACTGATGTACTATGGACCATCACTGGTGTACTATGGATCATCACTGGTGTACTGTGGATCATCACTGGTGTACTATGGACCATCCCTGATGTACTGTGGATCATCACTGATGTACTGTGGATCATCACTGATGTACTATAGTTCATCACTGATATACTGTGGGCCATCACTGGTGTACTATGGATCATCACTGGTGTACTATGGATCATCACTGATGTACTATGGACCATCCCTGATGTACTGTGGATCATCACTGATGTACTGTGGATCATCACTGATGTACTATGGATCATCACTGATGTACTGTGGATCATCACTGATGTACTATAGTTCATCACTGATGTACTATGGGCCATCACTGGTGTACTATGGATCATCACTGGTGTACTATGGATCATCACTGATGTACTATGGGCCATCACTGGTGTACTATGGATCATCACTGGTGTACTATGGATCATCACTGATGTACTATAGATCATCACTGATGTACTATAGCTCATCACTGATGTACTATGGACCATCACTGATGTACTATAGATCATCACTGATGTACTATGGACCATCACTGGTGTACTATGGATCATCACTGGTGTACTGTGGATCATCACTGGTGTACTATGGACCATCCCTGATGTACTGTGGATCATCACTGATGTACTGTGGATCATCACTGATGTACTATAGTTCATCACTGATGTACTATGGGCCATCACTGGTGTACTATGGATCATCACTGGTGTACTATGGATCATCACT
Source organism: Rana muscosa (assembly GCA_029206835.1). NCBI lineage: Eukaryota > Metazoa > Chordata > Amphibia > Anura > Ranidae > Rana > Rana muscosa. The sequence continues at coordinate 2,054,815 of JARGYO010000232.1, forward strand.
GATGTACTATGGACCATCCCTGATGTACTGTGGATCATCACTGATGTACTGTGGATCATCACTGATGTACTATGGATCATCACTGATGTACTGTGGATCATCACTGATGTACTATAGTTCATCACTGATGTACTATGGGCCATCACTGGTGTACTATGGATCATCACTGGTGTACTATGGATCATCACTGATGTACTATGGACCATCGCTGATGTACTGTGGATCATCACTGATGTACTGTGGATCATCACTGATGTACTATGGATCATCACTGATGTACTATGGATCATCACTGATATACTGTGGACCATCCCTGATGTACTGTGGATCATCACTGATGTACTGTGGATCATCACTGAAGTATTGTGGATCATCACTGATGTACTGTGGATCATCACTGATGTACTGTGTATCATAACTGATGTATTGTGGATCATCACTGATGTACTATAGATCATCACTGATGTACTATAGATCATCACTGATGGACTATGGACCATCACTGATGTACTATAGATCATCACTGATGTACTATGGACCATCACTGGTGTACTATGGATCATCACTGGTGTACTATGGATCATCACTGGTGTACTATGGATCATCACCGATGTACTGTGGACCATCCCTGATGTACTGTGGACCATCACTGATGTACTGTGGATCATCACTGATGTACTATGGATCATCACTGATGTACTATAGATCATCACTGATGTACTATGGATCATCACTGATATACTGTGGACCATCCCTGATGTACTGTGGATCATCACTGATGTACTGTGGATCATCACTGAAGTATTGTGGATCATCACTGATGTACTGTGGATCATCACTGATGTACTGTGGATCATCACTGATGTACTGTGTATCATAACTGATGTACTGTGGATCATCACTGATGTACTATAGATCATCACTGATGTACTATAGATCATCAATGATGTACTATGGACCATCACTGATGTACTATAGATCATCACTGATGTACTATGGACCATCACTGGTGTACTATGGATCATCACTGGTGTACTGTGGATCATCACTGGTGTACTATGGACCATCCCTGATGTACTGTGGATCATCACTGATGTACTGTGGATCATCACTGATGTACTATAGTTCATCACTGATGTACTATGGGACATCACTGGTGTACTATGGATCATCACTGGTGTACTATGGATCATCACTGGTGTACTATGGATCATCACTGATGTACTATGGACCATCCCTGATGTACTGTGGATCATCACTGATGTACTGTGGATCATCACTGATGTACTATGGATCATCACTGATGTACTGTGGATTATCACTGATGTACTATAGATCATCACTGATGTACTATGGGCCATCACTGGTGTACTATGGATCATCACTGGTGTACTATGGATCATCACTGATGTACTATGGACCATCCCTGATGTACTGTGGATCATCTCTGATGTACTATAGTTCATCACTGATGTACTATGGGCCATCACTGGTGTACTATGGATCATCACTGGTGTACTATGGATCATCACTGATGTACTATGGACCATCCCTGATGTACTGTGGATCATCACTGATGTATTGTGGATCATCACTGATGTACTATGGATCATCACTGATGTACTATGGGCCATCACTGGTGTACTATGGGCCATCACTGGTGTACTATGGATCATCACTGGTGTACTATGGACCATCACTGATGTACTATGGACCATCACTGATGTACTATGGATCATCACTGATATACTGTGGACCATCCCTGATGTACTGTGGATCATCACTGATGTACTGTGGATCATCACTGAAGTATTGTGGATCATCATTGATGTACTGTGGATCATCACTGATGTACTGTGTATCATAACTGATGTACTGTGGATCATCACTGATGTACTATAGATCATCACTGTTGTACTATAGATCATCACTGATGTACTATGGACCATCACTGGTGTACTGTGGATCATCACTGGTGTTCTATGGACCATCCCTGATGTACTGTGGATCATCACTGATGTACTGTGGATCATCACTGATGTACTATAGTTCATCACTGATGTACTATGGGCCATCACTGGTGTACTATGGATCATCACTGATGTACTATGGACCATCCCTGATGTACTGTGGATCATCACTGATGTACTATGGATCATCACTAATGTACTGTGGATCATCACTGATGTACTATAGTTCATCACTGATGTACTATGGGCCATCACTGGTGTACTATGGATCATCACTGGTGTACTATGGATCATGACTGATGTACAATGGACCATCCCTGATGTACTGTGGATCATCTCTGATGTACTATAGTTCATCACTGATGTACTATGGGCCATCACTGGTGTACTATGGATCATCACTGGTGTACTATGGATCATCACTGATGTACTATGGACCTTCCCTGATGTACTGTGGATCATCACTGATGTACTGTGGATCATCACCGATGTACTATGGATCATCACTGATGTACTATGGGCCATCACTGGTGTACTATGGGCCATCACTGGTGTACTATGGATCATCACTGGTGTACTATGGACCATCACTGATGTACTATGGACCATCACTGATGTACTATGGATCATCACTGATATACTGTGGACCATCACTGATGTACTGTGGACCATCCCTGATGTACTGTGGATCATCACTGAAGTATTGTGGATCATCACTGATGTACTGTGGATCATCACTGATGTACTGTGGATCATCACTAATGTACTGTGGATCATAACTGATGTACTGTGGATCATCACTGGTGTACTATGGACCATCCCTGATGTACTGTGGATCATCACTGATGTACTGTGGATCATCACTGATGTACTATAGTTCATCACTGATGTACTATGGGCCATCACTGGTGTACTATGGATCATCACTGGTGTACTATGGATCATCACTGATGTACTATGGACCATCCCTGATGTACTGTGGATCATCACTGATGTACTATGGATCATCACCGATGTACTGTGGACCATCCCTGATGTACTGTGGACCATCACTGATGTACTGTGGATCATCACTGATGTACTATGGATCATCACTGATGTACTATAGATCATCACTGATGTACTATAGATCATCACTGATGTACTATGGACCATCACTGATGTACTATAGATCATCACTGATGTACTATGGACCATCACTGGTGTACTATGGATCATCACTGGTGTACTGTGGATCATCACTGGTGTACTATGGACCATCCCTGATGTACTGTGGATCATCACTGATGTACTGTGGATCATCACTGATGTACTATAGTTCATCACTGATATACTGTGGGCCATCACTGGTGTACTATGGATCATCACTGGTGTACTATGGATCATCACTGATGTACTATGGACCATCCCTGATGTACTGTGGATCATCACTGATGTACTGTGGATCATCACTGATGTACTATGGATCATCACTGATGTACTGTGGATCATCACTGATGTACTATAGTTCATCACTGATGTACTATGGGCCATCACTGGTGTACTATGGATCATCACTGGTGTACTATGGATCATCACTGATGTACTATGGGCCATCACTGGTGTACTATGGATCATCACTGGTGTACTATGGATCATCACTGATGTACTATAGATCATCACTGATGTACTATAGCTCATCACTGATGTACTATGGACCATCACTGATGTACTATAGATCATCACTGATGTACTATGGACCATCACTGGTGTACTATGGATCATCACTGGTGTACTGTGGATCATCACTGGTGTACTATGGACCATCCCTGATGTACTGTGGATCATCACTGATGTACTGTGGATCATCACTGATGTACTATAGTTCATCACTGATGTACTATGGGCCATCACTGGTGTACTATGGATCATCACTGGTGTACTATGGATCATCACTGATGTACTATGGACCATCCCTGATGTACTGTGGATCATCACTGATGTACTGTGGATCATCACTGATGTACTATGGATCATCACTGATGTACTGTGGATCATCACTGATGTACTATAGTTCATCACTGATGTACTATGGGCCATCACTGGTGTACTATGGATCATCACTGGTGTACTATGGATCATCACTGATGTACTATGGACCATCGCTGATGTACTGTGGATCATCGCTGATGTACTGTGGATCATCACTGATGTACTATGGATCATCACTGATGTACTATGGATCATCACTGATATACTGTGGACCATCCCTGATGTACTGTGGATCATCACTGATGTACTGTGGATCATCACTGAAGTATTGTGGATCATCACTGATGTACTGTGGATCATCACTGATGTACTGTGTATCATAACTGATGTATTGTGGATCATCACTGATGTACTATAGATCATCACTGATGTACTATAGATCATCACTGATGGACTATGGACCATCACTGAAGTACTATAGATCATCACTGATGTACTATGGACCATCACTGGTGTACTATGGATCATCACTGGTGTACTATGGATCATCACTGGTGTACTATGGATCATCACCGATGTACTGTGGACCATCCCTGATGTACTGTGGACCATCACTGATGTACTGTGGATCATCACTGATGTACTATGGATCATCACTGATGTACTATAGATCATCACTGATGTACTATGGATCATCACTGATATACTGTGGACCATCCCTGATGTACTGTGGATCATCACTGATGTACTGTGGATCATCACTGAAGTATTGTGGATCATCACTGATGTACTGTGGATCATCACTGATGTACTGTGGATCATCACTGATGTACTGTGTATCATAACTGATGTACTGTGGATCATCACTGATGTACTATAGATCATCACTGATGTACTATAGATCATCAATGATGTACTATGGACCATCACTGATGTACTATAGATCATCACTGATGTACTATGGACCATCACTGGTGTACTATGGATCATCACTGGTGTACTGTGGATCATCACTGGTGTACTATGGACCATCCCTGATGTACTGTGGATCATCACTGATGTACTGTGGATCATCACTGATGTACTATAGTTCATCACTGATGTACTATGGGACATCACTGGTGTACTATGGATCATCACTGGTGTACTATGGATCATCACTGGTGTACTATGGATCATCACTGATGTACTATGGACCATCCCTGATGTACTGTGGATCATCACTGATGTACTGTGGATCATCACTGATGTACTATGGATCATCACTGATGTACTGTGGATTATCACTGATGTACTATAGATCATCACTGATGTACTATGGGCCATCACTGGTGTACTATGGATCATCACTGGTGTACTATGGATCATCACTGATGTACTATGGACCATCCCTGATGTACTGTGGATCATCTCTGATGTACTATAGTTCATCACTGATGTACTATGGGCCATCACTGGTGTACTATGGATCATCACTGGTGTACTATGGATCATCACTGATGTACTATGGACCATCCCTGATGTACTGTGGATCATCACTGATGTATTGTGGATCATCACTGATGTACTATGGATCATCACTGATGTACTATGGGCCATCACTGGTGTACTATGGGCCATCACTGGTGTACTATGGATCATCACTGGTGTACTATGGACCATCACTGATGTACTATGGACCATCACTGATGTACTATGGATCATCACTGATATACTGTGGACCATCCCTGATGTACTGTGGATCATCACTGATGTACTGTGGATCATCACTGAAGTATTGTGGATCATCATTGATGTACTGTGGATCATCACTGATGTACTGTGTATCATAACTGATGTACTGTGGATCATCACTGATGTACTATAGATCATCACTGTTGTACTATAGATCATCACTGATGTACTATGGACCATCACTGGTGTACTGTGGATCATCACTGGTGTACTATGGACCATCCCTGATGTACTGTGGATCATCACTGATGTACTGTGGATCATCACTGATGTACTATAGTTCATCACTGATGTACTATGGGCCATCACTGGTGTACTATGGATCATCACTGATGTACTATGGACCATCCCTGATGTACTGTGGATCATCACTGATGTACTATGGATCATCACTGATGTACTGTGGATCATCACTGATGTACTATAGTTCATCACTGATGTACTATGGGCCATCACTGGTGTACTATGGATCATCACTGGTGTACTATGGATCATGACTGATGTACTATGGACCATCCCTGATGTACTGTGGATCATCTCTGATGTACTATAGTTCATCACTGATGTACTATGGGCCATCACTGGTGTACTATGGATCATCACTGGTGTACTATGGATCATCACTGATGTACTATGGACCTTCCCTGATGTACTGTGGATCATCACTGATGTACTGTGGATCATCACTGATGTACTATGGATCATCACTGATGTACTATGGGCCATCACTGGTGTACTATGGGCCATCACTGGTGTACTATGGATCATCACTGGTGTACTATGGACCATCACTGATGTACTATGGACCATCACTGATGTACTATGGATCATCACTGATATACTGTGGACCATCACTGATGTACTGTGGACCATCCCTGATGTACTGTGGATCATCACTGAAGTATTGTGGATCATCACTGATGTACTGTGGATCATCACTGATGTACTGTGGATCATCACTGATGTACTGTGGATCATAACTGATGTACTGTGGATCATCACTGGTGTACTATGGACCATCCCTGATGTACTGTGGATCATCACTGATGTACTGTGGATCATCACTGATGTACTATAGTTCATCACTGATGTACTATGGGCCATCACTGGTGTACTATGGCTCATCACTGGTGTACTATGGATCATCACTGATGTACTATGGACCATACCTGATGTACTGTGGATCATCACTGATGTACTGTGGATCATCACTGGTGTACTATGGATCATCACCGATGTACTGTGGACCATCCCTGATGTACTGTGGACCATCACTGATGTACTGTGGATCATCACTGATGTACTATGGATCATCACTGATGTACTATAGATCATCACTGATGTACTATAGATCATCACTGATGTACTATGGACCATCACTGATGTACTATAGATCATCACTGATGTACTATGGACCATCACTGGTGTACTATGGATCATCACTGGTGTACTGTGGATCATCACTGGTGTACTATGGACCATCCCTGATGTACTGTGGATCATCACTGATGTACTGTGGATCATCACTGATGTACTATAGTTCATCACTGATATACTGTGGGCCATCACTGGTGTACTATGGATCATCACTGGTGTACTATGGATCATCACTGATGTACTATGGACCATCCCTGATGTACTGTGGATCATCACTGATGTACTGTGGATCATCACTGATGTACTATGGATCATCACTGATGTACTGTGGATCATCACTGATGTACTATAGTTCATCACTGATGTACTATGGGACATCACTGGTGTACTATGGATCATCACTGGTGTACTATGGATCATCACTGATGTACTATGGGCCATCACTGGTGTACTATGGATCATCACTGGTGTACTATGGATCATCACTGATGTACTATAGATCATCACTGATGTACTATAGCTCATCACTGATGTACTATGGACCATCACTGATGTACTATAGATCATCACTGATGTACTATGGACCATCACTGGTGTACTATGGATCATCACTGGTGTACTGTGGATCATCACTGGTGTACTGTGGATCATCACTGGTGTACTATGGACCATCCCTGATGTACTGTGGATCATCACTGATGTACTGTGGATCATCACTGATGTACTATAGTTCATCACTGATGTACTATGGGCCATCACTGGTGTACTATGGATCATCACTGGTGTACTATGGATCATCACTGATGTACTATGGACCATCCCTGATGTACTGTGGATCATCACTGATGTACTGTGGATCATCACTGATGTACTATGGATCATCACTGATGTACTGTGGATCATCACTGATGTACTATAGTTCATCACTGATGTACTATGGGCCATCACTGGTGTACTATGGATCATCACTGGTGTACTATGGATCATCACTGATGTACTATGGACCATCCCTGATGTACTGTGGATCATCACTGATGTACTGTGGATCATCACTGATGTACTATGGATCATCACTGATGTACTATGGATCATCACTGATATACTGTGGACCATCCCTGATGTACTGTGGATCATCACTGATGTACTGTGGATCATCACTGAAGTATTGTGGATCATCACTGATGTACTGTGGATCATCACTGATGTACTGTGTATCATAACTGATGTATTGTGGATCATCACTGATGTACTATAGATCATCACTGATGTACTATAGATCATCACTGATGTACTATAGATCATCACTGATGGACTATGGACCATCACTGATGTACTATAGATCATCACTGATGTACTATGGACCATCACTGGTGTACTATGGATCATCACTGGTGTACTATGGATCATCACTGGTGTACTATGGATCATCACCGATGTACTGTGGACCATCCCTGATGTACTGTGGACCATCACTGATGTACTGTGGATCATCACTGATGTACTATGGATCATCACTGATGTACTATAGATCATCACTGATGTACTATGGATCATCACTGATATACTGTGGACCATCCCTGATGTACTGTGGATCATCACTGATGTACTGTGGATCATCACTGAAGTATTGTGGATCATCACTGATGTACTGTGGATCATCACTGATGTACTGTGGATCATCACTGATGTACTGTGTATCATAACTGATGTACTGTGGATCATCACTGATGTACTATAGATCATCACTGATGTACTATAGATCATCAATGATGTACTATGGACCATCACTGATGTACTATAGATCATCACTGATGTACTATGGACCATCACTGGTGTACTATGGATCATCACTGGTGTACTGTGGATCATCACTGGTGTACTATGGACCATCCCTGATGTACTGTGGATCATCACTGATGTACTGTGGATCATCACTGATGTACTATAGTTCATCACTGATGTACTATGGGCCATCACTGGTGTACTATGGATCATCACTGGTGTACTATGGATCATCACTGGTGTACTATGGATCATCACTGATGTACTATGGACCATCCCTGATGTACTGTGGATCATCACTGATGTACTGTGGATCATCACTGATGTACTATGGATCATCACTGATGTACTGTGGATTATCACTGATGTACTATAGTTCATCACTGATGTACTATGGGCCATCACTGGTGTACTATGGATCATCACTGGTGTACTATGGATCATCACTGATGTACTATGGACCATCCCTGATGTACTGTGGATCATCTCTGATGTACTATAGTTCATCACTGATGTACTATGGGCCATCACTGGTGTACTATGGATCATCACTGGTGTACTATGGATCATCACTGATGTACTATGGACCATCCCTGATGTACTGTGGATCATCACTGATGTATTGTGGATCATCACTGATGTACTATGGATCATCACTGATGTACTATGGGCCATCACTGGTGTACTATGGGCCATCACTGGTGTACTATGGATCATCACTGGTGTACTATGGACCATCACTGATGTACTATGGACCATCACTGATGTACTATGGATCATCACTGATATACTGTGGACCATCCCTGATGTACTGTGGATCATCACTGATGTACTGTGGATCATCACTGAAGTATTGTGGATCATCATTGATGTACTGTGGATCATCACTGATGTACTGTTTATCATAACTGATGTACTGTGGATCATCACTGATGTACTATAGATCATCACTGTTGTACTATAGATCATCACTGATGTACTATGGACCATCACTGGTGTACTGTGGATCATCACTGGTGTACTATGGACCATCCCTGATGTACTGTGGATCATCACTGATGTACTGTGGATCATCACTGATGTACTATAGTTCATCACTGATGTACTATGGGCCATCACTGGTGTACTATGGATCATCACTGATGTACTATGGACCATCCCTGATGTACTGTGGATCATCACTGATGTACTATGGATCATCACTGATGTACTGTGGATCATCACTGATGTACTATAGTTCATCACTGATGTACTATGGGCCATCACTGGTGTACTATGGATCATCACTGGTGTACTATGGATCATGACTGATGTACTATGGACCATCCCTGATGTACTGTGGATCATCTCTGATGTACTATAGTTCATCACTGATGTACTATGGGCCATCACTGGTGTACTATGGATCATCACTGGTGTACTATGGATCATCACTGATGTACTATGGACCTTCCCTGATGTACTGTGGATCATCACTGATGTACTGTGGATCATCACTGATGTACTATGGATCATCACTGATGTACTATGGGCCATCACTGGTGTACTATGGGCCATCACTGGTGTACTATGGATCATCACTGGTGTACTATGGACCATCACTGATGTACTATGGACCATCACTGATGTACTATGGATCATCACTGATATACTGTGGACCATCACTGATGTACTGTGGACCATCCCTGATGTACTGTGGATCATCACTGAAGTATTGTGGATCATCACTGATGTACTGTGGACCATCCCTGATGTACTGTGGATCATCACTGATGTACTGTGGATCATCACTGAAGTATTGTGGATCATCATTGATGTACTGTGGATCATCACTGATGTACTGTGTATCATAACTGATGTACTGTGGATCATCACTGATGTACTATAGATCATCACTGTTGTACTATAGATCATCACTGATGTACTATGGACCATCACTGGTGTACTGTGGATCATCACTGGTGTACTATGGACCATCCCTGATGTACTGTGGATCATCACTGATGTACTGTGGATCATCACTGATGTACTATGGGCCATCACTGGTGTACTATGGATCATCACTGATGTACTATGGACCATCCCTGATGTACTGTGGATCATCACTGATGTACTATGGATCATCACTGATGTACTGTGGATCATCACTGATGTACTATAGTTCATCACTGATGTACTATGGGCCATCACTGGTGTACTATGGATCATCACTGGTGTACTATGGATCATGACTGATGTACTATGGACCATCCCTGATGTACTGTGGATCATCTCTGATGTACTATAGTTCATCACTGATGTACTATGGGCCATCACTGGTGTACTATGGATCATCACTGGTGTACTATGGATCATCACTGATGTACTATGGACCTTCCCTGATGTACTGTGGATCATCACTGATGTACTGTGGATCATCACTGATGTACTATGGATCATCACTGATGTACTATGGGCCATCACTGGTGTACTATGGGCCATCACTGGTGTACTATGGATCATCACTGGTGTACTATGGACCATCACTGATGTACTATGGACCATCACTGATGTACTATGGATCATCACTGATATACTGTGGACCATCACTGATGTACTGTGGACCATCCCTGATGTACTGTGGATCATCACTGAAGTATTGTGGATCATCACTGATGTACTGTGGATCATCACTAATGTACTGTGGATCATAACTGATGTACTGTGGATCATCACTGGTGTACTATGGACCATCCCTGATGTACTGTGGATCATCACTGATGTACTGTGGATCATCACTGATGTACTATAGTTCATCACTGATGTACTATGGGCCATCACTGGTGTACTATGGATCATCACTGGTGTACTATGGATCATCACTGATGTACTATGGACCATCCCTGATGTACTGTGGATCATCACTGATGTACTGTGGATCATCACTGGTGTACTATGGATCATCACCGATGTACTGTGGACCATCCCTGATGTACTGTGGACCATCACTTATGTACTGTGGATCATCACTGATGTACTATGGATCATCACTGATGTACTATAGATCATCACTGATGTACTATGGACCATCACTGATGTACTATAGATCATCACTGATGTACTATGGACCATCACTGGTGTACTATGGATCATCACTGGTGTACTGTGGATCATCACTGGTGTACTATGGACCATCCCTGATGTACTGTGGATCATCACTGATGTACTGTGGATCATCACTGATGTACTATAGTTCATCACTGATATACTGTGGGCCATCACTGGTGTACTATGGATCATCACTGGTGTACTATGGATCATCACTGATGTACTATGGACCATCCCTGATGTACTGTGGATCATCACTGATGTACTGTGGATCATCACTGATGTACTATGGATCATCACTGATGTACTGTGGATCATCACTGATGTACTATAGTTCATCACTGATGTACTATGGGCCATCACTGGTGTACTATGGATCATCACTGGTGTACTATGGATCATCACTGATGTACTATGGGCCATCACTGGTGTACTATGGATCATCACTGGTGTACTATGGATCATCACTGATGTACTATAGATCATCACTGATGTACTATAGCTCATCACTGATGTACTATGGACCATCACTGATGTACTATAGATCATCACTGATGTACTATGGACCATCACTGGTGTACTATGGATCATCACTGGTGTACTGTGGATCATCACTGGTGTACTATGGACCATCCCTGATGTACTGTGGATCATCACTGATGTACTGTGGATCATCACTGATGTACTATAGTTCATCACTGATGTACTATGGGCCATCACTGGTGTACTATGGATCATCACTGGTGTACTATGGATCATCACTGATGTACTATGGACCATCCCTGATGTACTGTGGATCATCACTGATGTACTGTGGATCATCACTGATGTACTATGGATCATCACTGATGTACCGTGGATCATCACTGATGTACTATAGTTCATCACTGATGTACTATGGGCCATCACTGGTGTACTATGGATCATCACTGGTGTACTATGGATCATCACTGATGTACTATGGACCATCCCTGATGTACTGTGGATCATCACTGATGTACTGTGGATCATCACTGATGTACTATGGATCATCACTGATGTACTATGGATCATCACTGATATACTGTGGACCATCCCTGATGTACTGTGGATCATCACTGATGTACTGTGGATCATCACTGAAGTATTGTGGATCATCACTGATGTACTGTGGATCATCACTGATGTACTGTGTATCATAACTGATGTATTGTGGATCATCACTGATTTACTATAGATCATCACTGATGTACTATAGATCATCACTGATGGACTATGGACCATCACTGATGTACTATAGATCATCACTGATGTACTATGGACCATCACTGGTGTACTATGGATCATCACTGGTGTACTATGGATCATCACTGGTGTACTATGGATCATCACCGATGTACTGTGGACCATCCCTGATGTACTGTGGACCATCACTGATGTACTGTGGATCATCACTGATGTACTATGGATCATCACTGATGTACTATAGATCATCACTGATGTACTATAGATCATCACTGATGTACTATGGACCATCACTGATGTACTATAGATCATCACTGATGTACTATGGACCATCACTGGTGTACTATGGATCATCACTGGTGTACTGTGGATCATCACTGGTGTACTATGGACCATCCCTGATGTACTGTGGATCATCACTGATATACTATGGATCATCACTGATGTACTATGGATCATCACTGATGTACTATAGTTCATCACTGATGTACTATGGGCCATCACTGGTGTACTATGGATCATCACTGGTGTACTATGGATCATCACTGATGTACTATGGACCATCCCTGATGTACTGTGGATCATCACTGATGTACTGTGGATCTCCACTGATGTACTATGGATCATCACTGATGTACTGTGGATTATCACTGATGTACTATAGTTCATCACTGATGTACTATGGGCCATCACTGGTGTACTATGGATCATCACTGGTGTACTATGGATCATCACTGATGTACTATGGACCATCCCTGATGTACTGTGGATCATCTCTGATGTACTATAGTTCATCACTGATGTACTATGGGCCATCACTGGTGTACTATGGATCATCACTGGTGTACTATGGATCATCACTGATGTACTATGGACCATCCCTGATGTACTGTGGATCATCACTGATGTATTCTGGATCATCACTGATGTACTATGGATCATCACTGATGTACTATGGGCCATCACTGGTGTACTATGGGCCATCACTGGTGTACTATGGATCATCACTGGTGTACTATGGACCATCACTGATGTACTATGGACCATCACTGATGTACTATGGATCATCACTGATATACTGTGGACCATCCCTGATGTACTGTGGATCATCACTGATGTACTGTGGATCATCACTGAAGTATTGTGGATCATCATTGATGTACTGTGGATCATCACTGATGTACTGTGTATCATAACTGATGTACTGTGGATCATCACTGATGTACTATAGATCATCACTGTTGTACTATAGATCATCACTGATGTACTATGGACCATCACTGGTGTACTGTGGATCATCACTGGTGTTCTATGGACCATCCCTGATGTACTGTGGATCATCACTGATGTACTGTGGATCATCACTGATGTACTATAGTTCATCACTGATGTACTATGGGCCATCACTGGTGTACTATGGATCATCACTGATGTACTATGGACCATCCCTGATGTACTGTGGATCATCACTGATGTACTATGGATCATCACTAATGTACTGTGGATCATCACTGATGTACTATAGTTCATCACTGATGTACTATGGGCCATCACTGGTGTACTATGGATCATCACTGGTGTACTATGGATCATGACTGATGTACAATGGACCATCCCTGATGTACTGTGGATCATCTCTGATGTACTATAGTTCATCACTGATGTACTATGGGCCATCACTGGTGTACTATGGATCATCACTGGTGTACTATGGATCATCACTGATGTACTATGGACCTTCCCTGATGTACTGTGGATCATCACTGATGTACTGTGGATCATCACCGATGTACTATGGATCATCACTGATGTACTATGGGCCATCACTGGTGTACTATGGGCCATCACTGGTGTACTATGGATCATCACTGGTGTACTATGGACCATCACTGATGTACTATGGACCATCACTGATGTACTATGGATCATCACTGATATACTGTGGACCATCACTGATGTACTGTGGACCATCCCTGATGTACTGTGGATCATCACTGAAGTATTGTGGATCATCACTGATGTACTGTGGATCATCACTGATGTACTGTGGATCATCACTAATGTACTGTGGATCATAACTGATGTACTGTGGATCATCACTGGTGTACTATGGACCATCCCTGATGTACTGTGGATCATCACTGATGTACTGTGGATCATCACTGATGTACTATAGTTCATCACTGATGTACTATGGGCCATCACTGGTGTACTATGGATCATCACTGGTGTACTATGGATCATCACTGATGTACTATGGACCATCCCTGATGTACTGTGGATCATCACTGATGTACTATGGATCATCACCGATGTACTGTGGACCATCCCTGATGTACTGTGGACCATCACTGATGTACTGTGGATCATCACTGATGTACTATGGATCATCACTGATGTACTATAGATCATCACTGATGTACTATAGATCATCACTGATGTACTATGGACCATCACTGATGTACTATAGATCATCACTGATGTACTATGGACCATCACTGGTGTACTATGGATCATCACTGGTGTACTGTGGATCATCACTGGTGTACTATGGACCATCCCTGATGTACTGTGGATCATCACTGATGTACTGTGGATCATCACTGATGTACTATAGTTCATCACTGATATACTGTGGGCCATCACTGGTGTACTATGGATCATCACTGGTGTACTATGGATCATCACTGATGTACTATGGACCATCCCTGATGTACTGTGGATCATCACTGATGTACTGTGGATCATCACTGATGTACTATGGATCATCACTGATGTACTGTGGATCATCACTGATGTACTATAGTTCATCACTGATGTACTATGGGCCATCACTGGTGTACTATGGATCATCACTGGTGTACTATGGATCATCACTGATGTACTATGGGCCATCACTGGTGTACTATGGATCATCACTGGTGTACTATGGATCATCACTGATGTACTATAGATCATCACTGATGTACTATAGCTCATCACTGATGTACTATGGACCATCACTGATGTACTATAGATCATCACTGATGTACTATGGACCATCACTGGTGTACTATGGATCATCACTGGTGTACTGTGGATCATCACTGGTGTACTATGGACCATCCCTGATGTACTGTGGATCATCACTGATGTACTGTGGATCATCACTGATGTACTATAGTTCATCACTGATGTACTATGGGCCATCACTGGTGTACTATGGATCATCACTGGTGTACTATGGATCATCACTGATGTACTATGGACCATCCCTGATGTACTGTGGATCATCACTGATGTACTGTGGATCATCACTGATGTACTATGGATCATCACTGATGTACTGTGGATCATCACTGATGTACTATAGTTCATCACTGATGTACTATGGGCCATCACTGGTGTACTATGGATCATCACTGGTGTACTATGGATCATCACTGATGTACTATGGACCATCGCTGATGTACTGTGGATCATCACTGATGTACTGTGGATCATCACTGATGTACTATGGATCATCACTGATGTACTATGGATCATCACTGATATACTGTGGACCATCCCTGATGTACTGTGGATCATCACTGATGTACTGTGGATCATCACTGAAGTATTGTGGATCATCACTGATGTACTGTGGATCATCACTGATGTACTGTGTATCATAACTGATGTATTGTGGATCATCACTGATGTACTATAGATCATCACTGATGTACTATAGATCATCACTGATGGACTATGGACCATCACTGATGTACTATAGATCATCACTGATGTACTATGGACCATCACTGGTGTACTATGGATCATCACTGGTGTACTATGGATCATCACTGGTGTACTATGGATCATCACTGATGTACTGTGGACCATCCCTGATGTACTGTGGACCATCACTGATGTACTGTGGATCATCACTGATGTACTATGGATCATCACTGATGTACTATAGATCATCACTGATGTACTATGGATCATCACTGATATACTGTGGACCATCCCTGATGTACTGTGGATCATCACTGATGTACTGTGGATCATCACTGAAGTATTGTGGATCATCACTGATGTACTGTGGATCATCACTGATGTACTGTGGATCATCACTGATGTACTGTGTATCATAACTGATGTACTGTGGATCATCACTGATGTACTATAGATCATCACTGATGTACTATAGATCATCAATGATGTACTATGGACCATCACTGATGTACTATAGATCATCACTGATGTACTATGGACCATCACTGGTGTACTATAGATCATCACTGGTGTACTGTGGATCATCACTGGTGTACTATGGACCATCCCTGATGTACTGTGGATCATCACTGATGTACTGTGGATCATCACTGATGTACTATAGTTCATCACTGATGTACTATGGGCCATCACTGGTGTACTATGGATCATCACTGGTGTACTATGGATCATCACTGGTGTACTATGGATCATCACTGATGTACTATGGACCATCCCTGATGTACTGTGGATCATCACTGATGTACTGTGGATCATCACTGATGTACTATGGATCATCACTGATGTACTGTGGATTATCACTGATGTACTATAGATCATCACTGATGTACTATGGGCCATCACTGGTGTACTATGGATCATCACTGGTGTACTATGGATCATCACTGATGTACTATGGACCATCCCTGATGTACTGTGGATCATCTCTGATGTACTATAGTTCATCACTGATGTACTATGGGCCATCACTGGTGTACTATGGATCATCACTGGTGTACTATGGATCATCACTGATGTACTATGGACCATCCCTGATGTACTGTGGATCATCACTGATGTATTGTGGATCATCACTGATGTACTATGGATCATCACTGATGTACTATGGGCCATCACTGGTGTACTATGGGCCATCACTGGTGTACTATGGATCATCACTGGTGTACTATGGACCATCACTGATGTACTATGGACCATCACTGATGTACTATGGATCATCACTGATATACTGTGGACCATCCCTGATGTACTGTGGATCATCACTGATGTACTGTGGATCATCACTGAAGTATTGTGGATCATCATTGATGTACTGTGGATCATCACTGATGTACTGTGTATCATAACTGATGTACTGTGGATCATCACTGATGTACTATAGATCATCACTGTTGTACTATAGATCATCACTGATGTACTATGGACCATCACTGGTGTACTGTGGATCATCACTGGTGTACTATGGACCATCCCTGATGTACTGTGGATCATCACTGATGTACTGTGGATCATCACTGATGTACTATAGTTCATCACTGATGTACTATGGGCCATCACTGGTGTACTATGGATCATCACTGATGTACTATGGACCATCCCTGATGTACTGTGGATCATCACTGATGTACTATGGATCATCACTGATGTACTGTGGATCATCACTGATGTACTATAGTTCATCACTGATGTACTATGGGCCATCACTGGTGTACTATGGATCATCACTGGTGTACTATGGATCATGACTGATGTACTATGGACCATCCCTGATGTACTGTGGATCATCTCTGATGTACTATAGTTCATCACTGATGTACTATGGGCCATCACTGGTGTACTATGGATCATCACTGGTGTACTATGGATCATCACTGATGTACTATGGACCTTCCCTGATGTACTGTGGATCATCACTGATGTACTGTGGATCATCACTGATGTACTATGGATCATCACTGATGTACTATGGGCCATCACTGGTGTACTATGGGCCATCACTGGTGTACTATGGACCATCACTGATGTACTATGGACCATCACTGATGTACTATGGATCATCACTGATATACTGTGGACCATCACTGATGTACTGTGGACCATCCCTGATGTACTGTGGATCATCACTGAAGTATTGTGGATCATCACTGATGTACTGTGGATCATCACTGATGTACTGTGGATCATCACTGATGTACTGTGGATCATAACTGATGTACTGTGGATCATCACTGGTGTACTATGGACCATCCCTGATGTACTGTGGATCATCACTGATGTACTGTGGATCATCACTGATGTACTATAGTTCATCACTGATGTACTATGGGCCATCACTGGTGTACTATGGCTCATCACTGGTGTACTATGGATCATCACTGATGTACTATGGACCATACCTGATGTACTGTGGATCATCACTGATGTACTGTGGATCATCACTGGTGTACTATGGATCATCACCGATGTACTGTGGACCATCCCTGATGTACTGTGGACCATCACTGATGTACTGTGGATCATCACTGATGTACTATGGATCATCACTGATGTACTATAGATCATCACTGATGTACTATAGATCATCACTGATGTACTATGGACCATCACTGATGTACTATAGATCATCACTGATGTACTATGGACCATCACTGGTGTACTATGGATCATCACTGGTGTACTGTGGATCATCACTGGTGTACTATGGACCATCCCTGATGTACTGTGGATCATCACTGATGTACTGTGGATCATCACTGATGTACTATAGTTCATCACTGATATACTGTGGGCCATCACTGGTGTACTATGGATCATCACTGGTGTACTATGGATCATCACTGATGTACTATGGACCATCCCTGATGTACTGTGGATCATCACTGATGTACTGTGGATCATCACTGATGTACTATGGATCATCACTGATGTACTGTGGATCATCACTGATGTACTATAGTTCATCACTGATGTACTATGGGACATCACTGGTGTACTATGGATCATCACTGGTGTACTATGGATCATCACTGATGTACTATGGGCCATCACTGGTGTACTATGGATCATCACTGGTGTACTATGGATCATCACTGATGTACTATAGATCATCACTGATGTACTATAGCTCATCACTGATGTACTATGGACCATCACTGATGTACTATAGATCATCACTGATGTACTATGGACCATCACTGGTGTAAAATGGATCATCACTGGTGTACTGTGGATCATCACTGGTGTACTGTGGATCATCACTGGTGTACTATGGACCATCCCTGATGTACTGTGGATCATCACTGATGTACTGTGGATCATCACTGATGTACTATAGTTCATCACTGATGTACTATGGGCCATCACTGGTGTACTATGGATCATCACTGGTGTACTATGGATCATCACTGATGTACTATGGACCATCCCTGATGTACTGTGGATCATCACTGATGTACTGTGGATCATCACTGATGTACTATGGATCATCACTGATGTACTGTGGATCATCATCACTGATGTACTATAGTTCATCACTGATGTACTATGGGCCATCACTGGTGTACTATGGATCATCACTGGTGTACTATGGATCATCACTGATGTACTATGGACCATCCCTGATGTACTGTGGATCATCACTGATGTACTGTGGATCATCACTGATGTACTATGGATCATCACTGATGTACTATGGATCATCACTGATATACTGTGGACCATCCCTGATGTACTGTGGATCATCACTGATGTACTGTGGATCATCACTGAAGTATTGTGGATCATCACTGATGTACTGTGGATCATCACTGATGTACTGTGTATCATAACTGATGTATTGTGGATCATCACTGATGTACTATAGATCATCACTGATGTACTATAGATCATCACTGATGGACTATGGACCATCACTGATGTACTATAGATCATCACTGATGTACTATGGACCATCACTGGTGTACTATGGATCATCACTGGTGTACTATGGATCATCACTGGTGTACTATGGATCATCACCGATGTACTGTGGACCATCCCTGATGTACTGTGGACCATCACTGATGTACTGTGGATCATCACTGATGTACTATGGATCATCACTGATGTACTATAGATCATCACTGATGTACTGGATCATCACTGATATACTGTGGACCATGCCTGATGTACTGTGGATCATCACTGATGTACTGTGGATCATCACTGAAGTATTGTGGATCATCACTGATGTACTGTGGATCATCACTGATGTACTGTGATCATCACTGATGTACTGTGTATCATAACTGATGTACTGTGGATCATCACTGATGTACTATAGATCATCACTGATGTACTATAGATCATCAATGATGTACTATGGACCATCACTGATGTACTATAGATCATCACTGATGTACTATGGACCATCACTGGTGTACTATGGATCATCACTGGTGTACTGTGGATCATCACTGGTGTACTATGGACCATCCCTGATGTACTGTGGATCATCACTGATGTACTGTGGATCATCACTGATGTACTATAGTTCATCACTGATGTACTATGGGCCATCACTGGTGTACTATGGATCATCACTGGTGTACTATGGATCATCACTGGTGTACTATGGATCATCACTGATGTACTATGGACCATCCCTGATGTACTGTGGATCATCACTGATGTACTGTGGATCATCACTGATGTACTATGGATCATCACTGATGTACTGTGGATTATCACTGATGTACTATAGTTCATCACTGATGTACTATGGGCCATCACTGGTGTACTATGGATCATCACTGGTGTACTATGGATCATCACTGATGTACTATGGACCATCCCTGATGTACTGTGGATCATCTCTGATGTACTATAGTTCATCACTGATGTACTATGGGCCATCACTGGTGTACTATGGATCATCACTGGTGTACTATGGATCATCACTGATGTACTATGGACCATCCCTGATGTACTGTGGATCATCACTGATGTATTGTGGATCATCACTGATGTACTATGGATCATCACTGATGTACTATGGGCCATCACTGGTGTACTATGGGCCATCACTGGTGTACTATGGATCATCACTGGTGTACTATGGACCATCACTGATGTACTATGGACCATCACTGATGTACTATGGATCATCACTGATATACTGTGGACCATCCCTGATGTACTGTGGATCATCACTGATGTACTGTGGATCATCACTGAAGTATTGTGGATCATCATTGATGTACTGTGGATCATCACTGATGTACTGTTTATCATAACTGATGTACTGTGGATCATCACTGATGTACTATAGATCATCACTGTTGTACTATAGATCATCACTGATGTACTATGGACCATCACTGGTGTACTGTGGATCATCACTGGTGTACTATGGACCATCCCTGATGTACTGTGGATCATCACTGATGTACTGTGGATCATCACTGATGTACTATAGTTCATCACTGATGTACTATGGGCCATCACTGGTGTACTATGGATCATCACTGATGTACTATGGACCATCCCTGATGTACTGTGGATCATCACTGATGTACTATGGATCATCACTGATGTACTGTGGATCATCACTGATGTACTATAGTTCATCACTGATGTACTATGGGCCATCACTGGTGTACTATGGATCATCACTGGTGTACTATGGATCATGACTGATGTACTATGGACCATCCCTGATGTACTGTGGATCATCTCTGATGTACTATAGTTCATCACTGATGTACTATGGGCCATCACTGGTGTACTATGGATCATCACTGATGTACTATGGACCTTCCCTGATGTACTGTGGATCATCACTGATGTACTGTGGATCATCACTGATGTACTATGGATCATCACTGATGTACTATGGGCCATCACTGGTGTACTATGGGCCATCACTGGTGTACTATGGATCATCACTGGTGTACTATGGACCATCACTGATGTACTATGGACCATCACTGATGTACTATGGATCATCACTGATATACTGTGGACCATCACTGATGTACTGTGGACCATCCCTGATGTACTGTG
Organism: Rana muscosa; assembly: GCA_029206835.1. Classification (NCBI taxonomy): domain Eukaryota; kingdom Metazoa; phylum Chordata; class Amphibia; order Anura; family Ranidae; genus Rana; species Rana muscosa. The sequence continues at coordinate 2,077,758 of JARGYO010000232.1, forward strand.
GATCATCACTGAAGTATTGTGGATCATCACTGATGTACTGTGGATCATCACTGATGTACTGTGGATCATCACTAATGTACTGTGGATCATAACTGATGTACTGTGGATCATCACTGGTGTACTATGGACCATCCCTGATGTACTGTGGATCATCACTGATGTACTGTGGATCATCACTGATGTACTATAGTTCATCACTGATGTACTATGGGCCATCACTGGTGTACTATGGATCATCACTGGTGTACTATGGATCATCACTGATGTACTATGGACCATCCCTGATGTACTGTGGATCATCACTGATGTACTGTGGATCATCACTGGTGTACTATGGATCATCACCGATGTACTGTGGACCATCCCTGATGTACTGTGGACCATCACTGATGTACTGTGGATCATCACTGATGTACTATGGATCATCACTGATGTACTATAGATCATCACTGATGTACTATAGATCATCACTGATGTACTATGGACCATCACTGATGTACTATAGATCATCACTGATGTACTATGGACCATCACTGGTGTACTATGGATCATCACTGGTGTACTGTGGATCATCACTGGTGTACTATGGACCATCCCTGATGTACTGTGGATCATCACTGATGTACTGTGGATCATCACTGATGTACTATAGTTCATCACTGATATACTGTGGGCCATCACTGGTGTACTATGGATCATCACTGGTGTACTATGGATCATCACTGATGTACTATGGACCATCCCTGATGTACTGTGGATCATCACTGATGTACTGTGGATCATCACTGATGTACTATGGATCATCACTGATGTACTGTGGATCATCACTGATGTACTATAGTTCATCACTGTTGTACTATGGGCCATCACTGGTGTACTATGGATCATCACTGGTGTACTATGGATCATCACTGATGTACTATGGGCCATCACTGGTGTACTATGGATCATCACTGGTGTACTATGGATCATCACTGATGTACTATAGATCATCACTGATGTACTATAGCTCATCACTGATGTACTATGGACCATCACTGATGTACTATAGATCATCACTGATGTACTATGGACCATCACTGGTGTACTATGGATCATCACTGGTGTACTGTGGATCATCACTGGTGTACTATGGACCATCCCTGATGTACTGTGGATCATCACTGATGTACTGTGGATCATCACTGATGTACTATAGTTCATCACTGATGTACTATGGGCCATCACTGGTGTACTATGGATCATCACTGGTGTACTATGGATCATCACTGGTGTACTATGGATCATCACTGATGTACTATGGACCATCCCTGATGTACTGTGGATCATCACTGATGTATTGTGGATCATCACTGATGTACTATGGATCATCACTGATGTACTATGGGCCATCACTGGTGTACTATGGGCCATCACTGGTGTACTATGGATCATCACTGGTGTACTATGGACCATCACTGATGTACTATGGACCATCACTGATGTACTATGGATCATCACTGATATACTGTGGACCATCCCTGATGTACTGTGGATCATCACTGATGTACTGTGGATCATCACTGAAGTATTGTGGATCATCATTGATGTACTGTGGATCATCACTGATGTACTGTTTATCATAACTGATGTACTGTGGATCATCACTGATGTACTATAGATCATCACTGTTGTACTATAGATCATCACTGATGTACTATGGACCATCACTGGTGTACTGTGGATCATCACTGGTGTACTATGGACCATCCCTGATGTACTGTGGATCATCACTGATGTACTGTGGATTATCACTGATGTACTATAGTTCATCACTGATGTACTATGGGCCATCACTGGTGTACTATGGATCATCACTGATGTACTATGGACCATCCCTGATGTACTGTGGATCATCACTGATGTACTATGGATCATCACTGATGTACTGTGGATCATCACTGATGTACTATAGTTCATCACTGATGTACTATGGGCCATCACTGGTGTACTATGGATCATCACTGGTGTACTATGGATCATGACTGATGTACTATGGACCATTCCTGATGTACTGTGGATCATCTCTGATGTACTATAGTTCATCACTGATGTACTATGGGCCATCACTGGTGTACTATGGATCATCACTGGTGTACTATGGATCATCACTGATGTACTATGGACCTTCCCTGATGTACTGTGGATCATCACTGATGTACTGTGGATCATCACTGATGTACTATGGATCATCACTGATGTACTATAGATCATCACTGATGTACTATGGACCATCACTGATGTACTATAGATCATCACTGATGTACTATGGACCATCACTGGTGTACTATGGATCATCACTGGTGTACTGTGGATCATCACTGGTGTACTATGGACCATCCCTGATGTACTGTGGATCATCACTGATGTACTGTGGATCATCACTGATGTACTATAGTTCATCACTGATATACTGTGGGCCATCACTGGTGTACTATGGATCATCACTGGTGTACTATGGATCATCACTGATGTACTATGGACCATCCCTGATGTACTGTGGATCATCACTGATGTACTGTGGATCATCACTGATGTACTATGGATCATCACTGATGTACTGTGGATCATCACTGATGTACTATAGTTCATCACTGTTGTACTATGGGCCATCACTGGTGTACTATGGATCATCACTGGTGTACTATGGATCATCACTGATGTACTATGGGCCATCACTGGTGTACTATGGATCATCACTGGTGTACTATGGATCATCACTGATGTACTATAGATCATCACTGATGTACTATAGCTCATCACTGATGTACTATGGACCATCACTGATGTACTATAGATCATCACTGATGTACTATGGACCATCACTGGTGTACTATAGATCATCACTGATGTACTATGGACCATCACTGATGTACTATAGATCATCACTGATGTACTATGGACCATCACTGGTGTACTATGGATCATCACTGGTGTACTGTGGATCATCACTGGTGTACTATGGACCATCCCTGATGTACTGTGGATCATCACTGATGTACTGTGGATCATCACTGATGTACTATAGTTCATCACTGATATACTGTGGGCCATCACTGGTGTACTATGGATCATCACTGGTGTACTATGGATCATCACTGATGTACTATGGACCATCCCTGATGTACTGTGGATCATCACTGATGTACTGTGGATCATCACTGATGTACTATGGATCATCACTGATGTACTGTGGATCATCACTGATGTACTATAGTTCATCACTGTTGTACTATGGGCCATCACTGGTGTACTATGGATCATCACTGGTGTACTATGGATCATCACTGATGTACTATGGGCCATCACTGGTGTACTATGGATCATCACTGGTGTACTATGGATCATCACTGATGTACTATAGATCATCACTGATGTACTATAGCTCATCACTGATGTACTATGGACCATCACTGATGTACTATAGATCATCACTGATGTACTATGGACCATCACTGGTGTACTATGGATCATCACTGGTGTACTGTGGATCATCACTGGTGTACTATGGACCATCCCTGATGTACTGTGGATCATCACTGATGTACTGTGGATCATCACTGATGTACTATAGTTCATCACTGATGTACTATGGGCCATCACTGGTGTACTATGGATCATCACTGGTGTACTATGGATCATCACTGATGTACTATGGACCATCCCTGATGTACTGTGGATCATCACTGATGTACTGTGGATCATCACTGATGTACTATGGATCATCACTGATGTACTGTGGATCATCACTGATGTACTATAGTTCATCACTGATGTACTATGGGCCATCACTGGTGTACTATGGATCATCACTGGTGTACTATGGATCATCACTGATGTACTATGGACCATCCCTGATGTACTGTGGATCATCACTGATGTACTGTGGATCATCACTGATGTACTATGGATCATCACTGATATACTGTGGACCATCCCTGATGTACTGTGGATCATCACTGATGTACTGTGGATCATCACTGAAGTATTGTGGATCATCACTGATGTACTGTGGATCATCACTGATGTACTGTGTATCATAACTGATGTATTGTGGATCATCACTGATGTACTATAGATCATCACTGATGTACTATAGATCATCACTGATGGACTATGGACCATCACTGATGTACTATAGATCATCACTGATGTACTATGGACCATCACTGGTGTACTATGGATCATCACTGGTGTACTATGGATCATCACTGGTGTACTATGGATCATCACCGATGTACTGTGGACCATCCCTGATGTACTGTGGACCATCACTGATGTACTGTGGATCATCACTGATGTACTATGGATCATCACTGATGTACTATAGATCATCACTGATGTACTATAGATCATCACTGATGTACTATGGACCATCACTGATGTACTATAGATCATCACTGATGTACTATGGACCATCACTGGTGTACTATGGATCATCACTGGTGTACTGTGGATCATCACTGGTGTACTATGGACCATCCCTGATGTACTGTGGATCATCACTGATATACTATGGATCATCACTGATGTACTATGGATCATCACTGATGTACTATAGTTCATCACTGATGTACTATGGGCCATCACTGGTGTACTATGGATCATCACTGGTGTACTATGGATCATCACTGATGTACTATGGACCATCCCTGATGTACTGTGGATCATCACTGATGTACTGTGGATCATCACTGATGTACTATGGATCATCACTGATGTACTGTGGATTATCACTGATGTACTATAGTTCATCACTGATGTACTATGGGCCATCACTGGTGTACTATGGATCATCACTGGTGTACTATGGATCATCACTGATGTACTATGGACCATCCCTGATGTACTGTGGATCATCTCTGATGTACTATAGTTCATCACTGATGTACTATGGGCCATCACTGGTGTACTATGGATCATCACTGGTGTACTATGGATCATCACTGATGTACTATGGACCATCCCTGATGTACTGTGGATCATCACTGATGTATTGTGGATCATCACTGATGTACTATGGATCATCACTGATGTACTATGGGCCATCACTGGTGTACTATGGGCCATCACTGGTGTACTATGGATCATCACTGGTGTACTATGGATCATCACTGATGTACTATGGACCATCCCTGATGTACTGTGGATCATCACTGATGTACTGTGGATCATCACTGATGTACTATGGATCATCACTGATGTACTGTGGATCATCACTGATGTACTATAGTTCATCACTGATGTACTATGGGCCATCACTGGTGTACTATGGATCATCACTGGTGTACTATGGATCATCACTGATGTACTATGGACCATCCCTGATGTACTGTGGATCATCACTGATGTACTGTGGATCATCACTGATGTACTATGGATCATCACTGATATACTGTGGACCATCCCTGATGTACTGTGGATCATCACTGATGTACTGTGGATCATCACTGAAGTATTGTGGATCATCACTGATGTACTGTGGATCATCACTGATGTACTGTGTATCATAACTGATGTATTGTGGATCATCACTGATGTACTATAGATCATCACTGATGTACTATAGATCATCACTGATGGACTATGGACCATCACTGATGTACTATAGATCATCACTGATGTACTATGGACCATCACTGGTGTACTATGGATCATCACTGGTGTACTATGGATCATCACTGGTGTACTATGGATCATCACCGATGTACTGTGGACCATCCCTGATGTACTGTGGACCATCACTGATGTACTGTGGATCATCACTGATGTACTATGGATCATCACTGATGTACTATAGATCATCACTGATGTACTATAGATCATCACTGATGTACTATGGACCATCACTGATGTACTATAGATCATCACTGATGTACTATGGACCATCACTGGTGTACTATGGATCATCACTGGTGTACTGTGGATCATCACTGGTGTACTATGGACCATCCCTGATGTACTGTGGATCATCACTGATATACTATGGATCATCACTGATGTACTATGGATCATCACTGATGTACTATAGTTCATCACTGATGTACTATGGGCCATCACTGGTGTACTATGGATCATCACTGGTGTACTATGGATCATCACTGATGTACTATGGACCATCCCTGATGTACTGTGGATCATCACTGATGTACTGTGGATCATCACTGATGTACTATGGATCATCACTGATGTACTGTGGATTATCACTGATGTACTATAGTTCATCACTGATGTACTATGGGCCATCACTGGTGTACTATGGATCATCACTGGTGTACTATGGATCATCACTGATGTACTATGGACCATCCCTGATGTACTGTGGATCATCTCTGATGTACTATAGTTCATCACTGATGTACTATGGGCCATCACTGGTGTACTATGGATCATCACTGGTGTACTATGGATCATCACTGATGTACTATGGACCATCCCTGATGTACTGTGGATCATCACTGATGTATTGTGGATCATCACTGATGTACTATGGATCATCACTGATGTACTATGGGCCATCACTGGTGTACTATGGGCCATCACTGGTGTACTATGGATCATCACTGGTGTACTATGGACCATCACTGATGTACTATGGACCATCACTGATGTACTATGGATCATCACTGATATACTGTGGACCATCCCTGATGTACTGTGGATCATCACTGATGTACTGTGGATCATCACTGAAGTATTGTGGATCATCATTGATGTACTGTGGATCATCACTGATGTACTGTGTATCATAACTGATGTACTGTGGATCATCACTGATGTACTATAGATCATCACTGTTGTACTATAGATCATCACTGATGTACTATGGACCATCACTGGTGTACTGTGGATCATCACTGGTGTACTATGGACCATCCCTGATGTACTGTGGATCATCACTGATGTACTGTGGATCATCACTGATGTACTATAGTTCATCACTGATGTACTATGGGCCATCACTGGTGTACTATGGATCATCACTGATGTACTATGGACCATCCCTGATGTACTGTGGATCATCACTGATGTACTATGGATCATCACTGATGTACTGTGGATCATCACTGATGTACTATAGTTCATCACTGATGTACTATGGGCCATCACTGGTGTACTATGGATCATCACTGGTGTACTATGGATCATGACTGATGTACTATGGACCATCCCTGATGTACTGTGGATCATCTCTGATGTACTATAGTTCATCACTGATGTACTATGGGCCATCACTGGTGTACTATGGATCATCACTGGTGTACTATGGATCATCACTGATGTACTATGGACCTTCCCTGATGTACTGTGGATCATCACTGATGTACTATGGGCCATCACTGGTGTACTATGGGCCATCACTGGTGTACTATGGATCATCACTGGTGTACTATGGACCATCACTGATGTACTATGGACCATCACTGATGTACTATGGATCATCACTGATATACTGTGGACCATCACTGATGTACTGTGGACCATCCCTGATGTACTGTGGATCATCACTGAAGTATTGTGGATCATCACTGATGTACTGTGGATCATCACTGATGTACTGTGGATCATCACTAATGTACTGTGGATCATAACTGATGTACTGTGGATCATCACTGGTGTACTATGGACCATCCCTGATGTACTGTGGATCATCACTGATGTACTGTGGATCATCACTGATGTACTATAGTTCATCACTGATGTACTATGGGCCATCACTGGTGTACTATGGATCATCACTGGTGTACTATGGATCATCACTGATGTACTATGGACCATCCCTGATGTACTGTGGATCATCACTGATGTACTGTGGATCATCACTGGTGTACTATGGATCATCACCGATGTACTGTGGACCATCCCTGATGTACTGTGGACCATCACTGATGTACTGTGGATCATCACTGATGTACTATGGATCATCACTGATGTATTATAGATCATCACTGATGTACTATAGATCATCACTGATGTACTATGGACCATCACTGATGTACTATAGATCATCACTGATGTACTATGGACCATCACTGGTGTACTATGGATCATCACTGGTGTACTGTGGATCATCACTGGTGTACTATGGACCATCCCTGATGTACTGTGGATCATCACTGATGTACTGTGGATCATCACTGATGTACTATAGTTCATCACTGATATACTGTGGGCCATCACTGGTGTACTATGGATCATCACTGGTGTACTATGGATCATCACTGATGTACTATGGACCATCCCTGATGTACTGTGGATCATCACTGATGTACTGTGGATCATCACTGATGTACTATGGATCATCACTGATGTACTGTGGATCATCACTGATGTACTATAGTTCATCACTGATGTACTATGGGCCATCACTGGTGTACTATGGATCATCACTGGTGTACTATGGATCATCACTGATGTACTATGGGCCATCACTGGTGTACTATGGATCATCACTGGTGTACTATGGATCATCACTGATGTACTATAGATCATCACTGATGTACTATAGCTCATCACTGATGTACTATGGACCATCACTGATGTACTATAGATCATCACTGATGTACTATGGACCATCACTGGTGTACTATGGATCATCACTGGTGTACTGTGGATCATCACTGGTGTACTATGGACCATCCCTGATGTACTGTGGATCATCACTGATGTACTGTGGATCATCACTGATGTACTATAGTTCATCACTGATGTACTATGGGCCATCACTGGTGTACTATGGATCATCACTGGTGTACTATGGATCATCACTGATGTACTATGGACCATCCCTGATGTACTGTGTTATATCACTGATGTACTGTGGATCATCACTGATGTACTATGGATCATCACTGATGTACTGTGGATCATCACTGATGTACTATAGTTCATCACTGATGTACTATGGGCCATCACTGGTGTACTATGGATCATCACTGGTGTACTATGGATCATCACTGATGTACTATGGACCATCCCTGATGTACTGTGGATCATCACTGATGTACTGTGGATCATCACTGATGTACTATGGATCATCACTGATGTACTGTGGATCATCACTGATGTACTATAGTTCATCACTGATGTACTATGGGCCATCACTGGTGTACTATGGATCATCACTGGTGTACTATGGATCATCACTGATGTACTATGGGCCATCACTGGTGTACTATGGATCATCACTGGTGTACTATGGATCATCACTGATGTACTATAGATCATCACTGATGTACTATAGCTCATCACTGATGTACTATGGACCATCACTGATGTACTATAGATCATCACTGATGTACTATGGACCATCACTGGTGTACTATGGATCATCACTGGTGTACTGTGGATCATCACTGGTGTACTATGGACCATCCCTGATGTACTGTGGATCATCACTGATGTACTGTGGATCATCACTGATGTACTATAGTTCATCACTGATGTACTATGGGCCATCACTGGTGTACTATGGATCATCACTGGTGTACTATGGATCATCACTGATGTACTATGGACCATCCCTGATGTACTGTGGATCATCACTGATGTACTGTGGATCATCACTGATGTACTATGGATCATCACTGATGTACTGTGGATCATCACTGATGTACTATAGTTCATCACTGATGTACTATGGGCCATCACTGGTGTACTATGGATCATCACTGGTGTACTATGGATCATCACTGATGTACTATGGACCATCCCTGATGTACTGTGGATCATCACTGATGTACTGTGGATCATCACTGATGTACTATGGATCATCACTGATGTACTATGGATCATCACTGATATACTGTGGACCATCCCTGATGTACTGTGTATCATCACTGATGTACTGTGGATCATCACTGAAGTATTGTGGATCATCACTGATGTACTGTGGATCATCACTGATGTACTGTGTATCATAACTGATGTATTGTGGATCATCACTGATGTACTATAGATCATCACTGATGTACTATAGATCATCACTGATGGACTATGGACCATCACTGATGTACTATAGATCATCACTGATGTACTATGGACCATCACTGGTGTACTATGGATCATCACTGGTGTACTATGGATCATCACTGGTGTACTATGGATCATCACCGATGTACTGTGGACCATCCCTGATGTACTGTGGACCATCACTGATGTACTGTGGATCATCACTGATGTACTATGGATCATCACTGATGTACTATAGATCATCACTGATGTACTATAGATCATCACTGATGTACTATGGACCATCACTGATGTACTATAGATCATCACTGATGTACTATGGACCATCACTGGTGTACTATGGATCATCACTGGTGTACTGTGGATCATCACTGGTGTACTATGGACCATCCCTGATGTACTGTGGATCATCACTGATATACTATGGATCATCACTGATGTACTATGGATCATCACTGATGTACTATAGTTCATCACTGATGTACTATGGGCCATCACTTGTGTACTATGGATCATCACTGGTGTACTATGGATCATCACTGATGTACTATGGACCATCCCTGATGTACTGTGGATCATCACTGATGTACTGTGGATCATCACTGATGTACTATGGATCATCACTGATGTACTGTGGATTATCACTGATGTACTATAGTTCATCACTGATGTACTATGGGCCATCACTGGTGTACTATGGATCATCACTGGTGTACTATGGATCATCACTGATGTACTATGGACCATCCCTGATGTACTGTGGATCATCTCTGATGTACTATAGTTCATCACTGATGTACTATGGGCCATCACTGGTGTACTATGGATCATCACTGGTGTACTATGGATCATCACTGATGTACTATGGACCATCCCTGATGTACTGTGGATCATCACTGATGTATTGTGGATCATCACTGATGTACTATGGATCATCACTGATGTACTATGGGCCATCACTGGTGTACTATGGGCCATCACTGGTGTACTATGGATCATCACTGGTGTACTATGGACCATCACTGATGTACTATGGACCATCACTGATGTACTATGGATCATCACTGATATACTGTGGACCATCCCTGATGTACTGTGGATCATCACTGATGTACTGTGGATCATCACTGAAGTATTGTGGATCATCATTGATGTACTGTGGATCATCACTGATGTACTGTGTATCATAACTGATGTACTGTGGATCATCACTGATGTACTATAGATCATCACTGTTGTACTATAGATCATCACTGATGTACTATGGACCATCACTGGTGTACTGTGGATCATCACTGGTGTACTATGGACCATCCCTGATGTACTGTGGATCATCACTGATGTACTGTGGATCATCACTGATGTACTATAGTTCATCACTGATGTACTATGGGCCATCACTGGTGTACTATGGATCATCACTGATGTACTATGGACCATCCCTGATGTACTGTGGATCATCACTGATGTACTATGGATCATCACTGATGTACTGTGGATCATCACTGATGTACTATAGTTCATCACTGATGTACTATGGGCCATCACTGGTGTACTATGGATCATCACTGGTGTACTATGGATCATGACTGATGTACTATGGACCATCCCTGATGTACTGTGGATCATCTCTGATGTACTATAGTTCATCACTGATGTACTATGGGCCATCACTGGTGTACTATGGATCATCACTGGTGTACTATGGATCATCACTGATGTACTATGGACCTTCCCTGATGTACTGTGGATCATCACTGATGTACTGTGGATCATCACTGATGTACTATGGATCATCACTGATGTACTATGGGCCATCACTGGTGTACTATGGGCCATCACTGGTGTACTATGGATCATCACTGGTGTACTATGGACCATCACTGATGTACTATGGACCATCACTGATGTACTATGGATCATCACTGATATACTGTGGACCATCACTGATGTACTGTGGACCATCCCTGATGTACTGTGGATCATCACTGAAGTATTGTGGATCATCACTTATGTACTGTGGATCATCACTGATGTACTGTGGATCATCACTAATGTACTGTGGATCATAACTGATGTACTGTGGATCATCACTGGTGTACTATGGACCATCCCTGATGTACTGTGGATCATCACTGATGTACTGTGGATCATCACTGATGTACTATAGTTCATCACTGATGTACTATGGGCCATCACTGGTGTACTATGGATCATCACTGGTGTACTATGGATCATCACTGATGTACTATGGACCATCCCTGATGTACTGTGGATCATCACTGATGTACTGTGGATCATCACTGGTGTACTATGGATCATCACCGATGTACTGTGGACCATCCCTGATGTACTGTGGACCAACACTGATGTACTGTGAGTCATCACTGATGTACTATGGATCATCACTGATGTACTATAGATCATCACTGATGTACTATAGATCATCACTGATGTACTATGGACCATCACTGATGTACTATAGATCATCACTGATGTACTATGGACCATCACTGGTGTACTATGGATCATCACTGGTGTACTGTGGATCATCACTGGTGTACTATGGACCATCCCTGATGTACTGTGGATCATCACTGATGTACTGTGGATCATCACTGATGTACTATAGTTCATCACTGATATACTGTGGGCCATCACTGGTGTACTATGGATCATCACTGGTGTACTATGGATCATCACTGATGTACTATGGACCATCCCTGATGTACTGTGGATCATCACTGATGTACTGTGGATCATCACTGATGTACTATGGATCATCACTGATGTACTGTGGATCATCACTGATGTACTATAGTTCATCACTGATGTACTATGGGCCATCACTGGTGTACTATGGATCATCACTGGTGTACTATGGATCATCACTGATGTACTATGGGCCATCACTGGTGTACTATGGATCATCACTGGTGTACTATGGATCATCACTGATGTACTATAGATCATCACTGATGTACTATAGCTCATCACTGATGTACTATGGACCATCACTGATGTACTATAGATCATCACTGATGTACTATGGACCATCACTGGTGTACTATGGATCATCACTGGTGTACTGTGGATCATCACTGGTGTACTATGGACCATCCCTGATGTACTGTGGATCATCACTGATGTACTGTGGATCATCACTGATGTACTATAGTTCATCACTGATGTACTATGGGCCATCACTGGTGTACTATGGATCATCACTGGTGTACTATGGATCATCACTGATGTACTATGGACCATCCCTGATGTACTGTGGATCATCACTGATGTACTGTGGATCATCACTGATGTACTATGGATCATCACTGATGTACTGTGGATCATCACTGATGTACTATAGTTCATCACTGATGTACTATGGGCCATCACTGGTGTACTATGGATCATCACTGGTGTACTATGGATCATCACTGATGTACTATGGACCATCCCTGATGTACTGTGGATCATCACTGATGTACTGTGGATCATCACTGATGTACTATGGATCATCACTGATATACTGTGGACCATCCCTGATGTACTGTGGATCATCACTGATGTACTGTGGATCATCACTGAAGTATTGTGGATCATCACTGATGTACTGTGGATCATCACTGATGTACTGTGTATCATCACTGATGTATTGTGGATCATCACTGATGTACTATAGATCATCACTGATGTACTATAGATCATCACTGATGGACTATGGACCATCACTGATGTACTATAGATCATCACTGATGTACTATGGACCATCACTGGTGTACTATGGATCATCACTGGTGTACTATGGATCATCACTGGTGTACTATGGATCATCACCGATGTACTGTGGACCATCCCTGATGTACTGTGGACCATCACTGATGTACTGTGGATCATCACTGATGTACTATGGATCATCACTGATGTACTATAGATCATCACTGATGTACTATAGATCATCACTGATGTACTATGGACCATCACTGATGTACTATAGTTCATCACTGATGTACTATGGGCCATCACTGGTGTACTATGGATCATCACTGGTGTACTATGGGCCATCACTGGTGTACTATGGATCATCACTGGTGTACTATGGATCATCACTGATGTACTGTGAACCATCCCTGATGTACTGTGGATCATCACTGATGTACTGTGGATCATCACTGATGTACTATGGATCATCACTGATGTACTATGGGCCATCACTGGTGTACTATGGGCCATCACTGGTGTACTATGGATCATCACTGATGTACTATGGATCATCACTGATATACTGTGGACCATCCCTGATGTACTGTGGATCATCACTGATGTACTGTGGATCATCACTGAAGTATTGTGGATCATCACTGATGTACTGTGGATCATCACTGATGTACTGTGGATCATCACTGATGTACTGTGTATCATAACTGATGTACTGTGGATCATCACTGATGTACTATAGATCATCACTGATGTACCATGGACCATCACTGATGTACTATAGATCATCACTGATGTACTATGGACCATCACTGGTGTACTATGGATCATCACTGGTGTACTGTGGATCATCACTGGTGTACTATGGACCATCCCTGATGTACTGTGGATCATCACTGATGTACTGTGGATCATCACTGATGTACTATAGTTCATCACTGATATACTGTGGGCCATCACTGGTGTACTATGGATCATCACTGGTGTACTATGGATCATCACTGATGTACTATGGACCATCCCTGATGTACTGTGGATCATCACTGATGTACTGTGGATCATCACTGATGTACTATGGATCATCACTGATGTACTGTGGATCATCACTGATGTACTATAGTTCATCACTGATGTACTATGGGCCATCACTGGTGTACTATGGATCATCACTGGTGTACTATGGATCATCACTGATGTACTATGGGCCATCACTGGTGTACTATGGATCATCACTGGTGTACTATGGATCATCACTGATGTACTATAGATCATCACTGATGTACTATAGCTCATCACTGATGTACTATGGACCATCACTGATGTACTATAGATCATCACTGATGTACTATGGACCATCACTGGTGTACTATGGATCATCACTGGTGTACTGTGGATCATCACTGGTGTACTATGGACCATCCCTGATGTACTGTGGATCATCACTGATGTACTGTGGATCATCACTGATGTACTATAGTTCATCACTGATGTACTATGGGCCATCACTGGTGTACTATGGATCATCACTGGTGTACTATGGATCATCACTGATGTACTATGGACCATCCCTGATGTACTGTGGATCATCACTGATGTACTGTGGATCATCACTGATGTACTATGGATCATCACTGATGTACTGTGGATCATCACTGATGTACTATAGTTCATCACTGATGTACTATGGGCCATCACTGGTGTACTATGGATCATCACTGGTGTACTATGGATCATCACTGATGTACTATGGACCATCCCTGATGTACTGTGGATCATCACTGATGTACTGTGGATCATCACTGATGTACTATGGATCATCACTGATGTACTGTGGATCATCACTGATGTACTATAGTTCATCACTGATGTACTATGGGCCATCACTGGTGTACTATGGATCATCACTGGTGTACTATGGATCATCACTGATGTACTATGGGCCATCACTGGTGTACTATGGATCATCACTGGTGTACTATGGATCATCACTGATGTACTATAGATCATCACTGATGTACTATAGCTCATCACTGATGTACTATGGACCATCACTGATGTACTAT
Organism: Rana muscosa; assembly: GCA_029206835.1. Lineage (NCBI taxonomy): Eukaryota > Metazoa > Chordata > Amphibia > Anura > Ranidae > Rana > Rana muscosa. The sequence goes on from JARGYO010000232.1 coordinate 2,093,549, forward strand.
AGATCATCACTGATGTACTATGGACCATCACTGGTGTACTATGGATCATCACTGGTGTACTGTGGATCATCACTGGTGTACTATGGACCATCCCTGATGTACTGTGGATCATCACTGATGTACTGTGGATCATCACTGATGTACTATAGTTCATCACTGATGTACTATGGGCCATCACTGGTGTACTATGGATCATCACTGGTGTACTATGGATCATCACTGATGTACTATGGACCATCCCTGATGTACTGTGGATCATCACTGATGTACTGTGGATCATCACTGATGTACTATGGATCATCACTGATGTACTGTGGATCATCACTGATGTACTATAGTTCATCACTGATGTACTATGGGCCATCACTGGTGTACTATGGATCATCACTGGTGTACTATGGATCATCACTGATGTACTATGGACCATCCCTGATGTACTGTGGATCATCACTGATGTACTGTGGATCATCACTGATGTACTATGGATCATCACTGATGTACTATGGATCATCACTGATATACTGTGGACCATCCCTGATGTACTGTGGATCATCACTGATGTACTGTGGATCATCACTGAAGTATTGTGGATCATCACTGATGTACTGTGGATCATCACTGATGTACTGTGTATCATAACTGATGTATTGTGGATCATCACTGATGTACTATAGATCATCACTGATGTACTATAGATCATCACTGATGGACTATGGACCATCACTGATGTACTATAGATCATCACTGATGTACTATGGACCATCACTGGTGTACTATGGATCATCACTGGTGTACTATGGATCATCACTGGTGTACTATGGATCATCACCGATGTACTGTGGACCATCCCTGATGTACTGTGGACCATCACTGATGTACTGTGGATCATCACTGATGTACTATGGATCATCACTGATGTACTATAGATCATCACTGATGTACTATAGATCATCACTGATGTACTATGGACCATCACTGATGTACTATAGATCATCACTGATGTACTATGGACCATCACTGGTGTACTATGGATCATCACTGGTGTACTGTGGATCATCACTGGTGTACTATGGACCATCCCTGATGTACTGTGGATCATCACTGATATACTATGGATCATCACTGATGTACTATGGATCATCACTGATGTACTATAGTTCATCACTGATGTACTATGGGCCATCACTTGTGTACTATGGATCATCACTGGTGTACTATGGATCATCACTGATGTACTATGGACCATCCCTGATGTACTGTGGATCATCACTGATGTACTGTGGATCATCACTGATGTACTATGGATCATCACTGATGTACTGTGGATTATCACTGATGTACTATAGTTCATCACTGATGTACTATGGGCCATCACTGGTGTACTATGGATCATCACTGGTGTACTATGGATCATCACTGATGTACTATGGACCATCCCTGATGTACTGTGGATCATCTCTGATGTACTATAGTTCATCACTGATGTACTATGGGCCATCACTGGTGTACTATGGATCATCACTGGTGTACTATGGATCATCACTGATGTACTATGGACCATCCCTGATGTACTGTGGATCATCACTGATGTATTGTGGATCATCACTGATGTACTATGGATCATCACTGATGTACTATGGGCCATCACTGGTGTACTATGGGCCATCACTGGTGTACTATGGATCATCACTGGTGTACTATGGACCATCACTGATGTACTATGGACCATCACTGATGTACTATGGATCATCACTGATATACTGTGGACCATCCCTGATGTACTGTGGATCATCACTGATGTACTGTGGATCATCACTGAAGTATTGTGGATCATCATTGATGTACTGTGGATCATCACTGATGTACTGTGTATCATAACTGATGTACTGTGGATCATCACTGATGTACTATAGATCATCACTGTTGTACTATAGATCATCACTGATGTACTATGGACCATCACTGGTGTACTGTGGATCATCACTGGTGTACTATGGACCATCCCTGATGTACTGTGGATCATCACTGATGTACTGTGGATCATCACTGATGTACTATAGTTCATCACTGATGTACTATGGGCCATCACTGGTGTACTATGGATCATCACTGATGTACTATGGACCATCCCTGATGTACTGTGGATCATCACTGATGTACTATGGATCATCACTGATGTACTGTGGATCATCACTGATGTACTATAGTTCATCACTGATGTACTATGGGCCATCACTGGTGTACTATGGATCATCACTGGTGTACTATGGACCATCACTGATGTACTATGGACCATCACTGATGTACTATGGATCATCACTGATATACTGTGGACCATCCCTGATGTACTGTGGATCATCACTGATGTACTGTGGATCATCACTGAAGTATTGTGGATCATCATTGATGTACTGTGGATCATCACTGATGTACTGTGTATCATAACTGATGTACTGTGGATCATCACTGATGTACTATAGATCATCACTGTTGTACTATAGATCATCACTGATGTACTATGGACCATCACTGGTGTACTGTGGATCATCACTGGTGTACTATGGACCATCCCTGATGTACTGTGGATCATCACTGATGTACTGTGGATCATCACTGATGTACTATAGTTCATCACTGATGTACTATGGGCCATCACTGGTGTACTATGGATCATCACTGATGTACTATGGACCATCCCTGATGTACTGTGGATCATCACTGATGTACTATGGATCATCACTGATGTACTGTGGATCATCACTGATGTACTATAGTTCATCACTGATGTACTATGGGCCATCACTGGTGTACTATGGATCATCACTGGTGTACTATGGATCATGACTGATGTACTATGGACCATCCCTGATGTACTGTGGATCATCTCTGATGTACTATAGTTCATCACTGATGTACTATGGGCCATCACTGGTGTACTATGGATCATCACTGGTGTACTGTGGATCATCACTGGTGTACTATGGACCATCCCTGATGTACTGTGGATCATCACTGATGTACTGTGGATCATCACTGATGTACTATAGTTCATCACTGATGTACTATGGGCCATCACTGGTGTACTATGGATCATCACTGGTGTACTATGGATCATCACTGATGTACTATGGACCATCCCTGATGTACTGTGGATCATCACTGATGTACTGTGGATCATCACTGATGTACTATGGATCATCACTGATGTACTGTGGATCATCACTGATGTACTATAGTTCATCACTGATGTACTATGGGCCATCACTGGTGTACTATGGATCATCACTGGTGTACTATGGATCATCACTGATGTACTATGGACCATCCCTGATGTACTGTGGATCATCACTGATGTACTGTGGATCATCACTGATGTACTATGGATCATCACTGATATACTGTGGACCATCCCTGATGTACTGTGGATCATCACTGATGTACTGTGGATCATCACTGAAGTATTGTGGATCATCACTGATGTACTGTGGATCATCACTGATGTACTGTGTATCATAACTGATGTATTGTGGATCATCACTGATGTACTATAGATCATCACTGATGTACTATAGATCATCACTGATGGACTATGGACCATCACTGATGTACTATAGATCATCACTGATGTACTATGGACCATCACTGGTGTACTATGGATCATCACTGGTGTACTATGGATCATCACTGGTGTACTATGGATCATCACCGATGTACTGTGGACCATCCCTGATGTACTGTGGACCATCACTGATGTACTGTGGATCATCACTGATGTACTATGGATCATCACTGATGTACTATAGATCATCACTGATGTACTATAGATCATCACTGATGTACTATGGACCATCACTGATGTACTATAGATCATCACTGATGTACTATGGACCATCACTGGTGTACTATGGATCATCACTGGTGTACTGTGGATCATCACTGGTGTACTATGGACCATCCCTGATGTACTGTGGATCATCACTGATATACTATGGATCATCACTGATGTACTATGGATCATCACTGATGTACTATAGTTCATCACTGATGTACTATGGGCCATCACTGGTGTACTATGGATCATCACTGGTGTACTATGGATCATCACTGATGTACTATGGACCATCCCTGATGTACTGTGGATCATCACTGATGTACTGTGGATCATCACTGATGTACTATGGATCATCACTGATGTACTGTGGATTATCACTGATGTACTATAGTTCATCACTGATGTACTATGGGCCATCACTGGTGTACTATGGATCATCACTGGTGTACTATGGATCATCACTGATGTACTATGGACCATCCCTGATGTACTGTGGATCATCTCTGATGTACTATAGTTCATCACTGATGTACTATGGGCCATCACTGGTGTACTATGGATCATCACTGGTGTACTATGGATCATCACTGATGTACTATGGACCATCCCTGATGTACTGTGGATCATCACTGATGTATTGTGGATCATCACTGATGTACTATGGATCATCACTGATGTACTATGGGCCATCACTGGTGTACTATGGGCCATCACTGGTGTACTATGGATCATCACTGGTGTACTATGGACCATCACTGATGTACTATGGACCATCACTGATGTACTATGGATCATCACTGATATACTGTGGACCATCCCTGATGTACTGTGGATCATCACTGATGTACTGTGGATCATCACTGAAGTATTGTGGATCATCATTGATGTACTGTGGATCATCACTGATGTACTGTGTATCATAACTGATGTACTGTGGATCATCACTGATGTACTATAGATCATCACTGTTGTACTATAGATCATCACTGATGTACTATGGACCATCACTGGTGTACTGTGGATCATCACTGGTGTACTATGGACCATCCCTGATGTACTGTGGATCATCACTGATGTACTGTGGATCATCACTGATGTACTATAGTTCATCACTGATGTACTATGGGCCATCACTGGTGTACTATGGATCATCACTGATGTACTATGGACCATCCCTGATGTACTGTGGATCATCACTGATGTACTATGGATCATCACTGATGTACTGTGGATCATCACTGATGTACTATAGTTCATCACTGATGTACTATGGGCCATCACTGGTGTACTATGGATCATCACTGGTGTACTATGGATCATGACTGATGTACTATGGACCATCCCTGATGTACTGTGGATCATCTCTGATGTACTATAGTTCATCACTGATGTACTATGGGCCATCACTGGTGTACTATGGATCATCACTGGTGTACTATGGATCATCACTGATGTACTATGGACCTTCCCTGATGTACTGTGGATCATCACTGATGTACTATGGGCCATCACTGGTGTACTATGGGCCATCACTGGTGTACTATGGATCATCACTGGTGTACTATGGACCATCACTGATGTACTATGGACCATCACTGATGTACTATGGATCATCACTGATATACTGTGGACCATCACTGATGTACTGTGGACCATCCCTGATGTACTGTGGATCATCACTGAAGTATTGTGGATCATCACTGATGTACTGTGGATCATCACTGATGTACTGTGGATCATCACTAATGTACTGTGGATCATAACTGATGTACTGTGGATCATCACTGGTGTACTATGGACCATCCCTGATGTACTGTGGATCATCACTGATGTACTGTGGATCATCACTGATGTACTATAGTTCATCACTGATGTACTATGGGCCATCACTGGTGTACTATGGATCATCACTGGTGTACTATGGATCATCACTGATGTACTATGGACCATCCCTGATGTACTGTGGATCATCACTGATGTACTGTGGATCATCACTGGTGTACTATGGATCATCACCGATGTACTGTGGACCATCCCTGATGTACTGTGGACCATCACTGATGTACTGTGGATCATCACTGATGTACTATGGATCATCACTGATGTATTATAGATCATCACTGATGTACTATAGATCATCACTGATGTACTATGGACCATCACTGATGTACTATAGATCATCACTGATGTACTATGGACCATCACTGGTGTACTATGGATCATCACTGGTGTACTGTGGATCATCACTGGTGTACTATGGACCATCCGTGATGTACTGTGGATCATCACTGATGTACTGTGGATCATCACTGATGTACTATAGTTCATCACTGATATACTGTGGGCCATCACTGGTGTACTATGGATCATCACTGGTGTACTATGGATCATCACTGATGTACTATGGACCATCCCTGATGTACTGTGGATCATCACTGATGTACTGTGGATCATCACTGATGTACTATGGATCATCACTGATGTACTGTGGATCATCACTGATGTACTATAGTTCATCACTGATGTACTATGGGCCATCACTGGTGTACTATGGATCATCACTGGTGTACTATGGATCATCACTGATGTACTATGGGCCATCACTGGTGTACTATGGATCATCACTGGTGTACTATGGATCATCACTGATGTACTATAGATCATCACTGATGTACTATAGCTCATCACTGATGTACTATGGACCATCACTGATGTACTATAGATCATCACTGATGTACTATGGACCATCACTGGTGTACTATGGATCATCACTGGTGTACTGTGGATCATCACTGGTGTACTATGGACCATCCCTGATGTACTGTGGATCATCACTGATGTACTGTGGATCATCACTGATGTACTATAGTTCATCACTGATGTACTATGGGCCATCACTGGTGTACTATGGATCATCACTGGTGTACTATGGATCATCACTGATGTACTATGGACCATCCCTGATGTACTGTGTTATATCACTGATGTACTGTGGATCATCACTGATGTACTATGGATCATCACTGATGTACTGTGGATCATCACTGATGTACTATAGTTCATCACTGATGTACTATGGGCCATCACTGGTGTACTATGGATCATCACTGGTGTACTATGGATCATCACTGATGTACTATGGACCATCCCTGATGTACTGTGGATCATCACTGATGTACTGTGGATCATCACTGATGTACTATGGATCATCACTGATGTACTGTGGATCATCACTGATGTACTATAGTTCATCACTGATGTACTATGGGCCATCACTGGTGTACTATGGATCATCACTGGTGTACTATGGATCATCACTGATGTACTATGGGCCATCACTGGTGTACTATGGATCATCACTGGTGTACTATGGATCATCACTGATGTACTATAGATCATCACTGATGTACTATAGCTCATCACTGATGTACTATGGACCATCACTGATGTACTATAGATCATCACTGATGTACTATGGACCATCACTGGTGTACTATGGATCATCACTGGTGTACTGTGGATCATCACTGGTGTACTATGGACCATCCCTGATGTACTGTGGATCATCACTGATGTACTGTGGATCATCACTGATGTACTATAGTTCATCACTGATGTACTATGGGCCATCACTGGTGTACTATGGATCATCACTGGTGTACTATGGATCATCACTGATGTACTATGGACCATCCCTGATGTACTGTGGATCATCACTGATGTACTGTGGATCATCACTGATGTACTATGGATCATCACTGATGTACTGTGGATCATCACTGATGTACTATAGTTCATCACTGATGTACTATGGGCCATCACTGGTGTACTATGGATCATCACTGGTGTACTATGGATCATCACTGATGTACTATGGACCATCCCTGATGTACTGTGGATCATCACTAATGTACTGTGGATCATCACTGATGTACTATGGATCATCACTGATGTACTATGGATCATCACTGATATACTGTGGACCATCCCTGATGTACTGTGGATCATCACTGATGTACTGTGGATCATCACTGAAGTATTGTGGATCATCACTGATGTACTGTGGATCATCACTGATGTACTGTGTATCATAACTGATGTATTGTGGATCATCACTGATGTACTATAGATCATCACTGATGTACTATAGATCATCACTGATGGACTATGGACCATCACTGATGTACTATAGATCATCACTGATGTACTATGGACCATCACTGGTGTACTATGGATCATCACTGGTGTACTATGGATCATCACTGGTGTACTATGGATCATCACCGATGTACTGTGGACCATCCCTGATGTACTGTGGACCATCACTGATGTACTGTGGATCATCACTGATGTACTATGGATCATCACTGATGTACTATAGATCATCACTGATGTACTATAGATCATCACTGATGTACTATGGACCATCACTGATGTACTATAGATCATCACTGATGTACTATGGACCATCACTGGTGTACTATGGATCATCACTGGTGTACTGTGGATCATCACTGGTGTACTATGGACCATCCCTGATGTACTGTGGATCATCACTGATATACTATGGATCATCACTGATGTACTATGGATCATCACTGATGTACTATAGTTCATCACTGATGTACTATGGGCCATCACTTGTGTACTATGGATCATCACTGGTGTACTATGGATCATCACTGATGTACTATGGACCATCCCTGATGTACTGTGGATCATCACTGATGTACTGTGGATCATCACTGATGTACTATGGATCATCACTGATGTACTGTGGATTATCACTGATGTACTATAGTTCATCACTGATGTACTATGGGCCATCACTGGTGTACTATGGATCATCACTGGTGTACTATGGATCATAACTGATGTACTATGGACCATCCCTGATGTACTGTGGATCATCTCTGATGTACTATAGTTCATCACTGATGTACTATGGGCCATCACTGGTGTACTATGGATCATCACTGGTGTACTATGGATCATCACTGATGTACTATGGACCATCCCTGATGTACTGTGGATCATCACTGATGTATTGTGGATCATCACTGATGTACTATGGATCATCACTGATGTACTATGGGCCATCACTGGTGTACTATGGGCCATCACTGGTGTACTATGGATCATCACTGGTGTACTATGGACCATCACTGATGTACTATGGACCATCACTGATGTACTATGGATCATCACTGATATACTGTGGACCATCCCTGATGTACTGTGGATCATCACTGATGTACTGTGGATCATCACTGAAGTATTGTGGATCATCATTGATGTACTGTGGATCATCACTGATGTACTGTGTATCATAACTGATGTACTGTGGATCATCACTGATGTACTATAGATCATCACTGTTGTACTATAGATCATCACTGATGTACTATGGACCATCACTGGTGTACTGTGGATCATCACTGGTGTACTATGGACCATCCCTGATGTACTGTGGATCATCACTGATGTACTGTGGATCATCACTGATGTACTATAGTTCATCACTGATGTACTATGGGCCATCACTGGTGTACTATGGATCATCACTGATGTACTATGGACCATCCCTGATGTACTGTGGATCATCACTGATGTACTATGGATCATCACTGATGTACTGTGGATCATCACTGATGTACTATAGTTCATCACTGATGTACTATGGGCCATCACTGGTGTACTATGGATCATCACTGGTGTACTATGGATCATGACTGATGTACTATGGACCATCCCTGATGTACTGTGGATCATCTCTGATGTACTATAGTTCATCACTGATGTACTATGGGCCATCACTGGTGTACTATGGATCATCACTGGTGTACTATGGATCATCACTGATGTACTATGGACCTTCCCTGATGTACTGTGGATCATCACTGATGTACTGTGGATCATCACTGATGTACTATGGATCATCACTGATGTACTATGGGCCATCACTGGTGTACTATGGGCCATCACTGGTGTACTATGGATCATCACTGGTGTACTATGGACCATCACTGATGTACTATGGACCATCACTGATGTACTATGGATCATCACTGATATACTGTGGACCATCACTGATGTACTGTGGACCATCCCTGATGTACTGTGGATCATCACTGAAGTATTGTGGATCATCACTGATGTACTGTGGATCATCACTGATGTACTGTGGATCATCACTAATGTACTGTGGATCATAACTGATGTACTGTGGATCATCACTGGTGTACTATGGACCATCCCTGATGTACTGTGGATCATCACTGATGTACTGTGGATCATCACTGATGTACTATAGTTCATCACTGATGTACTATGGGCCATCACTGGTGTACTATGGATCATCACTGGTGTACTATGGATCATCACTGATGTACTATGGACCATCCCTGATGTACTGTGGATCATCACTGATGTACTGTGGATCATCACTGGTGTACTATGGATCATCACCGATGTACTGTGGACCATCCCTGATGTACTGTGGACCAACACTGATGTACTGTGAGTCATCACTGATGTACTATGGATCATCACTGATGTACTATAGATCATCACTGATGTACTATAGATCATCACTGATGTACTATGGACCATCACTGATGTACTATAGATCATCACTGATGTACTATGGACCATCACTGGTGTACTATGGATCATCACTGGTGTACTGTGGATCATCACTGGTGTACTATGGACCATCCCTGATGTACTGTGGATCATCACTGATGTACTGTGGATCATCACTGATGTACTATAGTTCATCACTGATATACTGTGGGCCATCACTGGTGTACTATGGATCATCACTGGTGTACTATGGATCATCACTGATGTACTATGGACCATCCCTGATGTACTGTGGATCATCACTGATGTACTGTGGATCATCACTGATGTACTATGGATCATCACTGATGTACTGTGGATCATCACTGATGTACTATAGTTCATCACTGATGTACTATGGGCCATCACTGGTGTACTATGGATCATCACTGGTGTACTATGGATCATCACTGATGTACTATGGGCCATCACTGGTGTACTATGGATCATCACTGGTGTACTATGGATCATCACTGATGTACTATAGATCATCACTGATGTACTATAGCTCATCACTGATGTACTATGGACCATCACTGATGTACTATAGATCATCACTGATGTACTATGGACCATCACTGGTGTACTATGGATCATCACTGGTGTACTGTGGATCATCACTGGTGTACTATGGACCATCCCTGATGTACTGTGGATCATCACTGATGTACTGTGGATCATCACTGATGTACTATAGTTCATCACTGATGTACTATGGGCCATCACTGGTGTACTATGGATCATCACTGGTGTACTATGGATCATCACTGATGTACTATGGACCATCCCTGATGTACTGTGGATCATCACTGATGTACTGTGGATCATCACTGATGTACTATGGATCATCACTGATGTACTGTGGATCATCACTGATGTACTATAGTTCATCACTGATGTACTATGGGCCATCACTGGTGTACTATGGATCATCACTGGTGTACTATGGATCATCACTGATGTACTATGGACCATCCCTGATGTACTGTGGATCATCACTGATGTACTGTGGATCATCACTGATGTACTATGGATCATCACTGATATACTGTGGACCATCCCTGATGTACTGTGGATCATCACTGATGTACTGTGGATCATCACTGAAGTATTGTGGATCATCACTGATGTACTGTGGATCATCACTGATGTACTGTGTATCATCACTGATGTATTGTGGATCATCACTGATGTACTATAGATCATCACTGATGTACTATAGATCATCACTGATGGACTATGGACCATCACTGATGTACTATAGATCATCACTGATGTACTATGGACCATCACTGGTGTACTATGGATCATCACTGGTGTACTATGGATCATCACTGGTGTACTATGGATCATCACCGATGTACTGTGGACCATCCCTGATGTACTGTGGACCATCACTGATGTACTGTGGATCATCACTGATGTACTATGGATCATCACTGATGTACTATAGATCATCACTGATGTACTATAGATCATCACTGATGTACTATGGACCATCACTGATGTACTATAGTTCATCACTGATGTACTATGGGCCATCACTGGTGTACTATGGATCATCACTGGTGTACTATGGGCCATCACTGGTGTACTATGGATCATCACTGGTGTACTATGGATCATCACTGATGTACTGTGAACCATCCCTGATGTACTGTGGATCATCACTGATGTACTGTGGATCATCACTGATGTACTATGGATCATCACTGATGTACTATGGGCCATCACTGGTGTACTATGGGCCATCACTGGTGTACTATGGATCATCACTGATGTACTATGGATCATCACTGATATACTGTGGACCATCCCTGATGTACTGTGGATCATCACTGATGTACTGTGGATCATCACTGAAGTATTGTGGATCATCACTGATGTACTGTGGATCATCACTGATGTACTGTGGATCATCACTGATGTACTGTGTATCATAACTGATGTACTGTGGATCATCACTGATGTACTATAGATCATCACTGATGTACCATGGACCATCACTGATGTACTATAGATCATCACTGATGTACTATGGACCATCACTGGTGTACTATGGATCATCACTGGTGTACTGTGGATCATCACTGGTGTACTATGGACCATCCCTGATGTACTGTGGATCATCACTGATGTACTGTGGATCATCACTGATGTACTATAGTTCATCACTGATATACTGTGGGCCATCACTGGTGTACTATGGATCATCACTGGTGTACTATGGATCATCACTGATGTACTATGGACCATCCCTGATGTACTGTGGATCATCACTGATGTACTGTGGATCATCACTGATGTACTATGGATCATCACTGATGTACTGTGGATCATCACTGATGTACTATAGTTCATCACTGATGTACTATGGGCCATCACTGGTGTACTATGGATCATCACTGGTGTACTATGGATCATCACTGATGTACTATGGGCCATCACTGGTGTACTATGGATCATCACTGGTGTACTATGGATCATCACTGATGTACTATAGATCATCACTGATGTACTATAGCTCATCACTGATGTACTATGGACCATCACTGATGTACTATAGATCATCACTGATGTACTATGGACCATCACTGGTGTACTATGGATCATCACTGGTGTACTGTGGATCATCACTGGTGTACTATGGACCATCCCTGATGTACTGTGGATCATCACTGATGTACTGTGGATCATCACTGATGTACTATAGTTCATCACTGATGTACTATGGGCCATCACTGGTGTACTATGGATCATCACTGGTGTACTATGGATCATCACTGATGTACTATGGACCATCCCTGATGTACTGTGGATCATCACTGATGTACTGTGGATCATCACTGATGTACTATGGATCATCACTGATGTACTGTGGATCATCACTGATGTACTATAGTTCATCACTGATGTACTATGGGCCATCACTGGTGTACTATGGATCATCACTGGTGTACTATGGATCATCACTGATGTACTATGGACCATCCCTGATGTACTGTGGATCATCACTGATGTACTGTGGATCATCACTGATGTACTATGGATCATCACTGATGTACTGTGGATCATCACTGATGTACTATAGTTCATCACTGATGTACTATGGGCCATCACTGGTGTACTATGGATCATCACTGGTGTACTATGGATCATCACTGATGTACTATGGGCCATCACTGGTGTACTATGGATCATCACTGGTGTACTATGGATCATCACTGATGTACTATAGATCATCACTGATGTACTATAGCTCATCACTGATGTACTATGGACCATCACTGATGTACTATAGATCATCACTGATGTACTATGGACCATCACTGGTGTACTATGGATCATCACTGGTGTACTGTGGATCATCACTGGTGTACTATGGACCATCCCTGATGTACTGTGGATCATCACTGATGTACTGTGGATCATCACTGATGTACTATAGTTCATCACTGATGTACTATGGGCCATCACTGGTGTACTATGGATCATCACTGGTGTACTATGGATCATCACTGATGTACTATGGACCATCCCTGATGTACTGTGGATCATCACTGATGTACTGTGGATCATCACTGATGTACTATGGATCATCACTGATGTACTGTGGATCATCACTGATGTACTATAGTTCATCACTGATGTACTATGGGCCATCACTGGTGTACTATGGATCATCACTGGTGTACTATGGATCATCACTGATGTACTATGGACCATCCCTGATGTACTGTGGATCATCACTGATGTACTGTGGATCATCACTGATGTACTATGGATCATCACTGATGTACTATGGATCATCACTGATATACTGTGGACCATCCCTGATGTACTGTGGATCATCACTGATGTACTGTGGATCATCACTGAAGTATTGTGGATCATCACTGATGTACTGTGGATCATCACTGATGTACTGTGTATCATAACTGATGTATTGTGGATCATCACTGATGTACTATAGATCATCACTGATGTACTATAGATCATCACTGATGGACTATGGACCATCACTGATGTACTATAGATCATCACTGATGTACTATGGACCATCACTGGTGTACTATGGATCATCACTGGTGTACTATGGATCATCACTGGTGTACTATGGATCATCACCGATGTACTGTGGACCATCCCTGATGTACTGTGGACCATCACTGATGTACTGTGGATCATCACTGATGTACTATGGATCATCACTGATGTACTATAGATCATCACTGATGTACTATAGATCATCACTGATGTACTATGGACCATCACTGATGTACTATAGATCATCACTGATGTACTATGGACCATCACTGGTGTACTATGGATCATCACTGGTGTACTGTGGATCATCACTGGTGTACTATGGACCATCCCTGATGTACTGTGGATCATCACTGATATACTATGGATCATCACTGATGTACTATGGATCATCACTGATGTACTATAGTTCATCACTGATGTACTATGGGCCATCACTTGTGTACTATGGATCATCACTGGTGTACTATGGATCATCACTGATGTACTATGGACCATCCCTGATGTACTGTGGATCATCACTGATGTACTGTGGATCATCACTGATGTACTATGGATCATCACTGATGTACTGTGGATTATCACTGATGTACTATAGTTCATCACTGATGTACTATGGGCCATCACTGGTGTACTATGGATCATCACTGGTGTACTATGGATCATCACTGATGTACTATGGACCATCCCTGATGTACTGTGGATCATCTCTGATGTACTATAGTTCATCACTGATGTACTATGGGCCATCACTGGTGTACTATGGATCATCACTGGTGTACTATGGATCATCACTGATGTACTATGGACCATCCCTGATGTACTGTGGATCATCACTGATGTATTGTGGATCATCACTGATGTACTATGGATCATCACTGATGTACTATGGGCCATCACTGGTGTACTATGGGCCATCACTGGTGTACTATGGATCATCACTGGTGTACTATGGACCATCACTGATGTACTATGGACCATCACTGATGTACTATGGATCATCACTGATATACTGTGGACCATCCCTGATGTACTGTGGATCATCACTGATGTACTGTGGATCATCACTGAAGTATTGTGGATCATCATTGATGTACTGTGGATCATCACTGATGTACTGTGTATCATAACTGATGTACTGTGGATCATCACTGATGTACTATAGATCATCACTGTTGTACTATAGATCATCACTGATGTACTATGGACCATCACTGGTGTACTGTGGATCATCACTGGTGTACTATGGACCATCCCTGATGTACTGTGGATCATCACTGATGTACTGTGGATCATCACTGATGTACTATAGTTCATCACTGATGTACTATGGGCCATCACTGGTGTACTATGGATCATCACTGATGTACTATGGACCATCCCTGATGTACTGTGGATCATCACTGATGTACTATGGATCATCACTGATGTACTGTGGATCATCACTGATGTACTATAGTTCATCACTGATGTACTATGGGCCATCACTGGTGTACTATGGATCATCACTGGTGTACTATGGATCATGACTGATGTACTATGGACCATCCCTGATGTACTGTGGATCATCTCTGATGTACTATAGTTCATCACTGATGTACTATGGGCCATCACTGGTGTACTATGGATCATCACTGGTGTACTATGGATCATCACTGATGTACTATGGACCTTCCCTGATGTACTGTGGATCATCAATGATGTACTGTGGATCATCACTGATGTACTATGGATCATCACTGATGTACTATGGGCCATCACTGGTGTACTATGGGCCATCACTGGTGTACTATGGATCATCACTGGTGTACTATGGACCATCACTGATGTACTATGGACCATCACTGATGTACTATGGATCATCACTGATATACTGTGGACCATCACTGATGTACTGTGGACCATCCCTGATGTACTGTGGATCATCACTGAAGTATTGTGGATCATCACTGATGTACTGTGGATCATCACTGATGTACTGTGGATCATCACTAATGTACTGTGGATCATAACTGATGTACTGTGGATCATCACTGGTGTACTATGGACCATCCCTGATGTACTGTGGATCATCACTGATGTACTGTGGATCATCACTGATGTACTATAGTTCATCACTGATGTACTATGGGCCATCACTGGTGTACTATGGATCATCACTGGTGTACTATGGATCATCACTGATGTACTATGGACCATCCCTGATGTACTGTGGATCATCACTGATGTACTGTGGATCATCACTGGTGTACTATGGATCATCACCGATGTACTGTGGACCATCCCTGATGTACTGTGGACCAACACTGATGTACTGTGAGTCATCACTGATGTACTATGGATCATCACTGATGTACTATAGATCATCACTGATGTACTATAGATCATCACTGATGTACTATGGACCATCACTGATGTACTATAGATCATCACTGATGTACTATGGACCATCACTGGTGTACTATGGATCATCACTGGTGTACTGTGGATCATCACTGGTGTACTATGGACCATCCCTGATGTACTGTGGATCATCACTGATGTACTGTGGATCATCACTGATGTACTATAGTTCATCACTGATATACTGTGGGCCATCACTGGTGTACTATGGATCATCACTGGTGTACTATGGATCATCACTGATGTACTATGGACCATCCCTGATGTACTGTGGATCATCACTGATGTACTGTGGATCATCACTGATGTACTATGGATCATCACTGATGTACTGTGGATCATCACTGATGTACTATAGTTCATCACTGATGTACTATGGGCCATCACTGGTGTACTATGGATCATCACTGGTGTACTATGGATCATCACTGATGTACTATGGGCCATCACTGGTGTACTATGGATCATCACTGGTGTACTATGGATCATCACTGATGTACTATAGATCATCACTGATGTACTATAGCTCATCACTGATGTACTATGGACCATCACTGATGTACTATAGATCATCACTGATGTACTATGGACCATCACTGGTGTACTATGGATCATCACTGGTGTACTGTGGATCATCACTGGTGTACTATGGACCATCCCTGATGTACTGTGGATCATCACTGATGTACTGTGGATCATCACTGATGTACTATAGTTCATCACTGATGTACTATGGGCCATCACTGATGTACTATGGACCATCCCTGATGTACTGTGGATCATCACTGATGTACTGTGGATCATCACTGATGTACTATGGATCATCACTGATGTACTGTGGATCATCACTGATGTACTATAGTTCATCACTGATGTACTATGGGCCATCACTGGTGTACTATGGATCATCACTGGTGTACTATGGATCATCACTGATGTACTATGGACCATCCCTGATGTACTGTGGATCATCACTGATGTACTGTGGATCATCACTGATGTACTATGGATCATCACTGATATACTGTGGATCATCACTGATGTACTGTGGATCATCACTGATGTAATGTGTGTCATAACTGATGTATTGTGGATCATCACTGATGTACTATAGATCATCACTGATGTACTATAGATCATCACTGATGGACTATGGACCATCACTGATGTACTATAGATCATCACTGATGTACTATGGACCATCACTGGTGTACTATGGATCATCACTGGTGTACTATGGATCATCACCGATGTACTGTGGACCATCCCTGATGTACTGTGGACCATCACTGATGTACTGTGGATCATCACTGATGTACTATGGATCATCACTGATGTACTATAGATCATCACTGATGTACTATAGATCATCACTGATGTACTATGGACCATCACTGATGTACTATAGTTCATCACTGATGTACTATGGGCCATCACTGGTGTACTATGGATCATCACTGGTGTACTATGGGCCATCACTGGTGTACTATGGATCATCACTGGTGTACTATGGATCATCACTGATGTACTGTGAACCATCCCTGATGTACTGTGGATCATCACTGATGTACTGTGGATCATCACTGATGTACTATGGATCATCACTGATGTACTATGGGCCATCACTGGTGTACTATGGGCCATCACTGGTGTACTATGGATCATCACTGATGTACTATGGATCATCACTGATATACTGTGGACCATCCCTGATGTACTGTGGATCATCACTGATGTACTGTGGATCATCACTGAAGTATTGTGGATCATCACTGATGTACTGTGGATCATCACTGATGTACTGTGGATCATCACTGATGTACTGTGTATCATAACTGATGTACTGTGGATCATCACTGATGTACTATAGATCATCACTGATGTACCATGGACCATCACTGATGTACTATAGATCATCACTGATGTACTATGGACCATCACTGGTGTACTATGGATCATCACTGGTGTACTGTGGATCATCACTGGTGTACTATGGACCATCCCTGATGTACTGTGGATCATCACTGATGTACTGTGGATCATCACTGATGTACTATAGTTCATCACTGATGTACTATGGGCCATCACTGGTGTACTATGGATCATCACTGGTGTACTATGGATCATCACTGATGTACTATGGACCATCCCTGATGTACTGTGGATCATCACTGATGTACTGTGGATCATCACTGATGTACTATGGATCATCACTGATGTACTGTGGATCATCACTGATGTACTATAGTTCATCACTAATGTACTATGGGCCATCACTGGTGTACTATGGATCATCACTGATGTACTATGGACCATCACTGGTGTACTATGGATCATCCCTGATGTACTGTGGATCATCACTGATGTACTGTGGATCATCACTGATATACTGTGGACCATCCCTGATGTACTGTGGATCATCACTGATGTACTGTGGATCATCACTGAAGTATTGTGGATCATCACTGATGTACTGTGGATCATCACTGATGTACTGTGTATCATAACTGATGTATTGTGGATCATCACTGATGTACTATAGATCATCACTGATGTACTATAGATCATCACTGATGGACTATGGACCATCACTGATGTACTATAGATCATCACTGATGTACTATGGACCATCACTGGTGTACTATGGATCATCACTGGTGTACTATGGATCATCACTGGTGTACTATGGATCATCACCGATGTACTGTGGACCATCCCTGATGTACTGTGGACCATCACTGATGTACTGTGGATCATCACTGATGTACTATGGATCATCACTGATGTACTATAGATCATCACTGATGTACTATAGATCATCACTGATGTACTATGGACCATCACTGATGTACTATAGATCATCACTGATGTACTATGGACCATCACTGGTGTACTATGGATCATCACTGGTGTACTGTGGATCATCACTGGTGTACTATGGATCATCCCTGATGTACTGTGGATCATCACTGATATACTATGGATCATCACTGATGTACTATGGATCATCACTGATGTACTATAGTTCATCACTGATGTACTATGGGCCATCACTGGTGTACTATGGATCATCACTGGTGTACTATGGATCATCACTGGTGTACTATGGATCATCACTGATGTACTATGGACCATCCCTGATGTACTGTGGATCATCACTGATGTACTATAGATCATCACTGATGTACTATGGACCATCACTGGTGTACTATAGATCATCACTGATGTACTATGGACCATCACTGGTGTACTATGGATCATCACTGGTGTACTGTGGATCATCACTGGTGTACTATGGACCATCCCTGATGTACTGTGGATCATCACTGATGTACTGTGGATCATCACTGATGTACTATAGTTCATCACTGATGTACTATGGGCCATCACTGGTGTACTATGGATCATCACTGGTGTACTATGGATCATCACTGATGTACTATGGACCATCCCTGATGTACTGTGGATCATCACTGATGTATTGTGAATCATCACTGATGTACTATAGTTCATCACTGATGTACTATGGGCCATCACTGGTGTACTATGGATCATCACTGGTGTACTATGGGCCATCACTGGTGTACTATGGATCATCACTGATGTACTGTGGATCATCACTGATGTACTATAGTTCATCACTGATGTACTATGGGCCATCACTGGTGTACTATGGATCATCACTGGTGTACTATGGGCCATCACTGGTGTACTATGGATCATCACTGGTGTACTATGGATCATCACTGATGTACTGTGAACCATCCCTGATGTACTGTGGATCATCACTGATGTACTGTGGATCATCACTGATGTACTATGGATCATCACTGATGTACTATGGGCCATCACTGGTGTACTATGGGCCATCACTGGTGTACTATGGATCATCACTGATGTACTATGGATCATCACTGATATACTGTGGACCATCCCTGATGTACTGTGGATCATCACTGATGTACTGTGGATCATCACTGAAGTATTGTGGATCATCACTGATGTACTGTGGATCATCACTGATGTACTGTGGATCATCACTGATGTACTGTGTATCATAACTGATGTACTGTGGATCATCACTGATGTACTATAGATCATCACTGATGTACCATGGACCATCACTGATGTACTATAGATCATCACTGATGTACTATGGACCATCACTGGTGTACTATGGATCATCACTGGTGTACTGTGGATCATCACTGGTGTACTATGGACCATCCCTGATGTACTGTGGATCATCACTGATGTACTGTGGATCATCACTGATGTACTATAGTTCATCACTGATGTACTATGGGCCATCACTGGTGTACTATGGATCATCACTGGTGTACTATGGATCATCACTGATGTACTATGGACCATCCCTGATGTACTGTGGATCATCACTGATGTACTGTGGATCATCACTGATGTACTATGGATCATCACTGATGTACTGTGGATCATCACTGATGTACTATAGTTCATCACTGATGTACTATGGGCCATCACTGGTGTACTATGGATCATCACTGGTGTACTATGGATCATCACTGATGTACCTAGGACCATCCCTGATGTACTGTGGATCATCTCTGATGTACTATAGTTCATCACTGATGTACTATGGGCCATCACTGGTGTACTATGGATCATCACTGATGTACTGTGGATCATCACTGATGTACTGTGGATCATCACTGATGTACTGTGGATCATCACTGATGTACTATGGGCCATCACTGGTGTACTATGGGCCATCACTGGTGTACTATGGATCATCACTGGTGTACTATGGACCATCACTGATGTACTATGGACCATCACTGATGTACTATGGATCATCACTGATATACTGTGGACCATCACTGATGTACTGTGGACCATCCCTGATGTACTGTGGATCATCACTGAAGTATTGTGGATCATCACTGATGTACTGTGGATCATCACTGATGTACTGTGGATCATCACTAATGTACTGTGGATCATAACTGATGTACTGTAGATCATCACTGATGTACTATAGATCATCACTGGTGTACTATGTATATAGATCATCACTGATGTACTATGGACCATCACTGATGTACTATAGATCATCACTGATGTACTATGGACCATCATTGGTGTACTATGGATCATCACTGGTGTACTGTGGATCATCACTGGTGTACTATGGACCATCCCTGATGTACTGTGGATCATCACTGATGTACTGTGGATCATCACTGATGTACTATAGTTCATCACTGATGTACTATGGGCCATCACTGGTGTACTATGGATCATCACTGGTGTACTATGGATCATCACTGATGTACTATGGACCATCCCTAATGTACTGTGGATCATCACTGATGTACTATAGTTCATCACTGATGTACTATGGGCCATCACTGGTGTACTATGGATCATCACTGGTGTACTATGGATCATCACTGATGTACTATGGACCATCCCTGATGTACTGTGGATCATCACTGATGTACTGTGGATCATCACTGATGTACTATGGATCATCACTGATGTACTATGGGCCATCACTGGTGTACTATGGATCATCACTGGTGTACTATGGATCATCACTGGTGTACTATGGACCATCACTGATGTACTGTGGGCCACCACTGATGTACTGTGGATTATCACTGATGTACTGTGGATCATCCCTGGTGTACTATGGATCATCACTGGTGTACTATGGATCATCACTGATGTACTATGGACCATCCCTGATGTACTGTGGATCATCACTGATGTATTGTGGATCATCACTGATGTACTATGGATCATCACTGATGTACTATGGGCCATCACTGGTGTACTATGGGCCATCACTGGTGTACTATGGATCATCACTGGTGTACTATGGACCATCACTGATGTACTATGGACCATCACTGATGTACTATGGATCATCACTGATATACTGTGGACCATCCCTGATGTACTGTGGATCATCACTGATGTACTGTGGATCATCACTGAAGTATTGTGGATCATCATTGATGTACTGTGGATCATCACTGATGTACTGTGTATCATAACTGATGTACTGTGGATCATCACTGATGTACTATAGATCATCACTGTTGTACTATAGATCATCACTGATGTACTATGGACCATCACTGGTGTACTGTGGATCATCACTGGTGTACTATGGACCATCCCTGATGTACTGTGGATCATCACTGATGTACTGTGGATCATCACTGATGTACTATAGTTCATCACTGATGTACTATGGGCCATCACTGGTGTACTATGGATCATCACTGATGTACTATGGACCATCCCTGATGTACTGTGGATCATCACTGATGTACTATGGATCATCACTGATGTACTGTGGATCATCACTGATGTACTATAGTTCATCACTGATGTACTATGGGCCATCACTGGTGTACTATGGATCATCACTGGTGTACTATGGATCATGACTGATGTACTATGGACCATCCCTGATGTACTGTGGATCATCTCTGATGTACTATAGTTCATCACTGATGTACTATGGGCCATCACTGGTGTACTATGGATCATCACTGGTGTACTATGGATCATCACTGATGTACTATGGACCTTCCCTGATGTACTGTGGATCATCACTGATGTACTGTGGATCATCACTGATGTACTATGGATCATCACTGATGTATTATGGGCCATCACTGGTGTACTATGGGCCATCACTGGTGTACTATGGATCATCACTGGTGTACTATGGACCATCACTGATGTACTATGGACCATCACTGATGTACTATGGATCATCACTGATATACTGTGGACCATCACTGATGTACTGTGGACCATCCCTGATGTACTGTGGATCATCACTGAAGTATTGTGGATCATCACTGATGTACTGTGGATCATCACTGATGTACTGTGGATCATCACTAATGTACTGTGGATCATAACTGATGTACTGTGGATCATCACTGGTGTACTATGGACCATCCCTGATGTACTGTGGATCATCACTGATGTACTGTGGATCATCACTGATGTACTATAGTTCATCACTGATGTACTATGGGCCATCACTGGTGTACTATGGATCATCACTGGTGTACTATGGATCATCACTGATGTACTATGGACCATCCCTGATGTACTGTGGATCATCACTGATGTACTGTGGATCATCACTGGTGTACTATGGATCATCACCGATGTACTGTGGACCATCCCTGATGTACTGTGGACCAACACTGATGTACTGTGAGTCATCACTGATGTACTATGGATCATCACTGATGTACTATAGATCATCACTGATGTACTATAGATCATCACTGATGTACTATGGACCATCACTGATGTACTATAGATCATCACTGATGTACTATGGACCATCACTGGTGTACTATGGATCATCACTGGTGTACTGTGGATCATCACTGGTGTACTATGGACCATCCCTGATGTACTGTGGATCATCACTGATGTACTGTGGATCATCACTGATGTACTATAGTTCATCACTGATATACTGTGGGCCATCACTGGTGTACTATGGATCATCACTGGTGTACTATGGATCATCACTGATGTACTATGGACCATCCCTGATGTACTGTGGATCATCACTGATGTACTGTGGATCATCACTGATGTACTATGGATCATCACTGATGTACTGTGGATCATCACTGATGTACTATAGTTCATCACTGATGTACTATGGGCCATCACTGGTGTACTATGGATCATCACTGGTGTACTATGGATCATCACTGATGTACTATGGGCCATCACTGGTGTACTATGGATCATCACTGGTGTACTATGGATCATC
This sequence comes from Rana muscosa, assembly GCA_029206835.1. Classification (NCBI taxonomy): domain Eukaryota; kingdom Metazoa; phylum Chordata; class Amphibia; order Anura; family Ranidae; genus Rana; species Rana muscosa. The sequence goes on from JARGYO010000232.1 coordinate 2,118,259, forward strand.
ACTGATGTACTATAGATCATCACTGATGTACTATAGCTCATCACTGATATACTATGGACCATCACTGATGTACTATAGATCATCACTGATGTACTATGGACCATCACTGGTGTACTATGGATCATCACTGGTGTACTGTGGATCATCACTGGTGTACTATGGACCATCCCTGATGTACTGTGGATCATCACTGATGTACTGTGGATCATCACTGATGTACTATAGTTCATCACTGATGTACTATGGGCCATCACTGGTGTACTATGGATCATCACTGGTGTACTATGGATCACCACTGATGTACTATGGACCATCCCTGATGTACTGTGGATCATCACTGATGTACTGTGGATCATCACTGATGTACTATGGATCATCACTGATGTACTGTGGATCATCACTGATGTACTATAGTTCATCACTGATGTACTATGGGCCATCACTGGTGTACTATGGATCATCACTGGTGTACTATGGATCATCACTGATGTACTATGGACCATCCCTGATGTACTGTGGATCATCACTGATGTACTGTGGATCATCACTGATGTACTATGGATCATCACTGATATACTGTGGACCATCCCTGATGTACTGTGGATCATCACTGATGTACTGTGGATCATCACTGAAGTATTGTGGATCATCACTGATGTACTGTGGATCATCACTGATGTACTGTGTATCATAACTGATGTATTGTGGATCATCACTGATGTACTATAGATCATCACTGATGTACTATAGATCATCACTGATGGACTATGGACCATCACTGATGTACTATAGATCATCACTGATGTACTATGGACCATCACTGGTGTACTATGGATCATCACTGGTGTACTATGGATCATCACTGGTGTACTATGGATCATCACCGATGTACTGTGGACCATCCCTGATGTACTGTGGACCATCACTGATGTACTGTGGATCATCACTGATGTACTATGGATCATCACTGATGTACTATAGATCATCACTGATGTACTATAGATCATCACTGATGTACTATGGACCATCACTGATGTACTATAGTTCATCACTGATGTACTATGGGCCATCACTGGTGTACTATGGATCATCACTGGTGTACTATGGGCCATCACTGGTGTACTATGGATCATCACTGGTGTACTATGGATCATCACTGATGTACTGTGAACCATCCCTGATGTACTGTGGATCATCACTGATGTACTGTGGATCATCACTGATGTACTATGGATCATCACTGATGTACTATGGGCCATCACTGGTGTACTATGGGCCATCACTGGTGTACTATGGATCATCACTGATGTACTATGGATCATCACTGATATACTGTGGACCATCCCTGATGTACTGTGGATCATCACTGATGTACTGTGGATCATCACTGAAGTATTGTGGATCATCACTGATGTACTGTGGATCATCACTGATGTACTGTGGATCATCACTGATGTACTGTGTATCATAACTGATGTACTGTGGATCATCACTGATGTACTATAGATCATCACTGATGTACCATGGACCATCACTGATGTACTATAGATCATCACTGATGTACTATGGACCATCACTGGTGTACTATGGATCATCACTGGTGTACTGTGGATCATCACTGGTGTACTATGGACCATCCCTGATGTACTGTGGATCATCACTGATGTACTGTGGATCATCACTGATGTACTATAGTTCATCACTGATGTACTATGGGCCATCACTGGTGTACTATGGATCATCACTGGTGTACTATGGATCATCACTGATGTACTATGGACCATCCCTGATGTACTGTGGATCATCACTGATATACTGTGGATCATCACTGATGTACTATGGATCATCACTGATGTACTGTGGATCATCACTGATGTACTATAGTTCATCACTGATGTACTATGGGCCATCACTGGTGTACTATGGATCATCACTGATGTACTATGGACCATCACTGGTGTACTATGGATCATCCCTGATGTACTGTGGATCATCACTGATGTACTGTGGATCATCACTGATATACTGTGGACCATCCCTGATGTACTGTGGATCATCACTGATGTACTGTGGATCATCACTGAAGTATTGTGGATCATCACTGATGTACTGTGGATCATCACTGATGTACTGTGTATCATAACTGATGTATTGTGGATCATCACTGATGTACTATAGATCATCACTGATGTACTATAGATCATCACTGATGGACTATGGACCATCACTGATGTACTATAGATCATCACTGATGTACTATGGACCATCACTGGTGTACTATGGATCATCACTGGTGTACTATGGATCATCACTGGTGTACTATGGATCATCACCGATGTACTGTGGACCATCCCTGATGTACTGTGGACCATCACTGATGTACTGTGGATCATCACTGATGTACTATGGATCATCACTGATGTACTATAGATCATCACTGATGTACTATAGATCATCACTGATGTACTATGGACCATCACTGATGTACTATAGATCATCACTGATGTACTATGGACCATCACTGGTGTACTATGGATCATCACTGGTGTACTGTGGATCATCACTGGTGTACTATGGACCATCCCTGATGTACTGTGGATCATCACTGATATACTATGGATCATCACTGATGTACTATGGATCATCACTGATGTACTATAGTTCATCACTGATGTACTATGGGCCATCACTGGTGTACTATGGATCATCAGTGGTGTACTATGGATCATCACTGGTGTACTATGGATCATCACTGATGTACTATGGACCATCCCTGATGTACTGTGGATTATCACTGATGTACTATAGATCATCACTGATGTACTATGGACCATCACTGGTGTACTATAGATCATCACTGATGTACTATGGACCATCACTGGTGTACTATGGATCATCACTGGTGTACTGTGGATCATCACTGGTGTACTATGGACCATCCCTGATGTACTGTGGATCATCACTGATGTACTGTGGATCATCACTGATGTACTATAGTTCATCACTGATGTACTATGGGCCATCACTGGTGTACTATGGATCATCACTGGTGTACTATGGATCATCACTGATGTACTATGGACCATCCCTGATGTACTGTGGATCATCACTGATGTATTGTGAATCATCACTGATGTACTATAGTTCATCACTGATGTACTATGGGCCATCACTGGTGTACTATGGATCATCACTGGTGTACTATGGGCCATCACTGGTGTACTATGGATCATCACTGATGTACTGTGGATCATCACTGATGTACTATAGTTCATCACTGATGTACTATGGGCCATCACTGGTGTACTATGGATCATCACTGGTGTACTATGGGCCATCACTGGTGTACTATGGATCATCACTGGTGTACTATGGATCATCACTGATGTACTGTGAACCATCCCTGATGTACTGTGGATCATCACTGATGTACTGTGGATCATCACTGATGTACTATGGATCATCACTGATGTACTATGGGCCATCACTGGTGTACTATGGGCCATCACTGGTGTACTATGGATCATCACTGATGTACTATGGATCATCACTGATATACTGTGGACCATCCCTGATGTACTGTGGATCATCACTGATGTACTGTGGATCATCACTGAAGTATTGTGGATCATCACTGATGTACTGTGGATCATCACTGATGTACTGTGGATCATCACTGATGTACTGTGTATCATAACTGATGTACTGTGGATCATCACTGATGTACTATAGATCATCACTGATGTACCATGGACCATCACTGATGTACTATAGATCATCACTGATGTACTATGGACCATCACTGGTGTACTATGGATCATCACTGGTGTACTGTGGATCATCACTGGTGTACTATGGACCATCCCTGATGTACTGTGGATCATCACTGATGTACTGTGGATCATCACTGATGTACTATAGTTCATCACTGATGTACTATGGGCCATCACTGGTGTACTATGGATCATCACTGGTGTACTATGGATCATCACTGATGTACTATGGACCATCCCTGATGTACTGTGGATCATCACTGATGTACTGTGGATCATCACTGATGTACTATGGATCATCACTGATGTACTGTGGATCATCACTGATGTACTATAGTTCATCACTGATGTACTATGGGCCATCACTGGTGTACTATGGATCATCACTGGTGTACTATGGATCATCACTGATGTACCTAGGACCATCCCTGATGTACTGTGGATCATCTCTGATGTACTATAGTTCATCACTGATGTACTATGGGCCATCACTGGTGTACTATGGATCATCACTGATGTACTGTGGATCATCACTGATGTACTGTGGATCATCACTGATGTACTGTGGATCATCACTGATGTACTATGGGCCATCACTGGTGTACTATGGGCCATCACTGGTGTACTATGGATCATCACTGGTGTACTATGGACCATCACTGATGTACTATGGACCATCACTGATGTACTATGGATCATCACTGATATACTGTGGACCATCACTGATGTACTGTGGACCATCCCTGATGTACTGTGGATCATCACTGAAGTATTGTGGATCATCACTGATGTACTGTGGATCATCACTGATGTACTGTGGATCATCACTAATGTACTGTGGATCATAACTGATGTACTGTAGATCATCACTGATGTACTATAGATCATCACTGGTGTACTATGTATATAGATCATCACTGATGTACTATGGACCATCACTGATGTACTATAGATCATCACTGATGTACTATGGACCATCATTGGTGTACTATGGATCATCACTGGTGTACTGTGGATCATCACTGGTGTACTATGGACCATCCCTGATGTACTGTGGATCATCACTGATGTACTGTGGATCATCACTGATGTACTATAGTTCATCACTGATGTACTATGGGCCATCACTGGTGTACTATGGATCATCACTGGTGTACTATGGATCATCACTGATGTACTATGGACCATCCCTGATGTACTGTGGATCATCACTGATGTACTATAGTTCATCACTGATGTACTATGGGCCATCACTGGTGTACTATGGATCATCACTGGTGTACTATGGATCATCACTGATGTACTATGGACCATCCCTGATGTACTGTGGATCATCACTGATGTACTGTGGATCATCACTGATGTACTATGGATCATCACTGATGTACTATGGGCCATCACTGGTGTACTATGGATCATCACTGGTGTACTATGGATCATCACTGGTGTACTATGGACCATCACTGATGTACTGTGGGCCACCACTGATGTACTGTGGATTATCACTGATGTACTGTGGATCATCCCTGGTGTACTATGGAACATCACTGGTGTACTATGGATCATCACTGGTGTACTATGGATCATCACTGATGTACTATGGGCCATCACTGATGTACTATGGATCATCACTGATATACTGTGGACCATCCCTGATGTACTGTGAATCATCACTGATGTACTGTGGATCATCACTGAAGTATTGTGGATCATCACTGATGTACTGTGGATCATCACTGATGTACTGTGGATCATAACTGATGTACTGTGGATCATCACTGATGTACTGTGGATCATCACTGATGTACTATAGATCATTACTGATGTACTATGGGCCATCACTGGTGTACTATGGATCATCATTGATGTACTATGGATCATCACTGATGTACTATGGATCATCACTGATGTACTATGGACCATCACTGATGTACTATGGGCCATCACTGGTGTACTATGGATCATCACTGATGTACTGTGGATCATCACTGATGTACTGTGGATCATCACTGATGTACTATGGGACATCACTGGTGTACTATGGGCCATCACTGGTGTACTATGGATCATCACTGGTGTACTATGGGCCATCACTGGTGTACTATGGGCCATCACTGGTGTACTATGGATCATCACTGGTGTACTATGGACCATCACTGATGTACTATGGATCATCACTGGTGTACTATGGATCATCAATGGTGTACTATGGATCATCCCTGGTGTACTATGGATCATCACTGGTGTACTATGGATCATCACTGATATACTGTGGACCATCCCTGATATACTGTGGATCATCCCTGATGTACTGTGGATCATCACTGATGTACTGTGGGCCATCACAGGTGTACTGTGGGCCATCACAGGTGTACTATGGATCATCACTGATGTACTATGGATCATCACTGGTGTACTATGGATCATCACTGATGTACTGTGGACCATCCCTGATGTACTATAGATCATCACTGATGTACTGTGGATCATCACTGATGTACTATGGGCCATCAATGGTGTACTATGGGCCATCACTGGTGTACTATGGATCATCACTGGATTACTATGGATCATCACTGGATTACTATGGATCATCCCTGGTGTACTATGGACCATCACTGATGTGCTTTGGGCCATCACTGGTGTACTATGGATCATCACTGATGTACTGTGGACCATCCCTGATGTACTGTGGATCATCACTGATATACTATGGATCATCACTGATGTACTATGGACCATCACTGGTGTACTATGGACCATCACTGGTGTACTATGGATCATCACTGATGTACTGTGGATCATAACTGATGTACTGTGGATCATAACTGATGTACTGTGGATCATCACTGATGTACTGTGGATCATCACTGATGTACTATAGATCATTACTGATGTACTATGGGCCATCACTGGTGTACTATGGATCATCATTGATGTACTATGGATCATCACTGATGTACTATGGATCATCACTGATGTACTATGGACCATCACTGATGTACTATGGGCCATCACTGATATACTGTGGACCATCCCTGATGTATTGTGGATCATCACTGATGTACTGTGGATCATCACTGATGTACTGTGGATCATAACTGATGTACTGTGGATCATCACTGATGTACTGTGGATCATCACTGATGTACTATAGATCATTACTGATGTACTATGGGCCATCACTGGTGTACTATGGATCATCATTGATGTACTATGGATCATCACTGATGTACTATGGATCATCACTGATGTACTATGGACCATCACTGATGTACTATGGGCCATCACTGGTGTACTATGGATCATCACTGATGTACTGTGGATCATCACTGATGTACTGTGGGCCATCACTGATGTACTATGGATCATCACTGATATACTGTGGACCATCCCTGATGTATTGTGGATCATCACTGATGTACTGTGGATCATCACTGATGTACTATAAATCATCACTGAAGTACTATGGGCCATCACTGGTGTACTATGGATCATCACTGGTGTACTATGGATCATCACTGATGTACTATGGATCATCACTGATGTACTATGGATCATGACTGGTGTACTATGGATCATCACTGATGTACTGTGGACCATCCCTGATGTACTGTGGATCATCACTGATGTACTGTGGATCATCACAGATGTACTGTGGATCATCACTGATGTACCGAGGATCATCACTCATGTACTATGGATCATCACTGATGTAGCTTGGATCATCACTGATGTACTGTGGATCATCACTGATGTACTGTGGATCATCACTGATGTACTATAGATCATCACTGTAGTACTATGGGCCATGACTGGTGTACTATGGATCATCACTGATGTACTATGAGCCATCACTGATGTACTATGGATCATCACTGGTGTACTATGGATCATCACTGATGTACTATGAGCCATCACTGATGTACTATGGATCATCACTGGTGTACAATGGATCACCACTGATGTACTATGGATCATCACTGATGTACTATGAGCCATCACTGATGTACTATGGGCCATCCCTGGTGTACTATGGATCATCACTGATGTACTGTGGATCATCACTGATGTACTATGGGACATCACTGGTGTACTATGGGCCATCACTGGTGTACTATGGATCATCACTGGTGTACTATGGGCCATCACTGGTGTACTATGGGCCATCACTGGTGTACTATGGATCATCACTGGTGTACTATGGACCATCACTGATGTACTATGGATCATCACTGGTGTACTATGGATCATCAATGGTGTACTATGGATCATCCCTGGTGTACTATGGATCATCACTGGTGTACTATGGATCATCACTGATATACTGTGGACCATCCCTGATATACTGGGGATCATCCCTGATGTACTGTGGATCATCACTGATGTACTGTGGGCCATCACAGGTGTACTGTGGGCCATCACAGGTGTACTATGGATCATCACTGATGTACTATGGATCATCACTGGTGTACTATGGATCATCACTGATGTACTGTGGACCATCCCTGATGTACTATAGATCATCACTGATGTACTGTGGATCATCACTGATGTACTATGGGCCATCACTGGTGTACTATGGGCCATCACTGGTGTACTATGGATCATCACTGGATTACTATGGATCATCCCTGGTGTACTATGGACCATCACTGATGTGCTTTGGGCCATCGCTGGTGTACTATGGATCATCACTGATGTACTGTGGACCATCCCTGATGTACTGTGGATCATCACTGATGTACTATGGATCATCACTGATGTACTATGGACCATCACTGGTGTACTATGGACCATCACTGGTGTACTATGGATCATCACTGATATACTGTGGATCATCACTGATGTACTGTGGGCCATCACTGATGTACTATGGATTATCAGTGATAATCCATAGTACATCACTGATGTACTATGGATTATCACTGATATACTGTGGACCATCCCTGATGTATTGTGGATCATCACTGATGTACTGTGGATCATCACTGATGTACTATAGATCATCACTGAAGTACTATGGGCCATCACTGGTGTACTATGGATCATCACTGGTGTACTATGGGCCATCACTGGTGTACTATGGATCATCACTGATGTACTATGGATCATCACTGATGTACTATGGATCATGACTGGTGTACTATGGATCATCACTGATGTACTGTGGACCATCCCTGATGTCCTGTGGATCATCACTGATGTACTGTGGATCATCACTGATGTACTGTGGATCATCACTGATGTACTGAGGATCATCACTGATGTACTATGGATCATCACTGATGTACCGTGGATCATCACTGATGTACTGTGGATCATCACTGATGTACTGTGGATCATCACTGATGTACTATAGATCATCACTGAAGTACTATGGGCCATCACTGGTGTACTATGGATCATCACTGATGTATTATGGATCATCACTGATGTACTATGAGCCATCACTGATGTACTATGGATCATCACTGGTGTACTATGGGCCATCACTGAAGTACTATGGATCATCACTGGTGTACTATGGATCATCACTGGTGTACTATGGGCCATCACTGATGTACTATGGATCATCACTGGTGTACTATGGATCATCACTGATGTACTATAGATCATCACTGATGTACTATAGCTCATCACTGGTATACTATGGGCCATCTCTGGTGTACTATGGATCATCACTGGTGTACTATGTGCCATCACTGGTGTACTATGGATCATCACTGGTGTACTGTGGATCATCACTGGTGTACTATGGACCATCCCTGATGTACTGTGGATCATCACTGATGTACTGTGGATCATCACTGATGTACTATAGTTCATCACTGATGTACTATGGGCCATCACTGGTGTACTATGGATCATCACTGGTGTACTATGGATCATCACTGATGTACTATGGACCATCCCTGATGTACTGTGGATCATCACTGATGTACTGTGGATCATCACTGATGTACTATGGATCATCACTGATGTACTGTGGATCATCACTGATGTACTATAGTTCATCACTGATGTACTATGGGCCATCACTGGTGTACTATGGATCATCACTGGTGTACTATGGATCATCACTGATGTACTATGGACCATCCCTAATGTACTGTGGATCATCACTGATGTACTATAGTTCATCACTGATGTACTATGGGCCATCACTGGTGTACTATGGATCATCACTGGTGTACTATGGATCATCACTGATGTACTATGGACCATCCCTGATGTACTGTGGATCATCACTGATGTACTGTGGATCATCACTGATGTACTGTGGATCATCACTGATGTACTATGGATCATCACTGATGTACTATGGGCCATCACTGGTGTACTATGGGCCATCACTGGTGTACTATGGATCATCACTGGTGTACTATGGACCATCACTGATGGACTATGGACCATCACTGATGTACTATGGATCATCACTGATATACTGTGGACCATCCCTGATGTACTGTGGATCATCACTGATGTACTGTGGATCATCAATGATGTACTGTGTATCATAACTGATGTACTGTGGATCATCACTGATGTACTATAGATCATCACTGATGTACTATAGATCATCACTGATGTACTATGGACCATCACTGATGTACTATAGATCATCACTGATGTACTATGGACCATCACTGGTGTACTATGGATCATCACTGGTGTACTGTGGATCATCACTGGTGTACTATGGACCATCCCTGATGTACTGTGGATCATCACTGATGTACTGTGGATCATCACTGATGTACTATAGTTCATCACTGATGTACTATGTGCCATCACTGGTGTACTATGGATCATCACTGGTGTACTATGGATCATCACTGATGTACTATGGACCATCCCTGATGTACTGTGGATCATCACTGATGTACTGTGGATCATCACTGATGTACTATGGATCATCACTGATGTACTGTGGATCATCACTGATGTACTATAGTTCATCACTGATGTACTATGGGCCATCACTGGTGTACTATGGATCATCACTGGTGTACTATGGATCATCACTGATGTACTATGGACCATCCCTGATGTACTGTGGATCATCACTGATGTACTATAGTTCATCACTGATGTACTATGGGCCATCACTGGTGTACTATGGATCATCACTGGTGTAGTATGGATCATCACTGATGTACTATGGACCATCCCTTATGTACTGTGGATCATCACTGATGTACTGTGGATCATCACTGATGTACTATGGATCATCACTGAAGTACTATGGGCTATCACTGGTGTACTATGGGCCATCACTGGTGTACTATGGATCATCACTGGTGTACTATGGATCATCACTGGTGTACTATGGATCATCACTGATGTACTATGGACCATCACTGATGTACTATGGATCATCCCTGATATACTGTGGACCATCCCTGATGTACTGTGGATCATCACTGATGTACTGTGGATCATCACTGAAGTATTGTGGATCATCACTGATGTACTGTGGATCCTCACTAATGTACTGTGGATCATAACTGATGTACTGTAGATCATCACTGATGTACTATAGATCATCACTGGTGTACTATGTATATAGATCATCACTGATGTACTATGGACCATCACTGATGTACTATAGATCATCACTGATGTACTATGGACCATCACTGGTGTACTATGGATCATCACTGGTGTACTGTGGATCATCACTGGTGTACTATGGACCAGCCCTGATGTACTGTGGATCATCACTGATGTACTGTGGATCATCACTGATGTACTATAGTTCATCACTGATGTACTATGGGCCATCACTGGTGTACTATGGATCATCACTGGTGTACTATGGATCATCACTGATGTACTATGGACCATCCCTGATGTACTGTGGATCATCACTGATGTACTGTGGATCATCACTGGTGTACTATGGATCATCACTGGTGTACTATGGATCATCACTGATGTACTATGGACCATCACTGATGTACTATGGATCATCCCTGATATACTGTGGACCATCCCTGATGTACTGTGGATCATCACTGATGTACTGTGGATCATCACTGAAGTATTGTGGATCATCACTGATGTACTGTGGATCCTCACTAATGTACTGTGGATCATAACTGATGTACTGTAGATCATCACTGATGTACTATAGATCATCACTGGTGTACTATGTATATAGATCATCACTGATGTACTATGGACCATCACTGATGTACTATAGATCATCACTGATGTACTATGGACCATCACTGGTGTACTATGGATCATCACTGGTGTACTGTGGATCATCACAGGTGTACTATGGACCAGCCCTGATGTACTGTGGATCATCACTGATGTACTGTGGATCATCACTGATGTACTATAGTTCATCACTGATGTACTATGGGCCATCACTGGTGTACTATGGATCATCACTGGTGTACTATGGATCATCACTGATGTACTATGGATCATGACTGGTGTACTATGGATCATCACTGATGTACTGTGGACCATCCCTGATGTACTGTGGATCATCACTGATGTACTGTGGATCATCACAGATGTACTGTGGATCATCACTGATGTACCGAGGATCATCACTGATGTACTATGGATCATCACTGATGTAGCTTGGATCATCACTGATGTACTGTGGATCATCACTGATGTACTGTGGATCATCACTGATGTACTATAGATCATCACTGTAGTACTATGGGCCATGACTGGTGTACTATGGATCATCACTGATGTACTATGAGCCATCACTGATGTACTATGGATCATCACTGGTGTACTATGGATCATCACTGATGTACTATGAGCCATCACTGATGTACTATGGATCATCACTGGTGTACAATGGATCACCACTGATGTACTATGGATCATCACTGATGTACTATGAGCCATCACTGATGTACTATGGGCCATCCCTGGTGTACTATGGATCATCACTGATGTACTGTGGATCATCACTGATGTACTATGGGACATCACTGGTGTACTATGGGCCATCACTGGTGTACTATGGATCATCACTGGTGTACTATGGGCCGTCACTGGTGTACTATGGGCCATCACTGGTGTACTATGGATCATCACTGGTGTACTATGGACCATCACTGATGTACTATGGATCATCACTGGTGTACTATGGATCATCAATGGTGTACTATGTATCATCCCTGGTGTACTATGGATCATCACTGGTGTACTATGGATCATCACTGATATACTGTGGACCATCCCTGATATACTGGGGATCATCCCTGATGTACTGTGGATCATCACTGATGTACTGTGGGCCATCACAGGTGTACTGTGGGCCATCACAGGTGTACTATGGATCATCACTGATGTACTATGGATCATCACTGGTGTACTATGGATCATCACTGATGTACTGTGGACCATCCCTGATGTACTATAGATCATCACTGATGTACTGTGGATCATCACTGATGTACTATGGGCCATCACTGGTGTACTATGGGCCATCACTGGTGTACTATGGATCATCACTGGATTACTATGGATCATCCCTGGTGTACTATGGACCATCACTGATGTGCTTTGGGCCATCACTGGTGTACTATGGATCATCACTGATGTACTGTGGACCATCCCTGATGTACTGTGGATCATCACTGATGTACTATGGATCATCACTGATGTACTATGGACCATCACTGGTGTACTATGGACCATCACTGGTGTACTATGGATCATCACTGATATACTGTGGATCATCACTGATGTACTGTGGGCCATCACTGATGTACTATGGATTATCACTGATATACTGTGGACCATCCCTGATGTATTGTGGATCATCACTGATGTACTGTGGATCATCACTGATGTACTATGGATCATCACTGATGTACTATGGATCATGACTGGTGTACTATGGATCATCACTGATGTACTGTGGACCATCCCTGATGTCCTGTGGATCATCACTGATGTACTGTGGATCATCACTGATGTACTGTGGATCATCACTGATGTACTGAGGATCATCACTGATGTACTATGGATCATCACTGATGTACCGTGGATCATCACTGATGTACTGTGGATCATCACTGATGTACTGTGGATCATCACTGATGTACTATAGATCATCACTGAAGTACTATGGGCCATCACTGGTGTACTATGGATCATCACTGATGTATTATGGATCCTCACTGATGTACTATGAGCCATCACTGATGTACTATGGATCATCACTGGTGTACTATGGGCCATCACTGAAGTACTATGGATCATCACTGGTGTACTATGGATCATCACTGGTGTACTATGGGCCATCACTGATGTACTATGGATCATCACTGGTGTACTATGGATCATCACTGATGTACTATAGATCATCACTGATGTACTATAGCTCATCACTGGTATACTATGGGCCATCTCTGGTGTACTATGGATCATCACTGGTGTACTATGTGCCATCACTGGTGTACTATGGATCATCACTGGTGTACTGTGGATCATCACTGGTGTACTATGGACCATCCCTGATGTACTGTGGATCATCACTGATGTACTGTGGATCATCACTGATGTACTATAGTTCATCACTGATGTACTATGGGCCATCACTGGTGTACTATGGATCATCACTGGTGTACTATGGATCATCACTGATGTACTATGGACCATCCCTGATGTACTGTGGATCATCACTGATGTACTGTGGATCATCACTGATGTACTATGGATCATCACTGATGTACTGTGGATCATCACTGATGTACTATAGTTCATCACTGATGTACTATGGGCCATCACTGGTGTACTATGGATCATCACTGGTGTACTATGGATCATCACTGATGTACTATGGACCATCCCTAATGTACTGTGGATCATCACTGATGTACTATAGTTCATCACTGATGTACTATGGGCCATCACTGGTGTACTATGGATCATCACTGGTGTACTATGGATCATCACTGATGTACTATGGACCATCCCTGATGTACTGTGGATCATCACTGATGTACTGTGGATCATCACTGATGTACTGTGGATCATCACTGATGTACTATGGATCATCACTGATGTACTATGGGCCATCACTGGTGTACTATGGGCCATCACTGGTGTACTATGGATCATCACTGGTGTACTATGGACCATCACTGATGGACTATGGACCATCACTGATGTACTATGGATCATCACTGATATACTGTGGACCATCCCTGATGTACTGTGGATCATCACTGATGTACTGTGGATCATCACTGAAGTATTGTGGATCATCACTGATGTACTGTGGATCATCACTGATGTACTGTGTATCATAACTGATGTACTGTGGATCATCACTGATGTACTATAGATCATCACTGATGTACTATAGATCATCACTGATGTACTATGGACCATCACTGATGTACTATAGATCATCACTGATGTACTATGGACCATCACTGGTGTACTATGGATCATCACTGGTGTACTGTGGATCATCACTGGTGTACTATGGATCATCACTGATGTACTATAGTTCATCACTGATGTACTATGGGCCATCACTGGTGTACTATGGATCATCACTGGTGTACTATGGATCATCACTGATGTACTATGGACCATCCCTGATGTACTGTGGATCATCACTGATGTACTGTGGATCATCACTGATGTACTATGGATCATCACTGATGTACTGTGGATCATCACTAATGTACTATAGTTCATCATTGATGTACTATGGGCCATCACTGGTGTACTATGGATCATCACTGGTGTACTATGGATCATCACTGATGTACTATGGACCATCCCTGATGTACTGTGGATCATCACTGATGTACTATAGTTCATCACTGATGTACTATGGGCCATCACTGGTGTACTATGGATCATCACTGGTGTACTATGGATCATCACTGATGTACTATGGACCATCCCTGATGTACTGTGGATCATCACTGATGTACTGTGGATCATCACTGATGTACTATGGATCATCACTGATGTACTATGGGCTATCACTGGTGTACTATGGGCCATCACTGGTGTACTATGGATCATCACTGGTGTACTATGGATCATCACTGGTGTACTATGGATCATCACTGATGTACTATGGACCATCACTGATGTACTATGGATCATCCCTGATATACTGTGGACCATCCCTGATGTACTGTGGATCATCACTGATGTACTGTGGATCATCACTGAAGTATTGTGGATCATCACTGATGTACTGTGGATCCTCACTAATGTACTGTGGATCATAACTGATGTACTGTAGATCATCACTGATGTACTATAGATCATCACTGGTGTACTATGTATATAGATCATCACTGATGTACTATGGACCATCACTGATGTACTATAGATCATCACTGATGTACTATGGACCATCACTGGTGTACTATGGATCATCACTGGTGTACTGTGGATCATCACTGGTGTACTATGGACCAGCCCTGATGTACTGTGGATCATCACTGATGTACTGTGGATCATCACTGATGTACTATAGTTCATCACTGATGTACTATGGGCCATCACTGGTGTACTATGGATCATCACTGGTGTACTATGGATCATCACTGATGTACTATGGACCATCCCTGATGTACTGTGGATCATCACTGATGTACTGTGGATCATCACTGGTGTACTATGGATCATCACTGGTGTACTATGGATCATCACTGATGTACTATGGACCATCACTGATGTACTATGGATCATCCCTGATATACTGTGGACCATCCCTGATGTACTGTGGATCATCACTGATGTACTGTGGATCATCACTGAAGTATTGTGGATCATCACTGATGTACTGTGGATCATCACTAATGTACTGTGGATCATAACTGATGTACTGTAGATCATCACTGATGTACTATAGATCATCACTGGTGTACTATGTATATAGATCATCACTGATGTACTATGGACCATCACTGATGTACTATAGATCATCACTGATGTACTATGGACCATCACTGGTGTACTATGGATCATCACTGGTGTACTGTGGATCATCACTGGTGTACTATGGACCAGCCCTGATGTACTGTGGATCATCACTGATGTACTGTGGATCATCACTGATGTACTATAGTTCATCACTGATGTACTATGGGCCATCACTGGTGTACTATGGATCATCACTGGTGTACTATGGATCATCACTGATGTACTATGGACCATCCCTGATGTACTGTGGATCATCACTGATGTACTATAGTTCATCACTGATGTACTATGGGCCATCACTGGTGTACTATGGATCATCACTGGTGTACTATGGATCATCACTGATGTACTATGGACCATCCCTGATGTACTGTGGATCATCACTGATGTACTGTGGATCATCACTGATGTACTATGGATCATCACTGATGTTCTATGGGCCATCACTGGTGTACTATGGGCCATCACTGGTGTACTATGGATCATCACTGGTGTACTATGGATCATCACTGGTGTACTATGGACCATCACTGATGTACTGTGGACCACCACTGATGTACTGTGGATCATCACTGATGTACTGTGGATCATCCCTGGTGTACTATGGAACATCACTGGTGTACTATGGATCATCACTGGTGTACTATGGATCATCACTGATGTACTATGGGCCATCACTGATGTACTATGGATCATCACTGATATACTGTGGACCATCCCTGATGTACTGTGGATCATCACTGATGTACTGTGGATCATCACTGAAGTATTGTGGATCATCACTGATGTACTGTGGATCATCACTGATGTACTGTGGATCATAACTGATGTACTGTGGATCATCACTGATGTACTGTGGATCATCACTGATGTACTATAGATCATTACTGATGTACTATGGGCCATCACTGGTGTACTATGGATCATCACTGATGTACTATGGATCATCACTGATGTACTATGGATCATCACTGATGTACTATGAACCATCACTGATGTACTATGGGCCATCACTGGTGTACTATGGATCATCACTGATGTACTGTGGATCATCACTGATGTACTGTGGGCCATCACTGATGTACTATGGATCATCACTGATATACTGTGGACCATCCCTGATGTATTGTGGATCATCACTGATGTACTGTGGATCATCACTGATGTACTATAAATCATCACTGAAGTACTATCGGCCATCACTGGTGTACTATGGATCATCACTGATGTACTATGGATCATCACTGATGTACTATGGATCATCACTGATGTACTGTGGACCATCCCTGATGTACTGTGGATCATCACTGATGTACTGTGGATCATCACTGATGTACTGTGGATCATCACTGATGTACTGTGGATCATCACTGATGACCTGAGGATCATCACTGATGTACTATGGATCATCACTGATGTACCTTGGATCATCACTGATGTACTGTGGATCATCACTGATGTACTGTGGATCATCACTGATGTACTATAGATCATCACTGTAGTACTATGGGCCATGACTGGTGTACTATGGATCATCACTGATGTACTATGGATCATCACTGATGTACTATGGATCATCACTGATGTATTATGGATCATCACTGATGTACTATGAGCCATCACTGATGTACTATGGATCATCACTGGTGTACTATGGATCATCACTGATGTACTATGAGCCATCACTGATGTACTATGGATCATCACTGGTGTACTATGGATCATCACTGATGTACTATAGATCATCACTGATGTACTATGAGCCATCACTGATGTACTATGGGCAATCCCTGGTGTACTATGGATCATCACTGATGTACTGTGGATCATCACTGATGTACTATGGGACATCACTGGTGTACTATGGGCCATCACTGATGTACTATGGATCATCACTGGTGTACTATGGATCATTACTGATGTACTATGGGCCATCACTGGTGTACTATGGATCATCACTGATGTACTATGGATCATCACTGATGTACTATGGATCATCACTGATGTACTATGAACCATCACTGATGTACTATGGGCCATCACTGGTGTACTATGGATCATCACTGATGTACTGTGGATCATCACTGATGTACTGTGGGCCATCACTGATGTACTATGGATCATCACTGATATACTGTGGACCATCCCTGATGTATTGTGGATCATCACTGATGTACTGTGGATCATCACTGATGTACTATAAATCATCACTGAAGTACTATCGGCCATCACTGGTGTACTATGGATCATCACTGATGTACTATGGATCATCACTGATGTACTATGGATCATCACTGATGTACTGTGGACCATCCCTGATGTACTGTGGATCATCACTGATGTACTGTGGATCATCACTGATGTACTGTGGATCATCACTGATGTACTGTGGATCATCACTGATGACCTGAGGATCATCACTGATGTACTATGGATCATCACTGATGTACCTTGGATCATCACTGATGTACTGTGGATCATCACTGATGTACTGTGGATCATCACTGATGTACTATAGATCATCACTGTAGTACTATGGGCCATGACTGGTGTACTATGGATCATCACTGATGTACTATGGATCATCACTGATGTACTATGGATCATCACTGATGTATTATGGATCATCACTGATGTACTATGAGCCATCACTGATGTACTATGGATCATCACTGGTGTACTATGGATCATCACTGATGTACTATGAGCCATCACTGATGTACTATGGATCATCACTGGTGTACTATGGATCATCACTGATGTACTATAGATCATCACTGATGTACTATGAGCCATCACTGATGTACTATGGGCAATCCCTGGTGTACTATGGATCATCACTGATGTACTGTGGATCATCACTGATGTACTATGGGACATCACTGGTGTACTATGGGCCATCACTGGTGTACTATGGATCATCACTGGTGTACTATGGGCCATCACTGGTGTACTATGGGCCATCACTGGTGTACTATGGATCATCACTGGTGTACTATGGACCATCACTGATGTACTATGGATCATCACTGGTGTACTATGGATCATCACTGGTGTACTATGGATCATCCCTGGTGTACTATGGATCATCACTGGTGTACTATGGATCATCACTGGTGTACTATGGATCATCACTGATATACTGTGGACCATCCCTGATATACTGTGGATCATCCCTGATGTACTGTGGATCATCACTGATGTACTGTGGGCCATCACTGGTGTACTGTTGGCCATCACAGGTGTACTATGGATCATCACTGATGTACTATGGATCATCACTGGTGTACTATGGATCATCACTGATGTACTGTGGACCATCCCTGATGTACTATAGATCATCACTGATGTACTCTGGATCATCACTGATGTACTATGGGCCATCACTGGTGTACTATGGGCCATCACTGGTGTACTATGGATCATCACTGGATTACTATGGATCATCCCTGGTGTACTATGGACCATCACTGATGTGCTTTGGGCCATCACTGGTGTACTATGGATCTTCACTTATGTACTGTGGACCATCCCTGATGTACTGTGGATCATCACTGATGTACTATGGATCATCACTGATGTACTATGGACCATCACTGGTGTACTATGGACCATCACTGGTGTACTATGGATCATCACTGATGTACTGTGGATCATCACTGATGTACTGTGGGCCATCACTGATGTACTATGGATCATCACTGATGTACTGTGGACCATCCCTGATGTCCTGTGGATCATCACTGATGTACTGTAGATCATCACTGATGTACTGTGGATCATCACTGATGTACTGAGGATCATCACTGATGTACTATGGATCATCACTGATGTACCGTGGATCATCACTGATGTACTGTGGATCATCACTGATGTACTGTGGATCATCACTGATGTACTATAGATCATCACTGAAGTACTATGGGCCATCACTGGTGTACTATGGATCATCACTGATGTATTATGGATCATCACTGATGTATTATGAGCCATCACTGATGTACTATGGATCATCACTGGTGTACTATGGATCATCACTGATGTACTATGGATCATCACTGATGTACTATGAGCCATCACTGATGTACTATGGGCCATCCCTGGTGTACTATGGATCATCACTGATGTACTGTGGATCATCACTGATGTACTATGGGACATCACTGGTATACTATGGGCCATCTCTGGTGTACTATGGATCATCACTGGTGTACTATGGGCCATCACTGGTGAACTATGGATCATCACTGGTGTACTATGGACCATCACTGATTTACTATGGACCATCACTGATGTACTGTGGATCATCACTGATGTACTGTGGGTCATCCCTGGTGTAATATGGATCATCACTGGTGTAATATGGATCATCACTGATGTACTATGGGCCATCACTGATGTACTATGGATCATCACTGATGTACTGTGGACCATCCCTGATGTACTGTGGATCATCACTGATGTACCGTGGATCATCACTGATGTACTGTGGATCATCACTGATGTACTGAGGATCATCACTGATGAACTATAGATCATCACTGATGTACTATGGACCATCACTGGTGAATATGAATCATCACTGGTGTACTATGGATCATCACTTGTGTATTATGGATCATCACTGATGTACTATAGATCATCACTGATATACTATGGGTCATCACTTGTGTACTATGGATCATCACTGGTGTACTATGGATCATCCCTGATGTACTATGGACCATCCCTGATGTACTATGGACCATCCCTGATGTACTGTGAATCATCACTGGTGTACTGTGATTCATCACTGATGTACTATAGATCATCACTGATGTACTGTGGATCATCACTGATGTACTATGGGCCATCACTGGTGTACTATGGATCATCACTGATGTACTGTGGATCATCCCTGATGTACTGTGGGCCATCACTGATGTACTATGGATCATCACTGATGTACTATGGATCATGACTGGTGTACTATGGATCATCACTGATGTACTGTGGACCATCCCTTATGTACTGTGGATCATCACTGATGTACTGTGGATCATCACTGATGTACTGTGGATCATCACTGATGTACTATGGATCATCCCTGATGTACTATGGACCATCCCTGATGTACTGTGGATCATCACTGATGTACTATAGATCATCACTGATGTACTATGGGCCATCACTGGTGTACTATGGGCCATCACTGGAGTACTATGGATCATCACTGGTGTACTATGGACCATCACTAATTTACTATGGACCATCACTGATGTACTGTGGATCATCACTGATGTACTGTGGATCATCCCTGGTGTACTATGGATAATCACTGGTGTACTATGGATCATCACTGATGTGCTATGGGCCATCACTGATGTACTATGGATCATCACTGATGTACTGTGGACCATCCTTGATGTACTGTGGATCATCACTGATGTACTGTGGATCATCACTGATGTACTGAGGATCATCACTGATGTACTATAGATCATCACTGATGTACTATGGGCCATCACTGGTGTACTGTGGATCATCACTGATGTACTGTGGATCATCACTGATGTACTATAGATCATCACTGATGTACTATGGACCATCACTGGTGTACTATGAATCATCACTGGTGTACTATTAATCATCACTGGTGTACTATGGATCATCACTGATGTACTATAGATCATCACTGATGTACTATGGACCATCACTGGTGTACTATGAATCATCACTGGTGTACTATGGATCATCACTGGTGTACTATGGATCATCACTGATGTACTATAGATCATCACTGATGTACTATGGGCCATCACTTGTGTACTATGGATCATCACTGGTGTACTATGGATCATCCCTGATGTACTATGGACCATCCCTGATGTACTATGGACCATCCCTGATGTACTGTGAATCATCACTGGTGTACTATAGATCATCACTGATGTACTGTGGATCATCACTGATGTACTATGGGCCATCACTGGTGTACTATGGGCCATCACTGGTGTACTATGGATCATCACTGATGTACTGTGGATCATCCCTGATGTACTGTGGGCCATCACTGATGTACTATGGATTATCACTGATGTACTATGGATCATGACTGGTGTACTATGGATCATCACTGATGTACTGTGGACCATCCCTGATGTACTGTGGATCATCACTGATGTACTGTGGATCATCACTGATGTACTGTGGATCATCACTGATGTACTATGGATCATCCCTGATGTACTATGGACCTTCCCTGATGTACTGTGGATCATCACTGATGTACTATAGATCATCACTGATGTACTATGGACCATCACTGGTGTACTATGGGCCATCACTGGAGTACTATGGATCATTACTGGTGTACTATGGACCATCACTAATTTACTATGGACCATCACTGATTTACTGTGGATCATCACTGATGTACTGTGGATCATCCCTGGTGTACTATGGATCATCACTGGTGTACTATGGATCATCACTGATGTACTATGGGCCATCACTGATGTACTATGGGCCATAACTGATGTACTATGGGCCATCACTGATGTGCTATGGATCATCAGTGATGTACTGTGGACCATCCCTGATGTACTGTGGATCATCACTGATGTACTGTGGATCATCACTGATGTACTGTGGATCATCACTGATGTACTGATGATCATCACTGATGTACTATGGGCCATCACTGGTGTACTGTGGATCATCACTGATGTACTGTGGATCATCACTGATGTACTGTGGATCATCACTGATGTACTATAGATCATCACCGATGTACTATGGACCATCACTGGTGTACTATGAATCATCACTGGTGTACTATGGATCATCACTGATGTACTATGGACCATCCCTGATGTACTGTGGATCATCACTGATGTACTATAGTTCATCACTGATGTACTATGGGCCATCACTGGTGTACTATGGATCATCACTGGTGTACTATGGATCATCACTGATGTACTATGGACCATCCCTGATGTACTGTGGATCATCACTGATGTACTGTGGATCATCACTGATGTACTATGGATCATCACTGATGTACTATGGGCTATCACTGGTGTACTATGGGCCATCACTGGTGTACTATGGATCATCACTGGTGTACTATGGATCATCACTGGTGTACTATGGATCATCACTGATGTACTATGGACCATCACTGATGTACTATGGATCATCCCTGATATACTGTGGACCATCCCTGATGTACTGTGGATCATCACTGATGTACTGTGGATCATCACTGAAGTATTGTGGATCATCACTGATGTACTGTGGATCCTCACTAATGTACTGTGGATCATAACTGATGTACTGTAGATCATCACTGATGTACTATAGATCATCACTGGTGTACTATGTATATAGATCATCACTGATGTACTATGGACCATCACTGATGTACTATAGATCATCACTGATGTACTATGGACCATCACTGGTGTACTATGGATCATCACTGGTGTACTGTGGATCATCACTGGTGTACTATGGACCAGCCCTGATGTACTGTGGATCATCACTGATGTACTGTGGATCATCACTGATGTACTATAGTTCATCACTGATGTACTATGGGCCATCACTGGTGTACTATGGATCATCACTGGTGTACTATGGATCATCACTGATGTACTATGGACCATCCCTGATGTACTGTGGATCATCACTGATGTACTGTGGATCATCACTGGTGTACTATGGATCATCACTGGTGTACTATGGATCATCACTGATGTACTATGGACCATCACTGATGTACTATGGATCATCCCTGATATACTGTGGACCATCCCTGATGTACTGTGGATCATCACTGATGTACTGTGGATCATCACTGAAGTATTGTGGATCATCACTGATGTACTGTGGATCATCACTAATGTACTGTGGATCATAACTGATGTACTGTAGATCATCACTGATGTACTATAGATCATCACTGGTGTACTATGTATATAGATCATCACTGATGTACTATGGACCATCACTGATGTACTATAGATCATCACTGATGTACTATGGACCATCACTGGTGTACTATGGATCATCACTGGTGTACTGTGGATCATCACTGGTGTACTATGGACCAGCCCTGATGTACTGTGGATCATCACTGATGTACTGTGGATCATCACTGATGTACTATAGTTCATCACTGATGTACTATGGGCCATCACTGGTGTACTATGGATCATCACTGGTGTACTATGGATCATCACTGATGTACTATGGACCATCCCTGATGTACTGTGGATCATCACTGATGTACTATAGTTCATCACTGATGTACTATGGGCCATCACTGGTGTACTATGGATCATCACTGGTGTACTATGGATCATCACTGATGTACTATGGACCATCCCTGATGTACTGTGGATCATCACTGATGTACTGTGGATCATCACTGATGTACTATGGATCATCACTGATGTTCTATGGGCCATCACTGGTGTACTATGGGCCATCACTGGTGTACTATGGATCATCACTGGTGTACTATGGATCATCACTGGTGTACTATGGACCATCACTGATGTACTGTGGACCACCACTGATGTACTGTGGATCATCACTGATGTACTGTGGATCATCCCTGGTGTACTATGGAACATCACTGGTGTACTATGGATCATCACTGGTGTACTATGGATCATCACTGATGTACTATGGGCCATCACTGATGTACTATGGATCATCACTGATATACTGTGGACCATCCCTGATGTACTGTGGATCATCACTGATGTACTGTGGATCATCACTGAAGTATTGTGGATCATCACTGATGTACTGTGGATCATCACTGATGTACTGTGGATCATAACTGATGTACTGTGGATCATCACTGATGTACTGTGGATCATCACTGATGTACTATAGATCATTACTGATGTACTATGGGCCATCACTGGTGTACTATGGATCATCACTGATGTACTATGGATCATCACTGATGTACTATGGATCATCACTGATGTACTATGAACCATCACTGATGTACTATGGGCCATCACTGGTGTACTATGGATCATCACTGATGTACTGTGGATCATAACTGATGTACTGTGGGCCATCACTGATGTACTATGGATCATCACTGATATACTGTGGACCATCCCTGATGTATTGTGGATCATCACTGATGTACTGTGGATCATCACTGATGTACTATAAATCATCACTGAAGTACTATCGGCCATCACTGGTGTACTATGGATCATCACTGATGTACTATGGATCATCACTGATGTACTATGGATCATCACTGATGTACTGTGGACCATCCCTGATGTACTGTGGATCATCACTGATGTACTGTGGATCATCACTGATGTACTGTGGATCATCACTGATGACCTGAGGATCATCACTGATGTACTATGGATCATCACTGATGTACCTTGGATCATCACTGATGTACTGTGGATCATCACTGATGTACTGTGGATCATCACTGATGTACTATAGATCATCACTGTAGTACTATGGGCCATGACTGGTGTACTATGGATCATCACTGATGTACTATGGATCATCACTGATGTACTATGGATCATCACTGATGTATTATGGATCATCACTGATGTACTATGAGCCATCACTGATGTACTATGGATCATCACTGGTGTACTATGGATCATCACTGATGTACTATGAGCCATCACTGATGTACTATGGATCATCACTGGTGTACTATGGATCATCACTGATGTACTATAGATCATCACTGATGTACTATGAGCCATCACTGATGTACTATGGGCAATCCCTGGTGTACTATGGATCATCACTGATGTACTGTGGATCATCACTGATGTACTATGGGACATCACTGGTGTACTATGGGCCATCACTGGTGTACTATGGATCATCACTGGTGTACTATGGGCCATCACTGGTGTACTATGGGCCATCACTGGTGTACTATGGATCATCACTGGTGTACTATGGACCATCACTGATGTACTATGGATCATCACTGGTGTACTATGGATCATCACTGGTGTACTATGGATCATCCCTGGTGTACTATGGATCATCACTGGTGTACTATGGATCATCACTGGTGTACTATGGATCATCACTGATATACTGTGGACCATCCCTGATATACTGTGGATCATCCCTGATGTACTGTGGATCATCACTGATGTACTGTGGGCCATCACTGGTGTACTGTTGGCCATCACAGGTGTACTATGGATCATCACTGATGTACTATGGATCATCACTGGTGTACTATGGATCATCACTGATGTACTGTGGACCATCCCTGATGTACTATAGATCATCACTGATGTACTCTGGATCATCACTGATGTACTATGGGCCATCACTGGTGTACTATGGGCCATCACTGGTGTACTATGGATCATCACTGGATTACTATGGATCATCCCTGGTGTACTATGGACCATCACTGATGTGCTTTGGGCCATCACTGGTGTACTATGGATCTTCACTTATGTACTGTGGACCATCCCTGATGTACTGTGGATCATCACTGATGTACTATGGATCATCACTGATGTACTATGGACCATCACTGGTGTACTATGGACCATCACTGGTGTACTATGGATCATCACTGATGTACTGTGGATCATCACTGATGTACTGTGGGCCATCACTGATGTACTATGGATCATCACTGATGTACTGTGGACCATCCCTGATGTCCTGTGGATCATCACTGATGTACTGTAGATCATCACTGATGTACTGTGGATCATCACTGATGTACTGAGGATCATCACTGATGTACTATGGATCATCACTGATGTACCGTGGATCATCACTGATGTACTGTGGATCATCACTGATGTACTGTGGATCATCACTGATGTACTATAGATCATCACTGAAGTACTATGGGCCATCACTGGTGTACTATGGATCATCACTGATGTATTATGGATCATCACTGATGTATTATGAGCCATCACTGATGTACTATGGATCATCACTGGTGTACTATGGATCATCACTGATGTACTATGGATCATCACTGATGTACTATGAGCCATCACTGATGTACTATGGGCCATCCCTGGTGTACTATGGATCATCACTGATGTACTGTGGATCATCACTGATGTACTATGGGACATCACTGGTATACTATGGGCCATCTCTGGTGTACTATGGATCATCACTGGTGTACTATGGGCCATCACTGGTGAACTATGGATCATCACTGGTGTACTATGGACCATCACTGATTTACTATGGACCATCACTGATGTACTGTGGATCATCACTGATGTACTGTGGGTCATCCCTGGTGTACTATGGATCATCACTGGTGTAATATGGATCATCACTGATGTACTATGGGCCATCACTGATGTACTATGGATCATCACTGATGTACTGTGGACCATCCCTGATGTACTGTGGATCATCACTGATGTACCGTGGATCATCACTGATGTACTGTGGATCATCACTGATGTACTGAGGATCATCACTGATGAACTATAGATCATCACTGATGTACTATGGACCATCACTGGTGACTATGAATCATCACTGGTGTACTATGGATCATCACTTGTGTACTATGGATCATCACTGATATACTATGGGTCATCACTTGTGTACTATGGATCATCACTGGTGTACTATGGATCATCCCTGATGTACTATGGACCATCCCTGATGTACTATGGACCATCCCTGATGTACTGTGAATCATCACTGGTGTACTGTGATTCATCACTGATGTACTATAGATCATCACTGATGTACTGTGGATCATCACTGATGTACTATGGGCCATCACTGGTGTACTATGGATCATCACTGATGTACTGTGGATCATCCCTGATGTACTGTGGGCCATCACTGATGTACTATGGATCATCACTGATGTACTATGGATCATGACTGGTGTACTATGGATCATCACTGATGTACTGTGGACCATCCCTTATGTACTGTGGATCATCACTGATGTACTGTGGATCATCACTGATGTACTGTGGATCATCACTGATGTACTATGGATCATCCCTGATGTACTATGGACCATCCCTGATGTACTGTGGATCATCACTGATGTACTATAGATCATCACTGATGTACTATGGGCCATCACTGGTGTACTATGGGCCATCACTGGAGTACTATGGATCATCACTGGTGTACTATGGACCATCACTAATTTACTATGGACCATCACTGATGTACTGTGGATCATCACTGATGTACTGTGGATCATCCCTGGTGTACTATGGATAATCACTGGTGTACTATGGATCATCACTGATGTGCTATGGGCCATCACTGATGTACTATGGATCATCACTGATGTACTGTGGACCATCCTTGATGTACTGTGGATCATCACTGATGTACTGTGGATCATCACTGATGTACTGAGGATCATCACTGATGTACTATAGATCATCACTGATGTACTATGGGCCATCACTGGTGTACTGTGGATCATCACTGATGTACTGTGGATCATCACTGATGTACTATAGATCATCACTGATGTACTATGGACCATCACTGGTGTACTATGAATCATCACTGGTGTACTATTAATCATCACTGGTGTACTATGGATCATCACTGATGTACTATAGATCATCACTGATGTACTATGGACCATCACTGGTGTACTATGAATCATCACTGGTGTACTATGGATCATCACTGGTGTACTATGGATCATCACTGATGTACTATAGATCATCACTGATGTACTATGGGCCATCACTTGTGTACTATGGATCATCACTGGTGTACTATGGATCATCCCTGATGTACTATGGACCATCCCTGATGTACTATGGACCATCCCTGATGTACTGTGAATCATCACTGGTGTACTATAGATCATCACTGATGTACTGTGGATCATCACTGATGTACTATGGGCCATCACTGGTGTACTATGGGCCATCACTGGTGTACTATGGATCATCACTGATGTACTGTGGATCATCCCTGATGTACTGTGGGCCATCACTGATGTACTATGGATTATCACTGATGTACTATGGATCATGACTGGTGTACTATGGATCATCACTGATGTACTGTGGACCATCCCTGATGTACTGTGGATCATCACTGATGTACTGTGGATCATCACTGATGTACTGTGGATCATCACTGATGTACTATGGATCATCCCTGATGTACTATGGACCTTCCCTGATGTACTGTGGATCATCACTGATGTACTATAGATCATCACTGATGTACTATGGACCATCACTGGTGTACTATGGGCCATCACTGGAGTACTATGGATCATTACTGGTGTACTATGGACCATCACTAATTTACTATGGACCATCACTGATTTACTGTGGATCATCACTGATGTACTGTGGATCATCCCTGGTGTACTATGGATCATCACTGGTGTACTATGGATCATCACTGATGTACTATGGGCCATCACTGATGTACTATGGGCCATAACTGATGTACTATGGGCCATCACTGATGTGCTATGGATCATCAGTGATGTACTGTGGACCATCCCTGATGTACTGTGGATCATCACTGATGTACTGTGGATCATCACTGATGTACTGTGGATCATCACTGATGTACTGATGATCATCACTGATGTACTATGGGCCATCACTGGTGTACTGTGGATCATCACTGATGTACTGTGGATCATCACTGATGTACTGTGGATCATCACTGATGTACTATAGATCATCACCGATGTACTATGGACCATCACTGGTGTACTATGAATCATCACTGGTGTACTATTAATCATCACTGGTGTACTATGGATCATCACTGATGTACTATAGATCATCACTGATGTACTATGGGCCATCACTGGTGTACTATGGATCATCCCTGATGTACTATGGACCATCCCTGATGTACTATGGGCCATCACTGATGTACTGTGAATCATCACTGGTGTACTGTGGATCATCACTGATGTACTATAGATAATCACTGATGTACTGTGGATCATCACTGATGTACTATGGGCCATCACTGGTGTACTATGGACCATCCCTGATGTACTATGGATCATCCCTGATGTACTATGGACCATCCCTGATGTACTGTGGATCATCACTGACCCTGCAGGTCTCTGCCGGACAAGTTCGTATGAAGTGGCCAACCTCCCCGCAGAAGAGACACAGACTGCCTTGGACTCGACGTAGACGTTCAGCAGGAGAAAGAGGTAAACTACGAAAACTCAAGAGACCTTGCCTATTCTCTGCCAGACTTCTTCAGGCCATAGCGAACTCCTCCGTTTGGATGTCATAGCTTCTCCCATGTTTCCCGTTATCCTCGGCATTCCATGGTTGAAGGCACACAACCCTCACGTTGACTGGCTTACCGGAGATATATATTTTTTTTCGTCCAACTACTGCCAGACGCACTGCCTCTTGGGAGGAACTGTCAACTCCACGCCCCTCCTGGGTATCCACCCTGACCATGAAGCCTCTAAACTGATCCCGGTTGCTTACTACGAATTTCTGGACGTCTTTAATAAAAAGGGTGCAGACACTCTTCCACCTCATAGAACTTACGATTGCCCCATTGAACTTCTACCGGGAGCCGAGATCCCGTTTGGTCGGATTTACCCTCTCTCTGAGCCTGAATTGGAAGCCCTGCGTACCTATATCGACGAGAGCCTTGAAAAGCAGTTCATTCGGCCTTCCACTTCACCAGCAGGAGCCGGTATTTTCTTCGTTGAGAAAAAAGACCACACCTTGAGGCCCTGTGTGGACTATCGTGACCTTAACAGGGTCACTGTCAAGAATCGGTACCCTCTTCCTCTGATTCCCGAACTATTCCAGAGGCTGCGAGGGGCACGAGTGTTCTCCAAACTGGACTTGAGGGGTGCCTATAATCTTGTCAGAATCAGGGAGGGAGACGAATGGAAGACGGCCTTCCGGACACGCTTTGGCCACTTTGAGTATTTAGTCATGCCATTCGGGCTCTGCAATGCTCCAGCCACATTCCAGCATCTGGTAAACAATGTTTTTCGGGACTTTCTTGATTTATTCGTCATCGTGTATCTGGACGACATCCTTGTATTCTCTGAAACTTTAGAATCCCATCGGACTCATGTAAAAAAGGTATTAGCTCGATTGCGGGAACACCGACTTTACGCAAAGGCTGAAAAATGCGACTTTGAAAAGCAAGTTGTGCATTTCCTAGGGCTTGTCATCTCCGCCGAGGGAATCTCCATGGACCCTCAGAAAGTCGCTTCTGTCTTGGAATGGCCTGCTCCTACTGACAGAAAAGCTGTACAGAGGTTCGTGGGGTTTGCTAACTTTTATAGAAAATTTATTAAGGACTTTTCTGGCATCATCACTCCCATTACTCAGCTAACGAAACAGCATGTTCCCTTTCGATGGACCCCAGAGGCTCAGACAGCGTTTGAACAGTTGAAAGCCTTATTCACCTCAGCTCCCATCTTGAAACATCCCGATCCCTCCTTAGCTTATGTTTTGGAGGTAGACGCCTCGGAAAATGCAGTTGGGGAAAATGCATTTCCCAACGCCAAGGGCCCAAATCATTGCTCCACCCTGTGGCCTTCTTCTCTAAAAAATTAAATCCTTCCGAAAAAAAAATTATGATGTTGGTGACCGAGAGCTACTGGCTATCAAGGCCACTCTTGAAGAATGGCGTTACCTTTTGGAGGGAGCTTCTCACCCAATTCTTATCTTCACAGATCACAAGAATCTTGAGTATTTGAAGACAACTAAACGCCTAAGACCTCGGCAGGCAAGATGGGCACTTTTTTTCTCTCGTTTCATGTTTCATATAACCTACCGTCCTGGCTCAAAGAACGGGAAACCAGATGCCTTGTCCCGCATGTTCAGTGATCCATTTGTATCCTCGGAACCTGATACTATTCTACCAGCCAATAATTTTTTACTTCTTCAGGCGGATCTGATGTCACAAATAAGAAAATATGTGGAAGACCAACCGCCTTCCAAGGACCTGGCTCTTCAACTAAGGGATGGCCTGTACTTCCATAAGAGGCAAATCTTTATCCCAGAACAGTTCAGAGTTGCCGTCCTAGGGCGATGTCATGATCATCCCCTAGCGGGTCACTTTGGGATTCACAAGACGGCTAATTTGATCTCCCGTACATTCTGGTGGCCAAACTTGATGAACGACTGCAAGAAATATGTAAGATCTTGTATTTCATGCCTTCGGAATAAGACAGACAGAGCCAGAACTTGGGGTCTACTTGAGCCCCTTCCTGTACCTGAGAAACCATGGAGCATGATCTCCATGGATTTTATAGTAGAACTTCCCCCATCTGAAGACTTTACTACCATTTTCGTTGTGGTTGATCGTTTGACCAAAATGGCCCACTTTGTACCTCTGCAAGGAACTCCTTCTGCCCCGGAGACTGCCTCAACTTTTATCAAGGAGATTGTAAGGTTGCATGGCATCCCTGACAGCATAGTTTCTGATCGAGGGGTGCAGTTCACTTCTAGATTTTGGAGGGCCTTATGTGAAACATTGAACATTGAACTCCGCCTCTCCACAGCTTATCACCCACAAACTCATGGACAGACTGAAAGGGTCAATCAAACCCTTGAACAGTACCTACGATGCTTTTCTTCTTTTGCACAGGATGACTGGCTATCACTTCTCCCACTCGTGGAATTTTCATACAATAATTCCACCCATTCGGTAACCAAACAGTCACCTTTTTTCGCCAATTATGGATACCATCCTTCTTTCTTGCCTGAGCTGCCTATTGGTTCTTCTGTACCTGCCGTACAAGACAGGTTGAACTTCCTTAACTCCAACTACCAATTACTGCAGGTCCCAGAACAGTTCAGAGTTGCCGTCCTAGGGCGATGTCATAATCATCCCCTAGCGGGTCACTTTGGGATTCACAAGACGGCTAATTTGATCTCCCGTACATTCTGGTGGCCAAACTTGATGAACGACTGCAAGAAATATGTAAGATCTTGTATTTCATGCCTTCGGAATAAGACAGACAGAGCCAGAACTTGGGGTCTACTTGAGCCCCTTCCTGTACCTGAGAAACCATGGAGCATGATCTCCATGGATTTTATAGTAGAACTTCCCCCATCTGAAGACTTCACTACCATTTTCGTTGTGGTTGATCGTTTGACCAAAATGGCCCACTTTGTACCTCTGCAAGGAACTCCTTCTGCCCCGAGACTGCCTCAACTTTTATCAAGGAGATTGTAAGGTTGCATGGCATCCCTGACAGCATAATTTCTGATCGAGGGGTGCAGTTCACTTCTAGATTTTGGAGGGCCTTATGTGAAACTTTGAACATTGAACTCCGCCTCTCCACAGCTTATCACCCACAAACTAATGGACAGACTGAAAGGGTCAATCAAACCCTTGAACAGTACCTACGATGCTTTTCTTCTTTTGCACAGGATGACTGGCTATCACTTCTCCCACTCGCGGAATTTTCATACAATAATTCCACCCATTCGGCAACCAAACAGTCACCTTTTTTCGCCAATTATGGATACCATCCTTCTTTCTTGCCTGAGCTGCCTATTGATTCTTCTGTACCTGCCGTACAAGACAGGATGAACTTCCTTAACTCCAACTACCAATTACTGCAGGATACAATCTCCAAGACCCAGGCAGATAATAAAAAGTTCTTCGACAAGAAGAGAAGAGGCAATTTGAATCTTGAACCTTTTCCAGTACCTCGCTGCCCGTCTGCTACCGAACCCGGCCACCCTTGTGATCCTGCACAGCCTCCTGCTTGGCTTAACGCTTTCTCCAGTGCCTGTGCTAGCTGTCCATCCTACCAGCTTTCCTGAGTCCAGTTCCTTACCAGATGCTCTGCCTGCATCTCCACGTCTGCAACTCAGCTGACAAGTTCTGCACGCAACTACAGGCACTCGTGTAACTCCTCACCCTAGGTCTGTCCCATTCTCAGTGGGGCTTGGGTTGGAGATACAAGGGAGGCCGACCTCATCATTCCAGACTCCTACCAGGTACGTGACAGTACCAGTCAGCCAGAGATGGAGTCTGGAAGGGAGGCCTCTCCACCGAAGGACATTTAGAAAACTATTTCTGCGCTCTCAAATATTGTGCAGAAGTTACAAGAGCGGGCCACTTTGGGATTCACAAGACGGCTAATTTGATCTCCCGTACATTCTGGTGGCCAAACTTGATGAACGACTGCAAGAAATATGTAAGATCTTGTATTTCATGCCTTCGGAATAAGACAGACAGAGCCAGAACTTGGGGTCTACTTGAGCCCCTTCCTGTACCTGAGAAACCATGGAGCATGATCTCCATGGATTTTATAGTAGAACTTCCCCCATCTGAAGACTTTACTACCATTTTTGTTGTGGTTGATCGTTTGACCAAAATGGCCCACTTTGTACCTCTGCAAGGAACTCCTTCTGCCCCGGAGACTGCCTCAACTTTTATCAAGGAGATTGTAAGGTTGCATGGCATCCCTGACAGCATAGTTTCTGATCGAGGGGTGCAGTTCACTTCTAGATTTTGGAGGGCCTTATGTGAAACATTGAACATTGAACTCCGCCTCTCCACAGCTTATCACCCACAAACTAATGGACAGACTGAAAGGGTCAATCAAACCCTTGAACAGTACCTACGATGCTCTTCTTCTTTTGCACAGGATGACTGGCTATCACTTCTCCCACTCGCGGAATTTTCATACAATAATTCCACCCATTCGGTAACCAAACAGTCACCTTTTTTCGCCAATTATGGATACCATCCTTCTTTCTTGCCTGAGCTGCCTATTGATTCTTCTGTACCTGCCGTACAAGACAGGTTGAACTTCCTTAACTCCAACTACCAATTACTGCAGGTCCCAGAACAGTTCAGAGTTGCCGTCCTAGGGCGATGTCATGATCATCCCCTAGCGGGTCACTTTGGGATTCACAAGACGGCTAATTTGATCTCCCGTACATTCTGGTGGCCAAACTTGATGAACGATTGCAAGAAATATGTAAGATCTTGTATTTCATGCCTTCGGAATAAGACAGACAGAGCCAGAACTTGGGGTCTACTTGAGCCCCTTCCTGTACCTGAGAAACCATGGAGCATGATCTCCATGGATTTTATAGTAGAACTTCCCCCATCTGAAGACTTCACTACCATTTTCGTTCTGGTTGATCGTTTGACCAAAATGGCCCACTTTGTACCTCTGCAAGGAACTCCTTCTGCCCCGGAGACTGCCTCAACTTTTATCAAGGAGATTGTAAGGTTGCATGGCATCCCTGACAGCATAGTTTCTGATCGAGGGGTGCAGTTCACTTCTAGATTTTGGAGGGCCTTATGTGAAACTTTGAACATTGAACTCCGCCTCTCCACAGCTTATCACCCACAAACTAATGGACAGACTGAAAGGGTCAATCAAACCCTTGAACAGTACCTACGATGCTTTTCTTCTTTTGCACAGGATGACTGGCTATCACTTCTCCCACTCGCGGAATTTTCATACAATAATTTCACCCA
This sequence comes from Rana muscosa, assembly GCA_029206835.1. Taxonomy (NCBI): domain Eukaryota; kingdom Metazoa; phylum Chordata; class Amphibia; order Anura; family Ranidae; genus Rana; species Rana muscosa. The sequence goes on from JARGYO010000232.1 coordinate 2,154,456, forward strand.
TTCGGCAACAAAACAGTCACCTTTTTCGCCAATTATGGATACCATCCTTCTTTCTTGCCTGAGCTGCCTATTGATTCTTCTGTACCTGCCGTACAAGACAGGTTGAACTTCCTTAACTCCAACTACCAATTACTGCAGGATACAATCTCCAAGACCCAGGCAGATAATAAAAAGTTCTTCGACAAGAACAGAAGAGGCAATTTGAATCTTGAACCTTTTCCAGTACCTCGCTGCCCGTCTGCTACCGAACCCGGCCACCCTTGTGATCCTGCACCAGCCTCCTGCTTGGCTTAACGCTGTCTCCAGTGCCTGTGCTAGCTGTCCATCCTACCAGCTTTCCTGAGTCCAGTTCCTTACCAGATGCTCTGCCTGCATCTCCACGTCTCACTCGTGTAACTCTTCACCCTAGGTCTGTCCCATCCTCAGTGGGGCTTGGGTTGGAGATACAAGGGAGGCCGACCTCGTCATTCCAGAATCCTACCAGGTCACTGTCGAGAATCGGTACCCTCTTCCTCTGATTCCCGAACTATTCCAGAGGCTGCGAGGGGCACGAGTGTTCTCCAAACTGGACTTGAGGGGTGCCTATAATCTTGTCAGAATCAGGGAGGGAGACGAATGGAAGACGGCCTTCCGGACACGCTTTGGCCACTTTGAGTATTTAGTCATGCCATTCGGGCTCTGCAATGCTCCAGCCACATTCCAGCATCTGGTAAACGATGTTTTTCGGGACTTTCTTGATTTATTCGTCATCGTGTATCTGGATGACATCCTTGTATTCTCTGAAACTTTAGAATCCCATCGGACTCATGTAAAAAAGGTATTAGCTCGATTGCGGGAACACCGACTTTACGCAAAGGCTGAAAAATGCGACTTTGAAAAGCAAGTTGTGCATTTCCTAGGGCTTGTCATCTTCGCCGAGGGAATCTCCATAGACCCTCAGAAAGTCGCTTCTGTCTTGGAATGGCCTGCTCCTACTAACAGAAAAGCTGTACAGAGGTTCGTGGGGTTTGCTAACCCTGGGAAGGATCAGTCACATGTCTCTCTTCCCATCAAGCTTCAGCTCCCCGAAAAGACGGTTTCAGTACTTGCAATCATAGACTCTGGGGCCTGCAGCTGTTTTGTGGACTCTGCATTTGCTTCTCTTCAGCAGCTGCCCTTGGGTACCAAGAGGCAAGGGTTCCATGTCCATCTGGCTGACGGCTCCGGTATTAAATCAGACCCGGTTACTCAAGAGACCTTGCCTATTCTCTGCCAGACTTCTTCAGGCCATAGCGAACTCCTCCGTTTGGATGTCATAGCTTCTCCCATGTTTCCCGTTATCCTCGGCATTCCATGGTTGAAGGCACACAACCCTCACGTTGACTGGCTTACCGGAGATATATTTTTTTTCGTCCAACTACTGCCAGACGCACTGCCTCTTGGGAGGAACTGTCAACTCCACGCCCCTCCTGGGTATCCACCCTGACCATGAAGCCTCTAAACTGATCCCGGTTGCTTATCACGAATTTCTGGACGTCTTTAATAAAAAGGGTGCAGACACTCTTCCACCTCATAGAACTTACGATTGCCCCATTGAACTTCTACCGGGAGCCGAGATCCCGTTTGATCGGATTTACCCTCTCTCTGAGCCTGAATTGGAAGCCCTGCGTACCTATATCGACGAGAGCCTTGAAAAGCAGTTCATTCGGCCTTCCACTTCACCAGCAGGAGCCGGTATTTTCTTCGTTGAGAAAAAAGACCACACCTTGAGGCCCTGTGTGGACTATCGTGACCTTAACAGGGTCACTGTCAAGAATCGGTACCCTCTTCCTCTGATTCCCGAACTATTCCAGAGGCTGCGAGGGGCACGAGTGTTCTCCAAACTGGACTTGAGGGGTGCCTATAATCTTGTCAGAATCAGGGAGGGAGACAAATGGAAGATGGCCTTCCGGACACGCTTTGGCCACTTTGAGTATTTAGTCATGCCATTTGGGCTCTGCAATGCTCCAGCCACATTCCAGCATCTGGTAAACGATGTTTTTCGGGACTTTCTTGATTTATTCGTCATCGTGTATCTGGATGACATCCTTGTATTCTCTGAAACTTTAGAATCCCATCGGACTCATGTAAAAAAAGGTATTAGCTCGATTGCGGGAACACCGACTTTACGCAAAGGCTGAAAAATGCGACTTTGAAAAGCAAGTTGTGCATTTCCTAGGGCTTGTCATCTTCGCCGAGGGAATCTCCATGGACCCTCAGAAAGTCGCTTCTGTCTTGGAATGGCCTGCTCCTACTGACAGAAAAGCTGTACAGAGGTTCGTGGGGTTTGCTAACCCTGGGAAGGATCAGTCATATGTCTCTCTTCCCATCAAGCTTCAGCTCCCCGAAAAGACGGTTTCAATACTTGCAATCATAGACTCTGGGGCCTGCAGCTGTTTTGTGGACTCTGCATTTGCTTCTCTTCAGCAGCTGCCCTTGGGTACCAAGAGGCAAGGGTTCCATGTCCATCTGGCTGACGGCTCCGGTATTAAATCAGGCCCGGTTACTCAAGAGACCTTGCCTATTCTCTGCCAGACTTCTTCAGGCCATAGCGAACTCCTCCGTTTGGATGTCATAGCTTCTCCCATGTTTCCCGTTATCCTCGGCATTCCCTGGTTGAAGGCACACAACCCTCACGTTGACTGGCTTACCGGAGATATATATTTTTTTCGTCCAACTACTGCCAGACGCACTGCCTCTTGGGAGGAACTGTCAACTCCACGCCCCTCCTGGGTATCCACCCTGACCATGAAGCCTCTAAACTGATCCCGGTTGCTTACCACGAATTTCTGGACGTCTTTAATAAAAAGGGTGCAGACACTCTTCCACCTCATAGAACTTACGATTGCCCCATTGAACTTCTACCGGGAGCCGAGATCCCGTTTGGTCGGATTTACCCTCTCTCTGAGCCTGAATTGGAAGCCCTGCGTACCTATATCGACGAGAGCCTTGAAAAGCAGTTCATTCGGCCTTCCACTTCACCAGCAGGAGCCTGTATTTTCTTCGTTGAGAAAAAAGACCACACCTTGAGGCCCTGTGTGGACTATCGTGACCTTAACAGGGTCACTGTCAAAAATCGGTACCCTCTTCCTCTGATTCCCGATCTATTCCAGAGGCTGCGAGGGGCACGAGTGTTCTCCAAACTGGACTTGAGGGGTGCCTATAATCTTGTCAGAATCAGGGAGGGAGACGAATGGAAGACGGCCTTCCGGACATGCTTTGGCCACTTTGAGTATTTAGTCATGCCATTCGGGCTCTGCAATGCTCCAGCCACATTCCAGCATCTGGTAAACGATGTTTTTCGGGACTTTCTTGATTTATTCGTCATCGTGTATCTGGATGACATCCTTGTATTCTCTGAAACTTTAGAATCCCATCGGACTCATGTAAAAAAGGTATTAGCTCGATTGCGGGAACACCGACTTTAAGCAAAGGCTGAGAAATGCGACTTTGAAAAGCAAGTTGTGCATTTCCTAGGGCTTGTCATCTCCGCCGAGGGAATCTCCATGGACCCTCAGAAAGTCGCTTCTGTCTTGGAATGGCCTGCTCCTACTGACAGAAAAGCTGTACAGAGGTTCGTGGGGTTTGCTAACCCTGGGAAGGATCAGTCACATGTCTCTCTTCCCATCAAGCTTCAGCTCCCCGAAAAGACGGTTTCAGTACTTGCAATCATAGACTCTGGGGCCTGCAGCTGTTTTGTGGACTCTGCATTTGCTTCTCTTCAGCAGCTGCCCTTGGGTACCAAGAGGCAAGGGTTCCATGGCCATCTGGCTGACGGCTCCGGTATTAAATCAGGCCCGGTTACTCAAGAGACCTTGCCTATTCTCTGCCAGACTTCTTCAGGCCATAGCGAACTCCTCCGTTTGGATGTCATAGCTTCTCCCATGTTTCCCGTTATCCTCGGCATTCCATGGTTGAAGGCACACAACCCTCACGTTGACTGGCTTAACGGAGATATATTTTTTTTTCGTCCAACTACTGCCAGACGCACTGCCTCTTGGGAGGAACTGTCAACTCCACGCCCCTCCTGGGTATCCACCCTGACCATGAAGCCTCTAAACTGATCCCGGTTGCTTATCACTAATTTCTGGACGTCTTTAATAAAAAGGGTGCAGACACTCTTCCACCTCATAGAACTTACGATTGCCCCATTGAACTTCTACCGGGAGCCGAGATCCCGTTTGGTCGGATTTACCCTCTCTCTGAGCCTGAATTGGAAGCCCTGCGTACCTATATCGACGAGAGCCTTGAAAAGCAGTTCATTCGGCCTTCCACTTCACCAGCAGGAGCCGGTATTTTCTTCGTTGAGAAAAAAGACCACACCTTGAGGCCCTGTGTGGACTATCGTGACCTTAACAGGGTCACTGTCAAGAATCGGAACCCTCTTCCTCTGATTCCCGAACTATTCCAGAGGCTGCGAGGGGCACGAGTGTTCTCCAAACTGGACTTGAGGGGTGCCTATAATCTTGTCAGAATCAGGGAGGGAGACGAATGGAAGACGGCCTTCCGGACACGCTTTGGCCACTTTGAGTATTTAGTCATGCCATTCGGGCTCTGCAATGCTCCAGCCACATTCCAGCATCTGGTAAACTATGTTTTTCGGGACTTTCTTGATTTATTCGTCATCGTGTATCTGGATGACATCCTTGTATTCTCTGAAACTTTAGAATCCCATCGGACTCATGTAAAAAAGGTATTAGCTCGATTGCGGGAACACCGACTTTACGCAAAGGCTGAAAAATGCGACTTTGAAAAGCAAGTTGTGCATTTCCTAGGGCTTGTCATCTCCGCCGAGGGAATCTCCATGGACCCTCAGAAAGTCGCTTCTGTCTTGGAATGGCCTGCTCCTACTGACAGAAAAGCTGTACAGAGGTTCGTGGGGTTTGCTAACCCTGGGAAGGATCAGTCACATGTCTCTCTTCCCATCAAGCTTCAGCTCCCCGAAAAGACGGTTTCAGTACTTGCAATCATAGACTCTGGGGCCTGCAGCTGTTTTGTGGACTCTGCATTTGCTTCTCTTCAGCAGCTGCCCTTGGGTACCAAGAGGCAAGGGTTCCATGTCCATCTGGCTGACGGCTCCGGTATTAAATCAGGCCCGGTTACTCAAGAGACCTTGCCTATTCTCTGCCAGACTTCTTCAGGCCATAGCGAACTCCTCCGTTTGGATGTCATAGCTTCTCCCATGTTTCCCGTTATCCTCGGCATTCCATGGTTGAAGGCACACAACCCTCACGTTGACTGGCTTACCGGAGATATATTTTTTTTCGTCCAACTACTGCCAGACGCACTGCCTCTTGGGAGGAACTGTCAACTCCACGCCCCTCCTGGGTATCCACCCTGACCATGAAGCCTCTAAACTGATCCCGGTTGCTTATCACGAATTTCTGGACGTCTTTAATAAAAAGGGTGCAGACACTCTTCCACCTCATAGAACTTACGATTGCCCCATTGAACTTCTACCGGGAGCCGAGATCCCGTTTGATCGGATTTACCCTCTCTCTGAGCCTGAATTGGAAGCCCTGCGTACCTATATCGACGAGAGCCTTGAAAAGCAGTTCATTCGGCCTTCCACTTCCCAAGCAGGAGCCGGTATTTTCTTCGTTGAGAAAAAAGACCACACCTTGAGGCCCTGTGTGGACTATCGTGACCTTAACAGGGTCACTGTCAAGAATCGGTACCCTCTTCCTCTGATTCCCGAACTATTCCAGAGGCTGCGAGGGGCACGAGTGTTCTCCAAACTGGACTTGAGGGGTGCCTATAATCTTGTCAGAATCAGGGAGGGAGACAAATGGAAGACGGCCTTCCGGACACGCTTTGGCCACTTTGAGTATTTAGTCATGCCATTTGGGCTCTGCAATGCTCCAGCCACATTCCAGCATCTGGTAAACGATGTTTTTCGGGACTTTCTTGATTTATTCGTCATCGTGTATCTGGATGACATCCTTGTATTCTCTGAAACTTTAGAATCCCATCGGACTCATGTAAAAAAAGGTATTTGCTCGATTGCGGGAACACCGACTTTACGCAAAGGCTGAAAAATGCGACTTTGAAAAGCAAGTTGTGCATTTCCTAGGGCTTGTCATCTTCGCCGAGGGAATCTCCATGGACCCTCAGAAAGTCGCTTCTGTCTTGGAATGGCCTGCTCCTACTGACAGAAAAGCTGTACAGAGGTTCGTGGGTTTGCTAACCCTGGGAAGGATCAGTCATATGTCTCTCTTCCCATCAAGCTTCAGCTCCCCGAAAAGACGGTTTCAGTACTTGCAATCATAGACTCTGGGGCCTGCAGCTGTTTTGTGGACTCTGCATTTGCTTCTCTTCAGCAGCTGCCCTTGGGTACCAAGAGGCAAGGGTTCCATGTCCATCTGGCTGACGGCTCCGGTATTAAATCAGGCCCGGTTACTCAAGAGACCTTGCCTATTCTCTGCCAGACTTCTTCAGGCCATAGCGAACTCCTCCGTTTGGATGTCATAGCTTCTCCCATGTTTCCCGTTATCCTCGGCATTCCATGGTTGAAGGCACACAACCCTCACGTTGACTGGCTTACCGGAGATATATTTTTTTTTCGTCCAACTACTGCCAGACGCACTGCCTCTTGGGAGGAACTGTCAACTCCACGCCCCTCCTGGGTATCCACCCTGACCATGAAGCCTCTAAACTGATCCTGGTTGCTTATCACGAATTTCTGGACGTCTTTAATAAAAAGGGTGCAGACACTCTTCCACCTCATAGAACTTACGATTGCCCCATTGAACTTCTACCGGGAGCCGAGATCCCGTTTGGTCGGATTTACCCTCTCTCTGAGCCTGAATTGGAAGCCCTGCGTACCTATATCGACGAGAGCCTTGAAAAGCAGTTCATTCGGCCTTCCACTTCACCAGCAGGAGCCGGTATTTTCTTCGTTGAGAAAAAAGACCACACCTTGAGGCCCTGTGTGGACTATCGTGACCTTAACAGGGTCACTGTCAAGAATCGGTACCCTCTTCCTCTGATTCCCGAACTATTCCAGAGGCTGCGAGGGGCACGAGTGTTCTCCAAACTGGACTTGAGGGGTGCCTATAATCTTGTCAGAATCAGGGAGGGAGACGAATGGAAGACGGCCTTCCGAACACGCTTTGGCCACTTTGAGTATTTAGTCATGCCATTCGGGCTCTGCAATGCTCCAGCCACATTCCAGCATCTGGTAAACGATGTTTTTCGGGACTTTCTTGATTTATTCGTCATCGTGTATCTGGATGACATCCTTGTATTCTCTGAAACTTTAGAATCCCATCGGACTCATGTAAAAAAGGTATTAGCTCGATTGCGGGAACACCGACTTTAAGCAAAGGTTGAGAAATGCGACTTTGAAAAGCAAGTTGTGCATTTCCTAGGGCTTGTCATCTCCGCCGAGGGAATCTCCATGGAACCTCAGAAAGTCGCTTCTGTCTTGGAATGGCCTGCTCCTACTGACAGAAAAGCTGTACAGAGGTTCGTGGGGTTTGCTAACCCTGGGAAGGATCAGTCACATGTCTGTCTTCCCATCAAGCTTCAGCTCCCCGAAAAGACGGTTTCAGTACTTGCAATCATAGACTCTGGGGCCTGCAGCTGTTTTGTGGACTCTGCATTTGCTTCTCTTCAGCAGCTGCCCTTGGGTACCAAGAGGCAAGGGTTCCATGGCCATCTGGCTGACGGCTCCGGTATTAAATCAGGCCCGGTTACTCAAGAGACCTTGCCTATTCTCTGCCAGACTTCTTCAGGCCATAGCGAACTCCTCCGTTTGGATGTCATAGCTTCTCCCATGTTTCCCGTTATCCTCGGCATTCCATGGTTGAAGGCACACAACCCTCACGTTGACTGGCTTACCGGAGATATATATTTTTTTCGTCCAACTACTGCCAGACGCACTGCCTCTTGGGAGGAACTGTCAACTCCACGCCCCTCCTGGGTATCCACCCTGACCATGAAGCCTCTAAACTGATCCCGGTTGCTTATCACTAATTTCTGGACGTCTTTAATAAAAAGGGTGCAGACACTCTTCCACCTCATAGAACTTACGATTGCCCCATTGAACTTCTACCGGGAGCCGAGATCCCGTTTGGTCGGATTTACCCTCTCTCTGAGCCTGAATTGGAAGCCCTGCGTACCTATATCGACGAGAGCCTTGAAAAGCAGTTCATTCGGCCTTCCACTTCACCAGCAGGAGCCGGTATTTTCTTCGTTGAGAAAAAAGACCACACCTTGAGGCCCTGTGTGGACTATCGTGACCTTAACAGGGTCACTGTCAAGAATCGGTACCCTCTTCCTCTGATTCCCGAACTATTCCAGAGGCTGCGAGGGGCACGAGTGTTCTCCAAACTGGACTTGAGGGGTGCCTATAATCTTGTCAGAATCAGGGAGGGAGACGAATGGAAGACGGCCTTCCGGACACGCTTTGGCCACTTTGAGTATTTAGTCATGCCATTCGGGCTCTGCAATGCTCCAGCCACATTCCAGCATCTGGTAAACGATGTTTTTCGGGACTTTCTTGATTTATTCGTCATCGTGTATCTGGATGACATCCTTGTATTCTCTGAAACTTTAGAATCCCATCGGACTCATGTAAAAAAGGTATTAGCTCGATTGCGGGAACACCGACTTTACGCAAAGGCTGAAAAATGCGACTTTGAAAAGCAAGTTGTGCATTTCCTAGGGCTTGTCATCTCCGCCGAGGGAATCTCCATGGACCCTCAGAAAGTCGCTTCTGTCTTGGAATGGCCTGCTCCTACTGACAGAAAAGCTGTACAGAGGTTCGTGGGGTTTGCTAACCCTGGGAAGGATCAGTCACATGTCTCTCTTCCCATCAAGCTTCAGCTCCCCGAAAAGACGGTTTCAGTACTTGCAATCATAGACTCTGGGGCCTGCAGCTGTTTTGTGGACTCTGCATTTGCTTCTCTTCAGCAGCTGCCCTTGGGTACCAAGAGGCAAGGGTTCCATGTCCATCTGGCTGACGGCTCCGGTATTAAATCAGGCCCGGTTACTCAAGAGACCTTGCCTATTCTCTGCCAGACTTCTTCAGGCCATAGCGAACTCCTCCGTTTGGATGTCATAGCTTCTCCCATGTTTCCCGTTATCCTCGGCATTCCATGGTTGAAGGCACACAACCCTCACGTTGACTGGCTTACCGGAGATATATTTTTTTTCGTCCAACTACTGCCAGACGCACTGCCTCTTGGGAGGAACTGTCAACTCCACGCCCCTCCTGGGTATCCACCCTGACCATGAAGCCTCTAAACTGATCCCGGTTGCTTATCACGAATTTCTGGACGTCTTTAATAAAAAGGGTGCAGACACTCTTCCACCTCATAGAACTTACGATTGCCCCATTGAACTTCTACCGGGAGCCGAGATCCCGTTTGATCGGATTTACCCTCTCTCTGAGCCTGAATTGGAAGCCCTGCGTACCTATATCGACGAGAGCCTTGACAAGCAGTTCATTCGGCCTTCCACTTCACCAGCAGGAGCCGGTATTTTCTTCGTTGAGAAAAAAGACCACACCTTGAGGCCCTGTGTGGACTATCGTGACCTTAACAGGGTCACTGTCAAGAATCGGTACCCTCTTCCTCTGATTCCCGAACTATTCCAGAGGCTGCGAGGGGCACGAGTGTTCTCCAAACTGGACTTGAGGGGTGCCTATAATCTTGTCAGAATCAGGGAGGGAGACAAATGGAAGACGGCCTTCCGGACACGCTTTGGCCACTTTGAGTATTTAGTCATGCCATTTGGGCTCTGCAATGCTCCAGCCACATTCCAGCATCTGGTAAACGATGTTTTTCGGGACTTTCTTGATTTATTCGTCATCGTGTATCTGGATGACATCCTTGTATTCTCTGAAACTTTAGAATCCCATCGGACTCATGTAAAAAAAGGTATTTGCTCGATTGCGGGAACACCGACTTTACGCAAAGGCTGAAAAATGCGACTTTGAAAAGCAAGTTGTGCATTTCCTAGGGCTTGTCATCTTCGCCGAGGGAATCTCCATGGACCCTCAGAAAGTCGCTTCTGTCTTGGAATGGCCTGCTCCTACTGACAGAAAAGCTGTACAGAGGTTCGTGGGGTTTGCTAACCCTGGGAAGGATCAGTCATATGTCTCTCTTCCCATCAAGCTTCAGCTCCCCGAAAAGACGGTTTCAGTACTTGCAATCATAGACTCTGGGGCCTGCAGCTGTTTTGTGGACTCTGCATTTGCTTCTCTTCAGCAGCTGCCCTTGGGTACCAAGAGGCAAGGGTTCCATGTCCATCTGGCTGACGGCTCCGGTATTAAATCAGGCCCGGTTACTCAAGAGACCTTGCCTATTCTCTGCCAGACTTCTTCAGGCCATAGCGAACTCCTCCGTTTGGATGTCATAGCTTCTCCCATGTTTCCCGTTATCCTCGGCATTCCATGGTTGAAGGCACACAACCCTCACGTTGACTGGCTTACCGGAGATATATTTTTTTTTCGTCCAACTACTGCCAGACGCACTGCCTCTTGGGAGGAACTGTCAACTCCACGCCCCTCCTGGGTATCCACCCTGACCATGAAGCCTCTAAACTGATCCTGGTTGCTTATCACGAATTTCTGGACGTCTTTAATAAAAAGGGTGCAGACACTCTTCCACCTCATAGAACTTACGATTGCCCCATTGAACTTCTACCGGGAGCCGAGATCCCGTTTGGTCGGATTTACCCTCTCTCTGAGCCTGAATTGGAAGCCCTGCGTACCTATATCGACGAGAGCCTTGAAAAGCAGTTCATTCGGCCTTCCACTTCACCAGCAGGAGCCGGTATTTTCTTCGTTGAGAAAAAAGACCACACCTTGAGGCCCTGTGTGGACTATCGTGACCTTAACAGGGTCACTGTCAAGAATCGGTACCCTCTTCCTCTGATTCCCGAACTATTCCAGAGGCTGCGAGGGGCACGAGTGTTCTCCAAACTGGACTTGAGGGGTGCCTATAATCTTGTCAGAATCAGGGAGGGAGACGAATGGAAGACGGCCTTCCGGACACGCTTTGGCCACTTTGAGTATTTAGTCATGCCATTCGGGCTCTGCAATGCTCCAGCCACATTCCAGCATCTGGTAAACGATGTTTTTCGGGACTTTCTTGATTTATTCGTCATCGTGTATCTGGATGACATCCTTGTATTCTCTGAAACTTTAGAATCCCATCGGACTCATGTAAAAAAGGTATTAGCTCGATTGCGGGAACACCGACTTTAAGCAAAGGCTGAGAAATGCGACTTTGAAAAGCAAGTTGTGCATTTCCTAGGGCTTGTCATCTCCGCCGAGGGAATCTCCATGGAACCTCAGAAAGTCGCTTCTGTCTTGGAATGGCCTGCTCCTACTGACAGAAAAGCTGTACAGAGGTTCGTGGGGTTTGCTAACCCTGGGAAGGATCAGTCACATGTCTGTCTTCCCATCAAGCTTCAGCTCCCCGAAAAGACGGTTTCAGTACTTGCAATCATAGACTCTGGGGCCTGCAGCTGTTTTGTGGACTCTGCATTTGCTTCTCTTCAGCAGCTGCCCTTGGGTACCAAGAGGCAAGGGTTCCATGGCCATCTGGCTGACGGCTCCGGTATTAAATCAGGCCCGGTTACTCAAGAGACCTTGCCTATTCTCTGCCAGACTTCTTCAGGCCATAGCGAACTCCTCCGTTTGGATGTCATAGCTTCTCCCATGTTTCCCGTTATCCTCGGCATTCCATGGTTGAAGGCACACAACCCTCACGTTGACTGGCTTACCGGAGATATATATTTTTTTCGTCCAACTACTGCCAGACGCACTGCCTCTTGGGAGGAACTGTCAACTCCACGCCCCTCCTGGGTATCCACCCTGACCATGAAGCCTCTAAACTGATCCCGGTTGCTTATCACTAATTTCTGGACGTCTTTAATAAAAAGGGTGCAGACACTCTTCCACCTCATAGAACTTACGATTGCCCCATTGAACTTCTACCGGGAGCCGAGATCCCGTTTGGTCGGATTTACCCTCTCTCTGAGCCTGAATTGGAAGCCCTGCGTACCTATATCGACGAGAGCCTTGAAAAGCAGTTCATTCGGCCTTCCACTTCACCAGCAGGAGCCGGTATTTTCTTCGTTGAGAAAAAATACCACACCTTGAGGCCCTGTGTGGACTATCGTGACCTTAACAGGGTCACTGTCAAGAATCGGTACCCTCTTCCTCTGATTCCCGAACTATTCCAGAGGCTGCGAGGGGCACGAGTGTTCTCCAAACTGGACTTGAGGGGTGCCTATAATCTTGTCAGAATCAGGGAGGGAGACGAATGGAAGACGGCCTTCCGGACACGCTTAGGCCACTTTGAGTATTTAGTCATGCCATTCGGGCTCTGCAATGCTCCAGCCACATTCCAGCATCTGGTAAACGATGTTTTTCGGGACTTTCTTGATTTATTCGTCATCGTGTATCTGGATGACATCCTTGTATTCTCTGAAACTTTAGAATCCCATCGGACTCATGTAAAAAAGGTATTAACTCGATTGCGGGAACACCGACTTTACGCAAAGGCTGAAAAATGCGACTTTGAAAAGCAAGTTGTGCATTTCCTAGGGCTTGTCATCTTCGCCGAGGGAATCTCCATGGACCCTCAGAAAGTCGCTTCTGTCTTGGAATGGCCTGCTCCTACTGACAGAAAAGCTGTACAGAGGTTCGTGGGGTTTGCTAACCCTGGGAAGGATCAGTCACATGTCTCTCTTCCCATCAAGCTTCAGCTCCCCGAAAAGACGGTTTCAGTACTTGCAATCATAGACTCTGGGGCCTGCAGCTGTTTTGTGGACTCTGCATTTGCTTCTCTTCAGCAGCTGCCCTTGGGTACCAAGAGGCAAGGGTTCCATGTCCATCTGGCTGACGGCTCCGGTATTAAATCAGGCCCGGTTACTCAAGAGACCTTGCCTATTCTCTGCCAGACTTCTTCAGGCCATAGCGAACTCCTCCGTTTGGATGTCATAGCTTCTCCCATGTTTCCCGTTATCCTCGGCATTCCATGGTTGAAGGCACACAACCCTCACGTTGACTGGCTTACCGGAGATATATATTTTTTTCGTCCAACTACTGCCAGACGCACTGCCTCTTGGGAGGAACTGTCAACTCCACGCCCCTCCTGGGTATCCACCCTGACCATGAAGCCTCTAAACTGATCCCGGTTGCTTATCACTAATTTCTGGACGTCTTTAATAAAAAGGGTGCAGACACTCTTCCACCTCATAGAACTTACGATTGCCCCATTGAACTTCTACCGGGAGCCGAGATCCCGTTTGGTCGGATTTACCCTCTCTCTGAGCCTGAATTGGAAGCCCTGCGTACCTATATCGACGAGAGCCTTGAAAAGCAGTTCATTCGGCCTTCCACTTCACCAGCAGGAGCCGGTATTTTCTTCGTTGAGAAAAAAGACCACACCTTGAGGCCCTGTGTGGACTATCGTGACCTTAACAGGGTCACTGTCAAGAATCGGAACCCTCTTCCTCTGATTCCCGAACTATTCCAGAGGCTGCGAGGGGCACGAGTGTTCTCCAAACTGGACTTGAGGGGTGCCTATAATCTTGTCAGAATCAGGGAGGGAGACGAATGGAAGACGGCCTCCTGGACACGCTTTGGCCACTTTGAGTATTTAGTCATGCCATTCGGGCTCTGCAATGCTCCAGCCACATTCCAGCATCTGGTAAACGATGTTTTTCTGGACTTTCTTGATTTATTCGTCATCGTGTATCTGGATGACATCCTTGTATTCTCTGAAACTTTAGAATCCCATCGGACTCATGTAAAAAAGGTATTAGCTCGATTGCGGGAACACCGACTTTACGCAAAGGCTGAAAAATGCGACTTTGAAAAGCAAGTTGTGCATTTCCTAGGGCTTGTTATCTCCGCCGAGGGAATCTCCATGGACCCTCAGAAAGTCGCTTCTGTCTTGGAATGGCCTGCTCCTACTGACAGAAAAGCTGTACAGAGGTTCGTGGGGTTTGCTAACCCTGGGAAGGATCAGTCACATGTCTCTCTTCCCATCAAGCTTCAGCTTCCCCGAAAAGACGGTTTCAGTACTTGCAATCATAGACTCTGGGGCCTGCAGCTGTTTTGTGGACTCTGCATTTGCTTCTCTTCAGCAGCTGCCCTTGGGTACCAAGAGGCAAGGGTTCCATGTCCATCTGGCTGACGGCTCCGGTATTAAATCAGGCCCGGTTACTCAGGGGACCTTGCCTATTCTCTGCCAGACTTCTTCAGGCCATAGCGAACTCCTCCGTTTGGATGTCATAGCTTCTCCCATGTTTCCCGTTATCCTCGGCATTCCATCGTTGAAGGCACACAACCCTCACGTTGACTGGCTTACCGGAGATATCTCTTTTTCGTCCAACTACTGCCAGACGCACTGCCTCTTGGGAGGAACTGTCAACTCCACGCACCTCCTGGGTATCCACCCTGACCATGAAGCCTCTAAACTGATCCCGGTTGCTTATCACGAATTTCTGGACGTCTTTAATAAAAAGGGTGCAGACACTCTTCCACCTCATAAACCTTACGATTGCCCCATTGAACTTCTACCGGGAGCCGAGATCCCGTTTGGTCGGATTTACCCTCTCTCTGAGCCTGAATTGGAAGCCCTGCGTACCTATATCGACGAGAGCCTTGAAAAGCAGTTCATTCGGCCTTCCACTTCACCAGCAGGAGCCGGTATTTTCTTCGTTGAGAAAAAAGACCACACCTTGAGGCCCTGTGTGGACTATCGTGACCTTAACAGGGTCACTGTCAAGAATCGGTACCCTCTTCCTCTGATTCCCGAACTATTCCAGAGGCTGCGAGGGGCACGAGTGTTCTCCAAACTGGACTTGAGGGGTGCCTATAATCTTGTCAGAATCAGGGAAGGAGACGAATGGAAGACGGCCTTCCGGACACGTTTTGGCCACTTTGAGTATTTAGTCATGCCATTCGGGCTCTGCAATGCTCCAGCCACATTCCAGCATCTGGTAAATGATTTTTTTCGGGACTTTCTTGATTTATTCGTCATCGTGTATCTGGATGACATCCTTGTATTCTCTGAAACTTTAGAATCCCATCGGACTCATGTAAAAAAGGTATTAGCTCGATTGCGGGAACACTGACTTTACGCAAAGGCTGAAAAATGCGACTTTGAAAAGCAAGTTGTGCATTTCCTAGGGCTTGTCATCTCCGCCGAGGGAATCTCCATGGACCCTTAGAAAGTCGCTTCTGTCTTGGAATGGTCTGCTCCTACTGACAGAAAAGCTGTACAGAGGTTCGTGGGGTTTGCTAACTTTTATAGAACATTTATTAAGGACTTTTCTGGCATCATCACTCCCATTACTCAGCTAACGAAACAGCATGTTCCCTTTCGATGGACCCCAGAGGCTCAGACAGCGTTTGAACAGTTGAAAGCCTTATTCACCTCAGCTCCCATCTTGAAACATCCCGATCCCTCCTTAGCTTATGTTTTGGAGGTAGACGCCTCGGAAAATGCAGTTGAGGCTATTATATCCCAACGCCAAGGGCCCAAATCATTGCTCCACCCTGTGGCCTTCTTCTCTAAAAAAATTAAATCCTTCCGAAAGGAATTATGATGTTGGTGACCGAGAGCTACTGGCTATCAAGGCCGCTCTTGAAGAATGGCGTTACCTTTTGGAGGGAGCTTCTCACCCAATTCTTATCTTCACAGATCACAAGAATCTTGAGTATTTGAAGACAGCTAAACGCCTAAGACCTCGGCAGGCAAGATGGGCACTTTTTTTCTCTCGTTTCATGTTTCATATAACCTACCGTCCTGGCTCAAAGAACGGGAAACCAGATGCCTTGTCCCGCATGTTCAGTGATCCAGTTGTATCCTCGGAACCTGATACTATTCTACTAGCCAATAATTTTTTACTTCTTCAGGCGGATCTGATGTCACAAATAAGAAAATATGTGGAAGACCAACCGCCTTCCAAGGACCTGGCTCTTCAACTAAGGGATGGCCTGTACTAAGAGGCCTATTTGTCTAAGAGGCAAATCTTTATCCCAGAACAGTTCAGAGTTGCCGTCCTAGGGCGATGTCATGATCATCCCCTAGCGGGTCACTTTGGGATTCACAAGACGGCTAATTTGATCTCCCGTACATTCTGGTGGCCAAACTTGATGAACGACTGCAAGAAATATGTAAGATCTTGTATTTCATGCCTTCGGAATAAGACAGACAGAGCCAGAACTTGGGGTCTACTACCCTTCCTGTACCTGAGAAACCATGGAGCATGATCTCCATGGATTTTATAGTAGAACTTCCCCCATCTGAAGACTTTACTACCATTTTTGTTGTGGTTGATCGTTTGACCAAAATGGCCCACTTTGTACCTCTGCAAGGAACTCCTTCTGCCCCGGAGACTGCTTCAACTTTTATCAAGGAGATTGTAAGGTTGCATGGCATCCCTGACAGCATAGTTTCTGATCGAGGGGTGCAGTTCACTTCTAGATTTTGGAGGGCCTTATGTGAAACATTGAACATTGAACTCCGCCTCTCCACAGCTTATCACCCACAAACTAATGGACAGACTGAAAGGGTCAATCAAACCCTTGAACAGTACCTATGATGCTTTTCTTCTTTTGCACAGGATGACTGGCTATCACTTCTCCCACTCGCGGAATTTTCATACAATAATTCCACCCATTCGGTAACCAAACAGTCACCTTTTTTCGCCAATTATGGATACCATCCTTCTTTCTTGCCTGAGCTGCCTATTGATTCTTCTGTACCTGCCGTACAAGACAGGTTGAACTTCCTTAACTCCAACTACCAATTACTGCAGGTCCCAGAACAGTTCAGAGTTGCCGTCCTAGGGCGATGTCATGATCATCCCCTAGCGGGTCACTTTGGGATTCACAAGATGGCTAATTTGATCTCCCGTACATTCTGGTGGCCAAACTTGATGAACGACTGCAAGAAATATGTAAGATCTTGTATTTCATGCCTTCGGAATAAGACAGACAGAGCCAGAACTTGGGGTCTACTTGAGCCCCTTCCTGTACCTGAGAAACCATGGAGCATGATCTCCATGGATTTTATAGTAGAACTTCCCCCATCTGAAGACTTCACTACCATTTTCGTTGTGGTTGATCGTTTGACCAAAATGGCCCACTTTGTACCTCTGCAAGGAACTCCTTCTGCCCCGGAGACTGCCTCAACTTTTATCAAGGAGATTGTAAGGTTGCATGGCATCCCTGACAGCATAGTTTCTGATCGAGGGGTGCAGTTCACTTCTAGATGTTGGAGGGCCTTATGTGAAACTTTGAACATTGAACTCCGCCTCTCCACAGCTTATCACCCACAAACTAATGGACAGACTGAAAGGGTCAATCAAACCCTTGAACAGTACCTACGATGCTTTTCTTCTTTTGCACAGGATGACTGGCTATCACTTCTCCCACTCGCGGAATTTTCATACAATAATTCCACCCATTCGGCAACCAAACAGTCACCTTTTTTCGCCAATTATGGACACCATCCTTCTTTCTTGCCTGAGCTGCCTATTGATTCTTCTGTACCTGCCGTACAAGACAGGTTGAACTTCCTTAACTCCAACTACCAATTACTGCAGGATACAATCTCCAAGACCCAGGCAGATAATAAAAAGTTCTTTGACAAGAAGAGAAGAGGCAATTTGAATCTTGAACCTGGAGATAAGGTCTGGCTTTCCACAGCGAACTTGAAACTAAGTTGCCCCTCGAGGAAGCTTGGCCCAAGATTTTTGGGGCCTTTTCCAGTACCTCGCTGCCCGTCTGCTACCGAACCCGGCCACCCTTTTGATCCTGCACCAGCCTCCTGCTTGGCTTAACGCTGTCTCCAGTGCCTGTGCTAGCTGTCCATCCTACCAGCTTTCCTGAGTCCAGTTCCTTACCATATGCTCTGCCTGCATCCCCACGTCTGCAACTCAGCTGACAAGTTCTGCACGCAACTACAGGCTCTCGTGTAACTCCTCACCCTTGGTCTGTCCCATCCTCAGTGGGGCTTGGGTTGGAGATACAAGGGAGGCCGACCTCGTCATTCCAGACTCAGAGGAAGAGGGTTCCGATTCTTGCCAGTGACCCTGTTAAGGTCACGATAGTCCACACAGGGCCTCAAGGTGTGGTCTTTTTTCTCAACGAAGAAAATACCGGCTCCTGCTGGTGAAGTGGAAGGCCGAATGAACTGCTTTTCAAGGCTCTCGTCGATATAGGTACGCAGGGCTTCCAATTCAGGCTCAGAGAGAGGGTAAATCCGACCAAACGGGATCTCGGCTCCCGGTAGAAGTTCAATGGGGCAATCGTAAGTTCTATGAGGTGGAAGAGTGTCTGCACCCTTTTTATTAAAGACGTCCAGAAATTCGTGATAAGCAACCGGGATCAGTTTAGAGGCTTCATGGTCAGGGTGGATACCCAGGAGGGGCGTGGAGTTGACAGTTCCTCCCAAGAGGCAGTGCGTCTGGCAGTAGTTGGACGAAAAAAAAAAATATCTCCAGTAAGCCAGTCAACGTGAGGGTTGTGTGCCTTCAACCATGGAATGCCGAGGATAACGGGAAACATGGGAGAAGCTATGACATCCAAACGGAGGAGTTCGCTATGGCCTGAAGAAGTCTGGCAGAGAATAGGCAAGGTCTCTTGAGTAACCGGGCCTGATTTAATACCGGAGCCGTCAGCCAGATGGACATGGAACCCTTGCCTCTTGGTACCCAAGGGCAGCTGCTGAAGAGAAGCAAATGCAGAGTCCACAAAACAGCTGCAGGCCCCAGAGTCTATGATTGCAAGTACTGAAACCGTCTTTTCGGGGAGCTGAAGCTTGATGGGAAGAGAGACATGTGACTGATCCTTCCCAGGGTTAGCAAACCCCACGAACCTCTGTACAGCTTTTCTGTCAGTAGGAGCAGGCCATTCCAAGACAGAAGCGACTTTCTGAGGGTCCATGGAGATTCCCTCGGCGAAGATGACAAGCCCTAGGAAATGCACAACTTGCTTTTCAAAGTCGCATTTTTCAGCCTTTGCGTAAAGTCGGTGTTCCCGCAATCGAGCTAATACCTTTTTTACATGAGTCCGATGGGATTCTAAAGTTTCAGAGAATACAAGGATGTCATCCAGATACACGATGACGAATAAATCAAGAAAGTCCCGAAAAACATCGTTTACCAGATGCTGGAATGTGGCTGGAGCATTGCAGAGTCCGAATGGCATGACTAAATACTCAAAGTGGCCTAAGCGTGTCCGGAAGGCCGTCTTCCATTTGTCTCCCTCCCTGATTCTGACAAGATTATAGGCACCCCTCAAGTCCAGTTTGGAGAACACTCGTGCCCCTCGCAGCCTCTGGAATAGTTCGGGAATCAGAGGAAGAGGGTACCGATTCTTGACAGTGACCCTGTTAAGGTCACGATAGTCCACACAGGGCCTCAAGGTGTGGTCTTTTTTCTCAACGAAGAAAATACCGGCTCCTGCTGGTGAAGTGGAAGGCCGAATGAACTGCTTTTCAAGGCTCTCGTCGATATAGGTACGCAGGGCTTCCAATTCAGGCTCAGAGAGAGGGTAAATCCGACCAAACGGGATCTCGGCTCCCGGTAGAATTTCAATGGGGCAATCGTAAGTTCTATGAGGTGGAAGAGTGTCTGCACCCTTTTTATTAAAGACGTCCAGAAATTAGTGATAAGCAACCTGGATCAGTTTAGAGGCTTCATGGTCAGGGTGGATACCCAGGAGGGGCGTGGAGTTGACAGTTCCTCCCAAGAGGCAGTGCGTCTGGCAGTAGTTGGACGAAAAAAATATATATCTCCGGTAAGCCAGTCAACGTGAGGGTTGTGTGCCTTCAACCATGGAATGCCGAGGATAACGGGAAACATGGGAGAAGCTATGACATCCAAACGGAGGAGTTCGCTATGGCCTGAAGAAGTCTGGCAGAGAATAGGCAAGGTCTCTTGAGTAACCGGGCCTGATTTAATACCGGAGCCGTCAGCCAGATGGCCATGGAACCCTTGCCTCTTGGTACCCAAGGGCAGCTGCTGAAGAGAAGCAAATGCAGAGTCCACAAAACAGCTGCAGGCCCCAGAGTCTATGATTGCAAGTACTGAAACCGTCTTTTCGGGGAGCTGAAGCTTGATGGGAAGACAGACATGTGACTGATCCTTCCCAGGGTTAGCAAACCCCACGAACCTCTGTACAGCTTTTCTGTCAGTAGGAGCAGGCCATTCCAAGACAGAAGCGACTTTCTGAGGTTCCATGGAGATTCCCTCGGCGGAGATGACAAGCCCTAGGAAATGCACAACTTGCTTTTCAAAGTCGCATTTCTCAGCCTTTGCGTAAAGTCGGTGTTCCTGCAATCGAGCTAATACCTTTTTTACATGAGTCCGATGGGATTCTAAAGTTTCAGAGAATACAAGGATGTCATCCAGATACACGATGACGAATAAATCAAGAAAGTCCCGAAAAACATTGTTTACCAGATGCTGGAATGTGGCTGGAGCATTGCAGAGCCCGAATGGCATGACTAAATACTCAAAGTGGCCTAAGCGTGTCCGGAAGGCCGTCTTCCATTCGTCTCCCTCCCTGATTCTGACAAGATTATAGGCACCCCTCAAGTCCAGTTTGGAGAACACTCGTGCCCCTCGCAGCCTCTGGAATAGTTCGGGAATCAGAGGAAGAGGGTACCGATTCTTGACAGTGACCCTGTTAAGGTCACGATAGTCCACACAGGGCCTCAAGGTGTGGTCTTTTTTCTCAACGAAGAAAATACCGGCTCCTGCTGGTGAAGTGGAAGGCTGAATGAACTGCTTTTCAAGGCTCTCGTCGATATAGGTACGCAGGGCTTCCAATTCAGGCTCAGAGAGAGGGTAAATCCGACCAAACGGGATCTCGGCTCCCGGTAGAAGTTCAATGGGGCAATCGTAAGTTCTATGAGGTGGAAGAGTGTCTGCACCCTTTTTATTAAAGACGTCCAGAAATTCGTGATAAGCAACCGGGATCAGTTTAGAGGCTTCATGGTCAGGGTGGATACCCAGGAGGGGCGTGGAGTTGACAGTTCCTCCCAAGAGGCAGTGCGTCTGGCAGTAGTTGGACGAAAAAAAAATATATCTCCAGTAAGCCAGTCAACGTGAGGGTTGTGTGCCTTCAACCATGGAATGCCGAGGATAACGGGAAACATGGGAGAAGCTATGACATCCAAACGGAGGAGTTCGCTATGGCCTGAAGAAGTCTGGCAGAGAATAGGCAAGGTCTCTTGAGTAACCGGGCCTGATTTAATACCGGAGCCGTCAGCCAGATGGACATGGAACCCTTGCCTCTTGGTACCCAAGGGCAGCTGCTGAAGAGAAGCAAATGCAGAGTCCACAAAACAGCTGCAGGCCCCAGAGTCTATGATTGCAAGTACTGAAACCGTCTTTTCGGGGAGCTGAAGCTTGATGGGAAGAGAGACATATGACTGATCCTTCCCAGGGTTAGCAAACCCCACGAACCTCTGTACAGCTTTTCTGTCAGTAGGAGCAGGCCATTCCAAGACAGAAGCGACTTTCTGAGGGTCCATGGAGATTCCCTCGGCGAAGATGACAAGCCCTAGGAAATGCACAACTTGCTTTTCAAAGTCGCATTTTTCAGCCTTTGCGTAAAGTCGGTGTTCCCGCAATCGAGCAAATACCTTTTTTACATGAGTCCGATGGGATTCTAAAGTTTCAGAGAATACAAGGATGTCATCCAGATACACGATGACGAATAAATCAAGAAAGTCCCGAAAAACATCGTTTACCAGATGCTGGAATGTGGCTGGAGCATTGCAGAGCCCAAATGGCATGACTAAATACTCAAAGTGGCCAAAGCGTGTCCGGAAGGCCGTCCTCCATTCGTCTCCCTCCCTGATTCTGAAAAGATTATAGGCACCCCTCAAGTCCAGTTTGGAGAACACTCGTGCCCCTCGCAGCCTCTGGAATAGTTCGGGAATCAGAGGAAGAGGGTACCGATTCTTGACAGTGACCCTGTTAAGGTCACGATAGTCCACACAGGGCCTCAAGGTGTGGTCTTTTTTCTCAACAAAGAAAATACCGGCTCCTGCTGGTGAAGTGGAAGGCCGAATGAACTGCTTTTTAAGGCTCTCGTCGATATAGGTACGCAGGGCTTCCAATTCAGGCTCAGAGAGAGGGTAAATCCGATCAAACGGGATCTCGGCTCCCGGTAGAAGTTCAATGGGGCAATCGTAAGTTCTATGAGGTGGAAGAGTGTCTGCACCCTTTTTATTAAAGACGTCCAGAAATTCGTGATAAGCAACCGGGATCAGTTTAGAGGCTTCATGGTCAGGGTGGATACCCAGGAGGGGCGTGGAGTTGACAGTTCCTCCCAAGAGGCAGTGCGTCTGGCAGTAGTTGGACGAAAAAAAATATATCTCCGGTAAGCCAGTCAACGTGAGGGTTGTGTGCCTTCAACCATGGAATGCCGAGGATAACGGGAAACATGGGAGAAGCTATGACATCCAAACGGAGGAGTTCGCTATGGCCTGAAGAAGTCTGGCAGAGAATAGGCAAGGTCTCTTGAGTAACCGGACCTGATTTAATACCGGAGCCGTCAGCCAGATGGACATGGAACCCTTGCCTCTTGGTACCCAAGGGCAGCTGCTGAAGAGAAGCAAATGCAGAGTCCACAAAACAGCTGCAGGCCCCAGAGTCTATGATTGCAAGTACTGAAACCGTCTTTTCGGGGAGCTGAAGCTTGATGGGAAGAGAGACATGTGACTGATCCTTCCCAGGGTTAGCAAACCCCACGAACCTCTGTACAGCTTTTCTGTCAGTAGGAGCAGGCCATTCCAAGACAGAAGCGACTTTCTGAGGGTCCATGGAGATTCCCTCGGCGGAGATGACAAGCCCTAGGAAATGCACAACTTGCTTTTCAAAGTCGCAATTTTCAGCCTTTGCGTAAAGTCGGTGTTCCCGCAATCGAGCTAATACCTTTTTTACATGAGTCCGATGGGATTCTAAAGTTTCAGAGAATACAAGGATGTCATCCAGATACACGATGACGAATAAATCAAGAAAGTCCCGAAAAACATTGTTTACCAGATGCTGGAATGTGGCTGGAGCATTGCAGAGCCCGAATGGCATGACTAAATACTCAAAGTGGCCAAAGCGTGTCCGGAAGGCCGTCTTCCATTCGTCTCCCTCCCTGATTCTGACAAGATTATAGGCACCCCTCAAGTCCAGTTTGGAGAACACTCGTGCCCCTCGCAGCCTCTGGAATAGTTCGGGAATCAGAGGAAGAGGGTTCCGATTCTTGACAGTGACCCTGTTACGGCCACGATAGTCCACACAGGGCCTCAAGGTGTGGTCTTTTTTCTCAACGAAGAAAATACCGGCTCCTGCTGGTGAAGTGGAAGGCCGAATGAACTGCTTTTCAAGGCTCTCGTCGATATAGGTACGCAGGGCTTCCAATTCAGGCTCAGAGAGAGGGTAAATCCGACCAAACGGGATCTCGGCTCCCGGTAGAAGTTCAATGGGGCAATCGTAAGTTCTATGAGGTGGAAGAGTGTCTGCACCCTTTTTATTAAAGACGTCCAGAAATTAGTGATAAGCAACCGGGATCAGTTTAGAGGCTTCATGGTCAGGGTGGATACCCAGGAGGGGCGTGGAGTTGACAGTTCCTCCCAAGAGGCAGTGCGTCTGGCAGTAGTTGGACGAAAAAAATATATATCTCCGTTAAGCCAGTCAACGTGAGGGTTGTGTGCCTTCAACCATGGAATGCCGAGGATAACGGGAAACATGGGAGAAGCTATGACATCCAAACGGAGAAGTTCGCTATGGCCTGAAGAAGTCTGGCAGAGAATAGGCAAGGTCTCTTGAGTAACCGGGCCTGATTTAATACCGGAGCCGTCAGACAGATGGACATGGAACCCTTGCCTCTTGGTACCCAAGGGCAGCTGCTGAAGAGAAGCAAATGCAGAGTCCACAAAACAGCTGCAGGCCCCAGAGTCTATGATTGCAAGTACTGAAACCGTCTTTTCGGGGAGCTGAAGCTTGATGGGAAGAGAGACATGTGACTGATCCTTCCCAGGGTTAGCAAACCCCACGAACCTCTGTACAGCTTTTCTGTCAGTAGGAGCAGGCCATTCCAAGACAGAAGCGACTTTCTGAGGGTCCATGGAGATTCCCTCGGCGGAGATGACAAGCCCTAGGAAATGCACAACTTGCTTTTCAAAGTTGCATTTCTCAGCCTTTGCTTAAAGTCGGTGTTCCCGCAATCGAGCTAATACCTTTTTTACATGAGTCCGATGGGATTCTAAAGTTTCAGAGAATACAAGGATGTCATCCAGATACACGATGACGAATAAATCAAGAAAGTCCCGAAAAACATCGTTTACCAGATGCTGGAATGTGGCTGGAGCATTGCAGAGCCCGAATGGCATGACTAAATACTCAAAGTGGCCAAAGCGTGTCCGGAAGGCTGTCTTCCATTCGTCTCCCTCCCTGATTCTGACAAGATTATAGGCACCCCTCAAGTCCAGTTTGGAGAACACTCGTGCCCCTCGCAGCCTCTGGAATAGTTCGGGAATCAGAGGAAGAGGGTACCGATTCTTGACAGTGACCCTGTTAAGGTCACGATAGTCCACACAGGGCCTCAAGGTGTGGTCTTTTTTCTCAACAAAGAAAATACCGGCTCCTGCTGGTGAAGTGGAAGGCCGAATGAACTGCTTTTCAAGGCTCTCGTCGATATAGGTACGCAGGGCTTCCAATTCAGGCTCAGAGAGAGGGTAAATCCGACCAAACGGGATCTCGGCTCCCGGTAGAAGTTCAATGGGGCAATCGTAAGTTCTATGAGGTGGAAGAGTGTCTGCACCCTTTTTATTAAAGACGTCCAGAAATTCGTGGTAAGCAACCGGGATCAGTTTAGAGGCTTCATGGTCAGGGTGGATACCCAGGAGGGGCGTGGAGTTGACAGTTCCTCCCAAGAGGCAGTGCGTCTGGCAGTAGTTGGACGAAAAAAAATATATCTCCGGTAAGCCAGTCAACGTGAGGGTTGTGTGCCTTCAACCATGGAATGCCGAGGATAACGGGAAACATGGGAGAAGCTATGACATCCAAACGGAGGAGTTCGCTATGGCCTGAAGAAGTCTGGCAGAGAATAGGCAAGGTCTCTTGAGTAACCGGGCCTGATTTAATACCGGAGCCGTCAGCCAGATGGACATGGAACCCTTGCCTCTTGGTACCCAAGGGCAGCTGCTGAAGAGAAGCAAATGCAGAGTCCACAAAACAGCTGCAGGCCCCAGAGTCTATGATTGCAAGTACTGAAAGCGTCTTTTCGGGGAGCTGAAGCTTGATGGGAAGAGAGACATGTGACTGATCCTTCCCAGGGTTAGCAAACCCCACGAACCTCTGTACAGCTTTTCTGTCAGTAGGAGCAGGCCATTCCAAGACAGAAGCGACTTTCTGAGGGTCTATGGAGATTCCCTCGGCGAAGATGACAAGCCCTAGGAAATGCACAACTTGCTTTTCAAAGTCGCATTTTTCAGCCTTTGCGTAAAGTCGGTGTTCCCGCAATCGAGCTAATACCTTTTTTACATGAGTCCGATGGGATTCTAAAGTTCCAGAGAATACAAGGATGTCATCCAGATACACGATGACGAATAAATCAAGAAAGTCCCGAAAAACATTGTTTACCAGATGCTGGAATGTGGCTGGAGCATTGCAGAGCCCGAATGGCATGACTAAATACTCAAAGTGGCCAAAGCGTGTCCGGAAGGCCGTCTTCCATTCGTCTCCCTCCCTGATTCTGACAAGATTATAGGCACACCTCAAGTCCAGTTTGGAGAACACTCGTGCCCCTCGCAGCCTCTGGAATAGTTCGGGAATCAGAGGAAGAGGGTACCGATTCTCGACAGTGACCTGGTAGGATTCTGGAATGACGAGGTCGGCCTCCCTTGTATCTCCAACCCAAGCCCCACTGAGGATGGGACAGACCTAGGGTGAGGAGTTACACGAGTGAGACGTGGAGATGCAGGCAGAGCATCTGGTAAGGAACTGGACTCAGGAAAGCTGGTAGGATGGACAGCTAGCACAGGCACTGGAGACAGCGTTAAGCCAAGCAGGAGGCTGGTGCAGGATCACAAGGGTGGCCGGGTTCGGTAGCAGACGGGCAGCCAGGTACTGGAAAAGGTTCAAGATTCAAATTGCCTCTTCTGTTCTTGTCGAAGAACTTTTTATTATCTGCCTGGGTCTTGGATATTGTATCCTGCAGTAATTGGTAGTTGGAGTTAAGGAAGTTCAACCTGTCTTGTACGGCATGTACAGAAAAATCAATAGGCAGCTCAGGCAAGAAAGAAGGATGGTATCCATAATTGGCGAAAAAAGGTGACTGTTTGGTTGCCGAATGGGTGGAATTATTGTATGAAAATTCCGCGAGTGGGAGAAGTGATAGCCAGTCATCCTGTGCAAAAGAAGAAAAGCATCGTAGGTACTGTTCAAGGGTTTGATTGACCCTTTCAGTCTGTCCATTAGTTTGTGGGTGATAAGCTGTGGAGAGGCGGAGTTCAATGTTCA
Source organism: Rana muscosa (assembly GCA_029206835.1). NCBI lineage: Eukaryota > Metazoa > Chordata > Amphibia > Anura > Ranidae > Rana > Rana muscosa. Next base: position 2,180,982 of record JARGYO010000232.1, read on the forward strand.
AAGTTTCACATAAGGCCCTCCAAAATCTAGAAGTGAACTGCACCCCTCGATCAGAAACTATGCTGTCAGGGATGCCATGCAACCTTACAATCTCCTTGATAAAAGTTGAAGCAGTCTCCGGGGCAGAAGGAGTTCCTTGCAGAGGTACAAAGTGGGCCATTTTGGTCAAACGATCAAGCACAACGAAAATGGTAGTGAAGTCTTCAGATGGGGGAAGTTCTACTATAAAATCCATGGAGATCATGCTCCATGGTTTCTCAGGTACAGGAAGGGGCTCAAGTAGACCCCAAGTTCTGGCTCTGTCTGTCTTATTCCGAAGGCATGAAATACAAGATCTTACATATTTCTTGCAGTCGTTCATCAAGTTTGGCCACCAGAATGTACGGGAGATCAAATTAGCCGTCTTGTGAATCCCAAAGTGACCCGCTAGGGGATGATCATGACATCGCCCTAGGACGGCAACTCTGAACTGTTCTGGGACCTGCAGTAATTGGTAGTTGGAGTTAAGGAAGTTCAACCTGTCTTGTACGGCAGGTACAGAAGAATCAATAGGCAGCTCAGGCAAGAAAGAAGGATGGTATCCATAATTGGCGAAAAAAGGTGACTGTTTGGTTACCGAATGGGTGGAATTATTGTATGAAAATTCCGCGAGTGGGAGAAGTGATAGCCAGTCATCCTGTGCAAAAGAAGAAAAGCATCGTAGGTACTGTTCAAGGGTTTGATTGACCCTTTCAGTCTGTCCATTAGTTTGTGGGTGATAAGCTGTGGAGAGGCGGAGTTCAATGTTCAAAGTTTCACATAAGGCCCTCCAAAATCTAGAAGTGAACTGCACCCCTCGATCAGAAACTATGCTGTCAGGGATGCCATGCAACCTTACAATCTCCTTGATAAAAGTTGAAGCAGTCTCCGGGGCAGAAGGAGTTCCTTGCAGAGGTACAAAGTGGGCCATTTTGGTCAAACGATCAACCACAACGAAAATGGTAGTGAAGTCTTCAGATGGGGGAAGTTCTACTATAAAATCCATGGAGATCATGCTCCATGGTTTCTCAGGTACAGGAAGGGGATCAAGTAGACCCCAAGTTCTGGCTCTGTCTGTCTTATTCCGAAGGCATGAAATACAAGATCTTACATATTTCTTGCAGTCGTTCATCAAGTTTGGCCACTAGAATGTACGGGAGATCAAATTAGCCGTCTTGTGAATCCCAAAGTGACCCGCTCTTGTAACTTCTGCACAATATTTGAGAGCGCAGAAATAGTTTGGTAAATGTCCTTCGGTGGAGAGGCCTCCCTTCCAGACTCCATCTCTGGCTGACTGGTACTGTCACGTACCTGGTAGGAGTTTGGAATGATGAGGTCGGCCTCCCTTGTATCTCCAACCCAAGCCCCACTGAGGATGGGACAGACCTAGGGTGAGGAGTTACACGAGAGCCTGTAGTTGCGTGCAGAACTTGTCAGCTGAGTTGCAGACGTGGAGATGCAGGCAGAGCATCTGGTAAGGAACTGGACTCAGGAAAGCTGGTAGGATGGACAGCTAGCACAGGCACTGGAGACAGCGTTAAGCCAAGCAGGAGGCTGGTGCAGGATCACAAGGGTGGCCGGGTTCGGTAGCAGACGGGCAGCGAGGTACTTGAAAAGGCCCCAAAAATCTTGGGCCAAGCTTCCTCGAGGGGCAACTTAGTTTCAAGTTCGCTGTGGAAAGCCAGACCTTATCTCCAGGTTCAAGATTCAAATTGCCTCTTCTCTTCTTGTCGAAGAACTTTTTATTATCTACCTGGGTCTTGGAGATTGTATCCTGCAGTAATTGGTAGTTGGAGTTAAGGAAGTTCAACCTGTCTTGTACGGCAGGTACAGAAGAATCAATAGGCAGCTCAGGCAAGAAAGAAGGATGGTATCCATAATTGGCGAAAAAAGGTGACTGTTTGGTTGCCGAATGGGTGGAATTATTGTATGAAAATTCCGCGAGTGGGAGAAGTGATAGCCAGTCATCCTGTGCAAAAGAAGAAAAGCATCGTAGGTACTGTTCAAGGGTTTGATTGACCCTTTCAGTCTGTCCATTAGTTTGTGGGTGATAAGCTGTGGAGAGGCGGAGTTCAATGTTCAAAGTTTCACATAAGGCCCTCCAACATCTAGAAGTGAACTGCACCCCTCGATCAGAAACTATGCTGTCAGGGATGCCATGCAACCTTACAATCTCCTTGATAAAAGTTGAGGCAGTCTCCGGGGCAGAAGGAGTTCCTTGCAGAGGTACAAAGTGGGCCATTTTGGTCAAACGATCAACCACAACGAAAATGGTAGTGAAGTCTTCAGATGGGGGAAGTTCTACTATAAAATCCATGGAGATCATGCTCCATGGTTTCTCAGGTACAGGAAGGGGCTCAAGTAGACCCCAAGTTCTGGCTCTGTCTGTCTTATTCCGAAGGCATGAAATACAAGATCTTACATATTTCTTGCAGTCGTTCATCAAGTTTGGCCACCAGAATGTACGGGAGATCAAATTATCCGTCTTGTGAATCCCAAAGTGACCCGCTCTTGTAACTTCTGCACAATATTTGAGAGCGCAGAAATAGTTTTCTAAATGTCCTTCGGTGGAGAGGCCTCCCTTCCAGACTCCATCTCTGGCTGACTGGTACTGTCACGTACCTGGTAGGAGTCTGGAATGACGAGGTCGGCCTCCCTTGTATCTTCAACCCAAGACCCACTGAGGATGGGACAGACCTAGGGTGAGGAGTTACACGAGAGCCTGTAGGTGCGTGCAGAACTTGTCAGCTGAGTTGCAGACGTGGAGATGCAGGCAGAGCATCTGGTAAGGAACTGGACTCAGGAAAGCTGGTAGGATGGACAGCTAGCACAGGCACTGGAGACAGCGTTAAGCCAAGCAGGAGGCTGGTGCAGGATCACAAGGGTGGCCGGGTTCGGTAGCAGACGGGCAGCGAGGTACTTGAAAAGGCCCCAAAAATCTTGGGCCAAGCTTCCTCGAGGGGCAACTTAGTTTCAAGTTCGCTGTGGAAAGCCAGACCTTATCTCCAGGTTCAAGATTCAAATTGCCTCTTCTCTTCTTGTCGAAGAACTTTTTATTATCTACCTGGGTCTTGGAGATTGTATCCTGCAGTAATTGGTAGTTGGAGTTAAGGAAGTTCAACCTGTCTTGTACGGCAGGTACAGAAGAATCAACAGGCAGCTCAGGCAAGAAAGAAGGATGGTATCCATAATTGGCGAAAAAAGGTGACTGTTTGGTTGCCGAATGGGTGGAATTATTGTATGAAAATTCCACGAGTGGGAGAAGTGATAGCCAGTCATCCTGTGCAAAAGAAGAAAAGCATCGTAGGTACTGTTCAAGGGTTTGATTGACCCTTTCAGTCTGTCCATTAGTTTGTGGGTGATAAGCTGTGGAGAGGCGGAGTTCAATGTTCAAAGTTTCACATAAGGCCCTCCAACATCTAGAAGTGAACTGCACCCCTCGATCAGAAACTATGCTGTCAGGGATGCCATGCAACCTTATAATCTCCTTGATAAAAGTTGAGGCAGTCTCCGGGGCAGAAGGAGTTCCTTGCAGAGGTACAAAGTGGGCCATTTTGGTCAAACGATCAACCACAACGAAAATGGTAGTGAAGTCTTCAGATGGGGGAAGTTCTACTATAAAATCCATGGAGATCATGCTCCATGGTTTCTCAGGTACAGGAAGGGGCTCAAGTAGACCCCAAGTTCTGGCTCTGTCTGTCTTATTCCGAAGGCATGAAATACAAGATCTTACATATTTCTTGCAGTCGTTCATCAAGTTTGGCCACCAGAATGTACGGGAGATCAAATTAGCCGTCTTGTGAATCCCAAAGTGACCCGCTCTTGTAACTTCTGCACAATATTTGAGAGCGCAGAAATAGTTTTCTAAATGTCCTTCGGTGGAGAGGCCTCCCTTCCAGACTCCATCTCTGGCTGACTGGTACTGTCACGTACCTGGTAGGAGTCTGGAATGACGAGGTCGGCCTCCCTTGTATCTTCAACCCAAGACCCACTGAGGATGGGACAGACCTAGGGTGAGGAGTTACACGAGAGCCTGTAGGTGCGTGCAGAACTTGTCAGCTGAGTTGCAGACGTGGAGATGCAGGCAGAGCATCTGGTAAGGAACTGGACTCAGGAAAGCTGGTAGGATGGACAGCTAGCACAGGCACTGGAGACAGCGTTAAGCCAAGCAGGAGGCTGGTGCAGGATCACAAGGGTGGCCGGGTTCGGTAGCAGACGGGCAGCGAGGTACTTGAAAAGGCCCCAAAAATCTTGGGCCAAGCTTCCTCGAGGGGCAACTTAGTTTCAAGTTCGCTGTGGAAAGCCAGACCTTATCTCCAGGTTCAAGATTCAAATTGCCTCTTCTCTTCTTGTCGAAGAACTTTTTATTATCTACCTGGGTCTTGGAGATTGTATCCTGCAGTAATTGGTAGTTGGAGTTAAGGAAGTTCAACCTGTCTTGTACGGCAGGTACAGAAGAATCAACAGGCAGCTCAGGCAAGAAAGAAGGATGGTATCCATAATTGGCGAAAAAAGGTGACTGTTTGGTTGCCGAATGGGTGGAATTATTGTATGAAAATTCCACGAGTGGGAGAAGTGATAGCCAGTCATCCTGTGCAAAAGAAGAAAAGCATCGTAGGTACTGTTCAAGGGTTTGATTGACCCTTTCAGTCTGTCCATTAGTTTGTGGGTGATAAGCTGTGGAGAGGCGGAGTTCAATGTTCAAAGTTTCACATAAGGCCCTCCAACATCTAGAAGTGAACTGCACCCCTCGATCAGAAACTATGCTGTCAGGGATGCCATGCAACCTTATAATCTCCTTGATAAAAGTTGAGGCAGTCTCCGGGGCAGAAGGAGTTCCTTGCAGAGGTACAAAGTGGGCCATTTTGGTCAAACGATCAACCACAACGAAAATGGTAGTGAAGTCTTCAGATGGGGGAAGTTCTACTATAAAATCCATGGAGATCATGCTCCATGGTTTCTCAGGTACAGGAAGGGGCTCAAGTAGACCCCAAGTTCTGGCTCTGTCTGTCTTATTCCGAAGGCATGAAATACAAGATCTTACATATTTCTTGCAGTCGTTCATCAAGTTTGGCCACCAGAATGTACGGGAGATCAAATTAGCCGTCTTGTGAATCCCAAAGTGACCCGCTAGGTGATGATCATGACATCGCCCTAGGACGGCAACTCTGAACTGTTCTGGGACCTGCAGTAATTGGTAGTTGGAGTTAAGGAAGTTCAACCTGTCTTGTACGGCAGGTACAGAAGAATCAATAGGCAGCTCAGGCAAGAAAGAAGGATGGTATCCATAATTGGCGAAAAAAGGTGACTGTTTGGTTACCGAATGGGTGGAATTATTGTATGAAAATTCCGCGAGTGGGAGAAGTGATAGCCAGTCATCCTGTGCAATAGAAGAAAAGCATCGTAGGTACTGTTCAAGGGTTTGATTGACCCTTTCAGTCTGTCCATTAGTTTGTGGGTGATAAGCTGTGGAGAGGCGGAGTTCAATGTTCAAAGTTTCACATAAGGCCCTCCAAAATCTAGAAGTGAACTGCACCCCTCGATCAGAAACTATGCTGTCAGGGATGCCATGCAACCTTACAATCTCCTTGATAAAAGTTGAGGCAGTCTCCGGGGCAGAAGGAGTTCCTTGCAGAGGTACAAAGTGGGCCATTTTGGTCAAACGATCAACCACAACGAAAATGGTAGTAAAGTCTTCAGATGGGGGAAGTTCTACTATAAAATCCATGGAGATCATGCTCCATGGTTTCTCAGGTACAGGAAGGGGCTCAAGTAGACCCCAAGTTCTGGCTCTGTCTGTCTTATTCCGAAGGCATGAAATACAAGATCTTACATATTTCTTGCAGTCGTTCATCAAGTTTGGCCACCAGAATGTACGGGAGATCAAATTAGCCGTCTTGTGAATCCCAAAGTGACCCGCTCTTGTAACTTCTGCACAATATTTGAGAGCGCAGAAATAGTTTTCTAAATGTCCTTCGGTGGAGAGGCCTCCCTTCCAGACTCCATCTCTGGCTGACTGGTACTGTCACGTACCTGGTAGGAGTCTGGAATGACGAGGTCGGCCTCCCTTGTATCTCCAACCCAAGCCCCACTGAGGATGGGACAGACCAAGGGTGAGGAGTTACACGAGAGCCTGTAGTTGCGTGCAGAACTTGTCAGCTGAGTTGCAGACGTGGAGATGCAGGCAGAGCATCTGGTAAGGAACTGGACTCAGGAAAGCTGGTAGGATGGACAGCTAGCACAGGCACTGGAGACAGCGTTAAGCCAAGCAGGAGGCTGGTGCAGGATCAAAAGGGTGGCCGGGTTCGGTAGCAGACGGGCAGCGAGGTACTGGAAAAGGCCCCAAAAATCTTGGGCCAAGCTTCCTCGAGGGGCAACTTAGTTTCAAGTTCGCTGTGGAAAGCCAGACCTTATCTCCAGGTTCAAGATTCAAATTGCCTCTTCTGTTCTTGTCGAAGAACTTTTTATTATCTGCCTGGGTCTTGGAGATTGTATCCTGCAGTAATGGGTAGTTGGAGTTAAGGAAGTTCAACCTGTCTTGTACGGCAGGTACAGAAGAATCAATAGGCAGCTCAGGCAAGAAAGAAGGATGGTATCCATAATTGGCGAAAAAAGGTGACTGTTTGGTTACCGAATGGGTGGAATTATTGTATGAAAATTCCGCGAGTGGGAGAAGTGATAGCCAGTCATCCTGTGCAAAAGAAGAAAAGCATCGTAGGTACTGTTCAAGGGTTTGATTGACCCTTTCAGTCTGTCCATTAGTTTGTGGGTGATAAGCTGTGGAGAGGCGGAGTTCAATGTTCAATGTTTCACATAAGGCCCTCCAAAATCTAGAAGTGAACTGCACCCCTCGATCAGAAACTATGCTGTCAGGGATGCCATGCAACCTTACAATCTCCTTGATAAAAGTTGAGGCAGTCTCCGGGGCAGAAGGAGTTCCTTGCAGAGGTACAAAGTGGGCCATTTTGGTCAAACGATCAACCACAACGAAAATGGTAGTGAAGTCTTCAGATGGGGGAAGTTCTACTATAAAATCCATGGAGATCATGCTCCATGGTTTCTCAGGTACAGGAAGGGGCTCAAGTAGACCCCAAGTTCTGGCTCTGTCTGTCTTATTCCGAAGGCATGAAATACAAGATCTTACATATTTCTTGCAGTCGTTCATCAAGTTTGGCCACCAGAATGTACGGGAGATCAAATTAGCCGTCTTGTGAATCCCAAAGTGACCCGCTAGGGGATGATCATGACATCGCCCTAGGACGGCAACTCTGAACTGTTCTGGGACCTGCAGTAATTGGTAGTTGGAGTTAAGGAAGTTCAACCTGTCTTGTACGGCAGGTACAGAAGAATCAATAGGCAGCTCAGGCAAGAAAGAAGGATGGTATCCATAATTGGCGAAAAAAGGTGACTGTTTGGTTACCGAATGGGTGGAATTATTGTATGAAAATTCCGCAAGTGGGAGAAGTGATAGCCAGTCATCCTGTGCAAAAGAAGAAAAGCATCGTAGGTACTGTTCAAGGGTTTGATTGACCCTTTCAGTCTGTCCATTAGTTTGTGGGTGATAAGCTGTGGAGAGGCGGAGTTCAATGTTCAATGTTTCACATAAGGCCCTCCAAAATCTAGAAGTGAACTGCACCCCTCGATCAGAAACTATGCTGTCAGGGATGCCATGCAACCTTACAATCTCCTTGATAAAAGTTGAGGCAGTCTCCGGGGCAGAAGGAGTTCCTTGCAGAGGTACAAAGTGGGCCATTTTGGTCAAACGATCAACCACAACAAAAATGGTAGTAAAGTCTTCAGATGGGGGAAGTTCTACTATAAAATCCATGGAGATCATGCTCCATGGTTTCTCAGGTACAGGAAGGGGCTCAAGTAGACCCCAAGTTCTGGCTCTGTCTGTCTTATTCCGAAGGCATGAAATACAAGATCTTACATATTTCTTGCAGTCGTTCATCAAGTTTGGCTACCAGAATGTACGGGAGATCAAATTAGCCGTCTTGTGAATCCCAAAGTGACCCGCTCTTGTAACTTCTGCACAATATTTGAGAGCGCAGAAATAGTTTGGTAAATGTCTTTCGGTGGAGAGGCCTCCCTTCCAGACTCCATCTCTGGCTGACTGGTACTGTCACGTACCTGGTAGGAGTCTGGAATGACGAGGTCGGCCTCCCTTGTATCTCCAACCCAAGCCCCACTGAGGATGGGACAGACCAAGGGTGAGGAGTTACACGAGAGCCTGCAGTTGCGTGCAGAACTTGTCAGCTGAGTTGCAGACGTGGAGATGCAGGCAGAGCATCTGGTAAGGAACTGGACTCAGGAAAGCTGGTAGGATGGACAGCTAGCACAGGCACTGGAGACAGCGTTAAGCCAAGCAGGAGGCTGGTGCAGGATCAAAAGGGTGGCCGGGTTCGGTAGCAGACGGGCAGCGAGGTACTGGAAAAGGCCCCAAAAATCTTGGGCCAAGCTTCCTCGAGGGGCAACTTAGTTTCAAGTTCGCTGTGGAAAGCCAGACCTTATCTCCAGGTTCAAGATTCAAATTGCCTCTTCTGTTCTTGTCGAAGAACTTTTTATTATCTGCCTGGGTCTTGGAGATTGTATCCTGCAGTAATTGGTAGTTGGAGTTAAGGAAGTTCAACCTGTCTTGTACGGCAGGTACAGAAGAATCAATAGGCAGCTCAGGCAAGAAAGAAGGATGGTATCCATAATTGGCGAAAAAAGGTGACTGTTTGGTTACCGAATGGGTGGAATTATTGTATGAAAATTCAGCGAGTGGGAGAAGTGATAGCCAGTCATCCTGTGCAAAAGAAGAAAAGCATCGTAGGTACTGTTCAAGGGTTTGATTGACCCTTTCAGTCTGTCCATTAGTTTGTGGGTGATAAGCTGTGGAGAGGCGGAGTTCAATGTTCAATGTTTCACATAAGGCCCTCCAAAATCTAGAAGTGAACTGCACCCCTCGATCAGAAACTATGCTGTCAGGGATGCCATGCAACCTTACAATCTCCTTGATAAAAGTTGAGGCAGTCTCCGGGGCAGAAGGAGTTCCTTGCAGAGGTACAAAGTGGGCCATTTTGGTCAAACGATCAACCACAACGAAAATGGTAGTGAAGTCTTCAGATGGGGGAAGTTCTACTATAAAATCCATGGAGATCATGCTCCATGGTTTCTCAGGTACAGGAAGGGGCTCAAGTAGACCCCAAGTTCTGGCTCTGTCTGTCTTATTCCGAAGGCATGAAATACAAGATCTTACATATTTCTTGCAGTCGTTCATCAAGTTTGGCCACCAGAATGTACGGGAGATCAAATTAGCCGTCTTGTGAATCCCAAAGTGACCCGCTAGGGGATGATCATGACATCGCCCTAGGACGGCAACTCTGAACTGTTCTGGGACCTGCAGTAATTGGTAGTTGGAGTTAATAAAGTTCAACCTGTCTTGTACGGCAGGTACAGAAGAATCAATAGGCAGCTCAGGCAAGAAAGAAGGATGGTATCCATAATTGGCGAAAAAAGGTGACTGTTTGGTTACCGAATGGGTGGAATTATTGTATGAAAATTCCGCGAGTGGGAGAAGTGATAGCCAGTCATCCTGTGCAAAAGAAGAAAAGCATCGTAGGTACTGTTCAAGGGTTTGATTGACCCTTTCAGTCTGTCCATTAGTTTGTGGGTGATAAGCTGTGGAGAGGCGGAGTTCAATGTTCAATGTTTCACATAAGGCCCTCCAAAATCTAGAAGTGAACTGCACCCCTCGATCAGAAACTATGCTGTCAGGGATGCCATGCAACCTTACAATCTCCTTGATAAAAGTTGAGGCAGTCTCCGGGGCAGAAGGAGTTCCTTGCAGAGGTACAAAGTGGGCCATTTTGGTCAAACGATCAACCACAACGAAAATGGTAGTAAAGTCTTCAGATGGGGGAAGTTCTACTATAAAATCCATGGAGATCATGCTCCATGGTTTCTCAGGTACAGGAAGGGGCTCAAGTAGACCCCAAGTTCTGGCTCTGTCTGTCTTATTCCGAAGGCATGAAATACAAGATCTTACATATTTCTTGCAGTCGTTCATCAAGTTTGGCCACCAGAATGTACGGGAGATCAAATTAGCCGTCTTGTGAATCCCAAAGTGACCCGCTCTTGTAACTTCTGCACAATATTTGAGAGCGCAGAAATAGTTTGGTAAATGTCCTTCGGTGGAGAGGCCTCCCTTCCAGACTCCATCTCTGGCTGACTGGTACTGTCACGTACCTGGTAGGAGTCTGGAATGACGAGGTCGGCCTCCCTTGTATCTCCAACCCAAGCCCCACTGAGGATGGGACAGACCTAGGGTGAGGAGTTACACGAGTGCCTGTAGTTGCGTGCAGAACTTGTCAGCTGAGTTGCAGACGTGGAGATGCAGGCAGAGCATCTGGTAAGGAACTGGACTCAGGAAAGCTGGTAGGATGGACAGCTAGCACAGGCACTGGAGAAAGCGTTAAGCCAAGCAGGAGGCTGGTGCAGGATCACAAGGGTGGCCGGGTTCGGTAGCAGACGGGCAGCGAGGTACTGGAAAAGGTTCAAGATTCAAATTGCCTCTTCTCTTCTTGTCGAAGAACTTTTTATTATCTGCCTGGGTCTTGGAGATTGTATCCTGCAGTAATTGGTAGTTGGAGTTAAGGAAGTTCAACCTGTCTTGTACGGCAGGTACAGAAGAATCAATAGGCAGCTCAGGCAAGAAAGAAGGATGGTATCCATAATTGGCGAAAAAAGGTGACTGTTTGGTTGCCGAATGGGTGGAATTATTGTATGAAAATTCCGCGAGTGGGAGAAGTGATAGCCAGTCATCCTGTGCAAAAGAAGAAAAGCATCGTAGGTACTGTTCTAGGGTTTGATTGACCCTTTCAGTCTGTCCATTAGTTTGTGGGTGATAAGCTGTGGAGAGGCGGAGTTCAATGTTCAAAGTTTCACATAAGGCCCTCCAAAATCTAGAAGTGAACTGCACCCCTCGATCAGAAACTATGCTGTCAGGGATGCCATGCAACCTTACAATCTCCTTGATAAAAGTTGAGGCAGTCTCCGGGGCAGAAGGAGTTCCTTGCAGAGGTACAAAGTGGGCCATTTTGGTCAAACGATCAACCACAACGAAAATGGTAGTGAAGTCTTCAGATGGGGGAAGTTCTACTATAAAATCCATGGAGATCATGCTCCATGGTTTCTCAGGTACAGGAAGGGGCTCAAGTAGACCCCAAGTTCTGGCTCTGTCTGTCTTATTCCGAAGGCATGAAATACAAGATCTTACATATTTCTTGCAGTCGTTCATCAAGTTTGGCCACCAGAATGTACGGGAGATCAAATTAGCCGTCTTGTGAATCCCAAAGTGACCCGCTAGGGGATGATCATGACATCGCCCTAGGACGGCAACTCTGAACTGTTCTGGGACCTGCAGTAATTGGTAGTTGGAGTTAAGGAAGTTCAACCTGTCTTGTACGGCAGGTACAGAAGAATCAATAGGCAGCTCAGGCAAGAAAGAAGGATGGTATCCATAATTGGCGAAAAAAGGTGACTGTTTGGTTGCCGAATGGGTGGAATTATTGTATGAAAATTCCGCGAGTGGGAGAAGTGATAGCCAGTCATCCTGTGCAAAAGAAGAAAAGCCTCATAGGTACTGTTCAAGGGTTTGATTGACCCTTTCAGTCTGTCCATTAGTTTGTGGGTGATAAGCTGTGGAGAGGCGGAGTTCAATGTTCAAAGTTTCACATAAGGCCCTCCAAAATCTAGAAGTGAACTGCACCCCTCGATTAGAAACTATGCTGTCAGGGATGCCATGCAACCTTACAATCTCCTTGATAAAAGTTGAGGCAGTCTCCGGGGCAGAAGGAGTTCCTTGCAGAGGTACAAAGTGGGCCATTTTGGTCAAACGATCAACCACAACGAAAATGGTAGTGAAGTCTTCAGATGGGGGAAGTTCTACTATAAAATCCATGGAGATCATGCTCCATGGTTTCTCAGGTACAGGAAGGGGCTCAAGTAGACCCCAAGTTCTGGCTCTGTCTGTCTTATTCCGAAGGCATGAAATACAAGATCTTACATATTTCTTGCAGTCGTTCATCAAATTTGGCCACCAGAATGTACGGAAGATCAAATTAGCCGTCTTGTGAATCCCAAAGTGACCCGCTCTTGTAACTTCTGCACAATATTTGAGAGCGCAGAAATAGTTTGGTAAATGTCCTTCGGTGGAGAGGCCTCCCTTCCAGACTCCATCTCTGGCTGACTGGTACTGTCACGTACCTGGTAGGAGTCTGGAATGACGAGGTCGGCCTCCCTTGTATCTTCAACCCAAGCCCCACTGAGGATGGGACAGACCTAGGGTTAGGAGTTACACGAGAGCCTGTAGTTGCGTGCAGAACTTGTCAGCTGAGTTGCAGACGTGGAGATGCAGGCAGAGCATCTGGTAGGGAACTGGACTCAGGAAAGCTGGTAGGATGGACAGCTAGCACAGGCACTGGAGACAGCGTTAAGCCAAGCAGGAGGCTGGTGCAGGATCACAAGGGTGGCCGGGTTCGGTAGCAGACGGGCAGCGAGGTACTGCAAAAGGTTCAAGATTCAAATTGCCTCTTCTCTTCTTGTCGAAGAACTTTTTATTATCTGCCTGGGTCTTGGAGATTGTATCCTGAAGTAATTGGCAGTTTGAGTTAAGGAAGTTCAATCTGTCTTGTACGGCAGGTACAGAAGAATCAATAGGCAGCTCAGGCAAGAAAGAAGGATGGTATCCATAATTGCCGAAAAAAGGTGACTGTTTGGTTGCCGAATGGGTGGAATTATTGTATGAAAATTCCGCGAGTGGGAGAAGTGATAGCCAGTCATCCTGCGCAAAAGAAGAAAAGCATCGTTGGTACTGTTCAAGGGTTTGATTGACCCTTTCAGTCTGTCCATTAGTTTGTGGTTGATAAGCTGTGGAGAGGCGGAGTTCAATGTTCAAAGTTTAACATAAGGCCCTCCAACATCTAGAAGTGAACTGCACCCCTCGATCAGAAACTATGCTGTCAGGGATGCCATGCAACCTTACAATCTCCTTGATAAAAGTTGAGGCAGTCTCCGGGGCAGAAGGAGTTCCTTGCAGAGGTACAAAGTGGGCCATTTTGGTCAAACGATCAACCACAACGAAAATGGTAGTGAAGTCTTCAGATGGGGGAAGTTCTACTATAAAATCCATGGAGATCATGCTCCATGGTTTCTCAGGTACAGGAAGGGGCTCAAGTAGACCCCAAGTTCTGGCTCTGTCTGTCTTATTCCGAAGGCATGAAATACAAGATCTTACATATTTCTTGCAGTCGTTCATCAAGTTTGGCCACCAGAATGTACGGGAGATCAAATTAGCCGTCTTGTGAATCCCAAAGTGACCCGCTAGGGGATGATCATGACATCGCCCTAGGACGGCAACTCTGAACTGTTCTGGGACCTGCAGTAATTGGTAGTTGGAGTTAAGGAAGTTCAACCTGTCTTGTACGGCAGGTACAGAAGAATCAATAGGCAGCTCAGGCAAGAAAGAAGGATGGTATCCATAATTGGCGAAAAAAGGTGACTGTTTGGTTGCCGAATGGGTGGAATTATTGTATGAAAATTCCACGAGTGGGAGAAGTGATAGCCAGTCATCCTGTGCAAAAGAAGAAAAGCCTCGTAGGTACTGTTCAAGGGTTTGATTGACCCTTTCAGTCTGTCCATTAGTTTGTGGGTGATAAGCTGTGGAGAGGCGGAGTTCAATGTTCAAAGTTTCACATAAGGCCCTCCAAAATCTAGAAGTGAACTGCACCCCTCGATTAGAAACTATGCTGTCAGGGATGCCATGCAACCTTACAATCTCCTTGATAAAAGTTGAGGCAGTCTCCGGGGCAGAAGGAGTTCCTTGCAGAGGTACAAAGTGGGCCATTTTGGTCAAACGATCAACCACAACGAAAATGGTAGTGAAGTCTTCAGATGGGGGAAGTTCTACTATAAAATCCATGGAGATCATGCTCCATGGTTTCTCAGGTACAGGAAGGAGCTCAAGTAGACCCCAAGTTCTGGCTCTGTCTGTCTTATTCCGAAGGCATGAAATACAAGATCTTACATATTTCTTGCAGTCGTTCATCAAGTTTGGCCACCAGAATGTAAGGGAGATCAAATTAGCCGTCTTGTGAATCCCAAAGTGACCCGCTAGGGGATGATCATGACATCGCCCTAGGACGGCAACTCTGAACTGTTCTGGGACCTGCAGTAATTGGTAGTTGGAGTTAAGGAAGTTCAACCTGTCTTGTACGGCAGGTACAGAAGAATCAATAGGCAGCTCAGGCAAGAAAGAAGGATGGTATCCATAATTGGCGAAAAAAGGTGACTGTTTGGTTACCGAATGGGTGGAATTATTGTATGAAAATTCCGCGAGTGGGAGAAGTGATAGCCAGTCATCCTGTGCAAAAGAAGAAAAGCATCGTAGGTACTGTTCAAGGGTTTGATTGACCCTTTCTGTCTGTCCATGAGTTTGTGGGTGATAAGCTGTGGAGAGGCGGAGTTCAATGTTCAATGTTTCACATAAGGCCCTCCAAAATCTAGAAGTGAACTGCACCCCTCGATCAGAAACTATGCTGTCAGGGATGCCATGCAACCTTACAATCTCCTTGATAAAAGTTGAGGCAGTCTCCGGGGCAGAAGGAGTTCCTTGCAGAGGTACAAAGTGGGCCATTTTGGTCAAACGATCAACCACAACGAAAATGGTAGTAAAGTCTTCAGATGGGGGAAGTTCTACTATAAAATCCATGGAGATCATGCTCCATGGTTTCTCAGGTACAGGAAGGGGCTCAAGTAGACCCCAAGTTCTGGCTCTGTCTGTCTTATTCCGAAGGCATGAAATACAAGATCTTACATATTTCTTGCAGTCGTTCATCAAGTTTGGCCACCAGAATGTACGGGAGATCAAATTAGCCGTCTTGTGAATCCCAAAGTGACCCGCTCTTGTAACTTCTGCACAATATTTGAGAGCGCAGAAATAGTTTGGTAAATGTCCTTCGCTGGAGAGGCCTCCCTTCCAGACTCCATCTCTGGCTGACTGGTACTGTCACGTACCTGGTAGGAGTCTGGAATGACGAGGTCGGCCTCCCTTGTATCTCCAACCCAAGCCCCACTGAGAATGGGACAGACCTAGGGTGAGGAGTTACACGAGTGCCTGTAGTTGCGTGCAGAACTTGTCAGCTGAGTTGCAGACGTGGAGATGCAGGCAGAGCATCTGGTAAGGAACTGGACTCAGGAAAGCTGGTAGGATGGACAGCTAGCACAGGCACTGGAGAAAGCGTTAAGCCAAGCAGGAGGCTGGTGCAGGATCACAAGGGTGGCCGGTTTCGGTAGCAGACGGGCAGCGAGGTACTGGAAAAGGTTCAAGATTCAAATTGCCTCTTCTCTTCTTGTCGAAGAACTTTTTATTATCTGCCTGGGTCTTGGAGATTGTATCCTGCAGTAATTGGTAGTTGGAGTTAAGGAAGTTCAACCTGTCTTGTACGGCAGGTACAGAAGAATCAATAGGCAGCTCAGGCAAGAAAGAAGGATGGTATCCATAATTGGCGAAAAAAGGTGACTGTTTGGTTGCCGAATGGGTGGAATTATTGTATGAAAATTTCGCGAGTGGGAGAAGTGATAGCCAGTCATCCTGTGCAAAAGAAGAAAAGCATCGTAGGTACTGTTCAAGGGTTTGATTGACCCTTTCAGTCTGTCCATTAGTTTGTGGGTGATAAGCTGTGGAGAGGCGGAGTTCAATGTTCAAAGTTTCACATAAGGCCCTCCAAAATCTAGAAGTGAACTGCACTCCTCGATCAGAAACTATGCTGTCAGGGATGCCATGCAACCTTACAATCTCCTTGATAAAAGTTGAGGCAGTCTCCGGGGCAGAAGGAGTTCCTTGCAGAGGTACAAAGTGGGCCATTTTGGTCAAACGATCAACCACAACGAAAATGGTAGTGAAGTCTTCAGATGGGGGAAGTTCTACTATAAAATCCATGGAGATCATGCTCCATGGTTTCTCAGGTACAGGAAGGGGATCAAGTAGACCCCAAGTTCTGGCTCTGTCTGTCTTATTCCGAAGGCATGAAATACAAGATCTTACATATTTCTTGCAGTCGTTCATCAAGTTTGGCCACCAGAATGTACGGGAGATCAAATTAGCCGTCTTGTGAATCCCAAAGTGACCCGCTAGGGGATGATCATGACATCGCCCTAGGACGGCAACTCTGAACTGTTCTGGGATAAAGATTTGCCTCTTATGGAAGTACAGGCCATCCCTTAGTTGAAGAGCCAGGTCCTTGGAAGGCGGTTGGTCTTCCACATATTTTCTTATTTGTGACATCAGATCCGCCTGAAGAAGTAAAAAATTATTGGCTGGTAGAATAGTATCAGGTTCCGAGGATACAAATGGATCACTGAACATGCGGGACAAGGCATCTGGTTTCCCGTTCTTTGAGCCAGGACGGTAGGTTATATGAAACATGAAACGAGAGAAAAAAAGTGCCCATCTTGCCTGCCGAGGTCTTAGGCGTTTAGTTGTCTTCAAATACTCAAGATTCTTGTGATCTGTGAAGATAAGAATTGGGTGAGAAGCTCCCTCCAAAAGGTAACGCCATTCTTCAAGAGCGGCCTTGATAGCCAGTAGCTCTCGGTCACCAACATCATAATTCCTTTCGGAAGGATTTAATTTTTTAGAGAAGGCCACAGGGTGGAGCAATGATTTGGGCCCTTGGCGTTGGGAAATGCATTTTCCCCAACTGCATTTTCCGAGGCGTCTACCTCCAAAACATAAGCTAAGGAGGGATCGGGATGTTTCAAGATGGGAGCTGAGGTGAATAAGGCTTTCAACTGTTCAAACGCTGTCTGAGCCTCTGGGGTCCATCGAAAGGGAACATGCTGTTTCGTTAGCTGAGTAATGGGAGTGATGATGCCAGAAAAGTCCTTAATAAATTTTCTATAAAAGTTAGCAAACCCCACGAACCTCTGTACAGCTTTTCTGTCAGTAGGAGCAGGCCATTCCAAGACAGAAGCGACTTTCTGAGGGTCCATGGAGATTCCCTCGGCGGAGATGACAAGCCCTAGGAAATGCACAACTTGCTTTTCAAAGTCGCATTTTTCAGCCTTTGCGTAAAGTCGGTGTTCCCGCAATCGAGCTAATACCTTTTTTACATGAGTCCGATGGGATTCTAAAGTTTCAGAGAATACAAGGATGTCATCCAGATACACGATGACGAATAAATCAAGAAAGTCCCGAAAAACATCGTTTACCAGATGCTGGAATGTGGCTGGAGCATTGCAGAGCCCGAATGGCATGACTAAATACTCAAAGTGGCCAAAGCGTGTCCGGAAGGCCGTCTTCCATTCGTCTCCCTCCCTGATTCTGACAAGATTATAGGCACCCCTCAAGTCCAGTTTGGAGAACACTCGTGCCCCTCGCAGCCTCTGGAATAGTTCGGGAATCAGAGGAAGAGGGTACCGATTCTTGACAGTGACCCTGTTAAGGTCACGATAGTCCACACAGGGCCTCAAGGTGTGGTCTTTTTTCTCAACGAAGAAAATATCGGCTCCTGCTGGTGAAGTGGAAGGCCGAATGAACTGCTTTTCAAGGCTCTCGTCGATATAGGTACGCAGGGCTTCCAATTCAGGCTCAGAGAGAGGGTAAATCCGACCAAACGGGATCTCGGCTCCCGGTAGAAGTTCAATGGGGCAATCGTAAGTTCTATGAGGTGGAAGAGTGTCTGCACCCTTTTTATTAAAGACGTCCAGAAATTCGTGATAAGCAACCGGGATCAGTTTAGAGGCTTCATGGTCAGGGTGGATACCCAGGAGGGGCGTGGAGTTGACAGTTCCTCCAAAGAGGCAGTGCGTCTGGCAGTAGTTGGACGAAAAAAAAAATATCTCCGGTAAGCCAGTCAACGTGAGGGTTGTGTGCCTTCAACCATGGAATGCCGAGGATAACGGGAAACATGGGAGAAGCTATGACATCCAAACGGAGGAGTTCGCTATGGCCTGAAGAAGTCTGGCAGAGAATAGGCAAGGTCTCTTGAGTTTTCATAGTTTACCTCTTTCTCCTGCTGAACGTCTACGTCGAGTCCAAGGCAGTCTGTGTCTCTTCTGCGGGGAGGTTGGCCACTTCATACGAACTTGTCCGGCAGAGACCTGCAGGGTCAGTGATGATCCACAGTACATCAGGGATGGTCCATAGTACATCAGGGATGATCCATAGTACATCAGGGATGGTCCATAGTACACCAGTGATGGCCCATAGTACATCAGTGATGATCCACAGTACATCAGTGATTATCTATAGTACATCAGTGATGATCCACAGTACACCAGTGATGATTCACAGTACATCAGTGATGGTCCATAGTACATCAGGGATGGTCCATAGTACACCAGTGATGATTAATAGTACACCAGTGATGATTCATAGTACACCAGTGATGGTCCATAGTACATCAGTGATGATCTATAGTACATCAGTGATGATCCACAGTACATCAGTGATGATCGACAGTACACCAGTGATGGCCCATAGTACATCAGTGATGATCTATAGTACATCAGTGATGATCATCAGTACATCAGTGATGATCCACAGTACATCAGTGATGATCCACAGTACATCAGTGATGATCCACAGTACATCAGGGATGGTCCACAGTACATCACTGATGATCCATAGCACATCAGTGATGGCCCATAGTACATCAGTGATGGCCCATAGTACATCAGTGATGGCCCATAGTACATCAGTGATGATCCATAGTACACCAGTGATGATCCATAGTACACCAGGGATGATCCACAGTACATCAGTGATGATCCACAGTACATCAGTGATGGTCCATAGTAAATTAGTGATGGTCCATAGTACACCAGTAATGATCCATAGTACTCCAGTGATGGCCCATAGTACACCAGTGATGGCCCATAGTACATCAGTGATGATCTATAGTACATCAGTGATGATCCACAGTACATCAGGGAAGGTCCATAGTACATCAGGGATGATCCATAGTACATCAGTGATGATCCACAGTACATCAGTGATGATCCACAGTACATCAGTGATGATCCACAGTACATCAGGGATGGTCCACAGTACATCAGTGATGATCCATAGTACACCAGTCATGATCCATAGTACATCAGTGATAATCCATAGTACATCAGTGATGGCCCACAGTACATCAGGGATGATCCACAGTACATCAGTGATGATCCATAGTACACCAGTGATGGCCCATAGTACACCAGTGATGGCCCATAGTACATCAGTGATGATCCACAGTACATCAGTGATGATCTATAGTACACCAGTGATGATTCACAGTACATCAGGGATGGTCCATAGTACATCAGGGATGGTCCATAGTACATCAGGGATGATCCATAGTACACCAGTGATGATCCATAGTACACAAGTGATGGCCCATAGTACATCAGTGATGATCTATAGTACATCAGTGATGATCCATAGTACACCAGTGATGATCCATAGTACACCAGTGATGATTCATAGTACACCAGTGATGGTCCATAGTACATCAGTGATGATCTATAGTACATCAGTGATGATCCATAGTACACCAGTGATGATTAATAGTACACCAGTGATGATTCATAGTACACCAGTGATGGTCCATAGTACATCCGTGATGATCGATAGTACATCAGTGATGATCCACAGTACATCAGTGATGATCCACAGTACACCAGTGATGGCCCATAGTACATCAGTGATGATCTATAGTACATCAGTGATGATCCTCAGTACATCAGTGATGATCCACAGTACATCAGTGATGATCCACAGTACATCAAGGATGGTCCACAGTACATCAGTGATGATCCATAGTACATCAGTGATGGCCCATAGCACATCAGTGATGATCCATAGTACACCAGTGATTATCCATAGTACACCAGGGATGATCCACAGTACATCAGTGATGATCCACAGTACATCAGTGATGGTTCATAGTAAATTAGTGATGGTCCATAGTACACCAGTGATGATCCATAGTACTCCAGTGATGGCCCATAGTACACCAGTGATGGCCCATAGTACATCAGTGATGATCTATAGTACATCAGTGATGATCCACAGTACATCAGGGATGGTCCATAGTACATCAGGGATGATCCATAGTACATCAGTGATGATCCACAGTAAATCAGTGATGATCCACAGTACATCAGTGATGATCCACAGTACATAAGGGATGGTCCACAGTACATCAGTGATGATCCATAGTACACCAGTCATGATCCATAGTACATCAGTGATGATCCATAGTACATCAGTGATGGCCCACAGTACATCAGGGATGATCCACAGTACATCAGTGATGATCCATAGTACACCAGTGATGGCCCATAGTACATCAGTGATGATCCACAGTACATCAGTGATGATCTATAGTACATCAGTGATGAATCACAGTACACCAGTGATGATTCACAGTACATCAGGGATGGTCCATAGTACATCAGGGATGGTCCATAGTACATCAGGGATGATCCATAGTACACCAGTGATGATCCATAGTACACAAGTGATGACCCATAGTATATCAGTGATGATCTATAGTACATCAGTGATGATCCATAGTACACAAGTGATGATCCATAGTACACCAGTGATGATTCATAGTCACCAGTGATGGTCCATAGTACATCAGTGATGATCTATAGTTCATCAGTGATGATCCTCAGTACATCAGTGATGATCCACAGTACATCAGTGATGATCCACAGTACATCAGTGATGATCCACAGTACATCAGGGATGGTCCACAGTACATCAGTGATGATCCATAGTACATCAGTGATGGCCCATAGTACATCAGTAATGATCCATATTACACCAGTGATGATCCATATTACACCAGGGATGACCCACAGTACATCAGTGTTGATTCACAGTACATCAGTGATGGTCCATAGTAAATCAGTGATGGTCCATAGTACACCAGTGATGATCCATAGTTCACCAGTGATGGCCCATAGTACACCAGTGATGATCCATAGTACACCAGAGATGGCCCATAGTATACCAGTGATGTCCCATAGTACATCAGTGATGATCCACAGTACATCAGTGATGATCCATAGTACACCAGGGATGGCCCATAGTACATCAGTGATGGCTCATAGTACATCAGTGATGATCCATAGTACATCAGTGATGATCCATAGTACACCAGTGATGATCCATAGTACATCAGTGATGGCTCATAATACATCAGTGATGATCCATAATACATCAGTGATGATCTATAGTACACCAGTGATGGCCCATAGTACTTCAGTGATGATCTATAGTACATCAGTGATGATCCACAGTACATCAGTGATGATCCACAGTACATCAGTGATGATCCACGGTACATCAGTGATGATCCATAGTACATCAGTGATGATCCTCAGTAAATCAGTGATGATCCACAGTACATCAGTGATGATCTACAGTACATCAGTGATGATCCACAGGACATCAGGGATGGTCCACAGTACATCAGTGATGATCCATAGTACACCAGTCATGATCCATAGTACATCAGTGATGATCCATAGTACATCAGTGATGATCCATAGTACACCAGTGATGGCCCATAGTACACCAGTGATGATCCATAGTACACCAGTGATGGCCCATAGTACTTCAGTGATGATCTATAGTACATCAGTGATGATCCACAGTACATCAGTGATGATCCACAATACATCAGGGATGGTCCACAGTATATCAGTGATGATCCATAGTACATCAGTGATGGCCCACAGTACATCAGGGATGGTCCACAGTACATCAGTGATGATCCATAGTACACCAGTGATGGCCCAAAGCACATCAGTGATGGTCCATAGTACACCAGGGATGATCCATAGTAATCCAGTGATGATCCATAGTACACCAGTGATGGCCCATAGTACACCAGTGATGGCCCATAGTACATCAGTGATGATCCAGAGTACATCAGTGATGATCTATAGTACATCAGGGATGGTCCACAGTACATCAGTGATGATCCATAGTACACCAGTGATGATCCATAGTACATCAGTGATGATCCATAGTACACCTGTGATGGCCAACAGTACACCAGTGATGGCCCACAGTACATCAGTGATGATCCACAGTACATATGGGATGATCCACAGTATATGAGGGATGGTCCACAGTATATCAGTGATGATCCATAGTACACCAGTGATGATCCATAGTACACCAGTGATGATCCATAGTACACCAGGGATGATCCATAGTACACCAGTGATGATCCATAGTACACCAGTGATGATCCATAGTACATCAGTGATGGTCCATAGTACACCAGTGATGATCCATAGTACACCAGTGATGGCCCATAGTACACCAGTGATGGCCCATAGTACACCAGTGATGATCCATAGTACACCAGTGATGGCCCATAGTACACCAGTGATGTCCCATAGTACATCAGTGATGATCCACAGTACATCAGTGATGATCCATAGTACACCAGGGATTGCCCATAGTACATCAGTGATGGCTCATAGTACATCAGTGATGATCTATAGTACATCAGTGATGATCCATAGTACACCAGTGATGATCCATAGTACATCAGTGATGGCTCATAGTACATCAGTGATGATCCATAGTACACCAGTGATGATCCATAGTACATCAGTGATGGCTCATAGTACATCAGTGATGATCCATAATACATCAGTGATGATCCATAGTACATCAGTGATGATCCATAGTACATCAGTGATGATCCATAGTACACCAGTCATGGCCCATAGTACTACAGTGATGATCTATAGTACATCAGTGATGATCCACAGTACATCAGTGATGATCCACAGTACATCAGTGATGATCCAAGGTACATCAGTGATGATCCATAGTACATCAGTGATGATCCTCAGTACATCAGTGATGATCCACAGTACATCAGTGATGATCCACAGTACATCAGTGATGATCCACAGTACATCAGTGATGATCCACAGTACATCAGGGATGGTCCACAGTACATCAGTGATGATCCATAGTACATCAGTGATGATCCATAGTACATCAGTGATGATCCATAGTACACCAGTGATGGCCCATAGTACTTCAGTGATGATTTATAGTACATCAGTGATGATCCACAGTACATCAGTGATGATCCACAATACATCAGGGATGGTCCACAGTATATCAGTGATGATCCATAGTACATCAGTGATGGCCCACAGTACATCAGTGATGATCCACAGTACATCAGTGATGATCCATAGTACACCAGTGATGGCCCATAGTACATCAGTGATGGTTCATAGTACATCAGTGATGATCCATAGTACATCAGTGATGATCCATAGTACATCAGTGATGATCCATAGTACACAAGTGATGGCCCATAGTACATCAGTAATGATCTATAGTACATCAGTGATGATCCACAGTACATCAGTGATGATCCACAGTACATCAGTTATGATCCACAGTACATCAGTGATGAACCACAGTACATCAGTGATGATCCACAATACTTCAGTGATGATCCACAGTACATCAGTGATGATCCACAGTACATCAGGGATGGTCCACAGTATATCAGTGATGATCCATAGTACATCAGTGATGGCCCATAGTACATCAGTGATGATCCATAGTACACCAGTGATGATCCATAGTACACCAGTGATGTTCCATAGTACACCAGGGATGATCCACAGTACATCAGTGATGATCCACAGTACATCAGTGGTGGTCCACAGTACATCAGTGATGGTCCATAGTACACCAGTGATGATCCATAGTACACCAGTGATGATCCATAGTACACCAGTGATGGCCCATAGTACACCAGTGATGGCCCATAGTACATCAGTGATGATCCATAGTACATCAGTGATGATCCACAGTACATCAGTGATGATCCACAGTACATCAGGGATGGTCCATAGTACATCAGTGATGATCCATAGTACACCAGTGATGATCCATAGTACACCAGTGATGGCCCATAGTACATCAGTGATGAACTATAGTACATCAGTGATGATCCACAGTACATCAGGGATGGTCCATAGTACATCAGTGATGATCCATAGTACACCAGTGATGATCCATAGTACACCAGTGATGGCCCATAGTACATCAGTGATGAACTATAGTACATCAGTGATGATCCACAGTACATCAGTGATGATCCACAGTACATCAGGGATGGTCCACAGTATATCAGTGATGATCCATAGTACATCAGTGATGGTCCATAGTACATCAGTGATGATCCATAGTACACCAGTGATGATCCATAGTACACCAGTGATGATCCATAGTACACCAGTGATGGCCCATAGTACACCAGTGATAGCCCATAGTACATCAGTGATGATCCATAGTACATCAGTGATGATCCACAGTACATCAGTGATGATCCACAGTACATCAGGGATGGTCCATAGTACATCAGTGATGATCCATAGTACACCAGTGATGATCCATAGTACACCAGTGATGGCCCATAGTACATCAGTGATGAACTATAGTACATCAGTGATGATCCACAGTACATCAGGGATGGTCCATAGTACATCAGTGATGATCCATAGTACACCAGTGATGATCCGTAGTACACCAGTGATGGCCCATAGTACATCAGTGATGAACTATAGTACATCAGTGATGATCCACAGTACATCAGTGATGATCCATAGTACATCAGTGATGATCCACAGTACATCAGTGATGATCCACAGTACATCAGGGATGGTCCATAGTACATCAGTGATGATCCATAGTACACCAGTGATGATCCATAGTACACCAGTGATGGCCCATAGTACACCAGTGATGGCCCATAGTACACCAGTGATGATCCATAGTACACCAGTGATGGCCCATAGTACACCAGTGATGTCCCATAGTACATCAGTGATGATCCACAGTACATCAGTGATGATCCATAGTACACCAGGGATGGCCCATAGTACATCAGTGATGGCTCATAGTACATCAGTGATGATCCATAGTACATCAGTGGTGATCCATTGTACACCAGTGATGATCCATAGTACATCAGTGATGGCTCATAGTACATCAGTGATGATCCATAGTACACCAGTGATGATCCATAGTACATCAGTGATGGCTCATAGTACATCAGTGATGATCCATAGTACACCAGTCATGGCCCATAGTACTACAGTGATGATCTATAGTACATCAGTGATGATCTACAGTACATCAGTGATGATCCACAGTACATCAGTGATGATCCAAGCTACATCAGTGATGATCCATAGTACATCAGTGATGATCCTCAGTACATCAGTGATGATCCACAGTACATCAGGGATGGTCCACAGTACATCAGTGATGATCCATAGTACACCAGTCATGATCCATAGTACATCAGTGAAGATCCATAGTACATCAGTGATGATCCATAGTACACCAGTGATGATCCATAGTACACCATTGATGGCCCATAGTACTTCAGTGATTATTTATAGTACATCAGTGATGATCCACAGTACATCAGTGATGATCCACAATACATCAGGGATGGTCCACAGTATATCAGTGATGATCCATAGTACATCAGTGATGGCCCACAGTACATCAGTGATGATCCACAGTACATCAGTGATGATCCATAGTACACCAGTGATGGCCCATAGTACATCAGTGATGGTCCATAGTACATCAGTGATGATCCATAGTACATCAGTGATGATCCATAGTACATCAATGATGATCCATAGTACACCAGTGATGGCCCATAGTACATCAGTAATGGTCTATAGTACATCAGTGATGATCCACAGTACATCAGTGATGATCCACAGTACATCAGTTATGATCCACAGTACATCAGTGATGATCCACAGTACATCAGTGATGATCCACAATACTTCAGTGATGATCCACAGTACATCAGTGATGATCCACAGTACATCAGGGATGGTCCACAGTATATCAGTGATGATCCATAGTACATCAGTGATGATCCATAGTACACCAGTGATGATCCATAGTACACCAGTGATGTTCCATAGTACACCAGGGATGATCCACAGTACATCAGTGATGATCCACAGTACATCAGTGGTGGTCCACAGTACATCAGTGATGGTCCATAGTACACCAGTGATGATCCATAGTACACCAGTGATGATCCATAGTACACCAGTGATGGCCCATAGTACATCAGTGATGATCCATAGTACATCAGTGATGATCCACAGTACATCAGTGATGATCCACAGTACATCAGGGAAGGTCCATAGTACATCAGTGATGATCCATAGTACACCAGTGATGATCCATAGTACACCAGTGATGGCCCATAGTACATCAGTGATGAACTATAGTACATCAGTGATGATCCACAGTACATCAGGGATGGTCCATAGTACATCAGTGATGATCCATAGTACACCAGTGATGATCCATAGTACACCAGTGATGGCCCATAGTACATCAGTGATGAACTATAGTACATCAGTGATGATCCACAGTACATCAGTGATGATCCGCAGTACATCAGGGATGGTCCATAGTACACCAGTGATGATCCACAGTACACCAGTGATGATCCATAGTACACCAGTGATGGTCCCTAGTACATCAGTGATGATCTATAGTACATCAGTGATGGTCCATAGTACATCAGTGATGATCTATATACATAGTACACCAGTGATGATCTATAGTACATCAGTGATGATCTACAGTACATCAGTTATGATCCACAGTACATTAGTGATGATCCACAGTACATCAGTGATGATCCACAGTACATTAGTGATGATCCACAATACTTCAGTGATGATCCACAGTACATCAGGGATGGTCCACAGTACATCAGTGATGGTCCACAGTATATCAGTGATGATCCATAGTACATCAGTGATGGTCCATAGTACATCAGTGATGGTCCATAGTACACCAGTGATGATCCATAGTACACCAGTGATGGCCCATAGTACACCAGTGATGGCCCATAGTACATCAGTGATGATCCACAGTACATCAGTGATGATCCACAGTACATCAGTGATGACCCACAGTACATCAGTGATGATCCATAGTACATCAGTGATGGCTCATAGTACATCAGTGATGATCCATAGTACACCAGTCATGGCCCATAGTACTACAGTGATGATCTATAGTACATCAGTGATGATCTACAGTACATCAGTGATGATCCACAGTACATCAGTGATGATCCAAGCTACATCAGTGATGATCCATAGTACATCAGTGATGATCCAAGCTACATCAGTGATGATCCATAGTACATCAGTGATGATCCTCAGTACATCAGTGATGATCCACAGTACATCAGGGATGGTCCACAGTACATCAGTGATGATCCATAGTACACCAGTCATGATCCATAGTACATCAGTGAAGATCCATAGTACATCAGTGATGATCCATAGTACACCAGTGATGATCCATAGTACACCATTGATGGCCCATAGTACTTCAGTGATTATTTATAGTACATCAGTGATGATCCACAGTACATCAGTGATGATCCACAATACATCAGGGATGGTCCACAGTATATCAGTGATGATCCATAGTACATCAGTGATGGCCCACAGTACATCAGTGATGATCCACAGTACATCAGTGATGATCCATAGTACACCAGTGATGGCCCATAGTACATCAGTGATGGTCCATAGTACATCAGTGATGATCCATAGTACATCAGTGATGATCCATAGTACATCAATGATGATCCATAGTACACCAGTGATGGCCCATAGTACATCAGTAATGATCTATAGTACATCAGTGATGATCCACAGTACATCAGTGATGATCCACAGTACATCAGTTATGATCCACAGTACATCAGTGATGATCCACAGTACATCAGTGATGATCCACAATACTTCAGTGATGATCCACAGTACATCAGTGATGATCCACAGTACATCAGGGATGGTCCACAGTATATCAGTGATGATCCATAGTACATCAGTGATGATCCATAGTACACCAGTGATGATCCATAGTACACCAGTGATGTTCCATAGTACACCAGGGATGATCCACAGTACATCAGTGATGATCCACAGTACATCAGTGGTGGTCCACAGTACATCAGTGATGGTCCATAGTACACCAGTGATGATCCATAGTACACCAGTGATGATCCATAGTACACCAGTGATGGCCCATAGTACATCAGTGATGATCCATAGTACATCAGTGATGATCCACAGTACATCAGTGATGATCCACAGTACATCAGGGATGGTCCATAGTACATCAGTGATGATCCATAGTACACCAGTGATGATCCATAGTACACCAGTGATGGCCCATAGTACATCAGTGATGAACTATAGTACATCAGTGATGATCCACAGTACATCAGGGATGGTCCATAGTACATCAGTGATGATCCATAGTACACCAGTGATGATCCATAGTACACCAGTGATGGCCCATAGTACATCAGTGATGAACTATAGTACATCAGTGATGATCCACAGTACATCAGTGATGATCCGCAGTACATCAGGGATGGTCCATAGTACACCAGTGATGATCCACAGTACACCAGTGATGATCCATAGTACACCAGTGATGGTCCATAGTACATCAGTGATGATCTATAGTACATCAGTGATGGTCCATAGTACATCAGTGATGATCTATATACATAGTACACCAGTGATGATCTATAGTACATCAGTGATGATCTACAGTACATCAGTTATGATCCACAGTACATTAGTGATGATCCACAGTACATCAGTGATGATCCACAGTACATTAGTGATGATCCACAATACTTCAGTGATGATCCACAGTACATCAGGGATGGTCCACAGTACATCAGTGATGGTCCACAGTATATCAGTGATGATCCATAGTACATCAGTGATGGTCCATAGTACATCAGTGATGGTCCATAGTACACCAGTGATGATCCATAGTACACCAGTGATGGCCCATAGTACACCAGTGATGGCCCATAGTACATCAGTGATGATCCACAGTACATCAGTGATGATCCACAGTACATCAGTGATGACCCACAGTACATCAGTGATGATCCATAGTACACCAGTGATGGCCCATAGTACATCGGTGATGAACTATAGTACATCAGAGATGATCCACAGTACATCAGGGATGGTCCATAGTACATCAGTGATGATCCATAGTACATCAGGGATGGTCCATAGTACATCAGTGATGATCCATAGTACACCAGTGATGATCCATAGTACACCAGTGATGGCCCATAGTACATCAGTGATGAACTATAGTACATCAGTGATGATCCACAGTACATCAGTGATGATCCATAGTACATCAGTGATGATCCACAGTACATCAGTGATGATCCACAGTACATCAGGGATGGTCCATAGTACATCAGGGATGATCCATAGTACACCAGTGATGATCCATAGTACACCAGTGATGGCCCATAGTACATCAGTGATGAACTATAGTACATCAGTGATGATCCACAGTACATCAGTGATGATCCACAGTACATCAGGGATGGTCCATAGTACACCAGTGATGATCCACAGTACACCAGTGATGATCCATAGTACACCAGTGATGGTCCATAGTACATCAGTGATGATCTATAGTACATCAGTGATGGTCCATGGTACATCAGTGATGATCTATAGTACATCAGTGATGATCTATAGTACATCAGTGATGATCCACAGTACATCAGTTATGATACACAGTACATCAGTGATGATCCACAGTACATCAGTGATGATCCACAGTACATCAGTGATGATCCACAATACTTCAGTGATGATCCACAGTACATCAGTGATGATCCACAGTACATCAGGGATGGTCCACAGTATATCAGTGATGATCCATAGTACATCAGTGATGATCCATAGTACACCAGTGATGGCCCATAGTACACCAGTGATGGCCCATAGTACATCAGTGATGATCCATAGTACATCAGTGATGATCCACAGTACATCAGTGATGATCCACAGTACATCAGGGATGGTCCACAGTACATCAGTGATGATCCATAGTACACCAGTGATGATCCATAGTACACCAGTGATGGCCCATAGTACACCAGTGATGATCCATAGTACACCAGTGATGGACCATAGTACATCAGTGATGAACTATAGTACATCAGTAATGATCCACAGTACATCAGTGATGATCCATAGTACACCAGTGATGGCCCATAGTACACCAGTGATGATCCATAGTACACCAGTGATGGCCCATAGTACATCAGTGATGAACTATAGTACATCAGTGATGATCCACAGTACATCAGTGATGATCCACAGTACATCAGGGATGGTCCATAGTACATCAGTGATGATCCATAGTACACCAGTGATGATCCATAGTACACCAGTGATGGCCCATAGTACATCAGTGATGAACTATAGTACATCAATGATGATCCACAGTACATCAGTGATGATCCACAGTACATCAGGGATGGTCCATAGTACACCAGTGATGATCCACAGTACACCAGTGATGATCCATAGTACACCAGTGATGGTCCATAGTACATCAGTGATGATCTATAGTACACCAGTGATGGTCCATAGTACATCAGTGATGATCTATAGTACATCAGTGATAAACTATAGTACATCAGTGATGATCTATAGTACATCAGTGATGATCCATAGTACACCAGTGATGATCCATAGTACACCAGTGATGGCCCATAGTACATCAGTGATGAACTATAGTACATCAGTGATGATCCACAGTACATCAGGGATGGTCCATAGTACATCAGTGATGATCCATAGTACACCAGTGATGATCCATAGTACACCAGTGATGGCCCATAGTACATCAGTGATGAACTATAGTACATCAGTGATGATCCACAGTACATCAGTGATGATCCACAGTACATCAGGGATGGTCCATAGTACATCAGTGATGATCCATAGTACACCAGTGATGATCCATAGTACACCAGTGATGGCCCATAGTACATCAGTGATGAACTATAGTACATCAGTGATGATCCATAGTACATCAGTGATGATCCATAGTATATCAGTGATGATCCACAGTACATCAGGGATGGTCCATAGTACACCAGTGATGATCCACAGTACACCAGTGATGATCCATAGTACACCAGTGATGGTCCATAGTACATCAGTGATGATCTATAGTACATCAGTGATGGTCCATAGTACATCAGTGATGATCTATAGTACATCAGTGATGATCTATAGTACATCAGTGATGATCCATAGTACATCAGTGATGATCCACAGTACATCAGTGATGGTCCACAGTACATCAGGGATGGTCCACAGTACATCGGTGATGATCCATAGTACACCAGTGATGGCCCATAGTACATCAGTGATGGTCCATAGTACATCAGTGATGATCCATAGTAAATCAGTGATGATCCATAGTACACCAGTGATGGCCCATAGTACACCAGTGATGGCCCATAGTACATCAGTGATGATCCATAGTACATCAGTGATGATCCACAGTACATCAGTGATGATCCACAGTACATCAGGGATGGTCCATAGTACATCAGTGATGATCCATAGTACACCAGTGATGATCCATAGTACAACAGTGATGGCCCATAGTACATCAGTGATGAACTATAGTACATCAGTGATGATCCACAGTACATCAGTGATGATCCACAGTACATCAGGGATGGTCCATAGTACACCAGTGATGATCCACAGTACACCAGTGATGATCCATAGTACACCAGTGATGGTCCATAGTACACCAGTGATGATCCATAGTACACCAGTGATGGCCCATAGTACATCAGTGATGAACTATAGTACATCAGTGATGATCCACAGTACATCAGTGATGATCCACAGTACATCAGGGATGGTCCATAGTACACCAGTGATGATCCACAGTACACCAGTGATGATCCATAGTACACCAGTGATGGTCCATAGTACATCAGTGATGATCTATAGTACATCAGTGATGGTCCATAGTCCATCAGTGATGATCTATAGTACATCAGTGATGATCTATAGTACATCAGTGATGATCCACAATACATCAGTTATGATACACAGTACATCAGTGATGATCCACAGTACATCAGTGATGATCCACAATACTTCAGTGATGATCCACAGTACATCAGTGATGATCCACAGTACATCAGGGATGGTCCCCAGTATATCAGTGATGATCCATAGTACATCAGTGATGGTCCATAGTACATCAGTGATGGTCCATAGTACACCAGTGATGGCCCATAGTACACCAGTGATGGCCCATAGTACATCAGTGATGATCCATAGTACATCAGTGATGATCCACAGTACATCAGTGATGATCCACAGTACATCAGGGATGGTCCATAGTACACCAGTGATGATCCATAGTACACCAGTGATGGCCCATAGTACATCAGTGATGAACTATAGTACATCAGTGATGATCCACAGTACATCAGGGATGGTCCATAGTACATCAGTGATGATCCATAGTACACCAGTGATGATCCATAGTACACCAGTGATGGCCCATAGTACATCAGTGATGAACTATAGTACATCAGTGATGATCCACAGTACATCAGTGATGATCCATAGTACATCAGTGATGATCCACAGTACATCAGTGATGATCCACAGTACATCAGGGATGGTCCATAGTACATCAGTGATGATCCACAGTACACCAGTGATGATCCATAGTACACCAGTGATGGCCCATAGTACATCAGTGATGAACTATAGTACATCAGTGATGATCCACAGTACATCAGTGATGATTCACAGTACATCAGGGATGGTCCATAGTACACCAGTGATGATCCACAGTACACCAGTGATGATCCATAGTACACCAGTGATGGTCCATAGTACATCAGTGATGATCTATAGTACATCAGTGATGGTCCATAGTACATCAGTGATGAGCTATAGTACATCAGTGATGATCTATAGTACATCAGTGATGATCCATAGTACACCAGTGATGATCCATAGTACACCAGTGATGGCCCATAGTACATCAGTGATGATCCATAGTACACCAGTGATGATCCATAGTACACCAGTGATGGCCCATAGTACATCAGTGATGAACTATAGTACATGAGGGATGGTCCATAGTACATCAGTGATGATCCATAGTACACCAGTGATGATCCATAGTACACCAGTGATGGCCCACAGTATATCAGTGATGAACTATAGTACATCAGTGATGATCCACAGTACATCAGTGATGATCCACAGTACATCAGGGATGGTCCATAGTACACCAGTGATGATCCACAGTACACCAGTGATGATCCATAGTACACCAGTGATGGTCCATAGTACATCAGTGATGGTCCATAGTACATCAGTGATGATCCATAGTACATCAGTGATGATCCTTAGTACACCAGTGATGGTCCATAGTACACCAGTGATGATCCACAGTACACCAGTGATGATCCATAGTACACCAGTGATGGTCCATAGTACATCAGTGATGATCCACAGTACATCAGTGATGGTCCACAGTACATCAGGGATGGTCCACAGTACATCGGTGATGATCCATAGTACACCAGTGATGGCCCATAGTACATCAGTGATGGTCCATAGTACATCAGTGATGATCCATAGTACATCAGTGATGATCCTTAGTACACCAGTGATGGCCCATAGTACATCAGTGATGATCCATAGTACATCAGTGATGATCCACAGTACATCAGTGATGATCCACAGTACATCAGGGATGGTCCATAGTACATCAGTGATGATCCATAGTACACCAGTGATGATCCATAGTACACCAGTGATGGCCCATAGTACACCAGTGATGGCCCATAGTACATCAGTGATGATCCATAGTACATCAGTGATGATCCACAGTACATCAGTGATGATCCACAGTACATCAGGGATGGTCCATAGTACACCAGTGATGATCCACAGTACATCAGTTATGATCCACAGTACATTAGTGATGATCCACAGTACATCAGTGATGATCCACAGTACATCAGTGATGATCCACAATACTTCAGTGATGATCCACAGTACATCAGGGATGTTCCACAGTACATCAGTGATGGTCCACAGTATATCAGTGATGATCCATAGTACATCAGTGATGGTCCATAGTACATCAGTGATGGTCCATAGTACACCAGTGATGATCCATAGTACACCAGTGATGGCCCATAGTACACCAGTGATGGCCCATAGTACATCAGTGATGATCCATAGTACATCAGTGATAATCCACAGTACATCAGTGATGATCCACAGTACATCAGGGAAGGTCCATAGTACATCAGTGATGATCCATAGTACACCAGTGATGATCCATAGTACACCAGTGATGATCCATAGTACACCAGTGATGGCCCATAGTACATCAGTGATGAACTATAGTACATCAGAGATGATCCACAGTACATCAGGGATGGTCCATAGTACATCAGTCATGATCCATAGTACACCAGTGATGATCCATAGTACACCAGTGATGGCCCATAGTACATCAGTGATGAACTATAGTACATCAGTGATGATCCACAGTACATCAGTGATGATCCATAGTACATCAGTGATGATCCACAGTACATCAGGGATGGTCCATAGTACATCAGTGATGATCCATAGTACACCAGTGATGATCCATAGTACACCAGTGATGGCCCATAGTACATCAGTGATGAACTATAGTACATCAGTGATGATCCACAGTACATCAGTGATGATCCACAGTACATCAGGGATGGTCCATAGTACACCAGTGATGATCCACAGTACACCAGTGATGGTCCATAGTACATCAGTGATGATCTATAGTACAACAGTGATGATCTATAGTACATCAGTGATGATCCACAGTACATCAGTTATGATACACAGTACATCAGTGATGATCCACAGTACATCAATGATGATCCACAATACTTCAGTGATGATCCACAGTACATCAGTGATGATCCACAGTACATCAGGGATGGTCCACAGTATATCAGTGATGATCCATAGTACATCAGTGATGGTCCATAGTACATCAGTGATGGTCCATAGTACACCAGTGATGATCCATAGTACACCAGTGATGGCCCATAGTACACCAGTGATGGCCCATAGTACATCAGTGATGATCCATAGTACATCAGTGATGATCCACAGTACATCAGTGATGATCCACAGTACATCAGGGATGGTCCATAGTACATCAGTGATGATCCATAGTACACCAGTGATGATCCATAGTACACCAGTGATGGCCCATAGTACATCAGTGATGAACTATAGTACATCAGAGATGATCCACAGTACATCAGGGATGGTCCATAGTACATCAGTGATGATCCATAGTACACCAGTGATGATCCATAGTACACCAGTGATGGCCCATAGTACATCATTGATGAACTATAGTACATCAGTGATGATCCACAGTACATCAGTGATGATCCATAGTACATCAGTGATGATCCACAGTACATCAGTGATGATCCACAGTACATCAGGGATGGTCCATAGTACATCAGTGATGATCCATAGTACACCAGTGATGATCCATAGTACACCAGTGATGGCCCATAGTACATCAGTGATGAACTATAGTACATCAGTGATGATCCACAGTACATCAGTGATGATCCACAGTACATCAGGGATGGTCCATAGTACACCAGTGATGATCCACAGTACACCAGTGATGATCCATAGTACACCAGTGATGGTCCATAGTACATCAGTGATGATCTATAGTACATCAGTGATGGTCCATAGTACATCATTGATGATCTATAGTACATCAGTGATGATCTATAGTACATCAGTGATGATCCACAGTACATCAGTTATGATACACAGTACATCAGTGATGATCCACAGTACATCAGTGATCATCCACAGTACATCAGTGATGATCCACAATACTTCAGTGATGATCCACAGTACATCAGTGATGATCCACAGTACATCAGGGATGGTCCACAGTATATCAGTGATGATCCATAGTACATCAGTGATGATCCATAGTACACCAGTGATGGCCCATAGTACACCAGTGATGGCCCATAGTACATCAGTGATGATCCATAGTACATCAGTGATGATCCACAGTACATCAGTGATGATCCACAGTACATCAGGGATGGTCCACAGTACATCAGTGATGATCCATAGTACACCAGTGATGATCCATAGTACACCAGTGATGGCCCATAGTACACCAGTGATGATCCATAGTACACCAGTGATGGCCCATAGTACATCAGTGATGAACTATAGTACATCAGTGATGATCCACAGTACATCAGTGATGATCCATAGTACACCAGTGATGGCCCATAGTACACCAGTGATGATCCATAGTACACCAGTGATGGCCCATAGTACATCAGTGATGAACTATAGTACATCAGTGATGGTCCACAGTACATCAGTGATGATCCACAGTACATCAGGGATGGTCCATAGTACATCAGTGATGATCCATAGTACACCAGTGATGATCCATAGTACACCAGTGATGGCCCATAGTACATCAGTGATGAACTATAGTACATCAGTGATGATCCACAGTACATCAGGGATGGTCCATAGTACATCAGTGATGATCCATAGTACACCAGTGATGATCCATAGTACACCAGTGATGGCCCATAGTACATCAGTGATGAACTATAGTACATCAGTGATGATCCACAGTACATCAGTGATGATCCACAGTACATCAGGGATGGTCCATAGTACATCAGTGATGATCCATAGTACACCAGTGATGATCCATAGTACACCAGTGATGGCCCATAGTACATCAGTGATGAACTATAGTACATCAGTGATGATCCATAGTACATCAGTGATGATCCATAGTATATCAGTGATGATCCACAGTACATCAGGGATGGTCCATAGTACACCAGTGATGATCCACAGTACACCAGTGATGATCCATAGTACACCAGTGATGGTCCATAGTACATCAGTGATGATCTATAGTACATCAGTGATGATCTATAGTACATCAGTGATGATCCATAGTACATCAGTGATGATCCACAGTACATCAGTGATGGTCCACAGTACATCAGGGATGGTCCACAGTACATCGGTGATGATCCATAGTACACCAGTGATGGCCCATAGCACATCAGTGATGGTCCATAGTACATCAGTGATGATCCATAGTACATCAGTGATGATCCATAGTACACCAGTGATGGCCCATAGTACACCAGTGATGGCCCATAGTACATCAGTGATGATCCACAGTACATCAGTGATGATCCATAGTACATCAGTGATGATCCACAGTACATCAGTGATGATCCACAGTACATCAGGGATGGTCCATAGTACATCAGTGATGATCCATAGTACACCAGTGATGATCCATAGTACACCAGTGATGGCCCATAGTACATCAGTGATGAACTATAGTACATCAGTGATGATCCACAGTACATCAGTGATGATCCACAGTACATCAGGGATGGTCCATAGTACACCAGTGATGATCCACAGTACACCAGTGATGATCCATAGTACACCAGTGATGGTCCATAGTACACCAGTGATGATCCATAGTACACCAGTGATGGCCCATAGTACATCAGTGATGAACCACAGTACATCAGTGATGATCCACAGTACATCAGTGATGATCCACAGTACATCAGGGATGGTCCATAGTACACCAATGATGATCCACAGTACACCAGTGATGATCCATAGTACACCAGTGATGGTCCATAGCACATCAGTGATGATCTATAGTACATCAGTGATGGTCCATAGTCCATCAGTGATGATCTATAGTACATCAGTGATGATCTATAGTACATCTGTGATGATCCACAATACATCAGTTATGATACACAGTACATCAGTGATGATCCACAGTACATCAGGGATGGTCCATAGTACATCAGTGATGATCCATAGTACACCAGTGATGATCCATAGTACACCAGTGATGGCCCATAGTACATCAGTGATGAACTATAGTACATCAGTGATGATCCACAGTACATCAGTGATGATCCACAGTACATCAGGGATGGTCCATAGTACACCAGTGATGATCCACAGTACACCAGTGATGATCCATAGTACACCAGTGATGGTCCATAGTACACCAGTGATGATCCATAGTACACCAGTGATGGCCCATAGTACATCAGTGATGAACTATAGTACATCAGTGATGATCCACAGTACATCAGTGATGATCCACAGTACATCAGGGATGGTCCATAGTACACCAGTGATGATCCACAGTACACCAGTGATGATCCATAGTACACCAGTGATGGTCCATAGTACATCAGTGATGATCTATAGTACATCAGTGATGGTCCATAGTCCATCAGTGATGATCTATAGTACATCAGTGATGATCTATAGTACATCAGTGATGATCCACAATACATCAGTTATGATACACAGTACATCAGTGATGATCCACAGTACATCAGTGATGATCCACAGTACATCAGTGATGATCCACAGTACATCAGTGATGATCCACGGTACATCAGTGATGATCCATAGTACATCAGTGATGATCCTCAGTACATCAGTGATGATCCACAGTACATCAGTGATGATCCACAGTACATCAGTGATGATCCACAGTACATCAGTGATGATCCACAGGACATCAGGGATGGTCCACAGCACATCAGTGATGATCCATAGTACACCAATCATGATCCATAGTACATCAGTGATGATCCATAGTACATCAGTGATGATCCATAGTACACCAGTGATGGCCCATAGTACACCAGTGATGATCCATAGTACACCAGTGATGGCCCATAGTACTTCAGTGATGATCTATAGTACATCAGTGATGATCCACAGTACATCAGTGATGATCCACAATACATCAGGGATGGTCCACAGTATATCAGTGATGATCCATAGTACATCAGTGATGGCCCACAGTACATCAGTGATGATCCACAGTATATCAGTGATGATCCATAGTACACCAGTGATGGTCCATAGTACACCAGTGATGGTCCATAGTACATCAGTGATGATCCATAGTACATCAGTGATGATCCACAGTACATCAGGGATGGTCCACAGTACATCAGTGATGATCCATAGTACACCAGTGATGGCCCAAAGCACATCAGTGATGGTCCATAGTACACCAGGGATGATCCATAGTAATCCAGTGATGATCCATAGTACACCAGTGATGGCCCATAGTACACCAGTGATGGCCCATAGTACATCAGTGATGATCCACAGTACATCAGTGATGATCTATAGTACATCAGGGATGGTCCACAGTACATCAGTGATGATCCATAGTACACCAGTGATGATCCATAGTACATCAGTGATGATCCATAGTACACCTGTGATGGCCCACAGTACACCTGTGATGGCCCACAGTACATCAGTGATGATCCACAGTACATCAGGGATGATCCACAGTATATCAGGGATGGTCCACAGTATATCAGTGATGATCCATAGTACACCAGTGATGATCCATAGTACACCAGGGATGATCCATAGTACACCATTGATGATCCATAGTACACCAGTGATGATCCATAGTACATCAGTGATGGTCCATAGTACACCAGTGATGATCCATAGTACACCAGTGATGGCCCATAGTACACCAGTGATGGCCCATAGTACACCAGTGATGATCCATAGTACACCAGTGATGGCCCATAGTACACCAGTGATGTCCCATAGTACATCAGTGATGATCCACAGTACATCAGTGATGATCCATAGTACACCAGGGATGGCCCATAGTACATCAGTGATGGCTCATAGTACATCAGTGATGATCCATAGTACATCAGTGGTGATCCATTGTACACCAGTGATGATCCATAGTACATCAGTGATGGCTCATAGTACATCAGTGATGATCCATAGTACACCAGTGATGATCCATAGTACATCAGTGATGGCTCATAGTACATCAGTGATGATCCATAGT
The DNA here is from genome assembly GCA_029206835.1 of Rana muscosa. Taxonomy (NCBI): domain Eukaryota; kingdom Metazoa; phylum Chordata; class Amphibia; order Anura; family Ranidae; genus Rana; species Rana muscosa. Next base: position 2,220,982 of record JARGYO010000232.1, read on the forward strand.
ACACCAGTCATGGCCCATAGTACTACAGTGATGATCTATAGTACATCAGTGATGATCCACAGTACATCAGTGATGATCCACAGTACATCAGTGATGATCCAAGCTACATCAGTGATGATCCATAGTACATCAGTGATGATCCTCAGTACATCAGTGATGATCCACAGTACATCAGGGATGGTCCACAGTACATCAGGGATGGTCCACAGTACATCAGTGATGATCCATAGTACACCAGTCATGATCCATAGTACATCAGTGAAGATCCATAGTACATCAGTGATGATCCATAGTACACCAGTGATGATCCATAGTACACCAGTGATGGCCCATAGTACTTCAGTGATTATTTATAGTACATCAGTGATGATCCACAGTACATCAGTGATGATCCACAATACATCAGGGATGGTCCACAGTATATCAGTGATGATCCATAGTACATCAGTGATGGCCCACAGTACATCAGTGATGATCCACAGTACATCAGTGATGATCCATAGTACACCAGTGATGGCCCATAGTACATCAGTGATGGTCCATAGTACATCAGTGATGATCCATAGTACATCAGTGATGATCCATAGTACATCAATGATGATCCATAGTACACCAGTGATGGCCCATAGTACATCAGTAATGATCTATAGTACATCAGTGATGATCCACAGTACATCAGTGATGATCCACAGTACATCAGTTATGATCCACAGTACATCAGTGATGATCCACAGTACATCAGTGATGATCCACAATACTTCAGTGATGATCCACAGTACATCAGTGATGATCCACAGTACATCAGGGATGGTCCACAGTATATCAGTGATGATCCATAGTACATCAGTGATGATCCATAGTACACCAGTGATGATCCATAGTACACCAGTGATGTTCCATAGTACACCAGGGATGATCCACAGTACATCAGTGATGATCCACAGTACATCAGTGGTGGTCCACAGTACATCAGTGATGGTCCATAGTACACCAGTGATGATCCATAGTACACCAGTGATGATCCATAGTACACCAGTGATGGCCCATAGTACATCAGTGATGATCCATAGTACATCAGTGATGATCCACAGTACATCAGTGATGATCCACAGTACATCAGGGATGGTCCATAGTACATCAGTGATGATCCATAGTACACCAGTGATGATCCATAGTACACCAGTGATGGCCCATAGTACATCAGTGATGAACTATAGTACATCAGTGATGATCCACAGTACATCAGGGATGGTCCATAGTACATCAGTGATGATCCATAGTACACCAGTGATGATCCATAGTACACCAGTGATGGCCCATAGTACATCAGTGATGAACTATAGTACATCAGTGATGATCCACAGTACATCAGTGATGATCCGCAGTACATCAGGGATGGTCCATAGTACACCAGTGATGATCCACAGTACACCAGTGATGATCCATAGTACACCATTGATGGTCCATAGTACATCAGTGATGATCTATAGTACATCAGTGATGGTCCATAGTACATCAGTGATGATCTATATACATAGTACACCAGTGATGATCTACAGTACATCAGTTATGATCCACAGTACATTAGTGATGATCCACAGTACATCAGTGATGATCCACAGTACATCAGTGATGATCCACAATACTTCAGTGATGATCCACAGTACATCAGGGATGGTCCACAGTACATCAGTGATGGTCCACAGTATATCAGTGATGATCCATAGTACATCAGTGATGGTCCATAGTACATCAGTGATGGTCCATAGTACACCAGTGATGATCCATGGTACACCAGTGATGGCCCATAGTACACCAGTGATGGCCCATAGTACATCAGTGATGATCCACAGTACATCAGTGATGATCCACAGTACATCAGTGATGACCCACAGTACATCAGTGATGATCCATAGTACACCAGTGATGGCCCATAGTACATCAGTGATGAACTATAGTACATCAGAGATGATCCACAGTACATCAGGGATGGTCCATAGTACATCAGTGATGATCCATAGTACACCAGTGATGATCCATAGTACACCAGTGATGGCCCATAGTACATCAGTGATGAACTATAGTACATCAGTGATGATCCACAGTACATCAGTGATGATCCATAGTACATCAGTGATGATCCACAGTACATCAGTGATGATCCACAGTACATCAGGGATGGTCCATAGTACATCAGTGATGATCCATAGTACACCAGTGATGATCCATAGTACACCAGTGATGGCCCATAGTACATCAGTGATGAACTATAGTACATCAGTGATGATCCACAGTACATCAGTGATGATCCACAGTACATCAGGGATGGTCCATAGTACACCAGTGATGATCCACAGTACACCAGTGATGATCCATAGTACACCAGTGATGGTCCATAGTACATCAGTGATGATCTATAGTACATCAGTGATGGTCCATGGTACATCAGTGATGATCTATAGTACATCAGTGATGATCTATAGTACATCAGTGATGATCCACAGTACATCAGTTATGATACACAGTACATCAGTGATGATCCACAGTACATCAGTGATGATCCACAGTACATCAGTGATGATCCACAATACTTCAGTGATGATCCACAGTACATCAGTGATGATCCACAGTACATCAGGGATGGTCCACAGTATATCAGTGATGATCCATAGTACATCAGTGATGATCCATAGTACACCAGTGATGGCCCATAGTACACCAGTGATGGCCCATAGTACATCAGTGATGATCCATAGTACATCAGTGATGATCCACAGTACATCAGTGATGATCCACAGTACATCAGGGATGGTCCACAGTACATCAGTGATGATCCATAGTACACCAGTGATGATCCATAGTACACCAGTGATGGCCCATAGTACATCAGTGATGAACTATAGTACATCAGTGATGATCCACAGTACATCAGTGATGATCCATAGTACACCAGTGATGGCCCATAGTACACCAGTGATGATCCATAGTACACCAGTGATGGCCCATAGTACATCAGTGATGAACTATAGTACATCAGTGATGATCCACAGTACATCAGTGATGATCCACAGTACATCAGGGATGGTCCATAGTACATCAGTGATGATCCATAGTACACCAGTGATGATCCATAGTACACCAGTGATGGCCCATAGTACATCAGTGATGAACTATAGTACATCAGTGATGATCCACAGTACATCAGTGATGATCCACAGTACATCAGGGATGGTCCATAGTACACCAGTTATGATCCACAGTACACCAGTGATGATCCATAGTACACCAGTGATGGTCCATAGTACATCAGTGATGATCTATAGTACACCAGTGATGGTCCATAGTACATCAGTGATGATCTATAGTACATCAGTGATAAACTATAGTACATCAGTGATGATCTATAGTACATCAGTGATGATCCATAGTACACCAGTGATGATCCATAGTACACCAGTGATGGCCCATAGTACATCAGTGATGAACTATAGTACATCAGTGATGATCCACAGTACATCAGGGATGGTCCATAGTACATCAGTGATGATCCATAGTACACCAGTGATGATCCATAGTACACCAGTGATGGCCCATAGTACATCAGTGATGAACTATAGTACATCAGTGATGATCCACAGTACATCAGTGATGATCCACAGTACATCAGGGATGGTCCATAGTACATCAGTGATGATCCATAGTACACCAGTGATGATCCATAGTACACCAGTGATGGCCCATAGTACATCAGTGATGAACTATAGTACATCAGTGATGATCCATAGTACATCAGTGATGATCCATAGTATATCAGTGATGATCCACAGTACATCAGGGATGGTCCATAGTACACCAGTGATGATCCACAGTACACCAGTGATGATCCATAGTACACCAGTGATGGTCCATAGTACATCAGTGATGATCTATAGTACATCAGTGATGGTCCATAGTACATCAGTGATGATCTATAGTACATCAGTGATGATCTATAGTACATCAGTGATGATCCATAGTACATCAGTGATGATCCACAGTACATCAGTGATGGTCCACAGTACATCAGGGATGGTCCACAGTACATCGGTGATGATCCATAGTACACCAGTGATGGCCCATAGTACATCAGTGATGGTCCATAGTACATCAGTGATGATCCATAGTACATCAGTGATGATCCATAGTACACCAGTGATGGCCCATAGTACACCAGTGATGGCCCATAGTACATCAGTGATGATCCACAGTACATCAGTGATGATCCATAGTACATCAGTGATGATCCACAGTACATCAGTGATGATCCACAGTACATCAGGGATGGTCCATAGTACATCAGTGATGATCCATAGTACACCAGTGATGATCCATAGTACACCAGTGATGGCCCATAGTACATCAGTGATGAACTATAGTACATCAGTGATGATCCACAGTACATCAGTGATGATCCACAGTACATCAGGGATGGTCCATAGTACACCAGTGATGATCCACAGTACACCAGTGATGATCCATAGTACACCAGTGATGGTCCATAGTACACCAGTGATGATCCATAGTACACCAGTGATGGCCCATAGTACATCAGTGATGAACTATAGTACATCAGTGATGATCCACAGTACATCAGTGATGATCCACAGTACATCAGGGATGGTCCATAGTACACCAGTGATGATCCACAGTACACCAGTGATGATCCATAGTACACCAGTGATGGTCCATAGTACATCAGTGATGATCTATAGTACATCAGTGATGGTCCATAGTCCATCAGTGATGATCTATAGTACATCAGTGATGATCTATAGTACATCAGTGATGATCCACAATACATCAGTTATGATACACAGTACATCAGTGATGATCCACAGTACATCAGCAGGGATGAGCCGAACACCCCCCTGTTCGGTTCGCACCAGAACCTGCGAACAGACAAAATGTTCGTGTAAACTTTAGAACCCTATTAAATACAATGGACTCGAACGTTCGAAATCTAAAGTGTTAATTATAAAGGCTAATATGCAAGTTATTGTCCTAAAAAGTGTTTGGGGACCGGGGTCCTGCCCCAGGGGACATGTATCAATGCAAAAAGAAGTTTTAAAAACGGCCGTTTTTTCGGGAGCAGTGATTTTAATAATGCTTAAAATGAAAAAATAAAAGTGAAATATTCCTTTAAATTTCGTACCTGGGGGGTGTGTATGATATGCATGTGAAGTGGCGCATGTTTCCCGTGCTTAGAACTGTCCCTGCAAAAAATGTCATTTTTGAAAGAAAAAAAGTCTTTTAAAACTGACTCGCGGCTATTAATGAATTGTCGGCTCCCGGCAATACATACAAAAGTCATTGATAAAAAAAAAAAAAAAAAGCGTGGGTGTTCCCCAGAATTCAATTACCAGGCCCTTCAGGTCTGGAATGGATATTAAGGGGAACCTCGCCGCAAATTAAAAAAAAAATTGACGTGGGGTTCCACCAAATATCCATTCCAGGCCCTTCAGATCTGGCATGGATTTTAAGGGGAACTCCACCCCAAATTTTTTAAAAAAATGGCGTGGAGTCCCCCTAAAAATCCATACCAGACCCCTTATCCGAGCACGCAACCTGGCCGGCCGCAGGGGAAAAGGGGGGGACGAGAGAGCGGCCCCCCCTCCCTCCTGAACCGTACCAAGCCACATGCCCTCAACATGGGGAGGATGTCCCCATGTTGATGGGGACAAGGGCCTCATCCCCAACACCCTTGCCCGGTGGTTGTGGGGGTCTGCGGGCGGGGGGCTTATCGGAATCTGGGAGACCCCTTTAACAAAGGGGACCCCCAGATCCCGCCCCCCCCCCTATGTGAATTGGTAAGGGGTACATTGTACCTCTACCATTTCACGAAGAAAGCGTAAAAAAATGTTTAAAAAACACACAAACACCTTGAAAAAGTCCTTTATTAAAAAAAAAAAACATTCCAGCGGTGAAATCCAGTGTCCCGCGGCGATCCCGATGTCCAGCGCTGTCCTTCATTGGTTGTGCCTGAGCGGACCTGATGGGGAACTCCCTCTCAGTATTTTAAATGTATAGACCCGCCCCTTCTAAAGTTCCCCATCAGGTCCGCTCAGCGAACAAGATGCGGAACATGAGAAGGGGCGGGTCTATACATGTATTACCAAAGTGAGAGCAGTTCCCCATCAGGTCCGCTCCCTCGGTATGTCGGACCCGCCTACGTCATTGGCTTGAGCGGGGAACTTCCTTCACTATGTAAATTTAAATTACACAGTAAAGGAAGTTCCCCGCTCAAGCCAATGACGTAGGCGGGTCTGACATACCGAGGGAGCGGACCTGATGGGGAACTTTAGAAGGGGCGGGTCTATACATTTAAAATACTGAGAGGGAGTTCCCCATCAGGTCCGCTCAGCCACAACCTATGAAGGACAGCGCTGGACATCGGGATCGCCGCGGGACACTGGATTTCACCGCTGGAATGTTTTTTTTTTTTTTTTTTTAATAAAGGACTTTTTCAAGGTGTTTGTGTGTTTTTTTTAAAAAAAAAATTACGCTTTCTTCATGAAATGGTAGGGGTACAATGTACCCCTTACCAATTCACATAGGGGGGGGGCCGGGATCTGGGGGTCCCCTTTGTTGAAGGGGTCTTCCAGATTCCGATAAGCCCCCCGCCCGCAGACCCCCACAACCACCGGGCAAGGGTTGTGGGGATGAGGCCCTTGTCCCCATCAACATGGGGACATCCTCCCCATGTTGAGGGCATGTGGCCTGGTACGGTTCAGGAGGGAGGGGGGGGCGCTCTCTCGTCCCCCCCTTTTCCCCTGCGGCCGGCCAGGTTGCGTGCTCGGATAAGGGGTCTGGTATGGATTTTTAGGGGGACTCCACGCCATTTTTTAAAAAAATTTGGGGTGGAGTTCCCCTTAAAATCCATGCCAGATCTGAAGGGCCTGGAATGGATATTTGGGGGAACCCCACGTCAATTTTTTTTTAAATTTGCGGCGGGGTTCCCCTTAATATCCATTTCAGACCTGAAGGGCCTGGTAATTGAATTCTGGGGAACCCCCACGCTTTTTTTTTTTTTTTTTATCAATGACTTTTGTATGTATTGCCGGGAGCCGACAATTCATTAATAGCCGCGAGTCAGTTTTAAAAGACTTTTTTTCTTTCAAAAATGACATTTTTTGCAGGGACAGTTCTAAGCACGGGAAACATGCGCCACTTTACATGCATATTATACACACCCCCCAGGTACGAAATTTAAAGGAATATTTCACTTTTATTTTTTCATTTTAAGCATTATTAAAATCACTGCTCCCGAAAAAACGGCCGTTTTTAAAACTTCTTTTTGCATTGATACATGTCCCCTGGGGCAGGACCCAGGTCCCCAAACACTTTTTAGGACAATAACTTGCATATAAGCCTTTATAATTAACACTTTAGATTTCTCCCATAGATTTTTCGAATTAGCCGCGAACACCCCAATTTGTTCGCTGTTCGGCAAACGGGCGAACAGGCAATGTTCGAGTCGAACATGAGTTCGACTCGAACTCCAAGCTCATTCCTATACATCAGTGATGATCCACAATACTTCAGTGATGATCCACAGTACATCAGTGATGATCCACAGTACATCAGGGATGGTCCACAGTATATCAGTGATGATCCATAGTACATCAGTGATGGTCCATAGTACATCAGTGATGGTCCATAGTACACCAGTGATGATCCATAGTACACCAGTGATGGCCCATAGTACACCAGTGATGGCCCATAGTACATCAGTGATGATCCATAGTACATCAGTGATGATCCACAGTACATCAGTGATGATCCACAGTACATCAGGGATGGTCCATAGTACATCAGTGATGATCCATAGTACACCAGTGATGATCCATAGTACACCAGTGATGGCCCATAGTACATCAGTGATGAACTATAGTACATCAGTGATGATCCACAGTACATCAGGGATGGTCCATAGTACATCAGTGATGATCCATAGTACACCAGTGATGATCCATAGTACACCAGTGATGGCCCATAGTACATCAGTGATGAACTATAGTACATCAGTGATGATCCACAGTACATCAGTGATGATCCATAGTACATCAGTGATGATCCACAGTACATCAGTGATGATCCACAGTACATCAGGGATGGTCCAAAGTACATCAGTGATGATCCACAGTACACCAGTGATGATCCATAGTACACCAGTGATGGCCCATAGTACATCAGTGATGAACTATAGTACATCAGTGATGATCCACAGTACATCAGTGATGATTCACAGTACATCAGGGATGGTCCATAGTACACCAGTGATGATCCACAGTACACCAGTGATGATCCATAGTACACCAGTGATGGTTCATAGTACATCAGTGATGATCTATAGTACATCAGTGATGGTCCATAGTACATCAGTGATGAGCTATAGTACATCAGTGATGATCTATAGTACATCAGTGATGATCCATAGTACACCAGTGATGATCCATAGTACACCAGTGATGGCCCATAGTACATCAGTGATGATCCATAGTACACCAGTGATGATCCATAGTACACCAGTGATGGCCCATAGTACATCAGTGATGAACTATAGTACATCAGTGATGATCCACAGTACATCAGGGATGGTCCATAGTACATCAGTGATGATCCATAGTACACCAGTGATGATCCATAGTACACCAGTGATGGCCCATAGTACATCAGTGATGAACTATAGTACATCAGTGATGATCCACAGTACATCAGTGATGATCCACAGTACATCAGGGATGGTCCATAGTACATCAGTGATGATCCATAGTACACCAGTGATGATCCATAGTACACCAGTGATGGCCCATAGTACATCAGTGATGAACTATAGTACATCAGTGATGATCCATAGTACATCAGTGATGATCCATAGTATATCAGTGATGATCCACAGTACATCAGGGATGGTCCATAGTACACCAGTGATGATCCACAGTACACCAGTGATGATCCATAGTACACCAGTGATGGTCCATAGTACATCAGTGATGATCTATAGTACATCAGTGATGGTCCATAGTACATCAGTGATGATCTATAGTACATCAGTGATGATCTATAGTACATCAGTGATGATCCATAGTACATCAGTGATGATCCACAGTACATCAGTGATGGTCCACAGTACATCAGGGATGGTCCACAGTACATCGGTGATGATCCATAGTACACCAGTGATGGCCCATAGTACATCAGTGATGGTCCATAGTACATCAGTGATGATCCATAGTACATCAGTGATGATCCATAGTACACCAGTGATGGCCCATAGTACACCAGTGATGGCCCATAGTACATCAGTGATGATCCACAGTACATCAGTGATGATCCATAGTACATCAGTGATGATCCACAGTACATCAGTGATGATCCACAGTACATCAGGGATGGTCCATAGTACATCAGTGATGATCCATAGTACACCAGTGATGATCCATAGTACACCAGTGATGGCCCATAGTACATCAGTGATGAACTATAGTACATCAGTGATGATCCACAGTACATCAGTGATGATCCATAGTACATCAGTGATGATCCACAGTACATCAGTGATGATCCACAGTACATCAGGGATGGTCCATAGTACATCAGTGATGATCCATAGTACACCAGTGATGATCCATAGTACACCAGTGATGGCCCACAGTATATCAGTGATGAACTATAGTACATCAGTGATGATCCACAGTACATCAGTGATGATCCACAGTACATCAGGGATGGTCCATAGTACACCAGTGATGATCTACAGTACACCAGTGATGATCCATAGTACACCAGTGATGGCCCATAGTACATCAGTGATGATCCATAGTACACCAGTGATGATCCATAGTACACCAGTGATGGCCCATAGTACATCAGTGATGAACTATAGTACATCAGTGATGATCCACAGTACATCAGTGATGATCCATAGTACATCAGTGATGATCCACAGTACATCAGTGATGATCCACAGTACATCAGGGATGGTCCATAGTACATCAGTGATGATCCATAGTACACCAGTGATGATCCATAGTACACCAGTGATGGCCCACAGTATATCAGTGATGAACTATAGTACATCAGTGATGATCCACAGTACATCAGTGATGATCCACAGTACATCAGGGATGGTCCATAGTACACCAGTGATGATCCACAGTACACCAGTGATGATCCATAGTACACCAGTGATGGTCCATAGTACATCAGTGATGATCTATAGTACATCAGTGATGATCTATAGTACATCAGTGATGATCCATAGTACATCAGTGATGATCCACAGTACATCAGTGATGGTCCACAGTACATCAGGGATGGTCCACAGTACATCGGTGATGATCCATAGTACACCAGTGATGGCCCATAGTACATCAGTGATGGTCCATAGTACATCAGTGATGATCCATAGTACATCAGTGATGATCCTTAGTACACCAGTGATGGCCCATAGTACATCAGTGATGATCCATAGTACATCAGTGATGATCCACAGTACATCAGTGATGATCCACAGTACATCAGGGATGGTCCATAGTACATCAGTGATGATCCATAGTACACCAGTGATGATCCATAGTACACCAGTGATGGCCCATAGTACACCAGTGATGGCCCATAGTACATCAGTGATGATCCATAGTACATCAGTGATGATCCACAGTACATCAGTGATGATCCACAGTACATCAGGGATGGTCCATAGTACACCAGTGATGATCCACAGTACATCAGTTATGATCCACAGTACATTAGTGATGATCCACAGTACATCAGTGATGATCCACAGTACATCAGTGATGATCCACAATACTTCAGTGATGATCCACAGTACATCAGGGATGGTCCACAGTACATCAGTGATGGTCCACAGTATATCAGTGATGATCCATAGTACATCAGTGATGGTCCATAGTACATCAGTGATGGTCCATAGTACACCAGTGATGATCCATAGTACACCAGTGATGGCCCATAGTACACCAGTGATGGCCCATAGTACATCAGTGATGATCCACAGTACATCAGTGATGATCCACAGTACATCAGGGAAGGTCCATAGTACATCAGTGATGATCCATAGTACACCAGTGATGATCCATAGTACACCAGTGATGATCCATAGTACACCAGTGATGGCCCATAGTACATCAGTGATGAACTATAGTACATCAGAGATGATCCACAGTACATCAGGGATGGTCCATAGTACATCAGTCATGATCCATAGTACACCAGTGATGATCCATAGTACACCAGTGATGGCCCATAGTACATCAGTGATGAACTATAGTACACCAGTGATGATCCACAGTACATCAGTGATGATCCATAGTACATCAGTGATGATCCACAGTACATCAGGGATGGTCCATAGTACATCAGTGATGATCCATAGTACACCAGTGATGATCCATAGTACACCAGTGATGGCCCATAGTACATCAGTGATGAACTATAGTACATCAGTGATGATCCACAGTACATCAGTGATGATCCACAGTACATCAGGGATGGTCCATAGTACACCAGTGATGATCCACAGTACACCAGTGATGGTCCATAGTACATCAGTGATGATCTATAGTACAACAGTGATGATCTATAGTACATCAGTGATGATCCACAGTACATCAGTTATGATACACAGTACATCAGTGATGATCCACAGTACATCAATGATGATCCACAATACTTCAGTGATGATCCACAGTACATCAGTGATGATCCACAGTACATCAGTGATGATCCACGGTACATCAGTGATGATCCATAGTACATCAGTGATGATCCTCAGTACATCAATGATGATCCACAGTACATCAGTGATGATCCACAGTACATCAGTGATGATCCACAGTACATCAGTGATGATTCACAGGACATCAGGGATGGTCCACAGTACATCAGTGATGATCCATAGTAAACCAGTCATGATCCATAGTACATCAGTGATGATCCATAGTACATCAGTGATGATCCATAGTACACCAGTGATGGCCCATAGTACACCAGTGATGATCCATAGTACACCAGTGATGGCCCATAGTACTTCAGTGATGATCTATAGTACATCAGTGATGATCCACAGTACATCAGTGATGATCCACAATACATCAGGGATTGTCCACAGTATATCAGTGATGATCCATAGTACATCAGTGATGGCCCACAGTACATCAGTGATGATCCACAGTACATCAGTGATGATCCATAGTACACCAGTGATGGTCCATAGTACACCAGTGATGGTCCATAGTACATCAGTGATGATCCATAGTACATCAGTGATGATCCACAGTACATCAGGGATGGTCCACAGTACATCAGTGATGATCCATAGTACACCAGTGATGGCCCAAAGCACATCAGTGATGGTCCATAGTACACCAGAGATGATCCATAGTAATCCAGTGATGATCCATAGTACACCAGTGATGGCCCATAGTACACCAGTGATGGCCCATAGTACATCAGTGATGATCCACAGTACATCAGTGATGATCTATAGTACATCAGGGATGGTCCACAGTACATCAGTGATGATCCATAGTACACCAGTGATGATCCATAGTACATCAGTGATGCTCCATAGTACACCTGTGATGGCCCACAGTACACCTGTGATGGCCCACAGTAGATCAGTGATGATCCACAGTACATCAGGGATGATCCACAGTATATCAGGGATGGTCCACAGTATATCAGTGATGAGCCATAGTACATCAGTGATGGTCCATAGTACACCAGTGATGATCCATAGTACACCAGTGATGGCCCATAGTACACCAGTGATGGCCCATAGTACACCAGTGATGATCCATAGTACACCAGTGATGGCCCATAGTACACCAGTGATGTCCCATAGTACATCAGTGATGATCCACAGTACATCAGTGATGATCCATAGTACACCAGGGATGGCCCATAGTACATCAGTGATGGCTCATAGTACATCAGTGATGATCCATAGTACATCAGTGATGGTCCGTAGTACACCAGTGATGATCCATAGTACACCAGTGATGGCCCATAGTACACCAGTGATGGCCCATAGTACATCAGTGATGATCCATAGTACATCAGTGATTATCCACAGTACATCAGTGATGATCCACAGTACATCAGGGATGGTCCATAGTACATCAGTGATGATCCATAGTACACCAGTGATGATCCATTGTACACCAGTGATGGCCCATAGTACATCAGTGATGAACTATAGTACATCAGAGATGATCCACAGTACATCAGGGATGGTCCATAGTACATCAGTCATGATCCATAGTACACCAGTGATGATCCATAGTACACCAGTGATGGCCCATAGTACATCAGTGATGAACTATAGTACATCAGTGATGATCCACAGTACATCAGTGATGATCCATAGTACATCAGTGATGATCCACAGTACATCAGGGATGGTCCATAGTACATCAGTGATGATCCATAGTACACCAGTGATGATCCATAGTACACCAGTGATGGCCCATAGTACATCAGTGATGAACTATAGTACATCAGTGATGATCCACAGTACATCAGTGATGATCCACAGTACATCAGGGATGGTCCATAGTACACCAGTGATGATCCACAGTACACCAGTGATGGTCCATAGTACATCAGTGATGATCTATAGTACATCAGTGATGATCTATAGTACATCAGTGATGATCCACAGTACATCAGTTATGATACACAGTACATCAGTGATGATCCACAGTACATCAGTGATGATCCACAATACTTCAGTGATGATCCACAGTAGATCAGTGATGATCCACAGTACATCAGGGATGGTCCACAGTATATCAGTGATGATCCATAGTACATCAGTGATGGTCCATAGTACATCAGTGATGGTCCATAGTACACCAGTGATGATCCATAGTACACCAGTGATGGCCCATAGTACACCAGTGATGGCCCATAGTACATCAGTGATGATCCATAGTACATCAGTGATGATCCACAGTACATCAGTGATGATCCACAGTACATCAGGGATGGTCCATAGTACATCAGTGATGATCCATAGTACACCAGTGATGATCCATAGTACACCAGTGATGGCCCATAGTACATCAGTGATGAACTATAGTACATCAGTGATGATCCACAGTACATCAGGGATGGTCCATAGTACATCAGTGATGATCCATAGTACACCAGTGATGATCCATAGTACACCAGTGATGGCCCATAGTACATCAGTGATGAACTATAGTACATCAGTGATGATCCACAGTACATCAGTGATGATCCATAGTACATCAGTGATGATCCACAGTACATTAGTGATGATCCACAGTACATCAGGGATGGTCCATAGTACATCAGTGATGATCCATAGTACACCAGTGATGATCCATAGTACACCAGTGATGGCCCATAGTACATCAGTGATGAACTATAGTACATCAGTGATGATCCACAGTACATCAGTGATGATCCACAGTACATCAGGGATGGTCCATAGTACACCAGTGATGATCCACAGTACACCAGTGATGATCCATAGTACACCAGTGATGGTCCATAGTACATCAGTGATGATCTATAGTACATCAGTGATGGTCCATAGTACATCAGTGATGATCTATAGTACATCAGTGATGATCTATAGTACATCAGTGATGATCCATAGTACATCAGTGATGAACCACAGTAAATCAGTGATGGTCCACAGTACATCAAGGATGGTCCACAGTACATTGGTGATGATCCATAGTACACCAGTGATGGCCCATAGTACATCAGTGATGGTCCATAGTACATCAGTGATGATCCATAGTAGATCAGTGATGATCCATAGTACACCAGTGATGGCCCATAGTACACCAGTGATGGCCCATAGTACATCAGTGATGATCCACAGTACATCAGTGATGATCCATAGTACATCAGTGATGATCCACAGTACATCAGTGATGATCCACAGTACATCAGGGATGGTCCATAGTACATCAGTGATGATCCATAGTACACCAGTGATGATCCATAGTACACCAGTGATGGCCCATAGTACATCAGTGATGAACTATAGTACATCAGTGATGATCCACAGTACATCAGTGATGATCCACAGTACATCAGGGATGGTCCATAGTACACCAGTGATGATCCACAGTACACCAGTGATGATCCATAGTACACCAGTGATGGTCCATAGTACATCAGTGATGATCTATAGTACATCAGTGATGGTCCATAGTACATCAGTGATGATCTATAGTACATCAGTGATGATCCACAGTACATCAGTTATGATACATAGTACATCAGTGATGATCCACGGTACATCCGTGATGATCCACAATACTTCAGTGATGATCCACAGTACATCAGTGATGATCCACAGTACATCAGGGATGGTCCACAGTATATCAGTGATGATCCATAGTACATCAGTGATGGTCCATAGTACATCAGTGATGGTCCATAGTACACCAGTGATGATCCATAGTACACCAGTGATGATCCATAGTACACCAGTGATGGCCCATAGTACACCAGTGATGGCCCATAGTACATCAGTGATGATCCATAGTACATCAGTGATGATCCACAGTACATCAGTGATGATCCACAGTACATCAGGGATGGTCCATAGTACATCAGTGATGATCCATAGATCCACAGTACATCAGTGATGATCCACAGTACATCAGGGATGGTCCATAGTACATCAGTGATGATCCATAGTACACCAGTGATGATCCATAGTACACCAGTGATGGCCCATAGTACATCAGTGATGAACTATAGTACATCAGTGATGATCCACAGTACATCAGTGATGATCCATAGTACATCAGTGATGATCCACAGTACATCAGTGATGATCCACAGTACATCAGGGATGGTCCATAGTACATCAGTGATGATCCATAGTACACCAGTGATGATCCATAGTACACCAGTGATGGCCCATAGTACATCAGTGATGATCTATAGTACATCAGTGATGATCCACAGTACATCAGGGATGGTCCATAGTACATCAGGGATGATCCATAGTACATCAGTGATGATCCACAGTACATCAGTGATGATCCACAGTACATCAGTGATGATCCACAGTACATCAGTGATGATCCACAGTACATCAGGGATGGTCCACAGTACATCAGTGATGATCCATAGTACACCAGTCATGATCCATAGTACATCAGTGATGATCCATAGTACATCAGTGATGGCCCACAGTACATCAGGGATGATCCACAGTACATCAGTGATGATCCATAGTACACCAGTGATGGCCCATAGTACACCAGTGATGGCCCATAGTACATCAGTGATGATCCACAGTACATCAGTGATGATCTATAGTACATCAGTGATGATCCACAGTACACCAGTGATGATTCACAGTACATCAGGGATGGTCCATAGTACATCAGGGATGGTCCATAGTACATCAGTGATGATCCACAGTACATCAGGGATGGTCCACAGTACATCAGTGATGATCCATAGTACATCAGTGATGGCCCATAGTACATCAGTGATGATCCATATTACACCAGTGATGATCCATAGTACACCAGGGATGACCCACAGTACATCAGTGATGATCCACAGTACATCAGTGATGGTCCATAGTAAATCAGTGATGGTCCATAGTACACCAGTGATGATCCATAGTACACCAGTGATGGCCCATAGTACACCAGTGATGATCCATAGTACACCAGAGATGGCCCATAGTATACCAGTGATGTCCCATAGTACATCAGTGATGATCCACAGTACATCAGTGATGATCCATAGTACACCAGGGATGGCCCATAGTACATCAGTGATGGCTCATAGTACATCAGTGATGATCCATAGTACATCAGTGATGATCCATAGTACACCAGTGATGATCCATAGTACATCAGTGATGGCTCATAGTACATCAGTGATGATCCATAGTACATCAGTGATGATCCATAGTACTCCAGTGATGATCAATAGTACATCAGTGATGGCTCATAGTACATCAGTGATGATCCATAATACATCAGTGATGATCCATAGTACACCAGTGATGGCCCATAGTACTTCAGTGATGATCTCTAGTACATCAGTGATGATCCACAGTACATCAGTGATGATCCACAGTACATCAGTGATGATCCACGGTACATCAGTGATGATCCATAGTACATCAGTGATGATCCTCAGTACATCAATGATGATCCACAGTACATCAGTGATGATCCACAGTACATCAGTGATGATCCACAGTACATCAGGGATGGTCCACAGTACATCAGTGATGATCCATAGTAAACCAGTCATGATCCATAGTACATCAGTGATGATCCATAGTACATCAGTGATGATCCATAGTACACCAGTGATGGCCCATAGTACACCAGTGATGATCCATAGTACACCAGTGATGGCCCATAGTACTTCAGTGATGATCTATAGTACATCAGTGATGATCCACAGTACATCAGTGATGATCCACAATACATCAGGGATGGTCCACAGTATATCAGTGATGATCCATAGTACATCAGTGATGGCCCACAGTACATCAGTGATGATCCACAGTACATCAGTGATGATCCATAGTACACCAGTGATGGTCCATAGTACACCAGTGATGGCCCATAGTAGATCCACTGATGTACAATGGGCCATCACTGGTGTACTATGGGCCATCACTGGTGTACTATGGATCATCACTGGTGTACTATGGATCATCACTGGTGTACTATGGACCATCACTGATGTACTATGGACCATCACTGATGTACTATGGATCATCACTGATATACTGTGGACCATCCCTGATGTACTGTGGATCATCACTGAAGTATTGTGGATCATCACTGATGTACTGTGGATCATCACTGATGTACTGTGTATCATAACTGATGTACTGTGGATCATCACTGATGTACTATAGAACATCACTGATGTACTATGGACCATCACTGATGTACTATAGATCATCACTGATGTACTATGGACCATCACTGGTGTACTATGGATCATCACTGGTGTACTGTGGATCATCACTGGTGTACTGTGGACCATCCCTGATGTACTGTGGATCATCACTGATGTACTGTGGATCATCACTGATGTACTATAGTTCATCACTGATGTACTATGGGCCATCACTGGTGTACTATGGATCATCACTGGTGTACTATGGATCATCACTGATGTACTATGGACCATCCCTGATGTACTGTGGATCATCACTGATGTACTGTGGATCATCACTGATGTACTATGGATCATCACTGATGTACTATGGGCCATCACTGGTGTACTATGGGCCATCACTGGTGTACTATGTATCATCACTGGTGTACTATGGATCATCACTGGTGTACTATGGACCATCACTGATGTACTATGGACTATCACTGATGTACTATGGATCATCACTGATATACTGTGGACCATCCCTGATGTACTGTGGATCATCACTGATGTACTGTGGATCATCACTGAAGTATTGTGGATCATCACTGATGTACTGTGGATCATCACTGATGTACTGTGTATCATAACTGATGTACTGTGGATCATCACTGATGTACTATAGATCATCACTGATGTACTATGGATCATCACTGATGTACTATAGATCATCACTGATGTACTATGGACCATCACTGGTGTACTATGGATCATCACTGGTGTACTGTGGATCATCACTGGTGTACTATGGACCATCCCTGATGTACTGTGGATCATCACTGATGTACTGTGGATCATCACTGATGTACTATAGTTCATCACTGATGTACTATGGGCCATCACTGGTGTACTATGGATCATCACTGGTGTACTATGGATCATCACTGATGTACTATGGACCATCCCTGATGTACTGTGGATCATCACTGATGTACTGTGGATCATCACTGATGTACTATGGATCATCACTGATGTACTGTGGATCATCACTGATGTACTATGGGCCATCACTGGTGTACTATGGGCCATCACTGGTGTACTATGGATCATCACTGATCTACTATGGATCATCACTGATGTACTATGGACCATCACTGATGTACTATGGGCCATCACTGGTGTACTATGGATCATCACCGATGTACTGTGGACCATCCCTGATGTACTGTGGACCATCACTGATGTACTGTGGATCATCACTGATGTACTATGGATCATCACTGATGTACTATAGATCATCACTGATGTACTATAGATCATCACTGATGTACTATGGACCATCACTGATGTACTATAGATCATCACTGATGTACTATGGACCATCACTGGTGTACTATGGATCATCACTGGTGTACTGTGGATCATCACTGATGTACTATGGACCATCCCTGATGTACTGTGGATCATCACTGATGTACTGTGGATCATCACTGATGTACTATAGTTCATCACTGATGTACTATGGGCCATCACTGGTGTACTATGGATCATCACTGGTGTACTATGGATCATCACTGATGTACTATGGACCATCCCTGATGTACTGTGGATCATCACTGATGTACTGTGGATCATCACTGATGTACTATGGATCATCACTGATGTAATGTGGATCATCACTGATGTACTATAGTTCATCACTGATGTACTATGGGCCATCACTGGTGTACTATGGATCATCACTGGTGTACTATGGATCATCACTGATGTACTATGGACCATCCCTGATGTACTGTGGATCATCACTGATGTACTATAGTTCATCACTGATGTACTATGGGCCATCACTGGTGTACTATGGATCATCACTGGTGTACTATGGATCATCACTGATGTACTATGGACCATCCCTGATGTACTGTGGATCATCACTGATGTACTGTGGATCATCACTGATGTACTATGGATCATCACTGATGTACTATGGGCCATCACTGGTGTACTATGGGCCATCACTGGTGTACTATGGATCATCACTGGTGTACTATGGACCATCACTGATGTACTATGGACCATCACTGATGTACTATGGATCATCACTGATATACTGTGGACCATCCCTGATGTACTGTGGATCATCACTGATCTACTGTGGATCATCACTGAAGTATTGTGGATCATCACTGATGTACTGTGATGGACCATCCCTGATGTACTGTGGATCATCACTGATGTACTGTGGATCATCACTGATGTACTATAGTTCATCACTGATGTACTATGGGCCATCACTGGTGTACTATGGATCATCACTGGTGTACTATGGATCATCACTGATGTACTATGGACCATCCCTGATGTACTGTGGATCATCACTGATGTACTGTGGATCATCACTGATGTACTATGGATCATCACTGATGTACTATGGGCCATCACTGGTGTACTAAGGATCATCACTGATGTACTATGGATCATCACTGATGTACTATGGACCATCACTGATGTACTATGGGCCATCACTGGTGTACTATGGATCATCACCGATGTACTGTGGACCATCCCTGATGTACTGTGGACCATCACTGATGTACTGTGGATCATCACTGATGTACTATGGATCATCACTGATGTACTATAGATCATCACTGATGTACTATAGATCATCACTGATGTACTATGGACCATCACTGATGTACTATAGATCATCACTGATGTACTATGGACCATCACTGGTGTACTATGGATCATCACTGGTGTACTGTGGATCATCACTGGTGTACTATGGACCATCCCTGATGTACTGTGGATCATCACTGATGTACTGTGGATCATCACTGATGTACTATAGTTCATCACTGATATACTGTGGGCCATCACTGGTGTACTATGGATCATCACTGGTGTACTATGGATCATCACTGATGTACTATGGACCATCCCTGATGTACTGTGGATCATCACTGATGTACTGTGGATCATCACTGATGTACTATGGATCATCACTGATGTACTGTGGATCATCACTGATGTACTATAGTTCATCACTGATGTACTATGGGCCATCACTGGTGTACTATGGATCATCACTGGTGTACTATGGATCATCACTGATGTACTATGGGCCATCACTGGAGTACTATGGATCATCACTGGTGTACTATGGATCATCACTGATGTACTATAGATCATCACTGATGTACTATAGCTCATCACTGATGCACTATGGACCATCACTGATGTACTATAGATCATCACTGATGTACTATGGACCATCACTGGTGTACTATGGATCATCACTGGTGTACTGTGGATCATCACTGGTGTACTATGGACCATCCCTGATGTACTGTGGATCATCACTGATGTACTGTGGATCATCACTGATGTACTATAGTTCATCACTGATGTACTATGGGCCATCACTGGTGTACTATGGATCATCACTGGTGTACTATGGATCATCACTGATGTACTATGGACCATCCCTGATGTACTGTGGATCATCACTGATGTACTATAGCTCATCACTGATGTACTATGGATCATCACTGATGTACTATAGATCATCACTGATGTACTATGGACCATCACTGGTGTACTATGGATCATCACTGGTGTACTGTGGATCATCACTGGTGTACTATGGACCATCCCTGATGTACTGTGGATCATCACTGATGTACTGTGGATCATCACTGATGTACTATAGTTCATCACTGATGTACTATGGGCCATCACTGGTGTACTATGGATCATCACTGGTGTACTATGGATCATCACTGATGTACTATGGACCATCCCTGATGTACTGTGGATCATCACTGATGTACTGTGGATCATCACTGATGTACTATGGATCATCACTGATGTACTGTGGATCATCACTGATGTACTATAGTTCATCACTGATGTACTATGGGCCATCAATGGTGTACTATGGATCATCACTGGTGTACTATGGATCATCACTGATGTACTATGGACCATCCCTGATGTACTGTGGATCATCACTGATGTACTATAGTTCATCACTGATGTACTATGGGCCATCACTGGTGTACTATGGATCATCACTGGTGTACTATGGATCATCACTGATGTACTATGGACCATCCCTGATGTACTGTGGATCATCACTGATGTACTGTGGATCATCACTGATGTACTATGGATCATCACTGATGTACTATGGGCCATCACTGGTGTACTATGGGCCATCACTGGTGTACTATGGATCATCACTGGTGTACTATGGACCATCACTGATGTACTATGGACCATCACTGATGTACTATGGATCATCACTGATATACTGTGGACCATCCCTGATGTACTGTGGATCATCACTGATGTACTGTGGATCATCACTGAAGTATTGTGGATCATCACTGATGTACTGTGGATCATCACTGATGTACTGTGTATCATAACTGATGTAGTGTGGATCATCACTGATGTACTATAGATCATCACTGATGTACTATAGATCATCACTGAGGGACTATGGACCATCACTGATGTACTATAGATCATCACTGATGTACTATGGACCATCGCTGGTGTACTATGGATCATCACTGGTGTACTGTGGATCATCACTGGTGTACTATGGACCATCCCTGATGTACTGTGGATCATCACTGATGTACTGTGGATCATCACTGATGTACTATAGTTCATCACTGATGTACTATGGGCCATCACTGGTGTACTATGGATCATCACTGGTGTACTATGGACCATCACTGGTGTACTATGGATCATCACTGGTGTACTGTGGATCATCACTGGTGTACTATGGACCATCCCTGATGTACTGTGGATCATCACTGATGTACTGTGGATCATCACTGATGTACTATAGTTCATCACTGATGTACTATGGGCCATCACTGGTGTACTATGGATCATCACTGGTGTACTATGGATCATCACTGATGTACTATGGACCATCCCTGATGTACTGTGGATCATCACTGATGTACTGTGGATCATCACTGATGTACTATGGATCATCACTGATGTACTGTGGATCATCACTGATGTACTATGGGCCATCACTGGTGTACTATGGGCCATCACTGGTGTACTATGGATCATCACTGATGTACTATGGATCATCACTGATGTACTATGGACCATCACTGATGTACTATGGGCCATCACTGGTGTACTATGGATCATCACCAATGTACTGTGGACCATCCCTGATGTACTGTGGACCATCACTGATGTACTGTGGATCATCACTGATGTACTATGGATCATCACTGATGTACTATAGATCATCACTGATGTACTATAGATCATCACTGATGTACTATGGACCATCACTGATGTACTATAGATCATCACTGATGTACTATGGACCATCACTGGTGTACTATGGATCATCACTGGTGTACTGTGGATCATCACTGGTGTACTATGGACCATCCCTGATGTACTGTGGATCATCACTGATATACTATGGATCATCACTGATGTACTATGGATCATCACTGATGTACTATAGTTCATCACTGATGTACTATGGGCCATCACTGGTGTACTATGGATCATCACTGGTGTACTATGGATCATCACTGATGTACTATGGACCATCCCTGATGTACTGTGGATCATCACTGATGTACTGTGGATCATCACTGATGTACTATAGTTCATCACTGATGTACTATGGGCCATCACTGGTGTACTATGGATCATCACTGGTGTACTATGGATCATCACTGATGTACTATGGACCATCCCTGATGTACTGTGGATCATCACTGATGTACTATAGTTCATCACTGATGTACTATGGGCCATCACTGGTGTACTATGGATCATCACTGGTGTACTATGGATCATCACTGATGTACTATAGATCATCACTGATGTACTATAGTTTATCACTGATGTACTATAGATCATCACTGATATACTATGGACCATCACTGGTGTACTATAGATCATCACTGATGTACTATGGACCATCACTGGTGTACTATGGATCATCACTGGTGTACTGTGGATCATCACTGGTGTACTATGGACCATCCCTGATGTACTGTGGATCATCACTGATGTACTGTGGATCATCACTGATGTACTATAGTTCATCACTGATGTACTATGGGCCATCACTGGTGTACTATGGATCATCACTGGTGTACTATGGATCATCACTGATGTACTATGGACCATCCCTGATGTACTGTGGATCATCACTGATGTACTGTGGATCATCACTGATGTACTATAGTTCATCACTGATGTACTATGGGCCATTACTGGTGTACTATGGATCATCACTGGTGTACTATGGGCCATCACTGGTGTACTATGGATCATCACTGATGTACTGTGGATCATCACTGATGTACTATAGTTCATCACTGATGTACTATGGGCCATCACTGGTGTACTATGGATCATCACTGGTGTACTATGGGCCATCACTGGTGTACTATGGATCATCACTGGTGTACTATGGATCATCACTGATGTACTATGGGCCATCACTGGTGTACTATGGGCCATCACTGGTGTACTATGGATCATCACTGGTGTACTATGGACCATCACTGATGTACTATGGACCATCACTGATGTACTATGGATCATCACTGATATACTGTGGACCATCCCTGATGTACTGTGGATCATCACTGATGTACTGTGGATCATCACTGAAGTATTGTGGATCATCACTGATGTACTGTGGATCATCACTGATGTACTGTGTATCATAACTGATGTAGTGTGGATCATCACTGATGTACTATAGATCATCACTGATGTACTATAGATCATCACTGAGGGACTATGGACCATCACTGATGTACTATAGATCATCACTGATGTACTATGGACCATCACTGGTGTACTATGGATCATCACTGGTGTACTGTGGATCATCACTGGTGTACTATGGACCATCCCTGATGTACTGTGGATCATCACTGATGTACTATAGTTCATCACTGATGTACTATGGGCCATCACTGGTGTACTATGGATCATCACTGGTGTACTATGGACCATCACTGGTGTACTATGGATCATCACTGGTGTACTGTGGATCATCACTGGTGTACTATGGACCATCCCTGATGTACTGTGGATCATCACTGATGTACTGTGGATCATCACTGATGTACTATAGTTCATCACTGATGTACTATGGGCCATCACTGGTGTACTATGGATCATCACTGGTGTACTATGGATCATCACTGATGTACTATGGACCATCCCTGATGTACTGTGGATCATCACTGATGTACTGTGGATCATCACTGATGTACTATGGATCATCACTGATGTACTGTGGATCATCACTGATGTACTATGGGCCATCACTGGTGTACTATGGGCCATCACTGGTGTACTATGGATCATCACTGATGTACTATGGATCATCACTGATGTACTATGGACCATCACTGATGTACTATGGGCCATCACTGGTGTACTATGGATCATCACCAATGTACTGTGGACCATCCCTGATGTACTGTGGACCATCACTGATGTACTGTGGATCATCACTGATGTACTATGGATCATCACTGATGTACTATAGATCATCACTGATGTACTATAGATCATCACTGATGTACTATGGACCATCACTGATGTACTATAGATCATCACTGATGTACTATGGACCATCACTGGTGTACTATGGATCATCACTGGTGTACTGTGGATCATCACTGGTGTACTATGGACCATCCCTGATGTACTGTGGATCATCACTGATATACTATGGATCATCACTGATGTACTATGGATCATCACTGATGTACTATAGTTCATCACTGATGTACTATGGGCCATCACTGGTGTACTATGGATCATCACTGGTGTACTATGGATCATCACTGATGTACTATGGACCATCCCTGATGTACTGTGGATCATCACTGATGTACTGTGGATCATCACTGATGTACTATAGTTCATCACTGATGTACTATGGGCCATCACTGGTGTACTATGGATCATCACTGGTGTACTATGGATCATCACTGATGTACTATGGACCATCCCTGATGTACTGTGGATCATCACTGATGTACTATAGTTCATCACTGATGTACTATGGGCCATCACTGGTGTACTATGGATCATCACTGGTGTACTATGGATCATCACTGATGTACTATAGATCATCACTGATGTACTATAGTTTATCACTGATGTACTATAGATCATCACTGATGTACTATGGACCATCACTGGTGTACTATAGATCATCACTGATGTACTATGGACCATCACTGGTGTACTATGGATCATCACTGGTGTACTGTGGATCATCACTGGTGTACTATGGACCATCCCTGATGTACTGTGGATCATCACTGATGTACTGTGGATCATCACTGATGTACTATAGTTCATCACTGATGTACTATGGGCCATCACTGGTGTACTATGGATCATCACTGGTGTACTATGGATCATCACTGATGTACTATGGACCATCCCTGATGTACTGTGGATCATCACTGATGTACTGTGGATCATCACTGATGTACTATAGTTCATCACTGATGTACTATGGGCCATTACTGGTGTACTATGGATCATCACTGGTGTACTATGGGCCATCACTGGTGTACTATGGATCATCACTGATGTACTGTGGATCATCACTGATGTACTATAGTTCATCACTGATGTACTATGGGCCATCACTGGTGTACTATGGATCATCACTGGTGTACTATGGGCCATCACTGGTGTACTATGGATCATCACTGGTGTACTATGGATCATCACTGATGTACTGTGGACCATCCCTGATGTACTGTGGATCATCACTGATGTACTGTGGATCATCACTGATGTACTATGGATCATCACTGATGTACTATGGGCCATCACTGGTGTACTATGGGCCATCACTGGTGTACTATGGATCATCACTGATGTACTATGGATCATCACTGATATACTGTGGACCATCCCTGATGTACTGTGGATCATCACTGATGTACTGTGGATCATCACTGAAGTATTGTGGATCATCACTGATGTACTGTGGATCATCACTGATGTACTGTGGATCATCACTGATGTACTGTGTATCATAACTGATGTACTATAGATCATCACTGATGTACCATGGACCATCACTGATGTACTATAGATCATCACTGATGTACTATGGACCATCACTGGTGTACTATGGATCATCACTGGTGTACTGTGGATCATCACTGGTGTACTATGGACCATCCCTGATGTACTGTGGATCATCACTGATGTACTGTGGATCATCACTGATGTACTATAGTTCATCACTGATGTACTATGGGCCATCACTGGTGTACTATGGATCATCACTGGTGTACTATGGATCATCACTGATGTACTATGGACCATCCCTGATGTACTGTGGATCATCACTGATGTACTGTGGATCATCACTGATGTACTATGGATCATCACTGATGTACTGTGGATCTTCACTGATGTACTATAGTTCATCACTGATGTACTATGGGCCATCACTGGTGTACTATGGATCATCACTGGTGTACTATGGATCATCACTGATGTACTATGGACCATCCCTGATGTACTGTGGATCATCTCTGATGTACTATAGTTCATCACTGATGTACTATGGGCCATCACTGGTGTACTATGGATCATCACTGATGTACTGTGGATCATCACTGATGTACTGTGGATCATCACTGATGTACTGTGGATCATCACTGATGTACTATGGGCCATCACTGGTGTACTATGGGCCATCACTGGTGTACTATGGATCATCACTGGTGTACTATGGACCATCACTGATGTACTATGGACCATCACTGATGTACTATGGATCATCACTGATATACTGTGGACCATCACTGATGTACTGTGGACCATCCCTGATGTACTGTGGATCATCACTGAAGTATTGTGGATCATCACTGATGTACTGTGGATCATCACTGATGTACTGTGGATCATCACTAATGTACTGTGGATCATAACTGATGTACTGTAGATCATCACTGATGTACTATAGATCATCACTGGTGTACTATGTATATAGATCATCACTGATGTACTATGGACCATCACTGATGTACTATAGATCATCACTGATGTACTATGGACCATCACTGGTGTACTATGGATCATCACTGATGTACTGTGGATCATCACTGGTGTACTATGGACCATCCCTGATGTACTGTGGATCATCACTGATGTACTGTGTATCATCACTGATGTACTATAGTTCATCACTGATGTACTATGGGCCATCACTGGTGTACTATGGATCATCACTGGCGTACTATGGATCATCACTGATGTACTATGGACCATCCCTGATGTACTGTGGATCATCACTGATGTACTATAGTTCATCACTGATGTACTATGGGCCATCACTGGTGTACTATGGATCATCACTGGTGTACTATGGATCATCACTGATGTACTATGGACCATCCCTGATGTACTGTGGATCATCACTGATGTACTGTGGATCATCACTGATGTACTATGGATCATCACTGATGTACTATGGGCCATCACTGGTGTACTATGGATCATCACTGGTGTACTATGGATCATCACTGGTGTACTATGGACCATCACTGATGTACTGTGGACCACCACTGA
This sequence comes from Rana muscosa, assembly GCA_029206835.1. NCBI lineage: Eukaryota > Metazoa > Chordata > Amphibia > Anura > Ranidae > Rana > Rana muscosa. The sequence continues at coordinate 2,249,542 of JARGYO010000232.1, forward strand.
TGTACTGTGGATCATCACTGATGTACTGTGGATCATCCCTGGTGTACTATGGAACATCACTGGTGTACTATGGATCATCACTGGTGTACTATGGATCATCACTGATGTACTATGGGCCATCACTGATGTACTATGGATCATCACTGATATACTGTGGACCATCCCTGATGTACTGTGGATCATCACTGATGTACTGTGGATCATTACTGATGTATTATGGGCCATCACTGGTGTACTGTGGATCATCACTGATGTACTGTGGATCATAACTGATGTACTGTGGATCATCACTGATGTACTGTGGATCATCACTGATGTACTATAGATCATTACTGATGTACTATGGGCCATCACTGGTGTACTATGGATCATCATTGATGTACTATGGATCATCACTGATGTACTATGGATCATCACTGATGTACTTTGGACCATCACTGATGTACTATGGGCCATCACTGGTGTACTATGGATCATCACTGATGTACTGTGGATCATCACTGATGTACTGTGGGCCATCACTGATGTACTATGGATCATCACTGATATACTGTGGACCATCCCTGATGTATTGTGGATCATCACTGATGTACTGTGGATCATCACTGATGTACAATAAATCATCACTGAAGTACTATGGGCCATCACTGGTGTACTATGGATCATCACTGGTGTACTATGGATCATCACTGATGTACTATGGATCATCACTGATGTACTATGGATCATGACTGGTGTACTATGGATCATCACTGATGTACTGTGGACCATCCCTGATGTACTGTGGATCATCACTGATGTACTGTGGATCATCACTGATGTACTGTGGATCATCACTGATGTACTGAGGATCATCACTGATGTACTATGGATCATCACTGATGTAGCTTGGATCATCACTGATGTACTGTGGATCATCACTCATGTACTGTGGATCATCACTGATGTACTATAGATCATCACTGTAGTACTATGGGCCATGACTGGTGTACTATGGATCATCACTGATGTACTATGAGCCATCACTGATGTACTATGGATCATCACTGGTGTACTATGGATCATCACTGATGTACTATGAGCCATCACTGATGTACTATGGATCATCACTGGTGTACAATGGATCACCACTGATGTACTATGGATCATCACTGATGTACTATGAGCCATCACTGATGTACTATGGGCCATCCCTGGTGTACTATGGATCATCACTGATGTACTGTGGATCATCACTGATGTACTATGGGACATCACTGGTGTACTATGGGCCATCACTGGTGTACTATGGATCATCACTGGTGTACTATGGGCCATCACTGGTGTACTATGGGCCATCACTGATGTACTATGGGCCATCACTGGTGTACTATGGATCATCACTGATGTACTGTGGATCATCACTGATGTACTGTGGGCCATCACTGATGTACTATGGATCATCACTGATATACTGTGGACCATCCCTGATGTATTGTGGATCATCACTGATGTACTGTGGATCATCACTGATGTACTAAAAAATCATCACTGAAGTACTATGGGCCATCACTGGTGTACTATGGATCATCACTGGTGTACTATGGATCATCACTGATGTACTATGGATCATCACTGATGTACTATGGATCATGACTGGTGTACTGTGGATCATCACTGATGTACTGTGGATCATCACTGATGTACTATAGATCATTACTGATGTACTATGGGCCATCACTGGTGTACTATGGATCATCATTGATGTACTATGGATCATCACTGATGTACTATGGATCATCACTGATGTACTATGGACCATCACTGATGTACTATGGGCCATCACTGGTGTACTATGGATCATCACTGATGTACTGTGGATCATCACTGATGTACTGTGGGCCATCACTGATGTACTATGGATCATCACTGGTGTACTATGGATCATCACTGATGTACTATGGATCATCACTGATGTACTATGGATCATGACTGGTGTACTATGGATCATCACTGATGTACTGTGGACCATCCCTGATGTACTGTGGATCATCACTGATGTACTGTGGATCATCACTGATGTACTGTGGATCATCACTGATGTACTGAGGATCATCACTGATGTACTATGGATCATCACTGATGTAGCTTGGATCATCACTGATGTACTGTGGATCATCACTCATGTACTGTGGATCATCACTGATGTACTATAGATAATCACTGTAGTACTATGGGCCATGACTGGTGTACTATGGATCATCACTGATGTACTATGAGCCATCACTGATGTACTATGGATCATCACTGGTGTACTATGGATCATCACTGATGTACTATGAGCCATCACTGATGTACTATGGATCATCACTGGTGTACAATGGATCACCACTGATGTACTATGGATCATCACTGATGTACTATGAGCCATCACTGATGTACTATGGGCCATCCCTGGTGTACTATGGATCATCACTGATGTACTGTGGATCATCACTGATGTACTATGGATCATCACTGGTGTACTATGGGCCATCACTGGTGTACTATGGATCATCACTGGTGTACTATGGGCCATCACTGGTGTACTATGGGCCATCACTGGTGTACTATGGATCATCACTGGTGTACTATGGACCATCACTGATGTACTATGGATCATCACTGGTGTACTATGGATCATCAATGGTGTACTATGGATCATCCCTGGTGTACTATGGATCATCACTGGTGTACTATGGATCATCACTGATATACTGTGGACCATCCCTGATATACTGTGGATCATCCCTGATGTACTGTGGATCATCACTGATGTACTGTGGGCCATCACAGGTGTACTGTGGGCCATCACAGGTGTACTATGGATCATCACTGATGTACTATGGATCATCACTGGTGTACTATGGATCATCACTGATGTACTGTGGACCATCCCTGATGTACTATAGATCATCACTGATGTACTGTGGATCATCACTGATGTACTATGGGCCATCACTGGTGTACTATGGGCCATCACTGGTGTACTATGGATCATCACTGGATTACTATGGATCATCCCTGGTGTACTATGGACCATCACTGATGTGCTTTGGGCCATCACTGGTGTACTATGGATCATCACTGATGTACTGTGGACCATCCCTGATGTACTGTGGATCATCACTGATGTACTATGGATCATCACTGATGTACTATGGACCATCACTGGTGTACTATGGACCATCACTGGTGTACTATGGATCATCACTGATATACTGTGGATCATCACTGATGTACTGTGGGCCATCACTGATGTACTATGGATCATCACTGATATACTGTGGACCATCCCTGATGTATTGTGGATCATCACTGATGTACTGTGGATCATCACTGATGTACTATAGATCATCACTGAAGTACTATGGGCCATCACTGGTGTACTATGGATCATCACTGGTGTACTATGGGCCATCACTGGTGTACTATGGATCATCACTGATGTACTATGGATCATCACTGATGTACTATGGATCATGACTGGTGTACTATGGATCATCACTGATGTACTGTGGACCATCCCTGATGTCCTGTGGATCATCACTGATGTACTGTGGATCATCACTGATGTACTGTGGATCATCACTGATGTACTGAGGATCATCACTGATGTACTATGGATCATCACTGATGTACCGTGGATCATCCCTGATGTACTGTGGATCATCACTGATGTACTGTGGATCATCACTGATGTACTATAGATCATCACTGAAGTACTATGGGCCATCACTGGTGTACTATGGATCATCACTGATGTATTATGGATCATCACTGATGTACTATGAGCCATCACTGATGTACTATGGATCATCACTGGTGTACTATGGGCCATCACTGAAGTACTATGGATCATCACTGGTGTACTATGGATCATCACTGGTGTACTATGGGCCATCACTGATGTACTATGGATCATCACTGGTGTACTATGGATCATCACTGATGTACTATAGATCATCACTGATGTACTATAGCTCATCACTGGTATACTATGGGCCATCTCTGGTGTACTATGGATCATCACTGGTGTACTATGGGCCATCACTGGTGTACTATGGATCATCACTGGTGTACTGTGGATCATCACTGGTGTACTATGGACCATCCCTGATGTACTGTGGATCATCACTGATGTACTGTGGATCATCACTGATGTACTATAGTTCATCACTGATGTACTATGGGCCATCACTGGTGTACTATGGATCATCACTGGTGTACTATGGATCATCACTGATGTACTATGGACCATCCCTGATGTACTGTGGTTCATCACTGATGTACTGTGGATCATCACTGATGTACTATGGATCATCACTGATGTACTGTGGATCATCACTGATGTACTATAGTTCATCACTGATGTACTATGGGCCATCACTGGTGTACTATGGATCATCACTGGTGTACTATGGATCATCACTGATGTACTATGGACCATCCCTAATGTACTGTGGATCATCACTGATGTACTATAGTTCATCACTGATGTACTATGGGCCATCACTGGTGTACTATGGATCATCACTGGTGTACTATGGATCATCACTGATGTACTATGGACCATCCCTGATGTACTGTGGATCATCACTGCTGTACTGTGGATCATCACTGATGTACTGTGGATCATCACTGATGTACTATGGATCATCACTGATGTACTATGGGCCATCACTGGTGTACTATGGGCCATCACTGGTGTACTATGGATCATCACTGGTGTACTATGGACCATCACTGATGGACTATGGACCATCACTGATGTACTATGGATCATCACTGATATACTGTGGACCATCCCTGATGTACTGTGGATCATCACTGATGTACTGTGGATCATCCCTGAAGTATTGTGGATCATCACTGATGTACTGTGGATCATCACTGATGTACTGTGTATCATAACTGATGTACTGTGGATCATCACTGATGTACTATAAATCATCACTGATGTACTATAGATCATCACTGATGTACTATGGACCATCACTGATGTACTATGGATCATCACTGATGTACTATGGACCATCACTGGTGTACTATGGATCATCACTGGTGTACTGTGGATCATCACTGGTGTACTATGGACCATCCCTGATGTACTGTGGATCATCACTGATGTACTGTGGATCATCACTGATGTACTATAGTTTATCACTGATGTACTATGGGCAATCACTGGTGTACTATGAATCATCACTGGTGTACTATGGATCATCACTGATGTACTATGGACCATCCCTGATGTACTGTGGATCATCACTGATGTACTGTGGATCATCACTGATGTACTATGGATCATCACTGATGTACTGTGGATCATCACTGATGTACTATAGTTCATCACTGATGTACTATGGGCCATCACTGGTGTACTATGGATCATCACTGATGTACTATGGACCATCCCTGATGTACTGAGGATCATCACTGATGTACTATAGTTCATCACTGATGTACTATGGGCCATCACTGGTGTACTATGGATCATCACTGATGTACTATGGACCATCCCTGATGTACTGTGGATCATCACTGATGTACTGTGGATCATCACTGATGTACTATGGATCATCACTGATGTACTATGGGCTATCACTGGTGTACTATGGGCCATCACTGGTGTACTATGGATCATCACTGGTGTACTATGGATCATCACTGGTGTACTATGGATCATCACTGATGTACTATGGACCATCACTGATGTACTATGGATCATCACTGATATACTGTGGACCATCCCTGATGTACTGTGGATCATCACTGATGTACTGTGGATCATCACTGAAGTATTGTGGATCATCACTGATGTACTGTGAATCCTCACTAATGTACTGTGGATCATAACTGATGTACTTTAGATCATCACTGATGTACTATGGACCATCACTGGTGTACTATGGGTCATCACTGGTGTACTGTGGATCATCACTGGTGTACTATGGACCAGCCCTGATGTACTGTGGATCATCACTGATGTACTGTGGATCATCACTGATGTACTATAGTTCATCACTGATGTACTATGGGCCATCACTGGTGTACTATGGATCATCACTGGTGTACTATGGATCATCACTGATGTACTATGGACCATCCCTGATGTACTGTGGATCATCACTGATGTACTATAGTTCATCACTGATGTACTATGGGCCATCACTGGTGTACTATGGATCATCACTGGTGTACTATGGATCATCACTGATGTACTATGGACCATCCCTGATGTACTGTGGATCATCACTGATGTACTATAGATCATCACTGATGTACTATGGATCATCACTGATGTACTATGGGCCATCACTGGTGTACTATGGGCCATCACTGGTGTACTATGGATCATCACTGGTGTACTATGGATCATCACTGGTGTACTATGGACCATCACTGATGTACTGTGGACCACCACTGATGTACTGTGGATCATCACTGATGTACTGTGGATCATCCCTGGTGTACTATGGAACATCACTGGTGTACTATGGATCATCACTGGTGTACTATGGATCATCACTGATGTACTATGGGCCATCACTGATGTACTATGGATCATCACTGATATACTGTGGACCATCCCTGATGTACTGTGGATCATCACTGATGTACTGTGGATCATCACTGAAGTATTGTGGATCATCACTGATGTACTGTGGATCATCACTGATGTACTGTGGATCATAACTGATGTACTGTGGATCATCACTGATGTACTGTGGATCATCACTGATGTACTATAGATCATTACTGATGTACTATGGGCCATCACTGGTGTACTATGGATCATCACTGATATACTGTGGACCATCCCTGATATACTGTGGATCATCCCTGATGTACTGTGGATCATCACTGATGTACTGTGGGCCATCACTGGTGTACTGTTGGCCATCACAGGTGTACTATGGATCATCACTGATGTACTATGGATCATCACTGGTGTACTATGGATCATCACTGATGTACTGTGGACCATCCCTGATGTACTATAGATCATCACTGATGTACTCTGGATCATCACTGATGTACTATGGGCCATCACTGGTGTACTATGGGCCATCACTGGTATACTATGGATCATCACTGGATTACTATGGATCATCCCTGGTGTACTATGGACCATCACTGATGTGCTTTGGGCCATCACTGGTGTACTATGGATCATCACTGATGTACTGTGGACCATCCCTGATGTACTGTGGATCATCACTGATGTACTATGGATCATCACTGATGTTCTATGGACCATCACTGGTGTACTATGGACCATCACTGGTGTACTATGGATCATCACTGATGTACTGTGGATCATCACTGATGTACTGTGGGCCATCACTGATGTACTATGGATCATCACTGATATACTGTGGACCATCCCTGATGTATTGTGGATCATCACTGATGTACTGTGGATCATCACTGATGTACTATAGATCATCACTGAAGTACTATGGGCCATCACTGGTGTACTATGGATCATGACTGGTGTACTATGGGCCATCACTGGTGTACTATGGATCATCACTGATGTACTATGGATCATCACTGATGTACTATGGATCATGACTGGTGTACTATGGATCATCACTGATGTACTGTGGACCATTCCTGATGTCCTGTGGATCATCACTGATGTACTGTAGATCATCACTGATGTACTGTGGATCATCACTGATGTACTGAGGATCATCACTGATGTACTATGGATCATCACTGATGTACCGTGGATCATCACTGATGTTCTGTGGATCATCACTGATGTACTGTGGATCATCACTGATGTACTATAGATCATCACTGAAGTACTTTGGGCCATCACTGGTGTACTATGGATCATCACTGATGTATTATGGATCATCACTGATGTATTATGAGCCATCACTGATGTACTATGGATCATCACTGGTGTACTATGGATCATCACTGATGTACTATGGATCATCACTGATGTACTATGAGCCATCACTGATGTACTATGGGCCATCCCTGGTGTACTATGGATCATCACTGATGTACTGTGGATCATCACTGATGTACTATGGGACATCACTGGTATACTATGGGCCATCTCTGGTGTACTATGGATCATCACTGCTGTACTATGGGCCATCACTGGTGAAGTATGGATCATCACTGGTGTACTATGGACCATCACTGATTTACTATGGACCATCACTGATGTACTGTGGATCATCACTGATGTACTGTGGGTCATCCCTGGTGTAATATGGATCATCACTGGTGTAATATGGATCATCACTGATGTACTGTGGATCATCACTGATGTACTGTGGACCATACCTGATGTACTGTGGATCATCACTGATGTACTGTGGATCATCACTGATGTACTGTGGATCATCACTGATGTACTGAGGATCATCACTGATGAACTATAGATCATCACTGATGTACTATGGACCATCACTGGTGACTATGAATCATCACTGGTGTACTATGGATCATCACTTGTGTACTATGGATCATCACTGATGTACTATAGCTCATCACTGATATACTATGGGTCATCACTTGTGTACTATGGATCATCACTGGTGTACTATGGATCATCCCTGATGTACTATGGACCATCCCTGATGTACTATGGACCATCCCTGATGTACTGTGAATCATCACTGGTGTACTGTGATTCATCACTGATGTACTATAGATCATCACTGATGTACTGTGGATCATCACTGATGTACTATGGGCCATCACTGGTGTACTATGGATCATCACTGATGTACTGTGGATCATCCCTGATGTACTGTGGGCCATCACTGATGTACTATGGATCATCACTGATGTACTATGGATCATGACTGGTGTACTATGGATCATCACTGATGTACTGTGGACCATCCCTTATGTACTGTGGATCATCACTGATGTACTGTGGATCATCACTGATGTACTATGGATCATCCCTGATGTACTATGGACCATCCCTGATGTACTTTGGATCATCACTGATGTACTATAGATCATCACTGATGTACTATGGGCCATCACTGGTGTACTATGGGCCATCACTGGAGTACTATGGATCATCACTGGTGTACTATGGACCATCACTAATTTTCTATGGACCATCACTGATGTACTGTGGATCATCACTGATGTACTGTGGATCATCCCTGGTGTACTATGGATAATCACTGGTGTACTATGGATCATCACTGATGTGCTATGGGCCATCACTGATGTACTATGGATCATCACTGATGTACTGTGGACCATCCTTGATGTACTGTGGATCATCACTGATGTACTGTGGATCATCACTGATGTACTGAGGATCATCACTGATGTACTATAGATCATCACTGATGTACTATGGGCCATCACTGGTGTACTGTGGATCATCACTGATGTACTGTGGATCATCACTGATGTACTATAGATCATCACTGATGTACTATGGACCATCACTGGTGTACTATGAATCATCACTGGTGTACTATTAATCATCACTGGTGTACTATGGATCATCACTGATGTACTATAGATCATCACTGATGTACTATGGACCATCACTGGTGTACTATGAATCATCACTGGTGTACTATGGATCATCACTGGTGTACTATGGATCATCACTGATGTACTATAGATCATCACTGATGTACTATGGGCCATCACTTGTGTACTATGGATCATCACTGGTGTACTATGGATCATCCCTAATGTACTATGGACCATCCCTGATGTACTATGGACCATCCCTGATGTACTGTGAATCATCACTGGTGTACTATAGATCATCACTGATGTACTGTGGATCATCACTGATGTACTATGGGCCATCACTGGTGTACTATGAGCAATCACTGGTGTACTATGGATCATCACTGATGTACTGTGGATCATCCCTGATGTACTGTGGGCCATCACTGATGTACTATGGATTATCACTGATGTACTATGGATCATGACTGGTGTACTATGGATCATCACTGATGTACTGTGGACCATCCCTGATGTACTGTGGATCATCACTGATGTACTGTGGATCATCACTGATGTACTGTGGATCATCACTGATGTACTATGGATCATCCCTGATGTACTATGGACCTTCCCTGATGTACTGTGGATCATCACTGATGTACTATAGATCATCACTGATGTACTATGGGCCATCACTGGTGTACTATGGGCCATCACTGGAGTACTATGGATCATTACTGGTGTAATATGGACCATCACTAATTTACTATGGACCATCACTGATGTACTGTGGATCATCACTGATGTACTGTGGATCATCCCTGGTGTACTGTGGATCATCACTGGTGTACTATGGATCATCACTGATGTACTATGGGCCATCACTGATGTACTATGGGCCATCACTGATGTACTATGGGCCATCACTGATGTGCTATGGATCATCAGTGATGTACTGTGGACCATCCCTGATGTACTGTGGATCATCACTGATGTACTGTGGATCATCACTGATGTACTGTGGATCATCACTGATGTACTGTGGATCATCACTGATGTACTGATGATCATCACTGATGTACTATAGATCATCACTGATGTACTATGGGCCATCACTGGTGTACTGTGGATCATCACTGATGTACTGTGGATCATCACTGATGTACTATAGATCATCACCGATGTACTATGGACCATCACTGGTGTACTATGAATCATCACTGGTGTACTATTAATCATCACTGGTGTACTATGGATCATCACTGATGTACTATAGATCATCACTGATGTACTATGGGCCATCACTGGTGTACTATGGATCATCCCTGATGTGCTATGGACCATCCCTGATGTACTATGGACCATCACTGATGTACTGTGAATCATCACTGGTGTACTGTGGATCATCACTGATGTACTATAGATAATCACTGATGTACTGTGGATCATCACTGATGTACTATGGGCCATCACTGGTGTACTATGGACCATCCCTGATGTACTATGGATCATCCCTGATGTACTATGGACCATCCCTGATGTACTGTGGATCATCACTGACCCTGCTGGTCTCTGCCGGACAAGTTCGTATGAAGTGGCCAACCTCCCCGCAGAAGAGACACAGACTGCCTTGGACTCGACGTAGACGTTCAGCAGGAGAAAGAGGTAAACTACGAAAACTCAAGAGACCTTGCCTATTCTCTGCCAGACTTCTTCAGGCCATAGCGAACTCCTCCGTTTGGATGTCATAGCTTCTCCCATGTTTCCCGTTATCCTCGGCATTCCATGGTTGAAGGCACACAACCCTCACGTAACTGGCTTACCGGAGATATTTTTTTTTTCGTCCAACTACTGCCAGACGCACTGCCTCTTTGGAGGAACTGTCAACTCCACGCCCCTCCTGGGTATCCACCCTGACCATGAAGCCTCTAAACTGATCCCGGTTGCTTATCACGAATTTCTGGACGTCTTTAATAAAAAGGGTGCAGACACTCTTCCACCTCATAGAACTTACGATTGCCCCATTGAACTTCTACCGGGAGCCGAGATCCCGTTTGGTCGGATTTACCCTCTCTCTGAGCCTGAATTGGAAGCCCTGCGTACCTATATCGACGAGAGCCTTGAAAAGCAGTTCATTCGGCCTTCCACTTCACCAGCAGGAGCCGGTATTTTCTTCGTTGAGAAAAAAGACCACACCTTGAGGCCCTGTGTGGACTATCGTGACCTTAACAGGGTCACTGTCAAGAATCGGTACCCTCTTCCTCTGATTCCCGAACTATTCCAGAGGCTGCGAGGGGCACGAGTGTTCTCCAAACTGGACTTGAGGGGTGCCTATAATCTTGTCAGAATCAGGGAGGGAGACGAATGGAAGACGGCCTTCCGGACACGCTTTGGCCACTTTGAGTATTTAGTCATGCCATTCGGGCTCTGCAATGCTCCAGCCACATTCCAGCATCTGGTAAACGATGTTTTTCGGGACTTTCTTGATTTATTCGTCATCGTGTATCTGGATGACATCCTTGTATTCTCTGAAACTTTAGAATCCCATCGGACTCATGTAAAAAAGGTATTAGCTCGATTGCGGGAACACCGACTTTACGCAAAGGCTGAAAAATGCGACTTTGAAAAGCAAGTTGTGCATTTCCTAGGGCTTGTCATCTCCGCCGAGGGAATCTCCATGGACCCTCAGAAAGTCGCTTCTGTCTTGGAATGGCCTGCTCCTACTGACAGAAAAGCTGTACAGAGGTTCGTGGGGTTTGCTAACTTTTATAGAAAATTTATTAAGGACTTTTCTGGCATCATCACTCCCATTACTCAGCTAACGAAACAGCATGTTCCCTTTCGATGGACCCCAAAGGCTCAGACAGCGTTTGAACAGTTGAAAGCCTTATTCACCTCAGCTCCCATCTTGAAACATCCCGATCCCTCCTTAGCTTATGTTTTGGAGGTAGACGCCTCGGAAAATGCAGTTGGGGAAAATGCATTTCCCAACGCCAAGGGCCCAAATCATTGCTCCACCCTGTGGCCTTCTTCTCTAAAAAATTAAATCCTTCCGAAAGGAATTATGATGTTGGTGACCGAGAGCTACTGGCTATCAAGGCCGCTCTTGAAGAATGGCGTTACCTTTTGGAGGGAGCTTCTCACCCAATTCTTATCTTTACAGATCACAAGAATCTTGAGTATTTGAAGACAACTAAATGCCTAAGACCTCGGCAGGCAAGATGGGCACTTTTTTTCTCTCGTTTCATGTTTCATATAACCTACCGTCCTGGCTCAAAGAACGGGAAACCAGATGCCTTGTCCCGCATGTTCAGTGATCCATTTGTATCCTCGGAACCTGATACTATTCTACCAGCCAATAATTTTTTACTTCTTCAGGCGGATCTGATGTCACAAATAAGAAAATATGTGGAAGACCAACCGCCTTCCAAGGACCTGGCTCTTCAACTAAGGGATGGCCTGTACTTCCATAAGAGGCAAATCTTTATCCCAGAACAGTTCAGAGTTGCCGTCCTAGGGCGATGTCATGATCATCCCCTAGCGGGTCACTTTGGGATTCACAAGACGGCTAATTTGATCTCCCGTACATTCTGGTGGCCAAACTTGATGAACGACTGCAAGAAATATGTAAGATCTTGTATTTCATGCCTTCGGAATAAGACAGACAGAGCCAGAACTTGGGGTCTACTTGAGCCCCTTCCTGTACCTGAGAAACCATGGAGCATGATCTCCATGGATTTTATAGTAGAACTTCCCCCATCTGAAGACTTCACTACCATTTTCGTTGTGGTTGATCGTTTGACCAAAATGGCCCACTTTGTACCTCTGCAAGGAACTCCTTCTGCCCCGGAGACTGCCTCAACTTTTATCAAGGAGATTGTAAGGTTGCATGGCATCCCTGACAGCATAGTTTCTGATCGAGGGGTGCAGTTCACTTCTAGATTTTGGAGGGCCTTATGTGAAACTTTGAACATTGAACTCCGCCTCTCCACAGCTTATCACCCACAAACTAATGGACAGACTGAAAGGGTCAATCAAACCCTAGAACAGTACCTACGATGCTTTTCTTCTTTTGCACAGGATGACTGGCTATCACTTCTCCCACTCGCGGAATTTTCATACAATAATTCCACCCATTCGGCAACCAAACAGTCACCTTTTTTCGCCAATTATGGATACCATCCTTCTTTCTTGCCTGAGCTGCCTATTGATTCTTCTGTACCTGCCGTACAAGACAGGTTGAACTTCCTTAACTCCAACTACCAATTACTGCAGGATACAATCTCCAAGACCCAGGCAGATAATAAAAAGTTATTCGACAAGAAGAGAAGAGGCAATTTGAATCTTGAACCTTTTCCAGCACCTCGCTGCCCGTCTGCTACCGAACCCGGCCACCCTTGTGATCCTGCACCAGCCTCCTGCTTGGCTTAACGCTTTCTCCAGTGCCTGTGCTAGCTGTCCATCCTACCAGCTTTCCTGAGTCCAGTTCCTTACCAGATGCTCTGCCTGCATCTCCACGTCTGCAACTCAGCTGACAAGTTCTGCACGCAACTACAGGCACTCGTGTAACTCCTCACCCTAGGTCTGTCCCATTCTCAGTGGGGCTTGGGTTGGAGATACAAGGGAGGCCGACCTCGTCATTCCAGACTCCTACCAGGTACGTGACAGTACCAGTCAGCCAGAGATGGAGTCTGGAAGGGAGGCCTCTCCAGCGAAGGACATTTACTAAACTATTTCTGCGCTCTCAAATATTGTGCAGAAGTTACAAGAGTGGGTCACTTTGGGATTCACAAGACGGCTAATTTGATCTCCCGTACATTCTGGTGGCCAAACTTGATGAACGACTGCAAGAAATATGTAAGATCTTGTATTTCATGCCTTCGGAATAAGACAGACAGAGCCAGAACTTGGGGTCTACTTGAGCCCCTTCCTGTACCTGAGAAACCATGGAGCATGATCTCCATGGATTTTATAGTAGAACTTCCCCCATCTGAAGACTTTACTACCATTTTCGTTGTGGTTGATCGTTTGACCAAAATGGCCCACTTTGTACCTCTGCAAGGAACTCCTTCTGCCCCGGAGACTGCCTCAACTTTTATCAAGGAGATTGTAAGGTTGCATGGCATCCCTGACAGCATAGTTTCTGATCGAGGGGTGCAGTTCACTTCTAGATTTTGGAGGGCCTTATGTGAAACATTGAACATTGAACTCCGCCTCTCCACAGCTTATCACCCACAAACTCATGGACAGACTGAAAGGGTCAATCAAACCCTTGAACAGTACCTACGATGCTTTTCTTCTTTTGCACAGGATGACTGGCTATCACTTCTCCCACTCGCGGAATTTTCATACAATAATTCCACCCATTCGGTAACCAAACAGTCACCTTTTTTCGCCAATTATGGATACCATCCTTCTTTCTTGCCTGAGCTGCCTATTGATTCTTCTGTACCTGCCGTACAAGACAGGTTGAACTTCCTTAACTCCAACTACCAATTACTGCAGGTCCCAGAACAGTTCAGAGTTGCCGTCCTAGGGCGATGTCATGATCATCCCCTAGCGGGTCACTTTGGGATTCACAAGACGGCTAATTTGATCTCCCTTACATTCTGGTGGCCAAACTTGATGAACGACTGCAAGAAATATGTAAGATCTTGTATTTCATGCCTTCGGAATAAGACAGACAGAGCCAGAACTTGGGGTCTACTTGAGCTCCTTCCTGTACCTGAGAAACCATGGAGCATGATCTCCATGGATTTTATAGTAGAACTTCCCCCATCTGAAGACTTCACTACCATTTTCGTTGTGGTTGATCGTTTGACCAAAATGGCCCACTTTGTACCTCTGCAAGGAACTCCTTCTGCCCCGGAGACTGCCTCAACTTTTATCAAGGAGATTGTAAGGTTGCATGGCATCCCTGACAGCATAGTTTCTGATCGAGGGGTGCAGTTCACTTCTAGATGTTGGAGGGCCTTATGTTAAACTTTGAACATTGAACTCCGCCTCTCCACAGCTTATCACCCACAAACTAATGGACAGACTGAAAGGGTCAATCAAACCCTTGAACAGTACCAACGATGCTTTTCTTCTTTTGCGCAGGATGACTGGCTATCACTTCTCCCACTCGCGGAATTTTCATACAATAATTCCACCCATTCGGCAACCAAACAGTCACCTTTTTTCGCCAATTATGGATACCATCCCTCTTTCTTGCCTGAGCTGCCTATTGATTCTTCTGTACCTGCCGTACAAGACAGATTGAACTTCCTTAACTCAAACTACCAATTACTGCAGGATACAATCTCCAAGACCCAGGCAGATAATAAAAAGTTATTCGACAAGAAGAGAAGAGGCAATTTGAATCTTGAACCTTTTCCAGTACCTCGCTGCCCGTCTGCTACCGAACCCGGCCACCCTTGTGATCCTATATATTTTTTTCGTCCAACTACTGCCAGACGCACTGCCTCTTGGGAGGAACTGTCAACTCCACGCCCCTCCTGGGTATCCACCCTGACCATGAAGCCTCTAAACTGATCCCGGTTGCTTATCACTAATTTCTGGACGTCTTTAATAAAAAGGGTGCAGACACTCTTCCACCTCATAGAACTTACGATTGCCCCATTGAACTTCTACCGGGAGCCGAGATCCCGTTTGGGCGGATTTACCCTCTCTCTGAGCCTGAATTGGAAGCCCTGCGTACCTATATCGACGAGAGCCTTGAAAAGCAGTTCATTCGGCCTTCCACTTCACCAGCAGGAGCCCGTCTGCTACCGAACCCGGCCACCCTTGTGATCCTGCACCAGCCTCCTGCTTGGCTTAACGCTGTCTCCAGTGCCTGTGCTAGCTGTCCATCCTACCAGCTTTCCTGAGTCCAGTTCCTTACCAGATGCTCTGCCTGCATCTCCACGTCTGCAACTCAGCTGACAAGTTCTGCACGCAACTACAGGCACTCGTGTAACTCCTCACCCTAGGTCTGTCCCATCCTCAGTGGGGCTTGGGTTGGAGATACAAGGGAGGCTGACCTCGTCATTCCAGACTCCTACCAGGTACGTGACAGTACCAGTCAGCCAGAGATGGAGTCTGGAAGGGAGGCCTCTCCACCGAAGGACATTTACCAAACTATTTCTGCGCTCTCAAATATTGTGCAGAAGTTACAAGAGAATCTTGGTCGCATGGAAGAGCGACTTCCGCATGAGGTGACCGTCGCATCGGCCTGTGCTCCTTTCACCGCCATGGAATTTTTCTACTCAAACAGAGTCTGGTCTGTTCCGTGATGCCACTCCCCCTCCGGAACCCAAAGTGCCTATCCCTGAACGGTTTTCTGGAGAACGTAAGAAGTTTCGTACCTTCCGGAATTCTTGTGAACTTTATTTTTCTCTGCTACCCCGAACCTTTGCATCAGAGGACATCAAGGTAGGGTTTATTATTACACTACTACTGAACAAACCACTCTCCTGGGCTCATCACCTTCGGGAACAACATGACCCTGTTCTGACTGCCACGGGTTCATTCTTCTCAGCCATGGCTCAGTTATACACTGACCCCTTTTCCCAGCAAACTGCCGAATCCATGCTTGACAAATTACAGCAAGGGCCAAGGCCTGTTGAAGATTACGTAACTGACTTTCGTGTTTGGAGCGCAGATACCCAATGGAATCACTGCACTTCGTCACCAGTTCCGTCTAGGACTTTCTGACACCGTAAAAGATGAACTTGCCAGAGTGGGAATACCCGCGTCCCTGGAAGATCTGATAAATTTAACTATTCAGATCGATCGGCGGTTTCGAGAAAGGCAATCGGAAAATTCTAAAGGGACTCTTTCTGTGGTTTCAAGGCCAGCCGCCCCTGCTCCTCTACCTGTTCCTTCCCCCAGAAGGAGGGAACAGCATAAGGCACCTCACAGCAGTTTTCGTAGGTTACCTCTTTCTCCTGCTGAACGTCTACGTCGAGTCCAAGGCAGTCTGTGTCTCTACTGCGGGGAGGTTGGCCACTTCATACGAACTTGTCCGGCAGAGACCTGCAGGGTCTCTTCCCGTCAGCCTCTTGTGATGCATCTCCCTGGGAAGGATCAGTCACATGTCTCTCTTCCCATCAAGCTTCAGCTCCCCAAAAAGACGGTTTCAGTACTTGCAATCATAGACTCTGGGGCCTGCAGCTGTTTTGTGGACTCTGCATTTGCTTCTCTTCAGCAGCTGCCCTTGGGTACCAAGAGGCAAGGGTTCCATGTCCATCTGGCTGACGGCTCCGGTATTAAATCAGGCCCGGTTACTCAGGGGACCTTGCCTATTCTCTGCCAGACTTCTTCAGGCCATAGCGAACTCCTCCGTTTGGATGTCATAGCTTCTCCCATGTTTCCCGTTATCCTCGGCATTCCATGGTTGAAGGCACACAACCCTCACGTTGACTGGCTTACCGGAGATATCTCTTTTTCGTCCAACTACTGCCAGACGCACTGCCTCTTGGGAGGAACTGTCAACTCCACGCACCTCCTGGGTATCCACCCTGACCATGAAGCCTCTAAACTGATCCCGGTTGCTTATCACAAATTTCTGGACGTCTTTAATAAAAAGGGTGCAGACACTCTTCCACCTCATAAACCTTACGATTGCCCCATTGAACTTCTACCGGGAGCCGAGATCCCGTTTGGTCGGATTTACCCTCTCTCTGAGCCTGAATTGGAAGCCCTGCGTACCTATATCGACGAGAGCCTTGAAAAGCAGTTCATTCGGCCTTCCACTTCACCAGCAGGAGCCGGTATTTTCTTCGTTGAGAAAAAAGACCACACCTTGAGGCCCTGTGTGGACTATCGTGACCTTAACAGGGTCACTGTCAAGAATCGGTACCCTCTTCCTCTGATTCCCGAACTATTCCAGAGGCTGCGAGGGGCACGAGTGTTCTCCAAACTGGACTTGAGGGGTGCCTATAATCTTGTCAGAATCAGGGAGGGAGACGAATGGACGACGGCCTTCCGGACACGTTTTGGCCACTTTGAGTATTTAGTCATGCCATTCGGGCTCTGCAATGCTCCAGCCACATTCCAGCATCTGGTAAACGATTTTTTTCGGGACTTTCTTGATTTATTCGTCATCGTGTATCTGGATGACATCCTTGTATTCTCTGAAACTTTAGAATCCCATCGGACTCATGTAAAAAAGGTATTAGCTCGATTGCGGGAACACTGACTTTACGCAAAGGCTGAAAAATGCGACTTTGAAAAGCAAGTTGTGCATTTCCTAGGGCTTGTCATCTCCGCCGAGGGAATCTCCATGGACCCTTAGAAAGTCGCTTCTGTCTTGGAATGGTCTGCTCCTACTGACAGAAAAGCTGTACAGAGGTTCGTGGGGTTTGCTAACTTTTATAGAACATTTATTAAGGACTTTTCTGGCATCATCACTCCCATTACTCAGCTAACGAAACAGCATGTTCCCTTTCGATGGACCCCAGAGGCTCAGACAGCGTTTGAACAGTTGAAAGCCTTATTCACCTCAGCTCCCATCTTGAAACATCCCGATCCCTCCTTAGCTTATGTTTTGGAGGTAGACGCCTCGGAAAATGCAGTTGAGGCTATTATTTCCCAACGCCAAGGGCCCAAATCATTGCTCCACCCTGTGGCCTTCTTCTCTAAAAAAATTAAATCCTTCCGAAAGGAATTATGATGTTGGTGACCGAGAGCTACTGGCTATCAAGGCCGCTCTTGAAGAATGGTGTTACCTTTTGGAGGGAGCTTCTCACCCAATTCTTATCTTCACAGATCACAAGAATCTTGAGTATTTGAAGACAGCTAAACGCCTAAGACCTCGGCAGGCAAGATGGGCACTTTTTTCTCTCGTTTCATGTTTCATATAACCTACCGTCCTGGCTCAAAGAACGGGAAACCAGATGCCTTGTCCCGCATGTTCAGTGATCCAGTTGTATCCTCGGAACCTGATACTATTCTACCAGCCAATAATTTTTTACTTCTTCAGGCGGATCTGATGTCACAAATAAGAAAATATGTGGAAGACCAACCGCCTTCCAAGGACCTGGCTCTTCAACTAAGGGATGGCCTGTACTAAGAGGCCTATTTGTCTTAGAGGCAAATCTTTATCCCAGAACAGTTCAGAGTTGCCGTCCTAGGGCGATGTCATGATCATCCCCTAGCGGGTCACTTTGGGATTCACAAGACGGCTAATTTGATCTCCCGTACATTCTGGTGGCCAAACTTGATGAACGACTGCAAGAAATATGTAAGATCTTGTATTTCATGCCTTCGGAATAAGACAGACAGAGCCAGAACTTGGGGTCTACTTGAGCCCCTTCCTGTACCTGAGAAACCATGGAGCATGATCTCCATGGATTTTATAGTAGAACTTCCCCCATCTGAAGACTTCACTACCATTTTCGTTGTGGTTGATCGTTTGACCAAAATGGCCCACTTTGTACCTCTGCAAGGAACTCCTTCTGCCCCGAGACTGCCTCAACTTTTATCAAGGAGATTGTAAGGTTGCATGGCATCCCTGACAGCATAATTTCTGATCGAGGGGTGCAGTTCACTTCTAGATTTTGGAGGGCCTTATGTGAAACTTTGAACATTGAACTCCGCCTCTTCACAGCTTATCACCCACAAACTAATGGACAGACTGAAAGGGTCAATCAAACCCTTGAACAGTACCTACGATGCTTTTCTTCTTTTGCACAGGATGACTGGCTATCACTTCTCCCACTCGCGGAATTTTCATACAATAATTCCACCCATTCGGCAACCAAACAGTCACCTTTTTTCGCCAATTATGGATACCATCCTTCTTTCTTGCCTGAGCTGCCTATTGATTCTTCTGTACCTGCCGTACAAGACAGGTTGAACTTCCTTAACTCCAACTACCAATTACTGCAGGATACAATCTCCAAGACCCAGGCAGATAATAAAAAGTTATTCGTCAAGAAGAGAAGAGGCAATTTGAATCTTGAACCTGGAGATAAGGTCTGGCTTTCCATAGCGAACTTGAAACTAAGTTGCCCCTCGAGGAAGCTTGGCCCAAGATTTTTGGGGCCTTTTCAAGTACCTCGCTGCCCGTCTGCTACCGAACCCGGCCACCCTTGTGATCCTGCACCAGCCTCCTGCTTGGCTTAACGCTGTCTCCAGTGCCTGTGCTAGCTGTCCATCCTACCAGCTTTCCTGAGTCCAGTTCCTTACCAGATGCTCTGCCTGCATCTCCACGTCTCACTCGTGTAACTCCTCACCCCAGGTCTGTCCCATCCTCAGTGGGGCTTGGGTTGGAGATACAAGGGAGGCCGACCTCGTCATTCCAGAATCCTACCAGGTCACTGTCGAGAATCGGTACCCTCTTCCTCTGATTCCCGAACTATTCCAGAGGCTGCGAGGGGCACGAGTGTTCTCCAAACTGGACTTGAGGGGTGCCTATAATCTTGTCAGAATCAGGGAGGGAGACGAATGGAAGACGGCCTTCTGGACACGCTTTGGCCACTTTGAGTATTTAGTCATGCCATTCGGGCTCTGCAATGCTCCAGCCACATTCCAGCATCTGGTAAACGATGTTTTTCGGGACTTTCTTGATTTATTCGTCATCGTGTATCTGGATGACATCCTTGTATTCTCTGAAACTTTAGAATCCCATCGGACTCATGTAAAAAAGGTATTAGCTCGATTGCGGGAACACCGACTTTACGCAAAGGCTGAAAAATGCGACTTTGAAAAGCAAGTTGTGCATTTCCTAGGGCTTGTCATCTTCGCCGAGGGAATCTCCATAGACCCTCAGAAAGTCGCTTCTGTCTTGGAATGGCCTGCTCCTACTGACAAAAAAGCTGTACAGAGGTTCGTGGGGTTTGCTAACCCTGGGAAGGATCAGTCACATGTCTCTCTTCCCATCAAGCTTCAGCTCCCCGAAAAGACGGTTTCAGTACTTGCAATCATAGACTCTGGGGCCTGCAGCTGTTTTGTGGACTCTGCATTTGCTTCTCTTCAGCAGCTGCCCTTGGGTACCAAGAGGCAAGGGTTCCATGTCCATCTGGCTGACGGCTCCGGTATTAAATCAGGCCCGGTTACTCAAGAGACCTTGCCTATTCTCTGCCAGACTTCTTCAGGCCATAGCGAACTCCTCCGTTTGGATGTCATAGCTTCTCCCATGTTTCCCGTTATCCTCGGCATTCCATGGTTGAAGGCACACAACCCTCACGTTGACTGGCTTACCGGAGATATATTTTTTTTTTCGTCCAACTACTGCCAGACGCACTGCCTCTTGGGAGGAACTGTCAACTCCACGCCCCTCCTGGGTATCCACCCTGACCATGAAGCCTCTAAACTGATCCCGGTTGCTTACCACGAATTTCTGGACGTCTTTAATAAAAAGGGTGCAGACACTCTTCCACCTCATAGAACTTACGATTGCCCCATTGAACTTCTACCGGGAGCCGAGATCCCGTTTGGTCGGATTTACCCTCTCTCTGAGCCTGAATTGGAAGCCCTGCGTACCTATATCGATGAGAGCCTTGAAAAGCAGTTCATTCGGCCTTCCACTTCACCAGCAGGAGCCGGTATTTTCTTCGTTGAGAAAAAAGACCACACCTTGAGGCCCTGTGTGGACTATCGTGACCTTAACAGGGTCACTGTCAAGAATCGGTACCCTCTTCCTCTGATTCCCGAACTATTCCAGAGGCTGCGAGGGGCACGAGTGTTCTCCAAACTGGACTTGAGGGGTGCCTATAATCTTGTCAGAATCAGGGAGGGAGACGAATGGAAGACGGCCTTCCGGACACGCTTTGGCCACTTTGAGTATTTAGTCATGCCATTCGGGCTCTGCAATGCTCCAGCCACATTCCAGCATCTGGTAAACGATGTTTTTCGGGACTTTCTTGATTTATTCGTCATCGTGTATCTGGATGACATCCTTGTATTCTCTGAAACTTTAGAATCCCATCGGACTCATGTAAAAAAGGTATTAGCTCGATTGCGGGAACACCGACTTTAAGCAAAGGCTGAGAAATGCGACTTTGAAAAGCAAGTTGTGCATTTCCTAGGGCTTGTCATCTCCGCCGAGGGAATCTCCATGGACCCTCAGAAAGTCGCTTCTGTCTTGGAATGGCCTGCTCCTACTGACAGAAAAGCTGTACAGAGGTTCGTGGGGTTTGCTAACCCTGGGAAGGATCAGTCACATGTCTCTCTTCCCATCAAGCTTCAGCTCCCCGAAAAGACGGTTTCAGTACTTGCAATCATAGACTCTGGGGCCTGCAGCTGTTTTGTGGACTCTGCATTTGCTTCTCTTCAGCAGCTGCCCTTGGGTACCAAGAGGCAAGGGTTCCATGTCCATCTGGCTGACGGCTCCGGTATTAAATCAGGCCCGGTTACTCAAGAGACCTTGCCTATTCTCTGCCAGACTTCTTCAGGCCATAGCGAACTCCTCCGTTTGGATGTCATAGCTTCTCCCATGTTTCCCGTTATCCTCGGCATTCCATGGTTGAAGGCACACAACCCTCACGTTGACTGGCTTAACGGAGATATATATATTTTTTTCGTCCAACTACTGCCAGACGCACTGCCTCTTGGGAGGAACTGTCAACTCCACGCCCCTCCTGGGTATCCACCCTGACCATGAAGCCTCTAAACTGATCCCGGTTGCTTATCACTAATTTCTGGACGTCTTTAATAAAAAGGGTGCAGACACTCTTCCACCTCATAGAACTTACGATTGCCCCATTGAACTTCTACCGGGAGCCGAGATCCCGTTTGGTCGGATTTACCCTCTCTCTGAGCCTGAATTGGAAGCCCTGCGTACCTATATCGACGAGAGCCTTGAAAAGCAGTTCATTCGGCCTTCCACTTCACCAGCAGGAGCCGGTATTTTCTTCGTTGAGAAAAAAGACCACACCTTGAGGCCCTGTGTGGACTATCGTGACCTTAACAGGGTCACTGTCAAGAATCGGAACCCTCTTCCTCTGATTCCCGAACTATTCCAAAGGCTGCGAGGGGCACGAGTGTTCTCCAAACTGGACTTGAGGGGTGCCTATAATCTTGTCAGAATCAGGGAGGGAGACGAATGGAAGACGGCCTTCCGGACACGCTTTGGCCACTTTGAGTATTTAGTCATGCCATTCGGGCTCTGCAATGCTCCAGCCACATTCCAGCATCTGGTAAACGATGTTTTTCGGGACTTTCTTGATTTATTCGTCATCGTGTATCTGGATGACATCCTTGTATTCTCTGAAACTTTAGAATCCCATCGGACTCATGTAAAAAAGGTATTAGCTCGATTGCGGGAACACCGACTTTACGCAAAGGCTGAAAATTGCGACTTTGAAAAGCAAGTTGTGCATTTCCTAGGGCTTGTCATCTCCGCCGAGGGAATCTCCATGGACCCTCAGAAAGTCGCTTCTGTCTTGGAATGGCCTGCTCCTACTGACAGAAAAGCTGTACAGAGGTTCGTGGGGTTTGCTAACCCTGGGAAGGATCAGTCACATGTCTCTCTTCCCATCAAGCTTCAGCTCCCCGAAAAGACGGTTTCAGTACTTGCAATCATAGACTCTGGGGCCTGCAGCTGTTTTGTGGACTCTGCATTTGCTTCTCTTCAGCAGCTGCCCTTGGGTACCAAGAGGCAAGGGTTCCATGTCCATCTGGCTGACGGCTCCGGTATTAAATCAGGCCCGGTTACTCAAGAGACCTTGCCTATTCTCTGCCAGACTTCTTCAGGCCATAGCGAACTCCTCCGTTTGGATGTCATAGCTTCTCCCATGTTTCCCGTTATCCTCGGCATTCCATGGTTGAAGGCACACAACCCTCACGTTGACTGGCTTACCGGAGATATATTTTTTTTCGTCCAACTACTGCCAGACGCACTGCCTCTTGGGAGGAACTGTCAACTCCACGCCCCTCCTGGGTATCCACCCTGACCATGAAGCCTCTAAACTGATCCCGGTTGCTTATCACAAATTTCTGGACGTCTTTAATAAAAAGGGTGCAGACACTCTTCCACCTCATAGAACTTACGATTGCCCCATTGAACTTCTACCGGGAGCCGAGATCCCGTTTGATCGGATTTACCCTCTCTCTGAGCCTGAATTGGAAGCCCTGCGTACCTATATCGTCGAGAGCCTTGAAAAGCAGTTCATTCGGCCTTCCACTTCACCAGCAGGAGCCGGTATTTTCTTCGTTGAGAAAAAAGACCACACCTTGAGGCCCTGTGTGGACTATCGTGACCTTAACAGGGTCACTGTCAAGAATCGGTACCCTCTTCCTCTGATTCCCGAACTATTCCAGAGGCTGCGAGGGGCACGAGTGTTCTCCAAACTGGACTTGAGGGGTGCCTATAATCTTGTCAGAATCAGGGAGGGAGACGAATGGAAGACGGCCTTCCGGACACGCTTAGGCCACTTTGAGTATTTAGTCATGCCATTCGGGCTCTGCAATGCTCCAGCCACATTCCAGCATCTGGTAAACGATGTTTTTCGGGACTTTCTTGATTTATTCGTCATCGTGTATCTGGATGACATCCTTGTATTCTCTGAAACTTTAGAATCCCATCGGACTCATGTAAAAAAGGTATTAGCTCGATTGCGGGAACACCGACTTTACGCAAAGGCTGAAAAATGCGACTTTGAAAAGCAAGTTGTGCATTTCCTAGGGCTTGTCATCTTCGCCGAGGGAATCTCCATGGACCCTCAGAAAGTCGCTTCTGTCTTGGAATGGCCTGCTCCTACTGACAGAAAAGCTGTACAGAGGTTCGTGGGGTTTGCTAACCCTGGGAAGGATCAGTCACATGTCTCTCTTCCCATCAAGCTTCAGCTCCCCAAAAAGACGGTTTCAGTACTTGCAATCATAGACTCTGGGGCCTGCAGCTGTTTTGTGGACTCTGCATTTGCTTCTCTTCAGCAGCTGCCCTTGGGTACCAAGAGGCAAGGGTTCCATGTCCATCTGGCTGACGGCTCCGGTATTAAATCAGGCCCGGTTACTCAAGAGACCTTGCCTATTCTCTGCCAGACTTCTTCAGGCCATAGCGAACTCCTCCGTTTGGATGTCATAGCTTCTCCCATGTTTCCCGTTATCCTCGGCATTCCATGGTTGAAGGCACACAACCCTCACGTTGACTGGCTTACCGGAGATATATATTTTTTTCGTCCAACTACTGCCAGACGCACTGCCTCTTGGGAGGAACTGTCAACTCCACGCCCCTCCTGGGTATCCACCCTGACCATGAAGCCTCTAAACTGATCCCGGTTGCTTATCACTAATTTCTGGACGTCTTTAATAAAAAGGGTGCAGACACTCTTCCACCTCATAGAACTTACGATTGCCCCATTGAACTTCTACCGGGAGCCGAGATCCCGTTTGGTCGTATTTACCCTCTCTCTGAGCCTGAATTGGAAGCCCTGCGTACCTATATCGACGAGAGCCTTGAAAAGCAGTTCATTCGGCCTTCCACTTCACCAGCAGGAGCCGGTATTTTCTTCGTTGAGAAAAAAGACCACACCTTGAGGCCCTGTGTGGACTATCGTGACCTTAACAGGGTCACTGTCAAGAATCGGAACCCTCTTCCTCTGATTCCCGAACTATTCCAGAGGCTGCGAGGGGCACGAGTGTTCTCCAAACTGGACTTGAGGGGTGCCTATAATCTTGTCAGAATCAGGGAGGGAGACGAATGGAAGACGGCCTTCCGGACACGCTTTGGCCACTTTGAGTATTTAGTCATGCCATTCGGGCTCTGCAATGCTCCAGCCACATTCCAGCATCTGGTAAACGATGTTTTTCGGGACTTTCTTGATTTATTCGTCATCGTGTATCTGGATGACATCCTTGTATTCTCTGAAACTTTAGAATCCCATCGGACTCATGTAAAAACGGTATTAGCTCGATTGCGGGAACACCGACTTTACGCAAAGGCTGAAAAATGCGACTTTGAAAAGCAAGTTGTGCATTTCCTAGGGCTTGTCATCTCCGCCGAGGGAATCTCCATGGACCCTCAGAAAGTCGCTTCTGTCTTGGAATGGCCTGCTCCTACTGACAGAAAAGCTGTACAGAGGTTCGTGGGGTTTGCTAACCCTGGGAAGGATCAGTCACATGTCTCTCTTCCCATCAAGCTTCAGCTCCCCGAAAAGACGGTTTCAGTACTTGCAATCATAGACTCTGGGGCCTGCAGCTGTTTTGTGGACTCTGCATTTGCTTCTCTTCAGCAGCTGCCCTTGGGTACCAAGAGGCAAGGGTTCCATGTCCATCTGGCTGACGGCTCCGGTATTAAATCAGGCCCGGTTACTCAGGGGACCTTGCCTATTCTCTGCCAGACTTCTTCAGGCCATAGCGAACTCCTCCGTTTGGATGTCATAGCTTCTCCCATGTTTCCCGTTATCCTCGGCATTCCATGGTTGAAGGCACACAACCCTCACGTTGACTGGCTTACCGGAGATATCTCTTTTTCGTCCAACTACTGCCAGACGCACTGCCTCTTGGGAGGAACTGTCAACTCCACGCACCTCCTGGGTATCCACCCTGACCATGAAGCCTCTAAACTGATCCCGGTTGCTTATCACGAATTTCTGGACGTCTTTAATAAAAAGGGTGCAGACACTCTTCCACCTCATAAACCTTACGATTACCCCATTGAACTTCTACCGGGAGCCGAGATCCCGTTTGGTCGGATTTACCCTCTCTCTGAGCCTGAATTGGAAGCCCTGCGTACCTATATCGACGAGAGCCTTGAAAAGCAGTTCATTCGGCCTTCCACTTCACCAGCAGGAGCCGGTATTTTCTTCGTTGAGAAAAAAGACCACACCTTGAGGCCCTGTGTGGACTATCGTGACCTTAACAGGGTCACTGTCAAGAATCGGTACCCTCTTCCTCTGATTCCCGAACTATTCCAGAGGCTGCGAGGGGCACGAGTGTTCTCCAAACTGGACTTGAGGGGTGCCTATAATCTTGTCAGAATCAGGGAAGGAGACGAATGGAAGACGGCCTTCCGGACACGTTTTGGCCACTTTGAGTATTTAGTCATGCCATTCGGGCTCTGCAATGCTCCAGCCACATTCCAGCATCTGGTAAACGATGTTTTTCGGGACTTTCTTGATTTATTCGTCATCGTGTATCTGGATGACATCCTTGTATTCTCTGAAACTTTAGAATCCCATCGGACTCATGTAAAAAAGGTATTAGCTCGATTGCGGGAACACTGACTTTACGCAAAGGCTGAAAAATGCGACTTTGAAAAGCAAGTTGTGCATTTCCTAGGGCTTGTCATCTCCGCCGAGGGAATCTCCATGGACCCTTAGAAAGTCGCTTCTGTCTTGGAATGGTCTGCTCCTACTGACAGAAAAGCTGTACAGAGGTTCGTGGGGTTTGCTAACTTTTATAGAACATTTATTAAGGACTTTTCTGGCATCATCACTCCCATTACTCAGCTAACGAAACAGCATGTTCCCTTTCGATGGACCCCAGAGGCTCAGACAGCGTTTGAACAGTTGAAAGCCTTATTCACCTCAGCTCCCATCTTGAAACATCCCGATCCCTCCTTAGCTTATGTTTTGGAGGTAGACGCCTCGGAAAATGCAGTTGAGGCTATTATATCCCAACGCCAAGGGCCCAAATCATTGCTCCACCCTGTGGCCTTCTTCTCTAAAAAAATTAAATCCTTCCGAAAGGAATTATGATGTTGGTGACCGAGAGCTACTGGCTATCAAGGCCGCTCTTGAAGAATGGCGTTACCTTTTGGAGGGAGCTTCTCACCCAATTCTTATCTTCACAGATCACAAGAATCTTGAGTATTTGAAGACAGCTAAACGCCTAAGACCTCGGCAGGCAAGATGGGCACTTTTTTTCTCTCGTTTCATGTTTCATATAACCTACCGTCCTGGCTCAAAGAACGGGAAACCAGATGCCTTGTCCCGCATGTTCAGTGATCCAGTTGTATCCTCGGAACCTGATACTATTCTACCAGCCAATAATTTTTTACTTCTTCAGGCGGATCTGATGTCACAAATAAGAAAATATGTGGAAGACCAACCGCCTTCCAAGGAATTATTGTATGAAAATTCCGCGAGTGGGAGAAGTGATAGCCAGTCATCCTGTGCAAAAGAAGAAAAGCATCGTAGGTACTGTTCAAGGGTTTGATTGACCCTTTCAGTCTGTCCATTAGTTTGTGGGTGATAAGCTGTGGAGAGGCGGAGTTCAATGTTCAAAGTTTCACATAAGGCCCTCCAAAATCTAGAAGTGAACTGCACCCCTCGATCAGAAACTATGCTGTCAGGGATGCCATGCAACCTTACAATCTCCTTGATAAAAGTTGAGGCAGTCTCCGGGGCAGAAGGAGTTCCTTGCAGAGGTACAAAGTGGGCCATTTCGGTCAAACGATCAACCACAACGAAAATGGTAGTGAAGTCTTCAGATGGGGGAAGTTCTACTATAAAATCCATGGAGATCATGCTCCATGGTTTCTCAGGTACAGGAAGGGGCTCAAGTAGACCCCAAGTTCTGGCTCTGTCTGTCTTATTCCGAAGGCATGAAATACAAGATCTTACATATTTCTTGCAGTCGTTCATCAAGTTTGGCCACTAGAATGTACGGGAGATCAAATTAGCCGTCTTGTGAATCCCAAAGTGACCCGCTCTTGTAACTTCTGCACAATATTTGAGAGCGCAGAAATAGTTTGGTAAATGTCCTTCGGTGGAGAGGCCTCCCTTCCAGACTCCATCTCTGGCTGACTGGTACTGTCACGTACCTGGTAGGAGTCTGGAATGACGAGGTCGGCCTCCCTTGTATCTCCAACCCAAGCCCCACTGAGGATGGGACAGACCAAGGGTGAGGAGTTACACGAGAGCCTGTAGTTGCGTGCAGAACTTGTCAGCTGAGTTGCAGACGTGGAGATGC
The DNA here is from genome assembly GCA_029206835.1 of Rana muscosa. Classification (NCBI taxonomy): domain Eukaryota; kingdom Metazoa; phylum Chordata; class Amphibia; order Anura; family Ranidae; genus Rana; species Rana muscosa. The sequence continues at coordinate 2,278,867 of JARGYO010000232.1, forward strand.
AGGCAGAGCATCTGGTAAGGAACTGGACTCAGGAAAGCTGGTAGGATGGACAGCTAGCACAGGCACTGGAGACAGCGTTAAGCCAAGCAGGAGGCTGGTGCAGGATCAAAAGGGTGGCCGGGTTCGGTAGCAGACGGGCAGCGAGGTACTGGAAAAGGCCCCAAAAATCTTGGGCCAAGCTTCCTCGAGGGGCAACTTAGTTTCAAGTTCGCTGTGGAAAGCCAGACCTTATCTCCAGGTTCAAGATTCAAATTGCCTCTTCTGTTCTTGTCGAATAACTTTTTATTATCTGCCTGGGTCTTGGAGATTGTATCCTGCAGTAATTGGTAGTTGGAGTTAAGGAAGTTCAACCTGTCTTGTACGGCAGGTACAGAAGAATCAATAGGCAGCTCAGGCAAGAAAGAAGGATGGTGTCCATAATTGGCGAAAAAAGGTGACTGTTTGGTTGCCGAATGGGTGGAATTATTGTATGAAAATTCCGCGAGTGGGAGAAGTGATAGCCAGTCATACTGTGCAAAAGAAGAAAAGCATCGTAGGTACTGTTCAAGGGTTTGATTGACCCTTTCAGTCTGTCCATTAGTTTGTGGGTGATAAGCTGTGGAGAGGCGGAGTTCAATGTTCAAAGTTTCACATAAGGCGCTCCAACATCTAGAAGTGAACTGCACCCCTCGATCAGAAACTATGCTGTCAGGGATGCCATGCAACCTTACAATCTCCTTGATAAAAGTTGAGGCAGTCTCCGGGGCAGAAGGAGTTCCTTGCAGAGGTACAAAGTGGGCCATTTTGGTCAAACGATCAACCACAACGAAAATGGTAGTGAAGTCTTCAGATGGGGGAAGTTCTACTATAAAATCCATGGAGATCATGCTCCATGGTTTCTCAGGTACAGGAAGGGGCTCAAGTAGACCCCAAGTTCTGGCTCTGTCTGTCTTATTCCGAAGGCATGAAATACAAGATCTTACATATTTCTTGCAGTCGTTCATCAAGTTTGGCCACCAGAATGTACGGGAGATCAAATTAGCCGTCTTGTGAATCCCAAAGTGACCCGCTAGGGGATGATCATGACATCGCCCTAGGACGGCAACTCTGAACTGTTCTGGGACCTGCAGTAATTGGTAGTTGGAGTTAAGGAAGTTCAACCTGTCTTGTACGGCAGGTACAGAAGAATCAATAGGCAGCTCAGGCAAGAAAGAAGGATGGTATCCATAATTGGCGAAAAAAGGTGACTGTTTGGTTACCGAATGGGTGGAATTATTGTATGAAAATTCCACGAGTGGGAGAAGTGATAGCCAGTCATCCTGTGCAAAAGAAGAAAAGCATCGTAGGTACTGTTCAAGGGTTTGATTGACCCTTTCAGTCTGTCCATTAGTTTGTGGGTGATAAGCTGTGGAGAGGCGGAGTTCAATGTTCAATGTTTCACATAAGGCCCTCCAAAATCTAGAAGTGAACTGCACCCCTCGATCAGAAACTATGCTGTCAGGGATGCCATGCAACCTTACAATCTCCTTGATAAAAGTTGAGGCAGTCTCCGGGGCAGAAGGAGTTCCTTGCAGAGGTACAAAGTGGGCCATTTTGGTCAAACGATCAACCACAACAAAAATGGTAGTAAAGTCTTCAGATGGGGGAAGTTCTACTATAAAATCCATGGAGATCATGCTCCATGGTTTCTCAGGTACAGGAAGGGTAGTAGACCCCAAGTTCTGGCTCTGTCTGTCTTATTCCGAAGGCATGAAATACAAGATCTTACATATTTCTTGCAGTCGTTCATCAAGTTTGGCCACCAGAATGTACGGGAGATCAAATTAGCCGTCTTGTGAATCCCAAAGTGACCCGCTCTTGTAACTTCTGCACAATATTTGAGAGCGCAGAAATAGTTTTCTAAATGTCCTTCGGTGGAGAGGCCTCCCTTATAGACTCCATCTCTGGCTGACTGGTACTGTCACGTACCTGGTAGGAGTCTGGAATGACGAGGTCGGCCTCCCTTGTATCTCCAACCCAAGCCCCACTGAGAATGGGACAGACCTAGGGTGAGGAGTTACACGAGTGCCTGTAGTTGCGTGCAGAACTTGTCAGCTGAGTTGCAGACGTGGAGATGCAGGCAGAGCATCTGGTAAGGAACTGGACTCAGGAAAGCTGGTAGGATGGACAGCTAGCACAGGCACTGGAGAAAGCGTTAAGCCAAGCAGGAGGCTGTGCAGGATCACAAGGGTGGCCAGGTTCGGTAGCAGACGGGCAGCGAGGTACTGGAAAAGGTTCAAGATTCAAATTGCCTCTTCTCTTCTTGTCGAAGAAATTTTTATTATCTGCCTGGGTCTTGGAGATTGTATCTTGCAGTAATTGGTAGTTGGAGTTAAGGAAGTTCAACCTGTCTTGTACGGCAGGTACAGAAGAATCAATAGGCAGCTCAGGCAAGAAAGAAGGATAGTATCCATAATTGGCGAAAAAAGGTGACTGTTTGGTTGCCGAATGGGTGGAATTATTGTATGAAAATTCCGCGAGTGGGAGAAGTGATATCCAGTCATCCTGTGCAAAAGAAGAAAAGCATCGTAGGTACTGTTCAAGGGTTTGATCGACCCTTTCAGTCTGTCCATTAGTTTGTGGGTGATAAGATGTGGAGAGGCGGAGTTCAATGTTCAAAGTTTCACATAAGGCCCTCCAAAATCTAGAAGTGAACTGCACCCCTCGATCAGAAATTATGCTGTCAGGGATGCCATGCAACCTTACAATCTCCTTGATAAAAGTTGAGGCAGTCTCGGGGCAGAAGGAGTTCCTTGCAGAGGTACAAAGTGGGCCATTTTGGTCAAACGATCAACCACAACGAAAATGGTAGTGAAGTCTTCAGATGGGGGAAGTTCTACTATAAAATCCATGGAGATCATGCTCCATGGTTTCTCAGGTACAGGAAGGGGCTCAAGTAGACCCCAAGTTCTGGCTCTGTCTGTCTTATTCCGAAGGCATGAAATACAAGATCTTACATATTTCTTGCAGTCGTTCATCAAGTTTGGCCACCAGAATGTACGGGAGATCAAATTAGCCGTCTTGTGAATCCCAAAGTGACCCGCTAGGGGATGATCATGACATTGCCCTAGGACGGCAACTCTGAACTGTTCTGGGACCTGCAGTAATTGGTAGTTGGAGTTAAGGAAGTTCAACCTGTCTTGTACGGCAGGTACAGAAGAACCAATAGGCAGCTCAGGCAAGAAAGAAGGATGGTATCCATAATTGGCGAAAAAAGGTGACTGTTTGGTTACCGAATGGGTGGAATTATTGTATGAAAATTCCACGAGTGGGAGAAGTGATAGCCAGTCATCCTGTGCAAAAGAAGAAAAGCATCGTAGGTACTGTTCAAGGGTTTGATTGACCCTTTCAGTCTGTCCATTAGTTTGTGGGTGATAAGCTGTGGAGAGGCGGAGTTCAATGTTCAAAGTTTCACATAAGGCCCTCCAAAATCTAGACGTGAACTGCACCCCTCGATCAGAAACTATGCTGTCAGGGATGCCATGCAACCTTACAATCTCCTTGATAAAAGTTGAGGCAGTCTCCGGGGCAGAAGGAGTTCCTTGCAGAGGTACAAAGTGGGCCATTTTGGTCAAACGATCAACCACAACGAAAATGGTAGTGAAGTCTTCAGATGGGGGAAGTTCTACTATAAAATCCATGGAGATCATGCTCCATGGTTTCTCAGGTACAGAAAGGGGCTCAAGTAGACCCCAAGTTCTGGCTCTGTCTGTCTTATTCCGAAGGCATGAAATACAAGATCTTACATATTTCTTGCAGTCGTTCATCAAATTTGGCCACCAGAATGTACGGGAGATCAAATTGGCCGTCTTGTGAATCCCAAAGTGACCCGCTCTTGTAACTTCTGCACAATATTTGAGAGCGCAGAAATAGTTTGGTAAATGTCCTTCGGTGGAGAGGCCTCCCTTCCAGACTCCATCTCTGGCTGACTGGTACTGTCACGTACCTGGTAGGAGTCTGGAATGACGAGGTCGGCCTCCCTTGTATCTCCAACCCAAGCCCCACTGAGGATGGGACAGACCTAGGGTGAGGAGTTACACGAGTGCCTGTAGTTGCGTACAGAACTTGTCAGCTGAGTTGCAGACGTGGAGATGCAGGCAGAGCATCTGGTAAGGAACTGGACTCAGGAAAGCTGGTAGGATGGACAGCTAGCACAGGCACTGGAGACAGCGTTAAGCCAAGCAGGAAACTGGTGCAGGATCACAAGGGTGGCCGGGTTCGGTAGCAGACGGGCAGCGAGGTACTGGAAAAGGTTCAAGATTCAAATTGCCTCTTCTCTTCTTGTCGAAGAACTTTTTATTATCTGCCTGGGTCTTGGAGATTGTATCCTGCAGTAATTGGTAGTTTGAGTTAAGGAAGTTCAACCTGTCTTGTACGGCAGGTACAGAAGAATCAATAGGCAGCTCAGGCAAGAAAGAAGGATGGTATCCATAATTGGCGAAAAAAGGTGACTGTTTGGTTGCCGAATGGGTGGAATTATTGTATGAAAATTCCGCGAGTGGGAGAAGTGATAGCCAGTCATCCTGTGCAAAAGAAGAAAAGCATCGTAGGTACTGTTCAAGGGTTTGATTGACCCTTTCAGTCTGTCCATTAGTTTGTGGGTGATAAGCTGTGGAGAGGCGGAGTTCAATGTTCAAAGTTTCACATAAGGCCCTCCAAAATCTAGAAGTGAACTGCACCCCTCGATCAGAAACTATGCTGTCAGGGATGCCATGCAACCTTACAATCTCCTTGATAAAAGTTGAGGCAGTCTCCGGGGCAGAAGGAGTTCCTTGCAGAGGTACAAAGTGGGCCATTTTGGTCAAACGATCAACCACAACGAAAATGGTAGTGAAGTCTTCAGATGGGGGAAGTTCTACTATAAAATCCATGGAGATCATGCTCCATGGTTTCTCAGGTACAGGAAGGGGCTCAAGTAGACCCCAAGTTCTGGCTCTGTCTGTCTTATTCCGAAGGCATGAAATACAAGATCTTACATATTTCTTGCAGTCGTTCATCAAGTTTGGCCACCAGAATGTACGGGAGATCGAATTAGCCGTCTTGTGAATCCCAAAGTGACCCGCTAGGGGATGATCATGACATCGCCCTAGGACGGCAACTCTGAACTGTTCTGGGATAAAGATTTGCCTCTTAGACAAATAGGCCTCTTAGTACAGGCCATCCCTTAGTTGAAGAGCCAGGTCCTTGGAAGGCGGTTGGTCTTCCACATATTTTCTTATTTGTGACATCAGATCCGCCTGAAGAAGTAAAAAATTATTGGCTGGTAGAATAGTATCAGGTTCCGAGGATACAACTGGATCACTGAACATGCGGGACAAGGCATCTGGTTTCCCGTTCTTTGAGCCAGGACGGTAGGTTATATGAAACATGAAACGAGAGAAAAAAAGTGCCCATCTTGCCTGCCGAGGTCTTAGGCGTTTAGCTGTCTTCAAATACTCAAGATTCTTGTGATCTGTGAAGATAAGAATTGGGTGAGAAGCTCCCTCCAAAAGGTAACGCCATTCTTCAAGAGCGGCCTTGATAGCCAGTAGCTCTCGGTCACCAACATCATAATTCCTTTCGGAAGGATTTAATTTTTTTAGAGAAGAAGGCCACAGGGTGGAGCAATGATTTGGGCCCTTGGCGTTGGGATATAATAGCCTCAACTGCATTTTCCGAGGCGTCTACCTCCAAAACATAAGCTAAGGAGGGATCGGGATGTTTCAAGATGGGAGCTGAGGTGAATAAGGCTTTCAACTGTTCAAACGCTGTCTAAACCTCTGGGGTCCATCGAAAGGGAACATGCTGTTTCGTTAGCTGAGTAATGGGAGTGATGATGCCAGAAAAGTCCTTAATAAATGTTCTATAAAAGTTAGCAAACCCCACGAACCTCTGTACAGCTTTTCTGTCAGTAGGAGCAGACCATTCCAAGACAGAAGCGACTTTCTAAGGGTCCATGGAGATTCCCTCGGCGGAGATGACAAGCCCTAGGAAATGCACAACTTGCTTTTCAAAGTCGCATTTTTCAGCCTTTGCGTAAAGTCAGTGTTCCCGCAATCGAGCTAATACCTTTTTTACATGAGTCCGATGGGATTCTAAAGTTTCAGAGAATACAAGGATGTCATCCAGATACACGATGACGAATAAATCAAGAAAGTCACGAAAAACATCGTTTACCAGATGCTGGAATGTGGCTGGAGCATTGCAGAGCCCGAATGGCATGACTAAATACTCAAAGTGGCCAAAGCGAATCATCCAGATACACGATGACGAATAAATCAAGAAAGTCCCGAAAAAAATCGTTTACCAGATGCTGGAATGTGGCTGGAGCATTGCAGAGCCCGAATGTCATGACTAAATACTCAAAGTGGCCAAAACGTGTCCCGAAGGCCGTCTTCCATTCGTCTCCCTCCCTGATTCTGACAAGATTATAGGCACCCCTCAAGTCCAGTTTGGAGAACACTCGTGCCCCTCGCAGCCTCTGGAATAGTTCGGGAATCAGAGGAAGAGGGTTCCGATTCTTGACAGTGACCCTGTTAAGGTCACGATAGTCCACACAGGGCCTCAAGGTGTGGTCTTTTTTCTCAACGAAGAAAATACCGGCTCCTGCTGGTGAAGTGGAAGGCCGAATGAACTGCTTTTCAAGGCTCTCGTCGATATAGGTACGCAAAAGAAGAAAAGCATCGTAGGTACTGTTCAAGGGTTTGATTGACCCTTTCAGTCTGTCCATTAGTTTGTGGGTGATAAGCTGTGGAGAGGCGGAGTTCAATGTTCAATGTTTCACATAAGGCCCTCCAAAATCTAGAAGTGAACTGCACCCCTCGATCAGAAACTATGCTGTCAGGGATGCCATGCAACCTTACAATCTCCTTGATAAAAGTTGAGGCAGTCTCCGGGGCAGAAGGAGTTCCTTGCAGAGGTACAAAGTGGGCCATTTTGGTCAAACGATCAACCACAACAAAAATGGTAGTAAAGTCTTCAGATGGGGGAAGTTCTACTATAAAATCCATGGAGATCATGCTCCATGGTTTCTCAGGTACAGGAAGGGTAGTAGACCCCAAGTTCTGGCTCTGTCTGTCTTATTCCGAAGGCATGAAATACAAGATCTTACATATTTCTTGCAGTCGTTCATCAAGTTTGGCCACCAGTTTGGCCACCAGAATGTACGGGAGATCAAATTAGCCGTCTTGTGAATCCCAAAGTGACCCGCTCTTGTAACTTCTGCACAATATTTGAGAGCGCAGAAATAGTTTTCTAAATGTCCTTCGGTGGAGAGGCCTCCCTTCCAGACTCCATCTCTGGCTGACTGGTACTGTCACGTACCTGGTAGGAGTCTGGAATGACGAGGTCGGCCTCCCTTGTATCTCCAACCCAAGCCCCACTGAGAATGGGACAGACCTAGGGTGAGGAGTTACACGAGTGCCTGTAGTTGCGTGCAGAACTTGTCAGCAGAGTTGCAGACGTGGAGATGCAGGCAGAGCATCTGGTAAGGAACTGGACTCAGGAAAGCTGGTAGGATGGACAGCTAGCACAGGCACTGGAGAAAGCGTTAAGCCAAGCAGGAGGCTGTGCAGGATCACAAGGGTGGCCGGGTTCGGTAGCAGACGGGCAGCGAGGTACTGGAAAAGGTTCAAGATTCAAATTGCCTCTTCTCTTCTTGTTGAAGAACTTTTTATTATCTGCCTGGGTCTTGGAGATTGTATCCTGCAGTAATTGGTAGTTGGAGTTAAGGAAGTTCAACCTGTCTTGTACGGCAGGTACAGAAGAATCAATAGGCAGCTCAGGCAAGAAAGAAGGATAGTATCCATAATTGGCGAAAAAAGGTGACTGTTTGGTTGCCGAATGGGTGGAATTATTGTATGAAAATTCCGCGAGTGGGAGAAGTGATAGCCAGTCATCCTGTGCAAAAGAAGAAAAGCATCGTAGGTACTGTTCAAGGGTTTGATTGACCCTTTCAGTCTGTCCATTAGTTTGTGGGTGATAAGATGTGGAGAGGTGGAGTTCAATGTTCAAAGTTTCACATAAGGCCCTCCAAAATCTAGAAGTGAACTGCACCCCTCGATCAGAAATTATGCTGTCAGGGATGCCATGCAACCTTACAATCTCCTTGATAAAAGTAAATCAGTCTCGGGGCAGAAGGAGTTCCTTGCAGAGGTACAAAGTGGGCCATTTTGGTCAAACGATCAACCACAACGAAAATGGTAGTGAAGTCTTCAGATGGGGGAAGTTCTACTATAAAATCCATGGAGATCATGCTCCATGGTTTCTCAGGTACAGGAAGGGGCTCAAGTAGACCCCAAGTTCTGGCTCTGTCTGTCTTATTCCGAAGGCATGAAATACAAGATCTTACATATTTCTTTCAGTCGTTCATCAAGTTTGGCCACCAGAATGTACGGGAGATCAAATTAGCCGTCTTGTGAATCCCAAAGTGACCCGCTAGGGGATGATCATGACATCACCCTAGGACGGCAACTCTGAACTGTTCTGGGACCTGCAGTAATTGGTAGTTGGAGTTAAGGAAGTTCAACCTGTCTTGTACGGCAGGTACAGAAGAATCAATAGGCAGCTCAGGCAAGAAAGAAGGATGGTATCCATAATTGGCGAAAAAAGGTGACTGTTTGGTTACCGAATGGGTGGAATTATTGTATGAAAATTCCGCGAGTGGGAGAAGTGATAGCCAGTCATCCTGTGCAAAAGAAGAAAAGCATCGTAGGTACTGTTCAAGGGTTTGATTGACCCTTTCAGTCTGTCCATTAGTTTGTGGGTGATAAGCTGTGGAGAGGCGGAGTTCAATGTTCAATGTTTCACATAAGGCCCTCCAAAATCTAGAAGTGAACTGCACCCCTCGATCAGAAACTATGCTGTCAGGGATGCCATGCAACCTTACAATCTCCTTGATAAAAGTTGAGGCAGTCTCCGGGGCAGAAGGAGTTCCTTGCAGAGGTACAAAGTGGGCCATTTTGGTCAAACGATCAACCACAACAAAAATGGTAGTAAAGTCTTCAGATGGGGGAAGTTCTACTATAAAATCCATGGAGATCATGCTCCATGGTTTCTCAGGTACAGGAAGGGTAGTAGACCCCAAGTTCTGGCTCTGTCTGTCTTATTCCGAAGGCATGAAATACAAGATCTTACATATTTCTTGCAGTCGTTCATCAAGTTTGGCCACCAGAATGTACGGGAGATCAAATTAGCCGTCTTGTGAATCCCAAAGTGACCCGCTCTTGTAACTTCTGCACAATATTTGAGAGCGCAGAAATAGTTTTCTAAATGTCCTTCGGTGGAGAGGCCTCCCTTCCAGACTCCATCTCTGGCTGACTGGTACTGTCACGTACCTGGTAGGAGTCTGGAATGACGAGGTCGGCCTCCCTTGTATCTCCAACCCAAGCCCCACTGAGAATGGGACAGACCTAGGGTGAGGAGTTACACGAGTGCCTGTACTTGCGTGCAGAACTTGTCAGCTGAGTTGCAGACGTGGAGATGCAGGCAGAGCATCTGGTAAGGAACTGGACTCAGGAAAGCTGGTAGGATGGACAGCTAGCACAGGCACTGGAGAAAGCGTTAAGCCAAGCAGGAGGCTGTGCAGGATCACAAGGGTGGCCGGGTTCGGTAGCAGACGGGCAGCGAGGTACTGGAAAAGGTTCAAGATTCAAATTGCCTCTTCTCTTCTTGTCGAAGAACTTTTTATTATCTGCCTGGGTCTTGGAGATTGTATCCTGCAGTAATTGGTAGTTGGAGTTAAGGAAGTTCAACCTGTCTTGTACGGCAGGTACAGAAGAATCAATAGGCAGCTCAGGCAAGAAAGAAGGATAGTATCCATAATTGGCGAAAAAAGGTGACTGTTTGGTTGCCGAATGGGTGGAATTATTGTATGAAAATTCCGCGAGTGGGAGAAGTGATATCCAGTCATCCTGTGCAAAAGAAGAAAAGCATCGTAGGTACTGTTCAAGGGTTTGATCGACCCTTTCAGTCTGTCCATTAGTTTGTGGGTGATAAGATGTGGAGAGGCGGAGTTCAATGTTCAAAGTTTCACATAAGGCCCTCCAAAATCTAGAAGTGAACTGCACCCCTCGATCAGAAACTATGCTGTCAGGGATGCCATGCAACCTTACAATCTCCTTGATAAAAGTTGAGGCAGTCTCCGGGGCAGAAGGAGTTCCTTGCAGAGGTACAAAGTGGGCCATTTTGGTCAAACGATCAACCACAACGAAAATGGTAGTGAAGTCTTCAGATGGGGGAAGTTCTACTATAAAATCCATGGAGATCATGCTCCATGGTTTCTCAGGTACAGGAAGGGGCGAAAAAAAAATATATCTCCGGTAAGCCAGTCAACGTGAGGGTTGTGTGCCTTCAACCATGGAATGCCGAGGATAACGGGAAACATGGGAGAAGCTATGACATCCAAACGGAGGAGTTCGCTATGGCCTGAAGAAGTCTGGCAGAGAATAGGCAAGGTCTCTTGAGTAACCGGGCCTGATTTAATACCGGAGCCGTCAGCCAGATGGACATGGAACCCTTGCCTCTTGGTACCCAAGGGCAGCTGCTGAAGAGAAGCAAATGCAGAGTCCACAAAACAGCTGCAGGCCCCAGAGTCTATGATTGCAAGTACTGAAACCGTCTTTTCGGGGAGCTGAAGCTTGATGGGAAGAGAGACATGTGACTGATCCTTCCCAGGGTTAGCAAACCCCACGAACCTCTGTACAGCTTTTCTGTCAGTAGGAGCAGGCCATTCCAAGACAGAAGCGACTTTCTGAGGGTCCATGGAGATTCCCTCGGCGAAGATGACAAGCCCTAGGAAATGCACAACTTGCTTTTCAAAGTCGCATTTTTCAGCCTTTGCGTAAAGTCAGTGTTCCCGCAATCGAGCTAATACCTTTTTTACATGAGTCCGATGGGATTCTAAAGTTTCAGAGAATACAAGGATGTCATCCAGATACACGATGACGAATAAATCAAGAAAGTCCCGAAAAAAATTGTTTACCAGATGCTGGAATGTGGCTGGAGCATTGCAGAGCCCGAATGGCATGACTAAATACTCAAAGTGGCCAAAACGTGTCCGGAAGGCCGTCTTCCATTCGTCTCCCTCCCTGATTCTGACAAGATTATAGGCACCCCTCAAGTCCAGTTTGGAGAACACTCGTGCCCCTCGCAGCCTCTGGAATAGTTCGGGAATCAGAGGAAGAGGGTACCGATTCTTGACAGTGACCCTGTTAAGGTCACGATAGTCCACACAGGGCCTCAAGGTGTGGTCTTTTTTCTCAACGAAGAAAATACCGGCTCCTGCCGGTGAAGTGGAAGGCCGAATGTACTGCTTTTCAAGGCTCTCGTCGATATAGGTACGCAGGGCTTCCAATTCAGGCTCAGAGAGAGGGTAAATCCGACCAAACGGGATCTCGGCTCCCGGTAGAAGTTCAATGGGGCAATCGTAAGTTCTATGAGGTGGAAGAGTGTCTGCACCCTTTTTATTAAAGACGTCCAGAAATTAGTGATAAGCAACCGGGATCAGTTTAGAGGCTTCATGGTCAGGGTGGATACCCAGGAGGGGCGTGGAGTTGACAGTTCCTCCCAAGAGGCAGTGCGTCTGGCAGTAGTTGGACGAAAAAAAAATATATCTCCGGTAAGCCAGTCAACGTGAGGGTTGTGTGCCTTCAACCATGGAATGCCGAGGATAACGGGAAACATGGGAGAAGCTATGACATCCAAACGGAGGAGTTCGCTATGGCCTGAAGAAGTCTGGCAGAGAATAGGCAAGGTCTCTTGAGTATAGGGATGAGCTTCGTGTTCGAGTCGAACATACGTTTGACTCGAACATCGGCTGTTCGATCGTTCGACGAAGATCGAACGATTTGGGCCGTTCGCGCCAAATTCGAGTGACGCGAACGGCCCACAATGCACTACGCCATCGCAGTGTCATCCAGGCGCTGTGATTGGCCAAGCATGCACTGTGACCCCGCATGCTTGGCCAATCACAGCGCCGGCAGCGAGGAGAGCAATGATTGGCCACAGGCAGGATGCCTGTGGCCAATTATTGCTGAGGGTGTTTAGTACACGCCCCACACTATAAAAGGCCGCCAGCACGGCGGCCTAGTGTAGTGTGTTCCGGAGCAGGGATAGAGCAGCATAGGCAGGGACAGTGACTGTTATTTCTTTCTTGCTTAACCTGGATTCCTTTAGTTTAGGGAAAGAGAAGGATAGGTAGGGAGAGTGTCAGTGTGTTTTGTGCTTGTGCTATAGTGTGCTTAAAAAAAACATTTATTCTAGGGACAGAAAACTGTAGGTAGGGACAGTGTCAGTTTCTTTCACTCTGCAAGTCCTTGTTTCCAGGGACCTGGAAGGACAGTGAGTGAATTGTCCTTGTGCTATATTGTGCTTAAAAAAACATTTATTCTAGGGACAGAAAACTGTAGGTAGGGAGAGTGTCAGTTTCTTTCACTCTGCAAGTCCTTGTTTCCAGGGACCTGGAAGGACAGTGAGTGAATTGTCCTTGTGCTATATTGTGATTAAAAAAAACATTTTTTCTAGGGACAGAAAACTGTAGGTAGGGAGAGTGTTTTTTTTCTTTCACTCTGCAAGTCCTTGTTTCCAGGGACCTGTAAGGACAGTGAGTGAATTGTTCTTGTGCTATATTGTGATTAAAAAAAACATTTTTTCTAGGGACAGAAAACTGTAGGTAGGGAGAGTGTTTTTTTTCTTTCACTCTGCAAGTCCTTGTTTCCAGGGACCTGGAAGGACAGTGAGTGAATTGTCCTTGTGCTATATTGTGCTTAAAAAAACATTTATTCTAGGGACAGAAAACTGTAGGTAGGGAGAGTGTCAGTTTATTTCACTCTGCAAGTCCTTGTTTCCAGGGACCTGTAAGGACAGTGAGTGAATTGTCCTTGTGCTATATTGTGATTAAAAAAAACATTTTTTCTAGGGACAGAAAACTGTAGGTAGGGAGAGTGTTTTTTTTCTTTCACTCTGCAAGTCCTTGTTTCCAGGGACCTGTAAGGACAGTGAGTGAATTTTTCTTGTGCTATATTGTGATTAAAAAAAACATTTTTTCTAGGGACAGAAAACTGTAGGTAGGGAGAGTGTTTTTTTTCTTTCACTCTGCAAGTCCTTGTTTCCAGGGACCTGGAAGGACAGTGAGTGAATTGTCCTTGTGCTATATTGTGCTTAAAAAAACATTTATTCTAGGGACAGAAAACTGTAGGTAGGGAGAGTGTCAGTTTATTTCACTCTGCAAGTCCTTGTTTCCAGGGACCTGTAAGGACAGTGAGTGAATTGTCCTTGTGCTATATTGTGATTAAAAAAAACATTTTTTCTAGGGACAGAAAACTGTAGGTAGGGAGAGTGTTTTTTTTCTTTCACTCTGCAAGTCCTTGTTTCCAGGGACCTGTAAGGACAGTGAGTGAATTTTTCTTGTGCTATATTGTGATTAAAAAAAACATTTTTTCTAGGGACAGAAAACTGTAGGTAGGGAGAGTGTTTTTTTTCTTTCACTCTGCAAGTCCTTGTTTCCAGGGACCTGTAAGGACAGTGAGTGAATTTTTCTTGTGCTATATTGTGATTAAAAAAAACATTTTTTCTAGGGACAGAAAACTGTAGGTAGGGAGAGTGTTTTTTTTCTTTCACTCTGCAAGTCCTTGTTTCCAGGGACCTGTAAGGACAGTGAGTGGATTTTTCTTGTGCTATATTGTGATTAAAAAAAACATTTTTTCTAGGGACAGAAAACTGTAGGTAGGGAGAGTGTTTTTTTTCTTTCACTCTGCAAGTCCTTGTTTCCAGGGACCTGTAAGGACAGTGAGTGAATTTTTCTTGTGCTATATTGTGATTAAAAAAACATTTTTTCTAGGGACAGAAAACTGTAGGTAGGGAGAGTGTTTTTTTTCTTTCACTCTGCAAGTCCTTGTTTCCAGGGACCTGTAAGGACAGTGAGTGAATTTTTCTTGTGCTATATTGTGATTAAAAAAAACATTTTTTCTAGGGACAGAAAACTGTAGGTAGGGAGAGTGTTTTTTTTCTTTCACTCTGCAAGTCCTTGTTTCCAGGGACCTGTAAGGACAGTGAGTGAATTTTTCTTGTGCTATATTGTGATTAAAAAAAACATTTTTTCTAGGGACAGAAAACTGTAGGTAGGGAGAGTGTTTTTTTTCTTTCACTCTGCAAGTCCTTGTTTCCAGGGACCTGTAAGGACAGTGAGTGAATTTTTCTTGTGCTATATTGTGATTAAAAAAAACATTTTTTCTAGGGACAGAAAACTGTAGGTAGGGAGAGTGTTTTTTTTCTTTCACTCTGCAAGTCCTTGTTTCCAGGGACCTGTAAGGACAGTGAGTGAATTTTTCTTGTGCTATATTGTGATTAAAAAAAACATTTTTTCTAGGGACAGAAAACTGTAGGTAGGGAGAGTGTTTTTTTTCTTTCACTCTGCAAGTCCTTGTTTCCAGGGACCTGTAAGGACAGTGAGTGAATTTTTCTTGTGCTATATTGTGATTAAAAAAAACATTTTTTCTAGGGACAGAAAACTGTAGGTAGGGAGAGTGTTTTTTTTCTTTCACTCTGCAAGTCCTTGTTTCCAGGGACCTGTAAGGACAGTGAGTGAATTGTTCTTGTGCTATATTGTGATTAAAAAAAACATTTTTTCTAGGGACAGAAAACTGTAGGTAGGGAGAGTGTTTTTTTTCTTTCACTCTGCAAGTCCTTGTTTCCAGGGACCTGTAAGGACAGTGAGTGAATTGTTCTTGTGCTATATTGTGATTAAAAAAAACATATTTTCTAGGGACAGAAAACTGTAGGTAGGGAGAGTGTTTTTTTTCTTTCACTCTGCAAGTCCTTGTTTCCAGGGACCTGTAAGGACAGTGAGTGAATTTTTCTTGTGCTATATTGTGATTAAAAAAAACATTTTTTCTAGGGACAGAAAACTGTAGGTAGGGAGAGTGTTTTTTTTCTTTCACTCTGCAAGTCCTTGTTTCCAGGGACCTGTAAGGACAGTGAGTGAATTGTTCTTGTGCTATATTGTGATTAAAAAAAACATTTTTTCTAGGGACAGAAAACTGTAGGTAGGGAGAGTGTTTTTTTTCTTTCACTCTGCAAGTCCTTGTTTCCAGGGACCTGTAAGGACAGTGAGTGAATTTTTCTTGTGCTATATTGTGATTAAAAAAAACATTTTTTCTAGGGACAGAAAACTGTAGGTAGGGAGAGTGTTTTTTTTCTTTCACTCTGCAAGTCCTTGTTTCCAGGGACCTGTAAGGACAGTGAGTGAATTGTTCTTGTGCTATATTGTGATTAAAAAAAACATTTTTTCTAGGGACAGAAAACTGTAGGTAGGGAGAGTGTTTTTTTTCTTTCACTCTGCAAGTCCTTGTTTCCAGGGACCTGTAAGGACAGTGAGTGAATTTTTCTTGTGCTATATTGTGATTAAAAAAAACATTTTTTCTAGGGACAGAAAACTGTAGGTAGGGAGAGTGTTTTTTTTCTTTCACTCTGCAAGTCCTTGTTTCCAGGGACCTGTAAGGTTAGTGAGTGAATTTTTCTTGTGCTATATTGTGATTAAAAAAAACATTTTTTCTAGGGACAGAAAACTGTAGGTAGGGAGAGTGTTTTTTTTCTTTCACTCTGCAAGTCCTTGTTTCCAGGGACCTGTAAGGACAGTGAGTGAATTGTTCTTGTGCTATATTGTGATTAAAAAAAACATTTTTTCTAGGGACAGAAAACTGTAGGTAGGGAGAGTGTTTTTTTTCTTTCACTCTGCAAGTCCTTGTTTCCAGGGACCTGTAAGGACAGTGAGTGAATTTTTCTTGTGCTATATTGTGATTAAAAAAAACATTTTTTCTAGGGACAGAAAACTGTAGGTAGGGAGAGTGTTTTTTTTCTTTCACTCTGCAAGTCCTTGTTTCCAGGGACCTGTAAGGACAGTGAGTGAATTGTTCTTGTGCTATATTGTGATTAAAAAAAACATTTTTTCTAGGGACAGAAAACTGTAGGTAGGGAGAGTGTTTTTTTTCTTTCACTCTGCAAGTCCTTGTTTCCAGGGACCTGTAAGGACAGTGAGTGAATTTTTCTTGTGCTATATTGTGATTAAAAAAAACATTTTTTCTAGGGACAGAAAACTGTAGGTAGGGAGAGTGTCAGTTTCTTTCACTGTGAAAGTCCTTGTTTCAAGGGACAGAGAAGGACACCTGAAGGTAGCCCTTATTGCTTTTTTCCCATCTCCGTGCAGGCCATCTATTAGAATGTCTGGAAGGCAAACAAGGAGAGGCAGACAGTCAGGAGGCAATAAAAGAGGGCAAGCAGGCTCTGTGTCTGGGGGCAACAGTGCTGGTCGTGGACGCGGTGCATTGTCATCAGCACATGGCCATGGGACACGCTTGTCCTTCTTTTCGGCAGCTGGACATGTTGAGCCACATCATGCCGAAGACTTGGTAGAGTGGATGACCAAGCCCTCCTCCTCCTCCTCATCCTCTCTCACCCAGGCTCAGGGTACTGGAAAAGCAGCTGCCAAAGCGTCGTCTTCCCTGGTATCAATGTCAGACAAATCATCAGTCACTCCTTCCCTAGACCCACCATGTCCTCCTCCTGAGGAGTCCCCCGAACTGTTTCAGCACAGTGTTGGGTACATGCTCCAGGAGGATGCCCAGCGTTTCGAAGGGTCTGATGATGAAACCCAGCTAGAGGAAGGCAGTAGCGTGAGAGCAGACAGAGGGGATGCTCAAGAAGGACACCAATCTGGCAGTCATGTTCCAGCAGCTGCAGCATACTGCCAGATTGGCTCCAGTGATGAGGAGGGAGGGGATGATGAGGTCACTGACTCCACGTGGGTGCCTAATAGGAGAGAGGAGGAGGAGGAGGATGAGGAGGAGGCACATCTCCAACGAGGCAGGATGCCCTTTGGTGGCCAGCGTAAGGGCAGTACACCGACGGAATCACACCGCAGAGCTCCGCCTGTGCAGGGCGCTGCCTCTGCCCGTCATTCAAAAAGTTCTTTGGTGTGGGCCTTTTTTGAGGCTAGTGCATCAGATCGCACAGCTGCTGTTTGCAACATATGTCTCAAGCGTATATCGCGTGGCCAAAACATCAGCCGCTTGGGTACCACATGCCTGACCAGACATATGTTGACCTGCCATGCAGCTCGTTGGCAAGCCTACCTCAAAGACCCACACCAAAGAACAAAGCGGACCTCTCCTTGCACCGCATCAGCTGGGATCTCCAACCCCACTATAACTTCAGTCCTCTCTGAAACATGCACTGAGAGGAATGAAGGTGTAGAATTAGGTGTGTCACAGCCAAGTACTTGCGCCCACTCTGCTAGCAGTACACCGACGTCCGATTCTAGCAGGCAAATTTCCCTGCCCCAGCTGCTGGACCGTCGAAAGAAGTTCACTCCCAGCCATCCACATGCCCAGCGGTTGAATGCTAGCTTGGCTAAATTGCTAGCGCTTCAACTGCTGCCTTTTCAGTTGGTAGACTCGGCCCCCTTCCGTGAGTTTGTGCAATGTGCGGTTCCTCAGTGGCAGGTTCCCAAACGCCACTTTTTCGCACGGAAGGCTATTCCGGCTCTCTACCGGCATGTGGAAGGCAATGTCTTGGCCTCGCTGGACAGGGCGGTCAGCGGTAAGGTGCATATTACCGCTGACTCATGGTCCAGCAGGCATGGACAGGGACGTTACCTTTCTTTCACGGCCCATTGGGTCACTCTTTTGGCAGCTGGGAAGGATTCAGGACAAGGTGCAGTAGTGTTGGAGGTTGTCCCACCGCCACGCCTCCAAAATGCTACTACTGGTTGTGACACACCTCTCTCCTCCACCCCCTCCTCTTCTTCTTCCTCCATGGCCTCTTCCTGTGGTTTGTCCTATGAACCAGCGGTGCTCCGTAGCCGTTCACGGGGCTACGCAAGTACGCAGGCAAAAAGATGCCATGCCGTGCTTGCGCTGGTGTGTTTGGGGGACAGAAGCCACACTGGGGCAGAGGTCCTGTCTGCTCTGCAGGGCCAGGCCGAGAGGTGGTTGACGCCACGCCAGCTTAAGCCAGGAATGGTGGTTTGCGACAATGGCACCAACCTCCTCTCCGCCCTCCGACAGGGACAACTGACCCATGTGCCCTGTGTGGCTCACGTCCTTAACCTGGTGGTGCAGCGGTTCTTGGGCAGGTACCCGGGCTTACAGGATGTCCTGAGGCAGGCCAGGAAAGTCTGTGTGCATTTCCGCAGATCTTATAATGCCAGTGCTCGCCTGGCTGAGCTGCAAAAGGAGTTGAACCTGCCCAAGAACCGCCTTATATGTGACATGCCCACCAGGTGGAACTCAACGTTGGCCATGCTGCAGCGGCTGCACACGCAGCAGAGGGCCATCAATGAGTACCTGTGCGACTACGGCACCAGGACAGGGTCAGGGGAGCTTGGTTTTTTTTCTCCACGCCAGTGGGGCATGATCAGGGATGCATGCACTGTCCTGGCACCATTTGAGGAGGCCACGAGGATGGTGAGCAGTGACAGTGCATGCATCAGTGACACTGTACCTCTTGTCCACCTGTTGGAGCACACGCTGCGTGGAATAATGGACAGGGCACTTGAGGCAGAACAGAGGCAGGAAGAGGAGGACTTCCTTGCCTCTCAAGGCCCCCTTTACCCAGACAGTGTTACTTCTGTCCCACCCATCGCACAGGAAGAGGAGGAGGAGGAGGAGGAGGAGGAGGAGGATTGTGTCAGCATGGAGGTGGAGGCTGGCACTCAGCATCATCAGCAGCAGTCTTTTAGGGATGATTTACAGTCCCAAGAAACCAGTGGACTTGTACGTGGCTGGGAGGAGGTGGCTGCGGATCATGTCGTCCTTAGTGACCCAGAGGACTCCGGAGCGAATGCCTCAGCAAACCTACGCTGCATGGCCTCCCTGATCCTGCAAAGTCTGCGGAAGGATCCTCGTATTCTTCGGATCAAGGAGAGGGACCATTACTGGCTGGCCACTCTCCTTGATCCACGGTACAAGGGTAAGGTTGCGGACCTTATGTTACCGTCGCAGAGGGAGCAGAGGATGAGACAACTCCGGGAGGCCTTGCAGAAAGGTCTGTGCAACGCGTTCCCAGAGACTGGGAGGTTGCAAACTCCTGGTCCTGGACAACGAGTTGCTGAGGCTTCGGCCAGTCAAAGAAGGAGCGGTGGGGAAGGTGGCCGTCTGACCGATGCGTTCAGACAATTCTTTAGTCCGCAGCCCCAAAGTATGATCGGTTCCAGCAACCATCGCCAGCGTCTGATAAACATGGTGCAGGAATATCTAGGGGCAAGGTCAGACTTGGACACCTTCCCCACCGCAAATCCTCTGGCTTACTGGGTCTTGAGGATGGATCACTGGCCAGAGCTTGCACAGTATGCAATTGAGCTACTGGCCTGTCCTGCATCCAGCGTTCTTTCGGAACGCACATTCAGTGCTGCTGGAGGATTTGTCACGGATCACAGGGTGCGCCTGTCCACCGACTCGGTTGATCGACTGACTTTCATCAAGATGAACCAGTCTTGGATCACCACCAGCTACCACACACCTGATGCTGATATAACAGACTAATTGATTTTAACATGTCACATCCCTTCAAGACTGATGCTGATGCTGAGTGCCTGTGCTGTTATGTTGACTGGCTATCCTCCTCCTCCGAGTCCTCAATGATACGATTGATGATGCTAGCTTGGAAGATCATTTTTGTTTATGGGTGCCGCCACCAGTGCCTAACGCCCAATTTTTCAGCCCCTGTTTAACAGGGGCGTGTAATTACAATTTTTGAAGCAATACTTTGCAACAGGGCTCATTGCTGTACTCCAAGTACAGTATCTGTGAGGGGTTGCAGTGTTGTGCCACCAGTGCCTAAGGCCCAATTTTTCAGCCCCTGTTCAACAGGGGCATGTAATTACAATTCTTGATCTAATAATTCACAGCAGGGCCCATTGCTGCACCCACCAAGAGTAACTGTCAGGGCTTACAGTGTTGTGGCACCAGCACCACCATCAAAGGCCCAATTTTTACTACCACTGTTCAACAATTATATGTAATTAAAATTCCTGATATAATAGTTGACAGCAGGGCGTTCCAGCACCAACCAAGAGTAACTGTGAGTGCTTACAGTGTTGTGCCAACACCAACAACTAAGGGGCCTATTTCTGCAGAGTATATACGGCAGGTCCCTACTTTCAAACATCCAACTTACAAACGACTCCTACTTGCAAACGCAAGAAGACAACAGGAAGTGAGAGGAAATCTACCACTAGGAAGGAAAATTCTCTCCTGTAAGAATAAATATGGGAGAAAGGTGTCTCCTCTGTACTGATGCTTTATCAGCAATCCTTGTTTCAAGAAAAACACCACATTTCAAAAACAGTTGTCATTGGGACGGAAAGTGAGGTGAAATGTTCTGAACAGGGGCACAGACAGCAAAACAAATGTTACAGGGGTGATAACCCTTACCTATGTTTTCCAAAAAGTTTAAAAATAGATTTTTGGTCTGGAGCTACACTTCAACAATGTACCTGTTCAAAATTACAAACAGATTCTACATAAGAACAAACCTACAGTCCCTGTCTTGTATGCACCGCCTGTATAGGGCTGTTCAGAGTATATAGGGCCTTTTTTATTTTATGTGCGGGGTTCCCCTTAATATCCATACAAGACCCAAAGGGGCTGGTAATGGGCTGGGGTAGGGGGGGGGGGTCATGGGGTAGCTATGCCATTTTTCTTAAAGAATTTCATCCATATTACCGGGACCAGACATTACATTAAAGCCGCAAGCAGTTTTAAATGGCTTTTTTTTCCTTTAGAAGTGTCATTTTGTGCAGGGACAGTTCTAAACACGGGAAACACGTGGCACTTCACAGGCATACTTTAGACACCCCCCAGGTACGATATTTAAAGGAATATTTGACTTTTTTTTTTCACTTTATGCATCATTAAAATGACTGCTCCCGAAAAACGACCGTTTTTAAAACTTCTTTTTGCATTGATACATGTCCCCTGGTGCAGAACCCGGGTTCCCAAACCCTTTTTAGGACAATAACATGCATAATAGTTGTTATAATTAGCACTTTAGAATTCGAACGTTCGCATCCATTCTATTTAATAGGGTTCTAATGTTCGTTCGAACTTTCGGTCCGTTCGCGGGTTCTGGTGCGAACCGAACAGGGGGGTGTTCGGCTCATCACTACTTGAGTAACCGGGCCTGATTTAATACCGGAGCTGTCAGCCAGATGGCCATGGAACCCTTGCCTCTTGGTACCCAAGGGGAGCTGCTGAAGCAAATGCAGAGTCCACAAAACAGCTGCAGGCCCCAGAGTCTATGATTGCAAGTACTGAAACCGTCTTTTCGGGGAGCTGAAGCTTGATGGGAAGACAGACATGTGACTGATCCTTCCCAGGGTTAGCAAACCCCACGAACCTCTGTACAGCTTTTCTGTCAGTAGGAGCAGGCCATTCCAAGACAGAAGCGACTTTCTGAGGTTCCATGGAGATTCCCTCGGCGGAGATGACAAGCCCTAGGAAATGCACAACTTGCTTTTCAAAGTCGCATTTCTCAGCCTTTGCTTAAAGTCGGTGTTCCCGCAATCGAGCTAATACCTTTTTTACATGAGTCCGATGGGATTCTAAAGTTTCAGAGAATACAAGGATGTCATCCAGATACACGATGACGAATAAATCAAGAAAGTCCCGAAAAACATTGTTTACCAGATGCTGAAATGTGGCTGGAGCATTGCAGAGCCCGAATGGCATGACTAAATACTCAAAGTGGCCAAAGCGTGTCCGGAAGGCCGTCTTCCATTCGTCTCCCTCCCTGATTCTGACAAGATTATAGGCACCCCTCAAGTCCAGTTTGGAGAACACTCGTGCCCCTCGCAGCCTCTGGAATAGTTCGGGAATCAGAGGAAGAGGGTACCGATTCTTGACAGTGACCCTGTTAAGGTCACGATAGTCCACACAGGGCCTCAAGGTGTGGTCTTTTTTCTCAACGAAGAAAATACCGGCTCCTGCTGGTGAAGTGGAAGGCCGAATGAACTGCTTTTCAAGGCTCTCGTCGATATAGGTACGCAGGGCTTCCAATTCAGGCTCAGAGAGAGGGTAAATCCGACCAAACGGGATCTCGGCTCCCGGTAGAAGTTCAATGGGGCAATCGTAAGTTCTATGAGGTGGAAGAGTGTCTGCACCCTTTTTATTAAAGACGTCCAGAAATTCGTGATAAGCAACCGGGATCAGTTTAGAGGCTTCATGGTCAGGGTGGATACCCAGGAGGGGCGTGGAGTTGACAGTTCCTCCCAAGAGGCAGTGCGTCTGGCAGTAGTTGGACGAAAAAAAAATATATCTCCAGTAAGCCAGTCAACGTGAGGGTTGTGTGCCTTCAACCATGGAATGCCGAGGATAACGGGAAACATGGGAGAAGCTATGACATCCAAACGGAGGAGTTCGCTATGGCCTGAAGAAGTCTGGCAGAGAATAGGCAAGGTCTCTTGAGTAACCGGGCCTGATTTAATACCGGAGCCGTCAGCCAGATGGACATGGAACCCTTGCCTCTTGGTACCCAAGGGCAGCTGCTGAAGAGAAGCAAATGCAGAGTCCACAAAACAGCTGCAGGCCCCAGAGTCTATGATTGCAAGTACTGAAACCGTCTTTTCGGGGAGCTGAAGCTTGATGGGAAGAGAGACATGTGACTGATCCTTCCCAGGGTTAGCAAACCCCACGAACCTCTGTACAGCTTTTCTGTCAGTAGGAGCAGGCCATTCCAAGACAGAAGCGACTTTCTGAGGGTCCATGGAGATTCCCTCGGCGGAGATGACAAGCCCTAGGAAATGCACAACTTGCTTTTCAAAATCGCAATTTTCAGCCTTTGCGTAAAGTCGGTGTTCCCGCAATCGAGCTAATACCTTTTTTACATGAGTCCGATGGGATTCTAAAGTTTCAGAGAATACAAGGATGTCATCCAGATACACGATGACGAATAAATCAAGAAAGTCCCAAAAAACATCGTTTACCAGATGCTGGAATGTGGCTGGAGCATTGCAGAGCCCGAATGGCATGACTAAATACTCAAAGTGGCCAAAGCGTGTCCGGAAGGCCGTCTTCCATTCGTCTCCCTCCCTGATTCTGACAAGATTATAGGCACCCCTCAAGTCCAGTTTGGAGAACACTCGTGCCCCTCGCAGCCTCTGGAATAGTTCGGGAATCAGAGGAAGAGGGTTCCGATTCTTGACAGTGACCCTGTTAAGGTCACGATAGTCCACACAGGGCCTCAAGGTGTGGTCTTTTTTCTCAACGAAGAAAATACCGGCACCTGCTGGTGAAGTGGAAGGCCGAATGAACTGCTTTTCAAGGCTCTCGTCGACATAGGTACGCAGGGCTTCCAATTCAGGCTCAGAGAGAGGGTAAATCCGACCAAACGGGATCTCGGCTCCCGGTAGAAGTTCAATGGGGCAATCGTAAGTTCTATGAGGTGGAAGAGTGTCTGCACCCTTTTTATTAAAGACGTCCAGAAATTAGTGATAAGCAACCGGGATCAGTTTAGAGGCTTCATGGTCAGGGTGGATACCCAGGAGGGGCGTGGAGTTGACAGTTCCTCCCAAGAGGCAGTGCGTCTGGCAGTAGTTGGACGAAAAAAATATATATCTCCGTTAAGCCAGTCAACGTGAGGGTTGTGTGCCTTCAACCATGGAATGCCGAGGATAACGGGAAACATGGGAGAAGCTATGACATCCAAACGGAGGAGTTCGCTATGGCCTGAAGAAGTCTGGCAGAGAATAGGCAAGGTCTCTTGAGTAACCGGGCCTGATTTAATACCGGAGCCGTCAGCCAGATGGACATGGAACCCTTGCCTCTTGGTACCCAAGGGCAGCTGCTGAAGAGAAGCAAATGCAGAGTCCACAAAACAGCTGCAGGCCCCAGAGTCTATGATTGCAAGTACTGAAACCGTCTTTTCGGGGAGCTGAAGCTTGATGGGAAGAGAGACATGTGACTGATCCTTCCCAGGGTTAGCAAACCCCACGAACCTCTGTACAGCTTTTCTGTCAGTAGGAGCAGGCCATTCCAAGACAGAAGCGACTTTCTGAGGGTCCATGGAGATTCCCTCGGCGGAGATGACAAGCCCTAGGAAATGCACAACTTGCTTTTCAAAGTCGCATTTCTCAGCCTTTGCTTAAAGTCGGTGTTCCCGCAATCGAGCTAATACCTTTTTTACATGAGTCCGATGGGATTCTAAAGTTTCAGAGAATACAAGGATGTCATCCAGATACACGATGACGAATAAATCAAGAAAGTCCCGAAAAACATCGTTTACCAGATGCTGGAATGTGGCTGGAGCATTGCAGAGCCCGAATGGCATGACTAAATACTCAAAGTGGCCAAAGCGTGTCCGGAAGGCCGTCTTCCATTCGTCTCCCTCCCTGATTCTGACAAGATTATAGGCACCCCTCAAGTCCAGTTTGGAGAACACTCGTGCCCCTCGCAGCCTCTGGAATAGTTCGGGAATCAGAGGAAGAGGGTACCGATTCTCGACAGTGACCTGGTAGGATTCTGGAATGACGAGGTCGGCCTCCCTTGTATCTCCAACCCAAGCCCCACTGAGGATGGGACAGACCTAGGGTGAGGAGTTACACGAGTGAGACGTGGAGATGCAGGCAGAGCATCTGGTAAGGAACTGGACTCAGGAAAGCTGGTAGGATGGACAGCTAGCACAGGCACTGGAGACAGCGTTAAGACAAGCAGGAGGCTGGTGCAGGATCACAAGGGTGGCCGGGTTCGGTAGCAGACGGGCAGCCAGGTACTGGAAAAGGTTCAAGATTCAAATTGCCTCTTCTGTTCTTGTCGAAGAACTTTTTATTATCTGCCTGGGTCTTGGAGATTGTATCCTGCAGTAATTGGTAGTTGGAGTTAAGGAAGTTCAACCTGTCTTGTACGGCAGGTACAGAAGAATCAATAGGCAGCTCAGGCAAGAAAGAAGGATGGTATCCATAATTGGCGAAAAAAGGTGACTGTTTGGTTACCGAATGGGTGGAATTATTGTATGAAAATTCCGCGAGTGGGAGAAGTGATAGCCAGTCATCCTGTGCAAAAGAAGAAAAGCATCGTAGGTACTGTTCAAGGGTTTGATTGACCCTTTCAGTCTGTCCATTAGTTTGTGGGTGATAAGCTGTGGAGAGGCGGAGTTCAATGTTCAAAGTTTCACATAAGGCCCTCCAAAATCTAGAAGTGAACTGCACCCCTCGATCAGAAACTATGCTGTCAGGGATGCCATGCAACCTTACAATCTCCTTGATAAAAGTTGAGGCAGTCTCCGGGGCAGAAGGAGTTCCTTGCAGAGGTACAAAGTGGGCCATTTTGGTCAAACGATCAACCACAACGAAAATGGTAGTGAAGTCTTCAGATGGGGGAAGTTCTACTATAAAATCCATGGAGATCATGCTCCATGGTTTCTCAGGTACAGGAAGGGGCTCAAGTAGACCCCAAGTTCTGGCTCTGTCTGTCTTATTCCGAAGGCATGAAATACAAGATCTTACATATTTCTTGCAGTCGTTCATCAAGTTTGGCCACTAGAATGTATGGGAGATCAAATTAGCCGTCTTGTGAATCCCAAAGTGACCCGCTCTTGTAACTTCTGCACAATATTTGAGAGCGCAGAAATAGTTTGGTAAATGTCCTTCGGTGGAGAGGCCTCCCTTCCAGACTCCATCTCTGGCTGACTGGTACTGTCACGTACCTGGTAGGAGTCTGGAATGACGAGGTCGGCCTCCCTTGTATCTCCAACCCAAGCCCCACTGAGGATGGGACAGACTAAGGGTGAGGAGTTACACGAGAGCCTGTAGTTGCGTGCAGAACTTGTCAGCTGAGTTGCAGACGTGGAGATGCAGGCAGAGCATCTGGTAAGGAACTGGACTCAGGAAAGCTGGTAGGATGGACAGCTAGCACAGGCACTGGAGACAGCGTTAAGCCAAGCAGGAGGCTGGTGCAGGATCAAAAGGGTGGCCGGGTTCGGTAGCAGACGGGCAGCGAGGTACTGGAAAAGGCCCCAAAAATCTTGGGCCAAGCTTCCTCGAGGGGCAACTTAGTTTCAAGTTCGCTGTGGAAAGCCAGACCTTATCTCCAGGTTCAAGATTCAAATTGCCTCTTCTGTTCTTGTCGAAGAACTTTTTATTATCTGCCTGGGTCTTGGAGATTGTATCCTGCAGTAATTGGTAGTTGGAGTTAAGGAAGTTCAACCTGTCTTGTACGGCAGGTACAGAAGAATCAATAGGCAGCTCAGGCAAGAAAGAAGGATGGTATCCATAATTGGCGAAAAAAGGTGACTGTTTGGTTGCCGAATGGGTGGAATTATTGTATGAAAATTCCGCGAGTGGGAGAAGTGATAGCCAGTCATCCTGTGCAAAAGAAGAAAAGCATCGTAGGTACTGTTCAAGGGTTTGATTGACCCTTTCAGTCTGTCCATTAGTTTGTGGGTGATAAGCTGTGGAGAGGCGGAGTTCAATGTTCAAAGTTTCACATAAGGCCCTCCAAAATCTAGAAGTGAACTGCACCCCTCGATCAGAAACTATGCTGTCAGGGATGCCATGCAACCTTACAATCTCCTTGATAAAAGTTGAGGCAGTCTCCGGGGCAGAAGGAGTTCCTTGCAGAGGTACAAAGTGGGCCATTTTGGTCAAACGATCAACCACAACGAAAATGGTAGTGAAGTCTTCAGATGGGGGAAGTTCTACTATAAAATCCATGGAGATCATGCTCCATGGTTTCTTAGGTACAGGAAGGGGCTCAAGTAGACCCCAAGTTCTGTCTCTGTCTGTCTTATTCCGAAGGCATGAAATACAAGATCTTACATATTTCTTGCAGTCGTTCATCAAGTTTGGCCACCAGAATGTACGGGAGATCAAATTAGCCGTCTTGTGAATCCCAAAGTGACCCGCTAGGGGATGATCATGACATCGCCCTAGGACGGCAACTCTGAACTGTTCTGGGACCTGCAGTAATTGGTAGTTGGAGTTAAGGAAGTGCAACCTGTCTTGTACGGCAGGTACAGAAGAATCAATAGGCAGCTCAGGCAAGAAAGAAGGATGGTATCCATAATTGGCGAAAAAAGGTGACTGTTTGGTTACCGAATGGGTGGAATTATTGTATGAAAATTCCGCGAGTGGGAGAAGTGATAGCCAGTCATCCTGTGCAAAAGAAGAAAAGCATCGTAGGTACTGTTCAAGGGTTTGATTGACCCTTTCAGTCTGTCCATTAGTTTGTGGGTGATAAGCTGTGGAGAGGCGGAGTTCAATGTTCAATGTTTCACATAGGGCCCTCCAAAATCTAGAAGTGAACTGCACCCCTCGATCAGAAACTATGCTGTCAGGGATGCCATGCAACCTTACAATCTCCTTGATAAAAGTTGAGGCAGTCTCCGGGGCAGAAGGAGTTCCTTGCAGAGGTACAAAGTGGGCCATTTTGGTCAAACGATCAACCACAACAAAAATGGTAGTAAAGTCTTCAGATGGGGGAAGTTCTACTATAAAATCCATGGAGATCATGCTCCATGGTTTCTCAGGTACAGGAAGGGGCTCAAGTAGACCCCAAGTTCTGGCTCTGTCTGTCTTATTCCGAAGGCATGAAATACAAGATCTTACATATTTCTTGCAGTCGTTCATCAAGTTTGGCCACCAGAATGTACGGGAGATCAAATTAGCCGTCTTGTGAATCCCAAAGTGACCCGCTCTTGTAACTTCTGCACAATATTTGAGAGCGCAGAAATAGTTTTCTAAATGTCCTTCGGTGGAGAGGCCTCCCTTCCAGACTCCATCTCTGGCTGACTGGTACTGTCACGTACCTGGTAGGAGTCTGGAATGACGAGGTCGGCCTCCCTTGTATCTCCAACCCAAGCCCCACTGAGAATGGGACAGACCTAGGGTGAGGAGTTACACGAGTGCCTGTAGTTGCGTGCAGAACTTGTCAGCTGAGTTGCAGACGTGGAGATGCAGGCAGAGCATCTGGTAAGGAACTGGACTCAGGAAAGCTGGTAGGATGGACAGCTAGCACAGGCACTGGAGAAAGCGTTAAGCCAAGCAGGAGGCTGTGCAGGATCACAAGGGTGGCCGTGTTCGGTAGCAGACGGGCAGCGAGGTACTGGAAAAGGTTCAAGATTCAAATTGCCTCTTCTCTTCTTGTCGAAGAACTTTTTATTATCTGCCTGGGTCTTGGAGATTGTATCCTGCAGTAATTGGTAGTTGGAGTTAAGGAAGTTCAACCTGTCTTGTACGGCAGGTACAGAAGAATCAATAGGCAGCTCAGGCAAGAAAGAAGGATGGTATCCATAATTGGCGAAAAAAGGTGACTGTTTGGTTGCCGAATGGGTGGAATTATTGTATGAAAATTCCGCGAGTGGGAGAAGTGATAGCCAGTCATCCTGTGCAAAAGAAGAAAAGCATCGTAGGTACTGTTCAAGGGTTTGATTGACCCTTTCAGTCTGTCCATTAGTTTGTGGGTGATAAGCTGTGGAGAGGCGGAGTTCAATGTTCAAAGTTTCACATAAGGCCCTCCAAAATCTAGAAGTGAACTGCACCCCTCGATCAGAAATTATGCTGTCAGGGATGCCATGCAACCTTACAATCTCCTTGATAAAAGTTGAGGCAGTCTCGGGGCAGAAGGAGTTCCTTGCAGAGGTACAAAGTGGGCCATTTTGGTCAAATGATCAACCACAACGAAAATGGTAGTGAAGTCTTCAGATGGGGGAAGTTCTACTATAAAATCCATGGAGATCATGCTCCATGGTTTCTCAGGTACAGGAAGGGGCTCAAGTAGACCCCAAGTTCTGGCTCTGTCTGTCTTATTCCGAAGGCATAAAATACAAGATCTTACATATTTCTTGCAGTCGTTCATCAAGTTTGGCCACCAGAATGTACGGGAGATCAAATTAGCCGTCTTGTGAATCCCAAAGTGACCCGCTAGGGGATGATCATGACATCGCCCTAGGACGGCAACTCTGAACTGTTCTGGGACCTGCAGTAATTGGTAGTTGGAGTTAAGGAAGTTCAACCTGTCTTGTACGGCAGGTACAGAAGAACCAATAGGCAGCTCAGGCAAGAAAGAAGGATGGTATCCATAATTGGCGAAAAAAGGTGACTGTTTGGTTACCGAATGGGTGGAATTATTGTATGAAAATTCCACGAGTGGGAGAAGTGATAGCCAGTCATCCTGTGCAAAAGAAGAAAAGCATCGTAGGTACTGTTCAAGGGTTTGATTGACCCTTTCAGTCTGTCCATTAGTTTGTGGGTGATAAGCTGTGGAGAGGCGGAGTTCAATGTTCAAAGTTTCACATAAGGCCCTCCAAAATCTAGAAGTGAACTGCACCCCTCGATCAGAAACTATGCTGTCAGGGATGCCATGCAACCTTACAATCTCCTTGATAAAAGTTGAGGCAGTCTCCGGGGCAGAAGGAGTTCCTTGCAGAGGTACAAAGTGGGCCATTTTGGTCAAACGATCAACCACAACGAAAATGGTAGTGAAGTCTTCAGATGGGGGAAGTTCTACTATAAAATCCATGGAGATCATGCTCCATGGTTTCTCAGGTACAGGAAGGGGCTCAAGTAGACCCCAAGTTCTGGCTCTGTCTGTCTTATTCCGAAGGCATGAAATACAAGATCTTACATATTTCTTGCAGTCGTTCATCAAATTTGGCCACCAGAATGTACGGGAGATCAAATTGGCCGTCTTGTGAATCCCAAAGTGACCCGCTCTTGTAACTTCTGCACAATATTTGAGAGCGCAGAAATAGTTTGGTAAATGTCCTTCGGTGGAGAGGCCTCCCTTCCAGACTCCATCTCTGGCTGACTGGTACTGTCACGTACCTGGTAGGAGTCTGGAATGACGAGGTCGGCCTCCCTTGTATCTCCAACCCAAGCCCCACTGAGGATGGGACAGACCTAGGGTGAGGAGTTACACGAGTGCCTGTTGTTGCGTACAGAACTTGTCAGCTGAGTTGCAGACGTGGAGATGCAGGCAGAGCATCTGGTAAGGAACTGGACTCAGGAAAGCTGGTAGGATGGACAGCTAGCACAGGCACTGGAGACAGCGTTAAGCCAAGCAGGAAACTGGTGCAGGATCACAAGGGTGGCCGGGTTCGGTAGCAGACGGGCAGCGAGGTACTGGAAAAGGTTCAAGATTCAAATTGCCTCTTCTCTTCTTGTCGAAGAACTTTTTATTATCTGCCTGGGTCTTGGAGATTGTATCCTGCAGTAATTGGTAGTTTGAGTTAAGGAAGTTCAACCTGTCTTGTACGGCAGGTACAGAAGAATCAATAGGCAGCTCAGGCAAGAAAGAAGGATGGTATCCATAATTGGCGAAAAAAGGTGACTGTTTGGTTGCCGAATGGGTGGAATTATTGTATGAAAATTCCGCGAGTGGGAGAAGTGATAGCCAGTCATCCTGCGCAAAAGGAGAAAAGCATCGTAGGTACTGTTCAAGGGTTTGATTGACCCTTTCAGTCTGTCCATTAGTTTGTGGGTGATAAGCTGTGGAGAGGCGGAGTTCAATGTTCAAAGTTTCACATAAGGCCCTCCAACATCTAGAAGTGAACTGCACCCCTCGATCAGAAACTATGCTGTCAGGGATGCCATGCAACCTTACAATCTCCTTGATAAAAGTTGAGGCAGTCTCCGGGGCAGAAGGAGTTCCTTGCAGAGGTACAAAGTGGGCCATTTTGGTCAAACGATCAACCACAACGAAAATGGTAGTGAAGTCTTCAGATGGGGGAAGTTCTACTATAAAATCCATGGAGATCATGCTCCATGGTTTCTCAGGTACAGGAAGGGGCTCAAGTAGACCCCAAGTTCTGGCTCTGTCTGTCTTATTCCGAAGGCATGAAATACAAGATCTTACATATTTCTTGCAGTCGCTCATCAAGTTTGGCCACCAGAATGTACGGGAGATCGAATTAGCCGTCTTGTGAATCCCAAAGTGACCCGCTAGGGGATGATCATGACATCGCCCTAGGACGGCAACTCTGAACTGTTCTGGGATAAAGATTTGCCTCTTAGACAAATAGGCCTCTTAGTACAGGCCATCCCTTAGTTGAAGAGCCAGGTCCTTGGAAGGCGGTTGGTCTTCCACATATTTTCTTATTTGTGACATCAGATCCGCCTGAAGAAGTAAAAAATTATTGGCTGGTAGAATAGTATCAGGTTCCGAGGATACAACTGGATCACTGAACATGCGGGACAAGGCATCTGGTTTCCCGTTCTTTGAGCCAGGACGGTAGGTTATATGAAACATGAAACGAGAGAAAAAAAGTGCCCATCTTGCCTGCCGAGGTCTTAGGCGTTTAGCTGTCTTCAAATACTCAAGATTCTTGTAATCTGTGAAGATAAGAATTGGGTGAGAAGCTCCCTCCAAAAGGTAACGCCATTCTTCAAGAGCGGCCTTGATAGCCAGTAGCTCTCGGTCACCAACATCATAATTCCTTTCGGAAGGATTAAATTTTTTTAGAGAAGAAGGCCACAGGGTGGAGCAATGATTTGGGCCCTTGGCGTTGGGAAATAATAGCCTCAACTGCATTTTCCGAGGCGTCTACCTCCAAAACATAAGCTAAGGAGGGATCGGGATGTTTCAAGATGGGAGCTGAGGTGAATAAGGCTTTCAACTGTTCAAACGCTGTCTGAGCCTCTGGGGTCCATCGAAAGGGAACATGCTGTTTCGTTAGCTGAGTAATGGGAGTGATGATGCCAGAAAAGTCCTTAATAAATGTTCTATAAAAGTTAGCAAACCCCACGAACCTCTGTACAGCTTTTCTGTCAGTAGGAGCAGACCATTCCAAGACAGAAGCGACTTTCTAAGGGTCCATGGAGATTCCCTCGGCGGAGATGACAAGCCCTAGGAAATGCACAACTTGCTTTTCAAAGTCGCATTTTTCAGCCTTTGCGTAAAGTCAGTGTTCCCGCAATCGAGCTAATACCTTTTTTACATGAGTCCGATGGGATTCTAAAGTTTCAGAGAATACAAGGATGTCATCCAGATACACGATGACGAATAAATCAAGAAAGTCCCGAAAAAAATCGTTTACCAGATGCTGGAATGTGGCTGGAGCATTGCAGAGCCCGAATGGCATGACTAAATACTCAAAGTGGCCAAAACGTGTCCGGAAGGCCGTCTTCCATTCGTCTCCCTCCCTGATTCTGACAAGATTATAGGCACCCATCAAGTCCAGTTTGGAGAACACTCGTGCCCCTCGCAGCCTCTGGAATAGTTCGGGAATCAGAGGAAGAGGGTACCGATTCTTGACAGTGACCCTGTTAAGGTCACGATAGTCCACACAGGGCCTCAAGGTGTGGTCTTTTTTCTCAACGAAGAAAATACCGGCTCCTGCTGGTGAAGTGGAAGGCCGAATGAACTGCTTTTCAAGGCTCTCCTCGATATAGGTACGCAGGGCTTCCAATTCAGGCTCAGAGAGAGGGTAAATCCGACCAAACGGGATCTTGGCTCCCGGTAGAAGTTCAATGGGGCAATCGTAAGGTTTATGAGGTGGAAGAGTGTCTGCACCCTTTTTATTAAAGACGTCCAGAAATTCGTGATAAGCAACCGGGATCAGTTTAGAGGCTTCATGGTCAGGGTGGATACCCAGGAGGTGCGTGGAGTTGACAGTTCCTCCCAAGAGGCAGTGCGTCTGGCAGTAGTTGGACGAAAAAGAGATATCTCCGGTAAGCCAGTCAACGTGAGGGTTGTGTGCCTTCAACCATGGAATGCCGAGGATAACGGGAAACATGGGAGAAGCTATGACATCCAAACGGAGGAGTTCGCTATGGCCTGAAGAAGTCTGGCAGAGAATAGGCAAGGTCCCCTGAGTAACTGGGCCTGATTTAATACCGGAGCCGTCAGCCAGATGGACATGGAACCCTTGCCTCTTGGTACCCAAGGGCAGCTGCTGAAGAGAAGCAAATGCAGAGTCCACAAAACAGCTGCAGGCCCCAGAGTCTATGATTGCAAGTACTGAAACCGTCTTTTCGGGGAGCTGAAGCTTGATGGGAAGAGAGACATGTGACTGATCCTTCCCAGGGAGATGCATCACAAGAGGCTGATGGGAAGAGACCCTGCAGGTCTCTGCCGGACACGTTCGTATGAAGTGGCCAACCTCCCCGCAGTAGAGACACAGACTGCCTTGGACTCGACGTAGACGTTCAGCAGGAGAAAGAGGTAACCTACGAAAACTGCTGTGAGGTGCCTTATGCTGTTCCCTCCTTCTGGGGGAAGGAACAGGTAGAGGAGCAGGGGCGGCTGGCCTTGAAACCACAGAAAGAGTCCCTTTAGAATTTTCCGATTGCCTTTCTCGAAACCGCCGATCGATCTGAATAGTTAAATTTATCAGATCTTCCAGGGACGCGGGTATTCCCACTCTGGCAAGTTCATCTTTTACGGTGTCAGAAAGTCCTAGACGGAACTGGTGACGAAGTGCAGTGATTCCATTGGGTATCTGCGCTCCAAACACGAAAGTCAGTTACGTAATCTTCAACAGGCCTTGGCCCTTGCTGTAATTTGTCAAGCATGGATTCGGCAGTTTGCTGGGAAAAGGGGTCAGTGTATAACTGAGCCATGGCTGAGAAGAATGAACCCGTGGCAGTCAGAACAGGGTCATGTTGTTCCCGAAGGTGATGAGCCCAGGAGAGTGGTTCGTTCAGTAGTAGTGTAATAATAAACCCTACCTTGATGTCCTCTGATGCAAAGGTTCGGGGTAGCAGAGAAAAATAAAGTTCACAAGAATTCCGGAAGGTACGAAACTTCTTACGTTCTCCAGAAAACCGTTCAGGGATAGGCACTTTGGGTTCCGGAGGGGGAGTGGCATCACGGAACAGACCAGACTCTGTTTGAGTAGAAAAATTCCATGGCGGTGAAAGGAGCACAGGCCGATGCGACGGTCACCTCATGCGGAAGTCGCTCTTCCATGCGACCAAGATTCTCTTGTAACTTCTGCACAATATTTGAGAGCGCAGAAATAGTTTGGTAAATGTCCTTCGGTGGAGAGGCCTCCCTTCCAGACTCCATCTCTGGCTGACTGGTACTGTCACGTACCTGGTAGGAGTCTGGAATGACGAGGTCGGCCTCCCTTGTATCTCCAACCCAAGCCCCACTGAGGATGGGACAGACCTAGGGTGAGGAGTTACACGAGTGCCTGTAGTTGCGTGCAGAACTTGTCAGCTGAGTTGCAGACGTGGAGATGCAGGCAGAGCATCTGGTAAGGAACTGGACTCAGGAAAGCTGGTAGGATGGACAGCTAGCACAGGCACTGGAGACAGCGTTAAGCCAAGCAGGAGGCTGGTGCAGGATCACAAGGGTGGCCGGGTTCGGTAGCAGACGGGCAGCGAGGTACAAGGCACAGGCAGGAGGGAGGTCAGATGGGAAGCCGAGATCAGGAACCAGTAATCAAGTAGTAATCAAGTATTCAAGTCCGGAAGCAAGGTCAAAGGGAAGCCAAGGTTCAGCAACAGGGATCAAGCCAGGTTTAAACAGAGTTCAGGTATCAGGGTACTTGCTGAAGACCAGTCAGCACTTGTCAGAAGTCAAAGCATCCTTTAAGTAGGCAGGCTGGTGCCAAAGGGAATTAGGAGCGTGCTCCTGCGCGCGCACGTTGCCCGTGCGCACGCGCATGCGCGAAGTGCGCACACGCATGCGCAATGGTACTCCGGAAAGGCCGCTGCGTACTGGGGATGCGCGCGCGCGCCAGCATTCCGAGACTGTTGACGAATGCGCGCATGCGCAGACGGATTCCCGGCAGCTTCCTTACATTGCCCCCCCCCTTAGGGGCAGCCTCTGGATGCCCCTCAGGACCTCTTTTTCCGGGTGGCGTAGAAAGAAAGCTCGTACCAGTCTTGGAGCATGCACATCAGAAGCTGGTTCCCAGGAACTTTCTTCCGGCCCGTAGCCTTTCCATTTAATGAGAAACTGTGTTTGGTTACCTCTCTTCCTACAGTCCAATACGGCCTCCACCTCAAATTCCTCATTCCCTTCGATAAGTAGCGGTGGAGGGGTTTCAGAAATCTGATTTGGGAAAGGATTTGGCACTGTAGGCTTCAACAAAGAAACATGGAATACTGGGTGGATTCTCAGGTTCTTGGGTAACACTAATTCGAATGCTACTGCATTAATCTTTCTCTTGACAGGAAAAGGCCCCAAAAATCTTGGGCCAAGCTTCCTCGAGGGGCAACTTAGTTTCAAGTTCGCTGTGGAAAGCCAGACCTTATCTCCAGGTTCAAGATTCAAATTGCCTCTTCTCTTCTTGTCGAAGAACTTTTTATTATCTGCCTGGGTCTTGGAGATTGTATCCTGCAGTAATTGGTAGTTGGAGTTAAGGAAGTTCAACCTGTCTTGTACGGCAGGTACAGAAGAATCAATAGGCAGCTCAGGCAAGAAAGAAGGATGGTATCCATAATTGGCGAAAAAAGGTGACTGTTTGGTTGCCGAATGGGTGGAATTATTGTATGAAAATTCCGCGAGTGGGAGAAGTGATAGCCAGTCATCCTGTGCAAAAGAAGAAAAGCATCGTAGGTACTGTTCAAGGGTTTGATTGACCCTTTCAGTCTGTCCATTAGTTTGTGGGTGATAAGCTGTGGAGAGGCGGAGTTCAATGTTCAAAGTTTCACATAAGGCCCTCCAAAATCTAGAAGTGAACTGCACCCCTCGATCAGAAATTATGCTGTCAGGGATGCCATGCAACGTTACAATCTCCTTGATAAAAGTTGAGGCAGTCTCGGGGCAGAAGGAGTTCCTTGCAGAGGTACAAAGTGGGCCATTTTGGTCAAACGATCAACCACAACGAAAATGGTAGTGAAGTCTTCAGATGGGGGAAGTTCTACTATAAAATCCATGGAGATCATGCTCCATGGTTTCTCAGGTACAGGAAGGGGCTCAAGTAGACCCCAAGTTCTGGCTCTGTCTGTCTTATTCCGAAGGCATGAAATACAAGATCTTACATATTTCTTGCAGTCGTTCATCAAGTTTGGCCACCAGAATGTACGGGAGATCAAATTAGCCGTCTTGTGAATCCCAAAGTGACCCGCTAGGGGATGATCATGACATCGCCCTAGGACGGCAACTCTGAACTGTTCTGGGACCTGCAGTAATTGGTAGTTGGAGTTAAGGAAGTTCAACCTGTCTTGTACGGCAGGTACAGAAGAACCAATAGGCAGCTCAGGCAAGAAAGAAGGATGGTATCCATAATTGGCGAAAAAAGGTGACTGTTTGGTTACCGAATGGGTGGAATTATTGTATGAAAATTCCACGAGTGGGAGAAGTGATAGCCAGTCATCCTGTGCAAAAGAAGAAAAGCATCGTAGGTACTGTTCAAGGGTTTGATTGACCCTTTCAGTCTGTCCATTAGTTTGTGGGTGATAAGCTGTGGAGAGGCGGAGTTCAATGTTCAAAGTTTCACATAAGGCCCTCCAAAATCTAGAAGTGAACTGCACCCCTCGATCAGAAACTATGCTGTCAGGGATGCCATGCAACCTTACAATCTCCTTGATAAAAGTTGAGGCAGTCTCCGGGGCAGAAGGAGTTCCTTGCAGAGGTACAAAGTGGGCCATTTTGGTCAAACGATCAACCACAACGAAAATGGTAGTGAAGTCTTCAGATGGGGGAAGTTCTACTATAAAATCCATGGAGATCATGCTCCATGGTTTCTCAGGTACAGGAAGGGGCTCAAGTAGACCCCAAGTTCTGGCTCTGTCTGTCTTATTCCGAAGGCATGAAATACAAGATCTTACATATTTCTTGCAGTCGTTCATCAAATTTGGCCACCAGAATGTACGGGAGATCAAATTGGCCGTCTTGTGAATCCCAAAGTGACCCGCTCTTGTAACTTCTGCACAATATTTGAGAGCGCAGAAATAGTTTGGTAAATGTCCTTCGGTGGAGAGGCCTCCCTTCCAGACTCCATCTCTGGCTGACTGGTACTGTCACGTACCTGGTAGGAGTCTGGAATGACGAGGTCGGCCTCCCTTGTATCTCCAACCCAAGCCCCACTGAGGATGGGACAGACCTAGGGTGAGGAGTTACACGAGTGCCTGTTGTTGCGTACAGAACTTGTCAGCTGAGTTGCAGACGTGGAGATGCAGGCAGAGCATCTGGTAAGGAACTGGACTCAGGAAAGCCGGTAGGATGGACAGCTAGCACAGGCACTGGAGACAGCGTTAAGCCAAGCAGGAAACTGGTGCAGGATCACAAGGGTGGCCGGGTTCGGTAGCAGACGGGCAGCGAGGTACTGGAAAAGGTTCAAGATTCAAATTGCCTCTTCTCTTCTTGTCGAAGAACTTTTTATTATCTGCCTGGGTCTTGGAGATTGTATCCTGCAGTAATTGGTAGTTTGAGTTAAGGAAGTTCAACCTGTCTTGTACGGCAGGTACAGAAGAATCAATAGGCAGCTCAGGCAAGAAAGAAGGATGGTATCCATAATTGGCAAAAAAAGGTGACTGTTTGGTTGCCGAATGGGTGGAATTATTGTATGAAAATTCCGCGAGTGGGAGAAGTGATAGCCAGTCATCCTGCGCAAAAGAAGAAAAGCATCGTAGGTACTGTTCAAGGGTTTGATTGACCCTTTCAGTCTGTCCATTAGTTTGTGGGTGATAAGCTGTGGAGAGGCGGAGTTCAATGTTCAAAGTTTCACATAAGGCCCTCCAACATCTAGAAGTGAACTGCACCCCTCGATCAGAAACTATGCTGTCAGGGATGCCATGCAACCTTACAATCTCCTTGATAAAAGTTGAGGCAGTCTCCGGGGCAGAAGGAGTTCCTTGCAGAGGTACAAAGTGGGCCATTTTGGTCAAACGATCAACCACAACGAAAATGGTAGTGAAGTCTTCAGATGGGGGAAGTTCTACTATAAAATCCATGGAGATCATGCTCCATGGTTTCTCAGGTACAGGAAGGGGCTCAAGTAGACCCCAAGTTCTGGCTCTGTCTGTCTTATTCCGAAGGCATGAAATACAAGATCTTACATATTTCTTGCAGTCGTTCATCAAGTTTGGCCACCAGAATGTACGGGAGATCGAATTAGCCGTCTTGTGAATCCCAAAGTGACCCGCTAGGGGATGATCATGACATCGCCCTAGGACGGCAACTCTGAACTGTTCTGGGATAAAGATTTGCCTCTTAGACAAATAGGCCTCTTAGTACAGGCCATCCCTTAGTTGAAGAGCCAGGTCCTTGGAAGGCGGTTGGTCTTCCACATATTTTCTTATTTGTGACATCAGATCCGCCTGAAGAAGTAAAAAATTATTGGCTGGTAGAATAGTATCAGGTTCCGAGGATACAACTGGATCACTGAACATGCGGGACAAGGCATCTGGTTTCCCGTTCTTTGAGCCAGGACGGTAGGTTATATGAAACATGAAACGAGAGAAAAAAAGTGCCCATCTTGCCTGCCGAGGTCTTAGGCGTTTAGCTGTCTTCAAATACTCAAGATTCTTGTGATCTGTGAAGATAAGAATTGGGTGAGAAGCTCCCTCCAAAAGGTAACGCCATTCTTCAAGAGCGGCCTTGATAGCCAGTAGCTCTCGGTCACCAACATCATAATTCCTTTCGGAAGGATTAAATTTTTTTAGAGAAGAAGGCCACAGGGTGGAGCAATGATTTGGGCCCTTGGCGTTGGGAAATAATAGCCTCAACTGCATTTTCCGAGGCGTCTACCTCCAAAACATAAGCTAAGGAGGGATCGGGATGTTTCAAGATGGGAGCTGAGGTGAATAAGGCTTTCAACTGTTCAAACGCTGTCTGAGCCTCTGGGGTCCATCGAAAGGGAACATGCTGTTTCGTTAGCTGAGTAATGGGAGTGATGATGCCAGAAAAGTCCTTAATAAATGTTCTATAAAAGTTAGCAAACCCCACGAACCTCTGTACAGCTTTTCTGTCAGTAGGAGCAGACCATTCCAAGACAGAAGCGACTTTCTAAGGGTCCATGGAGATTCCCTCGGCGGAGATGACAAGCCCTAGGAAATGCACAACTTGCTTTTCAAAGTCGCATTTTTCAGCCTTTGCGTAAAGTCAGTGTTCCCGCAATCGAGCTAATACCTTTTTTACATGAGTCCGATGGGATTCTAAAGTTTCAGAGAATACAAGGATGTCATCCAGATACACGATGACGAATAAATCAAGAAAGTCCCGAAAAAAATCGTTTACCAGATGCTGGAATGTGGCTGGAGCATTGCAGAGCCCGAATGGCATGACTAAATACTCAAAGTGGCCAAAACGTGTCCGGAAGGCCGTCTTCCATTCGTCTCCCTCCCTGATTCTGACAAGATTATAGGCACCCATCAAGTCCAGTTTGGAGAACACTCGTGCCCCTCGCAGCCTCTGGAATAGTTCGGGAATCAGAGGAAGAGGGTACCGATTCTTGACAGTGACCCTGTTAAGGTCACGATAGTCCACACAGGGCCTCAAGGTGTGGTCTTTTTTCTCAACGAAGAAAATACCGGCTCCTGCTGGTGAAGTGGAAGGCCGAATGAACTGCTTTTCAAGGCTCTCGTCGATATAGGTACGCAGGGCTTCCAATTCAGGCTCAGAGAGAGGGTAAATCCGACCAAACGGGATCTTGGCTCCCGGTAGAAGTTCAATGGGGCAATCGTAAGGTTTATGAGGTGGAAGAGTGTCTGCACCCTTTTTATTAAAGACGTCCAGAAATTCGTGATAAGCAACCGGGATCAGTTTAGAGGCTTCATGGTCAGGGTGGATACCCAGGAGGTGCGTGGAGTTGACAGTTCCTCCCAAGAGGCAGTGCGTCTGGCAGTAGTTGGACGAAAAAGAGATATCTCCGGTAAGCCAGTCAACGTGAGGGTTGTGTGCCTTCAACCATGGAATGCCGAGGATAACGGGAAACATGGGAGAAGCTATGACATCCAAACGGAGGAGTTCGCTATGGCCTGAAGAAGTCTGGCAGAGAATAGGCAAGGTCCCCTGAGTAACCGGGCCTGATTTAATACCGGAGCCGTCAGCCAGATGGACATGGAACCCTTGCCTCTTGGTACCCAAGGGCAGCTGCTGAAGAGAAGCAAATGCAGAGTCCACAAAACAGCTGCAGGCCCCAGAGTCTATGATTGCAAGTACTGAAACCGTCTTTTCGGGGAGCTGAAGCTTGATGGGAAGAGAGACATGTGACTGATCCTTCCCAGGGAGATGCATCACAAGAGGCTGATGGGAAGAGACCCTGCAGGTCTCTGCCGGACACGTTCGTATGAAGTGGCCAACCTCCCCGCAGTAGAGACACAGACTGCCTTGGACTCGACGTAGACGTTCAGCAGGAGAAAGAGGTAACCTACGAAAACTGCTGTGAGGTGCCTTATGCTGTTCCCTCCTTCTGGGGGAAGGAACAGGTAGAGGAGCAGGGGCGGCTGGCCTTGAAACCACAGAAAGAGTCCCTTTAGAATTTTCCGATTGCCTTTCTCGAAACCGCCGATCGATCTGAATAGTTAAATTTATCAGATCTTCCAGGGACGCGGGTATTCCCACTCTGGCAAGTTCATCTTTTACGGTGTCAGAAAGTCCTAGACGGAACTGGTGACGAAGTGCAGTGATTCCATTGGGTATCTGCGCTCCAAACACGAAAGTCAGTTACGTAATCTTCAACAGGCCTTGGCCCTTGCTGTAATTTGTCAAGCATGGATTCGGCAGTTTGCTGGGAAAAGGGGTCAGTGTATAACTGAGCCATGGCTGAGAAGAATGAACCCGTGGCAGTCAGAACAGGGTCATGTTGTTCCCGAAGGTGATGAGCCCAGGAGAGTGGTTCGTTCAGTAGTAGTGTAATAATAAACCCTACCTTGATGTCCTCTGATGCAAAGGTTCGGGGTAGCAGAGAAAAATAAAGTTCACAAGAATTCCGGAAGGTACGAAACTTCTTACGTTCTCCAGAAAACCGTTCAGGGATAGGCACTTTGGGTTCCGGAGGGGGAGTGGCATCACGGAACAGACCAGACTCTGTTTGAGTAGAAAAATTCCATGGCGGTGAAAGGAGCACAGGCCGATGCGACGGTCACCTCATGCGGAAGTCGCTCTTCCATGCGACCAAGATTCTCTTGTAACTTCTGCACAATATTTGAGAGCGCAGAAATAGTTTGGTAAATGTCCTTCGGTGGAGAGGCCTCCCTTCCAGACTCCATCTCTGGCTGACTGGTACTGTCACGTACCTGGTAGGAGTCTGGAATGACGAGGTCGGCCTCCCTTGTATCTCCAACCCAAGCCCCACTGAGGATGGGACAGACCTAGGGTGAGGAGTTACACGAGTGCCTGTAGTTGCGTGCAGAACTTGTCAGCTGAGTTGCAGACGTGGAGATGCAGGCAGAGCATCTGGTAAGGAACTGGACTCAGGAAAGCTGGTAGGATGGACAGCTAGCACAGGCACTGGAGACAGCGTTAAGCCAAGCAGGAGGCTGGTGCAGGATCACAAGGGTGGCCGGGTTCGGTAGCAGACGGGCAGCGAGGTACAAGGCACAGGCAGGAGGGAGGTCAGATGGGAAGCCGAGATCAGGAACCAGTAATCAAGTAGTAATCAAGTATTCAAGTCCGGAAGCAAGGTCAAAGGGAAGCCAAGGTTCAGCAACAGGGATCAAGCCAGGTTTAAACAGAGTTCAGGTATCAGGGTACTTGCTGAAGACCAGTCAGCACTTGTCAGAAGTCAAAGCATCCTTTAAGTAGGCAGGCTGGTGCCAAAGGGAATTAGGAGCGTGCTCCTGCGCGCGCACGTTGCCCGTGCGCAAGCGCATGCGCGAAGTGCGCACACGCATGCGCAATGGTACTCCGGAAAGGCCGCTGCGTACTGGGGATGCGCGCGCGCGCCAGCATTCCGAGACTGTTGACGAATGCGCGCATGCGCAGACGGATTCCCGGCAGCTTCCTTACATTGCCCCCCCCTTAGGGGCAGCCTCTGGATGCCCCTCAGGACCTCTTTTTCCGGGTGGCGTAGAAAGAAAGCTCGTACCAGTCTTGGAGCATGCACATCAGAAGCTGGTTCCCAGGAACTTTCTTCCGGCCCGTAGCCTTTCCATTTAATGAGAAACTGTGTTTGGTTACCTCTCTTCCTACAGTCCAATACGGCCTCCACCTCAAATTCCTCATTCCCTTCGATAAGTAGCGGTGGAGGGGTTTCAGAAATCTGATTTGGGAAAGGATTTGGCACTGTAGGCTTCAACAAAGAAACATGGAATACTGGGTGGATTCTCAGGTTCTTGGGTAACACTAATTCGAATGCTACTGCATTAATCTTTCTCTTGACAGGAAAAGGCCCCAAAAATCTTGGGCCAAGCTTCCTCGAGGGGCAACTTAGTTTCAAGTTCGCTGTGGAAAGCCAGACCTTATCTCCAGGTTCAAGATTCAAATTGCCTCTTCTCTTCTTGTCGAAGAACTTTTTATTATCTGCCTGGGTCTTGGAGATTGTATCCTGCAGTAATTGGTAGTTGGAGTTAAGGAAGTTCAACCTGTCTTGTACGGCAGGTACAGAAGAATCAATAGGCAGCTCAGGCAAGAAAGAAGGATGGTATCCATAATTGGCGAAAAAAGGTGACTGTTTGGTTGCCGAATGGGTGGAATTATTGTATGAAAATTCCGCGAGTGGGAGAAGTGATAGCCAGTCATCCTGTGCAAAAGAAGAAAAGCATCGTAGGTACTGTTCAAGGGTTTGATTGACCCTTTCAGTCTGTCCATTAGTTTGTGGGTGATAAGCTGTGGAGAGGCGGAGTTCAATATTCAAAGTTTCACATAAGGCCCTCCAAAATCTAGAAGTGAACTGCACCCCTCGATCAGAAACTATGCTGTCAGGGATGCCATGCAACCTTACAATCTCCTTGATAAAAGTTGAGGCAGTCTCCGGGGCAGAAGGAGTTCCTTGCAGAGGTACAAAGTGGGCCATTTTGGTCAAACGATCAACCACAACGAAAATGGTAGTGAAGTCTTCAGATGGGGGAAGTTCTACTATAAAATCCATGGAGATCATGCTCCATGGTTTCTCAGGTACAGGAAGGGGCTCAAGTAGACCCCAAGTTCTGGCTCTGTCTGTCTTATTCCGAAGGCATGAAATACAAAATCTTACATATTTCTTGCAGTCGTTCATCAAGTTTGGCCACCAGAATGTACGGGAGATCGAATTAGCCGTCTTGTGAATCCCAAAGTGACCCGCTAGGGGATGATCATGACATCGCCCTAGGACGGCAACTCTGAACTGTTCTGGGATAAAGATTTGCCTCTTAGGGAAGTACAGGCCATCCCTTAGTTGAAGAGCCAGGTCCTTGGAAGGCGGTTGGTCTTCCACATATTTTCTTATTTGTGACATCAGATCCGCCTGAAGAAGTAAAAAATTATTGGCT
Source organism: Rana muscosa (assembly GCA_029206835.1). NCBI lineage: Eukaryota > Metazoa > Chordata > Amphibia > Anura > Ranidae > Rana > Rana muscosa. The sequence continues at coordinate 2,322,152 of JARGYO010000232.1, forward strand.
GGTAGAATAGTATCAGGTTCCGAGGATCAGCTCAGGCAAGAAAGAAGGATGGTATCCATAATTGGCGAAAAAAGGTGACTGTTTGGTTACCGAATGGGTGGAATTATTGTATGAAAATTCCGCGAGTGGGAGAAGTGATAGCCAGTCATCCTGTGCAAAAGAAGAAAAGCATCGTAGGTACTGTTCAAGGGTTTGATTGACCCTTTCAGTCTGTCCATTAGTTTGTGGGTGATAAGCTGTGGAGAGGCGGAGTTCAATGTTCAATGTTTCACATAAGGCCCTCCAAAATCTAGAAGTGAACTGCACCCCTCGATCAGAAACTATGCTGTCAGGGATGCCATGCAACCTTACAATCTCCTTGATAAAAGTTGAGGCAGTCTCCGGGGCAGAAGGAGTTCCTTGCAGAGGTACAAAGTGGGCCATTTTGGTCAAACGATCAACCACAACGAAAATGGTAGTAAAGTCTTCAGATGGGGGAAGTTCTACTATAAAATCCATGGAGATCATGCTCCATGGTTTCTCAGGTACAGGAAGGGGCTCAAGTAGACCCCAAGTTCTGGCTCTGTCTGTCTTATTCCGAAGGCATGAAATACAAGATCTTACATATTTCTTGCAGTCGTTCATCAAGTTTGGCCACCAGAATGTATGGGAGATCAAATTAGCCGTCTTGTGAATCCCAAAGTGACCCGCTCTTGTAACTTCTGCACAATATTTGAGAGCGCAGAAATAGTTTGGTAAATGTCCTTCGGTGGAGAGGCCTCCCTTCCAGACTCCATCTCTGGCTGACTGGTACTGTCACGTACCTGTTAGGAGTCTGGAATGACGAGGTCGGCCTCCCTTGTATCTCCAACCCAAGCCCCACTGAGGATGGGACAGACCTAGGGTGAGGAGTTACACGAGTGCCTGTAGTTGCGTGCAGAACTTGTCAGCTGAGTTGCAGACGTGGAGATGCAGGCAGAGCATCTGGTAAGGAACTGGACTCAGGAAAGCTGGTAGGATGGACAGCTAGCACAGGCACTGGAGAAAGCATTAAGCCAAGCAGGAGGCTGGTGCAGGATCACAAGGGTGGCCGGGTTCGGTAGCAGACGGGCAGCGAGGTACTGGAAAAGGTTCAAGATTCAAATTGCCTCTTCTCTTCTTGTCGAAGAACTTTTTATTATCTGCCTGGGTCTTGGAGATTGTATCCTGCAGTAATTGGTAGTTGGAGTTAAGGAAGTTCAACCTGTCTTGTACGGCAGGTACAGAAGAATCAATAGGCAGCTCAGGCAAGAAAGAAGGATGGTATCCATAATTGGCGAAAAAAGGTGACTGTTTGGTTGCCGAATGGGTGGAATTATTGTATGAAAATTCCGTGAGTGGGAGAAGTGATAGCCAGTCATCCTGTGCAAAAGAAGAAAAGCATCGTAGGTACTGTTCTAGGGTTTGATTGACCCTTTCAGTCTGTCCATTAGTTTGTGGGTGATAAGCTGTGGAGAGGCGGAGTTCAATGTTCAAAGTTTCACATAAGGCCCTCCAAAATCTAGAAGTGAACTGCACCCCTCGATCAGAAACTATGCTGTCAGGGATGCCATGCAACCTTACAATCTCCTTGATAAAAGTTGAGGTAGTCTCCGGGGCAGAAGGAGTTCCTTGCAGAGGTACAAAGTGGGCCATTTTGGTCAAACGATCAACCACAACGAAAATGGTAGTGAAGTCTTCAGATGGGGGAAGTTCTACTATAAAATCCATGGAGATCATGCTCCATGGTTTCTCAGGTACAGGAAGGGGCTCAAGTAGACCCCAAGTTCTGGCTCTGTCTGTCTTATTCCGAAGGCATGAAATACAAGATCTTACATATTTCTTGCAGTCGTTCATCAAGTTTGGCCACCAGAATGTACGGGAGATCAAATTAGCCGTCTTGTGAATCCCAAAGTGACCCGCTAGGGGATGATCATGACATCGCCCTAGGACGGCAACTCTGAACTGTTCTGGGACCTGCAGTAATTGGTAGTTGGAGTTAAGGAAGTTCAACCTGTCTTGTACGGCAGGTACAGAAGAATCAATAGGCAGCTCAGGCAAGAAAGAAGGATGGTATCCATAATTGGCGAAAAAAGGTGACTGTTTGGTTGCCGAATGGGTGGAATTATTGTATGAAAATTCCGCGAGTGGGAGAAGTGATAGCCAGTCATCCTGTGCAAAAGAAGAAAAGCCTCGTAGGTACTGTTCAAGGGTTTGATTGACCCTTTCAGTCTGTCCATTAGTTTGTGGGTGATAAGCTGTGGAGAGGCGGAGTTCAATGTTCAAAGTTTCACATAAGGCCCTCCAAAATCTAGAAGTGAACTGCACCCCTCGATTAGAAACTATGCTGTCAGGGATGCCATGCAACCTTACAATCTCCTTGATAAAAGTTGAGGCAGTCTCCGGGGCAGAAGGAGTTCCTTGCAGAGGTACAAAGTGGGCCATTTTGGTCAAACGATCAACCACAACGAAAATGGTAGTGAAGTCTTCAGATGGGGGAAGTTCTACTATAAAATCCATGGAGATCATGCTCCATGGTTTCTCAGGTACAGGAAGGGGCTCAAGTAGACCCCAAGTTCTGGCTCTGTCTGTCTTATTCCGAAGGCATGAAATACAAGATCTTACATATTTCTTGCAGTCGTTCATCAAGTTTGGCCACCAAAATGTACGGGAGATCAAATTAGCCGTCTTGTGAATCCCAAAGTGGCCCGCTAGGGGATGATCATGACATCGCCCTAGGACGGCAACTCTGAACTGTTCTGGGATAAAGATTTGCCTCTTATGGAAGTACAGGCCATCCCTTAGTTGAAGACCCAGGTCCTTGGAAGGCGGTTGGTCTTCCACATATTTTCTTATTTGTGACATCAGATCCGCCTGAAGAAGTAAAAAATTATTGGCTGGTAGAATAGTATCAGGTTCCGAGGATACAAATGGATCACTGAACATGCGGGACAAGGCATCTGGTTTCCCGTTCTTTGAGCCAGGACGGTAGGTTATATGAAACATGAAACGAGAGAAAAAAAGTGCCCATCTTGCCTGCCGAGGTCTTAGGCGTTTAGTTGTCTTCAAATACTCAAGATTCTTGTGATCTGTGAAGATAAGAATTGGGTGAGAAGCTCCCTCCAAAAGGTAACGCCATTCTTCAAGAGCGGCCTTGATAGCCAGTAGCTCTCTGTCACCAACATCATAATTCCTTTCGGAAGGATTTAATTTTTTAGAGAAGAAGGCCACAGGGTGGAGCAATGATTTGGGCCCTTGGCGTTGGGAAATGCATTTTCCCCAACTGCATTTTCCGAGGCGTCTACCTCCAAAACATAAGCTAAGGAGGGATCGGGATGTTTCAAGATGGGAGCTGAGGTGAATAAGGCTTTCAACTGTTCAAACGCTGTCTGAGCCTCTGGGGTCCATCGAAAGGGAACATGCTGTTTCGTTAGCTGAGTAATGGGAGTGATGATGCCAGAAAAGTCCTTAATAAATTTTCTATAAAAGTTAGCAAACCCCACGAACCTCTGTACAGCTTTTCTGTCAGTAGGAGCAGGCCATTCCAAGACAGAAGCGACTTTCTGAGGGTCCATGGAGATTCCCTCGGCGGAGATGACAAGCCCTAGGAAATGCACAACTTGCTTTTCAAAGTCGCATTTTACAGCCTTTGCGTAAAGTCGGTGTTCCCGCAATCGAGCTAATACCTTTTTTACATGAGTCCGATGGGATTCTAAAGTTTCAGAGAATACAAGGATGTCATCCAGATACACGATGACGAATAAATCAAGAAAGTCCCGAAAAACATCGTTTACCAGATGCTGGAATGTGGCTGGAGCATTGCAGAGCCCGAATGGCATGACTAAATACTCAAAGTGGCCAAAGTGTGTCCGGAAGGCCGTCTTCCATTCGTCTCCCTCCCTGATTCTGACAAGATTATAGGCACCCCTCAAGTCCAGTTTGGAGAACACTCGTGCCCCTCACAGCCTCTGGAATAGTTCGGGAATCAGAGGAAGAGGGTACCGATTCTTGACAGTGACCCTGTTAAGGTCACGATAGTCCACACAGGGCCTCAAGGTGTGGTCTTTTTTCTCAACGAAGAAAATACCGGCTCCTGCTGGTGAAGTGGAAGGCCGAATGAACTGCTTTTCAAGGCTCTCGTCGATATAGGTACGCAGGGCTTCCAATTCAGGCTCAGAGAGAGGGTAAATCCGACCAAACGGGATCTCGGCTCCCGGTAGAAGTTCAATGGGGCAATCGTAAGTTCTATGAGGTGGAAGAGTGTCTGCACCCTTTTTATTAAAGACGTCCAGAAATTCGTGATAAGCAACCGGGATCAGTTTAGAGGCTTCATGGTCAGGGTGGATACCCAGGAGGGGCGTGGAGTTGACAGTTCCTCCAAAGAGGCAGTGCGTCTGGCAGTAGTTGGACGGAAAAAAAAATATCTCCGGTAAGCCAGTCAACGTGAGGGTTGTGTGCCTTCAACCATGGAATGCCGAGGATAACGGGAAACATGGGAGAAGCTATGACATCCAAACGGAGGAGTTCGCTATGGCCTGAAGAAGTCTGGCAGAGAATAGGCAAGGTCTCTTGAGTTTTCGTAGTTTACCTCTTTCTCCTGCTGAACGTCTACGTCGAGTCCAAGGCAGTCTGTGTCTCTTCTGCGGGGAGGTTGGCCACTTCATACGAACTTGTCCGGCAGAGACCTGCAGGGTCAGTGATGATCCACAGTACATCAGGGATGGTCCATAGTACATATGGGATGATCCATAGTACATCAGGGATGGTCCATAGTACACCAGTGATGGCCCATAGTACATCAGTGATGATCCACAGTACATCAGTGATTATCTATAGTACATCAGTGATGATCCACAGTACACCAGTGATGATTCACAGTACATCAGTGATGGTCCATAGTACATCAGGGATGGTCCATAGTACATCAGGGATGATCCATAGTACACCAGTGATGGCCCATAGTACATCAGTGATGATCTATAGTACATCAGTGATGATCCATAGTACACCAGTGATGATTAATAGTACACCAGTGATGATTCATAGTACACCAGTGATGGTCCATAGTACATCGGTGATGATCTATAGTACATCAGTGATGATCCACAGTACATCAGTGATGATCGACAGTACACCAGTGATGGCCCATAGTACATCAGTGATGATCTATAGTACATCAGTGATGATCATCAGTACATCAGTGATGATCCACAGTACATCAGTGATGATCCACAGTACATCAGTGATGATCCACAGTACATCAGGGATGGTCCACAGTACATCACTGATGATCCATAGCACATCAGTGATGGCCCATAGTACATCAGTGATGGCCCATAGTACATCAGTGATGGGCCATAGTACATCAGTGATGATCCATAGTACACCAGTGATGATCCATAGTACACCAGGGATGATCCACAGTACATCAGTGATGATCCACAGTACATCAGTGATGGTCCATAGTAAATTAGTGATGGTCCATAGTACACCAGTAATGATCCATAGTACTCCAGTGATGGCCCATAGTACACCAGTGATGGCCCATAGTACATCAGTGATGATCTATAGTACATCAGTGATGATCCACAGTACATCAGGGAAGGTCCATAGTACATCAGGGATGATCCATAGTACATCAGTGATGATCCACAGTACATCAGTGATGATCCACAGTACATCAGTGATGATACACAGTACATCAGGGATGGTCCACAGTACATCAGTGATGATCCATAGTACACCAGTCATGATCCATAGTACATCAGTGATAATCCATAGTACATCAGTGATGGCCCACAGTACATCAGGGATGATCCACAGTACATCAGTGATGATCCATAGTACACCAGTGATGGCCCATAGTACACCAGTGATGGCCCATAGTACATCAGTGATGATCCACAGTACATCAGTGATGATCTATAGTACACCAGTGATGATTCACAGTACATCAGGGATGGTCCATAGTACATCAGGGATGGTCCATAGTACATCAGGGATGATCCATAGTACACCAGTGATGATCCATAGTACACAAGTGATGGCCCATAGTACATCAGTGATGATCTATAGTACATCAGTGATGATCCATAGTACACCAGTAATGATCCATAGTACACCAGTGATGATTCATAGTACACCAGTGATGGTCCATAGTACATCAGTGATGATCTATAGTACATCAGTGATGATCCATAGTACACCAGTGATGATTAATAGTACACCAGTGATGATTCATAGTACACCAGTGATGGTCCATAGTACATCAGTGATGATCTATAGTACATCAGTGATGATCCACAGTACATCAGTGATGATCCACAGTACACCAGTGATGGCCCATAGTACATCAGTGATGATCTATAGTACATCAGTGATGATCCTCAGTACATCAGTGATGATCCACAGTACATCAGTGATGATCCACAGTACATCAGTGATGGTCCATAGTAAATTAGTGATGGTCCATAGTACACCAGTGATGATCCATAGTACTCCAGTGATGGCCCATAGTACACCAGTGATGGCCCATAGTACATCAGTGATGATCTATAGTACATCAGTGATGATCCACAGTACATCAGGGATGGTCCATAGTACATCAGGGATGATCCATAGTACATCAGTGATGATCCACAGTACATCAGTGATGATCCACAGTACATCAGTGATGATCCACAGTACATAAGGGATGGTCCACAGTACATCAGTGATGATCCATAGTACACCAGTCATGATCCATAGTACATCAGTGATGATCCATAGTACATCAGTGATGGCCCACAGTACATCAGGGATGATCCACAGTACATCAGTGATGATCCATAGTACACCAGTGATGGCCCATAGTACATCAGTGATGATCCACAGTACATCAGTGATGATCTATAGTACATCAGTGATGAATCACAGTACACCAGTGATGATTCACAGTACATCAGGGATGGTCCATAGTACATCAGGGATGGTCCATAGTACATCAGGGATGATCCATAGTACACCAGTGATGATCCATAGTACACAAGTGATGACCCATAGTATATCAGTGATGATCTATAGTACATCAGTGATGATCCATAGTACACAAGTGATGATCAATAGTACACCAGTGATGATTCATAGTCACCAGTGATGGTCCATAGTACATCAGTGATGATCTATAGTTCATCAGTGATGATCCTCAGTACATCAGTGATGATCCACAGTACATCAGTGATGATCCACAGTACATCAGTGATGATCCACAGTACATCAGGGATGGTCCACAGTACATCAGTGATGATCCATAGTACATTAGTGATGGCCCATAGTACATCAGTGATGATCCATATTACACCAGTGATGATCCATATTACACCAGGGATGACCCACAGTACATCAGTGATGATCCACAGTACATCAGTGATGGTCCATAGTAAATCAGTGATGGTCCATAGTACACCAGTGATGATCCATAGTTCACCAGTGATGGCCCATAGTACACCAGTGATGATCCATAGTACACCAGAGATGGCCCATAGTATACCAGTGATGTCCCATAGTACATCAGTGATGATCCACAGTACATCAGTGATGATCCATAGTACACCAGGGATGGCCCATAGTACATCAGTGATGGCTCATAGTACATCAGTGATGATCCATAGTACATCAGTGATGATCCATAGTACACCAGTGATGATCCATAGTACATCAGTGATGGCTCATAATACATCAGTGATGATCCATAATACATCAGTGATGATCCATAGTACACCAGTGATGGCCCATAGTACTTCAGTGATGATCTTTAGTACATCAGTGATGATCCACAGTACATCAGTGATGATCCACAGTACATCAGTGATGATCCACGGTACATCAGTGATGATCCACGGTACATCAGTGATGATCCATAGTACATCAGTGATGTTCCTCAGTACATCAGTGATGATCCACAGTACATCAGTGATGATCTACAGTACATCAGTGATGATCCACAGGACATCAGGGATGGTCCACAGTACATCAGTGATGATCCATAGTACACCAGTCATGATCCATAGTACATCAGTGATGATCCATAGTACATCAGTGATGATCCATAGTACACCAGTGATGGCCCATAGTACACCAGTGATGATCCATAGTACACCAGTGATGGCCCATAGTACTTCAGTGATGATCTATAGTACTTCAGTGATGATCCACAGTACATCAGTGATGATCCACAATACATCAGGGATGGTCCACAGTATATCAGTGATGATCCATAGTACATCAGTGATGGCCCACAGTACATCAGTGATGATCCACAGTACATCAGTGATGATCCATAGTACACCAGTGATGGTCCATAGTACACCAGTGATGGTCCATAGTACATCAGTGATGATCCATAGTACATCAGTGATGATCCACAGTACATCAGGGATGGTCCACAGTACATCAGTGATGATCCATAGTACACCAGTGATGGCCCAAAGCACATCAGTGATGGTCCATAGTACACCAGGGATGATCCATAGTAATCCAGTGATGATCCATAGTACACCAGTGATGGCCCATAGTACACCAGTGATGGCCCATAGTACATCAGTGATGATCCAGAGTACATCAGTGATGATCCATAGTACACCTGTGATGGCCAACAGTACACCAGTGATGGCCCACAGTACATCAGTGATGATCCACAGTACATCAGGGATGATCCACAGTATATCAGGGATGGTCCACAGTATATCAGTGATGATCCATAGTACACCAGTGATGATCCATAGTACACCAGTGATGATCCATAGTACACCAGGGATGATCCATAGTACACCAGTGATGATCCATAGTACACCAGTGATGATCCATAGTACATCAGTGATGGTCCATAGTACACCAGTGATGATCCATAGTACACCAGTGATGGCCCATAGTACACCAGTGATGGCCCATAGTACACCAGTGATGATCCATAGTACACCAGTGATGGCCCATAGTACACCAGTGATGTCCCATAGTACATCAGTGATGATCCACAGTACATCAGTGATGATCCATAGTACACCAGGGATTGCCCATAGTACATCAGTGATGGCTCATAGTACATCAGTGATGATCTATAGTACATCAGTGACGATCCATAGTACACCAGTGATGATCCATAGTACATCAGTGATGGCTCATAGTACATCAGTGATGATCCATAGTACACCAGTGATGATCCATAGTACATCAGTGATGGCTCATAGTACATCAGTGATGATCCATAATACATCAGTGATGATCCATAGTACATCAGTGATGATCCATAGTACATCAGTGATGATCCATAGTACACCAGTCATGGCCCATAGTACTACAGTGATGATCTATAGTACATCAGTGATGATCCACAGTACATCAGTGATGATCCACAGTACATCAGTGATGATCCAAGGTACATCAGTGATGATCCATAGTACATCAGTGATGATCCTCAGTACATCAGTGATGATCCACAGTACATCAGTGATGATCCACAGTACATCAGTGATGATCCACAGTACATCAGTGATGATCCACAGTACATCAGGGATGGTCCACAGTACATCAGTGATGATCCATAGTACATCAGTGATGATCCATAGTACATCAGTGATGATCCATAGTACACCAGTGATGGCCCATAGTACACCAGTGATGATCCATAGTACACCAGTGATGGCCCATAGTACTTCAGTGATGATCTATAGTACTTCAGTGATGATCCACAGTACATCAGTGATGATCCACAATACATCAGGGATGGTCCACAGTATATCAGTGATGATCCATAGTACATCAGTGATGGCCCACAGTACATCAGTGATGATCCACAGTACATCAGTGATGATCCATAGTACACCAGTGATGGTCCATAGTACACCAGTGATGGTCCATAGTACATCAGTGATGATCCATAGTACATCAGTGATGATCCACAGTACATCAGGGATGGTCCACAGTACATCAGTGATGATCCATAGTACACCAGTGATGGCCCAAAGCACATCAGTGATGGTCCATAGTACACCAGGGATGATCCATAGTAATCCAGTGATGATCCATAGTACACCAGTGATGGCCCATAGTACACCAGTGATGGCCCATAGTACATCAGTGATGATCCAGAGTACATCAGTGATGATCCATAGTACACCTGTGATGGCCAACAGTACACCAGTGATGGCCCACAGTACATCAGTGATGATCCACAGTACATCAGGGATGATCCACAGTATATCAGGGATGGTCCACAGTATATCAGTGATGATCCATAGTACACCAGTGATGATCCATAGTACACCAGTGATGATCCATAGTACACCAGGGATGATCCATAGTACACCAGTGATGATCCATAGTACACCAGTGATGATCCATAGTACATCAGTGATGGTCCATAGTACACCAGTGATGATCCATAGTACACCAGTGATGGCCCATAGTACACCAGTGATGGCCCATAGTACACCAGTGATGATCCATAGTACACCAGTGATGGCCCATAGTACACCAGTGATGTCCCATAGTACATCAGTGATGATCCACAGTACATCAGTGATGATCCATAGTACACCAGGGATTGCCCATAGTACATCAGTGATGGCTCATAGTACATCAGTGATGATCTATAGTACATCAGTGATGATCCATAGTACACCAGTGATGATCCATAGTACATCAGTGATGGCTCATAGTACATCAGTGATGATCCATAGTACACCAGTGATGATCCATAGTACATCAGTGATGGCTCATAGTACATCAGTGATGATCCATAATACATCAGTGATGATCCATAGTACATCAGTGATGATCCATAGTACATCAGTGATGATCCATAGTACACCAGTCATGGCCCATAGTACTACAGTGATGATCTATAGTACATCAGTGATGATCCACAGTACATCAGTGATGATCCACAGTACATCAGTGATGATCCAAGGTACATCAGTGATGATCCATAGTACATCAGTGATGATCCTCAGTACATCAGTGATGATCCACAGTACATCAGTGATGATCCACAGTACATCAGTGATGATCCACAGTACATCAGGGATGGTCCACAGTACATCAGTGATGATCCATAGTACATCAGTGATGATCCATAGTACATCAGTGATGATCCATAGTACACCAGTGATGGCCCATAGTACTTCAGTGATGATTTATAGTACATCAGTGATGATCCACAGTACATCAGTGATGATCCACAATACATCAAGGATGGCCCACAGTATATCAGTGATGATCCATAGTACATCAGTGATGGCCCACAGTACATCAGTGATGATCCACAGTACATCAGTGATGATCCATAGTACACCAGTGATGGCCCATAGTACATCAGTGATGGTTCATAGTACATCAGTGATGATCCATAGTACATCAGTGATGATCCATAGTACATCAGTGATGATCCATAGTACACCAGTGATGGCCCATAGTACATCAGTAATGATCTATAGTACATCAGTGATGATCCACAGTACATCAGTGATGATCCACAGTACATCAGTGATGATCCATAGTACACCTGTGATGGCCAACAGTACACCAGTGATGGCCCACAGTACATCAGTGATGATCCACAGTACATCAGGGATGATCCACAGTATATCAGGGATGGTCCACAGTATATCAGTGATGATCCATAGTACACCAGTGATGATCCATAGTACACCAGTGATGATCCATAGTACACCAGGGATGATCCATAGTACACCAGTGATGATCCATAGTACACCAGTGATGATCCATAGTACATCAGTGATGGTCCATAGTACACCAGTGATGATCCATAGTACACCAGTGATGGCCCATAGTACACCAGTGATGGCCCATAGTACACCAGTGATGATCCATAGTACACCAGTGATGGCCCATAGTACACCAGTGATGTCCCATAGTACATCAGTGATGATCCACAGTACATCAGTGATGATCCATAGTACACCAGGGATTGCCCATAGTACATCAGTGATGGCTCATAGTACATCAGTGATGATCTATAGTACATCAGTGATGATCCATAGTACACCAGTGATGATCCATAGTACATCAGTGATGGCTCATAGTACATCAGTGATGATCCATAGTACACCAGTGATGATCCATAGTACATCAGTGATGGCTCATAGTACATCAGTGATGATCCATAATACATCAGTGATGATCCATAGTACATCAGTGATGATCCATAGTACATCAGTGATGATCCATAGTACACCAGTCATGGCCCATAGTACTACAGTGATGATCTATAGTACATCAGTGATGATCCACAGTACATCAGTGATGATCCACAGTACATCAGTGATGATCCAAGGTACATCAGTGATGATCCATAGTACATCAGTGATGATCCTCAGTACATCAGTGATGATCCACAGTACATCAGTGATGATCCACAGTACATCAGTGATGATCCACAGTACATCAGGGATGGTCCACAGTACATCAGTGATGATCCATAGTACATCAGTGATGATCCATAGTACATCAGTGATGATCCATAGTACACCAGTGATGGCCCATAGTACTTCAGTGATGATTTATAGTACATCAGTGATGATCCACAGTACATCAGTGATGATCCACAATACATCAAGGATGGCCCACAGTATATCAGTGATGATCCATAGTACATCAGTGATGGCCCACAGTACATCAGTGATGATCCACAGTACATCAGTGATGATCCATAGTACACCAGTGATGGCCCATAGTACATCAGTGATGGTTCATAGTACATCAGTGATGATCCATAGTACATCAGTGATGATCCATAGTACACCAGTGATGGCCCATAGTACATCAGTAATGATCTATAGTACATCAGTGATGATCCACAGTACATCAGTGATGATCCACAGTACATCAGTTATGATCCACAGTACATCAGTGATGATCCACAGTACATCAGTGATGATCCACAATACTTCAGTGATGATCCACAGTACATCAGTGATGATCCACAGTACATCAGGGATGGTCCACAGTATATCAGTGATGATCCATAGTACATCAGTGATGGCCCATAGTACATCAGTGATGATCCATAGTACACCAGTGATGATCCATAGTACACCAGTGATGTTCCATAGTACACCAGGGATGATCCACAGTACATCAGTGATGATCCACAGTACATCAGTGGTGGTCCACAGTACATCAGTGATGGTCCATAGTACACCAGTGATGATCCATAGTACACCAGTGATGATCCATAGTACACCAGTGATGGCCCATAGTACACCAGTGATGGCCCATAGTACATCAGTGATGATCCATAGTACATCAGTGATGATCCACAGTACATCAGTGATGATCCACAGTACATCAGGGATGGTCCATAGTACATCAGTGATGATCCATAGTACACCAGTGATGATCCATAGTACACCAGTGATGGCCCATAGTACATCAGTGATGAACTATAGTACATCAGTGATGATCCACAGTACATCAGGGATGGTCCATAGTACATCAGTGATGATCCATAGTACACCAGTGATGATCCATAGTACACCAGTGATGGCCCATAGTACATCAGTGATGAACTATGGTACATCAGTGATGATCCACAGTACATGAGTGATGATCCACAGTACATCAGGGATGGTCCACAGTATATCAGTGATGATCCATAGTACATCAGTGATGGTCCATAGTACATCAGTGATGATCCATAGTACACCAGTGATGATCCATAGTACACCAGTGATGATCCATAGTACACCAGTGATGGCCCATAGTACACCAGTGATAGCCCATAGTACATCAGTGATGATCCATAGTACATCAGTGATGATCCACAGTACATCAGTGATGATCCACAGTACATCAGGGATGGTCCATAGTACATCAGTGATGATCCATAGTACACCAGTGATGATCCATAGTACACCAGTGATGGCCCATAGTACATCAGTGATGAACTATAGTACATCAGTGATGATCCACAGTACATCAGGGATGGTCCATAGTACATCAGTGATGATCCATAGTACACCAGTGATGATCCATAGTACACCAGTGATGGCCCATAGTACATCAGTGATGAACTATAGTACATCAGTGATGATCCACAGTACATCAGTGATGATCCATAGTACATCAGTGATGATCCACAGTACATCAGTGATGATCCACAGTACATCAGGGATGGTCCATAGTACATCAGTGATGATCCATAGTACACCAGTGATGATCCATAGTACACCAGTGATGGCCCATAGTACATCAGTGATGAACTATAGTACATCAGGGATGGTCCACAGTACATCAGTGATGATCCATAGTACACCAGTGATGATCCATAGTACATCAGTGATGATCCATAGTACACCTGTGATGGCCAACAGTACACCAGTGATGGCCCACAGTACATCAGTGATGATCCACAGTACATCAGGGATGATCCACAGTATATCAGGGATGGTCCACAGTATATCAGTGATGATCCATAGTACACCAGTGATGATCCATAGTACACCAGTGATGATCCATAGTACACCAGGGATGATCCATAGTACACCAGTGATGATCCATAGTACACCAGTGATGATCCATAGTACATCAGTGATGGTCCATAGTACACCAGTGATGATCCATAGTACACCAGTGATGGCCCATAGTACACCAGTGATGGCCCATAGTACACCAGTGATGATCCATAGTACACCAGTGATGGCCCATAGTACACCAGTGATGTCCCATAGTACATCAGTGATGATCCACAGTACATCAGTGATGATCCATAGTACACCAGGGATTTCCCATAGTACATCAGTGATGGCTCATAGTACATCAGTGATGATCTATAGTACATCAGTGATGATCCATAGTACACCAGTGATGATCCATAGTACATCAGTGATGGCTCATAGTACATCAGTGATGATCCATAGTACACCAGTGATGATCCATAGTACATCAGTGATGGCTCATAGTACATCAGTGATGATCCATAATACATCAGTGATGATCCATAGTACATCAGTGATGATCCATAGTACATCAGTGATGATCCATAGTACACCAGTCATGGCCCATAGTACTACAGTGATGATCTATAGTACATCAGTGATGATCCACAGTACATCAGTGATGATCCACAGTACATCAGTGATGATCCAAGGTACATCAGTGATGATCCATAGTACATCAGTGATGATCCTCAGTACATCAGTGATGATCCACAGTACATCAGTGATGATCCACAGTACATCAGGGATGGTCCACAGTACATCAGTGATGATCCATAGTAAATCAGTGATGATCCATAGTACATCAGTGATGATCCATAGTACACCAGTGATGGCCCATAGTACTTCAGTGATGATTTATAGTACATCAGTGATGATCCACAGTACATCAGTGATGATCCACAATACATCAGGGATGGCCCACAGTATATCAGTGATGATCCATAGTACATCAGTGATGGCCCACAGTACATCAGTGATGATCCACAGTACATCAGTGATGATCCATAGTGCACCAGTGATGGCCCATAGTACATCAGTGATGGTTCATAGTACATCAGTGATGATCCATAGTACATCAGTGATGATCCATAGTACATCAGTGATGATCCATAGTACACCAGTGATGGCCCATAGTACATCAGTAATGATCTATAGTACATCAGTGATGATCCACAGTACATCAGTGATGATCCACAGTACATCAGTTATGATCCACAGTACATCAGTGATGATCCACAGTACATCAGTGATGATCCACAATACTTCAGTGATGATCCACAGTACATCAGTGATGATCCACAGTACATCAGGGATGGTCCACAGTATATCAGTGATGATCCATAGTACATCAGTGATGGCCCATAGTACATCAGTGATGATCCATAGTACACCAGTGATGATCCATAGTACACCAGTGATGTTCCATAGTACACCAGGGATGATCCACAGTACATCAGTGATGATCCACAGTACATCAGTGGTGGTCCACAGTACATCAGTGATGGTCCATAGTACACCAGTGATGATCCATAGTACACCAGTGATGATCCATAGTACACCAGTGATGGCCCATAGTACACCAGTGATGGCCCATAGTACATCAGTGATGATCCATAGTACATCAGTGATGATCCACAGTACATCAGTGATGATCCACAGTACATCAGGGATGGTCCATAGTACATCAGTGATGATCCATAGTACACCAGTGATGATCCATAGTACACCAGTGATGGCCCATAGTACATCAGTGATGAACTATAGTACATCAGTGATGATCCACAGTACATCAGGGATGGTCCATAGTACATCAGTGATGATCCATAGTACACCAGTGATGATCCATAGTACACCAGTGATGGCCCATAGTACATCAGTGATGAACTATAGTACATCAGTGATGATCCACAGTACATCAGTGATGATCCACAGTACATCAGGGATGGTCCACAGTATATCAGTGATGATCCATAGTACATCAGTGATGGTCCATAGTACATCAGTGATGATCCATAGTACACCAGTGATGATCCATAGTACACCAGTGATGATCCATAGTACACCAGTGATGGCCCATAGTACACCAGTGATAGCCCATAGTACATCAGTGATGATCCATAGTACATCAGTGATGATCCACAGTACATCAGTGATGATCCACAGTACATCAGGGATGGTCCATAGTACATCAGTGATGATCCATAGTACACCAGTGATGATCCATAGTACACCAGTGATGGCCCATAGTACATCAGTGATGAACTATAGTACATCAGTGATGATCCACAGTACATCAGGGATGGTCCATAGTACATCAGTGATGATCCATAGTACACCAGTGATGATCCATAGTACACCAGTGATGGCCCATAGTACATCAGTGATGAACTATAGTACATCAGTGATGATCCACAGTACATCAGTGATGATCCATAGTACATCAGTGATGATCCACAGTACATCAGTGATGATCCACAGTACGTCAGGGATGGTCCATAGTACATCAGTGATGATCCATAGTACACCAGTGATGATCCATAGTACACCAGTGATGGCCCATAGTACATCAGTGATGAACTATAGTACACAAGTGATGGCCCATAGTACACCAGTGATGGCCCATAGTACATCAGTATTGATCCATAGTACATCAGTGATGATCCACAGTACATCAGTGATGATCCACAGTACATCAGTGATGATCCACAGTACATCAGGGATGGTCCATAGTACATCAGTGATGATCCATAGTACACCAGTGATGATCCATAGTACACCAGTGATGGCCCATAGTACATCAGTGATGAACTATAGTACATCAGTGATGAACTATAGTACATCAGTGATGATCCACAGTACATTAGGGATGGTCCATAGTACATCAGTGATGATCCATAGTACACCAGTGATGATCCATAGTACACCAGTGATGGCCCATAGTACATCAGTGATGAACTATAGTACATCAGTGATGATCCACAGTACATCAGTGATGATCCATAGTACATCAGTGATGATCCACAGTACATCAGTGATGATCCACAGTACATCAGGGATGGTCCATAGTACATCAGTGATGATCCATAGTACACCAGTGATGATCCATAGTACACCAGTGATGGCCCATAGTACATCAGTGATGATCCACAGTACATCAGTGATGATCCACAGTACATCAGGGATGGTCCATAGTACACCAGTGATGATCCACAGTACACCAGTGATGATCCATAGTACACCAGTGATGGCCCATAGTACACCAGTGATGATCCATAGTACACCAGAGATGGCCCATAGTATACCAGTGATGAGCTATAGTACATCAGTGATGATCTATAGTACATCAGTGATGATCCATAGTACACCAGTGATGATCCATAGTACATCAGTGATGGCCCATAGTACACCAGTGATGATCCATAGTACACCAGTGATGATCCATAGTACTTCAGTGATGGCCCATAGTACACCAGTGATGATCCATAGTACATCAGTGATGATCTATAGTACATCAGTGATGATCCATAGTACACCAGTGATGATCCATAGTACATCAGTGATGGCCCATAGTACACCAGTGATGATCCATAGTACACCAGTGATGATCCATAGTACTTCAGTGATGGCCCATAGTACACCAGTGATGATCCATAGTACATCAGTGATGGCTCATAGTACATCAGTGATGATCCATAATACATCAGTGATGATCCATAGTACACCAGTGATGGCCCATAGTACTTCAGTGATGATCTATAGTACATCAGTGACGATCCACAGTACATCAGTGATGATCCACAGTACATCAGTGATGATCCACGGTACATCAGTGATGATCCATAGTACATCAGTGATGATCCTCAGTACATCAGTGATGATCCACAGTACATCAGTGATGATCCACAGTACATCAGTGATGATCCACAGTACATCAGTGATGATCCACAGGACATCAGGGATGGTCCACAGTACATCAGTGATGATCCATAGTACACCAGTCATGATCCATAGTACATCAGTGATGATCCATAGTACATCAGTGATGATCCATAGTACACCAGTGATGGCCCATAGTACACCAGTGATGATCCATAGTACTCCAGTGATGGCCCATAGTACTTCAGTGATGATCTATAGTACATCAGTGATGATCCACAGTACATCAGTGATGATCCACAATACATCAGGGATGGTCCACAGTATATCAGTGATGATCCATAGTACATCAGTGATGGCCCACAGTACATCAGTGATGATCCACAGTATATCAGTGATGATCCATAGTACACCAGTGATGGTCCATAGTACACCAGTGATGGTCCATAGTACATCAGTGATGATCCATAGTACATCAGTGATGATCCACAGTACATCAGGGATGGTCCACAGTACATCAGTGATGATCCATAGTACACCAGTGATGGCCCAAAGCACATCAGTGATGGTCCATAGTACACCAGGGATGATCCATAGTAATCCAGTGATGATCCATAGTACACCAATGATGGCCCATAGTACACCAGTGATGGCCCATAGTACATTAGTGATGATCCACAGTACATCAGTGATGATCTATAGTACATCAGGGATGGTCCACAGTACATCAGTGATGATCCATAGTACACCAGTGATGATCCATAGTACATCAGTGATGATCCATAGTACACCTGTGATGGCCCACAGTACACCTGTGATGGCCCACAGTACATCAGTGATGATCCACAGTACATCAGGGATGATCCACAGTATATCAGGGATGGTCCACAGTATATCAGTGATGATCCATAGTACACCAGTGATGATCCATAGTACACCAGGGATGATCCATAGTACACCATTGATGATCCATAGTACACCAGTGATGATCCATAGTACATCAGTGATGGTCCATAGTACACCAGTGATGATCCATAGTACACCAGTGATGGCCCATAGTACACCAGTGATGGCCCATAGTACACCAGTGATGATCCATAGTACGCAAGTGATGGCCCATAGTACACCAGTGATGTCCCATAGTACATCAGTGATGATCCACAGTACATCAGTGATGATCCATAGTACACCAGGGATGGCCCATAGTACATCAGTGATGGCTCATAGTACATCAGTGATGATCCATAGTACATCAGTGGTGATCCATTGTACACCAGTGATGATCCATAGTACATCAGTGATGGCTCATAGTACATCAGTGATGATCCATAGTACACCAGTGATGATCCATAGTACATCAGTGATGGCTCATAGTACATCAGTGATGATCCATAGTACACCAGTCATGGCCCATAGTACTACAGTGATGATCTATAGTACATCAGTGATGATCCACAGTACATCAGTGATGATCCACAGTACATCAGGGATGGTCCACAGTACATCAGTGATGATCCATAGTACACCAGTGATGGCCCAAAGCACATCAGTGATGGTCCATAGTACACCAGGGATGATCCATAGTAATCCAGTGATGATCCATAGTACACCAGTGATGGCCCATAGTACACCAGTGATGGCCCATAGTACATCAGTGATGATCCACAGTACATCAGTGATGATCTATAGTACATCAGGGATGGTCCACAGTACATCAGTGATGATCCATAGTACACCAGTGATGATCCATAGTACATCAGTGATGATCCATAGTACACCTGTGATGGCCCACAGTACACCTGTGATGGCCCACAGTACATCAGTGATGATCCACAGTACATCAGGGATGATCCACAGTATATCAGGGATGGTCCACAGTATATCAGTGATGATCCATAGTACACCAGTGATGATCCATAGTACACCAGGGATGATCCATAGTACACCATTGATGATCCATAGTACACCAGTGATGATCCATAGTACATCAGTGATGGTCCATAGTACACCAGTGATGATCCATAGTACACCAGTGATGGCCCATAGTACACCAGTGATGGCCCATAGTACACCAGTGATGATCCATAGTACACCAGTGATGGCCCATAGTACACCAGTGATGTCCCATAGTACATCAGTGATGATCCACAGTACATCAGTGATGATCCATAGTACACCAGGGATGGCCCATAGTACATCAGTGATGGCTCATAGTACATCAGTGATGATCCATAGTACATCAGTGGTGATCCATTGTACACCAGTGATGATCCATAGTACATCAGTGATGGCTCATAGTACATCAGTGATGATCCATAGTACACCAGTGATGATCCATAGTACATCAGTGATGGCTCATAGTACATCAGTGATGATCCATAGTACACCAGTCATGGCCCATAGTACTACAGTGATGATCTATAGTACATCAGTGATGATCCACAGTACATCAGTGATGATCCACAGTACATCAGTGATGATCCAAGCTACATCAGTGATGATCCATAGTACATCAGTGATGATCCTCAGTACATCAGTGATGATCCACAGTACATCAGGGATGGTCCACAGTACATCAGTGATGATCCATAGTACACCAGTCATGATCCATAGTACATCAGTGATGATCCATAGTACATCAGTGATGATCCATAGTACACCAGTGATGATCCATAGTACACCAGTGATGGCCCATAGTACTTCAGTGATTATTTATAGTACATCAGTGATGATCCACAGTACATCAGTGATGATCCACAATACATCAGGGATGGTCCACAGTATATCAGTGATGATCCATAGTACATCAGTGATGGCCCACAGTACATCAGTGATGATCCATAGTACACCAGTGATGGCCTATAGTACATCAGTGATGGTCCATAGTACATCAGTGATGATCCATAGTACATCAGTGATGATCCATAGTACATCAATGATGATCCATAGTACACCAGTGATGGCCCATAGTACATCAGTAATGATCTATAGTACATCAGTGATGATCCACAGTACATCAGTGATGATCCACAGTACATCAGTTATGATCCACAGTACATCAGTGATGATCCACAGTACATCAGTGATGATCCACAATACTTCAGTGATGATCCACAGTACATCAGTGATGATCCACAGTACATCAGGGATGGTCCACAGTATATCAGTGATGATCCATAGTACATCAGTGATGGCCCATAGTACATCAGTGATGATCCATAGTACACCAGTGATGATCCATAGTACACCAGTGATGTTCCATAGTACACCAGGGATGATCCACAGTACATCAGTGATGATCCACAGTACATCAGTGGTGGTCCACAGTACATCAGTGATGGTCCATAGTACACCAGTGATGATCCATAGTACACCAGTGATGATCCATAGTACACCAGTGATGGCCCATAGTACATCAGTGATGATCCATAGTACATCAGTGATGATCCACAGTACATCAGTGATGATCCACAGTACATCAGGGATGGTCCATAGTACATCAGTGATGATCCATAGTACACCAGTGATGATCCATAGTACACCAGTGATGGCCCATAGTACATCAGTGATGAACTATAGTACATCATTGATGATCCACAGTACATCAGGGATGGTCCATAGTACATCAGTGATGATCCATAGTGCACCAGTGATGATCCATAGTACACCAGTGATGGCCCATAGTACATCAGTGATGAACTATAGTACATCAGTGATGATCCACAGTACATCAGTGATGATCCACAGTACATCAGGGATGGTCCATAGTACACCAGTGATGATCCACAGTACACCAGTGATGATCCATAGTACACCAGTGATGGTCCATAGTACATCAGTGATGATCTATAGTACATCAGTGATGGTCCATAGTACATCAGTGATGATCTATATACATAGTACACCAGTGATGATCTATAGTACATCAGTGATGATCTACAGTACATCAGTTATGATCCACAGTACATTAGTGATGATCCACAGTACATCAGTGATGATCCACAGTACATCAGTGATGATCCACAATACTTCAGTGATGATCCACAGTACATCAGGGATGGTCCACAGTACATCAGTGATGGTCCACAGTATATCAGTGATGATCCATAGTACATCAGTGATGGTCCATAGTACATCAGTGATGGTCCATAGTACACCAGTGATGATCCATAGTACACCAGTGATGGCCCATAGTACACCAGTGATGGCCCATAGTACATCAGTGATGATCCACAGTACATCAGTGATGATCCACAGTACATCAGTGATGATCCACAGTACATCAGTGATGATCCATTGTACACCAGTGATGGCCCATAGTACATCAGTGATGAACTATAGTACATCAGAGATGATCCACAGTACATCAGGGATGGTCCATAGTACATCAGTGATGATCCAAAGTACACCAGTGATGATCCATAGTACACCAGTGATGGCCCATAGTACATCAGTGATGAATTATAGTACATCAGTGATGATCCACAGTACATCAGTGATGATCCATAGTACATCAGTGATGATCCACAGTACATCAGTGATGATCCACAGTACATCAGGGATGGTCCATAGTACATCAGTGATGATCCATAGTACACCAGTGATGATCCATAGTACACCAGTGATGGCCCATAGTACATCAGTGATGAACTATAGTACATCAGTGATGATCCACAGTACATCAGTGATGATCCACAGTACATCAGGGATGGTCCATGTACACCAGTGATGATCCACAGTACACCAGTGATGATCCATAGTACACCAGTGATGGTCCATAGTACATCAGTGATGATCTATAGTACATCAGTGATGGTCCATGGTACATCAGTGATGATCTATAGTACATCAGTGATGATCTATAGTACATCAGTGATGATCCACAGTACATCAGTTATGATACACAGTACATCAGTGATGATCCACAGTACATCAGTGATGATCCATAGTACATCAGTGATGATCCACAATACTTCAGTGATGATCCACAGTACATCAGTGATGATCCACAGTACATCAGGGATGGTCCACAGTATATCAGTGATGATCCATAGTACATCAGTGATGATCCATAGTACACCAGTGATGGCCCATAGTACACCAGTGATGGCCCATAGTACATCAGTGATGATCCATAGTACATCAGTGATGATCCACAGTACATCAGTAATGATCCACAGTACATCAGGGATGGTCCACAGTACATCAGTGATGATCCATAGTACACCAGTGATGATCCATAGTACACCAGTGATGGCCCATAGTACACCAGTGATGATCCATAGTACACCAGTGATGGCCCATAGTACATCAGTGATGAACTATAGTACATCAGTGATGATCCACAGTACATCAGTGATGATCCATAGTACACCAGTGATGGCCCATAGTACACCAGTGATGATCCATAGTACACCAGTGATGGCCCATAGTACATCAGTGATGAACTATAGTACATCAGTGATGATCCACAGTACATCAGTGATGATCCACAGTACATCAGGGATGGTCCATAGTACATCAGTGATGATCCATAGTACACCAGTGATGATCCATAGTACACCAGTGATGGCCCATAGTACATCAGTGATGAACTATAGTACATCAGTGATGATCCACAGTACATCAGTGATGATCCACAGTACATCAGGGATGGTCCATAGTACACCAGTGATGATCCACAGTACACCAGTGATGATCCATAGTACACCAGTGATGGTCCATAGTACATCAGTGATGATCTATAGTACACCAGTGATGGTCCATAGTACATCAGTGATGATCTATAGTACATCAGTGATAAACTATAGTACATCAGTGATGATCTATAGTACATCAATGATGATCCATAGTACACCAGTGATGATCCATAGTACACCAGTGATGGCCCATAGTACATCAGTGATGAACTATAGTACATCAGTGATGATCCACAGTACATCAGGGATGGTCCATAGTACATCAGTGATGATCCATAGTACACCAGTGATGATCCATAGTACACCAGTGATGGCCCATAGTACATCAGTGATGAACTATAGTACATCAGTGATGATCCACAGTACATCAGTGATGATCCACAGTACATCAGGGATGGTCCATAGTACATCAGTGATGATACATAGTACACCAGTGATGATCCATAGTACACTAGTGATGGCCCATAGTACATCAGTGATGAACTATAGTACATCAGTGATGATCCATAGTACATCAGTGATGATCCATAGTATATCAGTGATGATCCACAGTACATCAGGGATGATCCATAGTACACCAGTGATGATCCACAGTACACCAGTGATGATCCATAGTACACCAGTGATGGTCCATAGTACATCAGTGATGATCTATAGTACATCAGTGATGGTCCATAGTACATCAGTGATGATCTATAGTACATCAGTGATGATCTATAGTACATCAGTGATGATCCATAGTACATCAGTGATGATCCACAGTACATCAGTGATGGTCCACAGTACATCAGGGATGGTCCACAGTACATCGGTGATGATCCATAGTACACCAGTGATGGCCCATAGTACATCAGTGATGGTCCATAGTACATCAGTGATGATCCATAGTACATCAGTGATGATCCATAGTACACCAGTGATGGCCCATAGTACACCAGTGATGGCCCATAGTACATCAGTGATGATCCACAGTACATCAGTGATGATCCATAGTACATCAGTGATGATCCACAGTACATCAGTGATGATCCACAGTACATCAGGGATGGTCCATAGTACATCAGTGATGATCCATAGTACACCAGTGATGATCCATAGTACACCAGTGATGGCCCATAGTACATCAGTGATGAACTATAGTACATCAGTGATGATCCACAGTACATCAGTGATGATCCACAGTACATCAGTGATGATCCACAATACTTCAGTGATGATCCACAGTACATCAGTGATGATCCACAGTACATCAGGGATGGTCCACAGTATATCAGTGATGATCCATAGTACATCAGTGATGGCCCATAGTACATCAGTGATGATCCATAGTACACCAGTGATGATCCATAGTACACCAGTGATGTTCCATAGTACACCAGGGATGATCCACAGTACATCAGTGATGATCCACAGTACATCAGTGGTGGTCCACAGTACATCAGTGATGGTCCATAGTACACCAGTGATGATCCATAGTACACCAGTGATGATCCATAGTACACCAGTGATGGCCCATAGTACACCAGTGATGGCCCATAGTACATCAGTGATGATCCATAGTACATCAGTGATGATCCACAGTACATCAGTGATGATCCACAGTACATCAGGGATGGTCCATAGTACATCAGTGATGATCCATAGTACACCAGTGATGATCCATAGTACACCAGTGATGGCCCATAGTACATCAGTGATGAACTATAGTACATCAGTGATGATCCACAGTACATCAGGGATGGTCCATAGTACATCAGTGATGATCCATAGTACACCAGTGATGATCCATAGTACACCAGTGATGGCCCATAGTACATCAGTGATGAACTATAGTACATCAGTGATGATCCACAGTACATCAGTGATGATCCACAGTACATCAGGGATGGTCCACAGTATATCAGTGATGATCCATAGTACATCAGTGATGGTCCATAGTACATCAGTGATGATCCATAGTACACCAGTGATGATCCATAGTACACCAGTGATGATCCATAGTACACCAGTGATGGCCCATAGTACACCAGTGATAGCCCATAGTACATCAGTGATGATCCATAGTACATCAGTGATGATCCACAGTACATCAGTGATGATCCACAGTACATCAGGGATGGTCCATAGTACATCAGTGATGATCCATAGTACACCAGTGATGATCCATAGTACACCAGTGATGGCCCATAGTACATCAGTGATGAACTATAGTACATCAGTGATGATCCACAGTACATCAGGGATGGTCCATAGTACATCAGTGATGATCCATAGTACACCAGTGATGATCCATAGTACACCAGTGATGGCCCATAGTACATCAGTGATGAACTATAGTACATCAGTGATGATCCACAGTACATCAGTGATGATCCATAGTACATCAGTGATGATCCACAGTACATCAGTGATGATCCACAGTACATCAGGGATGGTCCATAGTACATCAGTGATGATCTATAGTACACCAGTGATGATCCATAGTACACCAGTGATGGCCCATAGTACATCAGTGATGAACTATAGTACATCAGTGATGATCCACAGTACATCAGTGATGATCCACAGTACATCAGGGATGGTCCATAGTACACCAGTGATGATCCACAGTACACCAGTGATGATCCATAGTACACCAGTGATGGTCCATAGTACATCAGTGATGATCTATAGTACATCAGTGATGGTCCATAGTACATCAGTGATGATCTATAGTACATCAGTGATGATCTATAGTACATCAGTGATGATCCACAGTACATCAGTTATGATACACAGTACATCAGTGATGATCCACAGTACATCAGTGATGATCCACAATACTTCAGTGATGATCCACAGTACATCAGTGATGATCCACAGTACATCAGTGATGATCCACAATACTTCAGTGATGATCCACAGTACATCAGTGATGATCCACAGTACATCAGGGATGGTCCACAGTATATCAGTGATGATCCATAGTACATCAGTGATGGTCCATAGTCCATCAGTGATGGTCCATAGTACACCAGTGATGATCCATAGTACACAAGTGATGGCCCATAGTACACCAGTGATGGCCCATAGTACATCAGTGATGATCCATAGTACATCAGTGATGATCCACAGTACATCAGTGATGATCCACAGTACATCAGTGATGATCCACAGTACATCAGGGATGGTCCATAGTACATCAGTGATGATCCATAATACACCAGTGATGATCCATAGTACACCAGTGATGGCCCATAGTACATCAGTGATGAACTATAGTACATCAGTGATGATCCACAGTACATTAGGGATGGTCCATAGTACATCAGTGATGATCCATAGTACACCAGTGATGATCCATAGTACACCAGTGATGGCCCATAGTACATCAGTGATGAACTATAGTACATCAGTGATGATCCACAGTACATCAGTGATGATCCATAGTACATCAGTGATGATCCACAGTACATCAGTGATGATCCACAGTACATCTGGGATGGTCCATAGTACATCAGTGATGATCCATAGTACACCAGTGATGATCCATAGTACACCAGTGATGGCCCATAGTACATCAGTGATGAACTATAGTACATCAGTGATGATCCACAGTACATCAGTGATGATCCACAGTACATCAGGGATGGTCCATAGTACACCAGTGATGATCCACAGTACACCAGTGACGATCCATAGTACACCAGTGATGGCCCATAGTACACCAGTGATGATCCATAGTACACCAGAGATGGCCCATAGTATACCAGTGATGAGCTATAGTACATCAGTGATAATCTATAGTACATCAGTGATGATCCATAGTACACCAGTGATGATCCATAGTACATCAGTGATGGCCCATAGTACACCAGTGATGATCCATAGTACACCAGTGATGATCCATAGTACTTCAGTGATGGCCCATAGTACACCAGTGATGATCCATAGTACATCAGTGATGGCTCATAGTACATCAGTGATGATCCATAATACATCAGTGATGATCCATAGTACACCAGTGATGGCCCATAGTACTTCAGTGATGATCTATAGTACATCAGTGATGATCCACAGTACATCAGTGATGATCCACAGTACATCAGTGATGATCCACGGTACATCAGTGATGATCCATAGTACATCAGTGATGATCCTCAGTACATCAGTGATGATCCACAGTACATCAGTGATGATCCACAGTACATCAGTGATGATCCACAGTACATCAGTGATGAGCCACAGGACATCAGGGATGGTCCACAGTACATCAGTGATGAGATGATCCATAGTACACCAGTCATGATCCATAGTACATCAGTGATGATCCATAGTACATCAGTGATGATCCATAGTACACCAGTGATGGCCCATAGTACACCAGTGATGATCCATAGTACACCAGTGATGGCCCATAGTACTTCAGTGATGATCTATAGTACATCAGTGATGATCCACAGTACATCAGTGATGATCCACAATACATCAGGGATGGTCCACAGTATATCAGTGATGATCCATAGTACATCAGTGATGGCCCACAGTACATCAGTGATGATCCACAGTATATCAGTGATGATCCATAGTACACCAGTGATGGTCCATAGTACACCAGTGATGGTCCATAGTACATCAGTGATGATCCATAGTACATCAGTGATGATCCACAGTACATCAGGGATGGTCCACAGTACATCAGTGATGATCCATAGTACACCAGTGATGGCCCAAAGCACATCAGTGATGGTCCATAGTACACCAGGGATGATCCATAGTAATCCAGTGATGATCCATAGTACACCAGTGATGGCCCATAGTACACCAGTGATGGCCCATAGTACATCAGTGATGATCCACAGTACATCAGTGATGATCTATAGTACATCAGGGATGGTCCACAGTACATCAGTGATGATCCATAGTACACCAGTGATGATCCATAGTACATCAGTGATGATCCATAGTACACCTGTGATGGCCCACAGTACACCTGTGATGGCCCACAGTACATCAGGGATGATCCACAGTATATCAGGGATGGTCCACAGTATATCAGTGATGATCCATAGTACACCAGTGATGATCCATAGTACACCAGGGATGATCCATAGTACACCATTGATGATCCATAGTACACCAGTGATGATCCATAGTACATCAGTGATGGTCCATAGTACACCAGTGATGATCCATAGTACACCAGTGATGGCCCATAGTACACCAGTGATGGCCCATAGTACACCAGTGATGATCCATAGTACACCAGTGATGGCCCATAGTACACCAGTGATGTCCCATAGTACATCAGTGATGATCCACAGTACATCAGTGATGATCCATAGTACACCAGGGATGGCCCATAGTACATCAGTGATGGCTCATAGTACATCAGTGATGATCCATAGTACATCAGTGGTGATCCATTGTACACCAGTGATGATCCATAGTACATCAGTGATGGCTCATAGTACATCAGTGATGATCCATAGTACACCAGTGATGATCCATAGTACATCAGTGATGGCTCATAGTACATCAGTGATGATCCATAGTACACCAGTCATGGCCCATAGTACTACAGTGATGATCTATAGTACATCAGTGATGATCCACAGTACATCAGTGATGATCCACAGTACATCAGTGATGATCCAAGCTACATCAGTGATGATCCATAGTACATCAGTGATGATCCTCAGTACATCAGTGATGATCCACAGTACATCAGGGATGGTCCACAGTACATCAGTGATGATCCATAGTACACCAGTCATGATCCATAGTACATCCGTGATGATCCATAGTACATCAGTGATGATCCATAGTACACCAGTGATGATCCATAGTACACCAGTGATGGCCCATAGTACTTCAGTGATTATTTATAGTACATCAGTGATGATCCACAGTACATCAGTGATGATCCACAATACATCAGGGATGGTCCACAGTATATCAGTGATGATCCATAGTACATCAGTGATGGCCCACAGTACATCAGTGATGATCCACAGTACATCAGTGATGATCCATAGTACACCAGTGATGGCCCATAGTACATCAGTGATGGTCCATAGTACATCAGTGATGATCCATAGTACATCAGTGATGATCCATAGTACATCAATGATGATCCATAGTACACCAGTGATGGCCCATAGTACATCAGTAATGATCTATAGTACATCAGTGATGATCCACAGTACATCAGTGATGATCCACAGTACATCAGTTATGATCCACAGTACATCAGTGATGATCCACAGTACATCAGTGATGATCCACAATACTTCAGTGATGATCCACAGTACATCAGTGATGATCCACAGTACATCAGGGATGGTCCACAGTATATCAGTGATGATCCATAGTACATCAGTGATGGCCCATAGTACATCAGTGATGATCCATAGTACACCAGTGATGATCCATAGTACACCAGTGATGTTCCATAGTACACCAGGGATGATCCACAGTACATCAGTGATGATCCACAGTACATCAGTGGTGGTCCACAGTACATCAGTGATGGTCCATAGTACACCAGTGATGATCCATAGTACACCAGTGATGATCCATAGTACACCAGTGATGGCCCATAGTACATCAGTGATGATCCATAGTACATCAGTGATGATCCACAGTACATCAGTGATGATCCACAGTACATCAGGGATGGTCCATAGTACATCAGTGATGATCCATAGTACACCAGTGATGATCCATAGTACACCAGTGATGGCCCATAGTACATCAGTGATGAACTATAGTACATCAGTGATGATCCACAGTACATCAGGGATGGTCCATAGTACATCAGTGATGATCCATAGTGCACCAGTGATGATCCATAGTACACCAGTGATGGCCCATAGTACATCAGTGATGAACTATAGTACATCAGTGATGATCCACAGTACATCAGTGATGATCCACAGTACATCAGGGATGGTCCATAGTACACCAGTGATGATCCACAGTACACCAGTGATGATCCATAGTACACCAGTGATGGTCCATAGTACATCAGTGATGATCTATAGTACATCAGTGATGGTCCATAGTACATCAGTGATGATCTATATACATAGTACACCAGTGATGATCTATAGTACATCAGTGATGATCTACAGTACATCAGTTATGCTCCACAGTACATTAGTGATGATCCACAGTACATCAGTGATGATCCACAGTACATCAGTGATGATCCACAATACTTCAGTGATGATCCACAGTACATCAGGGATGGTCCACAGTACATCAGTGATGGTCCACAGTATATCAGTGATGATCCATAGTACATCAGTGATGGTCCATAGTACATCAGTGATGGTCCATAGTACACCAGTGATGATCCATAGTACACCAGTGATGGCCCATAGTACACCAGTGATGGCCCATAGTACATCAGTGATGATCCACAGTACATCAGTGATGATCCACAGTACATCAGTGATGATCCACAGTACATCAGTGATGATCCATAGTACACCAGTGATGGCCCATAGTACATCAGTGATGAACTATAGTACATCAGAGATGATCCACAGTACATCAGGGATGGTCCATAGTACATCAGTGATGATCCATAGTACACCAGTGATGATCCATAGTACACCAGTGATGGCCCATAGTACATCAGTGATGATCTATAGTACATCAGTGATGATCCACAGTACATCAGTTATGATACACAGTACATCAGTGATGATCCACAGTACATCAGTGATGATCCACAGTACATCAGTGATGATCCACAATACTTCAGTGATGATCCACAGTACATCAGTGATGATCCACAGTACATCAGGGATGGTCCACAGTATATCAGTGATGATCCATAGTACATCAGTGATGATCCATAGTACACCAGTGATGGCCCATAGTACACCAGTGATGGCCCATAGTACATCAGTGATGATCCATAGTACATCAGTGATGATCCACAGTACATCAGTGATGATCCACAGTACATCAGGGATGGTCCATAGTACACCAGTGATGATCCACAGTACACCAGTGATGATCCATAGTACACCAGTGATGGTCCATAGTACATCAGTGATGATCTATAGTACATCAGTGATGGTCCATGGTACATCAGTGATGATCTATAGTACATCAGTGATGATCTATAGTACATCAGTGATGATCCACAGTACATCAGTTATGATACACAGTACATCAGTGATGATCCACAGTACATCAGTGATGATCCACAGTACATCAGTGATGATCCACAATACTTCAGTGATGATCCACAGTACATCAGTGATGATCCACAGTACATCAGGGATGGTCCACAGTATATCAGTGATGATCCATAGTACATCAGTGATGATCCATAGTACACCAGTGATGGCCCATAGTACACCAGTGATGGCCCATAGTACATCAGTGATGATCCATAGTACATCAGTGATGATCCACAGTACATCAGTGATGATCCACAGTACATCAGGGATGGTCCACAGTACATCAGTGATGATCCATAGTACACAAGTGATGATCCATAGTACACCAGTGATGGCCCATAGTACACCAGTGATGATCCATAGTACACCAGTGATGGCCCATAGTACATCAGTGATGAACTATAGTACATCAGTGATGATCCACAGTACATCAGTGATGATCCACAGTACATCAGGGATGGTCCATAGTACATCAGTGATGATCCATAGTACACCAGTGATGATCCATAGTACACCAGTGATGGCCCATAGTACATCAGTGATGAACTATAGTACATCAGTGATGATCCACAGTACATCAGTGATGATCCACAGTACATCAGGGATGGTCCATAGTACACCAGTGATGATCCACAGTACACCAGTGATGATCCATAGTACACCAGTGATGGTCCATAGTACATCAGTGATGATCTATAGTACACCAGTGATGGTCCATAGTACATCAGTGATGATCTATAGTACATCAGTGATAAACTATAGTACATCAGTGATGATCTATAGTACATCAATGATGATCCATAGTACACCAGTGATGATCCATAGTACACCAGTGATGGCCCATAGTACATCAGTGATGAACTATAGTACATCAGTGATGATCCACAGTACATCAGGGATGGTCCATAGTACATCAGTGATGATCCATAGTACACCAGTGATGATCCATAGTACACCAGTGATGGCCCATAGTACATCAGTGATGAACTATAGTACATCAGTGATGATCCACAGTACATCAGTGATGATCCACAGTACATCAGGGATGGTCCATAGTACATCAGTGATGATCCATAGTACACCAGTGATGATCCATAGTACACCAGTGATGGCCCATAGTACATCAGTGATGAACTATAGTACATCAGTGATGATCCATAGTACATCAGTGATGATCCATAGTATATCAGTGATGATCCACAGTACATCAGGGATGATCCATAGTACACCAGTGATGATCCACAGTACACCAGTGATGATCCATAGTACACCAGTGATGGTCCATAGTACATCAGTGATGATCTATAGTACATCAGTGATGGTCCATAGTACATCAGTGATGATCTATAGTACATCAGTGATGATCTATAGTACATCAGTGATGATCCATAGTACATCAGTGATGATCCACAGTACATCAGTGATGGTCCACAGTACATCAGGGATGGTCCACAGTACATCGGTGATGATCCATAGTACACCAGTGATGGCCCATAGTACATCAGTGATGGTCCATAGTACATCAGTGATGATCCATAGTACATCAGTGATGATCCATAGTACACCAGTGATGGCCCATAGTACACAAGTGATGGCCCATAGTACATCAGTGATGATCCACAGTACATCAGTGATGATCCATAGTACATCAGTGATGATCCACAGTACATCAGTGATGATCCACAGTACATCAGGGATGGTCCATAGTACATCAGTGATGATCCATAGTACACCAGTGATGATCCATAGTACACCAGTGATGGCCCATAGTACATCAGTGATGAACTATAGTACATCAGTGATGATCCACAGTACATCAGTGATGATCCACAGTACATCAGTGATGATCCACAATACTTCAGTGATGATCCACAGTACATCAGTGATGATCCACAGTACATCAGGGATGGTCCACAGTATATCAGTGATGATCCATAGTACATCAGTGATGGCCCATAGTACATCAGTGATGATCCATAGTACACCAGTGATGATCCATAGTACACCAGTGATGTTCCATAGTACACCAGGGATGATCCACAGTACATCAGTGATGATCCACAGTACATCAGTGGTGGTCCACAGTACATCAGTGATGGTCCATAGTACACCAGTGATGATCCATAGTACACCAGTGATGATCCATAGTACACCAGTGATGGCCCATAGTACACCAGTGATGGCCCATAGTACATCAGTGATGATCCACAGTACATCAGTGATGATCCACAGTACATCAGTGATGATCCACAGTACATCAGGGATGGTCCATAGTACATCAGTGATGATCCATAGTACACCAGTGATGATCCATAGTACACCAGTGATGGCCCATAGTACATCAGTGATGAACTATAGTACATCAGTGATGATCCACAGTACATCAGGGATGGTCCATAGTACATCAGTGATGATCCATAGTACACCAGTGATGATCCATAGTACACCAGTGATGGCCCATAGTACATCAGTGATGAACTATAGTACATCAGTGATGATCCACAGTACATCAGTGATGATCCACAGTACATCAGGGATGGTCCACAGTATATCAGTGATGATCCATAGTACATCAGTGATGGTCCATAGTACATCAGTGATGATCCATAGTACACCAGTGATGATCCATAGTACACCAGTGATGATCCATAGTACACCAGTGATGGCCCATAGTACACCAGTGATAGCCCATAGTACATCAGTGATGATCCATAGTACATCAGTGATGATCCACAGTACATCAGTGATGATCCACAGTACATCAGGGATGGTCCATAGTACATCAGTGATGATCCATAGTACACCAGTGATGATCCATAGTACACCAGTGATGGCCCATAGTACATCAGTGATGAACTATAGTACATCAGTGATGATCCACAGTACATCAGGGATGGTCCATAGTACATCAGTGATGATCCATAGTACACCAGTGATGATCCATAGTACACCAGTGATGGCCCATAGTACATCAGTGATGAACTATAGTACATCAGTGATGATCCACAGTACATCAGTGATGATCCATAGTACATCAGTGATGATCCACAGTACATCAGTGATGATCCACAGTACATCAGGGATGGTCCATAGTACATCAGTGATGATCCATAGTACACCAGTGATGATCCATAGTACACCAGTGATGGCCCATAGTACATCAGTGATGAACTATAGTACATCAGTGATGATCCACAGTACATCAGTGATGATCCACAGTACATCAGGGATGGTCCATAGTACACCAGTGATGATCCACAGTACACCAGTGATGATCCATAGTACACCAGTGATGGTCCATAGTACATCAGTGATGATCTATAGTACATCAGTGATGGTCCATAGTACATCAGTGATGATCTATAGTACATCAGTGATGATATATAGTACATCAGTGATGATCCACAGTACATCAGTTATGATACACAGTACATCAGTGATGATCCACAGTACATCAGTGATGATCCACAATACTTCAGTGATGATCCACAGTACATCAGTGATGATCCACAGTACATCAGTGATGATCCACAATACTTCAGTGATGATCCACAGTACATCAGTGATGATCCACAGTACATCAGGGATGGTCCACAGTATATCAGTGATGATCCATAGTACATCAGTGATGGTCCATAGTCCATCAGTGATGGTCCATAGTACACCAGTGATGATCCATAGTACACAAGTGATGGCCCATAGTACACCAGTGATGGCCCATAGTACATCAGTGATGATCCATAGTACATCAGTGATGATCCACAGTACATCAGTGATGATCCACAGTACATCAGTGATGATCCACAGTACATCAGGGATGGTCCATAGTACATCAGTGATGATCCATAGTACACCAGTGATGATCCATAGTACACCAGTGATGGCCCATAGTACATCAGTGATGAACTATAGTACATCAGTGATGATCCACAGTACATTAGGGATGGTCCATAGTACATCAGTGATGATCCATAGTACACCAGTGATGATCCATAGTACACCAGTGATGGCCCATAGTACATCAGTGATGAACTATAGTACATCAGTGATGATCCACAGTACATCAGTGATGATCCATAGTACATCAGTGATGATCCACAGTACATCAGTGATGATCCACAGTACATCAGGGATGGTCCATAGTACATCAGTGATGATCCATAGTACACCAGTGATGATCCATAGTACACCAGTGATGGCCCATAGTACATCAGTGATGAACTATAGTACATCAGTGATGATCCACAGTACATCAGTGATGATCCACAGTACATCAGGGATGGTCCATAGTACACCAGTGATGATCCACAGTACACCAGTGATGATCCATAGTACACCAGTGATGGCCCATAGTACACCAGTGATGATCCATAGTACACCAGAGATGGCCCATAGTATACCAGTGATGAGCTATAGTACATCAGTGATGATCTATAGTACATCAGTGATGATCCATAGTACACCAGTGATGATCCATAGTACATCAGTGATGGCCCATAGTACACCAGTGATGATCCATAGTACACCAGTGATGATCCATAGTACTTCAGTGATGGCCCATAGTACACCAGTGATGATCCATAGTACATCAGTGATGGCTCATAGTACATCAGTGATGATCCATAATACATCAGTGATGATCCATAGTACACCAGTGATGGCCCATAGTACTTCAGTGATGATCTATAGTACATCAGTGATGATCCACAGTACATCAGTGATGATCCACAGTACATCAGTGATGATCCACGGTACATCAGTGATGATCCATAGTACATCAGTGATGATCCTCAGTACATCAGTGATGATCCACAGTACATCAGTGATGATCCACAGTACCTCAGTGATGATCCACAGTACATCAGTGATGATCCACAGGACATCAGGGATGGTCCACAGTACATCAGTGATGAGATGATCCATAGTACACCAGTCATGATCCATAGTACATCAGTGATGATCCATAGTACATCAGTGATGATCCATAGTACACCAGTGATGGCCCATAGTACACCAGTGATGATCCATAGTACACCAGTGATGGCCCATAGTACTTCAGTGATGATCTATAGTACATCAGTGATGATCCACAGTACATCAGTGATGATCCACAATACATCAGGGATGGTCCACAGTATATCAGTGATGATCCATAGTACATCAGTGATGGCCCACAGTACATCAGTGATGATCCACAGTATATCAGTGATGATCCATAGTACACCAGTGATGGTCCATAGTACACCAGTGATGGTCCATAGTACATCAGTGATGATCCATAGTACATCAGTGATGATCCACAGTACATCAGGGATGGTCCACAGTACATCAGTGATGATCCATAGTACACCAGTGATGGCCCAAAGCACATCAGTGATGGTCCATAGTACACCAGGGATGATCCATAGTAATCCAGTGATGATCCATAGTACACCAGTGATGGCCCATAGTACACCAGTGATGGCCCATAGTACATCAGTGATGATCCACAGTACATCAGTGATGATCTATAGTACATCAGGGATGGTCCACAGTACATCAGTGATGATCCATAGTACACCAGTGATGATCCATAGTACATCAATGATGATCCATAGTACACCTGCGATGGCCCACAGTACACCTGTGATGGCCCACAGTACATCAGTGATGATCCACAGTACATCAGGGATGATCCACAGTATATCAGGGATGGTCCACAGTATATCAGTGATGATCCATAGTACACCAGTGATGATCCATAGTACACCAGGGATGATCCATAGTACACCATTGATGATCCATAGTACACCAGTGATGATCCATAGTACATCAGTGATGGTCCATAGTACACCAGTGATGATCCATAGTACACCAGTGATGGCCCATAGTACACCAGTGATGGCCCATAGTACACCAGTGATGATCCATAGTACACCAGTGATGGCCCATAGTACACCAGTGATGTCCCATAGTACATCAGTGATGATCCACAGTACATCAGTGATGATCCATAGTACACCAGGGATGGCCCATAGTACATCAGTGATGGCTCATAGTACATCAGTGATGATCCATAGTACATCAGTGGTGATCCATTGTACACCAGTGATGATCCATAGTACATCAGTGATGGCTCATAGTACATCAGTGATGATCCATAGTACACCAGTGATGATCCATAGTACATCAGTGATGGCTCATAGTACATCAGTGATGATCCATAGTACACCAGTCATGGCCCATAGTACTACAGTGATGATCTATAGTACATCAGTGATGATCCACAGTACATCAGTGATGATCCACAGTACATCAGTGATGATCCAAGCTACATCAGTGATGATCCATAGTACATCAGTGATGATCCTCAGTACATCAGTGATGATCCACAGTACATCAGGGATGGTCCACAGTACATCAGTGATGATCCATAGTACACCAGTCATGATCCATAGTACATCCGTGATGATCCATAGTACATCAGTGATGATCCATAGTACACCAGTGATGGCCCATAGTACTTCAGTGATTATTTATAGTACATCAGTGATGATCCACAGTACATCAGTGATGATCCACAATACATCAGGGATGGTCCACAGTATATCAGTGATGATCCATAGTACATCAGTGATGGCCCACAGTACATCAGTGATGATCCACAGTACATCAGTGATGATCCATAGTACACCAGTGATGGCCCATAGTACATCAGTGATGGTCCATAGTACATCAGTGATGATCCATAGTACATCAATGATGATCCATAGTACACCAGTGATGGCCCATAGTACATCAGTAATGATCTATAGTACATCAGTGATGATCCACAGTACATCAGTGATGATCCACAGTACATCAGTTATGATCCACAGTACATCAGTGATGATCCACAGTACATCAGTGATGATCCACAATACTTCAGTGATGATCCACAGTACATCAGTGATGATCCACAGTACATCAGGGATGGTCCACAGTATATCAGTGATGATCCATAGTACATCAGTGATGGCCCATAGTACATCAGTGATGATCCATAGTACACCAGTGATGATCCATAGTACACCAGTGATGTTCCATAGTACACCAGGGATGATCCACAGTACACCAGTGATGATCCACAGTACATCAGTGGTGGTCCACAGTACATCAGTGATGGTCCATAGTACACCAGTGATGATCCATAGTACACCAGTGATGATCCATAGTACACCAGTGATGGCCCATAGTACATCAGTGATGATCCATAGTACATCAGTGATGATCCACAGTACATCAGTGATGATCCACAGTACATCAGGGATGGTCCATAGTACATCAGTGATGATCCATAGTACACCAGTGATGATCCATAGTACACCAGTGATGGCCCATAGTACATCAGTGATGAACTATAGTACATCAGTGATGATCCACAGTACATCAGGGATGGTCCATAGTACATCAGTGATGATCCATAGTGCACCAGTGATGATCCATAGTACACCAGTGATGGCCCATAGTACATCAGTGATGAACTATAGTACATCAGTGATGATCCACAGTACATCAGTGATGATCCACAGTACATCAGGGATGGTCCATAGTACACCAGTGATGATCCACAGTACACCAGTGATGATCCATAGTACACCAGTGATGGTCCATAGTACATCAGTGATGATCTATAGTACATCAGTGATGGTCCATAGTACATCAGTGATGATCTATATACATAGTACACCAGTGATGATCTATAGTACATCAGTGATGATCTACAGTACATCAGTTATGATCCACAGTACATTAGTGATGATCCACAGTACATCAGTGATGATCCACAGTACATCAGTGATGATCCACAATACTTCAGTGATGATCCACAGTACATCAGGGATGGTCCACAGTACATCAGTGATGGTCCACAGTATATCAGTGATGATCCATAGTACATCAGTGATGGTCCATAGTACATCAGTGATGGTCCATAGTACACCAGTGATGATCCATAGTACACCAGTGATGGCCCATAGTACACCAGTGA
Organism: Rana muscosa; assembly: GCA_029206835.1. Lineage (NCBI taxonomy): Eukaryota > Metazoa > Chordata > Amphibia > Anura > Ranidae > Rana > Rana muscosa. The sequence goes on from JARGYO010000232.1 coordinate 2,362,407, forward strand.
TGGCCCATAGTACATCAGTGATGATCCACAGTACATCAGTGATGATCCACAGTACATCAGTGATGATCCACAGTACATCAGTGATGATCCATAGTACACCAGTGATGGCCCATAGTACATCAGTGATGAACTATAGTACATCAGAGATGATCCACAGTACATCAGGGATGGTCCATAGTACATCAGTGATGATCCATAGTACACCAGTGATGATCCATAGTACACCAGTGATGGCCCATAGTACATCAGTGATGAACTATAGTACATCAGTGATGATCCACAGTACATCAGTGATGATCCATAGTACATCAGTGATGATCCACAGTACATCAGTGATGATCCACAGTACATCAGGGATGGTCCATAGTACATCAGTGATGATCCATAGTACACCAGTGATGATCCATAGTACACCAGTGATGGTCCATAGTACATCAGTGATGAACTATAGTACATCAGTGATGATCCACAGTACATCAGTGATGATCCACAGTACATCATGGATGGTCCATAGTACACCAGTGATGATCCACAGTACACCAGTGATGATCCATAGTACACCAGTGATGGTCCATAGTACATCAGTGATGATCTATAGTACATCAGTGATGGTCCATGGTACATCAGTGATGATCTATAGTACATCAGTGATGATCTATAGTACATCAGTGATGATCCACAGTACATCAGTTATGATACACAGTACATCAGTGATGATCCACAGTACATCAGTGATGATCCACAGTACATCAGTGATGATCCACAATACTTCAGTGATGATCCACAGTACATCAGTGATGATCCACAGTACATCAGGGATGGTCCACAGTACATCAGTGATGATCCATAGTACATCAGTGATGATCCATAGTACACCAGTGATGGCCCATAGTACACCAGTGATGGCCTATAGTACATCAGTGATGATCCATAGTACATCAGTGATGATCCACAGTACATCAGTGATGATCCACAGTACATCAGGGATGGTCCACAGTACACCAGTGATGATCCATAGTACACCAGTGATGATCCATAGTACACCAGTGATGGCCCATAGTACACCAGTGATGATCCATAGTACACCAGTGATGGCCCATAGTACATCAGTGATGAACTATAGTACATCAGTGATGATCCACAGTACATCAGTGATGATCCATAGTACACCAGTGATGGCCCATAGTACACCAGTGATGATCCATAGTACACCAGTGATGGCCCATAGTACATCAGTGATGAACTATAGTACATCAGTGATGATCCACAGTACATCAGTGATGATCCACAGTACATCAGGGATGGTCCATAGTACATCAGTGATGATCCATAGTACACCAGTGATGATCCATAGTACACCAGTGATGGCCCATAGTACATCAGTGATGAACTATAGTACATCAGTGATGATCCACAGTACATCAGTGATGATCCACAGTACATCAGGGATGGTCCATAGTACACCAGTGATGATCCACAGTACACCAGTGATGATCCATAGTACACCAGTGATGGTCCATAGTACATCAGTGATGATCTATAGTACACCAATGATGGTCCATAGTACATCAGTGATGATCTATAGTACATCAGTGATAAACTATAGTACATCAGTGATGATCTATAGTACATCAGTGATGATCCATAGTACACCAGTGATGATCCATAGTACACCAGTGATGGCCCATAGTACATCAGTGATGAACTATAGTACATCAGTGATGATCCACAGTACATCATGGATGGTCCACAGTACACCAGTGATGATCCATAGTACACCAGTGATGATCCATAGTACACCAGTGATGGCCCATAGTACATCAGTGATGATCCATAGTACATCAGTGATGATCCATAGTATATCAGTGATGATCCACAGTACATCAGGGATGGTCCATAGTACACCAGTGATGATCCACAGTACACCAGTGATGATCCATAGTACACCAGTGATGGTCCATAGTACATCAGTGATGATCTATAGTACATCAGTGATGGTCCATAGTACATCAGTGATGATCTATAGTACATCAGTGATGATCTATAGTACATCAGTGATGATCCATAGTACATCAGTGATGATCCACAGTACATCAGTGATGGTCCACAGTACATCAGGGATGGTCCACAGTACATCAGTGATGATCCATAGTACACCAGTGATGGCCCATATTACATCAGTGATGGTCCATAGTACATCAGTGATGATCCATAGTACATCAGTGATGATCCATAGTACACCAGTGATGGCCCATAGTACACCAGTGATGGCCCATAGTACATCAGTGATGATCCACAGTACATCAGTGATGATCCATAGTACATCAGTGATGATCCACAGTACATCAGTGATGATCCACAGTACATCAGGGATGGTCCATAGTACATCAGTGATGATCCATAGTACACCAGTGATGATCCATAGTACACCAGTGATGGCCCATAGTACATCAGTGATGAACTATAGTACATCAGTGATGATCCACAGTACATCAGGGATGGTCCATTGTACACCAGTGATGATCCACAGTACACCAGTGATGATCCATAGTACACCAGTGATGGTCCATAGTACACCAGTGATGATCCATAGTACACCAGTGATGGCCCATAGTACATCAGTGATGAACTATAGTACATCAGTGATGATCCACAGTACATCAGTGATGATCCACAGTACATCAGGGATGGTCCATAGTACACCAGTGATGATCCACAGTACACCAGTGATGATCCATAGTACACCAGTGATGGTCCATAGTACATCAGTGATGATCTATAGTACATCAGTGATGGTCCATAGTCCATCAGTGATGATCTATAGTACATCAGTGATGATCTATAGTACATCAGTGATGATCCACAATACATCAGTTATGATACACAGTACATCAGTGATGATCCACAGTACATCAGTGATGATCCACAATACTTCAGTGATGATCCACAGTACATCAGTGATGATCTACAGTACATCAGGGATGGTCCACAGTATATCAGTGATGATCCATAGTACATCAGTGATGGCCCATAGTACATCAGTGATGATCCATAGTACACCAGTGATGATCCATAGTACACCAGTGATGTTCCATAGTACACCAGGGATGATCCACAGTACATCAGTGATGATCCACAGTACATCAGTGGTGATCCACAGTACATCAGTGATGGTCCATAGTACACCAGTGATGATCCATAGTACACCAGTGATGATCCATAGTACACCAGTGATGGCCCATAGTACATCAGTGATGATCCATAGTACATCAGTGATGATCCACAGTACATCAGTGATGATCCACAGTACATCAGGGATGGTCCATAGTACATCAGTGATGATCCATAGTACACCAGTGATGATCCATAGTACACCAGTGATGGCCCATAGTACATCAGTGATGAACTATAGTACATCATTGATGATCCACAGTACATCAGGGATGGTCCATAGTACATCAGTGATGATCCATAGTGCACCAGTGATGATCCATAGTACACCAGTGATGGCCCATAGTACATCAGTGATGAACTATAGTACATCAGTGATGATCCACAGTACATCAGTGATGATCCACAGTACATCAGGGATGGTCCATAGTACACCAGTGATGATCCACAGCACACCAGTGATGATCCATAGTACACCAGTGATGGTCCATAGTACATCAGTGATGATCTATAGTACATCAGTGATGGTCCATAGTACATCAGTGATGATCTATATACATAGTACACCAGTGATGATCTATAGTACATCAGTGATGATCTACAGTACATCAGTTATGATCCACAGTACATTAGTGATGATCCACAGTACATCAGTGATGATCCACAGTACATCAGTGATGATCCACAATACTTCAGTGATGATCCACAGTACATCAGGGATGGTCCACAGTACATCAGTGATGGTCCACAGTATATCAGTGATGATCCATAGTACATCAGTGATGGTCCATAGTACATCAGTGATGGTCCATAGTACACCAGTGATGATCCATAGTACACCAGTGATGGCCCATAGTACACCAGTGATGGCCCATAGTACATCAGTGATGATCCACAGTACATCAGTGATGATCCACAGTACATCAGTGATGATCCACAGTACATCAGTGATGATCCATTGTACACCAGTGATGGCCCATAGTACATCAGTGATGAACTATAGTACATCAGAGATGATCCACAGTACATCAGGGATGGTCCATAGTACATCAGTGATGATCCATAGTACACCAGTGATGATCCATAGTACACCAGTGATGGCCCATAGTACATCAGTGATGAACTATAGTACATCAGTGATGATCCACAGTACATCAGTGATGATCCATAGTACATCAGTGATGATCCACAGTACATCAGTGATGATCCACAGTACATCAGGGATGGTCCATAGTACATCAGTGATGATCCATAGTACACCAGTGATGATCCATAGTACACCAGTGATGGCCCATAGTACATCAGTGATGAACTATAGTACATCAGTGATGATCCACAGTACATCAGTGATGATCCACAGTACATCAGGGATGGTCCATAGTACACCAGTGATGATCCACAGTACACCAGTGATGATCCATAGTACACCAGTGATGGTCCATAGTACATCAGTGATGATCTATAGTACATCAGTGATGGTCCATGGTACATCAGTGATGATCTATAGTACATCAGTGATGATCTATAGTACATCAGTGATGATCCACAGTACATCAGTTATAATACACAGTACATCAGTGATGATCCACAGTACATCAGTGATGATCCACAGTACATCAGTGATGATCCACAATACTTCAGTGATGATCCACAGTACATCAGTGATGATCCACAGTACATCAGGGATGGTCCACAGTATATCAGTGATGATCCATAGTACATCAGTGATGATCCATAGTACACCAGTGATGGCCCATAGTACACCAGTGATGGCCCATAGTACATCAGTGATGATCCATAGTACATCAGTGATGATCCACAGTACATCAGGGATGGTCCACAGTACATCAGTGATGATCCATAGTACACCAGTGATGATCCATAGTACACCAGTGATGGCCCATAGTACACCAGTGATGATCCATAGTACACCAGTGATGGCCCATAGTACATCAGTGATGAACTATAGTACATCAGTGATGATCCACAGTACATCAGTGATGATCCATAGTACACCAGTGATGGCCCATAGTACACCAGTGATGATCCATAGTACACCAGTGATGGCCCATAGTACATCAGTGATGAACTATAGTACATCAGTGATGATCCACAGTACATCAGTGATGATCCACAGTACATCAGGGATGGTCCATAGTACATCAGTGATGATCCATAGTACACCAGTGATGATCCATAGTACACCAGTGATGGCCCATAGTACATCAGTGATGAACTATAGTACATCAGTGATGATCCACAGTACATCAGTGATGATCCACAGTACATCAGGGATGGTCCATAGTACACCAGTGATGATCCACAGTACACCAGTGATGATCCATAGTACACCAGTGATGGTCCATAGTACATCAGTGATGATCTATAGTACACCAGTGATGGTCCATAGTACATCAGTGATGATCTATAGTACATCAGTGATAAACTATAGTACATCAGTGATGATCTATAGTACATCAGTGATGATCCATAGTACACCAGTGATGATCCATAGTACACCAGTGATGGCCCATAGTACATCAGTGATGAACTATAGTACATCAGTGATGATCCACAGTACATCAGGGATGGTCCATAGTACATCAGTGATGATCCATAGTACACCAGTGATGATCCATAGTACACCAGTGATGGCCCATAGTACATCAGTGATGATCCATAGTACATCAGTGATGATCCATAGTATATCAGTGATGATCCACAGTACATCAGGGATGGTCCATAGTACACCAGTGATGATCCACAGTACACCAGTGATGATCCATAGTACACCAGTGATGGTCCATAGTACATCAGTGATGATCTATAGTACATCAGTGATGGTCCATAGTACATCAGTGATGATCTATAGTACATCAGTGATGATCTATAGTACATCAGTGATGATCCATAGTACATCAGTGATGATCCACAGTACATCAGTGATGGTCCACAGTACATCAGGGATGGTCCACAGTACATCGGTGATGATCCATAGTACACCAGTGATGGCCCATATTACATCAGTGATGGTCCATAGTACATCAGTGATGATCCATAGTACATCAGTGATGATCCATAGTACACCAGTGATGGCCCATAGTACACCAGTGATGGCCCATAGTACATCAGTGATGATCCACAGTACATCAGTGATGATCCATAGTACATCAGTGATGATCCACAGTACATCAGTGATGATCCACAGTACATCAGGGATGGTCCATAGTACATCAGTGATGATCCATAGTACACCAGTGATGATCCATAGTACACCAGTGATGGCCCATAGTACATCAGTGATGAACTATAGTACATCAGTGATGATCCACAGTACATCAGGGATGGTCCATAGTACACCAGTGATGATCCACAGTACACCAGTGATGATCCATAGTACACCAGTGATGGTCCATAGTACACCAGTGATGATCCATAGTACACCAGTGATGGCCCATAGTACATCAGTGATGAACTGTAGTACATCAGTGATGATCCACAGTACATCAGTGATGATCCACAGTACATCAGGGATGGTCCATAGTACACCAGTGATGATCCACAGTACACCAGTGATGATCCATAGTACACCAGTGATGGTCCATAGTACATCAGTGATGATCTATAGTACATCAGTGATGGTCCATAGTCCATCAGTGATGATCTATAGTACATCAGTGATGATCTATAGTACATCAGTGATGATCCACAATACATCAGTTATGATACACAGTACATCAGTGATGATCCACAGTACATCAGTGATGATCCACAATACTTCAGTGATGATCCACAGTACATCAGTGATGATCTACAGTACATCAGGGATGGTCCACAGTATATCAGTGATGATCCATAGTACATCAGTGATGGCCCATAGTACATCAGTGATGATCCATAGTACACCAGTGATGATCCATAGTACACCAGTGATGTTCCATAGTACACCAGGGATGATCCACAGTACATCAGTGGTGGTCCACAGTACATCAATGATGGTCCATAGTACACCAGTGATGATCCATAGTACACCAGTGATGATCCATAGTACACCAGTGATGGCCCATAGTACATCAGTGATGATCCATAGTACATCAGTGATGATCCACAGTACATCAGTGATGATCCACAGTACATCAGGGATGGTCCATAGTACATCAGTGATGATCCATAGTACACCAGTGATGATCCATAGTACACCAGTGATGGCCCATAGTACATCAGTGATGAACTATAGTACATCATTGATGATCCACAGTACATCAGGGATGGTCCATAGTACATCAGTGATGATCCATAGTGCACCAGTGATGATCCATAGTACACCAGTGATGGCCCATAGTACATCAGTGATGAACTATAGTACATCAGTGATGATCCACAGTACATCAGTGATGATCCACAGTACATCAGGGATGGTCCATAGTACACCAGTGATGATCCACAGTACACCAGTGATGATCCATAGTACACCAGTGATGGTCCATAGTACATCAGTGATGATCTATAGTACATCAGTGATGGTCCATAGTACATCAGTGATGATCTATATACATAGTACACCAGTGATGATCTATAGTACATCAGTGATGATCTACAGTACATCAGTTATGATCCACAGTACATTAGTGATGATCCACAGTACATCAGTGATGATCCACAGTACATCAGTGATGATCCACAATACTTCAGTTATGATACACAGTACATCAGTGATGATCCACAGTACATCAGGGATGGTCCACAGTACATCAGTGATGGTCCACAGTATATCAGTGATGATCCATAGTACATCAGTGATGGTCCATAGTACATCAGTGATGGTCCATAGTACACCAGTGATGATCCATAGTACACCAGTGATGGCCCATAGTACACCAGTGATGGCCCATAGTACATCAGTGATGATCCACAGTACATCAGTGATGATCCACAGTACATCAGTGATGATCCACAGTACATCAGTGATGATCCATTGTACACCAGTGATGGCCCATAGTACATCAGTGATGAACTATAGTACATCAGAGATGATCCACAGTACATCAGGGATGGTCCATAGTACATCAGTGATGATCCATAGTACACCAGTGATGATCCATAGTACACCAGTGATGGCCCATAGTACATCAGTGATGAACTATAGTACATCAGTGATGATCCACAGTACATCAGTGATGATCCATAGTACATCAGTGATGATCCACAGTACATCAGTGATGATCCACAGTACATTAGGGATGGTCCATAGTACATCAGTGATGATCCATAGTACACCAGTGATGATCCATAGTACACCAGTGATGGCCCATAGTACATCAGTGATGAACTATAGTACATCAGTGATGATCCACAGTACATCAGTGATGATCCACAGTACATCAGGGATGGTCCATAGTACACCAGTGATGATCCACAGTACACCAGTGATGATCCATAGTACACCAGTGATGGTCCATAGTACATCAGTGATGATCTATAGTACATCAGTGATGGTCCATGGTACATCAGTGATGATCTATAGTACATCAGTGATGATCTATAGTACATCAGTGATGATCCACAGTACATCAGTTATGATACACAGTACATCAGTGATGATCCACAGTACATCAGTGATGATCCACAGTACATCAGTGATGATCCACAATACTTCAGTGATGATCCACAGTACATCAGTGATGATCCACAGTACATCAGGGATGGTCCACAGTATATCAGTGATGATCCATAGTACATCAGTGATGATCCATAGTACACCAGTGATGGCCCATAGTACACCAGTGATGGCCCATAGTACATCAGTGATGATCCACAGTACATCAGTGATGATCCACAGTACATCAGTGATGATCCACAGTACATCAGGGATGGTCCACAGTACATCAGTGATGATCCATAGTACACCAGTGATGATCCATAGTACACCAGTGATGGCCCATAGTACACCAGTGATGATCCATAGTACACCAGTGATGGCCCATAGTACATCAGTGATGAACTATAGTACATCAGTGATGATCCACAGTACATCAGTGATGATCCATAGTACACCAGTGATGGCCCATAGTACACCAGTGATGATCCATAGTACACCAGTGATGGCCCATAGTACATCAGTGATGAACTATAGTACATCAGTGATGATCCACAGTACATCAGTGATGATCCACAGTACATCAGGGATGGTCCATAGTACATCAGTGATGATCCATAGTACACCAGTGATGATCCATAGTACACCAGTGATGGCCCATAGTACATCAGTGATGAACTATAGTACATCAGTGATGATCCACAGTACATCAGTGATGATCCACAGTACATCAGGGATGGTCCATAGTACACCAGTGATGATCCACAGTACACCAGTGATGATCCATAGTACACCAGTGATGGTCCATAGTACATCAGTGATGATCTATAGTACACCAGTGATGGTCCATAGTACATCAGTGATGATCTATAGTACATCAGTGATAAACTATAGTACATCAGTGATGATCTATAGTACATCAGTGATGATCCATAGTACACCAGTGATGATCCATAGTACACCAGTGATGGCCCATAGTACATCAGTGATGAACTATAGTACATCAGTGATGATCCACAGTACATCAGGGATGGTCCATAGTACATCAGTGATGATCCATAGTACACCAGTGATGATCCATAGTACACCAGTGATGGCCCATAGTACATCAGTGATGAACTATAGTACATCAGTGATGATCCACAGTACATCAGTGATGATCCACAGTACATCAGGGATGGTCCATAGTACATCAGTGATGATCCATAGTACACCAGTGATGATCCATAGTACACCAGTGATGGCCCATAGTACATCAGTGATGAACTATAGTACATCAGTGATGATCCATAGTACATCAGTGATGATCCATAGTATATCAGTGATGATCCACAGTACATCAGGGATGATCCATAGTACACCAGTGATGATCCACAGTACACCAGTGATGATCCATAGTACACCAGTGATGGTCCATAGTACATCAGTGATGATCTATAGTACATCAGTGATGGTCCATAGTACATCAGTGATGATCTATAGTACATCAGTGATGATCTATAGTACATCAGTGATGATCCATAGTACATCAGTGATGATCCACAGTACATCAGTGATGGTCCACAGTACATCAGGGATGGTCCACAGTACATCGGTGATGATCCATAGTACACCAGTGATGGCCCATAGTACATCAGTGATGGTCCATAGTACATCAGTGATGATCCATAGTACATCAGTGATGATCCATAGTACACCAGTGATGGCCCATAGTACACCAGTGATGGCCCATAGTACATCAGTGATGATCCACAGTACATCAGTGATGATCCATAGTACATCAGTGATGATCCACAGTACATCAGTGATGATCCACAGTACATCAGGGATGGTCCATAGTACATCAGTGATGATCCATAGTACACCAGTGATGATCCATAGTACACCAGTGATGGCCCATAGTACATCAGTGATGAACTATAGTACATCAGTGATGATCCACAGTACATCAGTGATGATCCACAGTACATCAGTGATGATCCACAATACTTCAGTGATGATCCACAGTACATCAGTGATGATCCACAGTACATCAGGGATGGTCCACAGTATATCAGTGATGATCCATAGTACATCAGTGATGGCCCATAGTACATCAGTGATGATCCATAGTACACCAGTGATGATCCATAGTACACCAGTGATGTTCCATAGTACACCAGGGATGATCCACAGTACATCAGTGATGATCCACAGTACATCAGTGGTGGTCCACAGTACATCAGTGATGGTCCATAGTACACCAGTGATGATCCATAGTACACCAGTGATGATCCATAGTACACCAGTGATGGCCCATAGTACACCAGTGATGGCCCATAGTACATCAGTGATGATCCATAGTACATCAGTGATGATCCACAGTACATCAGTGATGATCCACAGTACATCAGGGATGGTCCATAGTACATCAGTGATGATCCATAGTACACCAGTGATGATCCATAGTACACCAGTGATGGCCCATAGTACATCAGTGATGAACTATAGTACATCAGTGATGATCCACAGTACATCAGGGATGGTCCATAGTACATCAGTGATGATCCATAGTACACCAGTGATGATCCATAGTACACCAGTGATGGCCCATAGTACATAAGTGATGAACTATAGTACATCAGTGATGATCCACAGTACATCAGTGATGATCCACAGTACATCAGGGATGGTCCACAGTATATCAGTGATGATCCATAGTACATCAGTGATGGTCCATAGTACATCAGTGATGATCCATAGTACACCAGTGATGATCCATAGTACACCAGTGATGATCCATAGTACACCAGTGATGGCCCATAGTACACCAGTGATAGCCCATAGTACATCAGTGATGATCCATAGTACATCAGTGATGATCCACAGTACATCAGTGATGATCCACAGTACATCAGGGATGGTCCATAGTACATCAGTGATGATCCATAGTACACCAGTGATGATCCATAGTACACCAGTGATGGCCCATAGTACATCAGTGATGAACTATAGTACATCAGTGATGATCCACAGTACATCAGGGATGGTCCATAGTACATCAGTGATGATCCATAGTACACCAGTGATGATCCATAGTACACCAGTGATGGCCCATAGTACATCAGTGATGAACTATAGTACATCAGTGATGATCCACAGTACATCAGTGATGATCCATAGTACATCAGTGATGATCCACAGTACATCAGTGATGATCCACAGTACATCAGGGATGGTCCATAGTACATCAGTGATGATCCATAGTACACCAGTGATGATCCATAGTACACCAGTGATGGCCCATAGTACATCAGTGATGAACTATAGTACATCAGTGATGATCCACAGTACATCAGTGATGATCCACAGTACATCAGGGATGGTCCATAGTACACCAGTGATGATCCACAGTACACCAGTGATGATCCATAGTACACCAGTGATGGTCCATAGTACATCAGTGATGATCTATAGTACATCAGTGATGGTCCATAGTACATCAGTGATGATCTATAGTACATCAGTGATGATCTATAGTACATCAGTGATGATCCACAGTACATCAGTTATGATACACAGTACATCAGTGATGATCCACAGTACATCAGTGATGATCCACAATACTTCAGTGATGATCCACAGTACATCAGTGATGATCCACAGTACATCAGTGATGATCCACAATACTTCAGTGATGATCCACAGTACATCAGTGATGATCCACAGTACATCAGGGATGGTCCACAGTATATCAGTGATGATCCATAGTACATCAGTGATGGTCCATAGTCCATCAGTGATGGTCCATAGTACACCAGTGATGATCCATAGTACACAAGTGATGGCCCATAGTACACCAGTGATGGCCCATAGTACATCAGTGATGATCCATAGTACATCAGTGATGATCCACAGTACATCAGTGATGATCCACAGTACATCAGTGATGATCCACAGTACATCAGGGATGGTCCATAGTACATCAGTGATGATCCATAGTACACCAGTGATGATCCAAAGTACACCAGTGATGGCCCATAGTACATCAGTGATGAACTATAGTACATCAGTGATGATCCACAGTACATTAGGGATGGTCCATAGTACATCAGTGATGATCCATAGTACACCAGTGATGATCCATAGTACACCAGTGATGGCCCATAGTACATCAGTGATGAACTATAGTACATCAGTGATGATCCACAGTACATCAGGGATGATCCATAGTACATCAGTGATGATCCACAGTACATCAGTGATGATCCACAGTACATCATGGATGGTCCATAGTACATCAGTGATGATCCATAGTACACCAGTGATGATCCATAGTACACCAGTGATGGCCCATAGTACATCAGTGATGAACTATAGTACATCAGTGATGATCCACAGTACATCAGTGATGATCCACAGTACATCAGGGATGGTCCATAGTACACCAGTGATGATCCACAGTACACCAGTGATGATCCATAGTACACCAGTGATGGCCCATAGTACACCAGTGATGATCCATAGTACACCAGAGATGGCCCATAGTATACCAGTGATGAGCTATAGTACATCAGTGATGATCTATAGTACATCAGTGATGATCCATAGTACACCAGTGATGATCCATAGTACATCAGTGATGGCCCATAGTACACCAGTGATGATTCATAGTACACCAGTGATGATCCATAGTACTTCAGTGATGGCCCATAGTACACCAGTGATGATCCATAATACATCAGTGATGATCCATAGTACACCAGTGATGGCCCATAGTACTTCAGTGATGATCTATAGTACATCAGTGATGATCCACAGTACATCAGTGATGATCCACAGTACATCAGTGATGATCCACGGTACATCAGTGATGATCCATAGTACATCAGTGATGATCCTCAGTACATCAGTGATGATCCACAGTACATCAGTGATGATCCACAGTACATCAGTGATGATCCACAGTACATCAGTGATGATCCACAGGACATCAGGGATGGTCCACAGTACATCAGTGATGAGATGATCCATAGTACACCAGTCATGATCCATAGTACATCAGTGATGATCCATAGTACATCAGTGATGATCCATAGTACACCAGTGATGGCCCATAGTACACCAGTGATGATCCATAGTACACCAGTGATGGCCCATAGTACTTCAGTGATGATCTATAGTACATCAGTGATGATCCACAGTACATCAGTGATGATCCACAATACATCAGGGATGGTCCACAGTATATCAGTGATGATCCATAGTACATCAGTGATGGCCCACAGTACATCAGTGATGATCCACAGTATATCAGTGATGATCCATAGTACACCAGTGATGGTCCATAGTACACCAGTGATGGTCCATAGTACATCAGTGATGATCCATAGTACATCAGTGATGATCCACAGTACATCAGGGATGGTCCACAGTACATCAGTGATGATCCATAGTACACCAGTGATGGCCCAAAGCACATCAGTGATGGTCCATAGTACACCAGGGATGATCCATAGTAATCCAGTGATGGCCCATAGTACACCAGTGATGGCCCATAGTACATCAGTGATGATCCACAGTACATCAGTGATGATCTATAGTACATCAGGGATGGTCCACAGTACATCAGTGATGATCCATAGTACACCAGTGATGATCCATAGTACATCAGTGATGATCCATAGTACACCTGTGATGGCCCACAGTACACCTGTGATGGCCCACAGTACATCAGTGATGATCCACAGTACATCAGGGATGATCCACAGTATATCAGGGATGGTCCACAGTATATCAGTGATGATCCATAGTACACCAGTGATGATCCATAGTACACCAGGGATGATCCATAGTACACCATTGATGATCCATAGTACACCAGTGATGATCCATAGTACATCAGTGATGGTCCATAGTACACCAGTGATGATCCATAGTACACCACTGATGGCCCATAGTACACCAGTGATGGCCCATAGTACACCAGTGATGATCCATAGTACACCAGTGATGGCCCATAGTACACCAGTGATGTCCCATAGTACATCAGTGATGATCCACAGTACATCAGTGATGATCCATAGTACACCAGGGATGGCCCATAGTACATCAGTGATGGCTCATAGTACATCAGTGATGATCCATAGTACATCAGTGGTGATCCATGGTACACCAGTGATGATCCATAGTACATCAGTGATGGCTCATAGTACATCAGTGATGATCCATAGTACACCAGTGATGATCCATAGTACATCAGTGATGGCTCATAGTACATCAGTGATGATCCATAGTACACCAGTCATGGCCCATAGTACTACAGTGATGATCTATAGTACATCAGTGATGATCCACAGTACATCAGTGATGATCCACAGTACATCAGTGATGATCCAAGCTACATCAGTGATGATCCATAGTACATCAGTGATGATCCTCAGTACATCAGTGATGATCCACAGTACATCAGGGATGGTCCACAGTACATCAGTGATGATCCATAGTACACCAGTCATGATCCATAGTACATCCGTGATGATCCATAGTACATCAGTGATGATCCATAGTACACCAGTGATGATCCATAGTACACCAGTGATGGCCCATAGTACTTCAGTGATTATTTATAGTACATCAGTGATGATCCACAGTACATCAGTGATGATCCACAATACATCAGGGATGGTCCACAGTATATCAGTGATGATCCACAGTACATCAGTGATGATCCATAGTACACCAGTGATGGCCCATAGTACATCAGTGATGGTCCATAGTACATCAGTGATGATCCATAGTACATCAGTGATGATCCATAGTACATCAATGATGATCCATAGTACACCAGTGATGGCCCATAGTACATCAGTAATGATCTATAGTACATCAGTGATGATCCACAGTACATCAGTGATGATCCACAGTACATCAGTTATGATCCACAGTACATCAGTGATGATCCACAGTACATCAGTGATGATCCACAATACTTCAGTGATGATCCACAGTACATCAGTGATGATCCACAGTACATCAGGGATGGTCCACAGTATATCAGTGATGATCCATAGTACATCAGTGATGGCCCATAGTACATCAGTGATGATCCATAGTACACCAGTGATGATCCATAGTACACCAGTGATGTTCCATAGTACACCAGGGATGATCCACAGTACATCAGTGATGATTCACAGTACATCAGTGGTGGTCCACAGTACATCAGTGATGGTCCATAGTACACCAGTGATGATCCATAGTACACCAGTGATGATCCATAGTACACCAGTGATGGCCCATAGTACATCAGTGATGATCCATAGTACATCGGTGATGATCCACAGTACATCAGTGATGATCCACAGTACATCAGGGATGGTCCATAGTACATCAGTGATGATCCATAGTACACCAGTGATGATCCATAGTACACCAGTGATGGCCCATAGTACATCAGTGATGAACTATAGTACATCAGTGATGATCCACAGTACATCAGGGATGGTCCATAGTACATCAGTGATGATCCATAGTGCACCAGTGATGATCCATAGTACACCAGTGATGGCCCATAGTACATCAGTGATGAACTATAGTACATCAGTGATGATCCACAGTACATCAGTGATGATCCACAGTACATCAGGGATGGTCCATAGTACACCAGTGATGATCCACAGTACACCAGTGATGATCCATAGTACACCAGTGATGGTCCATAGTACATCAGTGATGATCTATAGTACATCAGTGATGGTCCATAGTACATCAGTGATGATCTATATACATAGTACACCAGTGATGATCTATAGTACATCAGTGATGATCTACAGTACATCAGTTATGATCCACAGTACATTAGTGATGATCCACAGTACATCAGTGATGATCCACAGTACATCAGTGATGATCCACAATACTTCAGTGATGATCCACAGTACATCAGGGATGGTCCACAGTACATCAGTGATGGTCCACAGTATATCAGTGATGATCCATAGTACATCAGTGATGGCCCATAGTACATCAGTGATGGTCCATAGTACACCAGTGATGATCCATAGTACACCAGTGATGGCCCATAGTACACCAGTGATGGCCCATAGTACATCAGTGATGATCCACAGTACATCAGTGATGATCCACAGTACATCAGTGATGATCCACAGTACATCAGTGATGATCCATAGTACACCAGTGATGGCCCATAGTACATCAGTGATGAACTATAGTACATCAGAGATGATCCACAGTACATCAGGGATGGTCCATAGTACATCAGTGATGATCCATAGTACACCAGTGATGATCCATAGTACACCAGTGATGGCCCATAGTACATCAGTGATGAACTATAGTACATCAGTGATGATCCACAGTACATCAGTGATGATCCATAGTACATCAGTGATGATCCACAGTACATCAGTGATGACCCACAGTACATCAGGGATGGTCCATAGTACATCAGTGATGATCCATAGTACACCAGTGATGATCCATAGTACACCAGTGATGGCCCATAGTACATCAGTGATGAACTATAGTACATCAGTGATGATCCACAGTACATCAGTGATGATCCACAGTACATCAGTGATGATCCACGGTACATCAGTGATGATCCATAGTACATCAGTGATGATCCTCAGTACATCAGTGATGATCCACAGTACATCAGTGATGATCCACAGTACATCAGTGATGATCCACAGTACATCAGTGATGATCCACAGGACATCAGGGATGGTCCACAGTACATCAGTGATGAGATGATCCATAGTACACCAGTCATGATCCATAGTACATCAGTGATGATCCATAGTACATCAGTGATGATCCATAGTACACCAGTGATGGCCCATAGTACACCAGTGATGATCCATAGTACACCAGTGATGGCCCATAGTACTTCAGTGATGATCTATAGTACATCAGTGATGATCCACAGTACATCAGTGATGATCCACAATACATCAGGGATGGTCCACAGTATATCAGTGATGATCCATAGTACATCAGTGATGGCCCACAGTACATCAGTGATGATCCACAGTATATCAGTGATGATCCATAGTACACCAGTGATGGTCCATAGTACACCAGTGATGGTCCATAGTACATCAGTGATGATCCATAGTACATCAGTGATGATCCACAGTACATCAGGGATGGTCCACAGTACATCAGTGATGATCCATAGTACACCAGTGATGGCCCAAAGCACATCAGTGATGGTCCATAGTACACCAGGGATGATCCATAGTAATCCAGTGATGGCCCATAGTACACCAGTGATGGCCCATAGTACATCAGTGATGATCCACAGTACATCAGTGATGATCTATAGTACATCAGGGATGGTCCACAGTACATCAGTGATGATCCATAGTACACCAGTGATGATCCATAGTACATCAGTGATGATCCATAGTACACCTGTGATGGCCCACAGTACACCTGTGATGGCCCACAGTACATCAGTGATGATCCACAGTACATCAGGGATGATCCACAGTATATCAGGGATGGTCCACAGTATATCAGTGATGATCCATAGTACACCAGTGATGATCCATAGTACACCAGGGATGATCCATAGTACACCATTGATGATCCATAGTACACCAGTGATGATCCATAGTACATCAGTGATGGTCCATAGTACACCAGTGATGATCCATAGTACACCACTGATGGCCCATAGTACACCAGTGATGGCCCATAGTACACCAGTGATGATCCATAGTACACCAGTGATGGCCCATAGTACACCAGTGATGTCCCATAGTACATCAGTGATGATCCACAGTACATCAGTGATGATCCATAGTACACCAGGGATGGCCCATAGTACATCAGTGATGGCTCATAGTACATCAGTGATGATCCATAGTACATCAGTGGTGATCCATTGTACACCAGTGATGATCCATAGTACATCAGTGATGGCTCATAGTACATCAGTGATGATCCATAGTACACCAGTGATGATCCATAGTACATCAGTGATGGCTCATAGTACATCAGTGATGATCCATAGTACACCAGTCATGGCCCATAGTACTACAGTGATGATCTATAGTACATCAGTGATGATCCACAGTACATCAGTGATGATCCACAGTACATCAGTGATGATCCAAGCTACATCAGTGATGATCCATAGTACATCAGTGATGATCCTCAGTACATCAGTGATGATCCACAGTACATCAGGGATGGTCCACAGTACATCAGTGATGATCCATAGTACACCAGTCATGATCCATAGTACATCCGTGATGATCCATAGTACATCAGTGATGATCCATAGTACACCAGTGATGATCCATAGTACACCAGTGATGGCCCATAGTACTTCAGTGATTATTTATAGTACATCAGTGATGATCCACAGTACATCAGTGATGATCCACAATACATCAGGGATGGTCCACAGTATATCAGTGATGATCCACAGTACATCAGTGATGATCCATAGTACACCAGTGATGGCCCATAGTACATCAGTGATGGTCCATAGTACATCAGTGATGATCCATAGTACATCAGTGATGATCCATAGTACATCAATGATGATCCATAGTACACCAGTGATGGCCCATAGTACATCAGTAATGATCTATAGTACATCAGTGATGATCCACAGTACATCAGTGATGATCCACAGTACATCAGTTATGATCCACAGTACATCAGTGATGATCCACAGTACATCAGTGATGATCCACAATACTTCAGTGATGATCCACAGTACATCAGTGATGATCCACAGTACATCAGGGATGGTCCACAGTATATCAGTGATGATCCATAGTACATCAGTGATGGCCCATAGTACATCAGTGATGATCCATAGTACACCAGTGATGATCCATAGTACACCAGTGATGTTCCATAGTACACCAGGGATGATCCACAGTACATCAGTGATGATTCACAGTACATCAGTGGTGGTCCACAGTACATCAGTGATGGTCCATAGTACACCAGTGATGATCCATAGTACACCAGTGATGATCCATAGTACACCAGTGATGGCCCATAGTACATCAGTGATGATCCATAGTACATCGGTGATGATCCACAGTACATCAGTGATGATCCACAGTACATCAGGGATGGTCCATAGTACATCAGTGATGATCCATAGTACACCAGTGATGATCCATAGTACACCAGTGATGGCCCATAGTACATCAGTGATGAACTATAGTACATCAGTGATGATCCACAGTACATCAGGGATGGTCCATAGTACATCAGTGATGATCCATAGTGCACCAGTGATGATCCATAGTACACCAGTGATGGCCCATAGTACATCAGTGATGAACTATAGTACATCAGTGATGATCCACAGTACATCAGTGATGATCCACAGTACATCAGGGATGGTCCATAGTACACCAGTGATGATCCACAGTACACCAGTGATGATCCATAGTACACCAGTGATGGTCCATAGTACATCAGTGATGATCTATAGTACATCAGTGATGGTCCATAGTACATCAGTGATGATCTATATACATAGTACACCAGTGATGATCTATAGTACATCAGTGATGATCTACAGTACATCAGTTATGATCCACAGTACATTAGTGATGATCCACAGTACATCAGTGATGATCCACAGTACATCAGTGATGATCCACAATACTTCAGTGATGATCCACAGTACATCAGGGATGGTCCACAGTACATCAGTGATGGTCCACAGTATATCAGTGATGATCCATAGTACATCAGTGATGGCCCATAGTACATCAGTGATGGTCCATAGTACACCAGTGATGATCCATAGTACACCAGTGATGGCCCATAGTACACCAGTGATGGCCCATAGTACATCAGTGATGATCCACAGTACATCAGTGATGATCCACAGTACATCAGTGATGATCCACAGTACATCAGTGATGATCCATAGTACACCAGTGATGGCCCATAGTACATCAGTGATGAACTATAGTACATCAGAGATGATCCACAGTACATCAGGGATGGTCCATAGTACATCAGTGATGATCCATAGTACACCAGTGATGATCCATAGTACACCAGTGATGGCCCATAGTACATCAGTGATGAACTATAGTACATCAGTGATGATCCACAGTACATCAGTGATGATCCATAGTACATCAGTGATGATCCACAGTACATCAGTGATGACCCACAGTACATCAGGGATGGTCCATAGTACATCAGTGATGATCCATAGTACACCAGTGATGATCCATAGTACACCAGTGATGGCCCATAGTACATCAGTGATGAACTATAGTACATCAGTGATGATCCACAGTACATCAGTGATGATCCACAGTACATCAGGGATGGTCCATAGTACACCAGTGATGATCCACAGTACACCAGTGATGATCCATAGTACACCAGTGATGGTCCATAGTACATCAGTGATGATCTATAGTACATCAGTGATGGTCCATGGTACATCAGTGATGATCTATAGTACATCAGTGATGATCTATAGTACATCAGTGATGATCCACAGTACATCAGTTATGATACACAGTACATCAGTGATGATCCACAGTACATCAGTGATGATCCACAGTACATCAGTGATGATCCACAATACTTCAGTGATGATCCACAGTACATCAGTGATGATCCACAGTACATCAGGGATGGTCCACAGTATATCAGTGATGATCCATAGTACATCAGTGATGATCCATAGTACACCAGTGATGGCCCATAGTACACCAGTGATGGCCCATAGTACATCAGTGATGATCCATAGTACATTAGTGATGATCCACAGTACATCAGTGATGATCCACAGTACATCAGGGATGGTCCACAGTACATCAGTGATGATCCATAGTACACCAGTGATGATCCATAGTACACCAGTGATGGCCCATAGTACACCAGTGATGATCCATAGTACACCAGTGATGGCCCATAGTACATCAGTGATGAACTATAGTACATCAGTGATGATCCACAGTACATCAGTGATGATCCATAGTACACCAGTGATGGCCCATAGTACACCAGTGATGGCCCATAGTACACCAGTGATGATCCATAGTACACCAGTGATGGCCCATAGTACATCAGTGATGAACTATAGTACATCAGTGATGATCCACAGTACATCAGTGATGATCCACAGTACATCAGGGATGGTCCATAGTACATCAGTGATGATCCATAGTACACCAGTGATGATCCATAGTACACCAGTGATGGCCCATAGTACATCAGTGATGAACTATAGTACATCAGTGATGATCCACAGTACATCAGTGATGATCCACAGTACATCAGGGATGGTCCATAGTACACCAGTGATGATCCACAGTACACCAGTGATGATCCATAGTACACCAGTGATGGTCCATAGTATATCAGTGATGATCTATAGTACACCAATGATGGTCCATAGTACATCAGTGATGATCTATAGTACATCAGTGATAAACTATAGTACATCAGTGATGATCTATAGTACATCAGTGATGATCCATAGTACACCAGTGATGATCCATAGTACACCAGTGATGGCCCATAGTACATCAGTGATGAACTATAGTACATCAGTGATGATCCACAGTACATCAGGGATGGTCCATAGTACATCAGTGATGATCCATAGTACACCAGTGATGATCCATAGTACACCAGTGATGGCCCATAGTACATCAGTGATGATCCATAGTACATCAGTGATGATCCATAGTATATCAGTGATGATCCACAGTACATCAGGGGCGGTCCATAGTACACCAGTGATGATCCACAGTACACCAGTGATGATCCATAGTACACCAGTGATGGTCCATAGTACATCAGTGATGATCTATAGTACATCAGTGATGGTCCATAGTACATCAGTGATGATCTATAGTACATCAGTGATGATCTATAGTACATCAGTGATGATCCATAGTACATCAGTGATGATCCACAGTACATCAGTGATGGTCCACAGTACATCAGGGATGGTCCACAGTACATCGGTGATGATCCATAATACACCAGTGATGGCCCATATTACACCAGTGATGATCCACAGTACACCAGTGATGATCCATAGTACACCAGTGATGGTCCATAGTACATCAGTGATGATCTATAGTACATCAGTGATGGTCCATGGTACATCGGTGATGATCTATAGTACATCAGTGATGATCTATAGTACATCAGTGATGATCCACAGTACATCAGTTATGATACACAGTACATCAGTGATGATCCACAGTACATCAGTGATGATCCACAGTACATCAGTGATGATCCACAATACTTCAGTGATGATCCACAGTACATCAGTGATGATCCACAGTACATCAGGGATGGTCCACAGTATATCAGTGATGATCCATAGTACATCAGTGATGATCCATAGTACACCAGTGATGGCCCATAGTACACCAGTGATGGCCCATAGTACATCAGTGATGATCCATAGTACATCAGTGATGATCCACAGTACATCAGTGATGATCCACAGTACATCAGGGATGGTCCACAGTACATCAGTGATGATCCATAGTACACCAGTGATGATCCATAGTACACCAGTGATGGCCCATAGTACACCAGTGATGATCCATAGTACACCAGTGATGGCCCATAGTACATCAGTGATGAACTATAGAACATCAGTGATGATCCACAGTACATCAGTGATGATCCATAGTACACCAGTGATGGCCCATAGTACACCAGTGATGATCCATAGTACACCAATGATGGCCCATAGTACATCAGTGATGAACTATAGTACATCAGTGATGATCCACAGTACATCAGTGATGATCCACAGTACATCAGGGATGGTCCATAGTACATCAGTGATGATCCATAGTACACCAGTGATGATCCATAGTACACCAGTGATGGCCCATAGTACATCAGTGATGAACTATAGTACATCAGTGATGATCCACAGTACATCAGTGATGATCCACAGTACATCAGGGATGGTCCATAGTACACCAGTGATGATCCACAGTACACCAGTGATGATCCATAGTACACCAGTGATGGTCCATAGTACATCAGTGATGATCTATAGTACACCAATGATGGTCCATAGTACATCAGTGATGATCTATAGTACATCAGTGATAAACTATAGTACATCAGTGATGATCTATAGTACATCAGTGATGATCCATAGTACACCAGTGATGATCCATAGTACACCAGTGATGGCCCATAGTACATCAGTGATGAACTATAGTACATCAGTGATGATCCACAGTACATCAGGGATGGTCCATAGTACATCAGTGATGATCCATAGTACACCAGTGATGATCCATAGTACACCAGTGATGGCCCATAGTACATCAGTGATGATCCATAGTACATCAGTGATGATCCATAGTATATCAGTGATGATCCACAGTACATCAGGGGCGGTCCATAGTACACCAGTGATGATCCACAGTACACCAGTGATGATCCATAGTACACCAGTGATGGTCCATAGTACATCAGTGATGATCTATAGTACATCAGTGATGGTCCATAGTACATCAGTGATGATCTATAGTACATCAGTGATGATCTATAGTACATCAGTGATGATCCATAGTACATCAGTGATGATCCACAGTACATCAGTGATGGTCCACAGTACATCAGGGATGGTCCACAGTACATCGGTGATGATCCATAATACACCAGTGATGGCCCATATTACATCAGTGATGGTCCATAGTACATCAGTGATGATCCATAGTACATCAGTGATGATCCATAGTACACCAGTGATGGCCCATAGTACACCAGTGATGGCCCATAGTACATCAGTGATGATCCACAGTACATCAGTGATGATCCAAAGTACATCAGTGATGATCCACAGTACATCAGTGATGATCCACAGTACATCAGGGATGGTCCATAGTACATCAGTGATGATCCATAGTACACCAGTGATGATCCATAGTACACCAGTGATGGCCCATAGTACATCAGTGATGAACTATAGTACATCAGTGATGATCCACAGTACATCAGTGATGATCCACAGTACATCAGGGATGGTCCATAGTACAGCAGTGATGATCCACAGTACACCAGTGATGATCCATAGTACACCAGTGATGGTCCATAGTACACCAGTGATGATCCATAGTACACCAGTGATGGCCCATAGTACATCAGTGATGAACTATAGTACATCAGTGATGATCCACAGTACATCAGTGATGATCCACAGTACATCAGGGATGGTCCATAGTACACCAGTGATGATCCACAGTACACCAGTGATGATCCATAGTACACCAGTGATGGTCCATAGTACATCAGTGATGATCTATAGTACATCAGTGATGGTCCATAGTCCATCAGTGATGATCTATAGTACATCAGTGATGATCCACAATACATCAGTTATGATACACAGTACATCAGTGATGATCCACAGTACATCAGTGATGATCCACAATACTTCAGTGATGATCCACAGTACATCAGTGATGATCCACAGTACATCAGGGATGGTCCACAGTATATCAGTGATGATCCATAGTACATCAGTGATGGTCCATAGTACATCAGTGATGGTCCATAGTACACCAGTGATGATCCATAGTACACCAGTGATGGCCCATAGTACACCAGTGATGGCCCATAGTACATCAGTGATGATCCATAGTACATCAGTGATGATCCACAGTACATCAGTGATGATCCACAGTACATCAGGGATGGTCCATAGTACATCAGTGATGATCCATAGTACACCAGTGATGATCCATAGTACACCAGTGATGGCCCATAGTACATCAGTGATGAACTATAGTACATCAGTGATGATCCACAGTACATCAGGGATGGTCCATAGTACATCAGTGATGATCCATAGTACACCAGTGATGATCCATAGTACACCAGTGATGGCCCATAGTACATCAGTGATGAACTATAGTACATCAGTGATGATCCACAGTACATCAGTGATGATCCATAGTACATCAGTGATGATCCACAGTACATCAGTGATGATCCACAGTACATCAGGGATGGTCCATAGTACATCAGTGATGATCCATAGTACACCAGTGATGATCCATAGTACACCAGTGATGGCCCATAGTACATCAGTGATGAACTATAGTACATCAGTGATGATCCACAGTACATCAGTGATGATCCACAGTACATCAGGGATGGTCCATAGTACACCAGTGATGATCCACAGTACACCAGTGATGATCCATAGTACACCAGTGATGGTCCATAGTACATCAGTGATGATCTATAGTACATCAGTGATGGTCCATAGTATATCAGTGATGAGCTATAGTACATCAGTGATGATCTATAGTACATCAGTGATGATCCATAGTACACCAGTGATGATCCATAGTACACCAGTGATGGCCCATAGTACATCAGTGATGATCCATAGTACACCAGTGATGATCCATAGTACACCAGTGATGGCCCATAGTACATCAGTGATGAACTATAGTACATCAGTGATGATCCACAGTACATCAGTGATGATCCATAGTACATCAGTGATGATCCACAGTACATCAGTGATGATCCACAGTACATCAGGGATGGTCCATAGTACATCAGTGATGATCCATAGTACACCAGTGATGATCCATAGTACACCAGTGATGGCCCACAGTATATCAGTGATGAACTATAGTACATCAGTGATGATCCACAGTACATCAGTGATGATCCACAGTACATCAGGGATGGTCCATAGTACACCAGTGATGATCCACAGTACACCAGTGATGATCCATAGTACACCAGTGATGGTCCATAGTACATCAGTGATGATCTATAGTACATCAGTGATGGTCCATAGTCCATCAGTGATGATCTATAGTACATCAGTGATGATCTATAGTACATCAGTGATGATCCACAATACATCAGTTATGATACACAGTACATCAGTGATGATCCACAGTACATCAGTGATGATCCACAATACTTCAGTGATGATCCACAGTACATCAGTGATGATCCACAGTACATCAGGGATGGTCCACAGTATATCAGTGATGATCCATAGTACATCAGTGATGGTCCATAGTACATCAGTGATGGTCCATAGTACACCAGTGATGATCCATAGTACATCAGTGATGGCCCATAGTACACCAGTGATGGCCCATAGTACATCAGTGATGATCCATAGTACATCAGTTATGATCCACAGTACATCAGTGATGATCCACAGTACATCAGGGATGGTCCATAGTACATCAGTGATGATCCATAGTACACCAGTGATGATCCATAGTACACCAGTGATGGCCCATAGTACATCAGTGATGAACTATAGTACATCAGTGATGATCCACAGTACATCAGGGATGGTCCATAGTACATCAGTGATGATCCATAGTACACCAGTGATGATCCATAGTACACCAGTGATGGCCCATAGTACATCAGTGATGAACTATAGTACATCAGTGATGATCCACAGTACATCAGTGATGATCCATAGTACATCAGTGATGATCCACAGTACATCAGTGATGATCCACAGTACATCAGGGATGGTCCATAGTACATCAGTGATGATCCATAGTACACCAGTGATGATCCATAGTACACCAGTGATGGCCCATAGTACATCAGTGATGAACTATAGTACATCAGTGATGATCCACAGTACATCAGTGATGATCCACAGTACATCAGGGATGGTCCATAGTACACCAGTGATGATCCACAGTACACCAGTGATGATCCATAGTACACCAGTGATGGTCCATAGTACATCAGTGATGATCTATAGTACATCAGTGATGGTCCATAGTACATCAGTGATGAGCTATAGTACATCAGTGATGATCTATAGTACATCAGTGATGATCCATAGTACACCAGTGATGATCCATAGTACACCAGTGATGGCCCATAGTACATCAGTGATGATCCATAGTACACCAGTGATGATCCATAGTACACCAGTGATGGCCCATAGTACATCAGTGATGAACTATAGTACATCAGTGATGATCCACAGTACATCAGTGATGATCCATAGTACATCAGTGATGATCCACAGTACATCAGTGATGATCCACAGTACATCAGGGATGGTCCATAGTACATCAGTGATGATCCATAGTACACCAGTGATGATCCATAGTACACCAGTGATGGCCCACAGTATATCAGTGATGAACTATAGTACATCAGTGATGATCCACAGTACATCAGTGATGATCCACAGTACATCAGGGATGGTCCATAGTACACCAGTGATGATCCACAGTACACCAGTGATGATCCATAGTACACCAGTGATGGTCCATAGTACATCAGTGATGATATATAGTACATCAGTGATGGTCCATAGTACATAAGTGATGATCTATAGTACATCAGTGATGATCTATAGTACATCAGTGATGATCCATAGTACATCAGTGATGATCCACAGTACATCAGTGATGGTCCACAGTACATCAGGGATGGTCCACAGTACATCGGTGATGATCCATAGTACACCAGTGATGGCCCATAGTACATCAGTGATGGTCCATAGTACATCAGTGATGATCCATAGTACATCAGTGATGATCCTTAGTACACCAGTGATGGCCCATAGTACATCAGTGATGATGCATAGTACATCAGTGATGATCCACAGTACATCAGTGATGATCCACAGTACATCAGGGATGGTCCATAGTACATCAGTGATGATCCATAGTACACCAGTGATGATCCATAGTACACCAGTGATGGCCCATAGTACACCAGTGATGGCCCATAGTACATCAGTGATGATCCATAGTACATCAGTGATGATCCACAGTACATCAGTGATGATCCACAGTACATCAGGGATGGTCCATAGTACACCAGTGATGATCCACAGTACATCAGTTATGATCCACAGTACATTAGTGATGATCCACAGTACATCAGTGATGATCCACAGTACATCAGTGATGATCCACAATACTTCAGTGATGATCCACAGTACATCAGGGATGGTCCACAGTACATCAGTGATGGTCCACAGTATATCAGTGATGATCCATAGTACATCAGTGATGGTCCATAGTACATCAGTGATGGTCCATAGTACACCAGTGATGATCCATAGTACACCAGTGATGGCCCATAGTACACCAGTGATGGCCCATAGTACATCAGTGATGATCCATTGTACATCAGTGATGATCCACAGTACATCAGTGATGATCCACAGTACATCAGGGAAGGTCCATAGTACATCAGTGATGATCCATAGTACACCAGTGATGATCCATAGTACACCAGTGATGATCCATAGTACACCAGTGATGGCCCATAGTACATCAGTGATGAACTATAGTACATCAGAGATGATCCACAGTACATCAGGGATGGTCCATAGTACATCAGTCATGATCCATAGTACACCAGTGATGATCCATAGTACACCAGTGATGGCCCATAGTACATCAGTGATGAACTATAGTACATCAGTGATGATCCACAGTACATCAGTGATGATCCATAGTACATCAGTGATGATCCACAGTACATCAGGGATGGTCCATAGTACATCAGTGATGATCCATAGTACACCAGTGATGATCCATAGTACACCAGTGATGGCCCATAGTACATCAGTGATGAACTATAGTACATCAGTGATGATCCACAGTACATCAGTGATGATCCACAGTACATCAGGGATGGTCCATAGTACACCAGTGATGATCCACAGTACACCAGTGATGGTCCATAGTACATCAGTGATGATCTATAGTACAACAGTGATGATCTATAGTACATCAGTGATGATCCACAGTACATCAGTTATGATACACAGTACATCAGTGATGATCCACAGTACATCAATGATGATCCACAATACTTCAGTGATGATCCACAGTACATCAGTGATGATCCACAGTACATCAGGGATGGTCCACAGTATATCAGTGATGATCCATAGTACATCAGTGATGGTCCATAGTACATCAGTGATGGTCCATAGTACACCAGTGATGATCCATAGTACACCAGTGATGGCCCATAGTACACCAGTGATGGCCCATAGTACATCAGTGATGATCCATAGTACATCAGTGATGATCCACAGTACATCAGTGATGATCCACAGTACATCAGGGATGGTCCATAGTACATCAGTGATGATCCATAGTACACCAGTGATGATCCATAGTACACCAGTGATGGCCCATAGTACATCAGTGATGAACTATAGTACATCAGAGATGATCCACAGTACATCAGGGATGGTCCATAGTACATCAGTGATGATCCATAGTACACCAGTGATGATCCATAGTACACCAGTGATGGCCCATAGTACATCAGTGATGAACTATAGTACATCAGTGATGATCCACAGTACATCAGTGATGATCCATAGTACATCAGTGATGATCCACAGTACATCAGTGATGATCCACAGTACATCAGGGATTGACCATTGTACATCAGTGATGATCCACAGTACATCAGTGATGATCCACAGTACATCAGGGAAGGTCCATAGTACATCAGTGATGATCCATAGTACACCAGTGATGATCCATAGTACACCAGTGATGATCCATAGTACACCAGTGATGGCCCATAGTACATCAGTGATGAACTATAGTACATCAGAGATGATCCACAGTACATCAGGGATGGTCCATAGTACATCAGTCATGATCCATAGTACACCAGTGATGATCCATAGTACACCAGTGATGGCCCATAGTACATCAGTGATGAACTATAGTACATCAGTGATGATCCACAGTACATCAGTGATGATCCATAGTACATCAGTGATGATCCACAGTACATCAGGGATGGTCCATAGTACATCAGTGATGATCCATAGTACACCAGTGATGATCCATAGTACACCAGTGATGGCCCATAGTACATCAGTGATGAACTATAGTACATCAGTGATGATCCACAGTACATCAGTGATGATCCACAGTACATCAGGGATGGTCCATAGTACACCAGTGATGATCCACAGTACACCAGTGATGGTCCATAGTACATCAGTGATGATCTATAGTACAACAGTGATGATCTATAGTACATCAGTGATGATCCACAGTACATCAGTTATGATACACAGTACATCAGTGATGATCCACAGTACATCAATGATGATCCACAATACTTCAGTGATGATCCACAGTACATCAGTGATGATCCACAGTACATCAGGGATGGTCCACAGTATATCAGTGATGATCCATAGTACATCAGTGATGGTCCATAGTACATCAGTGATGGTCCATAGTACACCAGTGATGATCCATAGTACACCAGTGATGGCCCATAGTACACCAGTGATGGCCCATAGTACATCAGTGATGATCCATAGTACATCAGTGATGATCCACAGTACATCAGTGATGATCCACAGTACATCAGGGATGGTCCATAGTACATCAGTGATGATCCATAGTACACCAGTGATGATCCATAGTACACCAGTGATGGCCCATAGTACATCAGTGATGAACTATAGTACATCAGAGATGATCCACAGTACATCAGGGATGGTCCATAGTACATCAGTGATGATCCATAGTACACCAGTGATGATCCATAGTACACCAGTGATGGCCCATAGTACATCAGTGATGAACTATAGTACATCAGTGATGATCCACAGTACATCAGTGATGATCCATAGTACATCAGTGATGATCCACAGTACATCAGTGATGATCCACAGTACATCAGGGATGGTCCATAGTACATCAGTGATGATCCATAGTACACCAGTGATGATCCATAGTACACCAGTGATGGCCCATAGTACATCAGTGATGAACTATAGTACATCAGTGATGATCCACAGTACATCAGTGATGATCCACAGTACATCAGGGATGGTCCATAGTACACCAGTGATGATCCACAGTACACCAGTGATGATCCATAGTACACCAGTGATGGTCCATAGTGCATCAGTGATGATCTATAGTACATCAGTGATGGTCCATAGTACATCATTGATGATCTATAGTACATCAGTGATGATCTATAGTACATCAGTGATGATCCACAGTACATCAGTTATGATACACAGTACATCAGTGATGATCCACAGTACATCAGTGATGATCCACAGTACATCAGTGATGATCCACAATACTTCAGTGATGATCCACAGTACATCAGTGATGATCCACAGTACATCAGGGATGGTCCACAGTATATCAGTGATGATCCATAGTACATCAGTGATGATCCATAGTACACCAGTGATGGCCCATAGTACACCAGTGATGGCCCATAGTACATCAGTGATGATCCATAGTACATCAGTGATGATCCACAGTACATCAGTGATGGTCCACAGTACATCAGGGATGGTCCACAGTACATCGGTGATGGCCCATAGTACATCAGTGATGGTCCATAGTACATCAGTGATGATCCATAGTACATCAGTGATGATCCTTAGTACACCAGTGATGGCCCATAGTACATCAGTGATGATCCATAGTACATCAGTGATGATCCACAGTACACCAGTGATGATCCATAGTACACCAGTGATGGCCCATAGTACACCAGTGATGGCCCATAGTACATCAGTGATGATCCATAGTACATCAGTGATGATCCACAGTACATCAGTGATGATCCACAGTACATCAGGGATGGTCCATAGTACACCAGTGATGATCCACAGTTCATCAGTTATGATCCACAGTACATTAGTGATGATCCACAGTACATCAGTGATGATCCACAGTACATCAGTGATGATCCACAATACTTCAGTGATGATCCACAGTACATCAGGGATGGTCCACAGTACATCAGTGATGGTCCACAGTATATCAGTGATGATCCATAGTACATCAGTGATGGTCCATAGTACATCAGTGATGGTCCATAGTACACCAGTGATGATCCATAGTACACCAGTGATGGCCCATAGTACACCAGTGATGGCCCATAGTACATCAGTGATGATCCATAGTACATCAGTGATGATCCACAGTACATCAGTGATGATCCACAGTACATCAGGGAAGGTCCATAGTACATCAGTGATGATCCATAGTACACCAGTGATGATCCATAGTACACCAGTCATGATCCATAGTACACCAGTGATGGCCCATAGTACATCAGTGATGAACTATAGTACATCAGAGATGATCCACAGTACATCAGGGATGGTCCATAGTACATCAGTCATGATCCATAGTACACCAGTGATGATCCATAGTACACCAGTGATGGCCCAAAGTACATCAGTGATGAACTATAGTACATCAGTGATGATCCACAGTACATCAGTGATGATCCATAGTACATCAGTGATGATTCACAGTACATCAGGGATGGTCCATAGTACATCAGTGATGATCCATAGTACACCAGTGATGATCCATAGTACACCAGTGATGGCCCATAGTACATCAGTGATGAACTATAGTACATCAGTGATGATCCACAGTACATCAGTGATGATCCACAGTACATCAGGGATGGTCCATAGTACACCAGTGATGATCCACAGTACACCAGTGATGGTCCAGAGTACATCAGTGATGATCTATAGTACAACAGTGATGATCTATAGTACATCAGTGATGATCCACAGTACATCAGTGATGATCCACAGTACATCAATGATGATCCACAATACTTCAGTGATGATCCACAGTACATCAGTGATGATCCACAGTACATCAGGGATGGTCCACAGTATATCAGTGATGATCCATAGTACATCAGTGATGGTCCATAGTACATCAGTGATGGTCCATAGTACACCAGTGATGATCCATAGTACACCAGTGATGGCCCATAGTACATCAGTGATGATCCACAGTACATCAGTGATGATCCATGGTACATCAGTGATGATCCACAGTACATCAGTGATGATCCACAGTACATCAGGGATGGTCCATAGTACATCAGTGATGATCCATAGTACACCAGTGATGATCCATAGTACACCAGTGATGGCCCATAGTACATCAGTGATGAACTATAGTACATCAGTGATGATCCACAGTACATCAGTGATGATCCACAGTACATCAGGGATGGTCCATAGTACACCAGTGATGATCCACAGTACACCAGTGATGATCCATAGTACACCAGTGATGGTCCATAGTACACCAGTGATGATCCATAGTACACCAGTGATGGCCCATAGTACATCAGTGATGAACTATAGTACATCAGTGATGATCCACAGTACATCAGTGATGATCCACAGTACATCAGGGATGGTCCATAGTACACCAGTGATGATCCACAGTACACCAGTGATGATCCATAGTACACCAGTGATGGTCCATAGTACATCAGTGATGATCTATAGTACATCAGTGATGGTCCATAGTCCATCAGTGATGATCTATAGTACATCAGTGATGATCTATAGTACATCAGTGATGATCCACAATACATCAGTTATGATACACAGTACATCAGTGATGATCCACAGTACATCAGTGATGATCCACAATACTTCAGTGATGATCCACAGTACATCAGTGATGATCCACAGTACATCAGGGATGGTCCACAGTATATCAGTGATGATCCATAGTACATCAGTGATGGTCCATAGTACATCAGTGATGGTCCATAGTACACCAGTGATGATCCATAGTACACCAGTGATGGCCCATAGTACACCAGTGATGGCCCATAGTACATCAGTGATGATCCATAGTACATCAGTGATGATCCACAGTACATCAGTGATGATCCACAGTACATCAGGGATGGTCCATAGTACATCAGTGATGATCCATAGTACACCAGTGATGATCCATAGTACACCAGTGATGGCCCATAGTACATCAGTGATGAACTATAGTACATCAGTGATGATCCACAGTACATCAGGGATGGTCCATAGTACATCAGTGATGATCCATAGTACACCAGTGATGATCCATAGTACACCAGTGATGGCCCATAGTACATCAGTGATGAACTATAGTACATCAGTGATGATCCACAGTACATCAGTGATGAGCCATAGTACATCAGTGATGATCCACAGTACATCAGTGATGATCCACAGTACATCAGGGATGGTCCATAGTACATCAGTGATGATCCATAGTACACCAGTGATGATCCATAGTACACCAGTGATGGCCCATAGTACATCAGTGATGAACTATAGTACATCAGTGATGATCCACAGTACATCAGTGATGATCCACAGTACATCAGGGATGGTCCATAGTACACCAGTGATGATCCACAGTACACCAGTGATGATCCATAGTACACCAGTGATGGTCCATAGTACATCAGTGATGATCTATAGTACATCAGTGATGGTCCATAGTACATCAGTGATGAGCTATAGTACATCAGTGATGATCTATAGTACATCAGTGATGATCCATAGTACACCAGTGATGATCCATAGTACACCAGTGATGGCCCATAGTACATCAGTGATGATCCATAGTACACCAGTGATGATCCATAATACACCAGTGATGGCCCATAGTACATCAGTGATGAACTATAGTACATCAGTGATGATCCACAGTACATCAGTGATGATCCATAGTACATCAGTGATGATCCACAGTACATCAGTGATGATCCACAGTACATCAGGGATGGTCCATAGTACATCAGTGATGATCCATAGTACACCAGTGATGATCCATAGTACACCAGTGATGGCCCACAGTATATCAGTGATGAACTATAGTACATCAGTGATGATCCACAGTACATCAGTGATGATCCACAGTACATCAGGGATGGTCCATAGTACACCAGTGATGATCCACAGTACACCAGTGATGATCCATAGTACACCAGTGATGGTCCATAGTACATCAGTGATGATCTATAGTACATCAGTGATGGTCCATAGTACATAAGTGATGATCTATAGTACATCAGTGATGATCTATAGTACATCAGTGATGATCCACAGTACATCAGTGATGGTCCACAGTACATCAGGGATGGTCCACAGTACATCGGTGATGATCCATAGTACACCAGTGATGGCCCATAGTACATCAGTGATGGTCCATAGTACATCAGTGATGATCCATAGTACATCAGTGATGATCCTTAGTACACCAGTGATGGCCCATAGTACATCAGTGATGATGCATAGTACATCAGTGATGATCCACAGTACATCAGTGATGATCCACAGTACATCAGGGATGGTCCATAGTACATCAGTGATGATCCATAGTACACCAGTGATGATCCATAGTACACCAGTGATGGCCCATAGTACACCAGTGATGGCCCATAGTACATCAGTGATGATCCACAGTACATCAGTGATGATCCACAGTACATCAGGGATGGTCCATAGTACACCAGTGATGATCCACAGTACATCAGTTATGATCCACAGTACATTAGTGATGATCCACAGTACATCAGTGATGATCCACAGTACATCAGTGATGATCCACAATACTTCAGTGATGATCCACAGTACATCAGGGATGGTCCACAGTACATCAGTGATGGTCCACAGTATATCAGTGATGATCCATAGTACATCAGTGATGGTCCATAGTACATCAGTGATGGTCCATAGTACACCAGTGATGATCCATAGTACACCAGTGATGGCCCATAGTACACCAGTGATGGCCCATAGTACATCAGTGATGATCCACAGTACATCAGTGATGATCCACAGTACATCAGGGAAGGTCCATAGTACATCAGTGATGATCCATAGTACACCAGTGATGATCCATAGTACACCAGTGATGATCCATAGTACACCAGTGATGGCCCATAGTACATCAGTGATGAACTATAGTACATCAGAGATGATCCACAGTACATCAGGGATGGTCCATAGTACATTAGTCATGATCCATAGTACACCAGTGATGATCCATAGTACACCAGTGATGGCCCATAGTACATCAGTGATGAACTATAGTACATCAGTGATGATCCACAGTACATCAGTGATGATCCATAGTACATCAGTGATGATCCACAGTACATCAGGGATGGTCCATAGTACATCAGTGATGATCCATAGTACACCAGTGATGATCCATAGTACACCAGTGATGGCCCATAGTACATCAGTGATGAACTATAGTACATCAGTGATGATCCACAGTACATCAGTGATGATCCACAGTACATCAGGGATGGTCCATAGTACACCAGTGATGATCGACAGTACACCAGTGATGGTCCATAGTACATCAGTGATGATCTATAGTACAACAGTGATGATCTATAGTACATCAGTGATGATCCACAGTACATCAGTTATGATACACAGTACATCAGTGATGATCCACAGTACATCAATGATGATCCACAATACTTCAGTGATGATCCACAGTACATCAGTGATGATCCACAGTACATCAGGGATGGTCCACAGTATATCAGTGATGATCCATAGTACATCAGTAATGGTCCATAGTACATCAGTGATGGTCCATAGTACACCAGTGATGATCCATAGTACACCAGTGATGGCCCATAGTACACCAGTGATGGCCCATAGTACATCAGTGATGATCCATAGTACATCAGTGATGATCCACAGTACATCAGTGATGATCCACAGTACATCAGGGATGGTCCATAGTACATCAGTGATGATCCATAGTACACCAGTGATGATCCATAGTACACCAGTGATGGCCCATAGTACATCAGTGATGAACTATAGTACATCAGAGATGATCCACAGTACATCAGGGATGGTCCATAGTACATCAGTGATGATCCATAGTACACCAGTGATGATCCATAGTACACCAGTGATGGCCCATAGTACATCAGTGATGAACTATAGTACATCAGTGATGATCCACAGTACATCAGTGATGATCCATAGTACATCAGTGATGATCCACAGTACATCAGTGATGATCCACAGTACATCAGGGATGGTCCATAGTACATCAGTGATGATCCATAGTACACCAGTGATGATCCATAGTACACCAGTGATGGCCCATAGTACATCAGTGATGAACTATAGTACATCAGTGATGATCCACAGTACATCAGTGATGATCCACAGTACATCAGGGATGGTCCATAGTACACCAGTGATGATCCACAGTACACCAGTGATGATTCATAGTACACCAGTGATGGTCCATAGTACATCAGTGATGATCTATAGTACATCAGTGATGGTCCATAGTACATCATTGATGATCTATAGTACATCAGTGATGATCTATAGTACATCAGTGATGATCCACAGTACATCAGTTATGATACACAGTACATCAGTGATGATCCACAGTACATCAGTGATGATCCACAGTACATCAGTGATGATCCACAATACTTCAGTGATGATCCACAGTACATCAGTGATGATCCACAGTACATCAGGGATGGTCCACAGTATATCAGTGATGATCCATAGTACATCAGTGATGATCCATAGTACACCAGTGATGGCCCATAGTACACCAGTGATGGCCCATAGTACATCAGTGATGATCCATAGTACATCAGTGATGATCCACAGTACATCAGTGATGGTCCACAGTACATCAGGGATGGTCCACAGTACATCGGTGATGATCCATAGTACACCGGTGATGGCCCATAGTACATCAGTGATGGTCCATAGTACATCAGTGATGATCCATAGTACATCAGTGATGATCCTTAGTACACCAGTGATGGCCCATAGTACATCAGTGATGATCCATAGTACATCAGTGATGATCCACAGTACATCAGTGATGATCCACAGTACATCAGGGATGGTCCATAGTACATCAGTGATGATCCATAGTACACCAGTGATGATCCATAGTACACCAGTGATGGCCCATAGTACACCAGTGATGGCCCATAGTACATCAGTGATGATCCATAGTACATCAGTGATGATCCACAGTACATCAGTGATGATCCACAGTACATCAGGGATGGTCCATAGTACACCAGTGATGATCCACAGTACATCAGTTATGATCCACAGTACATTAGTGATGATCCACAGTACATCAGTGATGATCCACAGTACATCAGTGATGATCCACAATACTTCAGTGATGATCCACAGTACATCAGGGATGGTCCACAGTACATCAGTGATGGTCCACAGTATATCAGTGATGATCCATAGTACATCAGTGATGGTCCATAGTACATCAGTGATGGTCCATAGTACACCAGTGATGATCCATAGTACACCAGTGATGGCCCATAGTACACCAGTGATGGCCCATAGTACATCAGTGATGATCCATAGTACATCAGTGATGATCCACAGTACATCAGTGATGATCCACAGTACATCAGGGAAGGTCCATAGTACATCAGTGATGAT
Organism: Rana muscosa; assembly: GCA_029206835.1. NCBI lineage: Eukaryota > Metazoa > Chordata > Amphibia > Anura > Ranidae > Rana > Rana muscosa. The sequence continues at coordinate 2,401,463 of JARGYO010000232.1, forward strand.
CCATAGTACACCAGTGATGATCCATAGTACACCAGTCATGATCCATAGTACACCAGTGATGGCCCATAGTACATCAGTGATGAACTATAGTACATCAGAGATGATCCACAGTACATCAGGGATGGTCCATAGTACATCAGTCATGATCCATAGTACACCAGTGATGATCCATAGTACACCAGTGATGGCCCATAGTACATCAGTGATGAACTATAGTACATCAGTGATGATCCACAGTACATCAGTGATGATCCATAGTACATCAGTGATGATCCACAGTACATCAGGGATGGTCCATAGTACATCAGTGATGATCCATAGTACACCAGTGATGATCCATAGTACACCAGTGATGGCCCTTAGTACATCAGTGATGAACTATAGTACATCAGTGATGATCCACAGTACATCAGTGATGATCCACAGTACATCAGGGATGGTCCATAGTACACCAGTGATGATCCACAGTACACCAGTGATGGTCCATAGTACATCAGTGATGATCTATAGTACAACAGTGATAATCTATAGTACATCAGTGATGATCCACAGTACATCAGTTATGATACACAGTACATCAGTGATGATCCACAGTACATCAATGATGATCCACAATACTTCAGTGATGATCCACAGTACATCAGTGATGATCCACAGTACATCAGGGATGGTCCACAGTATATCAGTGATGATCCATAGTACATCAGTGATGGTCCATAGTACATCAGTGATGGTCCATAGTACACCAGTGATGATCCATAGTACACCAGTGATGGCCCATAGTACACCAGTGATGGCCCATAGTACATCAGTGATGATCCATAGTACATCAGTGATGATCCACAGTACATCAGTGATGATCCACAGTACATCAGGGATGGTCCATAGTACATCAGTGATGATCCATAGTACACCAGTGATGATCCATAGTACACCAGTGATGGCCCATAGTACATCAGTGATGAACTATAGTACATCAGAGATGATCCACAGTACATCAGGGATGGTCCATAGTACATCAGTGATGATCCATAGTACACCAGTGATGATCCATAGTACACCAGTGATGGCCCATAGTACATCAGTGATGAACTATAGTACATCAGTGATGATCCACAGTACATCAGTGATGATCCATAGTACATCAGTGATGATCCACAGTACATCAGTGATGATCCACAGCACATCAGGGATGGTCCATAGTACATCAGTGATGATCCATAGTACACCAGTGATGATCCATAGTACACCAGTGATGGCCCATAGTACATCAGTGATGAACTATAGTACATCAGTGATGATCCACAGTACATCAGTGATGATCCACAGTACATCAGGGATGGTCCATAGTACACCAGTGATGATCCACAGTACACCAGTGATGATCCATAGTACACCAGTGATGGTCCATAGTACATCAGTGATGATCTATAGTACATCAGTGATGGTCCATAGTACATCATTGATGATCTATAGTACATCAGTGATGATCTATAGTACATCAGTGATGATCCACAGTACATCAGTTATGATACACAGTACATCAGTGATGATCCACAGTACATCAGTGATGATCCACAGTACATCAGTGATGATCCACAATACTTCAGTGATGATCCACAGTACATCAGTAATGATCCACAGTACATCAGGGATGGTCCACAGTATATCAGTGATGATCCATAGTACATCAGTGATGATCCATAGTACACCAGTGATGGCCCATAGTACACCAGTGATGGCCCATAGTACATCAGTGATGATCCATAGTACATCAGTGATGATCCACAGTACATCAGTGATGATCCACAGTACATCAGGGAAGGTCCATAGTACATCAGTGATGATCCATAGTACACCAGTGATGATCCATAGTACACCAGTCATGATCCATAGTACACCAGTGATGGCCCATAGTACATCAGTGATGAACTATAGTACATCAGAGATGATCCACAGTACATCAGGGATGGTCCATAGTACATCAGTCATGATCCATAGTACACCAGTGATGATCCATAGTACACCAGTGATGGCCCATAGTACATCAGTGATGAACTATAGTACATCAGTGATGATCCACAGTACATCAGTGATGATCCATAGTACATCAGTGATGATCCACAGTACATCAGGGATGGTCCATAGTACATCAGTGATGATCCATAGTACACCAGTGATGATCCATAGTACACCAGTGATGGCCCATAGTACATCAGTGATGAACTATAGTACATCAGTGATGATCCACAGTACATCAGTGATGATCCACAGTACATCAGGGATGGTCCATAGTACACCAGTGATGATCCACAGTACACCAGTGATGGTCCATAGTACATCAGTGATGATCTATAGTACAACAGTGATGATCTATAGTACATCAGTGATGATCCACAGTACATCAGTTATGATACACAGTACATCAGTGATGATCCACAGTACATCAATGATGATCCACAATACTTCAGTGATGATCCACAGTACATCAGTGATGATCCACAGTACATCAGGGATGGTCCACAGTATATCAGTGATGATCCATAGTACATCAGTGATGGTCCATAGTACATCAGTGATGGTCCATAGTACATCAGTGATGGTCCATAGTACACCAGTGATGATCCATAGTACACCAGTGATGGCCCATAGTACACCAGTGATGGCCCATAGTACATCAGTGATGATCCATAGTACATCAGTGATGATCCACAGTACATCAGTGATGATCCACAGTACATCAGGGATGGTCCATAGTACATCAGTGATGATCCATAGTACACCAGTGATGATCCATAGTACACCAGTGATGGCCCATAGTACATCAGTGATGAACTATAGTACATCAGAGATGATCCACAGTACATCAGGGATGGTCCATAGTACATCAGTGATGATCCATAGTACACCAGTGATGATCCATAGTACACCAGTGATGGCCCATAGTACATCAGTGATGAACTATAGTACATCAGTGATGATCCACAGTACATCAGTGATGATCCATAGTACATCAGTGATGATCCACAGTACATCAGTGATGATCCACAGCACATCAGGGATGGTCCATAGTACATCAGTGATGATCCATAGTACACCAGTGATGATCCATAGTACACCAGTGATGGCCCATAGTACATCAGTGATGAACTATAGTACATCAGTGATGATCCACAGTACATCAGTGATGATCCACAGTACATCAGGGATGGTCCATAGTACACCAGTGATGATCCACAGTACACCAGTGATGATCCATAGTACACCAGTGATGGTCCATAGTACATCAGTGATGATCTATAGTACATCAGTGATGGTCCATAGTACATCATTGATGATCTATAGTACATCAGTGATGATCTATAGTACATCAGTGATGATCCACAGTACATCAGTTATGATACACAGTACATCAGTGATGATCCACAGTACATCAGTGATGATCCACAGTACATCAGTGATGATCCACAATACTTCAGTGATGATCCACAGTACATCAGTGATGATCCACAGTACATCAGGGATGGTCCACAGTATATCAGTGATGATCCATAGTACATCAGTGATGATCCATAGTACACCAGTGATGGCCCATAGTACACCAGTGATGGCCCATAGTACATCAGTGATGATCCATAGTACATCAGTGATGATCCACAGTACATCAGTGATGATCCACAGTACATCAGGGATGGTCCACAGTACATCAGTGATGATCCATAGTACACCAGTGATGATCCATAGTACACCAGTGATGGCCCATAGTACACCAGTGATGATCCATAGTACACCAGTGATGGCCCATAGTACATCAGTGATGAACTATAGTACATCAGTGATGATCCACAGTACATCAGTGATGATCCATAGTACACCAGTGATGGCCCATAGTACACCAGTGATGATCCATAGTACACCAGTGATGGCCCATAGTACATCAGTGATGAACTATAGTACATCAGTGATGATCCACAGTACATCAGTGATGATCCACAGTACATCAGGGATGGTCCATAGTACATCAGTGATGATCCATAGTACACCAGTGATGATCCATAGTACACCAGTGATGGCCCACAGTATATCAGTGATGAACTATAGTACATCAGTGATGATCCACAGTACATCAGTGATGATCCACAGTACATCAGGGATGGTCCATAGTACACCAGTGATGATCCACAGTACACCAGGGATGATCCATAGTACACCAGTGATGGTCCATAGTACATCAGTGATGATCTATAGTACATCAGTGATGGTCCATAGTACATCAGTGATGATCTATAGTACATCAGGGATGGTCCATAGTACACCAGTGATGATCCACAGTACACCAGTAATGGTCCATAGTACATCAGTGATGATCTATAGTACATCAGTGATGATCTATAGTACATCAGTGATGATCCACAGTACAACAGTTATGATACACAGTACATCAGTGATGATCCACAGTACATCAGTGATGATCCACAATACTTCAGTGATGATCCACAGTAGATCAGTGATGATCCACAGTACATCAGGGATGGTCCACAGTATATCAGTGATGATCCATAGTACATCAGTGATGGTCCATAGTACATCAGTGATGGTCCATAGTACACCAGTGATGATCCATAGTACACCAGTGATGGCCCATAGTACACCAGTGATGGCCCATAGTACATCAGTGATGATCCATAGTACATCAGTGATGATCCACAGTACATCAGTGATGATCCACAGTACATCAGGGATGGTCCATAGTACATCAGTGATGATCCATAGTACACCAGTGATGATCCATAGTACACCAGTGATGGCCCATAGTACATCAGTGATGAACTATAGTACATCAGAGATGATCCACACTACATCAGGGATGGTCCATAGTACATCAGTCATGATCCATAGTACACCAGTGATGATCCATAGTACACCAGTGATGGCCCATAGTACATCAGTGATGAACTATAGTACATCAGTGATGATCCACAGTACATCAGTGATGATCCATAGTACATCAGTGATGATCCACAGTACATCAGGGATGGTCCATATTACATCAGTGATGATCCATAGTACACCAGTGATGATCCATAGTACACCAGTGATGGCCCATAGTACATCAGTGATGAACTATAGTACATCAGTGATGATCCACAGTACATCAGTGATGATCCACAGTACATCAGGGATGGTCCATAGTACACCAGTGATGATCCACAGTACACCAGTAATGGTCCATAGTACATCAGTGATGATCTATAGTACATCAGTGATGATCTATAGTACATCAGTGATGATCCACAGTACAACAGTTATGATACACAGTACATCAGTGATGATCCACAGTACATCAGTGATGATCCACAATACTTCAGTGATGATCCACAGTAGATCAGTGATGATCCACAGTACATCAGGGATGGTCCACAGTATATCAGTGATGATCCATAGTACATCAGTGATGGTCCATAGTACATCAGTGATGGTCCATAGTACACCAGTGATGATCCATAGTACACCAGTGATGGCCCATAGTACACCAGTGATGGCCCATAGTACATCAGTGATGATCCATAGTACATCAGTGATGATCCACAGTACATCAGTGATGATCCACAGTACATCAGGGATGGTCCATAGTACATCAGTGATGATCCATAGTACACCAGTGATGATCCATAGTACACCAGTGATGGCCCATAGTACATCAGTGATGAACTATAGTACATCAGTGATGATCCACAGTACATCAGGGATGGGCCATAGTACATCAGTGATGATCCATAGTACACCAGTGATGATCCATAGTACACCAGTGATGGTCCATAGTATATCAGTGATGAACTATAGTACATCAGTGATGATCCACAGTACATCAGTGATGATCCATAGTACATCAGTGATGATCCACAGTACATCAGGGATGGTCCATAGTACATCAGTGATGATCCATAGTACACCAGTGATGATCCATAGTACACCAGTGATGGCCCATAGTACATCAGTGATGAACTATAGTACATCAGTGATGATCCACAGTATATCAGTGATGATCCACAGTACATCAGGGATGGTCCATAGTACACCAGTGATGATCCACAGTACACCAGTGATGATCCATAGTACACCAGTGATGGTCCATAGTACATCAGTGATGATCTATAGTACATCAGTGATGGTCCATAGTACATCAGTGATGATCTATAGTACATCAGTGATGATCTATAGTACATCAGTGATGATCCATAGTACATCAGTGATGATCCACAGTACATCAGTGATGGTCCACAGTACATCAGGGATGGTCCACAGTACATCGGTGATGATCCATAGTACACCAGTGATGGCCCATAGTACACCAGTGATGGCCCATAGTACATCAGTGATGGTCCATAGTACATCAGTGATGATCCACAGTACATCAGGGAAGGTCCATAGTACATCAGTGATGATCCATAGTACACCAGTGATGATCCATAGTACACCAGTGATGATCCATAGTACACCAGTGATGGCCCATAGTACATCAGTGATGAACTATAGTACATCAGAGATGATCCACAGTACATCAGGGATGGTCCATAGTACATTAGTCATGATCCATAGTACACCAGTGATGATCCATAGTACACCAGTGATGGCCCATAGTACATCAGTGATGAACTATAGTACATCAGTGATGATCCACAGTACATCAGTGATGATCCATAGTACATCAGTGATGATCCACAGTACATCAGGGATGGTCCATAGTACATCAGTGATGATCCATAGTACACCAGTGATGATCCATAGTACACCAGTGATGGCCCATAGTACATCAGTGATGAACTATAGTACATCAGTGATGATCCACAGTACATCAGTGATGATCCACAGTACATCAGGGATGGTCCATAGTACACCAGTGATGATCGACAGTACACCAGTGATGGTCCATAGTACATCAGTGATGATCTATAGTACAACAGTGATGATCTATAGTACATCAGTGATGATCCACAGTACATCAGTTATGATACACAGTACATCAGTGATGATCCACAGTACATCAATGATGATCCACAATACTTCAGTGATGATCCACAGTACATCAGTGATGATCCACAGTACATCAGGGATGGTCCACAGTATATCAGTGATGATCCATAGTACATCAGTAATGGTCCATAGTACATCAGTGATGGTCCATAGTACACCAGTGATGATCCATAGTACACCAGTGATGGCCCATAGTACACCAGTGATGGCCCATAGTACATCAGTGATGATCCATAGTACATCAGTGATGATCCACAGTACATCAGTGATGATCCACAGTACATCAGGGATGGTCCATAGTACATCAGTGATGATCCATAGTACACCAGTGATGATCCATAGTACACCAGTGATGGCCCATAGTACATCAGTGATGAACTATAGTACATCAGAGATGATCCACAGTACATCAGGGATGGTCCATAGTACATCAGTGATGATCCATAGTACACCAGTGATGATCCATAGTACACCAGTGATGGCCCATAGTACATCAGTGATGAACTATAGTACATCAGTGATGATCCACAGTACATCAGTGATGATCCATAGTACATCAGTGATGATCCACAGTACATCAGTGATGATCCACAGTACATCAGGGATGGTCCATAGTACATCAGTGATGATCCATAGTACACCAGTGATGATCCATAGTACACCAGTGATGGCCCATAGTACATCAGTGATGAACTATAGTACATCAGTGATGATCCACAGTACATCAGTGATGATCCACAGTACATCAGGGATGGTCCATAGTACACCAGTGATGATCCACAGTACACCAGTGATGATTCATAGTACACCAGTGATGGTCCATAGTACATCAGTGATGATCTATAGTACATCAGTGATGGTCCATAGTACATCATTGATGATCTATAGTACATCAGTGATGATCTATAGTACATCAGTGATGATCCACAGTACATCAGTTATGATACACAGTACATCAGTGATGATCCACAGTACATCAGTGATGATCCACAGTACATCAGTGATGATCCACAATACTTCAGTGATGATCCACAGTACATCAGTGATGATCCACAGTACATCAGGGATGGTCCACAGTATATCAGTGATGATCCATAGTACATCAGTGATGATCCATAGTACACCAGTGATGGCCCATAGTACACCAGTGATGGCCCATAGTACATCAGTGATGATCCATAGTACATCAGTGATGATCCACAGTACATCAGTGATGGTCCACAGTACATCAGGGATGGTCCACAGTACATCGGTGATGATCCATAGTACACCAGTGATGGCCCATAGTACATCAGTGATGGTCCATAGTACATCAGTGATGATCCATAGTACATCAGTGATGATCCTTAGTACACCAGTGATGGCCCATAGTACATCAGTGATGATCCATAGTACATCAGTGATGATCCACAGTACATCAGTGATGATCCACAGTACATCAGGGATGGTCCATAGTACATCAGTGATGATCCATAGTACACCAGTGATGATCCATAGTACACCAGTGATGGCCCATAGTACACCAGTGATGGCCCATAGTACATCAGTGATGATCCATAGTACATCAGTGATGATCCACAGTACATCAGTGATGATCCACAGTACATCAGGGATGGTCCATAGTACACCAGTGATGATCCACAGTACATCAGTTATGATCCACAGTACATTAGTGATGATCCACAGTACATCAGTGATGATCCACAGTACATCAGTGATGATCCACAATACTTCAGTGATGATCCACAGTACATCAGGGATGGTCCACAGTACATCAGTGATGGTCCACAGTATATCAGTGATGATCCATAGTACATCAGTGATGGTCCATAGTACATCAGTGATGGTCCATAGTACACCAGTGATGATCCATAGTACACCAGTGATGGCCCATAGTACACCAGTGATGGCCCATAGTACATCAGTGATGATCCATAGTACATCAGTGATGATCCACAGTACATCAGTGATGATCCACAGTACATCAGGGAAGGTCCATAGTACATCAGTGATGATCCATAGTACACCAGTGATGATCCATAGTACACCAGTGATGATCCATAGTACACCAGTGATGGCCCATAGTACATCAGTGATGAACTATAGTACATCAGAGATGATCCACAGTACATCAGGGATGGTCCATAGTACATTAGTCATGATCCATAGTACACCAGTGATGATCCATAGTACACCAGTGATGGCCCATAGTACATCAGTGATGAACTATAGTACATCAGTGATGATCCACAGTACATCAGTGATGATCCATAGTACATCAGTGATGATCCACAGTACATCAGGGATGGTCCATAGTACATCAGTGATGATCCATAGTACACCAGTGATGATCCATAGTACACCAGTGATGGCCCATAGTACATCAGTGATGAACTATAGTACATCAGTGATGATCCACAGTACATCAGTGATGATCCACAGTACATCAGGGATGGTCCATAGTACACCAGTGATGATCGACAGTACACCAGTGATGGTCCATAGTACATCAGTGATGATCTATAGTACAACAGTGATGATCTATAGTACATCAGTGATGATCCACAGTACATCAGTTATGATACACAGTACATCAGTGATGATCCACAGTACATCAATGATGATCCACAATACTTCAGTGATGATCCACAGTACATCAGTGATGATCCACAGTACATCAGGGATGGTCCACAGTATATCAGTGATGATCCATAGTACATCAGTAATGGTCCATAGTACATCAGTGATGGTCCATAGTACACCAGTGATGATCCATAGTACACCAGTGATGGCCCATAGTACACCAGTGATGGCCCATAGTACATCAGTGATGATCCATAGTACATCAGTGATGATCCACAGTACATCAGTGATGATCCACAGTACATCAGGGATGGTCCATAGTACATCAGTGATGATCCATAGTACACCAGTGATGATCCATAGTACACCAGTGATGGCCCATAGTACATCAGTGATGAACTATAGTACATCAGAGATGATCCACAGTACATCAGGGATGGTCCATAGTACATCAGTGATGATCCATAGTACACCAGTGATGATCCATAGTACACCAGTGATGGCCCATAGTACATCAGTGATGAACTATAGTACATCAGTGATGATCCACAGTACATCAGTGATGATCCATAGTACATCAGTGATGATCCACAGTACATCAGTGATGATCCACAGTACATCAGGGATGGTCCATAGTACATCAGTGATGATCCATAGTACACCAGTGATGATCCATAGTACACCAGTGATGGCCCATAGTACATCAGTGATGAACTATAGTACATCAGTGATGATCCACAGTACATCAGTGATGATCCACAGTACATCAGGGATGGTCCATAGTACACCAGTGATGATCCACAGTACACCAGTGATGATTCATAGTACACCAGTGATGGTCCATAGTACATCAGTGATGATCTATAGTACATCAGTGATGGTCCATAGTACATCATTGATGATCTATAGTACATCAGTGATGATCTATAGTACATCAGTGATGATCCACAGTACATCAGTTATGATACACAGTACATCAGTGATGATCCACAGTACATCAGTGATGATCCACAGTACATCAGTGATGATCCACAATACTTCAGTGATGATCCACAGTACATCAGTGATGATCCACAGTACATCAGGGATGGTCCACAGTATATCAGTGATGATCCATAGTACATCAGTGATGATCCATAGTACACCAGTGATGGCCCATAGTACACCAGTGATGGCCCATAGTACATCAGTGATGATCCATAGTACATCAGTGATGATCCACAGTACATCAGTGATGGTCCACAGTACATCAGGGATGGTCCACAGTACATCGGTGATGATCCATAGTACACCAGTGATGGCCCATAGTACATCAGTGATGGTCCATAGTACATCAGTGATGATCCATAGTACATCAGTGATGATCCTTAGTACACCAGTGATGGCCCATAGTACATCAGTGATGATCCATAGTACATCAGTGATGATCCACAGTACATCAGTGATGATCCACAGTACATCAGGGATGGTCCATAGTACATCAGTGATGATCCATAGTACACCAGTGATGATCCATAGTACACCAGTGATGGCCCATAGTACACCAGTGATGGCCCATAGTACATCAGTGATGATCCATAGTACATCAGTGATGATCCACAGTACATCAGTGATGATCCACAGTACATCAGGGATGGTCCATAGTACACCAGTGATGATCCACAGTACATCAGTTATGATCCACAGTACATTAGTGATGATCCACAGTACATCAGTGATGATCCACAGTACATCAGTGATGATCCACAATACTTCAGTGATGATCCACAGTACATCAGGGATGGTCCACAGTACATCAGTGATGGTCCACAGTATATCAGTGATGATCCATAGTACATCAGTGATGGTCCATAGTACATCAGTGATGGTCCATAGTACACCAGTGATGATCCATAGTACACCAGTGATGGCCCATAGTACACCAGTGATGGCCCATAGTACATCAGTGATGATCCATAGTACATCAGTGATGATCCACAGTACATCAGTGATGATCCACAGTACATCAGGGAAGGTCCATAGTACATCAGTGATGATCCATAGTACACCAGTGATGATCCATAGTACACCAGTCATGATCCATAGTACACCAGTGATGGCCCATAGTACATCAGTGATGAACTATAGTACATCAGAGATGATCCACAGTACATCAGGGATGGTCCATAGTACATCAGTCATGATCCATAGTACACCAGTGATGATCCATAGTACACCAGTGATGGCCCATAGTACATCAGTGATGAACTATAGTACATCAGTGATGATCCACAGTACATCAGTGATGATCCATAGTACATCAGTGATGATCCACAGTACATCAGGGATGGTCCATAGTACATCAGTGATGATCCATAGTACACCAGTGATGATCCATAGTACACCAGTGATGGCCCATAGTACATCAGTGATGAACTATAGTACATCAGTGATGATCCACAGTACATCAGTGATGATCCACAGTACATCAGGGATGGTCCATAGTACACCAGTGATGATCCACAGTACACCAGTGATGGTCCATAGTACATCAGTGATGATCTATAGTACAACAGTGATAATCTATAGTACATCAGTGATGATCCACAGTACATCAGTTATGATACACAGTACATCAGTGATGATCCACAGTACATCAATGATGATCCACAATACTTCAGTGATGATCCACAGTACATCAGTGATGATCCACAGTACATCAGGGATGGTCCACAGTATATCAGTGATGATCCATAGTACATCAGTGATGGTCCATAGTACATCAGTGATGGTCCATAGTACACCAGTGATGATCCATAGTACACCAGTGATGGCCCATAGTACACCAGTGATGGCCCATAGTACATCAGTGATGATCCATAGTACATCAGTGATGATCCACAGTACATCAGTGATGATCCACAGTACATCAGGGATGGTCCATAGTACATCAGTGATGATCCATAGTACACCAGTGATGATCCATAGTACACCAGTGATGGCCCATAGTACATCAGTGATGAACTATAGTACATCAGAGATGATCCACAGTACATCAGGGATGGTCCATAGTACATCAGTGATGATCCATAGTACACCAGTGATGATCCATAGTACACCAGTGATGGCCCATAGTACATCAGTGATGAACTATAGTACATCAGTGATGATCCACAGTACATCAGTGATGATCCATAGTACATCAGTGATGATCCACAGTACATCAGTGATGATCCACAGCACATCAGGGATGGTCCATAGTACATCAGTGATGATCCATAGTACACCAGTGATGATCCATAGTACACCAGTGATGGCCCATAGTACATCAGTGATGAACTATAGTACATCAGTGATGATCCACAGTACATCAGTGATGATCCACAGTACATCAGGGATGGTCCATAGTACACCAGTGATGATCCACAGTACACCAGTGATGATCCATAGTACACCAGTGATGGTCCATAGTACATCAGTGATGATCTATAGTACATCAGTGATGGTCCATAGTACATCATTGATGATCTATAGTACATCAGTGATGATCTATAGTACATCAGTGATGATCCACAGTACATCAGTTATGATACACAGTACATCAGTGATGATCCACAGTACATCAGTGATGATCCACAGTACATCAGTGATGATCCACAATACTTCAGTGATGATCCACAGTACATCAGTAATGATCCACAGTACATCAGGGATGGTCCACAGTATATCAGTGATGATCCATAGTACATCAGTGATGATCCATAGTACACCAGTGATGGCCCATAGTACACCAGTGATGGCCCATAGTACATCAGTGATGATCCATAGTACATCAGTGATGATCCACAGTACATCAGTGATGATCCACAGTACATCAGGGAAGGTCCATAGTACATCAGTGATGATCCATAGTACACCAGTGATGATCCATAGTACACCAGTCATGATCCATAGTACACCAGTGATGGCCCATAGTACATCAGTGATGAACTATAGTACATCAGAGATGATCCACAGTACATCAGGGATGGTCCATAGTACATCAGTCATGATCCATAGTACACCAGTGATGATCCATAGTACACCAGTGATGGCCCATAGTACATCAGTGATGAACTATAGTACATCAGTGATGATCCACAGTACATCAGTGATGATCCATAGTACATCAGTGATGATCCACAGTACATCAGGGATGGTCCATAGTACATCAGTGATGATCCATAGTACACCAGTGATGATCCATAGTACACCAGTGATGGCCCATAGTACATCAGTGATGAACTATAGTACATCAGTGATGATCCACAGTACATCAGTGATGATCCACAGTACATCAGGGATGGTCCATAGTACACCAGTGATGATCCACAGTACACCAGTGATGGTCCATAGTACATCAGTGATGATCTATAGTACAACAGTGATGATCTATAGTACATCAGTGATGATCCACAGTACATCAGTTATGATACACAGTACATCAGTGATGATCCACAGTACATCAATGATGATCCACAATACTTCAGTGATGATCCACAGTACATCAGTGATGATCCACAGTACATCAGGGATGGTCCACAGTATATCAGTGATGATCCATAGTACATCAGTGATGGTCCATAGTACATCAGTGATGGTCCATAGTACACCAGTGATGATCCATAGTACACCAGTGATGGCCCATAGTACACCAGTGATGGCCCATAGTACATCAGTGATGATCCATAGTACATCAGTGATGATCCACAGTACATCAGTGATGATCCACAGTACATCAGGGATGGTCCATAGTACATCAGTGATGATCCATAGTACACCAGTGATGATCCATAGTACACCAGTGATGGCCCATAGTACATCAGTGATGAACTATAGTACATCAGAGATGATCCACAGTACATCAGGGATGGTCCATAGTACATCAGTGATGATCCATAGTACACCAGTGATGATCCATAGTACACCAGTGATGGCCCATAGTACATCAGTGATGAACTATAGTACATCAGTGATGATCCACAGTACATCAGTGATGATCCATAGTACATCAGTGATGATCCACAGTACATCAGTGATGATCCACAGCACATCAGGGATGGTCCATAGTACATCAGTGATGATCCATAGTACACCAGTGATGATCCATAGTACACCAGTGATGGCCCATAGTACATCAGTGATGAACTATAGTACATCAGTGATGATCCACAGTACATCAGTGATGATCCACAGTACATCAGGGATGGTCCATAGTACACCAGTGATGATCCACAGTACACCAGTGATGATCCATAGTACACCAGTGATGGTCCATAGTACATCAGTGATGATCTATAGTACATCAGTGATGGTCCATAGTACATCATTGATGATCTATAGTACATCAGTGATGATCTATAGTACATCAGTGATGATCCACAGTACATCAGTTATGATACACAGTACATCAGTGATGATCCACAGTACATCAGTGATGATCCACAGTACATCAGTGATGATCCACAATACTTCAGTGATGATCCACAGTACATCAGTGATGATCCACAGTACATCAGGGATGGTCCACAGTATATCAGTGATGATCCATAGTACATCAGTGATGATCCATAGTACACCAGTGATGGCCCATAGTACACCAGTGATGGCCCATAGTACATCAGTGATGATCCATAGTACATCAGTGATGATCCACAGTACATCAGTGATGATCCACAGTACATCAGGGATGGTCCACAGTACATCAGTGATGATCCATAGTACACCAGTGATGATCCATAGTACACCAGTGATGGCCCATAGTACACCAGTGATGATCCATAGTACACCAGTGATGGCCCATAGTACATCAGTGATGAACTATAGTACATCAGTGATGATCCACAGTACATCAGTGATGATCCATAGTACACCAGTGATGGCCCATAGTACACCAGTGATGATCCATAGTACACCAGTGATGGCCCATAGTACATCAGTGATGAACTATAGTACATCAGTGATGATCCACAGTACATCAGTGATGATCCACAGTACATCAGGGATGGTCCATAGTACATCAGTGATGATCCATAGTACACCAGTGATGATCCATAGTACACCAGTGATGGCCCACAGTATATCAGTGATGAACTATAGTACATCAGTGATGATCCACAGTACATCAGTGATGATCCACAGTACATCAGGGATGGTCCATAGTACACCAGTGATGATCCACAGTACACCAGTGATGATCCATAGTACACCAGTGATGGTCCATAGTACATCAGTGATGATCTATAGTACATCAGTGATGGTCCATAGTACATCAGTGATGATCTATAGTACATCAGTGATGATCTATAGTACATCAGTGATGATCCATAGTACATCAGTGATGATCCACAGTACATCAGTGATGTTCCACAGTACATCAGGGATGGTCCACAGTACATCGGTGATGATTCATAGTACACCAGTGATGGCCCATAGTACATCAGTGATGGTCCATAGTACATCAGTGATGATCCATAGTACATCAGTGATGATCCATAGTACACCAGTGATGGCCCATAGTACATCAGTGATGATCCATAGTACATCAGTGATGATCCACAGTACATCAGTGATGATCCACAGTACATCAGGGATGGTCCATAGTACATCAGTGATGATCCATAGTACACCAGTGATGATCCATAGTACACCAGTGATGGTCCATAGTATATCAGTGATGATCTATAGTACATCAGTGATGGTCCATAGTACATCAGTGATGAGCTATAGTATATCAGTGATGGTCCATAGTACATCAGTGATGATCCATAGTACACCAGTGATGATCCATAGTACGCCAGTGATGGCCCATAGTACATCAGTGATGATCCATAGTACACCAGTGATGATCCATAGTACACCAGTGATGGCCCATAGTACATCAGTGATGAACTATAGTACATCAGTGATGATCCACAGTACATCAGTGATGATCCATAGTACATCAGTGATGATCCACAGTACATCAGTGATGATCCACAGTACATCAGGGATGGTCCATAGTACATCAGTGATGATCCATAGTACACCAGTGATGATCCATAGTACACCAGTGATGGCCCACAGTATATCAGTGATGAACGATAGTACATCAGTGATGATCCACAGTACATCAGTGATGATCCACAGTACATCAGGGATGGTCCATAGTACACCAGTGATGATCCACAGTACACCAGTGATGATCCATAGTACACCAGTGATGGTCCATAGTACATCAGTGATGATCTATAGTACATCAGTGATGGTCCATAGTACATCAGTGATGATCTATAGTACATCAGTGATGATCTATAGTACATCAGTGATGATCCATAGTACATCAGTGATGATCCACAGTACATCAGTGATGTTCCACAGTACATCAGGGATGGTCCACAGTACATCGGTGATGATCCATAGTACACCAGTGATGGCCCATAGTACATCAGTGATGGTCCATAGTACATCAGTGATGATCCATAGTACATCAGTGATGATCCATAGTACACCAGTGATGGCCCATAGTACATCAGTGATGATCCATAGTACATCAGTGATGATCCACAGTACATCAGTGATGATCCACAGTACATCAGGGATGGTCCATAGTACATCAGTGATGATCCATAGTACACCAGTGATGATCCATAGTACACCAGTGATGGCCCATAGTACATCAGTGATGAACTATAGTACATCAGTGATGATCCACAGTACATCAGTGATGATCCACAGTACATCGGGGATGGTCCATAGTACACCAGTGATGATCCACAGTACATCAGTTATGATCCACAGTACATTAGTGATGATCCACAGTACATCAGTGATGATCCACAGTACATCAGTGATGATCCACAATACTTCAGTGATGATCCACAGTACATCAGGGATGGTCCACAGTACATCAGTGATGGTCCACAGTATATCAGTGATGATCCATAGTACATCAGTGATGGTCCATAGTACATCAGTGATGGTCCATAGTACACCAGTGATGATCCATAGTACACCAGTGATGGCCCATAGTACACCAGTGATGGCCCATAGTACATCAGTGATGATCCATAGTACATCAGTGATGATCCACAGTACATCAGTGATGATCCACAGTACATCAGGGATGGTCCATAGTACATCAGTGATGATCCATAGTACACCAGTGATGATCCATAGTACACCAGTGATGGCCCATAGTACATCAGTGATGAACTATAGTACATCAGAGATGATCCACAGTACATCAGGGATGGTCCATAGTACATCAGTCATGATCCATAGTACACCAGTGATGATCCATAGTACACCAGTGATGGCCCATAGTACATCAGTGATGAACTATAGTACATCAGTGATGATCCACAGTACATCAGTGATGATCCATAGTACATCAGTGATGATCCACAGTACATCAGGGATGGTCCATAGTACATCAGTGATGATCCATAGTACACCAGTGATGATCCATAGTACACCAGTGATGGCCCATAGTACATCAGTGATGAACTATAGTACATCAGTGATGATCCACAGTACATCAGTGATGATCCACAGTACATCAGGGATGGTCCATAGTACACCAGTGATGATCCACAGTACACCAGTAATGGTCCATAGTACATCAGTGATGATCTATAGTACATCAGTGATGATCTATAGTACATCAGTGATGATCCACAGTACAACAGTTATGATACACAGTACATCAGTGATGATCCACAGTACATCAGTGATGATCCACAATACTTCAGTGATGATCCACAGTAGATCAGTGATGATCCACAGTACATCAGGGATGGTCCACAGTATATCAGTGATGATCCATAGTACATCAGTGATGGTCCATAGTACATCAGTGATGGTCCATAGTACACCAGTGATGATCCATAGTACACCAGTGATGGCCCATAGTACACCAGTGATGGCCCATAGTACATCAGTGATGATCCATAGTACATCAGTGATGATCCACAGTACATCAGTGATGATCCACAGTACATCAGGGATGGTCCATAGTACATCAGTGATGATCCATAGTACACCAGTGATGATCCATAGTACACCAGTGATGGCCCATAGTACATCAGTGATGAACTATAGTACATCAGAGATGATCCACAGTACATCAGGGATGGTCCATAGTACATCAGTCATGATCCATAGTACACCAGTGATGATCCATAGTACACCAGTGATGGCCCATAGTACATCAGTGATGAACTATAGTACATCAGTGATGATCCACAGTACATCAGTGATGATCCATAGTACATCAGTGATGATCCACAGTACATCAGGGATGGTCCATATTACATCAGTGATGATCCATAGTACACCAGTGATGATCCATAGTACACCAGTGATGGCCCATAGTACATCAGTGATGAACTATAGTACATCAGTGATGATCCACAGTACATCAGTGATGATCCACAGTACATCAGGGATGGTCCATAGTACACCAGTGATGATCCACAGTACACCAGTAATGGTCCATAGTACATCAGTGATGATCTATAGTACATCAGTGATGATCTATAGTACATCAGTGATGATCCACAGTACAACAGTTATGATACACAGTACATCAGTGATGATCCACAGTACATCAGTGATGATCCACAATACTTCAGTGATGATCCACAGTAGATCAGTGATGATCCACAGTACATCAGGGATGGTCCACAGTATATCAGTGATGATCCATAGTACATCAGTGATGGTCCATAGTACATCAGTGATGGTCCATAGTACACCAGTGATGATCCATAGTACACCAGTGATGGCCCATAGTACACCAGTGATGGCCCATAGTACATCAGTGATGATCCATAGTACATCAGTGATGATCCACAGTACATCAGTGATGATCCACAGTACATCAGGGATGGTCCATAGTACATCAGTGATGATCCATAGTACACCAGTGATGATCCATAGTACACCAGTGATGGCCCATAGTACATCAGTGATGAACTATAGTACATCAGTGATGATCCACAGTACATCAGGGATGGGCCATAGTACATCAGTGATGATCCATAGTACACCAGTGATGATCCATAGTACACCAGTGATGGTCCATAGTATATCAGTGATGAACTATAGTACATCAGTGATGATCCACAGTACATCAGTGATGATCCATAGTACATCAGTGATGATCCACAGTACATCAGGGATGGTCCATAGTACATCAGTGATGATCCATAGTACACCAGTGATGATCCATAGTACACCAGTGATGGCCCATAGTACATCAGTGATGAACTATAGTACATCAGTGATGATCCACAGTATATCAGTGATGATCCACAGTACATCAGGGATGGTCCATAGTACACCAGTGATGATCCACAGTACACCAGTGATGATCCATAGTACACCAGTGATGGTCCATAGTACATCAGTGATGATCTATAGTACATCAGTGATGGTCCATAGTACATCAGTGATGATCTATAGTACATCAGTGATGATCTATAGTACATCAGTGATGATCCATAGTACATCAGTGATGATCCACAGTACATCAGTGATGGTCCACAGTACATCAGGGATGGTCCACAGTACATCGGTGATGATCCATAGTACACCAGTGATGGCCCATAGTACACCAGTGATGGCCCATAGTACATCAGTGATGGTCCATAGTACATCAGTGATGATCCATAGTAGATAAGTGATGATCCATAGTACACCAGTGATGGCCCATAGTACACCAGTGATGGCCCATAGTACATCAGTGATGATCCACAGTACATCAGTGATGATCCATAGTACATCAGTGATGATCCACAGTACATCAGTGATGATCCACAGTACATCAGGGATGGTCCATAGTACATCAGTGATGATCCATAGTACACCAGTGATGATCCATAGTACACCAGTGATGGCCCATAGTACATCAGTGATGAACTATAGTACATCAGTGATGATCCACAGTACATCAGTGATGATCCACAGTACATCAGGGATGGTCCATAGTACACCAGTGATGATCCACAGTACACCAGTGATGATCCATAGTACACCAGTGATGGTCCATAGTACATCAGTGATGATCTATAGTACATCAGTGATGATCCATAGTACATCAGTGATGATCTATAGTACATCAGTGATGATCCACAGTACATCAGTTATGATACACAGTACATCAGTGATGATCCACAGTACATCAGTGATGATCCACAATACTTCAGTGATGATCCACAGTACATCAGTGATGATCCACAGTACATCAGGGATGGTCCACAGTATATCAGTGATGATCCATAGTACATCAGTGATGGTCCATAGTACATCAGTGATGGTCCATAGTACACCAGTGATGATCCATTGTACACCAGTGATGATCCATAGTACACCAGTGATGGCCCATAGTACACCAGTGATGGCCCATAGTACATCAGTGATGATCCATAGTACATCAGTGATGATCCACAGTACATCAGTGATGATCCACAGTACATCAGGGATGGTCCATAGTACATCAGTGATGATCCATAGTACACCAGTGATGATCCATAGTACACCAGTGATGGCCCATAGTACATCAGTGATGAACTATAGTACATCAGTGATGATCCACAGTACATCAGTGATGATCCACAGTACATCAGGGATGGTCCATAGTACACCAGTGATGATCCACAGTACACCAGTGATGATCCATAGTACACCAGTGATGGTCCATAGTACATCAGTGATGATCTATAGTACATCAGTGATGGTCCATAGTACATCAGTGATGATCTATAGTACATCAGTGATGATCCACAGTACATCAGTTATGATACACAGTACATCAGTGATGATCCACAGTACATCAGTGATGATCCACAATACTTCAGTGATGATCCACAGTACATCAGTGATGATCCACAGTACATCAGGGATGGTCCACAGTATATCAGTGATGATCCATAGTACATCAGTGATGGTCCATAGTACATCAGTGATGGTCCATAGTACACCAGTGATGATCCATAGTACACCAGTGATGATCCATAGTACACCAGTGATGGCCCATAGTACACCAGTGATGGCCCATAGTACATCAGTGGATCTACTATGGACCATCACTGGTGTACTATGGACCATCACTGGTGTACTATGGATCATCACTGATGTACTGTGGATCATCACTGATGTACTGTGGGCCATCACTGATGTACTATGGATCATCACTGATATACTGTGGACCATCCCTGATGTATTGTGGATCATCACTGATGTACTGTGGATCATCACTGATGTACTATAGATCATCACTGAAGTACTATGGGCCATCACTGGTGTACTATGGATCATCACTGGTGTACTATGGGCCATCACTGGTGTACTATGGATCATCACTGATGTACTATGGATCATCACTGATGTACTATGGATCATGACTGGTTTACTATGGATCATCACTGATGTACTATGGACCATCCCTGATGTCCTGTGGATCATCACTGATGTACTGTGGATCATCACTGATGTACTGTGGATCATCACTGATGTACTGTGGATCATCATTGATGTACTGAGGATCATCACTGATGTACTATGGATCATCACTGATGTACCGTGGATCATCACTGATGTACTGTGGATCATCACTGATGTACTGTGGATCATCACTGATGTACTATAGATCATCACTGAAGTACTATGGGCCATCACTGGTGTACTATGGATCATCACTGATGTATTATGGATCATCACTGATGTACTATGAGCCATCACTGATGTACTATGGATCATCACTGGTGTACTATGGATCATCACTGATGTACTATGGATCATCACTGATGTACTATGAGCCATCACTGATGTACTATGGATCATCACTGGTGTACTATGGATCATCACTGATGTACTATGAGCCATCACTGATGTACTATGGGCCATCCCTGGTGTACTATGGATCATCACTGATGTACTGTGGATCATCACTGATGTACTATGGGACATCACTGGTATACTATGGACCATCTCTGGTGTACTATGGATCATCACTGGTGTACTATGGGCCATCACTGGTGAACTATGGATCATCACTGATTTACTATGGACCATCACTGATGTACTGTGGATCATCACTGATGTACTGTGGATCATCACTGATGTACTGTGGGTCATCCCTGGTGTACTATGGATCATCACTGATGTACTGTGGACCATCCCTGATGTACTGTGGATCATCACTGATGTACTGTGGATCATCACTGATGTACTGTGGATCATCACTGATGTACTGTGGATCATCACTGTTGTACTATGGATCATCCCTGATGTACTGTGGGTCATCCCTGGTGTACTATGGATCATCACTGGTGTAATATGGATCATCACTGATGTACTGTGGACCATCCCTGATGTACTGTGGATCATCACTGATGTACTGTGGATCATCACTGATGTACTGTGGATCATCACTGATGTACTGTGGATCATCACTGTTGTACTATGGATCATCCCTGATGTACTATGGACCATCCCTGATGTACTGTGGATCATCACTGATGTACTATAGATCATCACTGATGTACTATGGGCCATCACTGGTGTACTATGGATCATCACTGGTGTACTATGGATTATCACTGATGTACTATGGACCATCCCTGATGTACTGTGGATCATCACTGATGTACTGTGGATCATCACTGATGTACTATGGATCATCACCGATGTACTGTGGATCATCACTGATGTACTATAGTTCATCACTGATGTACTATGGGCCATCACTGGTGTACTATGGATCATCACTGGTGTACTATGGATCATCACTGATGTACTATGGACCATCCCTGATGTACTGTGGATCATCACTGATGTACTGTGGATCATCACTGATGTACTATGGATCATCACTGATGTACTGTGGGCCATCACTGGTGTACTATGGGCCATCACTGGTGTACTATGGATCATCACTGGTGTACTATGGATCATCACTGGTGTACTATGGACCATCACTGATGTACTATGGACCATCACTGATGTACTATGGATCATCACTGATATACTGTGGACCTTCCCTGATGTACTGTGGATCATCACTGATGTACTGTGGATCATCACTGAAGTATTGTGGATCATCACTGATGTACTGTGGATCATCACTGATGTACTGTGTATCATAACTGATGTACTGTGGATCATCACTGATGTACTATGGATCATCACTGATGTACTATGGACCATCACTGATGTACTATAGATCATCACTGATGTACTATGGACCATCACTGGTGTACTATGGATCATCACTGGTGTACTGTGGATCATCACTGGTGTACTATGGACCATCCCTGATGTACTGTGGATCATCACTGATGTACTGTGGATCATCACTGATGTACTATAGTTCATCACTGATGTACTATGGGCCATCACTGGTGTACTATGGATCATCACTGGTGTACTATGGACCATCCCTGATGTACTGTGGATCATCACTGATGTACTGTGGATCATCACTGATGTACTATGGATCATCACTGATGTACTATGGGCCATCACTGGTGTACTATGGGCCATCACTGGTGTACTATGGATCATCACTGGTGTACTATGGATCATCACTGGTGTACTATGGACCATCACTGATGTACTATGGACCATCACTGATGTACTATGGATCATCACTGATATACTGTGGACCATCCCTGATGTACTGTGGATCATCACTGATGTACTGTGGATCATCACTGAAGTATTGTGGATCATCACTGATGTACTGTGGATCATCACTGATGTACTGTGGATCATAACTGATGTACTGTGGATCATCACTGATGTACTATAGATCATCACTGATGTACTATGGACCATCACTGATGTACTATAGATCATCACTGATGTACTATGGACCATCACTGGTGTACTATGGATCATCACTGGTGTACTGTGGATCATCACTGGTGTACTATGGACCATCCCTGATGTACTGTGGATCATCACTGATGTACTGTGGATCATCACTGATGTACTATAGTTTATCACTGATGTACTATGGGCCATCACTGGTGTACTATGGATCATCACTGGTGTACTATGGATCATCACTGATGTACTATGGACCATCCCTGATGTACTGTGGATCATCACTGATGTACTGTGGATCATCACTGATGTACTATGGATCATCACTGATGTACTGTGGATCATCACTGATGTACTATAGTTCATCACTGATGTACTATGGGCCATCACTGGTGTACTATGGATCATCACTGGTGTACTATGGATCATCACTGATGTACTACGGACCATCCCTGATGTACTGTGGATCATCACTGATGTACTATAGTTCATCACTGATGTACTATGGGCCATCACTGGTGTACTATGGATCATCACTGGTGTACTATGGATCATCACTGATGTACTATGGACCATCCCTGATGTACTGTGGATCATCACTGATGTACTGTGGATCATCACTGATGTACTATGGATCATCACTGATGTACTATGGGCCATCACTGGTGTACTATGGGCCATCACTGGTGTACTATGGATCATCACTGGTGTACTATGGACCATCACTGATGTACTATGGACCATCACTGATGTACTATGGATCATCACTGATATACTGTGGACCATCCCTGATGTACTGTTGATCATCACTGATCTACTGTGGATCATCACTGAAGTATTGTGGATCATCACTGATGTACTGTGGATCATCACTGATGTACTGTGTATCATAACTGATGTACTGTGGATCATCACTGATGTACTATAGATCATCACTGATGTACTATAGATCATCACTGATGTACTATGGACCATCACTGGTGTACTGTGGATCATCACTGGTGTACTATGTACCATCCCTGATGTACTGTGGATCATCACTGATGTACTGTGGATCATCACTGATGTACTATGGACCATCCCTGATGTACTGTGGATCATCACTGATGTACTGTGGATCATCACTGATGTACTATAGTTCATCACTGATGTACTATGGGCCATCACTGGTGTACTATGGATCATCACTGGTGTACTATGGATCATCA
Source organism: Rana muscosa (assembly GCA_029206835.1). Lineage (NCBI taxonomy): Eukaryota > Metazoa > Chordata > Amphibia > Anura > Ranidae > Rana > Rana muscosa. The sequence goes on from JARGYO010000232.1 coordinate 2,427,118, forward strand.
CTGATGTACTATGGACCATCCCTGATGTACTGTGGATCATCACTGATGTACTGTGGATCATCACTGATGTACTATGGATCATCACTGATGTACTATGGGCCATCACTGGTGTACTATGGGCCATCACTGGTGTACTATGGATCATCACTGGTGTACTATGGACCATCACTGATGTACTATGGACCATCACTGATGTACTATGGATCATCACTGATATACTGTGGACCATCCCTGATGTACTGTGGATCATCACTGATGTACTGTGGATCATCACTGAAGTATTGTGGATCATCACTGATGTACTGTGGATCATCACTGATGTACTGTGGATCATAACTGATGTACTGTGGATCATCACTGATGTACTATAGATCATCACTGATGTACTATGGACCATCACTGATGTACTATAGATCATCACTGATGTACTATGGACCATCACTGGTGTACTATGGATCATCACTGGTGTACTGTGGATCATCACTGGTGTACTATGGACCATCCCTGATGTACTGTGGATCATCACTGATGTACTGTGGATCATCACTGATGTACTATAGTTCATCACTGATGTACTATGGGCCATCACTGGTGTACTATGGATCATCACTGGTGTACTATGGATCATCACTGATGTACTATGGACCATCCCTGATGTACTGTGGATCATCACTGATGTACTGTGGATCATCACTGATGTACTATGGATCATCACTGATGTACTGTGGATCATCACTGATGTACTATAGTTCATCACTGATGTACTATGGGCCATCACTGGTGTACTATGGATCATCACTGGTGTACTATGGATCATCACTGATGTACTATGGACCATCCCTGATGTACTGTGGATCATCACTGATGTACTATAGTTCATCACTGATGTACTATGGGCCATCACTGGTGTACTATGGATCATCACTGGTGTACTATGGATCATCACTGATGTACTATGGACCATCCCTGATGTACTGTGGATCATCACTGATGTACTGTGGATCATCACTGATGTACTATGGATCATCACTGATGTACTATGGGCCATCACTGGTGTACTATGGGCCATCACTGGTGTACTATGGATCATCACTGGTGTACTATGGACCATCACTGATGTACTATGGACCATCACTGATGTACTATGGATCATCACTGATATACTGTGGACCATCCCTGATGTACTGTGGATCATCACTGATCTACTGTGGATCATCACTGAAGTATTGTGGATCATCACTGATGTACTGTGGATCATCACTGATGTACTGTGTATCATAACTGATGTACTGTGGATCATCACTGATGTACTATAGATCATCACTGATGTACTATGGACCATCACTGGTGTACTGTGGATCATCACTGGTGTACTATGGACCATCCCTGATGTACTGTGGATCATCACTGATGTACTGTGGATCATCACTGATGTACTATAGTTCATCACTGATGTACTATGGGCCATCACTGGTGTACTATGGATCATCACTGGTGTACTATGGATCATCACTGATGTACTATGGACCATCCCTGATGTACTGTGGATCATCACTGATGTACTATGGATCATCACTGATGTACTGTGGATCATCACTGATGTACTATAGTTCATCACTGATGTACTATGGGCCATCACTGGTGTACTATGGATCATCACTGGTGTACTATGGATCATGACTGATGTACTATGGACCATCCCTGATGTACTGTGGATCATCTCTGATGTATTATAGTTCATCACTGATGTACTATGGGCCATCACTGGTGTACTATGGATCATCACTGGTGTACTTTGGATCATCACTGATGTACTATGGACCATCCCTGATGTACTGTGGATCATCACTGATGTACTGTGGATCATCACTGATGTACTATGGATCATCACTGATGTACTATGGGCCATCACTGGTGTACTATGGATCATCACTGGTGTACTATGGACCATCACTGATGTACTATGGATCATCACTGATGTACTATGAGCCATCACTGATGTACTATGGGCCATCCCTGGTGTACTATGGATCATCACTGATGTACTGTGGATCATCACTGATGTACTATGGGACATCACTGGTGTACTATGGGCCATCACTGGTGTACTATGGATCATCACTGGTGTACTATGGGCCATCACTGGTGTACTATGGGCCATCACTGGTGTACTATGGATCATCACTGGTGTACTATGGACCATCACTGATGTACTATGGCTCATCACTGATATACTGTGGACCATCCCTGATATACTGTGGATCATCCCTGATATACTGTGGATCATCACTGATCTACTGTGGGCCATCACAGGTGTACTGTGGGCCATCACAGGTGTACTATGGAGCATCACTGATGTACTATGGATCATCACTGGTGTACTATGGATCATCACTGGTGTACTATGGATCATCACTGATGTACTGTGGACCATCCCTGATGTACTATAGATCATCACTGATGTACTGTGGATCATCACTGATGTACTATGGGCCATCACTGGTGTACTATGGGCCATCACTGGTGTACTATGGATCATCACTGGATTACTATGGATCATCCCTGGTGTACTATGGACCATCACTGATGTGCTTTGGGCCATCACTGGTGTACTATGGATCATCACTGATGTACTGTGGACCATCCCTGATGTACTGTGGATCATCACTGATGTACTATGGATCATCACTGATGTACTATGGACCATCACTGGTGTACTATGGACCATCACTGGTGTACTATGGATCATCACTGATGTACTGTGGATCATCACTGATGTACTGTGGGCCATCACTGATGTACTATGGATCATCACTGATATACTGTGGACAATCCCTGATGTATTGTGGATCATCACTGATGTACTGTGGATCATCACTGATGTACTATAGATCATCACTGAAGTACTATGGGCCATCACTGGTGTACTATGGATCATCACTGGTGTACTATGGGCCATCACTGGTGTACTATGGATCATCACTGATGTACTATGGATCATCACTGATGTACTATGGATCATGACTGGTTTACTATGGATCATCACTGATGTACTGTGGACCATCCCTGATGTCCTGTGGATCATCACTGATGTACTGTGGATCATCACTGATGTACTGTGGATTATCACTGATGTACTGTGGATCATCATTGATGTACTGAGGATCATCACTGATGTACTATGGATCATCACTGATGTACCGTGGATCATCACTGATGTACTGTGGATCATCACTGATGTACTGTGGATCATCACTGATGTACTATAGATCATCACTGAAGTACTATGGGCCATCACTGGTGTACTATGGATCATCACTGATGTATTATGGATCATCACTGATGTACTATGAGCCATCACTGATGTACTATGGATCATCACTGGTGTACTATGGATCATCACTGATGTACTATGAGCCATCACTGATGTACTATGGATCATCACTGGTGTACTATGGATCATCACTGATGTACTATGGATCATCACTGATGTACTATGAGCCATCACTGATGTACTATGGGCCATCCCTGGTGTACTATGGATCATCACTGATGTACTGTGGATCATCACTGATGTACTATGGGACATCACTGGTATACTATGGGCCATCTCTGGTGTACTATGGATCATCACTGGTGTACTATGGGCCATCACTGGTGAACTATGGATCATCACTGGTGTACTATGGACCATCACTGATTTACTATGGACCATCACTGATGTACTGTGGATCATCACTGATGTACTGTGGGTCATCCCTGGTGTACTATGGATCATCACTGGTGTAATATGGATCATCACTGATGTACTATGGGCCATCACTGATGTACTATGGATCATCACTGATGTAGTGTGGACCATCCCTGATGTACTGTGGATCATCACTGATGTACTATGGACCATCCCTGATGTACTATGGACCATCCCTGATGTACTGTGAATCATCACTGGTGTACTGTGGATCATCACTGATGTACAATAGATCATCACTGATGTACTGTGGATCATCACTGATGTACTATGGGCCATCACTGGTGTACTATGGACCATCCCTGATGTACTGTGGATCATCACTGATGTACTATGGATCATCACTGATGTACTGAGGATCATCACTGATGTACTATAGTTCATCACTGATGTACTATGGGCCATCACTGGTGTACTATGGATCATCACTGGTGTACTATGGATCATGACTGATGTACTATGGACCATCCCTGATGTACTGTGGATCATCTCTGATGTACTATAGTTCATCACTGATGTACTATGGGCCATCACTGGTGTACTATGGATCATCACTGGTGTACTATGGATCATCACTGATGTACTATGGACCATCCCTGATGTACTGTGGATCATCACTGATGTACTGTGGATCATCACTGATGTACTATGGATCATCACTGATGTACTATGGGCCATCACTGGTGTACTATGGGCCATCACTGGTGTACTATGGATCAACACTGGTGTACTATGGACCATCACTGATGTACTATGGACCATCACTGATGTACTATGGATCATCACTGATGTACTGTGGATCATGACTGATGTACTATGGACCATCCCTGATGTACTGTGGATCATCTCTGATGTATTATAGTTCATCACTGATGTACTATGGGCCATCACTGGTGTACTATGGATCATCACTGGTGTACTTTGGATCATCACTGATGTACTATGGACCATCCCTGATGTACTGTGGATCATCACTGATGTACTGTGGATCATCACTGATGTACTATGGATCATCACTGATGTACTATGGGCCATCACTGGTGTACTATGGGCCATCACAGGTGTACTATGGATCATCACTGGTGTACTATGGACCATCACTGATGTACTATGGATCATCACTGATGTACTATGAGCCATCACTGATGTACTATGGGCCATCCCTGGTGTACTATGGATCATCACTGATGTACTGTGGATCATCACTGATGTACTATGGGACATCACTGGTGTACTATGGGCCATCACTGGTGTACTATGGATCATCACTGGTGTACTATGGGCCATCACTGGTGTACTATGGGCCATCACTGGTGTATAGTGATGAGCCGAACACCCCCGGGTTCGGTTCGCACCAGAACCCGCGAACGGACCGAAAGTTCGAACGAACATTAGAACCCTATTAAATACAATGGATGCGAACGTTCGAATTCTAAAGTGCTAATTATAAAAACTATTATGCATGTTATTGTCCTAAAAAGGGTTTGGGAACCCGGGTTCTGCACCAGGGGACATGTATCAATGCAAAAATAAGTTTTAAAAACGGTCGTTTTCCGGGAGCAGTCATTTTAATGATGCATAAAGTGAAAAAAAAAAAGTCAAATATTCCTTTAAATATCGTACCTGGGGGGTGTCTAAAGTATGCCTGTGAAGTGCCACGTGTTTCCCGTGTTTAGAACTGTCCCTGCACAAAATGACACTTCTAAAGGAAAAAAAAGCCATTTAAAACTGCTTGCGGCTTTAATGTAATGTCTGGTCCCGGTAATATGGATGAAAATCTTTAAGAAAAATGGCATAGCTACCCCATGACCCCCCCCCTACCCCAGCCCATTACCAGCCCCTTTGGGTCTTGTATGGATATTAAGGGGAACCCCGCACATAAAATAAAAAAGGCCCTATATACTCTGAACAGCCGTATACAGGCGGTGCATACAAGACAGGGACTGTAGGTTTGTTCTTATGTAGAATCTGTTTGTAATTTTGAACAGGTACATTGTTGAAGTGTAGCTCCAGACCAAAAATCTATTTTTAAACTTTTTGGAAAACATAGGTAAGGGTTATCACCCCTGTAACATTTGTTTTGCTGTCTGTGCCCCTGTTCAGAACATTTCACCTCACTTTCCGTCCTAATGACAACTGTTTTTGAAATGTGGTGTTTTTCTTGAAACAAGGATTGCTGATAAAGCATCAGTACAGAGGAGACACCTTTCTCCCATATTTATTCTTACAGGAGAGAATTTTCCTTCCTAGTGGTAGATTTCCTCTCACTTCCTGTTGTCTTCTTGCGTTTGCAAGTAGGAGTCGTTTGTAAGTTGGATGTTTGAAAGTAGGGACCTGCCGTATATACTCTGCAGAAATAGGCCCCTTAGTTGTTGGTGTTGGCACAACACTGTAAGCACTCACAGTTACTCTTGGTTGGTGCTGGAACGCCCTGCTGTCAACTATTATATCAGGAATTTTAATTACATATAATTGTTGAACAGTGGTAGTAAAAATTGGGCCTTTGATGGTGGTGCTGGTGCCACAACACTGTAAGCCCTGACAGTTACTCTTGGTGGGTGCAGCAATGGGCCCTGCTGTGAATTATTAGATCAAGAATTGTAATTACATGCCCCTGTTGAACAGGGGCTGAAAAATTGGGCCTTAGGCACTGGTGGCACAACACTGCAACCCTTCACAGATACTGTACTTGGAGCACAGCAATGAGCCCTGTTGCAAAGTATTGCTTCAAAAATTGTAATGACACGCCCCTGTTAAACAGGGGCTGAAAAATTGGGCCTTAGGCACTGGTGGCACAACACTGCAACTCCTCACAGATACTGTACTTGGAGCACAGCAATGAGCCCTGTTGCAAAGTATTGCTTCAAAAATTGTAATTACACGCCCCTGTTAAACAGGGGCTGAAAAATTGGGCGTTAGGCACTGGTGGCGGCACCCATAAACAAAAATGATCTTCCAAGCTATCATCATCAATCGTATCATTGAGGACTCGGAGGAGGAGGATAGCCAGTCAACATAACAGCACAGGCACTCAGCATCAGCATCAGTCTTGAAGGGATGTGACATTTTAAAATCAATTAGTCTGTTATATCAGCATCAGGTGTGTGGTAGCTGGTGGTGATCCAAGACTGGTTCATCTTGATGAAAGTCAGTCGATCAACCGAGTCGGTGGACAGGCGCACCCTGTGATCCGTGACAAATCCTCCAGCAGCACTGAATGTGCGTTCCGAAAGAACGCTGGATGCAGGACAGGCCAGTAGCTCAATTGCATACTGTGCAAGCTCTGGCCAGTGATCCATCCTCAAGACCCAGTAAGCCAGAGGATTTTCGGTGGGGAAGGTGTCCAAGTCTGACCTTGCCCCTAGATATTCCTGCACCATGTTTATCAGACGCTGGCGATGGTTGCTGGAACCGATCATACTTTGGGGCTGCGGACTAAAGAATTGTCTGAACGCATCGGTCAGACGGCCACCTTCCCCACCGCTCCTTCTTTGACTGGCCGAAGCCTCAGCAACTCGTTGTCCAGGACCAGGAGTTTGCAACCTCCCAGTCTCTGGGAACGCGTTGCACAGACCTTTCTGCAAGGCCTCCCGGAGTTGTCTCATCCTCTGCTCCCTCTGCGACGGTAACATAAGGTCCGCAACCTTACCCTTGTACCGTGGATCAAGGAGAGTGGCCAGCCAGTAATGGTCCCTCTCCTTGATCCGAAGAATACGAGGATCCTTCCGCAGACTTTGCAGGATCAGGGAGGCCATGCAGCGTAGGTTTGCTGAGGCATTCGCTCCGGAGTCCTCTGGGTCACTAAGGACGACATGATCCGCAGCCACCTCCTCCCAGCCACGTACAAGTCCACTGGTTTCTTGGGACTGTAAATCATCCCTAAAAGACTGCTGCTGATGATGCTGAGTGCCAGCCTCCACCTCCATGCTGACACAATCCTCCTCCTCCTCCTCCTCCTCCTCCTCCTCCTCCTCCTCTTCCTGTGCGATGGGTGGGACAGAAGGAACACTGTCTGGGTAAAGGGGGCCTTGAGAGGCAAGGAAGTCCTCCTCTTCCTGCCTCTGTTCTGCCTCAAGTGCCCTGTCCATTATTCCACGCAGCGTGTGCTCCAACAGGTGGACAAGAGGTACAGTGTCACTGATGCATGCACTGTCACTGCTCACCATCCTCGTGGCCTCCTCAAATGGTGCCAGGACAGTGCATGCATCCCTGATCATGCCCCACTGGCGTGGAGAAAAAAAACCAAGCTCCCCTGACCCTGTCCTGGTGCCGTAGTCGCACAGGTACTCATTGATGGCCCTCTGCTGCGTGTGCAGCCGCTGCAGCATGGCCAACGTTGAGTTCCACCTGGTGGGCATGTCACATATAAGGCGGTTCTTGGGCAGGTTCAACTCCTTTTGCAGCTCAGCCAGGCGAGCACTGGCATTATAAGATCTGCGGAAATGCACACAGACTTTCCTGGCCTGCCTCAGGACATCCTGTAAGCCCGGGTACCTGCCCAAGAAGCGCTGCACCACCAGGTTAAGGACGTGAGCCACACAGGGCACATGGGTCAGTTGTCCCTGTCGGAGGGCGGAGAGGAGGTTGGTGCCATTGTCGCAAACCACCATTCCTGGCTTAAGCTGGCGTGGCGTCAACCACCTCTCGGCCTGGCCCTGCAGAGCAGACAGGACCTCTGCCCCAGTGTGGCTTCTGTCCCCCAAACACACCAGCGCAAGCACGGCATGGCATCTTTTTGCCTGCGTACTTGCGTAGCCCCGTGAACGGCTACGGAGCACCGCTGGTTCATAGGACAAACCACAGGAAGAGGCCATGGAGGAAGAAGAAGAGGAGGGGGTGGAGGAGAGAGGTGTGTCACAACCAGTAGTAGCATTTTGGAGGCGTGGCGGTGGGACAACCTCCAACACTACTGCACCTTGTCCTGAATCCTTCCCAGCTGCCAAAAGAGTGACCCAATGGGCCGTGAAAGAAAGGTAACGTCCCTGTCCATGCCTGCTGGACCATGAGTCAGCGGTAATATGCACCTTACCGCTGACCGCCCTGTCCAGCGAGGCCAAGACATTGCCTTCCACATGCCGGTAGAGAGCCGGAATAGCCTTCCGTGAGAAAAAGTGGCGTTTGGGAACCTGCCACTGAGGAACCGCACATTGCACAAACTCACGGAAGGGGGCCGAGTCTACCAACTGAAAAGGCAGCAGTTGAAGCGCTAGCAATTTAGCCAAGCTAGCATTCAACCGCTGGGCATGTGGATGGCTGGGAGTGAACTTCTTTCGACGGTCCAGCAGCTGGGGCAGGGAAATTTGCCTGCTAGAATCGGACGTCGGTGTACTGCTAGCAGAGTGGGCGCAAGTACTTGGCTGTGACACACCTAATTCTACACCTTCATTCCTCTCAGTGCATGTTTCAGAGAGGACTGAAGTTATAGTGGGGTTGGAGATCCCAGCTGATGCGGTGCAAGGAGAGGTCCGCTTGGTTCTTTGGTGTGGGTCTTTGAGGTAGGCTTGCCAACGAGCTGCATGGCAGGTCAACATATGTCTGGTCAGGCATGTGGTACCCAAGCGGCTGATGTTTTGGCCACGCGATATACGCTTGAGACATATGTTGCAAACAGCAGCTGTGCGATCTGATGCACTAGCCTCAAAAAAGGCCCACACCAAAGAACTTTTTGAATGACGGGCAGAGGCAGCGCCCTGCACAGGCGGAGCTCTGCGGTGTGATTCCGTCGGTGTACTGCCCTTACGCTGGCCACCAAAGGGCATCCTGCCTCGTTGGAGATGTGCCTCCTCCTCATCCTCCTCCTCCTCCTCTCTCCTATTAGGCACCCACGTGGAGTCATTGACCTCATCATCCCCTCCCTCCTCATCACTGGAGCCAATCTGGCAGTATGCTGCAGCTGCTGGAACATGACTGCCAGATTGGTGTCCTTCTTGAGCATCCCCTCTGTCTGCTCTCACGCTACTGCCTTCCTCTAGCTGGGTTTCATCATCAGACCCTTCGAAACGCTGGGCATCCTCCTGGAGCATGTACCCAACACTGTGCTGAAACAGTTCGGGGGACTCCTCAGGAGGAGGACATGGTGGGTCTAGGGAAGGAGTGACTGATGATTTGTCTGACATTGATACCAGGGAAGACGACGCTTTGGCAGCTGCTTTTCCAGTACCCTGAGCCTGGGTGAGAGAGGATGAGGAGGAGGAGGAGGGCTTGGTCATCCACTCTACCAAGTCTTCGGCATGATGTGGCTCAACATGTCCAGCTGCCGAAAAGAAGGACAAGCGTGTCCCATGGCCATGTGCTGATGACAATGCACCGCGTCCACGACCAGCACTGTTGCCCCCAGACACAGAGCCTGCTTGCCCTCTTTTATTGCCTCCTGACTGTCTGCCTCTCCTTGTTTGCCTTCCAGACATTCTAATAGATGGCCTGCAGGGAGATGGGAAAAAAGCAATAAGGGCTACCTTCAGGTGTCCTTCTCTGTCCCTTGAAACAAGGACTTTCACAGTGAAAGAAACTGACACTGTCCCTACCTAGAGTTTTCTGTCCCTAGAATAAATGTTTTTTTTAATCACAATATAGCACAAGGACAATTCACTCAATGTCTCTCCAGGTCCCTGGAAACAAGGACTTGCAGAGTGAAAGAAACTGACACTGTCCCTACCTAGAGTTTTCTGTCCCTAGAAAAAATGTTTTTTTTAAGCACAATATAGCACAAGGACAATTAACTCACTGTCCTTACAGGTCCCTGGAAACAAGGACTTGCAGAGTGAAAGAAAAAAAACACTCTCCCTACCTACAGTTTTCTGTCCCTAGAAAAAATGTTTTTTTTAATCACAATATAGCACAAGGAAAATTAACTCACTGTCCTTACAGGTCCCTGGAAACAAGGACTTGCAGAGTGAAAGAAAAAAAACACTCTCCCTACCTACAGTTTTCTGTCCCTAGAAAAAATGTTTTTTTTAATCACAATATAGCACAAGGAAAATTAACTCACTGTCCTTACAGGTCCCTGGAAACAAGGACTTGCAGAGTGAAAGAAACTGACACTGTCCCTACCTAGAGTTTTCTGTCCCTAGAATAAATGTTTTTTTTAAGCACAATATAGCACAAGGACAATTAACTCACTGTCCTTACAGGTCCCTGGAAACAAGGACTTGCAGAGTGAAAAAAAAAAAACACTCTCCCTACCTACAGTTTTCTGTCCCTAGAAAAAATGTTTTTTTTAAGCACAATATAGCACAAGGACAATTAACTCACTGTCCTTACAGGTCCCTGGAAACAAGGACTTGCAGAGTGAAAGAAAAAAAACACTCTCCCTACCTAGAGTTTTCTGTCCCTAGAATAAATGTTTTTTTTAATCACAATATAGCACAAGGAAAATTAACTCACTGTCCTTACAGGTCCCTGGAAACAAGGACTTGCAGAGTGAAAGAAACTGACACTGTCCCTACCTAGAGTTTTCTGTCCCTAGAATAAATGTTTTTTTTAAGCACAATATAGCACAAGGACAATTAACTCACTGTCCTTACAGGTCCCTGGAAACAAGGACTTGCAGAGTGAAAGAAAAAAAACACTCTCCCTACCTACAGTTTTCTGTCCCTAGAAAAAATGTTTTTTTTAATCACAATATAGCACAAGGAAAATTAACTCACTGTCCTTACAGGTCCCTGGAAACAAGGACTTGCAGAGTGAAAGAAACTGACACTGTCCCTACCTAGAGTTTTCTGTCCCTAGAATAAATGTTTTTTTTAAGCACAATATAGCACAAGGACAATTAACTCACTGTCCTTACAGGTCCCTGGAAACAAGGACTTGCAGAGTGAAAGAAAAAAAACACTCTCCCTACCTACAGTTTTCTGTCCCTAGAAAAAATGTTTTTTTTAATCACAATATAGCACAAGGAAAATTAACTCACTGTCCTTACAGGTCCCTGGAAACAAGGACTTGCAGAGTGAAAGAAACTGACACTGTCCCTACCTAGAGTTTTCTGTCCCTAGAATAAATGTTTTTTTTAAGCACAATATAGCACAAGGACAATTAACTCACTGTCCTTACAGGTCCCTGGAAACAAGGACTTGCAGAGTGAAAGAAAAAAAACACTCTCCCTACCTACAGTTTTCTGTCCCTAGAAAAAATGTTTTTTTTAAGCACAATATAGCACAAGTAAAATTAACTCACTGTCCTTACAGGTCCCTGGAAACAAGGACTTGCAGAGTGAAAGAAAAAAAACACTCTCCCTACCTACAGTTTTCTGTCCCTAGAAAAAATGTTTTTTTTAATCACAATATAGCACAAGGAAAATTAACTCACTGTCCTTACAGGTCCCTGGAAACAAGGACTTGCAGAGTGAAAGAAACTGACACTGTCCCTACCTAGAGTTTTCTGTCCCTAGAATAAATGTTTTTTTTAATCACAATATAGCACAAGGAAAATTAACTCACTGTCCTTACAGGTCCCTGGAAACAAGGACTTGCAGAGTGAAAGAAACTGACACTGTCCCTACCTAGAGTTTTCTGTCCCTAGAATAAATGTTTTTTTTAAGCACAATATAGCACAAGGACAATTAACTCACTGTCCTTACAGGTCCCTGGAAACAAGGACTTGCAGAGTGAAAGAAAAAAAACACTCTCCCTACCTACAGTTTTCTGTCCCTAGAAAAAATGTTTTTTTTAATCACAATATAGCACAAGGAAAATTAACTCACTGTCCTTACAGGTCCCTGGAAACAAGGACTTGCAGAGTGAAAGAAACTGACACTGTCCCTACCTAGAGTTTTCTGTCCCTAGAATAAATGTTTTTTTTAATCACAATATAGCACAAGGACAATTCACTCAATGTCTCTCCAGGTCCCTGGAAACAAGGACTTGCAGAGTGAAAGAAACTGACACTGTCCCTACCTAGAGTTTTCTGTCCCTAGAATAAATGTTTTTTTTAAGCACAATATAGCACAAGGACAATTAACTCACTGTCCTTACAGGTCCCTGGAAACAAGGACTTGCAGAGTGAAAAAAAAAAAACACTCTCCCTACCTACAGTTTTCTGTCCCTAGAAAAAATGTTTTTTTTAAGCACAATATAGCACAAGGACAATTAACTCACTGTCCTTACAGGTCCCTGGAAACAAGGACTTGCAGAGTGAAAGAAAAAAAACACTCTCCCTACCTAGAGTTTTCTGTCCCTAGAATAAATGTTTTTTTTAATCACAATATAGCACAAGGAAAATTAACTCACTGTCCTTACAGGTCCCTGGAAACAAGGACTTGCAGAGTGAAAGAAACTGACACTGTCCCTACCTAGAGTTTTCTGTCCCTAGAATAAATGTTTTTTTTAAGCACAATATAGCACAAGGACAATTAACTCACTGTCCTTACAGGTCCCTGGAAACAAGGACTTGCAGAGTGAAAGAAAAAAAACACTCTCCCTACCTACAGTTTTCTGTCCCTAGAAAAAATGTTTTTTTTAATCACAATATAGCACAAGGAAAATTAACTCACTGTCCTTACAGGTCCCTGGAAACAAGGACTTGCAGAGTGAAAGAAACTGACACTGTCCCTACCTAGAGTTTTCTGTCCCTAGAATAAATGTTTTTTTTTAAGCACAATATAGCACAAGGACAATTAACTCACTGTCCTTACAGGTCCCTGGAAACAAGGACTTGCAGAGTGAAAGAAAAAAAACACTCTCCCTACCTACAGTTTTCTGTCCCTAGAAAAAATGTTTTTTTTAATCACAATATAGCACAAGGAAAATTAACTCACTGTCCTTACAGGTCCCTGGAAACAAGGACTTGCAGAGTGAAAGAAACTGACACTGTCCCTACCTAGAGTTTTCTGTCCCTAGAATAAATGTTTTTTTTAAGCACAATATAGCACAAGGACAATTAACTCACTGTCCTTACAGGTCCCTGGAAACAAGGACTTGCAGAGTGAAAGAAAAAAAACACTCTCCCTACCTACAGTTTTCTGTCCCTAGAAAAAATGTTTTTTTTAAGCACAATATAGCACAAGTAAAATTAACTCACTGTCCTTACAGGTCCCTGGAAACAAGGACTTGCAGAGTGAAAGAAAAAAAACACTCTCCCTACCTACAGTTTTCTGTCCCTAGAAAAAATGTTTTTTTTAATCACAATATAGCACAAGGAAAATTAACTCACTGTCCTTACAGGTCCCTGGAAACAAGGACTTGCAGAGTGAAAGAAACTGACACTGTCCCTACCTAGAGTTTTCTGTCCCTAGAATAAATGTTTTTTTTAATCACAATATAGCACAAGGAAAATTAACTCACTGTCCTTACAGGTCCCTGGAAACAAGGACTTGCAGAGTGAAAGAAACTGACACTGTCCCTACCTAGAGTTTTCTGTCCCTAGAATAAATGTTTTTTTTAAGCACAATATAGCACAAGGACAATTAACTCACTGTCCTTACAGGTCCCTGGAAACAAGGACTTGCAGAGTGAAAGAAAAAAAACACTCTCCCTACCTACAGTTTTCTGTCCCTAGAAAAAATGTTTTTTTTAATCACAATATAGCACAAGGAAAATTAACTCACTGTCCTTACAGGTCCCTGGAAACAAGGACTTGCAGAGTGAAAGAAACTGACACTGTCCCTACCTAGAGTTTTCTGTCCCTAGAATAAATGTTTTTTTTAATCACAATATAGCACAAGGAAAATTAACTCACTGTCCTTACAGGTCCCTGGAAACAAGGACTTGCAGAGTGAAAGAAACTGACACTGTCCCTACCTAGAGTTTTCTGTCCCTAGAATAAATGTTTTTTTTAAGCACAATATAGCACAAGGACAATTAACTCACTGTCCTTACAGGTCCCTGGAAACAAGGACTTGCAGAGTGAAAGAAAAAAAACACTCTCCCTACCTACAGTTTTCTGTCCCTAGAAAAAATGTTTTTTTTAATCACAATATAGCACAAGGAAAATTAACTCACTGTCCTTACAGGTCCCTGGAAACAAGGACTTGCAGAGTGAAAGAAACTGACACTGTCCCTACCTAGAGTTTTCTGTCCCTAGAATAAATGTTTTTTTTAATCACAATATAGCACAAGGACAATTAACTCACTGTCCTTACAGGTCCCTGGAAACAAGGACTTGCAGAGTGAAAGAAACTGACACTGTCCCTACCTAGAGTTTTCTGTCCCTAGAATAAATGTTTTTTTTAAGCACAATATAGCACAAGGACAATTAACTCACTGTCCTTACAGGTCCCTGGAAACAAGGACTTGCAGAGTGAAAGAAAAAAAACACTCTCCCTACCTACAGTTTTCTGTCCCTAGAAAAAATGTTTTTTTTAATCACAATATAGCACAAGGAAAATTAACTCACTGTCCTTACAGGTCCCTGGAAACAAGGACTTGCAGAGTGAAAGAAACTGACACTGTCCCTACCTAGAGTTTTCTGTCCCTAGAATAAATGTTTTTTTTAATCACAATATAGCACAAGGACAATTAACTCACTGTCCTTACAGGTCCCTGGAAACAAGGACTTGCAGAGTGAAAGAAACTGACACTGTCCCTACCTAGAGTTTTCTGTCCCTAGAATAAATGTTTTTTTTAAGCACAATATAGCACAAGGACAATTAACTCACTGTCCTTACAGGTCCCTGGAAACAAGGACTTGCAGAGTGAAAGAAAAAAAACACTCTCCCTACCTACAGTTTTCTGTCCCTAGAAAAAATGTTTTTTTTAATCACAATATAGCACAAGGAAAATTAACTCACTGTCCTTACAGGTCCCTGGAAACAAGGACTTGCAGAGTGAAAGAAACTGACACTGTCCCTACCTAGAGTTTTCTGTCCCTAGAATAAATGTTTTTTTTAATCACAATATAGCACAAGGACAATTAACTCACTGTCCTTACAGGTCCCTGGAAACAAGGACTTGCAGAGTGAAAGAAACTGACACTGTCCCTACCTAGAGTTTTCTGTCCCTAGAATAAATGTTTTTTTTAAGCACAATATAGCACAAGGACAATTAACTCACTGTCCTTACAGGTCCCTGGAAACAAGGACTTGCAGAGTGAAAGAAACTGACACTGTCCCTACCTAGAGTTTTCTGTCCCTAGAATAAATGTTTTTTTTAAGCACACTATAGCAGAAGCACAAAACACACTGACACTCTCCCTACCTATCCTTCTCTTTCCCTAAACTAAAGGAATCCAGGTTAAGCAAGAAAGAAATAACAGTCACTGTCCCTGCCTATGCTACTCTATCCCTGCTCCGGAACACACTACACTAGGCCGCCGTGCTGGCGGCCTTTTATAGTGTGGGGCGTGTACTAAACACCCTCAGCAATAATTGGCCACAGGCATCCTGCCTGTGGCCAATCATTGCTCTCCTCGCTGCCGGCGCTGTGATTGGCCAAGCATGCGGGGTCACAGTGCATGCTTGGCCAATCACAGCGCCTGGATGACACTGCGATGGCGTAGTGCATTGTGGGCCGTTCGCGTCACTCGAATTTGGCGCGAACGGCCCAAATCGTTCGATCTTCGTCGAACGATCGAACAGCCAATGTTCGAGTCGAACGTATGTTCGACTCGAACACGAAGCTCATCCCTACTGGTGTACTATGGATCATCACTGGTGTACTATGGACCATCACTGATGTACTATGGCTCATCACTGATATACTGTGGACCATCCCTGATATACTGTGGATCATCCCTGATATACTGTGGATCATCACTGATCTACTGTGGGCCATCACAGGTGTACTGTGGGCCATCACAGGTGTACTATGGAGCATCACTGATGTACTATGGATCATCACTGGTGTACTATGGATCATCACTGATGTACTGTGGACCATCCCTGATGTACTATAGATCATCACTGATGTACTGTGGATCATCACTGATGTACTATGGGCCATCACTGGTGTACTATGGGCCATCACTGGTGTACTATGGATCATCACTGGATTACTATGGATCATCCCTGGTGTACTATGGACCATCACTGATGTGCTTTGGGCCATCACTGGTGTACTATGGATCATCACTGATGTACTGTGGACCATCCCTGATGTACTGCTGATCATCACTGATGTACTATGGATCATCACTGATGTACTATGGACCATCACTGGTGTACTATGGACCATCACTGGTATACTATGGATCATCACTGATGTACTGTGGATCATCACTGATGTACTGTGGGCCATCACTGATGTACTATGGATCATCACTGATATACTGTGGACAATCCCTGATGTATTGTGGATCATCACTGATGTACTGTGGATCATCACTGATGTACTATAGATCATCACTGAAGTACTATGGGCCATCACTGGTGTACTATGGATCATCACTGGTGTACTATGGGCCATCACTGGTGTACTATGGATCATCACTGATGTACTATGGATCATCACTGATGTACTATGGATCATGACTGGTTTACTATGGATCATCACTGATGTACTGTGGACCATCCCTGATGTCCTGTGGATCATCACTGATGTACTGTGGATCATCACTGATGTACTGTGGATCATCACTGATGTACTGTGGATCATCATTGATGTACTGAGGATCATCACTGATGTACTATGGATCATCACTGATGTACCGTGGATCATCACTGATGTACTGTGGATCATCACTGATGTACTGTGGATCATCACTGATGTACTATAGATCATCACTGAAGTACTATGGGCCATCACTGGTGTACTATGGATCATCACTGATGTATTATGGATCATCACTGATGTACTATGAGCCATCACTGATGTACTATGGATCATCACTGGTGTACTATGGATCATCACTGATGTACTATGGATCATCACTGATGTACTATGAGCAATCACTGATGTACTATGGATCATCACTGGTGTACTATGGATCATCACTGATGTACTATGGATCATCACTGATGTACTATGAGCCATCACTGATGTACTATGGGCCATCCCTGGTGTACTATGGATCATCACTGATGTACTGTGGATCATCACTGATGTACTATGGGACATCACTGGTATACTATGGGCCATCTCTGGTGTACTATGGATCATCACTGGTGTACTATGGGCCATCACTGGTGAACTATGGATCATCACTGGTGTACTATGGACCATCACTGATTTACTATGGACCATCACTGATGTACTGTGGATCATCACTGATGTACTGTGGGTCATCCCTGGTGTACTATGGATCATCACTGGTGTAATATGGATCATCACTGATGTACTATGGGCCATCACTGATGTACTATGGATCATCACTGATGTAGTGTGGACCATCCCTGATGTACTGTGGATCATCACTGATGTACTATGGACCATCCCTGATGTACTATGGACCATCCCTGATGTACTGTGAATCATCACTGGTGTACTGTGGATCATCACTGATGTACAATAGATCATCACTGATGTACTGTGGATCATCACTGATGTACTATGGGCCATCACTGGTGTACTATGGACCATCCCTGATGTACTGTGGATCATCACTGATGTACTATGGATCATCACTGATGTACTAAGGATCATCACTGATGTACTATAGTTCATCACTGATGTACTATGGGCCATCACTGGTGTACTATGGATCATCACTGGTGTACTATGGATCATGACTGATGTACTATGGACCATCCCTGATGTACTGTGGATCATCTCTGATGTACTATAGTTCATCACTGATGTACTATGGGCCATCACTGGTGTACTATGGATCATCACTGGTGTACTATGGATCATCACTGATGTACTATGGACCATCCCTGATGTACTGTGGATCATCACTGATGTACTGTGGATCATCACTGATGTACTATGGATCATCACTGATGTACTATGGGCCATCACTGGTGTACTATGGGCCATCACTGGTGTACTATGGATCATCACTGGTGTACTATGGACCATCACTGATGTACTATGGACCATCACTGATGTACTATGGATCATCACTGATATACTGTGGACCATCACTGATGTACTGTGGACCATCCCTGATGTACTGTGGATCATCACTGAAGTATTGTGGATCATCACTGATGTACTGTGGATCATCACTGATGTACTGTGGATCATCACTAATGTACTGTGGATCATAACTGATGTACTGTGGATCATCACTGGTGTACTATGGACCATCCCTGATGTACTGTGGATCATCACTGATGTACTGTGGATCATCACTGATGTACTATAGTTCATCACTGATGTACTATGGGCCATCACTGGTGTACTGAGGATCATCACTGGTGTACTATGGATCATCACTGATGTACTATGGACCATCCCTGATGTACTGTGGATCATCACTGATGTACTGTGGATCATCACTGATGTACTATGGATCATCACTGATGTACTATGGGCCATCACTGGTGTACTATGGATCATCACTGATGTACTATGGATCATCACTGATGTACTATGGACCATCACTGATGTACTATGGGCCATCACTGGTGTACTATGGATCATCACCGATGTACTGTGGACCATCCCTGATGTACTGTGGACCATCACTGATGTACTGTGGATCATCACTGATGTACTCTGGATCATCACTGATGTACTATAGATCATCACTGATGTACTATAGATCATCACTGATGTACTATGGACCATCACTGATGTACTATAGATCATCACTGATGTACTATGGACCATCACTGGTGTACTATGGATCATCACTGGTGTACTGTGGATCATCACTGGTGTACTATGGACCATCCCTGATGTACTGTGGATCATCACTGATGTACTGTGGATCATCACTGATGTACTATAGTTCATCACTGATATACTGTGGGCCATCACTGGTGTACTATGGATCATCACTGGTGTACTATGGATCATCACTGATGTACTATGGACCATCCCTGATGTACTGTGGATCATCACTGATGTACTGTGGATCATCACTGATGTACTATGGATCATCACTGATGTACTGTGGATCATCACTGATGTACTATAGTTCATCACTGATGTACTATGGGCCATCACTGGTGTACTATGGATCATCACTGGTGTACTATGGATCATCACTGATGTACTATGGGCCATCACCG
Source organism: Rana muscosa (assembly GCA_029206835.1). Taxonomy (NCBI): domain Eukaryota; kingdom Metazoa; phylum Chordata; class Amphibia; order Anura; family Ranidae; genus Rana; species Rana muscosa. Next base: position 2,446,917 of record JARGYO010000232.1, read on the forward strand.
GTGTACTATGGATCATCACTGGTGTACTATGGATCATCACTGATGTACTATAGATCATCACTGATGTACTATAGCTCATCACTGATGTACTATGGACCATCACTGATGTACTATAGATCATCACTGATGTACTATGGACCATCACTGGTGTACTATGGATCATCACTGGTGTACTGTGGATCATCACTGGTGTACTATGGACCATCCCTGATGTACTGTGGATCATCACTGATGTACTGTGGATCATCACTGATGTACTGTGGATCATCACTGATGTACTATAGTTCATCACTGATGTACTATGGGCCATCACTGGTGTACTATGGATCATCACTGGTGTACTATGGATCATCACTGATGTACTATGGACCATCCCTGATGCACTGTGGATCATCACTGATGTACTGTATATCATCACTGATGTACTATGGATCATCACTGATGTACTATGGGCCATCACTGGTGTACTATGGGCCATCACTGGTGTACTATGGATCATCACTGGTGTACTATGGACCATCACTGATGTACTATGGACCATCACTGATATACTGTGGACCATCCCTGATGTACTGTGGATCATCACTGATGTACTGTGGATCATCACTGAAGTATTGTGGATCATCACTGATGTACTGTGGATCATCACTGATGTACTGTGTATCATAACTGATGTATTGTGGATCATCACTGATGTACTATAGATCATCACTGATGTACTATAGATCATCACTGATGGACTATGGACCATCACTGATGTACTATAGATCATCACTGATGTACTATGGACCATCACTGGTGTACTATGGATCATCACTGGTGTACTGTGGATCATCACTGGTGTACTATGGACCATCCCTGATGTACTGTGGATCATCACTGATGTACTGTGGATCATCACTGATGTACTAGAGTTCATCACTGATGTACTATGGGCCATCACTGGTGTACTATGGATCATCACTGGTGTACTATGGACCATCACTGGTGTACTATGGATCATCACTGGTGTACTGTGGATCATCACTGGTGTACTATGGACCATCCCTGATGTACTGTGGATCATCACTGATGTACTGTGGATCATCACTGATGTACTATAGTTCATCACTGATGTACTATGGGCCATCACTGGTGTACTATGGATCATCACTGGTGTACTATGGATCATCACTGATGTACTATGGATCATCACTGATGTACTGTGGATCATCACTGATGTACTATGGGCCATCACTGGTGTACTATGGGCCATCACTGATGTACTATGGATCATCACTGATGTACTATGGATCATCACTGATGTACTATGGACCATCACTGATGTGCTATGGGCCATCACTGGTGTACTATGGATCATCACCGATGTACTGTGGACCATCCCTGATGTACTGTGGACCATCACTGATGTACTGTGGATCATCACTGATGTACTATGGATCATCATTGATGTACTATAGATCATCACTGATGTACTATAGACCATCACTGATGTACTATGGACCATCACTGGTGTACTATGGATCATCACTGGTGTACTGTGGATCATCACTGATGTACTATAGTTCATCACTGATGTACTATGGGCCATCACTGGTGTACTATGGATCATCACTGGTGTACTATGGATCATCACTGATGTACTATAGATCATCACTGATGTACTATAGTTCATCACTGATGTACTATAGATCATCACTGATGTACTATAGACCATCACTGGTGTACTATAGATCATCACTGATGTACTATGGACCATCACTGGTGTACTATGGATCATCACTGGTGTACTGTGGATCATCACTGGTGTACTATGGACCATCCCTGATGTACTGTGGATCATCACTGATGTACAGTGGATCATCACTGATGTACTATAGTTCATCACTGATGTACTATGGGCCATCACTGGTGTACTATGGATCATCACTGGTGTACTATGGATCATCACTGATGTACTATGGACCATCCCTGATGTACTGTGGATCATCACTGATGTACTGTGGATCATCGCTGATGTACTATAGTTCATCACTGATGTACTATGGGCCATCACTGGTGTACTATGGATCATCACTGGTGTACTATGGGCCATCACTGGTGTACTATGGATCATCACTGATGTACTGTGGATCATCACTGATGTACTATAGTTCATCACTGATGTACTATGGGCCATCACTGGTGTACTATGGATCATCACTGGTGTACTATGGGCCATCACTGGTGTACTATGGATCATCACTGGTGTACTATGGATCATCACTGATGTACTGTGGACCATCCCTGATGTACTGTGGATCATCACTGATGTACTGTGGATCATCACTGATGTACTATGGATCATCACTGATGTACTATGGGCCATCACTGGTGTACTATGGGCCATCACTGGTGTACTATGGATCATCACTGGTGTACTATGGATCATCACTGATGTACTATGGACCATCCCTGATGTACTGTGGATCATCACTGATGTACTGTGGATCATCACTGATGTACTATGGATCATCACTGATGTACTGTGGATCATCACTGATGTACTATGGGCCATCACTGGTGTACTATGGGCCATCACTGGTGTACTATGGATCATCACTGATGTACTATGGATCATCACTGATGTACTATGGACCATCACTGATGTGCTATGGGCCATCACTGGTGTACTATGGATCATCACCGATGTACTGTGGACCATCCCTGATGTACTGTGGACCATCACTGATGTACTGTGGATCATCACTGATGTACTATGGATCATCACTGATGTACTATAGATCATCACTGATGTACTATAGATCATCACTGATGTACTATGGACCATCACTGGTGTACTATGGATCATCACTGGTGTACTGTGGATCATCACTGGTGTACTATGGACCATCCCTGATGTACTGTGGATCATCACTGATATACTATGGATCATCACTGATGTACTATGGATCATCACTGATGTACTATAGTTCATCACTGATGTACTATGGGCCATCACTGGTGTACTATGGATCATCACTGGTGTACTATGGATCATCACTGGTGTACTATGGATCATCACTGATGTACTATGGACCATCCCTGATGTACTGTGGATCATCACTGATGTACTATAGTTCATCACTGATGTACTATGGGCCATCACTGGTGTACTATGGATCATCACTGGTGTACTATGGATCATCACTGATGTACTATAGATCATCACTGATGTACTATAGTTCATCACTGATGTACTATAGATCATCACTGATGTACTATAGACCATCACTGGTGTACTATAGATCATCACTGATGTACTATGGACCATCACTGGTGTACTATGGATCATCACTGGTGTACTGTGGATCATCACTGGTGTACTATGGACCATCCCTGATGTACTGTGGATCATCACTGATGTACTGTGGATCATCACTGATGTACTATAGTTCATCACTGATGTACTATTGGCCATCACTGGTGTACTATGGATCATCACTGGTGTACTATGGATCATCACTGATGTACTATGGACCATCCCTGATGTACTGTGGATCATCACTGATGTACTGTGGATCATCACTGATGTACTATAGTTCATCACTGATGTACTATGGGCCATCACTGGTGTACTATGGATCATCACTGGTGTACTATGGGCCATCACTGGTGTACTATGGATCATCACTGATGTACTGTGGATCATCACTGATGTACTATAGTTCATCACTGATGTACTATGGGCCATCACTGGTGTACTATGGATCATCACTGGTGTACTATGGGCCATCACTGGTGTACTATGGATCATCACTGGTGTACTATGGATCATCACTGATGTACTGTGGACCATCCCTGATGTACTGTGGATCATCACTGATGTACTGTGGATCATCACTGATGTACTATGGATCATCACTGATGTACTATGGGCCATCACTGGTGTACTATGGGCCATCACTGGTGTACTATGGATCATCACTGGTGTACTATGGATCATCACTGATGTACTATGGACCATCCCTGATGTACTGTGGATCATCACTGATGTACTGTGGATCATCACTGATGTACTATGGATCATCACTGATGTACTGTGGATCATCACTGATGTACTATGGGCCATCACTGGTGTACTATGGGCCATCACTGGTGTACTATGGATCATCACTGATGTACTATGGATCATCACTGATGTACTATGGACCATCACTGATGTGCTATGGGCCATCACTGGTGTACTATGGATCATCACCGATGTACTGTGGACCATCCCTGATGTACTGTGGACCATCACTGATGTACTGTGGATCATCACTGATGTACTATGGATCATCACTGATGTACTATAGATCATCACTGATGTACTATAGATCATCACTGATGTACTATGGACCATCACTGGTGTACTATGGATCATCACTGGTGTACTGTGGATCATCACTGGTGTACTATGGACCATCCCTGATGTACTGTGGATCATCACTGATATACTATGGATCATCACTGATGTACTATGGATCATCACTGATGTACTATAGTTCATCACTGATGTACTATGGGCCATCACTGGTGTACTATGGATCATCACTGGTGTACTATGGATCATCACTGATGTACTATGGACCATCCCTGATGTACTGTGGATCATCACTGATGTACTGTGGATCATCACTGATGTACTATAGTTCATCACTGATGTACTATGGGCCATCACTGGTGTACTATGGATCATCACTGGTGTACTATGGATCATCACTGATGTACTATGGGCCATCCCTGATGTACTGTGGATCATCACTGATGTACTATAGTTCATCACTGATGTACTATGGGCCATCACTGGTGTACTATGGATCATCACTGGTGTACTATGGATCATCACTGATGTACTATAGATCATCACTGATGTACTATAGTTCATCACTGATGTACTATAGATCATCACTGATGTACTATAGACCATCACTGGTGTACTATAGATCATCACTGATGTACTATGGACCATCACTGGTGTACTATGGATCATCACTGGTGTACTGTGGATCATCACTGGTGTACTATGGACCATCCCTGATGTACTGTGGATCATCACTGATGTACTGTGGATCATCACTGATGTACTATAGTTCATCACTGATGTACTATGGGCCATCACTGGTGTACTATGGATCATCACTGGTGTACTATGGATCATCACTGATGTACTATGGACCATCCCTGATGTACTGTGGATCATCACTGATGTACTGTGGATCATCACTGATGTACTATAGTTCATCACTGATGTACTATGGGCCATCACTGGTGTACTATGGATCATCACTGGTGTACTATGGGCCATCACTGGTGTACTATGGATCATCACTGATGTACTGTGGATCATCACTGATGTACTATAGTTCATCACTGATGTACTATGGGCCATCACTGGTGTACTATGGATCATCACTGGTGTACTATGGGCCATCACTGGTGTACTATGGATCATCACTGGTGTACTATGGATCATCACTGATGTACTGTGGACCATCCCTGATGTACTGTGGATCATCACTGATGTACTGTGGATCATCACTGATGTACTATGGATCATCACTGATGTACTATGGGCCATCACTGGTGTACTATGGGCCATCACTGGTGTACTATGGATCATCACTGATGTACTATGGATCATCACTGATATACTGTGGACCATCCCTGATGTACTGTGGATCATCACTGATGTACTGTGGATCATCACTGAAGTATTGTGGATCATCACTGATGTACTGTGGATCATCACTGATGTACTGTGGATCATCACTGATGTACTGTGTATCATAACTGATGTACTGTGGATCATCACTGATGTACTATAGATCATCACTGATGTACTATAGATCATCAATGATGTACTATGGACCATCACTGATGTACTATAGATCATCACTGATGTACTATGGACCATCACTGGTGTACTATGGATCATCACTGGTGTACTGTGGATCATCACTGGTGTACTATGGACCATCCCTGATGTACTGTGGATCATCACTGATGTACTGTGGATCATCACTGATGTACTATAGTTCATCACTGATGTACTATGGGCCATCACTGGTGTACTATGGATCATCACTGGTGTACTATGGATCATCACTGATGTACTATGGACCATCCCTGATGTACTGTGGATCATCACTGATGTACTGTGGATCATCACTGATGTACTATGGATCATCACTGATGTACTGTGGATCATCACTGATGTACTATAGTTCATCACTGATGTACTATGGGCCATCACTGGTGTACTATGGATCATCACTGGTGTACTATGGATCATCACTGATGTACTATGGACCATCCCTGATGTACTGTGGATCATCTCTGATGTACTATAGTTCATCACTGATGTACTATGGGCCATCACTGGTGTACTATGGATCCTCACTGGTGTACTATGGATCATCACTGATGTACTATGGACCATCCCTGATGTACTGTGGATCATCACTGATGTACTGTGGATCATCACTGATGTACTATGGGCCATCACTGGTGTACTATGGGCCATCACTGGTGTACTATGGATCATCACTGGTGTACTATGGACCATCACTGATGTACTATGGACCATCACTGATGTACTATGGATCATCACTGATATACTGTGGACCATCCCTGATGTACTGTGGATCATCACTGATGTACTGTGGATCATCACTGAAGTATTGTGGATCATCATTGATGTACTGTGGATCATCACTGATGTACTGTGTATCATAACTGATGTACTGTGGATCATCACTGATGTACTATAGATCATCACTGTTGTACTATAGATCATCACTGATGTACTATGGACCATCACTGGTGTACTGTGGATCATCACTGGTGTACTATGGACCATCCCTGATGTACTGTGGATCATCACTGATGTACTGTGGATCATCACTGATGTACTATAGTTCATCACTGATGTACTATGGGCCATCACTGGTGTACTATGGATCATCACTGGTGTACTATGGATCATCACTGATGTACTATGGACCATCCCTGATGTACTGTGGATCATCACTGATGTACTATGGATCATCACTAATGTACTGTGGATCATCACTGATGTACTATAGTTCATCACTGATGTACTATGGGCCATCACTGGTGTACTATGGATCATCACTGGTGTACTATGGATCATGACTGATGTACTATGGACCATCCCTGATGTACTGTGGATCATCTCTGATGTACTATAGTTCATCACTGATGTACTATGGGCCATCACTGGTGTACTATGGATCATCACTGGTGTACTATGGATCATCACTGATGTACTATGGACCTTCCCTGATGTACTGTGGATCATCACTGATGTACTATGGATCATCACTGATGTACTATGGGCCATCACTGGTGTACTATGGGCCATCACTGGTGTACTATGGATCATCACTGGTGTACTATGGACCATCACTGATGTACTATGGACCATCACTGATGTACTATGGACCATCACTGATGTACTGTGGATCATCACTGATATACTGTGGACCATCACTGATGTACTGTGGACCATCCCTGATGTTCTGTGGATCATCACTGAAGTATTGTGGATCATCACTGATGTACTGTGGATCATCACTGATGTACTGTGGATCATCACTAATGTACTGTGGATCATAACTGATGTACTGTGGATCATCACTGGTGTACTATGGACCATCCCTGATGTACTGTGGATCATCACTGATGTACTGTGGATCATCACTGATGTACTATAGTTCATCACTGATGTACTATGGGCCATCACTGGTGTACTATGGATCATCACTGGTGTACTATGGATCATCACTGATGTACTATGGACCATCCCTGATGTACTGTGGATCATCACTGATGTACTGTGGATCATCACTGATGTACTATGGATCATCACTGATGTACTATGGGCCATCACTGGTTTTCTAAGGATCATCACTGATGTACTATGGATCATCACTGATGTACTATGGACCATCACTGATGTACTATGGGCCATCACTGGTGTACTATGGATCATCACCGATGTACTGTGGACCATCCCTGATGTACTGTGAACCATCACTGATGTACTGTGGATCATCACTGATGTACTATGGATCATCACTGATGTACTATAGATCATCACTGATGTACTATAGATCATCACTGATGTACTATGGACCATCACTGATGTACTATAGATCATCACTGATGTACTATGGACCATCACTGGTGTACTATGGATCATCACTGGTGTACTGTGGATCATCACTGGTGTACTATGGACCATCCCTGATGTACTGTGGATCATCACTGATGTACTGTGGATCATCACTGATGTACTATGGATCATCACTGATGTACTATGGGCCATCACTGGTGTACTATGGGCCATCACTGGTGTACTATGGATCATCACTGGTGTACTATGGACCATCACTGATGTACTATGAACCATCACTGATGTACTATGGATCATCACTGATATACTGTGGACCATCCCTGATGTACTGTGGATCATCACTGATGTACTGTGGATCATCACTGAAGTATTGTGGATCATCACTGATGTACTGTGGATCATCACTGATGTACTGTGTATCATAACTGATGTATTGTGGATCATCACTGATGTACTATAGATCATCACTGATGTACTATAGATCATCACTGATGGACTATGGACCATCACTGATGTACTATAGATCATCACTGATATACTATGGACCATCACTGGTGTACTATGGATCATCACTGGTGTACTGTGGATCATCACTGGTGTACTATGGACCATCCCTGATGTACTGTGGATCATCACTGATGTACTGTGGATCATCACTGATGTACTATAGTTCATCACTGATGTACTATGGGCCATCACTGGTGTAATATGGATCATCACTGGTGTACTATGGACCATCACTGGTGTACTATGGATCATCACTGGTGTACTGTGGATCATCACTGGTGTACTATGGACCATCCCTGATGTACTGTGGATCATCACTGATGTACTGTGGATCATCACTAATGTACTGTGGATCATCACTGATGTACTATAGTTCATCACTGATGTACTATGGGCCATCACTGGTGTACTATGGATCATCACTGGTGTACTATGGATCATGACTGATGTACTATGGACCATCCCTGATGTACTGTGGATCATCTCTGATGTACTATAGTTCATCACTGATGTACTATGGGCCATCACTGGTGTACTATGGATCATCACTGGTGTACTATGGATCATCACTGATGTACTATGGACCTTCCCTGATGTACTGTGGATCATCACTGATGTACTATGGATCATCACTGATGTACTATGGACCATCACTGGTGTACTATGGGCCATCACTGGTGTACTATGGATCATCACTGGTGTACTATGGACCATCACTGATGTACTATGGACCATCACTGATGTACTATGGACCATCACTGATGTACTATGGATCATCACTGATATACTGTGGACCATCACTGATGTACTGTGGACCATCCCTGATGTTCTGTGGATCATCACTGAAGTATTGTGGATCATCACTGATGTACTGTGGATCATCACTGATGTACTGTGGATCATCACTAATGTACTGTGGATCATAACTGATGTACTGTGGATCATCACTGGTGTACTATGGACCATCCCTGATGTACTGTGGATCATCACTGATGTACTGTGGATCATCACTGATGTACTATAGTTCATCACTGATGTACTATGGGCCATCACTGGTGTACTATGGATCATCACTGGTGTACTATGGATCATCACTGATGTACTATGGACCATCCCTGATGTACTGTGGATCATCACTGATGTACTGTGGATCATCACTGATGTACTATGGATCATCACTGATGTACTATGGGCCATCACTGGTTTTCTAAGGATCATCACTGATGTACTATGGATCATCACTGATGTACTATGGACCATCACTGATGTACTATGGGCCATCACTGGTGTACTATGGATCATCACCGATGTACTGTGGACCATCCCTGATGTACTGTGGACCATCACTGATGTACTGTGGATCATCACTGATGTACTATGGATCATCACTGATGTACTATAGATCATCACTGATGTACTATAGATCATCACTGATGTACTATGGACCATCACTGATGTACTATAGATCATCACTGATGTACTATGGACCATCACTGGTGTACTATGGATCATCACTGGTGTACTGTGGATCATCACTGGTGTACTATGGACCATCCCTGATGTACTGTGGATCATCACTGATGTACTGTGGATCATCACTGATGTACTATGGATCATCACTGATGTACTATGGGCCATCACTGGTGTACTATGGGCCATCACTGGTGTACTATGGATCATCACTGGTGTACTATGGACCATCACTGATGTACTATGAACCATCACTGATGTACTATGGATCATCACTGATATACTGTGGACCATCCCTGATGTACTGTGGATCATCACTGATGTACTGTGGATCATCACTGAAGTATTGTGGATCATCACTGATGTACTGTGGATCATCACTGATGTACTGTGTATCATAACTGATGTATTGTGGATCATCACTGATGTACTATAGATCATCACTGATGTACTATAGATCATCACTGATGGACTATGGACCATCACTGATGTACTATAGATCATCACTGATATACTATGGACCATCACTGGTGTACTATGGATCATCACTGGTGTACTGTGGATCATCACTGGTGTACTATGGACCATCCCTGATGTACTGTGGATCATCACTGATGTACTGTGGATCATCACTGATGTACTATAGTTCATCACTGATGTACTATGGGCCATCACTGGTGTACTATGGATCATCACTGGTGTACTATGGACCATCACTGGTGTACTATGGATCATCACTGGTGTACTGTGGATCATCACTGGTGTACTATGGACCATCCCTGATGTACTGTGGATCATCACTGATGTACTGTGGATCATCACTAATGTACTGTGGATCATCACTGATGTACTATAGTTCATCACTGATGTACTATGGGCCATCACTGGTGTACTATGGATCATCACTGGTGTACTATGGATCATGACTGATGTACTATGGACCATCCCTGATGTACTGTGGATCATCTCTGATGTACTATAGTTCATCACTGATGTACTATGGGCCATCACTGGTGTACTATGGATCATCACTGGTGTACTATGGATCATCACTGATGTACTATGGACCTTCCCTGATGTACTGTGGATCATCACTGATGTACTATGGATCATCACTGATGTACTATGGACCATCACTGGTGTACTATGGGCCATCACTGGTGTACTATGGATCATCACTGGTGTACTATGGACCATCACTGATGTACTATGGACCATCACTGATGTACTATGGACCATCACTGATGTACTATGGATCATCACTGATATACTGTGGACCATCACTGATGTACTGTGGACCATCCCTGATGTTCTGTGGATCATCACTGAAGTATTGTGGATCATCACTGATGTACTGTGGATCATCACTGATGTACTGTGGATCATCACTAATGTACTGTGGATCATAACTGATGTACTGTGGATCATCACTGGTGTACTATGGACCATCCCTGATGTACTGTGGATCATCACTGATGTACTGTGGATCATCACTGATGTACTATAGTTCATCACTGATGTACTATGGGCCATCACTGGTGTACTATGGATCATCACTGGTGTACTATGGATCATCACTGATGTACTATGGACCATCCCTGATGTACTGTGGATCATCACTGATGTACTGTGGATCATCACTGATGTACTATGGATCATCACTGATGTACTATGGGCCATCACTGGTTTTCTAAGGATCATCACTGATGTACTATGGATCATCACTGATGTACTATGGACCATCACTGATGTACTATGGGCCATCACTGGTGTACTATGGATCATCACCGATGTACTGTGGACCATCCCTGATGTACTGTGGACCATCACTGATGTACTGTGGATCATCACTGATGTACTATGGATCATCACTGATGTACTATAGATCATCACTGATGTACTATAGATCATCACTGATGTACTATGGACCATCACTGATGTACTATAGATCATCACTGATGTACTATGGACCATCACTGGTGTACTATGGATCATCACTGGTGTACTGTGGATCATCACTGGTGTACTATGGACCATCCCTGATGTACTGTTAATCATCACTGATGTACTGTGGATCATCACTGATGTACTATGGATCATCACTGATGTACTATGGGCCATCACTGGTGTACTATGGGCCATCACTGGTGTACTATGGATCATCACTGGTGTACTATGGACCATCACTGATGTACTATGGACCATCACTGATGTACTATGGATCATCACTGATATACTGTGGACCATCCCTGATGTACTGTGGATCATCACTGATGTACTGTGGATCATCACTGAAGTATTGTGGATCATCACTGATGTACTGTGGATCATCACTGATGTACTGTGTATCATAACTGATGTATTGTGGATCATCACTGATGTACTATAGATCATCACTGATGTACTATAGATCATCACTGATGGACTATGGACCATCACTGATGTACTATAGATCATCACTGATGTACTATGGACCATCACTGGTGTACTATGGATCATCACTGGTGTACTGTGGATCATCACTGGTGTACTATGGACCATCCCTGATGTACTGTGGATCATCACTGATGTACTGTGGATCATCACTGATGTACTATAGTTCATCACTGATGTACTATGGGCCATCACTGGTGTACTATGGATCATCACTGGTGTACTATGGACCATCACTGGTGTACTATGGATCATCACTGGTGTACTGTGGATCATCACTGGTGTACTATGGACCATCCCTGATGTACTGTGGATCATCACTGATGTACTGTGGATCATCACTGATGTACTATAGTTCATCACTGATGTACTATGGGCCATCACTGGTGTACTATGGATCATCACTGGTGTACTATGGATCATCACTGATGTACTATGGACCATCCCTGATGTACTGTGGATCATCACTGATGTACTGTGGATCATCACTGATGTACTGTGGACCATCACTGATGTACTGTGGATCATCACTGATGTACTATGGATCATCACTGATGTACTATAGATCATCACTGATGTACTATAGATCATCACTGATGTACTATGGACCATCACTGATGTACTATAGATCATCACTGATGTACTATGGACCATCACTGGTGTATTTTGGATCATCACTGGTGTACTGTGGATCATCACTGGTGTACTATGGACCATCCCTGATGTACTGTGGATCATCACTGATATACTATGGATCATCACTGATGTACTATGGATCATCACTGATGTACTATAGTTCATCACTGATGTACTATGGGCCATCACTGGTGTACTATGGATCATCACTGGTGTACTATGGATCATCACTGATGTACTATGGACCATCCCTGATGTACTGTGGATCATCACTGATGTACTGTGGATCATCACTGATGTAATATAGTTCATCACTGATGTACTATGGGCCATCACTGGTGTACTATGGATCATCTCTGGTGTACTATGGATCATCACTGATGTACTATGGACCATCCCTGATGTACTGTGGATCATCACTGATGTACTATAGTTCATCACTGATGTACTATGGGCCATCACTGGTGTACTATGGATCATCACTGGTGTACTATGGATCATCACTGATGTACTATAGATCATCACTGATGTACTATAGTTTATCACTGATGTACTATAGATCATCACTGATGTACTATGGACCATCACTGGTGTACTATAGATCATCACTGATGTACTATGGACCATCACTGGTGTACTATGGATCATCACTGGTGTACTGTGGATCATCACTGGTGTACTATGGACCATCCCTGATGTACTGTGGATCATCACTGATGTACTGTGGATCATCACTGATGTACTATAGTTCATCACTGATGTACTATGGGCCATCACTGGTGTACTATGGATCATCACTGGTGTACTATGGATCATCACTGATGTACTATGGACCATCCCTGATGTACTGTGGATCATCACTGATGTACTGTGGATCATCACTGATGTACTATAGTTCATCACTGATGTACTATGGGCCATCACTGGTGTACTATGGATCATCACTGGTGTACTATGGGCCATCACTGGTGTACTATGGATCATCACTGATGTACTGTGGATCATCACTGATGTACTATAGTTCATCACTGATGTACTATAGGCCATCACTGGTGTACTATGGATCATCACTGGTGTACTATGGGCCATCACTGGTGTACTATGGATCATCACTGGTGTACTATGGATCATCACTGATGTACTGTGGACCATCCCTGATGTACTGTGGATCATCACCGATGTACTGTGGATCATCACTGATGTACTATGGATCATCACTGATGTACTATGGGCCATCACTGGTGTACTATGGGCCATCACTGGTGTACTATGGATCATCACTGATGTACTATGGATCATCACTGATATACTGTGGACCATCCCTGATGTACTGTGGATCATCACTGATGAACTGTGGATCATCACTGAAGTATTGTGGATCATCACTGATGTACTGTGGAACATCACTGATGTACTGTGGATCATCACTGATGTACTGTGTATCATAACTGATGTACTGTGGATCATCACTGATGTACTATAGATCATCACTGATGTACTATAGATCATCACTGATGTACCATGGACCATCACTGATGTACTATAGATCATCACTGATGTACTATGGACCATCACTGGTGTACTATGGATCATCACTGGTGTACTGTGGATCATCACTGGTGTACTATGGACCATCCCTGATGTACTGTGGATCATCACTGATGTACTGTGGATCATCACTGATGTACTATAGTTCATCACTGATGTACTATGGGCCATCACTGGTGTACTATGGATCATCACTGGTGTACTATAGATCATCACTGATGTACTATGGACCATCCCTGATGTACTGTGGATCATCACTGATGTACTGTGGATCATCACTGATGTACTATGGATCATCACTGATGTACTGTGGATCTTCACTGATGTACTATAGTTCATCACTGATGTACTATGGGCCATCACTGGTGTACTATGGATCATCACTGGTGTACTATGGATCATCACTGATGTACTATGGACCATCCCTGATGTACTGTGGATCATCTCTGATGTACTATAGTTCATCACTGATGTACTATGGGCCATCACTGGTGTACTATGAATCATCACTGATGTACTGTGGATCATCACTGATGTACTGTGGATCATCACTGATGTACTGTGGATCATCACTGATGTACTATGGGCCATCACTGGTGTACTATGGGCCATCACTGGTGTACTATGGATCATCACTGGTGTACTATGGACCATCACTGATGTACTATGGACCATCACTGATGTACTATGGATCATCACTGATATACTGTGGACCATCACTGATGTACTGTGGACCATCCCTGATGTACTGTGGATCATCACTGAAGTATTGTGGATCATCACTGATGTACTGTGGATCATCACTGATGTACTGTGGATCATCACTAATGTACTGTGGATCACAACTGATGTACTGTAGATCATCACTGATGTACTATAGATCATCACTGGTGTACTATGTATATAGATCATCACTGATGTACTATGGACCATCACTGATGTACTATAGATCATCACTGATGTACTATGGACCATCACTGGTGTACTATGGATCATCACTGATGTACTGTGGATCATCACTGGTGTACTATGGACCATCCCTGATGTACTGTGGATCATCACTGATGTACTGTGGATCATCACTGATGTACTATAGTTCATCACTGATGTACTATGGGCCATCACTGGTGTACTATGGATCATCACTGGTGTACTATGGATCATCACTGATGTACTATGGACCATCCCTGATGTACTGTGGATCATCACTGATGTACTATAGTTCATCACTGATGTACTATGGGCCATCACTGGTGTACTATGGATCACCACTGGTGTACTATGGATCATCACTGATGTACTATGGACCATCCCTGATGTACTGTGGATCATCACTGATGTACTGTGGATCATCACTGATGTACTATGGATCATCACTGATGTACTATGGGCCATCACTAGTGTACTATGGATCATCACTGGTGTACTATGGATCATCACTGGTGTACTATGGACCATCACTGATGTACTGTGGACCACCACTGATGTACTGTGGATCATCACTGATGTACTGTGGATCATCCCTGGTATACTATGGAACATCACTGGTGTACTATGGATCATCACTGGTGTACTATGGATCATCACTGATGTACTATGGGCCATCACTGATGTACTATGGATCATCACTGATATACTGTGGACCATCCCTGATGTACTGTGGATCATCACTGATGTACTGTGGATCATCACTGAAGTATTGTGGATCATCACTGATGTACTGTGGATCATCACTGATGTACTGTGGATCATAACTGATGTACTGTGGATCATCACTGATGTACTGTGGATCATCACTGATGTACTATAGATCATTACTGATGTACTATGGGCCATCACTGGTGTACTATGGATCATCATTGATGTACTATGGATCATCACTGATGTACTATGGATCATCACTTATGTACTATGGACCATCACTGATGTACTATGAGCCATCACTGGTGTACTATGGATCATCACTGATGTACTGTGGATCATCACTGATGTACTGTGGGCCATCACTGATGTACTATGGATCATCACTGATATACTGTGGACCATCCCTGATGTATTGTGGATCATCACTGATGTACTGTGGACCATCCCTGATGTACTGTGGATCATCACTGATGTACTGTGGATCATCACTGATGTACTGTGGATCATCACTGATGTACTGAGGATCATCACTGATGTTCTATGGATCATCACTGATGTAGCTTGGATCATCACTGATGTACTGTGGATCATCACTGATGTACTGTGGATCATCACTGATGTACTATAGATCATCACTGTAGTACTATGAGCCATCACTGGTGTACTATGGATCATCACTGATGTACTGTGGATCATCACTGATGTACTATGGATCATCACTGATATACTGTGGACCATCCCTGATGTATTGTGGATCATCACTGATGTACTGTGGATCATCACTGATGCACTATAAATCATCACTGAAGTACTATGGGCCATCACTGGTGTACTATGGATCATCACTGGTGTACTATGGATCATCACTGATGTACTATGGATCATCACTGATGTACTATGGATCATGACTGGTGTACTATGGATCATCACTGATGTACTGTGGACCATCCCTGATGTACTGTGGATCATCACTGATGTACTGTGGATCATCACTGATGTACTGTGGATCATCACTGATGTACTGAGGATCATCACTGATGTACTATGGATCATCACTGATGTAGCTTGGATCATCACTGATGTACTGTGGATCATCACTGATGTACTGTGGATCATCACTGATGTACTATAGATCATCACTGTAGTACTATGGGCCATGACTGGTGTACTATGGATCATCACTGATGTACTATGAGCCATCACTGATGTACTATGGATCATCACTGGTGTACTATGGATCATCACTGATGTACTATGAGCCATCACTGATGTACTATGGATCATCACTGGTGTACAATGGATCACCACTGATGTACTATGGATCATCACTGATGTACTATGAGCCATCACTGATGTACTATGGGCCATCCCTGGTGTACTATGGATCATCACTGATGTACTGTGGATCATCACTGATGTACTATGGGACATCACTGGTGTACTATGGATCATCACTGGTGTACTATGGGCCATCACTGGTGTACTATGGGCCATCACTGGTGTACTATGGATCATCACTGGTGTACTATGGACCATCACTGATGTACTATGGATCATCACTGGTGTACTATGGATCATCAATGGTGTACTATGGATCATCCCTGGTGTACTATGGATCATCACTGGTGTACTATGGATCATCACTGATATACTGTGGACCATCCCTGATATACTGTGGATCATCCCTGATGTACTGTGGATCATCACTGATGTACTGTGGGCCATCACAGGTGTACTGTGGGCCATCACAGGTGTACTATGGATCATCACTGATGTACTATGGATCATCACTGGTGTACTATGGATCATCACTGATGTACTGTGGACCATCCCTGATGTACTGTGGATCTTCACTGATGTACTGTGGATCATCACTGATGTACTATAGTTCATCACTGATGTACTATGGGCCATCACTGGTGTACTATGGATCATCACTGATGTACTATGGATCATCACTGGTGTACTGTGGATCATCACTGGTGTACTATGGACCATCCCTGATGTACTGTGGATCATCACTGATGTACTGTGGATCATCACTGATGTACTATAGTTCATCACTGATGTACTATGGGCCATCACTGGTGTACTATGGATCATCACTGGTGTACTATGGATCATCACTGATGTACTATGGACCATCCCTGATGTACTGTGGATCATCACTGATGTACTGTGGATCATCACTGATGTACTATAGTTCATCACTGATGTACTATGGGCCATCACTGGTGTACTATGGATCATCACTGGTGTACTATGGGCCATCACTGGTGTACTATGGATCATCACTGATGTACTGTGGATCATCACTGATGTACTATAGTTCATCACTGATGTACTATGGGCCATCACTGGTGTACTATGGATCATCACTGGTGTACTATGGGCCATCACTGGTGTACTATGGATCATCACTGGTGTACTATGGATCATCACTGATGTACTGTGGACCATCCCTGATGTACTGTGGATCATCACCGATGTACTGTGGATCATCACTGATGTACTATGGATCATCACTGATGTACTATGGGCCATCACTGGTGTACTATGGGCCATCACTGGTGTACTATGGATCATCACTGATGTACTATGGATCATCACTGATATACTGTGGACCATCCCTGATGTACTGTGGATCATCACTGATGAACTGTGGATCATCACTGAAGTATTGTGGATCATCACTGATGTACTGTGGAACATCACTGATGTACTGTGGATCATCACTGATGTACTGTGTATCATAACTGATGTACTGTGGATCATCACTGATGTACTATAGATCATCACTGATGTACTATAGATCATCACTGATGTACCATGGACCATCACTGATGTACTATAGATCATCACTGATGTACTATGGACCATCACTGGTGTACTATGGATCATCACTGGTGTACTGTGGATCATCACTGGTGTACTATGGACCATCCCTGATGTACTGTGGATCATCACTGATGTACTGTGGATCATCACTGATGTACTATAGTTCATCACTGATGTACTATGGGCCATCACTGGTGTACTATGGATCATCACTGGTGTACTATAGATCATCACTGATGTACTACGGACCATCCCTGATGTACTGTGGATCATCACTGATGTACTGTGGATCATCACTGATGTACTATGGATCATCACTGATGTACTGTGGATCTTCACTGATGTACTATAGTTCATCACTGATGTACTATGGGCCATCACTGGTGTACTATGGATCATCACTGGTGT
This sequence comes from Rana muscosa, assembly GCA_029206835.1. Classification (NCBI taxonomy): domain Eukaryota; kingdom Metazoa; phylum Chordata; class Amphibia; order Anura; family Ranidae; genus Rana; species Rana muscosa. The sequence goes on from JARGYO010000232.1 coordinate 2,466,583, forward strand.
ACTATGGATCATCACTGATGTACTATGGACCATCCCTGATGTACTGTGGATCATCTCTGATGTACTATAGTTCATCACTGATGTACTATGGGCCATCACTGGTGTACTATGGATCATCACTGATGTACTGTGGATCATCACTGATGTACTGTGGATCATCACTGATGTACTGTGGATCATCACTGATGTACTATGGGCCATCACTGGTGTACTATGGGCCATCACTGGTGTACTATGGATCATCACTGGTGTACTATGGAACATCACTGATGTACTATGGACCATCACTGATGTACTATGGATCATCACTGATATACTGTGGACCATCACTGATGTACTGTGGACCATCCCTGATGTACTGTGGATCATCACTGAAGTATTGTGGATCATCACTGATGTACTGTGGATCATCACTGATGTACTGTGGATCATCACTAATGTACTGTGGATCATAACTGATGTACTGTAGATCATCACTGATGTACTATAGATCATCACTGGTGTACTATGTATATAGATCATCACTGATGTACTATGGACCATCACTGATGTACTATAGATCATCACTGATGTACTATGGACCATCACTGGTGTACTATGGATCATCACTGGTGTACTGTGGATCATCACTGGTGTACTATGGACCATCCCTGATGTACTGTGGATCATCACTGATGTACTGTGGATCATCACTGATGTACTATAGTTCATCACTGATGTACTATGGGCCATCACTGGTGTACTATGGATCATCACTGGTGTACTATAGATCATCACTGATGTACTATGGACCATCCCTGATGTACTGTGGATCATCACTGATGTACTGTGGATCATCACTGATGTACTATGGATCATCACTGATGTACTGTGGATCTTCACTGATGTACTATAGTTCATCACTGATGTACTATGGGCCATCACTGGTGTACTATGGATCATCACTGGTGTACTATGGATCATCACTGATGTACTATGGACCATCCCTGATGTACTGTGGATCATCTCTGATGTACTATAGTTCATCACTGATGTACTATGGGCCATCACTGGTGTACTATGGATCATCACTGATGTACTGTGGATCATCACTGATGTACTGTGGATCATCACTGATGTACTGTGGATCATCACTGATGTACTATGGGCCATCACTGGTGTACTATGGGCCATCACTGGTGTACTATGGATCATCACTGGTGTACTATGGAACATCACTGATGTACTATAGACCATCACTGATGTACTATGGATCATCACTGATATACTGTGGACCATCACTGATGTACTGTGGACCATCCCTGATGTACTGTGGATCATCACTGAAGTATTGTGGATCATCACTGATGTACTGTGGATCATCACTGATGTACTGTGGATCATCACTAATGTACTGTGGATCATAACTGATGTACTGTAGATCATCACTGATGTACTATAGATCATCACTGGTGTACTATGTATATAGATCATCACTGATGTACTATGGACCATCACTGATGTACTATAGATCATCACTGATGTACTATGGGCCATCACTGGTGTACTATGGATCATCACTGATGTACTATGGATCATCACTGATATACTGTGGACCATCCCTGATGTACTGTGGATCATCACTGATGAACTGTGGATCATCACTGAAGTATTGTGGATCATCACTGATGTACTGTGGAACATCACTGATGTACTGTGGATCATCACTGATGTACTGTGTATCATAACTGATGTACTGTGGATCATCACTGATGTACTATAGATCATCACTGATGTACTATAGATCATCACTGATGTACCATGGACCATCACTGATGTACTATAGATCATCACTGATGTACTATGGACCATCACTGGTGTACTATGGATCATCACTGGTGTACTGTGGATCATCACTGGTGTACTATGGACCATCCCTGATGTACTGTGGATCATCACTGATGTACTGTGGATCATCACTGATGTACTATAGTTCATCACTGATGTACTATGGGCCATCACTGGTGTACTATGGATCATCACTGGTGTACTATAGATCATCACTGATGTACTATGGACCATCCCTGATGTACTGTGGATCATCACTGATGTACTGTGGATCATCACTGATGTACTATGGATCATCACTGATGTACTGTGGATCTTCACTGATGTACTATAGTTCATCACTGATGTACTATGGGCCATCACTGGTGTACTATGGATCATCACTGGTGTACTATGGATCATCACTGATGTACTATGGACCATCCCTGATGTACTGTGGATCATCTCTGATGTACTATAGTTCATCACTGATGTACTATGGGCCATCACTGGTGTACTATGGATCATCACTGATGTACTGTGGATCATCACTGATGTACTGTGGATCATCACTGATGTACTGTGGATCATCACTGATGTACTATGGGCCATCACTGGTGTACTATGGGCCATCACTGGTGTACTATGGATCATCACTGGTGTACTATGGACCATCACTGATGTACTATGGACCATCACTGATGTACTATGGATCATCACTGATATACTGTGGACCATCACTGATGTACTGTGGACCATCCCTGATGTACTGTGGATCATCACTGAAGTATTGTGGATCATCACTGATGTACTGTGGATCATCACTGATGTACTGTGGATCATCACTAATGTACTGTGGATCATAACTGATGTACTGTAGATCATCACTGATGTACTATAGATCATCACTGGTGTACTATGTATATAGATCATCACTGATGTACTATGGACCATCACTGATGTACTATAGATCATCACTGATGTACTATGGACCATCACTGGTGTACTATGGATCATCACTGATGTACTGTGGATCATCACTGGTGTACTATGGACCATCCCTGATGTACTGTGGATCATCACTGATGTACTGTGGATCATCACTGATGTACTATAGTTCATCACTGATGTACTATGGGCCATCACTGGTGTACTATGGATCATCACTGGTGTACTATGGATCATCACTGATGTACTATGGACCATCCCTGATGTACTGTGGATCATCACTGATGTACTATAGTTCATCACTGATGTACTATGGGCCATCACTGGTGTACTATGGATCACCACTGGTGTACTATGGATCATCACTGATGTACTATGGACCATCCCTGATGTACTGTGGATCATCACTGATGTACTGTGGATCATCACTGATGTACTATGGATCATCACTGATGTACTATGGGCCATCACTGGTGTACTATGGATCATCACTGGTGTACTATGGATCATCACTGGTGTACTATGGACCATCACTGATGTACTGTGGACCACCACTGATGTACTGTGGATCATCACTGATGTACTGTGGATCATCCCTGGTATACTATGGAACATCACTGGTGTACTATGGATCATCACTGGTGTACTATGGATCATCACTGATGTACTATGGGCCATCACTGATGTACTATGGATCATCACTGATATACTGTGGACCATCCCTGATGTACTGTGGATCATCACTGATGTACTGTGGATCATCACTGAAGTATTGTGGATCATCACTGATGTACTGTGGATCATCACTGATGTACTGTGGATCATAACTGATGTACTGTGGATCATCACTGATGTACTGTGGATCATCACTGATGTACTATAGATCATTACTGATGTACTATGGGCCATCACTGGTGTACTATGGATCATCATTGATGTACTATGGATCATCACTGATGTACTATGGATCATCACTGATGTACTATGGACCATCACTGATGTACTATGGGCCATCACTGGTGTACTATGGATCATCACTGATGTACTGTGGATCATCACTGATGTACTGTGGGCCATCACTGATGTACTATGGATCATCACTGATATACTGTGGACCATCCCTGATGTATTGTGGATCATCACTGATGTACTGTGGACCATCCCTGATGTACTGTGGATCATCACTGATGTACTGTGGATCATCACTGATGTACTGTGGATCATCACTGATGTACTGAGGATCATCACTGATGTTCTATGGATCATCACTGATGTAGCTTGGATCATCACTGATGTACTGTGGATCATCACTGATGTACTATAGATCATCACTGTAGTACTATGGGCCATCACTGGTGTACTATGGATCATCACTGATGTACTGTGGATCATCACTGATGTACTATGGATCATCACTGATATACTGTGGACCATCCCTGATGTATTGTGGATCATCACTGATGTACTGTGGATCATCACTGATGCACTATAAATCATCACTGAAGTACTATGGGCCATCACTGGTGTACTATGGATCATCACTGGTGTACTATGGATCATCACTGATGTACTATGGATCATCACTGATGTATTATGGATCATGACTGGTGTACTATGGATCATCACTGATGTACTGTGGACCATCCCTGATGTACTGTGGATCATCACTGATGTACTGTGGATCATCACTGATGTACTGTGGATCATCACTGATGTACTGAGGATCATCACTGATGTACTATGGATCATCACTGATGTAGCTTGGATCATCACTGATGTACTGTGGATCATCACTGATGTACTGTGGATCATCACTGATGTACTATAGATCATCACTGTAGTACTATGGGCCATGACTGGTGTACTATGGATCATCACTGATGTACTATGAGCCATCACTGATGTACTATGGATCATCACTGGTGTACTATGGATCATCACTGATGTACTATGAGCCATCACTGATGTACTATGGATCATCACTGGTGTACAATGGATCACCACTGATGTACTATGGATCATCACTGATGTACTATGAGCCATCACTGATGTACTATGGGATATCCCTGGTGTACTATGGATCATCACTGATGTACTGTGGATCATCACTGATGTACTATGGGACATCACTGGTGTACTATGGGCCATCACTGGTGTACTATGGATCATCACTGGTGTACTATGGGCCATCACTGGTGTACTATGGGCCATCACTGGTGTACTATGGATCATCACTGGTGTACTATGGACCATCACTGATGTACTATGGATCATCACTGGTGTACTATGGATCATCAATGGTGTACTATGGATCATCCCTGGTGTACTATGGATCATCACTGGTGTACTATGGATCATTACTGATATACTGTGGACCATCCCTGATATACTGTGGATCATCCCTGATGTACTGTGGATCATCACTGATGTACTGTGGGCCATCACAGGTGTACTGTGGGCCATCACAGGTGTACTATGGATCATCACTGATGTACTATGGATCATCACTGGTGTACTATGGATCATCACTGATGTACTGTGGACCATCCATGATGTACTATAGATCATCACTGATGTACTGTGGATCATCACTGATGTACTATGGGCCATCACTGGTGTACTATGGGCCATCACTGGTGTACTATGGATCATCACTGGATTACTATGGATCATCCCGGGTGTACTATGGACCATCACTGATGTGCTTTGGGCCATCACTGGTGTACTATGGATCATCACTGATGTACTGTGGACCATCCCTGATGTACTGTGGATCATCACTGATGTACTATGGATCATCACTGATGTACTATGGACCATCACTGGTGTACTATGGACCATCACTGGTGTACTATGGATCATCACTGATATACTGTGGATCATCACTGATGTACTGTGGGCCATCACTGATGTACTATAGATCATCACTGATATACTGTGGACCATCCCTGATGTATTGTGGATCATCACTGATGTACTGTGGATCATCACTGATGTACTATAGATCATCACTGAAGTACTATGGGCCATCACTGGTGTACTATGGATCATCACTGGTGTACTATGGGCCATCACTGGTGTACTATGGATCATCACTGATGTACTATGGATCATCACTGATGTACTATGGATCATGACTGGTGTACTATGGATCATCACTGATGTACTGTGGACCATCCCTGATGTCCTGTGGATCATCACTGATGTACTGTGGATCATCACTGATGTACTGTGGATCATCACTGATGTACTGTGGATCATCACTGATGTACTGAGGATCATCACTGATGTACTATGGATCATCACTGATGTACCGTGGATCATCACTGATGTACTGTGGATCATCACTGATGTACTGTGGATCATCACTGATGTACTATAGATCATCACTGAAGTACTATGGGCCATCACTGGTGTACTATGGATAATCACTGATGTATTATGGATCATCACTGATGTACTATGAGCCATCACTGATGTACTATGGATCATCACTGGTGTACTATGGGCCATCACTGAAGTACTATGGATCATCACTGGTGTACTATGGATCATCACTGGTGTACTATGGGCCATCACTGATGTACTATGGATCATCACTGGTGTACTATGGATCATCACTGATGTACTATAGATCATCACTGATGTACTATAGCTCATCACTGGTATACTATGGGCCATCTCTGGTGTACTATGGATCATCACTGGTGTACTATGGACCATCACTGGTGTACTATGGATCATCACTGGTGTACTGTGGATCATCACTGGTGTACTATGGACCATTCCTGATGTACTGTGGATCATCACTGATGTACTGTGGATCATCACTGATGTACTATAGTTCATCACTGATGTACTATGGGCCATCACTGGTGTACTATGGATCATCACTGGTGTACTATGGATCATCACTGATGTACTATGGACCATCCCTGATGTACTGTGGATCATCACTGATGTACTGTGGATCATCACTGATGTACTATGGATCATCACTGATGTACTGTGGGTCATCACTGATGTACTATAGTTCATCACTGGTGTACTATGGATCATCACTGGTGTACTATGGATCATCACTGATGTACTATGGACCATCCCTAATGTACTGTGGATCATCACTGATGTACTATAGTTCATCACTGATGTACTATGGGCCATCACTGGTGTACTATGGATCATCACTGGTGTACTATGGATCATCACTGATGTACTATGGACCATCCCTGATGTACTGTGGATCATCACTGATGTACTGTGGATCATCACTGATGTACTGTGGATCATCACTGATGTACTATGGATCATCACTGATGTACTATGGGCCATCACTGGTGTACTATGGGCCATCACTGGTGTACTATGGATCATCACTGGTGTACTATGGACCATCACTGATGGACTATGGACCATCACTGATGTACTATGGATCATCACTGATATACTGTGGACCATCCCTGATGTACTGTGGATCATCACTGATGTACTGTGGATCATCACTGAAGTATTGTGGATCATCACTGATGTACTGTGGATCATCACTGATGTACTGTGTATCATAACTGATGTACTGTGGATCATCACTGATGTACTATAGATCATCACTGATGTATTATAGATCATCACTGATGTACTATGGACCATCACTGATGTACTATAGATCATCACTGATGTACTATGGACCATCACTGGTGTACTATGGATCATCACTGGTGTACTGTGGATCATCACTGGTGTACTATGGACCATCCCTGATGTACTGTGGATCATCACTGATGTACTGTGGATCATCACTGATGTACTATAGTTCATCACTGATGTACTATGGGCAATCACTGGTGTACTATGGATCATCACTGGTGTACTATGGATCATCACTGATGCACTATGGACCATCCCTGATGTACTGTGGATCATCACTGATGTACTGTGGATCATCACTGATGTACTATGGATCATCACTGATGTACTGTGGATCATCACTGATGTACTATAGTTCATCACTGATGTACTATGGGCCATCACTGGTGTACTATGGATCATCACTGGTGTACTATGGATCATCACTGATGTACTATGGACCATCCCTGATGTACTGTGGATCATCACTGATGTACTATAGTTCATCACTGATGTACTATGGGCCATCACTGGTGTACTATGGATCATCACTGGTGTACTATGGATCATCACTGGTGTACTATGGATCATCACTGATGTACTATGGACCATCCCTGATGTACTGTGGATCATCACTGATGTACTGTGGATCATCACTGATGTACTATGGATCATCACTGATGTACTATGGGCTATCACTGGTGTACTATGGGCCATCACTGGTGTACTATGGATCATCACTGGTGTACTATGGATCATCACTGGTGTACTATGGATCATCACTGATGTACTATGGACCATCACTGATGTACTATGGATCATCACTGGTGTACTATGGATCATCACTGGTGTACTATGGATCATCACTGGTGTACTATGGATCATCACTGATGTACTATGGGCCATCACTGATGTACTATGGATCATCACTGATATACTGTGGACCATCCCTGATGTACTGTGGATCATCACTGATGTACTGTGGATCATCACTGAAGTATTGTGGATCATCACTGATGTACTGTGGACCATCACTGATGTACTATGGATCATCACTGGTGTACTATGGATCATCACTGGTGTACTATGGATCATCACTGGTGTACTATGGATCATCACTGATGTACTATGGGCCATCACTGATGTACTATGGATCATCACTGATGTACTATGGACCATCCCTGATGTACTGTGGATCATCACTGATGTACTGTGGATCATCACTGATGTACTATGGATCATCACTGATGTACTATGGGCCATCACTGGTGTACTATGGATCATCACTGGTGTACTATGGATCATCACTGGTGTACTATGGACCATCACTGATGTACTGTGGACCACCACTGATGTACTGTGGATCATCACTGATGTACTGTGGATCATCCCTGGTATACTATGGAACATCACTGGTGTACTATGGATCATCACTGGTGTACTATGGATCATCACTGATGTACTATGGGCCATCACTGATGTACTATGGATCATCACTGATATACTGTGGACCATCCCTGATGTACTGTGGATCATCACTGATGTACTGTGGATCATCACTGAAGTATTGTGGATCATCACTGATGTACTGTGGATCATCACTGATGTACTGTGGATCATAACTGATGTACTGTGGATCATCACTGATGTACTGTGGATCATCACTGATGTACTATAGATCATTACTGATGTACTATGGGCCATCACTGGTGTACTATGGATCATCATTGATGTACTATGGATCATCACTGATGTACTATGGATCATCACTGATGTACTATGGACCATCACTGATGTACTATGGGCCATCACTGGTGTACTATGGATCATCACTGATGTACTGTGGATCATCACTGATGTACTGTGGGCCATCACTGATGTACTATGGATCATCACTGATATACTGTGGACCATCCCTGATGTATTGTGGATCATCACTGATGTACTGTGGACCATCCCTGATGTACTGTGGATCATCACTGATGTACTGTGGATCATCACTGATGTACTGTGGATCATCACTGATGTACTGAGGATCATCACTGATGTTCTATGGATCATCACTGATGTAGCTTGGATCATCACTGATGTACTGTGGATCATCACTGATGTACTATAGATCATCACTGTAGTACTATGGGCCATCACTGGTGTACTATGGATCATCACTGATGTACTGTGGATCATCACTGATGTACTATGGATCATCACTGATATACTGTGGACCATCCCTGATGTATTGTGGATCATCACTGATGTACTGTGGATCATCACTGATGCACTATACATCATCACTGAAGTACTATGGGCCATCACTGGTGTACTATGGATCATCACTGGTGTACTATGGATCATCACTGATGTACTATGGATCATCACTGATGTATTATGGATCATGACTGGTGTACTATGGATCATCACTGATGTACTGTGGACCATCCCTGATGTACTGTGGATCATCACTGATGTACTGTGGATCATCACTGATGTACTGTGGATCATCACTGATGTACTGAGGATCATCACTGATGTACTATGGATCATCACTGATGTAGCTTGGATCATCACTGATGTACTGTGGATCATCACTGATGTACTGTGGATCATCACTGATGTACTATAGATCATCACTGTAGTACTATGGGCCATGACTGGTGTACTATGGATCATCACTGATGTACTATGAGCCATCACTGATGTACTATGGATCATCACTGGTGTACTATGGATCATCACTGATGTACTATGAGCCATCACTGATGTACTATGGATCATCACTGGTGTACAATGGATCACCACTGATGTACTATGGATCATCACTGATGTACTATGAGCCATCACTGATGTACTATGGGATATCCCTGGTGTACTATGGATCATCACTGATGTACTGTGGATCATCACTGATGTACTATGGGACATCACTGGTGTACTATGGGCCATCACTGGTGTACTATGGATCATCACTGGTGTACTATGGGCCATCACTGGTGTACTATGGGCCATCACTGGTGTACTATGGATCATCACTGGTGTACTATGGACCATCACTGATGTACTATGGATCATCACTGGTGTACTATGGATCATCAATGGTGTACTATGGATCATCCCTGGTGTACTATGGATCATCACTGGTGTACTATGGATCATTACTGATATACTGTGGACCATCCCTGATATACTGTGGATCATCCCTGATGTACTGTGGATCATCACTGATGTACTGTGGGCCATCACAGGTGTACTGTGGGCCATCACAGGTGTACTATGGATCATCACTGATGTACTATGGATCATCACTGGTGTACTATGGATCATCACTGATGTACTGTGGACCATCCCTGATGTACTATAGATCATCACTGATGTACTGTGGATCATCACTGATGTACTATGGGCCATCACTGGTGTACTATGGGCCATCACTGGTGTACTATGGATCATCACTGGATTACTATGGATCATCCCGGGTGTACTATGGACCATCACTGATGTGCTTTGGGCCATCACTGGTGTACTATGGATCATCACTGATGTACTGTGGACCATCCCTGATGTACTGTGGATCATCACTGATGTACTATGGATCATCACTGATGTACTATGGACCATCACTGGTGTACTATGGACCATCACTGGTGTACTATGGATCATCACTGATATACTGTGGATCATCACTGATGTACTGTGGGCCATCACTGATGTACTATAGATCATCACTGATATACTGTGGACCATCCCTGATGTATTGTGGATCATCACTGATGTACTGTGGATCATCACTGATGTACTATAGATCATCACTGAAGTACTATGGGCCATCACTGGTGTACTATGGATCATCACTGGTGTACTATGGGCCATCACTGGTGTACTATGGATCATCACTGATGTACTATGGATCATCACTGATGTACTATGGATCATGACTGGTGTACTATGGATCATCACTGATGTACTGTGGACCATCCCTGATGTCCTGTGGATCATCACTGATGTACTGTGGATCATCACTGATGTACTGTGGATCATCACTGATGTACTGTGGATCATCACTGATGTACTGAGGATCATCACTGATGTACTATGGATCATCACTGATGTACCGTGGATCATCACTGATGTACTGTGGATCATCACTGATGTACTGTGGATCATCACTGATGTACTATAGATCATCACTGAAGTACTATGGGCCATCACTGGTGTACTATGGATAATCACTGATGTATTATGGATCATCACTGATGTACTATGAGCCATCACTGATGTACTATGGATCATCACTGGTGTACTATGGGCCATCACTGAAGTACTATGGATCATCACTGGTGTACTATGGATCATCACTGGTGTACTATGGGCCATCACTGATGTACTATGGATCATCACTGGTGTACTATGGATCATCACTGATGTACTATAGATCATCACTGATGTACTATAGCTCATCACTGGTATACTATGGGCCATCTCTGGTGTACTATGGATCATCACTGGTGTACTATGGACCATCACTGGTGTACTATGGATCATCACTGGTGTACTGTGGATCATCACTGGTGTACTATGGACCATTCCTGATGTACTGTGGATCATCACTGATGTACTGTGGATCATCACTGATGTACTATAGTTCATCACTGATGTACTATGGGCCATCACTGGTGTACTATGGATCATCACTGGTGTACTATGGATCATCACTGATGTACTATGGACCATCCCTGATGTACTGTGGATCATCACTGATGTACTGTGGATCATCACTGATGTACTATGGATCATCACTGATGTACTGTGGGTCATCACTGATGTACTATAGTTCATCACTGGTGTACTATGGATCATCACTGGTGTACTATGGATCATCACTGATGTACTATGGACCATCCCTAATGTACTGTGGATCATCACTGATGTACTATAGTTCATCACTGATGTACTATGGGCCATCACTGGTGTACTATGGATCATCACTGGTGTACTATGGATCATCACTGATGTACTATGGACCATCCCTGATGTACTGTGGATCATCACTGATGTACTGTGGATCATCACTGATGTACTGTGGATCATCACTGATGTACTATGGATCATCACTGATGTACTATGGGCCATCACTGGTGTACTATGGGCCATCACTGGTGTACTATGGATCATCACTGGTGTACTATGGACCATCACTGATGGACTATGGACCATCACTGATGTACTATGGATCATCACTGATATACTGTGGACCATCCCTGATGTACTGTGGATCATCACTGATGTACTGTGGATCATCACTGAAGTATTGTGGATCATCACTGATGTACTGTGGATCATCACTGATGTACTGTGTATCATAACTGATGTACTGTGGATCATCACTGATGTACTATAGATCATCACTGATGTATTATAGATCATCACTGATGTACTATGGACCATCACTGATGTACTATAGATCATCACTGATGTACTATGGACCATCACTGGTGTACTATGGATCATCACTGGTGTACTGTGGATCATCACTGGTGTACTATGGACCATCCCTGATGTACTGTGGATCATCACTGATGTACTGTGGATCATCACTGATGTACTATAGTTCATCACTGATGTACTATGGGCAATCACTGGTGTACTATGGATCATCACTGGTGTACTATGGATCATCACTGATGCACTATGGACCATCCCTGATGTACTGTGGATCATCACTGATGTACTGTGGATCATCACTGATGTACTATGGATCATCACTGATGTACTGTGGATCATCACTGATGTACTATAGTTCATCACTGATGTACTATGGGCCATCACTGGTGTACTATGGATCATCACTGGTGTACTATGGATCATCACTGATGTACTATGGACCATCCCTGATGTACTGTGGATCATCACTGATGTACTATAGTTCATCACTGATGTACTATGGGCCATCACTGGTGTACTATGGATCATCACTGGTGTACTATGGATCATCACTGGTGTACTATGGATCATCACTGATGTACTATGGACCATCCCTGATGTACTGTGGATCATCACTGATGTACTGTGGATCATCACTGATGTACTATGGATCATCACTGATGTACTATGGGCTATCACTGGTGTACTATGGGCCATCACTGGTGTACTATGGATCATCACTGGTGTACTATGGATCATCACTGGTGTACTATGGATCATCACTGATGTACTATGGACCATCACTGATGTACTATGGATCATCACTGATATACTGTGGACCATCCCTGATGTACTGTGGATCATCACTGATGTACTGTGGATCATCACTGAAGTATTGTGGATCATCACTGATGTACTGTGGATCCTCACTAATGTACTGTGGATCATAACTGATGTACTGTAGATCATCACTGATGTACTATAGATCATCACTGGTGTACTATGTATATAGATCATCACTGATGTACTATGGACCATCACTGATGTACTATAGATCATCACTGGTGTACTATGTATATAGATCATCACTGATGTACTATGTATATAGATCATCACTGATGTACTATGGACCATCACTGGTGTACTATGGATCATCACTGGTGTACTGTGGATCATCACTGGTGTACTGTGGATCATCACTGGTGTACTATGGACCAGCCCTGATGTACTGTGGATCATCACTGATGTACTGTGGATCATCACTGATGTACTATAGTTCATCACTGATGTACTATGGGCCATCACTGGTGTACTATGGATCATCACTGGTGTACTATGGATCATCACTGATGTACTATGGACCATCCCTGATGTACTGTGGATCATCACTGATGTACTATAGTTCATCACTGATGTACTATGGGCCATCACTGGTGTACTATGGATCATCACTGGTGTACTATGGATCATCACTGGTGTACTATGTATATAGATCATCACTGATGTACTATGGACCATCACTGGTGTACTATGGATCATCACTGGTGTACTGTGGATCATCACTGGTGTACTATGGACCAGCCCTGATGTACTGTGGATCATCACTGATGTACTGTGGATCATCACTGATGTACTATAGTTCATCACTGATGTACTATGGGCCATCACTGGTGTACTATGGATCATCACTGGTGTACTATGGATCATCACTGATGTACTATGGACCATCCCTGATGTACTGTGGATCATCACTGATGTACTATAGTTCATCACTGATGTACTATGGGCCATCACTGGTGTACTATGGATCATCACTGGTGTACTATGGATCATCACTGATGTACTATGGACCATCCCTGATGTACTGTGGATCATCACTGATGTACTGTGGATCATCACTGATGTACTATGGATCATCACTGATGTACTATGGGCCATCACTGGTGTACTATGGGCCATCACTGGTGTACTATGGATCATCACTGGTGTACTATGGATCATCACTGGTGTACTATGGACCATCACTGATGTACTGTGGACCACCACTGATGTACTGTGGATCATCACTGATGTACTGTGGATCATCCCTGGTGTACTATGGAACATCACTGGTGTACTATGGATCATCACTGGTGTACTATGGATCATCACTGATGTACTATGGGCCATCACTGATGTACTATGGATCATCACTGATATACTGTGGACCATCCCTGATGTACTGTGGATCATCACTGATGTACTGTGGATCATCACTGAAGTATTGTGGATCATCACTGATGTACTGTGGATCATCACTGATGTACTGTGGATCATAACTGATGTACTGTGGATCATCACTGATGTACTGTGGATCATCACTGATGTACTATAGATCATTACTGATGTACTATGGGCCATCACTGGTGTACTATGGATCATCACTGATGTACTATGGATCATCACTGATGTACTATGGATCATCACTGATGTACTATGAACCATCACTGATGTACTATGGGCCATCACTGGTGTACTATGGATCATCACTGATGTACTGTGGATCATCACTGATGTACTGTGGGCCATCACTGATGTACTATGGATCATCACTGATATACTGTGGACCATCCCTGATGTATTGTGGATCATCACTGATGTACTGTGGATCATCACTGATGTACTATAAATCATCACTGAAGTACTATGGGCCATCACTGGTGTACTATGGATCATCACTGATGTACTATGGATCATCACTGATGTACTATGGATCATCACTGATGTACTGTGGACCATCCCTGATGTACTGTGGATCATCACTGATGTACTGTGGATCATCACTGATGTACTGTGGATCATCACTGATGTACTGTGGATCATCACTGATGTACTGAGGATCATCACTGATGTACTATGGATCATCACTGATGTACCTTGGATCATCACTGATGTACTGTGGATCATCACTGATGTACTGTGGATCATCACTGATGTACTATAGATCATCACTGTAGTACTATGGGCCATGACTGGTGTACTATGGATTATCACTGATGTACTATGGATCATCACTGATGTACTATGGATCATCACTGATGTATTATGGATCATCACTGATGTACTATGAGCCATCACTGATGTACTATGGATCATCACTGGTGTACTATGGATCATCACTGATGTACTATGAGCCATCACTGATGTACTATGGGTCATCACTGGTGTACTATGGATCATCACTGATGTACTATAGATCATCACTGATGTGCTATGAGCCATCACTGATGTACTATGGGCAATCCCTGGTGTACTATGGATCATCACTGATGTACTGTGGATCATCACTGATGTACTATGGGACATCACTCGTGTACTATGGGCCATCCCTGATGTACTGTGGATCATCACTGATGTACTATAGATAATCACTGATGTACTATGGGCCATCACTGGTGTACTATGGGCCATCACTGGAGTACTATGGATCATTACTGGTGTACTATGGACCATCACTAATTTACTATGGACCATCACTGATGTACTGTGGATCATCACTGATGTACTGTGGATCATCCCTGGTGTACTATGGATCATCACTGGTGTACTATGGATCATCACTGATGTACTATGGATCATCACTGGTGTACTATGGATCATCACTGATGTACTGTGGACCATCCCTGATGTACTATAGATCATCACTGATGTACTCTGGATCATCACTGATGTACTATGGGCCATCACTGGTGTACTATGGGCCATCACTGGTGTACTATGGATCATCACTGGATCACTATGGATCATCCCTGGTGTACTATGGATCATCACTGATGTACTGTGGACCATCCCTGATGTACTGTGGATCATCACTGATGTACTATGGATCATCACTGATGTACTATGGACCATCACTGGTGTACTATGGACCATCACTGGTGTACTATGGATCATCACTGATGTACTGTGGATCATCACTGATGTACTGTGGGCCATCACTGATGTACTATGGATCATCACTGATATACTGTGGACCATCCCTGATGTATTGTGGATCATCACTGATGTACTGTGGATCATCACTGATGTACTATAGATCATCACTGAAGTACTATGGGCCATCACTGGTGTACTATGGCTCATCACTGGTGTACTATGGGCCATCACTGATGTACTATGGATCATCACTGATGTGCTATGGATCATCACTGATGTACTATGGATCATGACTGGTGTACTATGGATCATCACTGATGTACTGTGGACCATCCCTGATGTCCTGTGGATCATCACTGATGTACTGTAGATCATCACTGATGTACTGTGGATCATCACTGATGTACTGAGGATCATCACTGATGTACTATGGATCATCACTGATGTACCGTGGATCATCACTGATGTTCTGTGGATCATCACTGATGTACTGTGGATCATCACTGATGTACTATAGATCATCACTGAAGTACTTTGGGCCATCACTGGTGTACTATGGATCATCACTGATGTATTATGGATCATCACTGATGTATTATGAGCCATCACTGATGTACTATGGATCATCACTGGTGTACTATGGATCATCACTGATGTACTATGGATCATCACTGATGTACTATGAGCCATCACTGATGTACTATGGGCCATCCCTGGTGTACTATGGATCATGACTGATGTACTGTGGATCATCACTGATGTACTATGGGACATCACTGGTATACTATGGGCCATCTCTGGTGTACTATGGATCATCACTGGTGTACTATGGGCCATCACTGGTGAACTATGGATCATCACTGGTGTACTATGGACCATCACTGATTTACTATGGACCATCACTGATGTACTGTGGATCATCACTGATGTACTGTGGGTCATCCCTGGTGTAATATGGATCATCACTGGTGTAATATGGATCATCACTGATGTACTGTGGATCATCACTGATGTACTGTGGACCATCCCTGATGTACTGTGGATCATCACTGATGTACTGTGGATCATCACTGATGTACTGTGGATCATCACTGATGTACTGGGGATCATCACTGATGAACTATAGATCATCACTGATGTACTATGGACCATCACTGGTGACTATGAATCATCACTGGTGTACTATGGATCATCACTTGTGTACTATGGATCATCACTGATGTACTATAGATCATCACTGATATACTATGGGTCATCACTTGTGTACTATGGATCATCACTGGTGTACTATGGATCATCCCTGATGTACTATGGACCATCCCTGATGTACTATGGACCATCCCTGATGTACTGTGAATCATCACTGGTGTACTGTGATTCATCACTGATGTACTATAGATCATCACTGATGTACTGTGGATCATCACTGATGTACTATGGGCCATCACTGGTGTACTATGGATCATCACTGATGTACTGTGGATCATCCCTGATGTACTGTGGGCCATCACTGATGTACTATGGATCATCACTGATGTACTATGGATCATGACTGGTGTACTATGGATCATCACTGATGTACTGTGGACCATCCCTTATGTACTGTGGATCATCACTGATGTACTATGGATCATCCCTGATGTACTATGGACCATCCCTGATGTACTGTGGATCATCACTGATGTACTATAGATCATCACTGATGTACTATGGGCCATCACTGGTGTACTATGGGCCATCACTGGAGTACTATGGACCATCACTGGTGTACTATGGATCATCACTGATGTACCATGGACCATCACTGATGTACTATAGATCATCACTGATGTACTATGGACCATCACTGGTGTACTATGGATCATCACTGGTGTACTGTGGATCATCACTGGTGTACTATGGACCATCCCTGATGTACTGTGGATCATCACTGATGTACTGTGGATCATCACTGATGTACTATAGTTCATCACTGATGTACTATGGGCCATCACTGGTGTACTATGGATCATCACTGGTGTACTATAGATCATCACTGATGTACTATGGACCATCCCTGATGTACTGTGGATCATCACTGATGTACTGTGGATCATCACTGATGTACTATGGATCATCACTGATGTACTGTGGATCTTCACTGATGTACTATAGTTCATCACTGATGTACTATGGGCCATCACTGGTGTACTATGGATCATCACTGGTGTACTATGGATCATCACTGATGTACTATGGACCATCCCTGATGTACTGTGGATCATCTCTGATGTACTATAGTTCATCACTGATGTACTATGGGCCATCACTGGTGTACTATGAATCATCACTGATGTACTGTGGATCATCACTGATGTACTGTGGATCATCACTGATGTACTGAGGATCATCACTGATGTACTATGGGCCATCACTGGTGTACTATGGGCCATCACTGGTGTACTATGGATCATCACTGGTGTACTATGGACCATCACTGATGTACTATGGACCATCACTGATGTACTATGGATCATCACTGATATACTGTGGACCATCACTGATGTACTGTGGACCATCCCTGATGTACTGTGGATCATCACTTAAGTATTGTGGATCATCACTGATGTACTGTGGATCATCACTGATGTACTGTGGATCATCACTAATGTACTGTGGATCACAACTGATGTACTGTAGATCATCACTGATGTACTATAGATCATCACTGGTGTACTATGTATATAGATCATCACTGATGTACTATGGACCATCACTGATGTACTATAGATCATCACTGATGTACTATGGACCATCACTGGTGTACTATGGATCATCACTGATGTACTGTGGATCATCACTGGTGTACTATGGACCATCCCTGATGTACTGTGGATCATCACTGATGTACTGTGGATCATCACTGATGTACTATAGTTCATCACTGATGTACTATGGGCCATCACTGGTGTACTATGGATCATCACTGGTGTACTATGGATCATCACTGATGTACTATGGACCATCCCTGATGTACTGTGGATCATCACTGATGTACTATAGTTCATCACTGATGTACTATGGGCCATCACTGGTGTACTATGGATCACCACTGGTGTACTATGGATCATCACTGATGTACTATGGACCATCCCTGATGTACTGTGGATCATCACTGATGTACTGTGGATCATCACTGATGTACTATGGATCATCACTGATGTACTATGGGCCATCACTGGTGTACTATGGATCATCACTGGTGTACTATGGATCATCACTGGTGTACTATGGACCATCACTGATGTACTGTGGACCACCACTGATGTACTGTGGATCATCACTGATGTACTGTGGATCATCCCTGGTATACTATGGAACATCACTGGTGTACTATGGATCATCACTGGTGTACTATGGATCATCACTGATGTACTATGGGCCATCACTGATGTACTATGGATCATCACTGATATACTGTGGACCATCCCTGATGTACTGTGGATCATCACTGATGTACTGTGGATCATCACTGAAGTATTGTGGATCATCACTGATGTACTGTGGATCATCACTGATGTACTGTGGATCATAACTGATGTACTGTGGATCATCACTGATGTACTGTGGATCATCACTGATGTACTATAGATCATTACTGATGTACTATGGGCCATCACTGGTGTACTATGGATCATCATTGATGTACTATGGATCATCACTGATGTACTATGGATCATCACTGATGTACTATGGACCATCACTGATGTACTATGGGCCATCACTGGTGTACTATGGATCATCACTGATGTACTGTGGATCATCACTGATGTACTGTGGGCCATCACTGATGTACTATGGATCATCACTGATATACTGTGGACCATCCCTGATGTATTGTGGATCATCACTGATGTACTGTGGACCATCCCTGATGTACTGTGGATCATCACTGATGTACTGTGGATCATCACTGATGTACTGTGGATCATCACTGATGTACTGAGGATCATCACTGATGTTCTATGGATCATCACTGATGTAGCTTGGATCATCACTGATGTACTGTGGATCATCACTGATGTACTGTGGATCATCACTGATGTACTATAGATCATCACTGTAGTACTATGAGCCATCACTGGTGTACTATGGATCATCACTGATGTACTGTGGATCATCACTGATGTACTATGGATCATCACTGATATACTGTGGACCATCCCTGATGTATTGTGGATCATCACTGATGTACTGTGGATCATCACTGATGCACTATAAATCATCACTGAAGTACTATGGGCCATCACTGGTGTACTATGGATCATCACTGGTGTACTATGGATCATCACTGATGTACTATGGATCATCACTGATGTACTATGGATCATGACTGGTGTACTATGGATCATCACTGATGTACTGTGGACCATCCCTGATGTACTGTGGATCATCACTGATGTACTGTGGATCATCACTGATGTACTGTGGATCATCACTGATGTACTGAGGATCATCACTGATGTACTATGGATCATCACTGATGTAGCTTGGATCATCACTGATGTACTGTGGATCATCACTGATGTACTGTGGATCATCACTGATGTACTATAGATCATCACTGTAGTACTATGGGCCATGACTGGTGTACTATGGATCATCACTGATGTACTATGAGCCATCACTGATGTACTATGGATCATCACTGGTGTACTATGGATCATCACTGATGTACTATGAGCCATCACTGATGTACTATGGATCATCACTGGTGTACAATGGATCACCACTGATGTACTATGGATCATCACTGATGTACTATGAGCCATCACTGATGTACTATGGGCCATCCCTGGTGTACTATGGATCATCACTGATGTACTGTGGATCATCACTGATGTACTATGGGACATCACTGGTGTACTATGGATCATCACTGGTGTACTATGGGCCATCACTGGTGTACTATGGGCCATCACTGGTGTACTATGGATCATCACTGGTGTACTATGGACCATCACTGATGTACTATGGATCATCACTGGTGTACTATGGATCATCAATGGTGTACTATGGATCATCCCTGGTGTACTATGGATCATCACTGGTGTACTATGGATCATCACTGATATACTGTGGACCATCCCTGATATACTGTGGATCATCCCTGATGTACTGTGGATCATCACTGATGTACTGTGGGCCATCACAGGTGTACTGTGGGCCATCACAGGTGTACTATGGATCATCACTGATGTACTATGGATCATCACTGGTGTACTATGGATCATCACTGATGTACTGTGGACCATCCCTGATGTACTGTGGATCTTCACTGATGTACTGTGGATCATCACTGATGTACTATGGACCATCCCTGATGTACTGTGGATCATCACTGATGTACTATAGATCATCACTGATGTACTATGGGCCATCACTGGTGTACTATGGGCCATCACTGGAGTACTATGGACCATCACTGGTGTACTATGGATCATCACTGATGTACCATGGACCATCACTGATGTACTATAGATCATCACTGATGTACTATGGACCATCACTGGTGTACTATGGATCATCACTGGTGTACTGTGGATCATCACTGGTGTACTATGGACCATCCCTGATGTACTGTGGATCATCACTGATGTACTGTGGATCATCACTGATGTACTATAGTTCATCACTGATGTACTATGGGCCATCACTGGTGTACTATGGATCATCACTGGTGTACTATAGATCATCACTGATGTACTATGGACCATCCCTGATGTACTGTGGATCATCACTGATGTACTGTGGATCATCACTGATGTACTATGGATCATCACTGATGTACTGTGGATCTTCACTGATGTACTATAGTTCATCACTGATGTACTATGGGCCATCACTGGTGTACTATGGATCATCACTGGTGTACTATGGATCATCACTGATGTACTATGGACCATCCCTGATGTACTGTGGATCATCTCTGATGTACTATAGTTCATCACTGATGTACTATGGGCCATCACTGGTGTACTATGAATCATCACTGATGTACTGTGGATCATCACTGATGTACTGTGGATCATCACTGATGTACTGTGGATCATCACTGATGTACTATGGGCCATCACTGGTGTACTATGGGCCATCACTGGTGTACTATGGATCATCACTGGTGTACTATGGACCATCACTGATGTACTATGGACCATCACTGATGTACTATGGATCATCACTGATATACTGTGGACCATCACTGATGTACTGTGGACCATCCCTGATGTACTGTGGATCATCACTGAAGTATTGTGGATCATCACTGATGTACTGTGGATCATCACTGATGTACTGTGGATCATCACTAATGTACTGTGGATCACAACTGATGTACTGTAGATCATCACTGATGTACTATAGATCATCACTGGTGTACTATGTATATAGATCATCACTGATGTACTATGGACCATCACTGATGTACTATAGATCATCACTGATGTACTATGGACCATCACTGGTGTACTATGGATCATCACTGATGTACTGTGGATCATCACTGGTGTACTATGGACCATCCCTGATGTACTGTGGATCATCACTGATGTACTGTGGATCATCACTGATGTACTATAGTTCATCACTGATGTACTATGGGCCATCACTGGTGTACTATGGATCATCACTGGTGTACTATGGATCATCACTGATGTACTATGGACCATCCCTGATGTACTGTGGATCATCACTGATGTACTATAGTTCATCACTGATGTACTATGGGCCATCACTGGTGTACTATGGATCACCACTGGTGTACTATGGATCATCACTGATGTACTATGGACCATCCCTGATGTACTGTGGATCATCACTGATGTACTGTGGATCATCACTGATGTACTATGGATCATCACTGATGTACTATGGGCCATCACTGGTGTACTATGGATCATCACTGGTGTACTATGGATCATCACTGGTGTACTATGGACCATCACTGATGTACTGTGGACCACCACTGATGTACTGTGGATCATCACTGATGTACTGTGGATCATCCCTGGTATACTATGGAACATCACTGGTGTACTATGGATCATCACTGGTGTACTATGGATCATCACTGATGTACTATGGGCCATCACTGATGTACTATGGATCATCACTGATATACTGTGGACCATCCCTGATGTACTGTGGATCATCACTGATGTACTGTGGATCATCACTGAAGTATTGTGGATCATCACTGATGTACTGTGGATCATCACTGATGTACTGTGGATCATAACTGATGTACTGTGGATCATCACTGATGTACTGTGGATCATCACTGATGTACTATAGATCATTACTGATGTACTATGGGCCATCACTGGTGTACTATGGATCATCATTGATGTACTATGGATCATCACTGATGTACTATGGATCATCACTGATGTACTATGGACCATCACTGATGTACTATGGGCCATCACTGGTGTACTATGGATCATCACTGATGTACTGTGGATCATCACTGATGTACTGTGGGCCATCACTGATGTACTATGGATCATCACTGATATACTGTGGACCATCCCTGATGTATTGTGGATCATCACTGATGTACTGTGGACCATCCCTGATGTACTGTGGATCATCACTGATGTACTGTGGATCATCACTGATGTACTGTGGATCATCACTGATGTACTGAGGATCATCACTGATGTTCTATGGATCATCACTGATGTAGCTTGGATCATCACTGATGTACTGTGGATCATCACTGATGTACTGTGGATCATCACTGATGTACTATAGATCATCACTGTAGTACTATGAGCCATCACTGGTGTACTATGGATCATCACTGATGTACTGTGGATCATCACTGATGTACTATGGATCATCACTGATATACTGTGGACCATCCCTGATGTATTGTGGATCATCACTGATGTACTGTGGATCATCACTGATGCACTATAAATCATCACTGAAGTACTATGGGCCATCACTGGTGTACTATGGATCATCACTGGTGTACTATGGATCATCACTGATGTACTATGGATCATCACTGATGTACTATGGATCATGACTGGTGTACTATGGATCATCACTGATGTACTGTGGACCATCCCTGATGTACTGTGGATCATCACTGATGTACTGTGGATCATCACTGATGTACTGTGGATCATCACTGATGTACTGAGGATCATCACTGATGTACTATGGATCATCACTGATGTAGCTTGGATCATCACTGATGTACTGTGGATCATCACTGATGTACTGTGGATCATCACTGATGTACTATAGATCATCACTGTAGTACTATGGGCCATGACTGGTGTACTATGGATCATCACTGATGTACTATGAGCCATCACTGATGTACTATGGATCATCACTGGTGTACTATGGATCATCACTGATGTACTATGAGCCATCACTGATGTACTATGGATCATCACTGGTGTACAATGGATCACCACTGATGTACTATGGATCATCACTGATGTACTATGAGCCATCACTGATGTACTATGGGCCATCCCTGGTGTACTATGGATCATCACTGATGTACTGTGGATCATCACTGATGTACTATGGGACATCACTGGTGTACTATGGATCATCACTGGTGTACTATGGGCCATCACTGGTGTACTATGGGCCATCACTGGTGTACTATGGATCATCACTGGTGTACTATGGACCATCACTGATGTACTATGGATCATCACTGGTGTACTATGGATCATCAATGGTGTACTATGGATCATCCCTGGTGTACTATGGATCATCACTGGTGTACTATGGATCATCACTGATATACTGTGGACCATCCCTGATATACTGTGGATCATCCCTGATGTACTGTGGATCATCACTGATGTACTGTGGGCCATCACAGGTGTACTGTGGGCCATCACAGGTGTACTATGGATCATCACTGATGTACTATGGATCATCACTGGTGTACTATGGATCATCACTGATGTACTGTGGACCATCCCTGATGTACTGTGGATCTTCACTGATGTACTGTGGATCATCACTGATGTACTATAGTTCATCACTGATGTACTATGGGCCATCACTGGTGTACTATGGATCATCACTGATGTACTATGGATCATCACTGGTGTACTGTGGATCATCACTGGTGTACTATGGACCATCCCTGATGTACTGTGGATCATCACTGATGTACTGTGGATCATCACTGATGTACTATAGTTCATCACTGATGTACTATGGGCCATCACTGGTGTACTATGGATCATCACTGGTGTACTATGGATCATCACTGATGTACTATGGACCATCCCTGATGTACTGTGGATCATCACTGATGTACTGTGGATCATCACTGATGTACTATAGTTCATCACTGATGTACTATGGGCCATCACTGGTGTACTATGGATCATCACTGGTGTACTATGGGCCATCACTGGTGTACTATGGATCATCACTGATGTACTGTGGATCATCACTGATGTACTATAGTTCATCACTGATGTACTATGGGCCATCACTGGTGTACTATGGATCATCACTGGTGTACTATGGGCCATCACTGGTGTACTATGGATCATCACTGGTGTACTATGGATCATCACTGATGTACTGTGGACCATCCCTGATGTACTGTGGATCATCACCGATGTACTGTGGATCATCACTGATGTACTATGGATCATCACTGATGTACTATGGGCCATCACTGGTGTACTATGGGCCATCACTGGTGTACTATGGATCATCACTGATGTACTATGGATCATCACTGATATACTGTGGACCATCCCTGATGTACTGTGGATCATCACTGATGAACTGTGGATCATCACTGAAGTATTGTGGATCATCACTGATGTACTGTGGAACATCACTGATGTACTGTGGATCATCACTGATGTACTGTGTATCATAACTGATGTACTGTGGATCATCACTGATGTACTATAGATCATCACTGATGTACTATAGATCATCACTGATGTACCATGGACCATCACTGATGTACTATAGATCATCACTGATGTACTATGGACCATCACTGGTGTACTATGGATCATCACTGGTGTACTGTGGATCATCACTGGTGTACTATGGACCATCCCTGATGTACTGTGGATCATCACTGATGTACTGTGGATCATCACTGATGTACTATAGTTCATCACTGATGTACTATGGGCCATCACTGGTGTACTATGGATCATCACTGGTGTACTATAGATCATCACTGATGTACTACGGACCATCCCTGATGTACTGTGGATCATCACTGATGTACTGTGGATCATCACTGATGTACTATGGATCATCACTGATGTACTGTGGATCTTCACTGATGTACTATAGTTCATCACTGATGTACTATGGGCCATCACTGGTGTACTATGGATCATCACTGGTGTACTATGGATCATCACTGATGTACTATGGACCATCCCTGATGTACTGTGGATCATCTCTGATGTACTATAGTTCATCACTGATGTACTATGGGCCATCACTGGTGTACTATGGATCATCACTGATGTACTGTGGATCATCACTGATGTACTGTGGATCATCACTGATGTACTGTGGATCATCACTGATGTACTATGGGCCATCACTGGTGTACTATGGGCCATCACTGGTGTACTATGGATCATCACTGGTGTACTATGGAACATCACTGATGTACTATGGACCATCACTGATGTACTATGGATCATCACTGATATACTGTGGACCATCACTGATGTACTGTGGACCATCCCTGATGTACTGTGGATCATCACTGAAGTATTGTGGATCATCACTGATGTACTGTGGATCATCACTGATGTACTGTGGATCATCACTAATGTACTGTGGATCATAACTGATGTACTGTAGATCATCACTGATGTACTATAGATCATCACTGGTGTACTATGTATATAGATCATCACTGATGTACTATGGACCATCACTGATGTACTATAGATCATCACTGATGTACTATGGACCATCACTGGTGTACTATGGATCATCACTGGTGTACTGTGGATCATCACTGGTGTACTATGGACCATCCCTGATGTACTGTGGATCATCACTGATGTACTGTGGATCATCACTGATGTACTATAGTTCATCACTGATGTACTATGGGCCATCACTGGTGTACTATGGATCATCACTGGTGTACTATAGATCATCACTGATGTACTATGGACCATCCCTGATGTACTGTGGATCATCACTGATGTACTGTGGATCATCACTGATGTACTATGGATCATCACTGATGTACTGTGGATCTTCACTGATGTACTATAGTTCATCACTGATGTACTATGGGCCATCACTGGTGTACTATGGATCATCACTGGTGTACTATGGATCATCACTGATGTACTATGGACCATCCCTGATGTACTGTGGATCATCTCTGATGTACTATAGTTCATCACTGATGTACTATGGGCCATCACTGGTGTACTATGGATCATCACTGATGTACTGTGGATCATCACTGATGTACTGTGGATCATCACTGATGTACTGTGGATCATCACTGATGTACTATGGGCCATCACTGGTGTACTATGGGCCATCACTGGTGTACTATGGATCATCACTGGTGTACTATGGAACATCACTGATGTACTATAGACCATCACTGATGTACTATGGATCATCACTGATATACTGTGGACCATCACTGATGTACTGTGGACCATCCCTGATGTACTGTGGATCATCACTGAAGTATTGTGGATCATCACTGATGTACTGTGGATCATCACTGATGTACTGTGGATCATCACTAATGTACTGTGGATCATAACTGATGTACTGTAGATCATCACTGATGTACTATAGATCATCACTGGTGTACTATGTATATAGATCATCACTGATGTACTATGGACCATCACTGATGTACTATAGATCATCACTGATGTACTATGGGCCATCACTGGTGTACTATGGATCATCACTGATGTACTATGGATCATCACTGATATACTGTGGACCATCCCTGATGTACTGTGGATCATCACTGATGAACTGTGGATCATCACTGAAGTATTGTGGATCATCACTGATGTACTGTGGAACATCACTGATGTACTGTGGATCATCACTGATGTACTGTGTATCATAACTGATGTACTGTGGATCATCACTGATGTACTATAGATCATCACTGATGTACTATAGATCATCACTGATGTACCATGGACCATCACTGATGTACTATAGATCATCACTGATGTACTATGGACCATCACTGGTGTACTATGGATCATCACTGGTGTACTGTGGATCATCACTGGTGTACTATGGACCATCCCTGATGTACTGTGGATCATCACTGATGTACTGTGGATCATCACTGATGTACTATAGTTCATCACTGATGTACTATGGGCCATCACTGGTGTACTATGGATCATCACTGGTGTACTATAGATCATCACTGATGTACTATGGACCATCCCTGATGTACTGTGGATCATCACTGATGTACTGTGGATCATCACTGATGTACTATGGATCATCACTGATGTACTGTGGATCTTCACTGATGTACTATAGTTCATCACTGATGTACTATGGGCCATCACTGGTGTACTATGGATCATCACTGGTGTACTATGGATCATCACTGATGTACTATGGACCATCCCTGATGTACTGTGGATCATCTCTGATGTACTATAGTTCATCACTGATGTACTATGGGCCATCACTGGTGTACTATGGATCATCACTGATGTACTGTGGATCATCACTGATGTACTGTGGATCATCACTGATGTACTGTGGATCATCACTGATGTACTATGGGCCATCACTGGTGTACTATGGGCCATCACTGGTGTACTATGGATCATCACTGGTGTACTATGGACCATCACTGATGTACTATGGACCATCACTGATGTACTATGGATCATCACTGATATACTGTGGACCATCACTGATGTACTGTGGACCATCCCTGATGTACTGTGGATCATCACTGAAGTATTGTGGATCATCACTGATGTACTGTGGATCATCACTGATGTACTGTGGATCATCACTAATGTACTGTGGATCATAACTGATGTACTGTAGATCATCACTGATGTACTATAGATCATCACTGGTGTACTATGTATATAGATCATCACTGATGTACTATGGACCATCACTGATGTACTATAGATCATCACTGATGTACTATGGACCATCACTGGTGTACTATGGATCATCACTGATGTACTGTGGATCATCACTGGTGTACTATGGACCATCCCTGATGTACTGTGGATCATCACTGATGTACTGTGGATCATCACTGATGTACTATAGTTCATCACTGATGTACTATGGGCCATCACTGGTGTACTATGGATCATCACTGGTGTACTATGGATCATCACTGATGTACTATGGACCATCCCTGATGTACTGTGGATCATCACTGATGTACTATAGTTCATCACTGATGTACTATGGGCCATCACTGGTGTACTATGGATCACCACTGGTGTACTATGGATCATCACTGATGTACTATGGACCATCCCTGATGTACTGTGGATCATCACTGATGTACTGTGGATCATCACTGATGTACTATGGATCATCACTGATGTACTATGGGCCATCACTGGTGTACTATGGATCATCACTGGTGTACTATGGATCATCACTGGTGTACTATGGACCATCACTGATGTACTGTGGACCACCACTGATGTACTGTGGATCATCACTGATGTACTGTGGATCATCCCTGGTATACTATGGAACATCACTGGTGTACTATGGATCATCACTGGTGTACTATGGATCATCACTGATGTACTATGGGCCATCACTGATGTACTATGGATCATCACTGATATACTGTGGACCATCCCTGATGTACTGTGGATCATCACTGATGTACTGTGGATCATCACTGAAGTATTGTGGATCATCACTGATGTACTGTGGATCATCACTGATGTACTGTGGATCATAACTGATGTACTGTGGATCATCACTGATGTACTGTGGATCATCACTGATGTACTATAGATCATTACTGATGTACTATGGGCCATCACTGGTGTACTATGGATCATCATTGATGTACTATGGATCATCACTGATGTACTATGGATCATCACTGATGTACTATGGACCATCACTGATGTACTATGGGCCATCACTGGTGTACTATGGATCATCACTGATGTACTGTGGATCATCACTGATGTACTGTGGGCCATCACTGATGTACTATGGATCATCACTGATATACTGTGGACCATCCCTGATGTATTGTGGATCATCACTGATGTACTGTGGACCATCCCTGATGTACTGTGGATCATCACTGATGTACTGTGGATCATCACTGATGTACTGTGGATCATCACTGATGTACTGAGGATCATCACTGATGTTCTATGGATCATCACTGATGTAGCTTGGATCATCACTGATGTACTGTGGATCATCACTGATGTACTATAGATCATCACTGTAGTACTATGGGCCATCACTGGTGTACTATGGATCATCACTGATGTACTGTGGATCATCACTGATGTACTATGGATCATCACTGATATACTGTGGACCATCCCTGATGTATTGTGGATCATCACTGATGTACTGTGGATCATCACTGATGCACTATAAATCATCACTGAAGTACTATGGGCCATCACTGGTGTACTATGGATCATCACTGGTGTACTATGGATCATCACTGATGTACTATGGATCATCACTGATGTATTATGGATCATGACTGGTGTACTATGGATCATCACTGATGTACTGTGGACCATCCCTGATGTACTGTGGATCATCACTGATGTACTGTGGATCATCACTGATGTACTGTGGATCATCACTGATGTACTGAGGATCATCACTGATGTACTATGGATCATCACTGATGTAGCTTGGATCATCACTGATGTACTGTGGATCATCACTGATGTACTGTGGATCATCACTGATGTACTATAGATCATCACTGTAGTACTATGGGCCATGACTGGTGTACTATGGATCATCACTGATGTACTATGAGCCATCACTGATGTACTATGGATCATCACTGGTGTACTATGGATCATCACTGATGTACTATGAGCCATCACTGATGTACTATGGATCATCACTGGTGTACAATGGATCACCACTGATGTACTATGGATCATCACTGATGTACTATGAGCCATCACTGATGTACTATGGGATATCCCTGGTGTACTATGGATCATCACTGATGTACTGTGGATCATCACTGATGTACTATGGGACATCACTGGTGTACTATGGGCCATCACTGGTGTACTATGGATCATCACTGGTGTACTATGGGCCATCACTGGTGTACTATGGGCCATCACTGGTGTACTATGGATCATCACTGGTGTACTATGGACCATCACTGATGTACTATGGATCATCACTGGTGTACTATGGATCATCAATGGTGTACTATGGATCATCCCTGGTGTACTATGGATCATCACTGGTGTACTATGGATCATTACTGATATACTGTGGACCATCCCTGATATACTGTGGATCATCCCTGATGTACTGTGGATCATCACTGATGTACTGTGGGCCATCACAGGTGTACTGTGGGCCATCACAGGTGTACTATGGATCATCACTGATGTACTATGGATCATCACTGGTGTACTATGGATCATCACTGATGTACTGTGGACCATCCCTGATGTACTATAGATCATCACTGATGTACTGTGGATCATCACTGATGTACTATGGGCCATCACTGGTGTACTATGGGCCATCACTGGTGTACTATGGATCATCACTGGATTACTATGGATCATCCCGGGTGTACTATGGACCATCACTGATGTGCTTTGGGCCATCACTGGTGTACTATGGATCATCACTGATGTACTGTGGACCATCCCTGATGTACTGTGGATCATCACTGATGTACTATGGATCATCACTGATGTACTATGGACCATCACTGGTGTACTATGGACCATCACTGGTGTACTATGGATCATCACTGATATACTGTGGATCATCACTGATGTACTGTGGGCCATCACTGATGTACTATAGATCATCACTGATATACTGTGGACCATCCCTGATGTATTGTGGATCATCACTGATGTACTGTGGATCATCACTGATGTACTATAGATCATCACTGAAGTACTATGGGCCATCACTGGTGTACTATGGATCATCACTGGTGTACTATGGGCCATCACTGGTGTACTATGGATCATCACTGATGTACTATGGATCATCACTGATGTACTATGGATCATGACTGGTGTACTATGGATCATCACTGATGTACTGTGGACCATCCCTGATGTCCTGTGGATCATCACTGATGTACTGTGGATCATCACTGATGTACTGTGGATCATCACTGATGTACTGTGGATCATCACTGATGTACTGAGGATCATCACTGATGTACTATGGATCATCACTGATGTACCGTGGATCATCACTGATGTACTGTGGATCATCACTGATGTACTGTGGATCATCACTGATGTACTATAGATCATCACTGAAGTACTATGGGCCATCACTGGTGTACTATGGATAATCACTGATGTATTATGGATCATCACTGATGTACTATGAGCCATCACTGATGTACTATGGATCATCACTGGTGTACTATGGGCCATCACTGAAGTACTATGGATCATCACTGGTGTACTATGGATCATCACTGGTGTACTATGGGCCATCACTGATGTACTATGGATCATCACTGGTGTACTATGGATCATCACTGATGTACTATAGATCATCACTGATGTACTATAGCTCATCACTGGTATACTATGGGCCATCTCTGGTGTACTATGGATCATCACTGGTGTACTATGGACCATCACTGGTGTACTATGGATCATCACTGGTGTACTGTGGATCATCACTGGTGTACTATGGACCATTCCTGATGTACTGTGGATCATCACTGATGTACTGTGGATCATCACTGATGTACTATAGTTCATCACTGATGTACTATGGGCCATCACTGGTGTACTATGGATCATCACTGGTGTACTATGGATCATCACTGATGTACTATGGACCATCCCTGATGTACTGTGGATCATCACTGATGTACTGTGGATCATCACTGATGTACTATGGATCATCACTGATGTACTGTGGGTCATCACTGATGTACTATAGTTCATCACTGGTGTACTATGGATCATCACTGGTGTACTATGGATCATCACTGATGTACTATGGACCATCCCTAATGTACTGTGGATCATCACTGATGTACTATAGTTCATCACTGATGTACTATGGGCCATCACTGGTGTACTATGGATCATCACTGGTGTACTATGGATCATCACTGATGTACTATGGACCATCCCTGATGTACTGTGGATCATCACTGATGTACTGTGGATCATCACTGATGTACTGTGGATCATCACTGATGTACTATGGATCATCACTGATGTACTATGGGCCATCACTGGTGTACTATGGGCCATCACTGGTGTACTATGGATCATCACTGGTGTACTATGGACCATCACTGATGGACTATGGACCATCACTGATGTACTATGGATCATCACTGATATACTGTGGACCATCCCTGATGTACTGTGGATCATCACTGATGTACTGTGGATCATCACTGAAGTATTGTGGATCATCACTGATGTACTGTGGATCATCACTGATGTACTGTGTATCATAACTGATGTACTGTGGATCATCACTGATGTACTATAGATCATCACTGATGTATTATAGATCATCACTGATGTACTATGGACCATCACTGATGTACTATAGATCATCACTGATGTACTATGGACCATCACTGGTGTACTATGGATCATCACTGGTGTACTGTGGATCATCACTGGTGTACTATGGACCATCCCTGATGTACTGTGGATCATCACTGATGTACTGTGGATCATCACTGATGTACTATAGTTCATCACTGATGTACTATGGGCAATCACTGGTGTACTATGGATCATCACTGGTGTACTATGGATCATCACTGATGCACTATGGACCATCCCTGATGTACTGTGGATCATCACTGATGTACTGTGGATCATCACTGATGTACTATGGATCATCACTGATGTACTGTGGATCATCACTGATGTACTATAGTTCATCACTGATGTACTATGGGCCATCACTGGTGTACTATGGATCATCACTGGTGTACTATGGATCATCACTGATGTACTATGGACCATCCCTGATGTACTGTGGATCATCACTGATGTACTATAGTTCATCACTGATGTACTATGGGCCATCACTGGTGTACTATGGATCATCACTGGTGTACTATGGATCATCACTGGTGTACTATGGATCATCACTGATGTACTATGGACCATCCCTGATGTACTGTGGATCATCACTGATGTACTGTGGATCATCACTGATGTACTATGGATCATCACTGATGTACTATGGGCTATCACTGGTGTACTATGGGCCATCACTGGTGTACTATGGATCATCACTGGTGTACTATGGATCATCACTGGTGTACTATGGATCATCACTGATGTACTATGGACCATCACTGATGTACTATGGATCATCACTGGTGTACTATGGATCATCACTGGTGTACTATGGATCATCACTGGTGTACTATGGATCATCACTGATGTACTATGGGCCATCACTGATGTACTATGGATCATCACTGATATACTGTGGACCATCCCTGATGTACTGTGGATCATCACTGATGTACTGTGGATCATCACTGAAGTATTGTGGATCATCACTGATGTACTGTGGACCATCACTGATGTACTATGGATCATCACTGGTGTACTATGGATCATCACTGGTGTACTATGGATCATCACTGATGTACTATGGGCCATCACTGATGTACTATGGATCATCACTGATGTACTATGGACCATCCCTGATGTACTGTGGATCATCACTGATGTACTGTGGATCATCACTGATGTACTATGGATCATCACTGATGTACTATGGGCCATCACTGGTGTACTATGGATCATCACTGGTGTACTATGGATCATCACTGGTGTACTATGGACCATCACTGATGTACTGTGGACCACCACTGATGTACTGTGGATCATCACTGATGTACTGTGGATCATCCCTGGTATACTATGGAACATCACTGGTGTACTATGGATCATCACTGGTGTACTATGGATCATCACTGATGTACTATGGGCCATCACTGATGTACTATGGATCATCACTGATATACTGTGGACCATCCCTGATGTACTGTGGATCATCACTGATGTACTGTGGATCATCACTGAAGTATTGTGGATCATCACTGATGTACTGTGGATCATCACTGATGTACTGTGGATCATAACTGATGTACTGTGGATCATCACTGATGTACTGTGGATCATCACTGATGTACTATAGATCATTACTGATGTACTATGGGCCATCACTGGTGTACTATGGATCATCATTGATGTACTATGGATCATCACTGATGTACTATGGATCATCACTGATGTACTATGGACCATCACTGATGTACTATGGGCCATCACTGGTGTACTATGGATCATCACTGATGTACTGTGGATCATCACTGATGTACTGTGGGCCATCACTGATGTACTATGGATCATCACTGATATACTGTGGACCATCCCTGATGTATTGTGGATCATCACTGATGTACTGTGGACCATCCCTGATGTACTGTGGATCATCACTGATGTACTGTGGATCATCACTGATGTACTGTGGATCATCACTGATGTACTGAGGATCATCACTGATGTTCTATGGATCATCACTGATGTAGCTTGGATCATCACTGATGTACTGTGGATCATCACTGATGTACTATAGATCATCACTGTAGTACTATGGGCCATCACTGGTGTACTATGGATCATCACTGATGTACTGTGGATCATCACTGATGTACTATGGATCATCACTGATATACTGTGGACCATCCCTGATGTATTGTGGATCATCACTGATGTACTGTGGATCATCACTGATGCACTATACATCATCACTGAAGTACTATGGGCCATCACTGGTGTACTATGGATCATCACTGGTGTACTATGGATCATCACTGATGTACTATGGATCATCACTGATGTATTATGGATCATGACTGGTGTACTATGGATCATCACTGATGTACTGTGGACCATCCCTGATGTACTGTGGATCATCACTGATGTACTGTGGATCATCACTGATGTACTGTGGATCATCACTGATGTACTGAGGATCATCACTGATGTACTATGGATCATCACTGATGTAGCTTGGATCATCACTGATGTACTGTGGATCATCACTGATGTACTGTGGATCATCACTGATGTACTATAGATCATCACTGTAGTACTATGGGCCATGACTGGTGTACTATGGATCATCACTGATGTACTATGAGCCATCACTGATGTACTATGGATCATCACTGGTGTACTATGGATCATCACTGATGTACTATGAGCCATCACTGATGTACTATGGATCATCACTGGTGTACAATGGATCACCACTGATGTACTATGGATCATCACTGATGTACTATGAGCCATCACTGATGTACTATGGGATATCCCTGGTGTACTATGGATCATCACTGATGTACTGTGGATCATCACTGATGTACTATGGGACATCACTGGTGTACTATGGGCCATCACTGGTGTACTATGGATCATCACTGGTGTACTATGGGCCATCACTGGTGTACTATGGGCCATCACTGGTGTACTATGGATCATCACTGGTGTACTATGGACCATCACTGATGTACTATGGATCATCACTGGTGTACTATGGATCATCAATGGTGTACTATGGATCATCCCTGGTGTACTATGGATCATCACTGGTGTACTATGGATCATTACTGATATACTGTGGACCATCCCTGATATACTGTGGATCATCCCTGATGTACTGTGGATCATCACTGATGTACTGTGGGCCATCACAGGTGTACTGTGGGCCATCACAGGTGTACTATGGATCATCACTGATGTACTATGGATCATCACTGGTGTACTATGGATCATCACTGATGTACTGTGGACCATCCCTGATGTACTATAGATCATCACTGATGTACTGTGGATCATCACTGATGTACTATGGGCCATCACTGGTGTACTATGGGCCATCACTGGTGTACTATGGATCATCACTGGATTACTATGGATCATCCCGGGTGTACTATGGACCATCACTGATGTGCTTTGGGCCATCACTGGTGTACTATGGATCATCACTGATGTACTGTGGACCATCCCTGATGTACTGTGGATCATCACTGATGTACTATGGATCATCACTGATGTACTATGGACCATCACTGGTGTACTATGGACCATCACTGGTGTACTATGGATCATCACTGATATACTGTGGATCATCACTGATGTACTGTGGGCCATCACTGATGTACTATAGATCATCACTGATATACTGTGGACCATCCCTGATGTATTGTGGATCATCACTGATGTACTGTGGATCATCACTGATGTACTATAGATCATCACTGAAGTACTATGGGCCATCACTGGTGTACTATGGATCATCACTGGTGTACTATGGGCCATCACTGGTGTACTATGGATCATCACTGATGTACTATGGATCATCACTGATGTACTATGGATCATGACTGGTGTACTATGGATCATCACTGATGTACTGTGGACCATCCCTGATGTCCTGTGGATCATCACTGATGTACTGTGGATCATCACTGATGTACTGTGGATCATCACTGATGTACTGTGGATCATCACTGATGTACTGAGGATCATCACTGATGTACTATGGATCATCACTGATGTACCGTGGATCATCACTGATGTACTGTGGATCATCACTGATGTACTGTGGATCATCACTGATGTACTATAGATCATCACTGAAGTACTATGGGCCATCACTGGTGTACTATGGATAATCACTGATGTATTATGGATCATCACTGATGTACTATGAGCCATCACTGATGTACTATGGATCATCACTGGTGTACTATGGGCCATCACTGAAGTACTATGGATCATCACTGGTGTACTATGGATCATCACTGGTGTACTATGGGCCATCACTGATGTACTATGGATCATCACTGGTGTACTATGGATCATCACTGATGTACTATAGATCATCACTGATGTACTATAGCTCATCACTGGTATACTATGGGCCATCTCTGGTGTACTATGGATCATCACTGGTGTACTATGGACCATCACTGGTGTACTATGGATCATCACTGGTGTACTGTGGATCATCACTGGTGTACTATGGACCATTCCTGATGTACTGTGGATCATCACTGATGTACTGTGGATCATCACTGATGTACTATAGTTCATCACTGATGTACTATGGGCCATCACTGGTGTACTATGGATCATCACTGGTGTACTATGGATCATCACTGATGTACTATGGACCATCCCTGATGTACTGTGGATCATCACTGATGTACTGTGGATCATCACTGATGTACTATGGATCATCACTGATGTACTGTGGGTCATCACTGATGTACTATAGTTCATCACTGGTGTACTATGGATCATCACTGGTGTACTATGGATCATCACTGATGTACTATGGACCATCCCTAATGTACTGTGGATCATCACTGATGTACTATAGTTCATCACTGATGTACTATGGGCCATCACTGGTGTACTATGGATCATCACTGGTGTACTATGGATCATCACTGATGTACTATGGACCATCCCTGATGTACTGTGGATCATCACTGATGTACTGTGGATCATCACTGATGTACTGTGGATCATCACTGATGTACTATGGATCATCACTGATGTACTATGGGCCATCACTGGTGTACTATGGGCCATCACTGGTGTACTATGGATCATCACTGGTGTACTATGGACCATCACTGATGGACTATGGACCATCACTGATGTACTATGGATCATCACTGATATACTGTGGACCATCCCTGATGTACTGTGGATCATCACTGATGTACTGTGGATCATCACTGAAGTATTGTGGATCATCACTGATGTACTGTGGATCATCACTGATGTACTGTGTATCATAACTGATGTACTGTGGATCATCACTGATGTACTATAGATCATCACTGATGTATTATAGATCATCACTGATGTACTATGGACCATCACTGATGTACTATAGATCATCACTGATGTACTATGGACCATCACTGGTGTACTATGGATCATCACTGGTGTACTGTGGATCATCACTGGTGTACTATGGACCATCCCTGATGTACTGTGGATCATCACTGATGTACTGTGGATCATCACTGATGTACTATAGTTCATCACTGATGTACTATGGGCAATCACTGGTGTACTATGGATCATCACTGGTGTACTATGGATCATCACTGATGCACTATGGACCATCCCTGATGTACTGTGGATCATCACTGATGTACTGTGGATCATCACTGATGTACTATGGATCATCACTGATGTACTGTGGATCATCACTGATGTACTATAGTTCATCACTGATGTACTATGGGCCATCACTGGTGTACTATGGATCATCACTGGTGTACTATGGATCATCACTGATGTACTATGGACCATCCCTGATGTACTGTGGATCATCACTGATGTACTATAGTTCATCACTGATGTACTATGGGCCATCACTGGTGTACTATGGATCATCACTGGTGTACTATGGATCATCACTGGTGTACTATGGATCATCACTGATGTACTATGGACCATCCCTGATGTACTGTGGATCATCACTGATGTACTGTGGATCATCACTGATGTACTATGGATCATCACTGATGTACTATGGGCTATCACTGGTGTACTATGGGCCATCACTGGTGTACTATGGATCATCACTGGTGTACTATGGATCATCACTGGTGTACTATGGATCATCACTGATGTACTATGGACCATCACTGATGTACTATGGATCATCACTGATATACTGTGGACCATCCCTGATGTACTGTGGATCATCACTGATGTACTGTGGATCATCACTGAAGTATTGTGGATCATCACTGATGTACTGTGGATCCTCACTAATGTACTGTGGATCATAACTGATGTACTGTAGATCATCACTGATGTACTATAGATCATCACTGGTGTACTATGTATATAGATCATCACTGATGTACTATGGACCATCACTGATGTACTATAGATCATCACTGGTGTACTATGTATATAGATCATCACTGATGTACTATGTATATAGATCATCACTGATGTACTATGGACCATCACTGGTGTACTATGGATCATCACTGGTGTACTGTGGATCATCACTGGTGTACTGTGGATCATCACTGGTGTACTATGGACCAGCCCTGATGTACTGTGGATCATCACTGATGTACTGTGGATCATCACTGATGTACTATAGTTCATCACTGATGTACTATGGGCCATCACTGGTGTACTATGGATCATCACTGGTGTACTATGGATCATCACTGATGTACTATGGACCATCCCTGATGTACTGTGGATCATCACTGATGTACTATAGTTCATCACTGATGTACTATGGGCCATCACTGGTGTACTATGGATCATCACTGGTGTACTATGGATCATCACTGGTGTACTATGTATATAGATCATCACTGATGTACTATGGACCATCACTGGTGTACTATGGATCATCACTGGTGTACTGTGGATCATCACTGGTGTACTATGGACCAGCCCTGATGTACTGTGGATCATCACTGATGTACTGTGGATCATCACTGATGTACTATAGTTCATCACTGATGTACTATGGGCCATCACTGGTGTACTATGGATCATCACTGGTGTACTATGGATCATCACTGATGTACTATGGACCATCCCTGATGTACTGTGGATCATCACTGATGTACTATAGTTCATCACTGATGTACTATGGGCCATCACTGGTGTACTATGGATCATCACTGGTGTACTATGGATCATCACTGATGTACTATGGACCATCCCTGATGTACT
This sequence comes from Rana muscosa, assembly GCA_029206835.1. Taxonomy (NCBI): domain Eukaryota; kingdom Metazoa; phylum Chordata; class Amphibia; order Anura; family Ranidae; genus Rana; species Rana muscosa. The sequence continues at coordinate 2,508,345 of JARGYO010000232.1, forward strand.
GTGGATCATCACTGATGTACTGTGGATCATCACTGATGTACTATGGATCATCACTGATGTACTATGGGCCATCACTGGTGTACTATGGGCCATCACTGGTGTACTATGGATCATCACTGGTGTACTATGGATCATCACTGGTGTACTATGGACCATCACTGATGTACTGTGGACCACCACTGATGTACTGTGGATCATCACTGATGTACTGTGGATCATCCCTGGTGTACTATGGAACATCACTGGTGTACTATGGATCATCACTGGTGTACTATGGATCATCACTGATGTACTATGGGCCATCACTGATGTACTATGGATCATCACTGATATACTGTGGACCATCCCTGATGTACTGTGGATCATCACTGATGTACTGTGGATCATCACTGAAGTATTGTGGATCATCACTGATGTACTGTGGATCATCACTGATGTACTGTGGATCATAACTGATGTACTGTGGATCATCACTGATGTACTGTGGATCATCACTGATGTACTATAGATCATTACTGATGTACTATGGGCCATCACTGGTGTACTATGGATCATCACTGATGTACTATGGATCATCACTGATGTACTATGGATCATCACTGATGTACTATGAACCATCACTGATGTACTATGGGCCATCACTGGTGTACTATGGATCATCACTGATGTACTGTGGATCATCACTGATGTACTGTGGGCCATCACTGATGTACTATGGATCATCACTGATATACTGTGGACCATCCCTGATGTATTGTGGATCATCACTGATGTACTGTGGATCATCACTGATGTACTATAAATCATCACTGAAGTACTATGGGCCATCACTGGTGTACTATGGATCATCACTGATGTACTATGGATCATCACTGATGTACTATGGATCATCACTGATGTACTGTGGACCATCCCTGATGTACTGTGGATCATCACTGATGTACTGTGGATCATCACTGATGTACTGTGGATCATCACTGATGTACTGTGGATCATCACTGATGTACTGAGGATCATCACTGATGTACTATGGATCATCACTGATGTACCTTGGATCATCACTGATGTACTGTGGATCATCACTGATGTACTGTGGATCATCACTGATGTACTATAGATCATCACTGTAGTACTATGGGCCATGACTGGTGTACTATGGATTATCACTGATGTACTATGGATCATCACTGATGTACTATGGATCATCACTGATGTATTATGGATCATCACTGATGTACTATGAGCCATCACTGATGTACTATGGATCATCACTGGTGTACTATGGATCATCACTGATGTACTATGAGCCATCACTGATGTACTATGGGTCATCACTGGTGTACTATGGATCATCACTGATGTACTATAGATCATCACTGATGTGCTATGAGCCATCACTGATGTACTATGGGCAATCCCTGGTGTACTATGGATCATCACTGATGTACTGTGGATCATCACTGATGTACTATGGGACATCACTCGTGTACTATGGGCCATCCCTGATGTACTGTGGATCATCACTGATGTACTATAGATAATCACTGATGTACTATGGGCCATCACTGGTGTACTATGGGCCATCACTGGAGTACTATGGATCATTACTGGTGTACTATGGACCATCACTAATTTACTATGGACCATCACTGATGTACTGTGGATCATCACTGATGTACTGTGGATCATCCCTGGTGTACTATGGATCATCACTGGTGTACTATGGATCATCACTGATGTACTATGGATCATCACTGGTGTACTATGGATCATCACTGATGTACTGTGGACCATCCCTGATGTACTATAGATCATCACTGATGTACTCTGGATCATCACTGATGTACTATGGGCCATCACTGGTGTACTATGGGCCATCACTGGTGTACTATGGATCATCACTGGATCACTATGGATCATCCCTGGTGTACTATGGATCATCACTGATGTACTGTGGACCATCCCTGATGTACTGTGGATCATCACTGATGTACTATGGATCATCACTGATGTACTATGGACCATCACTGGTGTACTATGGACCATCACTGGTGTACTATGGATCATCACTGATGTACTGTGGATCATCACTGATGTACTGTGGGCCATCACTGATGTACTATGGATCATCACTGATATACTGTGGACCATCCCTGATGTATTGTGGATCATCACTGATGTACTGTGGATCATCACTGATGTACTATAGATCATCAATGAAGTACTATGGGCCATCACTGGTGTACTATGGCTCATCACTGGTGTACTATGGGCCATCACTGATGTACTATGGATCATCACTGATGTGCTATGGATCATCACTGATGTACTATGGATCATGACTGGTGTACTATGGATCATCACTGATGTACTGTGGACCATCCCTGATGTCCTGTGGATCATCACTGATGTACTGTAGATCATCACTGATGTACTGTGGATCATCACTGATGTACTGAGGATCATCACTGATGTACTATGGATCATCACTGATGTACCGTGGATCATCACTGATGTTCTGTGGATCATCACTGATGTACTGTGGATCATCACTGATGTACTATAGATCATCACTGAAGTACTTTGGGCCATCACTGGTGTACTATGGATCATCACTGATGTATTATGGATCATCACTGATGTATTATGAGCCATCACTGATGTACTATGGATCATCACTGGTGTACTATGGATCATCACTGATGTACTATGGATCATCACTGATGTACTATGAGCCATCACTGATGTACTATGGGCCATCCCTGGTGTACTATGGATCATGACTGATGTACTGTGGATCATCACTGATGTACTATGGGACATCACTGGTATACTATGGGCCATCTCTGGTGTACTATGGATCATCACTGGTGTACTATGGGCCATCACTGGTGAACTATGGATCATCACTGGTGTACTATGGACCATCACTGATTTACTATGGACCATCACTGATGTACTGTGGATCATCACTGATGTACTGTGGGTCATCCCTGGTGTAATATGGATCATCACTGGTGTAATATGGATCATCACTGATGTACTGTGGATCATCACTGATGTACTGTGGACCATCCCTGATGTACTGTGGATCATCACTGATGTACTGTGGATAATCACTGATGTACTGTGGATCATCACTGATGTACTGGGGATCATCACTGATGAACTATAGATCATCACTGATGTACTATGGACCATCACTGGTGACTATGAATCATCACTGGTGTACTATGGATCATCACTTGTGTACTATGGATCATCACTGATGTACTATAGATCATCACTGATATACTATGGGTCATCACTTGTGTACTATGGATCATCACTGGTGTACTATGGATCATCCCTGATGTACTATGGACCATCCCTGATGTACTATGGACCATCCCTGATGTACTGTGAATCATCACTGGTGTACTGTGATTCATCACTGATGTACTATAGATCATCACTGATGTACTGTGGATCATCACTGATGTACTATGGGCCATCACTGGTGTACTATGGATCATCACTGATGTACTGTGGATCATCCCTGATGTACTGTGGGCCATCACTGATGTACTATGGATCATCACTGATGTACTATGGATCATGACTGGTGTACTATGGATCATCACTGATGTACTGTGGACCATCCCTTATGTACTGTGGATCATCACTGATGTACTATGGATCATCCCTGATGTACTATGGACCATCCCTGATGTACTGTGGATCATCACTGATGTACTATAGATCATCACTGATGTACTATGGGCCATCACTGGTGTACTATGGGCCATCACTGGAGTACTATGGATCATCACTGGTGTACTATGGACCATCACTAATTTACTATGGACCATCACTGATGTACTGTGGATCATCACTGATGTACTGTGGATCATCCCTGGTGTACTATGGATAATCACTGGTGTACTATGGATCATCACTGATGTGCTATGGGCCATCACTGATGTACTATGGATCATCACAGATGTACTGTGGACCATCCTTGATGTACTGTGGATCATCACTGATGTACTGTGGATCATCACTGATGTACTGAGGATCATCACTGATGTACTATAGATCATCACTGATGTACTATGGGCCATCACTGGTGTACTGTGGATCATCACTGATGTACTGTGGATCATCACTGATGTACTATAGATCATCACTGATGTACTATGGACCATCACTGGTGTACTATGAATCATCACTGGTGTACTATTAATCATCACTGGTGTACTATGGATCATCACTGATGTACTATAGATCATCACTGATGTACTATGGACCATCACTGGTGTACTATGAATCATCACTGGTGTACTATGGATCATCACTGGTGTACTATGGATCATCACTGATGTACTATAGATCATCACTGATGTACTATGGGCCATCACTTGTGTACTATGGATCATCACTGGTGTACTATGGATCATCCCTGATGTACTATGGACCATCCCTGATGTACTATGGACCATCCCTGATGTACTGTGAATCATCACTGGTGTACTATAGATCATCACTGATGTACTGTGGATCATCACTGATGTACTATGGGCCATCACTGGTGTACTATGGGCCATCACTGGTGTACTATGGATCATCACTGATGTACTGTGGATCATCCCTGATGTACTGTGGGCCATCACTGATGTACTATGGATTATCACTGATGTACTATGGATCATGACTGGTGTACTATGGATCATCACTGATGTACTGTGGACCATCCCTGATGTACTGTGGATCATCACTGATGTACTGTGGATCATCACTGATGTACTGTGGATCATCACTGATGTACTATGGATCATCCCTGATGTACTATGGACCTTCCCTGATGTACTGTGGATCATCACTGATGTACTATAGATAATCACTGATGTACTATGGGCCATCACTGGTGTACTATGGGCCATCACTGGAGTACTATGGATCATTACTGGTGTACTATGGACCATCACTAATTTACTATGGACCATCACTGATGTACTGTGGATCATCACTGATGTACTGTGGATCATCCCTGGTGTACTATGGATCATCACTGGTGTACTATGGATCATCACTGATGTACTATGGATCATCACTGGTGTACTATGGATCATCACTGATGTACTGTGGACCATCCCTGATGTACTATAGATCATCACTGATGTACTCTGGATCATCACTGATGTACTATGGGCCATCACTGGTGTACTATGGGCCATCACTGGTGTACTATGGATCATCACTGGATTACTATGGATCATCCCTGGTGTACTATGGATCATCACTGATGTACTGTGGACCATCCCTGATGTACTGTGGATCATCACTGATGTACTATGGATCATCACTGATGTACTATGGACCATCACTGGTGTACTATGGACCATCCCTGATGTACTATGGATCATCACTGATGTACTGTGGATCATCACTGATGTACTGTGGGCCATCACTGATGTACTATGGATCATCACTGATATACTGTGGACCATCCCTGATGTATTGTGGATCATCACTGATGTACTGTGGATCATCACTGATGTACTATGAGCCATCACTGATGTACTATGGGCCATCACTGATGTACTATGGGCCATCACTGATGTGCTATGGATCATCAGTGATGTACTGTGGACCATCCCTGATGTACTGTGGATCATCACTGATGTACTGTGGATCATCACTGATGTACTGTGGATCATCACTGATGTACTGATGATCATCACTGATGTACTATAGATCATCACTGATGTACTATGGGCCATCACTGGTGTACTGTGGATCATCACTGATGTACTGTGGATCATCACTGATGTACTATGAATCATCACCGATGTACTATTAATCATCACTGGTGTACTATGAATCGTAACTGGTGTACTATTAATCATCACTGGTGTACTATGGATCATCACTGATGTACTATAGATCATCACTGATGTACTATGGGCCATCACTGGTGTACTATGGATCATCCCTGATGTACTATGGACCATCCCTGATGTACTATGGACCATCACTGATGTACTGTGAATCATCACTGGTGTACTGTGGATCATCACTGATGTACTATAGATAATCACTGATGTACTGTGGATCATCACTGATGTATTATGGGCCATCACTGGTGTACTATGGACCATCCCTGATGTACTATGGATCATCCCTGATGTACTATGGACCATCCCTGATGTACTGTGGATCATCACTGACCCTGCAGGTCTCTGCCGGACAAGTTCGTATGAAGTGGCCAACCTCCCCGCAGAAGAGACACAGACTGCCTTGGACTCGACGTAGACGTTCAGCAGGAGAAAGAGGTAAACTACGAAAACTCAAGAGACCTTGCCTATTCTCTGCCAGACTTCTTCAGGCCATAGCGAACTCCTCCGTTTGGATGTCATAGCTTCTCCCATGTTTCCCGTTATCCTCGGCATTCCATGGTTGAAGGCACACAACCCTCACGTTGACTGGCTTACCGGAGATATTTTTTTTTCGTCCAACTACTGCCAGACGCACTGCCTCTTTGGAGGAACTATCAACTCCACGCCCCTCCTGGGTATCCACCCTGACCATGAAGCCTCTAAACTGATCCCGGTTGCTTATCACGAATTTCTGGACGTCTTTAATAAAAAGGGTGCAGACACTCTTCCACCTCATAGAACTTACGATTGCCCCATTGATCTTCTACCGGGAGCCGAGATCCCGTTTGGTCGGATTTACCCTCTCTCTGAGCCTGAATTGGAAGCCCTGCGTACCTATATCGACGAGAGCCTTGAAAAGCAGTTCATTCGGCCTTCCACTTCACCAGCAGGAGCCGGTATTTTCTTCGTTGAGAAAAAAGACCACACCTTGAGGCCCTGTGTGGACTATCGTGACCTTAACAGGGTCACTGTCAAGAATCGGTACCCTCTTCCTCTGATTCCCGAACTATTCCAGAGGCTGCGAGGGGCACGAGTGTTCTCCAAACTGGACTTGAGGGGTGCCTATAATCTTGTCAGAATCAGGGAGGGAGACGAATGGAAGACGGCCTTCCGGACACGCTTTGGCCACTTTGAGTATTTAGTCATGCCATTCGGGCTCTGCAATGCTCCAGCCACATTCCAGCATCTGGTAAACGATGTTTTTCGGGACTTTCTTGATTTATTCGTCATCGTGTATCTGGATGACATCCTTGTATTCTCTGAAACTTTAGAATCCCATCGGACTCATGTAAAAAAGGTATTAGCTCGATTGCGGGAACACCGACTTTACGCAAAGGCTGAAAAATGCGACTTTGAAAAGCAAGTTGTGCATTTCCTAGGGCTTGTCATCTCCGCCGAGGGAATCTCCATGGACCCTCAGAAAGTCGCTTCTGTCTTGGAATGGCCTGCTCCTACTGACAGAAAAGCTGTACAGAGGTTCGTGGGGTTTGCTAACTTTTATAGAAAATGTATTAAGGACTTTTCTGGCATCATCACTCCCATTACTCAGCTAACGAAACAGCATGTTCCCTTTCGATGGACCCCAGAGGCTCAGACAGCGTTTGAACAGTTGAAAGCCTTATTCACCTCAGCTCCCATCTTGAAACATCCCGATCCCTCCTTAGCTTATGTTTTGGAGGTAGACGCCTCGGAAAATGCAGTTGGGGAAAATGCATTTCCCAACGCCAAGGGCCCAAATCATTGCTCCACCCTGTGGCCTTCTTCTCTAAAAAATTAAATCCTTCCGAAAGGAATTATGATGTTGGTGACCGAGAGCTACTGGCTATCAAGGCCGCTCTTGAAGAATGGCGTTACCTTTTGGAGGGAGCTTCTCACCCAATTCTTATCTTCACAGATCACAAGAATCTTGAGTATTTGAAGACAACTAAACGCCTAAGACCTCGGCAGGCAAGATGGGCACTTTTTTTCTCTCGTTTCATGTTTCATATAACCTACCGTCCTGGCTCAAAGAACGGGAAACCAGATGCCTTGTCCCGCATGTTCAGTGATCCATTTGTATCCTCGGAACCTGATACTATTCTACCAGCCAATAATTTTTTACTTCTTCAGGCGGATCTGATGTCACAAATAAGAAAATATGTGGAAGACCAACCGCCTTCCAAGGACCTGGCTCTTCAACTAAGGGATGGCCTGTACTTCCATAAGAGGCAAATCTTTATCCCAGAATAGTTCAGAGTTGCCGTCCTAGGGTGATGTCATGATCATCCCCTAGCGGGTCACTTTGGGATTCACAAGACGGCTAATTTGATCTCCCGTACATTCTGGTGGCCAAACTTGATGAACGACTGCAAGAAATATGTAAGATCTTGTATTTCATGCCTTCGGAATAAGACAGACAGAGCCAGAACTTGGGGTCTACTTGAGCCCCTTCCTGTACCTGAGAAACCATGGAGCATGATCTCCATGGATTTTATAGTAGAACTTCCCCCATCTGAAGACTTCACTACCATTTTCGTTGTGGTTGATCGTTTGACCAAAATGGCCCACTTTGTACCTCTGCAAGGAACTCCTTCTGCCCCGGAGACTGCCTCAACTTTTATCAAGGAGATTGTAAGGTTGCATGGCATCCCTGACAGCATAGTTTCTGATCGAGGGGTGCAGTTCACTTCTAGATTTTGGAGGGCCTTATGTGAAACTTTGAACATTGAACTCCGCCTCTCCACAGCTTATCACCCACAAACTAATGGACAGACTGAAAGGGTCAATCAAACCCTAGAACAGTACCTACGAGGCTTTTCTTCTTTTGCACAGGATGACTGGCTATCACTTCTCCCACTCGCGGAATTTTCATACAATAATTCCACCCATTCGGCAACCAAACAGTCACCTTTTTTCGCCAATTATGGATACCATCCTTCTTTCTTGCCTGAGCTGCCTATTGATTCGTCTGTACCTGCCGTACAAGACAGGTTGAACTTCCTTAACTCCAACTACCAATTACTGCAGGTCCCAGAACAGTTCAGAGTTGCCGTCCTAGGGCGATGTCATGATCATCCCCTAGCGGGTCACTTTGGGATTCACAAGACGGCTAATTTGATCTCCCGTACATTCTGGTGGCCAAACTTGATGAACGACTGCAAGAAATATGTAAGATCTTGTATTTCATGCCTTCGGAATAAGACAGACAGAGCCAGAACTTGGGGTCTACTTGAGCCCCTTCCTGTACCTGAGAAACCATGGAGCATGATCTCCATGGATTTTATAGTAGAACTTCCCCCATCTGAAGACTTCACTACCATTTTCGTTGTGGTTGATCGTTTGACCAAAATGGCCCACTTTGTACCTCTGCAAGGAACTCCTTCTGCCCCGGAGACTGCCTCAACTTTTATCAAGGAGATTGTAAGGTTGCATGGCATCCCTGACAGCATAGTTTCTGATCGAGGGGTGCAGTTCACTTCTAGATTTTGGAGGGCCTTATGTGAAACTTTGAACATTGAACTCCGCCTCTCCACAGCTTATCACCCACAAACTAATGGACAGACTGAAAGGGTCAATCAAACCCTAGAACAGTACCTACGATGCTTTTCTTCTTTTGCACAGGATGACTGGCTATCACTTCTCCCACTCGCGGAATTTTCATACAATAATTCCACCCATTCGGCAACCAAACAGTCACCTTTTTTCGCCAATTATGGATACCATCCTTCTTTCTTGCCTGAGCTGCCTATTGATTCTTCTGTACCTGCCGTACAAGACAGGTTGAACTTCCTTAACTCCAACTACCAATTACTGCAGGATACAATCTCCAAGACCCAGGCAGATAATAAAAAGTTCTTCGACAAGAAGAGAAGAGGCAATTTGAATCTTGAACCTTTTCCAGTACCTCGCTGCCCGACTGCTACCGAACCCGGCCACCCTTGTGATCCTGCACCAGCCTCCTGCTTGGCTTAACGCTTTCTCCAGTGCCTGTGCTAGCTGTCCATCCTACCAGCTTTCCTGAGTCCAGTTCCTTACCAGATGCTCTGCCTGCATCTCCACGTCTGCAACTCAGCTGACAAGTTCTGCATGCAACTACAGGCACTCGTGTAACTCCTCACCCTAGGTCTGTCCCATTCTCAGTGGGGCTTGGGTTGGAGATACAAGGGAGGCCGACCTCATCATTCCAGACTCCTACCAGGTACGTGACAGTACCAGTCAGCCAGAGATGGAGTCTGGAAGGGAGGCCTCTCCAGCGAAGGACATTTACCAAACTATTTCTGCGCTCTCAAATATTGTGCAGAAGTTACAAGAGCGGGTCACTTTGGGATTCACAAGACGGCTAATTTGATCTCCCGTACATTCTGGTGGCCAAACTTGATGAACGACTGCAAGAAATATGTAAGATCTTGTATTTCATGCCTTCGGAATAAGACAGACAGAGCCAGAACTTGGGGTCTACTTGAGCCCCTTCCTGTACCTGAGAAACCATGGAGCATGATCTCCATGGATTTTATAGTAGAACTTCCCCCATCTGAAGACTTTACTACCATTTTCGTTGTGGTTGATCGTTTGACCAAAATGGCCCACTTTGTACCTCTGCAAGGAACTCCTTCTGCCCCGGAGACTGCCTCAACTTTTATCAAGGAGATTGTAAGGTTGCATGGCATCCCTGACAGCATAGTTTCTGATCGAGGGGTGCAGTTCACTTCTAGATTTTGGAGGGCCTTATGTGAAACATTGAACATTGAACTCCGCCTCTCCACAGCTTATCACCCACAAACTCATGGACAGACTGAAAGGGTCAATCAAACCCTTGAACAGTACCTACGATGCTTTTCTTCTTTTGCACAGGATGACTGGCTATCACTTCTCCCACTCGCGGAATTTTCATACAATAATTCCACCCATTCGGTAACCAAACAGTCACCTTTTTTCGCCAATTATGGATACCATCCTTCTTTCTTGCCTGAGCTGCCTATTGATTCTTCTGTACCTGCCGTACAAGACAGGTTGAACTTCCTTAACTCCAACTACCAATTACTGCAGGTCCCAGAACAGTTCAGAGTTGCCGTCCTAGGGCGATGTCATGATCATCCCCTAGCGGGTCACTTTGGGATTCACAAGACGGCTAATTTGATCTCCCTTACATTCTGGTGGCCAAACTTGATGAACGACTGCAAGAAATATGTAAGATCTTGTATTTCATGCCTTCGGAATAAGACAGACAGAGCCAGAACTTGGGGTCTACTTGAGCTCCTTCCTGTACCTGAGAAACCATGGAGCATGATCTCCATGGATTTTATAGTAGAACTTCCCCCATCTGAAGACTTCACTACCATTTTCGTTGTGGTTGATCGTTTGACCAAAATGGCCCACTTTGTACCTCTGCAAGGAACTCCTTCTGCCCCGGAGACTGCCTCAACTTTCATCAAGGAGATTGTAAGGTTGCATGGCATCCCTGACAGCATAGTTTCTGATCGAGGGGTGCAGTTCACTTCTAGATTTTGAAGGGCCTTATGTGAAATTTTGAACATTGAACTCCGCCTCTCCACAGCTTATCACCCACAAACTAATGGACAGACTGAAAGGGTCAATCAAACCCTAGAACAGTACCTACGATGCTTTTCTTCTTTTGCACAGGATGACTGGCTATCACTTCTCCCACTCGCGGAATTTTCATACAATAATTCCACCCATTCGGCAACCAAACAGTCACCTTTTTTCGCCAATTATGGATACCATCCTTCTTTCTTGCCTGAGCTGCCTATTGATTCTTCTGTACCTGCCGTACAAGACAGGTTGAACTTCCTTAACTCCAACTACCAATTTCTGCAGGATACAATCTCCAAGACCCAGGCAGATAATAAAAAGTTCTTCGACAAGAAGAGAAGAGGCAATTTGAATCTTGAACCTTTTCCAGTACCTCGCTGCCCGTCTGCTACCGAACCCGGCCACCCTTGTGATCCTGCACCAGCCTCCTGCTTGGCTTAACGCTTTCTCCAGTGCCTGTGCTAGCTGTCCATCCTACCAGCTTTCCTGAGTCCAGTTCCTTACCAGATGCTCTGCCTGCATCTCCACGTCTGCAACTCAGCTGACAAGTTCTGCACGCAACTACAGGCACTCGTGTAACTCCTCACCCTAGGTCTGTCCCATTCTCAGTGGGGCTTGGGTTGGAGATACAAGGGAGGCCGACCTCATCCTTCCAGACTCCTACCAGGTACGTGACAGTACCAGTCAGCCAGAGATGGAGTCTGGAAGGGAGGCCTCTCCAGCGAAGGACATTTACCAAACTATTTCTGCGCTCTCAAATATTGTGCAGAAGTTACAAGAGCGGGTCACTTTGGGATTCACAAGACGGCTAATTTGATCTCCCATACATTCTGGTGGCCAAACTTGATGAACGACTGCAAGAAATATGTAAGATCTTGTATTTCATGCCTTCGGAATAAGACAGACAGAGCCAGAACTTGGGGTCTACTTGAGCCCCTTCCTGTACCTGAGAAACCATGGAGCATGATCTCCATGGATTTTATAGTAGAACTTCCCCCATCTGAAGACTTTACTACCATTTTCGTTGTGGTTGATCGTTTGACCAAAATGGCCCACTTTGTACCTCTGCAAGGAACTCCTTCTGCCCCGGAGACTGCCTCAACTTTTATCAAGGAGATTGTAAGGTTGCATGGCATCCCTGACAGCATAGTTTCTGATCGAGGGGTGCAGTTCACTTCTAGATTTTGGAGGGCCTTATGTGAAACATTGAACATTGAACTCCGCCTCTCCACAGCTTATCACCCACAAACTCATGGACAGACTGAAAGGGTCAATCAAACCCTTGAACAGTACCTACGATGCTTTTCTTCTTTTGCACAGGATGACTGGCTATCACTTCTCCCACTCGCGGAATTTTCATACAATAATTCCACCCATTCGGTAACCAAACAGTCACCTTTTTTCGCCAATTATGGATACCATCCTTCTTTCTTGCCTGAGCTGCCTATTGATTCTTCTGTACCTGCCGTACAAGACAGGTTGAACTTCCTTAACTCCAACTACCAATTACTGCAGGTCCCAGAACAGTTCAGAGTTGCCGTCCTAGGGCGATGTCATGATCATCCCCTAGCGGGTCACTTTGGGATTCACAAGACGGCTAATTTGATCTCCCTTACATTCTGGTGGCCAAACTTGATGAACGACTGCAAGAAATATGTAAGATCTTGTATTTCATGCCTTCGGAATAAGACAGACAGAGCCAGAACTTGGGGTCTACTTGAGCTCCTTCCTGTACCTGAGAAACCATGGAGCATGATCTCCATGGATTTTATAGTAGAACTTCCCCCATCTGACGACTTCACTACCATTTTCGTTGTGGTTGATCGTTTGACCAAAATGGCCCACTTTGTACCTCTGCAAGGAACTCCTTCTGCCCCGGAGACTGCCTCAACTTTTATCAAGGAGATTGTAAGGTTGCATGGCATCCCTGACAGCATAGTTTCTGATCGAGGGGTGCAGTTCACTTCTAGATGTTGGAGGGCCTTATGTTAAACTTTGAACATTGAACTCCGCCTCTCCACAGCTTATCACCCACAAACTAATGGACAGACTGAAAGGGTCAATCAAACCCTTGAACAGTACCAACGATGCTTTTCTTCTTTTGCGCAGGATGACTGGCTATCACTTCTCCCACTCGCGGAATTTTCATACAATAATTCCACCCATTCGGCAACCAAACAGTCACCTTTTTTCGCCAATTATGGATACCATCCTTCTTTCTTGCCTGAGCTGCCTATTGATTCTTCTGTACCTGCCGTACAAGACAGATTGAACTTCCTTAACTCAAACTACCAATTACTGCAGGATACAATCTCCAAGACCCAGGCAGACAATAAAAAGTTCTTCGACAAGAAGAGAAGAGGCAATTTGAATCTTGAACCTTTTCCAGTACCTCGCTGCCCGTCTGCTCCCGAACCCGGCCACCCTTGTGATCCTGCACCAGCCTCCTGCTTGGCTTAACGCTGTCTCCAGTGCCTGTGCTAGCTGTCCATCCTACCAGCTTTCCTGAGTCCAGTTCCCTACCAGATGCTCTGCCTGCATCTCCACGTCTGCAACTCAGCTGACAAGTTCTGCACGCAACTACAGGCTCTCGTGTAACTCCTAACCCTAGGTCTGTCCCATCCTCAGTGGGGCTTGGGTTGGAGATACAAGGGAGGCCGACCTCGTCATTCCAGACTCTTACCAGGTACGTGACAGTACCAGTCAGCCAGAGATGGAGTCTGGAAGGGAGGCCTCTCCACCGAAGGACATTTACCAAACTATTTCTGCGCTCTCAAATATTGTGCAGAAGTTACAAGAGCGGGTCACTTTGGGATTCACAAGACGGCTAATTTGATCTTCCGTACACTCTGGTGGCCAAATTTGATGAACGACTGCAAGAAATATGTAAGATCTTGTATTTCATGCCTTCGGAATAAGACAGACAGAGCCAGAACTTGGGGTCTACTTGAGCCCCTTCCTGTACCTGAGAAACCATGGAGCATGATCTCCATGGATTTTATAGTAGAACTTCCCCCATCTGAAGACTTCACTACCATTTTCGTTGTGGTTGATCGTTTGACCAAAATGGCCCACTTTGTACCTCTGCAAGGAACTCCTTCTGCCCCGGAGACTGCCTCAACTTTCATCAAGGAGATTGTAAGGTTGCATGGCATCCCTGACAGCATAGTTTCTGATCGAGGGGTGCAGTTCACTTCTAGATTTTGGAGGGCCTTATGTGAAACTTTGAACATTGAACTCGGCCTCTCCACAGCTTATCACCCACAAACTAATGGACAGACTGAAAGGGTCAATCAAACCCTAGAACAGTACCTACGATGCTTTTCTTCTTTTGCACAGGATGACTGGCTATCACTTCTCCCACTCGCGGAATTTTCATACAATAATTCCACCCATTCGGCAACCAAACAGTCACCTTTTTTCGCCAATTATGGATACCATCCTTCTTTCTTGCCTGAGCTGCCTATTGATTCTTCTGTACCTGCCGTACAAGACAGGTTGAACTTCCTTAACTCCAACTACCAATTACTGCAGGATACAATCTCCAAGACCCAGGCAGATAATAAAAAGTTCTTCGACAAGAAGAGAAGAGGCAATTTGAATCTTGAACCTTTTCCAGTACCTCGCTGCCCGTCTGCTACCGAACCCGGCCACCCTTGTGATCCTGCACCAGCCTCCTGCTTGGCTTAACGCTTTCTCCAGTGCCTGTGCTAGCTGTCCATCCTACCAGCTTTCCTGAGTCCAGTTCCTTACCAGATGCTCTGCCTGCATCTCCACGTCTGCAACTCAGCTGACAAGTTCTGCACACAACTACAGGCACTCGTGTAACTCCTCACCCTAGGTCTGTCCCATTCTCAGTGGGGCTTGGGTTGGAGATACAAGGGAGGCCGACCTCATCCTTCCAGACTCCTACCAGGTACCTGACAGTACCAGTCAGCCAGAGATGGAGTCTGGAAGGGAGGCCTCTCCAGCGAAGGACATTTACCAAACTATTTCTGCGCTCTCAAATATTGTGCAGAAGTTACAAGAGCGGGTCACTTTGGGATTCACAAGACAGCTAATTTGATCTCCCGTACATTCTGGTGGCCAAACTTGATGAACGACTTCAAGAAATATGTAAGATCTTGTATTTCATGCCTTCGGAATAAGACAGACAGAGCCAGAACTTGGGGTCTACTTGAGCCCCTTCCTGTACCTGAGAAACCATGGAGCATGATCTCCATGGATTTTATAGTAGAACTTCCCCCATCTGAAGACTTTACTACCATTTTCGTTGTGGTTGATCGTTTGACCAAAATGGCCCACTTTGTACCTCTGCAAGGAACTCCTTCTGCCCCGGAGACTGCCTCAACTTTTATCAAGGAGATTGTAAGGTTGCATGGCATCCCTGACAGCATAGTTTCTGATCGAGGGGTGCAGTTCACTTCTAGATTTTGGAGGGCCTTATGTGAAACTTTGAACATTGAACTCCGCCTCTCCACAGCTTATCACCCACAAACTCATGGACAGACTGAAAGGGTCAATCAAACCCTTGAACAGTACCTACGATGCTTTTCTTCTTTTGCACAGGATGACTGGCTATCACTTCTCCCACTCGCGGAATTTTCATACAATAATTCCACCCATTCGGTAACCAAACAGTCACCTTTTTTCGCCAATTATGGATACCATCCTTCTTTCTTGCCTGAGCTGCCTATTGATTCTTCTGTACCTGCCGTACAAGACAGGTTGAACTTCCTTAACTCCAACTACCAATTACTGCAGGTCCCAGAACAGTTCAGAGTTGCCGTCCTAGGGCGATGTCATGATCATCCCCTAGCGGGTCACTTTGGGATTCACAAGACGGCTAATTTGATCTCCCTTACATTCTGGTGGCCAAACTTGATGAACGACTGCAAGAAATATGTAAGATCTTGTATTTCATGCCTTCGGAATAAGACAGACAGAGCCAGAACTTGGGGTCTACTTGAGCTCCTTCCTGTACCTGAGAAACCATGGAGCATGATCTCCATGGATTTTATAGTAGAACTTCCCCCATCTGAAGACTTCACTACCATTTTCGTTGTGGTTGATCGTTTGACCAAAATGGCCCACTTTGTACCTCTGCAAGGAACTCCTTCTGCCCCGGAGACTGCCTCAACTTTCATCAAGGAGATTGTAAGGTTGCATGGCATCCCTGACAGCATAGTTTCTGATCGAGGGGTGCAGTTCACTTCTAGATTTTGGAGGGCCTTATGTGAAACTTTGAACATTGAACTCCGCCTCTCCACAGCTTATCACCCACAAACTAATGGACAGACTGAAAGGGTCAATCAAACCCTAGAACAGTACCTACGATGCTTTTCTTCTTTTGCACAGGATGACTGGCTATCACTTCTCCCACTCGCGGAATTTTCATACAATAATTCCACCCATTCGGCAACCAAACAGTCACCTTTTTTCGCCAATTATGGATACCATCCTTCTTTCTTGCCTGAGCTGCCTATTGATTCTTCTGTACCTGCCGTACAAGACAGGTTGAACTTCCTTAACTCCAACTACCAATTACTGCAGGATACAATCTCCAAGACCCAGGCAGATAATAAAAAGTTCTTCGACAAGAAGAGAAGAGGCAATTTGAATCTTGAACCTTTTCCAGTACCTCGCTGCCCGTCTGCTACCGAACCCGGCCACCCTTGTGATCCTGCACCAGCCTCCTGCTTGGCTTAACGCTTTCTCCAGTGCCTGTGCTAGCTGTCCATCCTACCAGCTTTCCTGAGTCCAGTTCCTTACCAGATGCTCTGCCTGCATCTCCACGTCTGCAACTCAGCTGACAAGTTCTGCACGCAACTACAGGCACTCGTGTAACTCCTCACCCTAGGTCTGTCCCATTCTCAGTGGGGCTTGGGTTGGAGATACAAGGGAGGCCGACCTCATCCTTCCAGACTCCTACCAGGTACGTGACAGTACCAGTCAGCCAGAGATGGAGTCTGGAAGGGAGGCCTCTCCAGCGAAGGACATTTACCAAACTATTTCTGCGCTCTCAAATATTGTGCAGAAGTTACAAGAGCGGGTCACTTTGGGATTCACAAGACGGCTAATTTGATCTCCCGTACATTCTGGTGGCCAAACTTGATGAACGACTGCAAGAAATATGTAAGATCTTGTATTTCATGCCTTCGGAATAAGACAGACAGAGCCAGAACTTGGGGTCTACTTGAGCCCCTTCCTGTACCTGAGAAACCATGGAGCATGATCTCCATGGATTTTATAGTAGAACTTCCCCCATCTGAAGACTTTACTACCATTTTCGTTGTGGTTGATCGTTTGACCAAAATGGCCCACTTTGTACCTCTGCAAGGAACTCCTTCTGCCCCGGAGACTGCCTCAACTTTTATCAAGGAGATTGTAAGGTTGCATGGCATCCCTGACAGCATAGTTTCTGATCGAGGGGTGCAGTTCACTTCTAGATTTTGGAGGGCCTTATGTGAAACATTGAACATTGAACTCCGCCTCTCCACAGCTTATCACCCACAAACTCATGGACAGACTGAAAGGGTCAATCAAACCCTTGAACAGTACCTACGATGCTTTTCTTCTTTTGCACAGGATGACTGGCTATCACTTCTCCCACTCGCGGAATTTTCATACAATAATTCCACCCATTCGGTAACCAAACAGTCACCTTTTTTCGCCAATTATGGATACCATCCTTCTTTCTTGCCTGAGCTGCCTATTGATTCTTCTGTACCTGCCGTACAAGACAGGTTGAACTTCCTTAACTCCAACTACCAATTACTGCAGGTCCCAGAACAGTTCAGAGTTGCCGTCCTAGGGCGATGTCATGATCATCCCCTAGCGGGTCACTTTGGGATTCACAAGACGGCTAATTTGATCTCCCTTACATTCTGGTGGCCAAACTTGATGAACGACTGCAAGAAATATGTAAGATCTTGTATTTCATGCCTTCGGAATAAGACAGACAGAGCCAGAACTTGGGGTCTACTTGAGCTCCTTCCTGTACCTGAGAAACCATGGAGCATGATCTCCATGGATTTTATGGTAGAACTTCCCCCATCTGAAGACTTCACTACCATTTTCGTTGTGGTTGATCGTTTGACCAAAATGGCCCACTTTGTACCTCTGCAAGGAACTCCTTCTGCCCCGGAGACTGCCTCAACTTTTATCAAGGAGATTGTAAGGTTGCATGGCATCCCTGACAGCATAGTTTCTGATCGAGGGGTGCAGTTCACTTCTAGATGTTGGAGGGCCTTATGTTAAACTTTGAACATTGAACTCCGCCTCTCCACAGCTTATCACCCACAAACTAATGGACAGACTGAAAGGGTCAATCAAACCCTTGAACAGTACCAACGATGCTTTTCTTCTTTTGCGCAGGATGACTGGCTATCACTTCTCCCACTCGCGGAATTTTCATACAATAATTCCACCCATTCGGCAACCAAACAGTCACCTTTTTTCGCCAATTATGGATACCATCCTTCTTTCTTGCCTGAGCTGCCTATTGATTCTTCTGTACCTGCCGTACAAGACAGATTGAACTTCCTTAACTCAAACTACCAATTACTGCAGGATACAATCTCCAAGACCCAGGCAGACAATAAAAAGTTATTCGACAAGAAGAGAAGAGGCAATTTGAATCTTGAACCTTTTCCAGTACCTCGCTGCCCGTCTGCTCCCGAACCCGGCCACCCTTGTGATCCTGCACCAGCCTCCTGCTTGGCTTAACGCTGTCTCCAGTGCCTGTGCTAGCTGTCCATCCTATCAGCTTTCCTGAGTCCAGTTCCCTACCAGATGCTCTGCCTGCATCTCCACGTCTGCAACTCAGCTGACAAGTTCTGCACGCAACTACAGGCTCTCGTGTAACTCCTAACCCTAGGTCTGTCCCATCCTCAGTGGGGCTTGGGTTGGAGATACAAGGGAGGCCGACCTCGTCATTCCAGACTCCTACCAGGTACGTGACAGTACCAGTCAGCCAGAGATGGAGTCTGGAAGGGAGGCCTCTCCACCGAAGGACATTTACCAAACTATTTCTGCGCTCTCAAATATTGTGCAGAAGTTACAAGAGCGGGTCACTTTGGGATTCACAAGACGGCTAATTTGATCTTCCGTACATTCTGGTGGCCAAATTTGATGAACGACTGCAAGAAATATGTAAGATCTTGTATTTCATGCCTTCGGAATAAGACAGACAGAGCCAGAACTTGGGGTCTACTTGAGCCCCTTCCTGTACCTGAGAAACTATGGAGCATGATCTCCATGGATTTTATAGTAGAACTTCCCCCATCTGAAGACTTCACTACCATTTTCGTTGTGGTTGATCGTTTGACCAAAATGGCCCACTTTGTACCTCTGCAAGGAACTCCTTCTGCCCCGGAGACTGCCTCAACTTTTATCAAGGAGATTGTAAGGTTGCATGGCATCCCTGACAGCATAGTTTCTAATCGAGGGGTGCAGTTCACTTCTAGATTTTGGAGGGCCTTATGTGAAACTTTGAACATTGAACTCCGCCTCTCCACAGCTTATCACCCACAAACTAATGGACAGACTGAAAGGGTCAATCAAACCCTTGAACAGTACCTACGAGGCTTTTCTTCTTTTGCACAGGATGACTGGCTATCACTTCTCCCACTCGCGGAATTTTCATACAATAATTCCACCCATTCGGCAACCAAACAGTCACCTTTTTTCGCCAATTATGGATACCATCCTTCTTTCTTGCCTGAGCTGCCTATTGATTCTTCTGTACCTGCCGTACAAGACAGGTTGAACTTCCTTAACTCCAACTACCAATTACTGCAGGTCCCAGAACAGTTCAGAGTTTCCGTCCTAGGGCGATGTCATGATCATCCCCTAGCGGGTCACTTTGGGATTCACAAGACGGCTAATTTGATCTCCCGTACATTCTGGTGGCCAAACTTGATGAACGACTGCAAGAAATATGTAAGATCTTGTATTTCATGCCTTCGGAATAAGACAGATAGAGCCAGAACTTGGGGTCTACTTGAGCCCCTTCCTGTACCTGAGAAACCATGGAGCATGATCTCCATGGATTTTATAGTAGAACTTCCCCCATCTGAAGACTTCACTACCATTTTCGTTGTGGTTGATCGTTTGACCAAAATGGCCCACTTTGTACCTCTGCAAGGAACTCCTTCTGCCCCGGAGACTGCCTCAATTTTTATCAAGGAGATTGTAAGGTTGCATGGCATCCCTGACAGCATAGTTTCTGATCGAGGGGTGCAGTTCACTTCTAGATTTTGGAGGGCCTTATGTGAAACTTTGAACATTAAACTCCGCCTCTCCACAACTTATCACCCACAAACTAATGGACAGACTGAAAGGGTCAATCAAACCCTAGAACAGTACCTACGATGCTTTTCTTCTTTTGCACAGGATGACTGGCTATCACTTCTCCCACTCGCGGAATTTTCATACAATAATTCCACCCATTCGGCAACCAAACAGTCACCTTTTTTCGCCAATTATGGATACCATCCTTCTTTCTTGCCTGAGCTGCCTATTGATTCTTCTGTACCTGCCGTACAAGACAGGTTGAACTTCCTTAACTCCAACTACCAATTACTGCAGGATACAATCTCCAAGACCCAGGCAGATAATAAAAAGTTCTTCGACAAGAAGAGAAGAGGCAATTTGAATCTTGAACCTTTTCCAGTACCTCGCTGCCCGTCTGCTACCGAACCCGGCCACCCTTGTGATCCTGCACCAGCCTCCTGCTTGGCTTAACGCTTTCTCCAGTGCCTGTGCTAGCTGTCCATCCTACCAGCTTTCCTGAGTCCAGTTCCTTACCAGATGCTCTGCCTGCATCTCCACGTCTGCAACTCAGCTGACAAGTTCTGCACGCAACTACAGGCACTCGTGTAACTCCTCACCCTAGGTCTGTCCCATCCTCAGTGGGGCTTGGGTTGGAGATACAAGGGAGGCCGACCTCGTCATTCCAGACTCCTACCAGGTACGTGACAGTACCAGTCAGCCAGAGATGGAGTCTGGAAGGGAGGCCTCTCCACCGAAGGACATTTACCAAACTATTTCTGCGCTCTCAAATATTGTGCAGAAGTTACAAGAGCGGGTCACTTTGGGATTCACAAGACGGCTAATTTGATCTCCCGTACATTCTGGTGGCCAAACTTGATGAACGACTGCAAGAAATATGTAAGATCTTGTATTTCATGCCTTCGGAATAAGACAGACAGAGCCAGAACTTGGGGTCTACTTGAGCCCCTTCCTGTACCTGAGAAACCATGGAGCATGATCTCCATGGATTTTATAGTAGAACTTCCCCCATCTGAAGACTTTACTACCATTTTCGTTGTGGTTGATCGTTTGACCAAAATGGCCCACTTTGTACCTCTGCAAGGAACTCCTTCTGCCCCGGAGACTGCCTCAACTTTTATTAAGGAGATTGTAAGGTTGCATTGCATCCCTGACAGCATAGTTTCTGATCAAGGGGTGCAGTTCACTTCTAGATCTTGGAGGGCCTTATGTGAAACATTGAACATTGAACTCCGCCTCTCCACAGCTTATCACCCACAAACTAATGGACAGACTGAAAGGGTCAATCAAACCCTTGAACAGTACCTACGATGCTTTTCTTCTTTTGCACAGGATGACTGGCTATCACTTCTCCCACTCGCGGAATTTTCATACAATAATTCCACCCATTTGGTAACCAAACAGTCACCTTTTTTCGCCAATTATGGATACCATCCTTCTTTCTTACCTGAGCTGATCCTCGGAATC
This sequence comes from Rana muscosa, assembly GCA_029206835.1. NCBI lineage: Eukaryota > Metazoa > Chordata > Amphibia > Anura > Ranidae > Rana > Rana muscosa. The sequence continues at coordinate 2,530,553 of JARGYO010000232.1, forward strand.
TGATACTATTCTACCAGCCAATAATTTTTTACTTCTTCAGGCGGATCTGATGTCACAAATAAGAAAATATGTGGAAGACCAACCGCCTTCCAAGGACCTGGCTCTTCAACTAAGGGATGGCCTGTACTTCCCTAAGAGGCAAATCTTTATCCCAGAACAGTTCAGAGTTGCCGTCCTAGGGCGATGTCATGATCATCCCCTAGCGGGTCACTTTGGGATTCACAAGACGGCTAATTCGATCTCCCGTACATTCTGGTGGCCAAACTTGATGAACGACTGCAAGAAATATGTAAGATTTTGTATTTCATGCCTTCGGAATAAGACAGACAGAGCCAGAACTTGGGGTCTACTTGAGCCCCTTCCTGTACCTGAGAAACCATGGAGCATGATCTCCATGGATTTTATAGTAGAACTTCCCCCATCTGAAGACTTCACTACCATTTTCGTTGTGGTTGATCGTTTGACCAAAATGGCCCACTTTGTACCTCTGCAAGGAACTCCTTCTGCCCCGGAGACTGCCTCAATTTTTATCAAGGAGATTGTAAGGTTGCATGGCATCCCTGACAGCATAGTTTCTGATCGAGGGGTGCAGTTCACTTCTAGATGTTGGAGGGCCTTATGTGAAACTTTGAACATTGAACTCCGCCTCTCCACAGCTTATCACCCACAAACTAATGGACAGACTGAAAGGGTCAATCAAACCCTAGAACAGTACCTACGATGCTTTTCTTCTTTTGCACAGGATGACTGGCTATCACTTCTCCCACTCGCGGAATTTTCATACAATAATTCCACCCATTCGGCAACCAAACAGTCACCTTTTTTCGCCAATTATGGATACCATCCTTCTTTCTTGCCTGAGCTGCCTATTGATTCTTCTGTACCTGCCGTACAAGACAGGTTGAACTTCCTTAACTCAAACTACCAATTACTGCAGGATACAATCTCCAAGACCCAGGCAGATAATAAAAAGTTCTTCGACAAGAAGAGAAGAGGCAATTTGAATCTTGAACCTTTTCCAGTACCTCGCTGCCCGTCTGCTACCGAACCCGGCCACCCTTGTGATCCTGCACCAGTTTCCTGCTTGGCTTAACGCTGTCTCCAGTGCCTGTGCTAGCTGTCCATCCTACCAGCTTTCCTGAGTCCAGTTCCTTACCAGATGCTCTGCCTGCATCTCCACGTCTGCAACTCAGCTGACAAGTTCTGTACGCAACTACAGGCACTCGTGTAACTCCTCACCCTAGGTCTGTCCCATCCTCAGTGGGGCTTGGGTTGGAGATACAAGGGAGGCCGACCTCGTCATTCCAGACTCCTACCAGGTACGTGACAGTACCAGTCAGCCAGAGATGGAGTCTGGAAGGGAGGCCTCTCCACCGAAGGACATTTACCAAACTATTTCTGCGCTCTCAAATATTGTGCAGAAGTTACAAGAGCGGGTCACTTTGGGATTCACAAGACGGCCAATTTGATCTCCCGTACATTCTGGTGGCCAAATTTGATGAACGACTGCAAGAAATATGTAAGATCTTGTATTTCATGCCTTCGGAATAAGACAGACAGAGCCAGAACTTGGGGTCTACTTGAGCCCCTTCCTGTACCTGAGAAACCATGGAGCATGATCTCCATGGATTTTATAGTAGAACTTCCCCCATCTGAAGACTTCACTACCATTTTCGTTGTGGTTGATCGTTTGACCAAAATGGCCCACTTTGTACCTCTGCAAGGAACTCCTTCTGCCCCGGAGACTGCCTCAACTTTTATCAAGGAGATTGTAAGGTTGCATGGCATCCCTGACAGCATAGTTTCTGATCAAGGGGTGCAGTTCACTTCTAGATTTTGGAGGGCCTTATGTGAAACTTTGAACATTGAACTCCGCCTCTCCACAGCTTATCACCCACAAACTAATGGACAGACTGAAAGGGTCAATCAAACCCTTGAACAGTACCTACGATGCTTTTCTTCTTTTGCGCAGGATGACTGGCTATCACTTCTCCCACTCGCGGAATTTTCATACAATAATTCCACCCATTCGGCAACCAAACAGTCACCTTTTTTCGCCAATTATGGATACCATCCTTCTTTCTTGCCTGAGCTGCCTATTGATTCTTCTGTACCTGCCGTACAAGACAGGTTGAACTTCCTTAACTCCAACTACCAATTACTGCAGGTCCCAGAACAGTTCAGAGTTGCCGTCCTAGGGCGATGTCATGATCATCCCCTAGCGGGTCACTTTGGGATTCACAAGACGGCTAATTTGATCTCCCGTACATTCTGGTGGCCAAACTTGATGAACGACTGCAAGAAATATGTAAGATCTTGTATTTCATGCCTTCGGAATAAGACAGACAGAGCCAGAACTTGGGGTCTACTTGAGCCCCTTCCTGTACCTGAGAAACCATGGAGCATGATCTCCATGGATTTTATAGTAGAACTTCCCCCATCTGAAGACTTCACTACCATTTTCGTTGTGGTTGATCGTTTGACCAAAATGGCCCACTTTGTACCTCTGCAAGGAACTCCTTCTGCCCCGGAGACTGCCTCAACTTTTATCAAGGAGATTGTAAGGTTGCATGGCATCCCTGACAGCATAGTTTCTGATCGAGGGGTGCAGTTCACTTCTAGATGTTGGAGGGCCTTATGTGAAACTTTGAACATTGAACTCCGCCTCTCCACAGCTTATCACCCACAAACTAATGGACAGACTGAAAGGGTCAATCAAACCCTTGAACAGTACCTACGATGCTTTTCTTCTTTTGCACAGGATGACTGGCTATCACTTCTCCCACTCGCGGAATTTTCATACAATAATTCCACCCATTCGGCAACCAAACAGTCACCTTTTTTCGCCAATTATGGATACCATCCTTCTTTCTTGCCTGAGCTGCCTATTGATTCTTCTGTACCTGCCGTACAAGACAGGTTGAACTTCCTTAACTCCAACTACCAATTACTGCAGGATACAATCTCCAAGACCCAGGCAGATAATAAAAAGTTCTTCGACAAGAACAGAAGAGGCAATTTGAATCTTGAACCTGGAGATAAGGTCTGGCTTTCCACAGCGAACTTGAAACTAAGTTGCCCCTTGAGGAAGCTTGGCCCAAGATTTTTGGGGCCTTTTCCAGTACCTCGCTGCCCGTCTGCTACCGAACCCGGCCACCCTTTTGATCCTGCACCAGCCTCCTGCTTGGCTTAACGCTGTCTCCAGTGCCTGTGCTAGCTGTCCATCCTACCAGCTTTCCTGAGTCCAGTTCCTTACCAGATGCTCTGCCTGCATCTCCACGTCTGCAACTCAGCTGACAAGTTCTGCACGCAACTACAGGCTCTCGTGTAACTCCTCACCCTTGGTCTGTCCCATCCTCAGTGGGGCTTGGGTTGGAGATACAAGGGAGGCCGACCTCGTCATTCCAGACTCCTACCAGGTACGTGACAGTACCAGTCAGCCAGAGATGGAGTCTGGAAGGGAGGCCTCTCCACCGAAGGACATTTACCAAACTATTTCTGCGCTCTCAAATATTGTGCAGAAGTTACAAGAGCGGGTCACTTTGGGATTCACAAGACGGCTAATTTGATCTCCCGTACATTCTAGTGGCCAAACTTGATGAACGACTGCAAGAAATATGTAAGATCTTGTATTTCATGCCTTCGGAATAAGACAGACAGAGCCAGAACTTGGGGTCTACTTGAGCCCCTTCCTGTACCTGAGAAACCATGGAGCATGATCTCCATGGATTTTATAGTAGAACTTCCCCCATCTGAAGACTTTACTACCATTTTCGTTGTGGTTGATCGTTTGACCAAAATGGCCCACTTTGTACCTCTGCAAGGAACTCCTTCTGCCCCGGAGACTGCCTCAACTTTTATCAAGGAGATTGTAAGGTTGCATGGCATCCCTGACAGCATAGTTTCTGATCGAGGGGTGCAGTTCACTTCTAGATTTTGGAGGGCCTTATGTGAAACTTTGAACATTGAACTCCGCCTCTCCACAGCTTATCACCCACAAACTAATGGACAGACTGAAAGGGTCAATCAAACCCTTGAACAGTACCTACGATGCTTTTCTTCTATTGCACAGGATGACTGGCTATCACTTCTCCCACTCGCGGAATTTTCATACAATAATTCCACCCATTCGGTAACCAAACAGTCACCTTTTTTCGCCAATTATGGATGCCATCCTTCTTTCTTGCCTGAGCTGCCTATTGATTCTTCTGTACCTGCCGTACAAGACAGGTTGAACTTCCTTAACTCCAACTACCAATTACTGCAGGTCCCAGAACAGTTCAGAGTTGCCGTCCTAGGGCGATGTCATGATCATCCCCTAGCGGGTCACTTTGGGATTCACAAGACGGCTAATTTGATCTCCCGTACATTCTGGTGGCCAAACTTGTTGAACGACTGCAAGAAATATGTAAGATCTTGTATTTCATGCCTTCGGAATAAGACAGACAGAGCCAGAACTTGGGGTCTACTTGAGCCCCTTCCTGTACCTGAGAAACCATGGAGCATGATCTCCATGGATTTTATAGTAGAACTTCCCCCATCTGAAGACTTCACTACCATTTTCGTTGTGGTTGATCGTTTGACCAAAATGGCCCACTTTGTACCTCTGCAAGGAACTCCTTCTGCCCCGGAGACTGCCTCAACTTTTATCAAGGAGATTGTAAGGTTGCATGGCATCCCTGACAGCATAGTTTCTGATCGAGGGGTGCAGTTCACTTCTAGATGTTGGAGGGCCTTATGTGAAACTTTGAACATTGAACTCCGCCTCTCCACAGCTTATCACCCACAAACTAATGGACAGACTGAAAGGGTCAATCAAACCCTTGAACAGTACCTACGATGCTTTTCTTCTTTTGCACAGGATGACTGGCTATCACTTCTCCCACTCGCGGAATTTTCATACAATAATTCCACCCATTCGGCAACCAAACAGTCACCTTTTTTCGCCAATTATGGATACCATCCTTCTTTCTTGCCTGAGCTGCCTATTGATTCTTCTGTACCTGCCGTACAAGACAGGTTGAACTTCCTTAACTCCAACTACCAATTACTGCAGGATACAATCTCCAAGACCCAGGCAGATAATAAAAAGTTCTTCGACAAGAAGAGAAGAGGCAATTTGAATCTTGAACCTGGAGATAAGGTCTGGCTTTCCACAGCGAACTTGAAACTAAGTTGCCCCTCGAGGAAGCTTGGCCCAAGATTTTTGGGGCCTTTTCAAGTACCTCGCTGCCCGTCTGCTACCGAACCCGGCCACCCTTGTGATCCTGCACCAGCCTCCTGCTTGGCTTAACGCTGTCTCCAGTGCCTGTGCTAGCTGTCCATCCTACCAGCTTTCCTGAGTCCAGTTCCTTACCAGATGCTCTGCCTGCATCTCCACGTCTGCAAATCAGCTGACAAGTTCTGCACGCAACTACAGGCTCTCGTGTAACTCCTCACCCTAGGTCTGTCCCATCCTCAGTGGGGCTTGGGTTGGAGATACAAGGGAGGCCGACCTCGTCATTCCAGACTCCTACCAGGTACGTGAGAGTACCAGTCAGCCAGAGATGGAGTCTGGAAGGGAGGCCTCTCCACCGAAGGACATTTACCAAACTATTTCTGCGCTCTCAAATATTGTGCAGAAGTTACAAGAGCGGGTCACTTTGGGATTCACAAGACGGCTAATTTGATCTCCCGTACATTCTAGTGGCCAAACTTGATGAACGACTGCAAGAAATATGTAAGATCTTGTATTTCATGCCTTCGGAATAAGACAGACAGAGCCAGAACTTGGGGTCTACTTGAGCCCCTTCCTGTACCTGAGAAACCATGGAGCATGATCTCCATGGATTTTATAGTAGAACTTCCCCCATCTGAAGACTTCACTACCATTTTCGTTGTGGTTGATCGTTTGACCAAAATGGCCCACTTTGTACCTCTGCAAGGAACTCCTTCTGCCCCGGAGACTGCCTCAACTTTTATCAAGGAGATTGTAAGGTTGCATGGCATCCCTGACAGCATAGTTTCTGATCGAGGGGTGCAGTTCACTTCTAGATTTTGGAGGGCCTTATGTGAAACTTTGAACATTGAACTCCGCCTCTCCACAGCTTATCACCCACAAACTAATGGACAGACTGAAAGGGTCAATCAAACCCTTGAACAGTACCTACGATGCTTTTCTTCTTTTGCACAGGATGACTGGCTATCACTTCTCCCACTCGCGGAATTTTCATACAATAATTCCACCCATTCGGTAACCAAACAGTCACCTTTTTTCGCCAATTATGGATACCATCCTTCTTTCTTGCCTGAGCTGCCTATTGATTCTTCTGTACCTGCCGTACAAGACAGGTTGAACTTCCTTAACTCCAACTACCAATTACTGCAGGTCCCAGAACAGTTCAGAGTTGCCGTCCTAGGGCGATGTCATGATCATCCCCTAGCGGGTCACTTTGGGATTCACAAGACGGCTAATTTGATCTCCCGTACATTCTGGTGGCCAAACTTGATGAACGACTGCAGGAAATATGTAAGATCTTGTATTTCATGCCTTCGGAATAAGACAGACAGAGCCAGAACTTGGGGTCTACTTGAGCCCCTTCCTGTACCTGAGAAACCATGGAGCATGATCTCCATGGATTTTATAGTAGAACTTCCCCCATCTGAAGACTTCACTACCATTTTCATTGTGGTTGATCGTTTGACCAAAATGGCCCACTTTGTACCTCTGCAAGGAACTCCTTCTGCCCCGGAGACTGCCTCAACTTTTATCAAGGAGATTGTAAGGTTGCATGGCATCCCTGACAGCATAGTTTCTGATCGAGGGGTGCAGTTCACTTCTAGATTTTGGAGGGCCTTATGTGAAACTTTGAACATTGAACTCCGCCTCTCCACAGCTTATCACCCACAAACTAATGGACAGACTGAAAGGGTCAATCAAACCCTTGAACAGTACCTACAATGCTTTTCTTCTTTTGCACAGGATGACTGGCTATCACTTCTCCCACTCGCGGAATTTTCATACAATAATTCCACCCATTCGGCAACCAAACAGTCACCTTTTTTCGCCAATTATGGATACCATCCTTCTTTCTTGCCTGAGCTGCCTATTGATTCTTCTGTACCTGCCGTACAAGACAGGTTGAACTTCCTTAACTCCAACTACCAATTACTGCAGGATACAATCTCCAAGACCCAGGCAGATAATAAAAAGTTCTTTGACAAGAACAGAAGAGGCAATTTGAATCTTGAACCTTTTCCAGTACCTCGCTGCCCGTCTGCTACCGAACCCGGCCACCCTTGTGATCCTGCACCAGCCTCCTGCTTGGCTTAACGCTGTCTCCAGTGCCTGTGCTAGCTGTCCATCCTACCAGCTTTCCTGAGTCCAGTTCCTTACCAGATGCTCTGCCTGCATCTCCACGTCTCACTCGTGTAACTCCTCACCCTAGGTCTGTCCCATCCTCAGTGGGGCTTGGGTTGGAGATACAAGGGAGGCCGACCTCGTCATTCCAGAATCCTACCAGGTCACTGTCGAGAATCGGTACCCTCTTCCTCTGATTCCCGAACTATTCCAGAGGCTGCGAGGGGCACGAGTGTTCTCCAAACTGGACTTGAGGGGTGCCTATAATCTTGTCAGAATCAGGGAGGGAGACGAATGGAAGACGGCCTTCCCGACACGCTTTGGCCACTTTGAGTATTTAGTCATGCCATTCGGGCTCTGCAATGCTCCAGCCACATTCCAGCATCTGGTAAACGATGTTTTTCGGGACTTTCTTGATTTATTCGTCATCGTGTATCTGGATGACATCCTTGTATTCTCTGAAACTTTAGAATCCCATCGGACTCATGTAAAAAAGGTATTAGCTCGATTGCGGGAACACCGACTTTACGCAAAGGCTGAAAAATGCGACTTTGAAAAGCAAGTTGTGCATTTCCTAGGGCTTGTCATCTTCGCCGAGGGAATCTCCATAGACCCTCAGAAAGTCGCTTCTGTCTTGGAATGGCCTGCTCCTACTGACAGAAAAGCTGTACAGAGGTTCGTGGGGTTTGCTAACCCTGGGAAGGATCAGTCACATGTCTCTCTTCCCATCAAGCTTCAGCTCCCCGAAAAGACGGTTTCAGTACTTGCAATCATAGACTCTGGGGCCTGCAGCTGTTTTGTGGACTCTGCATTTGCTTCTCTTCAGCAGCTGCCCTTGGGTACCAAGAGGCAAGGGTTCCATGTCCATCTGGCTGACGGCTCCGGTATTAAATCAGGCCCGGTTACTCAAGAGACCTTGCCTATTCTCTGCCAGACTTCTTCAGGCCATAGCGAACTCCTCCGTTTGGATGTCATAGCTTCTCCCATGTTTCCCGTTATCCTCGGCATTCCATGGTTGAAGGCACACAACCCTCACGTTGACTGGCTTACCGGAGATATATTTTTTTTTTCGTCCAACTACTGCCAGACGCACTGCCTCTTGGGAGGAACTGTCAACTCCACGCCCCTCCTGGGTATCCACCCTGACCATGAAGCCTCTAAACTGATCCCGGTTGCTTACCACGAATTTCTGGACGTCTTTAATAAAAAGGGTGCAGACACTCTTCCACCTCATAGAACTTACGATTGCCCCATTGAACTTCTACCGGGAGCCGAGATCCCGTTTGGTCGGATTTACCCTCTCTCTGAGCCTGAATTGGAAGCCCTGCGTACCTATATCGACGAGAGCCTTGAAAAGCAGTTCATTCGGCCTTCCACTTCACCAGCAGGAGCCGGTATTTTCTTCGTTGAGAAAAAAGACCACACCTTGAGGCCCTGTGTGGACTATCGTGACCTTAACAGGGTCACTGTCAAGAATCGGTACCCTCTTCCTCTGATTCCCGAACTATTCCAGAGGCTGCGAGGGGCACGAGTGTTCTCCAAACTGGACTTGAGGGGTGCCTATAATCTTGTCAGAATCAGGGAGGGAGACGAATGGAAGACGGCCTTCCGGACACGCTTTGGCCACTTTGAGTATTTAGTCATGCCATTCGGGCTCTGCAATGCTCCAGCCACATTCCAGCATCTGGTAAACGATGTTTTTCGGGACTTTTTTGATTTATTCGTCATCGTGTATCTGGATGACATCCTTGTATTCTCTGAAACTTTAGAATCCCATCGGACTCATGTAAAAAAGGTATTAGCTCGATTGCGGGAACACCGACTTTAAGCAAAGGCTGAGAAATGCGACTTTGAAAAGCAAGTTGTGCATTTCCTAGGGCTTGTCATCTCCGCCGAGGGAATCTCCATGGACCCTCAGAAAGTCGCTTCTGTCTTGGAATGGCCTGCTCCTACTGACAGAAAAGCTGTACAGAGGTTCGTGGGGTTTGCTAACCCTGGGAAGGATCAGTCACATGTCTCTCTTCACATCAAGCTTCAGCTCCCCGAAAAGACGGTTTCAGTACTTGCAATCATAGACTCTGGGGCCTGCAGCTGTTTTGTGGACTCTGCATTTGCTTCTCTTCAGCAGCTGCCCTTGGGTACCAAGAGGCAAGGGTTCCATGTCCATCTGGCTGACGGCTCCAGTATTAAATCAGGCCCGGTTACTCAAGAGACCTTGCCTATTCTCTGCCAGACTTCTTCAGGCCATAGCGAACTCCTCCGTTTGGATGTCATAGCTTCTCCCATGTTTCCCGTTATCCTCGGCATTCCATGGTTGAAGGCACACAACCCTCACGTTGACTGGCTTAACGGAGATATATATTTTTTTCGTCCAACTACTGCCAGACGCACTGCCTCTTGGGAGGAACTGTCAACTCCACGCCCCTCCTGGGTATCCACCCTGACCATGAAGCCTCTAAACTGATCCCGGTTGCTTATCACTAATTTCTGGACGTCTTTAATAAAAAGGGTGCAGACACTCTTCCACCTCATAGAACTTACGATTGCCCCATTGAACTTCTACCGGGAGCCGAGATCCCGTTTGGTCGGATTTACCCTCTCTCTGAGCCTGAATTGGAAGCCCTGCGTACCTATATCGACGAGAGCCTTGAAAAGCAGTTCATTCGGCCTTCCACTTCACCAGCAGGAGCCGGTATTTTCTTCGTTGAGAAAAAAGACCACACCTTGAGGCCCTGTGTGGACTATCGTGACCTTAACAGGGTCACTGTCAAGAATCGGAACCCTCTTCCTCTGATTCCCGAACTATTCCAGAGGCTGCGAGGGGCACGAGTGTTCTCCAAACTGGACTTGAGGGGTGCCTATAATCTTGTCAGAATCAGGGAGGGAGACGAATGGAAGACGGCCTTCCGGACACGCTTTGGCCACTTTGAGTATTTAGTCATGCCATTCGGGCTCTGCAATGCTCCAGCCACATTCCAGCATCTGGTAAACGATGTTTTTCGGGACTTTCTTGATTTATTCGTCATCGTGTATCTGGATGACATCCTTGTATTCTCTGAAACTTTAGAATCCCATCGGACTCATGTAAAAAAGGTATTAGCTCGATTGCGGGAACACCGACTTTACGCAAAGGCTGAAAAATGCGACTTTGAAAAGCAAGTTGTGCATTTCCTAGGGCTTGTCATCTTCGCCGAGGGAATCTCCATGGACCCTCAGAAAGTCGCTTCTGTCTTGGAATGGCCTGCTCCTACTGACAGAAAAGCTGTACAGAGGTTCGTGGGGTTTGCTAACCCTGGGAAGGATCAGTCACATGTCTGTCTTCCCATCAAGCTTCAGCTCCCCGAAAAGACGGTTTCAGTACTTGCAATCATAGACTCTGGGGCCTGCAGCTGTTTTGTGGACTCTGCATTTGCTTCTCTTCAGCAGCTGCCCTTGGGTACCAAGAGGCAAGGGTTCCATGTCCATCTGGCTGACGGCTCCGGTATTAAATCAGGCCCGGTTACTCAAGAGACCTTGCCTATTCTCTGCCAGACTTCTTCAGGCCATAGCGAACTCCTCCGTTTGGATGTCATAGCTTCTCCCATGTTTCCCGTTATCCTCGGCATTCCATGGTTGAAGGCACACAACCCTCACGTTGACTGGCTTACCGGAGATATATATTTTTTTCGTCCAACTACTGCCAGACGCACTGCCTCTTGGGAGGAATTGTCAACTCCACGCCCCTCCTGGGTATCCACCCTGACCATGAAGCCTCTAAACTGATCCCGGTTGCTTATCACTAATTTCTGGACGTCTTTAATAAAAAGGGTGCAGACACTCTTCCACCTCATAGAACTTACGATTGCCCCATTGAACTTCTACCGGGAGCCGAGATCCCGTTTGGTCGGATTTACCCTCTCTCTGAGCCTGAATTGGAAGCCCTGCGTACCTATATCGACGAGAGCCTTGAAAAGCAGTTCATTCGGCCTTCCACTTCACCAGCAGGAGCCGGTATTTTCTTCGTTGAGAAAAAAGACCACACCTTGAGGCCCTGTGTGGACTATCGTGACCTTAACAGGGTCACTGTCAAGAATCGGTACCCTCTTCCTCTGATTCCCGAACTATTCCAGAGGCTGCGAGGGGCACGAGTGTTCTCCAAACTGGACTTTAGGGGTGCCTATAATCTTGTCAGAATCAGGGAGGGAGATGAATGGAAGACGGCCTTCCGGACACGCTTTGGCCACTTTGAGTATTTAGTCATGCCATTCGGGCTCTGCAATGCTCCAGCCACATTCCAGCATCTGGTAAACGATGTTTTTCGGGACTTTCTTGATTTATTCGTCATCGTGTATCTGGATGACATCCTTGTATTCTCTGAAACTTTAGAATCCCATCGGACTCATGTAAAAAAGGTATTAGCTCGATTGCGGGAACACCGACTTTACGCAAAGGCTGAAAAATGCGACTTTGAAAAGCAAGTTGTGCATTTCCTAGGGCTTGTCATCTTCGCCGAGGGAATCTCCATGGACCCTCAGAAAGTCGCTTCTGTCTTGGAATGGCCTGCTCCTACTGACAGAAAAGCTGTACAGAGGTTCGTGGGGTTTGCTAACCCTGGGAAGGATCAGTCACATGTCTCTTTTCCCATCAAGCTTCAGCTCCCCGAAAAGACGGTTTCAGTACTTGCAATCATAGACTCTGGGGCCTGCAGCTGTTTTGTGGACTCTGCATTTGCTTCTCTTCAGCAGCTGCCCTTGGGTACCAAGAGGCAAGGGTTCCATGTCCATCTGGCTGACGGCTCCGGTATTAAATCAGGCCCGGTTACTCAGGGGACCTTGCCTATTCTCTGCCAGACTTCTTCAGGCCATAGCGAACTCCTCCGTTTGGATGTCATAGCTTCTCCCATGTTTCCCGTTATCCTCGGCATTCCATGGTTGAAGGCACACAACCCTCACGTTGACTGGCTTACCGGAGATATCTCTTTTTCGTCCAACTACTGCCAGACGCACTGCCTCTTGGGAGGAACTGTCAACTCCACGCACCTCCTGGGTATCCACCCTGACCATGAAGCCTCTAAACTGATCCCGGTTGCTTATCACGAATTTCTGGACGTCTTTAATAAAAAGGGTGCAGACACTCTTCCACCTCATAAACCTTACGATTGCCCCATTGAACTTCTACCGGGAGCCGAGATCCCGTTTGGTCGGATTTACCCTCTCTCTGAGCCTGAATTGGAAGCCCTGCGTACCTATATCGACGAGAGCCTTGAAAAGCAGTTCATTCGGCCTTCCACTTCACCAGCAGGAGCCGGTATTTTCTTCGTTGAGAAAAAAGACCACACCTTGAGGCCCTGTGTGGACTATCGTGACCTTAACAGGGTCACTGTCAAAAATCGGTACCCTCTTCCTCTGATTCCCGAACTATTCCAGAGGCTGCGAGGGGCACGAGTGTTCTCCAAACTGGACTTGAGGGGTGCCTATAATCTTGTCAGAATCAGGGAGGGAGACGAATGGAAGACGGCCTTCCGGACACGTTTTGGCCACTTTGAGTATTTAGTCATGCCATTCGGGCTCTGCAATGCTCCAGCCACATTCCAGCATCTGGTAAACGATTTTTTTCGGGACTTTCTTGATTTATTCGTCATCGTGTATCTGGATGACATCTTTGTATTCTCTGAAACTTTAGAATCCCATCGGACTCATGTAAAAAAGGTATTAGCTCGATTGCGGGAACACTGACTTTACGCAAAGGCTGAAAAATGCGACTTTGAAAAGCAAGTTGTGCATTTCCTAGGGCTTGTCATCTCCGCCGAGGGAATCTCCATGGACCCTTAGAAAGTCGCTTCTGTCTTGGAATGGTCTGCTCCTACTGACAGAAAAGCTGTACAGAGGTTCGTGGGGTTTGCTAACTTTTATAGAACATTTATTAAGGACTTTTCTGGCATCATCACTCCCATTACTCAGCTAACGAAACAGCATGTTCCCTTTCGATGGACCCCAGAGGCTCAGACAGCGTTTGAACAGTTGAAAGCCTTATTCACCTCAGCTCCCATCTTGAAACATCCCGATCCCTCCTTAGCTTATGTTTTGGAGGTAGACGCCTCGGAAAATGCAGTTGAGGCTATTATTTCCCAACGCCAAGGGCCCAAATCATTGCTCCACCCTGTGGCCTTCTTCTCTAAAAAAATTAAATCCTTCCGAAAGGAATTATGATGTTGGTGACCGAGAGCTACTGGCTATCAAGGCCGCTCTTGAAGAATGGCGTTACCTTTTGGAGGGAGCTTCTCACCCAATTCTTATCTTCACAGATCACAAGAATCTTGAGTATTTGAAGACAGCTAAACGCCTAAGACCTCGGCAGGCAAGATGGGCACTTTTTTTCTCTCGTTTCATGTTTCATATAACCTACCGTCCTGGCTCAAAGAACGGGAAACCAGATGCCTTGTCCCGCATGTTCAGTGATCCAGTTGTATCCTCGGAACCTGATACTATTCTACCAGCCAATAATTTTTTACTTCTTCAAGGCGGATCTGATGTCACAAATAAGAAAATATGTGGAAGACCAACCGCCTTCCAAGGACCTGGCTCTTCAACTAAGGGATGGCCTGTACTAAGAGGCCTATTTGTCTAAGAGGCAAATCTTTATCCCAGAACAGTTCAGAGTTGCCGTCCTAGGGCGATGTCATGATCATCCCCTAGCGGGTCACTTTGGGATTCACAAGACGGCTAATTCGATCTCCCGTACATTCTGGTGGCCAAACTTGATGAACGACTGCAAGAAATATGTAAGATCTTGTATTTCATTCCTTCGGAATAAGACAGACAGAGCCAGAACCTGGGGTCTACTTGAGCCCCTTCCTGTACCTGAGAAACCATGGAGCATGATCTCCATGGATTTTATAGTAGAACTTACCCCATCTGAAGACTTCACTACCATTTTCGTTGTGGTTGATCGTTTGACCAAAATGGCCCACTTTGTACCTCTGCAAGGAACTCCTTCTGCCCCGGAGACTGCCTCAACTTTTATCAAGGAGATTGTAAGGTTGCATGGCATCCCTGACAGCATAGTTTCTGATCGAGGGGTGCAGTTCACTTCTAGATGTTGGAGGGCCTTATGTGAAACTTTGAACATTGAACTCCGCCTCTCCACAGCTTATCACCCACAAACTAATGGACAGACTGAAAGGGTCAATCAAACCCTTGAACAGTACCTACGATTCTTTTCTTCTTTTGCGCAGGATGACTGGCTATCACTTCTCCCACTCGCGGAATTTTCATACAATAATTCCACCCATTCGGCAACCAAACAGTCACCTTTTTTCGCCAATTATGGATACCATCCTTCTTTCTTGCCTGAGCTGCCTATTGATTCTTCTGTACCTGCCGTACAAGACAGGTTGAACTTCCTTAACTCAAACTACCAATTACTGCAGGATACAATCTCCAAGATCCAGGCAGATAATAAAAAGTTCTTCGACAAGAAGAGAAGAGGCAATTTGAATCTTGAACCTTTTCCAGTACCTCGCTGCCCGTCTGCTACCGAACCTGGCCACCCTTGTGATCCTGCACCAGTTTCCTGCTTGGCTTAACGCTGTCTCCAGTGCCTGTGCTAGCTGTCCATCCTACCAGCTTTCCTGAGTCCAGTTCCTTACCAGATGCTCTGCCTGCATCTCCACGTCTGCAACTCAGCTGACAAGTTCTGTACGCAACTACAGGCACTCGTGTAACTCCTCACCCTAGGTCTGTCCCATCCTCAGTGGGGCTTGGGTTGGAGATACAAGGGAGGCCGACCTCGTCATTCCAGACTCCTACCAGGTACGTGACAGTACCAGTCAGCCAGAGATGGAGTCTGGAAGGGAGGCCTCTCCACCGAAGGACATTTACAAAACTATTTCTGCGCTCTCAAATATTGTGCAGAAGTTACAAGAGCGGGTCACTTTGGGATTCACAAGACGGCCAATTTGATCTCCCGTACATTCTGGTGGCCAAATTTGATAAACGACTGCAAGAAATATGTAAGATCTTGTATTTCATGCCTTCGGAATAAGACAGACAGAGCCAGAACTTGGGGTCTACTTGAGCCCCTTCCTGTACCTGAGAAACCATGGAGCATGATCTCCATGGATTTTATAGTAGAACTTCCCCCATCTGAAGACTTCACTACCATTTTCGTTGTGGTTGATCGTTTGACCAAAATGGCCCACTTTGTACCTCTGCAAGGAACTCCTTCTGCCCCGGAGACTGCCTCAACTTTTATCAAGGAGATTGTAAGGTTGCATGGCATCCCTGACAGCATAGTTTCTGATCGAGGGGTGCAGTTCACTTCTAGATTTTGGAGGGCCTTATGTGAAACTTTGAACATTGAACTCCGCCTCTCCACAGCTTATCACCCACAAACTAATGGACAGACTGAAAGGGTCAATCAAACCCTTGAACAGTACCTACGATGCTTTTCTTCTTTTGCACAGGATGACTGGCTATCACTTCTCCCACTCGTGGAATTTTCATACAATAATTCCACCCATTCGGTAACCAAACAGTCACCTTTTTTCGCCAATTATGGATACCATCCTTCTTTCTTGCCTGAGCTGCCTATTGGTTCTTCTGTACCTGCCGTACAAGACAGGTTGAACTTCCTTAACTCCAACTACCAATTACTGCAGGTCCCAGAACAGTTCAGAGTTGCCGTCCTAGGGCGATGTCATGATCATCCCCTAGCGGGTCACTTTGGGATTCACAAGACGGCTAATTTGATCTCCCGTACATTCTGGTGGCCAAACTTGATGAACGACTGCAAGAAATATGTAAGATCTTGTATTTCATGCCTTCGGAATAAGACAGACAGAGCCAGAACTTGGGGTCTACTTGAGCCCCTTCCTGTACCTGAGAAACCATGGAGCATGATCTCCATGGATTTTATAGTAGAACTTCCCCCATCTGAAGACTTCACTACCATTTTCGTTGTGGTTGATCATTTGACCAAAATAGCCCACTTTGTACCTCTGCAAGGAACTCCTTCTGCCCCTAGACTGCCTCAACTTTTATCAAGGAGATTGTAAGGTTGCATGGCATCCCTGACAGCATAATTTCTGATCGAGGGGTGCAGTTCACTTCTAGATTTTGGAGGGCCTTATGTGAAACTTTGAACATTGAACTCCGCCTCTCCACAGCTTATCACCCACAAACTAATGGACAGACTGAAAGGGTCAATCAAACCCTTGAACAGTACCTACGATGCTTTTCTTCTTTTGCACAGGATGACTGGCTATCACTTCTCCCACTCGCGGAATTTTCATACAATAATTCCACCCATTCGGCAACCAAACAGTCACCTTTTTTCACCAATTATGGATACCATCCTTCTTTCTTGCCTGAGCTGCCTATTGATTCTTCTGTACCTGCCGTACAAGACAGGTTGAACTTCCTTAACTCCAACTACCAATTACTGCAGGATACAATCTCCAAGACCCAGGCAGATAATAAAAAGTTCTTCGACAAGAAGAGAAGAGGCAATTTGAATCTTGAACCTTTTCCAGTACCTCGCTGCCCGTCTGCTACCGAACCCGGCCACCCTTGTGATCCTGCACAGCCTCCTGCTTGGCTTAACGCTTTCTCCAGTGCCTGTGCTAGCTGTCCATCCTACCAGCTTTCCTGAGTCCAGTTCCTTACCAGATGCTCTGCCTGCATCTCCACGTCTGCAACTCAGCTGACAAGTTCTGCACGCAACTACAGGCACTCGTGTAACTCCTCACCCTAGGTCGGTTCCATTCTCAGTGGGGCTTGGGTTGGAGATACAAGGGAGGCCGACCTCGTCATTCCAGACTCCTACCAGGTACGTGACAGTACCAGTCAGCCAGAGATGGAGTCTGGAAGGGAGGCCTCTCCACCGAAGGACATTTAGAAAACTATTTCTGCGCTCTCAAATATTGTGCAGAAGTTACAAGAGCGGGTCACTTTGGGATTCACAAGACGGCTAATTTGATCTCCCGTACATTCTGGTGGCCAAACTTGATGAACGACTGCAAGAAATATGTAAGATCTTGTATTTCATGCCTTCGGAATAAGACAGACAGAGCCAGAACTTGGGGTCTACTTGAGCCCCTTCCTGTACCTGAGAAACCATGGAGCATGATCTCCATGGATTTTATAGTAGAACTTCCCCCATCTGAAGACTTTACTACCATTTTTGTTGTGGTTGATCGTTTGACCAAAATGGCCCACTTTGTACCTCTGCAAGGAACTCCTTCTGCCCCGGAGACTGCCTCAACTTTTATCAAGGAGATTGTAAGGTTGCATGGCATCCCTGACAGCATAGTTTCTGATCGAGGGGTGCAGTTCACTTCTAGATTTTGGAGGGCCTTATGTGAAACATTGAACATTGAACTCCGCCTCTCCACAGCTTATCACCCACAAACTAATGGACAGACTGAAAGGGTCAATCAAACCCTTGAACAGTACCTACGATGCTTTTCTTCTTTTGCACAGGATGACTGGCTATCACTTCTCCCACTCCCGGAATTTTCATACAATAATTCCACCCATTCGGTAACCAAACAGTCACCTTTTTTCGCCAATTATGGATACCATCCTTCTTTCTTGCCTGAGCTGCCTATTGATTCTTCTGTACCTGCCGTACAAGACAGGTTGAACTTCCTTAACTCCAACTACCAATTACTGCAGGTCCCAGAACAGTTCAGAGTTGCCGTCCTAGGGCGATGTCATGATCATCCCCTAGCGGGTCACTTTGGGATTCACAAGACGGCTAATTTGATCTCCCGTACATTCTGGTGGCCAAACTTGATGAACGACTGCAAGAAATATGTAAGATCTTGTATTTCATGCCTTCGGAATAAGACAGACAGAGCCAGAACTTGGGGTCTACTTGAGCCCCTTCCTGTACCTGAGAAACCATGGAGCATGATCTCCATGGATTTTATAGTAGAACTTCCCCCATCTGAAGACTTCACTACCATTTTCGTTGTGGTTGATCGTTTGACCAAAATGGCCCACTTTGTACCTCTGCAAGGAACTCCTTCTGCCCCGGAGACTGCCTCAACTTTTATCAAGGAGATTGTAAGGTTGCATGGCATCCCTGACAGCATAGTTTCTGATCGAGGGGTGCAGTTCACTTCTAGATTTTGGAGGGCCTTATGTGAAACTTTGAACATTGAACTCCGCCTCTCCACAGCTTATCACCCACAAACTAATGGACAGACTGAAAGGGTCAATCAAACCCTTGAACAGTACCTACGATGCTTTTCTTCTTTTGCACAGGATGACTGGCTATCACTTCTCCCACTCGCGGAATTTTCATACAATAATTCCACCCATTCGGCAACCAAACAGTCACCTTTTTTCACCAATTATGGATACCATCCTTCTTTCTTGCCTGAGCTGCCTATTGATTCTTCTGTACCTGCCGTACAAGACAGGTTGAACTTCCTTAACTCCAACTACCAATTACTGCAGGATACAATCTCCAAGACCCAGGCAGATAATAAAAAGTTCTTCGACAAGAACAGAAGAGGCAATTTGAATCTTGAACCTGGAGATAAGGTCTGGCTTTCCACAGCGAACTTGAAACTAAGTTGCCCCTCGAGGAAGCTTGGCCCAAGATTTTTGGGGCCTTTTCCAGTACCTCGCTGCCCGTCTGCTACCGAACCCGGCCACCCTTTTGATCCTGCACCAGCCTCCTGCTTGGCTTAACGCTGTCTCCAGTGCCTGTGCTAGCTGTCCATCCTACCAGCTTTCCTGAGTCCAGTTCCTTACCAGATGCTCTGCCTGCATCTCCACGTCTGCAACTCAGCTGACAAGTTCTGCACGCAACTACAGGCTCTCGTGTAACTCCTCACCCTTGGTCTGTCCCATCCTCAGTGGGGCTTGGGTTGGAGATACAAGGGAGGCCGACCTCGTCATTCCAGACTCCTACCAGGTACGTGACAGTACCAGTCAGCCAGAGATGGAGTCTGGAAGGGAAGCCTCTCCACCGAAGGACATTTACCAAACTATTTCTGCGCTCTCAAATATTGTGCAGAAGTTACAAGAGCGGGTCACTTTGGGATTCACAAGACGGCTAATTTGATCTCCCGTACATTCTAGTGGCCAAACTTGATGAACGACTGCAAGAAATATGTAAGATCTTGTATTTCATGCCTTCGGAATAACACAGACAGAGCCAGAACTTGGGGTCTACTTGAGCCCCTTCCTGTACCTGAGAAACCATGGAGCATGATCTCCATGGATTTTATAGTAGAACTTCCCCCATCTGAAGACTTCACTACCATTTTCGTTGTGGTTGATCGTTTGACCAAAATGGCCCACTTTGTACCTCTGCAAGGAACTCCTTCTGCCCCGGAGACTGCCTCAACTTTTATCAAGGAGATTGTAAGGTTGCATGGCATCCCTGACAGCATAGTTTCTGATCGAGGGGTGCAGTTCACTTCTAGATTTTGGAGGGCCTTATGTGAAACTTTGAACATTGAACTCCGCCTCTCCACAGCTTATCACCCACAAACTAATGGACAGACTGAAAGGGTCAATCAAACCCTTGAACAGTACCTACGATGCTTTTCTTCTTTTGCACAGGATGACTGGCTATCACTTCTCCCACTCGCGGAATTTTCATACAATAATTCCACCCATTCGGTAACCAAACAGTCACCTTTTTCGCCAATTATGGATACCATCCTTCTTTCTTGCCTGAGCTGCCTATTGATTCTTCTGTACCTGCCGTACAAGACAGGTTGAACTTCCTTAACTCCAACTACCAATTACTGCAGGTCCCAGAACAGTTCAGAGTTGCCGTCCTAGGGCGATGTCATGATCATCCGCTAGCGGGTCACTTTGGGATTCACAAGACGGCTAATTTGATCTCCCGTACATTCTGGTGGCCAAACTTGATGAACGACTGCAAGAAATATGTAAGATCTTGTATTTCATGCCTTCGGAATAAGACAGACAGAGCCAGAACTTGGGGTCTACTTGAGCCCCTTCCTGTACCTGAGAAACCATGGAGCATGATCTCCATGGATTTTATAGTAGAACTTCCCCCATCTGAAGACTTCACTACCATTTTCGTTGTGGTTGATCGTTTGACCAAAATGGCCCACTTTGTACCTCTGCAAGGAACTCCTTCTGCCCCGGAGACTGCCTCAACTTTTATCAAGGAGATTGTAAGGTTGCATGGCATCCCTGACAGCATAGTTTCTGATCGAGGGGTGCAGTTCACTTCTAGATTTTGGAGGGCCTTATGTGAAACTTTGAACATTGAACTCCGCCTCTCCACAGCTTATCACCCACAAACTAATGGACAGACTGAAAGGGTCAATCAAACCCTTGAACAGTACCTACGATGCTTTTCTTCTTTTGCACAGGATGACTGGCTATCACTTCTCCCACTCGCGGAATTTTCATACAATAATTCCACCCATTCGGCAACCAAACAGTCACCTTTTTTCGCCAATTATGGATACCATCCTTCTTTCTTGCCTGAGCTGCCTATTGATTCTTCTGTACCTGCCGTACAAGACAGGTTGAACTTCCTTAACTCCAACTACCAATTACTGCAGGATACAATCTCCAAGACCCAGGCAGATAATAAAAAGTTCTTTGACAAGAACAGAAGAGGCAATTTGAATCTTGAACCTTTTCCAGTACCTCGCTGCCCGTCTGCTACCGAACCCGGCCACCCTTGTGATCCTGCACCAGCCTCCTGCTTGGCTTAACGCTGTCTCCAGTGCCTGTGCTAGCTGTCCATCCTACCAGCTTTCCTGAGTCCAGTTCCTTACCAGATGCTCTGCCTGCATCTCCACGTCTCACTCGTGTAACTCCTCACCCTAGGTCTGTCCCATCCTCAGTGGGGCTTGGGTTGGAGATACAAGGGAGGCCGACCTCGTCATTCCAGAATCCTACCAGGTCACTGTCGAGAATCGGTACCCTCTTCCTCTGATTCCCGAACTATTCCAGAGGCTGCGAGGGGCACGAGTGTTCTCCAAACTGGACTTGAGGGGTGCCTATAATCTTGTCAGAATCAGGGAGGGAGACGAATGGAAGACGGCCTTCCGGACACGCTTTGGCCACTTTGAGTATTTAGTCATGCCATTCGGGCTCTGCAATGCTCCAGCCACATTCCAGCATCTGGTAAACGATGTTTTTCGGGACTTTCTTGATTTATTCGTCATCGTGTATCTGGATGACATCCTTGTATTCTCTGAAACTTTAGAATCCCATCGGACTCATGTAAAAAAGGTATTAGCTCGATTGCGGGAACACCGACTTTAAGCAAAGGCTGAGAAATGCGACTTTGAAAAGCAAGTTGTGCATTTCCTAGGGCTTGTCATCTCCGCCGAGGGAATCTCCATGGACCCTCAGAAAGTCGCTTCTGTCTTGGAATGGCCTGCTCCTACTGACAGAAAAGCTGTACAGAGGTTCGTGGGGTTTGCTAACCCTGGGAAGGATCAGTCACATGTCTCTCTTCCCATCAAGCTTCAGCTCCCCGAAAAGACGGTTTCAGTACTTGCAATCATAGACTCTGGGGCCTGCAGCTGTTTTGTGGACTCTGCATTTGCTTCTCTTCAGCAGCTGCCCTTGGGTACCAAGAGGCAAGGGTTCCATGTCCATCTGGCTGACGGCTCCGGTATTAAATCAGGCCCGGTTACTCAAGAGACCTTGCCTATTCTCTGCCAGACTTCTTCAGGCCATAGCGAACTCCTCCGTTTGGATGTCATAGCTTCTCCCATGTTTCCCGTTATCCTCGGCATTCTATGGTTGAAGGCACACAACCCTCACGTTGACTGGCTTAACGGAGATATATATTTTTTTCGTCCAACTACTGCCAGACGCACTGCCTCTTGGGAGGAACTGTCAACTCCACGCCCCTCCTGGGTATCCACCCTGACCATGAAGCCTCTAAACTGATCCCGGTTGCTTATCACTAATTTCTGGACGTCTTTAATAAAAAGGGTGCAGACACTCTTCCACCTCATAGAACTTACGATTGCCCCATTGAACTTCTACCGGGAGCCGAGATCCCGTTTGGTCGGATTTACCCTCTCTCTGAGCCTGAATTGGAAGCCCTGCGTACCTATATCGACGAGAGCCTTGAAAAGCAGTTCATTCGGCCTTCCACTTCACCAGCAGGAGCCGGTATTTTCTTCGTTGAGAAAAAAGACCACACCTTGAGGCCCTGTGTGGACTATCGTGACCTTAACAGGGTCACTGTCAAGAATCGGAACCCTCTTCCTCTGATTCCCGAACTATTCCAGAGGCTGCGAGGGGCACGAGTGTTCTCCAAACTGGACTTGAGGGGTGCCTATAATCTTGTCAGAATCAGGGAGGGAGACGAATGGAAGACGGCCTTCCGGACACGCTTTGGCCACTTTGAGTATTTAGTCATGCCATTCGGGCTCTGCAATGCTCCAGCCACATTCCAGCATCTGGTAAACGATGTTTTTCGGGACTTTCTTGATTTATTCGTCATCGTGTATCTGGATGACATCCTTGTATTCTCTGAAACTTTAGAATCCCATCGGACTCATGTAAAAAAGGTATTAGCTCGATTGCGGGAACACCGACTTTACGCAAAGGCTGAAAAATGTGACTTTGAAAAGCAAGTTGTGCATTTCCTAGGGCTTGTCATCTCCGCCGAGGGAATCTCCATGGACCCTCAGAAAGTCGCTTCTGTCTTGGAATGGCCTGCTCCTACTGACAGAAAAGCTGTACAGAGGTTCGTGGGGTTTGCTAACCCTGGGAAGGATCAGTCACATGTCTCTCTTCCCATCAAGCTTCAGCTCCCCGAAAAGACGGTTTCAGTACTTGCAATCATAGACTCTGGGGCCTGCAGCTGTTTTGTGGACTCTGCATTTGCTTCTCTTCAGCAGCTGCCCTTGGGTACCAAGAGGCAAGGGTTCCATGTCCATCTGGCTGACGGCTCCGGTATTAAATCAGGCCCGGTTACTCAAGAGACCTTGCCTATTCTCTGCCAGACTTCTTCAGGCCATAGCGAACTCCTCCGTTTGGATGTCATAGCTTCTCCCATGTTTCCCGTTATCCTCGGCATTCTATGGTTGAAGGCACACAACCCTCACGTTGACTGGCTTAACGGAGATATATATTTTTTTTGTCCAACTACTGCCAGACGCACTGCCTCTTGGGAGGAACTGTCAACTCCACGCCCCTCCTGGGTATCCACCCTGACCATGAAGCCTCTAAACTGATCCCGGTTGCTTATCACTAATTTCTGGACGTCTTTAATAAAAAGGGTGCAGACACTCTTCCACCTCATAGAACTTACGATTGCCCCATTGAACTTCTACCGGGAGCCGAGATCCCGTTTGGTCGGATTTACCCTCTCTCTGAGCCTGAATTGGAAGCCCTGCGTACCTATATCGACGAGAGCCTTGAAAAGCAGTTCATTCGGCCTTCCACTTCACCAGCAGGAGCCGGTATTTTCTTTGTTGAGAAAAAAGACCACACCTTGAGGCCCTGTGTGGACTATCGTGACCTTAACAGGGTCACTGTCAAGAATCGGAACCCTCTTCCTCTGATTCCCGAACTATTCCAGAGGCTGCGAGGGGCACGAGTGTTCTCCAAACTGGACTTGAGGGGTGCCTATAATCTTGTCAGAATCAGGGAGGGAGACGAATGGAAGACGGCCTTCCGGACACGCTTTGGCCACTTTGAGTATTTAGTCATGCCATTCGGGCTCTGCAATGCTCCAGCCACATTCCAGCATCTGGTAAACGATGTTTTTCGGGACTTTCTTGATTTATTCGTCATCGTGTATCTGGATGACATCCTTGTATTCTCTGAAACTTTAGAATCCCATCGGACTCATGTAAAAAAGGTATTAGCTCGATTGCGGGAACACCGACTTTACGCAAAGGCTGAAAAATGCGACTTTGAAAAGCAAGTTGTGCATTTCCTAGGGCTTGTCATCTCCGCCGAGGGAATCTCCATGGACCCTCAGAAAGTCGCTTCTGTCTTGGAATGGCCTGCTCCTACTGACAGAAAAGCTGTACAGAGGTTCGTGGGGTTTGCTTACCCTGGGAAGGATCAGTCACATGTCTCTCTTCCCATCAAGCTTCAGCTCCCTGAAAAGACGGTTTCAGTACTTGCAATCATAGACTCTGGGGCCTGCAGCTGTTTTGTGGACTCTGCATTTGCTTCTCTTCAGCAGCTGCCCTTGGGTACCAAGAGGCAAGGGTTCCATGTCCATCTGGCTGACGGCTCCGGTATTAAATCAGGCCCGGTTACTCAAGAGACCTTGCCTATTCTCTGCCAGACTTCTTCAGGCCATAGCGAACTCCTCCGTTTGGATGTCATAGCTTCTCCCATGTTTCCCGTTATCCTCGGCATTCCATGGTTGAAGGCACACAACCCTCACGTTGACTGGCTTACCGGAGATATTTTTTTTTTTCGTCCAACTACTGCCAGACGCACTGCCTCTTGGGAGGAACTGTCAACTCCACGCCCCTCCTGGGTATCCACCCTGACCATGAAGCCTCTAAACTGATCCCGGTTGCTTATCACGAATTTCTGGACGTCTTTAATAAAAAGGGTGCAGACACTCTTCCACCTCATAGAACTTACGATTGCCCCATTGAACTTCTACCGGGAGCCCAGATCCCGTTTGATCGGATTTACCCTCTCTCTGAGCCTGAATTGGAAGCCCTGCGTACCTATATCGACGAGAGCCTTGAAAAGCAGTTCATTCGGCCTTCCACTTCACCAGCAGGAGCCGGTATTTTCTTCGTTGAGAAAAAAGACCACACCTTGAGGCCCTGTGTGGACTATCGTGACCTTAACAGGGTCACTGTCAAGAATCGGTACCCTCTTCCTCTGATTCCCGAACTATTCCAGAGGCTGCGAGGGGCACGAGTGTTCTCCAAACTGGACTTGAGGGGTGCCTATAATCTTGTCAGAATCAGGGAGGGAGACGAATGGAAGACGGCCTTCCGGACACGCTTTGGCCACTTTGAGTATTTAGTCATGCCATTTGGGCTCTGCAATGCTCCAGCCACATTCCAGCATCTGGTAAACGATGTTTTTCGGGACTTTCTTGATTTATTCGTCATCGTGTATCTGGATGACATCCTTGTATTCTCTGAAACTTTAGAATCCCATCGGACTCATGTAAAAAAAGGTATTTGCTCGATTGCGGGAACACCGACTTTACGCAAAGGCTGAAAAATGCGACTTTGAAAAGCAAGTTGTGCATTTCCTAGGGCTTGTCATCTTCGCCGAGGGAATCTCCATGGACCCTCAGAAAGTCGCTTCTGTCTTGGAATGGCCTGCTCCTACTGACAGAAAAGCTGTACAGAGGTTCGTGGGGTTTGCTAACCCTGGGAAGGATCAGTCATATGTCTCTCTTCCCATCAAGCTTCAGCTCCCCGAAAAGACGGTTTCAGTACTTGCAATCATAGACTCTGGGGCCTGCAGCTGTTTTGTGGACTCTGCATTTGCTTCTCTTCAGCAGCTGCCCTTGGGTACCAAGAGGCAAGGGTTCCATGTCCATCTGGCTGACGGCTCCGGTATTAAATCAGGCCCGGTTACTCAAGAGACCTTGCCTATTCTCTGCCAGACTTCTTCAGGCCATAGCGAACTCCTCCGTTTGGATGTCATAGCTTCTCCCATGTTTCCCGTTATCCTCGGCATTCCATGGTTGAAGGCACACAACCCTCACATTGACTGGCTTACCGGAGATATATTTTTTTTTCGTCCGACTACTGCCAGACGCACTGCCTCTTGGGAGGAACTGTCAACTCCACGCCCCTCCTGGGTATCCACCCTGACCATGAAGCCTCTAAACTGATCCCGGTTGCTTATCACGAATTTCTGGACGTCTTTAATAAAAAGGGTGCAGACACTCTTCCACCTCATAGAACTTACGATTGCCCCATTGAACTTCTACCGGGAGCCAAGATCCCGTTTGGTCGGATTTACCCTCTCTCTGAGCCTGAATTGGAAGCCCTGCGTACCTATATCGACGAGAGCCTTGAAAAGCAGTTCATTCGGCCTTCCACTTCACCAGCAGGAGCCGGTATTTTCTTCGTTGAGAAAAAAGACCACACCTTGAGGCCCTGTGTGGACTATCGTGACCTTAACAGGGTCACTGTCAAGAATCGGTACCCTCTTCCTCTGATTCCCGAACTATTCCAGAGGCTGCGAGGGGCACGAGTGTTCTCCAAACTGGACTTGAGGGGTGCCTATAATCTTGTCAGAATCAGGGAGGGAGACGAATGGAAGACGGCCTTCCGGACACGCTTTGGCCACTTTGAGTATTTAGTCATGCCATTTGGGCTCTGCAATGCTCCAGCCACATTCCAGCATCTGGTAAACGATGTTTTTCGGGACTTTCTTGATTTATTCGTCATCGTGTATCTGGATGACATCCTTGTATTCTCTGAAACTTTAGAATCCCATCGGACTCATGTAAAAAAAGGTATTTGCTCGATTGCGGGAACACCGACTTTACGCAAAGGCTGAAAAATGCGACTTTGAAAAGCAAGTTGTGCATTTCCTAGGGCTTGTCATCTTCGCCGAGGGAATCTCCATGGACCCTCAGAAAGTCGCTTCTGTCTTGGAATGGCCTGCTCCTACTGACAGAAAAGCTGTACAGAGGTTCGTGGGGTTTGCTAACCCTGGGAAGGATCAGTCATATGTCTCTCTTCCCATCAAGCTTCAGCTCCCCGAAAAGACGGTTTCAGTACTTGCAATCATAGACTCTGGGGCCTGCAGCTGTTTTGTGGACTCTGCATTTGCTTCTCTTCAGCAGCTGCCCTTGGGTACCAAGAGGCAAGGGTTCCATGTCCATCTGGCTGACGGCTCCGGTATTAAATCAGGCCCGGTTACTCAAGAGACCTTGCCTATTCTCTGCCAGACTTCTTCAGGCCATAGCGAACTCCTCCGTTTGGATGTCATAGCTTCTCCCATGTTTCCCGTTATCCTCGGCATTCCATGGTTGAAGGCACACAACCCTCACATTGACTGGCTTACCGGAGATATATTTTTTTTTCGTCCGACTACTGCCAGACGCACTGCCTCTTGGGAGGAACTGTCAACTCCACGCCCCTCCTGGGTATCCACCCTGACCATGAAGCCTCTAAACTGATCCCGGTTGCTTATCACTAATTTCTGGACGTCTTTAATAAAAAGGGTGCAGACACTCTTCCACCTCATAGAACTTACGATTGCCCCATTGAACTTCTACCGGGAGCCAAGATCCCGTTTGGTCGGATTTACCCTCTCTCTGAGCCTGAATTGGAAGCCCTGCGTACCTATATCGACGAGAGCCTTGAAAAGCAGTTCATTCGGCCTTCCACTTCACCAGCAGGAGCCGGTATTTTCTTCGTTGAGAAAAAAGACCACACCTTGAGGCCCTGTGTGGACTATCGTGACCTTAACAGGGTCACTGTCAAGAATCGGTACCCTCTTCCTCTGATTCCCGAACTATTCCAGAGGCTGCGAGGGGCACGAGTGTTCTCCAAACTGGACTTGAGGGGTGCCTATAATCTTGTCAGAATCAGGGAGGGAGACGAATGGAAGACGGCCTTCCGGACACGCTTTGGCCACTTTGAGTATTTAGTCATGCCATTCGGGCTCTGCAATGCTCCAGCCACATTCCAGCATCTGGTAAACGATGTTTTTCGGGACTTTCTTGATTTATTCGTCATCGTGTATCTGGATGACATCCTTTTATTCTCTGAAACTTTAGAATCCCATCGGACTCATGTAAAAAAGGTATTAGCTTGATTGCGGGAACACCGACTTTAAGCAAAGGCTGAGAAATGCGACTTTGAAAAGCAAGTTGTGCATTTCCTAGGGCTTGTCATCTCCGCCGAGGGAATCTCCATGGAACCTCAGAAAGTCGCTTCTGTCTTGGAATGGCCTGCTCCTACTGACAGAAAAGCTGTACAGAGGTTCGTGGGGTTTGCTAACCCTGGGAAGGATCAGTCACATGTCTGTCTTCCCATCAAGCTTCAGCTCCCCGAAAAGACAGTTTCAGTACTTGCAATCATAGACTCTGGGGCCTGCAGCTGTTTTGTGGACTCTGCATTTGCTTCTCTTCAGCAGCTGCCCTTGGGTACCAAGAGGCAAGGGTTCCATGGCCATCTGGCTGACGGCTCCGGTATTAAATCAGGCCCGGTTACTCAAGAGACCTTGCCTATTCTCTGCCAGACTTCTTCAGGCCATAGCAAACTCCTCCGTTTGGATGTCATAGCTTCTCCCATGTTTCCCGTTATCCTCGGCATTCCATGGTTGAAGGCACACAACCCTCACGTTGACTGGCTTACCGGAGATATATATTTTTTTCGTCCAACTACTGCCAGACGCACTGCCTCTTGGGAGGAACTGTCAACTCCACGCCCCTCCTGGGTATCCACCCTGACCATGAAGCCTCTAAACTGATCCCGGTTGCTTATCACTAATTTCTGGACGTCTTTAATAAAAAGGGTGCAGACACTCTTCCACCTCATAGAACTTACGATTGCCCCATTGAACTTCTACCGGGAGCCGAGATCCCGTTTGGTCAGATTTACCCTCTCTCTGAGCCTGAATTGGAAGCCCTGCGTACCTATATCGACGAGAGCCTTGAAAAGCAGTTCATTCGGCCTTCCACTTCACCAGCAGGAGCCGGTATTTTCTTCGTTGAGAAAAAAGACCACACCTTGAGGCCCTGTGTGGACTATCGTGACCTTAACAGGGTCACTGTCAAGAATCGGTACCCTCTTCCTCTGATTCCCGAACTATTCCAGAGGCTGCGAGGGGCACGAGTGTTCTCCAAACTGGACTTGAGGGGTGCCTATAATCTTGTCAGAATCAGGGAGGGAGACGAATGGAAGACTGCCTTCCGGACACGCTTAGGCCACTTTGAGTATTTAGTCATGCCATTCGGGCTCTGCAATGCTCCAGCCACATTCCAGCATCTGGTAAACGATGTTTTTCGGGACTTTCTTGATTTATTCGTCATCGTGTATCTGGATGACATCCTTGTATTCTCTGAAACTTTAGAATCCCATCGGACTCATGTAAAAAAGGTATTAGCTCGATTGCGGGAACACCGACTTTACGCAAAGGCTGAAAAATGCGACTTTGAAAAGCAAGTTGTGCATTTCCTAGGGCTTGTCATCTTCGCCAAGGGGAATCTCCATGGACCCTCAGAAAGTCGCTTCTGTCTTGGAATGGCCTGCTCCTACTGACAGAAAAGCTGTACAGAGGTTCGTGGGGTTTGCTAACCCTGGGAAGGATCAGTCACATGTCTCTCTTCCCATCAAGCTTCAGCTCCCCGAAAAGACGGTTTCAGTACTTGCAATCATAGACTCTGGGGCCTGCAGCTGTTTTGTGGACTCTGCATTTGCTTCTCTTCAGCAGCTGCCCTTGGGTACCAAGAGGCAAGGGTTCCATGTCCATCTGGCTGACGGCTCCGGTATTAAATCAGGCCCGGTTACTCAGGGGACCTTGCCTATTCTCTGCCAGACTTCTTCAGGCCATAGCGAACTCCTCCGTTTGGATGTCATAGCTTCTCCCATGTTTCCCGTTATCCTCGGCATTCTATGGTTGAAGGCACACAACCCTCACGTTGACTGGCTTAACGGAGATATATATTTTTTTCGTCCAACTACTGCCAGACGCACTGCCTCTTGGGAGGAACTGTCAACTCCACGCCCCTCCTGGGTATCCACCCTGACCATGAAGCCTCTAAACTGATCCCGGTTGCTTATCACTAATTTCTGGACGTCTTTAATAAAAAGGGTGCAGACACTCTTCCACCTCATAGAACTTACGATTGCCCCATTGAACTTCTACCGGGAGCCGAGATCCCGTTTGGTCGGATTTACCCTCTCTCTGAGCCTGAATTGGAAGCCCTGCGTACCTATATCGACGAGAGCCTTGAAAAGCAGTTCATTCGGCCTTCCACTTCACCAGCAGGAGCCGGTATTTTCTTCGTTGAGAAAAAAGACCACACCTTGAGGCCCTGTGTGGACTATCGTGACCTTAACAGGGTCACTGTCAAGAATCGGAACCCTCTTCCTCTGATTCCCGAACTATTCCAGAGGCTGCGAGGGGCACGAGTGTTCTCCAAACTGGACTTGAGGGGTGCCTATAATCTTGTCAGAATCAGGGAGGGAGACGAATGGAAGACGGCCTTCCGGACACGCTTTGGCCACTTTGAGTATTTAGTCATGCCATTCGGGCTCTGCAATGCTCCAGCCACATTCCAGCATCTGGTAAACGATGTTTTTCGGGACTTTCTTGATTTATTCGTCATCGTGTATCTGGATGACATCCTTGTATTCTCTGAAACTTTAGAATCCCATCGGACTCATGTAAAAAAGGTATTAGCTCGATTGCGGGAACACCGACTTTACGCAAAGGCTGAAAAATGCGACTTTGAAAAGCAAGTTGTGCATTTCCTAGGGCTTGTCATCTCCGCCGAGGGAATCTCCATGGACCCTCAGAAAGTCGCTTCTGTCTTGGAATGGCCTGCTCCTACTGACAGAAAAGCTGTACAGAGGTTCGTGGGGTTTGCTAACCCTGGGAAGGATCAGTCACATGTCTCTCTTCCCATCAAGCTTCAGCTCCCCGAAAAGACGGTTTCAGTACTTGCAATCATAGACTCTGGGGCCTGCAGCTGTTTTGTGGACTCTGCATTTGCTTCTCTTCAGCAGCTGCCCTTGGGTACCAAGAGGCAAGGGTTCCATGTCCATCTGGCTGACGGCTCCGGTATTAAATCAGGCCCGGTTACTCAAGAGACCTTGCCTATTCTCTGCCAGACTTCTTCAGGCCATAGCGAACTCCTCCGTTTGGATGTCATAGCTTCTCCCATGTTTCCCGTTATCCTCGGCATTCCATGGTTGAAGGCACACAACCCTCACGTTGACTGGCTTACCGGAGATATTTTTTTTTTTCGTCCAACTACTGCCAGACGCACTGCCTCTTGGGAGGAACTGTCAACTCCACGCCCCTCCTGGGTATCCACCCTGACCATGAAGCCTCTAAACTGATCCCGGTTGCTTATCACGAATTTCTGGACGTCTTTAATAAAAAGGGTGCAGACACTCTTCCACCTCATAGAACTTACGATTGCCCCATTGAACTTCTACCGGGAGCCCAGATCCCGTTTGATCGGATTTACCCTCTCTCTGAGCCTGAATTGGAAGCCCTGCGTACCTATATCGACGAGAGCCTTGAAAAGCAGTTCATTCGGCCTTCCACTTCACCAGCAGGAGCCGGTATTTTCTTCGTTGAGAAAAAAGACCACACCTTGAGGCCCTGTGTGGACTATCGTGACCTTAACAGGGTCACTGTCAAGAATCGGTACCCTCTTCCTCTGATACCCGAACTATTCCAGAGGCTGCGAGGGGCACGAGTGTTCTCCAAACTGGACTTGAGGGGTGCCTATAATCTTGTCAGAATCAGGGAGGGAGACGAATGGAAGACGGCCTTCCGGACACGCTTTGGCCACTTTGAGTATTTAGTCATGCCATTTGGGCTCTGCAATGCTCCAGCCACATTCCAGCATCTGGTAAACGATGTTTTTCGGGACTTTCTTGATTTATTCGTCATCGTGTATCTGGATGACATCCTTGTATTCTCTGAAACTTTAGAATCCCATCGGACTCATGTAAAAAAAGGTATTTGCTCGATTGCGGGAACACCGACTTTACGCAAAGGCTGAAAAATGCGACTTTGAAAAGCAAGTTGTGCATTTCCTAGGGCTTGTCATCTTCGCCGAGGGAATCTCCATGGACCCTCAGAAAGTCGCTTCTGTCTTGGAATGGCCTGCTCCTACTGACAGAAAAGCTGTACAGAGGTTCGTGGGGTTTGCTAACCCTGGGAAGGATCAGTCATATGTCTCTCTTCCCATCAAGCTTCAGCTCCCCGAAAAGACGGTTTCAGTACTTGCAATCATAGACTCTGGGGCCTGCAGCTGTTTTGTGGACTCTGCATTTGCTTCTCTTCAGCAGCTGCCCTTGGGTACCAAGAGGCAAGGGTTCCATGTCCATCTGGCTGACGGCTCCGGTATTAAATCAGGCCCGGTTACTCAAGAGACCTTGCCTATTCTCTGCCAGACTTCTTCAGGCCATAGCGAACTCCTCCGTTTGGATGTCATAGCTTCTCCCATGTTTCCCGTTATCCTCGGCATTCCATGGTTGAAGGCACACAACCCTCACATTGACTGGCTTACCGGAGATATATTTTTTTTTCGTCCGACTACTGCCAGACGCACTGCCTCTTGGGAGGAACTGTCAACTCCACGCCCCTCCTGGGTATCCACCCTGACCATGAAGCCTCTAAACTGATCCCGGTTGCTTATCACGAATTTCTGGACGTCTTTAATAAAAAGGGTGCAGACACTCTTCCACCTCATAGAACTTACGATTGCCCCATTGAACTTCTACCGGGAGCCAAGATCCCGTTTGGTCGGATTTACCCTCTCTCTGAGCCTGAATTGGAAGCCCTGCGTACCTATATCGACGAGAGCCTTGAAAAGCAGTTCATTCGGCCTTCCACTTCACCAGCAGGAGCCGGTATTTTCTTCGTTGAGAAAAAAGACCACACCTTGAGGCCCTGTGTGGACTATCGTGACCTTAACAGGGTCACTGTCAAGAATCGGTACCCTCTTCCTCTGATTCTCGAACTATTCCAGAGGCTGCGAGGGGCACGAGTGTTCTCCAAACTGGACTTGAGGGGTGCCTATAATCTTGTCAGAATCAGGGAGGGAGACGAATGGAAGACGGCCTTCCGGACACGCTTTGGCCACTTTGAGTATTTAGTCATGCCATTCGGGCTCTGCAATGCTCCAGCCACATTCCAGCATCTGGTAAACGATGTTTTTCGGGACTTTCTTGATTTATTCGTCATCGTGTATCTGGATGACATCCTTTTATTCTCTGAAACTTTAGAATCCCATCGGACTCATGTAAAAAAGGTATTAGCTTGATTGCGGGAACACCGACTTTAAGCAAAGGCTGAGAAATGCGACTTTGAAAAGCAAGTTGTGCATTTCCTAGGGCTTGTCATCTCCGCCGAGGGAATCTCCATGGAACCTCAGAAAGTCGCTTCTGTCTTGGAATGGCCTGCTCCTACTGACAGAAAAGCTGTACAGAGGTTCGTGTGGTTTGCTAACCCTGGGAAGGATCAGTCACATGTCTGTCTTCCCATCAAGCTTCAGCTCCCCGAAAAGACAGTTTCAGTACTTGCAATCATAGACTCTGGGGCCTGCAGCTGTTTTGTGGACTCTGCATTTGCTTCTCTTCAGCAGCTGCCCTTGGGTACCAAGAGGCAAGGGTTCCATGGCCATCTGGCTGACGGCTCCGGTATTAAATCAGGCCCGGTTACTCAAGAGACCTTGCCTATTCTCTGCCAGACTTCTTCAGGCCATAGCGAACTCCTCCGTTTGGATGTCATAGCTTCTCCCATGTTTCCCGTTATCCTCGGCATTCCATGGTTGAAGGCACACAACCCTCACGTTGACTGGCTTACCGGAGATATATATTTTTTTCGTCCAACTACTGCCAGACGCACTGCCTCTTGGGAGGAACTGTCAACTCCACGCCCCTCCTGGGTATCCACCCTGACCATGAAGCCTCTAAACTGATCCCGGTTGCTTATCACTAATTTCTGGACGTCTTTAATAAAAAGGGTGCAGACACTCTTCCACCTCATAGAACTTACGATTGCCCCATTGAACTTCTACCGTGAGCCGAGATCCCGTTTGGTCAGATTTACCCTCTCTCTGAGCCTGAATTGGAAGCCCTGCGTACCTATATCGACGAGAGCCTTGAAAAGCAGTTCATTCGGCCTTCCACTTCACCAGCAGGAGCCGGTATTTTCTCATATTTTTCCGCCGAGGGAATCTCCATGGACCTTTAGAAAGTCGCTTCTGTCTTGGAATGGTCTGCTCCTACTGACAGAAAAGCTGTACAGAGGTTCGTGGGGTTTGCTAACTTTTATAGAACATTTATTAAGGACTTTTCTGGCATCATCACTCCCATTACTCAGCTAACGAAACAGCATGTTCCCTTTCGATGGACCCCAGAGGCTCAGACAGCGTTTGAACAGTTGAAAGCCTTATTCACCTCAGCTCCCATCTTGAAACATCCCGATCCCTCCTTAGCTTATGTTTTGGAGGTAGACGCCTCGGAAAATGCAGTTGAGGCTATTATATCCCAACGCCAAGGGCCCAAATCATTGCTCCACCCTGTGGCCTTCTTCTCTTAAAAAAATGAAATCCTTCCGAAAGGAATTATGATGTTGGTGACCGAGAGCTACTGGCTATCAAGGCCGCTCTTGAAGAATGGCGTTACCTTTTGGAGGGAGCTTCTCACCCAATTCTTATCTTCACAGATCACAAGAATCTTGAGTATTTGAAGACAGCTAAACGCCTAAGACCTCGGCAGGCAAGATGGGCACTTTTTTTCTCTCGTTTCATGTTTCATATAACCTACCGTCCTGGCTCAAAGAACGGGAAACCAGATGCCTTGTCCCGCATGTTCAGTTAACCAGTTGTATCCTCGGAACCTGATACTATTCTACCAGCCAATAATTTTTTACTTCTTCAGGCGGATCTGATGTCACAAATAAGAAAATATGTGGAAGACCAACCGTCTTCCAAGGACCTGGCTCTTCAACTAAGGGATGGCCTGTACTAAGAGGCCTATTTGTCTAAGAGGCAAATCTTTATCCCAGAACAGTTCAGAGTTGCCGTCCTAGGGCGATGTCATGATCATCCCCTAGCGGGTCACTTTGGGATTCACAAGACGGCTAATTCGATCTCCCGTACATTCTGGTGGCCAAACTTGATGAACGACTGCAAGAAATATGTAAGATCTTGTATTTCATGCCTTCGGAATAAGACAGACAGAGCCAGAACTTGGGGTCTACTTGAGCCCCTTCCTGTACCTGAGAAACCATGGAGCATGATCTCCATGGATTTTATAGTAGAACTTCCCCCATCTGAAGACTTCACTACCATTTTCATTGTGGTTGATCGTTTGACCAAAATGGCCCACTTTGTACCTCTGCAAGGAACTCCTTCTGCCCCGGAGACTGCCTCAACTTTTATCAAGGAGATTGTAAGGTTGCATGGCATCCCTGACAGCATCGTTTCTGATCGAGGGGTGCAGTTCACTTCTAGATGTTGGAGGGCCTTATGTGAAACTTTGAACATTGAACTCCGCCTCTCCACAGCTTATCACCCACAAACGAATGGACAGACTGAAAGGGTCAATCAAACCCTTGAACAGTACCTACGATGCTTTTCTTCTTTTGCGCAGGATGACTGGCTATCACTTCTCCCACTCGCGGAATTTTCATACAATAATTCCACCCATTCGGCAACCAAACAGTCACCTTTTTTCGCCAATTATGGATACCATCCTTCTTTCTTGCCTGAGCTGCCTATTGATTCTTCTGTACCTGCCGTACAAGACAGGTTGAACTTCCTTAACTCCAACTACCAATTACTGCAGGATACAATCTCCAAGACCCAGGCAGATAATAAAAAGTTCTTCGACAAGAACAGAAGAGGCAATTTGAATCTTGAACCTGGAGATAAGGTCTGGCTTTCCACAGCGAACTTGAAACTAAGTTGCCCCTCGAGGAAGCTTGGCCCAAGATTTTTGGGGCCTTTTCAAGTACCTCGCTGCCCGTCTGCTACCGAACCCGGCCACCCTTGTGATCCTGCACCAGCCTCCTGCTTGGCTTAACGCTGTCTCCAGTGCCTGTGCTAGCTGTCCATCCTACCAGCTTTCCTGAGTCCAGTTCCTTACCAGATGCTCTGCCTGCATCTCCACGTCTGCAACTCAGCTGACAAGTTCTGCACGCAACTACAGGCTCTCGTGTAACTCCTCACCCTAGGTCTGTCCCATCCTCAGTGGGGCTTGGGTTGGAGATACAAGGGAGGCCGACCTCGTCATTCCAGACTCCTACCAGGTACGTGACAGTACCAGTCAGCCAGAGATGGAGTCTGGAAGGGAGGCCTCTCCACCGAAGGACATTTACCAAACTATTTCTGCGCTCTCAAATATTGTGCAGAAGTTACAAGAGCGGGTCACTTTGGGATTCACAAGACGGCTAATTTGATCTCCCGTACATTCTAGTGGCCAAACTTGATGAACGACTGCAAGAAATATGTAAGATCTTGTATTTCATGCCTTCGGAATAAGACAGACAGAGCCAGAACTTGGGGTCTACTTGAGCCCCTTCCTGTACCTGAGAAACCATGGAGCATGATCTCCATGGATTTTATAGTAGAACTTCCCCCATCTGAAGACTTCACTACCATTTTCGTTGTGGTTGATCGTTTGACCAAAATGGCCCACTTTGTACCTCTGCAAGGAACTCCTTCTGCCCCGGAGACTGCCTCAACTTTTATCAAGGAGATTGTAAGGTTGCATGGCATCCCTGACAGCATAGTTTCTGATCGAGGGGTGCAGTTCACTTCTAGATTTTGGAGGGCCTTATGTGAAACTTTGAACATTGAACTCCGCCTCTCCACAGCTTATCACCCACAAACTAATGGACAGACTGAAAGGGTCAATCAAACCCTTGAACAGTACCTACGATGCTTTTCTTCTTTTGCACAGGATGACTGGCTATCACTTCTCCCACTCGCGGAATTTTCATACAATAATTCCACCCATTCGGTAACCAAACAGTCACCTTTTTTCGCCAATTATGGATACCATCCTTCTTTCTTGCCTGAGCTGCCTATTGATTCTTCTGTACCTGCCGTACAAGACAGGTTGAACTTCCTTAACTCCAACTACCAATTACTGCAGGTCCCAGAACAGTTCAGAGTTGCCGTCCTAGGGCGATGTCATGATCATCCCCTAGCGGGTCACTTTGGGATTCACAAGACGGCTAATTTGATCTCCCGTACATTCTGGTGGCCAAACTTGATGAACGACTGCAAGAAATATGTAAGATCTTGTATTTCATGCCTTCGGAATAAGACAGACAGAGCCAGAACTTGGGGTCTACTTGAGCCCCTTCCTGTACCTGAGAAACCATGGAGCATGATCTCCATGGATTTTATAGTAGAACTTCCCCCATCTGAAGACTTCACTACCATTTTCGTTGTGGTTGATCGTTTGACCAAAATGGCCCACTTTGTACCTCTGCAAGGAACTCCTTCTGCCCCGGAGACTGCCTCAACTTTTATCAAGGAGATTGTAAGGTTGCATGGCATCCCTGACAGCATAGTTTCTGATCGAGGGGTGCAGTTCACTTCTAGATTTTGGAGGGCCTTATGTGAAACTTTGAACATTGAACTCCGCCTCTCCACAGCTTATCACCCACAAACTAATGGACAGACTGAAAGGGTCAATCAAACCCTTGAACAGTACCTACGATGCTTTTCTTCTTTTGCACAGGATGACTGGCTATCACTTCTCCCACTCGCGGAATTTTCATACAATAATTCCACCCATTCGGCAACCAAACAGTCACCTTTTTTCGCCAATTATGGATACCATCCTTCTTTCTTGCCTGAGCTGCCTATTGATTCTTCTGTACCTGCCGTACAAGACAGGTTGAACTTCCTTAACTCCAACTACCAATTACTGCAGGATACAATCTCCAAGACCCAGGCAGATAATAAAAAGTTCTTCGACAAGAACAGAAGAGGCAATTTGAATCTTGAACCTTTTCCAGTACCTCGCTGCCCGTCTGCTACCGAACCCGGCCACCCTTGTGATCCTGCACCAGCCTCCTGCTTGGCTTAACGCTGTCTCCAGTGCCTGTGCTAGCTGTCCATCCTACCAGCTTTCCTGAGTCCAGTTCCTTACCAGATGCTCTGCCTGCATCTCCACGTCTCACTCGTGTAACTCCTCACCCTAGGTCTGTCCCATCCTCAGTGGGGCTTGGGTTGGAGATACAAGGGAGGCCGACCTCGTCATTCCAGAATCC
Organism: Rana muscosa; assembly: GCA_029206835.1. Taxonomy (NCBI): domain Eukaryota; kingdom Metazoa; phylum Chordata; class Amphibia; order Anura; family Ranidae; genus Rana; species Rana muscosa. Next base: position 2,568,782 of record JARGYO010000232.1, read on the forward strand.
TACCAGGTCACTGTCAAGAATCGGTACCCTCTTCCTCTGATTCCCGAACTATTCCAGAGGCTGCGAGGGGCACGAGTGTTCTCCAAACTGGACTTGAGGGGTGCCTATAATCTTGTCAGAATCAGGGAGGGAGACGAATGGAAGACGGCCTTCCGGACACGCTTTGGCCACTTTGAGTATTTAGTCATGCCATTCGGGCTCTGCAATGCTCCAGCCACATTCCAGCATCTGGTAAACGATGTTTTTCGGGACTTTCTTGATTTATTCGTCATCGTGTATCTGGATGACATCCTTGTATTCTCTGAAACTTTAGAATCCCATCGGACTCATGTAAAAAAGGTATTAGCTCGATTGCGGGAACACCGACTTTACGCAAAGGCTGAAAAATGCGACTTTGAAAAGCAAGTTGTGCATTTCCTAGGGCTTGTCATCTTCGCCGAGGGAATCTCCATAGACCCTCAGAAAGTCGCTTCTGTCTTGGAATGGCCTGCTCCTACTGACAGAAAAGCTGTACAGAGGTTCGCGGGGTTTGCTAACCCTGGGAAGGATCAGTCACATGTCTCTCTTCCCATCAAGCTTCAGCTCCCCGAAAAGACGGTTTCAGTACTTGCAATCATAGACTCTGGGGCCTGCAGCTGTTTTGTGGACTCTGCATTTGCTTCTCTTCAGCAGCTGCCCTTGGGTACCAAGAGGCAAGGGTTCCATGTCCATCTGGCTGACGGCTCCGGTATTAAATCAGGCCCGGTTACTCAAGAGACCTTGCCTATTCTCTGCCAGACTTCTTCAGGCCATAGCGAACTCCTCCGTTTGGATGTCATAGCTTCTCCCATGTTTCCCGTTATCCTCGGCATTCCATGGTTGAAGGCACACAACCCTCACGTTGACTGGCTTACCGGAGATATTTTTTTTTTCGTCCAACTACTGCCAGACGCACTGCCTCTTGGGAGGAACTGTCAACTCCACGCCCCTCCTGGGTATCCACCCTGACCATGAAGCCTCTAAACTGATCCCGGTTGCTTACCACGAATTTCTGGACGTCTTTAATAAAAAGGGTGCAGACACTCTTCCACCTCATAGAACTTACGATTGCCCCATTGAACTTCTACCGGGAGCCGAGATCCTGTTTGGTCGGATTTACCCTCTCTCTGAGCCTGAATTGGAAGCCCTGCGTACCTATATCGACGAGAGCCTTGAAAAGCAGTTCATTCGGCCTTCCACTTCACCAGCAGGAGCCGGTATTTTCTTCGTTGAGAAAAAAGACCACACCTTGAGGCCCTGTGTGGACTATCGTGACCTTAACAGGGTCACTGTCAAGAATCGGTACCCTCTTCCTCTGATTCCCGAACTATTCCAGAGGCTGCGAGGGGCACGAGTGTTCTCCAAACTGGACTTGAGGGGTGCCTATAATCTTGTCAGAATCAGGGAGGGAGACGAATGGAAGACGGCCTTCCGGACACGCTTTGGCCACTTTGAGTATTTAGTCATGCCATTCGGGCTCTGCAATGCTCCAGCCACATTCCAGCATCTGGTAAACAATGTTTTTCGGGACTTTCTTGATTTATTCGTCATCGTGTATCTGGATGACATCCTTGTATTCTCTGAAACTTTAGAATCCCATCGGACTCATGTAAAAAAGGTATTAGCTCGATTGCGGGAACACCGACTTTAAGCAAAGGCTGAGAAATGCGACTTTGAAAAGCAAGTTGTGCATTTCCTAGGGCTTGTCATCTCCGTCGAGGGAATCTCCATGGACCCTCAGAAAGTCGCTTCTGTCTTGGAATGGCCTGCTCCTACTGACAGAAAAGCTGTACAGAGGTTCGTGGGGTTTGCTAACCCTGGGAAGGATCAGTCACATGTCTCTCTTCCCATCAAGCTTCAGCTCCCCGAAAAGACGGTTTCAGTACTTGCAATCATAGACTCTGGGGCCTGCAGCTGTTTTGTGGACTCTGCATTTGCTTCTCTTCAGCAGCTGCCCTTGGGTACCAAGAGGCAAGGGTTCCATGTCCATCTGGCTGACGGCTCCGGTATTAAATCAGGCCCGGTTACTCAAGAGACCTTGCCTATTCTCTGCCAGACTTCTTCAGGCCATAGCGAACTCCTCCGTTTGGATGTCATAGCTTCTCCCATGTTTCCCGTTATCCTCGGCATTCCATGGTTGAAGGCACACAACCCTCACGTTGACTGGCTTAACGGAGATATATTTTTTTTTCGTCCAACTACTGCCAGACGCACTGCCTCTTGGGAGGAACTGTCAACTCCACGCCCCTCCTGGGTATCCACCCTGACCATGAAGCCTCTAAACTGATCCCGGTTGCTTATCACTAATTTCTGGACGTCTTTAATAAAAAGGGTGCAGACACTCTTCCACCTCATAGAACTTACGATTGCCCCATTGAACTTCTACCGGGAGCCGAGATCCCATTTGGTCGGATTTACCCTCTCTCTGAGCCTGAATTGGAAGCCCTGCGTACCTATATCGACGAGAGCCTTGAAAAGCAGTTCATTCGGCCTTCCACTTCACCAGCAGGAGCCGGTATTTTCTTCGTTGAGAAAAAAGACCACACCTTGAGGCCCTGTGTGGACTATCGTGACCTTAACAGGGTCACTGTCAAGAATCGGAACCCTCTTCCTCTGATTCCCGAACTATTCCAGAGGCTGCGAGGGGCACGAGTGTTCTCCAAACTGGACTTGAGGGGTGCCTATAATCTTGTCAGAATCAGGGAGGGAGACGAATGGAAGACGGCCTTCCGGACACGCTTTGGCCACTTTGAGTATTTAGTCATGCCATTCGGGCTCTGCAATGCTCCAGCCACATTCCAGCATCTGGTAAACGATGTTTTTCGGGACTTTCTTGATTTATTCGTCATCGTGTATCTGGATGACATCCTTGTATTCTCTGAAACTTTAGAATCCCATCGGACTCATGTAAAAAAGGTATTAGCTCGATTGCAGGAACACCGACTTTACGCAAAGGCTGAAAAATGCGACTTTGAAAAGCAAGTTGTGCATTTCCTAGGGCTTGTCATCTCCGCCGAGGGAATCTCCATGGACCCTCAGAAAGTCGCTTCTGTCTTGGAATGGCCTGCTCCTACTGACAGAAAAGCTGTACAGAGGTTCGTGGGGTTTGCTAACCCTGGGAAGGATCAGTCACATGTCTCTCTTCCCATCAAGCTTCAGCTCCCCGAAAAGACGGTTTCAGTACTTGCAATCATAGACTCTGGGGCCTGCAGCTGTTTTGTGGACTCTGCATTTGCTTCTCTTCAGCAGCTGCCCTTGGGTACCAAGAGGCAAGGGTTCCATGTCCATCTGGCTGACGGCTCCGGTATTAAATCAGGCCCGGTTACTCAAGAGACCTTGCCTATTCTCTGCCAGACTTCTTCAGGCCATAGCGAACTCCTCCGTTTGGATGTCATAGCTTCTCCCATGTTTCCCGTTATCCTCGGCATTCCATGGTTGAAGGCACACAACCCTCACGTTGACTGGCTTACCGGAGATATATTTTTTTTCGTCCAACTACTGCCAGACGCACTGCCTCTTGGGAGGAACTGTCAACTCCACGCCCCTCCTGGGTATCCACCCTCTAAACTGATCCCGGTTGCTTATCACGAATTTCTGGACGTCTTTAATAAAAAGGGTGCAGACACTCTTCCACCTCATAGAACTTACGATTGCCCCATTGAACTTCTACCGGGAGCCGAGATCCCGTTTGGTCGGATTTACCCTCTCTCTGAGCCTGAATTGGAAGCCCTGCGTACCTATATCGACGAGAGCCTTGAAAAGCAGTTCATTCGGCCTTCTACTTCACCAGCAGGAGCCGGTATTTTCTTCGTTGAGAAAAAAGACCACACCTTGAGGCCCTGTGTGGACTATCGTGACCTTAACAGGGTCACTGTCAAGAATCGGTACCCTCTTCCTCTGATTCCCGAACTATTCCAGAGGCTGCGAGGGGCACGAGTGTTCTCCAAACTGGACTTGAGGGGTGCCTATAATCTTGTCAGAATCAGGGAGGGAGACGAATGGAAGACGCCTTCCGGACACGCTTTGGCCACTTTGAGTATTTAGTCATGCCATTCGGGCTCTGCAATGCTCCAGCCACATTCCAGCATCTGGTAAACGATGTTTTTCGGGACTTTCTTGATTTATTCGTCATCGTGTATCTGGATGACATCCTTGTATTCTCTGAAACTTTAGAATCCCATCGGACTCATGTAAAAAAGGTATTAGCTCGATTGCGGGAACACCGACTTTAAGCAAAGGCTGAGAAATGCGACTTTGAAAAGCAAGTTGTGCATTTCCTAGGGCTTGTCATCTCCGCCGAGGGAATCTCCATGGAACCTCAGAAAGTCGCTTCTGTCTTGGAATGGCCTGCTCCTACTGACAGAAAAGCTGTACAGAGGTTCGTGGGGTTTGCTAACCCTGGGAAGGATCAGTCACATGTCTGTCTTCCCATCAAGCTTCAGCTCCCCGAAAAGACGGTTTCAGTACTTGCAATCATAGACTCTGGGGCCTGCAGCTGTTTTGTGGACTCTGCATTTGCTTCTCTTCAGCAGCTGCCCTTGGGTACCAAGAGGCAAGGGTTCCATGGCCATCTGGCTGACGGCTCCGGTATTAAATCAGGCCCGGTTACTCAAGAGACCTTGCCTATTCTCTGCCAGACTTCTTCAGGCCATAGCGAACTCCTCCGTTTGGATGTCATAGCTTCTCCCATGTTTCCCGTTATCCTCTGCATTCCATGGTTGAAGGCACACAACCCTCACGTTGACTGGCTTACCGGAGATATATATTTTTTTCGTCCAACTACTGCCAGACGCACTGCCTCTTGGGAGGAACTGTCAACTCCACGCCCCTCCTGGGTATCCACCCTGACCATGAAGCCTCTAAACTGATCCCGGTTGCTTATCACTAATTTCTGGACGTCTTTAATAAAAAGGGTGCAGACACTCTTCCACCTCATAGAACTTACGATTGCCCCATTGAACTTCTACCGGGAGCCGAGATCCCGTTTGGTCGGATTTACCCTCTCTCTGAGCCTGAATTGGAAGCCCTGCGTACCTATATCGACGAGAGCCTTGAAAAGCAGTTCATTCGGCCTTCCACTTCACCAGCAGGAGCCGGTATTTTCTTCGTTGAGAAAAAAGACCACACCTTGAGGCCCTGTGTGGACTATCGTGACCTTAACAGGGTCACTGTCAAGAATCGGTACCCTCTTCCTCTGATTCCCGAACTATTCCAGAGGCTGCGAGGGGCACGAGTGTTCTCCAAACTGGACTTGAGGGGTGCCTATAATCTTGTCAGAATCAGGGAGGGAGACGAATGGAAGACGGCCTTCCGGACACGCTTAGGCCACTTTGAGTATTTAGTCATGCCATTCGGGCTCTGCAATGCTCCAGCCACATTCCAGCATCTGGTAAACGATGTTTTTCGGGACTTTCTTGATTTATTCGTCATCGTGTATCTGGATGACATCCTTGTATTCTCTGAAACTTTAGAATCCCATCGGACTCATGTAAAAAAGGTATTAGCTCGATTGCGGGAACACCGACTTTACGCAAAGGCTGAAAAATGCGACTTTGAAAAGCAAGTTGTGCATTTCCTAGGGCTTGTCATCTTCGCCGAGGGAATCTCCATGGACCCTCAGAAAGTCGCTTCTGTCTTGGAATGGCCTGCTCCTACTGACAGAAAAGCTGTACAGAGGTTCGTGGGGTTTGCTAACCCTGGGAAGGATCAGTCACATGTCTCTCTTCCCATCAAGCTTCAGCTCCCCGAAAAGACGGTTTCAGTACTTGCAATCATAGACTCTGGGGCCTGCAGCTGTTTTGTGGACTCTGCATTTGCTTCTCTTCAGCAGCTGCCCTTGGGTACCAAGAGGCAAGGGTTCCATGTCCATCTGGCTGACGGCTCCGGTATTAAATCAGGCCCGGTTACTCAGGGGACCTTGCCTATTCTCTGCCAGACTTCTTCAGGCCATAGCGAACTCCTCCGTTTGGATGTCATAGCTTCTCTCATCTTTCCCGTTATCCTCGGCATTCCATGGTTGAAGGCACACAACCCTCACGTTGACTGGCTTACCGGAGATATCTCTTTTTCGTCCAACTTCTGCCAGACGCACTGCCTCTTGGGAGGAACTGTCAACTCCACGCACCTCCTGGGTATCCACCCTGACCATGAAGCCTCTAAACTGATCCCGGTTGCTTATCACGAATTTCTGGACGTCTTTAATAAAAAGGGTGCAGACACTCTTCCACCTCATAAACCTTACGATTGCCCCATTGAACTTCTACCGGGAGCCGAGATCCCGTTTGGTCGGATTTACCCTCTCTCTGAGCCTGAATTGGAAGCCCTGCGTACCTATATCGATGAGAGCCTTGAAAAGCAGTTCATTCGGCCTTCCACTTCACCAGCAGGAGCCGGTATTTTCTTCGTTGAGAAAAAAGACCACACCTTGAGGCCCTGTGTGGACTATTGTGACCTTAACAGGGTCACTGTCAAGAATCGGTACCCTCTTCCTCTGATTCCCGAACTATTCCAGAGGCTGCGAGGGGCACGAGTGTTCTCCAAACTGGACTTGAGGGGTGCCTATAATCTTGTCAGAATCAGGGAGGGAGACGAATGGAAGACGGCCTTCCGGACACGTTTTGGCCACTTTGAGTATTTAGTCATGCCATTCGGGCTCTGCAATGCTCCAGCCACATTCCAGCATCTGGTAAACGATTTTTTTCGGGACTTTCTTGATTTATTCGTCATCGTGTATCTGGATGACATCCTTGTATTCTCTGAAACTTTAGAATCCCATCGGACTCATGTAAAAAAGGTATTAGCTCGATTGCGGGAACACTGACTTTACGCAAAGGCTGAAAAATGCGACTTTGAAAAGCAAATTGTGCATTTCCTAGGGCTTGTCATCTCCGCCGAGGGAATCTCCATGGACCCTTAGAAAGTCGCTTCTGTCTTGGAATGGTCTGCTCCTACTGACAGAAAAGCTGTACAGAGGTTCGTGGGGTTTGCTAACTTTTATAGAACATTTATTAAGGACTTTTCTGGCATCATCACTCCCATTACTCAGCTAACGAAACAGCATGTTCCCTTTCGATGGACCCCAGAGGCTCAGACAGCGTTTGAACAGTTGAAAGCCTTATTCACCTCAGCTCCCATCTTGAAACATCCCGATCCCTCCTTAGCTTATGTTTTGGAGGTAGACGCCTCGGAAAATGCAGTTGAGGCTATTATATCCCAACGCCAAGGGCCCAAATCATTGCTCCACCCTGTGGCCTTCTTCTCTAAAAAAATGAAATCCTTCCGAAAGGAATTATGATGTTGGTGACCGAGAGCTACTGGCTATCAAGGCCGCTCTTGAAGAATGGCGTTACCTTTTGGAGGGAGCTTCTCACCCAATTCTTATCTTCACAGATCACAAGAATCTTGAGTATTTGAAGACAGCTAAACGCCTAAGACCTCGGCAGGCAAGATGGGCACTTTTTTTCTCTCGTTTCATGTTTCATATAACCTACTGTCCTGGCTCAAAGAACGGGAAACCAGATGCCTTGTCCCGCATGTTCAGTGATCCAGTTGTATCCTCGGAACCTGATACTATTCTACCAGCCAATAATTTTTTACTTCTTCAGGCGGATCTGATGTCACAAATAAGAAAATATGTGGAAGACCAACCGCCTTCCAAGGACCTGGCTCTTCAACTAAGGGATGGCCTGTACTAAGAGGCCTATTTGTCTAAGAGGCAAATCTTTATCCCAGAACAGTTCAGAGTTGCCGTCCTAGGGCGATGTCATGATCATCCCCTAGCGGGTCACTTTGGGATTCACAAGACGGCTAATTTGATCTCCCGTACATTCTGGTGGCCAAACTTGATGAACGACTGCAAGAAATATGTAAGATCTTGTATTTCATGCCTTCGGAATAAGACAGACAGAGCCAGAACTTGGGGTCTACTTGAGCCCCTTCCTGTACCTGAGAAACCATGGAGCATGATCTCCATGGATTTTATAGTAGAACTTCCCCCATCTGAAGACTTCACTACCATTTTCGTTGTGGTTGATCGTTTGACCAAAATGGCCCACTTTGTACCTCTGCAAGGAACTCCTTCTGCCCCGAGACTGCCTCAACTTTTATCAAGGAGATTGTAAGGTTGCATGGCATCCCTGACAGCATAATTTCTGATCGAGGGGTGCAGTTCACTTCTAGATTTTGGAGGGCCTTATGTGAAACTTTGAACATTGAACTCCGCCTCTCCACATCTTATCACCCACAAACTAATGGACAGACTGAAAGGGTCAATCAAACCCTTGAACAGTACCTACGATGCTTTTCTTCTTTTGCACAGGATGACTGGCTATCACTTCTCCCACTCGCGGAATTTTCATACAATAATTCCACCCATTCGGCAACCAAACAGTCACCTTTTTTCGCCAATTATGGATACTATCCTTCTTTCTTGTCTGAGCTGCCTATTGATTCTTCTGTACCTGCCGTACAAGACAGGTTGAACTTCCTTAACTCCAACTACCAATTACTGCAGGATACAATCTCCAAGACCCAGGCAGATAATAAAAAGTTCTTCGACAAGAAGAGAAGAGGCAATTTGAATCTTGAACCTTTTCCAGTACCTCGCTGCCCGTCTGCTACCGAACCCGGCCACCCTTGTGATCCTGCACAGCCTCCTGCTTGGCTTAACGCTTTCTCCAGTGCCTGTGCTAGCTGTCCATCCTACCAGCTTTCCTGAGTCCAGTTCCTTACCAGATGCTCTGCCTGCATCTCCACGTCTGCAACTTAGCTGACAAGTTCTGCACGCAACTACAGGCACTCGTGTAACTCCTCACCCTAGGTCTGACCCATTCTCAGTGGGGCTTGGGTTGGAGATAAAAGGGAGGCCGACCTCGTCATTCCAGACTCCTACCAGGTACCTGACAGTACCAGTCAGCCAGAGATGGAGTCTGGAAGGGAGGCCTCTCCACCGAAGGACATTTAGAAAACTATTTCTGCGCTCTCAAATATTGTGCAGAAGTTACAAGAGCGGGTCACTTTGGGATTCACAAGACGGCTAATTTGATCTCCCGTACATTCTGGTGGCCAAACTTGATGAACGACTGCAAGAAATATGTAAGATCTTGTATTTCATGCCTTCGGAATAAGACAGACAGAGCCAGAACTTGGGGTCTACTTGAGCCCCTTCCTGTACCTGAGAAACCATGGAGCATGATCTCCATGGATTTTATAGTAGAACTTCCCCCATCTGAAGACTTTACTACCATTTTTGTTGTGGTTGATCGTTTGACCAAAATGGCCCACTTTGTACCTCTGCAAGGAACTACTTCTGCCCCGGAGACTGCCTCAACTTTTATCAAGGAGATTGTAAGGTTGCATGGCATCCCTGACAGCATAGTTTCTGATCGAGGGGTGCAGTTCACTTCTAGATTTTGGAGGGCCTTATGTGAAACATTGAACATTGAACTCCGCCTCTCCACAGCTTATCACCCACAAGCTAATGGACAGACTGAAAGGGTCAATCAAACCCTTGAACAGTACCTACAATGCTTTTCTTCTTTTGCACAGGATGACTGGCTATCACTTCTCCCACTCGCGGAATTTTCATACAATAATTCCACCCATTCGGTAACCAAACAGTCACCTTTTTTCGCCAATTATGGATACCATCCTTCTTTCTTGCCTGAGCTGCCTATTGGTTCTTCTGTACCTGCCGTACAAGACAGGTTGAACTTCCTTAACTCCAACTACCAATTACTGCAGGTCCCAGAACAGTTCAGAGTTGCCGTCCTAGGGCGATGTCATGATCATCCCCTAGCGGGTCACTTTGGGATTCACAAGACGGCTAATTTGATCTCCCGTACATTCTGGTGGCCAAACTTGATGAACGACTGCAAGAAATATGTAAGATCTTGTATTTCATGCCTTCGGAATAAGACAGACAGAGCCAGAACTTGGGGTCTACTTGAGCCCCTTCCTGTACCTGAGAAACCATGGAGCATGATCTCCATGGATTTTATAGTAGAACTTCCCCCATCTGAAGACTTCACTACCATTTTCGTTGTGGTTGATCGTTTGACCAAAATGGCCCACTTTGTACCTCTGCAAGGAACTCCTTCTGCCCCGAGACTGCCTCAACTTTTATCAAGGAGATTGTAAGGTTGCATGGCATCCCTGACAGCATAATTTCTGATCGAGGGGTGCAGTTCACTTCTAGATTTTGGAGGGCCTTATGTGAAACTTTGAACATTGAACTCCGCCTCTCCACATCTTATCACCCACAAACTAATGGACAGACTAAAAGGGTCAATCAAACCCTTGAACAGTACCTACAATGCTTTTCTTCTTTTGCACAGGATGACTGGCTATCACTTCTCCCACTCGTGGAATTTTCATACAATAATTCCACCCATTCGCCAACCAAACAGTCACCTTTTTTCGCCAATTATGGATACTATCCTTCTTTCTTGCCTGAGCTGCCTATTGATTCTTCTGTACCTGCCGTACAAGACAGGTTGAACTTCCTTAACTCCAACTACCAATTACTGCAGGATACAATCTCCAAGACCCAGGCAGATAATAAAAAGTTCTTCGACAAGAAGAGAAGAGGCAATTTGAATCTTGAACCTTTTCCAGTACCTCGCTGCCCGTCTGCTACCGAACCCGGCCACCCTTGTGATCCTGCACAGCCTCCTGCTTGGCTTAACGCTTTCTCCAGTGCCTGTGCTAGCTGTCCATCCTACCAGCTTTCCTGAGTCCAGTTCCTTACCAGATGCTCTGCCTGCATCTCCACGTCTGCAACTCAGCTGACAAGTTCTGCACGCAACTACAGGCACTCGTGTAACTCCTCACCCTAGGTCTGTCCCATTCTCAGTGGGGCTTGGGTTGGAGATACAAGGGAGGCCGACCTCGTCATTCCAGACTCCTACCAGGTACGTGACAGTACCAGTCAGCCAGAGATGGAGTCTGGAAGGGAGGCCTCTCCACCGAAGGACATTTAGAAAACTATTTCTGCGCTCTCAAATATTGTGCAGAAGTTACAAGAGCGGGTCACTTTGGGATTCACAAGAGGGCTAATTTGATCTCCCGTACATTCTGGTGGCCAAACTTGATGAACGACTGCAAGAAATATGTAAGATCTTGTATTTCATGCCTTCGGAATAAGACAGACAGAGCCAGAACTTGGGATCTACTTGAGCCCCTTCCTGTACCTGAGAAACCATGGAGCATGATCTCCATGGATTTTATAGTAGAACTTCCCCCATCTGAAGACTTTACTACCATTTTCGTTGTGGTTGATCGTTTGACCAAAATGGCCCACTTTGTACCTCTGCAAGGAACTCCTTCTGCCCCGGAGACTGCCTCAACTTTTATCAAGGAGATTGTAAGGTTGCATGGCATCCCTGACAGCATAGTTTCTGATCGAGGGGTGCAGTTCACTTCTAGATTTTGGAGGGCCTTATGTGAAACTTTGAACATTGAACTCCGCCTCTCCACAGCTTATCACCCACAAACTAATGGACAGACTGAAAGGGTCAATCAAACCCTTGAACAGTACCTACGATGCTTTTCTTCTATTGCACAGGATGACTGGCTATCACTTCTCCCACTCGCGGAATTTTCATACAATAATTCCACCTATTCGGTAACCAAACAGTCACCTTTTTTCGCCAATTATGGATACCATCCTTCTTTCTTGCCTGAGCTGCCTATTGATTCTTCTGTACCTGCCGTACAAGACAGGTTGAACTTCCTTAACTCCAACTACCAATTACTGCAGGTCCCAGAACAGTTCAGAGTTGCCGTCCTAGGGCGATGTCATGATCATCCCCTAGCGGGTCACTTTGGGATTCACAAGACGGCTAATTTGATCTCCCGTACATTCTGGTGGCCAAACTTGATGAACGACTGCAAGAAATATGTAAGATCTTGTATTTCATGCCTTCGGAATAAGACAGACAGAGCCAGAACTTGGGGTCTACTTGAGCCCCTTCCTGTACCTGAGAAACCATGGAGCATGATCTCCATGGATTTTATAGTAGAACTTCCCCCATCTGAAGACTTCACTACCATTTTCGTTGTGGTTGATCGTTTGACCAAAATGGCCCACTTTGTACCTCTGCAAGGAACTCCTTCTGCCCCGGAGACTGCCTCAACTTTTATCAAGGAGATTGTAAGGTTGCATGGCATCCCTGACAGCATAGTTTCTGATCGAGGGGTGCAGTTCACTTCTAGATGTTGGAGGGCCTTATGTGAAACTTTGAACATTGAACTCCGCCTCTCCACAGCTTATCACCCACAAACTAATGGACAGACTGAAAGGGTCAATCAAACCCTTGAACAGTACCTACGATGCTTTTCTTCTTTTGCACAGGATGACTGGCTATCACTTCTCCCACTCGCGGAATTTTCATACAATAATTCCACCCATTCGGCAACCAAACAGTCACCTTTTTTCGCCAATTATGGATACCATCCTTCTTTCTTGCCTGAGCTGCCTATTGATTCTTCTGTACCTGCCGTACAAGACAGGTTGAACTTCCTTAACTCCAACTACCAATTACTGCAGGATACAATCTCCAAGACCCAGGCAGATAATAAAAAGTTCTTCGACAAGAAGAGAAGAGGCAATTTGAATCTTGAACCTGGAGATAAGGTCTGGCTTTCCACAGCGAACTTGAAACTAAGTTGCCCCTCGAGGAAGCTTGGCCCAAGATTTTTGGGGCCTTTTCAAGTACCTCGCTGCCCGTCTGCTACCGAACCCGGCCACCCTTGTGATCCTGCACCAGCCTCCTGCTTGGCTTAACGCTGTCTCCAGTGCCTGTGCTAGCTGTCCATCCTACCAGCTTTCCTGAGTCCAGTTCCTTACCAGATGCTCTGCCTGCATCTCCACGTCTGCAACTCAGCTGACAAGTTCTGCACGCAACTACAGGCTCTCGTGTAACTCCTCACCCTTGGTCTGTCCCATCCTCAGTGGGGCTTGGGTTGGAGATACAAGGGAGGCCGACCTCGTCATTCCAGACTTCTACCCGGTACGTGACAGTACCAGTCAGCCAGAGATGGAGTCTGGAAGGGAGGCCTCTCCACCGAAGGACATTTACCAAACTATTTCTGCGCTCTCAAATATTGTGCAGAAGTTACAAGAGCGGGTCACTTTGGGATTCACAAGACGGCTAATTTGATCTCCCGTACATTCTAGTGGCCAAACTTGATGAACGACTGCAAGAAATATGTAAGATCTTGTATTTCATGCCTTCGGAATAAGACAGACAGAGCCAGAACTTGGGGTCTACTTGAGCCCCTTCCTGTACCTGAGAAACCATGGAGCATGATCTCCATGGATTTTATAGTAGAACTTCCCCCATCTGAAGACTTCACTACCATTTTCGTTGTGGTTGATCGTTTGACCAAAATGGCCCACTTTGTACCTCTGCAAGGAACTCCTTCTGCCCCGGAGACTGCCTCAACTTTTATCAAGGAGATTGTAAGGTTGCATGGCATCCCTGACAGCATAGTTTCTGATCGAGGGGTGCAGTTCACTTCTAGATTTTGGAGGGCCTTATGTGAAACTTTGAACATTGAACTCCGCCTCTCCACAGCTTATCACCCACAAACTAATGGACAGACTGAAAGGGTCAATCAAACCCTTGAACAGTACCTACGATGCTTTTCTTCTTTTGCACAGGATGACTGGCTATCACTTCTCCCACTCGCGGAATTTTCATACAATAATTCCACCCATTCGGTAACCAAACAGTCACCTTTTTTCGCCAATTATGGATACCATCCTTCTTTCTTGCCTGAGCTGCCTATTGATTCTTCTGTACCTGCCGTATAAGACAGGTTGAACTTCCTTAACTCCAACTACCAATTACTGCAGGTCCCAGAACAGTTCAGAGTTGCCGTCCTAGGGCGATGTCATGATCATCCCCTAGCGGGTCACTTTGGGATTCACAAGACGGCTAATTTGATCTCCCGTACATTCTGGTGGCCAAACTTGATGAACGACTGCAAGAAATATGTAAGATCTTGTATTTCATGCCTTCGGAATAAGACAGACAGAGCCAGAACTTGGGGTCTACTTGAGCCCCTTCCTGTACCTGAGAAACCATGGAGCATGATCTCCATGGATTTTATAGTAGAACTTCCCCCATCTGAAGACTTCACTACCATTTTCGTTGTGGTTGATCGTTTGACCAAAATGGCCCACTTTGTACCTCTGCAAGGAACTCCTTCTGCCCCGGAGACTGCCTCAACTTTTATCAAGGAGATTGTAAGGTTGCATGGCATCCCTGACAGCATAGTTTCTGATCGAGGGGTGCAGTTCACTTCTAGATTTTGGAGGGCCTTATGTGAAACTTTGAACATTGAACTCCGCCTCTCCACAGCTTATCACCCACAAACTAATGGACAGACTGAAAGGGTCAATCAAACCCTTGAACAGTACCTACGATGCTTTTCTCCTTTTACACAGGATGACTGGCTATCACTTCTCCCACTCGCGGAATTTTCATACAATAATTCCACCCATTCGGCAACCAAACAGTCACCTTTTTTCGCCAATTATGGATACCATCCTTCTTTCTTGCCTGAGCTGCCTATTGATTCTTCTGTACCTGCCGTACAAGACAGGTTGAACTTCCTTAACTCCAACTACCAATTACTGCAGGATACAATCTCCAAGACCCAGGCAGATAATAAAAAGTTCTTCGACAAGAACAGAAGTGGCAATTTGAATCTTGAACCTTTTCCATTACCTCGCTGCCCGTCTGCTACCGAACCCGGCCACCCTTGTGATCCTGCACCAGCCTCCTGCTTGGCTTAACGCTGTCTCCAGTGCCTGTGCTAGCTGTCCATCCTACCAGCTTTCCTGAGTCCAGTTCCTTACCAGATGCTCTGCCTGCATCTCCACGTCTCACTCGTGTAACTCCTCACCCTAGGTCTGTCCCATCCTCAGTGGGGCTTGGGTTGGAGATACAAGGGAGGCCGACCTCGTCATTCCAGAATCCTACCAGGTCACTGTCGAGAATCGGTACCCTCTTCCTCTGATTCCCGAACTATTCCAGAGGCTGCGAGGGGCACGAGTGTTCTCCAAACTGGACTTGAGGGGTGCCTATAATCTTGTCAGAATCAGGGAGGGAGACGAATGGAAGACGGCCTTCCGGACACGCTTTGGCCACTTTGAGTAGATAGTCATGCCATTCGGGCTCTGCAATGCTCCAGCCACATTCCAGCATCTGGTAAACGATGTTTTTCGGGACTTTCTTGATTTATTCGTCATCGTGTATCTGGATGACATCCTTGTATTCTCTGAAACTTTAGAATCCCATCGGACTCATGTAAAAAAGGTATTAGCTCGATTGCGGGAACACCGACTTTACGCAAAGGCTGAAAAATGCGACTTTGAAAAGCAAGTTGTGCATTTCCTAGGGCTTGTCATCTTCGCCGAGGGAATCTCCATAGACCCTCAGAAAGTCGCTTCTGTCTTGGAATGGCCTGCTCCTACTGACAGAAAAGCTGTACAGAGGTTCGTGGGGTTTGCTAACCCTGGGAAGGATCAGTCACATGTCTCTCTTCCCATCAAGCTTCAGCTCCCCGAAAAGACGGTTTCAGTACTTGCAATCATAGACTCTGGGGCCTGCAGCTGTTTTGTGGACTCTGCATTTGCTTCTCTTCAGCAGCTGCCCTTGGGTACCAAGAGGCAAGGGTTCCATGTCCATCTGGCTGACGGCTCCGGTATTAAATCAGGCCCGGTTACTCAAGAGACCTTGCCTATTCTCTGCCAGACTTCTTCAGGCCATAGCGAACTCCTCCGTTTGGATGTCATAGCTTCTCCCATGTTTCCCGTTATCCTCGGCATTCCATGGTTGAAGGCACACAACCCTCACGTTGACTGGCTTACCGGAGATATATTTTTTTTTCGTCCAACTACTGCCAGACGCACTGCCTCTTGGGAGGAACTGTCAACTCCACGCCCCTCCTGGGTATCCACCCTCTAAACTGATCCCGGTTGCTTATCACGAATTTCTGGACGTCTTTAATAAAAAGGGTGCAGACACTCTTCCACCTCATAGAACTTACGATTGCCCCATTGAACTTCTACCGGGAGCCGAGATCCCGTTTGGTCGGATTTACCCTCTCTCTGAGCCTGAATTGGAAGCCCTGCGTACCTATATCGACGAGAGCCTTGAAAAGCAGTTCATTCGGCCTTCCACTTCACCAGCAGGAGCCGGTATTTTCTTCGTTGAGAAAAAAGACCACACCTTGAGGCCCTGTGTGGACTATCGTGACCTTAACAGGGTCACTGTCAAGAATCGGTACCCTCTTCCTCTGATTCCCGAACTATTCCAGAGGCTGCGAGGGGCACGAGTGTTCTCCAAACTGGACTTGAGGGATGCCTATAATCTTGTCAGAATCAGGGAGGGAGACGAATGGAAGACGGCCTTCCGGACACGCTTTGGCCACTTTGAGTATTTAGTCATGCCATTCGGGCTCTGCAATGCTCCAGCCACATTCCAGCATCTGGTAAACGATGTTTTTCGGGACTTTCTTGATTTATTCGTCATCGTGTATCTGGATGACATCCTTGTATTCTCTGAAACTTTAGAATCCCATCGGACTCATGTAAAAAAGGTATTAGCTCGATTGCGGGAACACCGACTTTACGCAAAGGCTGAAAAATGCGACTTTGAAAAGCAAGTTGTGCATTTCCTAGGGCTTGTCATCTTCGCCGAGGGAATCTCCATAGACCCTCAGAAAGTCGCTTCTGTCTTGGAATGGCCTGCTCCTACTGACAGAAAAGCTGTACAGAGGTTCGTGGGGTTTGCTAACCCTGGGAAGGATCAGTCACATGTCTCTCTTCCCATCAAGCTTCAGCTCCCCGAAAAGACGGTTTCAGTACTTGCAATCATAGACTCTGGGGCCTGCAGCTGTTTTGTGGACTCTGCATTTGCTTCTCTTCAGCAGCTGCCCTTGGGTACCAAGAGGCAAGGGTTCCATGGCCATCTGGCTGACGGCTCCGGTATTAAATCAGGCCCGGTTACTCAAGAGACCTTGCCTATTCTCTGCCAGACTTCTTCAGGCCATAGCGAACTCCTCCGTTTGGATGTCATAGCTTCTCCCATGTTTCCCGTTATCCTCGGCATTCCATGGTTGAAGGCACACAACCCTCACGTTGACTGGCTTACCGGAGATATATTTTTTTTTCGTCCAACTACTGCCAGACGCACTGCCTCTTGGGAGGAACTGTCAACTCCACGCCCCTCCTGGGTATCCACCCTCTAAACTGATCCCGGTTGCTTATCACGAATTTCTGGACGTCTTTAATAAAAAGGGTGCAGACACTCTTCCACCTCATAGAACTTACGATTGCCCCATTGAACTTCTACCGGGAGCCGAGATCCCGTTTGGTCGGATTTACCCTCTCTCTGAGCCTGAATTGGAAGCCCTGCGTACCTATATCGACGAGAGCCTTGAAAAGCAGTTCATTCGGCCTTCCACTTCACCAGCAGGAGCCGGTATTTTCTTCGTTGAGAAAAAAGACCACACCTTGAGGCCCTGTGTGGACTATCGTGACCTTAACAGGGTCACTGTCAAGAATCGGTACCCTCTTCCTCTGATTCCCGAACTATTCCAGAGGCTGCGAGGGGCACGAGTGTTCTCCAAACTGGACTTGAGGGATGCCTATAATCTTGTCAGAATCAGGGAGGGAGACGAATGGAAGACGGCCTTCCGGACACGCTTTGGCCACTTTGAGTATTTAGTCATGCCATTCGGGCTCTGCAATGCTCCAGCCACATTCCAGCATCTGGTAAACGATGTTTTTCGGGACTTTCTTGATTTATTCGTCATCGTGTATCTGGATGACATCCTTGTATTCTCTGAAACTTTAGAATCCCATCGGACTCATGTAAAAAAGGTATTAGCTCGATTGCGGGAACACCGACTTTACGCAAAGGCTGAAAAATGCGACTTTGAAAAGCAAGTTGTGCATTTCCTAGGGCTTGTCATCTCCGCCGAGGGAATCTCCATGGACCCTCAGAAAGTCGCTTCTGTCTTGGAATGGCCTGCTCCTACTGACAGAAAAGCTGTACAGAGGTTCGTGGGGTTTGCTAACCCTGGGAAGGATCAGTCACATGTCTCTCTTCCCATCAAGCTTCAGCTCCCCGAAAAGACGGTTTCAGTACTTGCAATCATAGACTCTGGGGCCTGCAGCTGTTTTGTGGACTCTGCATTTGCTTCTCTTCAGCAGCTGCCCTTGGGTACCAAGAGGCAAGGGTTCCATGTCCATCTGGCTGACGGCTCCGGTATTAAATCAGGCCCGGTTACTCAGGGGACCTTGCCTATTCTCTGCCAGACTTCTTCAGGCCATAGCGAACTCCTCCGTTTGGATGTCATAGCTTCTCCCATGTTTCCCGTTATCCTCGGCATTCCATGGTTGAAGGCACACAACCCTCACGTTGACTGGCTTACCGGAGATATCTCTTTTTCGTCCAACTACTGCCAGACGCACTGCCTCTTGGGAGGAACTGTCAACTCCACGCACCTCCTGGGTATCCACCCTGACCATGAAGCCTCTAAACTGATCCCAGTTGCTTATCACGAATTTCTGGACGTCTTTAATAAAAAGGGTGCAGACACTCTTCCACCTCATAAACCTTACGATTGCCCCATTGAACTTCTACCGGGAGCCGAGATCCCGTTTGGTCGGATTTACCCTCTCTCTGAGCCTGAATTGGAAGCCCTGCGTACCTATATCGACGAGAGCCTTGAAAAGCAGTTCATTCGGCCTTCCACTTCACCAGCAGGAGCCGGTATTTTCTTCGTTGAGAAAAAAGACCACACCTTGAGGCCCTGTGTGGACTATCGTGACCTTAACAGGGTCACTGTCAAGAATCGGTACCCTCTTCCTCTGATTCCCGAACTATTCCAGAGGCTGCGAGGGGCACGAGTGTTCTCCAAACTGGACTTGAGGGGTGCCTATAATCTTGTCAGAATCAGGGAGGGAGACGAATGGAAGACGGCCTTCCGGACACGTTTTGGCCACTTTGAGTATTTAGTCATGCCATTCGGGCTCTGCAATGCTCCAGCCACATTCCAGCATCTGGTAAACGATTTTTTTCGGGACTTTCTTGATTTATTCGTCATCGTGTATCTGGATGACATCCTTGTATTCTCTGAAACTTTAGAATCCCATCGGACTCATGTAAAAAAGGTATTAGCTCGATTGCGGGAACACTGACTTTACGCAAAGGCTGAAAAATGCGACTTTGAAAAGCAAGTTGTGCATTTCCTAGGGCTTGTCATCTCCGCCGAGGGAATCTCCATGGACCCTTAGAAAGTCGCTTCTGTCTTGGAATGGTCTGCTCCTACTGACAGAAAAGCTGTACAGAGGTTCGTGGGGTTTGCTAACTTTTATAGAACATTTATTAAGGACTTTTCTGGCATCATCACTCCCATTACTCAGCTAACGAAACAGCATGTTCCCTTTCGATGGACCCCAGAGGCTCAGACAGCGTTTGAACAGTTGAAAGCCTTATTCACCTCAGCTCCCATCTTGAAACATCCCGATCCCTCCTTAGCTTATGTTTTGGAGGTAGACACCTCGGAAAATGCAGTTGAGGCTATTATATCCCAACGCCAAGGGCCCAAATCATTGCTCCACCCTGTGGCCTTCTTCTCTAAAAAAATTAAATCCTTCCGAAAGGAATTATGATGTTGGTGACCGAGAGCTACTGGCTATCAAGGCCGCTCTTGAAGAATGGCGTTACCTTTTGGAGGGAGCTTCTCACCCAATTCTTATCTTCACAGATCACAAGAATCTTGAGTATTTGAAGACAGCTAAACGCCTAAGACCTCGGCAGGCAAGATGGGCACTTTTTTTCTCTCGTTTCATGTTTCATATAACCTACCGTCCTGGCTCAAAGAACGGGAAACCAGATGCCTTGTCCCGCATGTTCAGTGATCCAGTTGTATCCTCGGAACCTGATACTATTCTACCAGCCAATAATTTTTTACTTCTTCAGGCGGATCTGATGTCACAAATAAGAAAATATGTGGAAGACCAACCGCCTTCCAAGGACCTGGCTCTTCAACTAAGGGATGGCCTGTACTAAGAGGCCTATTTGTCTAAGAGGCAAATCTTTATCCCAGAACAGTTCAGAGTTGCCGTCCTAGGGCGATGTCATGATCATCCCCTAGCGGGTCACTTTGGGATTCACAAGACGGCTAATTCGATCTCCCGTACATTCTGGTGGCCAAACTTGATGAACGACTGCAAGAAATATGTAAGATCTTGTATTTCATGCCTTCGGAATAAGACAGACAGAGCCAGAACTTGGGGTCTACTTGAGCCCCTTCCTGTACCTGAGAAACCATGGAGCATGATCTCCATGGATTTTATAGTAGAACTTCCCCCATCTGAAGACTTCACTACCATTTTCGTTGTGGTTGATCGTTTGACCAAAATGGCCCACTTTGTACCTCTGCAAGGAACTCCTTCTGCCCCGAGACTGCCTCAACTTTTATCAAGGAGATTGTAAGGTTGCATGGCATCCCTGACAGCATAATTTCTGATCGAGGGGTGCAGTTCACTTCTAGATTTTGGAGGGCCTTATGTGAAACTTTGAACATTGAACTCCGCCTCTCCACATCTTATCACCCACAAACTAATGGACAGACTGAAAGGGTCAATCAAACCCTTGAACAGTACCTACGATGCTTTTCTTCTTTTGCACAGGATGACTGGCTATCACTTCTCCCACTCGCGGAATTTTCATACAATAATTCCACCCATTCGGTAACCAAACAGTCACCTTTTTTCGCCAATTATGGATACCATCCTTCTTTCTTGCCTGAGCTGCCTATTGATTCTTCTGTACCTGCCGTACAAGACAGGTTGAACTTCCTTAACTCCAACTACCAATTACTGCAGGTCCCAGAACAGTTCAGAGTTGCCGTCCTAGGGCGATGTCATGATCATCCCCTAGCGGGTCACTTTGGGATTCACAAGACGGCTAATTTGATCTCCCGTACATTCTGGTGGCCAAACTTGATGAACGACTGCAAGAAATATGTAAGATCTTGTATTTCATGCCTTCGGAATAAGACAGACAGAGCCAGAACTTGGGGTCTACTTGAGCCCCTTCCTGTACCTGAGAAACCATGGAGCATGATCTCCATGGATTTTATAGTAGAACTTCCCCCATCTGAAGACTTCACTACCATTTTCGTTGTGGTTGATCGTTTGACCAAAATGGCCCACTTTGTACCTCTGCAAGGAACTCCTTCTGCCCCGAGACAGCCTCAACTTTTATCAAGGAGATTGTAAGGTTGCATGGCATCCCTGACAGCATAATTTCTGATCGAGGGGTGCAGTTCACTTCTAGATTTTGGAGGGCCTTATGTGAAACTTTGAACATTGAACTCCGCCTCTCCACATCTTATCACCCACAAACTAATGGACAGACTGAAAGGGTCAATCAAACCCTTGAACAGTACCTACGATGCTTTTCTTCTTTTGCACAGGATGACTGGCTATCACTTCTCCCACTCGCGGAATTTTCATACAATAATTCCACCCATTCGGTAACCAAACAGTCACCTTTTTTCGCCAATTATGGATACTATCCTTCTTTCTTGCCTGAGCTGCCTATTGATTCTTCTGTACCTGCCGTACAAGACAGGTTGAACTTCCTTAACTCCAACTACCAATTACTGCAGGATACAATCTCCAAGACCCAGGCAGATAATAAAAAGTTCTTCGACAAGAAGAGAAGAGGCAATTTGAATCTTGAACCTTTTCCAGTACCTCGCTGCCCGTCTGCTACCGAACCCGGCCACCCTTGTGATCCTGCACAGCCTCCTGCTTGGCTTAACGCTTTCTCCAGTGCCTGTGCTAGCTGTCCATCCTACCAGCTTTCCTGAGTCCAGTTCCTTACCAGATGCTCTGCCTGCATCTCCACGTCTGCAACTCAGCTGACAAGTTCTGCACGCAACTACAGGCACTCGTGTAACTCCTCACCCTAGGTCTGTCCCATTCTCAGTGGGGCTTGGGTTGGAGATACAAGGGAGGGCGACCTCGTCATTCCAGACTCCTACCAGGTACCTGACAGTACCAGTCAGCCAGAGATGGAGTCTGGAAGGGAGGCCTCTCCACCGAAGGACATTTAGAAAACTATTTCTGCGCTCTCAAATATTGTGCAGAAGTTACAAGAGCGGGTCACTTTGGGATTCACAAGATGGCTAATTTGATCTCCCGTACATTCTGGTGGCCAAACTTGATGAACGACTGCAAGAAATATGTAAGATCTTGTATTTCATGCCTTCGGAATAAGACAGACAGAGCCAGAACTTGGGGTCTACTTGAGCCCCTTCCTGTACCTGAGAAACCATGGAGCATGATCTCCATGGATTTTATAGTAGAACTTCCCCCATCTGAAGACTTTACTACCATTTTTGTTGTGGTTGATCGTTTGACCAAAATGGCCCACTTTGTACCTCTGCAAGGAACTCCTTCTGCCCCGGAGACTGCCTCAACTTTTATCAAGGAGATTGTAAGGTTGCATGGCATCCCTGACAGCATAGTTTCTGATCGAGGGGTGCAGTTCACTTCTAGATTTTGGAGGGCCTTATGTGAAACATTGAACATTGAACTCCGCCTCTCCACAGCTTATCACCCACAAACTAATGGACAGACTGAAAGGGTCAATCAAACCCTTGAACAGTACCTACGATGCTTTTCTTCTTTTGCACAGGATGACTGGCTATCACTTCTCCCACTCGCAGGATTTTCATACAATAATTCCACCCATTCGGTAACCAAACAGTCACCTTTTTTCGCCAATTATGGATACCATCCTTCTTTCTTGCCTGAGCTGCCTATTGATTCTTCTGTACCTGCCGTACAAGACAGGTTGAACTTCCTTAACTCCAACTACCAATTACTGCAGGTCCCAGAACAGTTCAGAGTTGCCGTCCTAGGGCGATGTCATGATCATCCCCTAGCGGGTCACTTTGGGATTCACAAGACGGCTAATTTGATCTCCCGTACATTCTGGTGGCCAAACTTGATGAACGACTGCAAGAAATATGTAAGATCTTGTATTTCATGCCTTCGGAATAAGACAGACAGAGCCAGAACTTGGGGTCTACTTGAGCCCCTTCCTGTACCTGAGAAACCATGGAGCATGATCTCCATGGATTTTATAGTAGAACTTCCCCCATCTGAAGACTTCACTACCATTTTTGTTGTGGTTGATCGTTTGACCAAAATGGCCCACTTTGTACCTCTGCAAGGAACTCCTTCTGCCCCGGAGACTGCCTCAACTTTTATCAAGGAGATTGTAAGGTTGCATGGCATCCCTGACAGCATAGTTTCTGATCGAGGGGTGCAGTTCACTTCTAGATTTTGGAGGGCCTTATGTGAAACTTTGAACATTGAACTCCGCCTCTCCACAGCTTATCACCCACAAACTAATGGACAGACTGAAAGGGTCAATCAAACCCTTGAACAGTACCTACGATGCTTTTCTTCTTTTGCACAGGATGACTGGCTATCACTTCTCCCACTCGCGGAATTTTCATACAATAATTCCACCCATTCGGCAACCAAACAGTCACCTTTTTTCGCCAATTATGGACACCATCCTTCTTTCTTGCCTGAGCTGCCTATTGATTCTTCTGTACCTGCCGTACAAGACAGGTTGAACTTCCTTAACTCCAACTACCAATTACTGCAGGATACAATCTCCAAGACCCAGGCAGATAATAAAAAGTTCTTCGACAAGAACAGAAGAGGCAATTTGAATCTTGAACCTGGAGATAAGGTCTGGCTTTCCACAGCGAACTTGAAACTAAGTTGCCCCTCGAGGAAGCTTGGCCCAAGATTTTTGGGGCCTTTTCCAGTACCTCGCTGCCCGTCTGCTACCGAACCCGGCCACCCTTTTGATCCTGCACCAGCCTCCTGCTTGGCTTAACGCTGTCTCCAGTGCCTGTGCTAGCTGTCCATCCTACCAGCTTTCCTGAGTCCAGTTCCTTACCAGATGCTCTGCCTGCATCTCCACGTCTGCAACTCAGCTGACAAGTTCTGCACGCAACTACAGGCTCTCGTGTAACTCCTCACCCTTGGTCTGTCCCATCCTCAGTGGGGCTTGGGTTGGAGATACAAGGGAGGCCGACCTCGTCATTCCAGACTCCTACCAGGTACGTGACAGTACCAGTCAGCCAGAGATGGAGTCTGGAAGGGAGGCCTCTCCACCGAAGGACATTTACCAAACTATTTCTGCGCTCTCAAATATTGTGCAGAAGTTACAAGAGCGGGTCACTTTGGGATTCACAAGACGGCTAATTTGATCTCCCGTACATTCTAGTGGCCAAACTTGATGAACGACTGCAAGAAATATGTAAGATCTTGTATTTCATGCCTTCAGAATAAGACAGACAGAGCCAGAACTTGGGGTCTACTTGAGCCCCTTCCTGTACCTGAGAAACCATGGAACATGATCTCCATGGATTTTATAGTAGAACTTCCCCCATCTGAAGACTTCACTACCATTTTCGTTGTGGTTGATCGTTTGACCAAAATGGCCCACTTTGTACCTCTGCAAGGAACTCCTTCTGCCCCGGAGACTGCCTCAACTTTTATCAAGGAGATTGTAAGGTTGCATGGCATCCCTGACAGCATAGTTTCTGATCGAGGGGTGCAGTTCACTTCTAGATTTTGGAGGGCCTTATGTGAAACTTTGAACATTGAACTCCGCCTCTCCACAGCTTATCACCCACAAACTAATGGACAGACTGAAAGGGTCAATCAAACCCTTGAACAGTACCTACGATGCTTTTCTTCTTTTGCACAGGATGACTGGCTATCACTTCTCCCACTCGCGGAATTTTCATACAATAATTCCACCCATTCGGCAACCAAACAGTCACCTTTTTTCGCCAATTATGGATACCATCCTTCTTTCTTGCCTGAGCTGCCTATTGATTCTTCTGTACCTGCCGTACAAGACAGGTTGAACTTCCTTAACTCCAACTACCAATTACTGCAGGATACAATCTCCAAGACCCAGGCAGATAATAAAAAGTTCTTCGACAAGAACAGAAGAGGCAATTTGAATCTTGAACCTTTTCCAGTACCTCGCTGCCCGTCTGCTACCGAACCCGGCCACCCTTGTGATCCTGCACCAGCCTCCTGCTTGGCTTAACGCTGTCTCCAGTGCCTGTGCTAGCTGTCCATCCTACCAGCTTTCCTGAGTCCAGTTCCTTACCAGATGCTCTGCCTGCATCTCCACGTCTCACTCGTGTAACTCCTCACCCTAGGTCTGTCCCATCCTCAGTGGGGCTTGGGTTGGAGATACAAGGGAGGCCGACCTCGTCATTCCAGAATCCTTCCAGGTCACTGTCGAGAATCGGTACCCTCTTCCTCTGATTCCCGAACTATTCCAGAGGCTGCGAGGGGCACGAGTGTTCTCC
This sequence comes from Rana muscosa, assembly GCA_029206835.1. Lineage (NCBI taxonomy): Eukaryota > Metazoa > Chordata > Amphibia > Anura > Ranidae > Rana > Rana muscosa. Next base: position 2,594,252 of record JARGYO010000232.1, read on the forward strand.
AAACTGGACTTGAGGGGTGCCTATAATCTTGTCAGAATCAGGGAGGGAGACGAATGGAAGACGGCCTTCCGGACACGCTTTGGCCACTTTGAGTATTTAGTCATGCCATTTGGGCTCTGCAATGCTCCAGCCACATTCCAGCATCTGGTAAACGATGTTTTTCGTGACTTTCTTGATTTATTCGTCATCGTGTATCTGGATGACATCCTTGTATTCTCTGAAACTTTAGAATCCCATCGGACTCCTGTAAAAAAGGTATTTGCTCGATTGCGGGAACACCGACTTTACGCAAAGGCTGAAAAATGCGACTTTGAAAAGCAAGTTGTGCATTTCCTAGGGCTTGTCATCTTCGCCGAGGGAATCTCCATGGACCCTCAGAAAGTCGCTTCTGTCTTGGAATGGCCTGCTCCTACTGACAGAAAAGCTGTATAGAGGTTCGTGGGGTTTGCTAACCCTGGGAAGGATCAGTCATATGTCTCTCTTCCCATCAAGCTTCAGCTCCCCGAAAAGACGGTTTCAGTACTTGCAATCATAGACTCTGGGGCCTGCAGCTGTTTTGTGGACTCTGCATTTGCTTCTCTTCAGCAGCTGCCCTTGGGTACCAAGAGGCAAGGGTTCCATGTCCATCTGGCTGACGGCTCCGGTATTAAATCAGGCCCGGTTACTCAAGAGACCTTGCCTATTCTCTGCCAGACTTCTTCAGGCCATAGCGAACTCCTCCGTTTGGATGTCATAGCTTCTCCCATGTTTCCCGTTATCCTCGGCATTCCATGGTTGAAGGCACACAACCCTCACGTTGACTGGCTTACCGGAGATATTTTTTTTTTCGTCCAACTACTGCCAGACGCACTGCCTCTTGGGAGGAACTGTCAACTCCACGCCCCTCCTGGGTATCCACCCTGACCATGAAGACTCTAAACTGATCCCGGTTGCTTATCACGAATTTCTGGACGTCTTTAATAAAAAGGGTGCAGACACTCTTCCACCTCATAGAACTTACGATTGCCCCATTGAACTTCTACCGGAAGCCGAGATCCTGTTTGGTCGGATTTACCCTCTCTCTGAGCCTGAATTGGAAGCCCTGCGTACCTATATCGACGAGAGCCTTGAAAAGCAGTTCATTCGGCCTTCCACTTCACCAGCAGGAGCCGGTATTTTCTTCGTTGAGAAAAAAGACCACACCTTGAGGCCCTGTGTGGACTATCGTGACCTTAACAGGGTCACTGTCAAGAATCGGTACCCTCTTCCTCTGATTCCCGAACTATTTCAGAGGCTGCGAGGGGCATGAGTGTTCTCCAAACTGGACTTGAGGGGTGCCTATAATCTTGTCAGAATCAGGGAGGGAGACGAATGGAAGACGGCCTTCCGGACACGCTTTGGCCACTTTGAGTATTTAGTCATGCCATTCGGGCTCTGCAATGCTCCAGCCACATTCCAGCATCTGGTAAACAATGTTTTTCGGGACTTTCTTGATTTATTCGTCATCGTGTATCTGGATGACATCCTTGTATTCTCTGAAACTTTAGAATCCCATCGGACTCATGTAAAAAAGGTATTAGCTCGATTGCGGGAACACCGACTTTAAGCAAAGGCTGAGAAATGCGACTTTGAAAAGCAAGTTGTGCATTTCCTAGGGCTTGTCATCTCCGCCGAGGGAATCTCCATGGAACCTCAGAAAGTCGCTTCTGTCTTGGAATGGCCTGCTCCTACTGACAGAAAAGCTGTACAGAGGTTCGTGGGGTTTGTTAACCCTGGGAAGGATCAGTCACATGTCTGTCTTCCCATCAAGCTTCAGCTCCCCGAAAAGACAGTTTCAGTACTTGCAATCATAGACTCTGGGGCCTGCAGCTGTTTTGTGGACTCTGCATTTGCTTCTCTTCAGCAGCTGCCCTTGGGTACCAAGAGGCAAAGGTTCCATGGCCATCTGGCTGACGGCTCCGGTATTAAATCAGGCCCGGTTACTCAAGAGACCTTGCCTATTCTCTGCCAGACTTCTTCAGGCCATAGCGAACTCCTCCGTTTGGATGTCATAGCTTCTCCCATGTTTCCCGTTATCCTCGGCATTCCATGGTTGAAGGCACACAACCCTCACGTTGACTGGCTTACCGGAGATATATTTTTTTTTCGTCCGACTACTGCCAGACGCACTGCCTCTTGGGAGGAACTGTCAACTCCACGCCCCTCCTGGGTATCCACCCTGACCATGAAGCCTCTAAACTGATCCCGGTTGCTTATCACTAATTTCTGGACGTCTTTAATAAAAAGGGTGCAGACACTCTTCCACCTCATAGAACTTACGATTGCCCCATTGAACTTCTACCGGGAGCCGAGATCCCGTTTGGTCGGATTTACCCTCTCTCTGAGCCTGAATTGGAAGCCCTGCGTACCTATATCGACGAGAGCCTTGAAAAGCAGTTCATTCGGCCTTCCACTTCACCAGCAGGAGCCGGTATTTTCTTCGTTGAGAAAAAAGACCACACCTTGAGGCCCTGTGTGCACTATCGTGACCTTAACAGGGTCACTGTCAAGAATCGGTACCCTCTTCCTCTGATTCCCGAACTATTCCAGAGGCTGCGTGGGGCACGAGTGTTCTCCAAACTGGACTTGAGGGGTGCCTATAATCTTGTCAGAATCAGGGAGGGAGACGAATGGAAGACGGCCTTCCGGACACGCTTAGGCCACTTTGAGTATTTAGTCATGCCATTCGGGCTCTGCAATGCTCCAGCCACATTCCAGCATCTGGTAAACGATGTTTTTCGGAACTTTCTTGATTTATTCGTCATCGTGTATCTGGATGACATGGCCCACTTTGTACCTCTGCAAGGAACTCCTTCTGCCCCGGAGACTGCCTCAACTTTTATCAAGGAGATTGTAAGGTTGCATGGCATCCCTGACAGCATAGTTTCTGATCGAGGGGTGCCGTTCACTTCTAGATTTTGGAGGGCCTTATGTGAAACTTTGAACATTGAACTCCGCCTCTCCACAGCTTATCACCCACAAACTAATGGACAGACTGAAAGGGTCAATCAAACCCTTGAACAGTACCTACGATGCTTTTCTTCTTTTGCACAGGATGACTGGCTATCACTTCTCCCACTCGCGGAATTTTCATACAATAATTCCACCCATTCGGCAACCAAACAGTCACCTTTTTTCGCCAATTATGGATACCATCCTTCTTTCTTGCCTGAGCTGCCTATTGATTCTTCTGTACCTGCCGTACAAGACAGGTTGAACTTCCTTAACTCCAACTACCAATTACTGCAGGTCCCAGAACAGTTCAGAGTTGCCGTCCTAGGGCGATGACATGATCATCCCCTAGCGGGTCACTTTGGGATTCACAAGACGGCTAATTTGATCTCCCGTACATTCTGGTGGCCAAACTTGATGAACGACTGCAAGAAATATGTAAGATAGGCAAGGTCTCTTGAGTAACCGGGCCTGATTTAATACCGGAGCCGTCAGCCAGATGGACATGGAACCCTTGCCTCTTGGTACCCAAGGGCAGCTGCTGAAGAGAAGCAAATGCAGAGTCCACAAAACAGCTGCAGGCCCCAGAGTCTATGATTGCAAGTACTGAAACCGTCTTTTCGGGGAGCTGAAGCTTGATGGGAAGAGAGACATGTGACTGATCCTTCCCAGGGTTAGCAAACCCCACGAACCTCTGTACAGCTTTTCTGTCAGTAGGAGCAGGCCATTCCAAGACAGAAGCGACTTTCTGAGGGTCCATGGAGATTCCCTCGGCGGAGATGACAAGCCCTAGGAAATGCACAACTTGCTTTTCAAAGTCGCATTTCTCAGCCTTTGCTTAAAGTCGGTGTTCCCGCAATCGAGCTAATACCTTTTTTACATGAGTCCGATGGGATTCTAAAGTTTCAGAGAATACAAGGATGTCATCCAGATACACGATGACGAATAAATCAAGAAAGTCCCGAAAACATCGTTTACCAGATGCTGGAATGTGGCTGGAGCATTGCAGAGCCCGAATGGCATGACTAAATACTCAAAGTGGCCAAAGCGTGTCCGGAAGGCCGTCTTCCATTCGTCTCCCTTCCTGATTCTGACAAGATTATAGGCACCCCTCAAGTCCAGTTTGGAGAACACTCGTGCCCCTCGCAGCCTCTGGAATAGTTCGGGAATCAGAGGAAGAGGGTACCGATTCTCGACAGTGACCTGGTAGGATTCTGGAATGACGAGGTCGGCCTCCCTTGTATCTCCAACCCAAGCCCCACTGAGGATGGGACAGACCTAGGGTGAGGAGTTACACGAGTGCCTGTAGTTGCGTTCAGAACTTGTCAGCTGAGTTGCAGACGTGGAGATGCAGGCAGAGCATCTGGTAAGGAACTGGACTCAGGAAAGCTGGTAGGATGGACAGCTAGCACAGGCACTGGAGACAGCGTTAAGCCAAGCAGGAGGCTGGTGCAGGATCACAATTGTGGCCGGGTTCGGTAGCAGACGGGCAGCGAGGTACAAGGCACAGGCAGGAGGGAGGTCAGATGGGAAGCCGAGATCAGGAACCAGTAATCAAGTATTCAAGTCCGGAAGCAAGGTCAAAGGGAAGCCAAGGTTCAGCAACAGGGATCAAGCCAGGTTTAAACAGAGTTCAGGTATCAGGGTACTTGCTGAAGACCAGTCAGCACTTGTCAGAAGTCAGAGCATCCTTTAAGTAGGCAGGCTGGTGCCAAAGGGAATTAGGAGCGTGCTCCTGCGCGCGCACGTTGCCCGTGCGCACGCGCATGCGCGAATTGCGCACACGCATGCGCAATGGTACTCCGGAAAGGCCGCTGCGTACTGGGGATGCGCGCGCGCGCACCAGCATTCCGAGACTGTTGACGAATGCGCGCATGCGCAGACGGATTCCCGGCAGCTTCCTTACATTGCCCCCCCCTTAGGGGCAGCCTCTGGATGCCCCTCAGGACCTCTTTTTCCAGGTGGCGTAGAAAGAAAGCTCGTACCAGTCTTAGAGCATGCACATCAGAAGCTGGTTCCCAGGAACTTTCTTCCGGCCCGTAGCCTTTCCATTTAATGAGAAACTGTGTTTGGTTACCTCTCTTCCTACAGTCCAATACGGCCTCCACCTCAAATTCCTCATTCCCTTCGATAAGTAGCTGTGCAGGGGTTTCAGAAATCTGATTTGGGAAAGGATTTGGCACTGTAGGCTTCAACAAAGAAACATGGAATACTGGGTGGATTCTCAGGTTCTTGGGTAACACTAATTCGAATGCTACTGCATTAATCTTTCTCTTGACTGGAAAAGGCCCCAAAAATCTTGGGCCAAGCTTCCTCAAGGGGCAACTTAGTTTCAAGTTCGCTGTGGAAAGCCAGACCTTATCTCCAGGTTCAAGATTCAAATTGCCTCTTCTCTTCTTGTCGAAGAACTTTTTATTATCTGCCTGGGTCTTGGAGATTGTATCCTGCAGTAATTGGTAGTTGGAGTTAAGGAAGTTCAACCTGTCTTGTACGGCAGGTACAGAAGAATCAATAGGCAGCTCAGGCAAGAAAGAAGGATGGTATCCATAATTGGCGAAAAAAGGTGACTGTTTGGTTGCCGAATGGGTGGAATTATTGTATGAAAATTCCGCGAGTGGGAGAAGTGATAGCCAGTCATCCTGTGCAAAAGAAGAAAAGCATCGTAGGTACTGTTCAAGGGTTTGATTGACCCTTTCAGTCTGTCCATTAGTTTGTGGGTGATAAGCTGTGGAGAGGCGGAGTTCAATGTTCAAAGTTTCACATAAGGCCCTCCAAAATCTAGAAGTGAACTGCACCCCTCGATCAGAAACTATGCTGTCAGGGATGCCATGCAACCTTACAATCTCCTTGATAAAAGTTGAGGCAGTCTCCGGGGCAGAAGGAGTTCCTTGCAGAGGTACAAAGTGGGCCATTTTGGTCAAACGATCAACCACAATGAAAATGGTAGTGAAGTCTTCAGATGGGGGAAGTTCTACTATAAAATCCATGGAGATCATGCTCCATGGTTTCTCAGGTACAGGAAGGGGCTCAAGTAGACCCCAAGTTCTGGCTCTGTCTGTCTTATTCCAAAGGCATGAAATACAAAATCTTACATATTTCTTGCAGTCGTTCATCAAGTTTGGCCACCAGAATGTACGGGAGATCGAATTAGCCGTCTTGTGAATCCCAAAGTGACCCGCTAGGGGATGATCATGACATCGCCCTAGGACGGCAACTCTGAACTGTTCTGGGATAAAGATTTGCCTCTTAGGGAAGTACAGGCCATCCCTTAGTTGAAGAGCCAGGTCCTTGGAAGGCGGTTGGTCTTCCACATATTTTCTTATTTGTGACATCAGATCCGCCTGAAGAAGTAAAAAATTATTGGCTGGTAGAATAGTATCAGGTTCCGAGGATACAACTGGATCACTGAACATGCGGGACAAGGCATCTGGTTTCCCGTTCTTTGAGCCAGGACGGTAGGTTATATGAAACATAAAACGAGAGAAAAAAAGTGCCCATCTTGCCTGCCGAGGTCTTAGGCGTTTAGCTGTCTTCAAATACTCAAGATTCTTGTGATCTGTGAAGATAAGAATTGGGTGAGAAGCTCCCTCCAAAAGGTAACGCCATTCTTCAAGAGCGGCCTTGATAGCCAGTAGCTCTCGGTCACCAACATCATAATTCCTTTCGGAAGGATTTAATTTTTTAGAGAAGAAGGCCACAGGGTGGAGCAATGATTTGGGCCCTTGGCGTTGGGAAATAATAGCCCCAACTGCATTTTCCGAGGCGTCTACCTCCAAAACATAAGCTAAGGAGGGATCGGGATGTTTCAAGATGGGAGCTGAGGTGAATAAGGCTTTCAACTGTTCAAACTCTGTCTGAGCCTCTGGGGTCCATCGAAAGGGAACATGCTGTTTCGTTAGCTGAGTAATGGGAGTGATGATGCCAGAAAAGTCCTTAATAAATTTTCTATAAAAGTTAGCAAACCCCACGAACCTCTGTACAGCTTTTCTGTCAGTAGGAGCAGGCCATTCCAAGACAGAAGCAACTTTCTGAGGGTCCATGGAGATTCCCTCGGTGGAGATGACAAGCCCTAGGAAATGCACAACTTGCTTTTCAAAGTCGCATTTTTCAGCCTTTACGTAAAGTCTGTGTTCCCGCAATCGAGTTTCAGAGAATACAAGGATGTCATCCAGATACACGATGACGAATAAATCAAGAAAGTCCCGAAAAACATTGTTTACCAGATGCTGGAATGTGGCTGGAGCATTGCAGAGCCCGAATGGCATGACTAAATACTCAAAGTGGCCAAAGCGTGTCCGGAAGGCCGTCTTCCATTCGTCTCCCTCCCTGATTCTGACAAGATTATAGGCACCCCTCAAGTCCAGTTTGGAGAACACTCGTGCCCCTCGCAGCCTCTGGAATAGTTCGGGAATCAGAGGAAGAGGGTACCGATTCTTGACAGTGACCCTGTTAAGGTCACGATAGTCCACACAGGGCCTCAAGGTGTGGTCTTTTTTCTCAACGAAGAAAATACCGGCTCCTGCTGGTGAAGTGGAAGGCCGAATTAACTGCTTTTCAAGGCTCTCGTCGATATAGGTACGCAGGGCTTCCAATTCAGGCTCAGAGAGAGGGTAAATCTCTTTAGAAGTTCAATGGGGCAATCGTAAGTTCTATGAGGTGGAAGAGTGTCTGCACCCTTTTTATTAAAGACGTCCAGAAATTCGTGATAAGCAACCGGGATCAGTTTAGATGCTTCATGGTCAGGGTGGATACCCAGGAGGGCGTGGAGTTGACAGTTCCTCCCAAGAGGCAGTGCGTCTGGCAGTAGTTGGACGAAAAAAAATATATCTCCGGTAAGCCAGTCAACATGAGGGTTGTGTGCCTTCAACCATGGAATGCCGAGGATAACGGGAAACATGGGAGAAGCTATGACATCCAAACGGAGGAGTTTGCTATGGCCTGAAGAAGTCTGGCAGAGAATAGGCAAGGTCTCTTGAGTAACGGGGCCTGATTTAATACCGGAGCCGTCAGCCAGATGGACATGGAACCCTTGCCTCTTGGTACCCAAGGGCAGCTGCTGAAGAGAAGCAAATGCAGAGTCCACAAAACAGCTGCAGGCCCCAGAGTCTATGATTGCAAGTACTGAAACCGTCTTTTCGGGGAGCTGAAGCTTGATGGGAAGAGAGACATGTGACTGATCCTTCCCAGGGTTAGCAAACCCCACAAACCTCTGTACAGCTTTTCTGTCAGTAGGAGCAGGCCATTCCAAGACAGAAGCGACTTTCTGAGGGTCCATGGAGATTCCCTCGGCGGAGATGACAAGCCCTAGGAAATGCACAACTTGCTTTTCAAAGTCGCATTTTTCAGCCTTTGCGTAAAGTCGGTGTTCCCGCAATCGAGCTAATACCTTTTTTACATGAGTCCGATGGGATTCTAAAGTTTCAGAGAATACAAGGATGTCATCCAGATACACGATGATGAATAAATCAAGAAAGTCCCGAAAAACATCGTTTACCAGATGCTGGAATGTGGCTGGAGCATTGCAGAGCCCGAATGGCATGACTAAATACTCAAAGTGGCCAAAGCGTGTCCGGAAGGCCGTCTTCCATTCGTCTCCCTCCCTGATTCTGACAAGATTATAGGCACCCCTCAAGTCCAGTTTGGAGAACACTCGTGCCCCTCGCAGCCTCTGGAATAGTTCGGGAATCAGAGGAAGAGGGTTCCGATTCTTGACAGTGACCCTGTTAAGGTCACGATAGTCCACACAGGGCCTCAAGGTGTGGTCTTTTTTCTCAACGAAGAAAATACCGGCTCCTGCTGGTGAAGTGGAAGGCCGAATGAACTGCTTTTCAAGGCTCTCGTCGATATAGGTACGCAGGGCTTCCAATTCAGGCTCAGAGAGAGGGTAAATCCGACCAAACGGGATCTCGGCTCCCGGTAGAAGTTCAATGGGGCAATCGTAAGTTCTATGAGGTGGAAGAGTGTCTGCACCCTTTTTATTAAAGACGTCCAGAAATTAGTGATAAGCAACCGGGATCAGTTTAGAGGCTTCATGGTCAGGGTGGATACCCAGGAGGGGCGTGGAGTTGACAGTTCCTCCCAAGAGGCAGTGCGTCTGGCAGTAGTTGGACGAAAAAAATATATATCTCCGGTAAGCCAGTCAACGTGAGGGTTGTGTGCCTTCAACCATGGAATGCCGAGGATAACGGGAAACATGGGAGAAGCTATGACATCCAAACAGAGGAGTTCGCTATGGCCTAAAGAAGTCTGGCAGAGAATAGGCAAGGTCTCTTGAGTAACCGGGCCTGATTTAATACCGGAGCCGTCAGCCAGATGGACATGGAACCCTTGCCTCTTGGTACCCAAGGGCAGCTGCTGAAGAGAAGCAAATGCAGAGTCCACAAAACAGCTGCAGGCCCCAGAGTCTATGATTGCAAGTACTGAAACCGTCTTTTCGGGGAGCTGAAGCTTGATGGGAAGAGAGACATGTGACTGATCCTTCCCAGGGTTAGCAAACCCCACGAACCTCTGTACAGCTTTTCTGTCAGTAGGAGCAGGCCATTCCAAGACAGAAGCGACTTTATGAGGGTCCATGGAGATTCCCTCGGCGAAGATGACAAGCCCTAGGAAATGCACAACTTGCTTTTCAAAGTCGCATTTTTCAGCCTTTGCGTAAAGTCGGTGTTCCCGCAATCGAGCTAATACCTTTTTTACATGAGTCCGATGGGATTCTAAAGTTTCAGAGAATACAAGGATGTCATCCAGATACACGATGACGAATAAATCAAGAAAGTCCCGAAAAACATCGTTTACCAGATGCTGGAATGTGGCTGGAGCATTGCAGAGCCCGAATGGCATGACTAAATACTCAAAGTGGCCTAAGCGTGTCCGGAAGGCCGTCTTCCATTCGTCTCCCTCCCTGATTCTGACAAGATTATAGGCACCCCTCAAGTCCAGTTTGGAGAACACTCGTGCCCCTCGCAGCCTCTGGAATAGTTCGGGAATCAGAGGAAGAGGGTACCGATTCTTGACAGTGACCCTGTTAAGGTCACGATAGTCCACACAGGGCCTCAAGGTGTGGTCTTTTTTCTCAACGAAGAAAATACCGGCTCCTGCTGGTGAAGTGGAAGGCCGAATGAACTGCTTTTCAAGGCTCTCGTCGATATAGGTACGCAGGGCTTCCAATTCAGGCTCAGAGAGAGGGTAAATCCGACCAAACGGGATCTCGGCTCCCGGTAGAAGTTCAATGGGGCAATCGTAAGTTCTATGAGGTGGAAGAGTGTCTGCACCCTTTTTATTAAAGACGTCCAGAAATTAGTGATAAGCAACCGGGATCAGTTTAGAGGCTTCATGGTCAGGGTGGATACCCAGGAGGGGCGTGGAGTTGACAGTTCCTCCCAAGAGGCAGTGCGTCTGGCAGTAGTTGGACGAAAAAAATATATATCTCCGGTAAGCCAGTCAACGTGAGGGTTGTGTGCCTTCAACCATGGAATGCCGAGGATAACGGGAAACATGGGAGAAGCTATGACATCCAAACGGAGGAGTTCGCTATGGCCTGAAGAAGTCTGGCAGAGAATAGGCAAGGTCTCTTGAGTAACCGGGCCTGATTTAATACCGGAGCCGTCAGCCAGATGGACATGGAACCCTTGCCTCTTGGTACCCAAGGGCAGCTGCTGAAGAGAATCAAATGCAGAGTCCACAAAACAGCTGCAGGCCCCAGAGTCTATGATTGCAAGTACTGAAACCGTCTTTTCGGGGAGCTGAAGCTTGATGGGAAGAGAGACATGTGACTGATCCTTCCCAGGGTTAGCAAACCCCACGAACCTCTGTACAGCTTTTCTGTCAGTAGGAGCAGGCCATTCCAAGACAGAAGCGACTTTATGAGGGTCCATGGAGATTCCCTCGGCGAAGATGACAAGCCCTAGGAAATGCACAACTTGCTTTTCAAAGTCGCATTTTTCAGCCTTTGCGTAAAGTCGGTGTTCCCGCAATCGAGCTAATACCTTTTTTACATGAGTCCGATGGGATTCTAAAGTTTCAGAGAATACAAGGATGTCATCCAGATACACGATGACGAATAAATCAAGAAAGTCCCGAAAAACATCGTTTACCAGATGCTGGAATGTGGCTGGAGCATTGCAGAGCCCGAATGGCATGACTAAATACTCAAAGTGGCCTAAGCGTGTCCGGAAGGCCGTCTTCCATTCGTCTCCCTCCCTGATTCTGACAAGATTATAGGCACCCCTCAAGTCCAGTTTGGAGAACACTCGTGCCCCTCGCAGCCTCTGGAATAGTTCGGGAATCAGAGGAAGAGGGTACCGATTCTTGACAGTGACCCTGTTAAGGTCACGATAGTCCACACAGGGCCTCAAGGTGTGGTCTTTTTTCTCAACGAAGAAAATACCGGCTCCTGCTGGTGAAGTGGAAGGCCGAATGAACTGCTTTTCAAGGCTCTCGTCGATATAGGTACGCAGGGCTTCCAATTCAGGCTCAGAGAGAGGGTAAATCCGACCAAACGGGATCTCGGCTCCCGGTAGAAGTTCAATGGGGCAATCGTAAGTTCTATGAGGTGGAAGAGTGTCTGCACCCTTTTTATTAAAGACGTCCAGAAATTAGTGATAAGCAACCGGGATCAGTTTAGAGGCTTCATGGTCAGGGTGGATACCCAGGAGGGGCGTGGAGTTGACAGTTCCTCCCAAGAGGCAGTGCGTCTGGCAGTAGTTGGACGAAAAAAATATATATCTCCGGTAAGCCAGTCAACGTGAGGGTTGTGTGCCTTCAACCATGGAATGCCGAGGATAACGGGAAACATGGGAGAAGCTATGACATCCAAACGGAGGAGTTCGCTATGGCCTGAAGAAGTCTGGCAGAGAATAGGCAAGGTCTCTTGAGTAACCGGGCCTGATTTAATACCGGAGCCGTCAGCCAGATGGACATGGAACCCTTGCCTCTTGGTACCCAAGGGCAGCTGCTGAAGAGAATCAAATGCAGAGTCCACAAAACAGCTGCAGGCCCCAGAGTCTATGATTGCAAGTACTGAAACCGTCTTTTCGGGGAGCTGAAGCTTGATGGGAAGAGAGACATGTGACTGATCCTTCCCAGGGTTAGCAAACCCCACGAACCTCTGTACAGCTTTTCTGTCAGTAGGAGCAGGCCATTCCAAGACAGAAGCGACTTTCTGAGGGTCCATGGAGATTCCCTCGGCGAAGATGACAAGCCCTAGGAAATGCACAACTTGCTTTTCAAAGTCGCATTTTTCAGCCTTTGCGTAAAGTCGGTGTTCCCGCAATCGAGCTAATACCTTTTTTACATGAGTCCGATGGGATTCTAAAGTTTCAGAGAATACAAGGATGTCATCCAGATACACGATGACGAATAAATCAAGAAAGTCCCGAAAAACATCGTTTACCAGATGCTGGAATGTGGCTGGAGCATTGCAGAGCCCGAATGGCATGACTAAATACTCAAAGTGGCCTAAGCGTGTCCGGAAGGCCGTCTTCCATTCGTCTCCCTCCCTGATTCTGACAAGATTATAGGCACCCCTCAAGTCCAGTTTGGAGAACACTCGTGCCCCTCGCAGCCTCTGGAATAGTTCGGGAATCAGAGGAAGAGGGTACCGATTCTTGACAGTGACCCTGTTAAGGTCACGATAGTCCACACAGGGCCTCAAGGTGTGGTCTTTTTTCTCAACGAAGAAAATACCGGCTCCTGCTGGTGAAGTGGAAGGCCGAATGAACTGCTTTTCAAGGCTCTCGTCGATATAGGTACGCAGGGCTTCCAATTCAGGCTCAGAGAGAGGGTAAATCCGACCAAACGGGATCTCGGCTCCCGGTAGAAGTTCAATGGGGCAATCGTAAGTTCTATGAGGTGGAAGAGTGTCTGCACCCTTTTTATTAAAGACGTCCAGAAATTAGTGATAAGCAACCGGGATCAGTTTAGAGGCTTCATGGTCAGGGTGGATACCCAGGAGGGGCGTGGAGTTGACAGTTCCTCCCAAGAGGCAGTGCGTCTGGCAGTAGTTGGACGAAAAAAATATATATCTCCGGTAAGCCAGTCAACGTGAGGGTTGTGTGCCTTCAACCATGGAATGCCGAGGATAACGGGAAACATGGGTGAAGCTATGACATCCAAACGGAGGAGTTCGCTATGGCCTGAAGAAGTCTGGCAGAGAATAGGCAAGGTCTCTTGAGTAACCGGGCCTGATTTAATACCGGAGCCGTCAGCCAGATGGCCATGGAACCCTTGCCTCTTGGTACCCAAGGGCAGCTGCTGAAGAGAAGCAAATGCAGAGTCCACAAAACAGCTGCAGGCCCCAGAGTCTATGATTGCAAGTACTGAAACCGTCTTTTCGGGGAGCTGAAGCTTGATGGGAAGAGAGACATGTGACTGATCCTTCCCAGGGTTAGCAAACCCCACGAACCTCTGTACAGCTTTTCTGTCAGTAGGAGCAGGCCATTCCAAGACAGAAGCGACTTTATGAGGGTCCATGGAGATTCCCTCGGCGGAGATGACAAGCCCTAGGAAATGCACAACTTGCTTTTCAAAGTCGCATTTTTCAGCCTTTGCGTAAAGTCGGTGTTCCCGCAATCGAGCTAATACCTTTTTTACATGAGTCCGATGGGATTCTAAAGTTTCAGAGAATACAAGGATGTCATCCAGATACACGATGACGAATAAATCAAGAAAGTCCCGAAAAACATCGTTTACCAGATGCTGGAATGTGGCTGGAGCATTGCAGAGCCCGAATGGCATGACTAAATACTCAAAGTGGCCTAAGCGTGTCCGGAAGGCCGTCTTCCATTCGTCTCCCTCCCTGATTCTGACAAGATTATAGGCACCCCTCAAGTCCAGTTTGGAGAACACTCGTGCCCCTCGCAGCCTCTGGAATAGTTCGGGAATCAGAGGAAGAGGGTACCGATTCTTGACAGTGACCCTGTTAAGGTCACGATAGTCCACACAGGGCCTCAAGGTGTGGTCTTTTTTCTCAACGAAGAAAATACCGGCTCCTGCTGGTGAAGTGGAAGGCCGAATGAACTGCTTTTCAAGGCTCTCGTCGATATAGGTACGCAGGGCTTCCAATTCAGGCTCAGAGAGAGGGTAAATCTGACCAAACGGGATCTCGGCTCCCGGTAGAAGTTCAATGGGGCAATCGTAAGTTCTATGAGGTGGAAGAGTGTCTGCACCCTTTTTATTAAAGACGTCCAGAAATTAGTGATAAGCAACCGGGATCAGTTTAGAGGCTTCATGGTCAGGGTGGATACCCAGGAGGGGCGTGGAGTTGACAGTTCCTCCCAAGAGGCAGTGCGTCTGGCAGTAGTTGGACGAAAAAAATATATATCTCCGGTAAGCCAGTCAACGTGAGGGTTGTGTGCCTTCAACCATGGAATGCCGAGGATAACGGGAAACATGGGTGAAGCTATGACATCCAAACGGAGGAGTTCGCTATGGCCTGAAGAAGTCTGGCAGAGAATAGGCAAGGTCTCTTGAGTAACCGGGCCTGATTTAATACCGGAGCCGTCAGCCAGATGGCCATGGAACCCTTGCCTCTTGGTACCCAAGGGCAGCTGCTGAAGAGAAGCAAATGCAGAGTCCACAAAACAGCTGCAGGCCCCAGAGTCTATGATTGCAAGTACTGAAACCGTCTTTTCGGGGAGCTGAAGCTTGATGGGAAGAGAGACATGTGACTGATCCTTCCCAGGGTTAGCAAACCCCACGAACCTCTGTACAGCTTTTCTGTCAGTAGGAGCAGGCCATTCCAAGACAGAAGCGACTTTATGAGGGTCCATGGAGATTCCCTCGGCGGAGATGACAAGCCCTAGGAAATGCACAACTTGCTTTTCAAAGTCGCATTTTTCAGCCTTTGCGTAAAGTCGGTGTTCCCGCAATCGAGCTAATACCTTTTTTACATGAGTCCGATGGGATTCTAAAGTTTCAGAGAATACAAGGATGTCATCCAGATACACGATGACGAATAAATCAAGAAAGTCCCGAAAAACATCGTTTACCAGATGCTGGAATGTGGCTGGAGCATTGCAGAGCCCGAATGGCATGACTAAATACTCAAAGTGGCCTAAGCGTGTCCGGAAGGCCGTCTTCCATTCGTCTCCCTCCCTGATTCTGACAAGATTATAGGCACCCCTCAAGTCCAGTTTGGAGAACACTCGTGCCCCTCGCAGCCTCTGGAATAGTTCGGGAATCAGAGGAAGAGGGTACCGATTCTTGACAGTGACCCTGTTAAGGTCACGATAGTCCACACAGGGCCTCAAGGTGTGGTCTTTTTTCTCAACGAAGAAAATACCGGCTCCTGCTGGTGAAGTGGAAGGCCGAATGAACTGCTTTTCAAGGCTCTCGTCGATATAGGTACGCAGGGCTTCCAATTCAGGCTCAGAGAGAGGGTAAATCCGACCAAACGGGATCTCGGCTCCCGGTAGAAGTTCAATGGGGCAATCGTAAGTTCTATGAGGTGGAAGAGTGTCTGCACCCTTTTTATTAAAGACGTCCAGAAATTAGTGATAAGCAACTGGGATCAGTTTAGAGGCTTCATGGTCAGGGTGGATACCCAGGAGGGGCGTGGAGTTGACAGTTCCTCCCAAGAGGCAGTGCGTCTGGCAGTAGTTGGACGAAAAAAATAAATATCTCCGGTAAGCCAGTCAACGTGAGGGTTGTGTGCCTTCAACCATGGAATGCCGAGGATAACGGGAAACATGGGTGAAGCTATGACATCCAAACGGAGGAGTTCGCTATGGCCTGAAGAAGTCTGGCAGAGAATAGGCAAGGTCTCTTGAGTAACCGGGCCTGATTTAATACCGGAGCCGTCAGCCAGATGGCCATGGAACCCTTGCCTCTTGGTACCCAAGGGCAGCTGCTGAAGAGAAGCAAATGCAGAGTCCACAAAACAGCTGCAGGCCCCAGAGTCTATGATTGCAAGTACTGAAACCGTCTTTTCGGGGAGCTGAAGCTTGATGGGAAGAGAGACATGTGACTGATCCTTCCCAGGGTTAGCAAACCCCACGAACCTCTGTACAGCTTTTCTGTCAGTAGGAGCAGGCCATTCCAAGACAGAAGCGACTTTATGAGGGTCCATGGAGATTCCCTCGGCGGAGATGACAAGCCCTAGGAAATGCACAACTTGCTTTTCAAAGTCGCATTTTTCAGCCTTTGCGTAAAGTCGGTGTTCCCGCAATCGAGCTAATACCTTTTTTACATGAGTCCGATGGGATTCTAAAGTTTCAGAGAATACAAGGATGTCATCCAGATACACGATGACGAATAAATCAAGAAAGTCCCGAAAAACATCGTTTACCAGATGCTGGAATGTGGCTGGAGCATTGCAGAGCCCGAATGGCATGACTAAATACTCAAAGTGGCCTAAGCGTGTCCGGAAGGCCGTCTTCCATTCGTCTCCCTCCCTGATTCTGACAAGATTATAGGCACCCCTCAAGTCCAGTTTGGAGAACATTCGTGCCCCTCGCAGCCTCTGGAATAGTTCGGGAATCAGAGGAAGAGGGTACCGATTCTTGACAGTGACCCTGTTAAGGTCACGATAGTCCACACAGGGCCTCAAGGTGTGGTCTTTTTTCTCAACGAAGAAAATACCGGCTCCTGCTGGTGAAGTGGAAGGCCGAATGAACTGCTTTTCAAGGCTCTCGTCGATATAGGTACGCAGGGCTTCCAATTCAGGCTCAGAGAGAGGGTAAATCCGACCAAACGGGATCTCGGCTCCCGGTAGAAGTTCAATGGGGCAATCGTAAGTTCTATGAGGTGGAAGAGTGTCTGCACCCTTTTTATTAGAGACGTCCAGAAATTAGTGATAAGCAACCGGGATCAGTTTAGAGGCTTCATGGTCAGGGTGGATACCCAGGAGGGGCGTGGAGTTGACAGTTCCTCCCAAGAGGCAGTGCGTCTGGCAGTAGTTGGACGAAAAAAATATATATCTCCGGTAAGCCAGTCAACGTGAGGGTTGTGTGCCTTCAACCATGGAATGCCGAGGATAACGGGAAACATGGGTGAAGCTATGACATCCAAACGGAGGAGTTCGCTATGGCCTGAAGAAGTCTGGCAGAGAATAGGCAAGGTCTCTTGAGTAACCGGGCCTGATTTAATACCGGAGCCGTCAGCCAGATGGCCATGGAACCCTTGCCTCTTGGTACCCAAGGGCAGCTGCTGAAGAGAAGCAAATGCAGAGTCCACAAAACAGCTGCAGGCCCCAGAGTCTATGATTGCAAGTACTGAAACCGTCTTTTCGGGGAGCTGAAGCTTGATGGGAAGAGAGACATGTGACTGATCCTTCCCAGGGTTAGCAAACCCCACGAACCTCTGTACAGCTTTTCTGTCAGTAGGAGAAGGCCATTCCAAGACAGAAGCGACTTTATGAGGGTCCATGGAGATTCCCTCGGTGGAGATGACAAGCCCTAGGAAATGCACAACTTGCTTTTCAAAGTCGCATTTCTCAGCCTTTGCTTAAAGTCGGTGTTCCCGCAATCGAGCTAATACCTTTTTTACATGAGTCCGATGGGATTCTAAAGTTTCAGAGAATACAAGGATGTCATCCAGATACACGATGATGAATAAATCAAGAAAGTCCCGAAAAACATTGTTTACCAGATGCTGGAATGTGGCTGGAGCATTGCAGAGCCCGAATGGCATGACTAAATACTCAAAGTGGCCAAAGCGTGTCCGGAAGGCCGTCTTCCATTCGTCTCCCTCCCTGATTCTGACAAGATTATAGGCACCCCTCAAGTCCAGTTTGGAGAACACTCGTGCCCCTCGCAGCCTCTGGAATAGTTCGGGAATCAGAGGAAGAGGGTACCGATTCTTGACAGTGACCCTGTTAAGGTCACGATAGTCCACACAGGGCCTCAAGGTGTGGTCTTTTTTCTCAACAAAGAAAATACCGGCTCCTGCTGGTGAAGTGGAAGGCCGAATGAACTGCTTTTCAAGGCTCTCGTCGATATAGGTACGCAGGGCTTCCAATTCAGGCTCAGAGAGAGGGTAAATCCGACCAAACGGGATCTCGGCTCCCGGTAGAAGTTCAATGGGGCAATCGTAAGTTCTATGAGGTGGAAGAGTGTCTGCACCCTTTTTATTAAAGACGTCCAGAAATTCGTGATAAGCAACCGGGATCAGTTTAGAGGGTGGATACCCAGGAGGGGCGTGGAGTTGACAGTTCCTCCCAAGAGGCAGTGCGTCTGGCAGTAGTTGGACGAAAAAAATATATATCTCCGGTAAGCCAGTCAACGTGAGGGTTGTGTGCCTTCAACCATGGAATGCCGAGGATAACGGGAAACATGGGTGAAGCTATGACATCCAAACGGAGGAGTTCGCTATGGCCTGAAGAAGTCTGGCAGAGAATAGGCAAGGTCTCTTGAGTAACCGGGCCTGATTTAATACCGGAGCCGTCAGCCAGATGGCCATGGAACCCTTGCCTCTTGGTACCCAAGGGCAGCTGCTGAAGAGAAGCAAATGCAGAGTCCACAAAACAGCTGCAGGCCCCAGAGTCTATGATTGCAAGTACTGAAACCGTCTTTTCGGGGAGCTGAAGCTTGATGGGAAGAGAGACATGTGACTGATCCTTCCCAGGGTTAGCAAACCCCACGAACCTCTGTACAGCTTTTCTGTCAGTAGGAGCAGGCCATTCCAAGACAGAAGCGACTTTATGAGGGTCCATGGAGATTCCCTCGGCGGAGATGACAAGCCCTAGGAAATGCACAACTTGCTTTTCAAAGTCGCATTTCTCAGCCTTTGCTTAAAGTCGGTGTTCCCGCAATCGAGCTAATACCTTTTTTACATGAGTCCGATGGGATTCTAAAGTTTCAGAGAATACAAGGATGTCATCCAGATACACGATGATGAATAAATCAAGAAAGTCCCGAAAAACATTGTTTACCAGATGCTGGAATGTGGCTGGAGCATTGCAGAGCCCGAATGGCATGACTAAATACTCAAAGTGGCCAAAGCGTGTCCGGAAGGCCGTCTTCCATTCGTCTCCCTCCCTGATTCTGACAAGATTATAGGCACCCCTCAAGTCCAGTTTGGAGAACACTCGTGCCCCTCGCAGCCTCTGGAATAGTTCGGGAATCAGAGGAAGAGGGTACCGATTCTTGACAGTGACCCTGTTAAGGTCACGATAGTCCACACAGGGCCTCAAGGTGTGGTCTTTTTTCTCAACGAAGAAAATACCGGCTCCTGCTGGTGAAGTGGAAGGCCGAATGAACTGCTTTTCAAGGCTCTCGTCGATATAGGTATGCAGGGCTTCCAATTCAGGCTCAGAGAGAGGGTAAATCCGACCAAACGGGATCTCGGCTCCCGGTAGAAGTTCAATGGGGCAATCGTAAGTTCTATGAGGTGGAAGAGTGTCTGCACCCTTTTTATTAAAGACGTCCAGAAATTAGTGATAAGCAACCGGGATCAGTTTAGAGGCTTCATGGTCAGGGTGGATACCCAGGAGGGGCGTGGAGTTGACAGTTCCTCCCAAGAGGCAGTGCGTCTGGCAGTAGTTGGACGAAAAAAATATATATCTCCGGTAAGCCAGTCAACGTGAGGGTTGTGTGCCTTCAACCATGGAATGCCGAGGATAACGGGAAACATGGGTGAAGCTATGACATCCAAACGGAGGAGTTCGCTATGGCCTGAAGAAGTCTGGCAGAGAATAGGCAAGGTCTCTTGAGTAACCGGGCCTGATTTAATACCGGAGCCGTCAGCCAGATGGCCATGGAACCCTTGCCTCTTGGTACCCAAGGGCAGCTGCTGAAGAGAAGCAAATGCAGAGTCCACAAAACAGCTGCAGGCCCCAGAGTCTATGATTGCAAGTACTGAAACCGTCTTTTCGGGGAGCTGAAGCTTGATGGGAAGAGAGACATGTGACTGATCCTTCCCAGGGTTAGCAAACCCCACGAACCTCTGTACAGCTTTTCTGTCAGTAGGAGCAGGCCATTCCAAGACAGAAGCGACTTTATGAGGGTCCATGGAGATTCCCTCGGCGGAGATGACAAGCCCTAGGAAATGCACAACTTGCTTTTCAAAGTCGCATTTCTCAGCCTTTGCTTAAAGTCGGTGTTCCCGCAATCGAGCTAATACCTTTTTTACATGAGTCCGATGGGATTCTAAAGTTTCAGAGAATACAAGGATGTCATCCAGATACACGATGATGAATAAATCAAGAAAGTCCCGAAAAACATTGTTTACCAGATGCTGGAATGTGGCTGGAGCATTGCAGAGCCCGAATGGCATGACTAAATACTCAAAGTGGCCAAAGCGTGTCCGGAAGGCCGTCTTCCATTCGTCTCCCTCCCTGATTCTGACAAGATTATAGGCACCCCTCAAGTCCAGTTTGGAGAACACTCGTGCCCCTCGCAGCCTCTGGAATAGTTCGGGAATCAGAGGAAGAGGGTACCGATTCTTGACAGTGACCCTGTTAAGGTCACGATAGTCCACACAGGGCCTCAAGGTGTGGTCTTTTTTCTCAATGAAGAAAATACCGGCTCCTGCTGGTGAAGTGGAAGGCCGAATGAACTGCTTTTCAAGGCTCTCGTCGATATAGGTACGCAGGGCTTCCAATTCAGGCTCAGAGAGAGGGTAAATCCGACCAAACGGGATCTCGGCTCCCGGTAGAAGTTCAATGGGGCAATCGTAAGTTCTATGAGGTGGAAGAGTGTCTGCACCCTTTTTATTAAAGACGTCCAGAAATTCGTGATAAGCAACCGGGATCAGTTTAGAGGGTGGATACCCAGGAGGGGCGTGGAGTTGACAGTTCCTCCCAAGAGGCAGTGCGTCTGGCAGTAGTTGGACGAAAAAAAAATATATCTCCGGTAAGCCAGTCAACGTGAGGGTTGTGTGCCTTCAACCATGGAATGCCGAGGATAACGGGAAACATGGGAGAAGCTATGACATCCAAACGGCGGAGTTCGCTATGGCCTGAAGAAGTCTGGCAGAGAATAGGCAAGGTCTCTTGAGTAACCGGGCCTGATTTAATACCGGAGCCGTCAGCCAGATGGACATGGAACCCTTGCCTCTTGGTACCCAAGGGCAGCTGCTGAAGAGAAGCAAATGCAGAGTCCACAAAACAGCTGCAGGCCCCAGAGTCTATGATTGCAAGTACTGAAACCGTCTTTTCGGGGAGCTGAAGCTTGATGGGAAGAGAGACATATGACTGATCCTTCCCAGGGTTAGCAAACCCCACGAACCTCTGTACAGCTTTTCTGTCAGTAGGAGCAGGCCATTCCAAGACAGAAGCGACTTTCTGAGGGTCCATGGAGATTCCCTCGGCGAAGATGACAAGCCCTAGGAAATGCACAACTTGCTTTTCAAAGTCGCATTTTTCAGCCTTTGCGTAAAGTCGGTGTTCCCGCAATCGAGCAAATACCTTTTTTACATGAGTCCGATGGGATTCTAAAGTTTCAGAGAATACAAGGATGTCATCCAGATACACGATGACGAATAAATCAAGAAAGTCCCGAAAAACATCGTTTACCAGATGCTGGAATGTGGCTGGAGCATTGCAGAGCCCAAATGGCATGACTAAATACTCAAAGTGGCCAAAGCGTGTCTGGAAGGCCGTCTTCCATTCGTCTCCCTCCCTGATTCTGACAAGATTATAGGCACCCCTCAAGTCCAGTTTGGAGAACACCCGTGCCCCTCGCAGCCTCTGGAATAGTTCGGGAATCAGAGGAAGAGGGTACCGATTCTTGACAGTGACCCTGTTAAGGTCACGATAGTCCTCACAGGGCCTCAAGGTGTGGTCTTTTTTCTCAACGAAGAAAATACCGGCTCCTGCTGGTGAAGTGGAAGGCCGAATGAACTGCTTTTCAAGGCTCTCGTCGATATAGGTACGCAGGGCTTCCAATTCAGGCTCAGAGAGAGGGTAAATCCGATCAAACGGGATCTCGGCTCCCGGTAGAAGTTCAATGGGGCAATCGTAAGTTCTATGAGGTGGAAGAGTGTCTGCACCCTTTTTATTAAAGACGTCCAGAAATTCGTGATAAGCAACCGGGATCAGTTTAGAGGCTTCATGGTCAGGGTGGATACCCAGGAGGGGCGTGGAGTTGACAGTTCCTCCCAAGAGGCAGTGCGTCTGGCAGTAGTTGGACGAAAAAAAATATATCTCCGGTAAGCCAGTCAACGTGAGGGTTGTGTGCCTTCAACCATGGAATGCCGAGGATAACGGGAAACATGGGAGAAGCTATGACATCCAAACGGAAGAGTTCGCTATGGCCTGAAGAAGTCTGGCAGAGAATAGGCAAGGTCTCTTGAGTAACCGGGCCTGATTTAATACCGGAGCCGTCAGCCAGATGGACATGGAACCCTTGCCTCTTGGTACCCAAGGGCAGCTGCTGAAGAGAAGCAAATGCAGAGTCCACAAAACAGCTGCAGGCCCCAGAGTCTATGATTGCAAGTACTGAAACCGTCTTTTCGGGGAGCTGAAGCTTGATGGGAAGAGAGACATGTGACTGATCCTTCCCAGGGTTAGCAAACCCCACGAACCTCTGTACAGCTTTTCTGTCAGTAGGAGCAGGCCATTCCAAGACAGAAGCGACTTTCTGAGGGTCCATGGAGATTCCCTCGGCGGAGATGACAAGCCCTAGGAAATGCACAACTTGCTTTTCAAAGTCGCATTTTTCAGCCTTTGCGTAAAGTCGGTGTTCCCGTAATCGAGCAAATACCTTTTTTACATGAGTCCGATGGGATTCAAAAGTTTCAGAGAATACAAGGATGTCATCCAGATACACGATGACGAATAAATCAAGAAAGTCCCGAAAAACATCGTTTACCAGATGCTGGAATGTGGCTGGAGCATTGCAGAGCCCAAATGGCATGACTAAATACTCAAAGTGGCCAAAGCGTGTCCGGAAGGCCGTCTTCCATTCGTCTCCCTCCCTGATTCTGACAAGATTATAGGCACCCCTCAAGTCCAGTTTGGAGAACACCCGTGTCCCTCGCAGCCTCTGGAATAGTTCGGGAATCAGAGGAAGAGGGTACCGATTCTTGACAGTGACCCTGTTAAGGTCACGATAGTCCACACAGGGCCTCAAGGTGTGGTCTTTTTTCTCAACGAAGAAAATACCGGCTCCTGCTGGTGAAGTGGAAGGCCGAATGAACTGCTTTTCAAGGCTCTCGTCGATATAGGTACGCAGGGCTTCCAATTCAGGCTCAGAGAGAGGGTAAATCCGATCAAACGGGATCTCGGCTCCCGGTAGAAGTTCAATGGGGCAATCGTAAGTTCTATGAGGTGGAAGAGTGTCTGCACCCTTTTTATTAAAGACGTCCAGAAATTCGTGATAAGCAACCGGGATCAGTTTAGAGGCTTCATGGTCAGGGTGGATACCCAGGAGGGGCGTGGAGTTGACAGTTCCTCCCAAGAGGCAGTGCGTCTGGCAGTAGTTGGACGAAAAAAAATATATCTCCGGTAAGCCAGTCAACGTGAGGGTTGTGTGCCTTCAACCATGGAATGCCGAGGATAACGGGAAACATGGGAGAAGCTATGACATCCAAACGGAGGAGTTCGCTATGGCCTGAAGAAGTCTGGCAGAGAATAGGCAAGGTCTCTTGAGTAACCGGGCCTGATTTAATACCGGAGCCGTCAGCCAGATGGACATGGAACCCTTGCCTCTTGGTACCCAAGGGCAGCTGCTGAAGAGAAGCAAATGCAGAGTCCACAAAACAGCTGCAGGCCCCAGAGTCTATGATTGCAAGTACTGAAACCGTCTTTTCGGGGAGCTGAAGCTTGATGGGAAGAGAGACATGTGACTGATCCTTCCCAGGGTTAGCAAACCCCACGAACCTCTGTACAGCTTTTCTGTCAGTAGGAGCAGGCCATTCCAAGACAGAAGCGACTTTCTGAGGGTCCATGGAGATTCCCTCGGCGGAGATGACAAGCCCTAGGAAATGCACAACTTGCTTTTCAAAGTCGCATTTTTCAGCCTTTGCGTAAAGTCGGTGTTCCCGCAATCGAGCTAATACCTTTTTTACATGAGTCCGATGGGATTCTAAAGTTTCAGAGAATACAAGGATGTCATCCAGATACACGATGACGAATAAATCAAGAAAGTCCCGAAAAACATCGTTTACCAGATGCTGGAATGTGGCTGGAGCATTGCAGAGCCCGAATGGCATGACTAAATACTCAAAGTGGCCAAAGCGTGTCCGGAAGGCCGTCTTCCATTCGTCTCCCTCCCTGATTCTGACAAGATTATAGGCACCCCTCAAGTCCAGTTTGGAGAACACTCGTGCCCCTCGCAGCCTCTGGAATAGTTCGGGAATCAGAGGAAGAGGGTTCCGATTCTTGACAGTGACCCTGTTAAGGTCACGATAGTCCACACAGGGCCTCAAGGTGTGGTCTTTTTTCTCAACGAAGAAAATACCGGCTCCTGCTGGTGAAGTGGAAGGCCGAATGAACTGCTTTTCAAGGCTCTCGTCGATATAGGTACGCAGGGCTTCCAATTCAAGCTCAGAGAGAGGGTAAATCCGACCAAACGGGATCTCGGCTCCCGGTAGAAGTTCAATGGGGCAATCGTAAGTTCTATGAGGTGGAAGAGTGTCTGCACCCTTTTTATTAAAGACGTCCAGAAATTAGTGATAAGCAACCGGAATCAGTTTAGAGGCTTCATGGTCAGGGTGGATACCCAGGAGGGGCGTGGAGTTGACAGTTCCTCCCAAGAGGCAGTGCGTCTGGCAGTAGTTGGACGAAAAAAATATATATCTCCGTTAAGCCAGTCAACGTGAGGGTTGTGTGCCTTCAACCATGGAATGCCGAGGATAACGGGAAACATGGGAGAAGCTATGACATCCAAACGGAGGAGTTCACTATGGCCTGAAGAAGTCTGGCAGAGAATAGGCAAGGTCTCTTGAGTAACCGGGCCTGATTTAATACCGGAGCCGTCAGCCAGATGGACATGGAACCCTTGCCTCTTGGTACCCAAGGGCAGCTGCTGAAGAGAAGCAAATGCAGAGTCCACAAAACAGCTGCAGGCCCCAGAGTCTATGATTGCAAGTACTGAAACCGTCTTTTCGGGGAGCTGAAGCTTGATGGGAAGAGAGACATGTGACTGATCCTTCCCAGGGTTAGCAAACCCCACGAACCTCTGTACAGCTTTTCTGTCAGTAGGAGCAGGCCATTCCAAGACAGAAGCGACTTTCTGAGGGTCCATGGAGATTCCCTCGGCGAAGATGACAAGCCCTAGGAAATGCACAACTTGCTTTTCAAAGTCGCATTTTTCAGCCTTTGCGTAAAGTCGGTGTTCCCGCAATCGAGCAAATACCTTTTTTACATGAGTCCGATGGGATTCTAAAGTTTCAGAGAATACAAGGATGTCATCCAGATACACGATGACGAATAAATCAAGAAAGTCCCGAAAAACATCGTTTACCAGATGCTGGAATGTGGCTGGAGCATTGCAGAGCCCAAATGGCATGACTAAATACTCAAAGTGGCCAAAGCGTGTCCGGAAGGCCGTCTTCCATTCGTCTCCCTCCCTGATTCTGACAAGATTATAGGCACCCCTCAAGTCCAGTTTGGAGAACACCCGTGCCCCTCGCAGCCTCTGGAATAGTTCGGGAATCAGAGGAAGAGGGTACCGATTCTTGACAGTGACCCTGTTAAGGTCACGATAGTCCTCACAGGGCCTCAAGGTGTGGTCTTTTTTCTCAACGAAGAAAATACCGGCTCCTGCTGGTGAAGTGGAAGGCCGAATGAACTGCTTTTCAAGGCTCTCGTCGATATAGGTACGCAGGGCTTCCAATTCAGGCTCAGAGAGAGGGTAAATCCGATCAAACGGGATCTCGGCTCCCGGTAGAAGTTCAATGGGGCAATCGTAAGTTCTATGAGGTGGAAGAGTGTCTGCACCCTTTTTATTAAAGACGTCCAGAAATTCGTGATAAGCAACCGGGATCAGTTTAGAGGCTTCATGGTCAGGGTGGATACCCAGGAGGGGCGTGGAGTTGACAGTTCCTCCCAAGAGGCAGTGCGTCTGGCAGTAGTTGGACGAAAAAAAATATATCTCCGGTAAGCCAGTCAACGTGAGGGTTGTGTGCCTTCAACCATGGAATGCCGAGGATAACGGGAAACATGGGAGAAGCTATGACATCCAAACGGAAGAGTTCGCTATGGCCTGAAGAAGTCTGGCAGAGAATAGGCAAGGTCTCTTGAGTAACCGGGCCTGATTTAATACCGGAGCCGTCAGCCAGATGGACATGGAACCCTTGCCTCTTGGTACCCAAGGGCAGCTGCTGAAGAGAAGCAAATGCAGAGTCCACAAAACAGCTGCAGGCCCCAGAGTCTATGATTGCAAGTACTGAAACCGTCTTTTCGGGGAGCTGAAGCTTGATGGGAAGAGAGACATGTGACTGATCCTTCCCAGGGTTAGCAAACCCCACGAACCTCTGTACAGCTTTTCTGTCAGTAGGAGCAGGCCATTCCAAGACAGAAGCGACTTTCTGAGGGTCCATGGAGATTCCCTCGGCGGAGATGACAAGCCCTAGGAAATGCACAACTTGCTTTTCAAAGTCGCATTTTTCAGCCTTTGCGTAAAGTCGGTGTTCCCGTAATCGAGCAAATACCTTTTTTACATGAGTCCGATGGGATTCAAAAGTTTCAGAGAATACAAGGATGTCATCCAGATACACGATGACGAATAAATCAAGAAAGTCCCGAAAAACATCGTTTACCAGATGCTGGAATGTGGCTGGAGCATTGCAGAGCCCAAATGGCATGACTAAATACTCAAAGTGGCCAAAGCGTGTCCGGAAGGCCGTCTTCCATTCGTCTCCCTCCCTGATTCTGACAAGATTATAGGCACCCCTCAAGTCCAGTTTGGAGAACACCCGTGTCCCTCGCAGCCTCTGGAATAGTTCGGGAATCAGAGGAAGAGGGTACCGATTCTTGACAGTGACCCTGTTAAGGTCACGATAGTCCACACAGGGCCTCAAGGTGTGGTCTTTTTTCTCAACGAAGAAAATACCGGCTCCTGCTGGTGAAGTGGAAGGCCGAATGAACTGCTTTTCAAGGCTCTCGTCGATATAGGTACGCAGGGCTTCCAATTCAGGCTCAGAGAGAGGGTAAATCCGATCAAACGGGATCTCGGCTCCCGGTAGAAGTTCAATGGGGCAATCGTAAGTTCTATGAGGTGGAAGAGTGTCTGCACCCTTTTTATTAAAGACGTCCAGAAATTCGTGATAAGCAACCGGGATCAGTTTAGAGGCTTCATGGTCAGGGTGGATACCCAGGAGGGGCGTGGAGTTGACAGTTCCTCCCAAGAGGCAGTGCGTCTGGCAGTAGTTGGACGAAAAAAAATATATCTCCGGTAAGCCAGTCAACGTGAGGGTTGTGTGCCTTCAACCATGGAATGCCGAGGATAACGGGAAACATGGGAGAAGCTATGACATCCAAACGGAGGAGTTCGCTATGGCCTGAAGAAGTCTGGCAGAGAATAGGCAAGGTCTCTTGAGTAACCGGGCCTGATTTAATACCGGAGCCGTCAGCCAGATGGACATGGAACCCTTGCCTCTTGGTACCCAAGGGCAGCTGCTGAAGAGAAGCAAATGCAGAGTCCACAAAACAGCTGCAGGCCCCAGAGTCTATGATTGCAAGTACTGAAACCGTCTTTTCGGGGAGCTGAAGCTTGATGGGAAGAGAGACATGTGACTGATCCTTCCCAGGGTTAGCAAACCCCACGAACCTCTGTACAGCTTTTCTGTCAGTAGGAGCAGGCCATTCCAAGACAGAAGCGACTTTCTGAGGGTCCATGGAGATTCCCTCGGCGGAGATGACAAGCCCTAGGAAATGCACAACTTGCTTTTCAAAGTCGCATTTTTCAGCCTTTGCGTAAAGTCGGTGTTCCCGCAATCGAGCTAATACCTTTTTTACATGAGTCCGATGGGATTCTAAAGTTTCAGAGAATACAAGGATGTCATCCAGATACACGATGACGAATAAATCAAGAAAGTCCCGAAAAACATCGTTTACCAGATGCTGGAATGTGGCTGGAGCATTGCAGAGCCCGAATGGCATGACTAAATACTCAAAGTGGCCAAAGCGTGTCCGGAAGGCCGTCTTCCATTCGTCTCCCTCCCTGATTCTGACAAGATTATAGGCACCCCTCAAGTCCAGTTTGGAGAACACCCGTGTCCCTCGCAGCCTCTGGAATAGTTCGGGAATCAGAGGAAGAGGGTACCGATTCTTGACAGTGACCCTGTTAAGGTCACGATAGTCCACACAGGGCCTCAAGGTGTGGTCTTTTTTCTCAACGAAGAAAATACCGGCTCCTGCTGGTGAAGTGGAAGGCCGAATGAACTGCTTTTCAAGGCTCTCGTCGATATAGGTACGCAGGGCTTCCAATTCAGGCTCAGAGAGAGGGTAAATCCGATCAAACGGGATCTCGGCTCCCGGTAGAAGTTCAATGGGGCAATCGTAAGTTCTATGAGGTGGAAGAGTGTCTGCACCCTTTTTATTAAAGACGTCCAGAAATTCGTGATAAGCAACCGGGATCAGTTTAGAGGCTTCATGGTCAGGGTGGATACCCAGGAGGGGCGTGGAGTTGACAGTTCCTCCCAAGAGGCAGTGCGTCTGGCAGTAGTTGGACGAAAAAAAATATATCTCCGGTAAGCCAGTCAACGTGAGGGTTGTGTGCCTTCAACCATGGAATGCCGAGGATAACGGGAAACATGGGAGAAGCTATGACATCCAAACGGAGGAGTTCGCTATGGCCTGAAGAAGTCTGGCAGAGAATAGGCAAGGTCTCTTGAGTAACCGGGCCTGATTTAATACCGGAGCCGTCAGCCAGATGGACATGGAACCCTTGCCTCTTGGTACCCAAGGGCAGCTGCTGAAGAGAAGCAAATGCAGAGTCCACAAAACAGCTGCAGGCCCCAGAGTCTATGATTGCAAGTACTGAAACCGTCTTTTCGGGGAGCTGAAGCTTGATGGGAAGAGAGACATGTGACTGATCCTTCCCAGGGTTAGCAAACCCCACGAACCTCTGTACAGCTTTTCTGTCAGTAGGAGCAGGCCATTCCAAGACAGAAGCGACTTTCTGAGGGTCCATGGAGATTCCCTCGGCGGAGATGACAAGCCCTAGGAAATGCACAACTTGCTTTTCAAAGTCGCATTTTTCAGCCTTTGCGTAAAGTCGGTGTTCCCGCAATCGAGCTAATACCTTTTTTACATGAGTCCGATGGGATTCTAAAGTTTCAGAGAATACAAGGATGTCATCCAGATACACGATGACGAATAAATCAAGAAAGTCCCGAAAAACATCGTTTACCAGATGCTGGAATGTGGCTGGAGCATTGCAGAGCCCGAATGGCATGACTAAATACTCAAAGTGGCCAAAGCGTGTCCGGAAGGCCGTCTTCCATTCGTCTCCCTCCCTGATTCTGACAAGATTATAGGCACCCCTCAAGTCCAGTTTGGAGAACACTCGTGCCCCTCGCAGCCTCTGGAATAGTTCGGGAATCAGAGGAAGAGGGTTCCGATTCTTGACAGTGACCCTGTTAAGGTCACGATAGTCCACACAGGGCCTCAAGGTGTGGTCTTTTTTCTCAACGAAGAAAATACCGGCTCCTGCTGGTGAAGTGGAAGGCCGAATGAACTGCTTTTCAAGGCTCTCGTCGATATAGGTACGCAGGGCTTCCAATTCAAGCTCAGAGAGAGGGTAAATCCGACCAAACGGGATCTCGGCTCCCGGTAGAAGTTCAATGGGGCAATCGTAAGTTCTATGAGGTGGAAGAGTGTCTGCACCCTTTTTATTAAAGACGTCCAGAAATTAGTGATAAGCAACCGGAATCAGTTTAGAGGCTTCATGGTCAGGGTGGATACCCAGGAGGGGCGTGGAGTTGACAGTTCCTCCCAAGAGGCAGTGCGTCTGGCAGTAGTTGGATGAAAAAAATATATATCTCCGTTAAGCCAGTCAACGTGAGGGTTGTGTGCCTTCAACCATGGAATGCCGAGGATAACGGGAAACATGGGAGAAGCTATGACATCCAAACGGAGGAGTTCACTATGGCCTGAAGAAGTCTGGCAGAGAATAGGCAAGGTCTCTTGAGTAACCGGGCCTGATTTAATACCGGAGCCGTCAGCCAGATGGACATGGAACCCTTGCCTCTTGGTACCCAAGGGCAGCTGCTGAAGAGAAGCAAATGCAGAGTCCACAAAACAGCTGCAGGCCCCAGAGTCTATGATTGCAAGTACTGAAACCGTCTTTTCGGGGAGCTGAAGCTTGATGGGAAGAGAGACATGTGACTGATCCTTCCCAGGGTTAGCAAACCCCACGAACCTCTGTACAGCTTTTCTGTCAGTAGGAGCAGGCCATTCCAAGACAGAAGCGACTTTCTGAGGGTCCATGGAGATTCCCTCGGCGGAGATGACAAGCCCTAGGAAATGCACAACTTGCTTTTCAAAGTCGCATTTCTCAGCCTTTGCTTAAAGTCGGTGTTCCCGCAATCGAGCTAATACCTTTTTTACATTAGTCCGATGGGATTCTAAAGTTTCAGAGAATACAAGGATGTCATCCAGATACACGATGACGAATAAATCAAGAAAGTCCCGAAAAACATCGTTTACCAGATGCTGGAATGTGGCTGGAGCATTGCAGAGCCCGAATGGCATGACTAAATACTCAAAGTGGCCAAAGCGTGTCCGGAAGGCCGTCTTCCATTCGTCTCCCTCCCTGATTCTGACAAGATTATAGGCACCCCTCAAGTCCAGTTTGGAGAACACTCGTGCCCCTCGCAGCCTCTGGAATAGTTCGGGAATCAGAGGAATAGGGTACCGATTCTTGACAGTGACCCTGTTAAGGTCACGATAGTCCACACAGGGCCTCAAGGTGTGGTCTTTTTTCTCAACGAAGAAAATACCGGCTCCTGCTGGTGAAGTGGAAGGCCGAATGAACTGCTTTTCAAGGCTCTCGTCGATATAGGTACGCAGGGCTTCCAATTCAGGCTCAGAGAGAGGGTAAATCCGACCAAACGGGATCTCGGCTCCCGGTAGAAGTTCAATGGGGCAATCGTAAGTTCTATGAGGTGGAAGAGTGTCTGCACCCTTTTTATTAAAGACGTCCAGAAATTCGTGGTAAGCAACCGGGATCAGTTTAGAGGCTTCATGGTCAGGGTGGATACCCAGGAGGGGCGTGGAGTTGACAGTTCCTCCCAAGAGGCAGTGCGTCTGGCAGTAGTTGGACGAAAAAAATATATATCTCCGTTAAGCCAGTCAACGTGAGGGTTGTGTGCCTTCAACCATGGAATGCCGAGGATAACGGGAAACATGGGAGAAGCTATGACATCCAAACGGAGGAGTTCACTATGGCCTGAAGAAGTCTGGCAGAGAATAGGCAAGGTCTCTTGAGTAACCGGGCCTGATTTAATACCGGAGCCGTCAGCCAGATGGACATGGAACCCTTGCCTCTTGGTACCCAAGGGCAGCTGCTGAAGAGAAGCAAATGCAGAGTCCACAAAACAGCTGCAGGCCCCAGAGTCTATGATTGCAAGTACTGAAACCGTCTTTTCGGGGAGCTGAAGCTTGATGGGAAGAGAGACATGTGACTGATCCTTCCCAGGGTTAGCAAACCCCACGAACCTCTGTACAGCTTTTCTGTCAGTAGGAGCAGGCCATTCCAAGACAGAAGCGACTTTCTGAGGGTTCATGGAGATTCCCTCGGCGGAGATGACAAGCCCTAGGAAATGCACAACTTGCTTTTCAAAGTCGCATTTCTCAGCCTTTGCTTAAAGTCGGTGTTCCCGCAATCGAGCTAATACCTTTTTTACATTAGTCAGATGGGATTCTAAAGTTTCAGAGAATACAAGGATGTCATCCAGATACACGATGACGAATAAATCAAGAAAGTCCCGAAAAACATCGTTTACCAGATGCTGGAATGTGGCTGGAGCATTGCAGAGCCCGAATGGCATGACTAAATACTCAAAGTGGCCAAAGCGTGTCCGGAAGGCCGTCTTCCATTCGTCTCCCTCCCTGATTCTGACAAGATTATAGGCACCCCTCAAGTCCAGTTTGGAGAACACTCGTGCCCCTCGCAGCCTCTGGAATAGTTCGGGAATCAGAGGAAGAGGGTACCGATTCTTGACAGTGACCCTGTTAAGGTCACGATAGTCCACACAGGGCCTCAAGGTGTGGTCTTTTTTCTCAACGAAGAAAATACCGGCTCCTGCTGGTGAAGTGGAAGGCCGAATGAACTGCTTTTCAAGGCTCTCGTCGATATAGGTACGCAGGGCTTCCAATTCAGGCTCAGAGAGAGGGTAAATCCGACCAAACGGGATCTCGGCTCCCGGTAGAAGTTCAATGGGGCAATCGTAAGTTCTATGAGGTGGAAGAGTGTCTGCACCCTTTTTATTAAAGACGTCCAGAAATTCGTGGTAAGCAACCGGGATCAGTTTAGAGGCTTCATGGTCAGGGTGGATACCCAGGAGGGGCGTGGAGTTGACAGTTCCTCCCAAGAGGCAGTGCGTCTGGCAGTAGTTGGACGAAAAAAATATATATCTCCGTTAAGCCAGTCAACGTGAGGGTTGTGTGCCTTCAACCATGGAATGCCGAGGATAACGGGAAACATGGGAGAAGCTATGACATCCAAACGGAGGAGTTCGCTATGGCCTGAAGAAGTCTGGCAGAGAATAGGCAAGGTCTCTTGAGTAACCGGCCCTGATTTAATACCGGAGCCGTCAGCCAGATGGACATGGAACCCTTGCCTCTTGGTACCCAAGGGCAGCTGCTGAAGAGAAGCAAATGCAGAGTCCACAAAACAGCTGCAGGCCCCAGAGTCTATGATTGCTAGTACTGAAACCGTCTTTTCGGGGAGCTGAAGCTTGATGGGAAGAGAGACATGTGACTGATCCTTCCCAGGGTTAGCAAACCCCACGAACCTCTGTACAGCTTTTCTGTCAGTAGGAGCAGGCCATTCCAAGACAGAAGCGACTTTCTGAGGGTCCATGGAGATTCCCTCGGCGGAGATGACAAGCCCTAGGAAATGCACAACTTGCTTTTCAAAGTCGCATTTCTCAGCCTTTGCTTAAAGTCGGTGTTCCCGCAATCGAGCTAATACCTTTTTTACATTAGTCCGATGGGATTCTAAAGTTTCAGAGAATACAAGGATGTCATCCAGATACACGATGACGAATAAATCAAGAAAGTCCCGAAAAACATCGTTTACCAGATGCTGGAATGTGGCTGGAGCATTGCAGAGCCCGAATGGCATGACTAAATACTCAAAGTGGCCAAAGCGTGTCCGGAAGGCCGTCTTCCATTCGTCTCCCTCCCTGATTCTGACAAGATTATAGGCACCCCTCAAGTCCAGTTTGGAGAACACTCGTGCCCCTCGCAGCCTCTGGAATAGTTCGGGAATCAGAGGAAGAGGGTACCGATTCTTGACAGTGACCCTGTTAAGGTCACGATAGTCCACACAGGGCCTCAAGGTGTGGTCTTTTTTCTCAACGAAGAAAATACCGGCACCTGCTGGTGAAGTGGAAGGCCGAATGAACTGCTTTTCAAGGCTCTCGTCGATATAGGTACGCAGGGCTTCCAATTCAGGCTCAGAGAGAGGGTAAATCCGACCAAACGGGATCTCGGCTCCCGGTAGAAGTTCAATGGGGCAATCGTAAGTTCTATGAGGTGGAAGAGTGTCTGCACCCTTTTTATTAAAGACGTCCAGAAATTCGTGGTAAGCAACCGGGATCAGTTTAGAGGCTTCATGGTCAGGGTGGATACCCAGGAGGGGCGTGGAGTTGACAGTTCCTCCCAAGAGGCAGTGCGTTTGGCAGTAGTTGGACGAAAAAAAAATATATCTCCGGTAAGCCAGTCAACGTGAGGGTTGTGTGCCTTCAACCATGGAATGCCGAGGATAACGGGAAACATGGGAGAAGCTATGACATCCAAACGGAGGAGTTCGCTATGGCCTGAAGAAGTCTGGCAGAGAATAGGCAAGGTCTCTTGAGTAACCGGGCCTGATTTAATACCGGAGCCGTCAGCCAGATGGACATGGAACCCTTGCCTCTTGGTACCCAAGGGCAGCTGCTGAAGAGAAGCAAATGCAGAGTCCACAAAACAGCTGCAGGCCCCAGAGTCTATGATTGCAAGTACTGAAACCGTCTTTTCGGGGAGCTGAAGCTTGATGGGAAGAGAGACATGTGACTGATCCTTCCCAGGGTTAGCAAACCCCACGAACCTCTGTACAGCTTTTCTGTCAGTAGGAGCAGGCCATTCCAAGACAGAAGCGACTTTCTGAGGGTCTATGGAGATTCCCTCGGCGAAGATGACAAGCCCTAGGAAATGCACAACTTGCTTTTCAAAGTCGCATTTTTCAGCCTTTGCGTAAAGTCGGTGTTCCCGCAATCGAGCTAATACCTTTTTTACATGAGTCCGATGGGATTCTAAAGTTTCAGAGAATACAAGGATGTCATCCAGATACACGATGACGAATAAATCAAGAAAGTCCCGAAAAACATCGTTTACCAGATGCTGGAATGTGGCTGGAGCATTGCAGAGCCCGAATGGCATGACTAAATACTCAAAGTGGCCAAAGCGTGTCCGGAAGGCCGTCTTCCATTCGTCTCCCTCCCTGATTCTGACAAGATTATAGGCACCCCTCAAGTCCAGTTTGGAGAACACTCGTGCCCCTCGCAGCCTCTGGAATAGTTTGGGAATCAGAGGAAGAGGGTACCGATTCTCGACAGTGACCTGGTAGGATTCTGGAATGACGAGGTCGGCCTCCCTTGTATCTCCAACCCAAGCCCCACTGAGGATGGGACAGACCTAGGGTGAGGAGTTACACGAGTGCCTGTAGTTGCGTTCAGAACTTGTCAGCTGAGTTGCAGACGTGGAGATGCAGGCAGAGCATCTGGTAAGGAACTGGACTCAGGAAAGCTGGTAGGATGGACAGCTAGCACAGGCACTGGAGACAGCGTTAAGCCAAGCAGGAGGCTGGTGCAGGATCACAAGGGTGGCCGGGTTCGGGAAGCAGACGGGCAGCGAGGTACTGGAAAAGGTTCAAGATTCAAATTGCCTCTTCTCTTCTTGTCGAAGAACTTTTTATTATCTGCCTGGGTCTTGGAGATTGTATCCTGCAGTAATTGGTAGTTGGAGTTAAGGAAGTTCAACCTGTCTTGTACGGCAGGTACAGAATAATCAATAGGCAGCTCAGGCAAGAAACAAGGATGGTATCCATAATTGGCGAAAAAAGGTGACTGTTTGGTTGCCGAATGGGTGGAATTATTGTATGAAAATTCCGCGAGTGGGAGAAGTGATAGCCAGTCATCCTGTGCAAAAGAAGAAAAGCATCGTAGGTACTGTTCAAGGGTTTGATTGACCCTTTCAGTCTGTCCATTAGTTTGTGGGTGATAAGCTGTGGAGAGGCGGAGTTCAATGTTCAAAGTTTCACATAAGGCCCTCCAAAATCTAGAAGTGAACTGCACCCCTCGATCAGAAACTATGCTGTCAGGGATGCCATGCAACCTTACAATCTCCTTGATAAAAGTTGAGGCAGTCTCCGGGGCAGAAGGAGTTCCTTGCAGAGGTACAAAGTGGGCCATTTTGGTCAAACGATCAACCACAACGAAAATGGTAGTGAAGTCTTCAGATGGGGGAAGTTCTACTATAAAATCCATGGAGATCATGCTCCATGGTTTCTCAGGTACAGGAAGGGGCTCAAGTAGACCCCAAGTTCTGGCTCTGTCTGTCTTATTCCGAAGGCATGAAATACAAGATCTTACATATTTCTTGCAGTCGTTCATCAAGTTTGGCCACCAGAATGTACGGGAGATCAAATTAGCCGTCTTGTGAATCCCAAAGTGACCCGCTAGGGGATGATCATGACATCGCCCTAGGACGGCAACTCTGAACTGTTCTGGGACCTGCAGTAATTGGTAGTTGGAGTTAAGGAAGTTCAACCTGTCTTGTACGGCAGGTACAGAAGAATCAATAGGCAGCTCAGGCAAGAAAGAAGGATGGTATCCATAATTGGCGAAAAAAGATGACTGTTTGGTTACCGAATGGGTGGAATTATTGTATGAAAATTCCGCGAGTGGGAGAAGTGATAGCCAGTCATCCTGTGCAAAAGAAGAAAAGCATCGTAGGTACTGTTCAAGGGTTTGATTGACCCTTTCAATCTGTCCATTAGTTTGTGGGTGATAAGCTGTGGAGAGGCGGAGTTCAATGTTCAAAGTTTCACATAAGGCCCTCCAAAATCTAGAAGTGAACTGCACCCCTCGATCAGAAACTATGCTGTCAGGGATGCCATGCAACCTTACAATCTCCTTGATAAAAGTTGAGGCAGTCTCCGGGGCAGAAGGAGTTCCTTGCAGAGGTACAAAGTGGGCCATTTTGGTCAAACGATCAACCACAACGAAAATGGTAGTAAAGTCTTCAGATGGGGGAAGTTCTACTATAAAATCCATAGAGATCATGCTCCATGGTTTCTCAGGTACAGGAAGGGGCTCAAGTAGACCCCAAGTTCTGGCTCTGTCTGTCTTATTCCGAAGGCATGAAATACAAGATCTTACATATTTCTTGCAGTCGTTCATCAAATTTGGCCACCAGAATGTACGGAAGATCAAATTAGCCGTCTTGTGAATCCCAAAGTGACCCGCTCTTGTAACTTCTGCACAATATTTGAGAGCGCAGAAATAGTTTGGTAAATGTCCTTCGGTGGAGAGGCCTCCCTTCCAGACTCCATCTCTGGCTGACTGGTACTGTCACGTACCTGGTAGGAGTCTGGAATGACGAGGTCGGCCTCCCTTGTATCTCCAACCCAAGCCCCACTGAGGATGGGACAGACCTAGGGTGAGGAGTTACACGAGTGCCTGTAGTTGCGTGCAGAACTTGTCAGCTGAGTTGCAGACGTGGAGATGCAGGCAGAGCATCTGGTAAGGAACTGGACTCAGGAAAGCTGGTAGGATGGACAGCTAGCACAGGCACTGGAGACAGCGTTAAGCCAAGCAGGAGGCTGGTGCAGGATCACAAGGGTGGCCGGGTTCGGTAGCAGACGGGCAGCGAGGTACTGGAAAAGGCCCCAAAAATCTTGGGCCAAGTTTCCTCGAGGGGCAACTTAGTTTCAAGTTCGCTGTGGAAAGCCAGACCTTATCTCCAGGTTCAAGATTCAAATTGCCTCTTCTCTTCTTGTCGAAGAACTTTTTATTATCTGCCTGGGTCTTGGAGATTGTATCCTGCAGTAATTGGTAGTTGGAGTTAAGGAAGTTCAACCTGTCTTGTACGGCAGGTACAGAATAATCAATAGGCAGCTAAGGCAAGAAACAAGGATGGTATCCATAATTGGCGAAAAAAGGTGACTGTTTGGTTGCCGAATGGGTGGAATTATTGTATGAAAATTCCGCGAGTGGGAGATGTGATAGCCAGTCATCCTGTGCAAAAGAAGAAAAGCATCGTAGGTACTGTTCAAGGGTTTGATTGACCCTTTCAGTCTGTCCATTAGTTTGTGGGTGATAAGCTGTGGAGAGGCAGAGTTCAATGTTCAAAGTTTCACATAAGGCCCTCCAAAATCTAGAAGTGAACTGCACCCCTCGATCAGAAACTATGCTGTCAGGGATGCCATGCAACCTTACAATCTCCTTGATAAAAGTTGAGGCAGTCTCCGGGGCAGAAGGAGTTCCTTGCAGAGATACAAAGTGGGCCATTTTGGTCAAACGATCAACCACAACGAAAATGGTAGTGAAGTCTTCAGATGGGGGAAGTTCTACTATAAAATCCATGGAGATCATGCTCCATGGTTTCTCAGGTACAGGAAGGGGCTCAAGTAGACCCCAAGTTCTGGCTCTGTCTGTCTTATTCCGAAGGCATGAAATACAAGATCTTACATATTTCTTGCAGTCGTTCATCAAGTTTGGCCACCAGAATGTACGGGAGATCAAATTAGCCGTCTTGTGAATCCCAAAGTGACCCGCTAGGGGATGATCATGACATCGCCCTAGGACGGCAACTCTGAACTGTTCTGGGACCTGCAGTAATTGGTAGTTGGAGTTAAGGAAGTTCAACCTGTCTTGTACGGCAGGTACAGAAGAATCAATAGGCAGCTCAGGCAAGAAAGAAGGATGGTATCCATAATTGGCGAAAAAAGGTGACTGTTTGGTTACTGAATGGGTGGAATTATTGTATGAAAATTCCGCGAGTAGGAGAAGTGATAGCCAGTCATCCTGTGCAATAGAAGAAAAGCATCGTAGGTACTGTTCAAGGGTTTGATTGACCCTTTCAGTCTGTCCATTAGTTTGTGGGTGATAAGCTGTGGAGAGGCGGAGTTCAATGTTCAAAGTTTCACATACGGCCCTCCAAAATCTAGAAGTGAACTGCACCCCTCGATCAGAAACTATGCTGTCAGGGATGTCATGCAACCTTACAATCTCCTTGATAAAAGTTGAGGCAGTCTCCGGGGCAGAAGGAGTTCCTTGCAGAGGTACAAAGTGGGCCATTTTGGTCAAACGATCAACCACAACGAAAATGGTAGTAAAGTCTTCAGATGGGGGAAGTTCTACTATAAAATCCATGGAGATCATGCTCCATGGTTTCTCAGGTACAGGAAGGGGCTCAAGTAGACCCCAAGTTCTGGCTCTGTCTGTCTTATTCCGAAGGCATGAAATACAAGATCTTACATATTTCTTGCAGTCGTTCATCAAGTTTGGCCACTAGAATGTACGGGAGATCAAATTAGCCGTCTTGTGAATCCCAAAGTGACCCGCTCTTGTAACTTCTGCACAATATTTGAGAGCGCAGAAATAGTTTGGTAAATGTCCTTCGGTGGAGAGGCCTCCCTTCCAGACTCCATCTCTGGCTGACTGGTACTGTCACGTACCTGGTAGGAGTCTGGAATGACGAGGTCGGCCTCCCTTGTATCTCCAACCCAAGCCCCACTGAGGATGGGACAGACCTAGGGTGAGGAGTTACACGAGTGCCTGTAGTTGCGTGCAGAACTTGTCAGCTGAGTTGCAGACGTGGAGATGCAGGCAGAGCATCTGGTAAGGAACTGGACTCAGGAAAGCTGGTAGGATGGACAGCTAGCACAGGCACTGGAGACAGCGTTAAGCCAAGCAGGAGGCTGGTGCAGGATCACAAGGGTGGCCGGGTTCGGTAGCAGACGGGCAGCGAGGTACTGGAAAAGGCCCCAAAAATCTTGGGCCAAGCTTCCTCGAGGGGCAACTTAGTTTCAAGTTCGCTGTGGAAAGCCAGACCTTATCTCCAGGTTCAAGATTCAAATTGCCTCTTCTCTTCTTGTCGAAGAACTTTTTATTATCTGCCTGGGTCTTGGAGATTGTATCCTGCAGTAATTGGTAGTTGGAGTTAAGGAAGTTCAACCTGTCTTGTACGGCAGGTACAGAATAATCAATAGGCAGCTCAGGCAAGAAACAAGGATGGTATCCATAATTGGCGAAAAAAGGTGACTGTTTGGTTGCCGAATGGGTGGAATTATTGTATGAAAATTCCGCGAGTGGGAGAAGTGATAGCCAGTCATCCTGTGCAAAAGAAGAAAAGCATCGTAGGTACTGTTCAAGGGTTTGATTGACCCTTTCAGTCTGTCCATTAGTTTGTGGGTGATAAGCTGTGGAGAGGCGGAGTTCAATGTTCAAAGTTTCACATAAGGCCCTCCAAAATCTAGAAGTGAACTGCACCCCTCGATCAGAAACTATGCTGTCAGGGATGCCATGCAACCTTACAATCTCCTTGATAAAAGTTGAGGCAGTCTCCGGGGCAGAAGGAGTTCCTTGCAGAGGTACAAAGTGGGCCATTTTGGTCAAACGATCAACCACAACGAAAATGGTAGTGAAGTCTTCAGATGGGGGAAGTTCTACTATAAAATCCATGGAGATCATGCTCCATGGTTTCTCAGGTACAGGAAGGGGCTCAAGTAGACCCCAAGTTCTGGCTCTGTCTGTCTTATTCCGAAGGCATGAAATACAAGATCTTACATATTTCTTGCAGTCGTTCATCAAGTTTGGCCACCAGAATGTACGGGAGATCAAATTAGCCGTCTTGTGAATCCCAAAGTGACCCGCTAGGGGATGATCATGACATCGCCCTAGGACGGCAACTCTGAACTGTTCTGGGACCTGCAGTAATTGGTAGTTGGAGTTAAGGAAGTTCAACCTGTCTTGTACGGCAGGTACAGAAGAATCAATAGGCAGCTCAGGCAAGAAAGAAGGATGGTATCCATAATTGGCGAAAAAAGATGACTGTTTGGTTACCGAATGGGTGGAATTATTGTATGAAAATTCCGCGAGTGGGAGAAGTGATAGCCAGTCATCCTGTGCAAAAGAAGAAAAGCATCGTAGGTACTGTTCAAGGGTTTGATTGACCCTTTCAATCTGTCCATTAGTTTGTGGGTGATAAGCTGTGGAGAGGCGGAGTTCAATGTTCAAAGTTTCACATAAGGCCCTCCAAAATCTAGAAGTGAACTGCACCCCTCGATCAGAAACTATGCTGTCAGGGATGCCATGCAACCTTACAATCTCCTTGATAAAAGTTGAGGCAGTCTCCGGGGCAGAAGGAGTTCCTTGCAGAGGTACAAAGTGGGCCATTTTGGTCAAACGATCAACCACAACGAAAATGGTAGTAAAGTCTTCAGATGGGGGAAGTTCTACTATAAAATCCATAGAGATCATGCTCCATGGTTTCTCAGGTACAGGAAGGGGCTCAAGTAGACCCCAAGTTCTGGCTCTGTCTGTCTTATTCCGAAGGCATGAAATACAAGATCTTACATATTTCTTGCAGTCGTTCATCAAATTTGGCCACCAGAATGTACGGAAGATCAAATTAGCCGTCTTGTGAATCCCAAAGTGACCCGCTCTTGTAACTTCTGCACAATATTTGAGAGCGCAGAAATAGTTTGGTAAATGTCCTTCGGTGGAGAGGCCTCCCTTCCAGACTCCATCTCTGGCTGACTGGTACTGTCACGTACCTGGTAGGAGTCTGGAATGACGAGGTCGGCCTCCCTTGTATCTCCAACCCAAGCCCCACTGAGGATGGGACAGACCTAGGGTGAGGAGTTACACGAGTGCCTGTAGTTGCGTGCAGAACTTGTCAGCTGAGTTGCAGACGTGGAGATGCAGGCAGAGCATCTGGTAAGGAACTGGACTCAGGAAAGCTGGTAGGATAGACAGCTAGCACAGGCACTGGAGACAGCGTTAAGCCAAGCAGTAGGCTGGTGCAGGATCACAAGGGTGGCCGGGTTCGGTAGCAGACGGGCAGCGAGGTACTGGAAAAGGTTCAAGATTCAAATTGCCTCTTCTCTTCTTGTCGAAGAACTTTTTATTATCTGCCTGGGTCTTGGAGATTGTATCCTGCAGTAATTGGTAGTTGGAGTTAAGGAAGTTCAACCTGTCTTGTACGGCAGGTACAGAAGAATCAATAGGCAGCTCAGGCAAGAAACAAGGATGGTATCCATAATTGGCGAAAAAAGGTGACTGTTTGGTTGCCGAATGGGTGGAATTATTGTATAAAAATTCCGCGAGTGGGAGAAGTGATAGCCAGTCATCCTGCGCAAAAGAAGAAAAGCATCGTAGGTACTGTTCAAGGGTTTGATTGACCTTTTCAGTCTGTCCATTAGTTTGTGGGTGATAAGCTGTGGAGAGGCGGAGTTCAATGTTCAAAGTTTCACATAAGGCCCTCCAACATCTAGAAGTGAACTGCACCCCTCGATCAGAAACTATGCTGTCAGGGATGCCATGCAACCTTACAATCTCCTTGATAAAAGTTGAGGCAGTCTCCGGGGCAGAAGGAGTTCCTTGCAGAGGTACAAAGTGGGCCATTTTGGTCAAACGATCAACCACAACGAAAATGGTAGTGAAGTCTTCAGATGGGGGAAGTTCTACTATAAAATCCATGGAGATCATGCTCCATGGTTTCTCAGGTACAGGAAGGGGCTCAAGTAGACCCCAAGTTCTGGCTCTGTCTGTCTTATTCCGAAGGCATGAAATACAAGATCTTACATATTTCTTGCAGTCGTTCATCAAGTTTTGCCACCAGAATGTACGGGAGATCAAATTAGCCGTCTTGTGAATCCCAAAGTGACCCGCTAGGGGATGATCATGACATCGCCCTAGGACGGCAACTCGGAACTGTTCTGGGACCTGCAGTAATTGGTAGTTGGAGTTAAGGAAGTTCAACCTGTCTTGTACGGCAGGTACAGAAGAATCAATAGGCAGCTCAGGCAAGAAAGAAAGATGGTATCCATAATTGGCGAAAAAAGGTGACTGTTTGGTTACCGAATGGGTGGAATTGTTGTATGAAAATTCTGCGAGTGGGAGAAGTGATAGCCAGTCATCCTGTGCAAAAGAAGAAAAGCATCGTAGGTACTGTTCAAGGGTTTGATTGACCCTTTCAGTCTGTCCATTAGTTTGTGGGTGATAAGCTGTGGAGAGGCGGAGTTCAATGTTCAATGTTTCACATAAGGCCCTCCAAAATCTAGAAGTGAACTGCTGCCCTCGATCAGAAACTATGCTGTCAGGGATGCCATGCAACCTTAAAATCTCCTTGATAAAAGTTGAGGCAGTCTCCGGGGCAGAAGGAGTTCCTTGCAGAGGTACAAAGTGGGCCATTTTGGTCAAACGATCAACCACAACAAAAATGGTAGTAAAGTCTTCAGATGGGGGAAGTTCTACTATAAAATCCATGGAGATCATGCTCCATGGTTTCTCAGGTACAGGAAGGGGCTCAAGTAGACCCCAAGTTCTGGCTCTGTCTGTCTTATTCCGAAGGCATGAAATACAAGATCTTACATATTTCTTGCAGTCGTTCATCAAGTTTGGCCACCAGAATGTACGGGAGATCAAATTAGCCGTCTTTTGAATCCCAAAGTGACCCGCTCTTGTAACTTCTGCACAATATTTGAGAGCGCAGAAATAGTTTTCTAAATGTCCTTCGGTGGAGAGGCCTCCCTTCCAGACTCCATCTCTGGCTGACTGGTACTGTCACGTACCTGGTAGGAGTCTGGAATGACAAGGTCGGCCTCCCTTGTATCTCCAACCCAAGCCCCACTGAGGATGGGACAGACCTAGGGTGAGGAGTTACACGAGTGCCTGTAGTTGCGTGCAGAACTTGTCAGCTGAGTTGCAGACGTGGAGATGCAGGCAGAGCATCTGGTAAGGAACTGGACTCAGGAAAGCTGGTAGGATGGACAGCTAGCACAGGCACTGGAGACAGCGTTAAGCCAAGCAGGAGGCTGGTGCAGGATCACAAGGGTGGCCGGGTTCGGTAGCAGACGGGCAGCGAGGTACTGGAAAAGGTTCAAGATTCAAATTGCCTCTTCTCTTCTTGTCGAAGAACTTTTTATTATCTGCCTGGGTCTTGGAGATTGTATCCTGCAGTAATTGGTAGTTGGAGTTAAGGAAGTTCAACCTGTCTTGTACGGCAGGTACAGAAGAATCAATAGGCAGCTCAGGCAAGAAAGAAGGATGGTATCCATAATTGGCGAAAAAAGGTGACTGTTTGGTTGCCGAATGGGTGGAATTATTGTATGAAAATTCCGCGAGTGGGAGAAGTGATAGCCAGTCATCCTGCGCAAAAGAAGAAAAGCATCGTAGGTACTGTTCAAGGGTTTGATTGACCCTTTCAGTCTGTCCATTAGTTTGTGGGTGATAAGCTGTGGAGAGGCGGAGTTCAATGTTCAAAGTTTCACATAAGGCCCTCCAACATCTAGAAGTGAACTGCACCCCTCGATCAGAAACTATGCTGTCAGGGATGCCATGCAACCTTACAATCTCCTTGATAAAAGTTGAGGCAGTCTCCGGGGCAGAAGGAGTTCCTTGCAGAGGTACAAAGTGGGCCATTTTGGTCAAACGATCAACCACAACGAAAATGGTAGTGAAGTCT
Source organism: Rana muscosa (assembly GCA_029206835.1). NCBI lineage: Eukaryota > Metazoa > Chordata > Amphibia > Anura > Ranidae > Rana > Rana muscosa. Next base: position 2,638,002 of record JARGYO010000232.1, read on the forward strand.
TCAGATGGGGGAAGTTCTACTATAAAATCCATGGAGATCATGCTCCATGGTTTCTCAGGTACAGGAAGGGGCTCAAGTAGACCCCAAGTTCTGGCTCTGTCTGTCTTATTCCGAAGGCATGAAATACAAGATCTTACATATTTCTTGCAGTCGTTCATCAAGTTTGGCCACCAGAATGTACGGGAGATCAAATTAGCCGTCTTGTGAATCCCAAAGTGACCCGCTAGGGGATGATCATGACATCGTCCTAGGACGGCAACTCGGAACTGTTCTGGGACCTGCAGTAATTGGTAGTTGGAGTTAAGGAAGTTCAACCTGTCTTGTACGGCAGGTACAGAAGAATCAATAGGCAGCTCAGGCAAGAAAGAAAGATGGTATCCATAATTGGCGAAAAAAGGTGACTGTTTGGTTACCGAATGGGTGGAATTATTGTATGAAAATTCCGCGAGTGGGAGAAGTGATAGCCAGTCATCCTGTGCAAAAGAAGAAAAGCATCGTAGGTACTGTTCAAGGGTTTGATTGCCCCTTTCAGTCTGTCCATTAGTTTGTGGGTGATAAGCTGTGGAGAGGCGGAGTTCAATGTTCAATGTTTCACATAAGGCCCTCCAAAATCTAGAAGTGAACTGCACCCCTCGATCAGAAACTATGCTGTCAGGGATGCCATGCAACCTTACAATCTCCTTGATAAAAGTTGAGGCAGTCTCCGGGGCAGAAGGAGTTCCTTGCAGAGGTACAAAGTGGGCCATTTTGGTCAAACGATCAACCACAACGAAAATGGTAGTGAAGTCTTCAGATGGGGGAAGTTCTACTATAAAATCCATGGAGATCATGCTCCATGGTTTATCAGGTACAGGAAGGGGCTCAAGTAGACCCCAAGTTCTGGCTCTGTCTGTCTTATTCCGAAGGCATGAAATACAAGATCTTACATATTTCTTGCAGTCGTTCATCAAACTTGGCCACCAGAATGTACGGGAGATCAAATTAGCCGTCTTGTGAATCCCAAAGTGACCCGCTCTTGTAACTTCTGCACAATATTTGAGAGCGCAGAAATAGTTTGGTAAATGTCCTTCGGTGGAGAGGCCTCCCTTCCAGACTCCATCTCTGGCTGACTGGTACTGTCACGTACCTGGTAGGAGTCTGGAATGACGAGGTCGGCCTCCCTTGTATCTCCAACCCAAGCCCCACTGAGGATGGGACAGACCTAGGGTGAGGAGTTACACGAGTGCCTGTAGTTGCGTGCAGAACTTGTCAGCTGAGTTGCAGACGTGGAGATGCAGGCAGAGCATCTGGTAAGGAACTGGACTCAGGAAAGCTGGTAGGATGGACAGCTAGCACAGGCACTGGAGACAGCGTTAAGCCAAGCAGGAGGCTGGTGCAGGATCACAAGGGTGGCCGGGTTCGGTAGCAGACGGGCAGCGAGGTACTGGAAAAGGCCCCAAAAATCTTGGGCCAAGCTTCCTCGAGGGGCAACTTAGTTTCAAGTTCGCTGTGGAAAGCCAGACCTTATCTCCAGGTTCAAGATTCAAATTGCCTCTTCTCTTCTTGTCGAAGAACTTTTTATTATCTGCCTGGGTCTTGGAGATTGTGTCCTGCAGTAATTGGTAGTTGGAGTTAAGGAAGTTCAACCTGTCTTGTACGGCAGGTACAGAATAATCAATAGGCAGCTCAGGCAAGAAACAAGGATGGTATCCATAATTGGCGAAAAAAGGTGACTGTTTGGTTGCCGAATGGGTGGAATTATTGTATGAAAATTCCGCGAGTGGGAGAAGTGATAGCCAGTCATCCTGTGCAAAAGAAGAAAAGCATCGTAGGTACTGTTCAAGGGTTTGATTGACCCTTTCAGTCTGTCCATTAGTTTGTGGGTGATAAGCTGTGGAGAGGCGGAGTTCAATGTTCAAAGTTTCACATAAGGCCCTCCAAAATCTAGAAGTGAACTGCACCCCTCGATCAGAAACTATGCTGTCAGGGATGCCATGCAACCTTACAATCTCCTTGATAAAAGTTGAGGCAGTCTCCGGGGCAGAAGGAGTTCCTTGCAGAGGTACAAAGTGGGCCATTTTGGTCAAACGATCAACCACAACGAAAATGGTAGTAAAGTCTTCAGATGGGGGAAGTTCTACTATAAAATCCATAGAGATCATGCTCCATGGTTTCTCAGGTACAGGAAGGGGCTCAAGTAGACCCCAAGTTCTGGCTCTGTCTGTCTTATTCCGAAGGCATGAAATACAAGATCTTACATATTTCTTGCAGTCGTTCATCAAATTTGGCCACCAGAATATACGGAAGATCAAATTAGCCGTCTTGTGAATCCCAAAGTGACCCGCTCTTGTAACTTCTGCACAATATTTGAGAGCGCAGAAATAGTTTGGTAAATGTCCTTCAGTGGAGAGGCCTCCCTTCCAGACTCCATCTCTGGCTGACTGGTACTGTCACGTACCTGGTAGGAGTCTGGAATGACGAGGTCGGCCTCCCTTGTATCTCCAACCCAAGCCCCACTGAGGATGGGACAGACCTAGGGTGAGGAGTTACACGAGTGCCTGTAGTTGCGTGCAGAACTTGTCAGCTGAGTTGCAGACGTGGAGATGCAGGCAGAGCATCTGGTAAGGAACTGGACTCAGGAAAGCTGGTAGGATGGACAGCTAGCACAGGCACTGGAGACAGCGTTAAGCCAAGCAGTAGGCTGGTGCAGGATCACAAGGGTGGCCGGGTTCGGTAGCAGACGGGCAGCGAGGTACTGGAAAAGGTTCAAGATTCAAATTGCCTCTTCTCTTCTTGTCGAAGAACTTTTTATTATCTGCCTGGGTCTTGGAGATTGTATCCTGCAGTAATTGGTAGTTGGAGTTAAGGAAGTTCAACCTGTCTTGTACGGCAGGTACAGAAGAATCAATAGGCAGCTCAGGCAAGAAAGAAGGATGGTATCCATAATTGGCGAAAAAAGGTGACTGTTTGGTTGCCGAATGGGTGGAATTATTGTATAAAAATTCCGCGAGTGGGAGAAGTGATAGCCAGTCATCCTGCGCAAAAGAAGAAAAGCATCGTAGGTACTGTTCAAGGGTTTGATTGACCTTTTCAGTCTGTCCATTAGTTTGTGGGTGATAAGCTGTGGAGAGGCGGAGTTCAATGTTCAAAGTTTCACATAAGGCCCTCCAACATCTAGAAGTGAACTGCACCCCTCGATCAGAAACTATGCTGTCAGGGATGCCATGCAACCTTACAATCTCCTTGATAAAAGTTGAGGCAGTCTCCGGGGCAGAAGGAGTTCCTTGCAGAGGTACAAAGTGGGCCATTTTGGTCAAACGATCAACCACAACGAAAATGGTAGTGAAGTCTTCAGATGGGGGAAGTTCTACTATAAAATCCATGGAGATCATGCTCCATGGTTTCTCAGGTACAGGAAGGGGCTCAAGTAGACCCCAAGTTCTGGCTCTGTCTGTCTTATTCCGAAGGCATGAAATACAAGATCTTACATATTTCTTGCAGTCGTTCATCAAGTTTGGCCACCAGAATGTACGGGAGATCAAATTAGCCGTCTTGTGAATCCCAAAGTGACCCGCTAGGGGATGATCATGACATCGCCCTAGGACGGCAACTCGGAACTGTTCTGGGACCTGCAGTAATTGGTAGTTGGAGTTAAGGAAGTTCAACCTGTCTTGTACGGCAGGTACAGAAGAATCAATAGGCAGCTCAGGCAAGAAAGAAAGATGGTATCCATAATTGGCGAAAAAAGGTGACTGTTTGGTTACCGAATGGGTGGAATTGTTGTATGAAAATTCTGCGAGTGGGAGAAGTGATAGCCAGTCATCCTGTGCAAAAGAAGAAAAGCATCGTAGGTACTGTTCAAGGGTTTGATTGACCCTTTCAGTCTGTCCATTAGTTTGTGGGTGATAAGCTGTGGAGAGGCGGAGTTCAATGTTCAATGTTTCACATAAGGCCCTCCAAAATCTAGAAGTGAACTGCACCCCTCGATCAGAAACTATGCTGTCAGGGATGCCATGCAACCTTAAAATCTCCTTGATAAAAGTTGAGGCAGTCTCCGGGGCAGAAGGAGTTCCTTGCAGAGGTACAAAGTGGGCCATTTTGGTCAAACGATCAACCACAACAAAAATGGTAGTAAAGTCTTCAGATGGGGGAAGTTCTACTATAAAATCCATGGAGATCATGCTCCATGGTTTCTCAGGTACAGGAAGGGGCTCAAGTAGACCCCAAGTTCTGGCTCTGTCTGTCTTATTCCGAAGGCATGAAATACAAGATCTTACATATTTCTTGCAGTCGTTCATCAAGTTTGGCCACCAGAATGTACGGGAGATCAAATTAGCCGTCTTTTGAATCCCAAAGTGACCCGCTCTTGTAACTTCTGCACAATATTTGAGAGCGCAGAAATAGTTTTCTAAATGTCCTTCGGTGGAGAGGCCTCCCTTCCAGACTCCATCTCTGGCTGACTGGTACTGTCACGTACCTGGTAGGAGTCTGGAATGACAAGGTCGGCCTCCCTTGTATCTCCAACCCAAGCCCCACTGAGGATGGGACAGACCTAGGGTGAGGAGTTACACGAGTGCCTGTAGTTGCGTGCAGAACTTGTCAGCTGAGTTGCAGACGTGGAGATGCAGGCAGAGCATCTGGTAAGGAACTGGACTCAGGAAAGCTGGTAGGATGGACAGCTAGCACAGGCACTGGAGACAGCGTTAAGCCAAGCAGGAGGCTGGTGCAGGATCACAAGGGTGGCCGGGTTCGGTAGCAGACGGGCAGCGAGGTACTGGAAAAGGTTCAAGATTCAAATTGCCTCTTCTCTTCTTGTCGAAGAACTTTTTATTATCTGCCTGGGTCTTGGAGATTGTATCCTGCAGTAATTGGTAGTTGGAGTTAAGGAAGTTCAACCTGTCTTGTACGGCAGGTACAGAAGAATCAATAGGCAGCTCAGGCAAGAAAGAAGGATGGTATCCATAATTGGCGAAAAAAGGTGACTGTTTGGTTGCCGAATGGGTGGAATTATTGTATGAAAATTCCGCGAGTGGGAGAAGTGATAGCCAGTCATCCTGCGCAAAAGAAGAAAAGCATCGTAGGTACTGTTCAAGGGTTTGATTGACCCTTTCAGTCTGTCCATTAGTTTGTGGGTGATAAGCTGTGGAGAGGCGGAGTTCAATGTTCAAAGTTTCACATAAGGCCCTCCAACATCTAGAAGTGAACTGCACCCCTCGATCAGAAACTATGCTGTCAGGGATGCCATGCAACCTTACAATCTCCTTGATAAAAGTTGAGGCAGTCTCCGGGGCAGAAGGAGTTCCTTGCAGAGGTACAAAGTGGGCCATTTTGGTCAAACGATCAACCACAACGAAAATGGTAGTGAAGTCTTCAGATGGGGGAAGTTCTACTATAAAATCCATGGAGATCATGCTCCATGGTTTCTCAGGTACAGGAAGGGGCTCAAGTAGACCCCAAGTTCTGGCTCTGTCTGTCTTATTCCGAAGGCATGAAATACAAGATCTTACATATTTCTTGCAGTCGTTCATCAAGTTTGGCCACCAGAATGTACGGGAGATCAAATTAGCCGTCTTGTGAATCCCAAAGTGACCCGCTAGGGGATGATCATGACATCGTCCTAGGACGGCAACTCGGAACTGTTCTGGGACCTGCAGTAATTGGTAGTTGGAGTTAAGGAAGTTCAACCTGTCTTGTACGGCAGGTACAGAAGAATCAATAGGCAGCTCAGGCAAGAAAGAAAGATGGTATCCATAATTGGCGAAAAAAGGTGACTGTTTGGTTACCGAATGGGTGGAATTATTGTATGAAAATTCCGCGAGTGGGAGAAGTGATAGCCAGTCATCCTGTGCAAAAGAAGAAAAGCATCGTAGGTACTGTTCAAGGGTTTGATTGACCCTTTCAGTCTGTCCATTAGTTTGTGGGTGATAAGCTGTGGAGAGGCGGAGTTCAATGTTCAATGTTTCACATAAGGCCCTCCAAAATCTAGAAGTGAACTGCACCCCTCGATCAGAAACTATGCTGTCAGGGATGCCATGCAACCTTAAAATCTCCTTAATAAAAGTTGAGGCAGTCTCCGGGGCAGAAGGAGTTCCTTGCAGAGGTACAAAGTGGGCCATTTTGGTCAAACGATCAACCACAACAAAAATGGTAGTAAAGTCTTCAGATGGGGGAAGTTCTACTATAAAATCCATGGAGATCATGCTCCATGGTTTCTCAGGTACAGGAAGGGGCTCAAGTAGACCCCAAGTTCTGGCTCTGTCTGTCTTATTCCGAAGGCATGAAATACAAGATCTTACATATTTCTTGTAGTCGTTCATCAAGTTTGGCCACCAGAATGTACGGGAGATCAAATTAGCCGTCTCGTGAATCCCAAAGTGACCCGCTCTTGTAACTTCTGCACAATATTTGAGAGCGCAGAAATAGTTTTCTAAATGTCCTTCGGTGGAGAGGCCTCCCTTCCAGACTCCATCTCTGGCTGACTGGTACTGTCACATACCTGGTAGGAGTCTGGAATGACGAGGTCGGCCTCCCTTGTATCTCCAACCCAAGCCCCACTGAGGATGGGACAGACCTAGGCTGAGGAGTTACACGAAAGCCTGTAGTTGCGTGCAGAACTTGTCAGCTGAGTTGCAGACGTGGAGATGCAGGCAGAGCATCTGGTAAGGAACTGGACTCAGGAAAGCTGGTAGGATGGACAGCTAGCACAGGCACTGGAGACAGCGTTAAGCCAAGCAGGAGGCTGGTGCAGGATCACAAGGGTGGCCGGGTTCGGTAGCAGACGGGCAGCGAGGTACTGGAAAAGGCCCCAAAAATCTTGGGCCAAGCTTCCTCGAGGGGCAACTTAGTTTCAAGTTCGCTGTGGAAAGCCAGACCTTATCTCCAGGTTCAAGATTCAAATTGCCTCTTCTCTTCTTGTCGAAGAACTTTTTATTATCTGCCTGGGTCTTGGAGATTGTATCCTGCAGTAATTGGTAGTTGGAGTTAAGGAAGTTCAACCTGTCTTGTACGGCAGGTACAGAAGAATCAATAGGCAGCTCAGGCAAGAAAGAAGGATGGTATCCATAATTGGCGAAAAAAGGTGACTGTTTGGTTGCCGAATGGGTGGAATTATTGTATAAAAATTCCGCGAGTGGGAGAAGTGATAGCCAGTCATCCTGCGCAAAAGAAGAAAAGCATCGTAGGTACTGTTCAAGGGTTTGATTGACCTTTTCAGTCTGTCCATTAGTTTGTGGGTGATAAGCTGTGGAGAGGCGGAGTTCAATGTTCAAAGTTTCACATAAGGCCCTCCAACATCTAGAAGTGAACTGCACCCCTCGATCAGAAACTATGCTGTCAGGGATGCCATGCAACCTTACAATCTCCTTGATAAAAGTTGAGGCAGTCTCCGGGGCAGAAGGAGTTCCTTGCAGAGGTACAAAGTGGGCCATTTTGGTCAAACGATCAACCACAACGAAAATGGTAGTGAAGTCTTCAGATGGGGGAAGTTCTACTATAAAATCCATGGAGATCATGCTCCATGGTTTCTCAGGTACAGGAAGGGGCTCAAGTAGACCCCAAGTTCTGGCTCTGTCTGTCTTATTCCGAAGGCATGAAATACAAGATCTTACATATTTCTTGCAGTCGTTCATCAAGTTTGGCCACCAGAATGTACGGGAGATCAAATTAGCCGTCTTGTGAATCCCAAAGTGACCCGCTAGGGGATGATCATGACATCGCCCTAGGACGGCAACTCGGAACTGTTCTGGGACCTGCAGTAATTGGTAGTTGGAGTTAAGGAAGTTCAACCTGTCTTGTACGGCAGGTACAGAAGAATCAATAGGCAGCTCAGGCAAGAAAGAAAGATGGTATCCATAATTGGCGAAAAAAGGTGACTGTTTGGTTACCGAATGGGTGGAATTATTGTATGAAAATTCCGCGAGTGGGAGAAGTGATAGCCAGTCATCCTGTGCAAAAGAAGAAAAGCATCGTAGGTACTGTTCAAGGGTTTGATTGACCCTTTCAGTCTGTCCATTAGTTTGTGGGTGATAAGCTGTGGAGAGGCGGAGTTCAATGTTCAATGTTTCACATAAGGCCCTCCAAAATCTAGAAGTGAACTGCACCCCTCGATCAGAAACTATGCTGTCAGGGATGCCATGCAACCTTAAAATCTCCTTGATAAAAGTTGAGGCAGTCTCCGGGGCAGAAGGAGTTCCTTGCAGAGGTACAAAGTGGGCCATTTTGGTCAAACGATCAACCACAACAAAAATGGTAGTAAAGTCTTCAGATGGGGGAAGTTCTACTATAAAATCCATGGAGATCATGCTCCATGGTTTCTCAGGTACAGGAAGGGGCTCAAGTAGACCCCAAGTTCTGGCTCTGTCTGTCTTATTCCGAAGGCATGAAATACAAGATCTTACATATTTCTTGCAGTCGTTCATCAAGTTTGGCCACCAGAATGTACGGGAGATCAAATTAGCCGTCTTGTGAATCCCAAAGTGACCCGCTAGGGGATGATCATGACATCGCCCTAGGACGGCAACTCTGAACTGTTCTGGGACCTGCAGTAATTGGTAGTTGGAGTTAAGGAAGTTCAACCTGTCTTGTACGGCAGGTACAGAAGAACCAATAGGCAGCTCAGGCAAGAAAGAAGGATGGTATCCATAATTGGCGAAAAAAGGTGACTGTTTGGTTACCGAATGGGTGGAATTATTGTATGAAAATTCCACGAGTGGGAGAAGTGATAGCCAGTCATCCTGTGCAAAAGAAGAAAAGCATCGTAGGTACTGTTCAAGGGTTTGATTGACCCTTTCAGTCTGTCCATTAGTTTGTGGGTGATAAGCTGTGGAGAGGCGGAGTTCAATGTTCAAAGTTTCACATAAGGCCCTCCAAAATCTAGAAGTGAACTGCACCCCTCGATCAAAAACTATGCTGTCAGGGATGCCATGCAACCTTACGATCCACAGTACATCAGGGATGGTCCATAGTACACCAGTGATGATCCACAGTACACCAGTGATGATCCATAGTACACCAGTGATGGTCCATAGTACATCAGTGATGATCTATAGTACATCAGTGATGGTCCATAGTACATCAGTGATGATCTATAGTACATCAGTGATGATCTATAGTACATCAGTGATGATCCACAGTAAATCAGTTATGATACACAGTACATCAGTGATGATCCACAGTACATCAGTGATGATCCACAATACTTCAGTGATGATCCACAGTACATCAGTGATGATCCACAGTACATCAGGGATGGTCCACAGTATATCAGTGATGATCCATAGTACATCAGTGATGGTCCATAGTCCATCAGTGATGGTCCATAGTACACCAGTGATGATCCATAGTACACCAGTGATGGCCCATAGTACACCAGTGATGGCCCATAGTACATCAGTGATGATCCATAGTACATCAGTGATGATCCACAGTACATCAGTGATGATCGACAGTACATCGGTGATGATCCACAGTACATCAGGGATGGTCCATAGTACATCAGTGATGATCAATAGTACACCAGTGATGATCCATAGTACACCAGTGATGGCCCATAGTACATCAGTGATGAACTATAGTACATCAGTGATGATCCACAGTACATTAGGGATGGTCCATAGTACATCAGTGATGATCCATAGTACACCAGTGATGATCCATAGTACACCAGTGATGGCCCATAGTACATCAGTGATGAACTATAGTACATCAGTGATGATCCACAGTACATCAGTGATGATCCATAGTACATCAGTGATGATCCACAGTACATCAGTGATGATCCACAGTACATCAGGGATGGTCCATAGTACATCAGTGATGATCCATAGTACACCAGTGATGATCCATAGTACACCAGTGATGGCCCATAGTACATCAGTGATGAACTATAGTACATCAGTGATGATCCACAGTACATCAGTGATGATCCACAGTACATCAGGGATGGTCCATAGTACACCAGTGATGATCCACAGTACACCAGTGATGATCCATAGTACACCAGTGATGGCCCATAGTACACCAGTGATGATCCATAGTACACCAGAGATGGCCCATAGTATACCAGTGATGAGCTATAGTACATCAGTGATGATCTATAGTACATCAGTGATGATCCATAGTACACCAGTGATGATCCATAGTACATCAGTGATGGCCCATAGTACACCAGTGATGATCCATAGTACACCAGTGATGATCCATAGTACTTCAGTGATGGCCCATAGTACACCAGTGATGATCCATAGTACATCAGTGATGGCTCATAGTACATCAGTGATGATCCATAATACATCAGTGATGATCCATAGTACACCAGTGATGGCCCATAGTACTTCAGTGATGATCTATAGTACATCAGTGATGATCCACAGTACATCAGTGATGATCCACAGTACATCAGTGATGATCCACGGTACATCAGTGATGATCCATAGTACATCAGTGATGATCCTCAGTACATCAGTGATGATCCACAGTACATCAGTGATGATCCACAGTACATCAGTGATGATCCACAGTACATCAGTGATGATCCACAGGACATCAGGGATGGTCCACAGTACATCAGTGATGATCCATAGTACACCAGTCATGATCCATAGTACATCAGTGATGATCCATAGTACATCAGTGATGATCCATAGTACACCAGTGATGGCCCATAGTACACCAGTGATGATCCATAGTACACCAGTGATGGCCCATAGTACTTCAGTGATGATCTATAGTACATCAGTGATGATCCACAGTACATCAGTGATGATCCACAATACATCAGGGATGGTCCACAGTATATCAGTGATGATCCATAGTACATCAGTGATGGCCCACAGTACATCAGTGATGATCCACAGTATATCAGTGATGATCCATAGTACACCAGTGATGGTCCATAGTACACCAGTGATGGTCCATAGTACATCAGTGATGATCCATATTACATCAGTGATGATCCACAGTACATCAGGGATGGTCCACAGTACATCAGTGATGATCCATAGTACACCAGTGATGGCCCAAAGCACATCAGTGATGGTCCATAGTACACCAGGGATGATCCATAGTAATCCAGTGATGATCCATAGTACACCAGTGATGGCCCATAGTACACCAGTGATGGCCCATAGTACACCAGTGATGGCCCATAGTACATCAGTGATGATCCACAGTACATCAGTGATGATCTATAGTACATCAGGGATGGTCCACAGTACATCAGTGATGATCCATAGTACACCAGTGATGATCCATAGTACATCAGTGATGATCCATAGTACACCTGTGATGGCCCACAGTACACCTGTGATGGCCCACAGTACATCAGTGATGATCCACAGTACATCAGGGATGATCCACAGTATATCAGGGATGGTCCACAGTATATCAGTGATGATCCATAGTACACCAGTGATGATCCATAGTACACCAGGGATGATCCATAGTACACCAGTGATGATCCATAGTACACCAGTGATGATCCATAGTACATCAGTGATGGTCCATAGTACACCAGTGATGATCCATAGTACACCAGTGATGGCCCATAGTACACCAGTGATGGCCCATAGTACACCAGTGATGATCCATAGTACACCAGTGATGGCCATAGTACACCAGTGATGTCCCATAGTACATTAGTGATGATCCACAGTACATCAGTGATGATCCATAGTACACCAGGGATGGCCCATAGTACATCAGTGATGGCTCATAGTACATCAGTGATGATCCATAGTACATCAGTGGTGATCCATTGTACACCAGTGATGATCCATAGTACATCAGTGATGGCTCATAGTACATCAGTGATGATCCATAGTACACCAGTGATGATCCATAGTACATCAGTGATGGCTCATAGTACATCAGTGATGATCCATAGTACACCAGTCATGGCCCATAGTACTACAGTGATGATCTATAGTACATCAGTGATGATCCACAGTACATCAGTGATGATCCACAGTACATCAGTGATGATCCAAGCTACATCAGTGATGATCCATAGTACATCAGTGATGATCCTCAGTACATCAGTGATGATCCACAGTACATCAGTGATGATCCACAGAACATCAGTGATGATCCACAGTACATCAGGGATGGTCCACAGTACATCAGTGATGATCCATAGTACACCAGTCATGATCCATAGTACATCAGTGATGATCCATAGTACATCAGTGATGATCCATAGTACACCAGTGATGATCCATAGTACACCAGTGATGGCCCATAGTACTTCAGTGATGATTTATAGTACATCAGTGATGATCCACAGTACATCAGTGATGATCCACAATACATCAGGGATGGTCCACAGTATATCAGTGATGATCCATAGTACATCAGTGATGGCCCACAGTACATCAGTGATGATCCACAGTACATCAGTGATGATCCATAGTACACCAGTGATGGCCCATAGTACATCAGTGATGATCCATAGTACATCAGTGATGATCCATAGTACATCAATGATGATCCATAGTACACCAGTGATGGCCCATAGTACATCAGTAATGATCTATAGTACATCAGTGATGATCCACAGTACATCAGTGATGATCCACAGTACATCAGTTATGATCCACAGTACATCAGTGATGATCCACAGTACATCAGTGATGATCCACAATACTTCAGTGATGATCCACAGTACATCAGTGATGATCCACAGTACATCAGGGATGGTCCACAGTATATCAGTGATGATCCATAGTACATCAGTGATGGCCCATAGTACATCAGTGATGATCCATAGTACACCAGTGATGATCCATAGTACACCAGTGATGTTCCATAGTACACCAGGGATGATCCACAGTACATCAGTGATGATCCACAGTACATCAGTGGTGGTCCACAGTACATCAGTGATGGTCCATAGTACACCAGTGATGATCCATAGTACACCAGTGATGATCCATAGTACACCAGTGATGGCCCATAGTACATCAGTGATGATCCATAGTACATCAGTGATGATCCACAGTACATCAGTGATGATCCACAGTACATCAGGGATGGTCCATAGTACATCAGTGATGATCCATAGTACACCAGTGATGATCCATAGTACACCAGTGATGGCCCATAGTACATCAGTGATGAACTATAGTACATCAGTGATGATCCACAGTACATCAGGGATGGTCCATAGTACATCAGTGATGATCCATAGTACACCAGTGATGATCCATAGTACACCAGTGATGGCCCATAGTACATCAGTGATGAACTATAGTACATCAGTGATGATCCACAGTACATCAGTGATGATCCACAGTACATCAGGGATGGTCCATAGTACACCAGTGATGATCCACAGTACACCAGTGATGATCCATAGTACACCAGTGATGGTCCATAGTACATCAGTGATGATCTATAGTACATCAGTGATGGTCCATAGTACATCAGTGATGATCTATATACATAGTACACCAGTGATGATCCATAGTACACCAGTGATGGCCCATAGTACATCAGTGATGATCTACAGTACATCAGTTATGATCCACAGTACATTAGTGATGATCCACAGTACATCAGTGATGATCCACAGTACATCAGTGATGATCCACAATACTTCAGTGATGATCCACAGTACATCAGGGATGGTCCACAGTACATCAGTGATGGTCCACAGTATATCAGTGATGATCCATAGTACATCAGTGATGGTCCATAGTACATCAGTGATGGTCCATAGTACACCAGTGATGATCCATAGAACACCAGTGATGGCCCATAGTACACCAGTGATGGCCCATAGTACATCAGTGATGATCCACAGTACATCAGTGATGATCCACAGTACATCAGTGATGATCCACAGTACATCAGTGATGATCCATAGTACACCAGTGATGGCCCATAGTACATCAGTGATGAACTATAGTACATCAGAGATGATCCACAGTACATCAGGGATGGTCCATAGTACATCAGTGATGATCCATAGTACACCAGTGATGATCCATAGTACACCAGTGATGGCCCATAGTACATCAGTGATGAACTATAGTACATCAGTGATGATCCACAGTACATCAGTGATGATCCATAGTACATCAGTGATGATCCACAGTACATCAGTGATGATCCACAGTACATCAGGGATGGTCCATAGTACATCAGTGATGATCCATAGTACACCAGTGATGGCCCATAGTACACCAGTGATGGCCCATAGTACATCAGTGATGATCCACAGTACATCAGTGATGATCCACAGTACATCAGTGATGATCCACAGTACATCAGTGATGATCCATAGTACACCAGTGATGGCCCATAGTACATCAGTGATGAACTATAGTACATCAGAGATGATCCACAGTACATCAGGGATGGTCCATAGTACATCAGTGATGATCCATAGTACACCAGTGATGATCCATAGTACACCAGTGATGGCCCATAGTACATCAGTGATGAACTATAGTACATCAGTGATGATCCACAGTACATCAGTGATGATCCATAGTACATCAGTGATGATCCACAGTACATCAGTGATGATCCACAGTACTTCAGGGATGGTCCATAGTACATCAGTGATGATCCATAGTACACCAGTGATGATCCATAGTACACCAGTGATGGCCCATAGTACATCAGTGATGAACTATAGTACATCAGTGATGATCCACAGTACATCAGTGATGATCCACAGTACATCAGGGATGGTCCATAGTACACCAGTGATGATCCACAGTACACCAGTGATGATCCATAGTACACCAGTGATGGTCCATAGTACATCAGTGATGATCCATAGTACACCAGTGATGGCCCATAGTACATCAGTGATGATCCATAGTACATCAGTGATGATCCACAGTACATCAGTGATGATCCACAGTACATCAGGGATGGTCCATAGTACATCAGTGATGATCCATAGTACACCAGTGATGATCCATAGTACACCAGTGATGGCCCATAGTACATCAGTGATGAACTATAGTACATCAGTGATGATCCACAGTACATCAGGGATGGTCCATAGTACATCAGTGATGATCCATAGTACACCAGTGATGATCCATAGTACACCAGTGATGGCCCATAGTACATCAGTGATGAACTATAGTACATCAGTGATGATCCACAGTACATCAGTGATGATCCACAGTACATCAGGGATGGTCCATAGTACACCAGTGATGATCCACAGTACACCAGTGATGATCCATAGTACACCAGTGATGGTCCATAGTACATCAGTGATGATCTATAGTACATCAGTGATGGTCCATAGTACATCAGTGATGATCTATATACATAGTACACCAGTGATGATCCATAGTACACCAGTGATGGCCCATAGTACATCAGTGATGATCTACAGTACATCAGTTATGATCCACAGTACATTAGTGATGATCCACAGTACATCAGTGATGATCCACAGTACATCAGTGATGATCCACAATACTTCAGTGATGATCCACAGTACATCAGGGATGGTCCACAGTACATCAGTGATGGTCCACAGTATATCAGTGATGATCCATAGTACATCAGTGATGGTCCATAGTACATCAGTGATGGTCCATAGTACACCAGTGATGATCCATAGTACACCAGTGATGGCCCATAGTACACCAGTGATGGCCCATAGTACATCAGTGATGATCCACAGTACATCAGTGATGATCCACAGTACATCAGTGATGATCCACAGTACATCAGTGATGATCCATAGTACACCAGTGATGGCCCATAGTACATCAGTGATGAACTATAGTACATCAGAGATGATCCACAGTACATCAGGGATGGTCCATAGTACATCAGTGATGATCCATAGTACACCAGTGATGATCCATAGTACACCAGTGATGGCCCATAGTACATCAGTGATGAACTATAGTACATCAGTGATGATCCACAGTACATCAGTGATGATCCATAGTACATCAGTGATGATCCACAGTACATCAGTGATGATCCACAGTACATCAGGGATGGTCCATAGTACATCAGTGATGATCCATAGTACACCAGTGATGGCCCATAGTACACCAGTGATGGCCCATAGTACATCAGTGATGATCCACAGTACATCAGTGATGATCCACAGTAAATCAGTGATGATCCACAGTACATCAGTGATGATCCATAGTACACCAGTGATGGCCCATAGTACATCAGTTATGAACTATAGTACATCAGAGATGATCCACAGTACATCAGGGATGGTCCATAGTACATCAGTGATGATCCATAGTACACCAGTGATGATCCATAGTACACCAGTGATGGCCCATAGTACATCAGTGATGAACTATAGTACATCAGTGATGATCCACAGTACATCAGTGATGATCCATAGTACATCAGTGATGATCCACAGTACATCAGTGATGATCCACAGTACTTCAGGGATGGTCCATAGTACATCAGTGATGATCCATAGTACACCAGTGATGATCCATAGTACACCAGTGATGGCCCATAGTACATCAGTG
Organism: Rana muscosa; assembly: GCA_029206835.1. Classification (NCBI taxonomy): domain Eukaryota; kingdom Metazoa; phylum Chordata; class Amphibia; order Anura; family Ranidae; genus Rana; species Rana muscosa. The sequence continues at coordinate 2,654,462 of JARGYO010000232.1, forward strand.
ATGAACTATAGTACATCAGTGATGATCCACAGTACATCAGTGATGATCCACAGTACATCAGGGATGGTCCATAGTACACCAGTGATGATCCACAGTACACCAGTGATGATCCATAGTACACCAGTGATGGTCCATAGTACATCAGTGATGATCTATAGTACATCAGTGATGGTCCATGGTACATCAGTGATGATCTATAGTACATCAGTGATGATCTATAGTACATCAGTGATGATCCACAGTACATCAGTTATGATACACAGTACATCAGTGATGATCCACAGTACATCAGTGATGATCCACAGTACATCAGTGATGATCCACAATACTTCAGTGATGATCCACAGTACATCAGTGATGATCCACAGTACATCAGGGATGGTCCACAGTATATCAGTGATGATCCATAGTACATCAGTGATGATCCATAGTACACCAGTGATGGCCCATAGTACACCAGTGATGGCCCATAGTACACCAGTGATGGCCCATAGTACATCAGTGATGATCCATAGTACATCAGTGATGATCCACAGTACATCAGGGATGGTCCACAGTACATCAGTGATGATCCATAGTACACCAGCGATGATCCATAGTACACCAGTGATGATCCATAGTACACCAGTGATGATCCATAGTACACCAGTGATGGCCCATAGTACACCAGTGATGATCCATAGTACACCAGTGATGGCCCATAGTACATCAGTGATGAACTATAGTACATCAGTGATGATCCACAGTACATCAGTGATGATCCATAGTACACCAGTGATGGCCCATAGTACACCAGTGATGATCCATAGTACACCAGTGATGGCCCATAGTACATCAGTGATGAACTATAGTACATCAGTGATGATCCACAGTACATCAGTGATGATCCACAGTACATCAGGGATGGTCCATAGTACATCAGTGATGATCCATAGTACACCAGTGATGATCCATAGTACACCAGTGATGGCCCATAGTACATCAGTGATGAAATATAGTACATCAGTGATGATCCACAGTACATCAGTGATGATCCACAGTACATCAGGGATGGTCCATAGTACACCAGTGATGATCCACAGTACACCAGTGATGATCCATAGTACACCAGTGATGATCCATAGTACATCAGTGATGATCTATAGTACACCAGTGATGGTCCATAGTACATAAGTGATGATCTATAGTACATCAGTGATAAACTATAATACATCAGTGATGATCTATAGTACATCAGTGATGATCCATAGTACACCAGTGATGATCCATAGTACACCAGTGATGGCCCATAGTACATCAGTGATGAACTATAGTACATCAGTGATGATCCACAGTACATCAGGGATGGTCCATAGTACATCAGTGATGATCCATAGTACACCAGTGATGATCCATAGTACACCAGTGATGGCCCATAGTACATCAGTGATGAACTATAGTACATCAGTGATGATCCACAGTACATCAGTGATGATCCACAGTACATCAGGGATGGTCCATAGTACATCAGTGATGATCCATAGTACACCAGTGATGATCCATAGTACACCAGTGATGGCCCATAGTACATCAGTGATGAACTATAGTACATCAGTGATGATCCATAGTACATCAGTGATGATCCATAGTATATCAGTGATGATCCACAGTACATCAGGGATGGTCCATAGTACACCAGTGATGATCCACAGTACACCAGTGATGATCCATAGTACACCAGTGATGGTCCATAGTACATCAGTGATGATCTATAGTACATCAGTGATGGTCCATAGTACATCAGTGATGATCTATAGTACATCAGTGATGATCTATAGTACATCAGTGATGATCCATAGTACATCAGTGATGATCCACAGTACATCAGTGATGGTCCACAGTACATCAGGGATGGTCCACAGTACACCAGTGATGGCCCATAGTACATCAGTGATGATCCACAGTACATCAGTGATGATCCATAGTACATCAGTGATGATCCACAGTACATCAGTGATGATCCACAGTACATCAGGGATGGTCCATAGTACATCAGTGATGATCCATAGTACACCAGTGATGATCCATAGTACACCAGTGATGGCCCATAGTACATCAGTGATGAACTATAGTACATCAGTGATGATCCACAGTACATCAGTGATGATCCACAGTACATCAGGGATGGTCCATAGTACACCAGTGATGATCCACAGTACACCAGTGATGATCCATAGTACACCAGTGATGGTCCATAGTACACCAGTGATGATCCATAGTACACCAGTGATGGCCCATAGTACATCAGTGATGAACTATAGTACATCAGTGATGATCCACAGTACATCAGTGATGATCCACAGTACATCAGGGATGGTCCATAGTACACCAGTGATGATCCACAGTACACCAGTGATGATCCATAGTACACCAGTGATGGTCCATAGTACATCAGTGATGATCTATAGTACATCAGTGATGGTCCATAGTCCATCAGTGATGATCTATAGTACATCAGTGATGATCCACAATACATCAGTTATGATACACAGTACATCAGTGATGATCCACAGTACATCAGTGATGATCCACAATACTTCAGTGATGATCCACAGTACATCAGTGATGATCCACAGTACATCAGGGATGGTCCACAGTATATCAGTGATGATCCATAGTACATCAGTGATGGTCCATAGTACATCAGTGATGGTCCATAGTACACCAGTGATGATCCATAGTACACCAGTGATGGCCCATAGTACACCAGTGATGGCCCATAGTACATCAGTGATGATCCATAGTACATCAGTGATGATCCACAGTACATCAGTGATGATCCACAGTACATCAGGGATGGTCCATAGTACATCAGTGATGATCCATAGTACACCAGTGATTATCCATAGTACACCAGTGATGGCCCATAGTACATCAGTGATGAACTATAGTACATCAGTGATGATCCACAGTACATCAGGGATGGTCCATAGTACATCAGTGATGATCCATAGTACACCAGTGATGATCCATAGTACACCAGTGATGGCCCATAGTACATCAGTGATGAACTATAGTACATCAGTGATGATCCACAGTACATCAGTGATGATCCATAGTACATCAGTGATGATCCACAGTACATCAGTGATGATCCATAGTACATCAGGGATGGTCCATAGTACATCAGTGATGATCCATAGTACACCAGTGATGATCCATAGTACACCAGTGATGGCCCATAGTACATCAGTGATGAACTATAGTACATCAGTGATGATCCACAGTACATCAGTGATGATCCACAGTACATCAGGGATGGTCCATAGTACACCAGTGATGATCCACAGTACACCAGTGATGATCCATAGTACACCAGTGATGGTCCATAGTACATCAGTGATGATCTATAGTACATCAGTGATGGTCCATAGTACATCAGTGATGAGCTATAGTACATCAGTGATGATCTATAGTACATCAGTGATGATCCATAGTACACCAGTGATGATCCATAGTACACCAGTGATGGCCCATAGTACATCAGTGATGATCCATAGTACACCAGTGATGATCCATAGTACACCAGTGATGGCCCATAGTACATCAGTGATGAACTATAGTACATCAGTGATGATCCACAGTACATCAGTGATGATCCATAGTACATCAGTGATGATCCACAGTACATCAGTGATGATCCACAGTACATCAGGGATGGTCCATAGTACATCAGTGATGATCCATAGTACACCAGTGATGATCCATAGTACACCAGTGATGGCCCACAGTATATCAGTGATGAACTATAGTACATCAGTGATGATCCACAGTACATCAGTGATGATCCACAGTACATCAGGGATGGTCCATAGTACACCAGTGATGATCCACAGTACACCAGTGATGATCCATAGTACACCAGTGATGGTCCATAGTACATCAGTGATGATCTATAGTACAACAGTGATGGTCCATAGTACATCAGTGATGATCTATAGTACATCAGTGATGATCTATAGTACATCAGTGATGATCCATAGTACATCAGTGATGATCCACAGTACATCAGTGATGGTCCACAGTACATCAGGGATGGTCCACAGTACATCGGTGATGGACCAGTGATGGCCCATAGTACATCAGTGATGGTCCATAGTACATCAGTGATGATCCATAGTACATCAGTGATGATCCATAGTACACCAATGATGGCCCATAGTACATCAGTGATGATCCATAGTACATCAGTGATGATCCACAGTACATCAGTGATGATCCACAGTACATCAGGGATGGTCCATAGTACATCAGTGATGATCCATAGTACACCAGTGATGATCCATAGTACACCAGTGATGGCCCATAGTTCATCAGTGATGAACTATAGTACATCAGTGATGATCCACAGTACATTAGTGATGATCCACAGTACATCAGGGATGGTCCATAGTACACCAGTGATGATCCACAGTACATCAGTTATGATCCACAGTACATTAGTGATGATCCACAGTACATCAGTGATGATCCACAGTACATCAGTGATGATCCACAATACTTCAGTGATGATCCACAGTACATCAGGGATGGTCCACAGTACATCAGTGATGGTCCACAGTATATCAGTGATGATCCATAGTACATCAGTGATGGTCCATAGTACATCAGTGATGGTCCATAGTACACCAGTGATGATCCATAGTACACCAGTGATGGCCCATAGTACACCAGTGATGGCCCATAGTACATCAGTGATGATCCATAGTACATCAGTGATGATCCACAGTACATCAGTGATGATCCACAGTACATCAGGGAAGGTCCATAGTACATCAGTGATGATCCATAGTACACCAGTGATGATCCATAGTACACCAGTGATGGCCCATAGTACATCAGTGATGAACTATAGTACAACAGAGATGATCCACAGTACATCAGGGATGGTCCATAGTACATCAGTCATGATCCATAGTACACCAGTGATGATCCATAGTACACCAGTGATGGCCCATAGTACATCAGTGATGAACTATAGTACATCAGTGATGATCCACAGTACATCAGTGATGATCCATAGTACATCAGTGATGAGCCACAGTACATCAGGGATGGTCCATAGTACATCAGTGATGATCCATAGTACACCAGTGATGATCCATAGTACACCAGTGATGGCCCATAGTGCATCAGTGATGAACTATAGTACATCAGTGATGATCCACAGTACATCAGTGATGATCCACAGTACATCAGGGATGGTCCATAGTACACCAGTGATGATCCACAGTACACCAGTGATGGTCCATAGTACATCAGTGATGATCTATAGTACAACAGTGATGATCTATAGTACATCAGTGATGATCCACAGTACATCAATGATGATCCACAATACTTCAGAGATGATCCACAGTACATCAGTGATGATCCACAGTACATCAGGGATGGTCCACAGTATATCAGTGATGATCCATAGTACATCAGTGATGGTCCATAGTACATCAGTGATGGTCCATAGTACACCAGTGATGATCCATAGTACACCAGTGATGGCCCATAGTACACCAGTGATGGCCCATAGTACATCAGTGATGATCCATAGTACATCAGTGATGATCCACAGTACATCAGTGATGATCCACAGTACATCAGGGATGGTCCATAGTACATCAGTGATGATCCATAGTACACCAGTGATGATCCATAGTACACCAGTGATGGCCCATAGTACATCAGTGATGAACTATAGTACATCAGAGATGATCCACAGTACATCAGGGATGGTCCATAGTACATCAGTGATGATCCATAGTACACCAGTGATGATCCATAGTACACCAGTGATGGCCCATAGTACATCAGTGATGAACTATAGTACATCAGTGATGATCCACAGTACACCAGTGATGGCCCATAGTACATCAGTGATGATCCACAGTACATCAGTGATGATCCACAGTACATCAGGGATGGTCCATAGTACATCAGTGATGATCCATAGTACACCAGTGATGATCCATAGTACACCAGTGATGGCCCATAGTACATCAGTGATGAACTATAGTACATCAGTGATGATCCACAGTACATCAGTGATGATCCACAGTACATCAGGGATGGTCCATAGTACACCAGTGATGATCCACAGTACACCAGTGATGATCCATAGTACACCAGTGATGGTCCATAGTACATCAGTGATGATCTATAGTACATCAGTGATGGTCCATAGTACATCATTGATGATCTATAGTACATCAGTGATGATCTATAGTACATCAGTGATGATCCACAGTACATCAGTTATGATACACAGTACATCAGTGATGATCCACAGTACATCAGTGATGATCCACAGTACATCAGTGATGATCCACAATACTTCAGTGATGATCCACAGTACATCAGTGATGATCCACAGTACATCAGGGATGGTCCACAGTATATCAGTGATGATCCATAGTACATCAGTGATGATCCATAGTACACCAGTGATGGCCCATAGTACACCAGTGATGGCCCATAGTACATCAGTGATGATCCATAGTACATCAGTGATGATCCACAGTACATCAGTGATGATCCACAGTACATCAGGGATGGTCCACAGTACATCAGTGATGATCCATAGTACACCAGTGATGATCCATAGTACACCAGTGATGGCCCATAGTACACCAGTGATGATCCATAGTACACCAGTGATGGCCCATAGTACATCAGTGATGAACTATAGTACATCAGTGATGATCCACAGTACATCAGTGATGATCCATAGTACACCAGTGATGGCCCATAGTACACCAGTGATGATCCATAGTACACCAGTGATGGCCCATAGTACATCAGTGATGAACTATAGTACATCAGTGATGATCCACAGTACATCAGTGATGATCCACAGTACATCAGGGATGGTCCATAGTACATCAGTGATGATCCATAGTACACCAGTGATGATCCATAGTACACCAGTGATGGCCCATAGTACATCAGTGATGAACTATAGTACATCAGTGATGATCCACAGTACATCAGTGATGATCCACAGTACATCAGGGATGGTCCATAGTACACCAGTGATGATCCACAGTACACCAGTGATGATCCATAGTACACCAGTGATGGTCCATAGTACATCAGTGATGATCTATAGTACACCAGTGATGGTCCATAGTACATCAGTGATGATCTATAGTACATCAGTGATGAACTATAGTACATCAGTGATGATCTATAGTACATCAGTGATGATCCATAGTACACCAGTGATGATCCATAGTACACCAGTGATGGCCCATAGTACATCAGTGATGATCCACAGTACATCAGTGATGATCCACAGTACATCAGGGATGGTCCATAGTACACCAGTGATGATCCACAGTACACCAGTGATGATCCATAGTACACCAGTGATGGTCCATAGTACATCAGTGATGATCTATAGTACATCAGTGATGGTCCATAGTACATCATTGATGATCTATAGTACATCAGTGATGATCTATAGTACATCAGTGATGATCCACAGTACATCAGTTATGATACACAGTACATCAGTGATGATCCACAGTACATCAGTGATGATCCACAGTACATCAGTGATGATCCACAATACTTCAGTGATGATCCACAGTACATCAGTGATGATCCACAGTACATCAGGGATGGTCCACAGTATATCAGTGATGATCCATAGTACATCAGTGATGATCCATAGTACACCAGTGATGGCCCATAGTACACCAGTGATGGCCCATAGTACATCAGTGATGATCCATAGTACATCAGTGATGATCCACAGTACATCAGTGATGATCCACAGTACATCAGGGATGGTCCACAATACATCAGTGATGATCCATAGTACACCAGTGATGATCCATAGTACACCAGTGATGATCCATAGTACACCAGTGATGGCCCATAGTACATCAGTGATGAACTATAGTACATCAGTGATGATCCACAGTACATCAGTGATGATCCATAGTACACCAGTGATGGCCCATAGTACACCAGTGATGATCCATAGTACACCAGTGATGGCCCATAGTACATCAGTGATGAACTATAGTACATCAGTGATGATCCACAGTACATCAGTGATGATCCACAGTACATCAGGGATGGTCCATAGTACATCAGTGATGATCCATAGTACACCAGTGATGATCCATAGTACACCAGTGATGGCCCATAGTACATCAGTGATGAACTATAGTACATCAGTGATGATCCACAGTACATCAGTGATGATCCACAGTACATCAGGGATGGTCCATAGTACACCAGTGATGATCCACAGTACACCAGTGATGATCCATAGTACACCAGTGATGGTCCATAGTACATCAGTGATGATCTATAGTACACCAGTGATGGTCCATAGTACATCAGTGATGATCTATAGTACATCAGTGATGAACTATAGTACATCAGTGATGATCTATAGTACATCAGTGATGATCCATAGTACACCAGTGATGATCCATAGTACACCAGTGATGGCCCATAGTACATCAGTGATGAACTATAGTACATCAGTGATGATCCACAGTACATCAGGGATGGTCCATAGTACATCAGTGATGATCCATAGTACACCAGTGATGATCCATAGTACACCAGTGATGGCCCATAGTACATCAGTGATGAACTATAGTACATCAGTGATGATCCACAGTACATCAGTGATGATCCACAGTACATCAGGGATGGTCCATAGTACACCAGTGATGATCCATAGTACACCAGTGATGGCCCATAGTACATCAATGATGAACTATAGTACATCAGTGATGATCCATAGTACATCAGTGATGATCCATAGTATATCAGTGATGATCCACAGTACATCAGGGATGGTCCATAGTACACCAGTGATGATCCACAGTACACCAGTGATGATCCATAGTACACCAGTGATGGTCCATAGTACATCAGTGATGATCTATAGTACATCAGTGATGATCTATAGTACATCAGTGATGATCCATAGTACATCAGTGATGATCCATAGTACACCAGTGATGGCCCATAGTACACCAGTGATGGCCCATAGTACATCAGTGATGATCCACAGTACATCAGTGATGATCCATAGTACATCAGTGATGGTCCATAGTACATCAGTGATGATCCATAGTACATCAGTGATGATCCATAGTACACCAGTGATGGCCCATAGTACACCAGTGATGGCCCATAGTACATCAGTGATGATCCACAGTACATCAGTGATGATCCATAGTACATCAGTGATGATCCACAGTACATCAGTGATGATCCACAGTACATCAGGGATGGTCCATAGTACATCAGTGATGATCCATAGTACACCAGTGATGATCCATAGTACACCAGTGATGGCCCATAGTACATCAGTGATGAACTATATTACATCAGTGATGATCCACAGTACATCAGTGATGATCCACAGTACATCAGGGATGGTCCATAGTACACCAGTGATGATCCACAGTACACCAGTGATGATCCATAGTACACCAGTGATGGTCCATAGTACACCAGTGATGATCCATAGTACACCAGTGATGGCCCATAGTACATCAGTGATGAACTATAGTACATCAGTGATGATCCACAGTACATCAGTGATGATCCACAGTACATCAGGGATGGTCCATAGTACACCAGTGATGATCCACAGTACACCAGTGATGATCCATAGTACACCAGTGATGGTCCATAGTACATCAGTGATGATCTATAGTACATCAGTGATGGTCCATAGTCCATCAGTGATGATCTATAGTACATCAGTGATGATCTATAGTACATCAGTGATGATCCACAATACATCAGTTATGATACACAGTACATCAGTGATGATCCACAGTACATCAGTGATGATCCACAATACTTCAGTGATGATCCACAGTACATCAGTGATGATTCACAGTGCATCAGGGATGGTCCACAGTATATCAGTGATGATCCATAGTACATCAGTGATGGTCCATAGTACATCAGTGATGGTCCATAGTACACCAGTGATGATCCATAGTACACCAGTGATGGCCCATAGTACACCAGTGATGGCCCATAGTACATCAGTGATGATCCATAGTACATCAGTGATGATCCACAGTACATCAGTGATGATCCACAGTACATCAGGGATGGTCCATAGTACATCAGTGATGATCCATAGTACACCAGTGATGATCCATAGTACACCAGTGATGGCCCATAGTACATCAGTGATGAACTATAGTACATCAGTGATGATCCACAGTACATCACGGATGGTCCATAGTACATCAGTGATGATCCATAGTACACCAGTGATGATCCATAGTACACCAGTGATGGCCCATAGTACATCAGTGATGAACTATAGTACATCAGTGATGATCCACAGTACATCAGTGATGATCCATAGTACATCAGTGATGATCCACAGTACATCAGTGATGATCCACAGTACATCAGGGATGGTCCATAGTACATCAGTGATGATCCATAGTACACCAGTGATGATCCATAGTACACCAGTGATGGCCCATAGTACATCAGTGATGAACTATAGTACATCAGTGATGATCCACAGTACATCAGTGATGATCCACAGTACATCAGGGATGGTCCATAGTACCCCAGTGATGATCCACAGTATACCAGTGATGATCCATAGTACACCAGTGATGGTCCATAGTACATCAGTGATGATCTATAGTACATCAGTGATGGTCCATAGTACATCAGTGATGAGCTATAGTACATCAGTGATGATCTATAGTACATCAGTGATGATCCATAGTACACCAGTGATGGCCCATAGTACATCAGTGATGATCCATAGTACACCAGTGATGATCCATAGTACACCAGTGATGGCCCATAGTACATCAGTGATGAACTATAGTACATCAGTGATGATCCACAGTACATCAGTGATGATCCATAGTACATCAGTGATGATCCACAGTACATCAGTGATGATCCACAGTACATCAGGGATGGTCCATAGTACATCAGTGATGATCCATAGTACACCAGTGATGATCCATAGTACACCAGTGATGGCCCACAGTATATCAGTGATGAACTATAGTACATCAGTGATGATCCACAGTACATCAGTGATGATCCACAGTACATCAGGGATGGTCCATAGTACACCAGTGATGATCCACAGTACACCAGTGATGATCCATAGTACACCAGTGATGGTCCATAGTACATCAGTGATGATCTATAGTACATCAGTGATGGTCCATAGTATATCAGTGATGATCTATAGTACATCAGTGATGATCCAGAGTACATCAGTGATGATCCACAGTACATCAGGGATGGTCCATAGTACACCAGTGATGATCCACAGTACACCAGTGATGATCCATAGTACACCAGTGATGGTCCATAGTACATCAGTGATGATCTATAGTACACCAGTGATGGTCCATAGTACATCAGTGATGATCTATAGTACATCAGTGATGAACTATAGTACATCAGTGATGATCTATAGTACATCAGTGATGATCCATAGTACACCAGTGATGATCCATAGTACACCAGTGATGGCCCATAGTACATCAGTGATGATCCACAGTACATCAGTGATGATCCACAGTACATCAGGGATGGTCCATAGTACACCAGTGATGATCCACAGTACACCAGTGATGATCCATAGTACACCAGTGATGGTCCATAGTACATCAGTGATGATCTATAGTACATCAGTGATGGTCCATAGTACATCAGTGATGATCTATAGTACATCAGTGATGATCTATAGTACATCAGTGATGATCCAGAGTACATCAGTGATGATCCACAGTACATCAGGGATGGTCCATAGTACACCAGTAATGATCCACAGTACACCAGTGATGATCCATAGTACACCAGTGATGGTCCATAGTACATCAGTGATGATCTATAGTACACCAGTGATGGTCCATAGTACATCAGTGATGATCTATAGTACATCAGTGATGAACTATAGTACATCAGTGATGATCTATAGTACATCAGTGATGATCCATAGTACACCAGTGATGATCCATAGTACACCAGTGATGGCCCATAGTACATCAGTGATGATCCACAGTACATCAGTGATGATCCACAGTACATCAGGGATGGTCCATAGTACACCAGTGATGATCCACAGTACACCAGTGATGATCCATAGTACACCAGTGATGGTCCATAGTACATCAGTGATGATCTATAGTACATCAGTGATGGTCCATAGTACATCAGTGATGAGCTATAGTACATCAGTGATGATCTATAGTACATCAGTGATGATCCATAGTACACCAGTGATGGCCCATAGTACATCAGTGATGATCCATAGTACACCAGTGATGATCCATAGTACACCAGTGATGGCCCATAGTACATCAGTGATGAACTATAGTACATCAGTGATGATCCACAGTACATCAGTGATGATCCATAGTACATCAGTGATGATCCACAGTACATCAGTGATGATCCACAGTACATCAGGGATGGTCCATAGTACATCAGTGATGATCCATAGTACACCAGTGATGATCCATAGTACACCAGTGATGGCCCATAGTACACCAGTGATGGCCCATAGTACACCAGTGATGATCCATAGTACACCAGTGATGGCCCATAGTACATCAGTGATGAACTATAGTACATCAGTGATGATCCACAGTACATCAGTGATGATCCACAGTACATCAGGGATGGTCCATAGTACATCAGTGATGATCCATAGTACACCAGTGATGATCCATAGTACACCAGTGATGGCCCATAGTACATCAGTGATGAACTATAGTACATCAGTGATGATCCACAGTACATCAGTGATGATCCACAGTACATCAGGGATGGTCCATAGTACACCAGTGATGATCCACAGTACACCAGTGATGATCCATAGTACACCAGTGATGGTCCATAGTACATCAGTGATGATCTATAGTACACCAGTGATGGTCCATAGTACATCAGTGATGATCTATAGTACATCAGTGATGAACTATAGTACATCAGTGATGATCTATAGTACATCAGTGATGATCCATAGTACACCAGTGATGATCCATAGTACACCAGTGATGGCCCATAGTACATCAGTGATGATCCACAGTACATCAGTGATGATCCACAGTACATCAGGGATGGTCCATAGTACACCAGTGATGATCCACAGTACACCAGTGATGATCCATAGTACACCAGTGATGGTCCATAGTACATCAGTGATGATCTATAGTACATCAGTGATGGTCCATAGTACATCATTGATGATCTATAGTACATCAGTGATGATCTATAGTACATCAGTGATGATCCACAGTACATCAGTTATGATACACAGTACATCAGTGATGATCCACAGTACATCAGTGATGATCCACAGTACATCAGTGATGATCCACAATACTTCAGTGATGATCCACAGTACATCAGTGATGATCCACAGTACATCAGGGATGGTCCACAGTATATCAGTGATGATCCATAGTACATCAGTGATGATCCATAGTACACCAGTGATGGCCCATAGTACACCAGTGATGGCCCATAGTACATCAGTGATGATCCATAGTACATCAGTGATGATCCACAGTACATCAGTGATGATCCACAGTACATCAGGGATGGTCCACAGTACATCAGTGATGATCCATAGTACACCAGTGATGATCCATAGTACACCAGTGATGGCCCATAGTACACCAGTGATGATCCATAGTACACCAGTGATGGCCCATAGTACATCAGTGATGAACTATAGTACATCAGTGATGATCCACAGTACATCAGTGATGATCCATAGTACACCAGTGATGGCCCATAGTACACCAGTGATGATCCATAGTACACCAGTGATGGCCCATAGTACATCAGTGATGAACTATAGTACATCAGTGATGATCCACAGTACATCAGTGATGATCCACAGTACATCAGGGATGGTCCATAGTACATCAGTGATGATCCATAGTACACCAGTGATGATCCATAGTACACCAGTGATGGCCCATAGTACATCAGTGATGAACTATAGTACATCAGTGATGATCCACAGTACATCAGTGATGATCCACAGTACATCAGGGATGGTCCATAGTACACCAGTGATGATCCACAGTACACCAGTGATGATCCATAGTACACCAGTGATGGTCCATAGTACATCAGTGATGATCTATAGTACACCAGTGATGGTCCATAGTACATCAGTGATGATCTATAGTACATCAGTGATGAACTATAGTACATCAGTGATGATCTATAGTACATCAGTGATGATCCATAGTACACCAGTGATGATCCATAGTACACCAGTGATGGCCCATAGTACATCAGTGATGAACTATAGTACATCAGTGATGATCCACAGTACATCAGGGATGGTCCATAGTACATCAGTGATGATCCCTAGTACACCAGTGATGATCCATAGTACACCAGTGATGGCCCATAGTACATCAGTGATGAACTATAGTACATCAGTGATGATCCACAGTACATCAGTGATGATCCACAGTACATCAGGGATGGTCCATAGTACACCAGTGATGATCCATAGTACACCAGTGATGGCCCATAGTACATCAGTGATGAACTATAGTACATCAGTGATAATCCATAGTACATCAGTGATGATCCATAGTATATCAGTGATGATCCACAGTACATCAGGGATGGTCCATAGTACACCAGTGATGATCCACAGTACACCAGTGATGATCCATAGTACACCAGTGATGGTCCATAGTACATCAGTGATGATCTATAGTACATCAGTGATGATCTATAGTACATCAGTGATGATCCATAGTACATCAGTGATGATCCACAGTACATCAGTGATGGTCCACAGTACATCAGGGATGGTCCACAGTACATCGGTGATGATCCATAGTACACCAGTGATGGCCCATAGCACATCAGTGATGGTCCATAGTACATCAGTGATGATCCATAGTACATCAGTGATGATCCATAGTACACCAGTGATGGCCCATAGTACACCAGTGATGGCCCATAGTACATCAGTGATGATCCACAGTACATCAGTGATGATCCATAGTACATCAGTGATGATCCACAGTACATCAGTGATGATCCACAGTACATCAGGGATGGTCCATAGTACATCAGTGATGATCCATAGTACACCAGTGATGGCCCATAGTACATCAGTGATGAACTATAGTACATCAGTGATGATCCACAGTACATCAGTGATGATCCACAGTACATCAGGGATGGTCCATAGTACACCAGTGATGATCCACAGTACACCAGTGATGATCCATAGTACACCAGTGATGGTCCATAGTACACCAGTGATGATCCATAGTACACCAGTGATGGCCTATAGTACATCAGTGATGAACTATAGTACATCAGTGATGATCCACAGTACATCAGTGATGATCCACAGTACATCAGGGATGGTCCATAGTACACCAGTGATGATCCACAGTACACCAGTGATGATCCATAGTACACCAGTGATGGTCCATAGTACATCAGTGATGATCTATAGTACATCAGTGATGGTCCATAGTCCATCAGTGATGATCTATAGTACATCAGTGATGATCTATAGTACATCAGTGATGATCCACAATACATCAGTTATGATACACAGTACATCAGTGATGATCCACAGTACATCAGTGATGATCCACAATACTTCAGTGATGATCCACAGTACATCAGTGATGATCCACAGTACATCAGGGATGGTCCACAGTATATCAGTGATGATCCATAGTACATCAGTGATGGTCCATAGTACATCAGTGATGGTCCATAGTACACCAGTGATGATCCATAGTACACCAGTGATGGCCCAAAGTACACCAGTGATGGCCCATAGTACATCAGTGATGATCCATAGTACATCAGTGATGATCCACAGTACATCAGTGATGATCCACAGTACATCAGGGATGGTCCATAGTACATCAGTGATGATCCATAGTACACCAGTGATGATCCATAGTACACCAGTGATGGCCCATAGTACATCCGTGATGAACTATAGTACATCAGTGATGATCCACAGTACATCAGGGATGGTCCATAGTACATCAGTGATGATCCATAGTACACCAGTGATGATCCATAGTACACCAGTGATGGCCCATAGTACATCAGTGATGAACTATAGTACATCAGTGATGATCCACAGTACATCAGTGATGATCCATAGTACATCAGTGATGATCCACAGTACATCAGTGATGATCCACAGTACATCAGGGATGGTCCATAGTACATCAGTGATGATCCATAGTACACCAGTGATGATCCATAGTACACCAGTGATGGCCCATAGTACATCAGTGATGAACTATAGTACATCAGTGATGATCCACAGTACATCAGTGATGATCCACAGTACATCAGGGATGGTCCATAGTACACCAGTGATGATCCACAGTACACCAGTGATGATCCATAGTACACCAGTGATGGTCCATAGTACATCAGTGATGATCTATAGTACATCAGTGATGGTCCATAGTACATCAGTGATGAGCTATAGTACATCAGTGATGATCTATAGTACATCAGTGATGATCCATAGTACACCAGTGATGGCCCATAGTACATCAGTGATGATCCATAGTACACCAGTGATGATCCATAGTACACCAGTGATGGCCCATAGTACATCAGTGATGAACTATAGTACATCAGTGATGATCCACAGTACATCAGTGATGATCCATAGTACATCGGTGATGATCCACAGTACATCAGTGATGATCCACAGTACATCAGGGATGGTCCATAGTACATCAGTGATGATCCATAGTACACCAGTGATGATCCATAGTACACCAGTGATGGCCCACAGTATATCAGTGATGAACTATAGTACATCAGTGATGATCCACAGTACATCAGTGATGATCCACAGTACATCAGGGATGGTCCATAGTACACCAGTGATGATCCACAGTACACCAGTGATGATCCATAGTACACCAGTGATGGTCCATAGTACATCAGTGATGATCTATAGTACATCAGTGATGGTCCATAGTACATCAGTGATGATCTATAGTACATCAGTGATGATCTATAGTACATCAGTGATGATCCAGAGTACATCAGTGATGATCCACAGTACATCAGTGATGGTCCACAGTACATCAGGGATGGTCCACAGTACATCGGTGATGATCCATAGTACACCAGTGATGGCCCATAGTACATCAGTGATGGTCCATAGTACATCAGTGATGATCCACAGTACATCAGTGATGATCCACAGTACATCAGGGATGGTCCATAGTACATCAGTGATGATCCATAGTACACCAGTGATGATCCATAGTACACCAGTGATGGCCCACAGTATATCAGTGATGAACTATAGTACATCAGTGATGATCCACAGTACATCAGTGATGATCCACAGTACATCAGGGATGGTCCATAGTACACCAGTGATGATCCACAGTACACCAGTGATGATCCATAGTACACCAGTGATGGTCCATAGTACATCAGTGATGATCTATAGTACATCAGTGATGGTCCATAGTACATCAGTGATGATCTATAGTACATCAGTGATGATCTATAGTACATCAGTGATGATCCAGAGTACATCAGTGATGATCCACAGTACATCAGTGATGGTCCACAGTACATCAGGGATGGTCCACAGTACATCGGTGATGATCCATAGTACACCAGTGATGGCCCATAGTACATCAGTGATGGTCCATAGTACATCAGTGATGATCCATAGTACATCAGTGATGATCCATAGTACACCAGTGATGGCCCATAGTACATCAGTGATGATCCATAGTACATCAGTGATGATCCACAGTACATCAGTGATGATCCACAGTACATCAGGGATGGTCCATAGTACATCAGTGATGATCCATAGTACACCAGTGATGATCCATAGTACACCAGTGATGGCCCATAGTACATCAGTGATGAACTATAGTACATCAGTGATGATCCACAGTACATCAGGGATGGTCCATAGTACACCAGTGATGATCCACAGTACATCAGTTATGATCCACAGTACATTAGTGATGATCCACAGTACATCAGTGATGATCCACAGTACATCAGTGATGATCCACAATACTTCAGTGATGATCCACAGTACATCAGGGATGGTCCACAGTACATCAGTGATGGTCCATAGTACACCAGTGATGATCCATAGTACACCAGTGATGGCCCATAGTACACCAGTGATGGCCCATAGTACATCAGTGATGATCCATAGTACATCAGTGATGATCCACAGTACATCAGTGATGATCCACAGTACATCAGGGATGGTCCATAGTACATCAGTGATGATCCATAGTACACCAGTGATGATCCATAGTACACCAGTGATGGCCCATAGTACATCAGTGATGAACTATAGTACATCAGAGATGATCCACAGTACATCAGGGATGGTCCATAGTACATCAGTCATGATCCATAGTACACCAGTGATGATCCATAGTACACCAGTGATGGCCCATAGTACATCAGTGATGAACTATAGTACATCAGTGATGATCCTCAGTACATCAGTGATGATCCATAGTACATCAGTGATGATCCACAGTACATCAGGGATGGTCCATAGTACACCAGTGATGGCCCATAGTACATCAGTGATGATCCACAGTACATCAGTGATGATCTATAGTACATCAGTGATGATCCACAGTACACCAGTGATGATTCACAGTACATCAGGGATGGTCCATAGTACATCAGGGATGGTCCATAGTACATCAGTGATGATCCACAGTACATCAGGGATGGTCCACACTACATCAGTGATGATCCATAGTACATCAGTGATGGCCCATAGTACATCAGTGATGATCCATATTACACCAGTGATGATCCATAGTACACCAGGGATGACCCACAGTACATCAGTGATGATCCACAGTACATCAGTGATGGTCCATAGTAAATCAGTGATGGTCCATAGTACACCAGTGATGATCCATAGTTCACCAGTGATGGCCCATAGTACACCAGTGATGATCCACAGTACACCAGAGATGGCCCATAGTATACCAGTGATCTCCCATAGTACATCAGTGATGATCCACAGTACATCAGTGATGATCCATAGTACACCAGGGATGGCCCATAGTACATCAGTGATGGCTCATAGTACATCAGTGATGATCCATAGTACATCAGTGATGATCCATAGTACACCAGTGATGATCCATAGTACATCAGTGATGGCTCATAGTACATCAGTGATGATCCATAGTACATCAGTGATGATCCATAGTACACCAGTGATGATCCATAGTACATCAGTGATGGCTCATAGTACATCAGTGATGATCCATAATACATCAGTGATGATCCATAGTACACCAGTGATGGCCCATAGTACTTCAGTGATGATCTATAGTACATCAGTGATGATCCACAGTACATCAGTGATGATCCACAGTACATCAGTGATGATCCACGGTACATCAGTGATGATCCATAGTACATCAGTGATGATCCTCAGTACATCAATGATGATCCACAGTACATCAGTGATGATCCACAGTACATCAGTGATGATCCACAGTACATCAGTGATGATCCACAGGACATCAGGGATGGTCCACAGTACATCAGTGATGATCCATAGTAAACCAGTCATGATCCATAGTACATCAGTGATGATCCATAGTACATCAGTGATGATCCATAGTACACCAGTGATGGCCCATAGTACACCAGTGATGATCCATAGTACACCAGTGATGGCCCATAGTACTTCAGTGATGATCTATAGTACATCAGTGATGATCCAAAGTACATCATTGATGATCCACAATACATCAGGGATTGTCCACAGTATATCAGTGATGATCCATATTACATCAGTGATGGCCCACAGTACATCAGTGATGATCCACAGTACATCAGTGATGATCCATAGTACACCAGTGATGGTCCATAGTACACCAGTGATGGTCCATAGTACATCAGTGATGATCCATAGTACATCAGTGATGATCCACAGTACATCAGGGATGGTCCACAGTACATCAGTGATGATCCATAGTACACCAGTGATGGCCCAAAGCACATCAGTGATGGTCCATAGTACACCAGGGATGATCCATAGTAATCCAGTGATGATCCATAGTACACCAGTGATGGCCCATAGTACACCAGTGATGGCCCATAGTACATCAGTGATGATCCACAGTACATCAGTGATGATCTATAGTACATCAGGGATGGTCCACAGTACATCAGTGATGATCCATAGTACACCAGTGATGATCCATAGTACATCAGTGATGCTCCATAGTACACCTGTGATGGCCCACAGTACACCTGTGATGGCCCACAGTAGATCAGTGATGATCCACAGTACATCAGGGATGATCCACAGTATATCAGGGATGGTCCACAGTAGATCAGTGATGATCTACAGTACATCAGTTATGATCCACAGTACATTAGTGATGATCCACAGTACATCAGTGATGATCCACAATACTTCAGTGATGATCCACAGTACATCAGTGATGATCCACAGTATATCAGTGATGATCCATAGTACATCAGTGATGGTCCATAGTACATCAGTGATGGTCCATAGTACACCAGTGATGATCCATACTACACCAGTGATGGCCCATAGTACACCAGTGATGGCCCATAGTACATCAGTGATGATCCATAGTACATCAGTGATGATCCACAGTACATCAGTGATGATCCACAGTACATCAGGGATGGTCCATAGTACATCAGTGATGATCCATAGTACACCAGTGATGATCCATAGTACACCAGTGATGGCCCATAATACATCAGTGATGAACTATAGTACATCAGTGATGATCCACAGTACATCAGTGATGATCCACAGTACATCAGTGATGATCCACGGTACATCAGTGATGATCCATAGTACATCAGTGATGATCCTCAGTACATCAATGATGATCCACAGTACATCAGTGATGATCCACAGTACATCAGTGATGATCCACAGTACATCAGTGATGATCCACAGGACATCAGGGATGGTCCACAGTACATCAGTGATGATCCATAGTAAACCAGTCATGATCCATAGTACATCAGTGATGATCCATAGTACATCAGTGATGATCCATAGTACACCAGTGATGGCCCATAGTACACCAGTGATGATCCATAGTACACCAGTGATGGCCCATAGTACTTCAGTGATGATCTATAGTACATCAGTGATGATCCACAGTACATCATTGATGATCCACAATACATCAGGGATTGTCCACAGTATATCAGTGATGATCCATATTACATCAGTGATGGCCCACAGTACATCAGTGATGATCCACAGTACATCAGTGATGATCCATAGTACACCAGTGATGGTCCATAGTACACCAGTGATGGTCCATAGTACATCAGTGATGATCCATAGTACATCAGTGATGATCCACAGTACATCAGGGATGGTCCACAGTACATCAGTGATGATCCATAGTACACCAGTGATGGCCCAAAGCACATCAGTGATGGTCCATAGTACACCAGGGATGATCCATAGTAATCCAGTGATGATCCATAGTACACCAGTGATGGCCCATAGTACACCAGTGATGGCCCATAGTACATCAGTGATGATCTATAGTACATCAGTGATGATCCACAGTACATCATTGATGATCCACAATACATCAGGGATTGTCCACAGTATATCAGTGATGATCCATATTACATCAGTGATGGCCCACAGTACATCAGTGATGATCCACAGTACATCAGTGATGATCCATAGTACACCAGTGATGGTCCATAGTACACCAGTGATGGTCCATAGTACATCAGTGATGATCCATAGTACATCAGTGATGATCCACAGTACATCAGGGATGGTCCACAGTACATCAGTGATGATCCATAGTACACCAGTGATGGCCCAAAGCACATCAGTGATGGTCCATAGTACACCAGGGATGATCCATAGTAATCCAGTGATGATCCATAGTACACCAGTGATGGCCCATAGTACACCAGTGATGGCCCATAGTACATCAGTGATGATCCACAGTACATCAGTGATGATCTATAGTACATCAGGGATGGTCCACAGTACATCAGTGATGATCCATAGTACACCAGTGATGATCCATAGTACATCAGTGATGCTCCATAGTACACCTGTGATGGCCCACAGTACACCTGTGATGGCCCACAGTAGATCAGTGATGATCCACAGTACATCAGGGATGATCCACAGTATATCAGGGATGGTCCACAGTATATCAGTGATGAGCCATAGTACATCAGTGATGGTCCATAGTACACCAGTGATGATCCATAGTACACCAGTGATGGCCCATAGTACACCAGTGATGGCCCATAGTACACCAGTGATGATCCATAGTACACCAGTGATGGCCCATAGTACACCAGTGATGTCCCATAGTACATCAGTGATGATCCACAGTACATCAGTGATGATCCATAGTACACCAGGGATGGCCCATAGTACATCAGTGATGGCTCATAGTACATCAGTGATGATCCATAGTACATCAGTGATGATCCATAGTACACCAGTGATGATCCATAGTACATAAGTGATGGCTCATAGTACATCAGTGATGATCCATAGTACACCAGTGATGATCCATAGTACATCAGTGATGGCTCATAGTACATCAGTGATGATCCATAATACATCAGTGATGATCCATAGTACATCAGTGATGATCCATAGTACACCAGTCATGGCCCATAGTACTACAGTGATGATCTATAGTACATCAGTGATGATCCACAGTACATCAGTGATGATCCACAGTACATCAGTGATGATCCAAGGTACATCAGTGATGATCCATAGTACATCAGTGATGATCCTCAGTACATCAGTGATGATCCACAGTACATCAGTGATGATCCACAGTACATCAGTGATGATCCACAGTACATCAGGGATGGTCCACAGTACATCAGTGATGATCCATAGTACACCAGTCATGATCCATAGTACATCAGTGATGATCCATAGTACATCAGTGATGATCCATAGTACACCAGTGATGATCCATAGTACACCAGTGATGGCCCATAGTACATCAGTGATGAACTATAGTACATCAGTGATGATCCACGGTACATCAGTGATGATCCACAGTACATCAGGGATGGTCCATAGTACACCAGTGATGATCCACAGTACACCAGTGATGATCCATAGTACACCAGTGATGGTCCATAGTACATCAGTGAGGATCTATAGTACATCAGTGATGGTCCATAGTACATCAGTGATGATCTATATACATAGTACACCAGTGATGATCTATAGTACATCAGTGATGATCTACAGTACATCAGTTATGATCCACAGTACATTAGTGATGATCCACAGTACATCAGTGATGATCCACAATACTTCAGTGATGATCCACAGTACATCAGTGATGATCCACAGTATATCAGTGATGATCCATAGTACATCAGTGATGGTCCATAGTACATCAGTGATGGTCCATAGTACACCAGTGATGATCCATAGTACACCAGTGATGGCCCATAGTACACCAGTGATGGCCCATAGTACATCAGTGATGATCCATAGTACATCAGTGATGATCCACAGTACATCAGTGATGATCCACAGTACATCAGGGATGGTCCATAGTACATCACTGATGATCCATAGTACACCAGTGATGATCCATAGTACACCAGTGATGGCCCATAGTACATCAGTGATGAACTATAGTACATCAGTGATGATCCACAGTACATCAGGGATGGTCCATAGTACATCAGTGATGATCCATAGTACACCAGTGATGATCCATAGTACACCAGTGATGGCGCATAGTACATCAGTGATGAACAATAGTACATCAGTGATGATCCACAGTACATCAGTGATGATCCATAGTACATCAGTGATGATCCACAGTACATCAGTGATGATCCACAGTACATCAGGGATGGTCCATAGTACATCAGTGATGATCCATAGTACACCAGTGATGATCCATAGTACACCAGTGATGGCCTATAGTACATCAGTGATGAACAATAGTACATCAGTGATGATCCACAGTACATCAGTGATGATCCATAGTACATCAGTGATGATCCACAGTACATCAGTGATGATCCACAGTACATCAGGGATGGTCCATAGTACATCAGTGATGATCCATAGTACACCAGTGATGATCCATAGTACACCAGTGATGGCCTATAGTACATCAGTGATGAACTATAGTACATCAGTGATGATCCACAGTACATCAGTGATGATCCACAGTACATCAGTGATGATCCACAATACTTCAGTGATGATCCACAGTACATCACAGTACACAGTACATCACAGTACATCATGGCCCATAGTACATCAGTGATGAACTATAGTACATCAGTGATGATCCATAGTACATCAGTGATGATCCACAGTACATCAGTGA
Source organism: Rana muscosa (assembly GCA_029206835.1). Lineage (NCBI taxonomy): Eukaryota > Metazoa > Chordata > Amphibia > Anura > Ranidae > Rana > Rana muscosa. The sequence goes on from JARGYO010000232.1 coordinate 2,678,905, forward strand.
TGATCCATAGTACATCAGTGATGATCCATAGTACACCAGTCATGGCCCATAGTACTACAGTGATGATCTATAGTACATCAGTGATGATCCACAGTACATCAGTGATGATCCACAGTACATCAGTGATGATCCAAGGTACATCAGTGATGATCCATAGTACATCAGTGATGATCCTCAGTACATCAGTGATGATCCACAGTACATCAGTGATGATCCACAGTACATCAGTGATGATCCACAGTACATCAGGGATGGTCCACAGTACATCAGTGATGATCCATAGTACACCAGTCATGATCCATAGTACATCAGTGATGATCCATAGTACATCAGTGATGATCCATAGTACACCAGTGATGATCCATAGTACACCAGTGATGGCCCATAGTACATCAGTGATGAACTATAGTACATCAGTGATGATCCCACAGTACATCAGTGATGATCCACAGTACATCAGGGATGGTCCATAGTACACCAGTGATGATCCACAGTACACCAGTGATGATCCATAGTACACCAGTGATGGTCCATAGTACATCAGTGAGGATCTATAGTACATCAGTGATGGTCCATAGTACATCATTGATGATCTATATACATAGTACACCAGTGATGATCTATAGTACATCAGTGATGATCTACAGTACATCAGTTATGATCCACAGTACATTAGTGATGATCCACAGTACATCAGTGATGATCCACAATACTTCAGTGATGATCCACAGTACATCAGTGATGATCCACAGTATATCAGTGATGATCCATAGTACATCAGTGATGGTCCATAGTACATCAGTGATGGTCCATAGTACACCAGTGATGATCCATAGTACACCAGTGATGGCCCATAGTACACCAGTGATGGCCCATAGTACATCAGTGATGATCCATAGTACATCAGTGATGATCCACAGTACATCAGTGATGATCCACAGTACATCAGGGATGGTCCATAGTACATCAGTGATGATCCATAGTACACCAGTGATGATCCATAGTACACCAGTGATGGCCCATAGTACATCAGTGATGAACTATAGTACATCAGTGATGATCCACAGTACATCAGGGATGGTCCATAGTACATCAGTGATGATCCATAGTACACCAGTGATGATCCATAGTACACCAGTGATGGCGCATAGTACATCAGTGATGAACAATAGTACATCAGTGATGATCCACAGTACATCAGTGATGATCCATAGTACATCAGTGATGATCCACAGTACATCAGTGATGATCCACAGTACATCAGGGATGGTCCATAGTACATCAGTGATGATCCATAGTACACCAGTGATGATCCATAGTACACCAGTGATGGCCTATAGTACATCAGTGATGAACAATAGTACATTAGTGATGATCCACAGTACATCAGTGATGATCCATAGTACATCAGTGATGATCCACAGTACATCAGTGATGATCCACAGTACATCAGGGATGGTCCATAGTACATCAGTGATGATCCATAGTACACCAGTGATGATCCATAGTACACCAGTGATGGCCTATAGTACATCAGTGATGAACTATAGTACATCAGTGATGATCCACAGTACATCAGTGATGATCCACAGTACATCAGTGATGATCCACAATACTTCAGTGATGATCCACAGTACATCACAGTACACAGTACATCACAGTACATCATGGCCCATAGTACATCAGTGATGAACTATAGTACATCAGTGATGATCCATAGTACATCAGTGATGATCCACAGTACATCAGTGATGATCCACAGTACATCAGGGATGGTCCATAGTACATCAGTGATGATCCATAGTACACCAGTGATGATCCATAGTACACCAGTGATGGCCCATAGTAGATCAGTGATGAACTATAGTACATCAGTGATGATCCACAGTACATCAGTGATGATCCACAGTACATCAGGGATGGTCCATAGTACACCAGTGATGATCCACAGTACACCAGTGATGATCCATAGTACACCAGTGATGGTCCATAGTACATCAGTGATGATCTATAGTACATCAGTGATGGTCCATAGTACATCAGTGATGAGCTATAGTACATCAGTGATGATCTATAGTACATCAGTGATGATCCATAGTACACCAGTGATGATCCACAGTACACCAGTGATGGCCCATAGTACATCAGTGATGATCCATAGTACACCAGTGATGATCCATAGTACACCAGTAATGACCCATAGTACATCAGTGATGAACTACAGTACATCAGTGATGATCCACAGTACATCAGTGATGATCCATAGTACATCAGTGATGATCCACAGTACATCAGTGATGATCCACAGTACATCAGGGATGGTCCATAGTACATCAGTGATGATCCATAGTACACCAGTGATGATCCATAGTACACCAGTGATGATCCATAGTACACCAGTGATGGCCCACAGTATATCAGTGATGAACTATAGTACATCAGTGATGATCCACAGTACATCAGGGATGGTCCATAGTACACCAGTGATGATCCACAGTACACCAGTGATGATCCATAGTACACCAGTGATGGTCCATAGTACATCAGTGATGATCTATAGTACATCAGTGATGGTCCATAGTACATCAGTGATGATCTATAGTACATCAGTGATGATCTATAGTACATCAGTGATGATCCATAGTACATCAGTGATGATCCATAGTACATCAGTGACGATCCACAGTACATCAGTGATGTTCCACAGTACATCAGGGATGGTCCACAGTACATCGGTGATGATCCATAGTACACCGGTGATGGCCCATAGTACATCAGTGATGGTCCATAGTACATCAGTGATGATCCATAGTACATCAGTGATGATCCATAGTACACCAGTGATGGCCCATAGTACATCAGTGATGATCCATAGTACATCAGTGATGACCCACAGTACATCAGTGATGATCCACAGTACATCAGGGATGGTCCATAGTACATCAGTGATGATCCATAGTACACCAGTGATGATCCATAGTACACCAGTGATGGCCCATAGTACATCAGTGATGAACTATAGTACATCAGTGATGATCCACAGTACATCAGTGATGATCCACAGTACATCAGGGATGGTCCATAGTACACCAGTGATGATCCACAGTACATCAGTTATGATCCACAGTACATTAGTGATGATCCACAGTACATCAGTGATGATCCACAGTACATCAGTGATGATCCACAATACTTCAGTGATGATCCACAGTACATCAGGGATGGTCCACAGTACATCAGTGATGGTCCACAGTATATCAGTGATGATCCATAGTACATCAGTGATGGTCCATAGTACACCAGTGATGATCCATAGTACACCAGTGATGGCCCATAGTACACCAGTGATGGCCCATAGTACATCAGTGATGATCCATAGTACATCAGTGATGATCCACAGTACATCAGTGATGATCCACAGTACATCAGGGATGGTCCATAGTACATCAGCGATGATCCATAGTACACCAGTGATGATCCATAGTACACCAGTGATGGCCCATAGTACATCAGTGATGAACTATAGTACATCAGAGATGATCCACAGTACATCAGGGATGGTCCATAGTACATCAGTCATGATCCATAGTACACCAGTGATGATCCATAGTACACCAGTGATGGCCCATAGTACATCAGTGATGAACTATAGTACATCAGTGATGATCCTCAGTACATCAGTGATGATCCATAGTACATCAGTGATGATCCACAGTACATCAGGGATGGTCCATAGTACACCAGTGATGGCCCATAGTACATCAGTGATGATCCACAGTACATCAGTGATGATCTATAGTACATCAGTGATGATCCACAGTACACCAGTGATGATTCACAGTACATCAGGGATGGTCCATAGTACATCAGGGATGGTCCATAGTACATCAGTGATGATCCACAGTACATCAGGGATGGTCCACACTACATCAGTGATGATCCATAGTACATCAGTGATGGCCCATAGTACATCAGTGATGATCCATATTACACCAGTGATGATCCATAGTACACCAGGGATGACCCACAGTACATCAGTGATGATCCACAGTACATCAGTGATGGTCCATAGTAAATCAGTGATGGTCCATAGTACACCAGTGATGATCCATAGTTCACCAGTGATGGCCCATAGTACACCAGTGATGATCCATAGTACACCAGAGATGGCCCATAGTATACCAGTGATGTCCCATAGTACATCAGTGATGATCCACAGTACATCAGTGATGATCCATAGTACACCAGGGATGGCCCATAGTACATCAGTGATGGCTCATAGTACATCAGTGATGATCCATAGTACATCAGTGATGATCCATAGTACACCAGTGATGATCCATAGTACATCAGTGATGGCTCATAGTACATCAGTGATGATCCATAGTACATCAGTGATGATCCATAGTACACCAGTGATGATCCATAGTACATCAGTGATGGCTCATAGTACATCAGTGATGATCCATAATATATCAGTGATGATCCATAGTACACCAGTGATGGCCCATAGTACTTCAGTGATGATCTATAGTACATCAGTGATGATCCACAGCACATCAGTGATGATCCACAGTACATCAGTGATGATCCACGGTACATCAGTGATGATCCATAGTACATCAGTGATGATCCTCAGTACATCAATGATGATCCACAGTACATCAGTGATGATCCACAGTACATCAGTGATGATCCACAGTACATCAGTGATGATCCACAGGACATCAGGGATGGTCCACAGTACATCAGTGATGATCCATAGTAAACCAGTCATGATCCATAGTACATCAGTGATGATCCATAGTACATCAGTGATGATCCATAGTACACCAGTGATGGCCCATAGTACACCAGTGATGATCCATAGTACACCAGTGATGGCCCATAGTACTTCAGTGATGATCTATAGTACATCAGTGATGATCCACAGTACATCATTGATGATCCACAATACATCAGGGATTGTCCACAGTATATCAGTGATGATCCATATTACATCAGTGATGGCCCACAGTACATCAGTGATGATCCACAGTACATCAGTGATGATCCATAGTACACCAGTGATGGTCCATAGTACACCAGTGATGGTCCATAGTACATCAGTGATGATCCATAGTACATCAGTGATGATCCACAGTACATCAGGGATGGTCCACAGTACATCAGTGATGATACATAGTACACCAGTGATGGCCCAAAGCACATCAGTGATGGTCCATAGTACACCAGGGATGATCCATAGTAATCCAGTGATGATCCATAGTACACCAGTGATGGCCCATAGTACACCAGTGATGGCCCATAGTACATCAGTGATGATCCACAGTACATCAGTGATGATCTATAGTACATCAGGGATGGTCCACAGTACATCAGTGATGATCCATAGTACACCAGTGATGATCCATAGTACATCAGTGATGCTCCATAGTACACCTGTGATGGCCCACAGTACACCTGTGATGGCCCACAGTAGATCAGTGATGATCCACAGTACATCAGGGATGATCCACAGTATATCAGGGATGGTCCACAGTATATCAGTGATGAGCCATAGTACATCAGTGATGGTCCATAGTACACCAGTGATGATCCATAGTACACCAGTGATGGCCTATAGTACACCAGTGATGGCCCATAGTACACCAGTGATGATCCATAGTACACCAGTGATGGCCCATAGTACACCAGTGATGTCCCATAGTACATCAGTGATGATCCACAGTACATCAGTGATGATCCATAGTACACCAGGGATGGCCCATAGTACATCAGTGATGGCTCATAGTACATCAGTGATGATCCATAGTACATCAGTGATGATCCATAGTACACCAGTGATGATCCATAGTACATCAGTGATGGCTCATAGTACATCAGTGATGATCCATAGTACACCAGTGATGATCCATAGTACATCAGTGATGGCTCATAGTACATCAGTGATGATCCACAGTACATCAGTGATGATCCAAGGTACATCAGTGATGATCCATAGTACATCAGTGATGATCCTCAGTACATCAGTGATGATCCACAGTACATCAGTGATGATCCACAGTACATCAGTGATGATCCACAGTACATCAGGGATGGTCCACAGTACATCAGTGATGATCCATAGTACACCAGTCATGATCCATAGTACATCAGTGATGATCCATAGTACATCAGTGATGATCCATAGTACACCAGTGATGATCCATAGTACACCAGTGATGGCCCATAGTACATCAGTGATGAACTATAGTACATCAGTGATGATCCACAGTACATCAGTGATGATCCACAGTACATCAGGGATGGTCCATAGTACACCAGTGATGATCCACAGTACACCAGTGATGATCCATAGTACACCAGTGATGGTCCATAGTACATCAGTGAGGATCTATAGTACATCAGTGATGGTCCATAGTACATCAGTGATGATCTATATACATAGTACACCAGTGATGATCTATAGTACATCAGTGATGATCTACAGTACATCAGTTATGATCCACAGTACATTAGTGATGATCCACAGTACATCAGTGATGATCCACAATACTTCAGTGATGATCCACAGTACATCAGTGATGATCCACAGTATATCAGTGATGATCCATAGTACATCAGTGATGGTCCATAGTACATCAGTGATGGTCCATAGTACACCAGTGATGATCCATAGTACACCAGTGATGGCCCATAGTACACCAGTGATGGCCCATAGTACATCAGTGATGATCCATAGTACATCAGTGATGATCCACAGTACATCAGTGATGATCCACAGTACATCAGGGATGGTCCATAATACATCAGTGATGATCCATAGTACACCAGTGATGATCCATAGTACACCAGTGATGGCCCATAGTACATCAGTGATGAACTATAGTACATCAGTGATGATCCACAGTACATCAGGGATGGTCCATAGTACATCAGTGATGATCCATAGTACACCAGTGATGATCCATAGTACACCAGTGATGGCGCATAGTACATCAGTGATGAACAATAGTACATCAGTGATGATCCACAGTACATCAGTGATGATCCATAGTACATCAGTGATGATCCACAGTACATCAGTGATGATCCACAGTACATCAGGGATGGTCCATAGTACACCAGTGATGATCCATAGTACACCAGTGATGATCCATAGTACACCAGTGATGGCCCATAGTACATCAGTGATGAACAATAGTACATCAGTGATGATCCACAGTACATCAGTGATGATCCATAGTACATCAGTGATGATCCACAGTACATCAGTGATGATCCACAGTACATCAGGGATGGTCCATAGTACATCAGTGATGATCCATAGTACACCAGTGATGATCCATAGTACACCAGTGATGGCCTATAGTACATCAGTGATGAACTATAGTACATCAGTGATGATCCACAGTACATCAGTGATGATCCACAGTACATCAGTGATGATCCACAATACTTCAGTGATGATCCACAGTACATCACAGTACACAGTACATCACAGTACATCATGGCCCATAGTACATCAGTAATGAACTATAGTACATCAGTGATGATCCATAGTACATCAGTGATGATCCACAGTACATCAGTGATGATCCACAGTACATCAGGGATGGTCCATAGTACATCAGTGATGATCCATAGTACACCAGTGATGATCCATAGTACACCAGTGATGGCCCATAGTAGATCAGTGATGAACTATAGTACATCAGTGATGATCCACAGTACATCAGTGATGATCCACAGTACATCAGGGATGGTCCATAGTACACCAGTGATGATCCACAGTACACCAGTGATGATCCATAGTACACCAGTGATGGTCCATAGTACATCAGTGATGATCTATAGTACATCAGTGATGGTCCATAGTACATCAGTGATGAGCTATAGTACATCAGTGATGATCTATAGTACATCAGTGATGATCCATAGTACACCAATGATGATCCATAGTACACCAGTGATGGCCCATAGTACATCAGTGATGATCCATAGTACACCAGTGATGATCCATAGTACACCAGTGATGACCCATAGTACATCAGTGATGAACTATAGTACATCAGTGATGATCCATAGTACATCAGTGATGATCCACAGTACATCAGTGATGATCCACAGTACATCAGGGATGGTCCATAGTACATCAGTGATGATCCATAGTACACCAGTGATGATCCATAGTACACCAGTGATGATCCATAGTACACCAGTGATGGCCCACAGTATATCAGTGATGAACTATAGTACATCAGTGATGATCCACAGTACATCAGTGATGATCCACAGTACATCAGGGATGGTCCATAGTACACCAGTGATGATCTACAGTACACCAGTGATTATCCATAGTACACCAGTGATGGTCCATAGTACATCAGTGATGATCTATAGTACATCAGTGATGGTCCATAGTACATCAGTGATGATCTATAGTACATCAGTGATGATCTATAGTACATCAGTGATGATCCATAGTACATCAGTGATGATCCACAGTACATCAGTGATGTTCCACAGTACATCAGGGATGGTCCACAGTACATCGGTGATGATCCATAGTACACCGGTGATGGCCCATAGTACATCAGTGATGGTCCATAGTACATCAGTGATGATCCATAGTACATCAGTGATGATCCATAGTACACCAGTGATGGCCCATAGTACATCAGTGATGATCCATAGTACATCAGTGATGATCCACAGTACATCAGTGATGATCCACAGTACATCAGGGATGGTCCATAGTACATCAGTGATGATCCATAGTACACCAGTGATGATCCATAGTACACCAGTGATGGCCCATAGTACATCAGTGATGAACTATAGTACATCAGTGATGATCCACAGTACATCAGTGATGATCCACAGTACATCAGGGATGGTCCATAGTACACCAGTGATGATCCACAGTACATCAGTTATGATCCACAGTACATTAGTGATGATCCACAGTACATCAGTGATGATCCACAGTACATCAGTGATGATCCACAATACTTCAGTGATGATCCACAGTACATCAGGGATGGTCCACAGTACATCAGTGATGGTCCACAGTATATCAGTGATGATCCATAGTACATCAGTGATGGTCCATAGTACATCAGTGATGGTCCATAGTACACCAGTGATGATCCATAGTACACCAGTGATGGCCCATAGTACACCAGTGATGGCCCATAGTACATCAGTGATGATCCATAGTACATCAGTGATGATCCACAGTACATCAGTGATGATCCACAGTACATCAGGGATGGTCCATAGTACATCAGTGATGATCCATAGTACACCAGTGATGATCCATAGTACACCAGTGATGGCCCATAGTACATCAGTGATGAACTATAGTACATCAGAGATGATCCACAGTACATCAGGGATGGTCCATAGTACATCAGTCATGATCCATAGTACACCAGTGATGATCCATAGTACACCAGTGATGGCCCATAGTACATCAGTGATGATCTATAGTACATCAGTGATGATCCATAGTACATCAGTGATGATCCACAGTACATCAGTGATGTTCCACAGTACATCAGGGATGGTCCACAGTACATCGGTGATGATCCATAGTACACCAGTGATGGCCCATAGTACATCAGTGATGGTCCATAGTACATCAGTGATGATCCATAGTACATCAGTGATGATCCATAGTACACCAGTGATGGCCCATAGTACATCAGTGATGATCCATAGTACATCAGTGATGATCCACAGTACATCAGTGATGATCCACAGTACATCAGGGATGGTCCATAGTACATCAGTGATGATCCATAGTACACCAGTGATGATCCATAGTACACCAGTGATGGCCCATAGTACATCAGTGATGAACTATAGTACATCAGTGATGATCCACAGTACATCAGTGATGATCCACAGTACATCAGGGATGGTCCATAGTACACCAGTGATGATCCACAGTACATCAGTTATGATCCACAGTACATTAGTGATGATCCACAGTACATCAGTGATGATCCACAGTACATCAGTGATGATCCACAATACTTCAGTGATGATCCACAGTACATCAGGGATGGTCCACAGTACATCAGTGATGGTCCACAGTATATCAGTGATGATCCATAGTACATCAGTGATGGTCCATAGTACATCAGTGATGGTCCATAGTACACCAGTGATGATCCATAGTACACCAGTGATGATCCATAGTACACCAGTGATGGCCCATAGTACACCAGTGATGGCCCATAGTACATCAGTGATGATCCATAGTACATCAGTGATGATCCACAGTACATCAGTGATGATCCACAGTACATCAGGGATGGTCCATAGTACATCAGTGATGATCCATAGTACACCAGTGATGATCCATAGTACACCAGTGATGGCCCATAGTACATCAGTGATGAACTATAGTACATCAGAGATGATCCACAGTACATCAGGGATGGTCCATAGTACATCAGTCATGATCCATAGTACACCAGTGATGATCCATAGTACACCAGTGATGGCCCATAGTACATCAGTGATGAACTATAGTACATCAGTGATGATCCACAGTACATCAGTGATGATCCATAGTACATCAGTGATGATCCACAGTACATCAGGGATGAACTATAGTACATCAGTGATGATCCACAGTACATCAGTGATGATCCACAGTACATCAGGGATGGTCCATAGTACACCAGTGATGATCCACAGTACACCAGTGATGATCCATAGTACACCAGTGATGGTCCATAGTACATCAGTGAGGATCTATAGTACATCAGTTATGGTCCATAGTACATCAGTGATGATCTATATACATAGTACACCAGTGATGATCTATAGTACATCAGTGATGATCTACAGTACATCAGTTATGATCCACAGTACATTAGTGATGATCCACAGTACATCAGTGATGATCCACAATACTTCAGTGATGATCCACAGTACATCAGTGATGATCCACAGTATATCAGTGATGACCCATAGTACATCAGTGATGGTCCATAGTACATCAGTGATGGTCCATAGTACACCAGTGATGATCCATAGTACACCAGTGATGGCCCATAGTACACCAGTGATGGCCCATAGTACATCAGTGATGATCCATAGTACATCAGTGATGATCCACAGTACATCAGTGATGATCCACAGTACATCAGGGATGGTCCATAGTACATCAGTGATGATCCATAGTACACCAGTGATGATCCATAGTACACCAGTGATGGCCCATAGTACATCAGTGATGAACTATAGTACATCAGTGATGATCCACAGTACATCAGTGATGATCCACAGTACATCAGTGATGTTCCACAGTACATCAGGGATGGTCCACAGTACATCGGTGATGATCCATAGTACACCAGTGATGGCCCATAGTACATCAGTGATGGTCCATAGTACATCAGTGATGATCCATAGTACATCAGTGATGATCCATAGTACACCAGTGATGGCCCATAGTACATTAGTGATGATCCATAGTACATCAGTGATGATCCACAGTGCATCAGTGATGATCCACAGTACATCAGGGATGGTCCATAGTACATCAGTGATGATCCATAGTACACCAGTGATGATCCATAGTACACCAGTGATGGCCCATAGTACATCAGTGATGAACTATAGTACATCAGTGATGATCCACAGTACATCAGTGATGATCCACAGTACATCAGGGATGGTCCATAGTACACCAGTGATGATCCACAGTACATCAGTTATGATCCACAGTACATTAGTGATGATCCACAGTACATCAGTGATGATCCACAGTACATCAGTGATGATCCACAATACTTCAGTGATGATCCACAGTACATCAGGGATGGTCCACAGTACATCAGTGATGGTCCACAGTATATCAGTGATGATCCATAGTACATCAGTGATGGTCCATAGTACATCAGTGATGGTCCATAGTACACCAGTGATGATCCATAGTACACCAGTGATGGCCCATAGTACACCAGTGATGGCCCATAGTACATCAGTGATGATCCATAGTACATCAGTGATGATCCACAGTACATCAGTGATGATCCACAGTACATCAGGGATGGTCCATAGTACATCAGTGATGATCCATAGTACACCAGTGATGATCCATAGTACACCAGTAATGGCCCATAGTACATCAGTGATGAACTATAGTACATCAGAGATGATCCACAGTACATCAGGGATGGTCCATAGTACATCAGTCATGATCCATAGTACACCAGTGATGATCCATAGTACACCAGTGATGGCCCATAGTACATCAGTGATGAACTATAGTACATCAGTGATGATCCACAGTACATCAGTGATGATCCATAGTACATCAGTGATGATCCACAGTACATCAGGGATGAACTATAGTACATCAGTGATGATCCACAGTACATCAGTGATGATCCACAGTACATCAGGGATGGTCCATAGTACACCAGTGATGATCCACAGTACACCAGTGATGATCCATAGTACACCAGTGATGGTCCATAGTACATCAGTGAGGATCTATAGTACATCAGTGATGGTCCATAGTACATCAGTGATGATCTATATACATAGTACACCAGTGATGATCTATAGTACATCAGTGATGATCTACAGTACATCAGTTATGATCCACAGTACATTAGTGATGATCCACAGTACATCAGTGATGATCCACAATACTTCAGTGATGATCCACAGTACATCAGTGATGATCCACAGTATATCAGTGATGATCCATAGTACATCAGTGATGGTCCATAGTACATCAGTGATGGTCCATAGTACACCAGTGATGATCCATAGTACACCAGTGATGGCCCATAGTACACCAGTGATGGCCCATAGTACATCAGTGATGATCCATAGTACATCAGTGATGATCCACAGTACATCAGTGATGATCCACAGTACATCAGGGATGGTCCATAGTACATCAGTGATGATCCATAGTACACCAGTGATGATCCATAGTACACCAGTGATGGCCCATAGTACATCAGTGATGAACTATAGTACATCAGTGATGATCCACAGTACATCAGGGATGGTCCATAGTACATCAGTGATGATCCATAGTACACCAGTGATGATCCATACTACACCAGTGATGGCGCATAGTACATCAGTGATGAACAATAGTACATCAGTGATGATCCACAGTACATCAGTGATGATCCATAGTACATCAGTGATGATCCACAGTACATCAGTGATGATCCACAGTACATCAGGGATGGTCCATAGTACATCAGTGATGATCCATAGTACACCAGTGATGATCCATAGTACACCAGTGATGGCCTATAGTACATCAGTGATGAACAATAGTACATCAGTGATGATCCACAGTACATCAGTGATGATCCATAGTACATCAGTGATGATCCACAGTACATCAGTGATGATCCACAGTACATCAGGGATGGTCCATAGTACATCAGTGATGATCCATAGTACACCAGTGATGATCCATAGTACACCAGTGATGGCCTATAGTACATCAGTGATGAACTATAGTACATCAGTGATGATCCACAGTACATCAGTGATGATCCACAGTACATCAGTGATGATCCACAATACTTCAGTGATGATCCACAGTACATCACAGTACACAGTACATCACAGTACATCATGGCCCATAGTACATCAGTGATGAACTATAGTACATCAGTGATGATCCATAGTACATCAGTGATGATCCACAGTACATCAGTGATGATCCACTGTACATCAGGGATGGTCCATAGTACATCAGTGATGATCCATAGTACACCAGTGATGATCCATAGTACACCAGTGATGGCCCATAGTAGATCAGTGATGAACTATAGTACATCAGTGATGATCCACAGTACATCAGTGATGATCCACAGTACATCAGGGATGGTCCATAGTACACCAGTGATGATCCACAGTACACCAGTGATGATCCATAGTACACCAGTGATGGTCCATAGTACATCAGTGATGATCTATAGTACATCAGTGATGGTCCATAGTACATCAGTGATGATCTATAGTACATCAGTGATGATCTATAGTACATCAGTGATGATCCATAGTACATCAGTGATGATCCACAGTACATCAGTGATGTTCCACAGTACATCAGGGATGGTCCACAGTACATCGGTGATGATCCATAGTACACCAGTGATGGCCCATAGTACATCAGTGATGGTCCATAGTACATCAGTGATGATCCATAGTACATCAGTGATGATCCATAGTACACCAGTGATGGCCCATAGTACATCAGTGATGATCCATAGTACATCAGTGATGATCCACAGTACATCAGTGATGATCCACAGTACATCAGGGATGGTCCATAGTACATCAGTGATGATCCATAGTACACCAGTGATGATCCATAGTACACCAGTGATGGCCCATAGTACATCAGTGATGAACTATAGTACATCAGTGATGATCCACAGTACATCAGTGATGATCCACAGTACATCAGGGATGGTCCATAGTACACCAGTGATGATCCACAGTACATCAGTTATGATCCACAGTACATTAGTGATGATCCACATTACATCAGTGATGATCCACAGTACATTAGTGATGATCCACAATACTTCAGTGATGATCCACAGTACATCAGGGATGGTCCACAGTACATCAGTGATGGTCCACAGTATATCAGTGATGATCCATAGTACATCAGTGATGGTCCATAGTACATCAGTGATGGTCCATAGTACACCAGTGATGATCGATAGTACACCAGTGATGGCCCATAGTACACCAGTGATGGCCCATAGTACATCAGTGATGATCCATAGTACATCAGTGATGATCCACAGTACATCAGTGATGATCCACAGTACATCAGGGATGGTCCATAGTACATCAGTGATGATCCATAGTACACCAGTGATAATCCATAGTACACCAGTGATGGCCCATAGTACATCAGTGATGAACTATAGTACATCAGAGATGATCCACAGTACATCAGGGATGGTCCATAGTACATCAGTCATGATCCATAGTACACCAGTGATGATCCATAGTACACCAGTGATGGCCCATAGTACATCAGTGATGATCTATAGTACATCAGTGATGATCCATAGTACATCAGTGATGATCCACAGTACATCAGTGATGTTCCACAGTACATCAGGGATGGTCCACAGTACATCGGTGATGATCCATAGTACACCAGTGATGGCCCATAGTACATCAGTGATGGTCCATAGTACATCAGTGATGATCCATAGTACATCAGTGATGATCCATAGTACACCAGTGATGGCCCATAGTACATCAGTGATGATCCATAGTACATCAGTGATGATCCACAGTACATCAGTGATGATCCACAGTACATCAGGGATGGTCCATAGTACATCAGTGATGATCCATAGTACACCAGTGATGATCCATAGTACACCAGTGATGGCCCATAGTACATCAGTGATGAACTATAGTACATCAGTGATGATCCACAGTACATCAGTGATGATCCACAGTACATCAGGGATGGTCCATAGTACACCAGTGATGATCCACAGTACATCAGTTATGATCCACAGTACATTAGTGATGATCCACAGTACATCAGTGATGATCCACAGTACATCAGTGATGATCCACAATACTTCAGTGATGATCCACAGTACATCAGGGATGGTCCACAGTACATCAGTGATGGTCCACAGTATATCAGTGATGATCCATAGTACATCAGTGATGGTCCATAGTACATCAGTGATGGTCCATAGTACACCAGTGATGATCCATAGTACACCAGTGATGGCCCATAGTACACCAGTGATGGCCCATAGTACATCAGTGATGATCCATAGTACATCAGTGATGATCCACAGTACATCAGTGATGATCCACAGTACATCAGGGATGGTCCATAGTACATCAGTGATGATCCATAGTACACCAGTGATGATCCATAGTACACCAGTGATGGCCCATAGTACATCAGTGATGAACTATAGTACATCAGAGATGATCCACAGTACATCAGGGATGGTCCATAGTACATCAGTCATGATCCATAGTACACCAGTGATGATCCATAGTACACCAGTGATGGCCCATAGTACATCAGTGATGAACTATAGTACATCAGTGATGATCCACAGTACATCAGTGATGATCCATAGTACATCAGTGATGATCCACAGTACATCAGGGATGGTCCATAGTACATCAGTGATGATCCATAGTACACCAGTGATGATCCATAGTACACCAGTGATGGCCCATAGTACATCAGTGATGAACTATAGTACATCAGTGATGATCCACAGTACATCAGTGATGATCCACAGTACATCAGGGATGGTCCATAGTACACCAGTGATGATCCACAGTACACCAGTGATGGTCCATAGTACATCAGTGATGATCTATAGTACATCAGTGATGATCTATAGTACATCAGTGATGATCCACAGTACATCAGTTATGATACACAGTACATCAGTGATGATCCACAGTACATCAGTGATGATCCACAATACTTCAGTGATGATCCACAGTATATCAGTGATGATCCACAATACATCAGGGATGGTCCACAGTATATCAGTGATGATCCATAGTACATCAGTGATGGTCCATAGTACATCAGTGATGGTCCATAGTACACCAGTGATGATCCATAGTACACCAGTGATGGCCCATAGTACACCAGTGATGGCCCATAGTACATCAGTGATGATCCATAGTACATCAGTGATGATCCACAGTACATCAGTGATGATCCACAGTACATCAGGGATGGTCCATAGTACATCAGTGATGATCCATAGTACACCAGTGATGATCCATAGTACACCAGTGATGGCCCATAGTACATCAGTGATGAACTATAGTACATCAGTGATGATCCACAGTACATCAGGGATGGTCCATAGTACATCAGTGATGATCCATAGTACACCAGTGATGATCCATAGTACACCAGTGATGGCCCATAGTACATCAGTGATGAACTATAGTACATCAGTGATGATCCACAGTACATCAGTGATGATCCATAGTACATCAGTGATGATCCACAGATGTACTGTGGATCATCACTGATGTACTGTGGATCATCACTGAAGTATTGTGGATCATCACTGATGTACTGTGGATCATCACTGATGTACTGTGTATCATAACTGATGTACTGTGGATCATCACTGATGTACTATAGATCATCACTGATGTACTATGGATCATCACTGATGTACTATAGATCATCACTGATGTACTATGGACCATCACTGGTGTACTATGGATCATCACTGGTGTACTGTGGATCATCACTGGTGTACTATGGACCATCCCTGATGTACTGTGGATCATCACTGATGTACTGTGGATCATCACTGATGTACTATAGTTCATCACTGTTGTACTATGGGCCATCACTGGTGTACTATGGATCATCACTGGTGTACTATGGATCATCACTGATGTGCTATGGACCATCCCTGATGTACTGTGGATCATCACTGATGTACTGTGGATCATCACTGATGTACTATGGATCATCACTGATGTACTGTGGATCATCACTGATGTACTATGGGCCATCACTGGTGTACTATGGGCCATCACTGGTGTACTATGGATCATCACTGATCTACTATGGATCATCACTGATGAACTATGGACCATCACTGATGTACTATGGGCCATCACTGGTGTACTATGGATCATCACCGATGTACTGTGGACCATCCCTGATGTACTGTGGACCATCACTGATGTACTGTGGATCATCACTGATGTACTATGGATCATCACTGATGTACTATAGATCATCACTGATGTACTATAGATCATCACTGATGTAGTATGAACCATCACTGATGTACTATAGATCATCACTGATGTACTATGGACCATCACTGGTGTACTATGGATCATCACTGGTGTACTGTAGATCATCACTGGTGTACTATGGACCATCCCTGATGTACTGTGGATCATCACTGATGTACTGTGGATCATCACTGATGTACTATAGTTCATCACTGATGTACTATGGGCCATCACTGGTGTACTATGGATCATCACTGGTGTACTATGGATCATCACTGATGTACTATGGACCATCCCTGATGTACTGTGGATCATCACTGATGTACTGTGGATCATCACTGATGTACTATGGATCATCACTGATGTACTGTGGATCATCACTGATGTACTATAGTTCATCACTGATGTACTATGGGCCATCACTGGTGTACTATGGATCATCACTGGTGTACTATGGATCATCACTGATGTACTATGGACCATCCCTGATGTACTGTGGATCATCACTGATGTACTATAGTTCATCACTGATGTACTATGGGCCATCACTGGTGTACTATGGATCATCACTGGTGTACTATGGATCATCACTGATGTACTATGGACCATCCCTGATGTACTGTGGATCATCACTGATGTACTGTGGATCATCACTGATGTACTATGGATCATCACTGATGTACTATGGGCCATCACTGGTGTACTATGGGCCATCACTGGTGTACTATGGATCATCACTGGTGTACTATGGACCATCACTGATGTACTATGGACCATCACTGATGTACTATGGATCATCACTGATATACTGTGGACCATCCCTGATGTACTGTGGATCATCACTGATCTACTGTGGATCATCACTGAAGTATTGTGGATCATCACTGATGTACTGTGGATCATCACTGATGTACTGTGTATCATAACTGATGTACTGTGGATCATCACTGATGTACTATAGATCATCACTGATGTACTATAGATCATCACTGATGTACTATGGACCATCACTGGTGTACTGTGGATCATCACTGGTGTACTATGGACCATCCCTGATGTACTGTGGATCATCACTGATGTACTGTGGATCATCACTGATGTACTATAGTTCATCACTGATGTACTATGGGCCATCACTGGTGTACTATGGATCATCACTGGTGTACTATGGATCATCACTGATGTACTATGGACCATCCCTGATGTACTGTGGATCATCACTGATGTACTATGGATCATCACTGATGTACTGTGGATCATCACTGATGTACTATAGTTCATCACTGATATACTATGGGCCATCACTGGTGTACTATGGATCATCACTGGTGTACTATGGATCATGACTGATGTACTATGGACCATCCCTGATGTACTGTGGATCATCTCTGATGTACTATAGTTCATCACTGATGTACTATGGGCCATCACTGGTGTACTATGGATCATCACTGGTGTACTATGGATCATCACTGATGTACTATGGACCATCCCTGATGTACTGTGGATCATCACTGATGTACTGTGGATCATCACTGATGTACTATGGATCATCACTGATGTACTATGGGCCATCACTGGTGTACTATGGGCCATCACTGGTGTACTATGGATCATCACTGGTGTACTATGGACCATCACTGATGTACTATGGATCATCACTGATGTACTATGAGCCATCACTGATGTACTATGGGCCATCCCTGGTGTACTATGGATCATCACTGATGTACTGTGGATCATCACTGATGTACTATGGGACATCACTGGTGTACTATGGGCCATCACTGGTGTACTATGGATCATCACTGGTGTACTATGGGCCATCACTGGTGTACTATGGGCCATCACTGGTGTACTATGGATCATCACTGGTGTACTATGGACCATCACTGATGTACTATGGCTCATCACTGATATACTGTGGACCATCCCTGATATACTGTGGATCATCCCTGATGTACTGTGGATCATCACTGATCTACTGTGGGCCATCACAGGTGTACTGTGGGCCATCACAGGTGTACTATGGAGCATCACTGATGTACTATGGATCATCACTGGTGTACTATGGATCATCACTGATGTACTGTGGACCATCCCTGATGTACTATAGATCATCACTGATGTACTGTGGATCATCACTGAAGTATTGTGGATCATCACTGATGTACTGTGGATCATCACTGATGTACTATAGTTCATCACTGATGTACTATGGGCCATCACTGGTGTACTATGGATCATCACTGGTGTACTATGGATCATCCCTGATGTACTGTGGATCATCACTGATGTACTATGGATCATCACTGATGTACTGTGGATCATCACTGATGTACTATAGTTCATCACTGATGTACTATGGGCCATCATTGGTGTACTATGGATCATCACTGGTGTACTATGGATCATGACTGATGTACTATGGACCATCCCTGATGTACTATGGACCTTCCCTGATGTACTGTGGATCATCACTGATGTACTGTGGATCATCACTGATGTACTATGGATCATCACTGATGTACTATGGGCCATCACTGGTGTACTATGGGCCATCACTGGTGTACTATGGATCATCACTGGTGTACTATGGACCATCACTGATGTACTATGGACCATCACTGATGTACTATGGATCATCACTGATATACTGTGGACCATCACTGATGTACTGTGGACCATCCCTGATGTACTGTGGATCATCACTGATGTACTGTGGATCATCACTAATGTACTGTGGATCATCACTAATGTACTGTGGATCATCACTGGTGTACTATGGACCATCCCTGATGTACTGTGGATCATCACTGATGTACTGTGGATCATCACTGATGTACTATAGTTAATCACTGATGTACTATGGGCCATCACTGGTGTACTATGGATCATCACTGGTGTACTATGGATCATCACTGATGTACTATGGACCATCCCTGATGTACTGTGGATCATCACTGATGTACTGTGGATCATCACTGATGTACTATGGATCATCACTGATGTACTGTGGATCATCACTGATGTACTATGGGCCATCACTGATGTACTATGGATCATCACTGATGTACTGTGGACCATCCCTGATGTACTGTGGATCATCACTGATGTACTATGGACCATCCCTGATGTGCTATGGACCATCCCTGATGTACTGTGAATCATCACTGGTGTACTGTGGATCATCACTGATGTACTATAGATCATCACTGATGTACTGTGGATCATCACTGATGTACTATGGGCCATCACTGGTGTACTATGGGCCATCACTGGTGTACTATGGATCATCACTGATGTACTGTGGATCATCCCTGTTGTACTTTGGGCCATCACTGATGTACTATGGATCATCACTGATGTACTATGGATCATGACTGGTGTACTATGGATCATCACTGATGTACTGTGGACCATCCCTGATGTACTGTGGATCATCACTGATGTACTGTGGATCAATCACTGATGTACTGTGGATCATCACTGATGTACTGTGGATCATCACTGATGTACTATGGATCATCCCTGATGTACTATGGACCATCCCTGATGTACTGTGGATCATCACTGATGTACTATAGATCATCACTGATGTACTATGGGCCATCACTGGTGTACTATGGATCATCACTGGTGTACTATGGATCATCACTGATGTACTATGGACCATCCCTGATGTACTGTGGATCATCACTGATGTACTGTGGATCATCACTGATGTACTATGGATCATCACTGATGTACTGTGGATCATCACTGATGTACTATAGTTCATCACTGATGTACTATGGGCCATCACTGGTGTACTATGGATCATCACTGGTGTACTATGGATCATCACTGATGTACTATGGACCATCCCTGATGTACTGTGGATCATCACTGATGTACTGTGGATCATCACTGATGTACTATGGATCATCACTGATGTACTGTGGATCATCACTGATGTACTATGGGCCATCACTGATGTACTATGGATCATCACTGATGTACTGTGGACCATCCCTGATGTACTGTGGATCATCACTGATGTACTATGGACCATCCCTGATGTGCTATGGACCATCCCTGAAGTACTGTGAATCATCACTGGTGTACTGTGGATCATCACTGATGTACTATAGATCATCACTGATGTACTGTGGATCATCACTGATGTACTATGGGCCATCACTGGTGTACTATGGGCCATCACTGGTGTACTATGGATCATCACTGATGTACTGTGGATCATCCCTGTTGTACTTTGGGCCATCACTGATGTACTATGGATCATCACTGATGTACTATGGATCATGACTGGTGTACTATGGATCATCACTGATGTACTGTGGACCATCCCTGATGTACTGTGGATCATCACTGATGTACTGTGGATCATCACTGAAGTATTGTGGATCATCACTGATGTACTGTGGATCATCACTGATGTACTGTGTATCATAACTGATGTACTGTGGATCATCACTGATGTACTATAGATCATCACTGATGTACTATGGACCATCACTGATATACTATAGATCATCACTGATGTACTATGGACCATCACTGGTGTACTATGGATCATCACTGGTGTACTGTGGATCATCACTGGTGTACTATGGACCATCCCTGATGTACTGTGGATCATCACTGATGTACTGTGGATCATCACTGATGTACAATAGTTCATCACTGATGTACTATGGGCCATCACTGGTGTACTATGGATCATCACTGGTGTACTATGGATCATCACTGATGTACTATGGACCATCCCTGATGTACTGTGGATCATCACTGATGTACTGTGGATCATCACTGATGTACTATGGATCATCACTGATGTACTGTGGATCATCACTGATGTACTATGGGCCATCACTAGTGTACTATGGGCCATCACTGGTGTACTATGGATCATCACTGATCTACTATGGATCATCACTGATGTACTATGGACCATCACTGATGTACTATGGGCCATCACTGGTGTACTATGGATCATCACCGATGTACTGTGGACCATCACTGATGTACTGTGGATCATCACTGATGTACTATGGATCATCACTGATGTACTATAGATCATCACTGATGTACTATAGATCATCACTGATGTACTATGGACCATCACTGATGTACTATAGATCATCACTGATGTACTATGGACCATCACTGGTGTACTATGGATCATCACTGGTGTACTGTAGATCATCACTGGTGTACTATGGACCATCCCTGATGTACTGTGGATCATCACTGATGTACTGTGGATCATCACTGATGTACTATAGTTCATCACTGATGTACTATGGGCCATCACTGGTGTACTATGGATCATCACTGGTGTACTATGGATCATCACTGATGTACTATGGACCATCCCTGATGTACTGTGGATCATCACTGATGTACTGTGGATCATCACTGATGTACTATGGATCATCACTGATGTACTGTGGATCATCACTGATGTACTATAGTTCATCACTGATGTACTATGGGCCATCACTGGTGTACTATGGATCATCACTGGTGTACTATGGATCATCACTGATGTACTATGGACCATCCCTGATGTACTGTGGATCATCACTGATGTACTATAGTTCATCACTGATGTACTATGGGCCATCACTGGTGTACTATGGATCATCACTGGTGTACTATGGATCATCACTGATGTACTATGGACCATCCCTGATGTACTGTGGATCATCACTGATGTACTGTGGATCATCACTGATGTACTATGGATCATCACTGATGTACTATGGGCCATCACTGGTGTACTATGGGCCATCACTGGTGTACTATGGATCATCACTGGTGTACTATGGACCATCACTGATGTACTATGGACCATCACTGATGTACTATGGATCATCACTGATATACTGTGGACCATCCCTGATGTACTGTGGATCATCACTGATCTACTGTGGATCATCACTGAAGTATTGTGGATCATCACTGATGTACTGTGGATCATCACTGATGTACTGTGTATCATAACTGATGTACTGTGGATCATCACTGATGTACTATAGATCATCACTGATGTACTATAGATCATCACTGATGTACTATGGACCATCACTGGTGTACTGTGGATCATCACTGGTGTACTATGGACCATCCCTGATGTACTGTGGATCATCACTGATGTACTGTGGATCATCACTGATGTACTATAGTTCATCACTGATGTACTATGGGCCATCACTGGTGTACTATGGATCATCACTGGTGTACTATGGATCATCACTGATGTACTATGGACCATCCCTGATGTACTGTGGATCATCACTGATGTACTATGGATCATCACTGATGTACTGTGGATCATCACTGATGTACTATAGTTCATCACTGATGTACTATGGGCCATCACTGGTGTACTATGGATCATCACTGGTGTACTATGGATCATGACTGATGTACTATGGACCATCCCTGATGTACTGTGGATCATCTCTGATGTACTATAGTTCATCACTGATGTACTATGGGCCATCACTGGTGTACTATGGATCATCACTGGTGTACTATGGATCATCACTGATGTACTATGGACCATCCCTGATGTACTGTGGATCATCACTGATGTACTGTGGATCATCACTGATGTACTATGGATCATCACTGATGTACTATGGGCCATCACTGGTGTACTATGGATCATCACTGGTGTACTATGGACCATCACTGATGTACTATGGATCATCACTGATGTACTATGAGCCATCACTGATGTACTATGGGCCATCCCTGGTGTACTATGGATCATCACTGATGTACTGTGGATCATCACTGATGTACTATGGGACATCACTGGTGTACTATGGGCCATCACTGGTGTACTATGGATCATCACTGGTGTACTATGGGCCATCACTGGTGTACTATGGGCCATCACTGGTGTACTATGGATCATCACTGGTGTACTATGGACCATCACTGATGTACTATGGCTCATCACTGATATACTGTGGACCATTACTGATATACTGTGGATCATCCCTGATGTACTGTGGATCATCACTGATCTACTGTGGGCCATCACAGGTGTACTGTGGGCCATCACAGGTGTACTATGGAGCATCACTGATGTACTATGGATCATCACTGATGTACTATGGATCATCACTGGTGTACTATGGATCATCACTGATGTACTGTGGACCATCCCTGATGTACTATAGATCATCACTGATGTACTGTGGATCATCACTGAAGTATTGTGGATCATCACTGATGTACTGTGGATCATCACTGATGTACTATAGTTCATCACTGATGTACTATGGGCCATCACTGGTGTACTATGGATCATCACTGGTGTACTATGGATCATCCCTGATGTACTGTGGATCATCACTGATGTACTATGGATCATCACTGATGTACTGTGGATCATCACTGATGTACTATAGTTCATCACTGATGTACTATGGGCCATCACTGGTGTACTATGGATCATCACTGGTGTACTATGGATCATGACTGATGTACTATGGACCATCCCTGATGTACTGTGGATCATCTCTGATGTACTATAGTTCATCACTGATGTACTATGGGCCATCACTGGTGTACTATGGATCATCACTGGTGTACTATGGATCATCACTGATGTACTGTGGACCATCCCTGATGTACTGTGGATCATCACTGATGTACTGTGGATCATCACTAATGTACTGTGGATCATCACTAATGTACTGTGGATCATCACTGGTGTACTATGGACCATCCCTGATGTACTGTGGATCATCACTGATGTACTGTGGATCATCACTGATGTACTATAGTTCATCACTGATGTACTATGGGCCATCACTGGTGTACTATGGATCATCACTGGTGTACTATGGATCATCACTGATGTACTATGGACCATCCCTGATGTACTGTGGATCATCACTGATGTACTGTGGATCATCACTGATGTACTATGGATCATCACTGATGTACTATGGGCCATCACTGGTGTACTATGGATCATCACTGATGTACTATGGATCATCACTGATGTACTATGGACCATCACTGATGTACTATGGGCCATCACTGGTGTACTATGGATCATCACCGATGTACTGTGGACCATCCCTGATGTACTGTGGACCATCACTGATGTACTGTGGATCATCACTGATGTACTATGGATCATCACTGATGTTCTATAGATCATCACTGATGTACTATAGATCATCACTGATGTACTATGGACCATCACTGGTGTACTATGGATCATCACTGGTGTACTGTGGATCATCACTGGTGTACTATGGACCATCCCTGATGTACTGTGGATCATCACTGATGTACTGTGGATCATCACTGATGTACTATAGTTCATCACTGATATACTGTGGGCCATCACTGGTGTACTATGGAACATCACTGGTGTACTATGGATCATCACTGATGTACTATGGACCATCTCTGATGTACTGTGGATCATCACTGATGTACTATGGATCATCACTGATGTACTGTGGATCATCACTGATGTACTATAGTTCATCACTGATGTACTATGGGCCATCACTGGTGTACTATGGATCATCACTGGTGTACTATGGATCATCACTGATGTACTATGGGCCATCACTGGTGTACTATGGATCATCACTGGTGTACTATGGATCATCACTGATGTACTATAGATCATCACTGATGTACTATAGCTCATCACTGATGTACTATGGACCATCACTGATGTACTATAGATCATCACTGATGTACTATGGACCATCACTGGTGTACTATGGATCATCACTGGTGTACTGTGGATCATCACTGGTGTACTATGGACCATCCCTGATGTACTGTGGATCATCACTGATGTACTGTGGATCATCACTGATGTACTATAGTTCATCACTGATATACTGTGTGCCATCACTGGTGTACTATGGATCATCACTGGTGTACTATGGATCATCACTGATGTACTATGGACCATCCCTGATGTACTGTGGATCATCACTGATGTACTGTGGATCATCACTGATGTACTATGGATCATCACTGATGTACTGTGGATCATCACTGATGTACTATAGTTCATCACTGATGTACTATGGGCCATCACTGGTGTACTATGGATCATCACTGGTGTACTATGGATCATCACTGATGTACTATGGGCCATCACTGGTGTACTATGGATCATCACTGGTGTACTATGGATCATCACTGATGTACTATAGATCGTCACTGATGTACTATAGCTCATCACTGATGTACTATGGACCATCACTGATGTACTATAGATCATCACTGATGTACTATGGACCATCACTGGTGTACTATGGATCATCACTGGTGTACTGTGGATCATCACTGGTGTACTATGGACCATCCCTGATGTACTGTGGATCATCACTGATGTACTGTGGATCATCACTGATGTACTATAGTTCATCACTGATGTACTAGGGGCCATCACTGGTGTACTATGGATCATCACTGGTGTACTATGGATCATCACTGATGTACTATGGACCATCCCTGATGTACTGTGGATCATCACTGATGTACTGTGGATCATCACTGATGTACTATGGATCATCACTGATGTACTGTGGATCATCACTGATGTACTATAGTTCATCACTGATGTACTATGGGCCATCACTGTTGTACTATGGATCATCACTGGTGTACTATGGATCATCACTGATGTACTATGGACCATCCCTGATGTACTGTGGATCATCACTGATGCACTATAGTTCATCACTGATGTACTATGGGCCATCACTGGTGTACTATGGATCATCACTGGTGTACTATGGATCATCACTGATGTACTATGGACCATCCCTGATGTACTGTGGATCATCACTGATGTACTGTGGATCATCACTGATGTACTATGGATCATCACTGATGTACTATGGGCCATCACTGGTGTACTATGGGCCATCACTGGTGTACTATGGATCATCACTGGTGTACTATGGACCATCACTGATGTACTATGGACCATCACTGATGTACTATGGATCATCACTGATATACTGTGGACCATCCCTGATGTACTGTGGATCATTACTGATGTACTGTGGATCATCACTGAAGTATTGTGGATCATCACTGATGTACTGTGGATCATCACTGATGTACTGTGTATCATAACTGATGTATTGTGGATCATCACTGATGTACTATAGATCATCACTGATGTACTATAGATCATCACTGATGGACTATGGACCATCACTGATGTACTATAGATCATCACTGATGTACTATGGACCATCACTGGTGTACTATGGATCATCACTGGTGTACTGTGGATCATCACTGGTGTACTATGGACCATCCCTGATGTACTGTGGATCATCACTGATGTACTGTGGATCATCACTGATGTACTATAGTTCATCACTGATGTACTATGGGCCATCACTGGTGTACTATGGATCATCACTGGTGTACTATGGACCATCACTGGTGTACTATGGATCATCACTGATGTACTATGGACCATCACTGGTGTACTATGGATCATCACTGGTGTACTGTGGATCATCACTGGTGTACTATGGACCATCCCTGATGTACTGTGGATCATCACTGATGTACTGTGGATCATCACTGATGTACTATAGTTCATCACTGATGTACTATGGGCCATCACTGGTGTACTATGGATCATCACTGGTGTACTATGGACCATCACTGGTGTACTATGGATCATCACTGGTGTACTATGGACCATCACTGGTGTACTATGGACCATCCCTGATGTACTGTGGATCATCACTGATGTACTGTGGATCATCACTGATGTACTATAGTTCATCACTGATGTACTATGGGCCATCAATGGTGTACTAT
This sequence comes from Rana muscosa, assembly GCA_029206835.1. NCBI lineage: Eukaryota > Metazoa > Chordata > Amphibia > Anura > Ranidae > Rana > Rana muscosa. The sequence goes on from JARGYO010000232.1 coordinate 2,707,558, forward strand.
GGATCATCACTGGTGTACTATGGATCATCACTGATGTACTATGGACCATCCCTGATGTACTGTGGATCATCACTGATGTACTGTGGATCATCACTGATGTACTATGGATCATCACTGATGTACTGTGGATCATCACTGATGTACTATGGGCCATCACTGGTGTACTATGGGCCATCACTGGTGTACTATGGATCATCACTGATGTACTATGGATCATCACTGATGTACTATGGACCATCACTGATGTGCTATGGGCCATCACTGGTGTACTATGGATCATCACCGATGTACTGTGGACCATCCCTGATGTACTGTGGACCATCACTGATGTACTGTGGATCATCACTGATGTACTATGGATCATCACTGATGTACTATAGATCATCACTGATGTACTATAGATCATCACTGATGTACTATGGACCATCACTGGTGTACTATGGATCATCACTGGTGTACTGTGGATCATCACTGGTGTACTATGGACCATCCCTGATGTACTGTGGATCATCACTGATATACTATGGATCATCACTGATGTACTATGGATCATCACTGATGTACTATAGTTCATCACTGATGTACTATGGGCCATCACTGGTGTACTATGGATCATCACTGGTGTACTATGGATCATCACTGATGTACTATGGACCATCCCTGATGTACTGTGGATCATCACTGATGTACTGTGGATCATCACTGATGTACTATAGTTCATCACTGATGTACTATGGGCCATCACTGGTGTACTATGGATCATCACTGGTGTACTATGGATCATCACTGATGTACTATGGACCATCCCTGATGTACTGTGGATCATCACTGATGTACTATAGTTCATCACTGATGTACTATGGATTATCACTGGTGTACTATGGATCATCACTGATGTACTATAGATCATCACTGATGTACTATAGTTCATCACTGATGTACTATAGATCATCACTGATGTACTATGGACCATCACTGGTGTACTATAGATCATCACTGATGTACTATGGACCATCACTGGTGTACTATGGATCATCACTGGTGTACTGTGGATCATCACTGGTGTACTATGGACCATCCCTGATGTACTGTGGATCATCACTGATGTACTGTGGATCATCACTGATGTACTATAGTTCATCACTGATGTACTATGGGCCATCACTGGTGTACTATGGATCATCACTGGTGTACTATGGACCATCACTGATGTACTATGGACCATCCCTGATGTACTGTGGATCATCACTGATGTACTGTGGATCATCACTGATGTACTATAGTTCATCACTGATGTACTATGGGCCATCACTGGTGTACTATGGATCATCACTGGTGTACTATGGGCCATCACTGGTGTACTATGGATCATCACTGATGTACTGTGGATCATCACTGATGTACTATAGTTCATCACTGATGTACTATGGGCCATCACTGGTGTACTATGGATCATCACTGGTGTACTATGGGCCATCACTGGTGTACTATGGATCATCACTGGTGTACTATGGATCATCACTGATGTACTGTGGACCATCCCTGATGTACTGTGGATCATCACTGATGTACTGTGGATCATCACTGATGTACTATGGATCATCACTGATGTACTATGGGCCATCACTGGTGTACTATGGGCCATCACTGGTGTACTATGGATCATCACTGATGTACTATGGATCATCACTGATATACTGTGGACCATCCCTGATGTACTGTGGATCATCACTGATGTACTGTGGATCATCACTGAAGTATTGTGGATCATCACTGATGTACTGTGGATCATCACTGATGTACTGTGTATCATAACTGATGTACTGTGGATCATCACTGATGTACTATAGATCATCACTGATGTACTATAGATCATCAATGATGTACTATGGACCATCACTGATGTACTATAGATCATCACTGATGTACTATGGACCATCACTGGTGTACTATGGATCATCACTGGTGTACTGTGGATCATCACTGGTGTACTATGGACCATCCCTGATGTACTGTGGATCATCACTGATGTACTGTGGATCATCACTGATGTACTATAGTTCATCACTGATGTACTATGGGCCATCACTGGTGTACTATGGATCATCACTGGTGTACTATGGACCATCACTGGTGTACTATGGATCATCACTGGTGTACTGTGGATTATCACTGGTGTACTATGGACCATCCCTGATGTACTGTGGATCATCACTGATGTACTGTGGATCATCACTGATGTACTATAGTTCATCACTGATGTACTATGGGCCATCACTGGTGTACTATGGATCATCACTGGTGTACTATGTATCATCACTGATGTACTATGGACCATCCCTGATGTACTGTGGATCATCACTGATGTACTGTGGATCATCACTGATGTACTATGGATCATCACTGATGTACTGTGGATCATCACTGATGTACTATGGGCCATCACTGGTGTACTATGGGCCATCACTGGTGTACTATGGATCATCACTGATGTACTATGGATCATCACTGATGTACTATGGACCATCACTGATGTGCTATGGGCCATCACTGGTGTACTATGGATCATCACCGATGTACTGTGGACCATCCCTGATGTACTGTGGACCATCACTGATGTACTGTGGATCATCACTGATGTACTATGGATCATCACTGATGTACTATAGATCATCACTGATGTACTATAGATCATCACTGATGTACTATGGACCATCACTGGTGTACTATGGATCATCACTGGTGTACTGTGGATCATCACTGGTGTACTATGGACCATCCCTGATGTACTGTGGATCATCACTGATATACTATGGATCATCACTGATGTACTATGGATCATCACTGATGTACTATAGTTCATCACTGATGTACTATGGGCCATCACTGGTGTACTATGGATCATCACTGGTGTACTATGGATCATCACTGATGTACTATGGACCATCCCTGATGTACTGTGGATCATCACTGATGTACTGTGGATCATCACTGATGTACTATAGTTCATCACTGATGTACTATGGGCCATCACTGGTGTACTATGGATCATCACTGGTGTACTATGGATCATCACTGATGTACTATGGACCATCCCTGATGTACTGTGGATCATCACTGATGTACTATAGTTCATCACTGATGTACTATGGATTATCACTGGTGTACTATGGATCATCACTGATGTACTATAGATCATCACTGATGTACTATAGTTCATCACTGATGTACAATAGATCATCACTGATGTACTATGGACCATCACTGGTGTACTATAGATCATCACTGATGTACTATGGACCATCACTGGTGTACTATGGATCATCACTGGTGTACTGTGGATCATCACTGGTGTACTATGGACCATCCCTGATGTACTGTGGATCATCACTGATGTACTGTGGATCATCACTGATGTACTATAGTTCATCACTGATGTACTATGGACCATCACTGGTGTACTATGGATCATCACTGGTGTACTGTGGATTATCACTGGTGTACTATGGACCATCCCTGATGTACTGTGGATCATCACTGATGTACTGTGGATCATCACTGATGTACTATAGTTCATCACTGATGTACTATGGGCCATCACTGGTGTACTATGGATCATCACTGGTGTACTATGGATCATCACTGATGTACTATGGACCATCCCTGATGTACTGTGGATCATCACTGATGTACTGTGGATCATCACTGATGTACTATGGATCATCACTGATGTACTGTGGATCATCACTGATGTACTATGGGCCATCACTGGTGTACTATGGGCCATCACTGGTGTACTATGGATCATCACTGATGTACTATGGATCATCACTGATGTACTATGGACCATCACTGATGTGCTATGGGCCATCACTGGTGTACTATGGATCATCACCGATGTACTGTGGACCATCCCTGATGTACTGTGGACCATCACTGATGTACTGTGGATCATCACTGATGTACTATGGATCATCACTGATGTACTATAGATCATCACTGATGTACTATAGATCATCACTGATGTACTATGGACCATCACTGGTGTACTATGGATCATCACTGGTGTACTGTGGATCATCACTGGTGTACTATGGACCATCCCTGATGTACTGTGGATCATCACTGATATACTATGGATCATCACTGATGTACTATGGATCATCACTGATGTACTATAGTTCATCACTGATGTACTATGGGCCATCACTGGTGTACTATGGATCATCACTGGTGTACTATGGATCATCACTGATGTACTATGGACCATCCCTGATGTACTGTGGATCATCACTGATGTACTGTGGATCATCACTGATGTACTATAGTTCATCACTGATGTACTATGGGCCATCACTGGTGTACTATGGATCATCACTGGTGTACTATGGATCATCACTGATGTACTATGGACCATCCCTGATGTACTGTGGATCATCACTGATGTACTATAGTTCATCACTGATGTACTATGGATTATCACTGGTGTACTATGGATCATCACTGATGTACTATAGATCATCACTGATGTACTATAGTTCATCACTGATGTACTATAGATCATCACTGATGTACTATGGACCATCACTGGTGTACTATAGATCATCACTGATGTACTATGGACCATCACTGGTGTACTATGGATCATCACTGGTGTACTGTGGATCATCACTGGTGTACTATGGACCATCCCTGATGTACTGTGGATCATCACTGATGTACTGTGGATCATCACTGATGTACTATAGTTCATCACTGATGTACTATGGGCCATCACTGGTGTACTATGGATCATCACTGGTGTACTATGGACCATCACTGATGTACTATGGACCATCCCTGATGTACTGTGGATCATCACTGATGTACTGTGGATCATCACTGATGTACTATAGTTCATCACTGATGTACTATGGGCCATCACTGGTGTACTATGGATCATCACTGGTGTACTATGGGCCATCACTGGTGTACTATGGATCATCACTGATGTACTGTGGATCATCACTGATGTACTATAGTTCATCACTGATGTACTATGGGCCATCACTGGTGTACTATGGATCATCACTGGTGTACTATGGGCCATCACTGGTGTACTATGGATCATCACTGGTGTACTATGGATCATCACTGATGTACTGTGGACCATCCCTGATGTACTGTGGATCATCACTGATGTACTGTGGATCATCACTGATGTACTATGGATCATCACTGATGTACTATGGGCCATCACTGGTGTACTATGGGCCATCACTGGTGTACTATGGATCATCACTGATGTACTATGGATCATCACTGATATACTGTGGACCATCCCTGATGTACTGTGGATCATCACTGATGTACTGCGGATCATCACTGAAGTATTGTGGATCATCACTGATGTTCTGTGGATCATCACTGATGTACTGTGGATCATCACTGATGTACTGTGGATCATCACTGATGTACTGTGTATCATAACTGATGTACTGTGGATCATCACTGATGTACTATAGATCATCACTGATGTACTATAGATCATCAATGATGTACTATGGACCATCACTGATGTACTATAGATCATCACTGATGTACTATGGACCATCACTGGTGTACTATGGATCATCACTGGTGTACTGTGGATCATCACTGGTGTACTATGGACCATCCCTGATGTACTGTGGATCATCACTGATGTACTGTGGATCATCACTGATGTACTATAGTTCATCACTGATGTACTATGGGCCATCACTGGTGTACTATGGATCATCACTGGTGTACTATGGATCATCACTGATGTACTATGGACCATCCCTGATGTACTGTGGATCATCACTGATGTACTGTGGATCATCACTGATGTACTATGGATCATCACTGATGTACTGTGGATCATCACTGATGTACTATAGTTCATCACTGATGTACTATGGGCCATCACTGGTGTACTATGGATCATCACTGGTGTACTATGGATCATCACTGATGTACTATGGACCATCCCTGATGTACTGTGGATCATCTCTGATGTACTATAGTTCATCACTGATGTACTATGGGCCATCACTGGTGTACTATGGATCATCACTGGTGTACTATGGATCATCACTGATGTACTATGGACCATCCCTGATGTACTGTGGATCATCACTGATGTACTGTGAATCATCACTGATGTACTATGGATCATCACTGATGTACTATGGGCCATCACTGGTGTACTATGGGCCATCACTGGTGTACTATGGATCATCACTGGTGTACTATGGACCATCACTGATGTACTATAGATCATCACTGATGTACTATGGACCATCACTGGTGTACTATGGATCATCACTGGTGTACTGTGGATCATCACTGGTGTACTATGGACCATCTCTGATGTACTGTGGATCATCACTGATGTACTGTGGATCATCACTGATGTACTATAGTTCATCACTGATGTACTATGGGCCATCACTGGTGTACTATGGATCATCACTGGTGTACTATGGACCATCACTGATGTACTATGGACCATCCCTGATGTACTGTGGATCATCACTGATGTACTGTGGATCATCACTGATGTACTATAGTTCATCACTGATGTACTATGGGCCATCACTGGTGTACTATGGATCATCACTGGTGTACTATGGGCCATCACTGGTGTACTATGGATCATCACTGATGTACTGTGGATCATCACTGATGTACTATAGTTCATCACTGATGTACTATGGGCCATCACTGGTGTACTATGGATCATCACTGGTGTACTATGGGCCATCACTGGTGTACTATGGATCATCACTGGTGTACTATGGATCATCACTGATGTACTGTGGACCATCCCTGATGTACTGTGGATCATCACTGATGTACTGTGGATCATCACTGATGTACTATGGATCATCACTGATGTACTATGGGCCATCACTGGTGTACTATGGGCCATCACTGGTGTACTATGGATCATCACTGATGTACTATGGATCATCACTGATATACTGTGGACCATCCCTGATGTACTGTGGATCATCACTGATGTACTGTGGATCATCACTGAAGTATTGTGGATCATCACTGATGTACTGTGGATCATCACTGATGTACTGTGGATCATCACTGATGTACTGTGTATCATAACTGATGTACTGTGGATCATCACTGATGTACTATAGATCATCACTGATGTACTATAGATCATCAATGATGTACTATGGACCATCACTGATGTACTATAGATCATCACTGATGTACTATGGACCATCACTGGTGTACTATGGATCATCACTGGTGTACTGTGGATCATCACTGGTGTACTATGGACCATCCCTGATGTACTGTGGATCATCACTGATGTACTGTGGATCATCACTGATGTACTATAGTTCATCACTGATGTACTATGGGCCATCACTGGTGTACTATGGATCATCACTGGTGTACTATGGACCATCACTGGTGTACTATGGATCATCACTGGTGTACTGTGGATTATCACTGGTGTACTATGGACCATCCCTGATGTACTGTGGATCATCACTGATGTACTGTGGATCATCACTGATGTACTATAGTTCATCACTGATGTACTATGGGCCATCACTGGTGTACTATGGATCATCACTGGTGTACTATGGATCATCACTGATGTACTATGGACCATCCCTGATGTACTGTGGATCATCACTGATGTACTGTGGATCATCACTGATGTACTATGGATCATCACTGATGTACTGTGGATCATCACTGATGTACTATGGGCCATCACTGGTGTACTATGGGCCATCACTGGTGTACTATGGATCATCACTGATGTACTATGGATCATCACTGATGTACTATGGACCATCACTGATGTGCTATGGGCCATCACTGGTGTACTATGGATCATCACCGATGTACTGTGGACCATCCCTGATGTACTGTGGACCATCACTGATGTACTGTGGATCATCACTGATGTACTATGGATCATCACTGATGTACTATAGATCATCACTGATGTACTATAGATCATCACTGATGTACTATGGACCATCACTGGTGTACTATGGATCATCACTGGTGTACTGTGGATCATCACTGGTGTACTATGGACCATCCCTGATGTACTGTGGATCATCACTGATATACTATGGATCATCACTGATGTACTATGGATCATCACTGATGTACTATAGTTCATCACTGATGTACTATGGGCCATCACTGGTGTACTATGGATCATCACTGGTGTACTATGGATCATCACTGATGTACTATGGACCATCCCTGATGTACTGTGGATCATCACTGATGTACTGTGGATCATCACTGATGTACTATAGTTCATCACTGATGTACTATGGGCCATCACTGGTGTACTATGGATCATCACTGGTGTACTATGGATCATCACTGATGTACTATGGACCATCCCTGATGTACTGTGGATCATCACTGATGTACTATAGTTCATCACTGATGTACTATGGATTATCACTGGTGTACTATGGATCATCACTGATGTACTATAGATCATCACTGATGTACTATAGTTCATCACTGATGTACTATAGATCATCACTGATGTACTATGGACCATCACTGGTGTACTATAGATCATCACTGATGTACTATGGACCATCACTGGTGTACTATGGATCATCACTGGTGTACTGTGGATCATCACTGGTGTACTATGGACCATCCCTGATGTACTGTGGATCATCACTGATGTACTGTGGATCATCACTGATGTACTATAGTTCATCACTGATGTACTATGGACCATCACTGGTGTACTATGGATCATCACTGGTGTACTGTGGATTATCACTGGTGTACTATGGACCATCCCTGATGTACTGTGGATCATCACTGATGTACTGTGGATCATCACTGATGTACTATAGTTCATCACTGATGTACTATGGGCCATCACTGGTGTACTATGGATCATCACTGGTGTACTATGGATCATCACTGATGTACTATGGACCATCCCTGATGTACTGTGGATCATCACTGATGTACTGTGGATCATCACTGATGTACTATGGATCATCACTGATGTACTGTGGATCATCACTGATGTACTATGGGCCATCACTGGTGTACTATGGGCCATCACTGGTGTACTATGGATCATCACTGATGTACTATGGATCATCACTGATGTACTATGGACCATCACTGATGTGCTATGGGCCATCACTGGTGTACTATGGATCATCACCGATGTACTGTGGACCATCCCTGATGTACTGTGGACCATCACTGATGTACTGTGGATCATCACTGATGTACTATGGATCATCACTGATGTACTATAGATCATCACTGATGTACTATAGATCATCACTGATGTACTATGGACCATCACTGGTGTACTATGGATCATCACTGGTGTACTGTGGATCATCACTGGTGTACTATGGACCATCCCTGATGTACTGTGGATCATCACTGATATACTATGGATCATCACTGATGTACTATGGATCATCACTGATGTACTATAGTTCATCACTGATGTACTATGGGCCATCACTGGTGTACTATGGATCATCACTGGTGTACTATGGATCATCACTGATGTACTATGGACCATCCCTGATGTACTGTGGATCATCACTGATGTACTGTGGATCATCACTGATGTACTATAGTTCATCACTGATGTACTATGGGCCATCACTGGTGTACTATGGATCATCACTGGTGTACTATGGATCATCACTGATGTACTATGGACCATCCCTGATGTACTGTGGATCATCACTGATGTACTATAGTTCATCACTGATGTACTATGGATTATCACTGGTGTACTATGGATCATCACTGATGTACTATAGATCATCACTGATGTACTATAGTTCATCACTGATGTACTATAGATCATCACTGATGTACTATGGACCATCACTGGTGTACTATAGATCATCACTGATGTACTATGGACCATCACTGGTGTACTATGGATCATCACTGGTGTACTGTGGATCATCACTGGTGTACTATGGACCATCCCTGATGTACTGTGGATCATCACTGATGTACTGTGGATCATCACTGATGTACTATAGTTCATCACTGATGTACTATGGGCCATCACTGGTGTACTATGGATCATCACTGGTGTACTATGGACCATCACTGATGTACTAAGGACCATCCCTGATGTACTGTGGATCATCACTGATGTACTGTGGATCATCACTGATGTACTATAGTTCATCACTGATGTACTATGGGCCATCACTGGTGTACTATGGATCATCACTGGTGTACTATGGGCCATCACTGGTGTACTATGGATCATCACTGATGTACTGTGGATCATCACTGATGTACTATAGTTCATCACTGATGTACTATGGGCCATCACTGGTGTACTATGGATCATCACTGGTGTACTATGGGCCATCACTGGTGTACTATGGATCATCACTGGTGTACTATGGATCATCACTGATGTACTGTGGACCATCCCTGATGTACTGTGGATCATCACTGATGTACTGTGGATCATCACTGATGTACTATGGATCATCACTGATGTACTATGGGCCATCACTGGTGTACTATGGGCCATCACTGGTGTACTATGGATCATCACTGATGTACTATGGATCATCACTGATATACTGTGGACCATCCCTGATGTACTGTGGATCATCACTGATGTACTGTGGATCATCACTGAAGTATTGTGGATCATCACTGATGTACTGTGGATCATCACTGATGTACTGTGGATCATCACTGATGTACTGTGGATCATCACTGATGTACTGTGTATCATAACTGATGTACTGTGGATCATCACTGATGTACTATAGATCATCACTGATGTACTATAGATCATCAATGATGTACTATGGACCATCACTGATGTACTATAGATCATCACTGATGTACTATGGACCATCACTGGTGTACTATGGATCATCACTGGTGTACTGTGGATCATCACTGGTGTACTATGGACCATCCCTGATGTACTGTGGATCATCACTGATGTACTGTGGATCATCACTGATGTACTATAGTTCATCACTGATGTACTATGGGCCATCACTGGTGTACTATGGATCATCACTGGTGTACTATGGATCATCACTGATGTACTATGGACCATCCCTGATGTACTGTGGATCATCACTGATGTACTGTGGATCATCACTGATGTACTATGGATCATCACTGATGTACTGTGGATCATCACTGATGTACTATAGTTCATCACTGATGTACTATGGGCCATCACTGGTGTACTATGGATCATCACTGGTGTACTATGGATCATCACTGATGTACTATGGACCATCCCTGATGTACTGTGGATCATCTCTGATGTACTATAGTTCATCACTGATGTACTATGGGCCATCACTGGTGTACTATGGATCATCACTGGTGTACTATGGATCATCACTGATGTACTATGGACCATCCCTGATGTACTGTGGATCATCACTGATGTACTGTGAATCATCACTGATGTACTATGGATCATCACTGATGTACTATGGGCCATCACTGGTGTACTATGGGCCATCACTGGTGTACTATGGATCATCACTGGTGTACTATGGACCATCACTGATGTACTATGGACCATCACTGATGTACTATGGATCATCACTGATATACTGTGGACCATCCCTGATGTACTGTGGATCATCACTGATGTACTGTGGATCATCACTGAAGTATTGTGGATCATCATTGATGTACTGTGGATCATCACTGATGTACTGTGTATCATAACTGATGTACTGTGGATCATCACTGATGTACTATAGATCATCACTGTTGTACTATAGATCATCACTGATGTACTATGGACCATCACTGGTGTACTGTGGATCATCACTGGTGTACTATGGACCATCCCTGATGTACTGTGGATCATCACTGATGTACTGTGGATTATCACTGATGTACTATAGTTCATCACTGATGTACTATGGGCCATCACTGGTGTACTATGGATCATCACTGGTGTACTATGGATCATCACTGATGTACTATGGACCATCCCTGATGTACTGTGGATCATCACTGATGTACTATGGATCATCACTGATGTACTGTGGATCATCACTGATGTACTATAGTTCATCACTGATGTACTATGGGCCATCACTGGTGTACTATGGATCATCACTGGTGTACTATGGATCATGACTGATGTACTATGGACCATCCCTGATGTACTGTGGATCATCTCTGATGTACTATAGTTCATCACTGATGTACTATGGGCCATCACTGGTGTACTATGGATCATCACTGGTGTACTATGGATCATCACTGATGTACTATGGACCTTCCCTGATGTACTGTGGATCATCACTGATGTACTGTGGATCATCACTGATGTAGTATGGATCATCACTGATGTACTATGGGCCATCACTGGTGTACTATGGGCCATCACTGGTGTACTATGGATCATCACTGGTGTACTATGGACCATCACTGATGTACTATGGACCATCACTGATGTACTATGGATCATCACTGATATACTGTGGACCATCACTGATGTACTGTGGACCAACCCTGATGTACTGTGGATCATCACTGAAGTATTGTGGATCATCACTGATGTACTGTGGATCATCACTGATGTACTGTGGATCATCACTAATGTACTGTGGATCATAACTGATGTACTGTGGATCATCACTGGTGTACTATGGACCATCCCTGATGTACTGTGGATCATCACTGATGTACTGTGGATCATCACTGATGTACTATAGTTCATCACTGATGTACTATGGGCCATCACTGGTGTACTATGGATCATCACTGGTGTACTATGGATCATCACTGATGTACTATGGACCATCCCTGATGTACTGTGGATCATCACTGATGTACTGTGGATCATCACTGATGTACTATGGATCATCACTGATGTACTATGGGCCATCACTGGTGTACTATGGATCATCACTTATGTACTATGGATCATCACTGATGTACTATGGATCATCACTGATGTACTATGGACCATCACTGATGTACTATGGGCCATCACTGGTGTACTATGGATCATCACCGATGTACTGTGGACCATCCCTGATGTACTGTGGACCATCACTGATGTACTGTGGATCATCACTGATGTACTATGGATCATCACTGATGTACTATAGATCATCACTGATGTACTATAGATCATCACTGATGTACTATGGACCATCACTGATGTACTATAGATCATCACTGATGTACTATGGACCATCACTGGTGTACTATGGATCATCACTGGTGTACTGTGGATCATCACTGGTGTACTATGGATCATCACTGATGTACTATGGGCCATCACTGGTGTACTATGGATCATCACTTATGTACTATGGATCATCACTGATGTACTATGGACCATCACTGATGTACTATGGGCCATCACTGGTGTACTATGGATCATCACCGATGTACTGTGGACCATCCCTGATGTACTGTGGACCATCACTGATGTACTGTGGATCATCACTGATGTACTATGGATCATCACTGATGTACTATAGATCATCACTGATGTACTATAGATCATCACTGATGTACTATGGACCATCACTGATGTACTATAGATCATCACTGATGTACTATGGACCATCACTGGTGTACTATGGATCATCACTGGTGTACTGTGGATCATCACTGGTGTACTATGGACCATCCCTGATGTACTGTGGATCATCACTGATGTACTGTGGATCATCACTGATGTACTATAGTTCATCACTGATATACTGTGGGCCATCACTGGTGTACTATGGATCATCACTGGTGTACTATGGATCATCACTGATGTACTATGGACCATCCCTGATGTACTGTGGATCATCACTGATGTACTGTGGATCATCACTGATGTACTATGGATCATCACTGATGTACTGTGGATCATCACTGATGTACTATAGTTCATCACTGATGTACTATGGGCCATCACTGGTGTACTATGGATCATCACTGGTGTACTATGGATCATCACTGATGTACTATGGGCCATCACTGGTGTACTATGGATCATCACTGGTGTACTATGGATCATCACTGATGTACTATAGATCATCACTGATGTACTATAGCTCATCACTGATGTACTATGGACCATCACTGATGTACTATAGATCATCACTGATGTACTATGGACCATCACTGGTGTACTATGGATCATCACTGGTGTACTGTGGATCATCACTGGTGTACTATGGACCATCCCTGATGTACTGTGGATCATCACTGATGTACTGTGGATCATCACTGATGTACTATAGTTCATCACTGGTGTACTATGGATCATCACTCATGTACTATGGACCATCCCTGATGTACTGTGGATCATCACTGATGTACTGTGGATCATCACTGATGTACTATGGATCATCACTGATGTACTGTGGATCATCACTGATGTACTATAGTTCATCACTGATGTACTATGGGCCATCACTGGTGTACTATGGATCATCACTGGTGTACTATGGATCATCACTGATGTACTATGGACCATCCCTGATGTACTGTGGATCATCACTGATGTACTATAGTTCATCACTGATGTACTATGGGCCATCACTGGTGTACTATGGATCATCACTGGTGTACTATGGATCATCACTGATGTACTATGGACCATCCCTGATGTACTGTGGATCATCACTGATGTACTGTGGATCATCACTGATGTACTATGGATCATCACTGATGTACTATGGGCCATCACTGGTGTACTATGGGCCATCACTGGTGTACTATGGATCATCACTGGTGCACTATGGACCATCACTGATGTACTATGGACCATCACTGATGTACTATGGATCATCACTGATATACTGTGGACCATCCCTGATGTACTGTGGATCATCACTGATGTACTGTGGATCATCACTGAAGTATTGTGGATCATCACTGATGTACTGTGGATCATCACTGATGTACTGTGTATCATAACTGATGTATTGTGGATCATCACTGATGTACTATAGATCATCACTGATGTACTATAGATCATCACTGATGGACTATGGACCATCACTGATGTACTATAGATCATCACTGATGTACTATGGACCATCACTGGTGTACTATGGATCATCACTGGTGTACTGTGGATCATCACTAGTGTACTATGGACCATCCCTGATGTACTGTGGATCATCACTGATGTACTGTGGATCATCACTGATGTACTATAGTTCATCACTGATGTACTATGGGCCATCACTGGTGTACTATGGATCATCACTGGTGTAGTATGGACCATCACTGGTGTACTATGGATCATCACTGGTGTACTGTGGATCATCACTGGTGTACTATGGACCATCCCTGAGGTACTGTGGATCATCACTGATGTACTGTGGATCATCACTGATGTACTATAGTTCATCACTGATGTACTATGGGCCATCACTGGTGTACTATGGATCATCACTGGTGTACTATGGATCATCACTGATGTACTATGGACCATCCTTGATGTACTGTGGATCATCACTGATGTACTGTGGATCATCACTGATGTACTATGGGCCATCACTGATGTACTATGGATCATCACTGATGTACTATGGACCATCACTGATGTACTATGGGCCATCACTGGTGTACTATGGATCATCACCGATGTACTGTGGACCATCCCTGATGTACTGTGGACCATCACTGATGTACTGTGGATCATCACTGATGTACTATGGATCATCACTGATGTACTATAGATCATCACTGATGTACTATAGATGATCACTGATGTACTATGGACCATCACTGATGTACTATAGATCATCACTGATGTACTATGGACCATCACTGGTGTACTATGGATCATCACTGGTGTACTGTGGATCATCACTGGTGTACTATGGACCATCCCTGATGTACTGTGGATCATCACTGATATACTATGGATCATCACTGATGTACTATGGATCATCACTGATGTACTATAGTTCATCACTGATGTACTATGGGCCATCACTGGTGTACTATGGATCATCACTGGTGTACTATGGATCATCACTGATGTACTATGGACCATCCCTGATGTACTGTGAATCATCACTGATGTACTGTGGATCATCACTGATGTACTATAGTTCATCACTGATGTACTATGGGCCATCACTGGTGTACTATGGATCATCAATGGTGTACTATGGATCATCACTGATGTACTATGGACCATCCCTGATGTACTGTGGATCATCACTGATGTACTATAGTTCATCACTGATGTACTATGGGCCATCACTGGTGTACTATGGATCATCACTGGTGTACTATGGATCATCACTGATGTACTATAGTTTATCACTGATGTACTATAGATCATCACTGATGTACTACAGATCATCACTGATATACTATAGTTTATCACTGATGTACTATAGATCATCACTGATGTACTATGGACCATCACTGGTGTACTATGGATCATCACTGGTGTACTGTGGATCATCACTGGTGTACTATGGACCATCCCTGATGTACTGTGGATCATCACTGATGTACTGTGGATCATCACTGATGTACTATAGTTCATCACTGATGTACTATGGGCCATCACTGGTGTACTATGGATCATCACTGGTGTACTATGGATCATCACTGATGTACTGTGGACCATCCCTGATGTACGGTGGATCATCACTGATGTACTGTGGATCATCACTGATGTACTATAGTTCATCACTGATGTACTATGGGCCATCACTGGTGTACTATGGATCATCACTGGTGTACTATGGGCCATCACTGGTGTACTATGGATCATCACTGATGTACTGTGGATCATCACTGATGTACTATAGTTCATCACTGATGTACTATGGGCCATCACTGGTGTACTATGGATCATCACTGGTGTACTATGGGCCATCACTGGTGTACTATGGATCATCACTGGTGTACTATGGATCATCACTGATGTACTGTGGACCATCCCTGATGTACTGTGGATCATCACTGATGTACTGTGGATCATCACTGATGTACTATGGATCATCACTGATGTACTATGGGCCATCACTGGTGTACTATGGGCCATCACTGGTGTACTATGGATCATCACTGATGTACTATGGATCATCACTGATATACTGTGGACCATCCCTGATGTACTGTGGATCATCACTGATGTACTGTGGATCATCACTGAAGTATTGTGGATCATCACTGATGTACTGTGGATCATCACTGATGTACTGTGGATCATCACTGATGTACTGTGTATCATAACTGATGTACTGTGGATCATCACTGATGTACTATAGATCATCACTGATGTACTATAGATCATCACTGATGTACCATGGACCATCACTGATGTACTATAGATCATCACTGATGTACTATGGACCATCACTGGTGTACTATGGATCATCACTGGTGTACTGTGGATCATCACTGGTGTACTATGGACCATCCCTGATGTACTGTGGATCATCACTGATGTACTGTGGATCATCACTGATGTACTATAGTTCATCACTGATGTACTATGGGCCATCACTGGTGTACTATGGATCATCACTGGTGTACTATGGATCATCACTGATGTACTATGGACCATCCATGATGTACTGTGGATCATCACTGATGTACTGTGGATCATCACTGATGTACTATGGAT
Organism: Rana muscosa; assembly: GCA_029206835.1. Classification (NCBI taxonomy): domain Eukaryota; kingdom Metazoa; phylum Chordata; class Amphibia; order Anura; family Ranidae; genus Rana; species Rana muscosa. Next base: position 2,725,202 of record JARGYO010000232.1, read on the forward strand.
CATCACTGATGTACTGTGGATCATCACTGATGTACTATAGTTCATCACTGATGTACTATGGGCCATCACTGGTGTACTATGGATCATCACTGGTGTACTATGGATCATCACTGATGTACTATGGACCATCCCTGATGTACTGTGGATCATCTCTGATGTACTATAGTTCATCACTGATGTACTATGGGCCATCACTGGTGTACTATGGATCATCACTGATGTACTGTGGATCATCACTGATGTACTGTGGATCATCACTGATGTACTGTGGATCATCACTGATGTACTATGGGCCATCACTGGTGTACTATGGGCCATCACTGGTGTACTATGGATCATCACTGGTGTACTATGGACCATCACTGATGTACTATGGACCATCACTGATGTACTATGGATCATCACTGATATACTGTGGACCATCACTGATGTACTGTGGACCATCCCTGATGTACTGTGGATCATCACTGAAGTATTGTGGATCATCACTGATGTACTGTGGATCATCACTGATGTACTGTGGATCATCACTAATATACTGTGGATCATAACTGATGTACTGTAGATCATCACTGATGTACTGTAGATCATCACTGGTGTACTATGTATATAGATCATCACTGATGTACAATGGACCATCACTGATGTACTATAGATCATCACTGATGTACTATGGACCATCACTGGTGTACTATGGATCATCACTGGTGTACTGTGGATCATCACTGGTGTACTATGGACCATCCCTGATGTACTGTGGATCATCACTGATGTACTGTGGATCATCACTGATGTACTATAGTTCATCACTGATGTACTATGGGCCATCACTGGTGTACTATGGATCATCACTGGTGTACTATGGATCATCACTGATGTACTATGGACCATCCCTGATGTACTGTGGATCATCACTGATGTACTATAGTTCATCACTGATGTACTATGGGCCATCACTGGTGTACTATGGATCATCACTGGTGTACTATGGATCATCACTGATGTACTATGGACCATCCCTGATGTACTGTGGATCATCACTGATGTACTGTGGATCATCACTGATGTACTATGGATCATCACTGATGTACTATGGGCCATCACTGGTGTACTATGGATCATCACTGGTGTACTATGGATCATCACTGGTGTACTATGGACCATCACTGATGTACTGTGGACCACCACTGATGTACTGTGGATCATCACTGATGTACTGTGGATCATCCCTGGTGTACTATGGAACATCACTGGTGTACTATGGATCATCACTGGTGTACTATGGATCATCACTGATGTACTATGGGCCATCACTGATGTACTATGGATCATCACTGATATACTGTGGACCATCCCTGATGTACTGTGGATCATCACTGATGTACTGTGGATCATCACTGAAGTATTGTGGATCATCACTGATGTACTGTGGATCATCACTGATGTACTGTGGATCATCACTGATGTACTGTGGATCATCACTGATGTACTGTGGATCATCACTGATGTACTATAGATCATTACTGATGTACTATGGGCCATCACTGGTGTACTATGGATCATCATTGATGTACTATGGATCATCACTGATGTACTATGGATCATCACTGATGTACTATGGACCATCACTGATGTACTATGGGCCATCACTGGTGTACTATGGATCATCACTGATGTACTGTGGGCCATCACTGATGTATTGTGGATCATCACTGATGTACTGTGGATCATCACTGATGTACTATAAATCATCACTGAAGTACTATGGGCTATCACTGGTGTACTATGGATCATCACTGGTGTACTATGGATCATCACTGATGTACTATGGATCATCACTGATGTACTATGGATCATGACTGGTGTACTATGGATCATCACTGATGTACTGTGGACCATCCCTGATGTACTGTGGATCATCACTGATGTACTGTGGATCATCACTGATGTACTGTGGATCATCACTGATGTACTGAGGATCATCACTGATGTACTATGGATCATCACTGATGTAGCTTGGATCATCACTGATGTACTGTGGATCATCACTGATGTACTGTGGATCATCACTGATGTACTATAGATCATCACTGTAGTACTATGGGCCATGACTGGTGTACTATGGATCATCACTGATGTACTATGAGCCATCACTGATGTACTATGGATCATCACTGGTGTACTATGGATCATCACTGATGTACTATGAGCCATCACTGATGTACTATGGATCATCACTGGTGTACAATGGATCACCACTGATGTACTATGGATCATCACTGATGTACTATGAGCCATCACTGATGTACTATGGGCCATCCCTGGTGTACTATGGATCATCACTGATGTACTGTGGATCATCACTGATGTACTATGGGACATCACTGGTGTACTATGGATCATCACTGGTGTACTATGGGCCATCACTGGTGTACTATGGGCCATCACTGGTGTACTATGGATCATCACTGGTGTACTATGGACCATCACTGATGTACTATGGATCATCACTGGTGTACTATGGATCATCAATGGTGTACTATGGATCATCCCTGGTGTACTATGGATCATCACTGGTGTACTATGGATCATCACTGATATACTGTGGACCATCCCTGATATACTGTGGATCATCCCTGATGTACTGTGGATCATCACTGATGTACTGTGGGCCATCACAGGTGTACTGTGGGCCATCACAGGTGTACTATGGATCATCACTGATGTACTATGGATCATCACTGGTGTACTATGGATCATCACTGATGTACTGTGGACCATCCCTGATGTACTATAGATCATCACTGATGTACTGTGGATCATCACTGATGTACTATGGGCCATCACTGGTGTACTATGGGCCATCACTGGTGTACTATGGATCATCCCTGGATTACTATGGATCATCCCTGGTGTACTATGGACCATCACTGATGTGCTTTGGGCCATCACTGGTGTACTATGGATCATCACTGATGTACCGTGGACCATCCCTGATGTACTGTGGATCATCACTGATGTACTATGGATCATCACTGATGTACTATGGACCATCACTGGTGTACTATGGACCATCACTGGTGTACTATGGATCATCACTGATATACTGTGGATCATCACTGATGTACTGTGGGCCATCACTGATGTACTATGGATCATCACTGATATACTGTGGACCATCCCTGATGTATTGTGGATCATCACTGATGTACTGTGGATCATCACTGATGTACTATAGATCATCACTGAAGTACTATGGGCCATCACTGGTGTACTATGGATCATCACTGGTGTACTATGGGCCATCACTGGTGTACTATGGATCATCACTGATGTACTATGGATCATCACTGATGTACTATGGATCATGACTGGTGTACTATGGATCATCACTGATGTACTGTGGACCATCCCTGATGTCCTGTGGATCATCACTGATGTACTGTGGATCATCACTGATGTACTGTGGATCATCACTGATGTACTGAGGATCATCACTGATGTACTATGGATCATCACTGATGTACCGTGGATCATCACTGATGTACTGTGGATCATCACTGATGTACTGTGGATCATCACTGATGTACTATAGATCATCACTGAAGTACTATGGGCCATCACTGGTGTACTATGGATCATCACTGATGTATTATGGATCATCACTGATGTACTATGAGCCATCACTGATGTACTATGGATCATCACTGGTGTACTATGGACCATCACTGAAGTACTATGGATCATCACTGGTGTACTATGGATCATCACTGGTGTACTATGGGCCATCACTGATGTACTATGGATCATCACTGGTGTACTATGGATCATCACTGATGTACTATAGATCATCACTGATGTGCTATAGCTCATCACTGGTATACTATGGGCCATCTCTGGTGTACTATGGATCATCACTGGTGTACTATGGGCCATCACTGGTGTACTATGGATCATCACTGGTGTACTGTGGATCATCACTGGTGTACTATGGACCATCCCTGATGTACTGTGGATCATCACTGATGTACTGTGGATCATCACTGATGTACTATAGTTCATCACTGATGTACGATGGGCCATCACTGGTGTACTATGGATCATCACTGGTGTACTATGGATCATCACTGATGTACTATGGACCATCCCTGATGTACTGTGGATCATCACTGATGTACTATGGATCATCACTGATGTACTGTGGATCATCACTGATGTACTATAGTTCATCACTGATGTACTATGGGCCATCACTGGTGTACTATGGATCATCACTGGTGTACTATGGATCATCACTGATGTACTATGGACCATCCCTAATGTACTGTGGATCATCACTGATGTACTATAGTTCATCACTGATGTACTATGGGCCATCACTGGTGTACTATGGATCATCACTGGTGTACTATGGATCATCACTGATGTACTATGGACCATCCCTGATGTACTGTGGATCATCACTGATGTACTGTGGATCATCACTGATGTACTGTGGATCATCACTGATGTACTATGGATCATCACTGATGTACTATGGGCCATCACTGGTGTACTATGGGCCATCACTGGTGTACTATGGATCATCACTGGTGTACTATGGACCATCACTGATGGACTATGGACCATCACTGATGTACTATGGATCATCACTGATATACTGTGGACCATCCCTGATGTACTGTGGATCATCACTGATGTACTGTGGATCATCACTGAAGTATTGTGGATCATCACTGATGTACTGTGGATCATCACTGATGTACTGTGTATCATAACTGATGTACTGTGGATCATCACTGATGTACTATAGATCATCACTGATGTACTATAGATCATCACTGATGTACTATGGACCATCACTGATGTACTATAGATCATCACTGATGTACTATGGACCATCACTGGTGTACTATGGATCATCACTGGTGTACTGTGGATCATCACTGGTGTACTATGGACCATCCCTGATGTACTGTGGATCATCACTGATGTACTGTGGATCATCACTGATGTACTATAGTTCATCACTGATGTACTATGGGCCATCACTGGTGTACTATGGATCATCACTGGTGTACTATGGATCATCACTGATGTACTATGGACCATCGCTGATGTACTGTGGATCATCACTGATGTACTGTGGATCATCACTGATGTACTATGGATCATCACTGATGTACTGTGGATCATCACTGATGTACTATAGTTCATCACTGATGTACTATGGGCCATCACTGGTGTACTATGGATCATCACTGGTGTACTATGGATCATCACTGATGTACTATGGACCATCCCTGATGTACTGTGGATCATCACTGATGTACTATAGTTCATCACTGATGTACTATGGGCCATCACTGGTGTACTATGGATCATCACTGGTGTACTATGGATCATCACTGATGTACTATGGACCATCCCTGATGTACTGTGGATCATCACTGATGTACTGTGGATCATCACTGATGTACTATGGATCATCACTGATGTACTATGGGCTATCACTGGTGTACTATGGGCCATCACTGGTGTACTATGGATCATCACTGGTGTACTATGGATCATCACTGGTGTACTATGGATCATCACTGATGTACTATGGACTATCACTGATGTACTATGGATCATCACTGATATACTGTGGACCATCCCTGATGTACTGTGGATCATCACTGATGTACTGTGGATCATCACTGAAGTATTGTGGATCATCACTGATGTACTGTGGATCCTCACTAATGTACTGTGGATCATAACTGATGTACTGTAGATCATCACTGATGTACTATAGATCATCACTGGTGTACTATGTATATAGATCATCACTGATGTACTATGGACCATCACTGATGTACTATAGATCATCACTGATGTACTATGAACCATCACTGGTGTACTATGGATCATCACTGGTGTACTGTGGATCATCACTGGTGTACTATGGACCAGCCCTGATGTACTGTGGATCATCACTGATGTACTGTGGATCATCACTGATGTACTATAGTTCATCACTGATGTACTATGGGCCATCACTGGTGTACTATGGATCATCACTGGTGTACTATGGATCATCACTGATGTACTATGGACCATCCCTGATGTACTGTGGATCATCACTGATGTACTATAGTTCATCACTGATGTACTATGGGCCATCACTGGTGTACTATGGATCATCACTGGTGTACTATGGATCATCACTGGTGTACTATGGACCATCACTGATGGACTATGGACCATCACTGATGTACTATGGATCATCACTGATATACTGTGGACCATCCCTGATGTACTGTGGATCATCACTGATGTACTGTGGATCATCACTGAAGTATTGTGGATCATCACTGATGTACTGTGGATCATCACTGATGTACTGTGTATCATAACTGATGTACTGTGGATCATCACTGATGTACTATAGATCATCACTGATGTACTATAGATCATCACTGATGTACTATGGACCATCACTGATGTACTATAGATCATCACTGATGTACTATGGACCATCACTGGTGTACTATGGATCATCACTGGTGTACTGTGGATCATCACTGGTGTACTATGGACCATCCCTGATGTACTGTGGATCATCACTGATGTACTGTGGATCATCACTGATGTACTATAGTTCATCACTGATGTACTATGGGCCATCACTGGTGTACTATGGATCATCACTGGTGTACTATGGATCATCACTGATGTACTATGGACCATCGCTGATGTACTGTGGATCATCACTGATGTACTGTGGATCATCACTGATGTACTATGGATCATCACTGATGTACTGTGGATCATCACTGATGTACTATAGTTCATCACTGATGTACTATGGGCCATCACTGGTGTACTATGGATCATCACTGGTGTACTATGGATCATCACTGATGTACTATGGACCATCCCTGATGTACTGTGGATCATCACTGATGTACTATAGTTCATCACTGATGTACTATGGGCCATCACTGGTGTACTATGGATCATCACTGGTGTACTATGGATCATCACTGATGTACTATGGACCATCCCTGATGTACTGTGGATCATCACTGATGTACTGTGGATCATCACTGATGTACTATGGATCATCACTGATGTACTATGGGCTATCACTGGTGTACTATGGGCCATCACTGGTGTACTATGGATCATCACTGGTGTACTATGGATCATCACTGGTGTACTATGGATCATCACTGATGTACTATGGACTATCACTGATGTACTATGGATCATCACTGATATACTGTGGACCATCCCTGATGTACTGTGGATCATCACTGATGTACTGTGGATCATCACTGAAGTATTGTGGATCATCACTGATGTACTGTGGATCCTCACTAATGTACTGTGGATCATAACTGATGTACTGTAGATCATCACTGATGTACTATAGATCATCACTGGTGTACTATGTATATAGATCATCACTGATGTACTATGGACCATCACTGATGTACTATAGATCATCACTGATGTACTATGAACCATCACTGGTGTACTATGGATCATCACTGGTGTACTGTGGATCATCACTGGTGTACTATGGACCAGCCCTGATGTACTGTGGATCATCACTGATGTACTGTGGATCATCACTGATGTACTATAGTTCATCACTGATGTACTATGGGCCATCACTGGTGTACTATGGATCATCACTGGTGTACTATGGATCATCACTGATGTACTATGGACCATCCCTGATGTACTGTGGATCATCACTGATGTACTATAGTTCATCACTGATGTACTATGGGCCATCACTGGTGTACTATGGATCATCACTGGTGTACTATGGATCATCACTGATGTACTGTGGATCATCACTGATGTACTGTGGATCATCACTGATGTACTATGAATCATCACTGATGTACTATGGGCCATCACTGGTGTACTATGGGCCATCACTGGTGTACTATGGATCATCACTGGTGTACTATGGACCATCACTGATGGACTATGGACCATCACTGATGTACTATGGATCATCACTGATATACTGTGGACCATCCCTGATGTACTGTGGATCATCACTGATGTACTGTGGATCATCACTGAAGTATTGTGGATCATCACTGATGTACTGTGGATCATCACTGATGTACTGTGTATCATAACTGATGTACTGTGGATCATCACTGATGTACTATAGATCATCACTGATGTACTATAGATCATCACTGATGTACTATGGACCATCACTGATGTACTATAGATCATCACTGATGTACTATGGACCATCACTGGTGTACTATGGATCATCACTGGTGTACTGTGGATCATCACTGGTGTACTATGGACCATCCCTGATGTACTGTGGATCATCACTGATGTACTGTGGATCATCACTGATGTACTATAGTTCATCACTGATGTACTATGGGCCATCACTGGTGTACTATGGATCATCACTGGTGTACTATGGATCATCACTGATGTACTATGGACCATCCCTGATGTACTGTGGATCATCACTGATGTACTGTGGATCATCACTGATGTACTGTGGATCATCACTGATGTACTATAGTTCATCACTGATGTACTATGGGCCATCACTGGTGTACTATGGATCATCACTGGTGTACTATGGATCATCACTGATGTACTATGGACCATCCCTGATGTACTGTGGATCATCACTGATGTACTATGGTTCATCACTGATGTACTATGGGCCATCACTGGTGTACTATGGATCATCACTGGTGTACTATGGATCATCACTGATGTACTATGGACCATCCCTGATGTACTGTGGATCATCACTGATGTACTGTGGATCATCACTGATGTACTATGGATCATCACTGATGTACTATGGGCTATCACTGGTGTACTATGGGCCATCACTGGTGTACTATGGATCATCACTGGTGTACTATGGATCATCACTGGTGTACTATGGATCATCACTGATGTACTATGGACTATCACTGATGTACTATGGATCATCACTGATATACTGTGGACCATCCCTGATGTACTGTGGATCATCACTGATGTACTGTGGATCATCACTGAAGTATTGTGGATCATCACTGATGTACTGTGGATCCTCACTAATGTACTGTGGATCATAACTGATGTACTGTAGATCATCACTGATGTACTATAGATCATCACTGGTGTACTATGTATATAGATCATCACTGATGTACTATGGACCATCACTGATGTACTATAGATCATCACTGATGTACTATGAACCATCACTGGTGTACTATGGATCATCACTGGTGTACTGTGGATCATCACTGGTGTACTATGGACCAGCCCTGATGTACTGTGGATCATCACTGATGTACTGTGGATCATCACTGATGTACTATAGTTCATCACTGATGTACTATGGGCCATCACTGGTGTACTATGGGCCATCACTGGTGTACTATGGATCATCACTGGTGTACTATGGATCATCACTGATGTACTATGGACCATCCCTGATGTACTGTGGATCATCACTGATGTACTATAGTTCATCACTGATGTACTATGGGCCATCACTGGTGTACTATGGATCATCACTGGTGTACTATGGATCATCACTGATGTACTATGGACCATCCCTGATGTACTGTGGATCATCACTGATGTACTGTGGATCATCACTGATGTACTATGGATCATCACTGATGTACTATGGGCCATCACTGGTGTACTATGGGCCATCACTGGTGTACTATGGATCATCACTGGTGTACTATGGATCATCACTGATGTACTATGGGCCATCACTGGTGTACTATGGGCCATCACTGGTGTACTATGGATCATCACTGGTGTACTATGGACCATCACTGATGGACTATGGACCATCACTGGTGTACTATGGATCATCACTGGTGTACTATGGATCATCACTGATGTACTATGGGCCATCACTGATGTACTATGGATCATCACTGATATACTGTGGACCATCCCTGATGTACTGTGGATCATCACTGATGTACTGTGGATCATCACTGAAGTATTGTGGATCATCACTGATGTACTGTGGATCATCACTGATGTACTGTGGATCATAACTGATGTACTGTGGATCATCACTGATGTACTGTGGATCATCACTGATGTACTATAGATCATTACTGATGTACTATGGGCCATCACTGGTGTACTATGGATCATCACTGATGTACTATGGATCATCACTGATGTACTATGGATCATCACTGATGTACTATGAACCATCACTGATGTACTATGGGCCATCACTGGTGTACTATGGATCATCACTGATGTACTGTGGATCATCACTGATGTACTGTGGGCCATCACTGATGTACTATGGATCATCACTGATATACTGTGGACCATCCCTGATGTATTGTGAATCATCACTGATGTACTGTGGATCATCACTGATGTACTATAGATCATCACTGAAGTACTATGGGTCATCACTGGTGTACTATGGATCATCACTGGTGTACTATGGGCCATCACTGGTGTACTATGGATCATCACTGATGTACTATGGATCATCACTGATGTACTATGGATCATGACTGGTGTACTATGGATCATCACTGATGTACTGTGGACCATCCCTGATGTCCTGTGGATCATCACTGATGTACTATGGACCATCCCTGATGTACTGTGGATCATCACTGATGTACTGTGGATCATCACTGATGTACTATGGATCATCACTGATGTACTATGGGCTATCACTGGTGTACTATGGACCATCACTGGTGTACTATGGATCATCACTGATGTACTATAGATCATCACTGATGTACTATGGATCATCACTGATGTATTATGGATCATCACTGATGTACTATGAGCCATCACTGATGTACTATGGATCATCACTGGTGTACTATGGGCCATCACTGAAGTACTATGGATCATCACTGGTGTACTATGGATCATCACTGGTGTACTATGGGCCATCACTGATGTACTATTGATCATCACTGGTGTACTATGGACCATCACTGATGTACTATGGATCATCACTGGTGTACTATGGATCATCACTGATGTACTGTGGATCATCACTGATGTACTATGGATCATCCCTGATGTACTATGGACCTTCCCTGATGTACTGTGGATCATCACTGATGTACTATGGGCCATCACTGGTGTACTATGGGCCATCACTGGAGTACTATGGATCATTACTGGTGTACTATGGACCATCACTAATTTACTATGGACCATCACTGATGTACTGTGGATCATCACTGATGTACTGTGGATCATCCCTGGTGTACTATGGATCATCACTGGTGTACTATGGATCATCACTGCTGTACTATGGGCCATCACTGATGTACTATGGGCCATCACTGATGTACTATGGGCCATCACTGATGTGCTATGGATCATCAGTGATGTACTGTGGACCATCCCTGATGTACTGTGGATCATCACTGATGTACTGTGGATCATCACTGATGTACTGTGGATCATCACTGATGTACTGATGATCATCACTGATGTACTATAGATCATCACTGATGTACTGTGGACCATCCCTGATGTACTGTGGATCATCACTGATGTACTGTGGATCATCACTGAAGTATTGTGGATCATCACTGATGTACTGTGGATCATCACTGATGTACTGTGTATCATAACTGATGTACTATTAATCATCACTGGTGTACTATGGATCATCACTGATGTACTATAGATCATCACTGATGTACTATGGGCCATCACTGGTGTACTATGGATCATCCCTGATGTATTATGGACCATCCCTGATGTACTATGGACCATCACTGATGTACTGTGAATCATCACTGGTGTACTGTGGATCATCACTGATGTACTATAGATAATCACTGATGTACTGTGGATCATCACTGATGTACTATGGGCCATCACTGGTGTACTATGGACCATCCCTGATGTACTATGGATCATCCCTGATGTACTATGGACCATCCCTGATGTACTGTGGATCATCACTGACCCTGCAGGTATCTGCCGGACAAGTTCGTATGAAGTGGCCAACCTCCCCGCAGAAGAGACACAGACTGCCTTGGACTCGACGTAGACGTTCAGCAGGAGAAAGAGGTAAACTACGAAAACTCAAGAGACCTTGCCTATTCTCTGCCAGACTTCTTCAGGCCATAGCGAACTCCTCCGTTTGGATGTCATAGCTTCTCCCATGTTTCCCGTTATCCTCGGCATTCCATGGTTGAAGGCACACAACCCTCACGTTGACTGGCTTACCGGAGATATTTTTTTTTTCGTCCAACTACTGCCAGACGCACTGCCTCTTTGGAGGAACTGTCAACTCCACGCCCCTCCTGGGTATCCACCCTGACCATGAAGCCTCTAAACTGATCCCGGTTGCTTATCACGAATTTCTGGACGTCTTTAATAAAAAGGGTGCAGACACTCTTCCACCTCATAGAACTTACGATTGCCCCATTGAACTTCTACCGGGAGCCGAGATCCCGTTTGGTCGGATTTACCCTCTCTCTGAGCCTGAATTGGAAGCCCTGCGTACCTATATCGACGAGAGCCTTGAAAAGCAGTTCATTCGGCCTTCCACTTCACCAGCAGGAGCCGGTATTTTCTTCGTTGAGAAAAAAGACCACACCTTGAGGCCCTGTGTGGACTATCGTGACCTTAACAGGGTCACTGTCAAGAATCGGTACCCTCTTCCTCTGATTCCCGAACTATTCCAGAGGCTGCGAGGGGCACGAGTGTTCTCCAAACTGGACTTGAGGGGTGCCTATAATCTTGTCAGAATCAGGGAGGGAGACGAATGGAAGACGGCCTTCCGGACACGCTTTGGCCACTTTGAGTATTTAGTCATGCCATTCGGGCTCTGCAATGCTCCAGCCACATTCCAGCATCTGGTAAACGATGTTTTTCGGGACTTTCTTGATTTATTCGTCATCGTGTATCTGGATGACATCCTTGTATTCTCTGAAACTTTGGAATCCCATCGGACTCATGTAAAAAAGGTATTAGCTCGATTGCGGGAACACCGACTTTACGCAAAGGCTGAAAAATGCGACTTTGAAAAGCAAGTTGTGCATTTCCTAGGGCTTGTCATCTCTGCCGAGGGAATCTCCATGGACCCTCAGAAAGTCGCTTCTGTCTTGGAATGGCCTGCTCCTACTGACAGATAAGCTGTACAGAGGTTCGTGGGGTTTACTAACTTTTATAGAAAATTTATTAAGGACTTTTCTGGCATCATCACTCCCATTACTCAGCTAACGAAACAGCATGTTCCCTTTCGATGGACCCCAGAGGCTCAGACAGCGTTTGAACAGTTGAAAGCCTTATTCACCTCAGCTCCCATCTTGAAACATCCCGATCCCTCCTTAGCTTATGTTTTGGAGGTAGACGCCTCGGAAAATGCAGTTGGGGAAAATGCATTTCCCAACGCCAAGGGCCCAAATCATTGCTCCACCCTGTGGCCTTCTTCTCTAAAAAATTAAATCCTTCCGAAAGGAATTATGATGTTGGTGACCGAGAGCTACTGGCTATCAAGGCCGCTCTTGAAGAATGGCGTTACCTTTTGGAGGGAGCTTCTCACCCAATTCTTATCTTCACAGATCACAAGAATCTTGAGTATTTGAAGACAACTAAACGCCTAAGACCTCGGCAGGCAAGATGGGCACTTTTTTTCTCTCGTTTCATGTTTCATATAACCTACCGTCCTGGCTCAAAGAACGGGAAACCAGATGCCTTGTCCCGCATGTTCAGTGATCCATTTGTATCCTCGGAACCTGATACTATTCTACCAGCCAATAATTTTTTACTTCTTCAGGCGGATCTGATGTCACAAATAAGAAAATATGTGGAAGACCAACCGCCTTCCAAGGACCTGGCTCTTCAACTAAGGGATGGCCTGTACTTCCATAAGAGGCAAATCTTTATCCCAGAACAGTTCAGAGTTGCCGTCCTAGGGCGATGTCATGATCATCCCCTAGCGGGTCACTTTGGGATTCACAAGACGGCTAATTTGATCTCCCGTACATTCTGGTGGCCAAACTTGATGAACGACTGCAAGAAATATGTAAGATCTTGTATTTCATGCCTTCGGAATAAGACAGACAGAGCCAGAACTTGGGGTCTACTTGAGCCCCTTCCTGTACCTGAGAAACCATGGAGCATGATCTCCATGGATTTTATAGTAGAACTTCCCCCATCTGAAGACTTCACTACCATTTTCGTTGTGGTTGATCGTTTGACCAAAATGGCCCACTTTGTACCTCTGCAAGGAACTCCTTCTGCCCCGGAGACTGCCTCAACTTTTATCAAGGAGATTGTAAGGTTGCATGGCATCCCTGACAGCATAGTTTCTGATCGAGGGGTGCAGTTCACTTCTAGATTTTGGAGGGCCTTATGTGAAACTTTGAACATTGAACTCCGCCTCTCCACAGCTTATCACCCACAAACTAATGGACAGACTGAAAGGGTCAATCAAACCCTAGAACAGTACCTACGATGCTTTTCTTCTTTTGCACAGGATGACTGGCTATCACTTCTCCCACTCGCGGAATTTTCATACAATAATTCCACCCATTCGGCAACCAAACAGTCACCTTTTTTCACCAATTATGGATATCATCCTTCTTTCTTGCCTGAGCTGCCTATTGATTCTTCTGTACCTGCCGTACAAGACAGGTTGAACTTCCTTAACTCCAACTACCAATTACTGCAGGATACAATCTCCAAGACCCAGGCAGATAATAAAAAGTTCTTCGACAAGAACAGAAGAGGCAATTTGAATCTTGAACCTTTTCCAGTACCTCGCTGCCCGTCTGCTACCGAACCCGGCCACCCTTGTAATCCTGCACCAGCCTCCTGCTTGGCTTAACGCTTTCTCCAGTGCCTGTGCTAGCTGTCCATCCTACCAGCTTTCCTGAGTCCAGTTCCTTACCAGATGCTCTGCCTGCATCTCCACGTCTGCAACTCAGCTGACAAGTTCTGCACGCAACTACAGGCACTCGTGTAACTCCTCACCCTAGGTCTGTCCCATTCTCAGTGGGGCTTGGGTTGGAGATACAAGGGAGGCCGACCTCGTCATTCCAGACTCCTACCAGGTACGTGACAGTACCAGTCAGCCAGAGATGGAGTCTGGAAGGGAGGCCTCTCCACCGAAGGACATTTACCAAACTATTTCTGCGCTCTCAAATATTGTGCAGAAGTTACAAGAGCGGGTCACTTTGGGATTCACAAGACGGCTAATTTGATCTCCCGTACATTCTGGTGGCCAAACCTGATGAACGACTGCAAGAAATATGTAAGATCTTGTATTTCATGCCTTCGGAATAAGACAGACAGAGCCAGAACTTGGGGTCTACTTGAGCCCCTTCCTGTACCTGAGAAACCATGGAGCATGATCTCCATGGATTTTATAGTAGAACTTCCCCCATCTGAAGACTTTACTACCATTTTCGTTGTGGTTGATCGTTTGACCAAAATGGCCCACTTTGTACCTCTGCAAGGAACTCCTTCTGCCCCGGAGACTGCCTCAACTTTTATCAAGGAGATTGTAAGGTTGCATGGCATCCCTGACAGCATAGTTTCTGATCGAGGGGTGCAGTTCACTTCTAGATTTTGGAGGGCCTTATGTGAAACATTGAACATTGAACTCCGCCTCTCCACAGCTTATCACCCACAAACTCATGGACAGACTGAAAGGGTCAATCAAACCCTTGAACAGTACCTACGATGCTTTTCTTCTTTTGCACAGGATGACTGGCTATCACTTCTCCCACTCGCGGAATTTTCATACAATAATTCCACCCATTCGGTAACCAAACAGTCACCTTTTTTCGCCAATTATGGATACCATCCTTCTTTCTTGCCTGAGCTGCCTATTGATTCTTCTGTACCTGCCGTACAAGACAGGTTGAACTTCCTTAACTCCAACTACCAATTACTGCAGGTCCCAGAACAGTTCCGAGTTGCCGTCCTAGGGCAATGTCATGATCATCCCCTAGCGGGTCACTTTGGGATTCACAAGACGGCTAATTTGATCTCCCTTACATTCTGGTGGCCAAACTTGATGAACGACTGCAAGAAATATGTAAGATCTTGTATTTCATGCCTTCGGAATAAGACAGACAGAGCCAGAACTTGGGGTCTACTTGAGCCCCTTCCTGTACCTGAGAAACCATGGAGCATGATCTCCATGGATTTTATAGTAGAACTTCCCCCATCTGAAGACTTCACTACCATTTTCGTTGTGGTTGATCGTTTGACCAAAATGGCCCACTTTGTACCTCTGCAAGGAACTCCTTCTGCCCCGGAGACTGCCTCAACTTTTATCAAGGAGATTGTAAGGTTGCATGGCATCCCTGACAGCATAGTTTCTGATCGAGGGGTGCAGTTCACTTCTAGATGTTGGAGGGCCTTATGTGAAACTTTGAACATTGAACTCCGCCTCTCCACAGCTTATCACCCACAAACTAATGGACAGACTGAAAGGGTCAATCAAACCCTTGAACAGTACCTACGGTGCTTTTCTTCTTTTGCGCAGGATGACTGGCTATCACTTCTCCCACTCGCGGAATTTTCATACAATAATTCCACCCATTCGGCAACCAAACAGTCACCTTTTTTCGCCAATTATGGATACCATCCTTCTTTCTTGCCTGAGCTGCCTATTGATTCTTCTGTACCTGCCGTACAAGACAGGTTGAACTTCCTTAACTCAAACTACCAATTACTGCAGGATACAATCTCCAAGACCCAGGCAGATAATAAAAAGTTCTTCGACAAGAAGAGAAGAGGCAATTTGAATCTTGAACCTTTTCCAGTACCTTGCTGCCCGTCTGCTACCGAACCCGGCCACCCTTGTGATCCTGCACCAGCCTCCTGCTTGGCTTAACGCTGTCTCCAGTGCCTGTGCTAGCTGTCCATCCTACCAGCTTTCCTGAGTCCAGTTCCCTACCAGATGCTCTGCCTGCATCTCCACGTCTGCAACTCAGCTGACAAGTTCTGCACGCAACTACAGGCTCTCGTGTAACTCCTAACCCTAGGTCTGTCCCATCCTCAGTGGGGCTTGGGTTGGAGATACAAGGGAGGCCGACCTCGTCATTCCAGACTCCTACCAGGTACGTGACAGTACCAGTCAGCCAGAGATGGAGTCTGGAAGGGAGGCCTCTCCACCGAAGGACATTTACCAAACTATTTCTGCGCTCTCAAATATTGTGCAGAAGTTACAAGAGCGGGTCACTTTGGGATTCACAAGACGGCTAATTTGATCTTCCGTACATTCTGGTGGCCAAATTTGATGAACGACTGCAAGAAATATGTAAGATCTTGTATTTCATGCCTTCGGAATAAGACAGACAGAGCCAGAACTTGGGGTCTACTTGAGCCCCTTCCTGTACCTGAGAAACCATGGAGCATGATCTCCATGGATTTTATAGTAGAACTTCCCCCATCTGAAGACTTCACTACCATTTTCGTTGTGGTTGATCGTTTGACCAAAATGGCCCACTTTGTACCTCTGCAAGGAACTCCTTCTGCCCCGGAGACTGCCTCAACTTTTATCAAGGAGATTGTAAGGTTGCATGGCATCCCTGACAGCATAGTTTCTAATCGAGGGGTGCAGTTCACTTCTAGATTTTGGAGGGCCTTATGTGAAACTTTGAACATTGAACTCCGCCTCTCCACAGCTTATCACCCACAAACTAATGGACAGACTGAAAGGGTCAATCAAACCCTTGAACAGTACCTACGAGGCTTTTCTTCTTTTGCACAGGATGACTGGCTATCACTTCTCCTACTCGCGGAATTTTCATACAATAATTCCACCCATTCGGCAACCAAACAGTCACCTTTTTTCGCCAATTATGGATACCATCCTTCTTTCTTGCCTGAGCTGCCTATTGATTCTTCTGTACCTGCCGTACAAGACAGGTTGAACTTCCTTAACTCCAACTACCAATTACTGCAGGTCCCAGAACAGTTCAGAGTTGCCGTCCTAGGGCGATGTCATGATCATCCCCTAGTGGGTCACTTTGGGATTCACAAGACGGCTAATTTGATCTCCCGTACATTCTGGTGGCCAAACTTGATGAACGACTGCAAGAAATATGTAAGATCTTGTATTTCATGCCTTCGGAATAAGACAGACAGAGCCAGAACTTGGGGTCTACTTGAGCCCCTTCCTGTACCTGAGAAACCATGGAGCATGATCTCCATGGATTTTATAGTAGAACTTCCCCCATCTGAAGACTTCACTACCATTTTCGTTGTGGTTGATTGTTTGACCAAAATGGCCCACTTTGTACCTCTGCAAGGAACTCCTTCTGCCCCGGAGACTGCCTCAATTTTTATCAAGGAGATTGTAAGGTTGCATGGCATCCCTGACAGCATAGTTTCTGATCGAGGGGTGCAGTTCACTTCTAGATTTTGGAGGGCCTTATGTGAAACTTTGAACATTGAACTCCGCCTCTCCACAGCTTATCACCCACAAACTAATGGACAGACTGAAAGGGTCAATCAAACCCTAGAACAGTACCTACGATGCTTTTCTTCTTTTGCACAGGATGACTGGCTATCACTTCTCCCACTCGCGGAATTTTCATACAATAATTCCACCCATTTGGCAACCAAACAGTCACCTTTTTTCGCCAATTATGGATACCATCCTTCTTTCTTGCCTGAGCTGCCTATTGATTCTTCTGTACCTGCCGTACAAGACAGGTTGAACTTCCTTAACTCCAACTACCAATTACTGCAGGATACAATCTCCAAGACCCAGGCAGATAATAAAAAGTTCTTCGACAAGAAGAGAAGAGGCAATTTGAATCTTGAACCTTTTCCAGTACCTCGCTGCCCGTCTGCTACCGAACCCGGCCACCCTTGTGATCCTGCACCAGCCTCCTGCTTGGCTTAACGCTTTCTCCAGTGCCTGTGCTAGCTGTCCATCCTACCAGCTTTCCTGAGTCCAGTTCCTTACCAGATGGTCTGCCTGCATCTCCACGTCTGCAACTCAGCTGACAAGTTCTGCACGCAACTACAGGCACTCGTGTAACTCCTCACCCTAGGTCTGTCCCATCCTCAGTGGGGCTTGGGTTGGAGATACAAGGGAGGCCGAACTCGTCATTCCAGACTCCTACCAGGTACGTGACAGTACCAGTCAGCCAGAGATGGAGTCTGGAAGGGAGGCCTCTCCACCGAAGGACATTTACCAAACTATTTCTGCGCTCTCAAATATTGTGCAGAAGTTACAAGAGCGGGTCACTTTGGGATTCACAAGACAGCTAATTTGATCTCCCGTACATTCTGGTGGCCAAACTTGATGAACGACTGCAAGAAATATGTAAGATCTTGTATTTCATGCCTTCGGAATAAGACAGACAGAGCCAGAACTTGGGGTCTACTTGAGCCCCTTCCTGTACCTGAGAAACCATGGAGCATGATCTCCATGGATTTTATAGTAGAACTTCCCCCATCTGAAGACTTTACTACCATTTTCGTTGTGGTTGATCGTTTGACCAAAATGGCCCACTTTGTACCTCTGCAAGGAACTCCTTCTGCCCCGGAGACTGCCTCAACTTTTATCAAGGAGATTGTAAGGTTGCATGGCATCCCTGACAGCATAGTTTCTGATCGAGGGGTGCAGTTCACTTCTAGATTTTGGAGGGCCTTATGTGAAACATTGAACATTGAACTCCGCCTCTCCACAGCTTATCACCCACAAACTAATGGACAGACTGAAAGGGTCAATCAAACCCTTGAACAGTACCTACGATGCTTTTCTTCTTTTGCACAGGATGACTGGCTATCACTTCTCCCACTCGCGGAATTTTCATACAATAATTCCACCCATTCGGTAACCAAACAGTCACCTTTTTTCGCCAATTATGGATACCATCCTTCTTTCTTGCCTGAGCTGATCCTCGGAACCTGATACTATTCTACCAGCCAATAATTTTTTACTTCTTCAGGCGGATCTGATGTCACAAATAAGAAAATATGTGGAAGACCAACCGCCTTCCAAGGACCTGGCTCTTCAACTAAGGGATGGCCTGTACTTCCCTAAGAGGCAAATCTTTATCCCAGAACAGTTCAGAGTTGCCGTCCTAGGGCGATGTCATGATCATCCCCTAGCGGGTCACTTTGGGATTCACAAGATGGCTAATTCGATCTCCCGTACATTCTGGTGGCCAAACTTGATGAACGACTGCAAGAAATATGTAAGATTTTGTATTTCATGCCTTCGGAATAAGACAGACAGAGCCAGAACTTGGGGTCTACTTGAGCCCCTTCCTGTACCTGAGAAACCATGGAGCATGATCTCCATGGATTTTATAGTAGAACTTCCCCCATCTGAAGACTTCACTACCATTTTCGTTGTGGTTGATCGTTTGACCAAAATGGCCCACTTTGTACCTCTGCAAGGAACTCCTTCTGCCCCGGAGACTGCCTCAACTTTTATCAAGGAGATTGTAAGGTTGCATGGCATCCCTGACAGCATAGTTTCTGATCGAGGGGTGCAGTTCACTTCTAGATGTTGGAGGGCCTTATGTGAAACTTTGAACATTGAACTCCGCCTCTCCACAGCTTATCACCCACAAACTAATGGACAGACTGAAAGGGTCAATCAAACCCTTGAACAGTACCTACGATGCTTTTCTTCTTTTGCGCAGGATGACTGGCTATCACTTCTCCCACTCGCGGAATTTTCATACAATAATTCCACCCATTCGGCAACCAAACAGTCACCTTTTTTCGCCAATTATGGATACCATCCTTCTTTCTTGCCTGAGCTGCCTATTGATTCTTCTGTACCTGCCGTACAAGACAGGTTGAACTTCCTTAACTCCAACTACCAATTACTGCAGGATACAATCTCCAAGACCCAGGCAGATAATAAAAAGTTCTTCGACAAGAAGAGAAGAGGCAATTTGAATCTTGAACCTGGAGATAAGGTCTGGCTTTCCACAGCGAACTTGAAACTAAGTTGCCCCTCGAGGAAGCTTGTCCCAAGATTTTTGGGGCCTTTTCCAGTACCTCGCTGCCCGTCTGCTACCGAACCCGGCCACCCTTTTGATCCTGCACCAGCCTCCTGCTTGGCTTAACGCTGTCTCCAGTGCCTGTGCTAGCTGTCCATCCTACCAGCTTTCCTGAGTCCAGTTCCTTACCAGATGCTCTGCCTGCATCTCCACGTCTGCAACTCAGCTGACAAGTTCTGCACGCAACTACAGGCTCTCGTGTAACTCCTCACCCTTGGTCTGTCCCATCCTCAGTGGGGCTTGGGTTGGAGATACAAGGGAGGCCGACCTCGTCATTCCAGACTCCTACCAGGTACGTGACAGTACCAGTCAGCCAGAGATGGAGTCTGGAAGGGAGGCCTCTCCACCGAAGGACATTTACCAAACTATTTCTGCGCTCTCAAATATTGTGCAGAAGTTACAAGAGCGGGTCACTTTGGGATTCACAAGACGGCTAATTTGATCTCCCGTACATTCTAGTGGCCAAACTTGATGAACGACTGCAAGAAATATGTAAGATCTTGTATTTCATGCCTTCGGAATAAGACAGACAGAGCCAGAACTTGGAGTCTACTTGAGCCCCTTCCTGTACCTGAGAAACCATGGAGCATGATCTCCATGGATTTTATAGTAGAACTTCCCCCATCTGAAGACTTTACTACCACTTTCGTTGTGGTTGATCGTTTGACCAAAATGGCCCACTTTGTACCTCTGCAAGGAACTCCTTCTGCCCCGGAGACTGCCTCAACTTTTATCAAGGAGATTGTAAGGTTGCATGGCATCCCTGACAGCATAGTTTCTGATCGAGGGGTGCAGTTCACTTCTAGATTTTGGAGGGCCTTATGTGAAACTTTGAACATTGAACTCCGCCTCTCCACAGCTTATCACCCACAAACTAATGGACAGACTGAAAGGGTCAATCAAACCCTTGAACAGTACCTACGATGCTTTTCTTCTATTGCACAGGATGACTGGCTATCACTTCTCCCACTCGCGGAATTTTCATACAATAATTCCACCCATTCGGTAACCAAACAGTCACCTTTTTTCGCCAATTATGGATACCATCCTTCTTTCTTGCCTGAGCTGCCTATTGATTCTTCTGTACCTGCCGTACAAGACAGGTTGAACTTCCTTAACTCCAACTACCAATTACTGCAGGTCCCAGAACAGTTCAGAGTTGCCGTCCTAGGGCGATGTCATGATCATCCCCTAGCGGGTCACTTTGGGATTCACAAGACGGCTTATTTGATCTCCCGTACATTCTGGTGGCCAAACTTGATGAACGACTGCAAGAAATATGTAAGATCTTGTATTTCATGCCTTCGGAATAAGACAGACAGAGCCAGAACTTGGGGTCTACTTGAGCCCCTTCCTGTACCTGAGAAACCATGGAGCATGATCTCCATGGATTTTATAGTAGAACTTCCCCCATCTGAAGACTTCACTACCATTTTCGTTGTGGTTGATCGTTTGACCAAAATGGCCCACTTTGTACCTCTGCAAGGAACTCCTTCTGCCCCGGAGACTGCCTCAACTTTTATCAAGGAGATTGTAAGGTTGCATGGCATCCCTGACAGCATAGTTTCTGATCGAGGGGTGCAGTTCACTTCTAGATGTTGGAGGGCCTTATGTGAAACTTTGAACATTGAATTTCGCCTCTCCACAGCTTATCACCCACAAACTAATGGACAGACTGAAAGGGTCAATCAAACCCTTGAACAGTACCTACAATGCTTTTCTTCTTTTGCACAGGATGACTGGCTATCACTTCTCCCACTCGCGGAATTTTCATACAATAATTCCACCCATTCGGCAACCAAACAGTCACCTTTTTTCGCCAATTATGGATACCATCCTTCTTTCTTGCCTGAGCTGCCTATTGATTCTTCTGTACCTGCCGTACAAGACAGGTTGAACTTCCTTAACTCCAACTACCAATTACTGCAGGATACAATCTCCAAGACCCAGGCAGATAATAAAAAGTTCTTCGACAAGAAGAGAAGAGGCAATTTGAATCTTGAACCTGGAGATAAGGTCTGGCTTTCCACAGCGAACTTGAAACTAAGTTGCCCCTCGAGGAAGCTTGGCCCAAGATTTTTGGGGCCTTTTCAAGTACCTCGCTGCCCGTCTGCTACCGAACCCGGCCACCCTTGTGATCCTGCACCAGCCTCCTGCTTGGCTTAACGCTGTCTCCAGTGCCTGTGCTAGCTGTCCATCCTACCAGCTTTCCTGAGTCCAGTTCCTTACCAGATGCTCTGCCTGCATCTCCACGTCTGCAACTCAGCTGACAAGTTCTGCACGCAACTACAGGCTCTCGTGTAACTCCTCAACCTAGGTCTGTCCCATCCTCAGTGGGGTTTGGGTTGGAGATACAAGGGAGGCCGACCTCGTCATTCCAGACTCCTACCAGGTACGTGACAGTACCAGTCAGCCAGAGATGGAGTCTGGAAGGGAGGCCTCTCCACCGAAGGACATTTACCAAACTATTTCTGCGCTCTCAAATATTGTGCAGAAGTTACAAGAGCGGGTCACTTTGGGATTCACAAGACGGCTAATTTGATCTCCCGTACATTCTAGTGACCAAACTTGATGAACGACTGCAAGAAATATGTAAGATCTTGTATTTCATGCCTTTAGAATAAGACAGACAGAGCCAGAACTTGGGGTCTACTTGAGCCCCTTCCTGTACCTGAGAAACCATGGAGCATGATCTCCATGGATTTTATAGTAGAACTTCCCCCATCTGAAGACTTCACTACCATTTTCGTTGTGGTTGATCGTTTGACCAAAATGGCCCACTTTGTACCTCTGCAAGGAACTCCTTCTGCCCCGGAGACTGCCTCAACTTTCATCAAGGAGATTGTAAGGTTGCATGGCATCCCTGACAGCATAGTTTCTGATCGAGGGGTGCAGTTCACTTCTAGATTTTGGAGGGCCTTATGTGAAACTTTGAACATTGAACTCCGCCTCTCCACAGCTTATCACCCACAAACTAATGGACAGACTGAAAGGGTCAATCAAACCCTTGAACAGTACCTACGATGCTTTTCTTCTTTTGCACAGGATGACTGGCTATCACTTCTCCCACTCGCGGAATTTTCATACAATAATTCCACCCATTCGGCAACCAAACAGTCACCTTTTTTCGCCAATTATGGATACAATCCTTCTTTCTTGCCTGAGCTGCCTATTGATTCTTCTGTACCTGCCGTACAAGACAGGTTGAACTTCCTTAACTCCAACTACCAATTACTGCAGGATACAATCTCCAAGACCCAGGCAGATAATAAAAAGTTCTTCGACAAGAAGAGAAGAGGCAATTTGAATCTTGAACCTTTTCCAGTACCTCGCTGCCCGTCTGCTACCGAACCCGGCCACCCTTGTGATCCTGCACCAGCCTCCTGCTTGGCTTAACGCTGTCTCCAGTGCCTGTGTTAGCTGTCCATCCTACCAGCTTTCCTGAGTCCAGTTCCTTACCAGATGCTCTGCCTGCATCTCCACGTCTGCAACTCAGCTGACAAGTTCTGAACGCAACTACAGGCACTCGTGTAACTCCTCACCCTAGGTCTGTCTCATCCTCAGTGGGGCTTGGGTTGGAGATACAAGGGAGGCCGACCTCGTCATTCCAGAATCCTACCAGGTCACTGTTGAGAATCGGTACCCTCTTCCTCTGATTCCCGAACTATTCCAGAGGCTGCGAGGGGCACGAGTGTTCTCCAAACTGGACTTGAGGGGTGCCTATAATCTTGTCAGAATCAGGGAGGGAGACGAATGGAAGACGGCCTTCCGGACACGCTTTGGCCACTTTGAGTATTTAGTCATGCCATTCGGGCTCTGCAATGCTCCAGCCACATTCCAGCATCTGGTAAACGATGTTTTTCGGGACTTTCTTGATTTATTCGTCATCGTGTATCTGGATGACATCCTTGTATTCTCTGAAACTTTAGAATCCCATCGGACTCATGTAAAAAAGGTATTAGCTCGATTGCGGGAACACCGACTTTAAGCAAAGGCTGAGAAATGCGACTTTGAAAAGCAAGTTGTGCATTTCCTAGGGCTTGTCATCTCCGTCGAGGGAATCTCCATGGACCCTCAGAAAGTCGCTTCTGTCTTGGAATGGCCTGCTCCTACTGACAGAAAAGCTGTACAGAGGTTCGTGGGGTTTGCTAACCCTGGGAAGGATCAGTCACATGTCTCTCTTCCCATCAAGCTTCAGCTCCCCGAAAAGACGGTTTCAGTACTTGCAATCATAGACTCTGGGGCCTGCAGCTGTTTTGTGGACTCTGCATTTGCTTCTCTTCAGCAGCTGCCCTTGGGTACCAAGAGGCAAAGGTTCCATGGCCATCTGGCTGACGGCTCCGGTATTAAATCAGGTCCGGTTACTCAAGAGACCTTGCCTATTCTCTGCCAGACTTCTTCAGGCCATAGCGAACTCCTCCGTTTGGATGTCATAGCTTCTCCCATGTTTCCCGTTATCCTCGGCATTCCATGGTTGAAGGCACACAACCCTCACGTTGACTGGCTTAACGGAGATATATATTTTTTTCGTCCAACTACTGCCAGACGCACTGCCTCTTGGGAGGAACTGTCAACTCCACGCCCCTCCTGGGTATCCACCCTGACCATGAAGCCTCTAAACTGATCCCGGTTGCTTATCACTAATTTCTGGACGTCTTTAATAAAAAGGGTGCAGACACTCTTCCACCTCATAGAACTTACGATTGCCCCATTGAACTTCTACCGGGAGCCGAGATCCCGTTTGGTCGGATTTACCCTCTCTCTGAGCCTGAATTGGAAGCCCTGCATACCTATATCGATGAGAGCCTTGAAAAGCAGTTCATTCGGCCTTCCACTTCACCAGCAGGAGCCGGTATTTTCTTCGTTGAGAAAAAAGACCACACCTTGAGGCCCTGTGTGGACTATCGTGACCTTAACAGGGTCACTGTCAAGAATCGGAACCCTCTTCCTCTGATTCCCGAACTATTCCAGAGGCTGCGAGGGGCACGAGTGTTCTCCAAACTGGACTTGAGGGGTGCCTATAATCTTGTCAGAATCAGGGAGGGAGACGAATGGAAGACGGCCTTCCGGACACGCTTTGGCCACTTTGAGTATTTAGTCATGCCATTCGGGCTCTGCAATGCTCCAGCCACATTCCAGCATCTGGTAAACGATGTTTTTCGGGACTTTCTTGATTTATTCGTCATCGTGTATCTGGATGACATCCTTGTATTCTCTGAAACTTTAGAATCCCATCGGACTCATGTAAAAAAGGTATTAGCTCGATTGCGGGAACACCGACTTTACGCAAAGGCTGAAAAATGCGACTTTGAAAAGCAAGTTGTGCATTTCCTAGGGCTTGTCATCTCCGCCGAGGGAATCTCCATGGACCCTCAGAAAGTCGCTTCTGTCTTGGAATGGCCTGCTCCTACTGACAGAAAAGCTGTACAGAGGTTCATGGGGTTTGCTAACCCTGGGAAGGATCAGTCACATGTCTCTCTTCCCATCAAGCTTCAGCTCCCCGAAAAGACGGTTTCAGTACTTGCAATCATAGACTCTGGGGCCTGCAGCTGTTTTGTGGACTCTGCATTTGCTTCTCTTCAGCAGCTGCCCTTGGGTACCAAGAGGCAAGGGTTCCATGTCCATCTGGCTGACGGCTCCGGTATTAAATCAGGCCCGGTTACTCAAGAGACCTTGCCTATTCTCTGCCAGACTTCTTCAGGCCATAGCGAACTCCTCCGTTTGGATGTCATAGCTTCTCCCATGTTTCCCGTTATCCTCGGCATTCCATGGTTGAAGGCACACAACCCTCACGTTGACTGGCTTACCGGAGATATATTTTTTTTCGTCCAACTACTGCCAGACGCACTGCCTCTTGGGAGGAACTGTCAACTCCACGCCCCTCCTGGGTATCCACCCTGACCATGAAGCCTCTAAACTGATCCCGGTTGCTTATCACGAATTTCTGGACGTCTTTAATAAAAAGGGTGCAGACACTCTTCCACCTCATAGAACTTACGATTGCCCCATTGAACTTCTACCGGGAGACCAGATCCCGTTTGATCGGATTTACACTCTCTCTGAGCCTGAATTGGAAGCCCTGCGTACCTATATCGACGAGAGCCTTGAAAAGCAGTTCATTCGGCCTTCCACTTCACCAGCAGGAGCCGGTATTTTCTTCGTTGAGAAAAAAGACCACACCTTGAGGCCCTGTGTGGACTATCGTGACCTTAACAGGGTCACTGTCAAGAATCGGTACCCTCTTCCTCTGATTCCCGAACTATTCCAGAGGCTGCGAGGGGCACGAGTGTTCTCCAAACTGGACTTGAGGGGTGCCTATAATCTTGTCAGAATCAGGGAGGGAGACGAATGGAAGACGGCCTTCCGGACACGCTTTGGCCACTTTGAGTATTTAGTCATGCCATTTGGGCTCTGCAATGCTCCAGCCACATTCCAGCATCTGGTAAACGATGTTTTTCGGGACTTTCTTGATTTATTCGTCATCGTGTATCTGGATGACATCCTTGTATTCTCTGAAACTTTAGAATCCCATCGGACTCATGTAAAAAAGGTATTTGCTCGATTGCGGGAACACCGACTTTACGCAAAGGCTGAAAAATGCGACTTTGAAAAGCAAGTTGTGCATTTCCTAGGGCTTGTCATCTTCGCCGAGGGAATCTCCATGGACCCTCAGAAAGTCGCTTCTGTCTTGGAATGGCCTGCTCCTACTGACAGAAAAGCTGTACAGAGGTTCGTGGGGTTTGCTAACCCTGGGAAAGATCAGTCATATGTCTCTCTTCCCATCAAGCTTCAGCTCCCCGAAAAGACGGTTTCAGTACTTGCAATCATAGACTCTGGGGCCTGCAGCTGTTTTGTGGACTCTGCATTTGCTTCTCTTCAGCAGCTGCCCTTGGGTACCAAGAGGCAAGGGTTCCATGTCCATCTGGCTGACGGCTCCGGTATTAAATCAGGCCCGGTTACTCAAGAGACCTTGCCTATTCTCTGCCAGACTTCTTCAGGCCATAGCGAACTCCTCCGTTTGGATGTCATAGCTTCTCCCATGTTTCCCGTTATCCTCGGCATTCCATGGTTGAAGGCACACAACCCTCACGTTGACTGGCTTACCGGAGATATATTTTTTTTTCGTCCAACTACTGCCAGACGCACTGCCTCTTGGGAGGAACTGTCAACTCCACGCCCCTCCTGGGTATCCACCCTGACCATGAAGCCTCTAAACTGATCCCGGTTGCTTATCACGAATTTCTGGACGTCTTTAATAAAAAGGGTGCAGACACTCTTCCACCTCATAGAACTTACGATTGCCCCATTGAACTTCTACCGGGAGCCGAGATCCCGTTTGGTCGGATTTACCCTCTCTCTGAGCCTGAATTGGAAGCCCTGCGTACCTATATTGACGAGAGCCTTGAAAAGCAGTTCATTCGGCCTTCCACTTCACCAGCAGGAGCCGGTATTTTCTTCGTTGAGAAAAAAGACCACACCTTGAGGCCCTGTGTGGACTATCGTGACCTTAACAGGGTCACTGTCAAGAATCGGTACCCTCTTCCTCTGATTCCCGAACTATTCCAGAGGCTGCGAGGGGCACGAGTGTTCTCCAAACTGGACTTGAGGGGTGCCTATAATCTTGTCAGAATCAGGGAGGGAGACGAATGGAAGACGGCATTCCGGACACGCTTTGGCCACTTTGAGTATTTAGTCATGCCATTCGGGCTCTGCAATGCTCCAGCCACATTCCAGCATCTGGTAAACGATGTTTTTCGGGACTTTCTTGATTTATTCGTCATCGTGTATCTGGATGACATCCTTGTATTCTCTGAAACTTTAGAATCCCATCGGACTCATGTAAAAAAGGTATTAGCTCGATTGCGGGAACACCGACTTTAAGCAAAGGCTGAGAAATGCGACTTTGAAAAGCAAGTTGTGCATTTCCTAGGGCTTGTCATCTCCGCCGAGGGAATCTCCATGGAACCTCAGAAAGTCGCTTCTGTCTTGGAATGGCCTGCTCCTACTGACAGAAAAGCTGTACAGAGGTTCGTGGGGTTTGCTAACCCTGGGAAGGATCAGTCACATGTCTCTCTTCCCATCAAGCTTCAGCTCCCCGAAAAGACGGTTTCAGTACTTGCAATCATAGACTCTGGGGCCTGCAGCTGTTTTGTGGACTCTGCATTTGCTTCTCTTCAGCAGCTGCCCTTGGGTACCAAGAGGCAAGGGTTCCATGGCCATCTGGCTGACGGCTCCGGTATTAAATCAGGCCCGGTTACTCAAGAGACCTTGCCTATTCTCTGCCAGACTTCTTCAGGCCATAGCGAACTCCTCCGTTTGGATGTCATAGCTTCTCCCATGTTTCCCGTTATCCTCGGCATTCCATGGTTGAAGGCACACAACCCTCACGTTGACTGGCTTACCGGAGATATATATTTTTTTCGTCCAACTACTGCCAGACGCACTGCCTCTTGGGAGGAACTGTCAACTCCACGCCCCTCCTGGGTATCCACCCTGACCATAAAGCCTCTAAACTGATCCCAGTTGCTTATCACTAATTTCTGGACGTCTTTAATAAAAAGGGTGCAGACACTCTTCCACCTCATAGAACTTACGATTGCCCCATTGAACTTCTACCGGGAGCCGAGATCCCGTTTGGTCGGATTTACCCTCTCTCTGAGCCTGAATTGGAAGCCCTGCGTACCTATATCGACGAGAGCCTTGAAAAGCAGTTCATTCGGCCTTCCACTTCACCAGCAGGAGCCGGTATTTTCTTCGTTGAGAAAAAAGACCACACCTTGAGGCCCTGTGTGGACTATCGTGACCTTAACAGGGTCACTGTCAAGAATCAGTACCCTCTTCCTCTGATTTCCGAACTATTCCAGAGGCTGCGAGGGGCACGAGTGTTCTCCAAACTGGACTTGAGGGGTGCCTATAATCTTGTCAGAATCAGGGAGGGAGACGAATGGAAGACGGCCTTCCGGACACGCTTTGGCCACTTTGAGTATTTAGTCATGCCATTCGGGCTCTGCAATGCTCCAGCCACATTCCAGCATCTGGTAAACGATGTTTTTCGGGACTTTCTTGATTTATTCATCATCGTGTATCTGGATGACATCCTTGTATTCTCTGAAACTTTAGAATCCCATCGGACTCATGTAAAAAAGGTATTAGCTCGAATGCGGGAACACCGACTTTACGCAAAGGCTGAAAAATGCGACTTTGAAAAGCAAGTTGTGCATTTCCTAGGGCTTGTCATCTCCGCCGAGGGAATCTCCATGGACCCTCAGAAAGTCGCTTCTGTCTTGGAATGGCCTGCTCCTACTGACAGAAAAGCTGTACAGAGGTTCGTGGGGTTTGCTAACCCTGGGAAGGATCAGTCACATGTCTCTCTTCCCATCAAGCTTCAGCTCCCCGAAAAGACGGTTTCAGTACTTGCAATCATAGACTCTGGGGCCTGCAGCTGTTTTGTGGACTCTGCATTTGCTTCTCTTCAGCAGCTGCCCTTGGGTACCAAGAGGCAAGGGTTCCATGTCCATCTGGCTGACGGCTCCGGTATTAAATCAGGCCCGGTTACTCAGGGGACCTTGCCTATTCTCTGCCAGACTTCTTCAGGCCATAGCGAACTCCTCCGTTTGGATGTCATAGCTTCTCCCATGTTTCCCGTTATCCTCGGCATTCCATGGTTGAAGGCACACAACCCTCACGTTGACTGGCTTACCGGAGATATCTCTTTTTTGTCCAACTACTGCCAGACGCACTGCCTCTTGGGAGGAACTGTCAGCTCCACGCACCTCCTGGGTATCCACCCTGACCATGAAGCCTCTAAACTGATCCCGGTTGCTTATCACGAATTTCTGGACGTCTTTAATAAAAAGGGTGCAGACACTCTTCCACCTCATAAACCTTACGATTGCCCCATTGAACTTCTACCGGGAGCCGAGATCCCGTTTGGTCGGATTTACCCTCTCTCTGAGCCTGAATTGGAAGCCCTGCGTACCTATATCGACGAGAGCCTTGAAAAGCAGTTCATTCGGCCTTCCACTTCACCAGCAG